>CM047006.1:69671112-74671112 GCA_025698465.1 Gossypium longicalyx
AAACAAGTATCCGTTGCCAAGAATTGATGATTTGGTTGATCAGCTAAAAGGAGCGACATGGTTTTCAAAGATTGACTTGAGATCTGGGTATTACCAACTGCAGGTAAAAGAGTCAGATGTGCCTAAAACTACTTTTAGAACAAGGTATGGTCATTATGAATTTTTAGTTATGCCATTCGGGTTGACAAATGCTCCTGCTGTGTTTATGGATTTAATGAATCGCATATTTCGACCATACTTGGACAGATTTGTTGTGGTGTTTATAGATGATATTTTAATTTATTCAAAAGATGAGACAGAGCATGCTGAGCATTTGAGGATAGTTTTGCAAACTTTGAGAGATAAGCAGCTGTATGCTAAGTTTAGTAAAAATGAATTTTGGCTCCGGGAAGTTGGATTTTTGGGTCATATTGTTTCAGGTGATGGTATACGGGTTGATCCTAGTAAAATTTCAGCCATTGTTGATTGGAAACCACCGAAAAATGTAACTGAAGTTAGAAGTTTCTTGGGGCTAGCTGGATATTATCGGCGGTTTGTAAATGGATTTTCTATAATTGCTACTCCTATAACTAGACTACTCCAAAAGGATGTTAAATTTGAATGGACGGAGGAACGTCAACAGAGTTTTGAAGAATTGAAAAAGTTATTAACAGAGGCACCAGTGTTAGTACAACCCGAATTAGGTAAAGAATTTGTGGTGTATAGTGATGCTTCTCTAAATGGTTTGGGGTGTGTACTCATGCAAGAAGGAAAAGTGGTGGCTTATGCTTCGAGGCAGTTAAAACCTCATGAGAGGAATTATCCTACTCACGATTTGGAATTGGCTGCGGTGGTGTTTGCTTTGAAAATTTGGCGACATTATTTGTATGGTGAAAAGTGTTGGGTATATACCGACCATAAAAGTCTTAAGTACTTGATGTCACAAAAAGACTTAAATTTGAGACAGCGAAGATGGTTGGAGTTATTGAAAGATTACGAGCTTGTTATTGATTATCATCCAGGAAAAGCGAATGTGGTTGCTGATGCTTTAAGCAGAAAGTTGTTGTTTGCTTTGAGAGTTATGAACACTCAGTTGAAAATGTCAGATGATGGTTCGATTCTAGCATAGTTAAGAGTAAAACCGATGTTTTACAAAGAGATTTACGAAGCTCGAAAGATGATCAAGATTTGCAAGCCAAGAGAAAACAGTGTGAAGTTGATACAGAGTCAGATTTCAGAATCGATTCTGATGGGTGCTTAATGTTTAAAGATCGGATTTGTGTACCGAAGAATGAGGAATTGATTCAAAAGATCCTACAGGAAGCACATAGTAGTTGTTTCTCGATTCATCCGGGTAGTACGAAAATGTATAATGACTTGAAGAAAATGTATTGGTGGAATGGAATGAAAAAGGATATATCAGAGTTTGTGTCCAAATGCTTAATTTGTCAACAGGTGAAAGCTGAACACCAAGTGCCTTCGGGATTACTTCAGCCTATTATGGTTCCTGAATGGAAATGGGATCGGATTACTATGGATTTTGTATCAGGATTGCCATTGACTCCAGGAAAGAAAGATGCCGTCTGGGTAATAGTTGACAGATTAACTAAATCGGCTCATTTTATCCTGGTACGTACGGATTATTCTCTTAACAAGTTGGCTGAACTATATGTTAGAGAAATTGTTAGACTACATGGAATACCATTGTCGATTATTTCAGATAGAGATCCAAGGTTTACCTCGTGGTTTTGGCAAAAGTTGCAACACGCGTTAGGTACAAAATTAAATTTCAGTACTGCTTTTCATCCACAAAATGATGGACAATCAGAGAGAGTAATTCAGATTCTTGAAGATATGCTTAGATGTTGTGTATTGGAATTTCAAGGAAGTTGGGAAAAATATTTACTGTTGGTAGAATTTGCTTACAATAATAGTTATTAGACGAGCTTGAAAATGGCACCTTATGAAGCATTGTATGGTCGTAAATGTCGAACGCCTTTGTATTGGACTGAACTCAAGGAAAATCAGATTTATGGAGTTGATCTAATAAAAGAAACCAAAGAAAAAGTGAAGGTAATTCAAGATTGTTTGGAAGCTACTTCAGATAGACAGAAAACTTATGCAGATTTAAAATGAAAGGACATTGAATTTCAAGTTGGTGATAAAGTATTTTTAAAGGTGTCTCCGTGGAAAAAAGTTCTCAGATTTGGACGGAAGGGTAAATTAAGTCCGCGTTTTATTGGGCCGTATGAAATAATTGAAAAAGTTGGACCGGTAGCATATCGGCTAGCATTACCACCTGAATTAGAGAAGATTCATGATGTGTTCCACGTATCTATGTTACGCCGGTATCGTTCGGATCCTTCACATGTAGTTTCACTGACAGAAATTGAACTACAACCAGATATGACCTATGAAAAAGAACCGATTAAGATTTTAGCTCGAGAGGTCAAACAACTAAGGAATAAAAATATTGCACTTGTGAAGGTGTTGTGGCAAAAGCATGGAGTAGAAGAAGCTACATGGGAATCCGAAGAAACTATGAGAAATCAATACCCACATCTGTTTACCGGTAAGATTTTCGAGGACGAAAATCCTTAAAGGGGGAGAGTTGTAATATCCCGAATTAGGGCCTAATCGGAGTAGTGGTTTCGTGACCACAAATCTGAGATAGAAATAATTATTTTATAATTATTTTGAGGTTTATGATATGATTGCATAATTGTGTGAAGATTTCGTGAAGAAATTTTTGGCATAACGAGTTTAATTTAAAGTTATGGACTAAATCGAATAAGTTGCAAAACTTGCATTCTAGAAGTTTTTAGTATGAAATTGCTTTGAAATATTAATTAGGAGGTCTTAAATAGCAATTTTACCAATTTTAAGTTCATGGGCAAACTTAGGACATGGAAGGAATTTTTGAAAGTTTAGTAAGGAGGGGCATTTTGGTCATTTGGATATTAAATGAAATAAAATGGGAAAAATAACACAAAATGGTCATCTTCTCCATTGGGTTGCTGCTGAATTTTACCCTCACCATAGCTAGGGTTTCTTCAACTTTTAAACTTCATAGTAAGTGATTCTAAGCCCCATTTTTAATGATTTTTACGTTTTTGAGATCCTGGTAACTCGATAAAGCTTATGCTAGCAATAACTTAACCTAGGGTTTATATTTGGAAAAATACCCATATGTGAAATTTGTGTATTTTGATGTTTTATGATAGAATATGAGGTTTTAAATTATGTTAGACAACTTGTACTACTCGATTTTAAGCAAAAACGAGTAAAAGGGCTTAATCGGTAAAAATACCTAATAGTCACAAGTACATGTTTGAGTGAGAATTTGATGTTGCCATAGAAGGGAAAAGTGGTCAGCATGTTATAAAACATAAGAATAAGGAATAAAGTTTAATCTCGAGCCTAGGGACAAAAGTGTAAACATGCAAAAGTTTAGGGGTAAAATTGTAATTTTGCCAAAATTTGAATTAAGGATTAATTTGATAATGTGAGTATTAAATAAGCTAAATGTGTTATTTTAGATCAAGAAAGACGTGGAATCGACCCCAATCGAGGAAAAGAAAAGATTGTGGACTAAATTGCAAAATCTTTGTATTTTGGTACCAAGGTAAGTTCATGTGTAAATAATGTAGCATAATGGTTATTTTTAAGTTATTGATGTTAATTATATGATATGCTGATTTTTATCTTGAAATATATGCTTTGTGGTTAATTTCGAATAAAATGTAAATTATGTGAGCTACTTGTTAAATACAAATTGTTACCGAGTATTGGTTTCGGCATTCTACGGAAGACGGCAATGATATGTGTTCGAGGAAAACCTTGTTTGAACCTTAGGAATAGATTAGGATACAAGTGACATGTCACTAGGATGGTTGAGCATCCGAACTCGTTGAGTTGAGTCCGAGTTCACTTATGGATGCAAATGTCTGAACTCGATGAGTTGAGTCCGAGTTCACTTATGGATGCGAACGCCAGCTCAGGAGTCGGGATAGGTCGAAGGCTCGGTCACACTATCTGAAGGACTTTTTGGTAAATGGCTTGTAAAATTTAAGTATGGCATGTATAGCAATATACCTATTTTGTGTAAATGATCTTATAATATGATGAAGGATTGGTTGAGAAAATGCTTGATAATGATAAGTTATGGAAATGGTTAGTTTAGATTATGTTTGATGTCATGGAAGGTTAATAGGATACCTAGTTCATGAAAACTCATAAAAAGGGATGAAATTGCCATAAACAGAACATTGCAGCAACACTGGTGTGAGTTTGAAAATTTACTAAAAATCATAGAAATCGAATTTGGTGATGGATTAAATATGAAATTGAAGCTTAATATGTCTAGTTTCACATAAAACAAACTAAACAGGTTAAGAAATTATATGTTAGAAGATATTTGAATTTTAGTGAAACAGGGCTAGAGCAATTTCTGGATCCCCTATTCCAACTTTAGAAATTCACCATAAATTGTACAGATATAATTAGGTAGTGTATTTTATATTCTCAGAATCCTTATTGAGTCTAGTTTCAGAAGAAACAAACCTCATAGTCATATGAATTTTGTACAGAGAGAAATGTGGTTCGAAGTAAATAGAGGTCAGTCCAGTCAAGTCCTGAAACAGGGGTAACTTTAACTAATAAACTGTACTAATTGGCTCAACCAAAAATTCTAGAAAAAATTAGTAAATAGGTATATGAGTCTAGATTCAGGGAAAATTTACGGATCTTGATTTCAAGTTTCGTAACTCGAGATATGATTTTTCTTGTAATCGTGATGCAAGTAGTTTGGAAAGTCAGAATGTAGAAACAAATGATCCAAAGTTCTTAAAATGTTAAATTAAGTTTAGTAACCCCTCATACTCGACTCTGGCAACGGTCTCGGGCGTGGGGGCGTTACAGGGCACACATGTCATTGATAGACTCTAATGCGACGCACGCAGCATAGTTCCCAGAGTGTAATACCCCTAACCCATATTCACCGCCGAAACAGGGTTTCAGAGCATTACTAAAATTTGCAGATCACTTAAAAAACATTCAATTAAATACTTACCGATTCAATGCATCATATAAATAAATATATTACCATTCAATCAATAGCTTGGCACTTCTCTAAGCATCAAACACCAACATTGTTAGTATACTAGTACGTATTTCATATAAATTCAACATTGATATACTTATTTTCTCGACATGTCACACTTGAGTTTAATAATTGTCTTTACTCACATAATTTCCTTGTATCAACAAATCAAAGATAATCATATATGTACATGTCATGAAACATATCATTCTCTTACCGTTTCTTCATAAGTATATATCATTCATTTCATTATATCAATATTTCATGCTCCATCATTTCCATATATTTTATGTATATTTATTTCGGTAATAGTTTATATCAAACTTAACATAAATTATATTCCATGTACTTATACTTATTTCGTTTATCTATCTTCATAATTATTTCATACAACTATTTTATACATATATTTCCATATGACCAGCTCTTGTAAACATTTCACACAACCATTTCATATAACCATTCGTCATCTGATACATATTACCTGAATATCAATTGTTCAACAGATGTCATAGCGTCTCCCATCCACGGTCTTATTTTTCTTTGACATGATGCCATAGTGTCTTTTAACTATGGTCTTACTCATTTCCTGTCATGTTGTCATGGTATCTTTCAACTATGGTCTTGTTCATTTCATGTCACGTTGCCATGGTATCTTTCAACCATGGTCTTATTCATTTCCCGTCATGTTGCCATGGTATCTTTCAACCATGGTCTTGTTCATTTCATGTCCCGTTACCATGGTATCTTTCAACCATGGTCTAACACATTTCATATCATGTTGCCATGGTATCTTTCAACCATGGTCTTACACATTTCATTTCAGAAAGCATACTCCCGCGAACCTCATCCTTACAGCGAGATTACCAGTCCAGGCTAAATCCCCTGAAATATAAAGTCATAGAGTATTGTCGGGATTACAAGTCCAGGCTAAATCCCCTACAACGACAATTACTCTAATGAGTTTGGATCTGAATTACCAGTCCAGGCTAAATTCAGACCCTAATTCGGATTACCCATCCGGGCTAAATCCATTATCCACATATTCTTCGGGAGGGCTATATCAGATAGGATCACCCGTCCGGGATATATCCTTTTTACCGTCAATTTCTTTTCAGAGATCCATCGAATTTTCCTTTCATTCAACCAGGATTTCTTCCCCTTTTATTAAATATATCAATGTTTCATCAATTTTCATACAATGAACATTCAAATCATATTCACATCAATAACATACATTTCAAACATTTAAGAATACAATTCAAGTTACACGAACTTACCTGGTGAAATTACAGAAATATCAAGAATTAGGGGCTTCAATTTATATGCTTGGAATTCTGAATGAGTCTATTTTCAACAGAAATAAACGGTAACATCATTTGAATCCTGTACGAGGAGATAATTAATTTTTAGTTAAGAAGGGTCGGAACTATCAGACAGCAGAACATGGGTGACTTTAAAGAATAAATTGTACTTATTGGATAAATAAAAAATTCTGAAAATTTTATGGTAAGAAGATATGTGAGTCTAGTTTCAGGGAAAATTAATGGATCTAAATTTGGAGTTTTGTAGCTCAAGATATAAATAATTTAGAGACTATGATACGGATGGACAGCTTTGAATAAATTTATAAGTAAATAGTGAAATCATAGATAATGTTACTTATAAAAATGTTATATACATTAAGGATGTGGAATGGAGAGGAGGAGGAGGAGGAGGAGGAAAATAAATATATGAATTTTCAGCTAGCAAGGGTTTACATTTAAAATGGATAATTTGTATGTTTTAGACTTAAGGACTAAATTGAATAAAAGAAGAATTGTAGGGGCAATTTTGTAAAAATGTAAAAAATGACCAAAATAAAGCAAATGAATTACTTTATTGATTAAATTAAAAAATTGAATGAAATTATTAATTTGGATCAAGATTGGGTGAAAATCGGGGAAAATAAAAAATTTACCAAAATGCCCCTAAATCTTGATATTTCTATAATTTCGCCAGGTAAGTTCGTGTAACTTGAATTATATTCTCAAATGCTTGAAATGTATGTTATTGATGTGAATATGATTTGAATATTCATTGTATGAAAATTGATGAAACATTGATATATTTGATAAAAGGGGAAGAAATCTCGGTTGAATAAAAGGAAAATTTGATAGATCTCTGAAAAGGAATTGACGGTAAAAAGGATCTAGCCTAGATGGGTGATCCTATCTAATATAGCCCTCTCGAAGAATATGTGAAAAATGGATTTAGCCCGGACGGGTAATCCGAATTAGGGTCTGAATTTAGGCTGGACTAGTAATTTAGATCCAAACTCATTAGAGTAATTGTCGTTGCAGGGGATTTAGCCTAGATAAATAAGACTCATTAGAGTAAGACCATAGTTGAAAGACACTATGGCATCATGTCAAAGATAAATAAGACCGTGGATGGGAGACGCTATGACATTTTTTGAACAATTGATATTCAGGTAATATGTATCAAATGACGAATGGTTATATGAAATGGTTGTGTGAAATGTTTACAAGAGTTGGTCATATGGAAATATATATATAAAATAGTTGTATGAAATAATTATGAAGATAGATAAACGAAATAAGTATAAGTACATGGAATATAATTTATGTTAAGTTTGATATAAACTATTACCGGAATAAATATACATAAAATATATGGAAATGATGGAGCATGAAATATTGATATAATGAAATGAATGATATATACTTATGAAGAAACGGTAAGAGAATGATATGTTTCATGACATGTACATATATGATTATCTTTGATATGTTGATACAAGGAAATTATGTAAGTAAAGACAATTATTAAACTCAAGTGTGACATGTCAAGAAAATAAGTATATCAATGTTGAATTTATATGAAATACGTACTAGTATACTAACAATGTTATTGTTTGATGCTTAAACAAGTGCCAAGCTATTGATTGAATGGTAATATATTTATTTATATGATGCATTGAATCAGTAAGTATTTAATTGAAATTTTTTAAGTGATCTGTAAATTCTAGTAATGTTCTGAAACCCTGTTTCGGTGGCGGATACAGGTTAGGGATGTTACATTTAGTGGTATCAGAGTTACGATTTAGTCGATTCTCGGACCAAACATAGTTTATGTGAAGTCTAGAAACACATGTCATTATATAATATATGATAGTATGATATCTCTCGACTCTGATGAGATTTGTTTTACTTACAAAGAGTGATGCTTTTCAACCAAGCTAATTCCGATAATGCTAAAATCGATACTCAAGTATATGACTAGAAAGTTGATTATGATGAATTGGTACTAAAAATGTATGAATAAATGTTTTATAATACATGTCGATGATGAATATTTTGTTATATGTATTATTAAAATCAAATTATATTACTACATGAAATATTGTGCTGATGACTAAAGTACAAAATATATAAAAGTAATATATGAAGTACATGATAAGGATTATTAGAGAATTATGGATGAATAGTGAATTTTGAAATATATTACATGTATTGAAGATACAAAAGATATAAGTATATGAATTATTAATACAAGGATTAACATGTAAAAGTATTATGCGAAAGGTGTAAAAGTGATATGCATGCATGAAATAATTTGCCCAAGTAGACAAGATTAGAACTACTACGATATTAAGGGACCTCAGCATGCTCTTTGATTACTAGCACGTTAGTGCTCTCTGATTATTAGCACATTCAGCACATTCGTACTCTCTGTATAGCACTTCAGTGTTCTCAGCTTAATAGTGCATAATAATGCACCTCTGTATAAGTCCCGTATATCCGAAGTGTTCTATCTAGTTTATTAGGCCTCTGCTAAGTAAAAAGTAAACAATTTTCGTTACAAGGTAAACGATTATCTCTGAGTAAAATGTTATTTATGATGAAGCAGAACTCGTAAAAGTATGGATAAATGTTTTATAGTACTTGAGAATGATAAATGTTATATGAGTAAATACATGAAAATTAAATTATGAGGCTTTACGATCTATACCCCTTTACTAGTACAGTTATATGCAATGAAATTCATGAGATTTATATTGATTAAATTCAGAAGTGGTTAGTGAAAAGTTCAATGGTTGAACAATTGATAATACAGTCGGAATTGAGAATGAGTTAATAGGTAAAGATAGGTTCTGAATAGAGACATTAATTTTTTTCTAAAAACTAGCTGGGATATACAGTACCACTGTTAAATAAAGAAGTTATTTATAGGAAAATCGATTTGTTCAAATATGGTATTTACAGAATGGTTAACTGAAAATTTCTTCCGAATTAGTTTCTTGAGTGAACTAAATGATGTGAAATTATTGATGACTATACTAGTCAATGGATTGGTAAATAAATTGCAAAAATATTTGAATATAGCTGTTATAAATAGGTATATTATAGTAAAATTTTTTGAGGATTTTATACGGGTATCTTATATGTACTGATATTTTCAGAAGTATATGCAACTGTTCATGTTTGGATACTATAATCATTATATGGAAAGGTTGGATAAATATGCTAATAGATAGAAATTATCGCAAGTCTGATTGATTCACAAGTGGTACTACTCTATCTTTATTTGGTTTTCCAAGCCAATATATGTGATGAAACACTTGATAATAAGATTCATATGATATTACCTTCTATTTCTGTTGGTAGAAGCTCTGAGAGGCAAATGTGAAATATTGATTTGAAAATAAAATGTGAAATGAAAGGATAAAGAATGGATATAAATGATAAACTAGGTAAATATGTGCAGAAAGAAACTATAGAATTATAGAAATAATGAAGTTCATGATCAAAAGAAAAGAAAAAAAAAGAAGAAATTTCGAGGACGAAATTTATTATAAGGGGGAGAGAAATGTAATACCCCGAAATTTTTTACAGTAAGATATTATCCTTAATATATTAAAATAAGGAAATAAACTGACAAAAAGGGAAATTTTGAGTTATTTCAATATTGGTAAGTATATTATGATATATTAATTCAAGAAATGACTAAATTATAAAAGTGAGAAAATTTTTGTTGCACAAGAAAAAATACTCAAAATTTGAGGGGTTAAAGTGTAAATATGAAAAATTTGAAGGACCAATAGTGTAAATATTTTAAAGGTGGAATGATATAGAAACTAAGGAAAATGGATGAATTAGGACCAAGTTGAATAGGTGAAGAACTATGATGGACTAAATTGCAATTTTACCAAATTAAATGATGACTCAAGGATAGAATTTTAAAAGATAATAAAGGGCAAAATGATCAATTGGAAGAGAGAGAAATCTAGAAAGTAATGATGATGTTGATGATATTTTATAATTATTTAATTAGATAAATATTATTTTAATGAGATATTTTATTATTTTATTATTATTTATTTAGTATAAAAGGAAGGAAAGATGAAGAATTTTCATAATCTTTCCCATGCACTAACGTGAGAGGAAGAGAGAAAGAAAGAAAGTTTTGCTTTCTTTACAATTTGGTTATTCTACCAAAAATTTACCATTTTCACCCAAAAATCAAAAGAATTTCCATAGCAACCAAGAGAGAAAAATGTTAAGGAGACTATGGGAAGTTAGAATATTAAGTTGGATTCAAGAAGTGGAAGCTGAAGAAGAGAGAAAATCAAGATGAAGATTGAAATCAATAGAACAAGGTAAGAACATCATGATTTCAATATATTTTTAAGTTTGATATTATTGAAAAAGTATGGGATTGATGTTAATGTAGAGTTTCCTTACATATGGTCCTATGTTTTTGAAATGTTAATGAAGAGAAAATAAGAGAAAATGATGAGGAATAGTGTAGAGAAAGAAAATAAGGGTGTTATAAATATGGTAATTAATATCTTGCACTAAAACAGTTTTAGACAACAACAGTGGTCTAACTTTGAAAAATCACCAAAAATTTTGGAAATTTAATTAGAAGTTGAATAAAATATGAAATTAAATTTTATTGAGTCTAGTTTTTCATAGAAGAAACAGTGTAAGCAATTAAATTGTAAATTGTGAGATATAACAAATTTAGTTAGACAAGGTCAGAATGATTTTGGGTTCCCCTGTTCTAACTTTGGAAAATTATAAAAAAATGGAGAAATATAATTAGGGGCTTAAATTTATATGCTTAGAATTCTGAATGAGTATATTTTCAATATAAATAAACAGTAACATCATTTGAATCCTGTACTAGGAGATAATTAATTTTTAGTGAAAAGGGTCGGAATTGTCAGATAGCAAAACATGGGTGATTTTAAAGAATAAACTGTACTTATTGGCTAAATAAAAAATTATTAAAATTTTATGGTAATAATATATGTGAGTCTAGTTTTAGGAAAAATTAGTGGATCTAAATTTGGAGTTTTGAATAAATTTATAAGTAAATAGTGAAATCATAGATAATGTTACTTATAAAAATGTTATATACATTAATGATGTGGAATGGAGAGGAGCAGGAGGAGAAAAATAAATATATGAATTTTTAGCTAGCAAGGGTTTACGTTTAAAATGGGTAATTTGTATGTTTTAGACTCAGGGACTAAATTGAATAAAAGAAGAACTGTAGGGGCAATTTTGTAAAAATGTCAAAAATGACCAAAATAAAGGAAATGAATTGTTTTATTGATTAAATTAATAAATTGAATGAAATTATTAATTTGGATCAAGATTGGGTGAAAATCGGGGAAATGAAAAATTTACCAAAATACCCCTAAATCTTGATATTTCTGCAATTTTGCCAGGTAAGTTCTGTTGGAACACCGGTGCCTCCAAGGCGCAGCGAAAAATTAAAAATCCGGCGATCCAAACCAAGGATCCATGTGTAAGGAACGAATTGGGGTGATAAAAAGGTTTCAAAATTACCGAAATTTCAATCTGAGTAGATAACGACGCCTAGGCAACAGAAATGCTGAACCACTGTCGAACCAAGCCGTAACCTTTTCCGATGTCGGCCTCTACGTAGTCCACCCGATTGACAATGAACGGTAGAAATCCCAGAAAACTATTTTCAGAGAGTATTTTGCTAAAACGGTTTGCTAGACCACTTTCATATTTTCGGCTAGTTATATATATATCTTTTTAGGGTTTTTACCCTTGCTATATATAACTCCTCTTAATTGGTATATATTTATAACGAATTTTAATTCATTAAAATTAATCCGAACATAATAATTATCATTCAAATAAATATAATAATGTTTAACCGAAAAATTATAATTACATTAATTATAATAAAGATTTCGGTAAACTATATTTATTTAAACTTATATACAAACTAAATTCATATATCAATAAAATTATGTTCTGATTATGTGTACAACATCCTTGTACATAAATAGTATGTTCAACAATTTGATTGCCCAATTAAATTGATTCTATAATTAATTTAATTCATGTGACAACCAAGCAATATACCAACTATGTTTTACCTCGTTCATTTCAACCATAGGGTGTGACCCTATAGGTTCTTGTAACATTAGTAGTAATATTAGAACGATTCTAATGTTACAAACAATGAGTGGCATCTAGCAATGCATCAATGCTACCTAAGTTACAAGAAGTCATGATTCGACATAACCTTTTGTGATTAACCTTTCATGCATTCATCCTTAAGTCCTATATCTTTGGAATGGACACAAGTCATGGAATAGTCACACTTGCATAGTCCATCCCATGTTTCTTGATACCTCGAGTAGACTATGATACACAAATAAGTATGACATCTCATATCAACTTATTTGAGCATGGCCATGCATTTCTAGCCTCACTCAATCAAGTGGCTCGAGATATTACTCCCATTATATAGGAGGGACTTATCCTATATTGGTCAACTATATCCTCAACATAGATTGTGGTATATCCAACATCGATCTTTATAGAACAACCAGATTCACGGTGTTTGTTTGATCAGATCAAAATATACAACTCATGATGTTGGGATAAAGATGATCTCAAGTATGAGGATCATATACATATTAATCACTATGAGTAATGTTGTGACAATTACATAATAATCCAAGAAACATACTCATAGCGGTCACCCAATATGTTGTTCTCTAACACACATATTCATGCATTGATTCTGACACTCCATATCAATGACAACTCTTTATCATCAATCAACTACATGTTAGTCTTAATGCATTATTATTGTCCTAGCCAATAACAATACTTGACTAAGGATCTTTTGAGAATAATCATATTATTCTCGTGACATTATTATAAAACAGTTTTATTTATGCACACGAAAAAGAAATCTGAATAATAATGGCAACGCCTTATATTAATAAACATGATAAATCAAGTATGTTATTACAACCATCTCGTGATTGATCTTTGGGCATACTCTTACAAGTTCGTGTAACTTGAATTATATTCTTAGATGCTTCAAATGTATGTTATTGATGTGAATATGATTTGAATGTTCATTGTATGAAAATTGATGAAACATTGATATATTTGATAAAAGGGGAAGAAATCCCGATTGAATGAAAGGAAAATTCAATGGATCTCTGAAAAGGAATTGACGGTAAAAAGGATCTAGCCCGGACGGGTGATCCTATCTGATATAGCCCTCCCAAAGAATATGTGGAAAATGGATTTAGCCTGGACAAGTAATCCAAATTAGGGTCTGAATTTAGCCTGGACTGGTAATTCAGATCCAAACTCATTAGAGTAATTGTCGTTACAGGGGATTTAGCCTGGACTGGTAATCCCGACAATACTCTATGAGTTTATATTACAGGGGATTTAGCCTGTACTTGTAATCCTGCTGTAAGGATGAAGTTCGCAGGAGTGTGCTTTCTAAAATGAAATGTGTAAGACCATGGTTGAAAGATACCATGGCAACATGGTATGAAATGTGTAAGACCATGGTTAAAAGATACCATGGCAAAAGGACATGAAATGAACAAGACCATGGTTGAAAGATACCATGGCAACATGACGGGAAATGAATAAGACCATGGTTGAAAGATACCATGGCAACGTGAAATGAAACGAACAAGACCATGGTTGAAAGATACCATGGCAACATGACAGGAAATGAGTAAGACCATAGTTGAAAGACACTATGGCATCATGTCAAAGATAAATAAGACCGTGGATGGGAGACGCTATGACATCTGTTGAACAATTGATATTCAGGTAATATGTATCAAATAACGAATGGTAATATGAAATAGTTTTGTGAAATGTTTAGAAGAGCTAGTCATATGAAAATATATGTATAAAATAGTTGTATGAAATAATTATGAAGATAGATAAACGAAATATGTATAAGTACATGGAATATAATTTATGTTAAGTTTGATATAAACTATTACTGGAATAATTATACATAAAATATATGGAAATGATGGAGCATGAAATATTGATATAATGAAATGAATGATATATACTTATGAAGAAACGGTAAGAGAATGATATGTTTCATGACATGTACATATATGATTATCTTTGATATGTTGATACAAAGAAATTATGTAAGTAAAGACAATTATTAAACTCAAGTATGACATGTCGAGAAAATAAGTATATCAATATTGAATTTATATGAAATACGTACTAGTATACTAACAATGATGTTGTTTAATGCTTAGACAAGTGCCAAGCTATTGATTGAATGGTAATATATTTATTTATATGATGCATTGAATCAGTAAGTATTTAATTGAAATTTTTTTAAGTGATCTGTAAATTCTAGTAATGCTCTGAAACCCTATTTTTACGACGGATATAGGTTAGGGGTGTTACACAGAGTACCCTAAAATACTAACTGCTCACTGGATGACTGTAGATTCCGATCTTGAGGAGTTGTTCGTAGGCCAGAGATTCGAAAGTAAGGAAGAGTGTGTATTTGCCATTAAACGGTATAGCATGACTATATCAATGGACTAAAAAGCCGCCGTGTCTAAACCGACATTATATATTTAAGGGTGTTGGAGGTCGGTGCAAGGTTGCAATTGGTGGGTATGAGCCGCATTTATCCAGAAGTCACAGATGTGGGAGATACAAAAATTTGTTGGGCCTCACATATGCACTTCAACATGTATGATAGAAGATTATTGAAAACTTGATTCCAAAACTATCTGTACGTGCATCATGCTAATGGTGAAGAACATGCCGACCATTAAATTTTTGGTACTGATTGCCGAAATGCAATCACAATTCTAGTATCGAGTATCATATCGAAAGGCATGGATAGCTAAATAGATGACGATAGAGTAATTGTACGAAGATTTTGATGCGTCGTACAATGAGCTACAGAGATGGATAGCTGTTATGTGGCAGTACGAGCCGGGGGCTATCCTTGAGCTGTAGACACGACCTTATTACGGCCTGGATAACTAACTACAATTAGGAAAAATAATTTTCCAATGGAAGTTCTAGATGTTTGATCCTTGCGTGCGAGCATTTCCCCACAACAAGCCGTTTTTACAAGTAGATAAGACCTGATTATACGACAAATATACACAGATCCTACTTGTTGCGGTTACTCAAGGCGGGAATAAGAACGTGCTCCCGATAGCGCTTACCATCGTAAATGATAACTGTACGAACCTGCGGAGGTTTGTTATTAGTAATGATAATATTTACCTCATCTCTGATAGAGGGAAAGGATTAATTGCCACCATTAGGCGTTCCAGTGTGCCATGGAGATCCATTTACTGCATCCAGCACATCGCGGCTAACTTCTACCAAGATTATAAGAATGCAGACTGGTGGAGATAAGTTGTAAGAATGGGTAAATGATAACTTTATCTTTTGAATATATAACCTACTGTTTTAGGACGAGACTGTAACTTATATTTTCTTAATATATACACAGCGTACAAGCTAAAGCCACACATTTTCTGGCTAAGGATGGCTTGACTTGAGAGTGACATGGAGGGTCATATGAACACACCTTTCTGAAAATGGTTGGGTACCATGGAGCCATGACAATAGGCTTAAAGTTTCAACGAGAGTTTTTGCTATGGTCATATGACCACTAACTTGGCAGATGTGGTTAACTCTGTGTTGATGAAAACATGACATATTTCGATTTCATCTATCTTCTCGGCTATATTCTACAGGTTGGCTAGCTTGATCCTAAGAATGGGACAACAACAAGTCAACCAGATGGAGGCGTGACACATGTTTGTTGAAGATGTTAGGGATGAAATGGTTGCAATCTATTAGATGACGAGGTTGATGAATTTAGAAGTATATTCATGACATAATGAAACGTTTTGAGTTACAGAAACCATTGGTCATCGACCCGGTATACCACCTAGGTCCTACGGTGTTGATCTCTGAAATAGAGGGTGCGATTGTAGGAGGTTCCAGACTATTTATTACCCTTGTGCACATGTCATGGAAGCTTATGCTAAAGTCTCGATCAATATTGAATAATTTACCAAAGAGGTGTACACCCTCAAGGGCACGTTGTGTGTATAGGAGAACGAGTTCCCTATCCTGCCTGACCTATTTGCATAAGAGGTGCTTCCGACGACTTTCGAGCTTGTCCTAGACAAAGGGTTGTGTAGGAATCTCAAAGGTCGTCCACAATCATCCAGAATCCATAATGATATAGACATTAAAGAGAAATCCGACGAGAAGCTGTATGGCGTATGCAGATTAGCCGATCATAATCAAAGTAAATGCCCACACCAAAACTACCATACTGGACAATCGTCACGATTGGGTAGGAATTGAGATGCTGTTCAACATCTATTAATTGAAGTAAATGGCCACATTAATTACATTCACTACATGTAGAGATGATTGGATCTAAAATTTGTTGCAATTAATCTAATTTGAATTACAAAGTTAGTCTAAAGTTTGTTGCGTTTATTTTTTTTAAATTAAATAACGCTTTTTTACGTAAATAATACAAAAAACCCTTAAAATTAATAACTAAAATGGCATGCCCATAAGATTAATAATTGAAATTTTTTGTGAAGGCAAAAAAGTTGTTAAATAAATACAAACTTGACTATTTAAATTGCAAAAACCCCTAAAATTGATGGTTTGATGGTGTGGTCCTAGAGGTATATTTTTGTGGAGGTCGACGTTTACTTTGCGAGTTATTGCGACGATCAATGTTCTCTTCACCCGCATGTGGAGGTGTGGGAAACATAAATGAAAAATCATATGCCTCAAACGCCATCGATGAACTTGAGCCGGGAGGAGTAGAGTACTGTAGTGGATACGAGTCGGGAGGAGTGGAGTACTGCGGTGGATACAGGCTGAGAGGAGTGGAGTACTAAGATAGATACGGGCCAAGAGAAGTGAAGTGGAGTACTGCAGTGGTAGTGGGCTGAAGATATCAAACCCTGAATAATATCCGTAGCCTGATAAGTCCGAGAAATAGTCATCGGCCCCCTAAGTCTAGATGATAAGAACTATCCCGAGAGTGTAGCTCCAGCTCTACCTCTGGCTCGGGTGTAGGAGGTAGATGTGGAAGGGGATGGGAGGGTTGCCCAAGTCGTGCCATGTGCGGAGGGACTACTATTGACTTCCCACCAAACAAAAATGGTTTCCCTATCTCAGAGTACCACTGTATGTACTCTAACAAGAGTTGTAGATCCAAAGCACGATCCATTTGAGGTACCCACCCCAACTGGTTGTTCCACATTGCAATATATTCTTCATTCATTTTCACACAATCAATTCCATGTTTCCCCCTCTTGTTAATCTTATTGATGTCCCCCAACCGTATTGGCAATGTCAGGATATACTGTATGCAATCGGATTACCGGAGTACTCGATCACCATGATACCACTCCACTGTCTGAAAATTGATAATGAGTGCGTTAATGCACCATAGGTTTTAGTGGACGTGAATAGACAAGGGAATAATAGCCATAATTTCTAGGGTCGAATACGACATCCAAATGAATTGTACAGTTAATAACATGGTTATATTAAAGTGGGTTGAGTGAGATAAAATAATAAAATGTCATGAATATTGAAAAATCTTATCTCCTCTCCAACATGATTCTCGATCATCAGACGGTATATCAGAATCGTGTATGACCTCCCGATACCCGGATTAGTGCTTCATCTACGAAAACAAATTGTTTGAATAATATAATCCGAAAAAAAAGTCAACTAATTGTTATAATGAGTAAAAATTCATCACCTATTAATGAGTAGAAATACATATGATTGCTGACTAATCGATGCCAAGAATGACATCTGGTAAAGCGCCTAAGACTACAACAATATGAGGTATCCGCCTATGTCCACTGTAGAAGGATTTTTCATTTGACAAAGTTCGCGATACAACATGGTTAACATTGCGGACCCCTAACTGTAGGAACGAATGTTATGCAAATTAGATAATAGGGGCAAGTACATCAAGTGGTCTTTGTTACCGTTAGCATCCGACATGAGTACACTCCCTATAAGGTGCATAATGTAAGCTCGAACAGCGTGCACCACCTCCCATTCATTGGCAGTAATCGAAAGATGCTCGAAATTGACCTTTAGCCATGAAACCTCAAACCCATAAAATTTCCCTCACTAGGTGATCGTCCAAGTAAGTCATAGCAAAGGGCGGTCGGCCTAAAGATTGACCTTACGCCCGTGGCTGCATTCCTGTCGATGGGGAGCCTAAGCTACAGTAGAGCATCCTGTAGAGTTATGGTGCACTCCCAGCACGACAAATGAAATGTGTGGGTCTCCGGACGCCATCGCTCGACCAAATCGGATACTAAGTCCTATCGCAGATTAAAGGTCCGGATCAATGCTGCTGATCCGAATCCAGCTAACTCCAAGTATGGCATTAGACGTTCATCTGGCAGAAAGCCTACACTATTAACACATCCCCTCAATGCACGGTATGGGCCCTGACATTATTAAATTAGCAAAATAGTTAATTTAATCTAATTTAATTCCGTAAATGACGTGAGTAACAAATAACAACTTTTTTACCATCTCATTAACAGTACTTGATATGTGATTATCATTATTAATCAAATAACTCATTTGTTGCAAATCTGCAAATAAAAAAAAGGAATTCATTTAATTTGTTGCAAAAAACACAGTAAATAATTTAGAATTTGAGAAATAAAAAAGCTCAGTAAATATATGAGTAACAAAAAACACCGTAAAAATAAAAAAAAATATCTCATAATTTCTCATATTTTACCTACAATAAAAAATACTTTAGTTTACAATAATAATATAATTAAAATAAATATAAACTATCTAAACATAAAAAACATACGAATCAACCAAAAAAAGAAGAAGAAAAGAAACATACATGTTTAGTTTCTTTTAAACAACCTATAAAATTATATAAAAACAAATTTAATCAACATTTCAATAAATCAATAAAAAATGTCAAATAAATAAATAAATAAAATTACATTATAAAAAAATTTACATTCATAAAAAATCACAAAACACTAAACTAAACACTAACAATTTATAACCTAACATAAATTACTAACAAAATAACTATAAAATAATTTTAAAAAATAAATTTACATTCATAAAAAATCATAAAACGCTAAACTAAAAACAACAATTAATAACCTAATCATAAATTACTAACAAAATAACTATAAAATAATTTTAAAAAATAAATTTACATTAATAAAAAATCACAAAATACTAAACTAAAAACAACAAGTTATAACCTAATCATAATTTATTAACAAAATAACTATAAAATAATTTTTAAAAAAATTACATTAATAAAAATTCACAAAACACTAAACTAAAACATGAAACAAATTATAACATAATCATAAATTACTAACAAAATAAATTTAAAATAATTATAAAAAACTGCATTAATAAAAATTCACAAAACACTAAGCTAAAACACAAAGAAATTATAATATAATCATAAATTACAAACAAAATAATTTTAAAATAATTATAAAAAATAAAAAAATACATTCATTAAAAGCATTATACCATAAACACTAAACACAAACAATTTATAATAAGTAATAAAAAAATAAACAACATACAAAATATAATTAAACCCTTTAAATTAAAAAAAATATTATATACTAAAATAATACATACTTTTTTTTTCCTTTCTTCTTCTTCTTCTCCTTTCTTTCTTCTCCTTACTCTTTTTGTAACAGCATGTTTTTAGTCAAATCAGAATAGTGATTTCGAAATCACAAATCCAAGGTCAAAATATTTATTTTATTATTATTTTTAATGCTTACAACATGATTGAATGAATGTGTGAAACTTTGGTTTAGAAATTTTACGTTTGACTAGTCAATTTGATAAAAAGGACTAAATCGCGTAAAATGTAAAATGCATGTTCTATTAGTTAAAAGTACTAAATAGCTATGAAATTAAATAGTTAAGGGATTTATGTTTCAATTAGACTATTTGAAACTTGAGTGGACAAATATGGACATGTATAAATGAATTTTAATGTTTTTATTAAAGGATAATTTAGTAATTTATGTAATTAGGTTAATAAAATAAAACAAAAACCAAAATTTTAGTGCTTTCATCTTTCTTAGCCGATTCTCAACATGAAGGATAACCATTTTTAAGCTTTCAAATTCGACCAATCTTGTATAGCTAACTAAGGTACGATTTTTGTCTCGTTTTAATGATTTCTATATTTTTGATATCGTTGCAACTAGGTCTTATAACAACCCGTTTTTAGCCAAATCAGAATAGTGGTTTCGGGACCAAAAATCTGAGGTCCTAAAATTATTTTAATATTATTTTAAGTGTTTACAGCATGATAGTATGTATGTGTGAAAGTTTCGTGAAGAAATTTTATCGTTTGAATGTTAATTTGATAAAAGGACTAAATTGCGTAAAATGTAAAAGTGTTGTTCTATTAGCTAAAGGTATCTAATAGCTATAGAAATTTAAATTAAAGGTCCTTATGTTGTAATTAGACCATTATATTGATGAGTGGAAATTTATGGACATGTTATAAATTGTTTTAAAGGTTAATTAGTAAGATTAATTTAGTAATTAATAAATATAACAAAACCACAATTTGGTGACCATCTTCTTCACTGCCGAAAATTAAAGAAGGAAAACACCATTTTTGTGCTTTTGAAAGTTCGGCCATGGTATCTTAAGCATGTAAGTGATTTTTGACTCGGTTTTTAATGATTTCTATGTTTTTGAGATCGTTGCAACTAGGTCTAGCTAGCCTAAGGACTATTTTGCAAAATTGTTAAAGGTTTTAGATGTTTCCATTGATGAATATGTTTTATTTTTGAGGTTTGATGATAGATTTTGAATAGTTTTTGATAGTTAAACAAGTCTTATAAAGTGATTTTTAGTGAAAATGTAAAATAGGGATTAAATTGAGAAATGTGCAAAATTAGTGGGTAATATGTGAAATAAATGGAAATTATTGTCTTCTAGAGGCATTATGGTAATTTGGCTAGCATGGGTATAATTTGAATTTCATTAATTTGTGATTTTATGAAATAAGGACTAAATTGTGAAAAATGTGAAAGTTTAGGGGCAAACGTGTAAAATAGCCCTAATGCATATTTTGGATTGAATTGAATAAATAGTTGATTAAATGAGTTAATTTTTAATATATTTAGATCAAGAAAAATAGAATTCGGATCAGGATCGGGGAAAAACGAAAGTTATCGACTAATCGACTCGATTTGCCATTTTAATATATGAGGTAAGTTTGTATGTAATAAGCACTGTTATAATTATGCTTTTAATGCTTCGATAGTGCATAAATTGTATATATGAGACTACAGTCATGTTCGGCAACAAATGAGATTATATGACACTTAGTGTGCGATTCGACATAGCTTCGGCTATATATGGCACTTAGCGTACGAGATCGAGATAGCTTCGGCTATATATGACACTTAGTGTGCGATTTGAGATAGCTTCGGCTATGTATGACACTTAGTGTGTGAGATATCGAGTATTCAACGATATTCCGAGTATGTATGAGCTTGTTATGGATTAGTATAGATATGTACATGCATAGTATGAGCTTTAAAATGAAGAAGTTATGAAGTTTGTATATAAGCGTATGAATAAGCACGTGAAAGGTTTGTTAGTGATCATGAATTTCATGTTAATATGTTTAAATTAACGAATGGTGTATTTGTGATTAATTAAGTTTATATCATACGAACTTACTAAGCTATAAAACTTACTTTGTGTATTTTCCCGTGTTTTATAGTGATATCGAAGCTAACTTGGATTCGTGGATCGTCAGAGATCGTTTCACACTACCACTTATCACTTGGTACCTTTTAATTTTGATATATTAAGAAAATGACATTGTAACACCCCAAACCCGGCCTAGACGTTATGGTCGAATCTGGTGTGTCACATTGAAGTGTTTTAGCGAAAATCGTGTTTTCATTGAAAACCCTTCTTAAAATAAAAGAAACCTTAATTAATTTAAAAAAAAAAACACACCCTTTCAGTTACATAAAACCTTGTTGAAACATTTGATTTAAGAAAACTTATTATTTAAAAATTTAATTGCGAAAACGTAGAAAACAAACTATAATTTAGAAAACCCATGTTCAACTTATTGAAAATAATAATAATTCAAGTAATAATAACACAATGAAAACCTTATTACAATCTGGTCTGGAACACATTTAAAAAGAAGTAAAAACTTAAATGCTTGAAAAAAAAAACCCAAGTCCAAATCATCTTGTTAGTTGGCCACCAAGAGTCCTTCCAAACATTGAACCTTCTACTGAGCATCACCTGAAAATAAAATAAAAGAGGGGGTGAGTTTTCGCAAACTCAGTGTGTACAACCCTCGACAAGAATAAGCATTCAAAAAAAAAAAAAACAGCATCATTCATCAATAATGCAATGCAATCCCATCCAAATTATCCATCCGCTACACACCGGCTCCGTCCCCATCACACCATGTGGGGATATAAATATCGACCCACCCAACCCACACACCATGGTAGCCCGATTACGGAACTACCTTCATTTACATATTGGACTTTAAAAGCCGTTAGTGGATCCACGATTGTCAAGCAACCTGTAAGAGTATGCCCAAAGATCAATCACGAGATGGTTGTAATAACATACTTGGTTTATCATGTTTATTAATATAAGGCGTTGCCATTATTATTCCAGTTTCTTTTCTGTGTGCATAAATAAACTATTTTATAATAATGTCCTGAGAATAATATGATTATTCTCAAAAGATCCTTAGTCAAGTATTGTTATTGGCTAGGACAATAATAATGCATCAAGACTAACATGTAGTTGATTGATGATAAAGAGTTGTCATTGATATGGAGTGTCAGAATCAATGCATGAATATGTGTGTTAGGGAACAACATATTGGACTGACCCGCTATGAGTATGTTTCTTGGATTATTATGTAATTGTCACAACATTACTCATAGTGATTAATATGTATATGATCCTCATACTTGAGATCATCTTTATCCCAACATCGTGAGTTGTATATTTTGATACAGTCAAACAAACACTGTAACTGAGTTGTATAACACAATCTATGTTGAGGGATATAGTTGATCAATATAGGATAAGTCCCTCCTACATAATGGGAGTAATATCTCAGGCCACTTGATTGAGTGAGGCTAGAAATGCATTGCCATGCTCAAATAAGTTGATATGAGATGTCATACTTATTTGTGTATCATAGTCTACTCGAGGTATCAAGAAACATGGGATGGACTATGCAAGTGTGACTATTCCATGACTTGTGTCCATTCCAAAGATATAGGACTTAAGGATGAATGCATGAAAGGTTAATCACAAAAGGTTATGTCGAATCATGACTTCTTGTAACTTAGGTAGCATTGATGGATTGCTAGATGCCACTCGTTGTTTGTAACATTAGAATCGTTCTAATGTTACTGCTAACGTTACAAGAACCTATAGGGTCACACCCTATGGTTGAAATGAACGAGGTAAAACATAGTTGGTATATTGCTTGGTTGTCACATGAATTAAATTAATTATAGAATTAATTTAATTGGGCAATCAAATTGTTGAACATACTATTTATGTACAAGGATGTTGTACACATAATCGAACATAATTTTATTGATATATGAATTTAGTTCAGATATAAGTTTAAATAAATATAGTTTATCAAATCTTTATTATAATTAATGTAATTATAATTTTTTGGTTAAACATTATTATATTTATTTGAATGATAATTATTATGTTCGGATTAATTTTAATGAATTAAAATTCGTTATAAATATATACCAATTAAGAGGGAGTTATATATAGAAAGGGTAAAAAAAAACCCTAAAAAGATATATATATATATAACTAGCCCGAAAATATGAAAGTGGTCTAGCAGCCGTTTTAGCAAAATACTCTCTGAAAATAGTTTTCTGGGATTTCTACCGTTCATTGTCAATCGGGTGGACTACGTAGAGGCCGACATCGGAAAAGGTTGCGGCTTGGTTTGATAGTGGTTCAGCATTCCTGTTGCCTAGGCATCGCTGTCTACTCAGATTGAAGTTTTGGTAAATTCGAAACCTTTTTATCACCCCGATTCGTTCCTTACACATGGATCCTTGGTTTGGATCGCCGGGTTTTAATTTTTCGCTGCGCCTTGGTGGCACCGGTGTTCCAACAACATGCGATCCTCATATACTTCCTCCGTTCTATAATACCCAACCCATATGCAGCCTAAGCAGAATATCATATGTATGCATGTCGCATCCAAAAAACTTACATTTAGCACCTAGGGGTATTTTGGTCATTTTCGCCCCTAGGGGCATTTCAATAATTTTCCCTTATTTACGGTTTTCACTTATCTTGGCCCGTTAACAAGTCCCGTGAGCTAAGATGAATGAATACTATGCACCAGGTAGGATTCTAGAGAAGAGGAGGTGGGTCATTAAGACCGCTTAAGTACCAAGCTCTCCCTAGATCCAATCCTAGACATGCATATACCCGTTGCCACACCTTAACCCTTTGACTTGTCCACAGTCGCAATATATTAATTAAGTCTTATGTGGATATCATATACTAGGCCCAAAACCCCCTTACAAAGCCCAAACAATTTCACATACATGTATTTGGCCCATTAAGCCCAATCATATTCATATGGCCCATTAGGCCCAAATCACCTGTATATGGCCCATTAGGCCCAAATCACATTTATATGGCCCGTTAGGCCCAGTCACATTCATATTCATGCTCACATACAAACTTTTTATCACATAGCATCAATTATCAATTTTTGCCTATTATGGGCCCAACAGCCCATCGGGCCCATTTAGCCCATTTAGCCCATTCCGGCCCATTTGGCCAGATCACAACCCCAGTCTATGGAATCGCCTATGGGCCTCAAGTAACCTATTGGTTTCCCCCTTACGAGTTTTTGCGCACTCGTAAGACTACCGTAGCCAAACTTTCGGCTTTTCGCCATTTCGACTTTTTGACTTTTCAACTTTTTGGCTTTCGCCGAATCATTGTGTGTGTGCAGTGTATGTACACACCTGGTAAGCAAATGTGATGCGATCTCCTTAGCCCAAACCTACAATCAATATCACCCTTTAATTAATCGCATGCTTAATACTTATTTACTCAAAAACTGAAACCTTACATTAACCTTACCTTGAGCCCAATCCTTAATCGCTTTTTCCTTGATCACGTATTTCCTAGATCTGCAAAAATCTTAACTATTAAAACCCGAATAATAGGTGACTCGTATCAAACACAAGTCTCCTTACCATAACTATGACCATTCGGCCACCTTAGCCAATGGGAGAAGATTACTTACCAAAACCGCAACACCTTAAGGAGCAATTCTGCAGAGAGCTAAAAACCAAGATTCGATACTAATTCCCTACCAAATTTGATTAGAAAAAGTGAAGGACAATAATCGATACTAAACAAAGAAAAACCGATTGGAATAGCAACACTTACACTAGATTCAGTCAAAAAGTATTCGGCCCTTAGAAGATTCGGTTTTTCAGCTTTTCAAACTAAGTATGGTGAATAAGGTTTATTTGGTACAGATTAAAGAAGAAGAGTAGTAGAAGAAATCAGCAAAGAAGATTGTGTAGAGGAGAATAGAAATCGGCAGAAAGAAAAGAAAGTAAAATAGAGGGTTTTCAGCTTTTTGGATCTTAAAGAGAAAAGGGTTTTTGGCACAAAGTGAAGAGAAATTTGTCATTAACATCTCAACCCTCCCATTCAGCACATATTTATAGCCCTATAGCCGAATTCTTCAAGCCCAAGTTCCCAATTCAGCACCACTTACTCCTCACTTCTCATCTCCTTGTTTTTTCCCTAATAACCCCTTGATCCTTTCCTTAATTTTCTCTTTTGAGCACTCCCCTTGAAGTCCATGTTCACGCCACTTCCATCCTTCTAGAAGGCCAATATTAAATTCTAAAAAATACTAAGCTAGGATTCGAACCTTGGACCCCCTTGCTAGCTACTAACGCCACCTCACTACACCTTATGTGGCGTCACTTAGCCACTCCACCACAGGCTCTTTTTGTGTCCAATTGTTTCTTCATTTATTCAAAAGCCCACCTACTTGTCAGCCTTGATTCTTTTAATAATTAAATTATAATTTCTTCTAGCCCTTAATTCGAACTCAACCTTAGCTAAAACCTACTAAAATTATTGTTTGGATAAGAATATTAAACACAATTCTCATCAAAATCGAAAATAAAGGAAATTTGGGATTTCAGGATTTTTGGATTTTGAGATTTTTGGATTTCAGGATTTTAGGGGCATTACAGGCATGTATAGGTGTTTTGAGTCATTTCGATTATGGATTGATAGTGATTTTGGTCAATTGTAATGACTTGTAATGGCATATGTTTTGGTTTGTAAATAGAGCCATAAATGTTGGCTTAATTTGGTAGATTTGATTATGTACTTATATGTGCATATATGGTTGATATTTTGAGTCTATAAATGGATACGTGAATAACTTATATTATGTAGTCTGTGGAATTGATATCATGCTTATGAATTGGTGCAAAATGATGTATGATAGGTTTAAGTCCATAAATGGATATGTGAATGACTTATATTATGTAGTTTGTGGAATTGATATCATGCTTGTGAATTGGTCGTAAAATGATGTATGATAGGTAAAAGTTTAACCAAATGATTTGTATATGAGTTTCGGTATGTTTTGATTAGATAAAACTTGAGGTATAAGCATATTGGTTGCTAGTATTGGAAATGGTATAATTTAGCCTTGTTTCTGGCTAAATTAGATGTTTATTTATACTATGAATTGGTGTCATTTTGGTTGTATAAATGAATATAAGTGTAGGTGGCAAATTGGCTTGGTAAGTAGCCTATTCTTGTCCACACAGGCAGAGACACGGGCGTGTGTCTCAGCCGTGTGTGACACACGGTCATGTTACACGGCTGTGTGTCCCCTGGTATTGAAACTGAAGTAAAGTCAATATGTTCCACACGGTCTCACACGGGTGTGTGATCGGCCGTGTAGCACAAGTCAATATACCCCCTATTTGGCACATGGCCTAGCACACGGGCGTGACTTGGATGTGTTGCATAAGTTAGTATACCTTACAGGTTTGGCACGGCCTAGCGCATGGCCTGGCACACAGGCGTGTGTGGCAACTTCGAAGGGTACACGGGCTAGATACACGAATGTGTGGTAGGCTGTGTGACCCAAGTCAGTAACCTCACTTGTTTGGACACGGACTGGGACACGGCCATGTCTCCCATTACGAATGTTCACACGGCTTGTGACACGAGCATGTCTGGTGGCCGTGTGAGACATACGACCTATCCACATGGGTGTGTGTCCCTTGTATTGAAAAAAAAATTTAAGTGTAGAAAAGTTTCTCGAGTTATTGGTTTAGTCTCGAACCACTTCTAATGTATGTTTAAGGCCTCATAGGTTCGTTTAAGAGACACTATAATTGGTTGTGATTGAATTGTATATGAAATGTGTGTTTAAAAGTGTTGTAAGTTCGATAATGCTCCGTAACCCTATTCCTGTGTTGAATACGGGTGAGGGGTGCTACATTTATTGCTATTAGAGTTACGGTATAGTCACTTCTAGGACTAACGTAGCGTATGTGAGAGTCTAGCTATACATGCCATATATAAACTGTGATATTGTGATGACTCCTGACATTTTTTTTAAATGTACTTTTATATAGTAAATGGATCCCAATTGAGTTATAGCTGATGAGGTTGAGAGTAATGCACCCACTCCCGCTCAAGGGACAGCACCATCTGATTCTAGACCTATAACAGGCAGCCAAAGAGGAAAGGCTAAAGAAGCATTCTTCCAAATGATGAACGAGTGGTTCACTCAATATATTCGTACAAACCCAGCTGCTCAACAGCCTTCACCCTCTCTTAATCCCTAACCGGTTCCTGTAGCCTCTCAAGGAGTTGAGCTTTTAAAATTGAATAAGCCTCCAGTTGACAAGATCCGCAAATACAGGGCTGAAGAGTTCAGAGCTAATGTTTATGATGACCTTGAGAGAGCTGAGTTTTGGCTTGAAAATACGATTAGAGTGTTTGACGAGCTTTCTTGCACGCTAGCTGAATGTTTAAAGTATGCTATATCCCTTTTGAGAGATACCGCGTATCAATGGTGGAATACATTAGTATCAGTAGTGCCGAGGGAGAGAATCACCTGGGAATTCTTTTAGACAGAGTTTTGAAAGAATTACATCTGTCAACGGTTTCTGGATCAAAAGCATAAAGAGTTTTTAAAATTGAAACAAGACCATATGATAGTAATCGAGTACGAGAGAGAATTTGTACGGTTGAGTAAGTACATTCGAGACTATGTTTCTACCGAAGAGATTATGTGCAAGCGATTTATTGACGGGTTGAACAAAGATATTAAACTTCTAGTCGGGGTATTAGATTTGAAAGAATTTGTTGTGTTAGTTGACTAGGCTTGCAAAGCTGAAGATTTTAGCTGAGAAAAGAAGAAAGCTGAATCAAAGGCTAGAGATTCGAGGAAGAGATCGATGAGTAAGCCGTATCAATCCTCGTCGAAGAAATCCAGATACTATTTTAACCGATCGACAGCTTCATTGGGATTTTCCAATAGAGATCGTGGAAAGTAATACACCAGCCTTAAGGCTCAAGCCACATCAGTATCGAGTGTTGGCAATGTGAAAGATGTTAAACCCGAGTGTCAACAGTGTGGAAGACGACATTTTAGAGATTGTTGGATGAAAAATAATAATAGAGCTTGTTACAGTTGTAGTTCGCGAGATCATTTTATCTAAGATTGTCCTGAGTTAAATGAAAAAGATAAATCTCAGAATGTAAGATCAAGCAATATAGCTACTCGAGGGAGGCCACCAAGAAATACGGGAAATGCAAGCGGTAATCGTGGTACAATGAAAGATAGTATAGTGAGATCTGAGGCCAGAGTACCTATAACAGCCCAGTTTAGACCCTAGTTGGAAAGTGGTTCCAGGACCACAAATTTGAGTCAGAAAATATTTTAAATATTATTTTCTGTGCTTATGGTATGTGAGTTCGCATGTGTGAATGTTTCATATAAAATTTATTTGTTTGTGTGCTCAATTAGATAAAAAGGACCTAATTGCATAAAATGTAAAAGTAGCTTTCTATATTGTAAAGGTACCTATTTGTCATGGCTTTTTAAAGCAAGGGTCCTTATGTGGTTATTAGCCTATTGACAAGATTAATTGACATAAATGGACATTTGGTAATGGTTTAATTATGTTATAAAATAAGGGCAAAATGGGAAATTGATTAATATGTTAATATTAATCAAAACAAATCAAAATGTGGCCATTTTATTCATCTTTTTCTACCAAAAATAGAAGAGAAGAAAAGATTTTAAGCTTCATTTCATTCGGCTATTGATTTCCTTAATTAAGGTATGGATTTTGTTCGATTTTTGATAATTTCTACGTTTTTGTGATGGTTGCTTTGTGTTTTACTAAGCCCATGCCTTAATTTCTGAATTTGATTATGATTTTAAGTTATGCCATTGATGAAACTATGAGTTTTGTGAAGTTAATTGTTGATAAATGGAAGATATGTATTGGGTTAACATGTTTTGTCTTTGAATTTTTGATGAATTTGAGTAAAACGGGCTAAATTGTGAAATTTGTAAATTGAGGGACTAAGATATGAAATAAACAAAATGTGTGGACTTGTATGAGTGCTATGAATATTCGGCTATGTACATGCCTAAAGAAATTATGTGTATTTTGTGATTTTATGAATTAGGGACTAAAGTGTTAAAATGTGAAAATGTGAGGGCAAAATTGTAAAATGCCCTAAATGAATGTTTATGGATTGATTTGAATTATTTGGTAAGTAAAAGGGTTAATTTTTAAAAAATATAGATCAAGAAAAGAGGAATTCAAACTTAGACCGAGGGAAGTCGGAGGTTATAGAGTAGACAAGCTAAGTCGACGAGTCCGAGTACGAGGTAAGTTCATATGTGATACACGATGTTACAAGTATATTTTTAATGCTTTGATTATGCATAAATTGTGTATATATATTGTATATGGTTTGAATACTATGATAAAACAACTGTATTTGGCACTAAGTGTGCGATTCAAAATAGCTCCGGCTATAAATAACACTAAGTGTGCGAAATGGAATAGCTTCGGCTATATGAGGCACTAAGTGTGCAATACCGAGATAGTTTGGTTATTTGAAAGGGCATTAAGTGTGTGGAATTGTTCTAGCTTAGGCTAATTCTTAAAGCACTAAGTGTGTGGATGTTTTAAGCATGGATAACCTTTGGAAAGCCTTAAAATATCCGAATGAAAGGTGAGAATGAAAATGAATAAATACGGGAAGGTTTAGGGATGTACGATACCTATATGGTAAATGATATTATGTGTATGAAGTTTGTTGATTTGGTATGAAATGAGAAATGGTAATGAATAAGGTTGAGTAGTGATATGAATTGAACTAAATATTAATTAATATGTCTTAAAGCTTTTAAATGTTAAGTCAGATGTATTATACTATGAACTTACTAAGCTCTAAGCTTACTATGTGAGATTTTCTCTATTTTATAGTGTGATAAAGCTAGCTCGGATCCGGAAATCATCAGTGACTCATCCACACTATCGAACATCCATTTTGGTACTACTTAGGGGTTGTATATTTGGTATATGGCATGTATAGGCTAGGAGAATTTGGACATGTTTTGTAATGTATATATCATGCCATGTGATATAGCTAACTTGTGTTTGAACTTATGGTTGGTAATGATATATTATATGTAATGCAAATGTGTTATTGTGATGTGTTCTTAGATGACGAAAGGAAATGGTAAATTTGGTAAAGTTTTGGCATGAGATATGATTGTATGTTTGGAGTTGGTATGTTTTTGGCTTAGAAAATGACATGAATTGGTATGAGTTATATGCATGAAATTGTTGTTAATAGTATGACATGAATGATATATATTTTGGTATTGAAATTGGCTAAAATTATAGTGCAAATATGCTTGATTTGAGGCTTGTAGGTTTGACCCAAATTGGGTGGAAAAATGGCTTTTCAAATGGCCTATTTTTGTTCACACAGGTGTGTGTGTCAGCCGTGTGCGACACACGGTCATGTTGCATGGCCGTGTGTCTCTTGGGGTACCCTACGAGTTTTAGTCAGTCTTGAGCACAGCCAAGGCACATGGGCGTGTGGCTAGCCATGTGACTTAAGTTAGCCTTGACCACGGCCAAGGCACACGGGTGTATCTTGTGGCCATGTGTGCAAGTTAGTATGTATGCCCTGTAAGGCGTACAGCCTGTTCACACAGGCGTGTGTCCTTTACATATTTGAAATTGTTTATGTTTTGAAAATTTTTGTATGAGCTCGATTTAGTCCCAAACCCTTTTAATGCATGTTTTAGGTCTTGATGACCCATATAACGAACTCCATGATAATGTATAACTTATAATGCTATGATGTTTGTGAAATGAAAGTTAATTATTCTGAATGTTCAGTAATGCCTTTAACCCTATTTCAGCGATGGATATGCTATAAGGGTGTTACATTTTATTGGTATCAGAGCTATGGTTTAGTCGGTTGTAGGATTACCATAACATATGTGAGTCTAGCTATACATGCCATATATATAAATTTTGATAGTGTAATGATTCCTGATCATTGAAATGTGTTTTTCATATAACAATAAATCCTGAACGAGCAATAGTTGATGATGTTGAGAGCAATGCGTCTGCTCCCGCTCAAGAGACAACACCGGTCGAGTCTAGGCCGATGTCTAGTAGTCAGGGAGGAGAGGCTAAGCAAGCCTTCTTCCAAATGATGACTGAGTGGTTCACGAAATTCCTATGAATGAATCTGGCTACTCAACAACCTCCAGCCCCACCTATTCCTCAACCAATCCCTGTTATGCCACCAGTAGTAAATCCGATTCAATTGAATAAGCCACCCGTTGATAAGATTCGTAAACATGGGGCTAGAGAGTTTCGGGCTACGATTGATGATGATGCTAAAAGGGCTGAGTTCTTGCTTGAGAACACTATCTGAGTATTTGATGAGTTGTCTTATACTCCAGATAAATGTATCAAATGTGTAGTATCTTTGCTTCACTGGTAGAAAACATTGACATCGGTGGTTCCTAAGGAACATGTTACTTGGGAATTTTTTCAGACCGAGTTCCGGAAGAAGTATATAAGCCAAAAATTCCTCGATTAGAAAAATAAAAAGTTTCTAGAATTGAAACAAGGTCGGATGACTATAACAGAATACGAAAGAGAATTTGTACGTTTAAGCAAGTATGCTCGAGAATATGCATCTACTGAGGAGATCATGTGTAACGCCCTGATTTTCGGGATTTTTTGGGTTTCTGTGATTTTAGGTAAATTTTGAAATTTTGGTGTTCTGAATATTGGAATTGCGTTTAAATGTGTTAGTGGGCCTTTAAAAGGCCCAAGCCTAAGTTAAAAGCGGAAAAATATCAAGGTTGGATTTTAAGTGTATAGGAGACTTGGTTAAGTGGGTTTTTAAGAAGAACTTCGTAAATTATGACACAAATAAGGCCTTGGTAAAGTGGCAAGGTGGCGCCACTAAGTTTCTAAAAAAATGGCGCCTGGGAAGGAATTAAAGGTCCAGGGTTCAAGTTGCAAGGTAGGCATACTGTCACTTTTTAATTTTAGGCATGTACCGGGCATGTGCAAGGGCCTTAGGGAGGTTGGGCTGATTGTTTTAGTTGATATTAGGGTTAGGTTCTTTTTTTTTTCTGTCTTGCAGAATTAGGGTTAGCCACCTGAAAGCTTTCACTGTCATTCATCCTTTCTGAGTTCTCACAAAAGCCGAAAACGCAAATTCCTTCTCCTTGGTGCCGAGTTCTTCTTCCTCTCTTCTTCCTCCATTTTTTTTCTTCCTTTTTGCTTTTTCTTCTAGCTGAAACCTTCTGACCACCTTACTCACCTCACCTATCGATTCCATCCTCCACAAAAACCTTCATAGCCGATCGCCATAAAAGCCGAAATCTCGAAAACTCACTTCTTGCGCCGATTTCTCCAAGCCAAAATCCTTCAGTTATTTTTGTTCCTTTTGATTAACTTTCATCTTCTCTAAACCCTTAGTATCTGTCGGCAACATTACTTCAAAGTTATAGCCTCAAATCGTCATCTTTTTCATCAATTAAAAAGCCGAAGTACCATAGATTTAGGGACTTATAGCCAAAACTTTAGATCTCCTGGATTCGAGTTCTACTATCGTTTAGAGGATAGATCTGCATCAGATCTGCAGAGAAATCAAAGAGGAATAGGTGGTAAGTGCTCATCACCTCAGATCTAGTCTTATTTTACAATTTAGAAAAAAGTCGAAGTCCCTAAAATCTAGGGAGGCTGTCGATTTGGGCATAGGGCTTTAAGGGTCTTTAACCGACGATTTCTTTTGGTTTTTAGTGTCTTCTAGAGGTTGGATCGAAGGCTTGGATCTTTGGAACAACTAGACTTAGATCTAGTCATCAGTTTTCGGCAAAAAGGTAAGATTCTAAAGGCTTTAAAGGCATGGTTCGAATATGGTAGGTGAATATTGGGATTGGTTATTGTGGTTTGCAATCTAAGAATTGTGGTAATCAATTGTAGGACATCGTAAGGGATCTCGATGGCAGTCGTCACAAAACAGGTGTGTAACAACCCTCGTAGTAGCTTAGGCTAATATTCGCAGAAAAGCCAAAATGCCAAAATTCTAGCATTTCGGGAACTTGAGATTTTGCATGCGGTTTTAGATGCGATAAAAATGATATGATCAGTGTTTGGATCGATGGAACAGGTAAGAGTGCAGTTCTGTCCACGACGGTAAGTTGGGCCTCAATGGGCTAAAATTGGGCCCAACGGGCTTTCGGGCCCATTTGGGCAAAATTGCTAGAAAATGAAATTTGGAAAGATTACATGTTAACGCGGTTAGTACTGTTGTAAAATTTGGATTACGTGGGCTTAATGGGCTAAATCGGCATTCGTAGGACCCATTAGGGGTTTTGGACTCTCCTCATGGTTCTCTCTATTTAAAGCCAGCTTCGCATCCACTCTTATGTTAGCTTCTCGATGTGGGATCCCTCCATCATCAGAGTTTAAATTCAACACCAACTCTTGCCGCCCCCTGTTGGCAAAATAAATGCTCTTGATTGCCATGAGTTTCGAACCCTGGACCCTTCCTGCCTCTTATGTGGCGCTACTTTGCCACTAGACCACAAGGCTTTTTGTGGCACAATTTCTCCAACAATATTCTTAAAGCCTACCTACTACACCCAGGGTTTGATTCACCTTAAACCAAAATTTCTGCTAGACTCCAGGTTTGAACCCAGGACTTCTCTAACACTTCTCAGCACACTTAACCACTAAAACAAGCCTTCATTAACGAAATTTACATGCACAACAAAATATTATAAGTTGCCTTCAACCGCTCCCATGCTCAAGGCCCAAAACTTTTAGGCCCAAATTTAGGGTGTTACAACTCTACCTCCCTTAAAGAAATTTCGTCCCCGAAATTTCCATCTAACCAGGTAGTCGTGTAACATCTACCCTACTATGCTACCGCTGCGCACTCTGATCCTACCATCACTATCACACTTCAACTAGAACTTGAAACATCTCATGCATACAACACTTATTCACTGAATCAGACACATATTTATCACACATATATACAATTTATGTATCCAAACATCACATCCACATAAAATAAGTACCAAATTTAAATTCAGACTAATGTCTAAGGAATCCACAGTATTTCAATTTCTAAATAGACAAAAGTACTCAGAATGCTTACGGATTCGGCGCCGAAGACTCGGTGTGCCACACTTTTTAAGAGAAATACTTCAAACAGACCACGTGGTTGAAAATAATTTTTTAAAATTCAACCTTCGAAAACCCAATCCACAGCTGAGTTGTTGCAATCGGGCTCTGATACCACTAAATGTAACACCTCAAACCCGGCCTGAAAGTTTGGCTCGAATCTGGCGTATCACATTGAAGTGTTTTTCGAAAACCATGTTTCCATTAAAAACCCTTCTTAATAATTAAAAGCTTATACCATTTTTAAACCTTGTTAGAAAACCTTAGCTGAATAACATTCTTAACAACTTTGTAAAAATCTTGGCAGTTGCGGAAGCTTAATTTAAAAACAATTACGGATACGTGATGTTTTGAACAACAGTAGTTGCTTTGGAAAATCGTGTTCTAATACTAGCAATTATAAGAACAATAAATAAAATTCCAAATTTAAAATCTAGAAAATTACAACGGCTTTACTACAACCCACATAAAAACATTTAAAAGTAATAATCAAAACTGTAACATAAACAGTGTGTGTGGCTTCCTTCGAGCCCCTCGTAGCTCCGATCCGTCTAAGGCTGGAAATTACCTGAAAGGTTAACAAATGGGGAGAGTGTACGAAAACTCAGTGTGCAATAAGCCCCTTTTAGAGCCTAAATTAATATCAGCATACTGGGCCGAAGCCTTTTCATAAATCATATCACTGGGCCGAAGCTTTTACTGTAAATGGTATGGCCCAAAGGCTCATTTCAATATCACATGTAATACCAATGAATGTATGCAAGCCCATTTGGGGAGACTACTCAACCCACCATCCGCTACTCTCCACCCGTACCAACCAAGCTCTCCATGTGGGGAATAACTCAACCCACCCAACCAAACTCTCCACTGGCAGCATAGCTGCATTATCATATAACTGGAGGCCTAGCCTCTTTCAATAACTGGGGCAAAGCCCTTTTTGATAAACTGGGGCAAAGCCCTTTAAGCACTTCCTCCATTTATATAACCCAACCCATGCAACATGTCATGTATGCAGAATGTCATGCCCATATTTGAATCAAACAATCACAGTCAAGTCATTCATATCACCAACATATATTTACAATCAAATCCACACAGTCCAAGTCAGTCACTTGCCCACAAGGGCAACACAGTCATTTAACACCCTAAGGGAAAAATGGTAATTTTACACCACAAGGGTATCTCGGTAATTCTACCCTACAGGGGTATTTCGGTATTTCTACCCTACAGGGGTATTTCAGTAATTCTACCCTATAGGGGTATTTCAGTAATTCTACCCTATAGAGGTATTTCAGTAATTCTACCCTACAAGGGTATCTCAGTAATTCTACCCTCTAGGGGTATTTCAATAATTCTACCCTACACCCTACAAGGGTATCTCGGTAATTCTACCCAATAGGGGTGTTTTAGTAATTCTACCCTACAGGGGTATTTCAGTAATTCTACCCTACAGGGGTATTTCAGAAATTCTACCCTATAGGGGTATTTCAGTATTTCAACCCTACAAGGGTATTTCGGTAATTCTACCCTCCAGGGGTATTTCAGTAATTCTACCATACAGGGGTATTTCAATAATTCTACCATACAGGGGTATTTCAATAATTCTACCCTACAGGGGTATTTCAGTAATTCTACCCTACAGGGGTATTTCAGTAATTCTACCCTACAAGGGTACCTCAGTAATTCTACCCTATAGGGGTATTTTAGTAATTCTATCCTACAGGGGTATTTCGGTATATCTACCCTACAAGGGTATTTCAGTAATTCTACCCTATAGGGGTATTTCAGTAATTCTACCCTATAGGGGTATTTCTGTAAACTAAAGTATTCTAAATAGGGATAACAATACGAATGGGCTTAAAGCCCATTCTCGGCCCAAATGGGCCCACACGCTCGTGTGGCCCTTTTAGCCCAAATCTAGCAACAGATATCAGATTCACCTAGCCTAGTCCAATATTTACTACACAATCAAACAACTTATCCAATTGGGCCCATAGGCCCATTGGGCCAACATGGCCCCTTTCGGCCCATCGCGGCTTGAAGTAGCCATTCTACAGCTAGAGTAGTGAGAAGTATACACCTGATAGGAGACTGGAATTAATCCGCGCTCCGAGAACTCTTAGCCGACGCCCAACCCAAATGAGCACGCCATAAAGCGTAAGGGATCATCCAAGAAAGGTACCTTTACTCTCCTCATGGTTCTCTCTATTTAAAGCCAACTTCGCATCCACTCTTATGTTAGCTTCTCGATGTGGGATCCCTCCATCATCAGAGTTTAAATTCAACACCAACTCTTGCTGCCCCCTGTTAGCAAAATAAATGCTCTTGATTGCCATGAGTTTCGAACCCTGGACCTCCTTGCCAACTCTATGACGCCACCTTCTTGCCTCTTATGTGGCGCTACTTTGCCACTAGACCACAAGGCTTTTTGTGGCATAATTTCTCCAACAATATTCTCAAGGCCTACCTACTACACCCAGGGTTTGATTCACCTTAAACCAAAATTTCTGCCAGAGTCCAGGTTTGAACCCAGGACTTCTCTAACACTTCTAAGCACACTTAACCACTAAAACAAGCCTTCATTAACGAAATTTACATGCACAACAAAATATTATAAGCTGCCTTCAACTGCTCCCATGCTCAAGGCCCAAAACTTTTAGGCCCAAATTCAAGGTGTTACAACTCTACCTCCCTTAAAGAAATTTCGTCCCCAAAATTTCCATCTAACCGGGTAGTCGTGTAACATCTACCCTACTATACTACCGCTGCGCACTCTGATCCTACCATCACTATCACACTTCAACTAGAACTTGAAACATCTCATACATACAACACTTATTACTGAAGCAGACACATATTTATCACACATATATACAATTTCTATATCCAAACATCACATCCACATAAAATAAATACCAAATTTAAATTCAGACCAATGTCTAAGGAATCCACAGTATTTCAATTTCTAAACAGACAAAAGTATTCAGAAGGCTTACAGTTTCTACAATAAGACTCTGTGTGCCACACTTTTTAAGAGAAATACTTCAAACAGACCACGTGGTTGAAAATAATTTTCTGAAATTCAACCTTCGAAAACTCAATCCACAGCTGAGTTGTTACAACCGGGCTCTGATACCACTAAATGTAACACCCCAAACCCGGCCTGAAAGTTTGGCTCGAATTTGGCGTATCACATTGAAGTGTTTTTCGAAAACCATGTTTCCATTAAAAACCCTTCTTAATAATTAAAAGCTTATACCCTTTTTAAACCTTGTTAGAAAATGTTAGCTGAATAACATTCTTAACAACTTTGTAAAAATCTTGGCAGTTGCGGAAGCTTAATTTAAAAATAATTACGGATACGTGATGTTTTGAACAACAGTAGCTGCTTTGGAAAACCGTGTTCTAGTACTAGCAATTATAAAAACAATAAATAAAATTCCAAATTTAAAATCCAGAAAATTACAACGGCTTTACTACAACCCACATAAAAACATTTAAAAGTAATAATCAAAACTGTAACATAAACAGTGTGTGTGGCTTCCTTCGAGCCCCTCGCAGCTCCAATCCGTTTAAGGCTGGAAATTACCTGAAAGGTTAATAAACGGGGTGAGTTTATGAAAACTCAGTGTGCAATAAGCACCTTTCAGAGCCCAAATTAATATCAGCATACTGGGCCGAAGCCTTTTGTTTAATGGTTACTGGGCCGAAGCCTTTCCATAAATCATATCACTGGGCCGAAGCCTTTACTGTAAACGGTATGGACCAAAGGCCCATTTCAATATCACATGTAATACCAATGAATGTATGCAAGCCCATTTGGGGAGACTACTCAACCCACCATCCGCTACTCTCCACCCGTACCAACCAAGCTCTCCATGTGGGGAATAACTCAACCCACCCAACCAAACTCTCCACTGGCAGCATAACTGCTTTATCATATAACTGGAGGCCTAGCCTCTTTCAATAACTGGGGCAAAGCCCTTTTTGATAAACTGGGGCAAAGCTCTTTTTCAATAAACTAGGGAAAAGCCCTTTAAGCACTTCCTCCATTTATATAACCCAACCCATGCAACATGCAATGTATGCAGAATGTCATGCCCATATTTGAATCAAACAATCACAGTCAAGTCATTCATATCACCAACATATATTCACAATCAAATCCACATAGTCCAAGTCAGTCACTTGCCCACAAGGGCAACACAGTCATTTAACACCCTAAGGGCAAAATGGTAATTTTACCCCACAAGGGTATCTCGGTAATTCTACCCTACAAGGGTATTTCGGTAATTCTACCCTACAAGGGTATTTTGGTAATTCTACCCTATAGGGGTATTTCAGTAATTCTACCCTACAGGGGTATTTCAATAATTCTACCCTATAAGGGTATCTCGGTAATTCTGCCCTATAGGGGTATTTCAGTAATTCTACCCTACACCCTACAAGGGTATCTCGGTAATTCTACCCTATAGGGGTATTTCAGTAATTCTACCCTACAAGGGTGTTTCAGTAATTCTACCCTACAGAGGTATTTCAGTATTTCAACCCTACAAGGGTATTTCGTTAATTCTACCCTACAGGGGTATTTCAGTAATTCTACCCTACAGGGGTATTTCAGTAATTCTACCCTACAGGGGTATTTCAATAATTCTACCCTACAAGGGTATTTTAGTATTTCTACCCTACAAGGGTATTTCGGTAATTCTACCCTACAGGGGTATTTTAGTAATTCTACCCTACAGGGGTATTTCAGTAATTCTACCCTACAAGGGTACCTCGGTAATTCTACCCTATAGGGGTATTTCAGTAATTCTACCCTATAGGGGTATTTCGGTATTTCTACCCTACAAGGGTATTTCAGTAATTCTACCCTATAGGGGTATTTCAGTAATTCTACCCTATAGTGGTATTTCAGTAAACTAAAGTATTCTAAATAGGGATAACAATACGAATGGACCTAAAGCCCATTCTCGGCCCAAATGGGCCCACACGCTCGCGTGGCCTTTTTAGCCCAAATCTAGCCATAGATATGAGATTCACCTAGCCTAGTCCAATATTTACTACACAATCAAACAACTTCTCCAATTGGGCCATGGCCCCTTTCGGCCCATCGCAGCCCGAAGTAGCCATCCTACAGCTAGAGTAGTGAGAAATACACACTTGATAGGAGATTGGAATTAATTTGCGCTCCGAGAACTCTTAGCTGACGCCCAACCCAAATGAGCACGCCATAAAGCGTAAGGGATCATCCAAGAAAGGTACCTTTACTCTCCTCATGGTCCTCTCTATTTAAAGCCAGCTTTGCATCCACTCTTATGTTAGCTTCTCGATGTGGGATCCCTCCATCATCAGAGTTTAAATTCAACACCAACTCTTGTTGCCCCCTGTTAGCAAAATAAATGCTCTTGATTGCCATGAGTTTCGAACCCTGGACCTCCTTGCCAACTCTATAACGCCACCTTCTTGCCTCTTATGTGGCGCTACTTTGCCACTAGACCACAAGGCTTTTTGTGGCACAATTTCTCCAACAATATTCTCAAGGCCTACCTACTACACCCAGGGTTTGATTCACCTTAAACTAAAGTTTCTGCTAGAGTCCAAGTTTGAACCGAGGACTTCTCCAACACTTCTCAGCACATTTAACCACTAAAACAAGCCTTCATTAACGAAATTTACATGCACAACAAAATATTATAAGCTGCCTTCAACCGCTCCCATGCTCAAGGCCCAAAACTTCTAGGGCCAAATTCAGGGTGTTACAGAGTATCGAACCCCTTAGGCAAGTATGTTCTAGTTGACAAAGCATGCAAGAATTGTCCTTTAATAACTCGGGGTCACTGTTTTCCGACTGATTTGATGCTTTTGCCATTGATGAGTTCGATGTAATTTTGGGTACGGACTGGTTGTCTATGCATGATGCAGTTGTGAATTGTATAGGAAAGATTATCAAATTGAAATGTCAGAACAGTGAAATTATTCGGATTAAGTCTAAGATTCGAGTGAATTACCTACTGTGATATTGTCTATGTTAGCTCAGAAATGTATGAAAAAGGGCTGTGATGCATATCTTGCATACGTACTGGATACAAAGGTGTTTGAATCAAAGATTGAATTTGTACCTATTGTTTGTGAGTTTTCAAATGTATTTTCAGAAGAATTTGTAACACCCTTTACCTATATCTGATACCGGAATAGGGTTCGAAGCGTTGCTAGACTTAAACATGAACATTCATATAAAACCGAATCATAAAATTTTGTCCCAATTTAAAACTTTTAAATCACATGCAAATTGTCCCTTATAAGGGTCTACAAGACCATACTGAGACCAAACCAAACCGAGAACTTTCAAAACCTTTTAAACACTTAGAAAATTTTTCTTGTTTTGGAGAGTTACACGCCCGTGTGTGTAGGCCGTGTGGGCACACACGTCCTTGTGGGACGGGACACGCTTGTGTCATCAGCCTGTGTAACTCTCAAACTATGACATCATCCACCAAATAAGGTCACACAGCCAAGTCACACACCCGTGTGCTTAGACCGTGTGGCGAATTAAATTCCAAAAATTAAGTGCAGACTTCACACGGCCTGGACACACGCCTACATCCTAAGGCCATGTCTTTCACACGGCTGAGACACACGACCATGTCTCGCCCGTGTGTTGACTACTGGGCATTCTGTTTTGCATAATTAGGGTGCAGGAGACACACGGCCGAATCGCACTCACGGCCAAGACACATGCCCGTGTGTCTAAGCGTATGGACAATTTCTAGGCTATTTTCCAAGCCATTTGTCACCCTTAAACGCTCACACATTTACACTCACTTCATGGCATGCAACATGGCACATTTAACTACTCAAACATTCACATTCATGATTAAAATATGACTTAGCAAAGTCAACATGTCACCTATTCAAATTATCATACTTTCATATGGCACACCAATTTTATGTTTATTTATCATCTTTACCAAACTACCTTCAAGTTACAGATTTTCACCACATTTATTGCATACTTATTAACCATATCTCATTCACCAAACATACATGCCATCCATCACACTCATCAACCACAATCAACCATAACCATATTAAAGCATCAGCACATTTGCATGCATGCATCAATAAATAGGGTTACAACCCAAAATAATCAATATGAGCCACCTCTCATGGCCATATACAAAATAATCATGATACCATCATAAGCCAACACATTTGGCTAATCAATATGACACATAACAAAAAGACTAGGTCCCTATACATGCCGTACTCAAAATGATAAGACGAACTATACCCAAATGTTCGATTGATAGTGTGATCGAGTTTTCGACGTTCTCCGGTCCCCGTGTTAGCTTGGTGAAACTATAAGAAAGGAAAAGGAAAGGGGGTAAGCATAAAGCTTAGTAAGTTCACATGCAAATAAAATGCAACTTAAACAAACATAAATCATACATTTAACATAACGAACATAACCTTGTGTTTTATCAAATCTCATGAAATTATTTCTCATGTATATATGTATACATGTTCTTACCACAAGCTCATCATATTTCATCTCACTCACATGAGTTTGATGTACATACCTATGCCAGTTGCACATAAAAACTTACATTCTTGTCTTGATGCAGTCATTAAGATTGCTCATTGAACTTCTCTTGAACTACCCGTTGAACACTCGGAATACTATCGGATACATCAGAAACTTGCACCTAAGTGCCTCATATGTAGCCAATGCTACTCCATATCTCAGACCACATGTTGCTTACTTATGAGCTACTCACGGGACTCTCATACAGACCGTCAGGTATCTACAACACATGTTGAACTACCTCTCCATTAATAGTATATACGAGACCAGTACCCAAATGCCAAAAAATGTGTCATACATATCACGAACTCAGACCACAACTCAATGAGTTCGGATGTCACATATATCCTGAACTCAGACACAACTCAATGGGTTTAGATTACATAATTTCTAGTGACATGTCACTTGTATCCTAAACTATTCCTAAGGTTCAAACGGAATTCTTTAATACCACATTTCTGTAGAACTTGCTCGTAACGTTGATTTTAATGCTCATAGCACCAAATCACATATTCATGAAGAAATCGAAGCATAATTCATGATACAATTTAAGCAATAAACACATGATACAACATCACATTAAATATGTATGTACTTACCATACATGCAATATTAAAGCATTTAAAGCATGGTATACGTTGCATTATTTGCAAATGAACTTACCTCGGTACAAAATGATAGAAACAAGCCTAATCCTCGTAAACCTTGTTCTTCTCCCAATCAAGACCCAAATAACATTTTTCTTGATCTATAATACCAAATTTAACTTTCTCAATACACACATTACTCGTACCGACTCGTAACATATACTTTGGTATAATTACCTTTTTACCTTTAACTTTTCACTTATTTACACTTTAGTCCCTAGGCTCGTAAAATGAAATGCATGCAATTTCTTGGTTATCCAAGCCTAGCCAATCCATACTCTACCTCACATCAGCCCATATTTTCCTTTATTTCACATTTCTACTACTCATTTTTACCCCTTTTACAAATAAGTCCTTTTTAGGTGTTTTTACTAAAAATCACTTAGTAAAAGATGTTTATCACATATCAAACATTCATATTCATCCGTTAAACATAAAAATACAACCATGTTACACATGGGTCAAATTTCATTCATGAATCCCTAGCTCAAAATAATGGTAGGAATGGATAGATCATGCTTTAAGGACTTCAAAAATGCAAAGAACATAAAAAAAGGGGCTAGGGAGCACTTACAATCAAGCTTGAAAAGTTGAAAACCCTACCTATGGAACCCTTGTAAAATTCAGCTATGGCTTGAAGAAGATGGACAAGATTTTCACTTCATTTTCCCTTTTTATTCTTTTATTTACTAAATGACAAAAATACCCTTAAGGTATTTCTTTCAAAATTTTCCTATTCATGCCCATTTTTGTCCAAATTTTTAGAACTTGATCTAATTGCTATTGAAGGACCTCTAATTAGTAATCCAATGCAATTTCATGCTTAAAACTTCTAGAACACAAGTTTTGCAATTTATTCAATTTAGTCCTTAAAGTCAAATTGGACATCTTAGGCATAGAATTTACTCATGAAAATTTCACACAAGCATGAAATGTAACAGCCCGATTTTGGGTCTAGTTAGAATAGTGGTTTCGGGACCACAAACCCAAAGTCAAAAAAATTATTTTATTAATTTATTAAGGTTTACAGCATGATGGAATTATTATGTGAAAATTTCGTAAAGTAATTTTACCGTTTAAGTGCTTAATTTGATAAAAGGACTTAATTGCGTAAAATTCAAAGTTGCATTCTATTTGTTCAAAGTGTTCAATGGCTATTAAAAGGAAGTGTGGAGTGCTTGCATGGCAATTAGCCCATTGATATTGTGAGTGGACAGTTAGGCAGAACATGAAATAGTGAATTTTGTTTTTTATGTTTTGATCAAAGGGTATTTTGGTAATTAAGTTAGTAAGTATAATAAGACAAAAATAGTAAAAAGGCATCATCTTTTTCTCTTTTCTTCTTGAACCGAATGTGAAAACAAAATGGCCAACCATGGAGAAAGCTACATTCGGCCAAGCTTTGTGCTTTAATTGGTGAGTCATTTTTAATTGGTTTTTGCTTGGTTTTTAGACCATTGCAACTTAATCTAGTTAGCCCGTATCTTTGATTTCTGAACTGTTAAAGATTTTAAAAGATGCCATTGATGAATAAGCATGTATTGTAAAGTTTCTTGATAGATTATGAATGCTTGTTGATAGATATATAAGTTTTGTTAAATGATTTTTAATGAAAATGCAAATTAGTGGCTTATTTGTGAAATTTGTGTAAATTTAGTGGTTGAAATGTGACATAAATGAAAATATGGGCAAAAGCATAAATATGATAAAGTTTAGGGGTAAAAATGTAATTTTACAAAAAATGTGAAATTGGGCTAATTTGAGTAGTATGATGAGTAAATAAATTAAATGTGTTGTTATAGATCAAGGAAGACGAGATTCAGACTTAAAATGGGGAAAAAACAAAGAGTATGATGAATAAGTCCTTTTCACCGATTGTGCTACCGAGGAAAATCCGTGTGATTAAATAAGCATGATATCCATGTTATTGTTAATATACTTGAAATATATCTTGCTATCATTTTATTGAATTATATGTTGATGATATTGTACATGAGAAAGTGATGCCAAATGTTAATAACATTTGGGTGATAATTGAATGCATTGGAAGTTTGATGGAATATGATATTTCATTGAAACGAGTAAGTTGGGTGTAAATAATGCAACTACATTATTATCATATGCAATCTAATTGTTATAGCATAAATTGTTGATTGTGAATATGAGCATGTATGAATAGAATTGATGTAGTAGAATGTAACGTCCCGAATTTGGGCCTAGAAGGATTGGGCCTTGAGCGTGTGAACACACAAAAGTTTATGTGTGTGTGAAATATCAAAAATTGCATGTTGGCTTTAGTGGCTAAGTATTTGGGCATATTTGGGAGTGCTGGAGAAGTCTTGGGTTCAAACCTGGGCTTTAGCTAAATTTTTGTTTTTAGTGAATAAAACCCTTGGTGCTTGGAAGTAGGATTTTTAAATATTTGTGGTTAAAATATATCACAAAAGGAGCTTGTGGTCTAGTGGCAAGGTGGCATGTGTGCGATGCATGAGGTCTAAGGTTCAATTCGTGGCATAGGTAAAGGAATTATTTATTTTACTGGCTGAGCTTGGAAGGAGATGGAGTTGGATTGAGACTCTGAGGTTGAATTGGTCATGAGTGTTTCAAGGAAAATTGAATTGGATGTTGAGTGTTTTGGGGGAGAAAATCAAGGAATTTGAAATAGGAGAGTTGCATGGAAGGAGTGTTTGTGCTGAATTGGGATGGTGGAAAGGGAGAGTTTTGGCTAGGGAAAATTGTGGTCACATTTCGGTTCTTCTTTGCTCAATTTTGGGTTTTTGGTGGTGTTTGACATCTAGTTTTGGTTTCTACTCTTTGTGTGCCGAATTCTCTGTTGCCTTTTCTCTTGTGTTTCTTTCTCAATTTATGGGATCGAATGTTGACTTCATTTCTTGCTTTGGCCAAATAGGCACTCTCATTTTGGGCATTCTTATTTCTTTCTTTAAGCCGAATTTGGTTTCTTCCTCTCAATCTTTTCTCTTAATTGTCAAATCTCTGCTCTCCTCCTCCTCTGGTATTTCCTTTTCAATCATTGGCCGAATACTTCTTCTTTTTACTCTCTCAAACCCTTTTCAGTTTAGCCTTGGTTTAACGGATTCTCTGCTTCTACATCCCATACTCTCTCCATTTTTGTTCTCGATTTGGCAAGTAATCTTTGTTAATCGAACTCGCGATGAGCAAAGGGGGTTCTAGCAATAAAGTGATGACAGTGGTGTCGGCTGGGAGTGGACGCGTAGCCTCTGCCCCTAAGTTTAAGCGACGTAGGGTGTTGGCAGTTTGGGACTTTTCACCAGGTTGTGGAAGGGTGACTGCACCAAACTTTGGATTAAGTAGGCAAATCACAGTTGACCGTTCGAGTCAAGGTAAGTGGTAGTCGATCCTTCAGCTAGGGATTTGGTTAATATTCTTTTAACTTTGTTGATAAGTGATTAACCGTTGTTATGTTTGAATAGGTTCTAGCATTCGGGAATTCTTAGTACTCTACATGATCAGGTGTGTAACCGTATGCTATGTTTGATGATTGGCTGAAAAGCTGAAAGTATGTGTATTTGTATGCAGTTTTCGATAATCGTTTAAAAGGCGAAAATATGTGTTGTTTACATTGCTATGACTGTAGATTGGCAGAATGTCGAAAAGCCAAAAATATGACATATGATGCCACACAAGCGTGCGATCGCATGTGTGGTGAACCGAGCTCACGAACATGGACGTTAGACTGTACAGGCCACCACGAGCGCTCTCGTGGTCTTAGGTTGTTCTGGGCCTTGTTGGGCCGAAATGGGCCGTGTGGGCCAGTTGTCTTGTGGGCCCACATGGATAAAATGCATGTGATGTGGTAAGTGTTGTTTGGACTGTGACGTTTGCATAGCTGTGGCTGTTTCTAGGCTAAATGGGCCACACAAGTGTGTGGGCTCACTTGAGCCGAGTATGGCCCTTAGGCCCATTTACACTGTTAGGTCTGTTTAGGTTACTTGAGTCACTCGAGGCGACGGTGGACCTTCTGTTGGGTCGTTAATACCCCTGATTTGTAAAATTACTTAAATACCCCCGGTTTGTAAAATTACCAAAATACCCCTGGATTATAGAATTACCGAAATACCTCCGATTTGTAAAATTATCGAAATACCCCTGGTTTGTAAAATTACTGAAATACCCCTAGATTGTAGAATTACCAAAATACCCCCGATTTGTAAAATTACTAAAATACCCCTAGTTTGTAAAATTATTGAAATACCCCCGGTTTGTAAAATTATCGAAATACCCTCGATTTGTAAAATTATCAAAATACCCCCAGATTATAGAATTACCAAAATACCCTTAGTTTGTAAAATTACCAAAATACCCTTGTAGTGTAAAATTACCGAAATACCCCTATAGGGTAAAATGACTATTTTGCCCTTGTGGGTAAATGACCGACTTAGACTATGAATTTGACTAATTTGACTATGATTGTATGACTGTGTTTTAACTGACTTGATTGTAGTTGTAAAACTGATATGCTTTTAATATATGTTTAAAGGACTGTTACTGAGCATGGCCATTCTGCATACACGTGTAATGACTGAGCGTGACATAAACGACATATTGCATGGGGTTGGGACATTGATATGGAGGAAGTACTGTTCTGATAGGGTCGTACGAGACGATTGTGGATCCAATATTGATCTGTTAAGGTCGTATGGGTCGCAAGAGACGACTGTGGACCGACAAACGGCTTAGTGCCGCTTAATCTGATTATGACTCTGTGCCAACCTAGATATGGCTTTGTGCCATCTTGTTTATGGCTTTGTGCTAATCGTATTTACCTGTGGCTATGTGCCTATCATATTTATTGATGACTCTGTGTCGACCATGTTTACCCATTGCTGTGAGCCGATCATATTACAGCTACTGATGGCTTTGTGTCAATCAAATTACCGCTACTGATGGCTGTAAGCCGTGTATATATCTGGAAGCTTTGTTACGTTATCATTTTTAGCAGCTATGCTGCAATATTGGTGTGCTGGCTAGGTGGGTTGATTTTATCCCCACATGGTGTGTTGGTTGGTACGGGTGGTGTGCTAGCTGGATTGGGATGGATTGCATTATTGCGCTATTGCATTTCTATTACTGATACTATCACTGTAATGGGCTTAGGTCCACATGTATTCTGTTTCTAATTCTGTTAATGTATTGGGCTAAGGCCCATATTATTCTGTTACTAAAGAGGGCTCTGGCTCAGACTGCTTCTGCATTCTGTTATCTTACTGATTGTTTTTATTTTAGGGGATTACACACTGAGTTTTTGTAAACTCACCCCATTTTTAACTATGTAGGTAATCCCCAGCCTTAGACGATTCGAAGTCACGAGAGACTCGGAGGTGGCCACACGACCAGAACTTTTAATGCTTAACTTTTTTTATATTTAAAATTTTTCTTTGGGTTTTGATTCTGTAATAAAGCTTCTTAAACTTAAGTTATTTTGTTTGGGCTTTATTTATTTGATACTTAACTGATAGTGATAGAATGCTGGTTTTCGAAAAGATTAACTGTTTTCAAAACACTGCATTTTTGCAGCATTTATGGATATTGCTTTCGCAACAAACAATGTTTTTAAAGTAAGGACGTTTTAAATGGTTAATAAATGGTTAAGATGATTTGAGTTTTTAACAAAGAGATTTCAACTCAAAAACAAATTTCTACCAACAAGTCCAATTTTTGAAAGACACTTCTACATGACACGCCAGATTCGGCCATAATGTCTAGGCCGGGTTTGGGGTGTTACATAGAAACTCCCTGTTGAACCTTAGGAATAGATCGGATATCCTTGCCATGACATTTGGGTGATATGGATGTGTGCTAGTGTAAGACATGTCTGGGACATGCATCGGCCACATTATGAGAGCCAGTGTAAGACCATGTCTGGGACATGACATCGGCTTGACATGTGTCAGCGTAAGACCTGTCTGGCACATGGCATCGACACCAATAGATGAGAGCCAGTGTAAGACCTGTCTGGGGCATGGCATCAACCTCGATATATGAAAGTTAGTGTAAGACCATGTTTAGAACATGGCATCAGCATCGTATCCTTATGTTTGAGGCTTAGTGATTATCCTGTGGTATTCCAAATGGTTCAATGGGAAATTTAAGGGTTAAGTCGAAATGATAGAGCTTATGGCTATGTTGTGAGTGGTACAGGTACTTACATGAAATTGATGAAATGTGAATTCAATTCATAATGTATGATTAGTAAGGAATGAATATGAGCATGTTGAGTAACACAGGTATGTATGCCAAGTTCATGAGAAATGATTTCGGTTCATGATGCACATTTGATAAAGATGTAAATAGGTAATTCATGCCTATGAGAATGATTTTGTGATGACCTTGTGATTATAGGTCTATACTTATGATGTATAAATATGTATCTTTACCAATGTGGTGAAAATAAATTAATAAGGTGTGATAAACTTAGTATCATTAATTTACACTAAAGTAGTTTTGGAGAGCAACCGTAGTCTAACTTTGAAAATCCACCAAAAATTATGGAAATTGTGTTAGAGGCTGAATAAAATATTAAATTAAAGCTTAATGAATCTAGTTTTACATAGAAGAAATAGTGTAAGCAAAAGAGCTTCATATTATGAAATATTTAAATTATTTTGAGATAGAGTCAAAATGATTTTGAAATCCCCTGTTCTAATTTGAGAAAATCATTGAAAATTGTAAAAAAAATATTTATTGGTTATAATTTATATTCTTAGAATTCTTAATGAGTCTATTTTCAAGAAAAATAGACTGAAACATCATCTGAGTCTCGTATTATGAGATAATTAATTTTTAGTGAAGAAGGGTCGGAACTATCAAACAGCATAAAATGGGTAACTTTAAAGAATAAACTGTACTTATTGGATAGACCAAAAATTATAAAAATTTTATAGTAAGAATATATTTGAGTCTAGTTTCAAGAAAAATTAGTGGATCTTAATTTGGAGTTTTGTAGCTCCATATATAAATAATTTAGTGATTATGACTCGAGAAAATAGGTTGACCTGAGCATAAGTAAAAGTGCAAATATGGTTGTATTACCTTGAGGAGCAAGTTGATAATTGTTTATTATTTTCCATACAGTCTTACTAAGCTATGAAACTTACTCCCTTCCTTCCCTTTTCCTTAGTGTTGTCAGGTTAGCTCGGGATTGGAGATCGTCGGAGGCAGCATCACACTATCAAGTCATCATTTTTGTAATATTAATATATGTTAAAATTTTTAAGTGAGTGGCATGTATAGGGACTTATCTTTATGTTATGTATTATTATAATTAGCCAAATGCATTAGCTTATATTGAGTTATTTTTATATGGCCAAGAGGTGTGTCTTATTTTGATTATGGTTTGTGAACCTATCTATCTATACTATGTTCTAATGCTTGTGATGAAATGGTGTGATTATGCTTGTTGGCGATATATGGTTGGCATTAATGTTATAAATGTGTCTTAATATGAGATGATAAAATCATTAAAATGATTTCGTGATATGTGTCCTTAGTGTTTATAAAGATGTGAAGGATTAAGGGCACATAACGGCTTGAAAAATAGCCTAAGTTTTGACCACACAGGCAAAGACAAGGCCGTATGTCTCAGCCGTGTGGAAGTCACGGCCTTAGTACACGGGTGCGTGACTTCGCCGTGTGACTCTAAATGTTTGCTGACGTCATAAATAGAGAGTTACATAGGCTGAAGACACAGGCGTGTCCAAGCCACACGGGCGTGTGAAACCCACACGGCCAACCCACACGGGCGTGTGACTCTCCAAAGTGTGAAAATTTTCTAAGTGTTGCAAAAGTTTTATATATTTTTGGTTTGGTCCCGAACCACTTCGAATGCATGTTTAGGGCTTCGTAGGCCCATGTATGGGACATTATGCATGTGTATGAAAAGTTTTGAATTAAAAGAAATTTTGTAGCCCGATTTTTGCATGTTTGTGAACGATTAAGTCCGATAATGCCTCGTACCCTGTTCTGGCGTTGGACACGAGTAAGGGATGTTACATGAAATCATATCATGGACCATTAAATAATCATAAAATAATCATTTTTATTTCAGATTTGTGGTCTTAAAACCACTATTCTGACTAGACCCTAATTTAGGATGTTACAGAATTATCGAGTTTGCCACTGATCAGAGAGGTTGAATTTGCTATTGAATTAGTGCGGGGAACTTCACCGATATCTATAACTCCGTACAGAATGGCTCCGACAGAGTTGAAAGAGTTGAAAGCTTAGTTGCAAGAGTTAACGGATAGAGGTTTCGCACGACCTAGTTTTTCGCCCTGGGGTGCGCCAGTATTGTTTGTTAAGAAGAAAGACGGGTCAATGAGAATGTGTATTGAATATCGTCAGCTCAACAAAGTTACGATAAAGAACAAGTATCTGTTGCTGAGAATAGATGATTTCTTTGATTAGTTGAAAGGTGCAACGGTGTTTTTAAAGATTGATTTGAGATCTGGCTATTATCAGTTGCGAGTTAAAGACTTAGACGTGCCGAAAACTGCATTCAGAACGAGGTACGGACACTATGAATTCCTTGTTATGCCTTTTGGACTAACTAATGCTCTTGGCATTTTTATGGATTTGATGAATCAGATTTTTAGACCGTATTTAGATAGATTTGTTGTTGTGTTGATTGATGACATTTTGATCTATTCATGAGATGAGTCTGAGCATGCCGAGCATTTGAGAATTGTGTTGCAAACCTTGAAAGATAAGCAATTGTATGCTAAATTCAGCAAATGTGAGTTCTGGCTCTGGGAAGTTGGATTTTTGGGGCATATTGTTTCTACAGAAGGTATAAGAGTTGATCCGAGCAAGATATCTGTAGTTGTTGATTGGAAACCACCTAGAAATATATCCGAGGTCAGAAGCTTTCTGGGATTTGCTGGTTACTGTTGACGCTTCATTAAAAGATTCTCTATGATTGCAACACCGTTGACTCGATTACTTCAGAATGATGTAAAGTTCAAATAGTCTGAAAAGTGTCAGCAAAGTTTTGAACAATTAAAAGCATTGTTAACAGAGGCACCTGTGTTGGCTCAACCTAAATCGGGTAAAGAATTTGTGATTTACAGCAATGCATCATTGAACGGATTGGGTTGCGTACTAATGCAAGAGGGAAAAGTTGTAGCTTATGCCTCCATACAATTGAAGTCGCATGAAAGGAACTATCCGATGCACGATTTAGAGTTGGCCACTATAGTTTTTGCGCTAAAAATTTGGCGTCATCATTTGTACAGTGAAAAATGCCACATCTTTACTGATCATAAGAGTTTAAAGTATATTATGACTCAGAAAGATCTGAATTTGCGACAACGAAGATGGCTTGAATTACTGAAAGATTATGAGCTAGTAATCGATTATATTCTCGGGAAAGCGAACGTAGTTGCTGACGCTCTAAGTAGAAAGTCATTATTTGCCTTACGCGCGATGAACACACAATTAGCTTTGTCTGATGATGGTTCGATTTAGCTGAGTTGAAAACAAGACCATTATTTCTTTAGCAAATCTATAAAGCCCAGAAATACGATAATGAATTGCAAGTTAAACGAGTTCAATGTGAGTCGACTTTTGATTAAGAGTTTCAAATCGAATCTGATGATTGTTTGATGTTCCGAGGTAGAATCTGCGTACCAAAAAATCCAGAGTTGATTCAAAATATTTTACACGAGGCACATGGTGGTTGCTTATCAGTTAATCCTGGGAGTACTAAAATGTACAATGATTTGAAAAAGTCGTATTGGTGGTCGGGTATAAAACGAGACATTTCAGAATTTGTATCGAAGTGTTTGATTTGTGAACAAGTGAAAGCTGAGCATTAAGTGTCTTCCAGTTTGCTTCAACCTGTGATGATTTCTGAGTGGAAATGGGATAGAGTGATTATGGATTTCGTATGGGGTTACCCCTGTCTCCAAAGAAGAAATATACAATTTTGATTGTCGTTGATCGACTGACAAAATCTGCACATTTTATTTCGATTTGTACTGACCTTTCGCTTCATAAATTGGCTAAATTGTACATTACTGATGTAATACCCCTCACCCTTATCCCACTCCGAGACAGGGTTCGAGGTGTTACCGGGCTTAAACATTCACAAACATACAAAATTGGGTCACCAAATTTCGTTCAAATTAAAACTTTTCAAACACATGCATATTGTCCCTTATACAGGCCTTCAAAGCCTATAACATACATCAGGGTGGTTCGGGACTAAACCAAGAACTTTGAAAATCTTTGGGCAACTTAACAATTTTCTAACTTTGGAGAGTAACACACCCGTATGGCTTGGGACACGCCCATGTCCTCAGCCAGTGTAACTCTCTGTTTGTGACGTCAGCAACCGTTTAAGGGCACACGGCCAAGGCACACGCCCGTGGCCAGAGGCCGTGTCCTTTACACGGCTGAGACACACGGCCGTGTCTCTACCTGTGTGGTCAAGACATAGGCTAATTTCCAAGCCTTTTTATCATCTTTACATGCATACACATACACGATTTCAATGGCATTCATCATTAGCTCATTATTATGCATTAGTTCCATCTACTCATGATAAACTAGTCTAGCCACATCGCAAGACATTAACACATATCATGAATAAATAGGCTCACAAGTCAAAATCATTATAAGCCACATCTCATGGCTATAATCAACAATTAATATAAGCCAATACCTTTGGCTAATCACAACAATAGTCATCATAGAAAAACTAAGTCCCTATACATGCCACTCGCATGAAAACATTTCACGTACACATTCCAATACTCCAAGGATAATGACTCGATAGTGCGATGCTACCTCCGACGATCTCCAACCCCGAGGAGACCTGAAAAAACTAAAAGAAATGAAAAGGAGGGAGTAAGCTTTTCGCTTAGTAAGGTCGCATGATATTTTCATATTCTTTCTATTTATTCAAATTCCAGCTAAGCTATTTTCCTGAGTCACAGTCATTAAATTATTTATATCTAGAGCTACGGAACTCCAAATTAAGATCTGTTAATTTTTACAAAAAATAGGCTCATATATCTTCTTATCACAAAATTTTAGAATTTTTGTTCTAACCAATAAGTACAATTTATTATTCAAAGTATCCCCTATTTTGCTATTTGATAGCTTTGACCTTACTTCACTAAAATTTATTTAGCTCCTAGTACGAGACTCAAATAATGCTCCCGTCTCTTTCTCCTAAAAATAGACTCATTAAAAATTTCAATCATATGAATTTTAACTCATAATTGTTTTTTTACAATTTCTACTGATTTTCCAAAGTTGAGACAGGGGAGTCTGGAATCACTCCGACTCTATCTCACAAGAATTCAAATATCTCATGATACAAAACTCTTTTGCTTTCACATTTCCTTTATGTGAAACTAGACTCATTAAGATTTAATTTAATATTTTATTAAGCTTCTAACCCAATTTCCACTATTTTTAGTGGATTTTCAAAGTCAGACCAATGCTGCTGTCCAAATCTAGTTTGGTACAATATGATGATCACTATCATAAGATCATTTCCAACTATCATGAACTTACCATTTCATGGATCCCTTACTCATTTTTCACAATGGAGCTCAATATAAAAGTTATTATTTCTCATGGGCACACTTAGTCATACATTTCAACTGTAAGATAATTTCCTATCACATGCACTCAATCATCAAATTAGTCTCATGACAATGCACCATGTAAATTTGTCTTAGAAGAGCTCATCATACATCCTTTCACTTGTACATATATCTCATGTTAATCCTGTCGAGTTTCTAGGAAATCTTGATGGACTATCCATTAACCGTCAATTCATAAGAATGATCATTTCAGGTATGCACTCCCACGAACCTCATATTTTACGGCGGGATTACCAGTCCAGGCTAAATCCTCCATAATACAAACTCATAAGGTGATATCGGAATTACCAGTCTAGGCTAAATCCCTTATTGCGACAAAAACCCTTACTGAGTTTAGATTTGAATTTCCAGTCCAGGATAAGTTTAGACCCTAATCGGATTACCCGTCTGGGCCAAATCCTTAAAGCACATATATTTTTCGGGAGGCTCGATCATTCAAGGAACACCCGTCCGGGCTAGATCCTTTTCATACTTGAGATCAATGGATCACCCGTCTGGGCTAAATCCTTTCTACAACACATGCAAGATCTCAATATCACATACAACATGGTTCATCCATCAAACTTCCTTTCCAACCCAGCTGGGACATTTTTCAACATATCATTGTTAAGAATGCATTTCATGTATTTTTATGCCATCGTCAAATGCAATTATCATACATTTATAAATTACACAATTAGGCATATTATGAGTTTACTTTAAGCTATCTGAACTTACTTGTCGAAATCTCATCAAGTACAATTGTGTAGCAATTCATACAACCCATATAATAGTAATTTAACACCCAATTCATGTAATTATAATTTCCCATTCAATTTCACATGATACAACAAGCATTACATTTTTCCATATCATACACACCATCCATCAACTTCTCTTAAACATATTAAATCATACAATTTATGTCATATCAATAGAGAATTACAATTCATGCATGGTATTGTATTATTATTAACACACGAACTTACCTCGGATCCAGAAATGACAATTTACCATTTTAGTCCATAACTTTGTATTTTCCCGATTTAAGCCCGAATCTCAATTTTCTTGATCTATAATATCACATTTAGCCTACTAATTAGTCAAACTATTCATATGCGTCTAAAAATCATATTTTTACAAATTTTCATTTTGACCCCTAAACTTTTACATATTTGCACTTTTGCCTCAAGGCTCAGAAATTAAACTTCATCCTATTTTCTTATGTTTTATGACATTCTGATCATTTTCCCTTCTATGACAACATCAAATTCTCACTCTAGCATGTACTTATGAACATCAGGTATTTTTACCGATTATGACGTTTTACTCGTTTTCACGTAAAATCGCTTAGCAAAAGTTGTTTATCTAATACCCAACACTCATTTTCTACCATTAGACATCAAAATGCATGCATATTACTCATGGGAAAATTTTTAAACATAAATCCTAGCTCAAAATAATGGTAGAAATGAGTAGATCATGTTACCGGGACTTCAAAAATGTAAAGAACATTAAAAATGGGGTGCGGGATCACTTACAAATGAGCTTGGAAAGCTTGAAAACCATAGCCATGGTGTTTTTCACGAGGCATTCGTCCATGAGGAAGAAAATGAGCAAATTTGGCATATTTTGGCTTCTTAATTCATTTAATTACTAATTTATTAAAATGCCCTTAATGAAAAACTTTTAAAAACCTATCATACCATGTCCATTTTTGTCCACAAACTTCAAAATGGTCTAATTACCATTTAAGGACCTATCATTTAAAAAATCATAACAATTAGAAACTTTTAACATGTTGAACTCAACTGTTGGACTTTTACAATTTAGTCATTTTGACCAAATTGAGTGCCCAAACTTCGAAATTTTTGAACGAAATTTTCACCAAATCATTTCGTGAAATTTTATACCATTAAAATATAATAAAAATGAAATTTTCCTCATTGGATTTGTGGTCCCGAAACCACTGTTCCGACTAGGCCCAAAATCAGGATGTTACAGCTGAGATTGTTAGACTACACAGGGTGCCAGTTTCAATTATTTCAGATAGAGATTCGAGGTTTACATCGATATTTTGGAAGAAATTACAAGAATTTTTGGGTACGTAGCTGAATTTTAGTAAAGCTTTTCATCTTTAAACTGACGGACAGTCTGAACGAGTAATTCAGATTCTTGAAGATATGCTCCGATGTTGTGCTTTAGAGTTTGAAGGTAATTGGGAAAAATATTTGCCGCTGGTTGAATTTGTATATAATAACAAATTTCAATCGAGCTTGAAGATGGCATTGTACGAAGCTTTGTATGGTCACAAATGCTTACCTCCATTGTACTGGACAGAGCTTAGCGAGAAACAGATTCTCGGGGTTGATTTGGTTAAAGAAACTGAAGAGAAAGTGAAAGTAATTCGCAACTGTTTGAAAGCAGCTTCAGATCATCAGAAATCATACGTGGATTTGAAACGAAAAGATATTGAATTTCAGATCAGTGACAAAGCGTTTTTGAAAGTATCTTCGTGGAAGAAAATCCTTCGATTTGGTCGTAAAAGTAAATTGAGTCTGCGTTTCATCGGGCCGTATGAGATTATTGAATGAATAGGGCCAGTGGCATTTCGGCTAGCATTGCCAGTTGAATTTGAGAAGGTCCATAATGTATTTCATGCATCGATGTTGCGTCAATATAGATTGGATCCATCACATATGATTACTCCATCAGAAATTGAAATACAACACGATATAACATGCAACGAAGAACTGATTAGAAGTCTAGCTCGAGAGATCAAAGAGTTGAGAAATAAACACATAGCCTTAGTAAAATTCTTATGGCAACGTCATGGTATCGAAGAGGTTACGTGGGAGCCCGAGGAAACTATGAGAAAATAGTACCCTAACTTGTTCACTGGTAAGATTTTCGGGGATGAAAATCCTTAAGGGAGAGAGCTGTAATAGCCCGTTTTTAGTCAAATCAAAATAGTAGTTTCGGGACCACAAATCTGAGGTTATAAAATTATTTTAATATTATTTTAAGTCTTTACAGCATGATAGTATGTATGTGTGAAAGTTCTGTGAAGAAATTTTATCGTTTGAATAGTTAATTTGACAAAAAAAACTAAATCACGTAAAATGCAAAAGTGCTTTCTATTAGCTAAAGGTATCTAAAGCTATAGAACCTTAAATTAAAGGTCCGTATGTTGTAATTAGACCATTATATTGATGAGTGGACATGTTATAAATTGTTTTAAAGGTTAATTAATTAGTAAGGTTAATTTAGTAAATTAATAAATAAAACAAAACCACAATTTGGTTTCCATCTTCTTCATTGACGAAAATTAAAGAAGTAAAACACCATTTTTGTGCTTTTTAAAGTTTGGCCATGGTACCTTAAGCATGTAAGTTATTTTTTACTCGGTTTTTAATGATTTCTATGTTTTTAAGTTCGTTGCAACTAGGTTTAGCTAGCCTAGGGACTATTTTGCAAAATTGTTAAAGATTTTAGATGTTTCCATTGATGAATATGTATGAGTTTTGAGGTTTGATGATAGATTTTGAATATTTGTTGATAGTTAAACAAGTTTCATAAAGTGATTTTTAGTGAAAATATAAAATAGGGATTAAATTGAGAAATGTGCAAAATTAGTGGGTAAAGTGTGAAATAAATGGAAATTATGGGCTACTAGGGGCATTATGGTAATTTTTCTAGCATGGGTATAATTGGAATTTCATTAATTTGTGATTTTATGAAATAAGGACTAAATTGAAAAAATGTGAAAGTTTAAGGGCAAATGTGTAAAATAACCCTAATGCATATTTTGGATTGAATTGAATAAATAGTTGATTAAATGAGTTAATTTTTAATATATTTAGATCAAGAAAAATGGAATTCGGATCAGGATCGAGGAAAAACAAAAATTATCGACTAATCGACTCGATTCACCGTTTTAATATATGAGGTAAGTTTGTATGTAATAAGCATTGTTATAATTATGCTTTTAATGCTTCGATAGTGCATAAATTGTATATAAGGGACTACAATCATGTTCGATGACAAATCAGATATATATGGCATTTAGTGTGCGATTTGACATAGCTTCAGCTATATATGGCACTTAGTGTGCGAGATCGAGATAGCTTCGACTATATATGGCACTTAGTGTGCGATTTGGGATAGCTTCGACTATGTATGGCACTTAGTGTGTGAGATATCAAGTACTCAATGGTATTCCGAATATGTATAAGCATGTTATGGATTAGTATAGGTATGTACATGCATAGTATGAGCTTTAAAACGAAGAAGTTACGAAGTTTGTATATAGCGTATGAATAAGCATGTGAAAGGTTTGTTAGTAATCATGAATTTCATGTTAATATGTTTAAATTGATGAATGGTGTATTTGTGATTAGTTAAGTTTATATCATACAAACTTACTAAGCTATAAAGCTAACTTTGTGTATTTTTCCGTGTTTTATAGTGATATCGAAGCTAAGTTGGATTTGTCGATCGTCGAAGATCGTTTCACACTACCACTTATCACTTGGTACCTTTGAATTTTGGTATATTAAGAAAATGACATGTATAGGTGTTTTGAGTCATTTCGATTATGGATTGATAGTGATTTTGGTCAATTGTAATGACTTGTAATGGCATATGATTTGGTTTGTAAATAGAGCCATGAATGTTGGCTTAATTTGGTAGATTTGATTATGTACATATATGTGCATATATGGTTGATATTTTGAGTCCATAAATGGATATGTGAATGACTTATATTATGTAGTTTGTGGAATTGATATCATGCTTGTGAATTGGTGCAAAATGATGCATGATAGGTAAAAGTTTAACTAGATGACTTGTACATGTGTTTTAGTATGTTTTAATTTGATAAAACTTAAGGTATAAGCATATTGGTTGCTAGTATTGGAAATGGTATAAATAAGCCTTGTTTATGGCTAAATTGGATGTATATTTATACTATGAATTAGTGTCATTTTGGTTGTATAAGTGAATATAAGTGTGGGTGGCAAATTGGCTTGGTAAATAGCCTATTTTTGTCCACATAGGAAGAGACATGGGCGTGTGTCTCATCTGTGTGTGACACATGGTCATGTTACACGACCGTGTGGCCCCTGGTATTGAAATTGAAATGAATTTAATATGCTCCACACGATCTCACACACGGGTGTGTGATCGGCTTTGTGGCACAAGTCAGTATACCCCCTATTTGGCACATGGCCTAGCACACGGGCGTGTGACTTGGCCATGTTGCATAAGTCAGAATACCCTACAGGTATGGCACGGCCTGGCACACAGGCGTGTGTGGCCACTTCGAAGGGCACATAGGCTAGACACACGAGCGTATGGTAGGCCGTGTGACCCAAGTTAGTAACCTCACTTGTTTAAACATGTGCTGGGACACGGCCATGTGCTCCCATTTTGAATGTTCACACGGCCTATGATACGAGTGTGTCTAGTGGCCGTGTGTTTGTCCACACGGGCGTGTGTCCCCTGTTTTGAGAAAAAATTCTAAGTGTGGAAAAGTTTCTTGAGTTATCGGTTTAGTCCTGAACCACTTCTAATGCATGTTTAAGGCGTCGTAGGTTCGTTTAAGGGACACTATGATTGGTTGTGATTGAATTGTATATGAAATGTTTGTTTAAAAGTGTTGTAAGTTCAGTAATACTCTGTAACCCTATTCTTGCGTTGAATGCAGGTGAGGGGTGTTACAGGTCTAGCTAGCCCAGAGAATAATTTGAAAAAATGTTAAAGTTTTAGGGTTTTTCCATTGATGAATATATGTGTGTTTTGATGTTTGATGAAAGATTATGAATGGTTGTTGATAGATAAACAAGTTTTGTTAAGTGATTTTTAGTGAAAATGCAAATTAGGGATTAAATTATGAAAAATGGAAACTTTGTGGTTAAAATGTGAAATAAATGAAAAATATGGGCTGCTAGGGGCATAATAGTAATTCTTCTAACATGGGTTGTGGTTAAATTACATGAATTTGTGTTTTTATGAAATAAGGACTAAATTGTAAAAGTTGTGAAATATTAGGGGCAAATGTGTAAAAGTGCTTTAAAGTGTGTTTTGGACTAAATTGAATGGAGAGATGATTAAATAAGCTAATTTTGATTACATATAGCTCAAGAAAAGTGAAACCTGGATCTAGATCGAGGGAAAAGTAAAGTTATAGACTAATCGACCTGTTTCGTCGTTTTTATACATGAGGTAAGTTTGTATGTGATAAATTTCATTATAAATGTTTTTTAAATACTTTGATATTGCATAAACTGTAATTACAATACTACGGATATGTTCGACAATGATTCGATGATGATTCGGCATTCGAAATCCCGGTTGAACCTTAGGAGTAGATTTAGATACTAGTGAAATGTCATTAGGGGATTGTTGTGATTATTGTGATAATGTGATTCGAGTGTTAGTCCTGTACGTCCTACCGGTGGCTGAGTATACCGACATGTGTTGCGGTTACTTGAAAGCTTGTATGAGCAGCACTGTGTAGCTACATCTTGACCCATAGCTTGTGCGAGCAGGCCCGTTGATAGCTCTAGTATGAGCAATATATGTGGTACGAGATTGAGATAGCTTTGGCTAGATATGTGGAACTTTATGTGCGAGTTTCCCATGTATCTAATAGTATTCTGAATGGTTCAACGGGTAAATGAAAGACGTGGTATTGTATGAGATTGATATGAGCTAGTACAGGTATGTACATAAAACGTATAAGCTTAAATCGAAGAAGCTGTAAAGTTCATACCTAAGATTATGATAGAAAATGTGAAAGGTTGGTTAATTAAATGAATTATATGTTTTTATGTTCAAATTGATGATGTAACACCCCTAACCCGTATCCGTCACCAGAATAGGGTTACGAGGCATTACCGGATAATACACATCATTTACATACATTTCTCCATTCATAATCAATATCCATTCAACTCATCCACATTGTTTCTTATAAGGTCTCACGAGACTTTAAAACTTGCTTTGAAGAGGCTCGAGACTAAACTAATAACATTTGCACACTTTAGGAAAAACATAAAATTTTCAAACATTCAAGGGTCACACGCCCATGTGAATAGGCCGTGTGCCTCACACGGCCACCAGACACGCTCGTGTCACAGACTGTGTGAAAACATGGCATTCATACTGACTTACACCACATGGCCGGAGACACGCCCGTGTGCCATGGCCGTGGGAAATCTAGAGGGGTTACTGACTTGGTTCACACGGCCAGCCACACGCCCATGTGCCAGCCCATGTGCCACACATGACCAATAGACATGCCTGTGTATCTAGGTAGTGCCAAACCTGTAGGGTATACTATCTTAATTCGAAGGGTTATCCCAGGGGACACACGGCCGAGTAACATGACCGTGTGTCGCACACGACTGAGACACACGTTCGTTTCTCTGCCTGTGTGGACAAAAATAGGCTATTTGCAAAGCCAATTTGCCACCCTTTCCTCATGCACACCTACCAACCAAAATGGTACCATTTCAATACATTTCTAGGCAGCCAAAACATGCCAATTCATATACAATTCATGCCATTTAGAATCCATCCTCTTAACTACACAAATCCATGGCCAAAATCATCAAATTTACATAACTTCTAAATGCATTTCTTTATCATTTTAATTACTATTTCTTGTCACAAAACATACCATATCATCATCACATAATCAAGCCACTACATGCCATCTTCCAAACATTAATACACCAATTGTCAACTAGCTACACAAGCAAACATATAACCATCACAAAATATGCCAAAACATATGGCCATATATATATATACATACATCATATATATCACTTATCAAACACATAATTTAAGCCAATTTAAATGGCCATACACACCACCATTTACAAGCTAAATCTCATGGCTAATAACATAACTCAAAACATACCAAGATGACACTAGCCTATACATGCCATTTACCATATATACAATGCTTCAAAAGTACCAACAAGATGATCGATAGTGTGATGACGATCCCCGACAATTTCCCGAGTTCGAGCTACCTTCGATAATTTATAAAATAGTAAAAAACAAACACAGTAAGTTTTAAAAGCTTAGTAAGCCATATACAAATAGAGTCATAATATGAATATTTGCATATAAATTTTAATATGCTAAGCATATAAAACATTCAAGTTCACAAACCTTTGTCATTGTACACATATTCAATATCATAATTAAATTCATCAAATATTTCTCTTTCCAATACTTATATGAATCTTGTACGTACCTGAGTCACTTAACTCATTCACACATTCTTTCTCGACTTGACTTTGCCCATTGAACCATTTGGAATCGTTAAGGATACTCATAAATCACATGAAACTCATACAATGCCATATCCCAAATATGGTCTTACATGTTATGACATATCGATGCCACTGTCCCAGATAGGGTCTGACACGAAATCGAATAATGATGCCAATGTCCCAGACATGGTCTTACACGTAACCACAATACAATGCCAATGTCCCAGACATGGTCTTACTGTAATCTCATCTCGATAACCTAATGTCATGGCATTCGTATCTTATACTATTCCTAAGGTTCGTACAGGACTTTCAAATGTTGTAACTCTGTCAATTCTTGCTCGTATTTGCTCGTTCAACATTCATAACAATTCAATGACAATTAAACATGTATAATTCAATTTAAAGGCATTTATTTGCATATGAACTTACCTCGTATTAGGGATTGACATATCAGGTCGACTACTCAACAACTTTCGATTTCCCCTAATCTAAATCCAATTTCTTTCGTTCTTGATCTATATACATTCAAATTAACTCATTTATTCATTGATTCATTCAATTTAATCCACAAACACATATTTGGGCATTTTTACACTTTAGCCCCTAAAGTTCCACATTTATTCAATCTAATCCCTATTTCATAAATACACAAAATTCAAAACATTCAATAAGACCCATGCTTGGCCGATTTACCCTTATGCCCTTAGTAGCTCATATCTTTCATTTATTCACACTTTTAACCCCACATTTTTATCTTTTCACAAATTAATCCCTAATTTGTATTTTCTCTAAAAATCACTTAACAAAACAATTAATCTATCATTTATATTCCATTTTTCATCACCAACCATCACAAACCACATAAATTCAACAATGGAATTTCATAAAATCATCAACAAATTCAAAAAAAGGCACGAGCTAGCTAATACTCAAAGTAACAATCCAAAAAACGTAGAAATCATCAAAACTCGATTTAAAACCGTACCTTAATTAAGCGACACAAGTGCCAAACCCTAAATGAGCTTCAAGCTTTTATTTTCTTTTGATTTTCAATGAAAGCATGGAGAAGCTGACACCAAAATTGATTTTGTTTCTTTAATTAACCTTTTATTTTGCTAATTATCATAACATCCTTAATGAAATTATATTAAAACTTTTATATACATGACCATAAATGTCCATTAACCATTGCAAAGTTCTAATTTCAACATAAGGACTTCACATTTAATCAACCATAGCAATTAAACACATTTAACATATAGAATGCCACTTTTGCGTTTTATGCGATTTAGTCATTTTTCTTAAATTGAGCTATTAAAGGATAAAATTAGCTCACGAAATTTTCACACGTATATAATCACATGCTATAAACACCAAAAATAATATTAAAATAATTTTTTGACCTCGAATTTATGGTCTCAAAATCACTGTTTCAATTTAAGCTAAAATCGAGATGTTACAACTCTCCCCTCATTAGGGATTTTTGCCCCCAAAAATCTTACCAGTGAATAGGTTTGGATATTGCTTTCTCATATCATCCTCAGGTTCCCACATAATTTCTTCAACCCTGTGTCGATGCCGCAAGACTTTCACTAATGCTATTCTTTTATTTCTCAGCTCTTTAATCTCACGAGCTGAAATTTGAATCGGTTCTTCACTGTACGATAAATCTGACTTAACCGCAACTTTGGTCGGAGAAATATTATGCAAGGGATCAAATCTGTATTTAACTCAGATGACAATGCTAGCCGATAAGCAACTGGTCTGATTCGATCAATGATCCCATACGGTCCGATGAATCTCGGACTTAATTTGCCTTTACAATAAAATCGAAGCATTTTCTTCCATGGAGATACTTTCAAAAACATTTTATCCTTGGTCAGAAACTCAATATCTTTCTGTTTCAAATCTACATAAGATTTCTGTCGATCTGTCGCCGCTTTCAAACTATCATGAATTACTTTCACTTTTTCTACTGTCTCTCTAATTAGATCAACCCCGTGAATCTTATTCTCACTTAGCTCAGTTCAATACAATGGAGTTCGACATTTACGACCGTATAGAGCTTCGTATGGTGTCATTTTAATACTCAATTGAAAGCTATTGTTATAGGCAAATTCAATCAACATCTCAACATATCCTTAAGTATCTGTATAACCCGCTCGGATTGACCATCCGTCTGTGGGTGAAATGTGGTACTAAAATGTAGTTTTGTACCTAGCGCATCTTGCAGTTTCTTCCAAAACCTTGATGTGAACCTCGGATCTCTATCTAAAATAATAGAAACAAGTACTCCATGCAATATCACAACCTCGGAGATATACAACTCAGCTAACTTTTCAAGTGAATAGTCTGTTCGTATCGGAATGAAATGAGCCGATTTTGTCAATCTGTCAACTATAACCTAGATCGCATCTTTCTTTCTTGAAGATATGGGAAATCTCGACACAAAATCCATAGTCACTCTATCCCATTTCCACTCAGGAATCATAATCAGCTGCAATAAACTAGACTGTACCTGATGCTCGGCTTCAACTTGATGACAAATCAAACATTTAGAAAAGAATTATGAGATATTTCATTTCATACTAGGCCACCAATAGAGCTGTTTCAAATCGTTATACATTTTCATGCTTCCAGGATGAACAGGTAAACGACTATTATGTGCTTCGTTCAAAATCATCCAAATTAACTCTGAATTTCTCGGAACACAAATTCAGCCTCTGAATTTTAAATAATCATCAGCGTCAACTTGAAATTCTGAATTAAGGTTCGAATCACATTGGGATCGTTTTGTTGATATTTCATTATCAACTTTCTGAGCTTCGCAAATCTGTTGTAAAAATAATAGTCTTGCTTTCATCTCAGCCACAATCGAACCATCATTACATAAAGTTATTTGAGTATTCATTGCACGTAGAGTGAATAATGATTTTCAGCTCAAAGCATCAGTAGCAATATTTACTTTTCCCGAATGGTAATCAATCACTAGCTCGTAATCTTTTAGAAATTCTAACCATCTCTGCTGTTGTAAATTCAAATATTTCTAAGTTATCAGATATTCTAAACTCTTGTGATTTGAATAAACATGACATTTCTCACCGAACAGATAATGACGCCAAATCTTCAACGCAAACACAATGGCTGCTAACTCTAAATCATGTGTCAGATAATTCTTTTTATGCGGCTTCAACTGTCTCGAGTCATAAGCTATAACTTTGCCTTCCTAAATCAAAACACAATCTAGACCATTCAACGATGCATCACTAAACACAATGAACTCTTTAACCAATTCAGACTGAACTAACATTGGTGCTTCAGTCAAAAGAGCTTTCAGCTGATCAAAGCTTTTCTGACATTTCTCGGATCATTCAAACTTTACATCTTTTTGAATCAATCTCGTCAACGGAGTTACAATCATCGAAAAGCCTTTTACAGATCGTCTATAATAGTCGACAAGTCCCAAGAAATTGTGAACTTCAAAAACATTTCTTGGAGGTTTCCAATCCATTATTGTAGAAATCTTGCTCGGGTCAACTCGAATACCCGATGCTGATACAATATACCCTAGAAAACCAATTTCTCTTAACCAGAATTCACATTTACTGAACTTTGCATATAACTGCTTATCATGCAGAGTCTGCAATACAATTCTCAAATGCTTGGCATGCTTAGTTTCATCTTGTGAATATATCAATATGTCGTCAATAAGTATGACAACAAATCAATCTAAGTACAGTCTAAAAATTCGATTCATTAAATCTATAAAGACAACAGATGCATTCTTTTTTCCGAAAGGCATAACTAAAAATTCATAATGACCATACCTCGTTCTAAAAGCTATCTTTGGCACATTGGAGTCTCTAACTCACAACTAATAATAACCCGATCTCAAATCTATCTTTGAAAACACTGTAGCCCTTTTTAAGTGATCAAAGAATTCATCTATTCTGGGCAGAGGATATTTATTCTTGATCGTCAATTTGTTAAGCTATCGGTAGTCTATACACATACTCATCGTGCCGTCTTTCTTTTTCACAAACAAAATGGGAGCACCCCAGGGCAAGAAACTCGGTCTTGCAAACCCCCTGTCGGTTAATTCTTGTAACTAAGATTTCAATTCTTTTAATTCTGTCGAAGCCATTTTGTACGGAGCTATTGATATCAACGTTGTTCTCGGTACTAACTCAATGCTAAACTAAACCTCTAGGATCGGTGGTAAACTCGATAACTCTTCAGCAAACATATCCGGATATTCACACATAACTGGCACTGATTCTATCATCTTTTTAGTCACTTCTGTATCAACCACATAAGCAAAATAAGCTTCAAAACTCTTCCTCACATATTTCTAAGCTAACATTGAAGAAATCACTATTGGTAAACCATTCAAATCATCTGACTCAATACGGATAATTTCATTGTTCTGATATTTTAGATCAGTCGTCTTTCGTTTACAGTTCACTATAGCATCATGTAGCATTAGCCAATCGATACCCAAAATTATATCAAATTTATCAAATGGTAATAACATTAGATCAGGCGAAAAACATAAATCTCAAATCATCAACGGACAGTTCTTGCATACTTTATCAACCAACACACACTTGCCTAAGGTGTTCGATACTCTAATTACAAATTTAGTAGACTCTACAGGCAAAGTCTTACTGAATATTAAATTCATGCATATATAAGAATGAGTTGATCCTGGATCTATGAATGCAATAACTTTAGTATCATAGAGAGTAAAAGTACCGGTGATAACATTTGGAGATGATGATTCTTCGCGAGCACGAATAGCGTAGGCTTGTGCAGGTGCTCTAGCTTCAGACCTCACAGTAGAGTCTTTGGTCGTTTTCTGACTACCACTCACATTAACAGTATTTTTGGGAAGTCTACCTCTAGCTGCAGTGTTACTCGGCCTCCTGTTTTGTAGTGTATCTTGCTCAGCCAACACAGGACAATTACGAATGAAATGATCTAACGATCCACATTTAAAATAGGCCCGATCTTTTAATCTACAATCACTGATATGTCGTTTTCCACAATGTATACATTCAGGTTGATTTTGTCTCACACTGCCAACACTGGAAATAGATGTAGCTTGAGCTTTAGAACTCACAGGTTTCTTTTCACGATCCCTATTTGAATGTTCCACAAATGCATTAGAATGATTAAATGAGTCTCAAAATTTCTTTGATAAAGATTGATACGGCTTACTTATTGATCTCTTTCTCGAGTCTCTAGCTTCTAAGTCTGTTTTTCTCTTTTTTTTTGCTAAGATCCAAGGCTTTACAATCCCTCTCAACCAGAATGGCAAATTCCTTCAATTCAAGAATCTCGACTAACAGTTTTATATCTTCATTCAACCCGTCAACAAATCATTTACACATGATTTCTTCAGTGGAAACATATTCCCGGGCATACTTGCTTAACCGTACAAATTCTCTTTCATACTCGGTAATAGTCATCCGGCCTTATTTCAATTCTAGAAACTCTTTATGCTTGTGATCGAGAAATTGTTGACTTATGTACTTTTTTTAAAACTCGGATTGAAAGAATTCCAAGGTAACCCATTCTCTAAGAACCACAGATATCAACGTTTTCCACCAATGGTGTGCATTATCTATCAGCAAAGATATAACATATTTGATGCATTCATCTGGAGTACAGGACAATTCATCGAATACTCTGATCATGTTCTCGAGCGAACTCACTCTCTCTCAAAGATCATCATCAAGCTCAGCCTTAACTCCTCACTACTGTGTTTTTACGAATCTTATCCACTGGTGGCTTGTTCAACTGTGTCAAATCTATAACTTGAGGAATAGCAGGGTTTTGTTAAGGAACAAGTGGGGGTGGAGGTTGTTGAGTAGCTAGATTCGTTCGAACGAACTCTGTGAACCACTCGCTCATCATTTGGAAAAAGGCTTGCTTAGCCTCTACCCCTTGACAACTTGAAATTGGCTTTGAATTAGCTGGCACTGCCTCTTGAGCGGAAGCGGGTATATTACTTTCCACATCATCAGCTATTGCTCGTTCGGGATCCATTTACTATATGAAAACACATTTTTAAGTTGTCAGGAATCATCACACCATCACAATTTATATATATGGCATGTATAGCTAAACTCTCACTTGCTATGTTAGTCCTAGAATCGACTAAACCGTAGCTCTGATACCAATAAAATGTAACACCCCTAACCCATATCTGTCACTAGAATAGGGTTACGAGGCATTACCAGATAATACACATCATTCACATACATTTATGCATTCATAATAAATATCCATTCAACTCACCCACATTGTCCCTTATAAGGTCCCACGAGACCTTAAAACATGCTTGGAAGAGATTTGGGACTAAACCAATAACATTTGCAAATTTTAGGAAAGACATAAAATTTTCAAACATTCAAGGGTCACACGCCCGTGTGAACAGGCTGTGTGCCTCACACGGCCACCAAACACGCCCATGTCACAGACCGTGTGAAAATAGGGCATACATACTACTTGTACCACATGGCCAGAGACAAACCCGTGTGCTACGGCCGTAGGAAATCTGGAGGGGTTACTAACTTGGGTCACATGGCCAGCCACACGCCCATGTGCCAGCTCGTGTGCTACACACGACTAATAGACAAGCCCATGTGTCCAGGCCATGCCAAACCAGTAGGGTATACTGTCTTAATTCAAAAGGCTACCCTAGAGGACACACGGCCGATTAACATGACCGTGTGTCACACACGGCTGAGACACACACCCATGTCTCTGCCCATGTAGACAAAAATAGGATATTTACAAAGCCAATTTGCCACCCTTTCCTAATGCACACCTAGCAACCAAAATGGTACCATTTCAATACATTTCTAGGCAGCTAAAACATGCCAATTCATATACAATTCATGCCATTTAGGAACCATCCTCTTAACTACACAAATCCATGGCCAAAATAATTAAATTTATATAACTTCTAAATGCATTTCTTCATTATCTCATAATCAAGCCACTACATGCCATTTTCTAAACATTAATACACAAATTATCAACTACCTACACAAGCAAACATATAACCATCACAAAATATGCCAAAACATATGGCCATATATATATACATACATCACATATATCACTTATCAAACACATAATTTAAGCCAATTTAAATTGCCATACACACCACCATTTACAAGCCAAATCTCATGGCTAATAACATAACCCAAAACATACCAAGATGACACTAACCTATACATGCCATATACTATATATACAAAGCTTTAAAAGTACCAACAAGATGATCGATAGTGTGATAACGATCCTCGATAATTTCCCGAGTTCGAGCTAGCTTCGATAATCTATAAAATAGTGAAAAATAAACATAGTAAGCTTTAAAAGCTTAGTAAGCCATATAATATTTGCATATCAATTTAAATATGCTAAGCATAGCTAAACACATTCAAGTTCACAAACATTTTCATTATACACATATTCAATATCATAATTGAATTCATCAAATACTTCCCTTTTCAATACTTATATGAATCTTTACGTGCCTGAGTCACTTAACTCATTCACACATTCTTTCTGGACTTGACTTTGCCCATTGAACCATTTGGAATCATTAAGGATACTCGAAAATAAGATAAAACTCATACAATACCATATCCCAAATATGGTCTTACATGTTATCACATTTTAATGCCACTGTCCCAGACAGGGTCTTACACGAAATCGAATAACGATGCCAATGTCCCAGACATGGTCTTACACGTAATCACAATACAATGCCAATGTCCCAAAAAATGGTCTTACATGTAATCTCATCTCAATAACCTAATGTCATGACATTCGTATCCTATACTATTCCTAAGGTTCGTATGGGACTTTCAAATGTCGTAACTCTATCGATTCTTGCTCGTATTTGCTCGTTCAACATTCATAATAATTCAATGACAATTAAACATGTATAATTCAATTTAAAGACATTTATTTGTGATCGTGTTATTTTGTGACAGATTTTAAATATTTATAATTAATCGTTCTTGAAACTAACTATTATCACGATGTAGGCAAGTGTACCTATCGAACAGTAGTATAGTTTTAGCAAGACAGGGTTGTCGAACCCAAAGGAACTAAAAGTACTAGTAATGACTATCTTTTTATTATCTAGCCTAAGAATAAGGGGGTTTGTTTTAACTAACTAATTAACTAAACTAAGAATTCACAGAAAATAGAATTGGGGGATTACTTTTGGAAAACGATTGAATTAAGACAATACCTAAAGAAAAATCCATCTAGACTTCACTTGTTATTTGACTCTGAATCGGACGATTTTTTCATTTGACTTGATCCGTAGAAATCCCTAAGTTATATTATTATCTCTCTCAAGACTAACAACGTCTAACCCTAGGTTGAATAATTGAAATCTCTTTCTAATTAACTTTCTAAGGTTGCATTAACTCAATCTATGGATCCCCTTATTAGGTTTCACCCTAATCCGGCAAAATCTTGTCACCCTATCTCTAGGCGCGCAATCAACTCCGCTTAATTATGACAAATGTACTCTTAGATAGGGTTTATTCCTCCTCTGCATAAGAGCTTAACTTGAATCAATATCCTGGAATATCAAAACAAGAATGACGAACACATAATTAAGAACAAGTCAAATATTTATCATACAATTCAGAAAATAATAATAACAAGATCTGTCTTAGGTTTTATCCCCTTTAGGTATTTAGAGATTTAGTTCATAACTAAAAAGGAAAACATCTCAGAAGAATAGTGAATATAAAACATAAAGAAAAACCCAAAACTCCTGAAGGGGAATTAAAGGGAGATCTTCAGTCTTGACGGTGAATCCGGCTTCTGAGATGGATCAATCGGCTTTCCTTGAGCAATTCCTTGCTTCCTCTTGTGTGTCTCATTTTCTCCTCCTTTAAGGTGTATTTATAGGCTTTAGAATGCCTAAAAGCCCTCAAAACTAGCCTTTTCCAAATTGGACTCAACTTGAGCTCGGCAGGGACACGCCCGTGTACGATTACTTCAGGCCGTGGTCAAGCCTATTAAAATAGCACGGGCGTGTGGTCTGCTCGTGTGAGTCGTGCTTCGATTTTTCCAAATTGACATGGCCGTGTGGTTTGCCCATGTGAGGGAGTCCAGGCCATGTTGATTTCATACGTTGGCCCATTTTCTCTGTTTTTGGTTCGTTTCTCGTTCCTTTTACTCGCCTAAGCTCACCTAAGTATAAAACATGAAATTAAGGCATTAGGAGCATCGAATTCACAAATTCTAAGGAAAAATCATCCATAAAATGTGCTAAGCATGGGGTAAGAATATGTATAAATGACGGTTTATCAATTTGCATATGAACATACCTCGTATTAGAGATTGACGTATCGGGTCGACTACTTGACAACTTTCGATTTCCCTTGATCTAAATCTGATTTCTTTCATTCTTGATCTATAAACATTCAAATTAACTCATTTATTCATTGATTCATTCAATTTAATCAACAAACACATATTTGGGCATTTTTACACTTTAGCCCCTAAAGTTCCACATTTATTCAATTTCATCCCTATTTCATAAATACACAAAATTAAATAAGACCCATGCTTGGACGATTTACCCTTATGCCCTTAGTAGCTCATATCTTTCATTTATTCCCACTTTTAAACCCACATTTTTATCTTTTCATAAATTAATCCTTAATTTGTATTTTCTTTAAAAATCACTTAACAAAACATATTAATCTACCATTTATATTCTATTTTTCATCATCAACCATCACAAAGCATATAAATTCAACAACAACACTTCATAAAATCATCAACAAATTTGAAAATTAAGGCAGGGGCTAGCTAATACTCAAAGCAATGATCCCAAAAACATTGAAATCATCAAAAATCGAGTTAAAATTGTACCTTAATTAAGCCACACAAGTGTCGAACCCTAAATGAGCTTCAATATTTTATTTTCTTTTGATTTCCGGTGAAAGCATGGAGGAGCTGACACCAAAATTGATTTTGTTTCTTTAATTAACCTTTTATTTTGCTAATTACCATAATATCTTTAATGAAATTATATTAAAAATTATATATACATGACCATAAATGTACATTAATCATTCCAAAGGTCTAATTTCAACATAAGGACTTCACATTTAATCAACCATAACAATTAAACACATTTAACATATAGAATGCCACTTTTGCATTTTATGTGATTTAGTTCTTTTTCTCAAATTGAACTATTAAACGATAAAATTAGCTCACGAAATTTTGACACACATATAATAACATGCTATAAACACCAAAAATAATATTATAATAATTTTTTGACCTCGAATTTGTGATCCCAAAATCACTATTCTAATTTAAGCTAAAATCGGGCTGTTACAAATGATTTGTATAATTATGTTTAGATTGAGTTTATTCATACGATATTACTAAGATATATAGATTATTTTGTTTAATTTTCCATGTTTTATAGTGAATTCAAAGCTAACTCGGGTTTAGGGATCGTCCGAGACATCATCACACTATTCAACTATCAATTTGGCACTTTTAAGCTTGTATTTTGGTCATATGGCATGTATAGGGACTTTGGTCATTCTGACATATGTTTTGTTAATGTTTTTAGCCATTTAAATTGGCTTGTAAATGTTCTAAGTTCGATTTTGTATATTGTTATATAAGTTGGCTTATTTTGGTATGTTTGAATCATGTATACATATATGTGTATATGGCTTGTGTGATGCTTGTGGATAGTTAGTAGTATAGATAGCAATTGGTTGAATGATGAATATTGGTATGCTAGTGAATCTAGGCCTTAATTCACATTTGAATTTGGTTTGAATTTAGATAACATATTGTGGTATTTATGTGTTATATTGGTTGATGTTGTAAATGGTATGAAATATGCTTGAGTGAAGTTGTTTGAATGCCTATAATATGCTATGTTTGAATTTGGTTTGTTATAGGTATGCACAAGATTTGGCAGCAAGATGGCTTGGTAAATAGCCTATTTTTGTCCACACGGACAGAGACACGGGCGTGTGTCTCAGCCGTGTGTGACACATGGTCAGATTACACGGCCGTGCGTCCCCTGGCATTGAATTAAAAATCACGTTAGTATGCTCCACATGGCCTCACACACGGGTGTGTGACTTGGCTGTGTGGCATAAGTCAGTATACCCTATAGGATTGGCACGGTCAAGCATATAGCCTGGCATACGGGCGGGTACGGCCATTTTTAGGGCACACGGGCTAGCCATACGGGTGTGTGTGTTGGCTGTGTAACCCAAGTCAGAGAGTTACATGGGGTTGGACACGGGCAGGGACACGGCCATGTGCTTCCATTTCGAACATCCACACGACCAATGACACGGGCGTGTCTTTGGCCGTGTGAAGGACACAGCCTGGCCACACGACGTTGGTCCCCTATTTTTGAGATAATTTTTCTAAGTGTTCAAAAAGTTTCCAAAGTTATCAGTTTAGTCTTGAACCACTACCAATGCATGTTTAGGGCCTCGTAGGCTCGTATTAGGGACAATATGATTGATTGTGTTTGATATATGTTTGAGTTGTTTAAATTGTATATGAAATGTTCGTTTAATGTGTGATAAGTTTGGTAATGCTCTGTAACCCTATTTTGGTGTTGAATACGGGTGAGGGGTGTTACACTTCTTTCTTTCCCTCTTTTTTTTCTCACTTCTAAACCCTTATCTATTAGGGGGACCATGCTTATAAGGTCCCATTCACCCTTTTTTTCCCTTTGGAAGAAGGGATTTAACACTGTAAAAATGCAGTGTGCAGGAAGCGGCAGAGAGGACTGGTCGCTACACCAGTGCTGCCTGTTAGAGAGGCATTATTGGTGCCGCCAGTCCAGCTGGCGTCACACACGATAGTTAGTCACGGGTCAAATTTGACCCGTATTTTTACCATATGTCATGGTATAAAAGTGGTACCGCCTATGTACATGGCACCACTATTAAAATATTAATTTAAAAAATTAAAAAAATTGGTGGTGCTGCCTATGAGAAAGGCACCACCCTCTAAACATACCAATTCCCTAAATAATTGTACTGACAGCCCATGTAAAAAAATAAATTTTTTTATATTATTAAGGTAAATTAGCCTTGTTACCCACATGTGTCAAGTAGATATGTATACGTGTTGTGTAGCTTATTCGATTAGAAAGACTCTATTTGACTTAGATTGTACTTTGGTTTTGTATTTCATATGGGCCCGAATTCAATTTACATAATAAAAAAATATTTTTAAATTTAAATTTAATTATAATGTATATAATAGAACAATTTAAAATATTTTTTTGATTATTTTATTAATTTTTGAACAGTAAAATGAGTGTTTTGGGTAGGTCGGGTTAGCCCAGAAACAAGAATGGGAATGAATTATTTTTAGAATCAGGCCTCACATGGACAGGTCTAATGTCGAGTTTAGTGATGTTTATTATAATAATAAATTTTGTGTCTTGTTAGAATTAGGTAATTATTTTGGAATTATTACAACATCTCAACACTGAGTGTCAAGTTTTCTTTAAAACATTTAAATTTTAAGTTGTAACAATATTATTTAATTTTCTAATGGTTTTAGATAATATTTAAATGGAACTTGACACTCATGGCTGTCAAATTCTACGTAAAAAATTTATAAATATATATCATAATTAGAAAGTTCAATTGGCGTTGCCACCCATGGGTGTAAAGATTTTCTTAAAACCCTAACAAAATCCCAATTTTAAAACCTATAAATAGGCAATCCAACTTATTAGTTTTTATAGAAAACCCAAAACAATCTTCCTTTACTTTCTATACTAACTATCCAATATACTTATGGTTTTCAAAATTCAAAATTTAACATACTGTAATGGTTGTCCTATATTGAGATCATAAGAAGGATATTTTTCTGAGAATGCAATAACTTTATTCTTGTAGCATCCTACACCCGATCCGATCGTCGAATCTGAGATATAAGATGTCACATTTATTGTCGGAGTAACTACAATTTCATTTGCATATCTAATAAACACCTCATACTCAGTCTGCTCGCCAAACCTAGCTATGGAATGCCATATTAGCCACCCAAGCAACTCTCCATTCACACCCAACCTATCCTCAAACACACCACAATATAAAGCATTTAGCTTGTTTAAGTTTTTAGTTTGCAGCAGATTGTCATATAGGTACTTTTCATAAAAAAAAACTTTAAAAGAACAACTCGCATACAAATAAGAGTTCTTATATTTTTGAGGTTTCACATACATAATAGGTTAATGGTACACACACACACATATATATATACATGTGAGTAAAATATGCACAAACTTATGACAACTCAAACTCGCAAACTCACGTCACAAGCTTTAGGGTTCACAACGGCAAAATCATGCGAACCTCACTAGAATTAACTTAACAACTATTCTCCTGAAAGCAAAAATGAATGTAGGGAAAGGAACTATAGCATGCAAACTCTAAGTTTTTGCAACACAATGCAGTTCACGGAGCATAGCAGTACATCTGTCTAACATAGTGTTCGCACCACTACTTAGCTCGCACATTCAAATTCTTTTAAGGGATAAGTTATTCTAAATAGGATAGGTCACATGAGCTACCTCTAAGAGCTAAGGTTATGCGAACTTGGTTCGCAATGTTTTTGTAACTCAAAAACATTATAGGAACGCGGTTAGCAGTTCACTGATCATTGGGGTTCACACTTTATCAAAGTCCAAACCTTGCCACTTCACAGTAACCTTGACAAAATCTATAAGTTTTTCAGTTTTAATACATTCATGCTATTGCCTTTGGCGTGCTTAAGGTTTAGAAATTTTTGCTTAGTTCTAAACTCATCAATTAAGAAAACATTAATCGGTCTTGAATTAAAATCTTATACTTGAATTACAGAGGTGTTTATAAAATAATATTGGTTCGCAAATAAAATGTTAGGACAACCTAAAGAAACATTAAGAAAACTACTAAGTTCTAAGACAAGCAGCGAAGTCATCAGAAAGATATCTCTAAACCCAAATACAAACCCATATTGCCTTTATTCCAGGGTTCGCTTATTCTACCTTTCCAGAGTTTATGCTCCCAGGATCACTCGCCTCACCGCGGCTTACCTTGCAATCTAGTTATCTACAATGTTGGGAAGGAGTGTGTGAGTTCTTGCTGGAACAACCTATTTTTTAGTGGTATCGGAAACAGTGGTTTTGGGGCCACAAAATCTGACGAGTAAGTTCATAAATATTATTATTTAATATTTATGAGTCAAACATGGTTTTAAAAAGGTTTTTGATGCAGTAATTTCTGTTATATAAGTGATTTATTAAGTTCAAGTGATATGACCCTCAGGTCAAATGATTTTAGAAAATGAGGTATTTGGACCTCGTTTCTGTAAACCAAGCTGAAAATATTTTTATAAATATTTATGGAGTGTCTTTAAGGTGGTATTAAATTTTCATTGAAAAATTTTAACATTTCGATGGTTAATTAATTAAAAAGGACTAAATTATAAAAGTTGAAAAAGTTAATCGCTATTAGTTTAAAGGTGTAAATTGCTTAAAGAATTATAGTTGGATGGCCTTAATGGGTAATTTACCCATACCTAAGATAGTGGGACGGTTGGATGCTTTAAAATCTTTTAATTTTATATGTTTTATAAGTTAATTTATTATTATTAATAAAATAAAATAAAATAAAATAAAAGGTTAATAAATTAAAGAAAGCAAAATGTTTTCTTCCCGATTTGTTTTACACCACTGAAATTTTCCATGGAAAAAGAATAGGAGAAGCTTCAAGTTTCGACCTTGCTTGGGATGGTGTATGTGAGTCCGTTTTAGCCCCGTTTCTTTTAATTTTTATGTTTTTGAGATCGTTCCAACTAGGTCCAGTTAGTCCGTACCTTCAATTTTGAATCTGTTAAAGATTTTGAATATTTCTGTTGATGAATCTTGTGATTTTTTTATGTTAAATGATGAATTTGGAATGTTGATTGTTAATTAAAAGTATTTTGTTAAGTGATTTCTGATGAATTTATCGATTAGGGACTAAATTGTTAAAATAATAAAATTTTAAGGATTTGATGTGAAATTGTTGCAAATATGGGCTGATATGGGTGCCATAAATATTCGGCTATTATAAATTGGCATTAGAAATGGTTAATTTGCATGTTTTGGGCTCAGGGACTAAATTGAATAAAAATAAAACTTTAGGGTAATTTTATAAAAATGTAAAAATGACTAAATTGCATAAAATACATTATTTTACTATATAAATTAATATATTAAATGAAATTATTAATTTAGATCAAGATCGGGTGGAAAATCGATGAGAGTAGAAAATTACCAAAATGCCCCAATACTTTGACATTTCTGCAATTTAGCCATGTAAGTTCATATGAACTGTATTCTATATAATTTTGATTAAATTGAATGTTAACATGTGATTATATTGTGATTAAATCAATATATATATATGTGTATGCAATTTATCTTGTATTGAAACGATGAAAATCCAATGATGTTTCGACGACTACCTAGCCCCGTTTGAACCTTAGAAATTCGTAGGATACAAATGACATGTCATTAGGGTTTACATGATACTGATGGTTGAGGTGTGGATGTCTTGCGAATACTCCATAGCTCGTGTGAGCAGCATCATGTAGCTACGTCCTGACCCACAGCTCGTGTGAGTAGGCCCATTTTCACAGCTCGTGGGAGCATTCTGACTCACAGCTGGTGTAAGTATACATGTACATGAATTGACAGATTACAGTGATATGAGTTATCATACTTTGTGTAAGCTATCTTGGGTATCCAATGGTATTCTAAACGATTCAACGGGCATGATTTGAAAGGAAATGGTAAGAGTTCGATACGAACTAAGACATGTTCACATATGAATTGCATTGAATTGGTGATACATGGATAAATGTAAGTTGAGATGGATGATATATTCATATGTTACATGTTTAAATGTTGTGATCATCCATAAGTAAATTGCCTAGGTCTTATGCTTATATTGTTAACATGTTTAGTGTGAATTCTTAGGCTTTGACCAAGCTATTGGATGGATTGTATTACGCTTACTTATAAGTTATGCATTGAAATGGTAAATGCCCAAATGAAAATATGCTTGTCTTCATGAAAGAGTGGTAAGGTTTAAATTATGTAATTTCTTATGAAATGGTTTACCATGTGGTTAATTTCAAAAGAACTATGTTTAAATGCACTAGGTTGTGGCTATGGTTGATGATATGCTTATGTCTTGTGTGTTAAGCATATGAAACTAATGTGGAATGGTAATGAAATAGTAAGTTCATACTTGAAGTGTAAAATGATGAAAAATGGAATGATTAGTTGAATTGTTATTGTTATTTAAGCTAAAGAAAGTAAATAAAATGGAAAGTAATGAAATGCAAATGAAAGTAATAAATTTTGAAAGGGTTTACAGTTTTATAAAATACTACTATGCTAGGGATGATATGTGTATGTGATGTTGTGGATTTATTTACTTTGTGAGTTGTTGAATATGGTTTCATAAATCTTGTGCTATTGGTATAGGATTATTCTTGATATGTATAAATTTCATATTTGAAATGGATTAATATGACTAAATTTTATACGAGCTTAATAAGCATTTATTGCTTATGTAGTTGTTTTTCCTTTACTTTTTAGATTATTGGAAGCTAGATTAGGTTGGAAGCTTGTCAGAGATCTATCACACTATCCAACGATTATATCGGTAGATTTTGATGCCTTGGTTAAAGGAATAATGGCATGTATAGGTGGACTTATGGTTGATGATTGGTTAAATGTTAGTTGATGAGTCTGGCATGTATATGTCATTTGGGGTGATGCAACCTTGGTACATTTGGTGCCTTGTTGATATGTAACATCCCGAAATAGGGTCTAGTCAGAACAGTGGTTTCGGGACCACAAATATGATGTCAAAATATTTATTTTATGATTATTCTGAGGTCTAGAATATGGAAATAAGCATGTGTTAAAGTTACATGAAGAAATTCTATGAGTAAGGTGTCCAATTGGACAATAAAGACCAAATTGAATAAATTGCAAAACTTAGATTCTAGAAGCAATTTGTTTGAAATTGCTTTAGATTATTAATTAGAAGGCCTTAAAGAGCAATTTTCCCAATTTTTAAGTTTTTGGACAAAAATAGGCATGTATGGATAAAATTTTAAAGAAAGGGCTTAAGGGCATTTTGGTCATTTGGCTAATTAATGAAATAAAATAGGAAATAAGCCAAAAATCAGCTCATATTCTTCAAGTTGCGGCCGAAAATTTGGGGTTCTCCATAGCTAGGGTTTTCAAGCTTTTCAAGCTCAATAGTAAGTGCTCCTTAGCCCCGTTTTTAATGTTCTTCGTATTTTTAAAATCCCAATAGCTTATTCTCTCCATTTCTACCCATATTTTGAGTTAGGGTTCATGTTTGCAAAGTGACCCATATGTGACATGTTTATTCTTTGATGTTTTATGGAGGAATATGAAAGTTGGATGTGTGTTAAACATCTTTTTCTAGGTGATTTTCATGAAAAACCCTAAAAGGACTTTTTTGCAAAAGGTGTAAAATATGTGGTAGAAATGTGAAATAATGAAAAAATGTGGGCTGCCATAAGAGGAAAGAACATTCAGCTAGGCTTGGGTAAGGTAGAAATTACATGCATTTCATTATACGAGCCTAGAGACTAAATCGTAAAAAATGTGAAAGGTTATGGGCAAAACGGTCATTTTGTCTGAGGGTGAAATTTAGGCTCGAAAGGAATAATGTGAGGTATTAATGATTCATTTTTATTGTTATAGACCCCGAGGAACAAATTTCGGAGGTCGATCAAGGAAAACAAAAGGTTTCAGTATAATAGAAACGCAAAACCGAAACAAGTACCAGGTAAGTTTGAATAATTTAAAGTAAATTCATAATATGCCTAATTTCATGTTTTATGAATGTATGATAATTGTATTTGATGATGGCATGAAAATCCATAAAATATGTTATTAATAATAACATGATGATAAATGTCCCGATTGAGGTTAAAAAGGAAGTCCAACGGGTAAACCATTATTTACATGTGACTTGAGATCTTGCATGTGTTGCAGAAAGGATTTAGCCCAGATGGGTAATCCGTTGATCTCAAATATAGAAAGAATCTAGCCCGGACGGGTGTTCCTTGAGCGAACAAGCCTCCCGAAGAATATGTCTGCATTGTGAATTTAGCCCGGACAGGTAATCCAATTAGGGTCTGAATTTAGCCTGGACTGGTAATTTAGATCTGAGCTCATTAAGGGTGTTTGTCGCTATAACGGATTTAGCCTGGACTGGTAATCCCGACATCACCTTAAGAGTTTACATTACAGGGGATTTAGCCTGGACTGGTAATCCCACCATAAGATGTGAGGTTCACGGGAGTGCGTACATGAGATGATCGCTCTTATGACTTGATGGTAAATGGATAATCCACCGAGGTTTTCGAGAAACTCAACGGGATTAACATGAGATATATAAATGAAAATGTTGAATGATGAGCTCATCTAAGACAATTTACATGGTGCATTGTGATATGACTGACTTGTTGATTGAGTGCATATGATAGGGAAACCATTCCATGCTTGTTTGTTTGATAACCTAATATGGTTGCATGCTAATTAAACGGTAAGTTTACTTTCTAGTTATTTGGGTTTACTAAGCATGTAAATGCTTACCCCTCTCTTTTCCCTTTTTTTTAGAGCTCGAGGACTTGTAAAGATTGGAAGACAGTTGGAGAGTCAACACACTATCATCTTATTCAGCTGTGGTATATAGATACTTTTATTTTGTTCAATGGCATGTATAGGGCTTTTGTTTATTTTGTTATATGTGTTATTTGATTTGCCATTATGAAGGCTTGTAAAGGTTACATTTTTACTTGTATATGACCATGGGAATTGGCTCATTTTGATGTAGGATATGACCTACAAATTTGTACATGTTTATGTTCAAGTGTGCTAGTAAGGATGAACATGGTATATCACATTTAAACACATGTAATGTGACCAAATTACATGGAATGGCTAAGCCATAATTGGCAATGAGTTATAATAATGAGCCAATCTTAAAAGTGTTTTAAGGCATAGAAACCCTTAATACTAAAGGAATAACCTAGCATGTGTAAAACCGATGAGATGAGGTTTACATGCAATGAGGTTTATCAAGGTCATTTGAGATGTATAATTAGGCCTCGTTATGTATTATGGAAACCTATAAGTGAGAGTGGATGTTAGAGGGTGACAAAAGGCTTGGGAAATAGCCTAACGAGGTCCACACGGGTAGACACACGGGCGTGTGTCTAGGCCGTGTGTGACACACGGATCGCCCCAGGGCCATGTGGTATGGCTGCGTGTCTCCTGCACCGAAGAATTTCAAGTCAGAATGCATGGTAGTAAACGCACAGGTAGAGACATGGTCGTGTGTCTCAACCGTGTGGAGGGTACAGCCTAGCACACGGACATGTCTCTTGGCCGTGTGCTCCTAAATGCATGCTAACATCATAAATAGAATGCTCAATTTTTTGGACACGGCCGACCACACAGGCGTGCCTAGGCAGTGTGAAGAACATGGGCCATGGACACGAGCTGTGCTTGGCCCTGTGAAAACCCCTGTAGGTTTGAATTGAAAAATAAATTCAATTAATTCCACACGGGTTAGGGACATGGGCATGTCCCAAAACACACGGGCGTGTGAAATGGCTCCACACGGGCGTGTGTGACATTAACCTAGAAATTTTCTTAAGATTTTCTTAGGCCCTCAATTTAGTCCCGGACCGTTCTCAATGTATGTTTAAGGCCTTTTAGGCCCATAATAGGGACATTAAGACGTTGTTAGATTGGTTTCAAATTGGAACAAAATTTTGTAACTCGTATTTTTTGAAATTGTTCAAGTACATGTCTGGTAATGCCTCGTACCTGGTTCCGGTCCGAGTACAGGTAAGGGGTGTTACATTTAGTGATATCAGAGCTACGGTTTAGTCAATTCTAGGACTACCGTAGAGCGTATCGAGTTTAACTATACATGCCATTATACGAACGTTGATAGGGTGACGTCTCCTAACTATTTAGTTGTCTTTGAATATAGTAAATGTCTTCCAATCAAGAACAAGATGAGTCTGAGAGAGCCGAGAGCCATGCTCCAGCTTCCGTACAACGAGCTATTTCTAGTAGTAGTAGAACGCCTGTGTCTAAAGGCTGGAAAGAGGTCAGAGCCGCCTTCTTTGACATGATGGATGAGTGGTTTAGGGATTATTTGAGAAATCGCCCCAACATACCCCGACCTCCCCCGCCCCCTAACCAACTTGATGAGAAATTGCCACGAGGTATGACACCTATAAGAATTGCTAAAGCCCCTGTTGACAAGCTTAGAAAGTATGGGGCTGAGGAATTTGGGGCTGAGGAATTTATGGCTAAGATTGATGATGATGCTAAACGAGTTGAGTTCCGGCTCGAGAATACTATACGAGTATTGGACGAATTATCGTGCACACCCGAGGAGTATTTAAATGCAGGTTTTTTTTTTAAAATGTTATTATTTTGAATATTCGATGTTCCTACTCTAGCAGTTTAGAATATGAAGTCCAAAGCCCATTAAAAGTTAAAAACCCCCAAATGGCCATATTACATAATTAAAACCAAAATATGAAAGCTTAAATAAATTGAGTCATTAACAACCAATCTGCAGACGTGTGTCCACCACTGAGTCCCTCGCAGCTCCAAATCGTCTAAGGCTGGGGATTACCTGTACATTTAAAAGACGGTGAGTTTACGAAAACTCAGTGTGTAATCCCCTATCAGTCAACAGTAACAGTGCATACAGTAACGGTCTCGGCCTGAGCCATATTCAATAACAATACAGTCTGGGCCTAAGCGCTATGCAGTAACAGTGTGGGTCTATGCCCAAAAGAGTATAATCACAATACAAATATGCAACCCAACCCAATCCATCCTGCTCACCACCCGTACCAACCAACTCACCATGTAGGGATTAAATCGACCAACCCAGCCAACTCACCAATATCGCAGCATAACTACTAATAGTAACGCAGCAAACCTGCTAATAGTAACTTCGCAAAGCTATTAATAGTGCTAAACGTGGCGTAGCCACTAATATCAGAATACGTGGCAAAGCCACTAGAACAGTACTTCCTCCAAATCAGAATCCCAACCCCAGTGCAGTATGTCATGTCATAATATTTCATGTATGCAAGGTTTCATACTCAGATACGGCCATGCATATATTATACACTTATCAATTAACCTACCTCTAAGGTATAACTGTCATTTCCACCCATTAGGGGTAGAATAGTAATTTTTACCCCTCAAGGGTATTTTGGTCATTTAATCCTCTGGGGTCTCGGTATAGATAATCAACCTCTTGGAAGGTCTACAGTTGCCTCAAGTGACTTAAGTAACCTAAACAGACCTAACGGTGTAAATGGGCCTAAGACCCATACTCGACCTAAGTGGGCCCACATGCTCGTGTGGCCCATTTAGCCCAAATTCAGCTATGGCTATGTGACCTACATAGCCCTGTCCAATATTTATCACTTACCGTGGATATAATCTGTATGGGGCTCATAAGCCCATTGGGCCCTCACGGCCCATTTCAGCCCAACGAAGCCCTTAACGGCCTATGCCATGCACACGACATGACAAGCCTAACTACTTTCCACCTAACAGTTAGATTTACACAAACGGGCCCATAGGGCTCATTTGGCTCCTCGAGGCCCATCGAGGCCCTGTACACGAGAACGCTCGTGGTAGCCTCTACAGTCTATCGCCCATGGTTTGTGGGCTCGATTTACCCTACGAGCGATCGCACGCTCGTAAGGCCTCAAATGCCGAAGTTTCAGCTTTTCCCCTTACCAACTCATTTGGTTCACTCTATTTAAAGCCACCTTCTCACCAATTCTCATGTTAGCTTCCCGATGTGGGATTACTTCCAACCATTAGGAAAATTCCTCATTCTTATGACCACTTCAACCACAGAGTTCTAGTCCAACTCCACCTCCTACACAGCTTAAATAGCAAAATAAATACTCCGCTGCACATCCCAAGATTTGAACCTTAGACCTCATAGTTACACCACATGCCACCTTGCCACTCCACCACAGGCTCTTCCTGTGTCATATTTTATCCTCAATTAATTATAAGGTCTATAGGCCAAAGTCCAGGTTCCTTTAAAAGAAAAACCAAAATAAATTGCAAGGGCCAAGACCTGAACCTAGGCTCCCTCGCAGCCTTAATGACGCCCCAACCACTATACCACAAGCTTCCTTGTGTCATTTACTTAACACAATAATTTAAAAGGTCATCATCCAAGCATCCAGGGTTTTATTCACTTAAAACCAAAATTTTCGCTAAAGCGTAGGTTTGAACCCAAGATTCCTCCAACACTTCTCAAGGCCATTAACCATTTGAGCAAACATTTAATTGTGTAATTTCCTTGCATAATAAAATACTTCTATACAACCTCCTTACAGACCCATACTCAAGGCCTAATACTTCTAGGCCCAAATTCAGGCGTTACAATTCTACCCCCTTTAAGAAATTTCGGCCTCAAAATTTACCTGTTTAGAATAAGTGAGGGTATTGCTGCCGCATCGCCTCCTCAGGCTCCCACATGGCTTCCTTTGAACCGTGATTACGCCAAAGCACTTTGACCAGTGGAACATATTTCTTTCTTAATACCTTAACATCACGATCCAATATCTGCACCGGTTCCTCCTCGATAGTCAAATCAGGTCCAACCTCGATTTCCTCAACTGATACAATGTGCGAGGGATTAGAACGGTCCTGCCTCAACATTGAAACATGAAACACATCATGAATCCTATCCAAATCTAGAGGCAACTCAAGTTCTTAAGCGGCCGGTCCCACCCGCCTAAGTATTTGATAAAGTCCAATAAACCTAAGGCTAAGCTTGCCTTTCCGCCCAAACCTCAAAATTTTCTTCCATGGTAAGACCTTGATAAAGACATAATCCCCCATAGAGTACTCGATCTCTTTACGCTTTAAGTCTGCATAAGACTTCTGCCTATCAGATTCTTCCTTTAACCAGTCTCGAATCAGTTTCACCTTATCTTTTGTATTAGAAATTAATTCTGGCCCCAGAACTCGCTGCTCACCCAGCTCAGTCCAACAGGTACGAGTACAACACCTACAACCATACAACGCCACGAACGGTGCCATTCAAATACTGGACTGGTAGCTGTTGTTATAAGCAAACTCTGCCAACAGCAAATAATCCTCCCAACTGCCTCTAAAATCAATTACTCAACCTCTTAACATGTCTTCCAGTATCTGAATCACCCTCTCTGACTGCCCATCCGTCTGAGGGTGGAACTCAATACTGAAATCCAACCTTGTACCCAAAGCCTCATGTAACATTTTCTAGAACCGAGATGCGAATCTAGGATCTCTGTCAGATATGATAGAAACTGGTACACCATGCAGTCTCATAATTTCGGCCACATACAACTTGGCCAACTTCTATAACGAATAATCCATGCAGACCGATATAAAATGGGCATATTTAGTCAACCAGTTCACAATCACCCATACTGAATCCTTCTTAGTCGGCGTCAAGGGTAGCCCACTCACAAAATCCATGGTTACCCTCTCCCACTTCAAAAGTGGAATTTTAACTGGTTGTAGTAACCCTGGCCACCAGTACAGCTCACGAAGATCTCGGTATAACTTGTTTTCACTAGGATGCATAGCATATGGACTACTATGCGCCTCTTGTAGTATAGACTGCCTCAGATCAGAATCCTTCGGTATACATACTCATCCATGGAAGCATAATACTCCTTTCTCATTTAGCCCAAAATTCATGGTCTCACCATTCTCAACTTGTCGAAAATGAGAAACTAGCAACTCATCTAGCAACTATTTCTCCTTAATTTGATCAATCCAAGTTGGTCTTACTTGTAGTTTAGCTAACAAGCTACAATCATCGAACAGGCTGAGACGAGCAAACATTGCTCTCAAATTAGATACAACCTTACGACTCAGTGCGCCAGCTACCATATTAACTTTACTAGGGTGATACTCAATTAAACAATCATAGCCCTTAAGTAACTCTATCCACCTTCATTGCCTAAGATTCAACTCCTTTTGAGTAAGAAGATATTTGAGGCTTTTATGATCTGTGTAAATAATCGTTTTTTCACCGTATAAGTAATGTCTCCAAATCTTCAGTGCGAAAACCACCGCAGCTAATTCCATGTCATGAGTGGGGTAATTTGTCTTGTGAGGCTTGAGCTGATGACGCATAAGCAACCACCTTACCCTCTTGCATCAACACACAATCCAATCCAATGTGTGACGCATCACTGTAAACAGTAAATTCCTTCCCAAACTCTGGCTGTATCAAAACAGTGGCCTAAGTCAAAACATCCTTCAGTTTCTCAAAACTTTCTTGCTACTTATCAGTCCAATTAAACGGTACCCCCTATGCAGTAACTTAGTCAGTGGTGCAGTAATCAATAAAAATCCTTCAACAAAACGTCTGTAATACCCAGCCAGACCCAGAAAGCTTCGAATCTCAGATACCATCTTCGGTGGTTTCCAATCCACTATAGCTTCAATTTTTCGAGGATCCATCCTAAATCCCTCTGCCGACACTACATATCCCAGAAATGTCACTTCTCACAGCCAGAATTCACACTTGCTGAACTTTGCATAAAGCTGCTTTTCCCTCAGAACTTGCAAAACAATATGAAGATGTGCATCATGCTCCTCCTCGATTCTTGAATACACCAAGATGTCGTCTATAAACACAAGTACTAATCGATCCAAATAAGACTGAAATACTCGATTCTTTAGATCCATAAAAGCTATTGGTGCATTTGTCAACCCAAATGGCATCACCAGGAACTCATAATGACCATAATGAGTTCTAAACGCAGTTTTATACACGTCAGCCTCCTTAACCTTTAGTTGATAATACCCAGACCGAAGATCTATCTTAGAGAAAACCGTAGCTCCTCGTAGTTGGTCAATCAGATCATCTATCCTTGGTAAAGAGTACTTATTCTTGATAGTATGCTTGTTCAATTGACGATAATCAATGCACATGCGCATAGATCCATCCTTCCTCTTCACAAACAACATCGGTGCTCCCCACGGAGACACATTCGATCAAATGAATCCTCGATCCAATAGCTCTTGGATTTGAGCCTTTAGCTCTACCAGCTTTTTCGGTGCCATCCTATAAGGGGCAATAGACACCAGAGCTATTCCAGGTAGGAGTTCAATACCAAATTCAACCTCACAATCTGAAGGCAACCCTAGAAGCTCTTCAGGAAATACATCCAAAAACTCTTTGTCAGTTCTAACATCTCCCACAGAAGGACCTTTAGAATCAGAAATACTAATATATGTTAGGAACGCCTCACAACCTTTGCGAACCAGCATCTAAGCCCTTAATGCAGAAATCACATTAGACAGATAATCTCTTTGCTCCCCTATCATAGTCACCTCCTCATCCTCTGTAGACTTCAACACTATATGCTTAGCAGTACAATCCAAATTCGCACGGTGTTTCACTAGCCAATCCATGCCCAATATAATATCAAATTCCCCAAATGGTAGTTCCATCAAATCTGCCGAAAAGACCACCCTTTGGACTTTTAAGGGCACATCTCTGAACAACTTACTCACCCCAACTGATTGTCCCAGTGGACTCAACACAGTCATTTCACTAACTGTATTTTCAGACTGAATACCCAATGTCTTGAACACAGTGTATGCAACATACGAGTGTGTAGACCCAATATCAAATAAAGTAGTATATGGTAAACTATAAATCAGGAACGTACCAGTTATGACGTCAGGGGAATCCCCATCCTCTCAGCGACGAGCAGCATAGACTAAGGCTAGCTGTCTCACCTTAGTGTTTCCAGCACCTCTATCTGGTGCTCTACGACCTCGACCAAACCCGTTTCCACCTCTGGCCTGACCTCGACCTCTTGGTGGCTGCTGACCACCTCTCCCAGGATGAACACAACCCTATCCTGCAGCTTGCATCTGAGTAAACCCCTGAGTACAGTTCTTAACCTGATGATCCATAGAACCATATCTAAAGCATGCCCCAGTTCATTTTCAACACTTACCCTGGTGAGCTCTCCCACAATCGACGCAAGGTTACGGTCTTGCAACAATACTAGGAACCACTCGATCTGGCCCATCAAACCTGGCCCTCTTTACAGGCCTTCTAGAAGAACCCAAGGGTCAAAAATCCCTTTTATTTTTACCCCTATCTTTCTCGCGGTTCTGGCACTCAGAGCGCTTCACATCCTCAGTAATTTTTGCTTTTTCCACAATGGCAACAGAGTCCTGCTCCCTCTATGAGGCTATCAGCACACGTAACTCGTTCCGGAGGCCATCCTCAAACCGCAGACAACGTTCATATTCAGTTGCGACTATCCTACGTGCATACTAGCTCAACCACAGAAACTCTACCTCGTACTCCGCCACAGTTTTATTCCCCTGAGTCAAATTCAGAAATTCCTTCCTTTAGGTGTCTACATAATTTGCGCCCACATGCTTCCCTGAAAAGGCTTCTTCGAAGAAATCCCATGTCAAACGGTCAGCTTGCGTACCTTCTCTCACAGTGAGCCACCACTGGTAGGCCTCATCACGCAGTAAAGACATTGCCCCTTTTAATTTTTGCTCTGAAGTACAGTGAAGGTCATCCATTACTCGCTCGGTAGCCTTTAACCAATATTCTGCCACATTTAGGGCTACACTCAAAACACCCATAAAGATTTTTGCTCCATTAGATCAGAGTCGCTCCAAAATTGACCTCGGCCTACAGATCTAGTGCTTGCTCCAGCAACCCTTTCAAGAACTCAAAGCATTGCTTGAGATAAAGCATCACCCCATGTTGTTCGTTCATGAGACCCTGTTTCAGTTACTGGCGAGGCTGGTGCCTCTCTAGCCGGCATGTGGCCCGGTGCTGAAGACTCAGCTTTAGCACTTCCTCGACCTCTTCTACGGCCTCGTGTACCCCTTCCACGAGTACCTCTTGTGCTCATATCGATAATGAATTGTCTGTTTTAAAGTCTTATGAATCAGTTTATAATTTAAATAATTATTAACAATTTGTTAAGAACATTAGCAATTAGAGTTTGTTTTCACAGAACAGAATCTTCTATAGTTGTCAGCCTTCTATAATCTTAATCTACTCTAACTACAGAGTTTCAGTGTAATTCTACTACCTATGGTAGTCTTCAATAATACATTTCAGTTCATAACAATAATCAGTGTCAAAAACCTTACCGAAGTATTGGGCCGTGAGTATGGGTCCGTAAGGAGGTTGTATATAAGTATTTAATTGTGCAAGGAAATGACACAATTAAATGTCTGCTCAAGTGGTTCAGGGTCCTGAGAGGAGTTGGAAAAGTCTTGGGTTCAAACCTAGGCTTTAGCAAAAATTTTGGTTTTAAGTGAATAAAACCCTGGATGCTTGGATGATGGCCTTTTAAATTATTGTGTTACGTAAATGACACAAGGAAGCTTGTGGTCTAGTGGTTGTGGTGTCATTAAGGTTGCAAGGGAGCCTAGGTTCAAGTCTTAGCTCTTGTAATTTTTTTTTAGTTTTTCTTTTAAAGGAACTGGACTTTGGCCTATAGACCTTATAATTAATTGAGGATAAAATATGACGCTGAAAGAGCCTGTAGTGGACTGGCAAGGTGGCGTGTTGTGTAACTGTGAGGTTTGAGGTTCAAGTATTAGGATACGCAGTGGAGTATTTATTTTGCTATTTGAGCTGTGTTGGAGGTGGAGTTGGACTGGAACTCTGTGGTTGAAGTGGTCATAAGAATGAGGAATTTTCCTAATGGTTGAAAGTAATCCCACATCGGGAAGCTAACATGAGAATTGGTGAGAAGTTGGCTTTAAATAGAGCGAACCAGATGAGTTGGTGAGGGGAAAAGTGATTAAGAATCAATTCAGGATGTGCCAAGGTTGGTGATTGTGGACTTCGACACGTTCTCATAAATAGGTGTGTATTTAAGCCCTTCTTTGTTTGAAATCGGCAAAAGCCGAAAAGCCAATAGTTCGACATTTGAGGCCTCACGAGCGTGCAATCACTCGTGGGGTAAACTGAGCCCACAAACCATGGGTGATAGACTGTAGAGGCCGCCACGAGCATTCTCGTGTACTGGGCCCTGTGGGCCCGCTTGTGTAAATTTAACCGTTAGGTGGGAAATAGTTGGGCTTATCATGTCGTGTGCATGAAATAGGTCGTTAAGGGCTTCGTTGGGCCGAAATGGGTTGTGAGGACCTAATAGGTTCGTGGGCCCTACACAGATTAAATCCACAGTAAGTGATAAATATTGGATTGGGCTATATAGGTCACATAGCCGTAGCTGAATTTGGCCTAAATGGGCCACACGAGCGTGTGGGCCTACTTGGGCCAACTAATGGGCCTTAGGCCCATTTACACTGTTAGGTCTGTTTAGGTTACTTAAGTCGCTTGAGGCAACTGTGGACCTTCCAAGAGGTCGATTATGTGTACCGCCCTCAAAGGGTAAAATCACCAAAAGACCCCTAAGGGGTAAAAATTACTATTCTACCCCTAATTGGTGGAAATGACTATTATACCTTAGAGGTAGGTTAATTGTTGAGTGGATGATATATGCATGACAGTATCTGAGTATGAAACCTTGCATACACGAAATAGTATGACATGACATTCTGCATTGGGGTTGGGATTCTGATTTGGAGGAAGTACTATTCTGGTGGCTTTGCCACGTATTCTGATATTAGTGGCTACACCACGTTTACCACTATTAGCAGCTTTGCTACGTTACTATTAGCAGCTACGCTGCGATATTGGTGAGTTGGCTGGGTGGGTCGATTTAATCCCCACATGGTGAGTTGTTTGGTACGGGTGGTGAGCAGGATAGATTAGGTTAGGTTGTATACCTATATTATGATTATATTGTTTTGGGCATAAGCCCACACTGTTACTGCATAGTTCTTAGGCCTAGACTATACTGTTATTGAATAGGGCTCAGGCCCAAATCTTTACTGTATGCACTGTTACTGTTAACTGATAAGGGACTACACACTGAGTTTTCGTAAACTCACCCTTCTTTTAACTATGCAAGTAATCCCCAGCCTTAGACGATTTGGAGCCGCGAGGGACTCAGTGGTGGCCACACGTCCGCAGATTGGTTGTTAATGAATCAATTTATTTAAGCTTTCATATTTGGGTTTTAATTATGAAATAAGGCCATTAGGGGGGTTTTTAACATTTAATGGGCTTTTGATTTCATATTCTAAACTGCTAGAGTAGGAACATTGAATTTTCAAAATAATAACATTTTCAAGTAAAAACCTGCATTTTGAACCTTAAAGTTTTCAACTAAAGAAGCTTTTGCGGTTTTTAATCGGATTGTGGAAAATTAAAATAGCAACCATTTGGATAAGTTAAAAACCAATGTAAAATAGAATTTACCAAGTTTTCTCAGGGAAATAAGATTGGATGGGTTTAACTTAAAAACAGGTTTCACCATCAAGTACAAGATTTCGTAAAACACTTAGATGTGACACACCAGATTTGTCTGTAACTTTTAGGCCGGGTTTAGGGTGTTACATTTAGTGCTATCATCTAAGTGTTTTGTGAAACCTTGTACTTGATGGTGAAAACCGTTTATAAGTTAAACTCATTTAATTTTATTTGCTTAAGAAAACTCGGTAAATTTTGTTTTACATCTGTTTTTAACTTATTCAAACGGTTGCTATTTTTGTTTTCCCCCTTCGATTAAAAAATCGCGAAAGCTTATTTAGTTGAAAACCTTAGGGTTAGAAATGCAGGTTTTTGTTTGAAAATGTTATTATTTTGAAAACTCGATGTCCTTACTCGAGTAGTTTAGAATATGAAGTCAAAAGCCCTTTAAAATTTAAATACCCCCAAATGGCCTTATTACATAATTAAACCCAAAATATGAAAGCTTAAATAAATTGAGTCATTAACAACCAATTTGCGGACGTGTGGCCACCATCGAGTCCTCTGCGCTCAAAAAATCGCCTAAGGCCGAGATTACTGCGCATGATTAAAAGAAGGTGAGTTTTCAAAACTCGATGTGTAATCCCCTATCACCAACATAGAATGCATACATACAAGAACGATCCGGGCCTGAGCCCTATTCAATAACAATACAATCTAGGCCTAAGCCCTATGCAATAACAGTGTCGGCTTATGCCCAAAATAGTATAATCACAATACAGGTATACAACCCAACCCATTCCATCCTACTCACCACCCATACCACCTAACTCACCATGTGGGGATCAAATCAACCCACCCAGCCAACTCACCAATATCGCAGCGTAGCTGCTAATAGTAACACAGCAAAGCTACTAATAGTAATACAGCAAAGCTGCTAATAGTAACCCAGCAAAGCTGCTAATAGTAACGTAGCAAAACTGCTAATACTATCGCAGAAAAACTGCTAATAGCAGTAAATGTGGCGTAGCCACTAATATTAGAATACGTGGCAAAGCCACCAGAACAATACTTCCTCCAAATCAGAATCCCAACCCCAATGCAGTATGTCATGTCATAATATTTTGTGTATGCAAGGTTTCATACTCAGATACGGTCATGCATATATCATACACTCATCAATTAACCTACCTCTAAGGTATAACTGTCATTTCCACCCATTAGGGGTAGAATAGTAATTTTTACCCTTCAGGGGTATTTTGGTCATTTTACCCTCTAGGGTCTCGGTATAGATAATCGACCTCTTAGAAGGTCCACAGTCACCTCGAGGGACTTTAGTAACCTAAATAGACTTAACAGTGTAAATGGGCCTAAGACCCATACTCGGCCCAAGTGGGCCTACACGCTCGTGTGGCCCATTTAGCCCAAATTTAGCTACGGCTATTTGACCTACATAGCCCAGTCAAATATTTATCACTTACCGTGGATATAATATGTGTGGGGCCCACGAGCCCATTGGGCCCTCACGGCCTATTTCGGTCCAACGAAGCCCTTAACGGCCTATGCCATGCACACGACATGACAAGCCCAACTATTTCCCACCTAACGGTTAGATTTACACAAGCAGGCCCACAAGGCCCATTTGGCCCGTCGAGGCCTATCGAGCCCAATAAACGAGAATGCTCGTGGCGGCCTCTATAGTCTATCACCCATGGTTTGTAGGCTCAGTTTACCCCATGAGCGATCGAATGCTCGTGAGGCCTCAAATCCCGAAGTTTTGGCTTTTTGGCTTTTGCTGATTTCCAACAAAGAAGGGCATGAATACACACCTGTTTATGAGAATGTGTCGAAGTCCACGATCACCAACCTTGGTTAAGTAGGTATGAAATAATCCCGCCTACAACAAGTGATCACTAATCCTTGGCACATCCTGCATTGAGTCTTAATCAGTTTTCCCTTCACCAACTCATCTGGTTCACTCTATTTAAAGCCAACTTCTCACCAATTCTCATGTTAGCTTCCCGATGTGGGATTACTTCCAACCATTAGGAAAATTCCTCATTCTTATGACCACTTCAACCACAGAGTTCTAGTCCAACTCCACCTCCTACACAGCTCAAATAGCAAAATAAATACTCCACTATGCATCTCAAGACTTGAGCCTCAAACCTCACAGTTACACCACACGCCACCTTGTCACTCCACCACAGGCTCTTCCTGTGTCATATTTTATCCTCAATTAATTATAAGGTCTATAGGCCAAAGTCCAGGTTCCTTTAAAAGAAAAACCAAAATAAATTGCAAGAGCCAAGACTTGAACCTAGGCTCCCTTGCAGCCTTAATGACGTCACAACCACAAGACCACAAGCTTCCTTGTGTTATTTACTTAACACAATAATTTAAAAGGTCATCATCCAAGCATCCAGGTTTTATTCACTTAAAACCAAAATTTTTGCTAAAGCCAAGGTTTGAACCCAAGATTCCTCCAACACTTCTTAGGACCATTAACCACTTGAGCAAACATTTAATTGCGTCATTTCCTTGCATAATTAAATACTTATATACAACCTCCTTACGGACCCATACTCAAGGCCCAATACTTCTAAGCCCAAATTTGGGGCGTTACAAGTTAGCAGAGTTTCGAGAAGTTGAAGACCTTACTGACTGAAGCTCCTGTTTTAGTATTACCTGAGCCGAGAAAAGAGTTTGTGGTCTATAGTGATGCATCCTTAAATGGATTGGGTTGTGTACTTATGCAAGATGGCGAGGTGATAGCCTGTGCTTCGCGGTAGTTGAAGCCACACGAGAAGAATTATCCGACGCACGACTTAGAGCTTGCTGCCATTATTTTTGACTTGAAAGTCTGGAGGATTTACTTATATGGTGAGACTTGTCGTATATTCACCGACCACAAGAGTTTGAAGTATTTGATGACTCAAAAAGAATTGAATCTGAGACAGTGAAGATGATTAGAATTAATTAAAGATTACGAGCTGATCATTGATTATTTCCTGGGAAAGGCGAATGTGGTCGCCGACGCGTTAAGAAAAAAATCTTTGTTTGCAGTGAGAGCCATGAAAGCTCAATTGGCGTTGCTTGATGATGGTTCAGTCTTGGTAGAGTTAAGGGCTAGGCCGACATTTCTTCAGAAAATTTATGATGCTCAAACTAATGATGGTGACCTGCAAGCTAAAAAAACTCAATGTGAGTCTAGCATTGAATCAGAATTTCAGATCGGTCCTGATGGAAGTTTGATGTACAGAGGCAGAGTCTGTGTACCAAGGAACGATGAAATTATTCAGAAAATCTTGCAAAGGGCACATGATAGCCATTTGTCTATTCATCTGGGAAGTATCAAGATGTATAATGATTTGAAGAAAATGTACTAGTGGAATGGCATTAAAAGAGACATCTCCGAATTTGTATCGAAATGCTTAATATGTCAGCAAGGCAAAGCTGAACATCAAGTACCTTCAGGTTTGTTACAACCTGTAATGACCCCTGAATGGATGTGGGACAGAGTTACTATGGACTTTGTGACAGGATTACCATTTACCCCAGAAAAGAAAGATGCTATATCGGTTGTGGTGGATAAGTTGACGAAGTCGGCTCATTTTATCCCGGTGAGGATGGATTACTGTCTTGATAGATTGGCTGACTTATACATATCTGAGATTGTGAGATTGCACAGGATACCGCTATACAATTATTTCAGACAGAGACCCGAGATTCACTTCGAGATTCTAGAAGAAATTACAAGAAGCCTTGGGTACAAAATTGAGCTTTAGTACACCTTTTAACCCGCAGACTGATGGTCAATCTGAGCGGATAATTTAATTTTCTGAAGATATGTTGTGATGTTGCATCATCGAATTTCAAGGTAGCTAGGAAAAATACCTGCCATTGGTAGAATTTGCCTACAACAATAGTTTTCAAACGAGTTTGAAAATGGCGCCTTATGAGGCCTTGTATGGCAGGAAGTGTCGGACTCCATTGTATTGGACAAAATTCAAAGAAAGTCAGATTCACGGAGTTGATCTTATCAAGGAAACTGAAGAAAAGGTTAAAGTGATACGTGATTGTTTAAAAGCGGCATCGGATAGGCAAAAGTCATATGCTGATCTGAAAAGGAAAGATATTGAGTTACAAGTTGGAGATAGAGTATTCTTGAAAGTATCTCCATGAAAAAAGGTATTAAGATTTGGCCGAAAAGGTAAATTGAGTCCGCGATTTATCGAGCCATACAAGATCACTGTAAGAATTGGACCATTAGCCTATCGTTTGGCATTGCCACCAGAACAAGAAAAGATTCATGACGTGTTCCATGTATCTATGGTAAGGCGATATCGATTAGATCCCTCTCATGTGATTTCATCGATGGAGATTGAAATTAGACTAGACATGACTTATGGTGAGGAACCGGTCAAGATTTTGGCTCATGAGGTTAAACTGCTAAGAAATAAATATGTGGCTTTGGTAAAAGTCTTATGGCATCGACATGGTACGGAAGAGGCTACGTGGGAGCTAGAAGAAACCATGAGAAGCCAATATCCGAACCTGTTTGCTGGTAAGACTTTCGAGGACGAAAGTCCCTAAAGGGGGAGAAATGTAACATCCTGAAATAGGGTCTAGTCAGAACAGTGGTTTTGGGACCAATAATTCGATGTTTAAATATTTATTTTATAATTATTATGACGTCTAGAATATGGAAATATGCATGTGTTAAAGTTTCATGAAGAAATTCTATGAGTAAGGTGTCCAATTGGAAAATAAAGACCAAATTGAATAAATTGCAAAACCTCGATTCTAGAAGCAATTTGTATGAAATTGCTTTAGATTATTAATTAGAAGGCCTTAAAGAGCAATTTGCCTAATTTCTAAGTTTTTGGACAAAAATGGGCATGTATAGATAAAATTTTAAAGAAAGGCTTAAGGGCATTTTAGTTATTTGGCTAATTATTGAAATAAAATGGGAAAATAAGCCAAAAATCAGCTCATATTCTTCAAGCTGCTACCGAAAATTTTGGGTTCTCCATAGCTAGGGTTTTCAAGCTTTTCAAGCTCAATAGTAAATGCTCCCTAGCCCCGTTTTTAATGTTCTTCGTATTTTTGAAATCCTTGTAGCTTATTCTCTCCATTTCTACCCATATTTTGAGTTAGGGTTCATGTTTGCAAAGTGACCCATATGTTACATGTTTATTCTTTGATGTTTTATAGAGGAATGTGAATGTTGGATGTGTGTTAAACATCTTTTTCTAAGTGATTTTCATGAAAAACCCCTAAAAGGACTTTTTTGTAAAAGGTGTAAAATATGTAGTAGGAATGGAAATAATGGAAAAATGTGGGCTGCCATAAAAGGAAAGAACATTCGGCTAGGCTTGGGTAAGGTAGAAATTGCATGCATTTCATTATACGAGCCGAGGGACTAAATCGTAAAAAAATGAAAGGTTAAGGGAAAAACAATCATTTTGTCCGGGGGTGAAATTTAGGTTCGAAAGGAATAATGTGAGGTATTAATGATTCATTTTTATTGTTATAGACCTTGAGGAACAAATTTTGGAGGTCGATCGAGGAAAACGAAAGGTTTCAGAATAACTGAAACGCGAAACCGAAACGCGAAACCGAAACAAGTACCAGGTATGTTCGAATAATTTAAAGTAAATTCATAATATGCCTAATTGCATGTTTTACGAATGTATGATAATTGTATTTGATGATGGCATGAAAATCCATGAAATATGTTATTAATAATAACATGATGATAAATGTCTCAGTTGAGGTTAAAAAAGAAGTCCGATGGGTAAACCGTGATTTACATGTGACTTGAGATCCTACATGTGTTGCAGAAAGGATTTAGCCTGGACGGGTAAACCGTTTATCTCAAATATAGAAAGGATCTAGCCCGGACGAGTGTTCCTTGAGTGTACGAGCCTCCCGAAAAATATGTGTGCATTGTGGATTTAGCCCGGACGGGTAATCTGATTAGGGTCTGAATTTAGCCCTGACTGGTAATTCAGATCTGAGCTTATTAAGGGTGTTTGTCGCAATAAGGGATATAGCCTGGATTGCTAATCCCGACATCACCTTATGAGTTTACCTTACGGGGGATTTAGCCTGGACCGGTAATCCCACCGTAAGATGTGAGGTTCACGGAAGTGCGTACATGAGATGGTCGCTCTTATGACTTGACGGTAAATGGATATTCCACCGAGGTTTTCGAGAAACTCAATGGGACTAACATGAGATATTTAAATGAAAATGTTGAATGATGAGCTCATCTAAGACAAGTTACATGGTGCATTGTGATATGACTAACTTGTTGATTTAGTGCATGTGATAGGGAAACCATTCCATGCTTGTTGGTTTTATTACCTAATATGGTTGCATGCTAATTAATCGATAAGTTTAGTTTCCAATTATTCGGGCTTACTAAGCATGTAAATGCTTACCCCTCTCTTTTCCTTGCTTTTGTCAGAGCTCGAGGACTCGTAAAGATTGGAAGATGGTTGAAGAGTCAACACACTATCATCTTATCCAGCTGTGGTGTATAGATACTTTTATTTTGTTCAATGGCATGTATAGGGCTTTTGTTTATTTTGTTATATGTGTCATTTGATTTGCCATTATGAAGGCTTGTAAAGGTTACATGTTCACTTGTATATGGCCATCGGAATTGGCTCATTTTGATGTAGGATATGACCTACAAATTTGTGCACGTTTATGTTCAAGTGTGCTAGTGAGGATGAACATGGTATATCACATTTAAACACATGTAATGTGACCAAATTACATGGAATGGCTAAGCCATAATTGGCAATGAGTTATAATAATGAGCCAATCTTAAAAGTGTTTTAAGGCATAGAAACCCTTAATACAAAGGGAATAACCTAGCATGTGTAAAATCGATGAGATGAGGCTTACATGCATGAGGTTTATCAAGGTCATTTGAGATGTATAATTAGGCCTTGTTATGTATTATGGAAATGTATAAGTGAGAGTGGATGTTAGAGGATGACCAAAGGCTTGGGAAATAACCTAACAAGGTCTACACGGGTAGACACACGGGCGTGTGTCTAGGCCGTGTGTGACACACGAATCGCCCCAGGGGCATATGGTATGGCCATGTGTCCCTTGCACCTAAGAGTTTCAAGTCAGAATGCATGGTAGTAAACACACGAGTAGAGACATGGTAGTGTGTCTCAACCATGTGGAGGGCACGGCCTAGCACACGGGCGTGTATCTTGGCCATGTGCCCCTATATGCATGCTGACGTCATAAACAGAATGCTCGAGTGTTTGGACACGGGCAACCACACGGGCATGTCTAGGCCATGTGAAGGACACGGGCTAAAGACACGGGAGTGTGCTTGGCTGTGTGAAAACCCCTGTAGGTTCGAATTGAAATATAAATTCAATTAATGCCTCACGAGTTAGGGACACGAGCATGTCCTAAAACACACGGGCGTGTGAAATGGCTCCACACGGGCGTGTGTGATAGTAACCTAGAAATTTTCTTAAAATTTTCTTAGGCCCTCGATTTAGTCTCGGACTGTTCTCAATGTATGTTTATGGCCTCGTAGACCCATAATAGGTACATTAAGACGTTGTTTGATTGGTTTCAAATTGGAACAAAATTTTGTAACCCGTATTTTTCGAAATTGTTCAAGTACATGTCTAGTAACGCCTCGTACCTGGTCCCAGTCTTGGGTACAGGTAAGGGGTGTTACATGATATGTGTTAATTTAATAATGTGTTAAAGCATGTTTGAATGGCCATGATGAATTGACCTCAACATGGTCAAGATACGGTATGCTTTGGAAAGGTTTTGAATAGATGTGCATGATTGAAATATGGTCTGTATACATGTTAATTGTTGGAACCATCTGGATATTGTTAAATTTGTGTCTTTTAGATTGCTTTGATGGTTGAAGTTGAAATGGTCATTTGAAGTTGTGTTCTGAATAACCAAATTTGTATGTTTATATGTGATTTTGGCATGTGGTCAGTTATGGTATAACTTGGTATGGAATTAAGTTATATATATATGGATGAGTTATGGTCAAATGTGTATAAGTTATATATGTATATTTGGGACGCATGAAAACTATAGTCCAAATGATAAGTTCTAATGTTTCAAGGTATAAGTTAAGCATGGCATGTTTTAAAATGGTAGCAAGGAGATCAATTATGCATATGTGTTGTTAAGTTGAGTGCTTGCTTTGAGGTGCCTTTTGGGCATATTGGTTGTTTGGATAAATACCATATTAATCTAGCTTTATTATGCATTTTTTAGGTATATTTTTGGATGCTTGAAATAGGTACAAGGGCTTGTATGTATGAGCATATTTTTGGTGAAAGAAATGGCTTGAAAATGGCCTATTTCTTGTCCACACGGCCTAAGACACAGATGTGTGTCTCAGCCGTGTGTGACACACGGCCATATGACATGGCCGTGTTTCCCCTGTAGGTTTTTAAGGGTTGCACTTCGAGAGTTACACGGCCTGGCACACAGGCGTGTGACTTGGCCGTGTGAATCAAGTCAGAGAGTTACACTGGCACGGGCACTGGCTGGGACACGGCTATGTCCCTACTTCAAATGTCCACATGGCCTGAGACACGGGCATGTGTCCCACCCGTGTCAGTCACACGGCCTAGCCACACAGTCGTGTGACCCATACAGTTTGAAAATTTTCTATCTTTTGCCATGAAGTTCCAAATGTTTCCGATTAAGTCCAGAATTGTTTCTAAAGTGTTTCTAAGGCCTCGAATGCTCAAAAAAGGGACGCTATGTCACGCCTTTGAATGGAATATGATGTGTTTTATAATTGGTTGTAATCAAATGTGTAACATCCCGATTTTGGGCCTAGTCGGAATAGTGGTTTCGGGACCACACATCCGACAAAGAAAATTATATTTTTATTATATTTTTATGGTCTACGATTTCACGAAATAATTTCGCGAAAATTTCGTTCGAAAATTTTGACCTTTTGGGCACTCAATTTAGTCAAAAGGACTAAATTGTAAAAGGTTGCAAAATGTGTGTTCTAGTTCACAAAGGTACCAAGTACTTATGAGTAATGGGTTTTTAAATTGGAGGTCCTTAAATGGTAAATAGCCCATTTTGTAATTAGTGGACAAAAATGGACATGACGTGGTATATTTTTATTTATTTTTCATTAAGGGTATTTAAGTAATTTGGCAAATAAAGCCAAAATAACTAAGAAAAAGATGTCATCTTCTTCATTTTTCTCATGCCATAATCGTATATGGAGATGAAAGACATGGCTAGGGTTTGTAAAACTTCCAAGCTTGATTGTAAGTCCATCTTTTCCCCGTTTTTAATGTTCTTTGCATTTTTGAAATCCTCGTAGCTCGATTTACCCATTTCTACCATTAATTTTAGCTAGGGTTCATATTTAAAAATTGAACCATATGTGACATAAATACATTTTGATGTCTAATGGTAGATAATGAGTGTTGGGTGTTAGATAAACAACTTTTGCTAAGCGATTTTACGTGAAAACGAGTAAAATAACATAATCGGTAAAAATACCTAATGTTCATAAGTACATGTTAGAGTGAGAATTTGATGTTGTTATAAAAGGGAAAAATGATCATCATGTCATAAAACATAAGAAAATAGGATGAAGTTTAATTTTCGAACATTGGGGAAAAAGTGCAAATATGCAAAAGTTTAGTGGTCAAAATAAAAATTTGTAAAAATATGATTTATGGACCCATTTGAATAATGTGAGTAATAAATGAGCCATATTTGTAATGTTAGATCAAGGAAATCGAGATTCAGGCTAAAATCAAGAAAATACCAAGTAGTGGACTTAAATGGTAAAAATGGCCATTTTCGTATACGAGGTAAGTTCATATGATTTTTAATAATGCAATGTGTATTTTAATGTTATTGCTTTGATAGTATATGAGATGTAAGTATATATACTAATAAATGTATTTGAAATGGTTTATTTATGCATATTTGCCATCGAACTATGATGAATGAATATATGAGTTGAGAAAAATGAGACATCTGAGAAAGTATCGACAAAGTTTCGACGTCTGAAAAGCCCCGTATGAACCTTAGGAATACATAGGATTTTCGATATGTGATATCATGTAAGACCACATCTGGAACGTTGGCATTGACTTTTGTTTTACGTGTAAGACCATGTCTGGGACATTGGCATCGTATCTGATTTTGTGTAAGACCCTGTCTGGGACAGTGGCATCAATGTTTGATTACATGTAAGACCACGTCTGGGATGTTGGCATTGTATATGCTTTCCGAGCTATCTGTGTATCCTTATGTTTCCAAATGGTTCAAACGGGCATTTTGAGAAAGTAAATGATTTTGTGAAATTGGATTCAATTCAAGTACGTTTGCATGTATATGTGCAAGAAAGCAAAGGTATGTATTTGCCATTATGTGCTCGTATGACTATGATGATTCATGGCGATATATATATATCCTTGTTTATTATGTATGAACAATAATTTTATATGATTTGATGAAAGTATGAGGGTTTGTGAAGAGATACATGTATGATATTAAAGCATGCCTATGAGTATAAAGTAACAATTAATTTATGATAGTTATTATGATTTTGCACCGAAACAGTGTTGAACAGTAGCAGTAGCCCGACTTTGAAAAATCACCATAAATATTAGAAGTCTAACTAGAGGCTGAATAATATATGAAAGTAAAGCTTAATGAGTCTAGTTTCACATAAAGGAATGATATAAGCAAAAGAATTTTGTATTATGAGATATTTGAGTTCTTGTGAGACAGAGTCAGAGTGATTCTAGACTCCCCTTTCTTATCTTTAGAAAATCACTAAAAATTGTACAAAAATAATTAAGGTTATAATTTATATGATTAAAATACTTATTGAGTCTACTTTCTATAAAGATAGATGGGAGTATTATCCGAGTTTCGTATTATGAGATAAATATTTTTTAGTGAAGAGAGGTTAGAACTATTGGACAGCAAAACAAGGGCAACTTTAATGAATAAAATGTATTAATTAGCTAAACCAAAAATTCTAAAAAATTTTCTGATAAGAATATATGTGAGTCTAGTTTCTGGAAAAATTAACAGATCTTAATTTGGATTCCTGTAGCTCGAGTTATAAATAAATTACCGATTATGACTCGAGTAGACAGCTTGACCAGAATATGAATAAAAGTGTAATTATAGTTATTTTACCTAAGGAAACATATTGGTAAATTGCTTATTGATTTCATATGGACTTACTAAGTGTAAAGCTTACCCCCCTCTCCATTTCTTTTAGTATTGGTAGGTTGGCTCGGGGTTGGAGATCATCGGAGGCAGCATCACACTATCAGAACATTGATATGAAGCGTCGATAAACTTCAAGTGTTTTCAAGTGAGTGGCATGTATAGAGACTTAGTCTTTATGATAGTTGTTAGCATGATTTGGCCAAACGTATTGGCTTATTATGGTTAAATCGTATATAGCCATGTGATATGGTTTATATTCGATCATTGGGTTGTAAACCTAATTGATTGTGCATGATTGACCCATTGCTTTATGATATGTGCTTGGTGATGTCTTGATACGATCGAATGTATGATATGTCATGCTTATGTGGTGGATAGATTATGATCAATAGATGTGACCATATTCTTAATGTAAAGGTGTAAGGTAAGAATAAGTAATACCGTTGTTAAAAATAAAATTGGTGTAGAATGTCTTAGTCAAGCACGTTGTTCTATGTATGTGAATTGATGGTATGTTTAGGATTGGAATAAAATGAGAATAAGATCTGGTATGTTTAGTTCTGGTTAATGTAAGAATGTGTATTACATGCATGATGGTAGGCAAATGATATATTTGTATCAAAATAGAGGATGTTGAATGTTATTAAAATCATGTGGGTGCATGTAGGGTGACAAAAAGGCTTGGAAAATAGCCTAAGATTTAATTACACGGGCCGAGACACGACCGTGTGACTCAATCGTGTAAAGGACATAGCCTGGTGACACGGGCGTGTAGCATGGCCGTATGGTTAAACTCATTTGATGAAGTCATAAACATAGAGTTACACGGGCTGAAGACACGGGTGTGTCCCAAGCCACACGGGTGTGTCTGACCACACGGCCTCACCCACACGGGCGTGTGACTCTCCAAAGTTAGAAAATTGTTAAGTTGCCCAAAGTTTATTGAATGTTTTTAGTTTTGCCCCGAACCGCCCCAATGTATGTTTTAAGCCTCGAAGGCCTATATAAGGGATGATGTGCATGTGTTTGAGAAGTTTTAATTTTGGGCAAAATTTGGTGACCTGATTTTGTATGCTTAAGAATGTTTAAGTCCAGTAACGCCTCGAACCCTGTCTCAGCGTTGGATACAGGTGAGGGGTGTTAGAAAATGTTTTAAGTTAAAGGTTTCCAATAATGCTCCGTAACTTTATTTCGGCGATAGATACGGGTTAAGGTTGTTACACTTGCGAACTCAGTGAATACACATGAAAGAAAAACCACATTGTAGTGTAAAACATAAGTTAAATAGAACACAGGCATGGTTACTGAACTAGAAATAGGATTCGTAATACTTGTCCGAAGTCCAAATCGCAAATACTTACAGTTATATAGCTTAGGAAAAATTTAGGATTTCAGAAACACAATCTTATTCACTTGTTTGTTCTTGTTGGATAAGCAGATCTCCTTATAATGCCTCAGAATGACTCAATGAGTCCATAACATGTCCTATAAGTGTTGCACAACGCTAAGCACTATCCAACACACCAATATGTCCCATTGAATGTAGCTTAGCTCAACATTCCCTTATTTCTCCAACCTGTCCCATGGCCTCAGTGCACAAAACATAAAACATAAAGGTGAGTACTCATAACCCTATGGCATGCCATTATATCCAACAGATTCAGAATGTTATCTTGTCACAACATTTACTTAAAACAGAGCTCGCAAATCACAAGGAGCTTGCAAAACATGAAATCAAATAAAGCTCGTTGTGTAGAGCTCGCTTATCACTGTTCGTAAAACACATACTTAAAACATAAACACAAAAACAAAGTTTTTAGAGAAGGCTTACTTTTGGAATTTAGGTCAAAACCCAAAGATCCTGATTAACATTATGGTTTGCACATGTTAGTTGTGATCCCTGAACACTCACCAATTTGTTGAAAACTTAGGCAAGCTTCGCTTTTCCCTTTTTTTTGCTTGTAGATGGTTCTATTGGGTTTGCAATAAACATACATAAGTTACAGATAGCACATTCAAAATATACACATAAACATAAGCAAACCTAGCTTTCTTTGTCGCAAACTCTTTTAAACATCGATAGAGGAACAAAGTCTTACCTTAAGTCCTAAGGGCTTAAATTCTGGGTTCTTGGAACTTGGTAGCAGAATAATCGATGAAGAATATAAGGGGATAATAGAATATGAACTTTCTAATGGAAAGGGCTTAATTTATAGGCACTAAGTGTTTTAGTGTTCCTAGGATACTTTAGTTGTAGTAGAAGTGGGAAATAGTAACCGCATGAATAGTTTTGTAGTATAAGTTATCTTCCTAACTCAGGTTGTATCAACTCGTTTTAATTGGTGTTAGAAATAGTGGTTTTAGGACCACAAATCTGACAATGAGTCCGTAATTATTATTAGTTATTTTACATAAGTCAAATATAGTTTATATTGAATTTTGATTTGATAATTTTTTATTAATTGAACATATAGTTATGTATTAGTGGTTTGTTCTTAAAATTAGGTGGTTTTGAAAAATGAGGTATTGGGACATCATTTCTATAAACCGAGCCTGTAAACATTTTTAGATATTCACGAATTTATCATATTGGTATGCAGAGATTTGGTTCGAAAATTTTAATGTTTGGCTAGTTAATTAAGGAAATCATAATAAATTTAAAACTTAAGTACTATTAAATTATATTGATCAAATAGATTAATTAGTAAATATAAGTGGACTTATAAGGAAAATAGTCCATTTTTATTTAGTGGACGGTTAGTAAGCATTTGATTATATTTTATACATTAATTAAAACGTTAAAATAATTAAAATAAGTAAATAAAAAATTCATAAAAAAATTAACATCATATTCTATGTTTCTCTATTCCATCGAAAGCCAAACTTAAAACTTCCATTTTTGAAGCTTAGAATTCAGCCAAACTTAGACTATTGCATGTATGTGATTTTTTATTTATTTTTTTGTAAATTTTATGTTTTTAAGATCGTTGTAGCTTAATCTAGCTAACATAGGGACTTTTTTGTAAAAATATTAAAAGTTTTGAAACTGGCCATTGATGAATTCTAGATGTTCTTAATCTTAAATGATGAATTAGTAAACTTGATTATTAAATAGGACTATTTGGTAAAGGAATTTTGATAGTTTTGAACTTAGGGTTAATATAAAATTAGGTAAAAATTCAGCATATAAATTTGTGAAATCTCAAGTTTTTGAAAGCTATTTTGGGACATTAGTGAATTCAATTTTGATATATTGGGGTCAATTGTGAAATGTTGAATACTTTTGGATTTAAAGAATAAATTGAAGAAAGTGTAAAAGTTTAGGGAAAAATTATAAAATGAAATTTAAAGGTCACATGCATAGAAATGAGTTTGACAGTGTATTTGAACTTGATAAATTGAATTTAATTATTATATAGATCAAGAATTGAATCGTATGGAGGATAATCAGGGAAAAGGGAAAATCACATATTAGTCCCTACGAGTTAACCGATACTATATACTAGGTAAGTTTATAGTATAGAGGAATGTATATATATTTATAACTTGTGTTGTTTTGATTTAGTTTTAATTGAGATGTGGTTGAATATTTGATTTTGGATTGGGATTATAAATTGTCTACATTAAGCTAAGGTGAGTTCGGACTAAATCGTGAATGGTTGAATATTGAGAAATATGAATTATATGATTTCTGAATGAATATGAACTATTAAAGTATACGAATAGCTTATGTGGAAGTTCCTCTGATTTATTAATGTGATAAACTTTGTAAAATACTCATTTGAATGTAGTAAACGATTTGGATACGTTTGACATGCCAATAGGGTTTGAATGCACACTTGTATGGGTCTGTACTTCGGTGCCTCTGTATTAATTTTAGTGTCTTTGGTTGCACTACGGTGCCTCTGTATAGCATTTGATGCTCTCTTTTGTGATGGTGTTACTCGTGTATTCGTGTTATGTTGCTATAGTTCATCGGGCTAATAAAACTTGAGAATGATCTTTTTATAATTTGCCAAGGTATATGATTGATATCAATAGAAATATATTATAGAATGTAAATGCAAGAATATTTGATAATGAATGAAATGGTATGACTATGTAAATGATTTTGTTTAATCTATTGAAGGAAATGTGATAATTGATGATTTGATTTTGGGTAAAGCTCACCTGTTTTTATAAATTATTGTCATGTTATTATAATCTAAGTTGTTTTAATTTCAATTGATTAATTGAGGTAAGTTGGTTTAGATTTAGCTATGGACTTACTAAGCTATATAAGCGTACTTTGTTTATTCTTTGTTTTCTGTAGTTAATGTTTTGTGGAACTTGACGGACGGATCAACTTCAATGCTCATGCTATCAAGCTTTTGTCTCGATATATTTTGATTTATTATTTTGGTTTTGTGGTATGAATATAAGGTTTTGAAGTTGATGAATTTAAAGTTCTAGTTAGATTTGTAGTGTGGTTAAAGTTGGTATATAATGTCAAATTTCATATTTTATGAGTAACTTGTGATGAATGTGTGAAACTAATTTGGAACATCATTTTGATTCTATTTTGGGAGATAATGATTTGTGCTATTTGGTTTATAAACATGATTTTGGTATTTGGTATCATGGAAATGGTAACTTGTCATTTGATGTCTTACTTGGTGATTTTTTTTGGAAATGGTCATTTTGTTTTGATAAATCTTGGAACTTTGGTTGAGGTAATTTGATATTTGAAATTTTGGTATAGATGGTAGCTTATGTTATTTGGAATTTATTTGATGATTGAATAAGATTGATATGTTGGTTATGTCTTATCCTAAATGGTTGTTGTTTGTATTGAAATGTGGTGTCAATGAGGGCATGCTGGTTAGACACATAGGTTGAATGTGCATTAGTATATTTTGGTATGTTTTGGAACATTCCTGAATAGGTTAATTTGGTGGTAAATGCATAGCTTGGTGTGTAAAAGCCTGAATTAGGGTCTAGTAAAAATAGTGGTTTTGAGACCACAAATCTGAAATAGAAATAATTATTTTATGATTATTTGATGATCCATGATAAGATTGCATATTTGTGTGAAATTTTCATGAAGAAATTCTATGCCTAAAGTGTCCAATTTGACTTTAGGGACTAAATTGAATTAAGTTGTAAAACTTGTGTTCTAGAAGCTTCAAGCATGAAATTGCATTAGATTTTTAATTAGAGTTCCTTAAATAGAAATTTGACCAAGTTTTAAAATTTTGGACAAAAATGGGCATGAATAGGAAAAATTTGAAAAAAAGGCCTTAAGGGCATTTTGGTCATTTGGTAAATAAAAGAATAAAAAGGGAAAAAGAAAGCAAAATTTGTCTATCTTCTTCTTGCTTGTGCTGAAATTCCAAGGGTCACCATAGCTAGGGTTTGTTCATCTTTCAAGCTCAAAAGTAAGTGCATCCTAGTCCCATTTTTAATGTTCTTTACATTTTTGAGATCCTTGAAGCATGATCTATCCATTTCTAGCCATATTTTGAAGTAGGGTTCATGTATGAAACTTGACCGATATGTGACATGGTTGTATTTTGATTTTTAATAGAGGAATATGAAAGTTTGATGTATGATAAACATCTTTTACTAAGTGATTTTTAGTGAAAACACCTAAAAAGGACTTATTTGTAAAATATGAAGAAATGGGTAGTAGAAATGTGGTTTAATGAGAAATATAGGCTGATATGAGTTAGAATATGAATCGGCTAGGCTTGGGTAGCAAAGAAAATGCATGCATTTCATTTTACGAGCCTAAGGACTAAAGTGTAAATAAGTGAAAAGTTAAGGGTAAAGAGGTAATTTTACCAAAGTATGTGTTATGGGTCGATATGAACAATGTATGTATTGAACAAGTTAAATTTGGCATTATAGATCAAGAAACACGTGATTCGAGTCTTTATCGAGGGAACAAAGTTTACGAGGATTAGGCTCGTTTCTATCATTTTGTACCGAGGTAAGTTCATTTGCAAATAATGCAACATGTACCATACTTTAAATGCTTTAATATTGCATGTATGATAAGTACTTACATATTTAATGTGATGTTTTATCATGTGTTTGTTGCCTAAATTTTATTATGAATTATGCTTGACAATTCCATGAATATGTGATTGGTGCTATGAGTATTGAACTTGACGTTACGAGCAAGTTTGACAGAAATGTGGTATCGAAGAGTCTCGTTTGAACCTTAGGAATAGTTTAGGATACATGTGACATGACACTAGGAACTATGTGATCTGAACTCATTGAGTTGTGGTCTGAGTTCATGATGTATGTGGCATATGTTTTGGCGTCCGGGTACTGGTCCCGTATATTCTACCGATGGCTGGGTAGTCCAGCATGTGTTACGGATACCCGATAGCCTATGTGAGCAGACCTGTGAGTAGCTCGAAAGCAAGCAACTTGTGGTATGTGATATAAGGTAACATTGGCTACATATGAGGCACTTAGGTGCAAGATTCCGTTGTATCCGATAGTATTCTAAGTGTTCAACAGGTAGTTCTAAAGGAAGTTCAATAAGTAATCATGATGAATAAGTCGAAGATGAGAAAATAAGTTATTATGTGCAACTGGGCACAGGTATGTACATCAAACTCATGAGTATGTCATGAGATATGATGAACTTGTGGTGAGAATATGAATATATATATGAAGAATGAGTTTAAGAGATTTGATAAAATGCAAGATTATGTTCATTATGTTAAATGTATGATTAATACTTATTTAAGTTGTATTTTATTTGAATGTGAACTTACTAAGCTTTAATGCTTACCCCCTTTCCTTTCTCCTTTTTATAGTGTCGCCAAGCTAGCTCGGAGATCAAAAGAGATCGAAGACTCGATCACACTATCAATTGAATATTTGGTATAGCTAGTCTCATCATTTAAGTATGGCATGTCTAGGGACTTGTTCTTTCTGTTATGTGTCATATTGATTAGCCAAATGTGTTGGCTCATGAAAGCATTGTGATCATTTTGTATATGGCCATGAGAAGTGGCTCATATTGATTATTTGGGTTGTAACCCTAATTATTGGTGCATGCATGCAAATGTGCTTATGCTTTAATGTGGTTATGGTTGCTTATGGTTGCTTATGGTTGCTTATGGTTAATGAGGGTGATGGATGGCATATATGTTCGGTGTATGAAATATGATTAATGTGTATGTCAATAAAGATGATGCAAGTGGGTAACTTGAAAGTAGATTAGTAAAAATGATAGGCAAATATGAAAATTGGTGTGGAATGCCTTATGAAAGCATGATAGTTTGAATAAGTGTTATGTTGGTATTACCAAGTCATAATTTAACCATGAATGTGAATTCTTGAGTAGCCAAATATGCCATGTTGCGTGTCATGAAGTGTGTATAAGTATGTGAGCGTTTAAGGGTGGCAATTGGCTTGGAAAATAGCCTAGAAATTGTCCACATGATTAGACACACGGGCATGTGTCTTGGCCGTGTGTGACACACGGTTTGCCCCATAGGCGTGTGATCCGGCCGTGTGTCCCTTGCACCCTAATAATGCAAAGTAGATTGCCCAGTAATAAAAACATGGGTAGAGACACGGTCGTATGTCTCAGCCATGTGAAAGACACGGCCTTAGGACATGGACGTATGCCCAGGCTGTGTGAAGTCTGCACTTGATTTTTGGAATTTAATTTGCCACATAGCCTAAGCACACGGGCATGTGACTTGGCTGTGTGACCTTATTTAGTTGATGAATTCAGTCAGAGAGTTACACGGGCTGAGGACACGGGCATGTCCCAAGCCACACAGACAGGTGAGACCACACGGCTTACCCACACGGGCGTGTGACTCTCTAAAGTATGAAAATTTTCTAAGTCTTCCTATCATTTTTAAAGTTCTCGGTTTAGTCCCGAACCACTCCTAAGGTACGTTTTGGGCCTCGTAGGCCCATATATGAGACATTTTGCTTGTAAATGAAAAGTTTTAAATTTGGACAGAAATTCATGTCTTGATTTTGTATGTTTGAGTGAGTTTAAGTCCGGTAATGCCTCGAATCTTGTCCTGATGTTGGATACCTGTAAGGGGTGTTACATGGTGTCTAAGAAATTGTAAGTGAATTGGCTTGTGTTTGAAGTTATTTTGGGCACGTACGGCTATGTAACCTTCATGGTTGCATGACACGACCATGTGGCCTCCTTGATTTTTGGTGCAGGCTCGTCCACACGGCCTCAAAAAGTTACATGGCCTGGCGACATAACTGTGTGACCCTAAGTTACACGGGTACAATGAGTTACACGGTTTGGCCACATGACCATGTTTTTGAGCCACATGGGCTGAGCTCTGTTACGCAGCCTGGCCACATGGATGTGTGACCCCTATTTTCACTTTTTACTCAAAACTTAGTAAAAGTTTTATTTTAATCCAAAATTGTTCCCAGTTTGTTTTAAATGTTTTATAAGATCGAATTAGGTCTCGTTTTGATTGAATAGCATGGAAATGATTATAAACAAACTATTTGGTTATTTCAATTAAATTGTGAACGATGTTAAAGTTTTATAGTTGTAAAGTTTCATTTTAATCCAAAATTGTTCCCAGTTTGTTTTAAATGTTTTGTAAGATCGAATTAGGTCTTGTTTTGATTGAATAGCATGGAAATGATTATAAACAAATATTTGGTTATTTTAATTAAATTATGAACGATGTTAAAGTTTTATAGTTGTAATATCTTTTTCACGCGTGGCAAAAATTAACGATCCTAGTTTACCAACCTACCGACGAACCCTTATTTGCGAATCACACTAGAGGTCTTAGCTTGCTAGCCACAAACCAATATTTGCAAATTGTTAGACCCACTAGCGACCACTACTCGCCAATTCCTTTGGCGAACCCTTTGTTCGCCAGACCTACTGGCGAAAATACCTGCTTTGCCTGACTCTTTAGTGAACTCCTACTCGCCAGACTCCAAACTTTTAGGCCCTATCTTTGGATGTTACATAATGTATCAGGTTATAATAATTACCACAGGGCCGACCCAATTATGATATGACCATAAGAAAATTCTACTTACTTTTACGAAGTCTCTTTAGTGAAATCCACATGACAATGTCTACCTTGGGATAAGTCCATTTCATGCTGTCACAAGAGACTATTGATTGAGGTAGTAGGTCTTGTTTAGGGACCTTCTCCCACTTAAGATTTTAAAAATATGCAAGGTTTTTAAGTTTTGATTTTAATCATGAATGACCAAAATATGCATGACAAGTACATGTGGCATTCTTTCTTAAACTCTATGGCATGCTTATCTCATGTATGCATGACATGCTATGGCAATTTTATAATTTTCATATTCAATTACTCACAAGAGTCAATCAATCAATTTTTATTCTCCACAATTTTTCTTTTAAGGGAAAAATTGAAGAAGTGAATGTGAACTGTGCACCAAGTAGGTTCCTAGGAAAGGGAGATGAGTCATATTTGACCACTAAAAACCAAGCCATTCCTTGCCAGGTCCAATCCTAGACATGTATATTCTTATTATCACACTTCTCACAGTAGTCAAATAACCTAAGAAAGTGATAACAGCCTGCTCGACGAAGTCTCTATATCTAGTTATTGTTTATTATACTAAGCATAATTTTGGGTAAGTAAAGTATTAGTTATCACTAAGTATATGATTTTTTGTATGTGTCGGTGGATGAATTTTGTATTTTGGCGAGATATGTGGATTGGCGGATTCTTTTGTTGGGTATACACCACCCAGATGTATTAGTGAAGTCATTAAATTCATAGTTTAATAGATTTGTTTATTATTTTAGAAGGACTTTTTAGTTAGTCCAGTGAGAACTAGCGAGAGTGGAACTATGATACTGTAGTTGATAATATTGAAATTATGATAAGTGCACTTAATCATGAGAATCAAGGGTGTTAGTGGAATAATCTTTTTCTTCCACTAAACCTTGTCTCCATGCTTAAGTGTATAAGGGTATCGGTGTCTTCACCGGTGAACGTTGAGTTTTCTTTGCATTCATCTTATTCTTGATTTTCTCTGCCCTCTTTTTAAAAAGATTAAGCCCAAAAATCTTTCTGAAGTTACGTTCGTTGTACTCAGCCAACTCTCACATTAGTTTTTAACTCCCTCGTAAATATTGATGAACCCTAGGTTATTTTCATAGTTATATACGTACTGTTAGTTCTGTGTGCATAAGTGTTAGATTTTTATGTAAGGAAGGAAACTTCCTGATTCTAGTTTATGTGTTAATGCTTCTTGCGTTCATGTTTGTATTCAATAGTGTAACAATCTATTAAGCTTAATTATCCATATTTTAGCTCAAGACTTTATAGAAGGTTCGAGTGACAAAGGAAAAGATCTTGCCATCTAGACTTTGTTGTATTTATGGTGAGTTCCTTCTTACTTCCATGTGTATAATATTCTTATTTTATATTTCGTGTAAGGTAAGTACTCATACTCTGTAAAGGTGTAATGCGTATATGAAAAAGAGTGTTCAAGAGTTGTCAGTTTGAGTCTTTTATGTCTGTGTTAAAGTACTCATACTCTGTAAAGGTGTAATGCGTATATGAAAAAAGGTGTTCAAGAGTTGTCAATTTGAGTCTTTTATGTCTGTGTTAAAGTGTAAGAACCATTCTTAATGTTTAAGCCACAACCTTCTTCTTCTAACAAGAATGATATGGACTGGTTCCTGGAAATGATGTTAAAGAAATATATTCATGGTGCTGCCTTCGATGGAATGTACATTAAACTAGCATATCACGATACATGAAAATGGTTGTGTAGCCTCTGGTAGGGTAAATGTATGTTGCAAACTGGATTGACAAATCACGACAAAGATACAAACCAAGGGAATATGAATGGAATGAATGATGTGAATTTGACTGTGAATCTGGGTACGTTGGTAACAAGAAGAAGGTTTGTCTGAATAGACATATGGGCGTATTTATACGCCAAAGTAAAAGTAAACCGGTGTATAGTTTGTCTGTGTATAATACTTGCCATCTGGTGAATTGTGTGATTATGTTTGAATCTTTGAAAGGATCTACTCGAAGTATTAGTAACTATTGATACACTTTCTTCTGGAACTCACTAAGTTCTTTTGAACTTACCTCATTTCCTTTTTCCTTCTTAGGCCTACTATTGAGGGAAGACTTTCTGAAGGACTATGTGAGAGGACATCAACTGTTGGGAGATACCTATTTATTTGTATTATGCATGATGATGAGGGTGATGTCTGATTGTATTTTGAAAGAAATTATTTTTAAGACTCATGTTGAAGATTTATGATTTAATGACGTTTCATTAAAGTTTATGGAATGATCTAAAAATATATTATTTTGGGTTGATAAAATACCTAACTTAAATTCTATACGCCATTTGGCTTATACTCTATTTTCCATATTTTATGAAAGGTTTATTTCAAACATTAAAGTTTTACAAAGTTTACACCAGATTCAGTTTTGAAGATGGATAATTTCTTTGTAGTGACGCGTCTTACTTGGATCCTTCTAAGTGATTAGGTTTAACATGTTACAAGTTGGTATTTGAGCCAAGGTCTAGCTGATTCTTGGAAAACTGATGGCTGTGTCACACCCAATCATGCATAGTACGCCTATGGCTGAGTCTTTAGTGTTTTAAATCGAGTTAAATTTTCTTTTGTAGTACTATAAGAAAATGTCCAATGGTTCTAGAGAAACCATGAGTGAGGAAATGGAAAGTCATATGCCTACGCAAGAACAAGCTACTACTACTAATAATATGGGAATTGTAGAGAATGCATTTAGGAATTTGCTTTTCACTATGATGACACATTTATTCGATTAGTTTATGGGAAACAATCAAAAGCCTTAACAATAATAACTACCATAACCACAGTCTGAGGTGGTTCGTCCAGCAGACCCTGCACCTCTAGTACCTACTTTGACTCCCCCTAAGGTTCACCTTGTAAGAGAAATTTAGAAAAGAGGTGCCAATGAGTTCGTTGGTGTTAAAGGTGATGATCCCACTGTGGCTAAGCAGTGGTTATCTTGTCTGTGTAGGATAATAAAATAACTAAAATGTACTTTTGAGGATAGTTTTTGATGTGCTATATTGTTGTTAGAAGAAAACACTTACCAATGGTGGGAAACCTTAGTTAGTGTGACTCCTGAACTAATTATAGGTTGAGACTTCTTCTGGAAAAGTTTAGAGAAAGATATGTTAACTAGATGTATGTTGAACAGATGAAGAAGGATTTTTTGTATTTGAGGCAAGGGAGAATGAAAATTATGGAATATGAAAGGGAATTTCTCAGACTTAGTCATTATGCAAAAAACATGTTTCAGTCTGAAAAGAAATGTGTGATAAATTTGAATGGGGACTAAGGGATGAAATTCGTGCATTGGTAGTAGCGGTTGAATGTAAAACTATTACAACAATGATGGCAAAAGCCAATAAGATGGAATCGACCATTAGAGACTGAAGCAAGAATTTTGAAAGGGAAAGAATGAAGAGAGGTAGGTCAAGTCTTCCATCACCAGTAGGCTTTAAGAAGCCTAAAGATCAATCCTTTTTAGCTTCGAGAAAACATTCACAGACCACAAGTTTCAAATGTGAAGGATTCAATCTACCAATTGCTTATATGGCAAGTTCTAGTGATTCTAGAATGGTGAAAAGTGATTGTGAATATTGTGGTAGGAATCATGGTTGTGAATGTAGGAAGCGTTTAGGGGCATGTTTTGGATATGAGTCCAGAGATCATATGGTTAAGGATTGCATATCTAAGATTAAAGTAAGCACTAAACAATCAGTCAGAAGTTATCAAAGATTCACCATAAGAGTATATCTGGAATGGCAACGAAATCTGGTTCAATACAAGGAACATAGAGGAAAAAATTTTAGTAAGCCAAGTTTCGGAGTATCAGCGAGAGCTTATGTGATGAAGCTAAGGAAGAAGCTGAAATGCCTGAAGTAATAACTAGTATTTTTTTTTTGGAAACAATATTTATGTTTTGATTGATCCATGGTCTACTCATTGTATGTCTGTACTAAGGTTATAGAGGGTCTTAATGTAACACCCCGTACTCGTATCCTACTCCGGGACAGAATACGAGGCATTACCTCACTTGAATTCATGCTTACAACCCTTTCCAAGTCTCCAAGACTTGGACAAATTTAAAACTTTCTCAAACTTATCGACGTATCCTTACTATGGGCTTACGAGACCCAAAAAACACATAAAAAATTACTCAGAACCAACTCGGGCTGTGACAGCCCTAACTTGACCCTAGTCGGGAAGTGGTTTCGGGACCACAAAACCGAGTCACAAAAATAATTAAATGTTATATTATGTGCTTATTATATGTGAAAGTGCATGTGTGAAAATTTCATGCTTTGATTTTGTCATTTGTATATGAAATTATTAAATAGGACTTATGTGAAAATTTTTGAAAATGTGATAGGTTAATTTATAGTGGCTAAATAATTTATAGTGTAAAATAGGTGGATTTGAATGTCAAATTTCCCACTTTAATTTGAAGTGGCCGGCCATAATGATGATGATAAACAATATATGCATTTTAAATTAGCATTATAAAATTTAATGGCTTTATTATTATAAAATAAAGATAAATAAAATAACAAAATGAGGAAAAGGACAAAGCTTGTTCATCTTTGTTCTTCATAGCTGAAATTAGGAGAAAAATAAAGAGAGAGAGGCTCAAGCAACATTCGGTCATTTACTACATGATTCAAAGGTATTTTTCATGTATTTTCTTGATATTCTTGTGAAATTAGCATGGTTAAAGCATTGCTTAGTTAACCCATGTTTAAATTTTGAAATTTTTGTGTTGTGAGTATTCGGTCATGAATTTAATTGAAAGAAATGGTTGTTATTCATGTTCTTTTTATGAGTAATGGTAGATAAGTGAAGTTTGAGCTAGTTAAATGTTCATATAGGTGGTTTAGATGACAGGGGAAAATCGGCTTGTGTGTTTGTGTAGTTGCCGAATGTGAATTTAGATAACATTGAGTAATGTTTGTGTTTTAAAATGATGCAGTGGAGATTTAAGCTTGATAACATTTTACTAAGAATGAATGAATGAAATATGTGTATTCGGCTATGGATGATTAGATAATAAATTGGTGTGGATGCTTTGATGAGATATGCACAAGTATAAGTTGAATTTAAAGCTTGTTAAATTGTCCTTATCATTGCCGAATGAGTTTCATAGTTAAAGAAAAATTGTTAAAGTACTTAGTTAATTAATACTAGGTTAGTGGTGTGTGTATAAATTATTTAAAATATAATTTTTGTATAAGTACTAAAGGTTGTAGATGAATTCGGCCTTGGGAGAAATTTTGGTATAAAATGCTTGAATGTAAAATAGGTTATTGCTTTAATGACCGAGTGTGCCAAAGGCTAATGCACAGTCTAGTTGATCAAAATGTGTTAAAAGGGGAAACGTAATTAAAGACCTATTTTATAAGCTATATATATATTTGGCTATATATGAAAGATATGTATATGAAATATGATAAGCCATATGAGTTTTGTGTTTGTGTATGTGAACTAAGTATACAATGAATATTCGGCTATGAAGGTTATAGGTTAAGTCATAGAAATTTTGGTAATGTACATATTCGGTCATTAGGGTTATGTACTTAGGCTATATGAGTTATGTGTTAAGGCAAGTTACTTATTCGATATATGTATTCGATCATAAAGGTGTACATGAGGAAATGTTAAATTAATTGTATTAAATTGCTTAGTGTGATTAAAAATGTGTATGACCATTTTGTATTTGAGCTAAAAGAAGCTATATGACCTATTAAATTTCTTGTTATATTTGGCCATAAGCTAGCATGATGGGACATTAATAAGTTAAATTTTGTTTGAATTAGCTCAAGAGCATAGAGAACCAAGGTTGGACAGGGGAAAGGAGAAAGTAGTTGAATAGCCGATCCGAGACTGTTTGAAAATATTCGAGGTAAGTTTTAAGTAGTTAAATATAAATAATATTCGATAATGACATGACAGATTATGAGAATTAAGTATTACTTGTCATATATGTATATGGTTGAATGGCAATGGAAATGGAAGTAAAATGTGATATGCTTATATGATCAAATGATAGTGTTAGACGAATATGAGTAAGATGTTATATGTAAACTATCAAATGATAAATGTGAGTGATTGTGTTTTATGAAACTTGTTGATTTGAATATCGTACAGTACTATTCGGGCCTATGAGCCTAGCAGGCTATAATGCCGGTGAGATATTATTCGGGCCTTCGAGCCTAGCAGGCTATAATGCTAGTGAAATGATATTGGGCTTCAAGCCTAGCAGACGAAATGCTGGTGAATGAACTCGGGTTTAAAACCTAGCAGGCTAAATGCCAGTGATTTGATAAAAGTCTAAGACTAAGATACCTCATGTTAGAACGACGAATGAATACATTCAATACGTTAAGTTGGCCAGGTACGTTCTATGTATTTATATGTGATTTTGATTGGTATTGAATCACAAGTGTATAATGTGATACCTATGTGAATAAATGTTATAATTATATCTATGACCATGATACATTCGGTCAAGATGTGAAAGTATGTGAAAGTATTTGATTTATTTATGATATAGGCATTTAGTTTAAGTGAAATAAGAATGCTAAATGTGCAATATGTTCTTGTGTATATTCGGCCAAATGACAATATACCTAGAAAATGGCCTCTTGAGAAATCGAATGATTGAAGTATAATTGAGTTTAATTGTTTGCGCTGCTTAAAATTTACTAAGCCTGTGAAAGCTTACTCTGTTTGTTACATTTCTCTGTTTTATAGATTGTTGACTCTAGTCACCTGCTCGGGAGGGGATCGTCAGCAACTCATCATACTATCTATCATTTTGGTACTACTATATTTTGGAACTAGTATGGCATGTATAGAATAGACTTAAGTGAATGATATTTTGAGATGTCGTTGTATATAAGCCATGTGAATATGGCAACTTTTGAAGGTCGTTATAAGTTTGAATTTTTTATCTTTGATTGTGTTTGGCTATGCATATAATTTTTAATAAACATATGTAAATGTGAATGTGGAAATGTTGAGTTTTAGTTTAGTAACTCTTCATAACCCACTCCGGCGACAGATACGGGTTATAGGGGTGCTACATTTTTTTGGTATCAGAGCTACGATTTAGTTGATTCTAGGACTAAAGTAGTGTGTGTGAATCTACCTATACATACCATAAAGTATTAATGTGATAGTGTGATGATTTCTGACAGTTGAAATGTGTTTTTCGTATAGTAATGAATTCCGATCTCGATTGAACGGTAGCTGACGACGTAGAGAGTGTAGCGCCTGCTCCCGCACTAGGGACAGCGCCGTTGGACTCTCAATCAAATGCTAGTAATCAAAATGATGAGGCTAAACAAACCTTCTATGCTATGATGAACGATTGGTTTACTCAGTATATCCGGACTAATCCGGCTGTTTCACATCCCCCACCCCCGACTAATACAACCCCTGCACCTATGGTACCTCTTATAGTTGACCCGTTGAGGTTGAGTAAGCCCCCGGCTGATAGAATTCAAAAGCATGGGGCTATTAAGTTCAAGGCTACTGACAGTGATGATGCCGAGCAGGCTGCGTTTTGGCTCAATAATACCATTTGTGTGTTTGATGAATTATCGTGCAGACCCGATGAATGTTTCAAATGTGCTATATCTCTGTTACGTGATTCTGCCTACTATTGGTGGAATACCTTGGTTTCAGTTGTGCCGAGTGAAAGGGTTACTTGGGAATTCTTCCAAACTGAGTTCCGCAAGAAATATATTAGTCAAAGATTCATCGATCAGAAACGGAAGGAATTTCTCGAGCTCAAACAGGGTTCTATGACAGTCACTGATTATGAATGAAAGTTTGTCAAACTTAGTAGATATGCTCGGGAATGTGTTTCGCCTGAGGCTATCATGTGTAAACGCTTCGAGGACGGGTTGAATGAAGACATCAAACTGTTGGTGGGTATTCTGGAAATCAAAGAGTTTGTAGTGCTTGTCGAGCGAGCTTGTAAAGCCGAAGAGCTTGGTAAAGAGAAAAGAAAAGCTAAAGATGGAGCTAGAGAGTTCCGTAAAAGATCTTCGGGAAAATCCTTTCATCAATCACCGAAGAAATTTAGAGATGACTCAGGCCGATCTAAGAATACTTCGGGTTTTTTCAGACGGGACCGTGATCGACCCCCTGTGAGTGCGCGAGCCACCTCTGCTGCTAGTGTCGGCAATGATCGTCAGGACAGATCTAAGTGCAAGCATTGTGGTAAATGGCATTCAGGAAGCTGTAGATTTCATGATCGCTCTTGTTTCAAGTGTGGATCAGCTGATCACTTTATCGTAGATCGTCCAAATTAGCCGAATGCAGATCTTGATCCGAGTGGGAGACCTGGTAACACTGTAACACGAGGTAGACCAACTAGACATGCGGGTAATGCTAGTGGAAATCAGAGAGGGACCAAAGATACTGCTGTACGTTTTGAGGCTCGTGCTCCTTCCAGAGCCTATGCTATACGCGCACGCGAGGATGCTTCTTCGCCAGATGTTATTACCGGTACTTTCACTCTTTTTAATATTGATATTATTACTTTGATTGATCCTGATTCTACTCATTCGTATATATGTGAAACTTTGGCGTCCAGTAAGACTTTACCTGTTGAGTCTACTGAGTTTATGATTCGGGTGTCGAATCCTTTGGGCCGTTATGTGTTAGTTGATAAAGTATGCAAGAAATGTCCCCTGATGATCCGAGATTCTTGCTTTCCGGTTGGTTCAATGTTATTACCGTTTAACGAGTTTGATGTCATTCTCGGTATGGATTGGTTAACTGTGCATGATGCAGTAGTGAATTGCAAGCCAAAGACAATTGATTTGAGGTGTTCAAATAATGAGATAATTTTAGTTTAGTCTACGGATTTGAATGGATCACCGGCAGTGATATCCTCGATGCTGGCTCAGAAATATATGAAAAAGGGGTGTGAAGCATATCTTGAATACGTACTGGATAGTAAAGAATCAGAAAAGAAACTTGAGACTGTGCCCGTGGTTAGTGAATATCCGGATGTGTTCCCCGAGGAATTACCTGGGTTACCACCTGTTCGGGAGGTAGAGTTTGGTATTGAACTAGTACCAGGGACTACACCTATTTCGATAGCTCCGTATCGTATGGACCAACTAAATTAAAAGAATTGAAATCTCAGTTGCAAGAGTTGACAGATAGAGGTTTTGCTCGACCGAGTTTTTCTCCTTGGGGTGCACCCGTGCTGTTTGTGAAAAAGAAAGACAGAACCATGAGAATGTGCATCGATTATCGTCAGCTTAATAGGGTAACGATAAAGAATAAATATCCATTACCACGAATCGACGATTTATTTGATCAACTGAAATGAGCCTCAGTATTTTCAAAGATAGACTTGAGATTGGGTTATTATCAGTTGCGAGTTAGAGATTCTGACGTGCCTAAAACTGCTTTCAGAAGGAGGTACGGACATTATGAGTTCCTAGTGATGCCGTTTGGGCTCACTAATGCCCCTGCTGTTTTCATGGATTTGATGAACCGGATTTTCAGACAGTATTTGGATCGGTTTGTAGTCGTGTTTATAGATGACATTTTTATCTATTCACGGATGAAACTGATCATGCCGAGCATTTAAAGTTAGTATTGCAGATTTTGCGAGACAAGCAATTATATGCGAAGTTCAGTAAATGTGAATTCTGGTTAAGAGAAGTCCACTTTTTAGGGCATGTTGTGTCCGCATCGGGCATCCGAGTTGACCCGAGAAAAAATTTAGCTATACTCTATTGAAAGCCTCCGATAAATGTTTTCGAAGTTCAAAGTTTTTTGGGACTTGCCGGGTACTACAGACTGTTTGTGAAAGGTTTCTCGATGATAGCAACACCGATGACAAAGTTGCTTCAGAAAGATATCAAGTTTGAGTGGTCGGAAAAGTTCCAGAAAAGTTTTGATCAATTGAAAACTCTTTTGACTGAAGCCCCAGTGTTAGTTCAGCCAGAATCCGGTAAAGAATTTGTGATCTACAGTGATGCGTCTCTGAATGGTTTGGGCTGTGTGTTGATGCAAGAAGGTAGAGTTGTAGCGTATGCTTTGAGACAATTGAAGCCAAATGAGAAAAACTATCCGACTCATGATCTCGAGTTAGCTGCTATTGTTTTCGCTTTGAAAATTTGGCGCCACTACTTGTTCGGGGAAAAATGCCATGTGTATTCTGATCACAAAAGCCTCAAATATTTGATGACTCAAAGTGATTTGAATTTGAGGCAAAGATGTTGGTTAGAATTATTGAAAGATTATGAGCTTGTCATTGATTACCATCCGGGAAAGGCTAACGTGGTTGCTGATGCTTTAAGCCGTAAATCACTGTTTGTTTTACGAGTAATAAATGTGCATCTATCTGTGTCCGCTGATGATGTGTTAGTAGCAGAATCAAAAGAAAAACCTTTATTGATGCAACAAATCTGTGAAGCTCAAAAAGATGATGATGAATTAGTTACAAAGAGAACACTATGTGTTTCGAAAGAGGATTCAGAGTTTCTGATAGATAGCAATGATTGTTTGGGGTTCAAGAATCGAATATGTATTCCGAGAAACTCAGAGCTTGTTCCAATGATTTTGAGTGAGGCTCATAGTAGCCGAATGTCAGTTCACCCGGGTAGTACGAAAATGTACAGTGATCTGAAACGTCAGTATTGGTGGCACGGTATGAAAAGAGACATTTCTGACTTTGTTTCGAAGTGTTTGATATGTCAACAAGTGAAAGTGGAACATCAAGTGCCTTCGGGATTACTTCAGCCGATCATGATACCCGAGTGGAAGTGGGATAGAGTCACGATGGATTTTGTATCTGGGTTGCCATTGTCTCCGAACAAGAAAGATGCGATTTGGGTTGTTGTTGATAGATTGACAAAGTTGGCCCATTTTATTCCCATACGTGCAGATTATTCACTTGATAAGTTAGCCGAACTGTATGTTTCTCAGATTGTAAGGTTACACGGGGTTTCTACTTCTATTGTGTCAGATAGAGATCCGAGATTCACATCACGATTTTGGAAAAAAATTGCAAGAAGCATTGGGTACTAAGTTGCATTTTAGCACCGCTTTTCATCCCCAGATCGATGGTCAATTTGAGCGAATTATTCAGATACTCGAGGATATGTTGAGATGTTGCATCCTTGAGTTTAGTGCCTCATGGCAACGATATTTGCCTTTAGTTGAATTCGCATATAACAATAGTTTTCAATCGAGCATCAAGATGGCACCCTACGAGGCTTTGTACAGTTGTAAATGTCGTACACCTTTGTTTTGGACCGAACTCAGTGAGAATAAGATTTACGGAGTTGATTTGATTAAAGAGGCCGAACAGAAAGTAAAAGTGATCCGTGAAAGTCTGAAAGCAGCATCAGATCATCAGAAATCGTATGCAGACTTGAAAAAGAAAGATATAGAGTATCAAGTCGGAGACAAGGTGTTTCTTAAAGTTTTACCGTGGAAAAAGGTACTCAGATTTGGCCATAAAGGCAAATTGAGCCTGACATTTATCGGACCGTACGAAATTACAGAATGGATTGGGCCGGTTGCTTATAGACTACTTTTGCCACCTGAACTTTAAAAGATTCACAACGTTTTTCATGTTTCGATGCTCCGTCGGTACAGATCCGATCCTTCTCATGTGATTAAACCATCAGAGATTGAAATTCAGTCTAATTTGAGTTATGAAGAGGAACCATTTCGTATTTTGGCTCGTGAAGTAAAGGAACTACGAAATAAGAAAATTTCATTAGTGAAAGTACTGTGGCTCAAACACGGGGTTGAAGAAGCGACTTGGGAGTCAGAGGACTCAATGAAAGAATGTTATCCTAACCTTTTCGCTGGTAAGATTTTCAGGGACGAAAATTCTTAAGAGGGGGAGAGTTGTAACAGCCCTAATTTGACCCTAGTCGGGAAGTGATTTTGGGACAACAAAACCGAGTCACAAAAATAATTAAATGTTATATTCTGTGCTTATTATATGTGAAAGTGCACGTGTGAAAATTTCATGCTTTGATTTTTTCATTTGTATATGAAATTATTAAATAGGACTTATGTGAAAATTTTTGAAAATGTGATAGGTTAATTTATAGTGGCCAAATAATTTATAGTGTAAAATAGGTGGATTTGCATGTCAACTTTCCCACTTTAATTTGAAGTGGCCGGCGATAATGATGATGATAAACAATATATGCATTTCAAATTAGCATTATAAAATTTAATGGCTTTATTATTATAAAATAAAGATAAATAAAATAACAAAATGAGGAAAAGGACAAAGCTTGTTCATCTTTGTTCTTCATAGCCGAAATTAGGAGAAAAAAAAGAGAGAGAGGCTCAAGTAACATTCAGTTATTTACTACATGATTTAAAGGTATTTTTCATGTATTTTCTTGATATTCTTGTGAAATTAGCATGGTTAAAGCATTTCTTAGTTAACCCATGTTTAAAATTTGAAATTATTGTGTTGTGAGCATTCGGTCATAAATTGAATTGAAAGAAATGGTTGTTGTTCATGTTCTTTTTATGAGTAATGGTAGATAAGTGAAGTTTGAGCTAGTTAAATATTCATATAGGTGGTTTAGATGATAGGGGAAAATCAGCTTGTGTGTTTGTGTAGTTGCTGAATGTGAATTTAGATAACATTGAGTAATATTTGTGTTTTAAAATGATGCAATGGAGATTCAAGATTGATAACATTTTACTAAGAATGAATGAATGAAATATGTGTATTCGGCTATGGATGATTAGATAATAAATTGGTGTGGATGCTTAGATGAGATATGCACAAGTATAAGTTGAATTTAAAGCTTGTTAAATTGTCCTTATCATTGCCGAATGAGTTTCATAGTTAAAGAAAAATTGTTAAAGTACTTAGTTAATTGATACTAGGTTAATGGTGTGTGTATAAATTATTTAAAATATAATTTTTGTATATGTACTAAAGGTTATAGATGAATTCGACCTTGGGAGAAATTTTGGTATAAAATGCTTGAATATAAAATAGGTTATTGCTTTAATGACCGAGTGTGCCAAAGGCTAATGCACAGTCTAGTTGATCAAAATGTGTTAAAAGGGGAAACGTAATTAAAGACCTATTTGATAAGCTATATATATATTTGGCTATATATGAAAGATATGTATATGAAATATGATAAGCCATATGAGTTTTGTGTTTGTGTATGTGAACTAAGTATACAATGAATATTCGGCTATGAAGGTTATAGGTTAAGTCATAGAAATTTTGGTAATGTACATATTCGGTCATTAGGGTTATGTACTTAGGCTATGTGAGTTATGTGTTAAGGCAAGTTACTTATTCGATATATGTATTCGGTCATAAAGGTGTACATGAGGAAATGTTAAATTAATTGTATTAAATTGCTTAATGTGATTAAAAATATGTATGACCATTTTGTATTTGAGCTAAAAGAAGCTATATGACCTATTAAATTTCTTGTTATATTTGGCCATAAGCTAGCATGATGGGACTTTAATAAGTTAAATTTTGTTTGAATTAGCTCAAGAGCATAGAGAACCAAGGTTGGACAGGGGAAAGGAGAAAGTAGTTGAATAACCGATCCGAGACTGTTTGAAAATATTCGAGGTAAGTTTTAAGTAGTTAAATATAAATAATATTCGATAATGACATGAAAGATTATGAGAATTAAGTATTACTTGTCATATATGTATATGGCTGAATGGCAATGGAAATGGAAGTAAAATGTGATATGCTTATATGATCAAATGATAGTGTTAGACGAATATGAGTAAGATGTTATATGTAAACTATCAAATGATAAATGTGAGTGATTGTGTTTTATGAAACTTGTTGATTTGAATATCATACAATACTATTCAGGCCTATGAGCCTAGCAGGCTATAATGCCGGTGAGATATTATTCGGGCCTTCGAGCCTAGCAGGCTATAATGCCGGTGAAATGATATCGGGCTTCAAGCCTAGCAGGCGAAATGCCAGTGAATGAACTCGGGTTTAAAACCTAGCAGGCTAAATGCCGGTGATTTGATAAAAGTCTAAGACTAAGATACCTCGTGTTAGAACGACGAATGAATACATTCAATACGTTAAGTTGGTCAGGTACGTTCTATGTATTTATATGTGAGTTTGATTGGTATTGAATCACAAGTGTATAATGTGATACCTATGTGAATAAATGTTATAATTATATTTATGACCATGATACATTCGGTCAAGATGTGAAAGTATGTGAAAGTATTTGATTTATTTATGATATAGGCATTTAGTTTAAGTGAAATAAGAATGTTAAATGTGCAATATGTTCTTGTGTATATTCGGCCAAATGACAATATACCTAGAAAATGGCGTCTTGAGAAATCAGATGATTGAAGTATAATTGAGTTTAATTGTTTGCACTACTTAAAATTTACTAAGCCTATGAAAGCTTACTCTGTTTGTTACGCTTCTCTGTTTTATAGATTGTTGACTCTAGTCACATGCTCAGGAGGGGATCGTCAGCAACTCATCATACTATCTATTATTTTGGTACTACTATATTTTGGAACTAGTGTGGCATGTATAGAATAGACTTAAGTGAATGATATTTTGAGATATCATTGTATATAAGCCATGTGAATATGGTAACTTTTGAAGGTCGTTATAAGTTTGAAATTTTGATCTTTGATTGTGTTTGGCTATGCATATAATTTTTAATGAACATATGTAAATGTGAATGTACAAATGTTGAGTTTTAGTCTAGTAACTCTTCATAACCCACTCCGGCGACGGGTACGGGTTATAGGGGTGCTACACAGGTTCTCTAGCGAGCTTTAGAAAAATGTCACTTGACACAGGGATACACATCCTCGTGGAAGGGCAACACGCCCGTGTGACTATTTTGACATGGTCGTGTTGATGGCCTGTGTGACTCACACGGCCTAAGCAACCTGAGACACGTCTGTGTCCAGCATCCGTGTAGAATTAATTTCTAATTCACACCTACAGGGGTTTTCACACAGCCAGACACACGCCCGTGTCAATGGCTCGTGTCCCTCACACGGCCATGACATGCCCGTGTCCTAGTCCGTGTGCAAAAACATGGACATTTCATTTCTGACGTCATCAATTCTTAATGGCCATACGGCCAAGTCACACGCCCGTGTGCTAGGCTATGCCTTCCACACGGCTGGGACACATGGCCGTGTCTCTGCCCGTGTGTTTACTACCATGCATACTGACTTGAAATGTTTACGTGTAGGGGACACACGGCCAGACCACATGCCCATGGGGCAAATCGTGCGTCACACACGGCCTAGACACACGCCCGTGTGTCTACCCTTATGGACAATATGAGGCTATTTACCAAGCCTTTTCGCCACCTTTAAATACACAACCTATACTATAGCAACCCAAAACCAATATAAGGCTATCTCATGCAGCCAAATCAACCATGATAGACAATATTTCATTTGTGCAATTTACTCATCCATGAAACTAACACCATTTACATGTACCAAAATGGATATTAGCCATCATTCAAGACTTAATACAAAGTGAGGGATTTATCCCAAGCCAAATCATTTGGCCAAATTACAAACACACAAAACACAAGACTAATCCCCTATACATGCCATATTCAAAAATATAAATCAAACTATATAGAATGCTTTGATTGACAGTGTGATCGATATCTCTGACTTCCTTTGATCCTTGAGCTAGCTAGGCGACACTATAAGAAAAAAAAAAGAAAGGAGAGGGAGTAAGCATAAAGCTTAGTAAGTTGCACATAAATAAATATACAACATAACTTTACCATTCATCAACAAGCTCATAGTACACAAGTGGGCATAAGTAAAACTTACTCATCAATATTCCGTACACTTCCTATAGCATATATTGAATTCACAATTCAAATATACCCAATAGGTACCTATATCACTCACAACTCGGTCATACTTTCCTCAATAACTAGAAATCATAACTTTCACCGTTGAACCATTTGGAACTTTATCTGATATTCCATAAGCCCCATGCATAGGGTAAGGTGTCGATGCCATTCCCCAGACATGGGCTTACACTGACTATCATCTCATAGTCGACGCATGTCCTAGACATGTCTTACACTGGCTTACATCTCGAGGCCGATGCATGTCCCAGACATGTCTTACACTAGCACTCGTCTCAATGCCGATGCCATGTCCCAGACATGGTCTTATACTGGCTTTAATAATATGGCCGATGCATGTCCGAGTCATGTCTTACACTAGCTCACACAAGTGACCCGATCGTCATGGCATGAATATTCGATTTATTTCTTAGGTTCAGACGGGAACTCTACTATCTTTATTATCATCATACTTTCTCAATTCCACAATCAAGCAATTCATGCTATAATAATTCAATACAATTCAACATATACATTAGCAATGTAGTTGTATTATTTACATACAACTTACTTTGGATTTCAAAATGCGGCAACTAGTCGATTCGGTCGATTTGCTTGGCTTTTCCCCGGCCTAGGCTCAGATTTGGTAATTCTTGATATATAATAGAATAATGTACTCATTCAGTCTCTAATTAGAATTAAGAAATAAAAAATTTGCATCTTTGGTAAAATGACCATTTTGCCCCTAGATTTTGACAAAATGATCATTTTACCCCTAGGCCCGAAAATCAATTTTTATCAAATTTATTTATTTCTCAAGACTAGTCGAACCTCTTTGACTCTTATGGCAACTCCAAATTCCCACTATTTCACACATTTATTATCTATTTTACAACTTATGTACATTAGTCATTTTAGGTGTTTTCATGCTAACACTTTTCACAAAAGTTGTTTATAAGACACCCAAGACTCATTTTCGTCCATAAAAACTCAAAAAACATCACAAATTCTTTCATGGCAAAACCCTAGACTCTTAATAATTTTGCAAAATAGTACCCTAATTTGAAAGCTTATGCTTCAAGGGTCTCAAAAGTACAAAAATATTTGAGAAAAGCCATTAGGATCACTTACTTGTGAGTGCTTCAAGTTGCTGAAAATATTGAAGTTCAAAACCCCCAAAAATGGCTGAAAATTGGTGGAGAAAGATGATGGAAAAGGGATGATATCATCTTTCTTTCTTTATTTCTATTTTAGTCAAAAATAGGCCACCTAACTCACCAAATTTGAAAATTTTGTCCCCACTTTGACTCTATGGCCGGCTAAGCTTCCTTTTAAGGGTTTATTTGCCCTTTAAAATCCCCCAATTTTGATCCTCTAATAAAATGACACCTTTAGCTATCAAATTAAGACTTTTACCCTTTATACGATTTAGTCCTTTTTCGCAATTGGGCTCACCAATGTCAAAATTAAACCACCAAATTTTTCATGCATGAATATAAACATGCTATGACTCCAAAATAATAATAATATAATTTCTCTAATTTTTAATTTGTGGTCTCGAGACCACTATTCCAACTAGGCCTTAAATCGGGCTGTTACACTTAATCTTGAGGTAGGATACTTTGAAACGAATGTGCTAGTAACAAATCCCTTGGGTTAGAGTACTATGGTGAATAAGTGGATTAGTAATTGTCTATTAGTTTTTGGTGAGTGTACTTTTGTAGCAAATTTGTTGCAGTTAAGTTGTCATGCGTTTGATGTAGTCTTCGGGTTAGATTAGTTGATAAGACAAAATGCTATGGTTGATTGTCGAACTAAAAGTGTACGCTTGAGAAATGCTGAGGGTAAAGAAGTGATGATGCTTGGTTTACAAACTGGATTGGAAAACAGGATAATTACTTAAATTTCCACCAGAAAACTAATTATTTAGGGTGTAGATGCTTATCTAGATTATATCATGGATTCATTTAGATCAAGAAAAAAAGTTAGCCAAGTCCCTACAGTGAGAGAATTTGTAGATGTGTTTCCTAGGGAACTTCTTGGAATGCCTCCTGAAAGAGAGTTAGAGTTTTTGACTGAACTGGAACAATATCAATTTGTTGTACTCCATACATGATAGCACAATTGAAGCTTAAAGAATTAATAGAGAAGTTGCAAGATATGTTGAATAAGGGTTTTATTAGACCAAGTGTGTCACCGTGGGGTGCACCAATTCTATTTGTGAAGAAGAAAGTGGAACTATGTGCCAATGTATAGGTTACCACCAGTTGAATAAAGTCACAATAAAAAATAAGTATCATTTGCCGATATTGAAGATTTATTTGATCATTTAAGTGGGGCTCCTATTTTCTCCAAAATTGATTTGAGGTTTTGATATTACCAAGTAAAGATTAAGGGTGATGATTTGCCTAAGACAACTTTTCAATCAACGTATGGTCAATATGAATTTTTGGTAATGCTTTTTGGGTTGACAAATACACCTGCTATATTTATGGATTTGATGAATAAGGTATGTTAGCCGTATTTAGATCAGTTTGTATTGGTTTTTATTGGTGACATATTAGTTTACTCTAAGAATGAGATTGATAATGAGAAACAACTGAGAATTGTGTTGAGAATTCTACATGATAATCAATTGTATGCTAAGTTTAGTAAATGCGAGTTTTGGATTCGAGATGTATATTTTCTGAGGGCATGTTATTTCTGCTGATGGTATTAAAGTTGACCCTGCCAAGGTAAAGGCAAATCTTGAACGGAATGCACCCAAAAATGTATCTAAAATTTTTAGTTTTCTTGGATTACTTGGTTATTATAGAAGATTTGTTATGGGTTTTTCTATGATAGCATCACCTCTGACTCGATTATTGAAAAAAAAAGAAAAGCTTCAGTGGATTGATGAATGTCAATAGAGTTTTGAGAAATTAAAGACAATTTTGACTGAAGCTCTAGTGTTGGCACAACCAGAGTCTGGGATAGAGTATACAGTTTACACTAATGCATTTTTGAAAGGGTTAGGATGTGTGCTCATGCAGAAACAAAAGGTTAGAGCTTATGCATCATGTTAGCTTAAACCTCATGGGAGAAACTACCCAACTCATGAGTTTGAATTGATAGTAGTGGTGATAGCATTGAAGATCTGGAGACATTATTTGTACGAAGAGAAGTGTCATATATTGTTTGATTACAAAAGTTTAAAGTACTTGATGACTTAGAAGGATTTGAATGCGCACCAAAGAAGATGGTTAGAACTATTGAAAGATTATAATTTGACCATTGAATACCATCCAGGGAAGGAAAATATCTTTGAGTAGAAAAACTATGGCAACCTTATTGTCTCTTCGAGAAAAAAGTGAGTATGTTTGATAATAGATCTTTGCTAGTAGAGTTAGTGGTAAAGCCAACTTTTCTTTCTCAGATATTAGAAGAGGAGGTGAAAAATGTTTAATGTGAAATGTTTAAGTAGAGAATGATATCTGGCAAAGCAACAAAATTTAGTCTAGGAAATGATGGTGAGTTAATATTCATGAATACAATGTTTGTAGCAGTTGAGAATGGGTTAATAAATGAAATGTTAAGAGAAGCTCATCAGAGACCCTTTTCAGTTCATCCTGGAAGAATCAAAATTTATAAAGATAAAATAAGCTCATATTGGTGGCCTGATATGAAAAGAGAAATTGCATAGCATGTTTCAACTTTTTTAGCTTGTTGTAGAGTCAAAGCTAAACACCAGGTTCCTTCAGGTAAGTTGTATCCTTTAAAAATTCTAGAATGGAAATTGGATAAGATTACTATGGATTTCGTATCAGGTTTTCCTTTTAGTCCTTTTAAGAAGAAATCGGTATGGGTAATAGTAATCAACTTACTAATTCAGCTCATTTTCGGCCTGTGAATACTACTTATTCAATGGAAAAGTTAGCTTAACTTTATATTGCTAAGATAGTTTGCCTTCATGGAATTCTTTCTTCCATAGTGTCTGATAGAGATCCAAGGTTTACCTCGAGGTTTTGGAATCAGTTACAAAGATCTTTTGGAATTAAGCTACAATTTAGTATTGCATTTCAGGTTTGAAAGAGTTATTCAGGTTTTGAAAGATATGTTGAGAAGCTTTGTAATTGATTTTATATTGAATTGGGAAAGGTATGTTCCTTTGGTTGAGTGTGCATATAATAACAATTTTCTTGCCAGTTTGAAAATGTTTCCATTTGAAGTTTTATATGGTAGAAGGTGTAGAACACCTACTTATTGGATGCAGCTTAGTGAAAGGAAGTTAGTAGGTCCCTTCCCCCACACTTTAGAACATACATTATTCTAGATGTAAAAAAAAACATAAGCATAAACAAAAAAACTTTCCTGAAGGGTCGATTCCTTATTTTTGTGATAGTCTCGAACTTCGTGTGTTCCAAACAGATGAAAAAGTACCTACAATAAAATACTATGACAAGGTCCATGAAATATAAGATAAAAGAGGAAAAATTAAACAGAAAACGAAGTGTTGATAATGGAAAAAATGTCTAAATCAAGAAATTCGGATGAACTTGGCCCTTCAATATTGTGATGTGGCATTCTATTACGAATGTCACGACATAAGGATGCAATGTCGTGACATCGAGCCCAGTTCCTAGCTTCTTCGATTTTTCGATTCTGTTACTCCATGGTATCTACACTTGTTGTGGAAAAACAACTAAATTCAAATAAAATTAATATTAAAAAGTAGAAATAAAATAAATGAATAAATAAATAAAAACAAATAAAACAGAAAATAGAAGTTCTTTAAAAGGGCATAATGCCAAATATAGCCCCTGACGTTTGGTTGTTTGGTCACTTTGGCCCACTATGTTTTTTTGGAGCACTTTAACCCCTAAACTTTTTGTTGTCAAATTGGTCTATTTTTAATGGATATGCTGACGTGGCCGTTAGTTGACTAACAGTCAACAGTAACCACTGATGTGGCTGTCCAAATATAATTAAATGCTGACGTGACACTATTTTGTCTTATATGCCACATCAGCAAATAATTTTAAAATTATTATGTTATTTTTTTGAAATATAAAATTATTAAATGTATGTAATTTCTAATTTCCATAGTTTCTTTCCATCGCTCACCATTATCACCGCCTTCTCCGATCTTCTTCCACATTATTTCTTCTTTCCACAGTTTCTTCTTCCCCATTGTTTCTTTGAAAACCTCAAAATTCATCCTTGAGCCTTGACCTCCTTTCCGATAATAACCACTATAAACCAACCTAAACATAACCCCATCAACACCACTGTGCACCCTTGAATAACCATACCCAAAGCCTTTACAACCCAAATCTCTAGTACTCAGTAAAAATAAAAAGCTTCGAATCAGAAGTTTGAAAAACAAAATAGAAAATAAGTCAGAAAAGAGAGAAGAAAAAATTAGAGAAAAATCATTAAGAGAAAATAAAACACATAAAAGGAAACACATCTAATAGAACTACAGCCTCTAGTGGTCTCCTTCCAAATTCAGACTGTGGGTTTAGCGCCAATACTATGAAGAACACCATACCTTTGAACCGAGGCAATCAGACAGTCTAAGAAGGAGATCAAAAGACATTAACTTCTAATTTAAAGGAAAGATTTGAAGAGTATTTGTTTGTAACTTTGTTGTTCTTCTTTCAGGTAACGTGAAGGTATCTCGATTGTCGACTCCTTTCGCTCTCTTTTTCTTTTTCATTTCTTTACTCCTCATTTAATCAAAACTAAGTCATTTCTTGTCTGACTCCTATTCCAAACACCTAATTCTTATCTCTTTGTTCTGATATTCACCATTCCTATCAACTTCCTTGGTCATTGAATAAAAATCCAGCGTCCGTTTAGCAACTAAACTCGACCCATTTCCATCAAATCCATTGGTCATTGTTGAACGGACACCTAAAAACCCAAAAGCTTAAAAATAGAAACTCTCAAGAAATTTAGAAACAGAAATCCAAAAATTTTAAAACAAAACAACCCTTTTTTTGTTAAATCAATTGATTATGTGAAAGAGGGGAAACTCTTTTTTTCTTTTAAATCTTAGGGTTTTATTTTTTTGTTTACATGACCATGCTACATTTGGGTGAGTAATGAAGTAAGATATGATATGGTGGTGGTCAACTTGGTGGATGGGGTGGCAAAAGGTGGTTGAGATTGTGGGAGGGATAGAGAAGTTAAACAATAGAGAAGAAGAAATGGTAATGATGATGTCGATTTTAAAATAATTTTAATAATTTTAAAATTATTTACTGATGTGGCACTATTTTGTCTTATATGCCACATAAGCATTTAATTATATTTGGACCACCACATCAATGATTAATATTGATCGTTAGTCAACTAACGGCCACGTTAGCATATCCGTTAAAAATAGACCAATTTGACAAAAAAAAAGTTAGGGGTTAAAGTGCTCCAAAATAAACATAAAGGGCCAAAGTGACCAAATAACCAAATGTTAAGGTTTATTTTTGGCATTATGCCTTTTAAAAAATTGGGACGATCTGTGTTGCCACTATAGAAGAACTTCTAGGTGGTTCTCGACACATTGGTTTGACAGTTGTTTTGCAGTCGATATATATGAACCAACCATTTGATACCAAATCTGAGCCAACCACCAATTATTTTATGTGGTATTATTGCCTCAAGCTTCCTCCCCTCCATGTCACGTGAAGTTTTGGTCACTTAAGCTTTATTGCCCTTGTTGGATGAGAATGAATTGAATTCATCGACCTCTTAGCTAGCACATTCTCTGCTATGGCTAGAAAATGTATTGGCTCTTCTACACTTTCATTCAAGATCGGTTTAAACTCCATGTTAGTGGTTACTTCTACTGTTATGTTTGTTTCTTCGTTAATTGGATCGGAGACCACTTTAACCATATTCAATTCATCTCCATGATCTCCAGTTGCAAACTCTTGTTGACTACTATTATCTAGGCCAGGGTGGTCAACGATAATGTGGGGGTCCTCAGGATCAAGGTGGAGAACATCATGCATGACATCTTCTCCTAGAGGTAGCACCTCAGATATTTCTTGAAGCATTTTCCATGTAACAACCCGTTTTCAGTGCAATCGAAATAGTGGTTTTAGGACCACAAATCTGACGATTAAATATTTATTTTATTATTATTTTAATGTCTATGGTTTATTAGTAAGATCATATAAAAATTTTGTTAAGAAATTTTGTCTTTTGCATGCTTTAATTAAGTAAAAAGGACTAAATCGAAGCTAAAGGTATCAAATAGCTATGAAAATTTAAAATAAGAGGACTTAGATGGTAAATAGACCATTTATATAGTTAGTGGATATTCATGGATTGGTTTTGTGAAATTATGAATTTTTTAAAGGTTTAAAAATGTAAAAAGGTAAATAAAGATCAAATTAAATAAGAAAAAGATATCATCTTCTCCATATTGTTTCTTCTTCAACCGAATATTTAAAGGGAGAATAGTTAGAGCTCGACCATTGCATTTTGCTTGCATGATCATGATAAACCTCGTACGGATCTAGATCAAGGAAAAGCTAAAGCCTTGGATTAGTTGATCTTGTTTCGACATCTTTATTATTGAGGTAAGTTCATATGTTTAAATAACATTGTAATGTTATTTTGATATTTATGTTATTGTGCTATATATCACGTAATGAAATGATGAAAATCCTACGATGTTACAACGACTATCAAACCTCATTTGACCTTAGGAATATATAGGATACAAATGACATGTCATTAGGGTTACCATGTTTCAAGTGCTGGTCTTGAATATCCTATTGATGGCTGAGGTCTTGCATTTATTGCAGATGCTCGTCAGCTTGTGTGAGTGACATCATGTAGCTTACATTCTGACTGTTAGATTGTGTGAGCAGAACCATTTTATGGCTCGAGTGAGGAACGATGTAAAAGAAAAGCAAAATGAATGGTTTCGACCATATGTTTAGCACATTTTGTGTGAGCTTTTCCACGTAACTGATATTATTCTAAGTGGTTTAATGAGCATGTAAAGGGATGCATTGGTAAGTGTTCCAATCGACTATGTTGTGAACTTAAGGAAGGGTATGAAATGATAATGATCAATGTATGCATATTTATGTTTATGGAAAGTATGAATTCAATGGCACTATGTTCATGTAATCTACCTTACCATGTGATATTTTTATTGAGTTATTTGTTAAAGTACTAACATGGGTTATTGATGATGCTTAGGCTTATGCCAAGCTTACGCTGGACTAAAGCATGTTTAAATTATAAGGTTGTTCATTGAAATGGTAAGTTGTGTTCATGATTTACGAACTTACTTAGCATTATATGCTTATGTAGTTTTCTTTCTAATGTTTTATAGATTATTGGAAGCTCGATCAGTTTGGAAGCTCATCGAGGACCTATCACACTATCTAGTGAATATATCAGTAGTTTTTGATATTTTTTCCAAGGTTATAATGGCATATATAGGTGGACTTATGTTTAATGGCTAGTTGATATTTTTGGCATGTAAATGTTGCTTTGAAATTGTGGTACTTTTAGTACTTTTGATACCTTGTGGTTGGGTGTTAATATGGTTAAGTTGATGCATGTTTTAATGACCAATTTGGTAAGTGATGGTATGTTTTCAATATGATCAAGTTAGGTTATGTTTTGAATTAGAAATGAGCTAGTTGAATATAAATGAGATATGGTCAATTTGCATATGTTTAGATATGTTTGTAGAATTGTGACTGAGGAGCCTTATTGGCATATTGGTTGGATGGAACAATGGTATAGTGAATTGCTCAATTTATGCATGTTTTGGTGTGTTTTGATGCTTTGAACAAGGGTGCAAATGGCTTGTAGGTACAAGCATGGATTGGGTGATGGAAATGGCTTGATTTTGGCCAATTTCATGTCCACACGACCTAAAACACGAGTGTATGTCTCAGCCATGTGTGACACACAACCATGCGACATGACTGTGTGTCCCCTATAGGTTTTAAAGGTTACAAGTCAGGCAGTTACATGACCTAGCACATGGCTTGGCACATTGTAACACCCCTAACCCGTCAATACACAAATTTCGAACAATCATGAGCATACACTTGCACAAACTTTTAAACCAATCAATTATTAATACTAATAACTGATTTAATCATTATTACCACATAGCCGAATATAACTTTAATACAACTTATAGAACGTGCAAAACATACAAACTACATTACATGTCAATCACATACTAAAAATCATACATTAATAGAACTCACAAAACCAAGTACACATAATCATTTTAGTTTGATCATATCATATTTGGCACTTGTACATTACTACATGTTCAATCAATTTATAGTCATAATTTAAGGACTAACCTATACACTACATGACATTCATCTATTATCAAGTAGGAAACTTATACATCACATAAAAACTCATATAATTTTCATGATTTACTATTGCACAAGTTACTATTCATTTAGTCATTTTTCAATGCATTTAGCCGAATACAAATATGTTTAACAAATATGCTTCAACAATTGTTCACTTTCAACTTTATTCAATCACTTTACAAGTCTATACATATCAAATATCTAAATCAATATACATATAATATATATAACATAGTTTATCCAACATTTTAACATGCCATAACCGAATACAAACATACTAATATTACCTATTAAGCAATATAACAAAGATTACAATTTTAATTAATTCAAAGACAGTATTTTTGACTAAGTATTTAGATATACATTTTACTAAGATTTATGTCATATCAAACTTATTACATCATATTCATATATCTATATATATAATCCAAATCATATTAAATACTTATACTATACATTTACCAAAATACAACTCAAAACCAACTTGCTTCTTAACAATTCGGTAATAATATAAACCATTCATGAAGACAAATCATACCGTATAACATGCACATAAAATGAGCTCCAACCATGTTTGGATATAACCAAATATTTTTTATTACCAAATCACATAATAATACCTTATATAAGCATATCAACTGAATTCACATACATGTTTATCTATCCATATATCATAACTGAATCAACCAAATGCACAAATCTAAAGTCACCAACCAACTTCAATGCACAAAACAAATATCACAAATATCATTCATCCATGACACATAGCAAAACAACCAAAATGAACTTAAACCAAAATCAAACAAAACCGAATGTAAGCATAGAAGTTAAGCCATTTTCGCATGGCTTAAATTTTACATAGACCAAAATACAACATTCGAAAAATACAATCCAACCTATACATGCCATAGGTTCAAAAATTTAGCTTATAAAATACCGAAGACAGTCGATAGTGTGATAGACTTTGCTGACGATCCCCGAGCTCGTATCTTGAATCCAGAATCTATAAAACAGAAGCAAACACACATACACACAGAGTAAGCTATCATAGCTTAGTAAGTCATAAGTAAATGAACAATTCAGGATTATAATCCATACATTTAAACTATACTAAACTATAATATCATTCTCAAGTTAAACCTCAATCTTATGATTTAACATTTATCATATACTTCACATATAAACTTATTATGACCGAATACATATATGTATATTAACAAAGCATCCTTCGATTTCAAAGCTCAATATTATTATGTAACCACATATATGTACACACATATTCACATACTCAAGAATCGAAATATAATTTCATATGCACATACATAGCAATGGCCGAATATACTTTACAAGGCTTACATGTTTACATTAGTAACTTATGTAATTTACAACACATACATGATAGTTGACTTACCTAGTTTTTTTTTTTTAAATTGACAAACAACTAATTAATACCTGGTCGTTTTAGTTCATTTTACCCTTCGATCATAACCTATCAATGCCTGATGAACCGTTCAGAATTGGATAGGACACTCGGATAATCACATATACCGTACAATGCCAACGTCCCAGACGTGGTCTTACTTGTAATCAGATATCGATGCCACTGTCCCAGACAAGGTGTTACTCGCACACATATATCGGAGTCACATATCGATGCGAACGTATAAACGTGGTCTTACTCACACACATATATCGATGCCATGGTATTACTCGCACATCACATATCGGAATCCTATGTCATGACATATGTATCCTAGCTATTCCTAAGGTTCATACGGGGCTTTCGGACGTCGTACTCGATCAAATCGAACTCGTAAACTCAATTCTCAAGCATTTACACATTCGTTCATCAAGTATATACCATTATAAAATTCAATTCAGCATTTAAAACATATATATATTAAAAATTGTTCACACTTATTTGCTTATAAACTTACCTCGGACGATGAAAAACGAAAAAGGACGACTAGTCGACGACTTTAATTCCTCCAATCCAAATCCATTTGTTTTGGTTCTTAATCTAAACATATTCAAATTAAACTCATTCAAACATATTTTCATTCAATTTAGTCCAAAAACATATAAATGGGAAAATTACCATTTTACACCTGACATTTTACACTTTTTACTATTTAGTCCCTATTGCACAAAACACAAAATATGCAAAATTTCAATACACCCATGTTAGGCTGAATGTTCCTAGTGTTCATACAAGTCTATATATTTCATTTATTTCACATCTTAGTCCTTCAAATTATTATTTTTGCAATTTAGTCCTAATTACTTAAAATCATTAAAAATTCCAATACAAAACATGTTAATCTATCACATATCTTTTATTTTCTACCATCAAACAACAAAAATCACAAGCTTTCAACAATGGCATAATTCAAAATATTCAACAAAATAAAAAATTCAAGCATGGGTCTTGTAGATAACTTAGCAACGATCTTAAAAACGTAAAAATTATCAAAAACCGAGCTAGAACTTACCTTGATTGAGCTTTGCAGATGCCGAACCCTAGTTTTATTTTTATTTTCTTTTGTTTTCATCAAGAACAAGATATAAACACAAAAATGGCTTTATTTTTTTATGTTTTATGATATATTATAACATATATTAACTTAACATTTAATTTGCATATTTAACCTTAGTTAAAATATTATACTATCACATATATTATGTCCATTGCCGTCCACCTATATTAATAGTGGCCTAATGACATCATAAATGCTTCATATTATAAATACAACAACAATTTGGTCCTCACACATTAAACTATCAAGTTTTCATTTTATGCGATTAAGCCCTTTTATTTAATCGGACACTCAAACGACAAAATTAAATCACAAAAATTTCACAGATATAAATTTACACATAATAAATAGAGAAAATAAATTTTAAAATATTTTTTTGACTCGGATTCATGGTCCCAAAACCACCGTTTCGATTAGGGTCTAAATCGGGTTGTACAACTCTCCCCCCTTAAGAATTTTCGTTCCCGAAAATCTTACAGGTGAATAGGTTCGGATAACGCTCTCTGATTGTATCCTCTAGCTCCCATGTTGCTTCCTTAACTCCGTGTTTATGCCACAGTACAATAAAATTTTCTTATTTCAGAATTCTTTAACCTTACCAGCCAGAATGCGAATTGGTTCTTCCTCATATGTCATATCGGACTTAATCTCAATCTCTGACGGATTAATCACATGTGAGGGATCAGATCGATATCTACGAAGCATCGAAACATGGAATACATTGTGGATCTTTTCTAGCTCAGGTGGCATCAATAATCTATAAGCAACCGGCCTGAGACACTCTATAATCTCATACGACCCAATAAATCTCAGACTCAATTTGCCTTTACGATCGAATCTGAGTATTTTCTTCCCTGGTGAAACTTTCAAAAAGACTTTGTCTCTGATCTGAAACACTATATCTTTTTGTTTCAAGTACGCATATGATTTCTGACGATCTGATGTTGTTTTCAGACTTTTACAAATCACTTTTACTTTCTGTTCAGTCTCTCTGATCAAATCGAACATGTGTATCTTATTTTCACTGAGCTCAGTCCAATACAATGGTGTACGACATTTATGACCGTACAAAGCCTCGTAAGGTGCCATTTTGATACTCGGTTGAAAGCTATTATTGTATGCAAATTCAATCAGAGGTAAGTATCATTCCCACGTACCTTCAAACTCGAGAATGCAACATCTCAACATATCCTCAAGTATATGAATGATTCATTCAGACTGACCATCTGTTTGCGGATGGAAATGTAATTTCGTACCTAGTGCATCTTGCAATTTCTTCCAAAACCGTGATGTAAACCTCAGATCTTTATCTGAGACAATAGAAATTGGCACACCGTGTAATCTCACAATCTATGAAACATATAACTCAGCTAGCTTCTTAAGCAAATAATCTGTACGAACCGAAACAAAATGAGCCGATTTAGTCAATCTATCCACAATAATCCAGATTGCATCATTCTTTTCGGTGTCAATAGTAAACCGGATACAAAATCCATTATGACTCTGTCCCATTTCCATTCAAGTATCATGATCGGCTGTAGCAACCCAGAAGGTACCTGATGCTCGGCTTTTACTTGCTGACAGACTAAAAATTTTGAAACAAAGTCAGAAATGTCTCGTTTCATACCATGCCACCAGTAAAACTGTTTCAGATCATTGTACATCTTTGTACTACCCGGGTGAATAGATAACCGACTACTGTGAGCTTCATTCAAAATCATCTGAATCAACTATGAATTTCACAGGACATATATTCGATTTCTAAACCTCAAACAATCCTCAGTATCAACTCTAAACTCTAAATCAACATTTGAATCACATTGAGCTCGTTTTGCTATTAAATCATCATCAACTTTCTGGGCATCATAGATTTGATGAACAAATAACGATCTTGCTTTTAATTCAGCTTTTATCGAACCATCATCAGATATAGCCATATGCACATTCATTTCATGCAAAGTAAATAGTTTTTTTCGGCTTAGAGCATCAGCAACAACATTAGCCTTTCCCGGATGATAATCAATCACAAGCTCTTAGTCTTTTAGTAATTCTAACCATCAGTGTTGTCTCAAATTCAGATATTTCTGAGTCTGTAACACCCCTTACCTGTACCCGAGACCGAGTTCGGATATGAGGTGTTACCAGACATGTACTCGAACATTTCCAGGGAAATACAGGTTATAAAATTTCATTCTAATATAAAACCAATCAAATTTCATTTTAAGATACCTATTATGGGCCCACAAGGACCTACACACACATTGAAAATGATCCGGGACTAAACCGAGAACTTACAAAAGTTCATGAAAATTTTAGGTAAAGCCTCACACGCCCGTGTCCCCTACCCGTGTTGAATTTATGAAAATATTTTTTTCATTTCAAACCTACAGGGCTTTTCACACGGCCAAGCACACACTCGTGTCCCTGGCCTGTGTCCTTCATACAGCCTAGAAACGTCCGTGTGGTCACCCGTGTCTAAAAACTTGAGCATTCTGTTTGTGACGTCAGCATGCATTTAGGGGCACACGGCCAGGACACACGCCTGTGTGTCTAGCCCATGCTCGAAATTGACGTAAAATTTTAGGTGTAGGGGACGCACGGCCATACCTCACGCCCATGGGGGCGATTTGTGTGTCACACAAGGCCTAGACACACGCCCGTGTGTCTACCCGTGTGGACTTTGTAAGGCTATTTTCCAAGCCTTTTGTCACCCTCTATTAACGAATCACACTTATAGGTTACCTTAATAAATCATAAAGCCAAATTATACACTTACATATAACCTTAATAAACCTCATTTCATGTAAACCTCATCTCATCGGTTTAGCACATGCTAGGTTATTTCCTTTGATTTAAGGATTTCCATGTCTTATTAACACCTTTAAGATTGGCTCATTTTTGTAACTCATTGCCAATTATGGTCAAGCCATCCCATGCAAACATAAGCATGCATAAATTTTTAGGTCATAACCCACTTAAAAATAAGCCAATTCCCATGGCCAAATACAAAAAGATATGTAAACTTTTACAAGCCTTCATATGGGCAATCCAATTGACACATATCACAAAATAAACCAAAACCCTATACATGCCTTTGAACAAAATGAAAATGTCTTTATACCAAAGCTGGACTAGTTGATAGTGTGTTGACTCTTCAACCATCTTTCAATCTTTACGAGTCCTCGAGCTCCGTAAGATAGGGAAAAAGAGAGGGGTAAGCATTTACATGCTTAGTGAGCCCGAATAACGAGAAAGTAAACTTACTAATTGATTAACATACAATCATATTAAGCAACAGAACCAGCAGGAATGAAATGGTTTCCCTATCACATGCACTCAATCAACAAGTTAGTCACAATAATAATGTACCATGTAATTTGTCTTAAATCAGCTCATCGTTCATCATTTCCTTTATATACATCATATTAATCCCGCTGAGTTTCTAGGAAATCTCGATGGATTATCCATTTATTGTCAACTCATAAGAATGATCATTTCAGGTATGCACTTCCATGAACCTCACATTTTACGGCGGGATTACCAGTCCAGGCTAAATCCCCCGTATCGTAAACTCATAGGTGATGTTGGGATTACCAGTTCAGGCTAAATCCCTTATAGCGACAAAAACTCCTAATAAGCTCGGATTTGAATTACCAATCCAGCCTAAATTCAGACCCTAATCGGATTACCCGTCTGGGCTAAATCCACAATGCACACATATTCTTCGAGAGGCTTGATCACTCAAGGAACACCCGTCCGGGCTAGATCTTTTTTATATTTGAGATCAACAGATTATCCGTCAAGGCTAAATTCTTCTACAACACATGCAGGATCTCAAGTAACATGTAAATCATGGTTTATCCACTGAACTTCCTCGTTAACCTCAACCGGGACATTAATCAACATGTTGTTATTAAGGATACGTTTCATGTATTTTCATGCCATCATCAAATGTAATTAAACATTCATTCATAAATCATGCAATTAGGCATATTATGAGTTTACTATAAGTTATCCGAACTTACCTGGTATTCGTCTCGGTATCGTGTTTCGGTTATTTCGAAACCTTTCGTTTTCCTCAATCGACCTCTAGAATTTGTTCCTCGAGGTCTATAACAATAAAATAAATTACTAACACCTCACATTATACTTTTCAAGTCTAAATTTCACCCCCAGTCCAAATGACCGTTTTGCCCCTAACCTTTCACATTTTTACAATTTAGTCCCTAGGCTCGTATAATGATATGCATGCAATTTCTACATTACCCAATCCTAGCTGAATGTTCTTCCCTCTTATGGAAGCCCACATTTTTCCATTATTTCTCATTTTTACCACACATTTTACACCTTTTGCAGAACGGTCCTTTTAGGGGTTTTTCATGAAAATCATTTAGGAAAAGATGTTTAACATGCATCCAAATTTCATATTCCTCCATAAACCTTCAAAATACAAGTAACTCATCAATGGGTAAATTTCCAAACATGAACCCTAGCATGAAATATGGGTAGAAATAGAGAGAGTAAGCTACCGGGATTTTAAAAATACGAAGAACATTAAAAACGCAGCTTGGGAGCACTTACTATTGAGCTTGAAAATGTTGAAAACCCTAGCAATGGTGACTTGAGAATTTCGACTGGACAAGGAAGAAGAATGGATGATTTTTTCCTTCTTTTTCCCATTTTATTTCATTAAATTGCTAAATGACCAAAATGCCCTTAAACCCTTTCTTTGAAATCTCATCCATACAAGCCCATTTTTGTCCAAAAACCTAGAAATTGGGTAACTTGCTCTTAAATACCTTCTAACTGAAAATATAAAGCAATTTCATACAAATTGCTTCTAGAATCCAAGTTTTACAATTTATTCAATTTGGTCCTTACTTTCCAATTGGGCACTTTACCCATAGAATTTCTTCATGAAACTTTAACACATGCATATTTTCATATTATAGACCTCATAGTGATCATAAAATAAATATTTCAACGTCAAATTTATGGTTTCAAAACCACTGTTCTGACTAGGCCCTATTTCGGGATGTTGTAGAGTCATCAAGTATTTTAGGCTTTTGTGATAAGAATAAACATGACATTTCTCACCAAATAGATAATGATGCCAAATTTTCAAAGTAAACACAATGGCTGCCAATTCCAGGTCATGCGTCGGATAGTTCTTTTCATGTGGTTTTAACTATCTCGAAGCATAAGTTATAACTTTTCTATAACAGCCTGATTTAGGGCCTAGTCGAAATATGGTCTCGAGACCACAAATTTGAATTTTGAAAACTCATTTTTATTATTATTATGAAGTTATATTATGATTATATTAGTGCATGAAAAATTTGGGGAGTTAATTTTAATGTTTTTGAGCCTGATTGCGAAAAAGGACTAAATCGCATAATAGGAAAAAGTTACATTTTAGTACCTAAATGTGTTAAATAGCTAGAGAACTAAAATTGAGGGCCTTTAGAAGGAAATTAGATGCTTTCAAATATGCTTGGCTGGCCATAGGAGACAAGTTGGTCAAAATGTCAACTTTAGGTGAATTGATAACATAATAGTTAAATAAAATAGTACCTAAGTTGCCTAGCCTTCATCTCTTTCATTACATTTCTTCTCCTTTTTCTGAATATACCAGAAAAAATTGGGGTTTTAAGCTCTCAAAATTTCAGCAATTTATTCCTCTCTCAAGTAAGTAAATTTTGATGGTTTTCTTGATGATTTCTACATATTTTGAAATTTTGAAGTTGGGCTTTCAAATGAGAGGACTATCTTGCAAAATGGTGATAAGTTAAGGGTTTCACCATGTGAATGTTCATGTTATTTTCTGAAATTTTATGGAAGAATATGAGCTATGGTTGTGTAATAAACAACTTTTGTGAAAGGTGTTAGCAAGAAAACACCAAAGAGGACTATTTTGCATAAGTTACGAAATAAGTGTTAAGTGTGTGAAATAGTGAGATTTTGGGGTTGCCATAAGAGTAAAAAGAGTTTGGTTAGGCTTGAGATACGAAGAAATTCGATAAAAATAGAATTTTGATCATAGGGGCAAAATGGTCATTTTACCGAGTTCTAGGGGCAAAATGGTCATTTTACCAAAAATGTAAATTTTAGATTTGCCTAATTGTGTTTAATGACTAAATGAGTGCATTTTGCTATTATAGATCAAGATTTACTGAACCCGAACCTAGACTGGGGGAAAGCCAAGCAAATCGACTAATCGACTGGTCAAGTACATTTAGTAATCCGAGGTAAGTTGTATGTAAATAATACAACTACATTGTTGATGTATGTATTTGAATTGTCATTAAATTGATATGGTATAAATTGCTAGATTGTGAACTGAGAATGCACATTAATGATTCAGTTAGTAGAAAGATCTAGTTGGAACCCTAGGAAACAAACCAGATATTCATGCCATGACATTTGGATTACTTGTGCCAGTGTAAGACCATGCCTGGGACATGGCATCAGCGTAGAGATGAGTGCCAGTGTAAGACATGTCTGGGACATGCATCAGCCTCGATGATGATCGCCAGAGTAAGACATGTCTGGGACATGCATCAACACGTATATATACGAAAGCTAGTATAAGACCATCTCTGGGACATGGCATCGGCCTCGATGATGATAGCCAGTGTAAGACCATGTCTGGGACATGGCATCGAAAACTTATCCCATGTTTGAGGCTTACAGAATATCTGGTAGTATTCCGAAAGGTTCAACTTTAAAGGTTATGAAAGTGATTTAACAAGGAAGGTATAATAATGTTGTGAGTGGTACAGATACCCATTTGGTATGCATGAGTAATGAGCTCAAATTAGAAATTGTGACTTGAGTAGACGGTAATGAGTAAGTCAAGTTTATGCTTACCTTTGAGCCATGTGCATGATGACTAATGTAACGCCCCGTACCCGAGACCGTCGCTGGAGTCGAATACGAGGTGTTAACAGACTTAATTCATTACTTAAACAGGTCAAACAATTTATTTTTTAAAATTTCCAGTCAAACTAGCAATCTCCGTCACAGTCGCTTAAAAATTCATATCTCAAGTTACAAAACTCGAATTCCAATTCTGTAAATTTTCCCTGAAACTAGACTCATATATCTATTTACTAATTTTTTTTCTAGAATTTTTGGCTAGGCCAATTAGTACAGTTTATTAGTTAAAGTCTCCCCTGTTTCAGGGTTTGACTGCTCTGACCTCTGTGCATTACGAATCAGATATCTCTCTGTACAGAATTTCAATGACTATAAAGTTTGTTTCTCTTAAAACTAGACTCAATAAAAAATCTTACATATAAATTATGACTTCTAATTATTTTTATACAATTTATGGTGAATTTCCAAAGTCAGAACAGGGGATCCAAAAATCGCTTTGGCCCTATTTTACAAAAATTTAAATATCTCATAAAATATAACTCATATACCTGTTTCGTTTCTTCCATATGAAAATAGACTCATAATTATTAAATTCCATATTTTATTCATCATCTAATTATATCTCTACTATTTTTAATGATTTTTCAAATTCACGTCACTACTGCTGTCTGAATCTATTTTATGGTAAATTTTACCTATTTCATGGTTTCCATGGATTAACAAGCAATTTGACATACATAACACCAAATATGATCATAATTAGCCATTCCAATGGCTAATCATTACCAAGCATTTTTATACTACTCAATAACCATATCATAAGACCATATATACAATTGGTAAAATTGCTATTTAAGACCTCCTAATTAATATTTCAAAACAATTTCATACTAGAAACTTCTAGAATGCAAGTTTTGCAAATTATTCGATTTAGTCCCTAATTTCAATTTAAGCACTTTATGCATAAACTTTCTTCACGAAATTTTCACACAATCATGAAATCATAAAATAAAACTTAAAATAATCATAAAATAATTATTTCTATCTCGAATTTTGTGGTCACGAAACCACTATTCCGACTAGGCCCAAAATCAGGATATTAAAACTCTCCCCCCCTTTAGGGATTTTCGTCCCCGAAAATCTTACCAGAAAAGTGGATAATGATATTGAGTTAGCATGAATTAGGTTTGATTTAGTTGGTATGAATGCCTATATATGCTATGTTTTGTGTCATTTGAGTTTTGTGTAGGTACATGCAATTTGGGTGGAAAAATGGCTTGGTAAATAGCCTATATTTGTCCACATGGGCAGAGACACGGGCATGTGTCTCAGCCGTGTGTGACACAAGGTTATGTTGCACGGTCGTGTGTCCTGTAACACCCCGTACCTAAGACCATTGCGGGAGTCGAACACAAGGTGTTAACAGACTTAATTTATTGCTTAAACAGCTCAAACAATTTAATTTTAGAAATTCCAGACAAGCTGGCTAACTGCGTCATAGTCACTTAAAAATTCATATCTCCAGTTCTGAAACTCAAAATCCAATTCCATAAATTTTCCCTGAAACTAGACTCATATATCTATTTACTACTTTTTTTTTTAGAATTTTTGGCTAGGCCAATTAGTACAGTTTATTAGTTAAAGTCTCCCCTGTTTCAGGGTTTGACTACTCTGACCTCTGTGTATTACGAATCAAATATCTCTCTGTACATATAAATTATGACTTATAATTATTTTTATAGAATTTACGGTGAATTTCCAAAGTCAGAATAGAGGATCAAGAAATCGCTCTGGCCCTGTTTCACAAAAATTTAAACATCTCATAAAATATAACTCATATACCTGTTTTGTCTCTTCCATATGAAAATATACTCATAATTCTTCAATTCCATATTTTATTCATCATCTAATTATATCTCTACTATTTTTAATGATTTTTCAAATTCATGTCACTACTGCTGTTTGAATCTATTTTATGGTAAATTTTACCTATTTCATGGTTTCCATGGATTAACTAGCAATTTGACATACATAACACCAAATATGATCATAATTAGCCATTCCAATGGCTAATCATTACCAAGCATTTTTATACTACTCAATAACCATATCATAAGACCATATATACAAAATGATTATAATGCTATACATTCCATACTCAAAATATACAAGCCATTATGCGAAGATGGTATACGGATAGTGTGAGCGTGCCTCCGACCGTTCCTGATTTTCGAGCTGGCTTGTCAACACTACAAGGAATGAAAAGGAGGGAGTAAGTATAACTGCTTAGTAAGTTCACATGCAAATAGCAAGTAACATAACCATATAAGTAAACATAAAACATCATTTGCATAATCATCACCAAGACATTCATATCATATTTTCATTTATCATCTTACCATATTGTTGTTATATCGATTTTTCAACCCGAGGGTTAAGTACATACCTGTTCAAAGTATCCATTTCACAACACTTACCAATACGTCCCTTTCATCTTGTGTATTCCTCCATTTGAGTAGAACTTTACCCGTTGAACACATCAGAATATAATTCGGATACATGGAAAGTTTGCACATAAGTGCCACATATGTAGGCAAGCTACTATGTAACCCGCCCATAAGCGAACTCGGACTCAACTCAACGAGCTCGGGCGTTCACATCCATAACTGAACTCGGACTCAACTCAACGAGCTCGGATGCCTAGTTACATTTCACGAACTCGGACTCAACTCAACGAGTTCGGACATTCGCAGGCATAAGTGAACTCGGACTCAACTCAACGAGTTCGAATGCCCAAATTTCCCAGTGACATGTCACTTGTATCCTAATCCATTCCTAAGGTTCAACGGGACCTTTTTCCCAATCATGTGTCTCAACCATCTTCTACGAAATACGTCGATACTGATACTCTCATTAGTAATTCACATTTTCCAAGTATATCACATAATTTGACATATTATCAAACAATTATCACGAGTATAATATTTCATAATAATTATCATATAATTTAAATAACATAAAAACATTTAAAATTATAACTATGTTACCAACATTTACATATGAACTTACCTAGTATGCGAAAATGGCTACTTTTACCATTTCGTCCACAACTTGGTATTTTCCCCATTTTAGCCCGAATTTCAGTTTTCCTTGCTCTATCATTTAAAATATAGTCTAATTAGGACTCACATTATTCAAATTGACCCAAAATCATATTTTGGAAAAATTACAATTTTGCCCCTAAACTTTTGCATATTTACACTTTTTTCCCAAAGCTCGTAAATTAAACTTCAGCCTATTTTCTTATGTTTTATGACATTCTGATCATTTTTCCCTTCTATGGTAACATCAAATTCTCACTCTAACATGTACTTATGACTATTAGGTATTTTTACCGATTAAGCCCTTTCATTGCTTTCACTTAAAACCGAGTAGCACAAGTTGTCTAACATAATTTAAAACCTCATATTATATCATAAAACACCAAAATACACAAATTTCACCTATGGGTATTTTTCCAAATATAAACCCTAGGTTAAATTATTGCTAGCATAAGCTAAATCGAGCTACGGACTCCAAAAACGTAAAGAACTTGAAAAACGGGGGCTAGAATGGACTTACAATCGAGCTTGGAAGCTTGAAAACCCTAGCCATGGTTTCTCCTTGCTATATTCGGCCATGGGGTTGAAGATGAGCAAAATTGACTTTTAATTTTGTATTTTAATTCATTTTACCCCTAAATGACCAAAATGCCCTTACTACTAAACTTTCCAAAAATTCCATCCATGTCCAATTTTTGTCCATAAACTTAGAAATTGGTAAAATTTCTATTTAAGACCTCTTAATTAATATTTCAAAACAATTTCATACTAGAAACTTCTAGAATGCAAGTTTTGCAAATTATTCGATTTAGTCCGTAATTTCAATTTAAGCACTTTATGCATAAAATTTCTTCACGAAATTTTCACACAATCATGCAATCATAAAATAAACCTTAAAATAATCATAAAATAATTATTTCTATCTTGGATTTTGTGGTCACGAAACCACTATTCCGACTAGGCCCAAAATCAGGATATTACAACTAATGGTGAAATAGTTGTTGTATATTTGTTTATATGGAACTTACTAAGCTTTATGCTTACTCTCTTTCCTTTCCTTTTTCTTTTAGTGCCGCCTAATTAGCTCAACGATCCCTTGATGTCAGAGATATCGATCACTCTATCAGTCATAATTCTTGGTATAGTTGGATTTATATTTTTGATTATGGCAAGTATAGGGCTAAACCTTATTGTTTTGTGTCTTTGAGAATTGACCAAATGTGTTGGTCTAGAATAGGATCTCTACATTGAGTCTTGAATGAGGGCTTCTATTTTGAGTCTATAAAAGATGCATTTTTTTTGTTGAATGAATGTCTATTTTAATTTGGATACACAGGTACGAGACATGGGAGTGTATCTAGCACACGGGCATGTGCCCTATACCACACGGGCATGTGGAGCCTTAAAGTATGAATTTCTCCAAGTCTTTCTCGAGCCCTCAGATTTAGTCCCGAACCACCTTAAGTGTATGTTTTGGGCACTGTAAGCCCTATTAAAGGACAAATTGAATATAAAATGAAAAGTTTTAAAGTGATCAAAATTTTATGGCCCGATTTCCTGATATTGGTTAAGTTTAAGTTCGGTAGCACCTCAAACCCTGTTCCGGTGTTGGATGCGGGCAAGGGGTGTTACATTTTCCTTCCTGCATCAAAACACAGCCCAAACCATTTAAAAATGCATCACTATAGATAACAAATTCTTTACCCGATCCTGGCTGAACTAGTACTGGAGCTTCAGTCAAAAGAGCTTTCAACTGATCAAAACTTTTCTGATACTTTTCTGACCACTAGAACTTAACATCTTTCTGCAATAGCATCGTCATCGGGGCTACAATCATAGAGAAACTTTTCAAGAACTGTCTATAGTAACCAGCAAGTCCCAAAAAACTTCAGACTTTAGAAACATTTCTCGGTGGTTTCTAATCAAGTATAGCTGAAATTTTACTCGGATCAACTCGAATACCCGATGCTGATACAACATGGCCTAGAAAACTGACTTCGCGTAACCAGAACTCACATTTACTGAACTTTGCATACAACTGTTTATCTTGCAAAGTCTGTAACACAAGTCTCAGATGATCGGCATGCTCGGTTTCTTCACGGGAGTAGATCAAAATGCATCTATGAACATAACCACAAACCGATCCGGATACTATTTGAAGATCTGATTCATCAAATCTATGAAAACAGTAGGTGCATTAGTAATCCGAAAGGCATAACCAAAAACTCATAGTGTCCATACCTCGTTCGAAAAGTAGTCTTTGGCACATCGGAGTCTTTAAATCGCAACTGATAGTAGCCTGATCTCAAATCTATCTTCGAAAACATTGTAGCCCCTTTCAATTGATCAAACAAATAATCAATCCATGGAAACGGATATTTATTCTTTATAGTCACCTTATTGAATTGTCTATAATCGATGCACATTCTTATAGTTCCATCTTTCTTTTTCACAAATAAAACTGGTGCACCCCAAGGAGAGAAATTCGGTTGCGCGAAACCTCTATCTGTCAACTCTTGCAACTGAGCTTTCAGTTTTTTTCATTTCGTAGGTGCCATTCTGTACAGAGCTATCGATATCGGAGTTGTCCCCGACACTAATTAAATACTGAACTCAACTTCTCGAATAGGTGGCAAACCCGACAATTCTTCAGGAAACACATCCAGATACTCACACACAATAGGTACTGATTCAATCTTTCTTTCGACCACTTTACTATCAAGCACATAGGCAAAATAAGCTTTGCAACCTTTCCTCACATATTTCTAAGCTTCCATCGAATATATCACTGTTGGTAAACCATTTAGATCATTAGATTCAATCTGAATAATCTCATCATTCTGGCACCGTAAACCAATAGTCTTTCTTTTGCAGTTTACAACAGCTTCATACAAAGTCAACCAATCCATACCCAGGATTTGGTCGAACTTATCAAATGGCAATAACATCAAATTAGCTGGAAAGCACAAATCTTGGATCATCAAGGGACAATTCTTACACACTTTGTCAACCATAACACACCGGCCAAAGGGGTTCGATACTCTAATCACAAACTCAGTAGACTCAACAGGCAAAGTCTTACTGAATACTAAAGTTTCACACACATAAGAATGAGTCGAACCAGGATCAATCAATGCAATTACACTAGCATCATAGAAAGTAAATGTACCAGTAATAACATCTGGGGATGAGACCTCCTCGCTTACGCGAATAGCGTAGGCTCTGGCAGGTGCACGAGCCTCGGATCTAACTGCTGTATCTTTAGTCCCTCTATGATTGCTACTCACATTACCCATATTTCTAGGTGGTCTACCTCGTGCTGCAGTGTTACTCGATCTCGTATTTTGTACAGGATTTTCTTCAACTAACTCTGGGCATTCACGAATATAATGATCCATTGATCCACATTTAAAACAAGCCCGATCATGCAATCTGCAACTATTAGGATGTCGTTTACCGCAATGTTTACACTCGGGTTGATTTGATCTGACATTACCCACACTAGCTACTGAGGTAGCTCTCGAGCTCACAGGTGGTCTAACCCGATCTCGTCTAGAATAACTCAATGTAGCTTTAGAACAACTAAAATCATCTCAGAACTTCTTTGGTGCTGACTGGAATGACTTACTGAATGGTCTCTTACGTGAATCTCTAGCTTCAAAGTCAGCTTTTCTTTTCTATTTCCTGAGCTTTTCGGCTTTGTAGGATCGTCCAACTAGTACTACGAACTCTTTTATCTCAAGAATGCCAACTAACAATTTAATATCTTCATTCATCCCATCTTCAAATCTTTTACACATTATGGCTTCTGTCAAAACACACTCTAGGGCATACAGACTGAGTCTCACGAATTTTTGCTCATACTCTTTCACGGTCATTCGACCCTGTTTCAACTCTAGAAATTCTTTGCGCTTCTGGTCGATAAATCTCTGGCTGATATATTTCTTACGAAACTCAGTCTGAAAGAACTCCCATGTCACCCACTCTTTCAGAACCACTGATACTAATGTATTCCACTAGTGATATGCGGTGTCCCGAAGCAAAGATATGGCACATTTCAAATATTCATCTGAAGTACAGTATAGGTCATCAAACACTTGCATAATATTATGAAGCCAGAATTTAGCTCGCTCAGCATCATCATCATCAGTAGCTTTGAACTCTTCAGCCCCGTGTTTTCTGATTTTATCAACAGGAGGCTTAAACAATCTCAACGGATCACTCACTTGAGGTATAGTAGGTGTCGAAGATGGATTAGTCAGGGGTAGAGTTTCTTGTGCAGTCGGGTTAGTCCGGATATACTGAGTAAACTAGTCATTCATCATTTGGTAAAAGGCTTGTTTAGCCTCTCCCTCTTGGTTACTCAAAGTCGGTTGAGAATCAATCGGCGCTATCCCTTGCGTGGGAGCAGGAGCTACACTCTCAACATCATCAGCTACAGCTCTGTCGGGATCAATTTACTATATGAAAACACATTTTCAAATGTCAGAAGTCATCACACTATCGCAATATATAATATGACATGTATAGCGAGACTCACACGCACTACGTTAGTGCTGCAATCGACTAAACCGTAGCTCTGATATCAATAAAAAGTAACACCCCTAACCCGTATCCGTCACCGAAATATGGTTACGAGGTATGACCAGACAAGACACAAATTTTGAACAATCATGAGCATACACTTGTAGAAGCTTTTAAACCAATCAATTATTAATACTAATAACCGATTTAATTATTATTACCATATAGTTGAATATAACTTTAATGCAACTTATAGAATGTGCAAAACATACAAACTACATTACACTTCAATCGCATACTAAAAATCATACATTACTAGAACTCACAAAACAAGTACATGTAATCATTTCAATTTGATCATATCATATTCAGCACTTGTACATTACTACATGTTTAATCAATTTATAGTCATAATTTAAGGACTAACCTATACACTATACGACATTCATCTATTATCAAGTAGGACACTTATACATCACATAAAAACTCATATAATTTTCATGATTTACTATTGCACAAGTCACTATTCATTTGGTCATTTCTCAATGCATTTAGCCAAATATAAATATGTTTAACAAATATGCTTTAACAATTGTTCACTTTCAACTTTATTCAATTACTTTACAAGTCTATACATTTCAAATATCTAAATCAATATACATATAATATATATAACATAGTTTATCCAACATTTTAACATGCCATAACTTAATACAAACATACTAATATTACCTAGTAAGCAATACAACAAAGATCACAATTTTAATTAATTCAAAGACCATATTTTTGACAAAGTATTTAGATATACATTTTACTAAGATTTATTTCATATCAAACTTATTACATCATATTCATATAACTATATATATACCAAATCATGTTAAATACTTATACTATACATTTACCAAAATACAACTCAAAACCAACTTGCTTCTTAACAATTTAGTAATAATATAAACCATTCATGAAGACAAATCATACCATATAACATGCACATTAAAATGAGCTCCAACCATTTTTGGATATAACAAAATATTCTTTATTACCAAATCACATAATAATACCTTAATTAAGCATATCAACTGAATTCACATACATGTTTATCTATCCATATATCATAACCAAATCAACCAAATGCACACATCCAAAGTCACCAACCAAATTCAATGCACAAAACAGATATCACAAATATCATTCATCCATGACACATAGCAAAACAACCGAAATGAACTTAAACCAAAATCAAACAAAACCGAATGCAAGCATAGAAGTTAAGCCATTTTCGCATGGCTTAAATTTTACATAGACCAAAATACAACATTTAAAAAATACAATCCAACCTATACATGCCATAGGTTCGAAAATTCAGCTTATAAAATACCGAAGACAGTCGATAGTGTGATAGACTTTGCTGATGATCCCTGAGCTTGTATCTTGAATCCAAAATCTATAAAACAGAAGCAAACACACACACACACAGAGTAAGCTATCATAGCTTAGTAAGTCATAAGTAAATGAACAATTCAAGAACATAATCCATACATTTAAACTATACTAAACTATAATATCATTCTCAAGTTAAACCTCAATCTTATGATTTAACATTTATCATATACTTCACATATAAACTTATTATGACCGAATACATATATGTATATTAACAAAGCATCCTTCGATTTCAAAGCTCAATATTATTATGTAACCGCATACATGTACACACATATTCACATACTCACGAATTGAAATATAATTTCATATGCACATACATAGCAATAGCCAAATATACTTTACAAGGCTTACATGTTTACATTAGTAACTTATGTAATTTACAACACATACATGATAGTTGACTTACCTCGTTTTTTTTTTTAAATTGAGAAACAACTAATTCATACCTGGTCGTTTTAGCTCATTTTACCCTTCGATCATAACTTATCATTGCCTGATGAACCGTTCAGAATTGGATAGGACACTCGGATAATCACATATATCATACAATGCCAACGTTCCAAACGTGGTCTTACATGTAATCACATATCGATGCCATTGTCCCAAACGGGGTCCTACTCGCAAACTATAAACGTGGTCTTACTCATACACATATATCGATGCCATGGTCTTACTCGCACATCACATATCGAAATCCTATGTCATGACATATGTATCTTAGCCATTCCTAAGGTTCATATGGGGTTTTCAGACGACGTACTCAATCAAATTGAACTCGTAAACTCAATTCTCAAGCATTTACACGTTCGACCATCAAGTATTTACCATTATAAAATTCGATTCAACATTTAAAACATATATATTAAAAATTATTAACACTTATTTGCTTATAAACTTACCTCGGACGATGAAAAACGGAACGGGATGACTAGTCGACAATTTTAGTTTTCCCCCGATCCAAATCCAATTTCTTTGGTTCTTGATCTAAACATATTCAAATTAAACTCATTCAAACATATTTTCATTCAATTTAGTCCAAAAACACATAAATGGGAAAATTACCATTTTACCCCTGACATTTTACACTTTTTACTATTTAGTCCCTATTGCACAAAACACAAAATATGCAAAATTTCAATACACCCATTTTAGGCCGAATGTTCCTAGTGTTCATACAAGTCTATAAATTTCATTTATTTCACATTTTACTCCTTCAAATTATTATTTTTGCAATTTAGTCCTAATTACTTAAAATCATTAAAAAATCCAATACAAAACATGTTAATCTATCACATATATTTTATTTTCTACCATCAAACAACAAAAATCACAAGCTTTCAACAATGCATAATTCAAAATATCAAGCATGGGTCTTGTAGATAACTTAGCAACGATCTTAAAAACGTAAAAATTATCAAAAACAGAGCTAGAACTTACCTTGATTGAGCTTTGCAAATGCCGAACCCTAGTTTTATTTTTATTTTCTTTTGTTTTCATCAAGAACAAGATATAAACACAAAAATAGATTTATTTTTTTATGTTTTATGATTTATTATAACATATGTTAACTTAACATTTAATTTGCATATTTAACCTTAGTTAAAATATTATATTATCACATATATTATGTCCATTGTCATCCACCTATATTAATAGTGGCCTAATGACATCATAAATGCTTCATATTATAAAGAAAACAACAATTTGGTCCTCACACATTAAACTATCAAGTTTTCATTTTACGTGATTAGGCCCTTTTATTTAATCGGACACTCAAACAACAAAATTAAATCAAAAAAATTTCACAGATATAAAGTCACACATAATAAATACAGAAAATAAATTTTATAATATTTTTTGACTCAGATTCATGGTCCCGAAACCACCATTCTGATTAGGGTCTAAATCGGGCTGTTACACACATGGGCGTGTGAGGCCATTTCGAGTGTTACACGGCTTGGCACACGGGGGTGTGGCTTGGCTGTTTAGCCTAACTCAGAGAGTTACACGGGCATAGACATGGGCTGGGACATGGTTGTGTGTACTTAATTTCATTATTAAACGACCTAATACACGAGTGTGTGTCTCAGTCGTATGAGTCACACTGTCTTGCCACACGGCCGTGTGACCCTTGCAGTTTAAAATTTCTAACTTTTTCCACAATGTTCCAAATGTTTTCGATTTAGTCTCGAATTATTTCTAAAATGTTTCTATGTCCTCAAGGGCTTGATTAAGGGATGATATGCATGTATATGTATGGATTATGCTATGTTTACATTAATGTTTGGAAATGTATGTGTTTATGTTATGTTTTTACAGTAATGCTCTGTAACCCTATTCTGGAGACGACTACGGGTTAAGTGTGTTACATTCCACATTTGTGCTGCCATGTCTAACATCTTTGATAACATCTCAGAGTTGGACGACATAACAAATTTGCATGAGGGCATCTTATACGAATCACAAAAAGGCTCATCTGAATGTTCGAGCATATCATTCTCTTTGTTCTGTGACTCAAACAGAGGTTCATATTTAGTTTCTCCACCATCGCTATCATCGCTCCATTGGTTTGTTGAGGCTCCGTTCTACCAACCCATTACGTAGTTCCATTCATCGTCCCAAAAGTCCTCTCATCATTAAACCAACTATAATCAAATTTCTCTATGACTAAATATTTTAGTCAACAAGGTAAATAAAAAAGTTGAGAAAAATAACACAATTAATGAATATAAAAATTAGTACACTATCTAGCTCGTTTGTCTTTTGATTAATATTTTCACCATCGCAATCCCCGGTAATGGTGCCAACAATTTGATCCCCTCTAGACATACTAACGTCTAGAGTGTGAATACTTCAACCGAATATAAAAGGTTGGTGGCTTCCGCAAGTATACAGGTTAGGTTGTAATATAGTTTGTTTACTACGAAACATTTGGTAAGTATTCTGAGGATTGTACCCCAGGGATTGCAGTTTGGGGAAAACTGCTATTATGCTAATTATCTAAAATAACTAGTAATCTACTCGAGTCACAGATTAGTTCTATTAATCTGGAAGCAAGATGATAATAATAATAACCAAATATATTGAATTAAATCTAAATCTACTCCTAAGTTCATGTATCAGCTTCTCCTATCTTTTGCTTCGACTATGCAAGTTCCTTTAGCTTAAATCCAATTGTTTTACCTGATTAATTATTGATGTAGGGTTCTAAATAGTTGGTAACTAATTAACCTAATAGGGCTTCTCAGGCTTCTACTAACCTGACTAGTCAGCAAAAACTTTCACCTCTTGATGACACAATTCAAACTAGGATAGTGTAAGGTTTTCATGGGTAGGCAATAATGATTTCAGGTTAATTCCCACTAATATGACTTCTTAGGGTCATCAAGCCTAGGCTTTAAGTTCTTCCTTCCCTAACTATTGATCTGCTAAGTGATGCTTAGTAGGAAATACTGATTTCGGGTTAATTCCTACATAGATGACTTCCTAGGGTTTAATTGCACTTAACTAGATCCAACCAATCCAAATTGAACTCTACCTATCAATCAATCAATTAGATTAAAATAGTTGAAACATGCGAAATATGTATAAAGCATAAGTTCATTCTAATCTTTACATAAATATTCAATTAGCAATGTTAATGAAAAAATATAGAGAATAGAATAAAGGAAATAGATGCTCATGGATTTATCAATGAAAGCGTGGCTCCGGAAAATCTCAGCTCCTGAAAGTCACACTTTGGAATAGGATCTTTTGATTACAAGAACATAAAATAAACTAAGAAAAAACTTAGAACAAAATAAAAACCTAAGAATAAATTCTTCAGATTTGCCTCTTTAACCTGATTACAATGGCCTTTATATAGGCTAAACTCAAAATATTAAAGTGCCTAAGTTATCCTTAAAATGCTTAGAGTTCTATTAGAAAAGTACTCCTAAGTTTCCTAAAAAATGCAACTTTTACGTGCAAGGATTTTTTGGCTGCGCAGAAGCCGTGTTGCAACATAGGCTTACGGTGTTGGAACATCGGATCTGATGTCACGACATAAGGATTAGTTTCACTCCAGGACTTGTTTTTGCTTCTGTTTTTATTGTTGTGACATTGGTGTCTTGGTGTTGCGACATAGGCATCAGTTTTGGCCCGAATATGCATCTTTAGCTCCCGATTTGTCCTACAAGGCCATGTAACCTTATTTAGATATCTAAGATGTAATAAAAACTACTAGAAATCATAAATTACTACTTTAACCATGCAAACCTAAATACATACTAAGATGATTTGATTTGCTATTAAACAAACTACAGTTATGTGTAAAATGAGTTGTAAATAATAGTGTAATTCGTGGCAAATCAATAAGCCGAGACAAAAATTCTCTCTTCTTCATGTCTAACTAATTTTGATAAGATGTGGCATTCTTGTAAATGTATTCATGTTTAGGGGAATGTATGTGAATGAATTATGCTATTATTTTATTATTGTGTATGATAAAATAATTTTGCCAAAGTTTTGATTCCTAGAAAGTTAAATGTAATTTATTAATTTATCGGATATGTATATTGTAGATCATGGGCTATCATCTCTAAGCAGGTTTTAATTTTATTATTTTAGAATAAATTATGTGAGCCAAAAATTGACACGGGAATTTGTAACTTATAATTTTTTATGGAACCTACAGAACCGAGATGCATTTAGGACGATCGGGACGACACAAATAAACCAATGAGAAACATATGGTGGTCTAATAGCAAGAGGTCGTTGGTGGTATGATGGCAGTGTTCGACAGCAATGGTTGACGGAAGTGGCCGATAATTATGATCGGTGGTAGCCAATGGTGGTCAACTAATGGTTGGCAGCAATCCGACATGTTGGATCTGGTGCTCTAAGTGTGATATTTTCGTCTAAGTCCACTTGTAATTTTTTGAATACATTGGTTAATAAAATTATTCATAAATTACGTTAATACTTTTTATATTCTCCTCACAAGTTCTTTGCACGCAAAACAAAATGGAAGCAAATGTTGTTCATTGGTTGTCTAATGTGTAACTAATATTAAGCGGCAATATATGGTTGGATCTTAATACAGAAAGACAACTTGTACTAGTAGACGGACCTAAATTTTTACTTAGTCTAAATGGAAATGAGGAAATTGATCTACTGTAATTTGGTGTAGCAGATTAAACTAGTTGTAACAACCTATTTTTAGTCAAATTAGAACAGAGGTTTCGGAGCCACAAATTTGAGGTCAAAATAATTATTTTATTATTATTTTAATATTTACAACACGATAGTATGATTGTGTGAAAATTTCGTTAAGAAATTTTATCGTTTAAGTGTTTAATATGATAAAAAAGGACTAAATCATGTAAAGCATAAAACTTGTGTTCTATTGGCTAAAGGTGGCTAATAGCTATAGAACTTTAAAGTAAAGGTCCTTATGTGGATATTAGCCCTTTTATAACATAATGGATGATAGTGGCATGACATATGGTGTAATTAATAAATGTTTTACAGGTTAAATAAGCAAATTGGTAATTAAAGGTAAATTAAATAAAACCAAATATGTTATTCATTCATTTCATCTTTCTCAAATCGATTCATCTTGAGAAGATAGGGCTAGGGATTTGGCTATCATCAATTCCTTCAATTAAGTATGATTTTTGTTCCGTTTTTAATGATTTCTATGTTTTTGAGATCGTTACAGCTTATTTTAGCTAGCCCAGGGACTATTTTACAAAACTGTTAAAGGTTTAGGGTTTTTCCATTGATGAATTTATGAGTATTTTGATTTCTGATGATAGATTATGAATGTTTAATAATAGTTATACAAGTTTTGTTAAGTGATTTTTAGTGAAGATACAAATTAGGGATTAAATTGTGAAATGTGAAAACTTTGTGGTTAAAATGTGAAAGAAATGAAAAATATGGGCTGATATGAGTACTAGGAAAATTCGGCTAGCATGGGTTTGGGTGAAATTGCATGAATTTGTGATTTTATGAAATAAGGACTAAATTGTAAAAATTGTGAAATAGTTGGGGCAAAAGTGTAAAAGTGCCTTAATGTGAATTTTTGGACTAAATTGAATAGAGAGATAATTAAATAAGTTAATTTTGATAATATATAGATCAAGAAAAGCAAAATTCAGATCTAGATCGGTGGAAAATCAAAGTACTCGACTAATCTACCTATTTCGCCGTTTTTACATTCGAGGTAAGTTCATATGTAATAAATTTCATTGTGAAAATATTTTAAAAGCTTTGATATTTCATAAACTATGAATATGAGACTACGGACATATTCGACAATGATTCGAAGAAGATTTGGCATTGGACATCCCTGTTGAACCTTAGGAATAAATTAGGATACGAATGACATTTTATTAGTGGTTATTATGATTATGTGATCCGGGTGCTAGTTCTGTATGTCCTACCGGTGGCTGAGTATACTGGCATGTGTTGTGGTTACTTAACAGCTTGTGTGAGCAGTACCATGTAGCTACATCTTGACCCACAACTTGTGTGAGCAGGCCCGTTGATAGCTCGAGAGTGAGAATATATGTGATATGAGATTGAGAAAGCATTGGCTATGTATGTGGCACTTTGGTGCGAGATTCTCGAGTATCTAATTTTACTCCAAATAGTTCAACGGGTATATTGAAGATGTGAAATGGTGAGAAATAGATATGAGTCGATACAGGTATGTACGGAGAACTGTATATGCATCGGATAAATTAAAGTTTTGAATACATGGTTAGTTATGTGATTGAAAACATAATAACATTCTGTTTAAATGTTTTGTAGCATGTTATATTTATAATTTGAGTGGTTAATAAGTGATAAGTGTTGCTTATTATTTTCATATGAGCTTACTAAGCTATAAAACTTACTTTATTTATTTTTTTCGTGTTTTATAGTGATTTTAGAGCTAGCTCAGACTCGGGGATTGTCGGAGACATCATCACACTATTAAACTATCATTTTGGTACTTTTGAATCTATGTTTTGGAATATATGGAATGTATAAGAACTTTGGTCACTTTGGTATATAAGTTGCTGATGAATTTAGCCATTTGGTTTGGCTTGTAAATGTCTATGGTTTGGTTTGTATATATAGCCATGAAGGTTGGCTTAATTTGGTTGGTTTGGTTGTGTATATATGTATGTGTGCATATGGTTTTTGTTATGTGATTGAGGTTGGTTTTGTGATGCTTGTTGATAATAGGTATGGTGGTTGATATTAGAGAAGATATATGTTTGTAAATCTTGAGCCAAATGATGCATGTTTGAAATTGTTTAATTAGTTGGAAAGTATAAGTGAATTTGGTATAAATGGATTGACCTATTTTGTGACTTGATTGTTTTGTGGATAATGATATTGAGTTAGCATGAATTAGGTTTGATTTAGTTGGTATGAATGCCTATATATGCTATGTTTTGTGCCATTTGAGTTTTGTGTAGGTACACGCAATTTGGGTGGAAAAATGGCTTGGTAAATATCCTATATTTGTCCACATGAGCAGAGACACGGGCATGTGTCTCAGCCGTGTGTGACACAAGGTTATGTTGCACGGTCGTGTGTTCTGTAACGCCCCGTACCCGAGACCATTGCCGGAGTCGAACACGAGGTGTTAACAGACTTCATTTATTGCTTAAACAGCTCAAAAAATTTAATTTTAGAAATTCCAGACAAGCTAGCTAACTGCGTCGTAGTCGCTTAAAAATTCATATCTCGATTTCTGAAACTCAAAATCCAATTCTGTAAATTTTCCCTGAAACTAGACTCATATATCTATTTACTAATTTTTTTCCAGAATTTTTGGCTAGGCCAATTAGTACAGTTTATTAGTTAAAGTCTCCCCTGTTTCAAGGTTTGACTACTCTGACCTCTGTGTATTACGAATCAGATATCTCTTTGTACAGAATTTCAATGACTATGAAATTTATTTCTCTTAAAACTATACTCAATAATAAATCTGTACATATAAATTATGACTTATAATTATTTTTATAGAATTTACAGTGAATTTCCGAAGTCAGAATAGAGGATCCAAAAATCGCTCTGGCCCTGTTTCACAAAAATTTAAACATCTCATAAAATATAACTTATATACCTATTTCGTCTCTTCCATATGAAAATAGACTCATAATTCTTCAATTCCATATTTTATTCATCATCTAATTATATCTCTACTCTTTTTAATGATTTTTCAAATTCACGTCACTACTACTCTTTGAATCTATTTTATGGTAAATTTTACCTATTTCATGGTTTCCATGGATTAACTAGCAATTTGACATACATAACACCAAATATGATCATAATTCGCCATTCCAATGGATAATCATTACCAAGCATTTTTATACTACTCAATAACCATATCATAAGACCATATATACAAATTGATTATAATGCTATACATGCCATACTCAAAATATACAAGCCATTATGCCAAGATGGTATACGGATAGTGTGAGCATGCCTCCGACCGTTCTCGATTTCCGAGCTGGCTTGTCAACACTACAAGGAATGAAAAGGAGGGAGTAAGCATAAATGCTTAGTAAGTTCACATTCAAATAGCAAGTAACATAACCATATAAGCAAACATAAAACATCATTTGCATAATCATCACCAAGACATTCATATCATATTTTCATTTATCATCTTACCATATTGTTGTTATATCGATTTTTCAACCCGAGGGTTAAGTACATACCTGTTCAAAGTATCCATTTCACAACACTTACCAATACGTCCCTTTCATCTTGAGTATTCCTCCATTTGAGTAGAACTTTACCCGTTGAACACATCGGAATACAATTCGGATACATGGAAAGTTTGCACATAAGTGCCACATATGTAACCAAGCTACTATGTAACCCGCCCATAAGCGAACTCGGACTCAACTCAACGAGCTCGGGCATTCGCATCCATAAGTGAACTCGGGCTCAACTCAACGAGCTCGGATGCCTAGTTACATCTCACGAACTCGGAATCAACTCAACGAGGTCGGATGCCTAGTTACATTTCACGAACTCGGACTCAACTCAACGAGTTCGGACATTCGCATCCATAAGTGAACTCGGACTCAACTCAACGAGTTCGGATGCCCAAATATCCCAGTGACATGTCACTTGTATCCTAATCCATTCCTAAGGTTCAACGGGACCTTTTTCCCAATCATGTGTCTCAACCATCTTCTACGGAATACCGATACCAATACTCGGTAGTATTTCACATTTTCCAAGTATATCACATAATTTGACATATTATCAAACAATTATCACGAGTATAATATTTCATAATAATTATCATATCATTTAAATAACATAAAAACATTTAAAATAATAACTATGTTACCAACATTTACATATGAACTTACCTAGTATGCGAAAATGGATACTTTTACCATTTCGTCCACAACTTGGTATTTTCACCATTTTAGCCCGAATTTCAATTTTCCTTGCTCTATCATTTAAAATATAGTCTAATTAGGACTCACATTATTCAAATTGACCCAAAATCATATTTTGGAAAAATTACAATTTTGCCCCTAAACTTTTGCATATTTACACTTTTGACCCAAAGCTTGTAAATTAAACTTCAGCCTATTTTCTTATGTTTTATGACATGCTGATCATTTTTCCTTTCTATGGCAACATCAAATTCTCCCTCTAACATGTACTTATGACTATTAGGTATTTTTACCGATTAAGCCCTTTTGCTCGTTTTCACTGAAAACCGAGTAGCACAAGCTGTCTAACATAATTTAAAACCTCATATTCTATCATAAAACACCAAAATACACAAATTTCACCTATGGGTATTTTTCCAAATATGAACCCTAGGTTAAATTATTGCTAGCATAAGCTAAATCGAGCTACCGGGACTCCAAAAACGTAAATAACTTGAAAAACGGGGCTATAATGGACTTACAATCGAGCTTGGAAGCTTGAAAAACCCTAGCCATGGTTTATCCTTGCTATTTTCGGCCATGGGGTTGAAGATGAGCAAAATTGGCTTTTAATTTTGTATTTTAATTCATTTTACCCCTAAATGATGAAAATGCCCTTACTACTAAACTTTCCAAAAATTCCATCTATGTCCAATTTTTGTCCATAAACATAGAAATTGGTAAAATTTCTATTTAAGACCTCCTAATTAATATTTCAAAACAATTTCATACTAGAAACTTCTAGAATGCAAGTTTTGCAAATTATTCGATTTAGTCCCTAATTTCAATTTAAGCAGTTTAGGCATAGGATTTCATCACGAAATGTTCACACAATCATGCAATCATATCATAAACATCAAAATAATTATAAAATAATTATTTCTATCTCGGATTTTGTGGTCACAAAACCACTATTCCGACTAGGCCCAAAATCAGGATATTACAACTCTCCCCCTTTAGGGATTTTCGTCCCCAAAATCTTACCGAAAAAGTGGTCTTCACTTTTAATCTCATATTCGGTGTCAAGAACTTTCACTTAGACTGTACCTCCAATACATCTCTTTAATTTCTCATATGATCTGAAAGCTTACAGTCTCAACTCTCAACTATTCTTAAATTTTCAACCCTTCTCAGTTTCCCATGATATCATGACATAAAACCCGGATCTTAACTTGATTAATGGAGACCAAAATTCCAAGAAATCCAACAATCAAAGAGACTCGAATTTCCATGAATCGATGAGTAGGGATTTCATTCAATCCGATATGATTTATAGATCTCGCCAAACATTTAACAATAGGATACATCACATTTTCCTCTTTCTGCCATGGAAATAATTCTGATATGGCCTCAAGAATAATCCTTCTCATTTCCATCCCAATATAAACACTGACAAGGATAATTTTGATAGTCCCAATGCTCAGCTTTAACCCCTTTAACAACTCCGATTTTATGTAACATCGAATGCTCTAAACTATCACATTACCTCACCGTCTTGAAACACATCACAATTCATACAACAAGATATTATCGAAAGTCGTGAAGTCTTTACTCAATGTAGACTAGTCTAGTTCGACGCTTGGTTACCAATATTCTCATCTATCCGAACTTTGTCAACATGTAATAAACTTTTCAACTTTCACAAAATGAAAACCTTATCATTCGTAGTGACTTTAACTAATATCAAACTTTTTCTAATAAATATACACTTCTCGCTCGGACTATTTACTCTTTTATCCGTACAAAAATGAAATTCTATTATCGGACTTAGGAAAAATAATCCTGAATAATTGTCGCATGAAATCTTTCAAATAGATAATTCACCATACCGACTAAAACTCGCGCTTTTATCACTTATGCCTTTACGATGTCAAATCCTTACACGTAAATTAGAAAAAAAACCCCAATACTAAAATCACCACATTACCAAGATCAAATTAGAAGTATAGTCATATTTGACATGATTATCACGAGTGAAGAACGACTTGAACACGAGTCATAATTGACAAATTATGGAACAAAGATAACAAGAAAACCGAATAAAGAAATCCAAAATAGAGAAATCCGAATAAAGAAATCCGAATAAAGAAACCCAAGATACGATACTATCTTTGGAGAATCGAAAACCAAGCCGAGAATCGAAAACCAAACTCATAGAGAAAATACTTAATACCCCGATAATTCTTCAAAGAAAGAAAGTCCAAAAGAAAACATCATTTAATCCCACTAGAATCAAGTATAACAAGAACAATATATCTTCCTATACATATATATCGGATGAAGCATCAAGTAGAAGAAACAGAATCATAATATCATATGTATTCTCTCATCAATTCTTATCGATTTAAAATGAAATAGAATACCCGATGAAAAATAGAGCAATATCAATTATAAACCAGTCAGACTACCAATGCTTTCATCCAACACCGTGATTAAAAGACATTCCCATATAACAAGAATTTCTTCGAAAGATCAATAGCCATAGAAATATTTCTCGAGAACGGGTAAACACATAGAACATCTCAAAAGAGATCACTAAATCTGTCCCAATCATAACCATCACACTCGATAGTTCACATTTCAAATATCATTTCCCCAACTAGTTCTGCGTCACAAATTTCATATTAAACCATTCACTAAAGAAGGCCAGTTCAATAAATTTTGATTTACACTTTTCTCGACCTTGCACTCGAGTAATTCGATTTACCAAGGAGAATTCCTTTTCTAACTCGAACAAAGCATAATTCCAATAATCTTTACGTCAATCCGATACTTTATCGCTCGACTTTACTTATCAGCTCATTTTCAATCTCTGATCATACTTATAATTATTCTATCACTCGAACTCTTTGGGTTCTCAACCGAAACTTATTCAATACAAATCTCATGAAATTCCATTATAAGTACCATTTCGGTAAGGGAGGGGTTGTAGGACCTCTCGACTCGACTTTTTTTATACATACACATATGACACAACTTCCATCATCATAACAACATCATCAAAATCATGTCATTCATTCATGTTGGCTTACACCAATTTTCCTATTGTCCCATTTAGACAATATACTTATGCATACATTCTATGTTTTCTAGATAGCTTTACTTATCCATTCATTTAATTAAATTAAGTCATGCTCATGACATCATATAAGGCCAAACAAACATAGATATTTGCACCACAATCATAACTTTCATTTCGTATCATCATCATGTACATGTCATTACAATTATATAATTCACCCAACAATTTAACACGTATAAGTTCATTTCATTATAATCCTTTATCTCATAAAAATTATATATCATTAGCATTCATCAACATTCGACGTCCAAATCAAAACAAGGACATTTTTATTCGTATCATAATATTATGACTTTTATTCATACCTCTACTACTTTCTATTTATTCCGTTCATCTTTTCAAGTAAGCCATATACACTACATCATATGAGCATTAAGCAAATATGAATATTTATCACATATGTATCATAAATCTTTATTCATACTTTTCTGAACCGATACTTATCATAATCATAATTTTACTCAAATACCTTCACATAACATTGAACATGGTCAGCGTAGCTCGCTTGGAGAGTACCTGTCTAAATAGACGGTACTCATACGCGTCGGAAGACATCACACTATCACAGATCAGTGGCATGTATAGCTAAACTTTTACACATGCTAGGTTAGTCCGAGAACCGACTAAACCTACTCTGATACCACCAAATGTAACGCTCCGTACCCGATACCATTGTCGGAGTCGAACACGAGGTGTTAATAGACTTAATTTATTGCTTAAACAGCTCAAACAATTTAATTTTAGAAATTCCAGACAAGCTGGCTAACTGCATCACAGTCGCTTAAAAATTCATATCTCGAGTTCTGAAACTCAAAATCCAATTCTGTAAATTTTCCCTGAAACTAGACTTATATATCTATTTACTAATTTTTTTCTAGAATTTTTGGCTAGGCCAATTAGTACAGTTTATTAGTTAAAGTCTCCCCTGTTTCAGGGTTTGGCTGCTCTAACCTCTATGTATTATGAATCAGATATCTCTCTGTACAAAATTTCAATGACTATAAAGTTTGATTCTCTTAATACTAGACTAAATAAGAAATCTATACATATAAATTATGACTTCTAATTATTTTTATAAATTTACGGTGAATTTTCAAATTCAGAATAGAGGATCTAGAAATCGCTCTGGCCCTATTTCACAAAAATTTAAACATCTCATAAAATATAACTCATATACCTGTTTCGTCTCTTCCATATGAAAATAGACTCATAATTCTTCAATTCCATATTTTATTCATCATCTAATTATATCTCTACTCTTTTTAATGATTTTTCAAATTCACATCACTACTGCTTCTTGAATCTATTTTATGGTAAATTTTACCTATTTCATGGTTTCCATGGATTAACTAGCAATTTGACATACATAACACCAAATATGATCATAATTAGCCATTCCAATGGCTAATCATTACCAAGCATTTTTATACTACTCAATAACCATATCATAAGACCATATATACAAAATGATTATAATGCTATACATGCCATACTCAAAATATACAAGCCATTATGCCAAGATGGTATACTTATAGTGTGAGCATGCCTCCGACTGCCCCGATTTCCGAGCTGGCTTGTCAACACTACAAGGAATGAAAAGGAGGGAGTAAGCATAAATTCTTAGTAAGTTCACATGCAAATAGCAAGTAACATAACCATATAAGCAAACATAAAACATCATTTGCATAATCATCACCAAGACATTCATATCATATTTTCATTTATCATCTTACCATATTGTTGTTATATCGATTTTTTAACCCGAGGGTTAAGTACATACCTATTCAAAGTATCCATTTCACAACACTTACCAATACGTCCCTTTCATCTTGAGTATTCCTCCATTTGAGTAGAACTTTACCCGTTGAACACATCGGAATATAATTCGGATACATGGAAAGTTTGAATATAAGTGCCACATATGTAGCCAAGCTACTATGTAACCCGCCCATAAGCGAACTCGGACTCAACTCAACGAGCTCGGGCGTTCGCATCCATAAGTGAACTCGGGCTCAACTCAATAAGCTCGGATGCCTTGTTACATCTCATGAACTCGGACTCAACTCAATGAGCTCGGATGCCTAGTTATAATTCACGAACTCGGACTCAACTCAACGAGTTTGGACATTCACATCCATAAGTGAACTCGGACTCAACTCAACGAGTTCGGATGCCCAAATATCCCAGTGACATGTCACTTGTATCCTAATCCATTCCTAAGGTTCAACGGGACCTTTTTCCCAATCATGTGTCTCAACCATCTTCTACGGAATACCGATACCAATACTCGGTAGTATTTCACATTTTACAAGTATATCACATAATTTGACATATTATCAAACAATTATCACAAGTATAATATTTCATAATAATTATCATATCATTTAAATAACATAAAAACATTTAAAATAATAACTATGTTACCAACATTTACATATGAACTTACCTAGTATGCGAAAATGGATACCTTTACCATTTTGTCCACAACTTGGTATTTTCACCATTTTAGCCTGAATTTCAGTTTTCCTTGCTCTATCATTTAAAATATAGTCTAATTAGGACTCACATTATTCAAATTGACCCAAAATCATATTTTAAAAAAATCACAATTTTTCCCCTAAACTTTTGCATATTTACACTTTTGCCCTAAAGCTCGTAAATTAAACTTCAGCCTATTTTCTTATGTTTTATGACATGCTGATCATTTTTTCCTTCTATGGCAACATCAAATTCTCACTCTAACATGTACTTATGACTATTAGGTATTTTTACCGATTAAGCCCTTTTGCTTGTTTTCACTTAAAACCGAGTAGCACAAGCTGTCTAACATAATTTAAAACCTCATATTCTATCATAAAACACCAAAATACACAAATTTCACCTATGGGTATTTTTCCAAATATGAACCCTAGGTTAAACTATTGCTAGCATAAGCTAAATCGAGCTACCGGGACTCCAAAAACATAAAGAACTTGAAAAACGGGGCTAGAATGGACTTACAATCGAGCTTGGAAGCTTGAAAAACCCTAGCCATGGTTTCTCCTTACTATATTCGGCCATGGGGTTGAAGATGAGCAAAATTGGCTTTTAATTTTGTATTTTAATTCATTTTACCCCTAAATGACCAAAATGCCCTTACTACTAAACTTTCCAAAAATTCCATCCATGTCCAATTTTTGTCCATAAACTTAGAAATTGGTAAAATTTCTATTTAAGACCTCCTAATTAATATTTCAAAACAATTTCATACTAGAAACTTCTAGAATGCAAGTTTTGCAAATTATTCGATTTAGTCCCTAATTTCAATTTAAGCACTTTAGGCATAGGATTTCATCACGAAATATTCACACAATCATGCAATCATATCATAAACATCAAAATAATTATAAAATAATTATTTCTATCTCAGATTTTGTGGTCACAAAACCACTATTCCGACTAGGCCCAAAATCAGGATATTACATGTCCCTTGGTATTGAATTAAAAACAAAGTCAATATGCTCCACACGGCCTCACACATGGGTGTGTGACTTGACTGTGTGGCTTAAGTCAATATACCTTACAGGATTGGCACGGCTTACCACACGACCTGGCACACAGTTGTGTGTGGCCATTTTTAGGGCACACGAGCTAGCCACATGGGCATGTATGTTGGCCGTGTGACCCAAGTCAGAGAGTTAGACTGGGTCAGACATAGGCTGGGACACGACCATGTGCTCCCATTTCGAATGTCCACAAGGCCTACGACACAGGCGTGTCTTTGACCGTGTGGGAGACACGGCCGGGACACACGGGCGTGTGTCCCCTGTTTTTGAGTCTATGAGTTTCAAAAGTTTCTAAAGTTATTGGTTTAGTCCCAAACCACCTCGAATGCATGTTTTGGGCCTCGTAGGCTTGTATTAGGGACGATATGTATGTTATTGATTGAAGATTAAATGAATTTTGAAATTGTATGTGGAATGTATGTGTAAATGTATAATATGTTCGGTAATGCTTTGTAACCCTATTTTGACATTGAATACGGGTGAGGTGTGTTACATTTATTGGTATTAAAGCTACGATTTAGTTAATTCTCAGACTAACGTGGCTTGTGTGAGAGTTTAGCTATACATGCCATATATAACCTGTGATAGTGTGATGACTCCTGACAATTTATGTAACACCCTGAATTTGGGCCTAGAAGTTTTGGGCCTTGAGCATGGGAGCGGTTGAAGGCAGCTTATAATATTCTGTTGTGCATGCAAATTTCGTTAATTAAGGCTTGTTTTAGTGGTTAAGTGTGCTGAGAAGTGTTGGAGAAGTCCCGGGTTCAAACCTGGACTCTAGCAAAAATTTTGGTTTAAGGTGAATCAAACCCTGGGTGTAGTAGGTAGGCCTTAAGAATATTGTTGGAGAAATTGTGACACAAAAAGCCTTGTGGCTTAATGGCAAGTGGCGTGTGGAGCATTTGAGGGAAGGCATGGGTTCGAATCCCATGGCAAGCAAAGAGCATTTATTTTGCTAACAGGGGGCGGCAAGAGTTGGTGTTGAATTTAAACTCTGATGTTAGAGGGATCCCACATCGGGAAGCTAAAATAAGAGTGGATGGGAAGCTAGCTTTAAATAGAGAGAACCATGAGGGGAGTAAAGGTACCTTTCTTGGCTGATCCCTTTCGCTTTACGGCGTGCTCGTTTGGGTTGGGCATCGGCTAAGAGTGCTTAGAGCGTGGATTAACTCCAATCTCCAATCAGGTGTGTATTTCTCACTACTCTAGTTGTTGGATGCCTACTTCGGGCCGCGATGGGCCGAAAGGGGCCATGTGGGCCCAATGGGCCTACGGGCCCAATTGGATAAGTTGTTTGATTGTGTAGTAAATATTGGACTAGGCTAGGTGAATCGCATATCTGTGGCTAGGTTTGAGCTAAAAGGCCACACGAGCGCAGTGGGACCATTTGGGCTGAGAATGGGCTTTAGGGCCATTCGTATTGTTATGCATGTTTAGAATACTTTAGTTTACCAATTACTGAAATGCCCTCGACTTGTGAAATTACCGTTTTACCCTCGATTTATAGAATTATTGTTTTACCCTCGATTTACAAAATTATCATTTTACCCTCGATTTTCAGAATTACCATTTTACCCTCGATTTATAGAATTACTGTTTTATCCTCGATTTGTTACCCTCGATTTATAGAATTACCGTTTTACCCTCGATTTATAGAATTACTGTTTTATCCTTGATATACAGAATTATCGTTTTACCCTCGATTTATAGAATTACCGTTTTACCCTCGATTTATAGAATTATTATTTTACCCTCGATTTATAGAATTATTATTTTACGCTCGATATACAAAATTATCGTTTTACCCTTTATTTACAGAATTACTATTTTACCCTCGATTTATAAAGTTACTAATATACCCTTGGTTTACAAAATTACCAAAATACCCTCAATTATGAAAATTACCCAAATACCCCTGATTTGTAAAAATACCAAAATACCCCTGTAGGGTAGAATTACCGAGATACCCTTGTGGGGTAAAATAACCATTTTGCCCCTAGGGTGTTAAATGACTGTTTTGCCCTTGCGGGCAAGAGACTAACTTGGACTGTGTGGTTGACGGATTTGATTGTGAATATATGTTGGTGATATGAATGACATGACTGTGACTGTTTGATTCAAATATGGGCATGATATTCTGATTCTGTATGTTGTATGCCATGACATGTGTATCTGTTGCATGGGATATGGGTTATATTGATGGAGGAAGCGTTCTGGTGGCTATGCCACAAATATCTGTTTCTGGTGGCTCTGCCACAATATCTGTATCTGGTGACTCTGTCACAATATCTGTTGACCGATCGATGGCTGAGTGGGTTGAGCTATTCCCCACATGGAGTGTAGGGTTGGTACGGGGGTGTATATGGCTGGATTGGGTTGGGATTGCATTCACATTCGATTCGATTCGACATTACTAATACCGATTCGATTCGATTCTATTATCGATACCGATTCGATTCTAATTACATCCTAATTTTGATTTTGATTCTGATTTTAATTCTGTCACCTAATTCTAATTCTGATTCTGATTCTGATTCTGATTCTGTCACCTGATTCTGATTCGAATTCTCATTTTGGTTCTAATTCTGATAATGTTTCTTATTCTATAATGGGCTAAGGTCCATCTGGTACTGTCTATTGTAATGGGCTAAGGCCCGATTGGTACTGAAACTGTAAGTAAGGCTGGGGCCAGACTTTTAATTCTTTTAGATAACTAACTGTTCCTTTTTATAGTAGGGGATTTCACACTGAGTTTTCGTAAACTCACTCCGTTTATTAACCTTTCAGGTAATTTCCAGCCTTAAATGGATCGGGGCTGCGAGGGGCTCGGAGGAAGCCACACACACTGTTTATGTTACAGTTTTGATTATTACCTTTAAATGTTTTATGTGGGTTGTAGTAAAGCCGTTGTAATTTTCTGAATTTCAAATTTGGAATTTTATTTATTGTTCTTATAATTGCTAATATTAGAACACGATTTTCCAAAGCAACTACTGTTGTTCAAAACATCACGTAACCGCAATTGTTTTTAAAGTAAGTTTTCGCAACTACCAAGATTTTTACAAAGTTGTTAAGAATGTTATTCAGCTGAGGTTTTCTAACAAGGTTTAAAAAGGGTATAAGTTTTTAATTATTAAGAAGGGTTTTTAATGGAAACATAGTTTTCGAAAAATACTTCAATGTGACACGCCAGATTCGAACCAAACTTCCAGGCCGGGTTTGGGGTGTTACACTTAGTGGTATCAGAGCCAGGTTGCAACAACTCGGCTATGGATTGGGTTTTCAAAGGTTGAATTTTAAAAAATTATTTTCACCCACGTGGTCTATTTGAAGTATTTCTCTTAAAAAGTGTGGCACACCGAGTCTCTGGCGCCGAATCCGTATGTCTTCTGAATACTTTTGTCTATTTAGAAATTGAAATACTATGGATTCCTTAGGTATTGGTCTGAATTTAAATTTGGTATTTATTTTATGTGGATGTGATGTTTGGATATAGAAATTGTATATATGTGTGATAAATATGTGTTTGCTTCAGTGAATAAGTGTTGTATGTATGAGATGTTTCAAGTTCTAGTTGAAGTGTGATAGTGATAGTAGGATCAGAGTGCGCAGCTGTAGCGTAGTGGGTTAGATGTTACACGACTACCCTGTTAGATGGAAATTTCGAGGACGAAATTTCTTTCAGGGAGGTAGAGTTGTAACACCCTGAATTTGGGCCTAGAAGTTTTGGGCCTTGAGCATGGGAGCGGTTGAAGGCAGCCTATAATATTTTGTTATGCATGCAAATTTCGTCAATGAAGGCTTGTTTTCATGGTTAAGTGTGTTGAGAAGTGTTGGAGAAGTCCCGGGTTCAAACCTGGACTCTAGCAAAAATTTTGGTTTAAGGTGAATCAAACCCTGGGTGTAGTAGGTAGGCCTTAAGAATATTGTTGGAGAAATTGTGACACAAAAAGCCTTGTGGCTTAGTGGCAAGTGGCGTGTGGAGCATTTGAGGGGAGGCATGGGTTCGAATCCCATGGCAAGCAAAGAGCATTTATTTTGCTAACAGGGGGCGGCAAGAGTTGGTGTTGAATTTAAACTCTGATGTTGGAGGGATCCCACATCGGGAAGCTAAAATAAGAGTGGATGGGAAGCTAGCTTTAAATAGAGAGAACCATGAGGAGAGTAAAGGTACCTTTCTTGGCTGATCCCTTTCGCTTTATGGCGTGCTCGTTTGGGTTGGGCGTTGGCTAAGAGTGCTCGGAGCGTGGATTAACTCCAGTCTCCAATCAGGTGTGTATTTCTCACTACTCTAGTTGTTGGATGGCTACTTTGGGCCGCGATGGGCCGAAAGGGGCCATGTCGGCCCAATGGGCTTACGGGGCCAATTGGATAAGTTGTTTGATTGTGTAGTAAATATTGGACTAGGCTAGGTGAATCGTATATCTGTGGCTAGGTTTGGGCTAAAAGGGCCACACGAGCGTATGGGACCATTTGGGCCGAGAATAGGCTTTAGGGCCATTCGTATTGTTATGCATGTTTAGAATACTTTAGTTTACCAATTACTGAAATACCCTCGACTTGTGAAATTACCGTTTTACCCTCGATTTATAGAATTATTGCTTTACCCTCGATTTACAAAATTATCGTTTTACCCTCGATTTACAGAATTACCGTTTTACCCTCGATTTATAGAATTACTATTTTATCCTCGATTTACAGAATTATCGTTTTACCCTCGATTTACAGAATTACCGTTTTACCCTCGATTTATAAAATTACTGTTTTATCCTCGATTTACAGAATTATCGTTTTACCCTCGATTTATAAAATTATCATTTTACCCTCGATTTATAGAATTATTATTTTACCCTCGATTTACAAAATTATCGTTTTACCCTTGATTTATAGAATTACTGTTTTACCTTCGATTTATAAAGTTACTGATAGACCCTTGGTTCACAAAATTACCAAAATACCCTCGATTATGAAAATTACTAAAATACCCCTGATTTGTAAAAATACCGAAATACCCCTGTAGGGTAGAATTACCGAGATACCCTTGTGGGGTAAAATTACCATTTTGCCCCTAGGGTGTTAAATGACTGTTTTGCCCTTGTGGGCAAGAGACTAACTTGGACTGTGTGGTTGACGGATTTGATTGTGAATATATGTTGGTGATATGAATGACATAACTATGACTGTTTGATTCAAATATGGGCATGATATTCTGATTCTGTATGTTGTATGCCATGACATGTGTATCTGTTACATGGGATATGGGTTATATTGATGGAGGAAGCGTTCTGGTGGCTATGCCACAAATATTCTGCTTTCGGTGGCTATGCCACAAATATTCTGATCGTGGCTCGCCACAATATATCAGATCTGGTGACTCTGTCACAATATCTGTTGACCGATCGATGGCTGAGTGCCGATCATGTTACCGAAGGCTGTGTGCCGTTATTGTGGGCTTCGTATCGATATTGTGGGCGTCGTGTTGATTATAGACCTGTTATCGATGGCTCTGTGCCAACCTAAATATGGCTTTGTGCCATCTTGACTATGGCTTCGTGCCAAACGTATTTACCTGTGGCTATGTGCCTAGCATATTTGTTGACGACTCTGTGTCGATCATATTTACCGAAGGTTGTGCGCTAGTTATATTACTATAACTGATGGCTATGTGCCAAAGTTATTACAGTTATCTATGGCTTTGTGCCACGTATTCTGTTAAGTGGCTTGTCCACGTACTGGAGGCTTTGCCTCAACTTACTGATAACTAAGCAGCAAAGCTGCAACTGTGGAGTTTAGGGCTGGGTGGGTAGAGCTATTCCCCACATGGAGTGTAGGGTTGGTACGGGGGTGTATATGGCTGGATTGGGTTGGGATTGCATTCACATTCTGATTCTGATTCTGTTACTAATACTGATTCTGATTCTGATTTTGTTACTGATACTAATTCTGATTCTAATTCTGTCACCTAATTCTGATTCTGATTCTGATTTTAATTCTGTCACCTAATTCTGATTCTGATTCTGATTCTGATTCTGATTCGAATTCTCATTTTGGTTCTAATTCTGATAATGTTTCTTATTCTGTAATGGGCTAAGGTCCATCTAGTACTGTCTATTGTAATGGGCTAAGGCCCGATTGGTACTGAAATTGTAAGTAAGGCTGGGGCCAGACTTTTAATTCTTTTAGATAACTGACTGTTCCTTTTTATAGTAGGGGATTTCACACTGATTCTTCATAAACTCACTCCGTTTATTAACCTTTCAGGTAATTTCCAGCCTTAGATGGAACGGGGCTGCGAGGGGCTCGGAGGAAGCCACACACACTGTTTATGTTACAGTTTTGATTATTACCTTTAAATGTTTTATGTGAGTTGTAGTAAAGCCATTGTAATTTTCTAGATTTCAAATTTGGAATTTTATTTATTGTTCTTATAATTACTAGTATTAGAACACGGTTTTCCAAAGCAACTACTGTTGTTCAAAACATCACGTAACCGCAATTGTTTTTAAAGTAAGTTTTCGCAACTACCAAGATTTTTACAAAGTTGTTAAGAATGCTATTCAGCTAAGGTTTTCTAACAAGGTTTAAAAAGGGTATAAGTTTTTAATTATTAAGAAGGGTTTTTAATGGAAACATGGTTTTCGAAAAATACTTCAATGTGACACGCCAGATTCGAGCCAAACTTCCAGGTCGGGTTTGGAGTGTTACAATTTAAACTATTTTTCATGTAGTAAATGGATCCCAATCGAGCTGTAGCTGATAATGTTGAAAGTCATGCGCCTGCCTCCTTCACAGAGTAGCGCAGTCAGAGTAGAGACCCGTATCGGGTAGCCAGGGAGGAGAGGCTAAAAAAGCCTTCTTCCAGTTGATGAATGAGTGGTTTACCGAGTATGCTCGAAAAAATTCAGTTGCTTAATAACCTCCACCCCTACCTAATCCCCAACTGGTTCCCATAGTCTTGCAAGGTGTAGAGTTTTTATGACTGAATAAGTCGCCAGTTGATAAGATTCAAAAACACAGAGCCGAAGAGTTTAGAGCTAATGTTGACAACAATACTAAGAGAGTTGAGTTTAGGCTTGAAAATACAATTCGGGTGTTTGATGAACTTTCGTGCACCCCGGCAGAGTGTTTAAAATATGCTGTTTCACTTTTGAGGGATACCGTGTATCAGTGGTGGAATACTCTAGTGTCAGTGGTGCCAAGAGAAAGAGTTACCTGAGATTTCTTTCAAGATGAGTTCAAGAAGAAATACATCATCAGTCAACGGTTCATTTATCAAAAGCGAAAAAGTTCCTAGAATTGAAACAAAGCTGTATGACTGTGACTGAATATGAGCGAGAGTTTGTTAGACTTCATAAATATGCTCAAGAGTATGTTTCCACTTAGGCAATCATGTGTAAAATATTTGAAGATGGGTTAAATGGAGACATTAGATTGCTAGTCGGGATTCTAGAGTTGAAGGAATTTGTTGTACTTGTTGACAGAGCCTATAAAGCCAAAAAACTTGGCAAAGAAAAGAGAAAAGCTGATTTTGAGGCTAGAGATTCGAGGAAAAGATCGATGAATAAGCCATATCAATCTTCGTCAAAGAAATCAAGAGATTTGTACACTCGTTCAAATGCTTCAATCGGGTATTCGAGTAGAGATCGTGGAAAACAATACTCAAGTCCTAAAGCTCAAGCTATATCAATATCGAGTGTTGGCAGTGTGAGAAATAATAGACCTGAATGTCAAAGATGTGGAAGACGTCATCCTGGTGAATGTAGAATGAATGACTGAGCTTGTTTCAAATGTGGCTCGCAAGATCACTTTATTCGAAATTGTTCTGAGTTAAATGAGAAATATACATATCAAAATGCAAGATCAAGCAACACAGTTGCTAGAGGGAGACAACTCGAAACACTGGAAGTATGAGTGGTAATCATGGTATTACAAGAGATTCTACAGTAAGATCAGAGGCAAGAGCACCTGCTAAAGCCTAAGTGATTCGCGCTCGCGAAGATGCTTCATCACCTTATGTTATCACTGGTACATTTTCTCTTTATGACAGTAATGTTATTGCTTTGATTGATCATGGGTCAACTCATTCGTATATTGGTATGAATTTGGTGTCTAGTAAGAGTTTTCCTATTGAGTCTACTGAGTTTGTGATTAAAGTATAGAACCCCTTAAGCAAGTATGTTCTAGTTGATAAAGTTTACAAGAACTGTCCTTGAATGATTCGGGGTTACTATTTTCCGGCTAATTTGATGCTATTACCATTTGATGAGTTCAATGTAATTCTGGGTATGGATTGGTTGACGCTACATGATGCTATTGTGAGTTGTAGATGAAAGATAATTGAATTGAAATTTCAAAATAGTGAAATCCTTCGAATTGAATTTGATGAGTCAAGTGGATCGCTTGTCGTGATTTCCTCTATGTCAACTCAGAGATGTGTGAGAAAAGGTTGCCAAGCTTATCTTGCTTATGTTTTGGATACAAAAGTGTCTGAATCTAAGATTGAATCAGTTCCAATTGTCTGTGAGTATCCGATGTGTTTCCAGAAGAATTACTAGGGTTACCACCAATTAGAGAAGTTGAGTTTGCTATTGAGTTAGTACCAGGAACATCATCGATATCTATAGCTCCATATAAAATGGCCCAGACAGAATTAAAAGAATTGAAAGCTTAGTTGCAAGAGTTAACTGATAGAGGTTTTGTACGACCTAGTTTTTTTCGCCTTGGGGTGTGCCAGTGTTGTTAGTAAAGAAGAAAGACGGGTTAATGAGAATGTGTATTGATTATTGACAACTCAAAAAAGTTACGATAAAGAACAAGTATCCATTGCCAAGAATAGATGACTTGTTTGATCAGTTGAAAGGGGCAATAGAATTCTCGAAGATTGATTTGAGATCGGGCTATTATCAGTTGAGGGTTAAATATTCAGATGTGCTGAAAACTGCGTTTAGAACAAGGTACGGGAATTATAAATTTCTTGTTATGCCTTTCGGATTGACTAATGCTCTTGCAGTTTTTATGGATTTGATGAATCGGATTTTTAGACCGTATTTAGACAAATTCGTTGTTATATTCATTAGCGACATTTTGATCTATTCATGAGATGAGTCTGAGCATGTCGAGCATTTGAGGATTGTGCTACAAACCTTGAGAGATAAGCAACTATATACTAAATCCAATAAATACGAGTTTTGGCTCTGAGAGGTTGGATTTCTAGGACACTTTGCTTTAGTGAAGGGTATACGAGTTAATCCAAGCAAGATTTCTGCAGTTGTTGACTAGAAACCACCTAGAAATGTATCCAAAGTCAGAAGCTTTCTGGGGTTAGCTGGTTATTATCGACGTTTTTCAAAGGATTTTCAATGATTGCTACACCGATGATTAGACTGCTAAAAAAAGATGTGAAGTTTGAGTGGTCCGAAAAATGTCAACAGAGTTTTGAACAGTTGAAAACATTGTTAACTGAGGCACTATTGTTGGTTCAACCTGAGTTGGGTAAAGAATTTGTGATTTCCAGCGACGCGTCATTAAACGGTTTGTGTTGCGTTTTGATGCAAGAAGGAAAAGTGATAACTTATGCCTCTAAAAAGTTGAAACCACATGAAAAGAATTATCTGGCGCATGATTTAGAGTTGGCCGCTATTTTTTCACATTGAAAATTTGGCGTCATCATTTGTACGTGAAAAGTGCCACATCTTGACAAATCACAAAAGTTTAAAGTATATAATGACTCAAAAATATCTGAATTTGCATCAACGAAGATGGCTCAAGTTGCTGAAAGACTATGAGTTAGTTATTGATTATCATCCGGGGAAAGCGAATGTAGTCGCAGATGCTTTGAGTAGAAAATCATTATTTATCTTGAGAGCGATGAATACTCAACTAACCATATCTGATAATGGTTCGATTTTAGCAGAGTTGAAAGCTAAACCAGTATTTTTTTAGCAAATTTGTGAGGCTCAGAAGTTTGATAACGAGTTACAAGCTAAAAGGTTGCAATGTGAGTCGACTAGTGATTCAGACTTTAAGATCGAATCTGATGATTGTTTAATGTTCCAAGGTAGAGTTTGCATACCGATAGATCCAGAGCTTATACAGAAAATTTTGAATGAAGCACACAGTGGATGTTTATCTGTTCACTGTAACGCTTGGGTTTGTGCAAGTGTACACAGTCGTTATCAAGTAATAAGAAAGTATCGATTTATCATCTACATAGGGATTGTATTAGTGCTAAGTCACTTAATTTGTAAAAGTGTATTAACAATTTGATAAATAAAAACAATATAATTGAGAATTGATGAAAAATTAAGTATATGAAACTAAATGCAATGATCCCTAATGCAATTTATCCTAAGTATGCAAACTATATGAATGAGATAGATTTTAGCAGAATTAACACAATAAGCAACAATTATAACATAAATAAGCGAGGACAATTACTTTAATTAAACTCAAATTATTATCAACATGCTTATCAATATTCGAAAAAACATTCTATGACAACTCGATCTTTCATGAGTTTGGAAACCACGTTAGGGCCTTTCGGAATCCTTTACTTAGTAAATACACATTTTACTGATCCTTATTTACTAAGGGTTTCTTAGTATTCATGCGATGTAACAGTGACGTGTTAGGTTTGAAACAGTTTAATCACTCAAATCTAAAAACTATGCAGATAATAGAGCCTAGTTAGGGATGTTATGCAACCTGCAACTTAATCGGGTTAGGATCTAAATTGAGCATGCACATTTCAATTATGCGTCCATTAGCCATCGTCTAGTTAGGATTGCTCAGCTAAATTAGGTGCATTTCAATCACGTATGAACAAAATATAGGCTTGATTTTAATTGAAATCATGATCAATTGAGGCACAAATATTATAAGCATGAATCAAATAATTATTATTAAATAAAAGCAATCATCCTAGCTTACATAAAATTAAGCTATCATTGTTGTAAACAAGAAAAAAGAACACATAGCAAACATTCTTGAATTAAATTAAAGTAAGAAAGATTAAACCCAATTCAGAGTGGCTATCACCCAAGACTCTGACTGATGAGGGCTCCTTCATTCCTTCGCTTTGCTCCTTTATTGATGGCTCTCCGAGGTGGCCGAACAAGGGTTCTTTAAGAGGCTAATTTGCTCAAAATATTTATGCAAAGATGATGATAGGCGTGAGGGCTAAGAAAGCTAAGATAATTGAGAGAGGAGAGAATGATGAATGAGTGAGCGATGATTGAAAAAGTGAGAAAGGGGCTCTAATTTATAGGTGAGGCATGAGAGCTAGTTTGCTAAAAATATGAGTGGCCATCTTTCAAAACTCCTTCTAAGGGTGGCTGGCCATGAATTGAAGGATTGTGGCTGATTTTGCTTGATTCTTGGCCAATTTGAGTGCCACAACAACTCAGGACTAAGACTCGGTCACCAGCAAATCTTCGGGCAAATCTTTGATTTCTTCAACCCTTCAAGGACCTTGTGTAATTAAACCAAAAGATGGTTTATGAACCTCCATATTCAGCCAAATTTTGGGTTGGCTTGGCCCTCTAATTGGACAGTTTTGTAATCAAATTAAAGTTCTCAAACCTGTCCAAAAATAAATTAATAAGTTAGAGGACCAAAGAATTAAATTTTGCCAACTTAATTAAATTAATTAAAATGCAAATTATTAATGAAATATTTAAAAATGAATTATTAAATATAATTTTATAATTTATTATTAATTTAATAATACATGGCCCAATTTATGTCATAAAAATATAATATGCTCAATTTAATATAAAATAAGCCATTTTATGCATGAAAACTATATAATAAAGCATAAAATCACATTTTAATAATTTTTATATCCTGTTTTCATATTTTCACATATTTCATTAATTTATTAAACAATTACTTGGTTTTAACAACAAATTTAAGTAAAAAGGAGATAATTTATGTAGGAAAAATCCTATATATTTTTCTATTTACACACCCCCAAACTTAAATAATTGCTCGTCCCAAGTAATGTTCATGCACAGCACAAGGTCTTGCTAAAGCAAAATTGCTAAAAGTGTAAGCAGCATCAATCATTGCCCCTATATTCATGTATTAATAAATTCATGCTCATCGATCTTCTTCATTAACAAGTAATTCATATGCAACCATTTTGAAAATTTTATACTAAGTTTCAAGGTATGCTAACATGAATCATAGTATGTATATGCATCACATCCGTAGATAATATTCTTTCATTCAACATAATTTCTCATCAATCAAGCAAAACAATCATAAGGCTTATTTATAATCTTCATATGTTGAACTTAGGACTCCCTCTCCAATAATGTAGGTGACATAATCATCAAATCAATAGGTCTTTTATAAGGTTGTAATGAGGCTCAATCAAAGGTAAGGATTTTAAGAGATGGGATATCTCGGTTTCAAGATCTTAACCTTTAACTTTGTCTCGGTTTTCTCGTAATACAACCTTTTTCTTTACGTGAACCTTTGGTACACCCCCAAACTTATTTTGAATTTAAGCTCATACATTTTTTTCCTTTATGAAGACTGAGCAAACTTTCTTTATGAAAATTTCCTCAAATGTTGATTACCAAGACAACTTAAGTTAAGATAGGTGTACAAAATTAGGATAACTTACAAAGATGGTAATGTGGCTTGTAATGTAGGTTTATTGCAATAAATAGGCCTTTAAGCTCAAAATTATAGTTTCAAGGGTCTAATATCATAAGGTGGGCTTGAAAAGGCTCAAACAGTCCAAAGAAAATGGTGCCTATATCATTTTAGATTTTTATGTCTCCTAGGATTTCACCGCAAGAAAGTTACTAAGTCAATTCTAAAGATATAAACCTTCATGCATGTCTAATCTCAAAAGAAACTAAGTTTTCATGGCAAACATTACCGAAGACTAAGATCATATAAACATTTCGTTCTTCATGATAACATACAGTCATTTAGATAAAATCATCATTCATGCTTGCATACAAGCTATCTTATTAACAAAGAATTTCTCTAAGCATTTATTTATTAAAACATACTCATGAAAGAAATAATTGCAACATACTTGAAAATTTGAGCAGCAATTATTTGCCTTACCCCCCTTTAAAATGAAGCAATGTCCTTATTGCAAGAACAAAGTAATGAATGAAAACTGAACACCAGGTAGGGTTTAAAAAAAAGAAAGGTGAGTCATTAAGACTGCTTAAATACCAAGTCTTTCCTCATAATCCAATCCTAGACATGTTCATTCCCATTATCACATCACTTAGTCTTTTTCTTTCTAAAGGAAGCATTTATTCATGCCTGCTATGTTTTATTTTGCAGAAATTAAATCCTAGTTACTAAAGAAACAAATTCCTAAAGACCTAAAATAAATAAACAAATTCCATTAGCCGTAGTCTTGTTAGGATCGCTCAGCTAATTCAGGTGCATTTCAATCACGTATGAATGAAATACAGACTTGATTTTAATTGAAAACATGATCAATTGAGGCACAAATATTATAAGCATGAATCAAATAATTATTATTAAATCAAAGCAATCATCCTAGCTTATATAAAATTAAGCTATCATTTTTGTAAACAAGAACAAAGAACACATAGCAAACATTCTTGAATTAAATTAAAGTAAGAAAGAATAAACCTAATTCAGAGTGGCTGTCACCCAAGACTCTGACTGATGAGGGCTCCTTCTTTCCTTCGCTTTGCTCCTTTGCTGATGGCTCTCCGAACTGGCCAACCAAGTGTCCTTTAAGAGGCTAATTTGCTCAAAATCTTTATGCAAATATGATGATAGGCATGAGGGCTAAGAAAGCTTAGATAATTGAGAGAGGAGAGATTGACGAATGAGTGAGGGATGATTGAAAAAGTGAGAAAGGGACTCTTATTTATAGGTGAGGCATGGGAGCTAGTTTGCTAAAAATAGGAGTGCCCATCTTTCAAAACTCCTTCCAAGGGTGGCTGGCCATGAATTGAGGGAATGTGGCTGATTTTGCTTGATTCTTGGTCAATTTGAGTGCCACAATAACTTAGGACTAAGACTCGGTCACCAGCAAATCTTCAGGCAAATCTCTAATTTCTTCAACTCTTCAAGGACCTTGTGTAATTAAACCAAAAGATGGTTTAGGAAACTCCATATTCAACTGAATTTTTGGTTGACTTGGCCCTCCATTTGGACGGTTTTGTAATCAAATTAAACCTCTTAGACCTGTCCAAAAATAAATCAATAAGTTAGAAGACCAAAGAATTAAATTTTACCAACTTAATTAAATTAATTAAAACCCAAATTATTAATGAAATATTTAAAAATGAATTATTAAATATAACTTTATATTTTATTATTTAAGTTAATCATGCATGTCCCACTTTATGTCAAAAAATATAATATGCTCAATTTAATATAAAATAAGCCATTTTATGCATGAAAACTATATAATAAAGCATAAAATCACATTTTAATAATTTCTATGTCATGTTTTCATATTTTCACATATTTCATTAATTTGTTAAACAATTACATGGTTTTAACATCAAATTTAAGTAAAAGGGTGATAATTTATATAGGAAAAATCCTATATAATTTTCAGTTTACATTCACCTGGGAAGTACTAAAATGTACAATGATTTAAAATAGTTGTATTGGTGGTCGGGCATGAAAAGAGACATTTCAAAGTTTGTATTGAGATGTTTAGTTTGTCAACAAGTAAAGGCTGAGCATCAGGTGCCTTCTGGATTACTACAACCTGTGATGATACCAAAAAGGAAATAAGATAGAGTTACGATGGATTTCGTATCGGGATTACCCCTTTCTCTGAAAAAGAAAGATTCTATTTGGGTTGTTATTGATCGACTGATGAAATCAGCACATTTCATTCTGGTACGTACTGACTATTCGCTTGATAAATTGGTTGAGTTATAAATTGCTGAGATTGTTAGGTTGCACAGGGTTCTAGTTTCGATTATTTCAGATATAGATCTAAGGTTTACATCGCGATTTTGGAAGAAATTGTAAGAAGCTCTAGGTACAAGGTTGAATTTTAGTACAAGTTTTCTTAGTTTCGTCGACATTAAATAAAAAGTGTAATTTGATTATTTTATTGACCTTACAGGCAAAATGAGGCCTAAGGGTGAGCTAACATACTTTGTGAGTGTGCAGGAGACCATTAGAAGGAGTACCAACTCAATATTGGTCATTGTATTACAACATAGGGAGTTTGATGTAGCAACATAGGAAGTAGAGAGAAAGAATTCCAAGACTACCTTCAGTGTCACGACACAACCAAGGGATGTCACAACACACCCCTGAAGCTACCATAAGTACGAGCATACTGCCTTCGATGTCACGACATAGGCACTAGGGTGTCACGACACCGGTCCTGTACGAGAAATATTATCAGCCAGAGACATTTTTGTCTGCACAATCAAATATTAAGAATGAAAGCGTCAACTGACCTAGGGTTGAGGACGATGGAAGCCCTAACTCTATAAATAGGCTCATTTAACACTTGTTATGGAGAGCTTTTAATATTGTATAATTTTCTTCATAGTTTCAATTTTTAATTTTTTCCGTTTTTTATCAGGCTTTAGGTTATTTTCAATTTTGCATTTGTCGTGAGATCTGATTTGTGAAACTTGATCAAGTCTTCGTGGATTTTGTGCTTTGATTAAATACAATTCAGACTTCTCTTAAACCTTAATTTCTTAATTTGTTGTTAATGTTCATCTTTTATATCAAGTTTGTTATGTTTTTTAGATTTATAAGGAACTAATACTCTTATGGGGGATTAACGAGTGGAGGTATGATTAACTAATTATTGTACATGGTTTTCTAAATAGATCAACTGTTTGGGAAATGAAGAATTTAAAGCCTAGTCTTGACAATAATAGGAAGCCATTTAGGTGGGAATTAACCAAAAATTGGTATGGCCTATCTGTGAACACCTTAATCCTGAACAAGTCTAGACTTTGAGGCCGAGAGATAAGTAGTTCTTGCTGACTCATTATTCTTATGGAAGATCAAGAGATCTTGCTAGGGTAACAACTCGTTCATTGAACAGGGAACCTGAAGCAACAGTTGGTTATGACTACCGAAGCGAGCTAATAATCCATTCTCAAATCTGATTAAGTTTCCATAGCAAAATTCTGAAGTTTTTATATTTATCTTATTTTCTTTCTTTAGTTTTGAAAAACTCTTTCTTTGTGTGCTTGAGCTTGTGAAATACAAGTGATTGGTTTGGAGCATATATATATAAGTTGATTGTATTTACTATAAATTTGGCATGATAGTAGATGATTTTAAATTTTTTATTATTAGACTACTAAGTTCTTTTTAATTACACTGTCAATAGGCATCGAGCAATTGAATGCAAAATATGGTATAAGAAATACAAGTAAATGAGAAAGCTAGAATGTATGATAAATTGTTGAAATTGTAATTGTTTGGGTGATTAAATTTGTGATTATTGAGATACGTAAGGATGATCTAAGGCATTGTTTGGAGTACATCCAGAGCTAGAAAGCTAACCTTCTTTATTTCATCCTTAGTACCTATATTTGAGCTGGAAAACACTTTTTGATGGAACTTCATGCAAAATCTGAGCCAAGAATATTAATTTGGATTTACCCATTTTTCTTAGTCCTAAACTACATGATTATAGACATTTGGCCATACGTATTGAGGGTTAAGTTATTGAAGGTTAAATAGATACATTAGGCAGAATTTTGTAAAAATAGAGTGAAATAGGAAAGATCAATGTGATAGAGTAATTATAGGTTAGCCAATATGTGCAACGATAAAAAAACTCAAAAAGAAAAATAAAAAACAAGTAGTAAAAGTTCTTGAAGTAAAAGCATTCATGAATGAGAAATGTATTGAAAAAGAAGAAAGAAAAGTGACATAGTCACCGTAGAGAGACTCGTTCACTAAGTGTACGAAAACTCGTAAGCTAGCCATAGTTGCTGTATTATGCCGTGATTTCCTATGGAAAAATAAGGAAGGTGAGAGAAGGACAAAGAAGGTGGTAAGCGGGTAAGGATTACTACGGGGGCAAAATAGGGAACATTACGATGTGCGAAACTATTTTTGTGCTTCAAACTATTTGGCACTTACTGTTCTTGAATTCTATACCTATCCTAAGCATCAAAATGTTACAAGCCAAAAAGCCCTATGTGGTCTAGGTAGACTTATTTACAAATTGACATCTTACAAAATAATTACATTTATGACTATTTGTATTCTACTAGGTTAATCAAAGTACTCATATAACTTATTTATGGATCCCTACATTTGAAACCCTTAATGTTTGTATGCTTTATAATATACTAAACTTAGGTCTTTGATATCAAAAGTGGCAAGTCAGCTACATTTGAAACTCTTTTTTTATGTTTAGTCGTAAGATAATTTATTTAAATTACTAATTAGCTCTATTTGTGTTTAGTTTAGGATTAATTTAGTGCTTTCTCCCCTTGGGTATGATCTTTGGAGTACTCGTTACTTCGTTGTAACTATATTACAACCTGAACCGTATACTTGTATACATTACCTATTCAATATATTTTGTGCAGGATTTTTACTATGGATGTTGGTATGTCTGGAAGCAATCAAGTTGTTGGCACCATTGTCGGGGAGGTAATTTCACTAGATTGATTTTAATTTATTGCAGTAAATAGAATAATTAGGAAATTCCTAAATTATAGACACGATTTTATTTTATTTTATTTATAACTTCTTTATTATTTTTTGGGTTTAGTGTATAACTCGTAGTAGAGGAATACCTGTACTGCCAACCATAGATCCAGAAAGAATAATTCGTAGGAATAATCAACAACAACAATAGCAACAGTAGATAGAGAACCAACCACCAGCTGTAGGCAAATTACCACCATGAAACAATCTGCTATTCGATGAGGCTAACAATAATAACCTGGAAGATCTACCACAAACACTGCAACTACCCGCAAACATAATTATGGCGCACAACGAGAGAACCTTAAGGGAATATGTGTTGTTGAATCTGGATATGGTTCAAGGAAGTATAATGAGGCCAACCATTACGACCAATAATTTTGAAATCAAACCAGCACTGATCCAGAACAATTTGCAGTTTAGAGGCACAATGGCAGAGTACCCAGATCAGCATTTGAAACAGTTTTTCAACTTTGTGATACTTTTAAATATCACGGGGCCACCAATGATGCTATTTATCTTTGGTTGTTCCCCTTCTCCTTAATAGATAATGCTTTCTCTTAGTTAAACTCGCAGGCATCAGGATCTATCATGACATGGGATGAACTCGCAGGAAAATTCTTACAGAAGTTCTTCCTTATCAACAAAATGGTCCAACTAAGGAGGGATATTGCAACATTCAAAAAATGGAAGGAGAAAGTTTCACGAAGTTTGGGAGCATTTTAAAATGCTATTTCAGAGATGTCCACAGTAAGGACTACCTGAGTGGTTAAGATTGTAGATGTTTTATAATGGGTTGGATGCACACGCATATGATTAAGAATAGATGGAGTCGCAGAATGAGCCTTAATGAATAGAACACACGATGATGCGTATAAACTAATGGAGAGTATATCAATGAATTCCTACCAGTGGCTAAAAAAATGTTACACATATGGCCAGAAGCTATCCACAGTCAAAGTTGTTCAAGAGGATGAGAGATACCAGCAGATAGTGGACAGGTTAAACCATATAGAATCCTTATCTAGTGCGTCATCTATATATGAAGGAAACAAACCTCTTTGCCATTATGTTAATAATCCTACCAAGGATGTGAACTATATAGGGAATAGGGGTGGAAATCCCTATTCAAATACTTATAATCCCGGATGGAGAGATTACCCAAACCTGAGATAGAGTGGAAACTAGGGAGGAGGTAATAATTCTAACAAAGTTACAAACGGTAATTATCAACCTACATATCTATAAAAACCTCAGGAAAGGGAAAACCTAAATGACCATCAATGCCTAGATGAAATTGAGGGCGAGATGCAATCAATGGTGACAGAAGTGAAATAGGTACATTCTGAGTGTACCAATACGATGAAAACATTGACTAAACTAGAATATTAGATGGGCCAATTAATGAGAATGATGGGAGATATTAAAAGGAAAATTGGCACAGGAATCCCAAGTAACACAGAAAATAATCCTCAGAGAGAGTGAAAGGAGCATGTGAAGGTAATAGTGTTTAGTTCGATTAAAGTACTAAGTAGCCCGGGAAAACTTCTAGAAAATTTTTAAAGAGCTAATGTTGAACTAAAACCTGAAGAGGTAGCCAAACCAGTAGTTGAGCCGAAAGATAAGTCCATTGAAGAACCTGCAATAAGAGGATACCATTCACTTCACGATAGGAAGAAAAGCGAAGAAGGGACGATGATGAATAAGGTTTTTTAACTTATTCAAATCACTTAATGTTAACTTGCCTTTAATTGATCTAATTGAAAAGGTTTCTAAGTACGCCAAATATTTGCAAGATATCATGTCTAGGCATAAGAAAGTAAAAACAAGATAGCAAGTTAACATAGCACCTCATGTAGTGTGGTTATTTCAAAATACATTCCCCCTAAACTAAAAGACCCAAGGAGTTTTACAATACCTATAAAAATAGGGGACATCAATTTTAGTAAGGCCCTATGTGATCTAGGAGCCAACATTAACTTAATGCCCTTATATATTTCTGAAAACCTCAGGTTAGAGGATCTTAAAAATACAAAAATCATACTACAATTAATCGATAGGTCTTCAGTACAACTGAAGGGAGTACTTGAAGATGTATTAGTTAAAGTGTGGAACTTTATAATCCTAGTGGACTTTGTAATTTTAAACTTTAAAGAAGACCATGAAATATCCATTCTGCTGGGTGGGCCATTCTTAACGACATTGCGATCCACCATTGACCTAGAAAATAATGAATTAACAATGAAGATCAACGGTGAGGCAAAAATGTTTAAATGTGGTCACCAATAGAATGAGGAAAATAGGGAAAATCTAGGAAAGCTTTGTTACAAAATAATTATTCAAAAACCTAACTACCTTGAGCCAGGGAAAATGTTCTCTGTGATTAGTGCAAGTCAGACGAAAAAGTTTCGAGAACGGGATAAGTGAAGGAAGGTGGAATGGCACGATGGATGTTGCACGAACACTGATAGAACCGAAAAAGCATCCCTGGATACATTAAGTGAGCTGACGGATGAATCCGGCAGCAAAAATTGATAAATTAAAATTGAAATGTTAATTTTATGTATATTATTGTATATTTAACTAGCTGCTTAGTTTAGACTGTAAACTTTATTACCATTATGTTTTATAGGAATTGAGAAAACTTTTAGAATGGAAATTGGGCTCATAATAGAGTCAGTGTCGTAACACGGAACTCCTGTGTCACAACACCGTGTCCAGTAGGAAAGGATCGAGAAAATCATCTTGATGTCATGACACAGTACCTCCATGTTGCGACACAGATGATAGTCTACCAAGGTTTCCAAGATTTCAGAGTGTGTTGCGACATGATGTAATTTTTTGCAGGGTTTACCCAACCTGATTTTTAGCTTTAAAACACCATTTTAAAAACCTAAAAACTAAGACTAAGCCTCCTTTAACAACTAAACTCTCCCAAATTGTTCAAATTTTCTTAAAACTCCTAAGCCCTAAACCCCTTTTTCAATTTTTATAATTAGCTTGTGGCAAATTCCCTATTCTTTCAAGCTAATTTGGTGCACGAGAAAATAAATCAAAGGAACAACAATGAGCGAGCTTTTTAAGGAAATTAGAACAAATTATACGAGGTTAATAGTTCCAATACTGTTCCATTTTTTATGAAATACATTGCTTAAATTTATTAGTTTCCTTAAAATTTTAATATCGAATATGCCCCATAGGAAGAGTAGACAAACTAACGTACAAGAACCACCGGCGGTTTTGAATCCCTAAAAATTTTGAAAACAAAATGTCGAGAAGTATTTTCTCGAACTGCAAGGCCAAAATTTTATTCAGGAAAGGGGATTCGAACCATTGATGGTTCTTGTAACACCTCTCACCCGTATTCAATGTCAGAATAGGGTTACAGAGTGTTACCGGACATATTACACAATTACACATACAATTTATGTACATTTTCAAATTTCATATAATCATCAATCAACAACATTTATATCGTCCCTAATACGAGCCTGCGAGACCCAAAACATCCATTCGGGGTGGTTTGGGACTAAACTGATAACTTTAGAAACTTTTCAAACACTTGGAAAATTTTTGCAAAATACAGGGGACACACGCCTGTGTGGCCCGGCTGTGTGTCTCACATGGCCAAAGATATACCTATGCCATAGGCTGTGTGGATATTCTAAATGGAATCACATGGCCATGTCTCAGTCCTTGTCCGACCCTGTAACTCTCTGACTTGGATCACAGGGCCAAGACACACACCCATGTGACTAGCTCGTGTAACATTCCAGTTTAGACCCTAGTCAGAATAGTGGTTTTGGGACCACAAATCTGAGATCAAAAAAATATTTTAATATTATTTTTCATGCTTACAGTATGCGAATTAATATGTGTGAAAGTTTTGTATAAAAATTTGATTGTTTGTGTGCTTAATTAGATAAAAGGACCTAATCGCAGAAAATCCAAAAGATGTGTTCTATTTGTTAAGTGTGCCTATTTGTTATGGCTTATTAAAGCAAAGGTCCTTATGTTGTAATTTGACCATGGTTAGTGGAATTGGTCATAAATGACCTTAAAATGGATGAATTTTAATGTTTTAAACAAAGGTTAAAATGGTAAAATATGTAATAATGTTGATTAAATAAAACAAAACATGATTTTAGTGTTATATTCATCATATTTTCCAAAAATTGAAAGAAAAAGAAAAGAAAATAAGCTTGCTAGCGTTCGACACTTTGATTACTTGATTAAGGTACGGTTTTGACTCGATTTTTGACAATTTCTATGTTTTTGTGATCGTTATTTTGTGTTCTATTAAGCCCATGCCTCAATTTCAAAATTTGATGATGATTTTGAGATGTGTCGTTGTTGATAATGTGATCTTTATGAATTTTGATCATAGAAAATGAAAGATATGTGTTAGATTACTATGTTTTGTATTGGGATTTTTGATGATTTGAGTATTTTGGACTAAATTGTGAAAATGAGAAATTGAGGGGCTAAAATGTGAAATAAATGAAATATGTGGGCTTATATGAGCTAAAGGAAAATTTGGTTAGGAATGTGTGAAGAAATTATGTGTATTTTGTGATTTTATGAATTAGGGACTAAAGTGTTAAAATGTGAAAATGTGAGGGCTAATTTGTAAAATGCCCTAAATATGTGTATATGGATTGATTTGAATGAATGTGAGATTGAATAAGTCAAATTTGAATTTATATAGATCAAGAACCAAAGAAAATGGAATTAGATCGAGGAAAGTCGAAAGTCATTGAATAGCTATTTGTTTCCGTTCATTTTCGTACGAGGTAAGTCTATATACAAATAAATGTATTTGAATCGATTTTTCATGCTTATATGATATTGAATTGTGATGAATGATTATAGAAGCTGAATATGTGAAATTGAGAAAGTTTCGATAACGAAACGACGTTCAAAAGCCTCGTACGAACCATAGGAATAGTTAGGATACATATGTCATGACATAGGATTCCGATATGTAATTTCGTATAAGACCACATCTGGGACGTTGCCATCAATTTGAGATTTACGTGTAAGAGCATGTTTGGAACATTTGCATCATATTTGATTTTGTGTAAGACCCTGTCTGGGACAGTGGCATCGATATTTGATTACACGTAAGACCACGTCTGGGACGTTAGCATTGTACGAGCTTTTCGAGTTATCCGATTATCCTATTTGATTCTGTACGATTCAACGAGCATTCCTAGAAATGAATGACTATGTGAATGAGTACTCAATTCATGTACGTTTGAAATGTATATCATGTTTGAGAATGAAAGGTAAGTATATGTACATTTGCGAACATATGATATATGTATGTGAATTATGAACAAAAGAGCTATATGTGACATATGGATATGTGATTGTATTAAGCCATGAGCTACATGAAAGAATTGGTCTTAAATTGTATTATGTGATAAGTTTATTTGTATATGGCTTACTAAGCTTTGGAAAGTTTACTTTGTGTGTGTTTGCATTGTGGTTTAGATATCAAAGCTACTGGAAGCTCGGGGATCGTCGAGGATTATCACCACACTATGAAACTTATCTTTGGTACCTTTTGAAAGTGTAAATATTAAAGTATGGCATGTATAGTCTAGATAAATTGAGATATGTTTTTTTTATTTTAAAATATTTAGCCATGGGATATGGCTTGGTTTTGGTTGTGTTTATGAATGACTTTTGAGTATAAACTATGTGATGCAATATCGCCAATATGATATGTTCATGGATGGCCAAAGAGAATTGGTCAATTTGGTAAGATTTTGGTATGTGCGTATTTGAGGAATTGGTAAGATTATGGCATGAGATTGAATGAAGTAAATTGAGGTTATGAAACATATGTTTTAGTATGACTTGGGCTTATGATTTGGCATGATTTGGTATGGATTATATACATGAAATAGGTTGATAATAATATGACATGAATGATGTATGTTTTGGGATTGAAATTGGTTGAAATTATGTTGCTATTGATACTTGTAGGGAGGACCCAAAATGGGTAGCATATTGGCCTTGTAAATGGCCCGTTTTTGCCCACACGAGCAGGGACATGGGCGTGTGTCTCTATCGTGTTGCTCGAGGGCCATTTTGAAATGAGCCTGGGTAGATCACACGGTTGCACACACAGGCGTGTGCCAAGCCATGTGGCTAAGTTAGTTTTGAGCACGAGCTAAACACACGGACATGTGACTGGCCGTGTAACCCAAGTTAATAGCCTCCCTAATTTTCACATGGCCTAGCACACAGGCGTGTCTTGTGGCTGTGTGGACAAGTTAGTATGTATGCCCTATTTTGCCACGACCTATACACATGGGCGTGTCTAGTGCCGTGTGAGGCACACGGCCTGTTCACACGAGTGTGTCCTTTGGAACTTAGAAAATTTGTTTAGCTTTGAAAAATTTTGTATGTGTTCGGTTTAGTCCTGACCTCCTCCTAATGCATGTTTAAGGTCTCGTTGACCTAAGAAAGGGATTTTATGTTGATAATTGACTATGATATGACGATGTATGACTTTTGATTTGAAATGATTACAAAATGTTTCGATATGTTCGGTAATTCCTCATAACCCTAGTCCAGCGACGAATACGGGTTAGGGGTGTTACAGCCCGTGTACCCTAAAAATGGCCACACACGCCCATGTGCCAGGCCATGTGCTAGGTCGTGCCAAAACTATAGGGTATACTGACTTAGGCCACACGCCCAATCATACGCCTGTGTGCTAGGCCGTGTAGAGCATACTGACTTGATATTTAATTCAAGTCTAGGAGACACACGACTGTGTAACATAACCATGTGTCACACACGACTGAGACAAATGCCCTGTCTCAACCCGTGTGGACAAAAATAGGCTATTTGCCAAGCCATTTTGCCAGCCAAATTTTAATGCACTTACACCAAACTAAATTGTACCAAAACGTAGCATATATAGGCATTCAAACCAACTAAATCAAGCCTAAATCATGCCAAATCAATTCCATTATCAACATTATACACAAGTCACAAAATGGGCTATTACCTTATACCAAATTCACATATACAATTCAACTAATTAAACATTTCCTAACATGCATCATTATGCTGAAATTCACAGGCATCCATCTTCTCTATTATCAACCATTTGACATCCATGATCCATTCTATCAATAAGCATAAAAAATCCCACCTCAATCACATAATATAGGCCATTTACACACATATATATTCATAACCAAACTAACCAAATTAGGCCAACTCACATGGCTATATACAAAACTAGAAGCATTTAACATTTACAAGCCATTTCAAATGACCAAAATCATTATCAACTCATATACCAAAATGACCAAAGTTCCTATACATGCCATATATTCCAAAAACATAGATTCAAAAGTACCAAAACGACAGCTTGATAGTGTGATGAAGTCTCCAACGATCCCTGAATCTGAGCAAGCTTTGAAATAACTAAAAACACGAGAAAATAAACAGAGTAAGCTTTATAGGTTAGTAAGCTCATATGATTAATAAGTATAATTTGCCAACTCATTCACCATTTAAAGAACATATGTAACATAAGTATTGCATTCAAATCAACAATTTACACATTGCCATAATTCTATGTATCAAGTATAAATTCATCAACTTTCACTTACGCTTCAAATAAACTTATCAATTATCACTTACTTGCCAAACTTATCACGAGTACTTGAACTGATCCATATCATTGGTTATATCCTCGTACCATCATCTTTTCTCATTGAACCATTCAGAATAATATCAGGTACTCGAGAATCTCGCACCAAAGTGCCACATACATAGCCAATGCTATCTCAATCTCATATCACATATATGCTCACTTTCGAGCTATCAAGGGGCCTACTCACACAAGCTGTCAGTCAAGACATAGCTACACGATGCTGCTCACACAAGCTATCAAATAACCGCAACACTTGCCAGTATACTCAGCCATCAGTAGGACGTACAAGACCAGCACCCGGATCACATAATCACAATAACCCCTAATGACATGTCACTAGTATCCTATCTATTCCTAAGGTTCAACCGAGATTCTCACTATGTTAATGCATTGTCGATAGGTTCTGAAGTGTTGTAATATCATAATTATAATATTTAATCATATAAACACATATAACATTAAGCTTATTAATCATACAAACTTACCTCAGATGGAAAAACGGTGAAATAGGTCGAGTAGTCGAGTACTTTGTTTTCCCCCCGATCTAGATCCGAATTTTGCTTTTCTTGATCTATATGTAATAAAATTTAGCTTATTTAATTATCACTCTATTCAATTTAATCCAAGAACAATCATTAAAGCACATTTACACTTTTGCCCCAAGTATTTAACAACTTTTACAATTTAGTCCTTATTTCATAAAAACACAAATTAATGCAATTTGATATCAACCCATGCTAGCCAAATTTTCCTAGTACACATATCAACCCATATTTTTCATTTATTTCACCTTTTAACCATAAAGTTTCCACATTTCACAATTTAATCCCTAATTTTCATTTTCACTAAAAATCACTTAACAAAACTTGTATAACTATCATCAAACATTCATAATCTATCATCAATCATGAAAGCTCAAACATATTCATCAATGGAAACATCCTAAACCTTTAACATTTTTTCAAATTAGTCCCTGGGCTAGCTAGACCTAGTTGCAACGTTCTAAAAAACATAGAAATCATTAAAAACGGGACAAAAATAAACTTACAATTAGGCTAGCAATTGACCAAAACTTTAAACACTAGAAATGGATTTTTCTTTTCTTCAATCTCGACAAAATATGAAGATGAAAGCATTTAATTTTTGTTTGTTTTATTATAATTAACTATATTTACTAAATACCAAAAATAACCTTATTACTAATTCAAAATTTCAATAATACCAAACCATTAACATCCACTATCTAATTAATGGGCTATTTATCATATAAGGACCTTTATTTTAAGGTTCTATAGCTATTAGACACCTTTAGCGAAGAGAACTCAAGCTTTGCACTTTACGCGATTTAGTCCTTTTTATCAAATTAAACACTTAAACGATAAAATTTCTTAACGAAACTTTCACACAAACACACTATCATGCTGTAAACATTAAAATAATAATAAAATAATTATTTTGACTTTGGATTTATGGTCCTGAAACCACTGTTTTGATTTGACCAAAAATGAGCTGTTATAGTTCTTTGCAACGGAATTTGGTCTTTAGTATGGTATCATAAATGGGAACATTTTTGTTCGATCACAAAAGAAAATGCTATTATCCCACTCATCCAGGAATTTTATGCTGCTCTTAGGGATGAGGAAACCCAGAGGCCACATGGAGTCATGTGGAAAACGGTAACAGTAAGAGGGAAGGATACGCCATTCTCCCCAAAAAAATTGTAAATACTATGATACTCCATATTATGAGTCTGGCTATTTATAAAATTTTGATCTAACGGAATTTAAAGATGTTGATATGGAAAGCATTGTTAAGTATCTAACTAAAAATCGAGGTGAATGGAATCTCCGACTAGATACAAGACTACCGACCAACTTTAACCATGCTATCATGTTTCCAATAGATAAAATATGGATGCAATTTATTTTCACTAGAATTACACCTATTCTTAACGTTTCTAATGTCAATACATTCTGAGCTATTCTAATATATGGTATTTTATAGAGAAAACATGTATGTACAGGGCAATGGATCCATCAAAGTATGAAGCATTACATTAGTGGCTAGAAGGTTGGGATTTTCTTCCCCCATATCGTGACGACACTTTGTAAAAGCATAGAGGTTTTTATGGAAGAGAATGAGCAATTCATATGCCCAACAAAAGAGTTTAATCGATGATTCTATGTACATTCAATATTTAGAAGTCAATCAAAAATAGATTATAGAATGGAACTAAAGGAGAATAGAAAATATTGATGTCCCTCCCTTGCTCAAAAGAAAAGAAAAGATTACACCACAAAGAAAAATGATTGAGAGCAATAAAGTATAAATAGACAAAATGATATGATGGATACAATAAATAGGTCGATCCTTCAAGAATTCGTACAATGGAACAACATGAGAGTCCTTAATTATTTGCTTGTCATGCTTGATACGATGCAAATTATTGTGCAAAAGAAGAACAACAGAGTGAAGAGGGAACTGAAAATGGAGAGCAAAGAGAAGAGGTAGATGAGATAGCCTCTAAAGAGGATGAGGAAGATTGATTTGAGCGTTTTATTTTGAAAGATTGTAATTAATAGTTTTAGGAATAGGACTAACGATAGATTTTATATTTGTTTTGTTTTGAAGTTTTTTATGTAGGAACCCCACATGGAAGAAGCATGTAAATGGAAAAATATATAGTACTTTTCCTATGTAATTTATCACTTTTTTACTTAAATATGTTATTAAAACTAATTTTTTAATAAATTGATGAAATATGTGAAAATATGAAATTAGGACATATAAATTATTAAAATACGCTTTATTATATAGTTTTCATACAATAAATGGCATCTTTTATATTAATTCGAATATATTACATTTTTTAAGACATAAAGTGGGTCATGCATGATTAAATTAAATAATAAAATATAAAATTATATTTAATAATTCATTTTAAAATATTTCATTAACAACTTGTTGATTTATTCTAGACAGGTCTGATAGTTTTGTTGGATTACAAAACCGTCCAAATTTGGGACCAAGTCAACCCAAAATTCGGCTGGACATCGCTGTCCATAAACCACTTTTTGGTTTAATTGCACAAGGTCCTTGAAGAGTTGAAGAAATTAGAGATTTACCTGAAGATTTGCACTTTACCGAGTCTCAGTCCTGAGTTGTTGTGGCACTCAAATTGATCAAAAATGAAGCAAAAATCAGCTCAACTTCCTCAATTTATGGCCGGCCACCCATGGAAGATGCTTCAAAAGATGAAAACTCCTATTTTTAGTAAACTATCCCCATCTCCTCACCTATAAATAAGACCTCATTCTCACATTTCTAATCATCCCTCATCACTCATCCTTCATTCCTCATTCATTCTCTTAGCATTCTTCTTTTCTCCCCACGCCGATCATCATCTTTTCATAAAGATTTTAGCATTTGAGCCTCTTAAGGAACCCTTGGTTAGCCACCTTAGAGAGCCATCAGAAATGAGCGAAGCAGAGGAACGAAGGAGCCTTGTCAATCAGAGTCTTGGGTGACAGCCACTCTAAATTGGGTTTAGTCTTTCTTTTCTTTAATTTAATTTAAAGATGTTTGCTATGTGTTCTTTGTTCTTGTTTACAACAATGTTAGCTTAATTTTATTTAAGCTAGGTTGATTGCTTTGATTAAATAATATTTATTATATTCATGCTTATAATGTTTGTGCCTCAATCAATCATGTTTTTTAATTAAAATCAAGTCTTTATTTCGTTCATACGTGACTGAAATGCTCCTAAATTAGCTGAGTGATCCTAACCAGACGATGACTAGTGGACGCATAATTAAAATATGCATGCTCAATTTAGATCCTAACCCGATTAAATTGTAGGTTGCATAACAACCCTAACCAGGCTCTGTTATTTACATAGTTTTTAGATTTGTGTGATTAAACTGTTTCAAACCTAAGACGTCCCTGTTACATCACATAAATACTAAGAAACCCTTAGTAAATGAGGATAAGTAAAATGCGTATTTACTAAGTAAAGGATTTTGAAAGGACCTAACGTGGTTTCCAAACACATGAAAGATCGAGTTACCATGGAATATTTTTCTGAATATTATTAAGCATGTTGATAATAAATTGAGTTTAATTAAAGTAATTGTCCTAGTTTATTTATGTTATAATTGTTGCAAATTGTGTTTAATTTTGCTAAAATCTATTTCATTCATATAGTTTGCATACTTAGGTTAATTTGCATTAGGGATCATTGCATTTAGTTTAATATATTTTAATCATTACTTATCTACTAAATTGTGTTTTTATTTACCAAATTGTTAATATAATTTTACAAATTAAGTGACTTAGCACAAATACAATCCCTGTGGAGACGACAACTCGATACTTACTTATTACTTGATAACGACTGTGTACATGTAACACCCCCAAACCGGCCTAGACACTATGGCTGAATCTGCGATGTCACATTAGAGTATATTTTGGAAAGCATCATTCCGTTTGAAGAATTCATTCTATATTAAAACCTCTTTGTGATCTTAATGAAACCTTAGGATATCTTGTTTATTGTTAAAACTCAAGTTGGTGTAGCAAAGTGTTAATCGTATTATATTGTTATTACACTTTAAAAACAATGCTTGTTGCGGAAGCTTTTTGAAATATGTTGTAATAACGTGATATTTTGAAAAACAATTATCTTTTGAAAACTCGCTTCCTACTGCTAGTAGAATTAAATCAAAACAAGTATAAATCTCCAAATTAAAAACAAAAACTTTAAAGAGGCCTTATTACATAAAAATACCCAAATTAAGCTACTTATAAATTAAAAGACAAATATGGGAGCGTAAGCTGTTGTGTGGCCACCTTCGAGTCCTTCGTAGCACCGATCTGTCTAAGATTGGGGGTTACCTGTACAGTTAAATAGATGGGTGAGTTTACGAAAGCTTAGTGTGTAATCTTAGAATAAATAAACAGTCAAACATACAATGAATAAATACAGTCTGGGCCTAAGCCCATATCAGTAACAGTGGTAATATCAGTTTGGGACTTAGCCCATCTCAATACAAAAGCAGTCATATACTCAGGCATTGGCCCATTAAAGTAACAAAGAAATGCGCGGTAATAATAATAAACGATGCAAAGATTAGTAACAAAGATGCGAGTCCTACCCATCCAAATCTACACACCATCTTGTTACCAACCCTACACACCATGTGGGGATAAAATCGACCTACCCATCCCTACACTCCAGAATTAGCACCGATTGCGGCACTAAACAGAATTTGCAGTAGAGCTGCCAATAATAGGCTTATTGCCTTTCAGTACACTTCCTCAAAAATCATATATCCCACCCATGCAATGCAACATAATATAAATGTATATGTAGTAAAAATGGCATGCTAAAATAGTAATACATCACATAGGGGTATATCAGTCATTTACAAAAATTAGGGTCCAGGTACACATAGTCGTCTTCGGCGACTCGTGTAACCTTAACAGTCAATCGGTGATAATGGGCCCACAGCCCATATTGCGGGTCCATGTGGGCCCACACGCTCGTATGGCCCACATAGGCCAGAAATGGCCTTAGCCGTATGGTTTACACAGCCTGGCCCAATATTTACCATTATTTTGTGCGATTTTCTAGTTTGGGCCCCACAGGCCCATTGGGCCCACGAGGCCCAGTTCGGCCCAAAATGGCCCAATATTGTTTCGACCCATGAAAATGCTCATGGCCATCTCATCAATCACACGGCCTGCCACACGGGCGGCCACATGCCGGTGTGGTGTCGACAACCTACTTTTTGAATTTTTAGCTTTTCGGTATTTTGGCTTTTTAGCTTTTGTCGTTTCCCATGTAATGGTAGTGTTACACACACTTTGGCTACGAGAATAAGTGAAAAGACCACCAGCGTTCTAACCTAGATTCAAACACAATACCCCATTAGTTCCTTTGTCAACCGGATTAAACAATCCCTTCTATTACATTTATTAACACAGCCTCTTACCACTTGCCTAGGTCGATCAACTGAGGATTACCTACTTAAATGTTGCTAGAGACTGATTCAAATCCCTATAGAGGTATCCTGCCATACAACCGAGGCTTAAAAGCATAAATCATATAATGATTACTAAAAGTTGTACCAATCATATAACACATACCGAAAGCGTATAACTAAGAATGAGTGACATAAATATTCGGCCAACACCAAAAGCACACCCTTAACCCGAGGCACGAGATGGAACAATCACACCCCTAATAGTAATCGACAAAGAGAGGAGTTGTTATATGAAGGATAATTACAACAGAGAGGAAATCGAGATGAACCACGTACCTACCGATTGTTCGAAGAACAATTGCAAAAACAGAAACGAAATAAAGAGAGATACAGAATTCAGCCACAGTAATCAGATGAGAAGAGAAGGAAACCACTACCACAAAAAGAATTGAAAGGGAAAGAAGATGTATAGGGTCAAGAGGGACATCGTTTTAGAAAGGGAAGGGAAAAGTCGATCAATAACCAAGACTAAAACCGAAGGAGTTTGAGATGGAGGAAAAAGGGGGTATTTGACCAAAGAGAACCAATAGAGATTAAGTGGAGGAGGAGTCAGTCAAGAGCTAGGAGTTAGATGTCAACAGAATTTGAGAGATAGGAGAGGAGTATACGGCCAAGCACAAAAAGAAAATATAAGGGAAAGCAACGTGCTAAAAAGTAAGGGAGAGCAAAAACGCAAATTGCAGAAGAAAAATACCCGAATGGTCGACCTAAATAAAAATGCTAAGAAGAAAAAAATACAGTTATCGAGATGAAAAGCTAGAACACAATTCGGCCTAAGAGAAAAACAAGTCCTATGACCAATTTTCCAAAGTGAAACTCCCCCATTCGGCACTACTCCCTCTCACTTCAAACCTCCCTTACCTCTCTCCTACAAACTCTCCTCATATCTCTCCTCAACTCCCTCCTAAAATCCCCTCATGACTAATTCAAACTCCACTCCACTCAACAGTGTTTCGGTCAAACTCTACTACCCACATGGCTTAGGCAGCAAAAAAGAACACCCTTTGTGCAACCCAGGATTCGAACTTCAGACCTCAGACATTAGTAACACGCCACTTGTCACCTAAGCCAGTAGGCTCTTTTCTATCATGTTTTTCCCATATTTATTTAAAAGCCTACTGCCTAGACACAATGCTTATTTCTTTAAAAACAAAACATTTTGCACCTGCTCAGGCTTGAACCGAAGCCTTCTCAGACTCTTCCAAGAACACTTAAAACACTTAGCCACTAAATCAGATACACAGTTGTGTATCACTTTCTTGCGCAACTAAACTTTTATATGTAGCCTCCTAACTATTCCCATGCTCAAGACTTAATACTTCTAGGCCCAAAATTGGGGCGTTACAGTACACTTGCACAAACCTACGCGTTACAAGTTTTTGGTGCCGTTGCCGGGGATTGTCAACTGTTGCCATAGTCATTTCTTTCATGAAATTATTTATTGTCAATTTGATTTATTTCTAACATTACAAACTTATTCTTTTTAATTTTGTGATTTTCTTTTCAGGTGTTTATGAGCAAAGATCAAATTATCAATTTACTCCCTGTAGACCTTGAAATTGAGCGAAGTTTCAGATAAAAAAGACGTGAATGAACAGCTCAAAAACAAGTCGAGATGGACCTTGGAAATCAGAACCAAGATCAAGGTAATGAAGCCGATCATGTACAAAATCCTATCCTCATTGCCGATGATAGGGATCGATGCATCAGACAATATGCTGTGCCATTTTTTAATGAGTTAAACCCAAGAATTAGAAGGCCAGATATTGAGGCAATCCAATTTGAATTGAAACCAGTGATGTTTTAAATGCTCCAAATGGTGGGCCAATTCAGTGGTATACCCACAGAAGATCCACATCTCCACCTTCAATTGTTTATGGAGGTGAGTGATTCATTCAAGATAGTCAGTGTGACTTAAGATGCACTAAGGTTGAAGTTGTTTTCATACTCATTCTGAGATCGAGTTCGAGCATGGCTCAATTTATTGCCACCAAGTTCCATATCTACATGGCAAGAATTAGTAGAGAGATTTTTGGTTAAGTATTTCCCGCCTAGTAAAAACGCTAAGTTGAGGAACGAGATCACAACGCTCCAACAATTGGATGACGAGTCTTTGTATAAGGCTTGAGAGCGATTTAAGGAGTTACTTCGTAAGTGTCCTCATCATGGGATTTCTCATTGTATCCAATTGAAGACATTCTATAATGGTCTCAATGCACATACAAGATTGATAGTAGATGCTTCTATGAATGGTGCAATTTTGTCTAAGTCTTATAATGAGGCTTATGAGATCATCGAGAAGATCGCGAGTAATAACTATCAATGGCCAACAAATCGAACAGCTTCAGGAAGATGTGTAGCTAGAGTTCATAAAGTTGATGCCCTCACTTCGTTATCAGCTCAAGTATCATCTATTTCCTCTATGTTAAAATAGTTTACCTCTAATAGTGCTAATAATTTTGCAGCTCAGCCACTAAGTCTGTACGAAGTAGTTTCCTGTATGTACTGTGGGAAAGGTTATTCTTTTGAGAATTTTCCATCAAATCCCGAGTCAGTGTACTATGTGGGGAACCAATATCATAATAGGAGTAGACAAGGACCCCAATCCAACTTCTACAATCCTTCATGGCGTAATCATCCTAACTTTTCTTGGAGCAACCAAGGCAATGGACCGAACCACAACTCATTGCAGCATAGACTCAACCAATATCAAGGGTTTAATTAGTAAGCTCCAAAACCACCTCAAGCTAACATATCAAACAGTTTGAAGAACTTGTTGAAAGCATACATGGCAAAGAATGAAGCTTTGATCCAAAACCAAGCAATAACACTGAAAAATTTGGAAAACCAAATGGTTCAGTTAGCTACGGAGCTTCGTAATAGGCCGTAAAGAACCTTGCCTAACGATACTGAGAATCCAAGATATTTGGGTAAAGAACATATCAAGGCAGTGGCATTACGAAGTGGCAAAATTTTGAATCTTCGATTGATTGATGTCGAAGATAAGCCCGTTGAGAAGAATCAACCAGCTGTTGAAATTCCTACACTAAAGGAATCAGAATCTGTAAAGACTGACAAGGTAAATCCTAACTTAGTGAATTCAAATACTTTAACATCTTCTTTGGATGTAGATTTACCTACTTAGAAGAGTTACTTGGTTCAACCGAAAGTTCCATCACCTCCATATCCGCAAAGATTGCAGCAACACAAGCAGAAATAAGAGGTACAATTCAAGAAGTTTTTGGATGTTCTGAAGCAGTTACACATCAATATTCCGTTGGTGGAGGCTTTAAAACAAATGCAAAATTATGTGAAGTTTATGAAGGATATACTTCCCAAGAAGAAACGGCTGAGTGAGTATGAGACTATTACTTTGACAAAAGAGTGCAGTGCACGTTCCTGCAGAACAAATTGGCACCGAAATTGAAAGACCCAGGAAGCTTTACTATACCCTATAACATTGGTGAATCCAACTGTGGTAAAGCTTTGTGTGATTTAGGAGCAAGTATCAACTTGATGCCTAAGTCTATTTTCAAGATGTTTGGGATAGGTGAAGTAAGACCTACAACTATGACGGTTCAGCTAGCGGATTGATATTTAGCATATCCCGAAAGAAAGATCGAGGATGTTTTGGTAAGAGTCGATAAATTTATTTTTCTTACTGATTTCATTGTCTTAGATTTTGAAGCAGATAAGGAAGTGCAGATCATCCTTGGGAGACCTTTCTTAGCCATGGGAAGAACGTTAATTGATGTGCAGAAAGGTGAACTACCATGTGAGTTCAAGATGATCAGGTAACCTCTAACATTCTTAAAACGATGAAATTTCTCAATTCGGCAAAAGAGTGTTTAGTCATGGAAGAGATAGAAGCCTTGGTTTCTATGGAAAGCAATTTTGAAGAAAATCCATTGGAGAAAGCTTTAGATCTTGACCCTTTGGAGGATGAAGAAGGTGAAGAAAACATGGCTTTGATGGAAGCTAATCTAAGAAATTTTATTCAATCGACATGGTCTGAACCCTTGGAGTTAGAAGTCAAAGAATTTGTGCAACCCAAGTTGTCAATCGAAGAACCACCTAAACTCGAGCTAAAGGTACTTCCTTCCCATATAAAATACATTTATTTAGATGACTGTTCTATTTTGCCTGTGATTATTTCAGCAGAACTGACGAAAGATCAAAAGGAGCAACTAATTGCTATTCTAAAGAAATTTAAGAAAGCAATTGGTTGGACCATAGATGATATTCGAGGTATAAGCCCTTTTTTTTGCATGCATAAAATTATTTTAGAAGAAGGTGAAAAAGCTCAAATTGATGGGCAAATGAGGCTCAATCCTATTATGAAAGATGTTGTGAGAAAGGAAGTGATCAAGTGGTTAGATGCAGGAATCATCTATCCTATTTTAGATAGTTCGTGGGTAAGTCCGGTACAGTGTGTGACGAAGAAAGGTGGAATCACGATTGTTGAAAATGAGCGCAATGAGTTAATTCCAATGAGAACTGTTACTGGTTGGAGAATCTGTATTGATTACAGAAAGTTGAACAAAGCCACTCAGAAGGACCATTTTCCGTTGCCTTTTATGGATTAGATGTTAGATCGACTGGCAAGTACCAAAGTTACAGTATTTACTGACACGCGACCATTAAATACTTACTCACAAAGAAAGATGTAAAACCAAGGCTAATTCATTAGATCCTTTTACTCTAAGAATTTGACCTTGAGATCCAAGACAAAAAAGGCGTCGAAAATCAAATAGCTGATCATCTGTTAAGGTTGGAACAAGATGAGTTAACTCAATCATGTGTGCCTATCAACAAGAATTTCCCAGATGAACAGTTATTTGAGGTAAGACAAATTCATGAAACACCTTGGTTTGCTAATTTTGCCAATTATCTTGTATGTGGAATAATTCCTCCAGAAATGACATACCAACAAAGAAAAAAATTCCTTCATGATAGTCGGTATTATTTTTGGAAGGATCTGTTTTTGTTTAAACAGTGTGCAGATAATATAATTCAAAAGTGTGTAGCTGAAAGTGAGATTGTTGAGATATTGTATCATTGCCATTCATCCCTAAGTGAGGGACACTTTCGTGGTTCACGTACTGCAGCTAAGATTTTGGAAGCAAGTTTCTTTTGGCCTACACTATTTAAAGATGTTTATGCTTATGTGAAGAACTGTGATAAATGCCAAAGGACCAGAATATATCAAGGAGGAATGAGATGCCCTTGACAAACATTTTGGAGATTGAATTATTTGACATATGGGGCATTGATTTCTTAGGCCTGTTTCCTTCTTCGTATGGGAACAAATACATCTTAGTAGTTGTGGACTATGTATCCAAGTGGGTTGAAGCTGAAGCATACCCTACAAATGATGCTAAGGTAGTCATGCGATTCCTACATAAGCATGTGTTTACACAATTTAGGACACCAAGAGCTATTATTAGTGATGAAGGTTCTCACTTTGTGAACAAATGGCTTAAGTGGTTGCTTGACAAATATGATGTGAAGCACAAGATTGCTACTGCCTATCACCCCCAGTTCAATGGGAAAGTTGAGAGAGTGAACCATGAAATCAAAGGTATTCTTGAAAAGGTAGTACGCCCTAGTGGAGAAGATTGGCCTCGAAGGCTCGATGATGCATTATAGGCCTATCGAACAACATTTAAGACACCATTAGGAATAACTCCGTATAGTTAGTTTTTGGGAAGGCATGTCATTTGCCATTAGAGTTGGAGAATAGAGCTCACTGGACCTTGAAGCAATTGAACTTTGATCTTAAGCGAGCTGATGAGAGAATGATGTTACAACTGGATGAGTTGGAAGAGTTGAGATTATTCCTATGAGAATACTAAAATGTGTAAAGAAAAATAAAAAAGATGGCATGATGGTCATATACAACCTTGCGAGTTTAAAGAAGGTCAGAAGGTTTTGTTGTTTAATTCAAGGTTGAAGTTATTTCTTGTGAAGCTTAAATCCCGATGGAAAAGACCCTATACCATCTATCGAATCAATCCTTATGGAGCTGTTGACTTATACGACAACCACGGAGGTATGTTTAAAGTTAATGGTCAACGTCTCAAACATTATTGGGATGGCAAAGTTGAGCGAGTTGAATCCTTGTTCAAATTAACAGACCCTTGATTTTTCATGAACTTGTTTTGTAAATAAATAAATAGTTAGAATTTATTTTCTTAATTTAGTACATTCAATTAATTCTGTCTAAGGAGATTAGAACTTAAGCGGGACTGCTGTGACCCCTCCAACCTTTCCTGGGAATTAATTTAATGTAATTTATTAAGAAAAAATTTTCTAATTGAGATTTAAAATTTTTAAGTTTAATTTGTTTTGTTTAAATTTTAAATTTTTAAAGCGGGTCAAATTTGGCCCAAGTACTAATCAGTTTTTTTATCTCTTGAGTAAGCATGAAAATACAGTCTGAATTTGAGGCCCAAGACAGCAAAAAGGAGGGAAAAATCCATACCTACTGCCGCCACTCCCATTACTTGCCGCCTAAGTAACCCTAATGTAGCTAATTTTTTGCTACATTTTGCCCTAATTTTTCCCTATATAAACCCCAGTCCATTCCACTAATTTTCATATCCCTCAAAGCAATTTGCTTACACCCTAAAAATCCCTAAATCTCCTTTTTATACCATCAACCTCAAATCTAGAAGGAAAATCTAGTTCTCTTTCCCTTTTTGCTTAAATTCCCTATTGCCACCGCAAAGAGATTGCCAAAGCACCACCCTTGCTACCGCACATAGCCGTTGCTGTCGCCACACACTACTGTTGCTACCGTACATCACTCACAAAATTTTTGCCATAGCAATTTCTACCCACTTGCCGATTTCTCTTCTTCACCAGTAAGCAGAAACTTTGTCAAATTTTCGGGAAAAGATTCCATGTCTCGGAAAAGAACTAGATCATCAAAGACTACTCCTGAAAACTCGATTTTGATTGACGAAGAAATGAAAGAGAGATTTGATTCAATTTTCAAGCATCAACCTATAATGCCGGAAAAAAGCTTTAACTTGAAGAGTAATGATTTGATGGTTGTTCCTGTGCCGATTATAAAGATAATCAATGCTCTCAAGTGGGAATAATTTTGTGATGCTTGTTCACTTTCTGATGATGAACTAGTTTGAGAATTCTATGCTAGTTTGACTACACAAGATGCTACTGAGGTCATCATTTGAAAGAAAAATGTACCTCTTACTTCTAAGTCCATCAATGATTTGTTTAACTTAGCTGATGTTGAAGAAGATGAGTACTACCTTATGATGAATAGTATCAATTGGGATTTTCTTCATCAAGTGCTTGATGTTGTGACAAATCCGGGATCTCAATGGATTATAAGATAGTATGGAAGCTATTCTTGTCAAAAGGAATACCTAAAACCATTAGCAAAGGTATGGTTTTATTTTGTTCGCTACAGTTTTATGCCTATCTCACATAGTTCCACCATCTCAATGGAACGGATGCTTTTGTTATATGCAATCTTGATAGAAAAGTCCATTAATGTTTGGAAAATTATTCTAAAGGAGATTCATGATTGTGCTAGAAAGAAGGTAGGAAGTGCTTATCTCCCATCATTAATCACTTCACTTTGCTTAAGGGCCCGATTTAAAACACAAGCAAATCTGAAGGGGCAATATGTTCAAGGTTGCATTACAAATTATGATCTTGAAAGATTAGTAGAGAGGGTGCATGAGCTGAATCAAGGCGAGCAAGAAGAGCCAACTGAGCCAGATATCGAGGAGTCAACAAATGGAACTGAGACTAAAGCTAATTCAGTTACAGACACTGAATAGGATGAATCTAATAAGGAACTAAATAGTCCTAAACAAGTTGAAAGATCTGAAAACCCTGAACCAATGGTTGAGCCAGAAGAAGAACCAATCAAGGTAAGTGTTGAACCTGAACATATAACACCATGCCAACTTCTGCAAGTACTTCAAGGAAATCGGAGTTGTCAATTTTGATGGATATGTGCAAGTTCATGCACAATCAACAACAAACACCATAAAATTGCAAAAATTAGAGATGACTCAATTCGAAATTCTTTTAAGAATATCTCTAATACTTTTGTTCTTGAGTTCCCAGATGCTATCTTTCAGACATGGATGGAGGATATTGACGATGCAAGCGGAGATGGAGCTGCAAAAGACAAGGGGAATGAGTCAAGAAAATAAAAAGAGGGACTCTTGTCTTATTATTTATTTATTTTTAGATCCTTAGGAATTTATTTCTTTCATAATTAGGATTTAATTTCTATAGAATAAAACATAGCAAGCATGAATAAACTTAACCCTTATTTAGAAAGGAAAAGACTAAGTGATGTGGTAATGGGAATGAAAATGTCTAGGATTGGGTTATTAGGAAAGACTTGGTATTTAAGTAGTCTTAATGACTCACCTCTCTTTCTTTACAACCCTACCTGGTGTTCAGTTTTCATTCATTACTTTGTTCTTGCAATGAGAACATTGCTTCATATTAAAGGGGGTAAGGCAAATAAATTGCTCAAACATTTTTTTTCAAGTATGTTTCAAACATTTATTTCATAAGTATGTTATAATAAATGAATGTTTAGAGATAATTTTTTTTAATAAGATAGTTTATATGAAAGTATGAATGATGATTTTATCTGAGTGAAAGTATGTTATCATGAAGAATGGAATGCTTGTATGATCGTAGCCTTAGTAATATTTGCCATGAAAATTGTTTCTATGGAGATTAGACATGCATAAAGGTTAATATCTTTAGAATTGACTCAATAACTTTCTTGAGGCGAAATCCTAGGGGACATAAAAATCTAAAATGATATAGACACTATTTCTTTGGACCGTTTGAGCCTTTTCAAGCCAACCCTATGATATTAGACCCTTGAAACTGAAATTTTGAGCTTAAAGGCATGTTTATTGCAATGAACCTACATTATAAGCCACATTACCAACTTTTAAAGTTATCCTAATTTTGTACACCTATCTTAACTAAATTTGCCTTAGAAATCAACATTTGAGGAAGTTTTCATAAAGATGTATGTGACCATGCTTAAAAAAAAGAGCGAAGAAAAGTTTGCTCAGTCTCTAAAAAGGAAAAATGTAACACCCTAATTTTTGGGATTTTCGTAATTTTTGAGAATTTGGTATTTTTTTTTAAAATTTGGTATTTGGTTGTGAAATTCATAATTGGAGTGTGTAAATGGGCCTATGGAAGGCACATGTGTTCGCCAAAACCCGGTAGAATTTTTGAATTTTAGACTTAAGGAGTTAGGGGCATTGGATAGGTGGCCTTATTAAAAGATGTGGGTAAAATGTAACACAAGAGAGCCCCTGGCAAAGTGGTTAAGTGACACCGCTAAGGAGCTAAAAAAAAGTGGCAGTAAGTGGTTGGGGGAAGGCCAAGGTTCGATTCACTAAGCTGGCAATTGTGCTGTTATTTTTATGTCTTGAGCATGGAGGAGTTTGAAGTCGAATGGAACTCTGTTGGAGAGAGTTTGAATCAGCCAAATGCATGAGTTTAGGAGTGATAAGGGGAGAGATTGTGGGGATTTGAATGGAGGCTTAGTGTTGGTCGAATAGTGGGAATTTAGGGAGGAGAAATTGGCTTAGGGGGTTTTAGGTAAGTATTTCGACATTAGGGGCTTTAATTGTGCCGTTTTCTTTTGTTTAAACATCTTACGGTTATTTCTTTTATTTCTTTTCTTCTCTAGTCGAAATCACCACTCCTTTCGTCCATTTTTCTTTCTCTTCTGTGCCAAAACCAAACTACTACTCCCTTTCTTTTCATCACCCTTGCCGAATAGCCACAAGAGCCGAAACTTTTGAAGTTGGTTGTGCTGATTTCACTTAGACCAGCATCCTTCTTTTCTCTTCATTTGTTGTGATCGATCCCTTCATTCACTAAACTCTAAAAGTCCCCGACGGTAACACCAATACAAAGCCACCACACCATTTCTTTTGCTTGGTCTTAAAAGCCGAAATAACTTAGTTCGAGGGGCATAGCCGAACCTGTAGACCTCTAGGATTCGAGGGCTGCTAGGTGGTTGAGGGCTAAGTCTACTTTGGGTCTAAGCAGTGCAGTAGAGAAGACTGTGGTAAGTACTCGTTTTTCTAAATCGATTTAGTAGTGTAAATGTTAAGAAAAGTTGAAACCCCCTATAGTTTAGGGAGGTTATCGATTTGACGTATAGGCCTCACTGGGCCTTTTTCATTCGACTTTTATGGTTTGTGTAGTGAAATAGACAACTTTGGAGGAGTAGCAAGGCTTGGAGTATCGGTTTGGATAAACTTGGATTGAATCATCGGACCCTGTGAAGGTAAGTGATCTATGGCTATTAGGGGTTCTTTGGCCGACTATGGTAAAGTGGATTTTGGGTTTGATAAGCATGAATTGTAAACAAAGAATGATGGTGATTATTTGTAGGTCGTCGTGGGAGACTTTGTTAGCAAACGTCACAAAACAGGTGTGTAACAACCCTCGTAGTAGCTTAGATTAATATTCGCTGAAAAGCCGAAATGCTAAAGTTTCGGCATTTCAAGAACTTGTGATTTTGCGTTTGGTTATAGATGCGATAAATACGATAAGATTGGTGTTTGGATCGGTGGAACAGGTAAGAGCGCAATCTTGTACACGATGGTAAGTTGGGCATCAATGGGCTAGAATTGGGCCCAATGGGTTTTCGGGCCCATTTGGGTAAAATAGATAAAAAATGAAATTTGAAAATTTTGCATGTTAACACGGTTAGTTCTATTGTAAAATTTGGGTTAGATGGGCTTAATGGGCTAAATCGGGATTCGTAGGGCCCATTAGGGGTTTTGGGCCCAAAAGCCCGAATTTGATAAAGTGGGTTAAAGATCATTGTTCAAACACTCGAAAATATTGGTAATTGTTAATGAACATGGAAAACCCTGATATTTGGTAAAATTACAAAATTACCCTTATAATATGAAAAATGACTATTTTGCCCTAGGTAAAAATAACCTTTATACCCCCTAGGGTTTAATTATGAATATGATGCATGAGATATTGTTATACATGATATGACATGATATGCACATGATATGATATGAGATGCACTTGATATGTTATGATATACTTATTATATGCATGGGTTGGGTTTTATATAAACGGAGGAAGTGCTTAAAGGGCTTTTCCCCAGTTTATCAAAAAGGGCTTTGCCCTAGTTATTAAAAGAGGCTAGGCCTCCAGTTATAAGATAAAGCAGCTATGCTGGCAGTGGAGAGTTTGGTTGGGTGGGTTTAGTTATTCCCCACATAGAGAGCATGGTTGGTACGGGTGGAGAGTAGCGGATGGTGGGTTGAGTAGTCTCCCCAAATGGGCTTGCATACATTCATTGGTATTACATGTGATATTGAAATGGGCCTATGGGCCATACTGATTACAGTAAAGGCTTCGGCCGAGTAACCGTTAAACGAAAGGCTTCGACCCAGTATATGTCGAGACTGAATTAGGGCTTAGGCCCAATATGCTGATATTAGTTTGGGCTCTGAAAGGGGCTTGTTGCACACTGAGTTTCCAAACTCACCCCTTTCCTTAACGTTGCAGGTGAGCCTTGATGTGGAGACTTGGAGCCGGAGGGGATTCAGAGTGGCCGTGGTGATCGCTTTCGAACTTTGCAATAAGTAACCGATTTTATTATTATTATTATTATTATTTGGTTTTGGGTTGTAATAAGGCTATTTTAATTATCTTTCTGGGATTATTTTATTTTATACTCTATATTTTTCTGATAATAATCCAAAATGGGTTGGACTTAGGGCGCGTTTTCAAAATAATACTTGTTTTCAAAATAGCGCAACGATACGATTAATCGGTTTATCAAAAATATCTACTTAAATGAATTCCAACTCGTTTCTTTCCAAAACCTAACCTCGCACCAAAGTATGGGAATGGTTCTGGGCATGTCTAGGTTTGGATCCAGTCAATAGCTTGGTACTTAAACAGCCTTCATGGCTCACTTCCTCTGTTTCGGATACCTACTTGGTGCACAGCTTCCATTCACTTTATTAACTTAGCAAGGACTATCTTTTAAAACACTAAGAAGGACGCTGAAAGAGGCATGAGTTTTCTTAAAAACTTCAATGTGACACGTTGGATCTGGCCATAACGTCTGGGCCGGGTTTGGGGTGTTACATTTAGTGGTATTAGAGCCAGGTTGCAACAACTCGGCTGTGGGTTTTAAACGGGTTTAAAATTAAGAGTTTCAAAACAAATGTATCTTTAATCAATTTTTAAGAACTTTTATAAAGAAACCCTCTTTTGACTTATTTTCTATGACCAAATATATGTTTTTAAGCTTTAAATGGTTTGGAGAAAGAAGTGGCACACTGAACCCCCGGCACCAAGTCTGTAAGTGTACTTTCTTTTACACCGTGTGATATTGATATGATGCTATAGATAAAATTGAGACCCTACTATGATACTTTAGATAGGGTAGAGCTGTAAAATAGTAGGATTGAGACTATAGCTAGGCTACGACGTTGCGAAAACAATCCCTGAACTGTTATATGTCCATAAGATATCTCGTAATAAACAACTGAAATATTAAAACTAATGTCATAAAATTCGTAAATAGATAATTCGATATGAGTACAAGAGGAACTCGTGGACAAAGTCGCGGACGTAGTTGCGGAAGGGTGCAAGCTGAATCTTCATCCTCAGGACATAGGCCAGCTGAGGAGGCATCCGTGCCACAAGTAACTGAGACTGGGTCACATGATCGGGCTACGGGGGACGATGCTTTGTCCCAAGTGATGTTAAGGGTTTTGGAAAGGGTTGCTGGAGCTAGCATTGGGACAGTGAATAGGGGATCCATCTCTGGGCGACTCCGGGCTAACGGAGCAGAGGTTTTTAGGGGCGCATCTGGAGTACCCCCAAACGTGGCTGAATATTGGCTAGAGGCAACAGAGCGGATTATGGACGACCTAGATTGCTCTGTAGAGCAAAAGCTGAAGGGGGCCGTGTCGTTGCTACGAGATTAGGCATATCAGTGGTGGATCACTGTAAGGGAGAGTTCCCTGATCGAACGAGTAACCTAGGAACTGTTCAAGACTGCTTTTAAAGGAAGGTATGTTGGAGCTAGTTATGTGGATGCCCGTCGAAAGGAATTTTTGAATCTGGCTTAGGATAATAAGACTGTTGCGGAGTATGAGGCGGAATTCTTGAGGCTGAGTCGATATGCTAGCGGGATAGTTGTGACCGAATATGAGCACAGTGTTCGATTCGAGGACAGCCTCCGCGATGAGCTTAGGGTATTGATAGCTCCACAGAGGGAGCGTGATTTCGCTGCGTTGGTAGAGAAGGCTAAGATAGCCGAGGAATTAGGAGAGGTTCTGGACCCTCAGGTGCTGCATATAGAAATGTTAAAAGAGCTAGAATGGAGGAACCGGTTCGAGCAGTTTCAGTGAATACCCTTAGGCCGCAGGCTTGCAGGGACTGTGGCAGAGTGCATATAAGGGAGTGCTGGAAACGAACTGGAGCATGTTTTTGATATGGGTCAAAGGAACATAAGTTCAGAGAGTGTCCTCGAAGAGCAGCTTAGGATCAAGTTGCGGAGCAAAAAGGTCTCCAACCGCTGCGAGGAGGACCACCACCACAGAGAGGCCGTGGGCAAGGTAAAGGTGGTATTGGAAATGGACGAGGACATGGGGCACCTGGCAGGGGTGCTGGACATGCTGAAGCTCGACAGCCAGTGTTGGTTTATACTGTACGGCGTCGTGAGGAGGGTGATGCTCCTGATGTTATAACCAGTACGTTCTCCATTCATAGCACGCCTTACACTACTTTGATTGATGTTGGTTCCAATCATTCGTATGTTGCCTGTAATGTATCTGGGATGTTGGGTGTGCTTCCTGAGGAGACTGTGAGTGGGGTATCAGTGATAAGTCCTTTGAGACACTCGATTAAGGTAGATAAACTCTTTAGAGAGGTGCCTTTAGAGACACAAGATAGGATATTTGTAGGAGATTTGATGGAGCTGCCATTTGGGGAATTTGATCTTATTTTGGGAATGGACTGGCTAACTAAGCATAGGGCGACGTTAGATTGTGTTGTTAAGAGAATGGTGCTAAAAACTGCCGAGGATAAGGAGATAATGGTCATAGGGGAGCGAAGGAACTATTTGTCCAATGTTGTCTCGGCTTTAAAGGATGAGAAGTTGATTCAGAAAGGTTGTGAGACATTTTTAGCATTTCTGAGTCAAGCTGAACCTGAGGGGATGACTATGGAGTCAGTCAGGACCATCAAAAAATTTCAAGATGTTCTTCCTGAGGAGCTTCCTGGACTACCTCCAAACAAAGAAGTCGAATTCGGAATCGACTTGTTACCTGGAACAGCTCCAATGTCTATTGCACCTTACCAGATGGCACCAAAGGAGTTGGTGGAATTGAAAGCTCAGATTCAAGAACTGTTAGATAGAGGGTTTATAAGACCAAGTGTTTCTCCGTGGGGCACACCACTGTTGTTCGTGAAGAAGAAAGATGGGACCATGCGGATGTGTATTGATTATCAGTAGTTGAACAAACTGACGATCAAAAAAAGTATCCTTTACCAAGAATCGACAATCTGTTCGACCAACTGAGAGGAGCTTCAATATTTTCTAAGATCGACCTTCGGTTAAGATATCATCAGTTGAGAGTCAAAGAAGAGGATATTCATAAGATGGCATTCAGAACTCGATATGGTCATTACGAGTTTCTGGTTATGCCCTTTGGTTTGACTAATGCACCGGCAGCATTCATGGATTTGATGAATCGGGTATTTCAGCCGTACTTGGATCAGTTCGTAGTCGTTTTTATCGATGATATCTTGGTGTACTCGGAAACGGAAGAGAAGCATGATGAGCATCTTCGTATTGCACTGCAAGTGCTAAGGGAAAAGCAACTCTATGCAAAGTTCAGTAAGTGCGAGTTTTGGTTGAGTGAAGTAACTTTCTTGGGACATGTTGTGTCTGTTGAGGGGATCAAGGTAGACCCTCGAAAGATTGAGGTGATTCTGGAGTGGAAGCCATCGAGGTCAGTAACAGAAATCTAAAGTTTTCTGGGGTTGGCAGGTTATTATCGAAGATTTACGGAAGGATTTTCTGTGTTGGCAACGCCGTTAACGAAACTTATAAGGAAGGGAGCATCGTTTGTTTGGATAGATAAGCAGCAAGAGGCTTTTGAGAAGTTAAAGAAGGTTCTGACTGAGGCACCAGTGTTGATTCAGCCAGAGTCTGGTAAGGATTTCACTGTGTACAGTGACGTGTCACATGTAGGTTTGGGCGTGTGTTGATGCAAGAGGGTAAAGTGGTCGCTTATACTTCACGACAGCTTAAGCCTCATGAGGTAAACTATCCTACTCATGATTTGGAGTTGGCAGCGGTGATCTTTGCGCTTAAGATATGGAGGCACTACTTGTATGGGGAGAGATGCATTATCTATACGGATCATAAGAGTCTTAAGTACTTGCTGACTCAAAAGGAGCTAAATCTTAGACAGCGAAGGTGGGTAGAGTTGTTAAAGGACTATGACTGTTCGATTGAATACTATCCAGGTAAGGAAAATGTCGTGGCTAATGTGTTGAGTCGAAGAACTGTGGCGGAATTGAAGGCAATGTTTGCTCGCTTAAGATTGTATGATGATGGAAGCATATTGGCAGAGTTACAAGTGAGACCGACTTGGGTGGAGTAGATTAAGAAGTAGCAGTTGGTGGATGAGTCATTGGTTTCTCGGTTTCAGCAAGTTGAGAAGGGGGAGAATTCAGACTTTGGATTAAATGGTGATGGGGTTCTTTGTTTTCGAGGAAGAATTTGTATGCCGAAGGACTCTGATTTGAGATTGATGATTTTGAGAGAGGCTCATGGTAGACCTTGTGCTATGCATCCAGGAGGGAGTAAGTTGTATCGAGACTTGCGAGAGTTATATTGGTGGCCTAGGCCTAAGAGAGAAGTGATCGAATTTGTGGGAAAATGTTTGATGTGTCAACAAGTAAAGGCAGAGCATCAACTGCCTTCAGGATTGTTACAGCCAGTGAAGATACCACTTTGGAAGTGGGAAAGGGTAACCATGGATTTTGTGAGTGGTCTACCATTGACACCTTCCAAGAAGGACTCAGTTTGGGTGATTGACTCAGTTTGGGTGATTGTGGATAGGCTGACGAAATCTGCCCATTTCATACCTTTCCGAACCGATTACTCACTTCAGAGGTTGGCCAAGATGTATGTGGCAGAGATAGTGCGGTTGCATGGGGTGCCAGTATCGATAATTTCTGACTGAGACCCAAGGTTTACATCTCGATTTTGGCAGACGTTACATGAGGCATTGGGAATGCGATTGGATTTTAGTACGGCTTTTCACCCTCAGTCGGATGGGCAGTCAGAGAGGGTCATTCAGATTCTAGAAGATATGTTGAGGGGTTGCGTTATCGACTTTAGGGGCAGTTGGGAGGGTTACTTGCCATTGGCGGAGTTCGCGTATAACAACAGTTACCAAGCAAGTATTCAGATGGCTCTTTACAAGGCGCTATATGGGTGAAGGTGTCGTTCGCCTACTTGTTGGGCAGTGTTAGGGGAAAGGCAAGTACTTGGACTGGAGTTAGTAGCAGATACTGAAGACAAAGTTAAGGTCATCAGGAATCGGTTAAAGGAGGCAGCGGATCAACAAAAGTCTTATGCTGATCTGAAGCGTAAGGATATTGAGTATGCTATAGGGGACATGGTCTTTTTTAAGGTTTTTCCTTGGAAGAAGATATTGAGTTTGGTAGGAAGGGCAAGTTGAGTCCACGGTTCATTGGGCCTTATCGGATCCTTAAGCGGATAAGGCCGGTGGCTTATCAGCTAGAGTTACCTCCAAAGCTGGATCATATTCACGACGTCTTTCATGTGTCCATGCTAAGGCGATATCATTCTGACCCTACTCACATTGTGCCAGTTGCAGAAATTGAGGTACAATCGGATTTGACCTTCGAAGAAGAACCTGTACAGATACTTGATCGTGACGTCAAGGTGTTGAGAAGAAAGTCAATCCCATTGGTGAAGGTACTTCGGAGAAACCATGGCAAAGAAGAAGTTACTTGGGAGTCAGAGGAGGCGATGCGTCAACAATACCCTCAACTGTTTGGATCAGGTAAAATTTCGAGGCTGAAATTTCTTCAAGGAGGGTAGAGTTGTAACACCCTGATTTTCGGGATTTTTGTAATTTTCGAGAATTTGGTAATTTTTTTTAAAATTTGGTATTTGGTTGTGAAATTCATAATTGGAGTGTGTAAATGGGCCTATGGAAGGCCCATGTGTTGGCCAAAACCTGGTAGAATTTTTGAATTTTGGACTTAAGGAGTTAGGGGCATTGGATAGGTCGCCTTATTAAAAGATGTGGGTAAAATGTAACACAAGAGAGCCCCTGGCAAATTGGTTAAGTGACGCCACTAAGGAGCTAAAAAAAATGGCATGTAAGTGGTTGGGGGAAGGCCAAGGTTCGATTCACTAAGCTGGCAATTGTGCTGTTATTTTTATGTCTTGAGCATGCAAGAGTTTGAAGTCGAATGGAACTCTGTTGGAGAGAGTTTCAATCAGCCAAATGCATGAGTTTAGGAGTGATAAGGGGAGAGATTTTAGGGATTTGAATGGAGGCTTAGTGTTGGCCGAATAGTGGGAATTTTGGGAGGAGAAATTGGCTTAGGGGGTTTTAGGTTAGTATTTCGGCATTAGGGGCTTTAGTTGTGCCGTTTTCTTTTGTTTAAACATCTTAGGGTTATTTCTTTTCTTCTTTTTCTTCTCTAGCCGAAATCACCACTCCTTTCGTCCATTTTTCTTTCTCTTCTGTGCCAAAACCAAACTACTACTCCCTTTCTTTTCATCACCCTTACCGAATAGCCACAAGAGTTAAAACTTTTGAACTTGGTTGTGCCAATTTCACTTAGACCAGCATCCTTCTTTTCTCTTCATTTGTTGTGATCGATCCCTTCGTCCACTAAACTCTAAAAGTCCCTGACGGCAACACCAATACAAAGCCACCACACCATTTCTTTTGCTTTGTCCTAAAAGCCGAAATACCTTAGTTCTAGGGGCATAGCCGAACCTGTAGACCTCTAGGATTCGAGGGCTGCTAGGTGGTTGAGGGCTGAGTCTACTTTGGGTCTAAGCAGTGCAGAAGGGAAGACTGTGGTAAGTACTCATTTTTCCAAATCGATTCAGTAGTGTAAATGTTAAGAAAAGTCGAAACCCCCTATAGTTTAGGGAGGTTATCGATTTGATGTATAGGCCTCACTGGGCCTTTTTCATTCAACTTTTATGGTTTGTGTAGTGAAATAGACAACTTTGGAGGAGCAGCAAGGCTTGGAGTATCGGTTTGGATAAACTTGGACTGAATCATCGAACCCTATGAAGGTAAGTGATCTATGGCTATTAGGGGTTCTTTGGCCGACTATGGTAAGGTGGATTTTGGGTTTGATAAGCATGAATTGTAAACTAAGAATGATGGTGATTATTTGTAGGTCGTCGTGGGAGACTTTGTTAGAAAACATCACAAAACAGGTGTGTAACAATCCTCGTAGTAGCTTAGATTAATATTCGCTGAAAAGCCGAAATGGTAAAGTTCTGGCATTTCGGGAACTTGCGATTTTACGTTTGGTTATAGATGCAATAAATACGATAAGATCGGTGTTTGGATCGATGGAACAGGTAAGAGCGCAATCTTGTGTACGATGGTAAGTTGGGCCTCAATGGGCTAGAATTGGGCCCAATGGGTTTTCGGGCCCATTTGGGTAAAATAGATAGAAAATGAAATTTGGAAAAGTTGCATGTTGACATGGTTAGTTCTGTTGTAAAATTTGTGTTAAATGGGCTTAGTGGGCTAAATCGGCATTCGTAGGGCCCAATAGGGGTTTTGGGCCCAAAAGCCCGAATTTAATAAAGTGGGTTAAAGATCATTGTTTAAACACTCAGAAATATTGGTAATTGTTAATGAACATGGAAAACCCTGATATTTGGTAAAATTACGAAATTACCCTTATAATATGAAAAATGACTATTGTGCCCTAGGTAAAAATGACCTTTATACCCCCTAGGGTTTAATTATGAATATGATGCATGAGATATTGTTATACATGATATGACATGATATGCACATGATATGATATGAGATGCACTTGATATGCTATGATATACTCATTATATGCATGGGTTGGGTTTTATATAAACGGAGGAAGTGCTTAAAGGGCTTTGCCCCAGTTTATCAAAAAGGGCTTTGCCCCAGTTATTAAAATAGGCTAGGCCTCGAATTATATGATAGCAGTGGAGAGTTTGGTTGGGTGGGTTGAGTTATTCCCCACATGGAGAGCATGGTTGGTACGGGTGGAGAGTAGCGGATGGTGGGTTGAGTAGTCTCCCCAAATGGGCTTGTATACATTCATTGGTATTACATGTGATATTGAACTGGGCCTATGGGCCATACCGATTCTGATAAAGGCTTGGCCCGATGATATGATTTATGAAAAGGCTTGGCCCAATTACAGATTAAACGAAAAGGCTTAGCCCAAAGATATGTCGAGATCGAATTAGGGCTTAGGCCCAATATGCGATATTAGTTTGGGCTCAAAGGGGCTTGTTGCACACCGAGTTTCCAAACTCACCCTTTCCTTAACCTTGCGAGTGAGCCTTGATGTGGAGACTTGGAGCCGGAGGGGATTCAGAGTGGCCGTGGTGATCGCTTTCGAACTTTGCAATAAGTAACCGATTTTATTATTATTATTATTATTTGGTTTTGGGTTGTAATAAGGCCATTTTAATTATCTTTCTGGGATTATTTTATTTTATACTCTATATTTTACTGATAATAATCCAAAATGGGTTAGACTTAGGGCGCGGTTTCAAAATGATACTTGTTTTCAAAATAGCGCAATGATACGATTAATCGGTTTATCAAAAATATCTACTTAAATGAATTCCAACTCGTTTCTTTCCAAAACCTAACCTCACACCAAAGTGTGGCAATGGTTGTGGGCATGTCTAGGATTGGATCCAGTCAAGAGCTTGGTACTTAAGCAGCCTTCATGGCTCACCTCCTCTGTTTCGGATACCTACCTGGTGCACAGCTTCCATTCACTTTATTAACTTAGCAAAGACTATCTTTTAAAACACGAAGAAGGACACTGAAAGAGGCATGAGTTTTCTTAAAAACTTCAATGTGACAAGTCAGATCCGGCCATAACGTCTGGGCCGTGTTTGGGGTATTACAAAAAAAGTATGAGCTTGAGTTCAAAATAAGTTTGGAGGTGTTATGTAACACCCCAAACCCGGCCTAGACGTTATGGCCGAATCTGGCGATGTTACCTTAAAGTGTTTTTTGCAAAGAGTGATATTTTGAAAAACTTTTTTCCATATTTACCTTTGTTGTGTGTTCTTAATGATGATTTTAAAACATGTCGTATATTTTCCAAATGTGAGTCACTTGTCGAAAGTTAATCATATTAGGACGTCTTTAATTTTTTTAAAATGTTGTTTCTTGCGAAAGCTCTTAAGACTGATTAAGTATCTGTGGTATTTTTGAAAATAGCTATCTTTTTGAAAAACCCGCATCTTTTCCTACTGCTAGCAGTTATAAATCAAAGCAAACAGAAATTCCCAAATTAAAAATAAAATCCAAGAGTCCTTATTACAATAAAAGTACCCAAAATAAATTACTTATAATTTAAAAATCAAATACGAAAGCATGTGCAGTTGTGTGGCCACTTTTGAGTCCCTCGCAGCACTGACCCACCTAAGACTAGGGATTACCTGCGCAGATAACCAGAAGGGTGGGTTTATGAAAACTCAATGTGTAATCCCTTATCAAACAATTAGTCAATCATACAGTGAGCAAACACAGTTTAGGCCTAGGCCCATTTCAGTAACGGTTCAGTTTTAGTTAGGGCCTTATCCCATTATAGTATCAGTAACAGTTTGGGCTTGAGCCCAATTCATAGACAGTAACAATATAGATATGCAACCAGAAATCCTACCCAACCAGCCTCTACACTCCATCTCCGTCCAACCCTACACTCCACGTGGGGATATAATCAACCCACCCATCCCTACACTCCAAGTAGTACCGGTTGCGGCACTAAATAGTATTTACAGCAGTGCTGGCAGTACAGTACACTTCCTCCAAGCATAATAAAACCCATCCCATGCAGTGAATCATGCAACATGTCATGTCATATCACAGTATTACGCATGTACTCAATGCAGTTAACATAGCATGCTAAAATATAGTCGTACATCACATAGGGGCAAAATAGTCATTTTATCAAATAAGGGTTTTAGGTAATCTTAGCGACCCAACAGTAGGTCCACAGTCATCTTGGGCGACCCGTGCAACCTTAACACTCAAACAGTGAAAATGGGCCTACGACCCATATTGCTGGCCCATGTGGGCCCACACACCCAATATTCTCAACACGTCTGTGTGATTTACCCGTGTGGGGCCCACGTGCTCGCGGGGCCCATACGGCTAAGTTCGGCCAATATGGCCCAAAACGTCCTCAGCCCATGAAATTACTGATAACCAGCCTCGACGATCGTACGCCCTTGTAGCGTCATTGTTCACTTATTACTGCTTTTGCTGATTTCCAATGTTGGGATTGTGTTTACACACCTGAAACGTTTTTTATATTAACTCCACCACGATCACTCTAACATCCTGAAATGTCAAACTAGAGTTTAGACGGAACTAATCATGATCGATAAGCGGCACTGAAATTGATAACACCAACGATCATTCCGAAGCTCACTTACCCTCACACTTCGACGAACCAACTACAAATCAATGCTATAACAATCCCGGTCCACCCAATTCCTTGTTGTCAAAATTGGAAGTGACCCTCCAACCAATCACTTTAATCGATAATTAGTTAAATTCGGTGACGTATACTAATTATAAACATAAAAGAAGAAAATCCTTTACCTTCAGTCAATCAACAGAGATCCTAAGCACTTGGACCGTTGAAAACCGATCACTAGATCCTCGGTTAGTGCCTGTAATCCAGCCAAAACCCCTCTTAACCCATTATTTACCAGCGCAGTTACAACCAATCGAATACCAAAACTTACCGAATGCGTAGAACCGTGGAGTATGAAAGGAACTACTGGAAAATTAAAAAAGAAGGGACGAAAGAACTAATAATTCGGCAGAGAGCAATAATGAAAAGAACAGCAGCAAAATGGAAAGAAGGAGACGGCATGTTGAGGGGAACAATAGAAGAAAAAGAGAATCGACAAGGGAGGAGGAGGGAATGTTTGTCGTAGGGTAACAAAAACAAAAAAATGCAGCAGGGAACACCTATCAATATTCGGTACTAAGGATTAAAGAGCCGTCGATAGAAAGAAAAGAAAATTTGAGAGGAACAGATGCCCAGCCAAAATTTTGAGATGAATAAAAGAAATTCAATTTGGCACTAACTCTCTCTTCATATTCCTAAGATTTCTGCATAAAATCCTCACTACTAACCCACCATAATCGTCTCAACAACCGAAACCAACCCTTAGTCAAACTCTTCAGAATTTTGGCTGGACCAAAATACCTATACGGCACAAGCAATAAAATAAGTCATTTGTTTGTGTAGGGACTCGAACTCCAGACCTCTATCTTATTTACACTCGAACTCCAGACCTCTATCTTATTTACACTCTACTTAACCACTAGACCAGCAGGCCCTTTCTGACATATAATACCCACATTTATTTAAAAGCTTACTGCCTAGAGACAAGGGTTTATCCGTATAAAAAAAAACTTTTTCACAAGCCAAGACTTGAACCCAAGACTTCTCAGACACTTCCTAAAGCACTTAACCACTGGAGCAAAAATGCATTTGTACACTTTCTTGCACATCTAAACATTTATGTGCATCCTCCTAATTGTTCCCACGCTCAAGACCTAATACTTCTAGGCCCAAAATTCGAGGCGTTACATGTTACAAAGGTTCACTTAAATAAAAAGGTTGTATTATGAGAAAACCAAGACAAAGTTAAAGGTTAAGATTTCTTTTTAAAAACCAAAATGTTGTCTATGGTTGTGGCATACATGCAAACTATGATTCATGTTGGCATATTTTGAAGTTTAGTGTAATCTTAAAGAATGTTTGCGTATGAATTACTTGTTAATAAAGAAGATCAAAGAGCATGAAGTTATTAATGCATGATTATGGGATAAAGATTGATGCTGCTTACACAACATGTAATTTTTTCCTTAGCAAGACCTTTTGCTGTGCATGAACATTACTCAGGACGAGCAATGATTTATGTTTGGGGGTGTGTAAACGAAAAAATATATGGGAATTTTCCTATATAATTTATCACCTTTTTTACTTAAATATGTTGTTAAAACTAAGTAATTGTTTAATAAATTGATGACATATGTGAAAATATGAAATTAGGACATAGAAATTATTAAAATGTGATTTTATGCTTTATTATATACTTTTCATGCAATAAATGGCTTATTTTATGTTAATTCGAATATATTATATTTTTTTTAAGACATAAAGTGGGTCATGCATGATTAAATTAAATAATAAAATAAAAAATTATATTTAATAATTCATTTTAAAATATTTCATTAATAATTTGGGTTTTAAATTAATTAATTAAATTGGATAAATTTCATTCTTTGGTCCTCTAACTTGTTATTTTATTCTGGACAGGTCTGATAGTTTTGCTGGATTACAAAATCGTCCAAATTGGGGACTGAGTCAACCCAAAATTTGACTGGACATGGCTGTCCATAAACCACTTTTTAGTTTAATTGCATAAGGTCCTTGAAGAGTTTAAGAAATTAGAGATTTACTTGAAGATTTTCACTTGACCGAGTCTCAGTCCTAAGTTGTTGTGGCACTCAAATTGACCAAAAATCAAGCAAAAATTAGCTCAACTTCCTCAATTTATGGCCGGCCACCCAAAGAAGATGCTTCAAAAGATGAAAACTCCTATTTTTAGTAAACTATCCCCCTCTCCTCACCTATAAATAAGACCTCATTCTCACATTTCTAATCATCCTTCATCCCTCATCCTTCATTCCTCATTCATTCTCTTAGCATTCTTATTTTCTCCCCACGCATATCATTATATTTTCATAAAGATTTTAGCATTTGAGCCTCTTAAAGAACCCTTGGTCGGCCACCTTGGAGAGCCATCAGCAAATAAGCGAAGCAAAGGAACGAAGGAGCCTCGTCAGTCGGAGTCTTGTGTGACAGCCACTCTGAATTGGGTTTAATCTTTCTTTTCTTTAATTTAATTTAAAATTGTTTGCTATGTGTTCTTTATTCTTGTTTACAACAATGTTAGCTTAATTTTATTTAAGCTAAGATGATTGCTTTGATTAAATAATATTTATTAGATTCATGCTTATAATGTTTGTGCCTCAATCGATCATATTTTTAATTAAAATCAAGTCTTTATTTCGTTCATACGTGATTGAAATGCACCTGAATTAGCTGAGCGATTCTAACCAGACGATGGCTAGTGGATGCATAATTGAAATGTGCATGCTCAATTTAGATCCTAATCCGATTAAATTATAGGTTGCATAACAACCCTAACCAGGCTCTGTTATCTATATAGTTTTTAGATTTGTGTGATTAAACTGTTTCAAGCCTAACACATCCCTGTTACCTCGCATGAATACTAAGAAACCCTTAGTAAATGCGGATTAATAAAATGCATATTTACTAAGTAAAGGATTCCAAAAGGACCTAACGTGGTTTCCAAACTCATGAAAGATCGAGTTGCCATGGAATGTTTTTCCGAATATTATTAAGCATGTTGATAATAAATTGAGTTTAACTAAAGTAATTGTCCTAGTTTATTTATGTTATAATTGTTGGAAATTGTGTTTAATTTTGCGAAAATCTATTTCATTCATATAGTTTGCATACTTAGGTTAATTTTCATTAGGGATCTTTTCATTTAGTTTAATATATTTTAATCATCACTTCTCAACTAAATTGTGTTTTTATTTACCAAATTGTTAATATTGTAACAACCCGATTTAGACCCTATTCGGAACAGTGGTTTCGAGAACATGAATCTGAGTTAGAAAAATATTTAAAAATTATTTTTAGTGTTTATTATGTGTGAATTTATATGTGTGAAATTTTCGTGTTTAAATTTTGTTGTTTGAGTGCCCAATTTAATAAAAGGACTTAATCGTGTAAAATGAAAATTTGATGGTTTAATTTGTAAGGGCCGAATTATTGTTGTATTTATTGCATGAGGTATTTATGTTGCAATTAGACCATATTTATAAATCATGGACGGTTAAGGACATGAATATAATGTTTGTGTAATTATTTTATAAAGGTTAATTTAGTAAAATATGTAATAATATGTATAAAATAAAACATAAAAATTTAAAAGCCATATGTTCATCTTTTTGCTCTAACCGAAACATCAAAGAAAAGAAAAGAAATAAGGTTTTCAAAGGTTCGACCATTGTTAAGCTTAATCAAGGCATGTAACTAGCTCGATTTTTGATAATTTTTACGTTTTTGAGATGTTGCAATGTAATGTACAAAGCCCATGCTTGAATTTTTTATTTTGATGAATATTTTGAGTTATGCCATTGATGAGTATTTGATTTTTGTGATGTTAATTGAATTATTAAAGATATTTTTTTGATTAATATGTTTTGTATTGGAAATTTTGATGATTTTGAGTAATTAGGGCTAAATTTCAAAAATAATAAATTGAAGGACTAAAATGTGAACTAAATGAAATGTATGGACTTGTATGAACATGGGTAGTATTCAACCTAAGCATGGTGTGTGCAAATTTTGCATGTTTTGTGTTTTTTGCAATTTGGACTAAATTGTAAAAAGTGTAAAATGTCAGGGGTAAAATGGTAATTTACCCATTTATGTATTTTTGGACTAAATTGAGTGAAAATATGTTTGAATGATTTTAATTTGAATATTTTTAGATCAAGAACCAAAGAAATCATATTTGGATCGGGCGAAAGCCAAAGTTGTCGATGAGTCGTTCTGTTCCGATTATCATTGTCCGAGGTAAGTTTATAAGCAAATAGATGTTATTTATTTGATTACATACGAACTATATATGCTGAAATGAATAATGTGATATTATATATGTGAAAGCCAAATATGTATAATCTTAAAAGATATGTGTACGAGTTCGATTCGATCGAGTTACGACGTCTAAAAGCCCCGTACGAACCTTAGGAATAGCTAGGATACATATGTCATGACATAGGATTTCTGAAATGTGATTACATGTAAGACCACGTCTGGGACATTGGCATCGATATGTGATAGCATGTAAGACCACGTCTGGGACATTGGCATTGTACGATATATGTGTGATTATCCGAGCATCCTATTCAATTCTGAATGGTTCAGGGGGCAATGATAAGTTGTGATTGAATGTGTAAAACGAGCTAAAGTGATCAGGTATGTAATAGCTTATTACTTATTTGAAATAAGGTAAGTTGGTTACTTGTTATGTGTTGTAAATCATATACAATGTAAATGAAAAATTATATGTGTATATGAATAGTACATTTGGCCAAAGGTTATGTATAGTGAAATCATAATGGTGAACTATGTGCAAACATATATGAACGATTATATTCAGCTTTATGAATGTAAAATGTGAATATTTTTGAAATGATTCATGAATATATGTATATGAGTTTATGTATATTTGGTTATATAATAGTACTATGGTTTGAAATTTAATGTTACTTTGATAAGAGGTACACATATATTCGGTCAAGGTAAAATTTGTATATGGAAGTATATGCTATATATGAAATTGTGAGCTTGAAAATAAATGTGATCATGATAGCACAAATTAGTTTGGTTAAGTTGAGTTGATATTAACATTGAGATATTTATTTGCTTATTACTTACTAAGCTATGATAGCTTACTGTGTGTGTTTATGTTTGCCTCTGTTTTATAGATTTTGGAGACTAGTTACGAGCTCGGGGATCGTCAGCAAAGTCTATCACACTATCAATTATTTTTGGCACTTTATAAGTTTAAACTTGAACCTATGGCATGTATAAGCTAGGTTTTATTTGGTTAAGTTTGAAGTTGTGTATATATTAAGCCATGTGAAAATGGCTAATATGTTATGTGAGTATATAAAACTTTAGTGAGGTTTTTATGTGTGATATGCATTGAAAATGGTTGGTGATTCTGGATGTGTGTTGGGTTGATTCGGCTATGGTTTATGCATAGATAAAAGTTATGTGAACTTAGTAGATATGTTTTGTTAAGGTGTTATTATGTGATTTGGTATGAAAGAATATTTGGTTATACCCAAACATGGTTGGAGTTTATTTTGATATGCATATTATATTGTATGTTTTGCCTTTATGAATGGTTTATTGATTTGGTTTAGTAATGGAGTAAAATGATTATGATTGATATATATATTCGAATGTGTATTAGTTACTTTAATTTGGTTTGTAATGGCAATGAATGTGTATATATTATGTTTTAATGGTTGGCTAAATAAGCACGATTGATGAAGACAAATAAGGAGTATGTTATATGACTGTTTTGATTAATATGCTTGGTTAGAAGTACGGTAATAAAAGATCAAAATGTTAGGTTTTATTTTGAGTTAAAAAGGTACCATATGTGTGGATTTGGCAAATGTGCTTAAATCATGTCATTAGGTGTTATTTATACGTTAACGTTATAATTGTGGTATTGAATATTTGTGGACTAGGTTAGGCTATGAAAATTTGATTAATGAATGTGGTTTTTGTGTCGGTATCAAATGGCATATTACTTAAATGTTATGGTTAGTTTATTTGAGTAGTTTAGTTGGTTAAGTTGATGATATATTGGGCATATGCTAAGTAGAATATATATATGTATCCACGTTATGCAATTGTTGTAGTTAGGTAAAAAAATGTTATAATGGTACATGTTATTTATATGAAATGAAATTATGTATGTTTGAATGTTTTAAAGTATGTGCATATAATATGTAAGATAATTAGTTATTTTATATTTAAATTATTCGAATGCAATAAATGTTAAGTATACATATATGATTAATTGGTATATAAATGAAATATACTTGGTTATGAGTTAAACATTCTATTTCCATGATTTCTTGGTTGTATTGATTGAATATAAATTTGGAAACTGTATGAATGATAGAACCGAAGCATGTTAGATTGATTTTAAGTTTTACTAGATAATTAATATTGAAATGAAAGTTTGTTCTGAGTTGTATTTTGATCGGTAATGTCTCGTAACCCTATTCCAACGACGGATACGGGTTAGGGGTGTTACAAATATTAAGTGACTTAGCACAAATACAATCCTTGTGGAGATGATAACTCGATACTTACTTATTACTTGATAATGACTATGTACATTTGTACAAACCTACGCGTTATAAAGCACAACAAATTGAAACTCCTAATGATCAAAGGACGAGGTACCTACCAATAGCCTACGGAATTACCATGATCAATCGGGTAACTTCTTCCCTTATCTTTTCAGGGATACATATTGAGGACAATGTGTTTTCTAAAATGTGTGTGTGTGTGGAGGGGTAACATAGAAAAAATTGTTTCAATTTTTATGTGTTTCTTTTAGTTTTTTTGTTAATTGTGTGCTTGAGCTTGTAGAAATACAAGTGATTGGTTAGGAACATATATATAAGTTGATTGTATTTACTATAAATTTGACATGATAGTAGATGATTTAAATTTTTTATTACTAGACTATTAAGTTCTATATATTACATTGTAAATAGGCATCGAGCAATTGAATGTACCATATGATATAAGAAATACAGGTAAACGAGCATACTAGTATGTATCATAAATTGTTAAAATTGTGATTGTTTGGGTGATTAAATTTTTGGATATTGAGATACCTAGGGATGACTTAAGGCATTGTTTGGTATACACCCAAAGCCAAAAAGCTAACCTTACTTATTTCATCCTTAGTACCTATATTTGAGCCCAAAAACACTTTTTGATGAACCTTCACACAAAATCTAAGCCAAAAACATTAATTTGTAATTACCCTTTTTCTTTGGCTCTGAACTGCATGACTATATCTGTCTAGCCATACGTATTGAGGGTTAATTAGATACATTACGGTGGAATTTTGCAAAAAAAGAGTGAATAGGAAAGATCAGTGTGATAGACTAATTATAGGTTAGTCAATATGTGTAGCAAAAGAAAAATAAAAAATAAGTAGAAAAAGTTCTTAAAAGTAAAATCATTCATGAATGAGAAATGTACTAAAAAAAAAGAAAGAAAAAGTGACAAAGTAACCAAAAATAGAGAGACTTGTTCACTAAGTGCCCACAAACTCGTAAGTTAGCCGTAGTTATTGTATTATGTCGTGATTTCCTATGGAGAAATAAGGAATGTGAGACAAGTAGAAATAAGGCGGTGAGCGAGTAAAGGTCACTAAGGGGGAAAATAGGGAACAATACAATGTGCCAAACTATTTTTTTTCTTGAAACTATTTGACGCTTTCTGTTCTTGATTTCTATACCTGTCCTAAGCCTCAGAACGTTACAAGCCAAAAATCCCTATGTGGTCTAGGTAGACTTATTTACGAATTTACATCATACTAAATAATTACATTTACGACTATTTGTATTCTGCTAGGATAATCAAAGTACTTGTATAACTTATTTATGGATCCTTACATTTGAAACCCTTAATTTTTGTATGTTCTGTAATATACTGAACTTAGGTGTTTGATATCAAAAGTGGTAAGTTAGCTATATATAATGCCAAGATCAAGTGTAAATATGAAATGGTTAGCCATGTGCTCCAGAACCAACATTTGAACCATAGTTGCCTAAGGATCGCCATTTAATTACTATCTTTGTTTCCTTTGCTTGAGGACAACTAATTACTTAAGTGTGGGGGAGTTTGATTTGCCATAATTTGGTGTAGCAAATTAAACCAGTTTTTGCACTTGAAGATCTTGAATACAAGCATTTTTATTATGTTTTAATTAAATTTTCTTAGTTTCATTTGCATTCAATAAAAAGTGTAATTTGAGTCTTTTATTAACCTTAGAGGCCCAATAAGGCCTAAGGGTAAGCTAACATAATTTGTGAGTGTGCAGGAGACCATTAGAAGGAATACCAACTCAATACTGGTCACTGTGTTGCAACACGGGGAGTTTGGTGTCGGAACATTGGAAGTAGAGAGTAAGAAATTCAAGACTGTTTTCAATGTCACGGCAGAACAAAGATATGTCGCGAAACATCCTTAAAGTTATCCTAAGTACGAGCATATTGCCTTCGATGTCGCAACACAGGTACTAAGGTGTTGCGATGCCAGTCTTGTATGAGAAATATTACAAGCCAAGGGCATTTTGGTCTACACAATCAAATATTAAACATGAGAGCATCAGTTGACCTAGGGTTGAGGACGACGACAACCCTAACTCTATAAATAGGCTTATCTAACACTTAGTTTTTCCCTTTTTATTAGGCTTTAGGTTATTTCCAGTTTTGCATTTCTTGGAAGATCTGATTTGTGGAACTTGATCAACTCTTTGTGGATCTTGTGCTTCAATTAAATACAATTCAGGCTTTTCTTAAACCTTAAACTCTTAACATCTTTTATATCAAGTTTATTATGTTTTTAAGATCTATGAGGAACTAATCCTCGTATGGGGGATTAGCAAGTGGAGGTATGATTAATTGATTGTTGTATAGGGTTTTCTTAGTGGATCAACTATTTGGAAAAGGAAGAAGAATTAACCTAAAAGGTGTATGGCCTATCCTTTAACACCTTCAATTCGAACCAGTCTGCACTGTGAGTTTGAGAGATAAGTAGTTCTTATTGAACAGGGTAATGACTAATTGGTTGAACAGGGAAGCCGAAGGAATAATTGGTTATGATTATCGAAGCGAGCTAATCACCTATGCTCAGATCTGATTAAATTTCCATAGCAAATTTCCCAAGTTTTTCAATTTATCTTATTTTATTTCTTTAGTTATTAAAAAATATTTCTTTATGTTCAGTCGTAATATAATTTATGTAAAGTACTAATCACCTATATCCTAAGTGGATGACGGACTATGTATGTGTGACTCATACACTTTGATGTAAGTAAAAAACTTAAGTTCAAATAGATAAGGAGCCGGAAGCTGGTGCATAAGCTGTACCAGTTCTATGGTATGTAGCTCCATTCACAACAATGTATTTCATAGCCCAAGTCATGGGTAAATGATATCATCTCATACGTATTACATGGTTGATGAAAAGTAAACGTGGCCACGAGTCCTTCGTCTTTGTGATGGATGACTTAATTACTTTTTGGTTGTGATTGACTTTTTATGAAGGAAGATGTAATGGTTACCATGAGATAAAATAGGGTCATATTGGGAGAATGAATATTATCCCAAAGAGATCAAGGATATCCTATAATGGTAACACACTTATGACAAGGTCATTGGACGAGCATTGAGTAGTTCCTTTCATAATGGTATGTCGTTGGAGAAAGCTCAATCATGATATTATAGTGGAATGACTTTGTGACTAAATGAGTTTATAATTAATAGATGAAAAGCTTAAACTTAGTTATAAATCATTTGAGCCTTAACTTTATATGTCCAATCGGTCCCTGCGCTAGCTCGTTGAAACTAGAAATGAGTTGCGTGTTTGAATAAAAATGAATGAAATGAATAGAAAAAGAAAAAAATGGGAAACATTCCGAAATGATTCTGGTTTTATTTGAAATGAAGGAATGAAATCATTTGGAAATGAATGTACATTTCCAAAAAATGGAAATGGAAATGGAAATTTGTAATCGTACATGGATTACTTAAAAAATGATCAAAAGGATGAGTTTTTAGACTATTTTGAAGCCCGAAAATGAAAATAAACCATTCGGTCATAGTGAACATGTTGAGTTGTGAAATATTGAACATATTTTCACAAAATTTTTCTAAGGGCAAAATTGTCAAAATTTTACTCGGGGTAAAATAGGGATGTGAAAATTGTTTTATATATAAATATTAATGTTTATTTTGAGAAATATAAAAACTGAATCGGATTGGATCACATTATAGAGTATTGGTTCAAAACGACCTCAGAAGTACTTGTAATTGGACTCGATATGAGAGAGACCTAAAACCCTTCATATAATATGAAGGGGGCAACAACCCTAGTAGGAATACTAGGCTGTGCCGTCCACCCCTCTCCTACTCTAAGTAGGAAGTTATTTTTCTATTTGAAATAAATCACTACAACTCAACAAGGGTTCCACTTTCTTCTCCTATAAATAGATGGCACAAGTAGAGTTATTTACATAATTTTTGAGAGATTGTAATTTTGTCGAAAAATAGAGATAACTGATTCTCAACTATTAAATATATTTTTCCAAAGTAACTATTATACCGGTTTCTATAAAGAAGAGAGAATTTTCATTTTCACCCCAAAAGGAGAGCAAACATTTTATAGTTTTGTGTTTCTGTAACACCCCCAACCCGTATCCGTCACCGAAAAAGGGTTACGGAGCATTACTAAAAACTTTCGAAACATTTTCAAATAACTCATGTAAATTACTTTTCATTAACTGAGATCATTCAAAACGTCCCTTAATTGGACCCTTGAGGCCAAATACGAGCATTAGAGTTGAGTCGAGACTTAATCGAGACCTCTAAGAATTTTTCGCGAAATTACAAAATTTTTCCAAGGTGCAGGGCTCACACACTTGTGTGGTCCAAGGGACATGCCCATGTGACCCTGAGACACGCCCGTGCTAGAGACCGTGTTCGACCCCGTGTAACTCTCAGACTTGCACACACGGCTATGCCACACGCCCGTGTGCTAGGCCGTATGGTAAAATAATTCAATTTAAAATTAAGTGCACGTTTCACACTGCGAAGACACACACCCGTGTTCTAGGCCGTGTAGCACACATGGCTGAGACACATGCCCATGTCTCTGCCCGTGTGCTCAATTCTGAGCATTCTGTTTCTCAAAAATTAAGGTGTAGGGAACACACAACCTAACTACACACACATGGACTCGGCCGTATGTCACACACGGTCTAGACACATGTTCGTGTGTCTGCCCGTGTGGACAAAATAAAGCCATTCCTAGCTACATTTCTCATCCAAAATCACACCCATGACCTGCACTTGAATCACACATCTAAATACCAACCATTTCAAGCATTTAAATCAAGAAAATTACATCATTCATCATGGCATATCATTTCATGCATACATGTCTACAGTCTTACCTTAGTTTAGTCCACATGTTAGACATAAATTGATCAACCACTTAACATTTTGAAACTCGCATAGTATGACATTACAATTACATCAAAACATGCCATTACTAGCCATTCAAATGGCTAGGTTACAACATCATTATCATTTACATGCCAATATAGCCAATATAACCTATACGTGCCATTACAACCCTAATTGATTTACCATATTGTACCCACATAGGCCGATAGATAGTATGAGTGTAACGCCCCATACCCGAGACCGTTGCCGGAGTCGAACACGAGGTGTTAACAGACTTAATTTATTGCTTAAACAGCTCAAACAATTTAATTTTAGAAATTCCAGACAAGCTGGCTAACTGCATCACAGTCGCTTAAAAATTCATATCTTGAGTTCTGAAACTCAAAATCCAATTCTGTAAATTTTCCCTGAAACTAGACTCGTATATCTATTTACTAATTTTTTTCTAGAATTTTTTACTAGGCCAATTAGTACAGTTTATTAGTTAAAGTCTCCCCTATTTCAGGGTTCGATAGCTCTGACCTCTGTGTATTACGAATCAGTTATCTCTCTGTTCAGAATTTCAATGACTATGAAGTTTCTTTCTATTAAAACTAGACTCAATAATAAATCTGTACATATAAATTATGACTTCTAAATATTTTTATACAATTTATGGTGAATTTCCAAAGTCAGAATAGGGGGTTCAGAAATCGCTCTGGCCCTGTTTTACAAAAATTTAAATATCTCATAAAATATAACTCATATACCTGTTTCGTTTCTTCCACATGAAAATAGACTCATAATTCTTCAATGCCATATTTTATTCATCATCTAATTATATTTCTACTATTTTTAATGATTTTTCAAATTCACGTCACTACTGCTGTCTGAATCTATTTTATTGTAAATTTTACCTATTTCATGGTTTCCATGGATTAACTAGCAATTTGACATACATAACACCAAATATGGTCGTAATTAGCCAGCCCAATGGCTAATCATTACCAAGCATTTTTATACAACTCAATAACCATATCATAAGACCTTATATACAAAATGATTATAATGTTATACACGCCATACTCAAAATATACAAGCCATTATGCAAAGATGGTATACGGATAGTGTGAGCGTGCCTCCGACTGTTCTCGATTTCCAAGCTGGCTTGTCAACACTACAAGGAATGAAAAGGAGGGAGTAAGCATAAATGCTTAGTAAGTTCACATGCAAATAGCAAGTAACATAACCATATAAGCAAACATAAAACATCATTTGCATAATCATCACCAAGACATTCATATCATATTTTCATTTATCATCTTACCATATTGTTGTTATATCGATTTTTCAACCCGAGGGTTAAGTACATACCTGTTCAAAGTATCCATTTCACAACACTTACCAATACGTCCCTTTCATCTCGAGTATTCCTCTAATTGAGTAGAACTTTACCCGTTGAACACATCGGAATATAATTCGGATACATGGAAAGTTTGCACATAAGTGCCACATATGTAGCCAAGCTACTATGTAACCCGCCCATAAGCGAACTCGGACTCAACTCAACGAGCTCGGGCGTCGTGATCCATAAGTGAACTCGGACTCAACTCAACGAGCTCGGATGCCTAGTTACATCTCACGAACTCGGACTCAACTCAACGAGTTCGACATTCGCATCCATAAGTGAACTCGGACTCAACTCAACGAGTTCGGATGCCCAAATATCCCAGTGACATGTCACTTGTATCCTAATCCATTCCTAAGGTTCAACGGGACCTTTTTCCCAATCATGTGTCTCAACCATCTTCTACGGAATACCGATACCGATACTCGGTAGTATTTCACATTTTCCAAGTATATCACATAATTTGACATATTATCAAACAATTATCACGAGTATAATATTTCATAATAATTATCATATCATTTAAATAACATAAAAACATTTCAAATAATAACTATGTTACCAATATTTACATATGAACTTACCTAGTATGCGAAAATGGATACTTTCACCATTTCGTCCACAACTTGGTATTTTCCCTATTTTAGCCCGAATTTCAGTTTTCCTTGCTAATCGAGCTTGGAAGCTTGAAAAACCCTAGCCATGGTTTCTCCTTGCTATATTCGGCCATGGGGTTGAAGATGAGCAAAATTGGCTTTTAATTTTGTATTTTAATTCATTTTACCCCTAAATGACCAAAATGCCCTTACTACTAAACTTTCAAAAATTCCTTCCATGTCCTAATTTTGTCCATGAACTTAAAATTGGTCAAATTGCTATTTAAGACCTCCTAATTAATATTTCAAAGCAATTTCATACTAAAAACTTCTAGAATGCAAGTTTTGCAACTTATTCGATTTAGTCCCTAATTTCAAATTAAGCACTTTATGCATAGAATTTCGTCACGAGATTTTCATACAATCATGCAATCATATCATAAACCTAAAAATAATTATAAAATAATTATTTCTATCTCGGATTTTGTGGTCACAAAACCAGTATTCTGACTAGGCCCAAAATCAGGATATTACAGCTCTCCCCCCCTTTAGGGATTTTTGTCCCCGAAAATCTTACCAGAAAAGTGGTCTTCACTTTTAATCTCATATTCGGTGCCGAAGAACTTTCATTTAGACTGTACCTCCAATACATCTCTTTAATTTCTCATATGATCTGAAAGCTTACATCTCAACTCTCAACTGTTCTTAAATTTTCAACCCTTCTCAGTTTCCCATGATATCATGACATAAAACCCGAATCTTAACTTGATTAATGGGGACCGGAATTCCAAGAAATCCAACAATCAAAGAGACCTGAATTTCCATGAATCTGATGAGTAGGAATTCATTCAATACAGATATGATTTATAGATCTCGCCAAACATTTAACAATAGGAAACATCACATTTTCCTCTTTATGCCATGGAAATAATTCTGATATGGCCTCAAGAATAATCCTTCTCATTTCCATCCCAATATCAACACTGACAAGGATAATTTTGATAGATCCCAATGCTCGGCTTTAACCCCTTTAACAATTCCGATTTTATGTAACATCGAATGCTCTAAACCATCACATTACCTCACTATCTTGAAACACATCACAATTCATACAACAGTATATTACTGAAAGTCAGGAAGTCTTTACTCAATGTAGACTAGTCTAGTTCAGACGCTTCGGTTACCAATATTCTCATCTATCCGAACTTTATCAACATGTAATAAACTTTTCAGCTTTCACAAAATGAAAACCTTATCATTCGTAGTGACTTTAACTAATATCAAACTTTTTCTAATAAATATACACTTCTCATTCAGACTATTTACTCTTATATCCGTACAAAATGAAATTCTATTATCAGACTTGGGAAAAATAATCCTGAAATAATTGTCGCATGAAATCTTTCAAATAGATAATTCACCATATCGACTGAAACTCGCGCTTTTATCACTTATGCCTTTATCGATGTCAAATCCTTACACGTAAATTAGAAAAAAACCCCCAATACTAAAATCACCACATTACCAAGATCAAATTAGAAGTATAGTCATATTTGACATGATTATCACGAGCTGAAGAACGCACTTCGAACACGAGTCATAATTGACAAATTATGGAACAAAGATAACAAGAAAACCGAATAAAGAAATCCAAAATAGAGAAATCCGAATAAGGAAATCCAGAATAAAGAAACCCAAGATACGATACTATCTTTGCTGAGAATCGAAAACCAAGCCGTAGAATCGAAAACCAAACTCATAGAGAAAATACGGAATGCCCCGATAATTTTTCAAAGAAAGAAAGCCCAAAAGAAAACATCATTTAATCCCACTAGAATCAAATATAACAAGAACAATATATCTTCCCATACATATATATCAGATGAAGCATCAAGTAGAAGAAATGCAGAATCATAATATCATATGTATTCTCTCATCAATTCTTATCGAATTTAAATGAAATAGAATACCCGATGAAATAGAGCAATATAAATTATAAACCAGTCAGGACTACCAATGCTTTCATCCAACACCGTGATTAAAAGATATTCCCATTTAACAAGAATTTCTTCGTAAGATCAATAGCCATAGAAATATTTCGAGAATGGGTAAACACATAGAACATCTCAAAAGAGATCACTAAATCATCCCAATCATAACTATCACACTCGAGATAGTTCACATTTCAAATATCATTTCCCCAACCAGATTCTGCCACACACAAATTTTATATTAAACCATTCACTAAAGAAGGCCATTCTGAATAAATTTCGATTTACACTTTTCTCGACCTTGCACCTGAGTAATTCGGTTTAGCAAGGAGAATTCCTTTTCTAACTGGAACAGTGCATAATTCCAATAATCTTTACGTCAATCCGATACTTTACTAGTTCTGACTTTACTTATCAGCTCATTTTCAATCTCTGATCATACTTATAATTATTCTATCACTGAACTCTTTGGGTTCTCAACCGGAAACTTATTCAATACAAATCTCATGAAATTCCATTATAAGTACCATTTCGAAAAGGGGGAGGAGTTGTAGGACCTCTGACTCGACTTTCTTATACATACACATATGACACAACTTCCATCATCATAGCAACATCATCAAAATCATGTCATTCATTCATGTTGGCTTACACCAATTTTCCTATTGTCCCATTTAAACAATATACTTATGCATACATTCTATGTTTTCTAGATAGCTTTACTTATCCATTCATTTAATTAAATTAAGTCATGCTCATGACATCATATAAGGCCAAACAAACATAGATATTTGCACCACAATCATAACTTTCATTTCGTGCATCATCATGTACATATCATTACAATCATATAATTCAGTCCAACAATTTAACACAAATAAGTTCATTTCATTATAATCCTTTATCTCATAAAAATTATATATCATTAGCATTCATCAACATTCGACGTCCAAATCAAAAAAAGGACGTTTCATTCGTATCATAATATTATGACTTTTATTCATACCTCTACTACATTCTATTTATTCCGTTTATCTTATTAAGTAAGCCATATACACTACACCATATGAGCATTAAGCAAATATGAATATTTATCACCTATGTATCATAAACCTTTATTCATAATTTTCTGAACCGATACATATCATAATCATAATTTTACTCAAATACCTTCACATAACATTGAACATGGTCGGCGCAGCTCGGTTGGAGGGTACCCTGTCTAAATAAGACGGTACTCATACGTGTCGGAAGACATCACACTATCACAGATCAGTGGCATGTATAGCTAAACTTTTACACATGCTAGGTTAGCCCGAGAACTGACTAAACCTGCTCTGATACCACCAAATGTAACGCCCCGTACCTGAGACCGTTGCCGGAGTCGAACACGAGGTGTTAACAGACTTACTTCATTGCTTAAACAGCTCAAACAATTTAATTTTAGAAATTCTAGACAAGCTGGCTAACTGCGTCACAATTGCTTAAAAATTCATATCTCGAGTTCTGAAACTCAAAATCCAATTCCGTAAATTTTCCCTGAAACTAGACTCGTATATATATTTAATAATTTTTTTTCTAGAATTTTTGGTTAGGCCAATTAGTACAGTTTATTAGTTAAATTCTCCCTTGTTTCAGGGTTCGACTGCTCTGACCTCTGTGTATTACGAATCAGTTATCTCTCTGTACAGAATTTCAATAACTATGAAGTTTGTTTCTATTAACACTAAACTCAATAATAAATCTGTACATATAAATTATGACTTCTAATTATTTTTATACAATTTATGGTGAATTTCCAAAGTCAGAACAAGGGGTCCAGAAATCGCTCTGGCCCTGTTTCACAAAAATTTAAATATCTCATAAAATATAACTCATATACCTGTTTTGTTTCTTCCATATGAAAATAGACTCATAATTCTTCAATTCCATATTTTATTCATTATCTAATTATATCTCTACTATTTTTAATGATTTTTCAAATTCATGTCACTACTGCTATCTAAATCTATTTTATGGTAAATTTTACCTATTTCATGGTTTCCATGGATTAACTAACAATTTGACATACATAACACCAAATATGATCATAATTAGTCATTCCAATGGCTAATCATTACCAAGCATTTTTATACTACTCAATAACCATATCATAAGACCATATATACAAAATGATTATAATGCTATACATGCCATACTCAAAATATACAAGCCATTATGCCAAGATGGTATACGGATAGTGTGAGCGTGCCTCCGACCGTTCCCGATTTCCGAGCTGGCTTGTCAACACTACAAGGAATGAAAAGGAGGGAGTAAGCATAAATGCTTAGTAAGTTCACATGCAAATAGCAAGTAACATAACGATATAAGCAAACATAAAACATCATTTGCATAATCATCACCAAGACATTCATATCATATTTTCATTTATCATCTTACCATATTGTTGTTATATCGATTTTTCAACCCGAGGGTTAAGTACATACCTGTTCAAAGTATTCATTTCAAAACACTTACTAATACGTCCCTTTCATCTCGAGTTTCCTCTAATTGAGTAGAACTTTACCCGTTGAACACATCGGAATATAATTCGGATACATGGAAAGTTTGCACATAAGTGCCACATATGTAGCCAAGCTACTATGTAACCCGCCCATAAGCGAACTCGGACTCAACTCAACGAGCTCGAGCGTTCGCATCCATAAGTGAACTCGGACTCAACTCAACGAGCTCGGATGCCTAGTTACATCTCACGAACTCGGACTCAACTCAACGAGTTCGGACATTTGCATCCATAAGTGAACTCGGACTCAACTCAACAAGTTCGGATGCCCAAATATCCCAGTGACATGTCACTTGTATCCTAATCCATTCCTAAGGTTCAACGGGACCTTTTTCCCAATCATGTGTCTCAACCATCTTCTACGGAATACCGATACTGATACTCGGTAGTATTTCACATTTTCCAAGTATATCACATAATTTGACATATTATCAAACAATTATCACGAGTATAATATTTCATAATAATTATCATATCATTTAAATAACATAAAAACATTTAAAATAATAACTATGTTACCAATATTTACATATGAACTTACCTAGTATGCGAAAATGGATACTTTTACCATTTCGTCCACAACTTGGTATTTTCCCCATTTTAGCCCGAATTTCAGTTTTCCTTGCTAATCGAGCTTGGAAGCTTGAAAAACCCTAGCCATGGTTTCTCCTTGCTATATTCGGCCATGAGGTTGAAGATGAGCAAAATTGGCTTTTAATTTTGGCTTTTAATTCATTTTACCCCTAAATGACCAAAATGCCCTTACTACTAAACTTTCAAAAATTCCTTCAATGTCCTAATTTTGTCCATGAACTTAAAATTGATCAAATTGCTATTTAAGACCTCCTAATTAATATTTCAAAGCAATTTCATACTAAAAACTTCTAGAATGCAAGTTTTGCAACTTATTCGATTTAGTCCCTAATTTCAAATTAAGCACTTTATGCATAAAATTTCGTCACGAAATTTTCACACAGTCATGCAATCATATCATAAACCTAAAAATAATTATAAAATAATTATTTCTATCTCAGATTTTGTGGTCACAAAACCACTATTCCGACTCGGCCCAAAATCAGGATATTACAATGAGTGATCTCCGCTGAGCTTTCAATCCAACGAGCTTCTGATTTACTCTAAAACAGGGAAATAAAACTAAGTAAGCATAAAATGCTTAGTAAGTTCGCATAACTTGGTACTTAACTTACCATTCATTCTATTATGAGGTAGCTATGTAAGGCATATTCAATTAATTTGACCTCAAGCCCTACACACATCCTCATTCCCCTTATCAGTCATATAATCCATAATAACATCAAAACATATATCGGCTCAACGACAATCAAGATTCCAAGCACATATGCTTTCCACAACATGTATTCATTCAACATGCATAATTTATCTCATTATTACAAGTATAATTTCATACCAATTCATGTCGAGTTCAGATCATTTCACATCAGAACTTTACTCATATTAATCAGAATATCAAGGTCACGATTAGTACACTCAAGGTGTGCATACTCATCAAATAAATTCCACGTACAATATCGTTATCTCATATTTCCATATATCAATTATCACGTATCGTCATTTTCATGTATTTCAGGCCAATATATGTAGTAAATCATTTCTTATTCATACCTTCTCATGTCAAGAACTTTTACCTATTGAATTTATTTGAAATATCGATGGATACACAGGTAGTATACTCGTGGTGTACAAATTAGGGTTCTTCAATTGTATTCAACGTTACCCATAAGGTACTATATCAGAGAGTACACTCTCGAGTCACACATGTATACAACAGGATTACCAGTCCAGGCTAAATATTTTTTATGACATATGCTCTAAGGAGCTTGATCTGGATTACCCATCCAGTCTATATCCTTTTCTATCATAAGGCCAATAAGATTACTCGTCCAAGCTAAATCCCGTCAGCAACAAATGCAGGACCTCATTCAATTCGGGAAATCACATATCCATCGAATTTTCATTTTATTCAACCGGGATTCAAACATTTTTCAAGCATTATCAGGCATGTGATTATTTCATACATCTACAACATTCATATAATTCAAATAAACACATTCCACATTCATTTCAAGCATATAAATAACATTCTCATCGTTTATCCTTTAACATCTATCGGGCATTATCATTTAATTTATACATTTTCATTTATCGAGCTTGATCGGATATGTAATTATTTTCACATATTTATGACACTTATACAATTTACATAAACATTATCAATGCAAGCATGTAAATAAACACAATTTAGTTACACAAACTTACCTCGATGATTGTTCGTGTACGAAAAATCTACTAATCCAACTTTCCTCTTTTCCTTGTTCTAGCTCTGAATTTGGTCTATCTGGATTTGTACGAGTAAATTTGACATAAATTTATCACATTTCACATTCATGTGGACTCAATTTACAGCCTAGGCAAAATTATCATTTTGCCTCTATCTTTTCCATAAATTCCAATTTCATCCCTAGGCCCGGAAAATGAAACTTGTGCAAATTACTCCCTATTCCAAGCCAAACCAAACCCCGATTATAAATTTTACAGCACATATATTCATAAAATTTCATAATTTTTCATCAAATTTTACAAGTTTTCATTTGAGTCCCTAAATCATGTTTTCATCAAAAATCACTTTGTAAAAGTTGTTTATCTATTAATAATCTTTCATTTTCTACCATAAATTTCTAATTTCCAGCATATACATCCATGAACCATTTTTCTTATCTTGATAACTTTTCAAATTAATCCCTCAAATAGAGACATTAAGCTATCTTGGTTTCAAAAATATCAAAATTACTAAAAATAGGGCTTGGATACTTACCCAATTTGGCCATGAAAGTTTCTTCTCTCTCTCCTAGGGTTTCCATGTATTATTTTGGGAAAAATATGAGAAAAATAAGATGATAATTCTTTTATCATCTTTTTAATTAATTAATTTAATTGAATTCTAATTTAGTCCCTACCCTTTTCTAAATTTTCCAAGGATGAGTCATACCAAAATATCTACATACTTTTACTAATGGTCTAATTACCATATAAGGACCTTAAGTTTTAAATTCCACAGCTATTTGATCCTTCTAGCTACTAGAATTCAACTTTTGCATTTTATGCGATTTGGTCCTTCTCGTAATTAAGCACATAACCGGTAAAATTTTCTTATCAAAATTTTCACATGACATGTCTAAAGTACTACAGGCCATAAAATAAAATAAAATAATTTTTATTTTTCTGCTTGAATTTGTGGTCCCGAGACCACTTTTCCGATTTCACCGAAATTGGGCTGTTACAACTCTCCCCCTTAAGGAATTTTCGTCCTCGAAAATTTTACTAGTAAAGAGATTCAGACATTACTTTCACATGTTTCCATCCGGTTTCTACATAGATTTCTCTATATCGTATCATTGTCAAAGAACTTCTACTAAAGCTACCTTTATATTTTTCGTTCTTCACTTTACATGCCAGAAGTTCAACTAATCACTCACTATAAGTCATGCCAAGCTGAATTTCAATCTCTATCAGAGAAATAATAGATGACAGATCTGATCGATAACGCATATACACATAAAACATTTTAAATTTTGTAGAACTCTGATAATAATACCAATAATATGCAACAGGTCTAATTCTTTTCAATGAACTCATATGACCCATTAAACCACAGAATTAATTTTGCCTTTACAGCTAAATTGGAGAACTTTCTTCCATGGAAAAGCTTTCAAAAATATTTTGTTACCAATCTGAAACTCTATTTGTTTTCCTTTTTGATTCATATCGGATTTCTGACGATCAACTACTGCTTTTAAACTGTCTCAAATCAGTTTCATCCTTCTTCGGTTTCAAATAATCAAACCCACTAAATGTATCTTTCTCACTGAATTCTGTCCAAAACACCGAAGTTTTATATTTGTGACCATATAAAGCCTTGTACAGTAAAAATTTTGTACTTGACTGTTAACTGTTATAATAAGCAAATTCATCCAGAGGCAAATACTTTTCCCAATTACCTTCAAATTCAAGTACACAACATCAAAGCATACCTTCCAAATTCTGAATCATATGTTTAGATTGATCATTCGTCAGAAAATGAAATATGGTACTAAAATGTAACCGTATACCCAGAGTTTCTTGTAACTTGCTTCAGAATCGAAATTTAAACTGTAGATCTCTATCAGACATAGTAGAAACTAACACATCATATAATCTAACAATCTCAAAAACAAATAATTCAAGCAATCTATCAAGTGTGAAATCCAGTCATTCCAGATTGGTATGTGTAGGCTTCTTCAAACAATCGATAGTTACTCAAATAGTATCTTTCTTTTTCATAGATAGGGATAATCCTGATATAAAATTTATGGTAACTTTGTCCCATTTCAATTTCAGTATTTTTATAGACTATACACATCTTGAAAGTATCATCTCTATCTTGCTGACATCCAACATTTAAATATAGATTCAAAAATACCACATTTCATTCTGGGCTACCGGTATATCTTTTTCAAGTTGTTGTGCATTTTATCATTTCCTAGATAAACAAGCATAGTGCTACTATGATCATTCATGTAAAATTTTCTGTATAAACTCCAAATTCTTCAGTACACAGACTCTGTCTCTGAATGACAGACATTTATCAGATCTATTCTAAAATTCTGAATCAAAAATTATTTCACACTGTATTCGTTTAACTTACAACTCATTATCACTTTTCTGAGTTTCACCGTTCTATTATAGAAACATCAGTTTAGCTCTATACTCAGCTAAAATTAAGCTATTATCAGACAATCATAATCGCTATCTATGATTTGAAAAGTTTACAGAGACTTTCTACTCAAAATATCTATAACCACAGTCGTTCTTTCAAATTGATATACAATTGTCAAACCATAATCTTTCAACAATTCAAGTCATATATGCTATCTCAAAGTCAAATCTTTTAGCAACATCAGATACTTCAACTTTTTATAATCGGTGAATATATGAAACTTTTTACCAAACAAGTAATGTTGTCAGATTTCAACACAAAAACAATAGCTGCCAATTCTAACTATTTAAAAGTACAGGCTACTACCTTGCCTTACTGCATCAAAACACAGTCAAATCCTATACAATAATGCAGTACTGTAATAACAAATTCCTTACCCGATTCAGGCTGAACCAGAATTAATACCTTGATCAACAAAGCTTCCAACTAGTCAAAACTTTACTAACATTTGTCAGTTCATTCAAATCTTACATCTTTCTATAATAACTATGTCATTAATGTAGCCATTTCAATTATTAACATTGAAGCTTTGAGTTTTTCCAAGACTACAACCATCAAATAGATTTTAAACCATTGTGCAATAATATGACTAACATTTCAGCTATATAGATAAAACAACACTTCAACATCAACAGTGCACCTCAACTTAAAAGAGGGAAACTGAAAGTAGCCCCAAAAATAACGAATGCAGTAACACAGTTTCTATAGTCTATGATATCTATCACAATACCTCATGATCGAGTCAATATTTATAATGGTAATAAATGTAATTACCTCCGAACAAAGAATATCTTTCACAAGTGACCCATGTTTACAGAATAAAGAGATTGATGATATCTTAGAGAAAATTTAGAAGGGTAATATCACGTATACTCAGTAGAAACAACTGTGATAAAGACACTATAACTTGCACATTCGCAACTCAAGGCTTCAATCAGTAGAAGTAGAAAATGATATCATATGAACCTTATCATCAAATCTTATATCAATCACGATAAATTAGAAAACCTGAGTATGATAGAGCAATACCACTCATGAGTAAGCGAGACTTACAGTAATTCCATCTGTCATAATTTGCCAGCCTTTCAGTACGACAAATATTGCATCTAAATATGAACAATTTCATATGCCTCTGAGAATAATAGAACTTATAGAGTACCCAGAAGAGATTGCTGTAATATACTCAATTACAACAACTATATTCGCATATATTTACAATTTAATTACTATTCCACTGACTAATAATGTAACGCCCCCACGCCTGAGACCGTCGCCGGAGTCGAGTATGAGGTGTTACTAAGCTTAATTTAACATTTTTAGAACTTTGGATTATTTGTTTCTACATTCACAGCTTTTAAGCTACTTGCGTCACAGTCACAAGAAAAATCATATCTTGAGTTACGAAACTCGAAATCAAGATCCGTAAATTTTCCGTGAATCTAGACTCATATACCTATATACTAATTTGTTTCTAGAATTTTTGGTTGGACCAATTAGTACAGTTTATTAGTTAAAATTACCCCTATTACAGGACTTGACTGGACTGACCTCTGTTTACTACGAACCACATTTCTCTCTGTACAAAATTCATATAGTTATGAGGTTTGTTTCTACTGAAACTAGACTCAATAAGTATTATGAGAATATAAAATAAACCACCTAATTATATCTGTACAATTTATGGTGAATTTTTAAAGTTGAAACAGGGGATCCAGAAACTGCTCTGATACTATTTCACTAACATTCAAATATCTTCTAACATATAATTACTTTACCTGTTTCATTTGTTTCATGTGAAACTAGACATAATAAGCTTCAATTTGATATTTAATCCATCACCAAATTCAATTGCTATGATTTTTAGTAAATTTTCAAACTCACATCAGTGTTGCTGCAATATTCTGTTTATGGCAATTTCATCCTTTTTATGAGTTTTCATGAATTAGATAACTTATTAATTTTCCATAACATCAAACATAATATAAACTTACCATTTCCATAATTTATCATTATCAAGCATTTCCTCAACCATTCCATCACCATATCATAAGATCATTTACACAAAATAGGTATATTGCTATACATGCCATACTTAAATTTACAAGCCATTTACCGAAAAGTTCTTCCAGATAGTGTGACTGATCCTTCGACCTACCCCGACTCCTGAGCTGGCTTGTCCAAAACTACAATGAGTAAGAAGGAGGGAGTAAGCATAAGTGCTTAGTAAGTTCATATGCAAATAATAAGGAACATAACAAACAATCATACCAATCAACATTAGCATGCATCACCAAAACACATATCACATTTCTAATCATTTTTCATCATCTTATTACCTTATCGTGGTTGTATCAATACTCAACCCGAGAGTTAAATACGTACCTGTCCAAAATATCCATTTCACATCACTTACCAATACGCCTCTTTACATCTCGAGTTTTCCTCCATTTGAGTAGAACTTTACCCGTTGAACACATCGGAATATAATTCGGATACATGGATAACTTGCACATAAGTGCCACATATGCAATCAAGCAATCATGTAACCCGCCCATAAGCGAACTCGGACTCAACTCAACGAGCTCGGGCGTTCACATCCATAAGTGAACTCGGACTCAACTCAACGAGTTCGGATGCCTAGTTACATCTCACGAACTCGGACTCAACTCAACGAGTTCGGACATTCGCATCCATAAGTGAACTCGGACTCAACTCAACGAGTTCGGATGCTCAACCATCCTAGTGACATGTCACTTGTATCCTAATCTATTCCTAAGGTTCAAACGGGATTTTCCTCGAACACATATCCTTGCCGTCTTCCGTAGAATGCCAAAACCAAAACTCGGTCACAATTTGTATTTATCAAGTAACTCACATAATTTACATTTTATTCGAAATTAACCACAAAGCATATATTTCATGATAAAAATCAGCATATCACATAATTGATATCAATGACTTAAAAATAACAATTATGCTACATTAGTTACACATGAACTTACCTTGGTACCAAAATACAAAGATTTTGCAATTTAGTCCACAATCTTTTCTTTTCCTCGATTGGGGTCGTTTCCACGTCTTTCTTGATCTAAAATAACACATTTAGCTTATTTAATACTCACATTATCAAATTAATCCTTAATTCAAATTTTGGCAAAATTACAATTTTACCCCTAAACTTTTGCATATTTACATTTTTGCCCCTAGGCTCAGGATTAAACTTTATTCCTTATTCTTATGTTTTATAACATGCTGATCACTTTTCCCTTCTATGGCAACATCAAATTCTCACTCTAACATGTACTTGTGACTATTATGTATTTTTACCGATTAAGCCCTTTTACTCGTTTTTGCTTAAAATCGAGTAGTACAAGTTGTCTAACATAATTTAAAACTTCATATTCTATCATAAAACTTCAAAATACACAAATTTCACCTATGGGTATTTTTCCAAATATAAACCCTTGGTTAAATTATTGCTAACATAAGCTTAATCGAGTTACAGGGATCTCAAAAACATAAAAATCATTAAAAACGGGGCTTAGAATCACTTACTATGAAGCTTGAAAGTTGAAGAAACCCTAGCTATGGTGAGATAGAGCATTCGGCAGCAACTAAATGGGGAAGATGACTATTTTGTGTCATTTTTCCCATTTTATTTCATTAATTATCCAAATGACCAAAATGCCCTTAATACCTTTCTTTGAAAATTTTCATATACAAGCCCATTTTTGTCCAAAATTTTAGAAATTGGTCAAATTGCTATTTAAGACCTCCTAATTAATATTTCAAAGCAATTTCATACTAAAAACTTCTAGAATGCAAGTTTTGCAACTTTTTCGATTTAGTCCCTAACTTCAAATTAAGCATTTTATACATAGAATTTCTTCACAAAATTTTCACACAATCATGCAATCATATCATAAACCTCAAAATAATTATAAAATAATTATTTCTATCTCGGATTTGTGGTCACGAAACCACTATTCCAATTAGGCCCTAATTCGGGATATTACAACTCTCCCCCCCTTTTAGGATTTTCGTCCTCGAAAATCTTACCGGTAACCAGATGTGGGTATTGATTTCTCATAGTTTCTTCGGATTCCCATGTAGCTTCTTCTACTCCATGCTTTTGCCACAACACCTTCACAAGTGCAATCTTTTTATTCCTTAATTGTTTGACCTCTCGAGCTAAAATCTTAATCGGTTCTTCTTCATAGGTCATATCTGGTTGTAGTTCAATTTCTGTTGGTGAAACCACATGTGAAGGATCCGAATGATACCGACGTAACATAGATACGTGGAACACATCATGAATCTTCTCCAATTCAGGTGGTAAAGCTAGCCGATATGCTACTCTGGGTCTAACTTTTTCAATTATTTCATACGCCCAATAAAACGCGGACTTAATTTGCCCTTCCGTCCAAATCGAGGACTTTCTTCCACGAGACACCTTTAAAAATACTTTATCTCCAACTTGAAATTCAATGTCTTTTCGTTTCAAATCGCATAAGATTTTTGTCTATTCAAGCAAATTTTCAAACAATCTCGAATTACCTTCACTTTTTCTTCGCTTTTTTTATTAGATCAACTCCATAAATCTGATTTTCCTTGAGTTCACCCAATACAAAGGCGTTCGACACTTACGACCATACAATGCTTCATAAGGTGTCATTTTCAAGCTCGTCGATAACTATTATTGTAAGCAAATTCTACCAACGGTAAATATTTTTCCCAACTTCCTTGAAATTCCAATACACAACATCCGAGCATGCCTTCAAGAATCTAAATTACTCTCTCGATTGTCCATCGGTTTGTGGATGAAAAGCAATCTTCGAATTTAACTTTGTACCTAACGCGTCTTCTTTGCAACTTTTGCCAAAACCGCGAGGTAAACCTTGGATCTCTATCTGAAATAATCGACAATGGTATTCCATGTAGTTTAACAATTTCCCTAACATACAGTTCAGCCAACTTGTTAAGAGAATAATCCGTGACGCATCGATAAAATGAGCCGACTTAGTCAATCACAACTATTACCCGATGGCATCTTTCTTTCCCGAGTCAATGGCAATCCTGATACAAAATCCATAGTAATCCGATCCCATTTCCATTCAGGAACCATAATAGGTGAAGTAATCCCGAAGGCACATGGTGTTCAACTTTCACCTGTTGACAAATTAAGCATTTGGACACAAACTCTGATATATCCTTTTTCATTCCATTCCACCAATACATTTTCTTTAAGTCATTATACATTTTCGTACTACCTGGATGAATTGAGAAACAACTACTATGTGCTTCCTGTAGGATCTTTTGAATCAATTCCTCATTCTTCGGTACACAAATTCGATCTTTAAACATTAAGCATCCATCAGAACCGATTCTGAAATCTAACTCTGTATCAACTTCACACTGCTTTCTTTTGGCTTGCAAATCTTGATCATCTTTCTGAGGCTTCAAAATCTCTTGTAAAAACATCGGTTTTGCTCTTAACTCTGCTAGAATCGAACCATCATCTGACATTTTCAACTGAGTGTTCATAACTCTCAAAGCAAACAACAACTTTCTGCTCAAAGTATCGGCAACTACATTCGCTTTTCCCGGATGATAATCAATAACAAGCTCGTAATCTTTCAATAACTCCAACCATCTTCGCTGTCTTAAATTCAAGTCTTTTTGTGACATCAAGTACTTAACACTTTTATGGTCGGTATATACCCGGCACTTTTCACCATACAAATAATGTCGCCAAATTTTCAAAGCAAACACCACCGCAGCCCAATTCCAAATCGTGAGTAGGATAATTCCTCTCATGAGGTTTTAATCGCCTCAAGCATAAGCCACCACTTTTCCTTCTTGCATGAGTACACACCCCAAACCATTTAGAGAAGCATCACTATACACCACAAATTCTTTACCCGATTCGGCTGTACTAACATCGGTGCCTCTGTTAATAACTTTTTCAATTCTTCAAAACTCATTGACATTCTTCCGTCCATTCAAATTTAACATCCTTTCTGAGTAGTCGAGTTATAGGAGCAAAGAATCATAGAAAATCCATTTACAAACAAATTGATAATACCCAAATAGCCCCAAGAAACTTCTAACTTCATTACATTTTTCTGGTTTCCAATCAACAATGGCTGAAATTTTACTAGGATCAACTCAGTATACCATCACCAAAACAATATGACCCAAAAATCCAACTTCCCGGAGCCAAAATTCACTTTTACTAAACTTAGCATACAACCGCTTATCTCTCAAAGTTTGCAAAACTATCCTCAAATGCTCAAAGATGCTCTGTCTCATCTTTTGAATAAATTAAAATATCATCTATAAACACCACAACAAATTTGTCCAAGTATGGTCGAAATATGTGATTCATTAAATCCATAAAAACAAAGAGGGCATTTGTCAACCCGAATGGCATAATTAAAAATTCATAATGACCGTACCTTGTTCTAAAAGCGCTTTAGGCACATCCGACTCTTTTACCCGCAGCTTGATAATACCTGGATCTCAAATCAATCTTTGAAAACCATGTCGCCCCTTTTAGCTGATCAAACAAATCATCAATTCTTGGCAACGGATACTTGTTTTTGATTGTCACCTTGTTTAACTGCCGATAATCAACACACAACCTCATAGAACCATCCTTCTTTTTCACAAATAACACGGGAGCACCCCAAGGTGAAAAACTCGGTCTCACAAAGCCTTTATCAGTCAACTCTTGCAACTGCGACCTTAATTCTTTCAACTCTGCTGGTGCCATTCTATACAGAGCAATCGAGATCGGAGTTGTTCCCGGTATCAAATCAATACCAAATTCTACTTCCCTGACTGGAGGCAAACCCGACAATTCTTCTGGGAATACGTCCGCAAATTCACACACAACCGGCACTGATTCAACTTTCTTTTCAACTTCTTTTGTATTAATTACATACGCCAAATAAGCTTCATAACCCTTTCTCAAATATCTTTGAGCCGACATTGAAGAAATCACACTAGGCAATGCCTCTGATTTATCTGATTCAACCCGCAGAGTTTCACCACTTTCACACTTTAATTCTATAACCTTTTCTTTGCAATTTATTTTAGCATCATGCAATGTCAACCAATCCATACCCAAAATAACATCAAACTCATCAAACGGCAACAACATCAAGTCGACCGGAAAGTAATGATCCCGAATCATTAAAGGACATTTCTTACATAATTTATCAACAATCACACATTTGCCTAACGGATTCGACACTCTAATCATAAATTACGTGTTTCTCAACAGTATATTCATACTAGACACCAATTTCATGCACACATATGAATGAGTAGAATCGGGATCAATCAAAGCAACAACATTAACATTATAGAGAGAAAATGTACCGGTAATCACATCAGGTGAGGAAGCATCTTCACGCGCTTTAATAGCATAAGTTCTAGCCGGAGCCCTTCCTTCAGTCAACGTGCATCCTCAGCTACATTCTTACCGCTTGCTTCGCCTCCCGCTTTTTCTTGGATATCTTCCTCTCGAATCCGCCCCACTTGTTTTTGTATTCTGAAATTTTTCTTTTTCAGCTCTCTCTGGGCAGTCTCTAATAAAATGATCTGGAGAACCACATCGAAAACATTCATTTGCTCTGCACGGACCAAAATAATTTCTACCACACCGTTGGCACTCAGGTTTAACAAATCTCGAATTTCCTACACAAGTCGCAAAGTAGTCTGGGACTTAGGACCCACATTTTGCTTCTTATAATTTCCATATGATTGCCCAACTGAAGCTTGAAAACGAGGATTCATATTTCTTGACTTTCCAGGTTGCTGTGAGAATGAACTGCTCGTCGGTCTTTTCTTTCAATTTCTAGTCTCAGCCTCTACCTTTTTCTTCTCTTTAAGTAGTTCTTCACCTTGCAAGCTCGATCCACCAAAGACTACCATTTCTTTTAATTCAAGAATTCCAACAAATACCTTGATGTCTTCGTTGAGCCCGTCTTCAAATCGTCGGCACATCTTGGCCTCTGTAGGAACATACTCTCGCATATTTACTTAATCGAACAAACTCTCTTTCATATTCTCAGAATCATATATTACCTTGCTTCACTTCAAAGAAATTCTTTACGCTTCGATCAATAAATCTTTCACTAATATATTTCTTCCAAACTCTTCTTGAAAGAATTCCCAAGTTATTCTCTCTTTCGGTACCACCAAAATCAAAGTCTTCCACCAATTATAAGTCTGAATCCTCAACAAAGATATAGCGCATTTCAAACATTCTTCAGTGTACAGATCATTCATCAAATACCCGATAGAATTTTCAAGCCAAAACTCGCTTTCTCGGCATCATCATCAATATTTGCTTTAAATTCTTCTACCCTTGCTTACTTGATTCTATCAATCTGAGTTCTGTGAAATTTCATCGATCCATACCTTGAGGCATCGGGTACAGGTTGAGAAATTGGGGAGGTGGGGAGGGTTGTACATTTGGGTTCGTGCATTTAACAAACTCAGTATACCATGCACTCATTATTTGGAGAAAGGCTTCCCGACCCCTTTCTCCTCCTCCCGACCAACAAGAGGAGGTGGATTCGTCACCGAGTGGCGCGATTACTCTCTACTTCATCGCCACACCGGATCGGGATCCATTTACTATATAAAAAAATCATTTAAAAAGGTCAGAAGTCGTCACACTATCACAATTTATACATATGGCATGTATAGCAAAATCCGTACATACAACACGTAATCCGAGAATCGACTAAACCTGCTCTGATACCACTAAATGTAACGCCCCCACGCTCGAGACCGTCGCCGGAGTCGAGTATGAGGTCTTACTAAGCTTAATTTAACATTTTTAGAACTTTGGATTATTTGTTTCTACATTCACAGCTTTTAAGCTACTTGCGTCACAGTCACAAAAAAAATCATATCTCGAGTTACGAAACTCGAAATAAAGATCCGTAAATTTTTCCTGAATCTAGACTCATATACCTATCTACTAATTTTTTTTCTAGAATTTTTGGTTAGACCAATTAGTACAGTTTATTAGTTAAAGTTACCCCTATTACAGGACTTGACTGGACTGACCTCTGTTTACTCCAAACCACATTTCTCTCTGTACAACATTCATATGGTTATGAGGTTTGTTTCTCCTGAAACTATACTCAATAAGGATTCTGATAATATAAAATACACCATCTAATTATATCTGTACAGTTTATGGTGAATTTTTAAAGTTGAAACAGGGGATCTAGAAACTGCTCTGACCCTGTTTCGCTAAAATTCAAATATCTTCTAACATATAATTACTTTACCTGTTTCATTTGTTTCATGTGAAACTAGACATAATAAGATTCAATTTGATATTTAATCCATCACCAAATTCAATTTCTATGATTTTTAGTAAATTTTCAAACTCACATCAGTGTTGCTACAATATTCTGATTATGGCAATTTCATCCTTTTTATGAGTTTTCATGAATTAGATAACTTATTAATTTTCCATAACATCAAACATAATATAAACTTACCATTTCCATAATTTATCATTATCAAGCATTTCCTCAACCATTCCATCACCATATCATAAGATCATTTACACAAAATAGGTATATTGCTATACATGCCATACTTAAATTTACAAGCCATTTACCGAAAAGTTCTTCCGGATAGTGTGACTGATCCTTCGACCTATCCCGACTCCTGAGCTGGCTTGTCCAAAACTACAATGAGTAAGAAGGAGGGAGTAAGCATAAATGCTTAGTAATTTCATATGCAAATAATAAGTAACATAACAAACAATCATACCAATCAACATTAGCATGCATCACCAAAACACATATCACATTTCTAATCATTTTTCATCATCTTATTACCTTATCATGGTTGTATCAATACTCAACCCGAGAGTTAAATACGTACCTGTCCAAAATATCCTTTCACATCACTTACCAATACGCCTCTTTACATCTCGAGTTTTCCTCTATTTGAGTAGAACTTTACCCGTTGAACACATCGGAATATAATTCGGATACTTGGATAACTTGCACATAAGTGCCACATATGCAATCAAGCAATCATGTAACCCGCCCATGTTTAAACTCCTGACTCAACTCAACGAGCTCGGGCGTTCGCATCCATAAGTGAACTCGGACTCAACTCAACGAGTTCGGATGCCTAGTTACATCTCACGAACTCGGACTCAACTCAACGAGTTTGGATGCTCAACCATCCTAGTGACATGTCACTTGTATCCTAATCTATTCCTAGGGTTCAAACGGGATTTTCCTCGAACACATATCCTTGCCGTCTTCCGTAGAATGCCGAAACCAAAACTCGGTAACAATTTGTATTTATCAAGTAACTCACATAATTTACATTTTATTCGAAATTAACCACAAAGCATATATTTCATGATAACAATCAGCATATCACATAATTGATATCAATGACTTAAAAATAACAATTATGCTACATTATTTACACATGAACTTACCTTGGTACCAAAATACAAAGATTTTGCAATTTAGTCCACAATCTTTTCTTTTCCTCGATTGGGGTCGTTTCCACGTCTTTCTTGATCTAAAATAACACATTTAGCTTATTTAATACTCACGTTATCAAATTAATCCTTAATTCAAATTTTTGCAAAATTACAATTTTACCCCTAAACTTTTGCATATTTACATTTTTGCCCCTAGGCTCGGGATTAAACTTTATTCCTTATTCTTATGTTTTATAACATGCTGATCACTTTTCCCTTCTATGGCAACATCAAATTCTCATTCTAACATGTACTTGTGACTATTAGGTATTTTTACCGATTAAGCCCTTTTACTCGTTTTTGCTTAAAATCGAGTAGTACAAGTTGTCTAACATAATTTAAAACTTCATATTCTATCATAAAACTTCAAAATACACAAATTTAACCTATCATATTCTATCATAAAACTTCAAAATACACAAATTTAACCTATGGGTATTTTTCCAAATATAAACCCTAGGTTAAATTATTGCTAACATAAGCTTAATCGAGTTACCGGGATCTCAAAAACATAAAAATCATTAAAAACGGGGCTTAGAATCACTTACTATGAAGCTTGAAAGTTGAAGAAACCCTAGCTATGGTGAGATAGAGCATTCGGCAGCAACTAAATGGGGAAGATGACTATTTTGTGTCATTTTTCCCATTTTATTTCATTAATTATCCAAATGACCAAAATGCCCTTAATACCTTTCTTTGAAAATTTTCATATACAAGCCCATTTTTGTCCAAAATTTTAGAAATTGGTCAAATTGCTATTTAAGACCTCATAATTAATATTTCAAAGCAATTTCATACTAAAAACTTCTAGAATGCAAGTTTTGCAACTTTTTCGATTTAGTCCCTAACTTCAAATTAAGCATTTTATGCATAGAATTTCTTCACAAAATTTTCACACAATCATGCAATCATATCATAAACCTCAAAATAATTATAAAATAATTAGTTATATCTCGGATTTGTGGTCACGAGACCACTATTCCAATTAGGCCCTAATTCGGGATATTACAAATAAAGTCATCAATAATCTTACATTATTCAGTTCACTGAAAGAGTCAATTCGAAAAAAATATCGGCTAATCTGTTCTGTAAATATCATATCTGGATAAGTTGATTATTCAAGAATAATCTTCTGCCTTAGCAATGACATCACATATTCAGAATAATCTTCAGAAAAAATGTTGCATCTTTTTCTAATACTGTCTTTACTTACTAACTCATTTTCATTCTGACTACATCATTATTCATTCAGCCGTTGCACTCTTTAGTTCTACATTCATGAGCTTAATCCATATAAATCTTGCAAATTTTCATCGTATAAAACTATACTAGTAAGGGGGTGGAGATCGTAAGCCTCACAATTGAGTTTTCATGTATATACTTATATAACATAACATTCATCATTCTCATGTACTATAAAACATTTATCTATATCTTTTCGAATTCTATTTCATCATGAGTAACGTTTTTACTCAGGCACGTGAGTATCACTTTCAGTAGTATCGGAATTAGTTCGGTTGGAAAGCATCTCTGTCTGTTTGTAAGACAATTTAAATCAGAGTCAAGAGATATCACATTATCACAGGTTACATAATGGCATATATTTCTACACTCCAGATATGCTACGTCCAGTCTGAAAACTGACTAAATTGTAGCTCTGATACCACTAAATGTAATATCCCTAACTTGTATCCGTCATCGGAACAGGGTTACGGAACGTTATCGGGAACTTTTAGAACATTTTTAGATAATTCATGTAAATTACTTTTCATTAACCGAGATCATTAAAAACATCCCTTAATTGGACCCTCGAGGCCCAATACGAGCATTAGGGTTAAGTCAGGACTTAATCGAGACCTAAAAGAAGTTTTCGTGAAATTATAAAATTTTTCCAAGGTGTAAGGCTCAGACGCCCCTGTGGTCAAGGGACATGCCCATGTGACCCTGGGACACACCCATGCTAGAGGCCATGTTCGACCCCGTGTAACTCTCTAACTTGCACACACGGCCACGCCACACACCTTGTGCTAGGTCATGTGGTTAATTAATTCAATTTGAAATTAGGTGCAAATTTTACATGGCCAAGACACACAACCGTGTTCTAGGCCATGTAGAACACGCGGCTAAGACACACGCCCGTGTTCTAGATCGTATAGCTATAATGCCCCAAATTTTAGGCCTAGAAGTATTGGGCCTTGAGCATGGGAACTGTTAGTAGACGGCTTATAAATATTTTAGTTTAGCAAGAAAGTGACAAAAATTGCATGTTCGGTGTGGTGGTTAAGTGAATTGGGTGTGTTTGGGGATGTCTGAGAAGTCTTGGGTTCAAATCTAGGCTTTAGAAAAAATTTAGTTTTTCCCTTAAGTGAACCTTGGCTTTAGCTTGTTGGCCTTATAAATATTAGTGGTTAAAATTTATCACAAGGAAGCATGTGGTCTAGTGGTTATAGCGTCATTATGGTGGAAAGGGGATCTTGAGTTCGAATCCCATGATTTGCAAGGTACATTTATTTTATTCCCATCAGGTGAGAGAGGTAGAGTTGGATTAAAACCCTCTTGAGGTGGTTGTGGAATTGGTCAAGAGGAGAAAATCAAGGGATATGATAATGGTTGTTATGGACATGAAAGAGAATTGGGTGGAGAAAATCAAGGAATTTCAAACTTGGAGAGTGTTGTAGTCGAATAGGGAAACTAGTGTGTGCAAATTCAGCTAAGGGGTCCCTTTGTGTACATTTTTAGCAATTGGAGAGCTTTGGGAGTTGTTCTCTTTGTGCAATTTCAATTTTGGGGCATTTAATGCCAAATTGGTACCTTTCTTTTCTCCTTTTGCAAGTGTAGCCGAATCCAAGTGTGACTATTTGGGCAGTTTTGTGTGACTTTTTACTTCTCTATTACCTTTCAAGTGCATTCGCTTGAACGATTTCTTCTCCCTCTTGCTCTCAGTATTATCTTCTTTGGTATGTTGTTCCTTGATTAACTAAACCTTTATTTCTCTTTTGTCACAATCAAGTCGACTACATTCTTCAATTACCTTACATTCTTCAATTACCTTTCTTTTCCTCCCAATATCCCTTTTGGTTCTTGGCTGAATATAGTTTTCTTCTGCTCCTATATTTCATTTCCTTGGGTTTTCTCCTAACCAACTAATTCACTTTCCTTTTCTTAACCTTCTATCAGTTTTCCTACTTTGTGGTGTTGGCCGTTTGTTTTGTATCTGCTACTGGTGTTGTGGTTATGGTCTTGCAAGGTTCTGACAAATCAATAGAGTTTTAGTGGAGTGAAGAAGGTGTTTGGGTAGCAATCGAACCTCTCTCCCACCAAATTTGTTGCTCGAAGGATTTTTGCAAAGTCTTGCAATTAGGTGTGTATTCACACCCCTCTTTATTGAAAATCGACAAAAGCCGAAAAGCCAAAAATTTGGCATTTGAGGCATCACGAGCATGCAATCGCTCGTATGGTAAATTGAGCCCACAGATCAGGGGCGATAGATTGTAGAGGCCGCCACGAGCATTCTCGTATACTTGGGCTATTTTGGGCATCGATGGGCCGATATAAGTGTGTGGGCCTAATGGGCTCGTGGGCCCCACAGAAATAAAATCTGTGGTAAGTGACAAATAATGAACTGCGCTATGGTGTTTGCATAGCCGTGACTGAAATTGTGCTAAATGGGCGACACAAGCGTGTGGGTCCACTTGGGCCGAGTAATGGGCCTTGGGCTCATTTACACCGTTTTGACCATCTACATTACCTGAGTCGCTCGAGGCAACGACAGACCATCTATGATTTCATAATCTGTACAGGGACCCCCAAAATTAGTAAAATGACCAAAATACCCCTAAATGGTAAAATGACTATTTTGCCTCTCAAGGGTAAATGACTGATTTTTCTGTGATTTGTATGATTGCTTTTGTGCATGACATTCTGCATACATGACATACTGCTTGGGATTGGGATATTTTTATGGAGGAAGAAACTGTATTGGTGGCTGTACCACATATTCTGATATTAGCAGCTTTGCTGTGACTCTAGTTAGCGCCGCGACCGGTGCTAACACTGTAAGTGTAGGGATGGCGTGGGTTATTTATTCCCCACAGGTAGTGCAGGGTTGGACGGAGGCAAGTGCAGGGTTGGATGGGTTATCATGCATTATTCATATGGGTTTAAAATTTAAATGGGCTGGGCCCAATTGATATTGGTTCTGGTATGGGCTAGGCCCAACTGATATTGATTCTGAGATGGGCTAGGCCCAATTGATATTGTATTAGGTTGAGACCCAAATGTTACTGAATCAGGATTTGGCCCACATATATTCTAAATTGGATTGTTTTGTTACTGAATAGGGCTCAAGCCCAGATTGGTTCTAAATTCTATTTTTGACTGACTGTTTGGATGCTAGGGGATTACACACTGAGTTTTCGTAAACTCACCCCATTTTTAACTGTGCAGGTAATCCCCAGCATTAGGAGGATCGGTACCGCGAGGGACTCGGAGATGGCCACGTAGCTGCTTTTGTTATCTACTACGTTTATTTGCTTCTCAGTACTTTAATTTTGATTTGGTTTGTACTATGGCCTCTTTGGTTTTTATTTTAAACTTTGAGATTTTATTTACTATGTTTGATATTTGTTAGAAGTAGATCGCGAATTTCCAAAACAATAACTATTTTCAAAACACTATGTTTTTGCAACATAACTTTTAAACATCATGTTTTCGTAAATTGACTATTTTAAATGAAGCTTCCACAATAAACACCATTTTAAATAGGAATAACTTTCCAGTGAACCACGTTTTGCAAAATAAACCAACGTAAACTGAGCTTTACACAAGGAATAAAATGGCCAGAGGTTTTAAATAGTAAGAAGGGTTTTTAATGAAAACATGGTTTTCGAAGAACACTTCAATGTGACACGCCAAATTCGGCCATAACATCTAGGCCAGGTTTGGGGTGTTACATTTAATGGTATTAGAGCCAGGTTGTAAAACTCGACTGTGGATTGTATTTTAAAATGGAATTTTTGAAAGAACTATTTCAAAAGATTTGGAGTATTTGAACTATTTTACTGGATGTTTCTCAAAACTGTGGTTCACTGAGTCTCTAGCGCTGAATCCATAAGTTTTCTAAATACTGTTGTCTGCTTTTAAACTTTATGCAATAGGAAACACTGTGATTACTTTAGGAATTTGACCGTACTACTTTAGTTAGAGTAAACTGTGAAACCGTAGGAAACTAAGACTGTAGTGAGCCTACGAATGCAAAAACAAACTCTAAACTTCTGCTTCCCATAAAACATCTATTTAATTGCTAGAACTATGAGTTAATCTACATAAAATTTTTAATTAAGATAATACGCAAATCGATTATGAGAACCAGAGGTACTCGTGGAAGGGGTACAAGAGGCCACGGCCGAGGCTGTGGAAGTGCTGGGGCTGGGTCATCGTCATCGGGCCACATGTCTAATACTGAAGGTAGGGAAGCAATGCCTTCACCTGTAATTGAAACTAGATTTCATGATCGAGTAGCTGGGGACGATGCACTGTCTCAAGCTATGTAGCAGATTTTGGAAAGGGTTGTTGGGCTCAATAATGGTACTACGGGCCGTGTGTCAATTACAGAATGACTTCGATAGAATGGAGCTGAGACTTTTAGAGGTATTGCTGGAGTAGCCGCTAATGTGGCTGAATATTGGATTGAGGCCACGGAAAGGATAATGGATGACCTTGACTGTACCCCGAAACAGAAGCTAAAAGGTGCAGAGTCTTTGTTGCGAGACGAAGCCTAAAAGTGGTGGCTTACAGTAAAAGAGGGTACTCAGCCTGACTGGTTAACTTGGGATTTCTTCAAGTCTGCATATCAAGGAAAGTATGTAGGCACTAGTTACGTGGATGCCCGAAGAAGGGAGTTTCTGAACTTGACTCAAAGGGATAAATCAGTGGCAGAATACGAGGAAGAGTTCTTACGACTTAGCCGCTATGCTCGTGGAATGGTGGCAATAGAATATAAGCATTGTGTTCGTTTCGAGGATGGCCTCAGAGATAGTCTTCGAGTTTTGATAGCTCTGCAGAGGGAGAGAGATTTTACTACATTAGTGGAAAAGGCGAAGATCACTGAGGAGGTGAAGTGCGTGGAGCACCAGGACCGTGAGAAGGAAAGAGGCAGAAGTAAGGGGGACTCAGAGCCCTTAAGTTCATTTGGTAGGTCTAAACAAAAGGCCAGAGTTGATGGGCCACTTCGATTTAGGGCCCCTGCTTCTGTTACTGGATCACAGCCTTGTGCAGATTGTGGGAGAAGTTATCTTGGCGAGTACTGGAAAAACATGGGAGCCTATTTAAGGTACGGATCGATGGAGCACCCTTTTAGAGAGTGTCCTCAGAGGCCGAATTTTGCGCGAGTGTAACACCTAATTTTTGGGTTTTTTGTGTTTCTGTGTTTTTTTTTTAAATTTGGGTGTGTTCTGGTTGGTTAAAATATATATTTTAGTAGGTTAGTTGGCCTTTGAAAGGCCCAAAATTAAGTTAAATTCGTGGTAGTCTTCGAAATTTTGATTTTAAGAACAAGTGATGCAATTGGCGTTTGGGCTTTTAAGAGTAAAGGGGTAAAAGATGACACAAAAAGGAGTGTGGTGTAATGGTAAGGTAGCGCCACTCAGGGGACAAAGAAGTGACGCCATAAAGGAAGTAAGGGGTCCAAGGTTCAAGTCTTGGCTCTTGCAATTTATTTTGGTTTTTCTTTTCAATAAATCTGGGAGCAAGTAGGTGCACTTTAAAGTTTTATGTGTTGGACTTATGACACAAATGAGTTGATGGCCTAGTGGTGGTGGCGTGATTTGGCATGTGAGAGGACTTTGGTTCGAATCCTTTGGCATGCAAAGGTTGATTATTTTGCTATGTTGGGACGACAAGAGTTGGTGTTGGTTTTAAACTCTGATGATGGAGGGATTCCATATTGGGAAGCTAACATAAGAGTAGATGGAGAGCTGGCTTTAAATAGAGCAACCATGAGGAGAGTTGGCATACCCTTCTGGGCTAATCCCTTTCGCTTGGTGGTGTGCTCATTTGGGTTGGGCGTCAGCTAAGAGTGTGGGAGCACGGATTAACTGCAGTCTCCTAACAGGTGTGTATTTCTCACTACTCTAGCAGTAGGACGGCTATTTCGGGCCGCGATGGGTTGAAATGGGCCGTGTAGTCCTAATGGGTCCGTAGGCCCAAGTGGATAAGTTGTAGAATTACTAAAATACCCCTGTAGGGTAGGACTACCGATTTACCCCTGGAGGATAAAATGACTATTTTGCCCCTCGTGCGTAAATGACTAACTTGTGTGGTGATTGGGTTAGTTGACGTGGATTTATGGTAGTTATCGTTAATTCGTAAGTCTAATGTGTTAGTGATCGATCGTAGAATTATCGCGTGGGAGATATCATCATCAATCGTTATCAACTAGGTGTGTAAACGACACCCTCCCTTAGACTGAATCGATAAAAGCCGAAATACCGAAACGTTGGTATTTTGTGAACTCACGAGCGTGCGAGCGCTCGTGAGACAGTTGTTAATGAATATGGTGCATTTGGATGATTAGAGTGCAGAGTGTGCATTTTCGTGCACAACAGAATATTTGGGCTTAATGGGCCAAAAACAGGCCAATAGGCCAACAGGCCCACTTTGGTAAAAAGACGAGGTAAGTACTTCTGATTTCTTGGTAAACGTTAGAATGAGCATGAAACCCTAGCAATAGGTAATAATTACTGAAATACCCTTATACATGAAAAATTACGATTTTACCCCTAGGGATATTTTATTTTATCTAAAAAGCATGATGTTCTGTTTCTATGCCATGGCATATTATTCTGTTGCATGGGACATGGTTTTATATTGATGGCGGAAGCGTTCTGGCAGCCTCACTGTAACCTAGTGGCCTCGCCACATATATATCTGTTCTGGTGACTTCGTCACAATATCTGGCAGCCTCGCTGCAATCTGGTGGCTTTGCCACATATATAAACATATATATCTGTTCTGGTAGCCTCGCCACAATATCTATATCTGGTGACTTCGTCACAATATCTGGCAGCCTCGCTGCAATTTCTTTGGTGTGTAGCGGTTGGGTGGGTCGAGTAGTCTCCCCACATGGTGTAAGGCTGGTACGGGGGTGTTATGGATGGCTCTGGGTTGGGATTTCTGCATTCATGATATATTTGTTCTGTATATGCTATGGGCCTATGAGTTTCATTTTGATTTCTGTACTGGGCCAAGGCCTAGATAAGTCTAACACTGAGGTTTGATCTGTTTTGGGCTATGGTTGGGTTATGTTACACACTGAGTTTACCAAACTCACCCTTTATTTTCATCTCTGTAGGAAATCCCCAACCATGTGGGCTTGGAGCTGTGAGGGATTCGGAGTGGCCACATCATTTGCAAATTTGGTTTTTCTAAGTTAGTTTATTTTTTTATTATTTTTATATTCTGATTTAATTTTGGGTTTTAAGTTGTAATAAGGCCGCTATACAAATTTCTCTTTCCGCTATGGTTTTTATTTTCTGATTATATTTATACTTTGTCAAAACTGCTAGTGTTAGGCTGCGCGGGTTTTCAAAATTAATGAACGTTTTCAAGACTCAATAAGCACGACAAATGGATAGCCTAAAGATTGATAAACCGGCTTTTCATTCAATTGCTATTTTTACAAAGACCACCCTAATCACTTAAACCAATGAATGCATACTATGTCATAAGTCCATGTGACACGTCAGATTTGGCCATAACATCTGGGTCAGGTCTGGGGTGTTACATTTAGTGGTATCAGAGCTAAGTTGCAACAACTCGGCTGTGAAACGGGTCTAAAAACGGGAGTTTTAAAGAAATATTGAATAAAGTTTTTTGAAAATCATTTTTTTAGGAACTTGATTATAAATTGTTTTCGAGAATGTTTCCAATATTTTCTCTTTACAAATAGATGATTTTAAATATTACAATCAGTTTTCTAAAATTAGTTTTTTAGAAGGTGGCACACTGAATCTCCGGCCCAAGTCTGTAAGTTTTCTGAGCCTTTTTGATTGTTTCTGAAATATCTGTTATATGCTTGTACAAAACCTTATCATGGTACTTTAGTTAGGGTAACACTGGAACTATAGAAACTCTAATAAGTAGACTGAGACTGTAGCTAGGCTACCGCGAAAGAAAACAAACTCAAACTCTGAATTACTGTTATTCATAAGACATCTGTAATAAACACTAAAATATTAAACTGATTCATAAAATTCTTAATCAGATAATACAAATGGAGTATACGAGCAGCTCGTGGAAGAGGTCGTGGACGTGGTCGAGGTAATGCTCAAGCTGAATCTTCGTCTTCAGGACATGTGCCGCAGAGCAGATGCACCGTACCACCACAACAGCAGAGGTAGAGTCTCATGATCGAGGTGTCGGGGATGATGCTCTGTCCCAGGCGATGCTCTGAGTTTTGGAAAGGGTTGCTGGGGCAAGTACGAGAAACAGAATTTCGGGGGTCTATTTCTGAGCGACTCCGGGCCAATGGAGCAGAGATATTTAGGGGTGTATCTGGTGTAGCTCCGAATGTGGCTGAGTATTGGTTAGAAGCCACAGAGCGGATTATGGATGATCTGGACTGCTCTGTGGAGCAAAAGCTGAAGGGAGCCATATCGTTACTCAGGGATGAGGCTTACCAGTGGCGGCTCACGGTGAAAGATGCAACTCCTGATGACAGTGTGACTTGGGAGCTGTTTAAGACAACCTTCAAAGGAAAGTATGTTGGGGCTAGTTACATGGACGCCGCGCGAAAAAGAATTCCCAAACTCGTGCAAGGGAGTAAGTCAGTGGCTGAGTATGAGTCTGAGTTTCTGAGACTGAGCCGGTATGCTTCTGGGATTGTCGCTATAGAGTATGAGCGTAGCGTATGCTTCGAGGATGGTCTGAGAGATGAACTTAGGGTGCTGATTGCTCCACAGAGGGAGCGTTACTTTGCTGTTTTAATGGAGAAAGCTAAGATAGCTGACGAAGTGAAGCGTACAAAAAGATAGAATCGTGAGAAAGATCAAAACCGTTTTAGGAGAGATTCAGGACTTTCAGGTGGTATGAACAGGAATGTTAAGAGAGCAAGGGTAACAGAGCCAGTTCGAGCAGTACCGATGAATGCTGTTAGACTGTAGGGTTGTAAGAGTTGTGGGAAGATACATATGGGCGAGTGTCGGAAATGTTCTGGTGCTTGTTTCTGATACAGATCTATGGAGCATAGGGTTAAGGACTGTCCCCAGGAACCAGATCAGGTTCAAGTTTTGGAGCAGAGGGTCGCTCAACCAGTGGGGGGTGGGCCATAGTTTTTTAGAGGACGTGGGTAAGGCAGAGGTGGTAATGGAAATGGTCAAGAAAGAGGAGCGCCTGGCAGGGGTGGTGGATTTGGTGAGGCTCGTCAGCCGGTGTTGGTGTATGCAGCTCGTCGCCGAGAGGAGGGTGATGCACCTGACGTCATAACTGGTACGTTTCTGATTTCTAGTATGTTATACACTGCGTTGATAGATGTTGGATCTACCCATTCGTATGTTGCATGTGATATATCTGGGTCGCTGGGTGTATGCTCTGAGGTGACCGTGAGTGGGGTATCTGTACTAAGTCCTTTGGGTCACTCGGTTAGGGTAGATAAACTGTATAGAGATGTGCCTATAGAAACTCAAGGAAAAGTTTTCTCTGGAGATCTGACGGAGCTACCTTTCGGAAAATTCGATCTCATTTTGGGAATGGATTGGCTTGTTAAGCATAGGGCTACTTTGGATTGTGCTACTAAGCGAATGATGTCGAAGACCACAAAGGATGAGGAGGTTTTGGTGATAGGCGAGCATAGGGATTATCTATTTAATGTGGTGTCGGGATTGAGAGCCGAGAAGTGGATTCGAAAGGGATGTGAGGCTTATTTGGCATTTGTAAGCCGTCTGACAGTGGATAAAGTTAGAACCGTCAAGGATTTTTAAGATGTTTTTCCAGAGGAGCTTTCGGGTTTGCCCTCGAACCGAGAGGTTGAGTTTGGAATCGACTTGTTGCCTGGAACGGCACTGGTGTTCATTGCATCTTATAGGATGGCACCCAAAGAGTTGGTGGAGCCGAAAGCCCAAATTCAAGAGTTATTGGATAGAGTCTTCATTAGACCAAGTGTGTCTCCGTGGGGAGCACCAGTGTTGTTCGTTAAGAAGAAGGATGGGTCAATGCGGATGTGCATCGATTATCAGCAGTTGAACAAACTGACGATTAAGAACAAGTACCCACTACCGAGAATCGATGATTCATTCAATCAACTTAGAGGAGCTTCAGTATTTTCCAAGATTGACCTTCGATCTGGGTATCACCAGTTGAGGGTTAAGGAGGTGGATATTCACAAGACGACATTCAGAACTCGGTATGGTCACTATGAGTTCTTGGTTATGCCATTTCGAACACACCTGCAACATTTATGGATCTGATGAATCGAGTGTTCCAGCCATACTTGGATCGATTCGTAGTCGTCTTTATCGATGATATTCTGGTTTATTCTGAAACTGAGGAGAAGCATGATGAGCATCTTCGTATTGTGCTGCAAGTGCTGAGGGAGAAGGAGCTTTATGCGAAATTCAGTAAGTGTGAGTTCTGGTTGAGAGAGGTAACTTTCTTGGGGCATGTTGTCTCTGCTGAAGGGATCAAGGTGGACCCTTGAAAGATTGAAGCGATTCTAGAATGGAAGCCACCGAGGTCAGTGTCGAAAATTTGAAGTTTTCTGGGATTAGCTGGGTACTATAGAAGGTTTGTGGAAGGATTTTCAATGATGGCAATGCCTTTGACAAAGCTTATAAGGAAGGGAGTACCGTTTGTTTGGATTGAGAAACAACAGGAATCTTTTGAAAAGCTGAAGAAAGTTTTCACCGAGGCACCTGTACTGATTTAGCCGGAGTCTGAAAAAGATTTTACCATATGCAGTGATGCATCACATGTAGGGTTGGGCTGTGTGTTGATGCAAGAGGGTAAAGTGGTTACTTATGTATCGCGACAGCTTAAACCACATGAAGTTAACTATCCTACTCATGATCTGGAGTTGACAGCGATAATCTTTGCGCTTAAGATTTGGAGACATTACCTGTATGAAGAAAGGTGTATTATATACACAGATCATAAGAGTCTTAAGCACTTGCTGACTCAGAAGGAGCTGAACCTTACGTAGCGGAGATGGATAGAGTTGCTTAAGGATTATGATTGCGTGATTGAGTATCACCCAGGCAAAGCTAATGTGGTGGCTGATGCCTTAAGTCGTAGAACTGTATCTGATCTGAGAGCCATGTTTGCTCGTTTGAGTCTGTATGACGACTGTAGTCTGTTAGTAGAACTGGAAGTTAGGTCGACCTGGGTGGATGAGATTAAGGAAAAACAGTCAAGGGATGTGTCCCTGGTTTCTCGATTCCAGCAGGTTAAGAATGGGGATACTTCTGAGTTCGGGCTGAACAGTGATGGAGTTCTGTGTTACTGAGGTAGAGTTTGTATTCCGAAGGACTCTAACTTGAGGCAAGCAATTCTGAAAGAAGCTCATGGAGGTCTGTGTGCTATGCATCCTGGAGGGAATAAAATGTATCGCAACTTAAAGGAGTTGTATTGGTGGCCTGGATTGAAGCGAGAGGTAACAGAATTTATGGGAAAATGTCTGACTTGTCAACAAGTGAAAGTTGAACATCAATTACCTTCCGGACTTTTGCAGCCAGTGAAAGTACCACTTTGGAAGTAGGAGAGGGTAACCATGGATTTTGTGAGTGGGTTACCCTTGACTCCGTCGAAGAAGGACTCGATTTGGATAATTGTGGATAGGTTGACCAAATCTGCTCATTTTATACCTGTCCGCACTGATTATTCACTTCAGAAGTTAGCCAAATTGTATGTGGCAGAAATAGTGCGACTTTACGAAGTGCCAGTGTCGATTATCTCTGATCGAGATCCTAGATTCACATCTCGATTTTGGAAAAAGTTGCATGAGGCGTTGGGTACGCGGTTGAACTTTAGTACAGCCTTTCATCCTTAGACTAATGGTCAGTCGGAAAGGGTTATTCAGATTTTGGAAGACATGTTGAGGGGATGCGTTATCGACTTTCGAGGCAGTTGGGAAGATTACTTACCGTTGGCAGAGTTTGCATACAAAAACAGTTATCAAGCAAGTATTCGAATGGCTCCTTATGAGGCACTGTATGGGCAAAGATGTCGTACACCTAGTTGTTGGACTGAGTCGGGTGAACGACAGGTTCTTGGACTTGAATTGGTGGCAGATACTGAGGATAAGGTCAAGTTGATTAGAGACTGATTGAAGAAAGCATCTGATAGACAGAAGTCATATGCAGATTTGAAGTGCAAGGGAATTGAGTACTCTGTGGGTGATATGGTCTTCTTGAAGGTTTCACCTTGGAAGAAAATATTAAGGTTTGGGAGGAAAGGCAAGTTAAGTCTGCGGTTCATTGGGCCTTACCGGATTCTTAAGCAAGTGGGTCCAGTGGCTTATCAGTTGGAGCTACCTCCAGAGCTGGATAGGATTCATGATGTCTTTCATGTCTCCATTTTAAGGCGGTATCGTTCTGACCCTACTCATGTTGTGTTGGTTGCATAGATCGAGGTCCAAACAAACTTGACTTTTCAGGAGGAGCCTGTGCAGATTTTGGATCGAGATGTTAAGATTTTGAGGAGGAAATCACTTCCGCTAGTAAAGGTGATGTGGCATAATCATGGCAGAGAGGAAGCTACTTGGGAGCCAGAAGTGGCGATGTGTCAACAATATCCTCATCTATTTGATTCAGGTAAAATTTCGAGGACGAAATTTCTTTAAGGAGGGTAGAGTTGTAACGCCCAATTTTCTGGTTTTCAGTGTTTTTGTGTTTTTTTAAAATTTGGGTGTGTTCTGGTTGGTTAAAATATATATTTTAGTAGGTTAGTGGGCCTTTGGAAGGCCTAAACTTAAGTTAAGTCCGTGGTAGTCTTCGGAATTTTGATTTTAAGAACAAGTGATGCAATTGGCGTTTGGGCTTTTAAGAGTAAAGGGGTAAAAGATGACACAAAAAGGAGTGTGGTGTAGTGGCAAGGTAGCGCCACTTAGGGGACAAGAAAGTGACGCCATAGAGGAAGCAAGGGGTCCAAGGTTCAAGTCTTGGCTCTTGTAATTTATTTTGGTTTTTCTTTTCAATAAATCTGGAAGCAAGTAGGTGCGCTTTAAAGTTTTATGTGTTGGACTTATGACACAAATGAGTTGATGGCCTAGTGGTGGTGGCGTGATTTGGCATGTGAGAGGACTTTGGTTCGAATCCCTTGGCACACAAAGGTTGATTATTTTTCTATGTTGGGACGACAAAAGTTGGTGTTGGTTTTAAACTCTGCTGATGGAGGGATCCCACATCGGGAAGCTAACATAAGAGTAGATGGAAAGCTGGCTTTAAATAGAGCAACCATAAGGAGAGTTGGCATACCCTTCTGGGCTGATCCCTTTCGCTTGGTGGCGTGCTCGTTTGGGTTGGGCATCAGCTAAGAGTATGGGAGCGCGGATTAACTGCAGTCTCCTAACAAGTGTGTATTTCTCACTACTCTAGCAGTAGGACGACTATTTCGGGCCGCGATGGGCTGAAATAGGCCATGTAGTCCCAATGGGTCTGTAGGCCCAAGTGGATAAGTTGTAGAATTACTAAAATAACCTTGTAGGGTAGGACTACCGATTTACCCCTGAAGGGTAAAATGACTATTTTGCCCCTCGTTCATCAATGACTAACTTGTGTGATGATTGGGTTAGTTGACGTGGATTTATGGTAGTTATCGTTAATTCGCAAGTCTAATGTGTTAGTGATCGATCGTAGAATTATCGCGTGGGAGATATCGTCAACAATCGTCATCAACCAGGTGTGTAAATGACACCCTCCCTTAGACTGAATCGGTAAAAGCTGAAATACTGAAATGTTGGTATTTTGTGAACTCGCGAGCTTGCGAGCGCTCGTGAGACAGTTGTTAATGAATATGGTGCATTTGGATGATTAGAGTGCAGAGTGTGCATTTTCGTGCACAACGGTATATTTGGGCTTAATGGGCCGAAAAACAATGGGCCAACAGGCCCACTTTGGTAAAAAGACGAGGTAAGTACTTCTGATTACTTGGTAAACGTTAGAATGAGCATGAAACCCTAGCAATAGGTAATAATTACTGAAATACCCTTATACATGAAAAATTATGATTTTACCCCTAGGGATATTTTATTTTATCTGAAAAGCATGATGTTCTGTTTCTATGCCATGACATATTATTCTGTTGCATGAGACATGGGTTTATATTGATGGAGGAAGCGTTCTGGCAGCCTCGCTGCAATCTGGTGGCCTCGCCACGTATATATCTGTTCTGGTGACTTCGTCACAATATCTGGCAGCCTCGCTGCAATTTGGTGGCTTCGCCACATATATAAACATATATATCTGTTCTAGTGGCCTCGCCACAATATCTGTATCTAGTGACTTCGTCCCAATATCTGGCAGCCTCGCTGCAATTTCTCTGGTGTGTAGCGGTTGGGTGGGTCGAGTAGTCTCCGCACATGATGTAAGGCTGGTACGTGGGTGTTATGGATGGCTCTGGGTGGGGATTTCTGCATTCATGATATATTTGTTTTGTATCTGCTATGGGCCTATGAGTTTCATTCAGATTTCTGTACTGGGCCAAGGCCCAGATAAGTCTGACTCTGAGGTTTGATCTATTTTGGGATATGGTTGGGTTATGTTACACACTGAGTTTACCAAACTCACCCTTTATTTTCATCTCTGCAGGAAATCCCCAACCATAGTGGGCTTGGAGCTATGAGGGATTCAGAGTGGCCACATCATCTGTAGAGTTGGTTTTTTTAAGTTAGTTTATTTTTTATTATTTTTATATTCTGATTTAATTTTGGGTTTTAAGTTGTAATAAGGCCGATATACAAATTTCTCTTTCTGCTATGGTTTTTATTTTCTGATTATATTTATACTATGTCGAAACTGCTAGTATTAGGCTGCGCGGGTTTTTAAAATTAATGAACGTTTTCAAGACTCAACAAGCACAACAAATGGATAGCCTAAAGATTGATAAATCGGCTTTTCATTCAATTGCTGTTTTTACAAAGACCACCTTCATCACTTAAACCAACGAATGCATACTAAGTCGTAAGTCCATGTGACACGTCAGATCTGGCCATAACGTTTGGGCCGGGTCTGGGGTGTTATAGTGAGCTACTGGTATGGATAATGTGCAAGGGTATGGGTCATACAGAGGCGAGGCAGCTAGTTTTGGTCTCCGCAGCACATCGTCTAAAGGACGGAGATGCTCCGAATGCGAATACTGGTACGTACTTTACCCATAGTGTACTATTTATTTAATTTGGAATTAGAGTGTGCAGCGGGAGCATAGTGTTGTAATCCGTGTTGTGCGACTGTTTTAACAGTTGGAATTTTTGGGGACAAAATTTCTTTAAGGAGGGGTGAGTTGTAACGCTCCGAATTTTGGGCCTAAAAGTATTGGGCCTTGAGCGTGGGAACTGTTAGTAGGCGGCTTATAAATATTTTACTTGAGAAAGAAAGTGATGCAATTTGCATGTTCGGTGTGGTGGTTAAGTGAATTGGGTGTGTTTGGGGATGTCTGAGAAGTCCTGGGTTCAAATTTAGGCTTTAGCAAAATTTTAGTTTTTCCCTTAAGTGAACCTTGGCTTTAGCTTGTAGGCTTTATAAATATTAGTGGTTAAAATTTATCACAAGGAAGCATGTGGTCTAGTGGTTATGGCGTCATTACGGTGGAAAGGGGATCTTGAGTTCGAATCCCATGATTTGCAAGGTACATTTATTTTATTCCTATGAGGTGAGAGAGGTAGAGTTGGATTAAAACTCTCCTGAGGTGGTTGTGGAATTGGTCAAGGGGAGAAAATCAAGGGATACGATAATGGTTGATATGGACATGGAAGAGAGTTGGGTGGAGAAAATCAAGGAATTTCAAACTTGGAGAGTGTTGTAGCCGAATAGGGAAACTAGTGTGTGCAAATTCGGCTAAGGGGTCCCTTTGTGTGCATTTTCGGCAATTGGAGAGTTTTGTGCATTGTTCTCTTTGCGCAATTTTGGTTTTGGGGCATTTAGTGCCAAGTTGGTACCTTTCTTTTCTCCTTTTGCAAGTGTAGCAAAATCCAAGTGTGACCATTTGGGCAGTTTTGTGTGACGTTTTACTTCTCTATTACCTTTCAAGTGCATTCGCTTGAATGATTTCTTCTCCCTCTTGCTTTTAGTATTATCTTCCTTGGTATGTTGTTCCTTGATTAGCCAAACCTTTATTTCTCTTTTCTCACAATCAAGTCGACTACATTCTTCAATTACCTTTCTTCTCCTCCCAATATCCCTTTTGGTTCTTGGCCGAATATAGTTTTCCTTTGCTCCTATATTTCATTTCCTTTGGTTTTCTCCTAACCAATTGATTCACTTTCCTTTTCTTAACCTTCTATCGGTTTTCCTACTTTGTGGTGTTGACCGTTTCCTTTTGTGTCTACTATTGGTGTTGTGGTTACAGTCTTGCAAGGTTCTGACAAATCAATAGAGTTCTAGTGGAGTGATGAAGCGTAGGTGTTTAGGTAGCAATCGAACCTCTCTCCCACTAAGGTTGTTGATCGAAGGATTTTTGTAAAGTTTCACAATCAGGTGTGTATTCACACCCCTCTTTATTGAAAATCGGCAAAAATCGAAAAGCCAAAACTTCGGTATTTGAGGCATCACGAGCGTGCGATCGCTCGTGTGGTAAACCAAGCCAACAGATCAGAGGCGATAGACTGTAGAGGCCGCCTTGAGCGTTCTCGTGTACTTGGGCTATTCTCGGCCTCAACGGGCCTCAATAGGCCGTGTGAACCCAATAGGCTCGTGGGCCCCACACGAATAAAATCTATGGTAAGTGACAGACAATGAACTGGGCTATGGTGTTCGCATAGCCGTGACTGAAATTGGGCTAAATGGGCCACACAAGCGTGTGGGCCCACTTAGGCCGAGTAGTGGGCCTTGGTGTAACACCCCAAACCCAGCCTAGATGTTATGACTGGATCCGACGTGCCACATCAGAACGTAAAAAAAACCATTTTCTATTTTTAGTCCAGGAAATCATACTTAGTGTTCAAAGGATGATTTTACTATAGGTTAAAGTCAATGGAAGCTGTGCACCAAGTAGGAAACCGGAAAAGAAGAGGTAAGTCCATCGGACTGCTTAAGTACCAAGCTCCCTTCGGATCCAATCCTAGACATGCACACCACCATTGCCACACCTTAACTTAGTGTATGTTCTTAGGAAACCAATTCATTTAAGTCCAGTTTAAGAAAAAGTGATTAACTTTGGAAAAGGTTTTTGCTTTGTTGTCGTGATATTTTAAAATCAATTACTGTTTTTGAAAACGCGCCCTAAAACTAATCAGTTTCAGTGATTAAGATAACATTATACTTATTCTAGTAAAATATATTAAAAACAATAAAAAAATCATTAAAGCGGCCTTATTACAACTTAAACCCAAAATAATTGATGTAAATAAAAACTAATTAAATTATAAAAAGAGAATCAAGTTTACAGTACGTGCGGCCACTCCGAATCCCTCATAGCTCCAAGTCCATTATGGTTGAGGGTTACTTGCAGGAATAAAGTTAAGGGGGTGAGTTTGGAAAACTCAGTGTGTAAAATAACCCAACCATAGTCCAGATCAGTTCAAATCACAGAAACAGATTAAATTGGGCCTTAGCCCTATACAGAGTTCAAAATGAAGCCCATAGGCCCATAACAGATACAGAACAGATATATCATGTATGCAGAAAACCCAACCCATATCCATCCGTGTACACCCCCGTGCCAACCTTACACCATGCGTGGATACTACTCGACCCACCCATCTGTCTACACGTCACAAGTATTTGTAGCATGGCTGCCAGAACAGATAGTGTGATAGAGTCACCAGATACAGATATTTGTGGACAGAGCCACCAGAACAGATATTTGTGGCAGAGCCACTAGAACGCTTCCTCCATCAGTATAACCCATATCCCATGCAACAGATATACATGTCATAGCATATAACAAACAGAACCAGAATATCATGCATTTCAGTCAAAATCAACCCTAGGGGTATAATGGTATTTTTACACCTAGGGGTATAATGGTAACTTTCATACTTAAGGGTATTTCGATAACACTTTCTATTTTAGGGTTTACATACACATTACAATCATTAACGCATTAACAGAAACACTTACTGAGCGTTTTTACCGAATTGGGCCCGTTGGCCCATTAACCCATTTTCGGCCCATTAAGCCCAAATATACCGAAGTGCACGAAATTGCACACTCTGCAATCATATCATTTGAGATTACCAGGATTAACAATCCAAACCATCTCATGAGTGCTTGCACACTCGCAGGTCCACCAAATGCCGACTTTTCGGCATTTCGGCATTTCAGCTTTTACCGATCTAGTCTATGAGTGGATGTCGTTTACACACCTGATTTGTAGTGGTTCGATGGCGAGTTCCACACATGAGTTGCCTACAATTGGATTACTAACACGTCAATCTAAATATCGAAAACAAACTACAAACTATCCCCCTACCATATTCGGCCAACTAAGTCTCAGACCCTAGAGTTCTTACCTTTCTCCGAACCTAGCGACTAGGTTTAGATCCAGTCGTTCCACTTGTCCAAGCCTTCGATCAGTAGCCTCTAGATCACACTAACATCATAATAAAACAATTGTCACAACCCTTAGAGCCATAGGGCCCATTCGATAGCCTCTCTAAGCCTTTAGAGATTTCGGCTTTTCTAAAACCCAAAATAAAGAATAGATTCGAAAACTTACCACCGGTTCCTTCAATCAACGATTCCACTTTAGTCCCTATTCAGTTCTGATGCAGATCTATCCCCTCAAATGTTATCAAAAATCAAATCTTTAAAGGTCTAAAGATTTGGCTATGCCCCAATGACTATGGTGTTTTCGGCTTTTGAAACTCGTGAAATAAAAGATGATTTGATAAGGAGGTTTTTGCAAAGTTGAAGTCGATAGAGGTTGGGGTTTAGAGAGTGTGAAATTCAGCCAGGAAAGATGAAGGAAAAATCAAAAAAGTTAGCTAGGAGAAATCGGCATAGAAGAAAAACAGGCTTTCAGGATTTCGGCTTTTATGGCAATCGGCTATAAAGGCTTAGAAACGAATGGAATGGAAAAGTAGAATGGTAGGAAGGGTTCGGCTATGTAAGAAAAGGAAAAGAAGAAGAAAAGAGAGTAGGAGAAGAGAGAAAAAGAGAAAAGAATTGTCAGAAACGGCACCCCCTCCAAAAGTCGAAATTCCCCTCACTAAATGACCTAGCCGAATTTCCCATGCTAAAGTCCCTTGGCCGGCCAACTCTTGCTCCTTGATCAGCTCCTAAATTTTCTCCCTTATCTTATATTTACTCAATCCCCTTACTAGATTAAACTCCCCCTAACAGAGTTCCCCTTTGAGTTCCATCACCTCCCTTTTTTGTTCACAAAAATAAATACCCTATTTGCATACCTTGTGGCTCGAACCTTGGCTCCCCCTGGACATCTACACGCCACTCCCCCTATACCTTATGTGGCGTCACATGCCAATTTACCATAGGTCCCTTGTGCCCTATTTTTACCATCTTTAATTTAAAAGCCCTCAACGCCAGTACCCTCTCTTTCTAAAATCTTGAATTCATAAATTGCTTCGAATTGGATATACTCTTGGGCCTTTTTAAGGGCCCAGTAACATACTCAGAACCATAACAGGCAGTTAAAACACAGAATTTCTAAAATTCATTGGAAATCACAAAAATCCCGAAAATCTCAAAAATCGAGGCGTTACAACTCTACCCTCCTTAAAGAAATTTCATCCTCGAAATTTTACCTGATTCAAACAGATGAGGGTATTATTGCCGCAATGCCTCTTCTGGCTCCCAAGTAGCTTCCTCTCTGCCATGATTACGTCAAAGCACTTTTACCAAGGGAACTGACTTTCTTCTCAGAACCTTAACATCTTGATCCAAAGACTGCATGCGGCTTTCCTCAAAAGTCAGATCTGGCCGCACCTCAATCTCTGCAACCGGCACGACATGAGTAGGGTCAGAACAATATCGCCTTAACGTTGAGATATGGAAAACATCGTGAATCCTGTCTAACTCTGGAGGTAATTCAAGTTGATAAGCCATTGGACCCATTCGCTTAAGAACTCGATAAGGCCCAATGAATCGCGGACTCAACTTGCCCTTCTTACCAAACCTTAATATCTTCTTCCAAGGTGAAACCTTCAAGAAGACCATATCACCCACTGAGTACTCAATCTCCTTACGCTTCAAATCCACATATGACTTTTGCCTATCAAATGCTTTCTTCAACCGATCTTTGATTATCCTGACCTTATCTTCAGCATTTGCTACCAGCTCAGGTCCAAGAACCTGTCGTTCTCCCAACTCTGTCCAACAACTAGGTGTACGACACCTACGTCCATACAACGCTTCGTATAGTGCTATTTGGATACTCGCCTAATAACTGTTGTTATACGCAAATTCTGCCAACGGCAAGTAATCTTCTCAACTACCTCGGAAGTTAATAACGCATCCGCTTAACATGTCTTCCAAAATCTGAATAACCCTTTTCGACTGACCATCCGTCTGAGGATGAAAAGCCGTGCTAAAGTTCAATCGCGTCCCCAATGCCTCATGCAACTTTTGCCAGAACCGAGACGTGAACCTAGGATCTTGATCAGAAATAATCGATACTGGCACTCCATGGAGTGGCACAATCTCTGTCACGTACAATTTGGCTAATTTCTGAAGTGAATAGCCAGTGCGGACATGTATGAAATGAGCAGACTTGGTTAACCTATCCACGATCACCCAAACCGTGTCCTTCTTCGTTGGTGTCAAGGGTAGCCCACTCACAAAGTCCATGGTTACCCTCTCCCACTTCCAGAGTGGTATCTTAACTAGCTACAAAAGTTTGGAAGGTAGTTGATGCTCATCTTTCACTTGCTAGCACGTCAGACACTTCCCCACAAACTCCGTTACTTGTCGTTTAAGCCCAGGCTACCAATACAATTCTCGCAAGTCACGATACAACTTATTCCCTCCAGGATGCATAGCACAAAGTCCTCCATGAGCTTCTTTCAATATTGACTGCCTTAAGTCAGAGTCCTTCAGAATGCAAACTCTTCCTCGAAAACACAGAATTCCTTCACTATTTAACCCAAACTCAGAAGTTTCCCCTTTCTTAACTTGTTGAAATCGAGAAACTAAAGACTCATCCTTCAACTGCTTTTCCTTAATCTGATCCACCCAGGCTGGCCTTACTTGCAACTCAGCCAACAGACTACCATCATCATATAGACTCAAACGAGCAAACATTGCTCTCAGATCAGATATAGCTCTACGGCTTAGAGCATCGGCTACCACATTACCCTTCCCTGGGTGATACTCAATCGAACAATCATAGTCCTTAAGCAATTCTATCCATCTTCGCTGCCTCAGATTCAACTCCTTCTGAGTCAACAAGTACTTGAGACTCTTATGATCTGTGTATATGACACACTCTTCCCCGTACAGATAGTGTCTCCAGATCTTTAGTGCAAAGATTACTGCTGCCAATTCAAGGTCGTGGGTAGGATAGTTCCCTTCGTGAGGCTTAAGCTGTCGCGATGCGTAGGCCACCACCTTACCCTATTGCATCAAGACACAGCCCAAACCCACATTTGATGCGTCACTATACACGGTAAAATCCTTTCCAGACTCCGGCTGAATCAATACAGGTGCTTCGGTCAGAACTTCCTTCAATTTCTCAAAAGCTTCCTGCTGTTTCTCAGTCCAAACAAACGGTGCTCCTTTCCTTATAAGTTTTGTCAATGGTGCTGCCAACACAGAAAAACCTTCCACAAACCTTTTATAGTACCCTGCCAAACCCAAGAAACTATGAATTTCTAACACTGACCTCGATGGCTTGCACTCCAGAATCGCTTCAACCTTTCGAGGGTCCACCTTGATCCCCTCAGCAGAGACAACATGACCTAAGAAGGTTACCTCCCTCAACCAGAATTCACACTTACTGAACTTCGCATAAAGTTCATTCTCCCTCAACACTTGTAGCACAATGCGGAGATGCTCATCATGCTTATCTTTGGTTTCAAAATAAACCAAAATATCGTCAATAAAAATGACTACGAATCGATCCAAAAATGGTTGGAATACCTAATTCATCAGATCCATAAATGCTGTAGGAGCGTTCGTCAACCCAAATGGCATGACCAAAAACTCGTAATGACCATACCGAGTCCTGAATGCCGTCTTATGAATATCCACCTCCTTGACCCTTAATTGATGATATCCAGATCGAAGATCAATCTTGGAAAATACTGAAGCTCCTCTAATTTGGTCGAAAAAGTCGTCGATTCTTGGCAAAGGGTACTTATTCTTAATCGTCAATTTGTTCAACTGCCGATAATCGATGCACGTCCGCATTGTCCCATCCTTCTTTTTCACAAACAACACCGGTGCTCCCCATGGAGACACACTCGGCCTAATAAAGCCTCTATCCAACAACTCTTGAATCTGTGCTTTCAGCTCCACCAACTCCTTCGGTGCCATCCTGTATGGTTCGATGGATACTGGTGCTGTTCCAGGCAACAAATCAATTCCAAACTCGACTTCCCGGTTCGGAGGCAATCCCGGGAGCTCTTCTGGAAAAACATCTTGGAATTCTTTAATGGTTCGAACTTTATCCATCGTCAAGCTCCCAGTCTCCGACTAACTTATAAATGTCAAATACGCCTCACAGACCTTACGAATCCACTTCTCGGCTCTCAATGCCGACACAACATTGGACAAATAATTCCTTCGTTCACCTATCATCATAACCTCCTCACCCTCCGCGGTTCTTAACACCATTCGCTTAGCTGCACAGTCCAAAGTTGCCCTATGTTTAACAAGCCAATCCATCCCCAAGATGAGATCGAATTCCCCGAACGGTAATTCCATCAAGTCACCAGCGAATATCCTACCTTGAGTTTCTAAAGGTACGTCTTTATATAGTTTGTCTACCCTAACCGAGTTACCCAAAGGACTTAGTACTGATACCCCACTCACAGCCTCCTCAGAGTGCACACCCAATGACCCAGATATGGCACATGCAACATACGAGTGAGTAGATCCAATATCTATCAAAGTAGTGTACGGCATGCTAGAAATAAAAAACGTACCAGTTATGACGTCAGGTGCATCACCCTCCTCTCGACGACGGGCTGCATACACCAACGCTGGTTGTCGAGCCTCAGCATTTTCGGCACCCCTACCAGGTGTTCCTCGTCCCCGACCATTTTCGTTACCGCCCCTATCTTGACCACGTCCTCTCGGTGGTTGTGGTCCACCTCTTGCTGGTTGAGCAACCCTCCATTCCGCAACCTAAACCTGATCTATTTTCTGAGGACAGTTTCTGACTTTATGCTTCATAGACCCACCCAGAAACAAGCACCAGAGCTTTTCCTACACTCACCCAGATGTACCTTACCACAGTCCCTACAAACTTGTGGCCTAACTGGCTCTTCCACTCTTGCCCTTTTAGCATTCCTATTTGCATAACCCAAGGGTCCTGAACTCTCCGAAAATGATTTCGATCCTTTTCACGATTTTGTTTTTCGGTGCGCTTCACCTCCTCCACTATCTTAGCTTTCTCCACCAAAGTAGCAAAGTCACGCTCCCTCTACGGAGCAATTAGCACCCTAAGTTCATCTCTAAGACCATCTTCAAAGCGCACACTATATTCGTACTCCGTAGCGACTATCCCCACGGCATACCGGCTCAGCCTCAGAAACTCAGCCTCGTACTCAGCAAATGTCTTACCCCCTTGTACCAGATTCAGAAATTCCTTCCTGCGGGCATCCACATAACTCGCCCCAACATACTTTCCCTTGAAGACCGTCTTAAACAGCTCCCAAGTCACATTGTCAGCTGGGGTCCTATCTCTCACGGTGAGCCACCACTGATAAGCGTCATCCCGTAGCAATGATATGGCTCCCTTCAGCTACTGCTCTATGGAACAATCCAAATCATCCATAATCCGTTTCATAGCCTCTAACCAATACTCAGCCACATTTGGGGCTACACCAGACACACCCCTAAAGATCTCCGCTCCATTAGCCCAGAGTCGCTCGAAAATAGATCCTCAAATTTCGTTACCCGTGCTTGCCCCAGTAACCCTTTCCAGAACACGAAGCATTGCCTTGGATAGGGCATCATCCCCTGCACCTTGATCATGAAATTCCACTTCCGTTGCCGGTGGTACTGGTGCATCTACCGCCGGCATATGCTCTGAGGATGAAGATTCAGCCCGTGTACTATCTCGGCCACGTTCACGACCCCTTCCACGTGCTGCCCTCGTACTCATGTCGTATTATCTGATTACGAATTTTATACATCCATTAAATATTTTAGTGTTTATTACAGATGTTTTATGAACAGACAATAATTTAGGGTTTGTTTTTCGCGAAAATGTAACCTAGCTACAATCTTTAGTCCACTTATCAAAAGTTCCTATAGTTCACATATCACCCCTACTAGAGTATCATAGGGTTTCAATACAGATATATAGCTAATAATTTAGGAATATTCAGAAAAATTCAGAGTAATACTTACAGACTTGGGCCGGAGATTCGGAGTGTCACCTCTTTGGTTATTAAGTTTCAAAAACCCAAAAACTTAAATCCTTTCTAGATTGAACCTTAAGACATGCATACCTTGTATAATATCTTTGAAAGAACTTTCCAAAACCATTTCCAAAAATACCCTTCTTAAGCCTAAGTTTTTCAAAAAGTTTTTTGGACCCGATCCACAGCCGAGCTGTTGCAACTTGGCTCTGATACAACAAAATGTAACACCGCAAACCCAGCCTAAACATGATGACCGGATCTGACGTGCCACATCGGAATGTAAAAAAAAACATTTTCTATTTTTAGTCCAGGAAATCGTACTTAGTGTTTAAAGGATGATTTTACTATAGGTTAAATTCAATGGAAGCTGCGAACCAGGTAGGAAACCGGAAAAGAGGAGGTGAGTCCATCAGACTGCTTAAGTACCAAGCTCCCTTCAGATCTAATCCTAGACATGCACATCACCATTGCCACACCTTAACTTAGTGTATGTTCTTAGGAAACCAATTCATTTAAGTCCAGTTTAAGAAAAAGTGATTAATTTTGGAAAACGTTTTTGCTTTGTTGTCGTGATATTTTAAAATCAATTACTGTTTTTGAAAACGTGCCCTAAAACTAATCAGTTTCAGTGATTAAGATAATATTATACCTATTCTGGTAAAACATATTAAAAATAATAAAAAAAATCATTAAAGTGGCCTTATTACAACTTAAACCCAAAATAATTGATGTAAATAAAAACTAATTAAATTATAAAAAGAGAATGAATTTTGCAGTACGTGCGGCCACTCCGAATCCCTCACAATTCCAAGTCCACTATGGTTGAGGGTTACCTGCAAGAATAAAGTTAAGAGGTGAGTTTGGAAAACTCAATGTGTAAAATAGCCCAACCATAATCCAGATCAGTTCAAACCACAGAAATAGATTAAATTGGGCCTTAGCCCTATACAGAGTTCAAAATGAAGCCCATAGGCCCGTAACAGATACAGAAGAGATATATCATGTATACAGAAAACCCAACCCATATCCATCCGTATACACCCCCGTCCCAACCTTACACCATGCAGGGAGACTACTCGACCCACCCATCTGTCTACACGTCACAAGTATTTGCAGCATGGTTGCCAAAACAGATAGTGTGACAGAGTCACCAGATACAGATATTTGTGGACAGAGCCACCAGAACAGATATTTGTGGCAGAGCCACCAGATCAGATATTTGTGGCAAAGCCACCAGAACGCTTCCTCCATCAATATAACCCATATCCCATGCAACAGATAGACATGTCATAGCATATAACAAATAGAACCAGAATATCATGCATTTTAGTCAAAATCAACCCTAGGGCTATAATGGTAATTTTGCACCTAGGGGTATAATGGTAACTTTCGTACTTAAGGGTATTTCGGTAAAACTTTCTATTTTAGGGTTTACATACACATTAAAACCATTAACGCATTAACAGAAACACTTATTGAGCATTTTTACTGAATTGGGCCCGTTGGCCCATTAACCCATTTTCGGCCCATTAAGCCCAAATATACCGAAGTGCACGAAATTGCGCACTCTGCAATCATATCATTTGAGATTACCAGGATTAACAATCCAAACCATCTCATGAGTGCTCACTCACTCGCAGGTCCACCAAATGCCGACTTTTCGGCATTTCGGTATTTCAGCTTTTACCGATCTAGTCTATGAGTGGATGTCGTTTACACACCTAATTTGTAGTGGTTTGATGGCGAGTTCCACACACGAGCTACCTACAATTGGATTACTAACACGTCAATCTAAATATCGAAAACAAACTACAAACTATCCCCCTACCATATTCGGCCAACCAAGTCTCAGACCCTAGAGTTCTTACCTTTTTCCGAACCTAGCGACTAGGTTTAGATCCAGTCATTCCACTTGTCCAAGCCTTCGATCAGTAGCCTCTAGATCACACTAACATCATAATAAAACAATTGTCACAACCCTTAGAGCCATAGGGCCCAATCGATAGCCTCTCTAAGCCTTTAGAGATTTCGGCTTTTCTAAAACCCAAAATAAAGAATAGATTCGAAAACTTACCACCGGTTCCTTCAATCAACGATTCCACTTTAGTCCCTATTCAGTTCTGATGCAGATCTATCCCCTCAAATGTTATCAACAATCAAATCTTTAAAGGTCTAAAGATTTGGCTATGCCCCAATGACTATGGTGTTTTCGGCTTTTGAAACTCGTGAAATAAAAGATGATTTGATAAGGAGGTTTTTGCAAAGTTGAAGTCGATAGAGGTTGGGGTTTAGAGAGTGTGAAATTCGGCCAGGAAAGATGAAGGAAAAATAAAAGAAGTTGGCTAGGAGAAATCGGCACAGAAGAAAAATAGGCTTTCGGGATTTCAACTTTTATGGCAATCGGCTATAAAGGCTTAGAAATGAATGGAATGGAAGAGTAGAATGGTAGGAAGGGTTTGGCTATGTAAGAAAAGAAAAAGAAGAAGAAAAGAGAGTAGGAGAAGAGAGAAAAAGAAAAAAGAAATGTCAGAAACGGCACCCCCTCCAAAAGCCGAAATTCCCCTCACTATATGACCTAGCCGAATTTCCCATGCTAAAGTCCCTTGGCCGGCCAACTCTTGCTCCTTGATCAGCTCCTAAATTTCCTCCCTTATCTTATATTTACTCAATCCCCTTACTAGCTTAAACTCCCCCTAACAAAGTTCCCCCTTGAGTTCCATCACCTCCCTTTTTTGTTCACAAAAATAAATACCCTATTTGCATACCTTGTGGCTTGAACCTTGGCTCCCCCTAGACATCTACACGCTACTCCCCCTATACCTTATGTGGCGTCACATGCCAATTTACCACAGGTCCCTTGTGCCCTATTTTTACCATCTTTAATTTGAAAGCCCTCAACGCTAGTACCTCTCTTTCTAAAATCTAAAATTCATAAATTGCCTCGAATTGGATATACTCTTGGGCCTTTTTAAGGGCCCAGTAACATACTCAGACCCACAACAGACAGTTAAAACACAGAAATTCTAAAATTTATTGGAAATCACAAAAATACCGAAAATCCCAAAAATCAGGGCGTTACACTTGGGCTCATTTACACCGTTTTGACCATCTAGGTTACCTGAGTCGCTCGAGGCGATGACAGACCATCTATGAGGTTATAATCTGTACTAGGACCCCCAAAATTAGTAAAATGACCAAAATAACCCTAAAGGGTAAAATGACTATTTTGCCCCTCGAGGGTAAATGATTGATTTGTGTGTGATTTGTATGAAAGCTTTTGAGTATGACATTTTGCATACATGACATACTGCTTGGGATTGGGATATTTTTATGGAGGAAGAAATCGTATTGGTTGCTATGCCATATATTCTGATATTAGCAGCTTTGCTGCGACTCTAGTTAGTGCCGCAACCAGTGCTAACACTGTAAGTGTAGGGATGGCGTGGGTGATTTATTCCCCACAGGTCGTGCAGGGTTAGACAGAGGCAAGCGCGGGGTTGGATGGGTTATCATGCATTATGCATATGGGTTTGAAATTGAAATGGGCTAGGCCCAACAGATATTGGTCCTGGTATGAGCTAGGCCCAACTGATATTGATTTTGAGATGGGCTAGGCCCAATTGATACTGTGTTCAGTTTGAGACCCAAATGTTAATGAATTGGGCTTTGGCCCACATATATTCTAAATTGGACTGTTTTGTTACTAAATAGGGCTCAAGCCCAGATTGGTTCTAAATTCTATTTTTGACTGACTGTTTGGATGCTAAGGGATTACACATTGAGCTTTCGTAAACTCACCCCATTTTTAGTTGTGCAGGTAATCCCCAAGATTAGGAGGATCGGTGCTGCGAGGGACTCGGAGATGGCCACATAGCTGTTTTTATTATCTATTACGTTTATTTGCTTCTCAGTACTTTAATTTTGGTTTGGTTTGTAATAAGGACTCTCTGGTTTTTATTTTAAACTTTGGGATTTTATTTACTATGATTGATATTTGTTAGAAGTAGATCACGGATTTCCAAAAAAATAATTTTTTTCAAAATACTACGTTTTCGCAACTGAACTTTTAAACATCATGTTTTCATAAATTGACTATTTTAAATTAAGCTTCCACAACAAACACCATTTTAAATAGGAATAACTTTCCAGTGAACCACGTTTTGAAAAATAAACCAACGTAAACTGAGGTTTTCACAAGGAATAAAATGGCCAGAGGTTTTAAATAGTAAGAAGGGTTTTCAATGAAAGCATGGTTTTCGAAAAACACTTCAATGTGACATGCCAGATTCGGCCATAACTCCTAGGCCGAGTTTGGGGTGTTACAGTAGCACACACGGCTGAGGCACACGCCCTTATCTCTACCCGTGTGCTTAATTCTGAGCATTCTATTTCTCAAAAATTAAGGTGCAGGGGACACACGGTGTAACTACACGCCTATGTACTGGGCCGTGTGTCACACACGGTCTAGACATAAATTGATCAACCACTCAATATTTTGAAACTACCATATTATGACATTACAAGTAAATCAAAACATGCCATTACCAGCCATTCCAATGGCTAGGTTACAACATCATTATCATTTACATGCCAATATGTCTAATATAACCTATACATGCCATTACAACCCTAATTGATTTGCCATATTGTACCGACATGGACCGATGGATAGTATGAGTGATCTCTGCCGAGCTTCCAATCCAACGAGCTTCTGATTTACTCTAAAACAGGGAAATAAAACTAAGTAAGTATAAAATACTTAGTAAGTTCGCATAACTTGGTACTTAACTTACCATTCATTATATTATAAGGTAACTATGTAAGGCATATTCAATCAATTTGACCTCCAACCCTACACACATCCCCATTGCCCTTGTTAGTCATATAATCCATAATAACATCAAAACATATATGAACTCAACAACAATCAAGATTCCAAGCACATATGCTTTCCACAACATGTATTCATTCAACATGCATAATTTCTCTCATTATTACAAGTATAATTTCATACCAATTCATCTGGAGTTTAGATAATTTCATATCAGAACTTTACTCATATTAATCGAAATATCAAAGTCACGATTAGTACACTTAAGGTGTATGAGTCTATAATCAAGGATGTACATACTCATCAAATAAATTCCATGTACAATATCTTCATCTCATATTTCCATATATCAATTATCATGTATCGTCATTTTCATGTATTTTAGACCGATATGTGTAATAACTCATTTCTTATTCATATCTTCTCATGTCAAGAACTTTTACCTGTTGAATTTATCTGAAATATCAATGGATACACAGGTAGTACACTCGTGGTGTAAAAATCAGGGTTCATCAATTTATATTCAACGGTACCCATAAGGTACTATATCAGAGAGTACACTCTCGAGCCACACATGTATACAATAGGATTACTAGTCCAGGCTAAATCCTTTTTATGACATATGCTCTAAAGAGCTTGATCTGGATTACCCATCCGGGCGAAATCCTTTTCTATGATAAGGTCAATAGGATTACTCGTCCGAGGTAAATCCCGTTAGCAACAAATGCAGGACCTCATTTATTTCAGGAAATCATATATCCATCAAATTTCCATTTTATTCAACCGGGATCCAAACATTTTTCAAGCATTATCGGGCATGTGATTATTTCTTACATTCACAACATTCATATAATTCAAATAAACACATTCCACATTCATTTCAAGCATATAAATAACATTCTTATTGTTTATCCTTTAACCTCTATCGGCCATTATCATTTAATTAAACCATTTTCATTTATCGAGCTTGATTGAATATGTAATCATTTTCACATATTTATAACATTTATACAATTTACATAAACCTAATCAATGCAAGCCTTTAAATAAACACAATTTAGTTACACGAACTTACCTCGACAATTGTTCGTGTACGAAAAATCTACTAATCCGACTTTCCTCTTTTCCTCATTCTAGCTCCGAATTTGGTCTATCCAAATCTATATGAGTAAATTTGACATCAATTTATCACATTTCACATTCATGTGAACTCAATTTATAACCTAGGCAAAATTACCATTTTGCCCCTATCTTTTCCATAAATTCTAATTTCGTCCTTAGGCCGGGAATATGAAACTTGTGCAAATTAATCCTTATTCCAAGACTAACCAAAGCCCCATTATAAATTTTATGACACATTTATTCATAAAATTTTAGAATTTTTCATCAAATTTTATAACTTTTCATTTTCGTCCCTAAATCATGTTTTCATCAAAAATCACTTTGTAAAAGTTATTTATCTATCAATAATCTTTCATTTTCTACCATAAATTTCTAATTTTCAGCATATACATCCATGACCCATATTTTATACCTTGATAATTTTTCAAGTTAATCCCTCAAATAGAGAGATTAAGTTATCTCGGTTTCAAAAATATCAAAATTACTAAAAACGGGGTTTGAATACTTACCCAATTTGGCCATGAAATTCTCTTCTCTCTCTCCTAGGGTTTCCATGTATTATTTCGAGAAGAAGATGAGAAAAATAAGATGATAATTCTTTTATCATCTTTTTTATTAATTAATTTAATTGAACTCCAGTTTAGTCCCTACCCTTTTTTAAATTTTCCAAGGACGAGTCGTACCAAAATATCTACATACTTTTACTAATGGTCTAATTACCATTAAGGACCTTAATTTTTGAATTCCATAGCTATTTGATTCTTCTAGCTACTAGAATTCAACTTTTTCATTTTATGCGATTTGGTCCTTCTCGTAATTAAGCACATAATCGATAAAATTTTCTTATCAACATTTTCACATGACATGTCTAGAATAATATGGACCATAAAATAAAATAAAATAAAATTTATTTTTCGGCTCGAATTTGTGGTCCCAACACCACTGTTTCGATTTCACCGAAATAGGGCTGTTATAGTTTCGATTCAATTGGTTTGAGCCTACACTTGAAGCACTTCATGGTATAAGAATATCAAAGAAGATCATTTGGTTGAAAGTTAGGAACAATGAATGTCCACTAAGCCGAAAACATTGGTACAAATTTAGTTAAGGTTTATTGTTATAAATATCACAAACTGGGTCGGTTTTCAAAATTTTAATTTTTTGCTGTGCAAGAAAACCTTTCCAAAATGAGATTTTTCCAACATGATAATGACTTGAGATAGTTTGGCGGTGGTCGACGATGGTTCGATTGTGGCCGACAGTGGCTAGCAACGACAACGATGACATGGAAACAACAATTAAAAGATGAGTGCAGTGGAAACATGAACTGGACCATAGTAGAAGCTTGTGGAGGCAAAATATAAAACCCAAATTATGCTTTGGGGTGAATTTTTTAATTTTTTTATTTTTCACTTAATCATAGAAGCTTTCGCTGGTTAGGTTATATGTGATAAGCATGATGATATTTATTTGACTATGAATGTATGTTCATGCATATGTATGATAAGCATGCCATATAGTTTAGGAAAGAATGCCATATGTACTTGTCATGCATATATTGATCATTCATTACTAAAACCAGACATTAAAAATCGAGCATGTTTTTAAAATATTAAGTACGAGAAGGTCCCTAAACAAGACCTACGGCCTCCATCAATTACCTATTGTGATGGCATGGCAATTTAACTACCCCATGGTAGGATTGTCATGTGGATAGTATATACCGTATCGATATGCTATTTGGCGTATAGTTGAATAAGCCCTGGGTGGAAAAGGGAGAGATTGGTTATTTATCCGTTAAATATGTGGGTGGTGTATTATGTGGACCCGACAGTACTCCCAATTACAGAACGCCTCACTAGAATTTTCCATTTGGTGGACTATAGGATTTGGTGGACTTTTTTATGAGACCATCCACGACCCTCGATACTTTGGGGGAACTTGTTAGTTCCTGGATCAATAGACTTACTTTTCATGTTTTAGCGTGAAAATTATGGCTCGATGAGTATTATCAGAGTTTAGTTGAGACCTAGTTTGAATTGAACTAGAGTATTGTATATGAAAGATTGTTGGATTTAGGTAGTCGAATGACTTGTTTAGTTAGCTTGTTTTAGTGAACAAGCAACATTTCACAACATACAAGGCTGATTAGTGGTAATACTTGTGTTTGGTAGAAAGGGTTCTCTATAAAAGTCATGTATAACTTAGTGAGTATTTTTTTCATTCCTTGCTAGCATGTTTGTGAGCAAGCTCTTAAGTTCTCTGTTGTTTGTTAGAGAAGGCAAGGAAGATTTCCAGTAGCTAGTCAAGACTCTATTGTTAAGTACCAACTTACTGATAATTTCTGGAAAACCCTTATGTTGCTATCAAGGGTGATTTACGTTTTTGTATTAGCGCATGTATAGATTGTTAGAACTGGTTCGAAAGGAAGGAGATTTCCTGATTATGGTTGCATGCAATCGATTCATGCATGCATGATTACATTTTTTAGTAGATAAATGGTCTGATGGTTATAATTGTTTCTTATTTAGGTTAAGAAGCTAGTGAAGGTCTGAGCAATTGAGGAAAGGACTGATAGATTAGATTATAATCTGGAGTTTGCTGGTGAGTTCCTTCTTACTTCTTTTGAGTTATGAAAATTCCACCATATATGCGTTGTGTAGGGTAAGTTGTCTCTACTATCAATGAGTCGATGTGTTGTCTCTGGACGTGTGTGTAATAAACCAGTGTTGTATGTGTAAGAATGGCCATTGTCCATGTAAAAAAACCCTCCTCGTTGCACGATCCTAGTACCAAGAAATTTGTGATATGTGAAAATATGGATAGGAAATCTATTTGTGATGCCTCTGGTAGGGTAGCTATATTGCAAATTGGACTGGCAAATCATAGCCCGACCTTGCGGCAGAACACATGTTCAACTTAAAACAGATGTTATTTAGAGTTATTATGGAATACGAATATGAAAATGAACATGGCTTATATGTGATTTTGATTTCTGAAACAGGGGTTCGAGGCTGGCATAAGAATGGGTCGTTGGTAAACGTACATCTTTGTGAGAGATATGTATAAGTTGGCGGAATGTGTTTGATTGGGTATTGTATGTTGTGTTCAAATTTGTGAAGTCCTTATAGCTGTGAATAACTTAAGTGTGTTGTAGCTAATAATAATTTTTGAAAGCTCAAGAGAAGTAAGAGGAGAAGAAATTGAGAGTCACATTCCTCCAACGTAAGGATAAGGTCTTACCCTTGATCTGGATGTAGCTAGAGATGCTTTCCGCGATGTTTTTGTCTCGATCATGGGTCAATGGTTTGACTAGTTCATGGGTACAACCCAAGTATCTCGACCACCTCAGTAACCTTAGCTTGAAGTGGTGCAGCCAGTACCTCCTGGACCTCTGGTATTAGCTACAACCCAATTTAAAGGAGACTTCATGAAGGAGATACGTAATCGAGAAGCTAAAAAGTTTCTGGGGGATAAGAGTGATGACCCCGCTGTAATAGAACAATGGTTGTCTCTTGTATGTAGAGTATTTGTGGAGCTGAAATGCACATAGGCAAATATCCTCTCATGCACTATTTGTTTGCTGGAAGGGGAAACATATCAATGGTGGGAAACACTATTAAGTGTGACCCCTGAAGAGCAGATAGATTAGGACTTGTTCTTAATAAAATTCAGAGAAAAGTATGCTAATCAGATGTATGTCAAGAAATTGAAGAAAGAGTCTCTGTATCTCAGATAAGGACGAATTTCAGTAATGGAATACAAATGAGAATTCATCATACATAGTCGTTATGTGAAAGACATGTTCCAAACTTAAAAAGTCTTATGCCAGAAGTATGAGTGGGGCTTAAGGGATGAAATTCGTGCCCTGGTGGCGGTATCAAAATTTTAGAGTCTAGCAGCCATGACAGCTAAGGCTTAGAAGATGGAAATGATTGTTTAAGAAAGAAATAAAGGGCATGATAGGGAAAGAATGAAGCGTGGGATCTCTAGTCCACCACGCTTAATGAATTTTAAGAAGCCAAAAAATAGAAGCTTCTCTACACCAAGGATAGATTTTTAGCCTATGAGTTTCTGATGAGAATGAGGTGGACGATAAGCTACCTCAATGGTGAGTACAGGTGGATCTAGGATGATAAGGGACCCCGTATATGAGAACTGTGGAATGAATCACAGGGGAAAATGTTGGAGACATTTGGTAGCTTTTCTTGCATGTGGATTATTGGATCATTAGCTTAGAGACTACCCTTCAAAATCTAAAGAGGACTCGGAACAGTCTATGCATGGGGCTCAAAACACACAGTAGGAGGTGAGATCCGGAATACCTGCGAAATCGGGGTTAGTTCAAGAGGCTCCAAGGAAGAACTACACAAAGCCCAACTGAGGAGTGCCCGCCAAAGCCTATGTAATGAAGGCCAATGAAGATGCGGACTGAACATAAGTTATTACGAGTAAATTTCTTTTTTTAGAAATAGTATTCATGCAGTAACAGACCCAGTGTCAACCTATTTATACATCTGTACAAAGGTCGTGAAAGGTAAGAGTCTAGAAGTTGTACATCTGTACAAAGGTCCTATTTGTACATCTGTACAATAGTCATGGAAGGAACTCACCAGAAGATGCAACAGAGACTAAACAACATGTCATTTGCCCTTATCTCGAGAGCTTTAGGGAGCTTCTTGATCTATAACATAAATAGTTAACTTATCAGATCATGTTTTTAGAAGAACTAAACAAGCTTTCAAGAACACTTAATCAGGAATAGAATCTGGAAGTTTCCTTCCCTAAATCTTTAGTCTATCCCTAGAGCATGAAATCCTAGGGTACTGTAAATAATCACGAAACCAGCTAGTGTTTCCTCGCTATTTACTATGTTGCACAACAATGAAGTTAGTTGATTACAATGAACTCTAATCCTTCAAACAGGCTTTGGCTCTAAAGCTTTCCTAGAAAACGAAAAGAGAATTGCTGAAAGGAAGTATGAATTGCCAGAAAAAGTATAAAACTTGTTTATGAAGATAAGATTGGCTTAAATAGGTGCACATGAAAGGAAAAGTTAGTGGACAAGCTTATTTTCCTCCATTAATTTTGCTTCAGTACCTGTGACTAATAGTTTTCTCTCTCATATTAAATACATGTCCTTTCATTTTAAGGAACTTTGTCCAATCCTAGCTAGTTCTCATTAGGCCAACTAAATTGTTTAAGTAGGAGAATAAGAAAACAACATATTTATCATTCCTATCAAATTAGGGGTTTAAGAATAGGACTCGCTATTTTCTTCTATCCACTGGGGCAACGTATACTTTATCAAAGAGTTTGCCAAACCTTAGAGATTTCCTTAATTAGGGCTTCGCCCAAGGGCCCATTCACCCCTTTTCTTACTCAAGGGTCAAACTATAAGTCTTAGTTCAATTAAAAATGCTTGAGTACTACACTTCGTCTAGTGGGATGTTACATGGGGTATGCCAATCTGGTTCGTGAAAAAGAAGGATGAGACTCTCCACTTATTCATGGATTAGCATCAACTGAAAAATGAAAGTGTAAAAAATAAGTACACATTACCTTGCATAGAAGACTAGTTTGACCATTTAAATGGAGCCACAATTTACTCCAAAATCAACTTGTAGTCTAGCTATTACCAGGTAAAGATTAAAGGTGATGACATTTCAAAAATCGTGTTTTGCTCACACGATGGACATTATGAGTTCTTAGTGATGTCGTTTAGATTAACGAATCCGCCAACAATAGTCATGAATTTGATGAATAGGGTTTTTCAGCCTACTATTGACTGCCTCCAGATGTATCAATGTCCAGAGTGTGAATATTGCAATAAAAGATATGTAAATCGGGCAGTGTCCGCAAGTATACGGGTCAAGTTGTAATATAGTTACAAGGAAGTAGGCAAGTACTCTGAGGATTGTACCCAAAGGAGGTGAGTACTAAATTAACTTTAACCTAAACATAAATAAATCTAATTAGTACTTTAAATAAATCATATTACGAACAAATATAAATATGAGAAATTTCGGTTTTTATAATAAAGAAAATAAAAACAACAAAAGTAAAGTGAACTTCATGTATATGAATTCTAACTTAATCAAATCTAAGTATGGGTGGTTAGGTTGCTTTAGACTAATTTATTGTGTTTTAGCGTAAAAATGATGGCTCGGTGTGTATTGTTAGAGTTTAGTTGAGACCTAGTTGAAATTGAACTAGAGTACTATAGATGACAACTTGGCTTGTTTATGTAGCCAAATGACTTGTTTTAGCGAACAAGTAATGTTTCACAACTAATAAGGCTAATTAGTGGTAGTAGTTGTGTTTGGTAGAAAAGACAATCTATGAAAGCCATGTATAGTTATGATAATGGGTAGGAAAATCAATTTCTTTTTCATTCCTTGCTAGCACATTTGTTAGAGAAGACGGGGAAGGTTTCCAGTCGCTAGGCAAGACTCTATTGTTAAGCGTTAGCTTACTGGTAATTTCTAGAAAACCCTTAGGTTGTCATCGAGGGGTATTTACATTTTGCATTAGTGCATGTATAGATTTTAGAACTTGTTTAAAAGGAAGGAGACTCCCTGATTATGGGTTGCACGCAACCGATTCATGCACGCATGATTACATTTTTTAGAACATAAATGGTCTGATGGTTATAATTGTTTCTTATTTAGCTCAAGAACTAGTGAAGGTCCGAGCAATTGAGGCAAAGGACTAGTAAAGTAGGTTATGTTTTAGAGTTTGCTGATGAGTTCTTTCTTAATTTCTTTGAGTTGTGAAACTTCCATTATATGTGGGTTTTGTATGGTAAGTTGTCTTATAACACCCCAGGTTAGGCGGGTCGAAGGTTTTGGCTTGTAGTTGTAAAATTGTAACACCCCTCACCCGTGTGGCCAGGCCGTGTGTCTCACACAGCCACCAGACACGCTCGTGTCATAGGCCGTGTGGACATTCGATATGGCAGCACAAGGTCGGGTCCCAGCCCGTGTCTGACCACGTGTAACTCTCTGACTTGGGTCACAAGGAAAAGACACACACCCGTGTGGCTAGCCCGTGTGCCTTAAAAATGGCCACACACGCCCGTTTACCAAACCGTGTGCTAGGCCGTGCCAAACCTGTAGGGTATACTGACTTATGCCACACGACCAAGTCACATGCCCATATGTAAGGCCTTGTGGAGCACACTGACTTGATTTCTAAAACCACATCAACGGCACACGGCTGTGTAACATGACTGTGTGTCACAACGACTGAGACACTTGCTAGTGTCTCTGCTCGTATAGACAAAAATAGGCTATTCACCAAGCCATTTAGCCACCCCAATTGGTACACACCTTCACCTACACAAATTATACCAAACCATAGCATAATATGCAATCGAAAACAATCAAACCAAGCCTAAATCCTACCATTTCAATACTAACCAATTCAAGGCACATAAATACCACAATATGCTATCTTAATTCACACCAATCCTTGACTTCTCAAATCATCAAAATGACCATTATCAAATATGCATTCTTAGGCCTAATTTCACAAGCATACCTATATCCACAATTTATCAATTTACCATTCATAGTACCTATTATCATCAATCATCACATAACCATCAACCCAACTCAATTCATAAAACATAACTATACTTATATGTACATTATTCAAACATACCAAACAGAACAAAATAAGCCATCACACATGGTTATATATACATGACAAAAAATAAACATTTACAATGCCAAATCATATGGCCAATATCATTACCAAAACATAATTAACATGACTCAAAGTCCCTATACATGCTATATAACCCAAAACATAATTTCAAAAGTACCGAAGTGTCATTGGATAGTGTGATGAAGTCTCCAACGATCCCTGAGTCTGAACTAGCTTTGAAATCACTATAAAGCATGGAAAAGCAACAAAGTAGGCTATATAGCTTAGTAAGCTCGTATGTTAACAATAAGCAACTATCGCCATTCATTAATCATTCAAATAGTAGAAAATAATATACAACAATTATATTAGATCTCAAAGCTATCAAATGATCATTCACATAACTTACTAAAAACTTATCAATTCTACAGTTTCCAAAACTCAATTCATTAGTGTACGTACCTTGTAACATCTTGTACCAACCTCAAACTCAGCCACATCTTTCATTTACCCATTGAACCATTCAGAATAGAAGTCAGATACTCAAGGGTCTTACATAATAAGTACCTATACCATGGCCCGAAGCCAAATCAAGGTAACTTATCTGAAATTCTGATATCATGGCCCAAAGCCAAACCAATTTATCTCACACCCGGAGTGCCAAATCATGGCCCGAAGCGAACTCAAGATATCCCTAATGACATGTCACAAGCATCTTAAACTATTCCTAAGGTTCAACCGGGATTCCAACTGTCAAATCTTCATCGAATCATTTCTGAACTTGTCCGTATTCACATAATCACAATTCATGCTATATTAAAGCACATAAAATACGTTTGAAACAAAATTATAACATACGAACTTACCTTAGAAGTTTAAACGGAAAATCGAGTCGATTAGACGATAACTTTATATTTTCCTCGATCCAAATTTGTATTTCTCCTTTCTTGATCTAAACATATTTAAAATTAACTTATTCAATCATCTATTCATTCAATTTACTCCAAAACACACTTTAAAACACATTTACACTTTTGCCCCACATATTTCACATTTTTCACAATTTACTCCTTATTTCATAAAATCACAAATTAATGAAATTCACAATAAACTCATGCTATCCAAAATACCATAATGCCCCAAGAAGCCCATATTTTTCATTTATTTCACATTTTAACCACTAACTTTACACATTTCTCAATTTAATCCATATTTTACATTTTCACTAAAAATCACTTAACAAAACTTGTTTAACTATCAACAACTATTCAAAATCTATCATGAAACTTCATTAATCATACATATTCATCAGTGGAATCTTTCAAAATCTTTAACAGTTTTGCAAAATAGTCCCTGGGCTAGCTAGTACTAGATGCAACAATCACAAAAACATAGAAATCATTAAAAACCGAATCAAAATCACTTACCAATTTAATCATGCAATTGCCAAACCCAAAATAGCATCCATGAATGTTTTTCTTCTTGTTAAAATTAGGTAGAAGAGATGAATGAAGAAGAAATTGTTTTGTTTTATTTTAATTATCATTTTAATTATCAATTACCATATTAACCTTTAATATTAATCACTTAAAACACTTATTATAAGTCCATATTTGTCCACCCATCATTATAATGGTATAATTACGACATAAGGACCTTCATTTTAATAAACCATAGCTATTAGACAGCTTTAGCTATTAGAACTCAAGTTTTACGCTTTACGCGATTTAGTCCTTTTTATCAAACTAACTATTCAAATGATAAAATTTCTTCACAAAAATTTCACAATCATGATGTAAACATTTAAAATAATATTAAAATAAATTTACGATCTCAGATTTGTGGTCCTGAAACCACTATTCTAATTTGACTAAAAACGGGTTGTTACAAAAATAGTCTGTCTGGCGAAGTATTATCCACCCAATGGCTTATTGTGGTGCATAAGTGTGGATGTATTGTATCCCCCACATGAGTAAGTGAGGATTTTACTTTAGGAGATTTTGCTAGTTAAGGGAAAAGATGGTGTTAAACAAAAAGGGGGTAACTATATTATGAGTTAATGCCAAATGTGTAGTGCACCTTCTTGTCCAAAGTTCTATGCTAGTTAGATTTTAAGGTTATCTAGTTGAAAACAAACTGGATAGTTTAGTTCGATGATTTTAATTACAGGATACTCATTTAAGTTTCCCTTGAAACTGTATGTAACAACCCGATTTTAGCTAAATCGGAACAGTAGTTTTGGAACCACAAATCTAATGTTGGAAAATTATTTTTATATTATTTTATGTCCTTACAGCATGATTGTATGCATTTGTGAAACTTTCGTGAAGAAATTTTATCGTTTGAATAGTTAATTTGATAAAAAAAGGACTTAATCACGAAATATACAAAAGTTGCTACTATTTGTTAAAGGTATTAATTAGCTATGGAATATTAAATTAGAGGTCCTTATGTTGAAACTAGACCATTAATAGTATAAGTGGACATATATGGGCATTTAATGGATATTTTAGATGGTTTTTCATTAAGGTTATTATGGTAATTAGTATAATTATCATATGTTAAATAAATAAAAACAAATTAAAGTTTCATACTCATCTTCTTTAGTGAAAAATACAAGAATAAGAAACCATAGAAATTGTTCTAGGGTTCGGTCATTTGAAAGCTAAATTGGCAAGTCATTTTGACTCGATTTTAAAGATTTCTATGTTTTTGTAATCGTTACAGCTCAATCTAGCTAGCCATACCTTTAATTGTGAAATTGTTAAAGATTTTAAGAGTTTCCATTGATGAGTTTATGTGTTCTTTAGTGTTTGAAGATGAAATATGAATTTTTGATGATAGATTTTTATGTTTTGTAAACCAATTTTTGATGAAATTGCATAATAGTGATTAAATTGTGAAATATGCAAATTAAGAGGTTGAAATGTGAAATAAATGACGGACTTAAATGTAATTCGACTAAGCTTGGGTTTATTTAAAATATGTGAATTTTGTGTATTTGTAAAATAAGGACTAAATTGTTAAAGGTGTAAAAGTTTAGGGGCTAAAGTGCAAATAGGCCTAAATGTATGTTTTGGACTAAATTGAATGAGTGGTTGATTAAAGAAGTTAACTTTGAATATATTTACATCAAGAAAAGAGGAATCTGGAATTAGATTGGGGGAAAGGCAAGATTATCGAGTAATTGACTCATTTTATCGTTTTCATACTAGAGGTAAGGTCGTATGTATTAATTTCATTATAAAAGTATATTAAATGCCTTGATATTGCATAAAATGTGATTATGAGATTGTGGATAATGTTCAAATTGTGGAAACGACTCTACAAATGCATTCGATGATAGAAATAGAAAGTGTGAAATCCCGATTGAACAATTGGAATAGATTTGGATACTAGTGTCTTGTTATTAGATGATAAGTTGGGTTGGATTTGGGCCATGATATTAGTATTTCGGGTGCGAGTTATACCGATTTGGCTTCGGGCCATGCATATCGGATGATTTGGCTTCGGGCCATGATAATTGTTTTTCGAATAAGTTACCTTGCTTTGGCTACGGGCCATGGTATAGGTACTTATCGTGTGAGACTATTGAGTATCCAATTTCTATTCTGAATGGTTCAACGAGTAAACGAATAATGTGGTTAAGAAAGAGGTTAGTACGAGGCGATACAAGTATGTACAGAAGTTATTTGAGTATTAAATAGAGAAAGTTCGGTGAGATGGTATTTAATCATGTTTTAAGACATGAGAAAGGTTTGTAGTTAATGTGAAATTGGTTGATTTACACTTATTCGATTAATTAAGTTATTTACATACGATCTTACTAAGCTATGAAGCTTACTTTGTGTTATTTTTCTATGTTTTATAGTGAATCAAGGCTAGCTCGGATCTAAAAATCGTTAGAAACATCATCGCACTAGGACATCTATTTGGTACTTTTGAGTTGTGTATAAATGGTATATGGCATGTATAGGCCAGATGTGGTATTTTGGTTGTGTTTATAGCCATGAGAGTTGGCTTGTAAATGATATTAATGTTAATGTGTGTTTGGCCATTAGAGATGGCTTGTAAATGTATATGTTTTGGTTTGTATATATAGCCATGAAAGATGACTTAGTTTGGCATGTTTGGTATGAATATGGTTAAATGACTTGTGAAGTATAAATGCTTGAGAAATGCTTTGATGAATTATGATTTTAGAAGTTGAGTTGATAAAGTATTTAATTAGGTAAATGGCACTGAATTGAGTATTGAAATTGGATGAAATGGATAATGTATGAATGGTACATTTGGTTGATGTTTTGGCTGCCTAATTGTATGATGAAATGGTACCATTTTGATTGTTTAGGTGTGCATGAATAAAGGTGGCAAACTGGCCTTGCAAATGGCCTATTTTTGTCCACACGGGCAGAGACACGGGCATGTGTCTCAGCCGTGTGTGACACACAGTCATGTTACATAGCCATGTGTCCCCTGATGTTGTTATTAAAATGAAGTCAATATGTTCCACACGGTCTCACACATGGGCATGTGACTGGCCGTGTGGTACAAGTTAGTATACCTTTTATTTGCCACACAACCTAGCACACGGGTGTGTGACTTGGCCATGTTGCATAAGTTAGTATGCCCTACAGTTTTGGCATGACCTAGTACACGGCCTGGAACACAGGTGTGTGTGGCCTCTTCGAAGGGCACAAGAGCTGGACACACGGGCGTGTGGTTGGCCGTGTGGCCCAAGGCAGTATGTATGCCCTGTTTTCATATGGCCTGAGACACGGGCGTGAATGGAGTCGTGTGAGGCACACGACATGTTCACACGGGCATGTGACCCCTGCATGTTTAAAATTTTACTAAGTTTCCAAAATTTTCGTATGATATTGGTTTAGTCTCGAACCACTTCTAAAACATGTTTAAAGTCTCTAGGCCCTTATAAGGGACAATGTGACTGTGATGAATGATTTATGAGAGGTAGTAGAGTTTGATTGAAACACTGCAGAGCGCAGTGGAGTTTAAATTGGTCATAGAGGGATTGTAGGAGGGATTTTAGGAGAATATTATGGAGAAGCTTGAGGGATAGGTTTAGTGGGATACCGAATTTGAAAGGGTCACTCATAGAATTCGGGTCTGGTTAGTAGCATTCTCTCTATTGTGGTTTTGTCTTTTGTTTGGAGATCATTTCACTTCTTTGTTTAGGCTGAACATCTCCTTGACCATTCAGGTTTTTAGCATTGTGTGATCGTGTCTCTTATTTTTCCTTTTGATCATTTCTCTTGGTAAAGTCGATTCTCTTTCTTACTTTATTTTTTCCCACCTTACGTGTTCTTTCTTGGAAGCATAGGCCAAATACCCTGTTTTAATTTTGGCCGAATATTACCTCTTCTCTTTCTTTCCTTCTCTCCCTCACTCCACCTCTACCCCTCTTGACCGAATACACTTTCTTCCTTCATCTTTCCTCTCTTCTTCTCACTTGACCGAATCTACCATCTCCCACTTTCGACTCTCGTAGTTATCAAAGTTTCTTTCTGTTCATCTGACGTTAGAGGTCGAATACTCCATCCTATTTTGGTTGCGGTTTTGTTTTGTTCTTCAACAAGTCGGTAAGCAATCTTGCACTACTAAAGCCTTATGTTATTCCTTTCTTGTCGATTGTTACCCTCTTTTTCCTAGGTGTGGTGTATCCTGCGGTTTCTTGAGTTCTTTAGAAGTGAAGGGGTTTGCTGTGAGTGCCGAGAAGTTGAACCTTTCTCTCTTATCTCGATCAAGGTAATTCTATTTGTGATTATGGTGTTCTTTCAGATATGGCTTGATTATGAAGGTGTTGGCCGATGGCCTACCTTCTCTTACTCTTGGGTTTTATTTTATTAAGCCGTATGTTATTCTCGCGTCATGTGTTTGGTAGCCATCATTAATGGGTTTCGCTGACTATGCCGCTATTCGATTAACAGAGTAAACCAGCCTTTGTCAACGGTTCGAGCAGGGTTAGTTACTCTTGCGACCAAGGCAGGTATATGATATTATTATAAGTTGGGAATATAGAAGGGGGATTAACCCTAGTATTAATCGACTAACAGATTATCGTGACTAAATGTAGGTTTGGGAAACTCTTGGGCTAGACGCACGTTCCACAACAGGTGTGTAATCACACTACCGTACTCATAAATCGGGAAAAGCCAGAATATGTGATCGACGACCCCCACATGAGCGTGTGCACGCTCGTGTGGTATACCTAACGCATAAACATGGGTGTTTGAGTGTAAAAGCCACCACGAGTGATATCGTGGGATTTGGGCCATGTTGGGCCTAAATGGGTCGTGTGGGCCCCATGGGCTTGTGAGCCCCATATGGGCAAACCACATGGACGAGTGGAGATTGTTAGGCTAGCCTGTGCAACCCACATGGCTAAGGCGATTTCTGGGCTATGTGAGCCATACGAGCGTGTGGGCCCACATGGTCTTGCAATATGGGTCGTATGCCCATCATCACTATTTGACTGTTAAGGTTCACGGGTCACCAGAGATGACTATGACCTTTTGTTGGGTCGGTAAGCGTACATGGACCCTTAATCGGTAAAATAAGGAAAAATGATTATTTTGCCCTTATAGGGTAGAATGACCGAAATACCCTCATAGGGTAAAATGACCAAAATACCCCCATAGGGTAAAATGACTGTAAAACCCCTATAAGGTAAAATGATTGTAAAACCCCTATAAGGTAAAATGATTGTAATACGCCTGTAAGGTAAAATGACTATAATACCCTTGTAAGGCAAAATGACGATTTTGCCTTTAAGTGTTAAAATGACTGTTTTTCCCCTATGTGATGTATGTTTATATTTTTGCATGCTATGTGTAGCTGTATTGAGTACATGTTTAATATTATGATATGACAAGACAAGTTGCATGATGCATTGCATGGGGATGGGCTTATTTATGATTGGAGGAAGTGTACTGTACTGGCAGCTCTATTGCAAATCACTGATGCCTTTAAGCCTATTAACTGCAGCTCTGCTGCAATTACTGGTTAGTGCCGCAACCGGTGCTATATTTGGAGTGTAGGGATGGGTGGTTCGATTTTATCCCCACATAGAGTGCAGGGTTGGACGGAATGGAGTGTAGAGGATGGATGGGTAGGACTTTCTGTTTGCATTCTCGCGATTCGACATCATCATTGCCTTGATCATGGTTATTGCATTGATTATCGCCATCGCTATCATTCTCGTAATGGGCCAAGGCCCTAACTAATATTGAACTGTTACTAATATGGGCTTAGGCCAGACTGTGTTGTTCATATTTGTTTATTATTGGGATTACACACTGAGTTATCGTAAACTCACCTATTTGTTTTAACTTTACAGGTAATCCCCAGTCGTAGGCGGATCGGTGCTGCGAGGGACTCAAAGGTGGCCACACAACCACTCTTGATTCCATTTTTAACTTTTAATTTATAACTAATTTTGTTTGGGTATTTTTATGTAAAAGGCCTCTTTAAGTTTTATTCTTTAATTTGGGCTTTTATTAATTTATTATGATTTATACCTACTAGCGGTAGGATACGGGTTTTCAAAAGATATGCATGATTTACCAAAATACCACGAATACGCAAAACCGTTTCAGAAACTTCTGTGATAAACGAGATTTTGGAATTTATAACATTTTAAAGTAAATACTTTTGATAGTGACGCAAGTTTTAAAATTATTTTTTAGATCATAAAGAGGCTAAATAAACATTGGGATTTTCAAACGTTATCATGTTTTACGAAAAACACTTCAATATGACATCACCAGATTCGACCATAACGTCCAGGCTCAGTTTTTGGTGTTACAGAAATTATGTTTCCAAAAAATGGTTGTTGCTGGTTCGAGAGGGATATATGGGTTTGGAGCTTAGAAATGTAGTAGGTTAGAATTAGGTGAGTCTCTACCCTGACTTTCTTGTATAAACTTTTCAAGTAGAAGTATTTATATATAAAGGATAATGATATTTATAGTAATCAGTAAATGTATGATCATAGTAAAGACGAAGTAATTGTTACGATGATATGTGTAGGGTTCTATTGAGGAGAATATTCATTGATAAGAATGTAGGTATAACTGTGATACAAAAAGAATGTCAGATAGGAATATGATCACTTCTAGGTAAGTATGTAAAGAGAAATATCCTATAGCGAAGCCTCTGGTAGGGAATTTATAATGCTAACTAGACTGGCATATCATAGATTGAAAACGAGTGTAAGACCATGAGGTAGAGGCCCATAGTAGCTTGGTATGATTTGGAACTATTCACGGTGTAGCCTCTAGTAAGATGAGACTAGAAAGACAGAACATGATACATGAATGTGTGTAAGACCATGTGGTTTAGACCCATGTCATGATATGATATGTCTATATATATATTCATGGTGTAGACTTCGATGATGTGTAAATAGAAATGGCAGATCAGGATACATGAAACTCTGTATAAGACCTTAGGGAGAGGCGCATGACATATTATGTATGATGCCTGTATGGCATGTTCTGTTTGGCAAGTGTGGCATGATCTGTCAAGAATATCTAGTAAGATTTGAATGTTTGTGTTTATAATAAGATATTAATAAATTTTGTTAGTTCTGTGATAAGTGTGGCTAAGATAAGTTATTGAGATGCTCAAGGTTAAGCATTGGATAAGATCTATAATTTAGTTAAATGAGTCTTAGGGTTTTTGGGAAAAGAGATGTGTATTTGTATGTTAAGAAGGGTATCTGCCATGACAATCTGTAGATATTGAAATTGGGTGTATTCATAGAAAGACTTAAGAAATTATTAAATGATCTGATCCGTATTATGTGAGGGTTGAATCTGAGTTATGTGAAATCCACTATGTTTGAGTTGTATAGCAATTTCTTCTAAAATTATTCAGAATCTAAATTAGTGGTATCTTGAGTTTTTGGGATTTTGAATTAAAATGATATGAAATTCATCTGAATGGTCTATGTAGTACTTTATTAGTATGGTTTTGTATGGTATTGAACCATGGTATGCTTGAGTTTGAATTTGATAGTATCTAGTTCTGTGTAAGTATTCACCAAACATATATGTACCCATCCGTGATAAATGTCTGTGAACCATTGTTTTGAGATATGTGTATTTATTAAGGCATGATTTGTTTGATGTGGACTCCGAGGGTATGATCTGTTAAGAATTTAATAAGTGACAAAGAGATTTATGAAATATTTGGAAGGATCTTCAATTAGTTAGATAAGGAAGATGTGGGTATGAAAAGAGCCTGATAGTTGGCGTATAAGGGTTTGATAAAACTATAGTGGTATCCGTCAGAAATAATGGTATAGAGAATGGTTGGCACATAATGGTTGGCACATAATATTTCAAATAAGAATACAAAATATTCATCACGGTATTTTTGTAATAAAGCTTACTAAGTACTTTTGTACTTACAAGGTTGTTATTGTTTTTTAGGTAATTGGGAAAAGACTATGCTTAGAGGGACAACGCCAGGAGTATGCCAAGGTGGTGGTGGTGGAGGCTATTATGCATACAGTGGAAAAGTGGCGTAGTATGGGGATACCCCTTCTGTGTCTATCTTTAATAATAAACTTCTATATTGTAAAGATTTAAATCAAGCCTGATGTAACAATTTATTTTAAATTCTTCCTTTGTTTTCAGATGATAAGTTTTTCAGTTAAATGCTAAATGAAATATAAATAAGAATTGCAAATTTGTAAATTGTTTTTGTTAAATATTAAGGATTGTGTGTAGTAACACCCAAGATCCGAATCCGGTGAATAAGATTGGGTTAGGGTGTTACAATTGTCCACTATAAATAAGTTGATGTGTTGTGTCTGGAAGTGTGTGTAATAAACCAGTGTTGTATGTTTAAGTTTGGCCATTGTCGATGTAAAAACACCTTCCTTATTGCACGAGCCCAGTACCAAACAAATTGTGCTACGTGAAAATGTGGAAAGAAGATTTGTTTGTGATACCTCTGGTAGGGTAGCTATATTGCAAATCGGACTAGTAGATAATTACCTGACTTTGCGGAAGAACACTTGTTCAACTAAACAAAGATGTTATGGCAAGTTATGGAGGAATATGAATATGAATATGAATATGAATATGAATATGAATATGAATATGAATATGAATATGAATATGAATATGGCTGATATGTGATTATGATTTCTGAAACATGGGTCCGAGGCTAGCATAAGGATCGGTCATTGGTAAACTTGCATGTTTCTGAGAGATATGTATAAGTTGGCAGAATGTGTTTGCTTGGGTACACTGTGTTGTGTTTAAATTGGCGAAGTATTGTCGCTAGAGAACCGTGGATAACAAATTGGTGAAAGAGTCTCACGAAAAATTCTATTTTTCTTTACTTGTGAGTATTGATGTTTGCTAATTATCAGTATTCTTGTAGATTATTTATGTCTATTCTTGCAACTCACTGAGTTCAATTGAACTTCCTCCGTTACTTTTCCTTCTCATGGGTTTTGATAATAGAAGAAGAATCTATTTAATGGGACTACACCAGAGTTGCATTTGCAAGTGAGCCACTTGTTTATTTTTGTATCATGCACGACAATTTGGCGGATGGTGTATATATACGTTTTGTATTCGACTTACGTAAATAACTTCATCTTTTTTACTATTCCTCTTCTATTTAGAAAAAGAATTACCCTTTTACTTTGAAGGTATAGACCTAACTTCGTTGTTTTGTTGATTATGAATTTTTATTATTTATGTGTATACGCTATAGATGAGCAGTAGATGGATAATTGATTGTCTTTTATAATTCCTAGTTATTTCTTTAAATAAATATGCTACGAAATGAAAGAAAAATAATAGTTTTAACTAAAAAGAAATATCCATAACTGCTTTTCTAAAATTTAAAGTTTGAATCTGCTAGTAATACCCTAGTCCGTTGGGCGGTCTGTCTGGCTAGTCGTTACATGCCACGTTTCCTAATGGACTAATTGGTGTTACAGAACCTCACTAAAGAGATTTCCTGAAAGTAAGTAGAACTGTCTTGTAATCGTATGATTGTTTGACCAGCCTTTGTGGTAGGTATTATCATATGATATAACAAGAAGTTCTACCCTCAAAGAGGACAACTAGTCACAGCATGTAACTCGGTAAGATTATCCCACAATAATTCATTTGTGGTGCATGATGTGATAGGTGTTGAGTTGATGGTTATACACTCAAGATCTTCTAGTTAAGTAACTTCTTACGAAGCTCTACTTAAGTTAGAATGATGATCAAATGTTATACGATTATTAGTACGTGTGAATGCCTAAAGAATTATGTTTATGTACTAATTGGATGGAAATCCATATTCTTACTAGTTGATCATGATCAACCCACAGTGGCTTGATTTAGTGGGTGTAGGAATAATCATTGCAATGACTTACAAATGTTTTCAAGGTTTAATGTAAGACACATAAATTATCTTAATGCATATTGTAATTTTGAAAAACGTTTTCAAATATTTGCTTAATACAAATATATTAATGAATGGATGTTTTATTTTTAGTTTGAAAGTGACACCTACTCCCTTATTAAATATTCTCACTAAGCTGAATGAAAATAACTATACCAAATAGAAAAGGAACCTAATGATTGACCTAAGCTGTGAGAAATATAAAAAAGTTCTTAATAATAAGTGCCTTCTGACCATTCAAGTTGAGGTTAGAAAACACTGGGAGGTGTTTGATGACATAGCTTGTTGCTATATGCCGGAAAGCATGACCAACAACATATATTAGAAACTAGAGAATTGTAAGCCTACCAAAGCGATTTTAGACAAACTAGAAGACATGTTTGGAGGCCAAGTTGTCTTGGCTTGACAATAAACTATTACTAGTTTGACAAATGCCCAGCAAAAGGCTGACACTCCGATCAAAGACACTTGATTTCTATTGCACGTTTATATAAAGATGACTTGATCGTGACTTTTAATAATTGTATTGAGACTTTAGAGATCAAAAAATTATCTGTAATGAATAAATGCCAAATAATATCTATTTTATCGAACCAAATATGTACACATTGTTTGAGACTAAAATTTTTAATAAAATGCTTAAAATTTCTCACTTTAATAAGGTGTACCTTTAGCATTTGAGACTTGGTCATATTAACAAAGAATAAATCACTAAACTTGTGACAGATGACACTTTAAGTTCATTTAAAGAAGTTGATCTTCCACAGTCTAAATCTTGCTTGGAAGGTAAGATGACCAAGCAATCTTTTAATGAAAAAGGAATGAGGGTCGTGAAGCCCTTTAAACTTGTACACACTAACTTATATTACCCCTTGAACATCAGTGCAAAAGTTGGTTATGAGTATTATTTAACCTTTAGTGATGATTATTCCATATATGGATATGTGTACCTAATGCGCCACAAAAGTGAAACCTTTAATAAACTCAAAGAATTTCATGCGAAACTGGAGAAACAACTAAGTTTACCCATAAAGGCACTTCGATCTGATCGTGGTGGAGGAATATTTGTCAGATGAGTTCATATGGTATCTCATAGAGAATGAGATTCTATCCCAGTTAATCATGTTGGGCACTCTACAATATATTGGTGTAACAAAAAGGAGAAATCAAACGTTGTCAGACACAATTCATTTGATGTTAAGTTATTCAAAGCTATAATTCTATTTTTGGAGATATGTGGTACAAGCAACATTATATTTTGAATGATGTACCAACTAAGGCAGCACCAAATACTCCATACAATTGTGGCATGACAGGAAGTTGAGTCATGGATAAAATTTTCCATGTTTATAAGATATCTAAAGGTAACAAAGGATGGTTTGTTTATAACCCTAAAAAGCAAATTGTGATAGTGTCAACTCAAACTACTTTCTTTAAAGAAAGTTATATGAATGACTTCAAACCTCGAAGTAAAAAAAATTACTCAAGGAACTTTTGAGAAATACTCGAACACCTACAAAAATGGTAATAAAACCAACTACTAATAGTAGAGCAGCAAACAATCAACAACATAAGGTGATTTGTCGCAGTGGGAGGGTCTTTCATAGGCTTGAGTTCTCCCAATCTGACGGAAGTGTTTTAATCATTGAGTCTACCGAATAGAAAGATGATGATCCACTTACATATGATGAAGCGATGCAAAGTTCTAATTCCAAGATCTAAGAAATAACTATGAAAGCAGAGATAGATTCTATGAATTCTAACTCAATGTGGGAACTTGTAGACTTACTAGAAATGATAAAACCCATAGAGTGTAAGTGGATCTACAAGAGAAAAAGAAATGTGCAAGGAAAAGTAGAAACTTATAAGGCTAGACTTGTAGAAAAATGTTATACTTAGAAAAAAATGTATTGCTTACGAAGAAACATTCTCTTCGATTGTCATGCTCAAGTCTATCTACATATTGTTATCCATTGTGACGACTCTCAAGTATGAGATCTGGAAAATGGATGTCAAGACAGTGTTCTTGAGCGACTATCTTGAACAGAGCATCTATATGATACAACCCACCAGATATATAGCTAAAGGAAACAGGTATAAAGTTTGCAAATTGCTTAGATCCATATATGGATTTAAGCAAGCATCTCACTCGTGGAATCAAAGATTTGACCAAGTGATCGAGACTTTTGTATTTGAAAAAAAAAACATAGATGAACATTGTGTTTATAAATGTTTAAGGGATGGAAAGGTGGTCTTTCTCATTTTATATGTCAATGACATTCTACTAATTGGGAATGATGTAGTGACATTGTCATCAGTTAAATTGTGGTTAACCCAAAAGTTTAGCATGAAAGACCTTGGAGAAGCTAATTTTGTTCTAGGTATTTGAATCCTAAGGGATCAAAAGAAAAACATGATAACACTTTGTAGGCTTCATACATAGACAAGATATTGAAAGGTTATGCAATGACTGATTTGAAGAAGGGAAATCAACCTTTTGTATCATGATTTCATCTCTCTTTGGAGGACTATCCTAAGACAGTAAAAGAAAGAGAGAACATGAGAAAGGTTCCTTATAGTTCAGTAGTAGGAAGTCTCATGTATGCTATGTTTTGCACACGTACATATATTTGTTTTGCAGTGGGGTTAGTAAGTCAATACCAAACGAATCCAAGGCTAAAAAATTGACAAGCAACTAAGCATATACTCAAATATTTACAGAGAATGAGGGATTATATGCTTATGTATTATGGAGGAGATTTTACTCCCATTGGATATACTGATCCTAATTTTCAAACGTGTTAGGATTAAAGGAAATTGACATTGGGCTATGTTTTTATCCTAGGTAATGGGTCTATTGTATTGAAAAGTGTAAAGTAGAGTTATACTGCTAACTCCACTGTGGAGGCTAATTATGTGGTTGTTTTTAGGGCTACCAAATAAGCAATATAACTTTGAAAGTTCCTTATAGATCTTGAAGTTGTTCCTAGTATAGAAAAAGCTATCACACTATATTTTGTCAATACTGTAACAATAACTAATACCAAGGAGACGAGAAACCACAATAGGACAAAACATATTGATTGGAAGTATCATATCATAAACGAGGTAGTTGTAGATGGAATCGTCAATGTAATCAAGATCACATCCAAGGACAACCCTACGGAGTCATTGACCAAGACTCTACTATGTAGGAGTTTTGATAAACACGTGGAGAGCATGGGAATGCAAAACATGACTCATCTACTTCACTAGGGCAAGTGGGAGACTGTTGGATCTGGTGCCCTGTGTGTAATATATTCGTATCCTATTCTGGCATCAAACTCGGGTAAGGGGTATTACATTTAGTGGTATTAGAGCTACAGTTTAGTCGATTCTCAGACTAACGTAGTAAGTGTACAAGTCTAGCTATACATACCATAAATACATTGTGATAGTGTGACGACTCCTGACCTTTAAATTGTGTTTTCATATAGTAAATGAATCCCGACGGAGCAGTGGCAGATGATATGGAGAATAATGCGTCGGCTCCTATTGAGGGGACTACGCCAATCGAGAGTGGGCCCCTAACACTGAGTCAGGGCGAACGGGCTAAAGAAGCTTACCTCCATATGATGGATGCCTGGTATTCAGAGTTTATTCATGCAAATCCAAACACTTTACCTCCCCAACCCCCTTTAATCCCTTAGACGAACCCCATAGTGCCCCAAGCAGTGGAGATATTAGGAAGGGATAAACCTTCGATTGATAGAATTAGAAAGCAGGGGGCTAAAGAATTTAGAGCGAATATAGATGATGACCCTGAGAGGTAATAGAGAAGTAAAAAGTCACACAAAATTGCCCAAATGGTCACACTTGGATTCGGCTACACTTGCAAAAGGAGAAAAGAAAGGTACCAATTCGACACTAAATGCCCCAAAGTCGAAATTGCACAAAGATAGCAACTCCTAAAACTCTCCAATTGTTGAAATGCACACAAAGGGACCCCTTAGCCGAATTTGCACACACTAGTTCCCTATTCGGCAACAACACTCTCCAAGCTTGAAATTCCTTGATTTTCTCCACCCAATTCTCTTCCATGTCCATAACAACCATTATCATATCCCTTGATTTTCTCCCCTTGACCAATTCCACAACCACCTCAGGAGAGTTTTAATCTAACTTTACCTCTCTCACCTCATGGGAATAAAATAAATGTACCTTGCAAATCATGGATTCAAACTCAAGATCCTCTTTCCACCATAATGATGTCACAACCACTTGACCACATGCTTCCCTGTGATAAATTTTAACCACTAATATTTATAAGGCCTACAAGCTAAAGCCAAGGTTCACTTAAGGGGAAAATTAAAATTTTGCTAAAGCCTAGATTTGAACCCAGGACTTCTCAGACATCCTCAAACACACCCAATTCACTTAACCACCACACAAAACATGTAATTTGTGTCACTTGAATGCATGTAGTGATTACTCATGAAGCAAACGGTTATGGAAGTTGAAATAAAAGATGCTGCCCAATTTAAAGAAGAATAATGATCTCATTTAATTGATAAAACAACTTCTTAATGATGTAATAAAACCTCTTGAAAAATCACCTTATTGAATGCATAACAGCCCTTAAATGTAATGCATGTGAGCTGAAAAGTCACCTGCAATTAACACATGTAACCGACACATTTATTCAATTATTAAGTTTAAAAACTAATTAACAACTAACTTAAATAAATTAACTATCACTTATGCATCATTTATTCCAGTAACTAGTTCAATTGAAAGAAGCATTATTAAATGAACTTTAACTCATGCATCAATAAATTATCCTAATAACTAGTTTATTTAAAGAAGCAACTATTGAATCAAGTTCATAAAAACTCAATTAATTAAACTAAGATAAGTTGAATTAATGATCAGCAACTCATTTATTAAACTAAGATGCTTAAATGCAAGGATTAAAATGCAACTAAATGCAAAGTTGAAAAAAAAATAAAATCAATTTAGTTGGAACGGGTTCAAAGAGCTGGAATTGAGCTGAAATCGATTTGCAATATGTTACAATGAATCTTTATTGAACTAGTCCCAACTCGTTCTCTTTCTCCAACCAAAACCTCACCCCACAATTGGTTAACTAAGGCCGAGATGGCCTCTATGAATTACTTAGCTCGAGCTCGTGTAATTGGTCCTTGGGGTAGCACCGTTGAATCCTTGCTGGAACTTGGTGCACTCTGAGATGTGATCGCATCAAATAGGGGCCCGAACTCGGACTGGCCCATCAACTCTAGCATTTTCTTTAGACCTACCAAATGAACCTGAGGGCTCTGAATCCCTCTTACTTCCGCCTCTTTCCTTCTCACGGTTCTGGCGCTCCACACGCTTCACCTCCTCGGTGATCTTCACCTTTTCCACTAACGTAGCAAAATCTTGCTCCTTCTACGGAGCTATCAAAACTTGAAGACTATCTCTAGGGCCATCTTCGAAATAAACACAACGCTCATATTCTGTTGCCACTATTCCATGAGCATAGCGGCTAAGTTGTAAGAACTCTGCCTCGTATTCTACCACAGATTTATCCCCTTGAGTCAAGTTTAAAAACTCTCTTCTTCGGGCATCTACGTAACTAGCACCGACATACTTTCCTTGATATGCAGAATTGAAGAAATCCCAAGTTAACTGGTCAGGTTGAGTACCCTTTTTCACTGTAAGCCACCACTGATAGGCTTTGTCTCGCAGCAAAGACACTACACCTTTTAGCTTCTGCTCAGGGGTACAGTCGAGGTCATCCATTATCCTTTCCGTGGCCTCAATCCAATATTCAGCCACATTAGCAACTACTCCAGTAGTACCTCTTAAAGTCTCAGCTCCATTCGACTGAAGTCGTTCTGTAATCGACCCACGGCCCGCAGTTCCATTATTGGGCCTAGCGACCCTTTCCAGAATCCTTAACATAGCTTGAGATAGTGCATCATCCCCAACTGCTCGATCATGAAATCTAGTTTTAGTTACAGGTGAAGCTAGTGCTTCTCTACCTTAAGCATTAGGCATGTGGCCCGATGGCGAAGACCCAGCCCCAGCACTTCCACGGCCTCTGCCGCGGCCTCTTGTACCCCTTCCACGAGTACCTCTGGTCCTCATAATTGATTTGTGTATTATCTAAATTAAAAATTTTATGGAGATTAACTCATAGTTCTATTAATTAAACAGATGTTTTATGGGAAGCAGAAGTTTGGAGTTTGTTTTCGCATTCGTAGGCTCACTACAGTCTTAGTTTCCTACGGTTTCACAGTTTACTCTAACTAGAGAAGTATGGTCAAAATTTTAAATTAATCACAGTGTTTCCTATTGCAAAATGGTTTAAAAGTAGACAACAATATTCAAAAAACTTACAGATTTGGCGCTGGAGACTCAGTGAACCACACTTTCAGGAAGCATCCAGTAAAATAGTTCAAATACTCCAAATCTTTTGAAACAGTTCTTTCAGAAATTCCACTTTAAAACCAAATCCGCAATTGAGTTTTGTAACTTGGCTCTTATACCACTAAATGTAATACTGCAAACCCGGCCTAGACATTATGGCTGAATCTGGCGTGTCACATTAAAGTATTTTTCGAAAACCATGTTTTCATTGAAAACCCTTTTTACTATTAAAAACCTCTGGCCATTTTATTCATTGTGAAAACCTTAGTTTACGTTGGTTTATTTTGTAAAACGTGGTTCACTGGAAAGTTATTCCTATTTAAAATGGTGTTTGTTGTGGAAGCTTAATTTAAAATAGTCGATTTATGAAAACATGATGTTTAAAAGTTAAGTTGCGAAAACGTAGTGTTTTGAAAACAGTTATTGTTTTGGAAAAACGAGATCTGCTTCTAACAAATATCAACCATAGTGAATAAAATCCCAAAGTTTAAAATAAAAACCAGAGAGGCCTTATTAAAAAACCAAACCAAAATTAAAGTACTAAGAAGCAAATAAACGTAGTAGATAACAAAAGCAGTAGTGTGGCCATCTTTGAGTCCCTCGCAGCACCGATCCTCCTAATCCTGGGGATTACATGCATAGTTAAAAATGGGGTGAGTTTACAAAAACTTAGTGTGTAATCCCCTAGCATCCAAACAGTCAGTCAAAAATAGAATTTAGAACCAATCTGGACTTGAGCCCTATTCAGTAACAAAACAGTCCAATTCAGAATATATGTGGGCCAAAGCCCGATTCATTAACATTTGGGTCTAAACCCATCACAGTATCAATTGGGCCTAGCCCATCTCAAAATCAATATCAATTGGGCCTAGCCCATATCAGAACCAATATCAGTTGGGCCTTCCCCATTTCAATTTCAAACCCATATGAATAATGCATGATAACCCATCCAACCCTGCACTTGCCTCAGTCCAACCCTGTACTACCTATGGGGAATAAATCACCCACGCCATCCCTACACCTACAGTGTTAGCACTAGTTGCGGCACTAACTAGAGTCACAGCAAAGCTGCTAATATTAGAATATGTGGCACAGCCACCAATACGGTTTCTTCCTCCATAACAATATCCCAATCTCAAGCAGTATGTCATGTATGCAGAATGCCATGCACAAAAGCAGTCATACAAATCACAGACAAATCAGTCATTTACCATCGAGGGGCAAAACAGTCATTTTACCCTTTAGGGGTATTTTGGTCATTTTACTTATTTTGGGGGTCCCAGTACAAATTACGACCTCATAGATGGTCTGTCGTCGCCTCTAGCGACTCAGGAAACCTAGATGGTCAAAACGGTGTAAATGGGCCTAAGACCTATTACTCAGCCCAAGTGGGCCCACACGCTTGTGTGGCCCATTTAGCCCAATTTTAGTCACGGCTATGCGAACACCATAGCCCAGTTCATTATCTGTCACTTACCGCAGATTTTATCCATGTAGGGCCCATAAGCCCATTAGGCCCACACGGCCTAGAGCAGTGTAAGTACACGAGAACGCTCGTGGTGGCCCCTATAATCTATCGCCCTTAATCTGTGGGCTCAGTTTACCACACGAGCGATCGCACGCTCGTGAGGCCTTAAATGTCGAAGTTTCAGCTTTTCGTCTTTTGCATATATCCAATAAAGCGGGGTATGAATACACACCTGATTGCGAAACTTTGTGAAAATCCTTCGAGCAACAACCTACATCATTCATGGTATTTAATTTATCTCTTGGCAGCAAGGGTCAACACCCACTTACTATCACTTAAGGAGAAATAGATCATATTTGGCCTAAGCCCCAAGGTAAAATATGGCATCGCATTTACCTTAGTGGGAGAGAGGTTCGATTGCTACCCAAACACCAGCGCTTCTTCACTCCACTAGAACTCTATTGATTTGTCAGAACCTCGCAAGATCGTAACCACAACATCAATAGCAGACACAAAAGCAAACGACCAACACCACAAAGCAGGAAAACTGATAGAAGGTTAAGAAAAGGAAATTGAATCAATTGGTTAGGAGAAAACCCAAGGAAATGAAATATAGGGGCAGAGGAAAACTATATTCGACCAAGAACCAAAAGGGATATTAAGAGGAGAAGAAAGGTAATTGAAAAATGTAGTCGACTTGATTGTGAGAAAGGAGAAATAAAGGTTCGGTTAATCAAGGAACAACATACCAAGGAAGATAATACTGAGAGCAAGAGGGAGAAGAAATCGTTCAAGCGAATGCACTTGAAAGGTAATAGAGTAGTAAAGAGTCACACAAAACTGCCTAAATGGTCACACTTGGATTCGGCTACACTTGCAAAAGGAGAAAAGAAAGGTACCAATTCGGCATTAAATGCCCCAAAACTGAAATTGCACAAAGAGAACAACTCCCAAAACTCTCCAATTGCGAAAAATGGACACAAAGAGACCCCTTAGCCGAATTTGCACACACTAGTTCCCTATTCAGCTACAACACTCTCCAAGTTTGAAATTCCTTGATTTTCTCCACCCAATTCTCTTCCATTTCCATAACAACCATTATCAAATCCCTTGATTTTCTCCCCTTGACCAATTCCACAACCACTTTAGGAGAGTTTTAATCCAACTCTACCTCTCTCACCTCATGGGAATAAAGTAAATGTACCTTACAAATCATGGGATTCGAACTCAAGATCCTCTTTCCACCATATTGACGCCACAACCACTAGACCACATGCTTCCTTATGATAAATTTTAACCACTAATATTTATAAGGCCTACAAGCTAAGCCAAGGTTCACTTAAGGGAAAAAACTAAAATTTTACTAAAACCTAGATTTGAACCCAAGACTTCTCAAACACACCCAATTCACTTAACCACCATACCAAACATGCAATTTGTGTCACTTTCTTGCTCGACTAAAATATTTATAAGCCGCCTACTAACAGTTCCCACGCTCAAGGCCCAATACTTCTAGGCCCAGAATTTAGGGCGTTACAACTCATGCGAGACTCGGCGTACCAATGGTGGAACACCCTTGTGTCAGTTGTGCCAAGGGAATGGATTACATAATAGTTCTTCCAAGAGGAATTTTGAAAGAAGTATATTAGTTAGAGGTTTATAGATCAAAAGAGAAAGGAATTTCTAGAATTGAAGCAAGGTCGAATGACAATAATAGAGCATGAGTGTAAGTTCATAAGGCTTAGCAAATACGCTAGGGAGTGCGTATCTACCGAAGCGATCATGTGCAAAATATTTGAGGACAGATTGAACGAAGACATTCGATTATTAGTAGGCATCTTAGTGTTAAGGGAGTTTGTGGTGCTTGTTGAGAGAGCTTGCAAGGAAGAAGAATTGGTCAAGGAGAAGAGAAGAGCTAATAACGAGTCCCGTGACTCAAAGAAAAGACAAATGGAAAATCGTTTCAGACCTCGTCCAAGAGATCGAGAGAGTTCACTACTCGATCAAATGTTTCAATGGGATTCTCAAGTAGAAATAAGAATAAGCAGTACACGGCGTCTAAGGCTCAAACCACTTCTATCGTGAGTGTTGGTAGTGCTCGACCGAATAGACCAAAATGTTCACAATAAGTTTGATGCCATTTTATTTCGTGCCGAGGAAATGAAAGAGGCTGTTTCAAATGTGGGTCGTTAGACCATTTAATCTGAAACTATCCTGAAATGGAGGAGAAAGGCAAAAAGCAAGATGCGAGAGTGAGTAATGCTCCTTCGAAAGGTAGACCATAGAAGAACCTGGGAAGAGGGGCTAATAGCAGAGGTGCGCCTAGAGATTCCACCGTGAAGTCCGAGGGCAGAGCACCTGCAAGGACTTATGCCATTCGTGCTCATGAAGAGGTATCATCACTGGATGTGATTACGGGTACTTTTTCTCTTCACGATATTTCTATTGTAGCTTTGATTGATTTGGGGTCTACCTATTCGTATACTTGTGTAAAATTGGTGTCTAGCTTGAATATGCCTGTTGAGTCTAGGCAAGCATGTGTTAGTTGATAAAGTGTGTAGAAACTGTCCTTTGATGATTAGAGGTCATTATTTTTTGGCTAACCTCATGCTATTACCATTTGATGAATTTGACCTAATTCGTGGCATATATTGGTTGACTGTTCATAACGTGTTAGTAAACTATGGTAGTAAGTTTATTGAGCTGAAATGTGAAAATGGGGATATTATTCGGGTTGAATCAGGTGAATCAAATAGCTTACCTGTACTGATTTCTTCTATGATTGCTGTAAAATACATGAGAAAAGGGTATGAGTCTTATCTCGCATTTATGTTAAATACCCAAGTGTCCGAGGTAAAGATTGAGTCAGTGCCAGTGGTATATGAGTTTTCGAATGTGTTTCCAGAAGAGTTGCTCAGACTGCCTCCATCTAGGGAAGTTAAGTTTGGTATCGAGTTAGTCCCTGGTACTGTGCCTATATCGTTTGCCCCGTATAGGATGGCACCGTTGGAGTTAAAAGAGTTGAAGGCTCAGCTACAAGAGTTAACGAATAAGGGTTTTGCGAGGCCGAGCTATTCTCCATGGGGTGCTCCGGTACTTTTTGTGAAAAAGAAAGATGGGTTGATGAGGTTATGTATAGACTACAGACAGCTCAACAAGGTGACAGTGAAGAACAAGTATCCTTTGTCAAGGATCGATGATCTGTTTGACCAATTGAAAAGAGCGACAGTGTTTTCTACGATAGACTTAAGATTCGGTTATTACTAGCTAAGAGTTAAGGAGCAAGATATGTCGAAAATGGCATTTCAGATGAGGTATGGTCATTATGAGTTTCTTGTCATGCCTTTTGGCTTAATAAATGCTCCCGTCGTGTTTATGGACTTAACAAATCGTATTTTCCGACCGTACTTGGATAAGTTCGTTGTTGTTTTTATCAATGATTTATTAATCTATTCTAGTGATGAGAGTGAACATGCGGAGCATTTGAGAACTATTTTATAGACTTTAAGAGACAAGCAGTTGTATGCCAAGTTTAGTAAAAGTGAGTTTTGGCTTCGAGAGGTTGGATTCTTAGGACACATCGTGTCAGGTGATGGAATTAGAGTTGATCTGAGTAAGATCTCGACTATTGTTGAGTGGAAACCGCCAAGGAATGTATCAGAGATTAGAAGCTTTCTAGGCTTAGTAGGTTACTACAGACGATTCGTTGAAAGATTCTTCATGATTGCTACTCCGATGACGAGGTTGCTATAGAAAGGTGTCAAGTTCGATTGGACAGAAAAATGCCAACAGAGTTTTGAAAAACTTAAGGCATTGTTGACTGAGGCCACAATTTTAGTGCAACCAGAACCGATAAAAGAATTCGTAGTATATAGCAATGTATCCTTGAATAGATTAGGGTGTATGCTCATGCAAGAAGGCAAGTTGATAGCATATGCCTCGAGACAACTGAAGTCGTATGAGAAGGATTATCCGACACACGACTTAGAGTTAGCAGCTATTGTGTTCGCATTAAAGATTTGGAGACACCATTTGTATGGCGAGAGATGCCAAGTATTCATCGCCATAAAAGTCTAAATTATTTGATGACTCAAAAGGCATTGAACCTTCGCCAACAGAGATGGCTAGACCTCATAAAAGATTACAAGCTGGTGACCGACTATCACCTAGGGAAGGCAAATGTGGTCACCGATGCTTTGAGTAGGAAATCCTTATTTGCCTTGAGAGCTATGAATACCCAGTTGACTGTGTCTGATGATGGTTCGATACTAGCAGAGTTGAGAGCTAGATCGACTTTTCTTCAAGAGATCTGTGAAGCTCAAAAAGGTGACAGTGATTTGCAAACCAAGAGAGTTCAATGTGAATCAGGTTTTAAATCAGATTTTCGGATTGGTTTCAATGGTTGTTTAATGTTCCAAGATAGGGTCTGTGTACCTAGAGATAATAAGCTTGTTGGGAAAAATCTTCACGAGGCACATGGTAGTTGTATGTCAAGCCATCTAGGTAGTACCAAGATGTATAATGACTTGAAGAGATTGTATTAGTGACTAGGTATGAAAAGAGACATCTTAGAGTTTATGTCGAAATGTTTAATTTGTCAACAAGTGAAAGCCGAGCACCAAGTACCTTCGGGTTTACTTCAGTCTGTGATGGTTCCCGATTGGAAATGGGATCGAATTACCATGGATTTTGTGACGGTATTTCCGTTGTCACCAAGAAAGAAAGATGTTGTTTGGGTCATATTTGATCGATTAATGAAATCAGCTCACTTTATTCTGGCACGTACCGACTACTCACTCAATAAGCTAGTTGAGTTGTATATTTCTAAAATTGTGAGACTTCATGGAGTACCATTGTCGATTATTTTGGATAGGGATCCGAGATTCACCTCATAGTTTTGGAAAAAGTTACAAGAAGCTTTGGGGACAAAGTTGAATTTTAGCACGACTTTCCATCTACAAACTGACAGTCAGTCGGTAAGAGTGATTCAGATTCTTGAAAACATGTTGCGGTGTTGTGTCCTTGAATTCCAAGGCAGTTGGGAAAACTATTTACTTTTGGTAGAGTTTGCCTACAACAATAGCTATTAGTCGAGTTTGAAAATGGCACCTTATGAGACTTTATACGGGCGTAAGTGTCGAACACCTTTGTTTTGGACCGAACTCAGAGAAAATCAGATTCACGAGGTTGACTTAGTCAAAGAGGCCGAAGAGAAAGTAAAGGTAATTTGTGATTGTTTGAAGGTCACTTATGATAGACAAGAATCCTACGTAGATTTGAAACGAAAAGAAATTGAGTTTTAAGTCGGTGATAAAGTATTTTTAAAAGCATTCTCGTGGAAGAAAGTGCTTAGATTCAGTAAGAAAGGAAAATTAAGTACACATTTTATTGGACCTTATGAGGTGATTGAGAGAATTGGACCAGTAGCTTATCGACTAGCCTTGTCATCCGAGTTAGAGAAGATCCACAATGTTTTCCATGTGTCGATGTTGCTCTATTACTGTTATGACCCTTCGCATGTTCTTTAGCTAACAGAGATTGAGATTCGGTCAGATATGACTTATGGTGAATAACAGGTCAATATTTTGGCTCGGGAGGTTAAATAATTAAGGAATAAGAGTATTGTACTTGTAAAGGTATTATGGCATAGACATGGGATAGAAGAGGCCACATGGGAGCTCGAGGAGACCATGAGAGACCAATACCTAAACCTTTTTAACGGTAAGATTTTCGGGGACTAAAATCCCTAAGGGGGAGAATTGTAACAGGCCGATTTTGGGCCTAGTCAGAACAGTGATTTCAAAACCACTAATCTGAGGTCGAAGAAATTACTGTTAAAGCACGATTATATTAGTGCATGAAAAATTTGGTGAAATAATTTTAGAGATTGCATGCTTAATTGCGAAAAAGGATTAAATCGCATAAAGTGTGAAAGTTTTGTTCTACTAGCTAAAGGTGTTAAATAGCTATGAAACATTAAAATAGATGTCCTTATTAAGTAAATAGACCAATAAAATATTAGTGGTTGGACATGGAGCCTTAATTCAAAAGATGGTCAAATGTTAGGTGGCTAAATTGATAAAATAATAATAAACCTAAAGACTAGCTATCATCTTTTTCATTTATTCTCTTCACCATCGAAATTATCAACCATTTTAGGGGTTTTGGAGCTTTAAAATTTCAGCCACTCTTTACTCTTGCAAGTAAGTGATTTTGATGGTCCTTCTTGATGATTTATGTATTTTTGGGACCCTTGTAGCATAAGCTAACTAATGGGGGGACTATTTTGCAAAATGGTTGAGAATCTAGGGTTTTGCCATGAGAGTATTCATGTTGTTTGCTAAAATTTTATAGAACAAAATGAGTTGTGGTTGTTAAATAAACAACTTTTGTAAGTAGTTTTCATGAAAACCCTAACTAAGGACCATTTTGCATAAGTTATAAATTATGTGGTAAATTTGTGAAATAATTAGAATTGTGGGCTGCTTCTAGTATACAAAGGATTTGGCTAGGCTTGTTTAGTGAAAAAAATTAATGAAAATCGATTTACGAGCCTAGTGGTAAAATCATAATTTTGTGAAAGTCTAGGGGAAAATTTGTCATTTTAGCAAAAAGTGGTTTATAAAATGTCTTGATTAATGTGATGATTAAACTAGTAAATTTTATCATTATAGATCATGAAATATGAAATTCGGGCCTAGACTAGGGGAAAGCCAAGCTAGTGGATTAAAAACCGACTAGTCGCCCACCTTTTGTATACCGAGGTAAGTTGCACGTAAGTAAGGCAAGGCAACTTTATCGTTAATATTTGTGGAATGAATGATTTTGCAAAATAATGTTGAATATGCTTATGATTAATGCATGATGAAATTTAATGTGGTAAATTCCCGGTTGAACCTAGGAATAGATTGGATATCCATGCCATTACATTTGGGTGATATGTGTGCTAGTGTAAGACCATGTTTAGAACATGGCATCGACCACATTATGAGAGCCAGTGTAAGACCATGTTTGGAACATGGCATTGGTAATGTTATGAGAGCCAGTGTAAGACCATGTTTGGAACATGACATCAGCATTGAGACGAGAGCTAATGTAAGACCATGTTTGGGACATGGCATTGGCCTCGACATGTGAGCTAGTGTAAGACCATGTCTTGGACATGGCATCGGCAATTTACCCTTTTGTGTGAGGCTTATCGGATATCCTTTAGTATTCCAAATGGTTTCATGGGTTATTTTAAAGATGATAAAGATATGGAATGATATAATCATGTTGTGAGTGGTACAGGTTCTTATTCGAAACTCATGAGATATGAGTCTAGTTAGGATGCCTTAATGGTAAGAATGACATGAGTAAGTTCTAGCTATGAAATTGATTTTGGGATGATTTTGAAATCTTTGGCTTATACTTGTGATATATATATATAAGCATGTAGTGATATTTACCTTTGCTCACTCAAGAATGTTGTGTTGATTTATAATATGCCATGTGTTTAAATATGCATGGTTGATGCTGTTACTTATTTATATGCAACTTACTAAGCTTTATGCTTACTCCCTCTCTTTTCTATTTTCATATAGTGCCTCCAAGCTAGCATCGGGAATCAAGGGACATCGGAGGCATTGATCACACTATCACCTGAAGCTCTTAGTATAGCTAGTTTAAATGTTTTGAGTGTGGCATGTATAGGGACTTGGTCTTTTTGTTTAGTGTCATGTTAGTTTAGCTACAAGTGTTGGCTCATATGGATGTGATATTCATTTTGTATAGACCATTAATGTTGGCTAATATTGATTATTATTAAATGCATTTGAAGAAAATTCTCATGGTTGTGGTTATTTTGATTATGTGTGTTTATGCTTGGATTGGTTATGCTTGATGTTGTGTAGCTTGTTGCAAGTGAGGGTGGCAAAATGGCTTGGTAGATAGCCTTATTTTTATCTACACGGGCGTGTGTCTATACCGTGTGTGACGCACGATTTGCCTATGGGCGTGTAGTTAGGTCGTGTGTCCCTTGCACCTAAATTTGGCAAAATAGGATTCCCAGTAGCAACCACATAGGCGGAGACACAGCCATGTATCTCAACTGTGTGGAGGACACAGCCCAGTACATGAGCGTGTACTATGGCCGTGTGCCCATAAAAGGTTGCTGACGTCAGAAACAAAATGTCAAGGTTTTTGTACACGGGCTGAGACACGGGCGTGTCATGGCTGTGTGACGGACATGGGCGTGTCCCAAGCCGTGTAAAAACCCCTGTAGGTTCAAACCGGGAAATAAATTTGCACAGGCTCGGGACATGGTCGTGTCTCGACATGTTCAGGCCGTGTGAGCCACACGGGTCTTCAGCATGGTCATATTAAGAAGACACACGGGCATGTCGCCCTTTCACACGGGCGTGTTGCGCTTTCACACGGGCATGTGCCCCTATTTGCTTTGAAATTTTTTAAAGTTTTCTAAAGTGTTTAGTTTATTCTCAAACCATTTCCAAACCGTGTTTTGGACCTCAAAGGTCTATGTTAGGGTGGCATCAAACTCGGGTAAGGGGCATTACAATTATTTCGTCACAGTAAATCCGTCGAATGTAGAAATATTTAATATATTTTCTCATAAATTATTTTACAGTAAAGTTTTCATGATTTTAACGTAATTATAATTGGGTTGAGAAATTTTTTTTAATTTGGAAATTAATTTTAGATGTTTATTTTAGAAATAGAAAAATAAATATTGGGTTGGATCAAATTATAAAGTATTGGTTAAAACCTCAGGCAGTACTTGTAATTGGACCTGAGATAAGACAGGCTCAAATACCCCTCATGTTTAGGACAGGGATGGCAAACCCTAGGCTTTTTAACTAGGGTTGCCATCCCCACCTACTCTTAGTTAGACTAGGCGTACGTTATTCTATTGAGATAGACTTTTACAATTCAACAATGGTTTTATCTTTTCTCCCTATAAATAGATCTCACGAAGGGCTAAATATACAACTTGAAGATATTGTTACTCTGCCCAAAAATCATGAGAGTTTATTCTCTAAGTATTAAATCTATTTTTTGAAATAATAATTCTACCAATTTCTATTGAGAAGAGATTTTGCTTTCACTCTGAAAGTAAAGAAACTATTTCTAGTTCTGTGTTTGATTCAAATCATTTGAGCCCACACTCGAAGTAGTTCATGGTATGAGAATAGTAAGAAGCTTGTTCAGTTGAAATCCAAGAATGACAATGATTCGTCTAGCTGAAAATAAAGGTGTGATTTTCAAAAAGGGTTTATTGCTATAAATATAAAAAATGGGCTCGATTTTCAAAATTTTTATTTTTTGCTATGCAAAAAAACTGATTTTTGAACCAAAATTTTTCCAACAAGTTTTCCATAAGCCTAAGCATATGGTCTTTGATTGGAATATTAGCTTTCTTGAGAGTTCATCTAACCAGTAATAGCGGATTGTCAAGCCAAGGTAACTTGGTCACCGAACATCTCATTTAGTTTTTCCATCAACTCTCTAACAGTCTTATAGATTTCCAATTGCTTTTGTAGCATGCTAATAACACTAGCCATATTGTAGCAACAAGCTATCTCATTAGACTCCTTCGAACAAGTTCTAACCTCAAGTTGGTTAACACTAGGACACTTAGTATCAAGGGAAACTTTGTGTTTTTCATAGCATAGAACAATGTGAAGATTCCTCTTCCATTCTTTATAGTTATTTTCGTTCAGTTTGTTATCAGTTAGGATATTGATCAATAAAGTTGGCATCATTTTTTGAATTATAAAAATGAAATTACGTTCATTATTATCTTTGTTTTAAGCAAATATTATGAAAAATATTTTTGCAACTGATAACATGTTAATTTGTAAGATTTTTTGTGTTTAATTCGGTTAATTTTTGAATTTATTCCTGCTAAGTTAGTGATTTTATATTTTAATCTTATTAGGGATGCAATTGGGATGCTCAGAGTAAAAAACTAGCAGAAAAAGACCAAATTGAAACACAATCAATGAAATGAGGCCGAATAAAAAATACAGAGAAAGCCAAGGACTCATTAGATTTTTTTGACTTTGTAAAAACCAAAAATAGAAAAAAGAATCATATTTGATTTTTATTTAATTTTATGTTAAAGTGGTTAAGGCCAAAATTAGTAAATATCATATATATAAATAAGGTCTTAATGCACTTAGGAAAGACACACTTAATTCTACATCCTGACTTCAATTTGGAATTGAATAGAATTGTTTTATTTTTCTTTCAATTTGGCGCGATCATACTGCTACTTTCATTTACATTTCCTTGTTTTCACAAAATTAGTCTAATTGCTTTCCAAGCACCTTTCTTTCCCATTCTTCACCATCATCATCAAATCACCTTTCAAAGTCTACAAAGCATGCATAATTTCATGCTTCACTAAATTTCATCTTAGCTTTAGGCCGGTGTTCTTTCCGATCAGGAATTGTGAGATACATATTCATGTTAAAAATCCTTCCAATCGGTATTCATATTTTTCCTAAGTATCGAGATTGACAACTTATCCTTTAAAGTTAACTCGATTTCAAGTCAAAAAGTGCACGTTGGGCTGGAGTCGTGCTTGCTGACAGTTGGAGAAATGAGTCGACCATGCTATATTCGAATCTCCGAGAACAAATCAAGGAAGAAGTGATCGGGTTTAAACAACCCACGTAATTGAGGCCATTAATTCGAGTTGGGTTTTTCAGAGCGCAAGGCTGCTGGAATCTTGAATTGGGAACACGTGTATCTCGGTTAGATAATCGGTAAAGGTTGGTTTGCAGGTCACACTGGGACCAGATACTAGAGGAAGAATTGGTGGTTAGGACGTTCTTAACTGCTATAACAAGCTTATCGTCTGAAGGAAAAAAATAATTTTCAAGGATTTAATCAAAAACCCCGAAATCCACCCAGTCTAAGACTAAGGCTTATTATCTCTGTTTACAAAAATCTGAATTTAATTCCCAATTTAAATTTATTTCAAATATTAATTAATTATTTATTTATGCTGATTCAATTATTTACTTTATAAACATTTTCAAAACCCCCTGATTTATTTGTTTATTTTTTTGTGTAGGTCTGTTTGGAGTCGTGGGCATAACTTTTGCCACGACTTTCGACGCGATAAAAATTCTAATCACAAGTTAAACACGGAAGTTGATTATAACATCCAATCCCCGTGGACTCGACCCTACTACCACTCTTTACTACTATTTAGAGTTATTTTGTAGGAATTATTTTTGGTAGTTTTGACTCCCATCAGCAACATATAATATGCATTTAGATGATGCATGTGTCTGAGATTAAACTTTGGAAATATTCGTAAGCCATTTGACAGCCTTTGGATGTACCAACATCCAGAGTAGAAATCTTGCACAAAATATATGAAAAGTAGTATCCGCAAGTATACGGGTCAGGTTGTAATTGTAACAACCCGATTTAGACCTTAGTCGGAACAGTGGTTTCGAGACCACAAAGCTGAGTCAAAAAAATATTTTAATATTATTTTCTATATTTACAGCATGATATGTGATATGTGTGAAAATTTCGTGTGAAAATTTTATCGTTTGTGTGCTCGATTTTATAAAATGACTTAATCGTGTAAAATGCAAAAGTGGCATGCCATAAGTTAAAAGTGTTTATTTGCTATGGTTTGTTATTTATAAGGTCCTTATGATGTTATTAACCTATTTATAATGTTAATGGACATTAATGGGCATTATATCATGAATATTGGTGGTTTGAATTAAAGGATAAAATGGTAATTGATGATTGAAGTTATATTAATAAAATAAAAACCATTTTATGCTTAATTATCATCATCATAGCCAAATAACAAGATAAAAAGAAGAATAAAATGCTATTTTAGGGTTCGGCCCTTGTTGTTCATGATTGATGTACGTTTTTAGCTCGGATTTTAATGATTTCTATGTTTTTGTTATCGCTGCTTCGTGTTCTAGCTAGCCCGTATCTTAATTTTTGAATTTGTTGAAGATTTTGTGAAGTGCCATTGATGAGTGCTTGATTGTTTGGATGTTTGATGATGAAATATGAAAGTTTAATGATAGATTTTAATGTTTTGTAAAGTAATTTTTGACAAAAATGTCAAATAGGGATTAAATTGAGAAAAGTATAAATTGAGGGGTTAAAATGTGAAATAAATGAAAATTTTGGGCTACTAAGTGCACTATGGTAATTTGGCCAAGCATGGGTTAAATTGAATTTTTCAAATTTCTTGTATTTGTGAAATAGGGACTAAATTAAATAGATGTGAAAGTTTAGGGGCTAAAGTGCAAAAATGCCCAAATGTATATTTTTGGATGAAATTGAATGAATAAGTGATTAAATGAGTTAATTTTGAATACATATAGATCAAGAAAAGAAGAACTCGGACTTAGATCGAGGCAAGAACAAAGTACTCGATTAATCGGCTAGTTTCGTTATTTCTACAACCGAGGTAAGTTCATAGGTGTTCATTTCATTATAAATGAATGTTATATGCTTTGATGTTGCATAAAATGTGTTTATGAGATTGCAAATAATGTTTGAATTGTGAATAAGACTATACGAAAGTCTTCAACGATGAAATAGACAAGCGAAACTCCTCGGTTAAACTTTAAGTATAGTGATGATGATAATGTAATGTCACTAAGTTAATGCATTGAATTCGGGCCATGATATCGGCACTTCGGGTGCGAATAATACATTGATTTGGCTACGGGCCATGATATAGGTATTTTGAGAGGAGTTACCTTGATTTGGCTACGGGCCATGGTATAGGTACTCAGGGATAAGTTACCTTGATTTGGCTATAGGCCATGGTGCAGGTACTTATCAATTGTGATTCGTGAGTGATCGATTTCTATCCCTAATGGTATAACAGATAAAAGAATGACTTGTTAAAGAAAAAGATTAGTACGGGGTGGTACAGGTACGTACGGAACTTATTTCAGCATTACGTTGAGAAAGATCAATGAGATGTTAATAAATCATGTTTTGAGACATGATAGGAAGGTTTGTGTTAATGAGATATTATTTTGGTAATGTATATAAGATTGAATTATATTTATTTGGTGAATTGAATTACTTAATTATGAACTTACTAAGCTATGAAGCTTATTGTGTGTTATTTGTCTGTCTTTTATAGATAATCAAAGCTAGCTTGGACCCGGAGATCGTCAAGAGCATCGTCACAATATCGATCATTTGTTGGTAATTTTGAAGCTTGTATATATGGTATATGGCATGTATAGGCTAGTGTCATTTTGGTATGTTTTGAACTATGATGTTAGCCAAGTGATTTGGCTTGTTAATGATGTAAATATTGATATGTTTTAGCCAATTAAATTGGCTTAAGTTAAGTGCTTGATAAGTGACATATGTGATGCAAATAATGCCTTTATATGTTGGCTTGTTTTGGTATGTTTGCCATAGTGGTAGATATAGTTAAATGGATGTTGTTTTAGTTAGTTATCGATGTGTGAGTAATGAATTGTGATGATTTTGGCATAATTTGAATATGGAAATGATTAGTTGAAATGGTTGATTATATATGGTATGTTATGTCTATGTTTTGGTGAGTTTTGGTTGTTTATAAATGACTTGAAATGGTATCAAATAGGTTGATTTATATGCATGATTGTAGGGTAGCAAATTGGCTTTTCAAATAGCCTATTTTTGTCCACACGGGCAGAGACACGAGCGTGTGTCTCGACCGTGTGCAACACATGGTTATGTTAAATGGCTGTGTGTCCCTTGAGGTAGCCCTATGAATTGAAGTCAGTCTCGAGCACAGGCTAGACACACGGGCGTGTGATTGGGCATGTGACCCAAGTCAGTAAACCCTTCAGTTTTCCCACGGCCAAGACACGCGGGCGTGTATCTGGCCTTGTGGTGCAAGTCAGTATGTATGCTCTATTTTCACACGGCCTAAGCCACGGGCGTGTCTGGTAGCCATGTGAGGCACACGGCTAGCTTACACGGGCGTGTGACTCAGGAATGTAAAATTTTCTAAGTGTTTAAAAATTTTTATATGTGATTGGTTTAGTCCCGAACCATTCTTAAGCATGTTTTAAGGTCTCATAGAACCTTATAAGGGACAATGTGAATGTTTGCGAACGGTTTTTGATAATAAATGTATAAATGTATATGAATGGGATGTGTTTTTCGGTAATACCTTATAACCCATTTTTCCGCGACGGATACAGGTTAGGGGTGTTATATTTATTGGTATCAGAGCTATAATTTAGTCGATTCTAGGACTAACATGGCGTGTGAGAGTCTAGCTATACATATCATATATATATATTACGATAGTATGATGATTCCTGACTGTTAAAATGTGTTTTTATATAGCAAATGGATCCCGATTGAGCCATAACTGATGATGTGGAAAGCAATACGCCTGCTCTCGCTCAAGGCGTTGTGCCGACCAATTCTAGGACTATTTCTAGTAACCAGAGAGGAGAGGCTAAGCAAGCTTTCTTCCAAATGATGATTTAATGGTTCACAGAATTCATACGAATGAATCAAGTTGCTCAACAACCTCCACCCCTACTTGTTCCTCAACAAGTTCAAGTTATGCAGCAAGTGATAGATTTAATCCGATTGAGTAAGCCACCTGTTGATAAGATTCGAAAACACGGGGCTGAGGAATTTCGGGCTATAGTTGATGATGATGTTGAGAGAGATGAGTTTTGGCTCGAGAACACTATTAGAGTATTCGATGAATTATCCTATACTTTGAAAGAATGTATCAAGTGTGTGGTATCTTTACTCAAAGATAATCCATATCACTGGTGGAAAATGTTGACATCAGTGGTTCCTAGTGAACAGGTCACCTGGGAGTTCTTTCAATCCGAATTTCGAAAGAAGTACATAAGTCAAAGATTTCTCGATCAGAAATATAAAGAGTTTCTAGAGTTGAAACAAGGTCGAATGACTGTGACCAAGTACGAAAGAGAATTTGTACGATTGAGTAAATACGCTCAGGAATATGTTTCTACTGAAGTGATTATGTGTAAGCGGTTCATCGATAGGTTGAATGAAAATATAAAGCTATTAGCTAGAATTTTTGAAATTAAAGAATTCGTTTTTTTAGTTGAAAGAGCTTGTAAAGCCGAAGATCTCAGTAAAGAAAAGAGGAAACCAGATTCAGAGACTAGAGACACTAAAAAAAGATTAATGAATAAGTCGTATCAGTCTTCATCAGAGAAATTCAAAGATTCGTATAATCTTCTGAATGTTTCAATGGGATATTCAAAAAAGGATCGTGTTAAACAACACCCAGGTTCTAAAGCTCAAGCTACATCAGTAGCTAGTGTTGGTAGTGTGAGAGACAATAAACCTGAATGTCATCACTATGAACGATGACATTTTGGAGAATGTTGGAACAAAAGAAATAAAGCTTGCTACAAATGTGGATCATTGGATCATTTTATGTGAGACAATCCATAGTTGATAGAAAAAGAGGAGGTCCAGAACACGAGGCCGAATAACACTGTAGCTAGAGGTAGACCACCCAGAAACACGGGAAATGTGAGTGGTGGTAGAGGTGTGACACGAGATACTGCTGCAAGATCTAATGCTAGAGCACCTGCCCAAGCCTATGCTATTCGCGTTCGCGAAGAAGCGTCTTCACCAAATGTTATAATGGTATTTTTACTCACTATGATACTATAGTTATTGCATTGATAGATCTAGGATCAACTTATTGGTATATATGTGTGAACTTAGTATCCAATAAGACTTTACCTATAGAGTCTACTGAATTTGTATTTAGAGTATCGAACCCCTTAGGCAAGTGTGTTTTGGTTGATAATGTGTGCAAGAATTGTCCATTGATGATTCGGGATAATTACTTTCTGGCCGATTTGATGTTGTCGCCATTCGATAAGTTTGATATAATCCTGGGTATGGATCGGTTAACATTACATGATGCTATTGTGAATTGCAAAAGAAAGACGATTGAATGAGATTATCCGAATTGAGTCAGATGATCTTAATGGTTTTCCAGCAGTGATTTCACCGATGCTAGCTTAGAAATATATAAGAAAGGGTTGTGAAGATTATTTTGCTTATGTGCTTGATATGAAAGTGACTAAAAAGAAGATTGAATCAGTGCTGGTAGTATGTGAGTATCTAGATGTGTTTCCTTAAAAGTTACCGGGATTACCACCGATCTGAGACGTTGAATTTGGCATTGAGTTAATGCCAGGTACAACGGCGATATGAATAGCTCAGTACAGAATGCCTCCAACAAAGTTAAAAGAATTAAAAGCTCAGTTGCAGGAATTAACTGATAAAGGATTTGCACAATCGAGTTTATTTCCCTGGGGTTCTCCTGTGTTGTTTGTTAAAAAGAAAAACAGAACTATGAGAATGTGCATCGATTATCAATAGCTCAATAAAGTGACGATCAAGAGCAAATATCCACTACCGTGAATTGATGATTTGTTTGATCAGTTGAAAGGGTATACAGTGTTTTCAAAGATAGATTTGAGATCAGGTTACTATCAGTTGAGAGTTAAAGACTATGATGTGCCAAAAATTGCTTTTAAAATGAGGTACGAACATTATGAATTTTTAGTTATACCTTTTGGACTGACGAATGCACCTGCTGTCTTTATGGATTTAATGAACCAGATTTTCAGACCGTATCTAGATCGATTTGTAGTTGTGTTCATAGATAATATCTTAATCTATTCGAGAAATAAAACTAAGCATGTCGAGAATTTGAGAATTGTATTGCAGACTTTGAGAGATAAGCAGTTATATGCAAAGTTCAATAAATGTTTGAGTGAAGTTGGTTTTCTGGGGCATATTGTGTTAGCATCGAGTATTCGAGTCGATCCGAGCAAGATTTTTGCAATAATGGATTGGAAACCTTCGAGAAATGTATCTGAAGTCCGCAGTTTTCTGGGACTAGCTGGTTACTATAGGTGATTTGTGAAAGACTTTTCGAGGATTGCGACTGTAACACCCCTAACCTATATTTGTCACTAGACTAGGGCTAAAGGCATTACCGGACAAAATAGAACAATTAACATACATTTCATAAGCATCAAAGCATCATAAATCAAATATTAATATAGAGTCCCTTATATGGGTCATCGAGACCTTAACATGCATTAGAAAGGAGTCGGGACTAAACCGAACACATACAAAATTTTTCCAAAAACTTAAACATTTTCAAAGAAGTACAAGTCATACGCTCGTGTGAACAGGCCGTGCACCTTACACGGCATTACACACACTCGTGTGCCTAGGCCGTGTCAAAATAGGGTATACATACTAACTTGCTCACACAACCTCAAGACAATCCCGTGTGCCTTGGTCGTGGTCGAGCCTGACTTGGGCCACACCGTTAGCCACATGCCCGTGTGTCTTGACTGTGCCTAATATTGACTTACAAACGTAGGGTACACCAGGGGACACACGGCCGAGCAACATAGCCTTGTGTCGCACACGGCTGAGACACACGCCTATGTCTCTGCCCGTGTGGGAAAAAATAAGCCATTTGAATAGCCAATTTGCCACCCCAATTGGGTCAAACCTACAAGCACCAAACAAAGTATATTTCCAACACAACTTTAGTCAATATCAATACCAAAGCATACATTATTCATGCCTTCACATTGTTAATAAATTCCAACCTTAATTCATCAACTAAATCATACCAAAATCTAAACTAAAATCATATCAAACATATGTTTCTATACATCATTCAATCTTATACTCAAAACTTACCAAAACTTATCAACATTGACCATTTCTTTTGATTGTTCAAAACATACCATTTAATTCATAATGCAACATATATCATATAACATTTCCAACCATATGTTCAAACACAAGTTATCCATATCACATGACATGATATATATATTACAAAACATGTCCAAATTCTCCTAGCCTATACATGCCATATACCATACATACAACCCACAAATAGTAACAAAATGGATGTTCGATAGTGTGGATGAGTCGCTAAAGATTCCTGGATCCGAGCTAGCTTTATAACACTGTAAAACAGAGAAAATCTCACACAGTAAGCTTAGAGCTTAGTAAGTTCGTTGTATAATACAACTGAATTAACTTTGAAAAACTATAAGACATATTAATTAGCATTTAGTTCAATTCATATCACTACTCAACCTCATTCATAACATTTCTCATTTCATACCAAATCAACAAACTTCATACACATAATATCATCTACCACATAAGTGTCGTACATACCTAAACCTTCCTGTATTTATTCATTTTCATTCACACCTCTCGTTCGAATACTTTAAGGCTTTCCAAAGGTTATCCATGCTTAAAGCATCTACACACTTTGTGCTTTCAGGGTTAGCCTAAGCTAGAACAATTTTGCACACTTAATGCCATTTCAAATAACTGAAGCTTTCTCGGTATCGCACACTTAGTGCCTCATTTTGTCGAAGCTATTCCATTTCGCACACTTAGTGCTATTTATAGCTGAAGCTATTTTGAATCGCGCACTTAGTGCCAAATACAATTGTTTTATCATCGTATTCAAACAATATACAATATATATACCCAATTTATGCATAATCAAAGCGTTAAAAAATATACTTGTAACATCGTGTATCACATACGAACTTACCTCCTACTCAGAATTGTCAACTTAGCTTGTCTACTCTATAACCTTCGACTTCCCTTGGTCTAAGTTCGAATTCCTCTTTTCTTGATCTATATGTATTAAAAAAATTAACACTTTTACTAACCAAATAATTCAAATCAATCCATAAACATTCATTTAGGGCATTTTACAATTTAGCCCTCATATTCTCACATTTTAACACTTTAGTCCCTAATTCATAAAATCACAAAATACACATAATTTCTTTAGGCATGTACATAGTCGAATATTCATAGCACTCATACATGTCCACACATTTCATTTATTTCACATTTTAGTCTCTCAAATTAAAAATTTCACAATTTAGCCCATTTTACTCAAATTCATTGAAAATTCAAAGACAAAACATGCTAACCCAAAACATATCTTCCATTTATCAACAACTAAATTCACAAAACTCATAGTTTCATCAATGGCATAACTTAAAAATCATAATCAAATTCAAAAATTGAGGCATGGGCTTAGTAAAACACAAAGCAACGATCACAAAAACGTAGAAATTATAAAAACCAAACAAAATCCATACCTTAATTAAGGAAATCAAAGGTAGAATGAAATGAAGCTTAAAACCCTTTGTTCTCTTCTATTTTTGGTAGAAAAAGATGAATAAAATGGCCATATTTTGATTTGTTTTGATTAATATTAACATATTAATCAATTTCCCATTTTACCCTTATTTTAAAACATAATTAAACCATTACCAAATGTCCATTTATGTCCATTAATCTTGTCAATGGGATAATAACCACATAAGGACCGTTGCTTTAGTAAGCCATGACAAATAGATACCTTTACAATATAGAAAACTACTTTTGCATTTTATACGATTAAGTCATTTTTATCTAATTGAGCACACAAACAAATAAATTTTCATACGAAACTTTCACACATGTGAATTCACATACCATAAGCACAGAAAATAATATTTAAAATATTTTTTGACTCAGATTTGTGGTCTCGAAACCACTTTTCGATTAGAGTCTAAATCAGACAGTTACAGCGACTCCGTTGATGAGATTGCTTTAGAAAGATGTAAAGTTTGAATGGTCTGAAAACTGTCAGAAAAGTTTTGATCAGCTGAAAGCATTATTGACTGAAGCTCCGGCATTAGTACAACTAGAATCGAGTAAAGAATTCGTAGTCTATAGTGATGCATCATTGAATGGTTTGGGCTGTGTTTTAATGCAGGAAGGCAAAGTCATAGCTTATGCCTCAAGACAGTTAAAACCACATGAAAAGAACTATTCGACACACGATCTGGAATTGGCAGCTATTGTTTTCGCTGTAAAGATTTGGCACCATTATCTGTTCGGTGAGATATGTCATGTTTATTCAGATCACAAGAGTTTAAAATATATGATGACTTAGAAAGATTTGAATTTACGACAGCAAAGATTGCTAGAATTGCTAAAAGACTATGAGCTAGTAATTGACCATCATCCAGGAAAAGCAATTATTGTTGTTGATGCTTTAAGCCAGAAATCTTTGTTTGCTTCGCATACATTGAATACTTAGTAAGCTTTGTCTAATGATTGCTCAATTTTAGCTGAGTTGAAAGTGAGACCGTTGTTTATACAACAAATTTTTGAAGCTCAGAAAGTTGATAATGAAATGTTAGCAAAACGAGCTCAGTGTGATTTGAACCCTAATTCAGAATTTTAGATTGATGCTAATGATAGTCTAAGATTCAGAGGTTGAATTTGTGTTTTGAGAAACTCAGAGTTGATTCGGATGATTTTAAATGAAGCTCATAGCAGTCAGTTATTTGTACATCTGGGAAGGAAGAAAATGTATAACGATCTGAAACAGCTTTATTGGTGTTCTAGTATGAAGCGTGATATCTCTGAATTCATTTCAAAATTTTTAATATGTCAACAAGCTAAAGCTGAGCATCAAGTATTGTATGGGTTACTTCAACCAATTATGATTCCTGAGGGGAAATGGGATAGAGTGACTATGGAGTTTGTGTCGGGATTACCCCTATCTTAGAGTAAGAAAGATGCAATCTGGGTTGTTGTTGATAGACTGACCAAATCAGCTCATTTCATTTCTGTGCGTACATATTATCTGCTTGAAAAACTTGCTGAGTTGTATATCTCTGAGATTGTGAGATTGCACGGAGTACCTATTTCTATTACTTTGGATAGAGACCCGAGATTTACATATCGTTTTTGAAAGAAATTGTAAGATGCATTAGGTACGAAACTACATTTCAGTATCGCTTTTCACCCACAGACGGATGGTCAATCCGAGCGAATTATTCAGATACTCGAGGATATGTTGTGATGATGCATTCTTGAGTTTGAAGGTACGTGGAAACGATACTTGCCATTGATTGAATTTGCGTATAATAACAGCTTTCAATCAAGTATAAATATGGCACCTTACGAAACTTTGTACGGTTGTAAATGCCGAACACATTTGTATTGGACTGAGCTTAGTGAGAATAAGATACACGGGGTTGATTTGATTAAAGAAACTGAACAAAAATTGAAAGTGATTCGTAATAGTCTGAAAGCAGTGTCAGATCGTCAAAAATCGTATGCAGACTTGAAACAGAAAGATATTGAGTTTTAGATTGGAGACAAAGTGTTTTTGAAAGTCTCACCGTGGAAGAAAATACTCCGATTCAGTCGTAAAGGTAAATTGAGTCCTATATTTATTGGGTCGTATGAGATTGTTGAGCGTATCGGGCCGGTTGCTTATAGATTGTTGTTGCCATCTAAGCTAGAAAAGATTCATAATGTATTTCATGTATCAATGCTTTGATGATACAGATCAGATCCCTCGCATGTCGTTTCCCTGACTAAGGTTGAAATTCAACCAGATTTATTGTATAGTGAAGAACCAATTCGAATTCTAGCTCACGATGTTAAAGAATTGAGAAATAAGAAAATTTCATTAGTGAAAGTGTAACAACCCAGTTTAGACCCTACTCAGAATAGTGGTTTTGGGACCACGAATCTAAGTCATAAAAATATTTTAATATTATTTTTCGTGCTTATAATATGTGAATTAGCATGTGTGAAAGTTTCGTATGAAAATTTTATCATTTGTGTGCTTAATTTGCAAAAAAGACCTAATCGCATAAAATGTAAAAGTGACTAGTTAATTGTTAAAGTGTTTAATTACTATTTCTCTTTAAATGAGAGGTCCTTATGATGCAAATGGACCATTGGTTTAATGAATGGAAAAATATGGACAATAGTTAGTGGAATTTTAATGAAATAGCTAAGGTTAATTTTGTAATTTATGTATTAATTTATGATTAAATAAAACAAAGTAAAAGATGAATGTGTTCATCTTATTCTTGCCAAAAAAATCAAAAAAAAAAAGGTTGAAGCTCAACTAGGGTTCGACCATATTTAAGTTCAATTAGCTATGCATTTGAGCTCGATTTTTGATGATTTTTACGTTTTTGAGATCGTTGCTTAGTAATCTATCAAGACCATGCCCTAATTTTTGAATTGATTGATGATTTTCAAAAATTCAATTGATGAATTCATTTTTTTATGATATTTAATGATGAATTATGAAAGCTTAGTGCTTGATATACATGTTTTGTAAAGTGATTTTGAGTAAAAATGCATATTAGGGATTTAATTTAGAAAAGTGTAAATTGAGGAGTTGAATTGTGAAATAAATGAATGTTTTGGACTCCTAGAGGTCCTTATAATATTCAGCTATTCATGGGTTCATTGAAATTATGTGTATTTTGTGTTTTTGTGAAATAGGGACTAAAGTGTTAAAATGTAAAAATGTGAGGACTAATTTGTAAAATTCCCTAACTATGTGTATATGGATTGAATTGAATGATTTGTTGAATAAAATGGTTAATTTTGAATACATATAGATCAAGAAAAGAGGAATTCGGATTTAGATCGAGAGAAATCAAGATTATCGAGTAAAAGATCTAAATCACAATTCCATGTATGATGAGGTAAGTTCGTACATGATAAATGATGTTATAGTTATGTTTTAATGATTTGATAATGCATAAATTGTATAGATATTTGATAACGGTTTGAGCATGATGATAATCGACTAAGTTCGGCACTAAGTGTGCTGTTCAAAATAACTTCGGCTACAAATGGCACAAAGTGTGCGAGTTGGAATAGCTTCGACTATATGAGGCACTAAGTGTGTGATACTGAGATAGTTTCGGTTTATTGAAATGGCACTAAGTGTGCGAGATTGTTACGGCTTGAACAAATCATTGAGGCACTAAGTGTGGGAAATATTAAAGCATGGAAAGATTTCTGAATGAATTAATGTGTTTAAACGAGAAGTGAGAATGAAATGAATAAACACTGGAAAGTTCAGGTATGCTTGTTACCTATGTGGTAGATGATACTGTGTGAAGGAAGCTTGATGAATTTGTATCAACAAATTAAATGAGATAGAATAGAATTGATGGATGAATTGTGAATTACTAAGTGTTTATTAGTTGATGTTTTGTATATTATAATCTGTTAATTATTTATGGTGCGAACTTACTAAGCTTTAAAGCTTACTATGTGAAATGTTTTCTGTTTTACAGTGTTATAAAGCTAGCTCAGATCCAGGGATTGTCAGCGACTCACTCACACTATCGAACATCTATTTTGGTACCATTTTGAGAGTTGTATATATATGGTATATGGCATGTATAGGCTAGTGTCATTGTGGTATGTTTTGTGTTATGAATATTAGCCATGAGTTTTGGCTTGTATTTGTTGATATGTATGGTCTCCTAAATTGGACTAAATGGTATGTTTACTAAACAAGTTATATGATGTATGTATTGCTTATGTGATGGTTTGGTTATGAAATGTTGAAATGGTAAATTTGTGGTATGAAATGGGTGATAAGATGATGAAATTATACTTTTGAAACTTATGTGAGTTATAATGAATTTAGTATATTTAGGATTGTGGAATTGAGTAGTGAATTGGATGGTGTTGAATGGCATCTAATATATAAAATTAGTTGATTTGGTTGCCTATGAATGTATGCAAAGAATGCTAAAATGTTGTGGTTTTGGAGTGCTTGAGATAGGTGGGAAATGTGGCTTAAACCAAGCCTAATTTCACCTATCACGGATGAGCAGACGGGCATGTGTCTCGACCGTGTGTCTATTGTAATTTAGTTATTCAAGACAATCTTGAGCACGGCCTAGACACACAAGCGTGTCTGGTGGCCGTGTAAGGCACACAACCTTGGTACATGGGCGTGTGTGGCCATTTCAAAGGGTACACGGGCTAGAGACACGGGCGTGTGGTCGGTCGTATAACCCAAGTCAGTTTCAACCACGGCCAAGGTACACGGGCGTGTCTTGTGGTTGTGTGGTTAAGTCAGTATGTATGCCCTGTTTTGCCACGATTTAGACACACGGGCGTGTCTAAAGACGTGTGAGGCACACGGCCTGTTCACACGGGCGTGTGACCTGTATAACTTTGAAAAAAATTTAAGTTTTAAAAAAATTGTATATGCTCGATTTAGTCCTGACCCCTTTCTAATACATGTTTAAGGTCTCGTTGACCTATGTAAGGAACTTTGTAATGATGTGTGACGATGATGCCATGATGATTGAGAAATGAATACGAAATGTTTAGATTTTTCTGGTAACGTCTTTAACCCTAGTCCGGCGATGGATACGAGTTTGGGGTATTACATTTTATTAGTATCAGAGCCACAGTTTAGTTAATTCTAGGACTAACGTAGCGTGTAAGAGTCTAGCTATACATGCCATATAGATGAACTGTATTAGTGTGATGATTCCTGACAGTTAAAATGTGTTTTTCATATAGCAAATGGATCTCGAATGAGCAATAGCTGATGATGTTGAGAATAATGCGCTCGCTTCTGCTCAAGGGGCAGTGCCGGCCGAATCTAGTTCGATATCTAGTAGTCAGGGAGGAGAGGCTAAGCAAGCCTTCTTCCAAATGATGACTAAGTGGTTCATGGAGTTCGCTCAATGAATCCGGCCGCTCAACAACCTCCACCCCACACCTGCTCTCAACAAGTCCCAGATGTGCCACCAGTAATAAATCTAATTCGACTGAGTAAGCCACTTGTTGATAAGATTCATAAACACGAGGCTGAAGAATTTCGAGCTACGGTTGATGATGATGCCAAGAGGGCTAAGCTCTAGCTTAAGAACACTATCTGAGTATTCGATGAGTTGTCCTGTACTCTAGACGAATGTATGAAATGCGTAGTATCCTTGCTTAGAGATAATGCTTATCACTAGTGGAAAACATTGACATCGGTGGTTCCTAAAGAACGAGTTACTTGGGAATTCTTTCAGACCGAGTTTTGGAAGAAGTATATAAGTCAAATATTCATCGATCAGAAAAATAAAGAGTTTTTGGAGTTGAAACAGGGTCGGATGACTATTACAGAATATGAAAGAGAATTTGTACGTTTCAACAAGTATGCTCAGAAATATGTGCCTACTGAAGAGATTATGTGCAAAAGATTTGTTGATCGATTGAACAAAGATATAAAACTGTTAGTCAGGATACTTGAGCTGAAAGAATTTGTAGTATTGGTTGAGAGGGCTTGTAAAGTCGATGACCTCAGCAAAGAAAAGAGAAAAGTTGATGCAGAGCCGAGAGATTCGAGGAAGAGATTGATGAATAAATATTATAATTCCTCGTCGAAGAAATTAAGATATTACTTTAATCGATCGACAGCTTCAATTAGATATCAAAATGGAGATCGCAGGAAGCAATACACTAATCCTAAAGCTCAAGCCACATTGGTATCGAGTGTTGGTAACATAAAAGATGTTAAGCTTGAGTGTCAACAATGTGGAAGACGGCATTTTGGAGATTGTTGGGGAAAAAGTAATAACCGAGCTTGTTATAGTTTTGGTACACGAGATCACTTTATAAAAAATTGCCTAGAGCTAGTTGAAAAAGATAATGCTCAGAGCATGAGGCCGAGTAACACTGCAGCTAGAGGTAGACCACCGAGAAACACAGGAAATCCGAGTGGTGGTAGAGGTGTGACGTTAGACACTGCAGCTAGGTTTGATGCTAAAGCACCTGTACGAGCCTACGCTATTCGAGCACGTGAAAAAGCGTCATCTCCAGATATTATTACCGATACTTTTACTCTCTATGATACTAAAGTTATTGCATTGATAGATCCAGGGTCTACTTATTCATATATATTTATAAATTTAGTACCTAGTAAGACTTTGCCTATAGAGTCTACTGAATTTGTGATTATAGTATCGAACCCCTTAGGCAAGTGCATATTGGTTGATAAAGTGTGCAAGAATTGTCCATTGATGGTTCGGGGTAAATTTTTCGATCGATTTGATGTTGCTACCATTTGACGAGTTTGACATAATTCTGGGTATGGATTGGCTAACGTTGCATGATGCAGTCATGAATTGTAAACAAAAGATGATTGATTTGAGATGTCAGAGTAATGAGATTATTTGAATTGAATTAGATGATTTGAATGGACTGCCAACAGTGATTTCAATGATGTTATGTAACGTCCCATTACCAGAGACCGTCGCCGGAGTCGAGTATGAGGAGTTACTAGACTTAATTTAACATTTTTAAAACTTTGGATTATTTGTTTCGCATTCACAAATTTTCTAGCTACTTGCGCCACAAATACAAGAAAAATCATATCGCGAGTTACTTAAACTCAAAATCAAAATCCGTAAATTTTCCTGAATCTAGACTCATAAACCTATTTTATAATTTTTTTCCAGAATTTTTGGTTGGGCCAATTAGTACAGCTTTTATTAGTTAAAGTTACCCTGTTTCAGGACTTGACTGACTGACCTCTGTTTACTACGAACCACATTTCTCTCTGTACAAAATTCATATGACTATGAGGTTTGTTTCTAATGAAACTAGATTCAATTAAGATTCTACGAATATAAATTACAACATCTAATTATATCTTTAAAATTTATGATGAATTTTTAAAGTTGGAACAGGGGATCCAGAAATCACTCTGGCCCTGTTTCACTAAAATTCAAATATCTTCTAACATATAATTTCTTTACTTGTTTAGTTTATTTTATGTGAAACTAGACATAGTAAGCTTCAATTTGATATTCAATCTATTACCTAATTCGATTTCTATGATTTTTAGTAAATTTTAAAACTCACGTTAGTGTTGCTGCAATGTTCTGTTTATGGCAAATTTCATCCTTTTTATGAGTTTTCATGAACAAAGTATCTTAATAACTTTCCATAACATCAAACATAATCTAAACTAACCATTTCCATAACTTATCATTATCAAACATTTTCTCAACCATTCCATCACCACATCATAAGATCATTTACACAAAATAGGTATATTGCTATACATGCCATACTTAAATTTACAAGCCATTTATGGAAAAGTTCTTTAGATAGTGTGACTGAGCCTTCGACTATCCCGACTCCTGAGCTGGCTTGTCCAAAACTACAATGAGTAAGAAGAAGGGAGTAAGCATAAATGCTTAGTAAGTTCATATGCAAATAATAAATAACATAACAAACAATCATACCAATCAACATTAGCATGCATCACCAAAACATATATCACATTTCTAATCATTTTTCATCATCTTATTACCTTATCGTTGTTGTATCTATACTCAACCCGAGGGTTAAATACATACCTGTCCAAAATATCTATTACACATCACTTACCAATACGTCTCTTTTCATCTCGAGTATTTCTCCATTTGAATAAAACTTTACCCCTTGAACACATCGGAATATAATTCGGATACATGGATAACTTGCACATAAGTGCCACATATGCAATCAAGCAATCATGTAACCTGCCCATATGTGAACTCGGACTCAACTCAACGAGCTCGGGTGTTCGCATCCATAAGTGAACTCAGACTCAACTCAACGAGCTCGGATGCCTAGTTACATCTCACGAACTCGACTCAACTCAACGAGTTCCTGACATCTCGCATCCATAAGTGAACTCTGACTCAACTCAACGAGTTCTGACATTCGCATCCATAAGTGAACTCGGACTCAACTCAATGAGTTCGGATGCTCAACCATCCTAGTGACATGTCACTTGTATCCTAATCTATTCCTAAGGTTCAAACGGATTTTCTTCTTCAACACATATCCTTGTCAGATTCCGTAGAATGCCGAAATCAATACTCAGTGAACAATTATATTTAACAAGTAGCTTACATAATTTGTATTTTATTCAAAATAACCACAAAGCATATATTTCATGATAAAATCAGCATATCATATAATTAACATCAATGATTTATAAATAACAATTATGCTACATTATTTACACATGAACTTACCTTGGTACCAAAATACAAAGATTTTGCAAGTTAGTCCACAATCTTTTCTTTTCCTCGATTGGGGTCGATTCCAGGTCTTTCTTGATCTAAAATAACACATTTAGCTTATTTAATACTCACATTATCAAATTAATCCTTAATTCAATTTTTGGCAAAATTACAATTTTACCCCTAAACTTTTGCATATTTACATTTTTTCCCCTAGGCTCGGGATTAAACTTTATTCCTTATTATTATGTTTTATAACATGCTGATCACTTTTCCCTTCTATGGCAACATCAAATTCTCACTCTAACATGTACTTGTGACTATTAGGTATTTTTACCGATTAAGCCCTTTTACTCGTTTTTGCTTAAAATCGAGTAGTACAAGTTGTCTAACATAATTTAAAACTTCATATTATATCATAAAACATCAAAATACACAAATTTCACCTATGGGTATTTTTCCAAATATAAACCCTAGGTTAAATTATTGCTAGCATAAGCTAAATCGAGCTACCGGGATCTCAAAAACGTAAAAATCATTAAAAACGGGGCTTAGAATCACTTACTATGAAGCTTGAAAGTTGAAGAAACCCTAGCTATGGTGAGAGTGAAATTCGGCAGCAACTACATGAGGAAGATGACCATTTTGTGTTATTTTTCCCATTTTATTTCATTAAATATCCAAATGGCCAAAATGCCCTTAATACCTTTGTTTGAAAATTTTCATGTAGTAGCCCATTTTTGTCCAAAATCTTAGAAATTGGTCAAATTTCTATTTAAGACCTCCTAATTAATATTTCAAAGCAATTTCATACTAAAAACTTCTAGAATACAAGTTTTGCAACTTTTTCGATTTAGTCCCTAATTTCAATTTAAGCACTTTATGCATAAAATTTCTTCACAAAATTTTCACATAATCATGCAATCATATCATAAACCTCAAAATAATTATAAAATAATTATTTCTATCACGGATTTGTGGTCACGAAACCACTATTCTGATTAGGCCCTAATTCGGATATTACAACTCTCCCCTCTTTAAGGATTTTCGCCCTCAAAATCTTACCAGAAATGATGTGGGTATTGATTTCTCATATTTTCTTCTGATTCCCATGTAGCTTCTTCTACTCCATGCTTTTGCCACAACACCTTCACAAGTGCAACCTTTTTATTCCTTAGTTGTTTGACCTCTCGAGCTAAAATCTTAATCGGTTCTTCTTCATAGGTCATATCCGGTTGTAGTTCAATTTCTCGCTTATGAAACTACATGTGAAGGATCCGAACGATACCGGCGTAACATAGATACGTGGAACACATCATGAATCTTCTCTAATTCAGATGGTAAAGCTAGCCGATATGCTACCGGTCCAACTTTTTCAATTATTTCATACGCCCGATAAAACGCTGACTTTAATTTGCCCTTCCGCCCAAATCTAAGAACTTTCTTCCACTGAGACACCTTTAAAAATACTTTATCACCAACTTGAAATTCAATGTCCTTTCGCTTTAAATCGCATAAGATTTCTCGCCTATCCAAAAATTTTCAAACAATTTCAATTACCTTCACTTTTTCTTCAGCTTTTATTAGATCAACTCCATAAATCTGATTTTCCTTGAGTTTAGTCCAATACAAAGGCGCTCGACACTTACGACCATACAATGCTTCATAAGGTGCCATTTTCAAGCTCGTCTCGATAACTATTATTGTAAGCAAATTCTACCAACGGTAAATATTTCTCCCAACTTCCTTGAAATTCCAATACACAACATCCGAGCATATCTTCAAGAATCAATTACTCTCTCTCGATTGTCCATCAGCTTGTGGATGAAATGTAGTATCAAATTTAACTGCAGACTAACGCTGCCTTGCAACTTTTGCCAAAATCGCGAGGTAAACCTTTGGATCTCTATCTCAAATAATCGACAAAGGTATTCCATGTAGTCTAAAAATTTCTAACAACATACAGCTCAGCAACTTGTTAAGAGAATAATCCGCTCGCATCGATAAAATGAGCCGACTTAGTTAATCACAACTATTACCCGATGGCATCTTTCTTTCCTGAGTCAATGGCAATCCCGATACAAAATCCATAGTAATCCAATCCCATTTCCATTCAGAACCATAATAGGCTGAAGTAATCCCAAAGGCACTTGGTGTTCAAATTTTCACCGCTGACAAATTAAGCATTTGGACACAAACTCGATATATCTTTTTCATTCCATTCCACCAATACATTTTTTCAAGTCATTATACATTTTCGCATTACCCGATGAATCGAGAAACAACCACTATGTGCTTCCTATAGGATCTTTTGAATCAATTCATCATTCTTCTACACAAAACCGATCTTTAAACATTAAGCACCCATCGTAACCGATTCTCAAATCTGACTTATATCAACTTCACATCGCTTTCTCTTGGCTTGCAAATCCCGATCATCTTTCTCGAGCTTTAGAAATCTCTTGTAAAACATCGGTTTTGCTCTTAACTCGCTAGAATCGAACCATCATCCGACATTTTCAACCGAGTGTTCATAACTCTCAAAGCAAACAACAACTTTCTCGCTTCAAAGCATCAAGAACTACATTCGCTTTTCCTGATGATAATCAATAACAAGCTCGTAATCTTTCAATAACTCCAACCATCTTCGCTGCCTTAAATTCAAGTCTTTTTGTGACATCAAGTACTTAAAACTTTTATGGTCGGTATATACCCTGCACTTTTCACCATACAAATAATGTCGCCAAATTTTCAAAGCAAACACCATCACAGCCTAATTCCAAATCGTGAGTAGGATAACTCCTCTCATGAGGTTTTAATCGCCTCAAAGCATAAGCCACCACTTTTCATTCTTGTATGAGTACACACCCCAAACCATTTAGAGAAGCATTACTATACACCACAAATTCTTTACCTGATTCGGCTGTACTAACACCGGTGCCTCTCATAATAACTTCTTCAATTCTTCAAAACTCATTGACATTCTTCCGTCCATTCAAATTTAACATCTTTTCTGAGTAGTCTAGTTATAGGAGCAAAGAATTATAGAAAATCCATTTACAAACCGCCGATAATACCCAAATAGCCCCAAGAAACTTCTAACTTCAAGCATGCTTTTTCTGGTTTCAATCAACAATGGCTGAAATTTTACTAGGATCAACCCGTATACCATCACCTCAAACAATATGACCCAAAAATCCAACTTCCTGAGCCAAAATTCACTTTTACTAAACTTAGCATACAGCTAGTTATCTCTCAAAGTTTGCAAAACTATCCTCAAATGCTCAAAGATGCTCTGCTCTCATCTTTTGAATAAATTAAAATATCATCTATAAACACCACAACAAATTTGTCCAAGTATGGTCTAATATGCGATTCATTAAATCCATAAACACAAAGAGAGCATTTGTCAACCTCAATGGCATAACTAAAAATTCATAATGACCATACCTTGTTCTAAAAGCGCTTTTAGGCACATCCGACTCTTTTACCCGCAGCTTGGTAATACCTGTGATCTCAAGTCAATCTTTGAAAACCATGTCGCTTCCTTTTAGCCGATCAAACAAATCATCAATTCTTGGCAACGGATACTTGTTTTTGATTGTCACCTTGTTTAATGTAAATTGATAATCAACACACAACCTCATAGAACCATCCTTCTTTTTCACAAATAACACGGAGCACCCCAAGGTGAAAAACTCACCTCACAAAGCCTTTATCACCAATTCTGCAATCGTGACTTTAATTCTTTCAACTCACTGGTGCCATTCTATATGGAGCAATCGAGATCGGAGTTTTCCTGTGATCAAATCAATACCAAATTCTACTTCCCCGACTGAGGCAAACCAGCAATTCTTCCGAAATACGTCCGCAAATTCACACACAACCCAAGACCGATTCAACTTTCTTTTCAACTTCTTTTGTATTAATTACATATGCCAAATAAGCTTCATAACCCTTTCTCAAATATCTTTGAGCCGACATTGAAGAAATCACACTAGATAATGCCTCCGATTTGTCCGATTCAACCCGCAGACTTCACCACTTTCACACTTTAATTCTATAACCTTTTCTTTGCAATTTATTTTAGCATCATGCAATGTCAACCAATCCATACCCAAAATGACATCAAACTCATCAAACGGCAACAACATCAAGTCACCGGAAAGTAATGACCCGAATCATTAAAGGACATTTCTTACATACTTTATCAACTATCACACATTTGCCTAATGATTCGACACTCTAATCATAAATTCCGTGTTCTCAACAGTATATTCATACTAGACACCAATTTCATGCACACATATGAATGAGTAGAACCGGATCAATCAAAGCAATAACATTAACATTTTAGAGAGAAAATGTACCAGAATCACATCGGGTGAGGAAGCATCTTCACGCGCTTTAATAGCATAAGTTCTAGCCGAGCCCTTCCTTCAGTCTAACTGGTGCATCCTCGGTTACATTCTTACCGCTTGCTTCGCCTCCCACTTTTCTTGGATATCTTCCTCTCGAATCCGCCCACTTATTTTTGTATTCTGAAATTTTTCTTTTTCACTTCTCTCAAGCGCCTCTCTAATAAAATGATCCGAGAACCACATCGAAAAACATTCATTTGCTCGCACGACCAAAATGATTCCTACCACACCGCTGCACTCAGTTTAACAAATCTCGAATTCCCTACACTGGCCGCCAAGTAGTCCGGGACTTAGGACCCACATTTTGCTTCTTATAATTCTCATATGATTGCCCAAATGAAGCTTAGGAACAAGGATTCATATTCCTTAATTTTCCAGTTGCTATGAAAATGAACCGCTCATTTGGTCTTTTCTTCCAATTTCTAGTCTCACTTTACCTTTTTCTTCTCTTTAAGTAGTTCTTCACCCTTGCAAGCTCGATCCACCAAGATTCCCATTTCTTTTAATTAAAGAATTCCTACAAATACCTTAATGTCTTCGTGAGCCCATCTTCAAATCACCGGCACATCTTGGCCTCAGAGGAACATACTCTCTGCATATTTACTTAATCGAACAAACTCTCTTTCATATTCTCAGAATCACTATATTACCTTGCTTCAACTCAAGAAATTCTTTACGCTTTCGATCAATAAATCTTTCACTAATATATTTCTTTCAAACTCTTCTTGAAAGAATTCCTGTTATTCTCTCTTTCTGCACCACCAAATCAAAGTCTTCCACCAATTATAGGCTGAATCCTCAACAAAGATATAGAGCATTTCAAACATTCTTCAGTGTACAAGATAATTCATCAAATACCCTGATAGAATTTTCAAGCCGTAACTCGCTTTCTCAGATCATCATCAATATTTGCCTTAAATTCTTCAGCCCTTGCTTATGGATTCTATCAACCGAGTTCTATGAAATTTCATCGATCCATACCTTGAGGCAAATGGGGTACAAAGTGTTGAGGAATTGGGGAAGGTGGGGAGGTCGACATTTGGGTTCGTGCATTTAACGAACTCAAGCAGTACGAACGAACTTATACATATGGCATGAATAGCAAAATCAGACATACAACACGTAATCCGAGAACCGACTAAACCTACTCGATACCACTAAATGTAACGCCTCTACTCCGAGACCGTCACGAGTCGAGTATGAGGAGTTACTAGACTTAATTTAACATTTTTAAAACTTTGGATTATTTGTTTCTACATTCACAAATTTTCTAGCTACTTATGCGCACAAACAAGAAAAATCATATCTCTAGTTACGAAACTCAAAAGCAAAATCCATAAATTTTCCCTGAATCTAGACTCATAGACCTATTTTCTTTTTTTTTTTTTCCAGAATTTTTGGTTGGGCCAATTAGTACAGCTTTATTAGTTAAAGTTACCCCCTGTTTTAGGACTTAACTGACTGACTCTGCTTACTACGAACCACATTTCTCTCTGTAAAAATTCATATGACTATGAGGTTTGTTTTTCCTGAAAATATACTCAATGAGGATTCTTATAATATAAATTAGAACATCTAATTATATATGTACAATTTATGATGAATTTTTAAAGTTGGAACAGGGGATCCAGAAATCACTCTGGCCCTGTTTCACTAAAATTCAAATATCTTCTAACATATAATTTCTTTACTTGTTTAATTCATTTTATGTGAAACTAGACATAGTATGCTTCAATTTGATATTTAATCCATCACCTAATTCGATTTCTATGATTTTTAGTAAATTTTAAAACTCACGTCAGTGTTGCTGCAATGTTCTATTTATGGCAAATTTCATCCTTTTTATGAGTTTTCATGAACAAAATATCTTAATAACTTTCCATAACATCAAACATAATCTAAACTAACCATTTCCATAACTTATCATTATCAAACATTTTCTCAACCATTCCATCACCATATCATAAGATCATTCACACAAAATAGGTATATTGCTATACATGCCATACTTAAATTTACAAGCCATTTAATCAAAAGTTCTTCAGATAGTGTGACTGAGCCTTCTTCTATCCCCGACTTCGAGCTGGCTTGTCCAAAACTACAATGAGTAAGAAGAAGATAGTAAGCATAAATGCTTAGTAAGTTCATATGCAAATAATAAATAACATAACAAACAATCATACCAATCAACATTAGCATGCATCACCAAAACATATATCACATTTCTAATCATTTTTCATCATCTTATTACCTTATCGTTGTTGTATCAATACTCAACCCGAGGGTTAAATACATACCTATCCAAAATATCGATTTCACATCACTTACCAATACGTCTCTTTTCATCTCGAGTATTTCTCCATTTGAATAAAACTTTACCCGTTGAACACATCGGAATATAATTCGGATACATGGATAACTTGCACATAAGTGCCACATATGCAATCAAGCAATCATGTAACCCGCCCATGTTTAACTCGACTCAACTCAACGAGCTCGGGCGTCGATCCATAAGTGAACTCGACTCAACTCAACGAGCTCGGATGCCTAGTTACATCTCACGAACTCCTGACTCAACTCAACGAGTTCTGACATTCGCATCCATAAGTGAACCCTGACTCAACTCAACGAGTTCTGACATTCGCATCCATAAGTGAACTCTGACTCAACTCAATGAGTTCGGATGCTCAACCATCCTAGTGACATGTCACTTGTATCCTAATCTATTCCTAAGGTTCAAACGGGATTTTCTTCAACACATATCCTTGCTGCCTTCCGTAGAATGCCAAATCAATACTCTGTGAATAATTATATTTAACAAGTAGCTTACATAATTTGTATTTTATTCAAAATAACCATTAAAGCATATATTTCATGATAAAAATCAGCATATCATATAATTAACATCAATGATTTATAAATAACAATTATGCTACATTATTTACACATGAACTTACCTTGGTACCAAAATACAAAGATTTTGCAAATTAGTCCACAATCTTTTCTTTTCCTCGATTGGGGTCGATTCCACGTCTTTCTTGATCTAAAATAACACATTTAGCTTATTTAATACTCACATTATCAAATTAATCCTTAATTCAATTTTTGGTAAAATTACAATTTTACCCCTAAACTTTTGCATATTTACATTTTTGCCCCTAGGCTCGGGATTAAACCTTATTCCTTATTCTTATGTTTTATAACATGCTGATCACTTTTCCCTTCTATGGCAACATCAAATTCTCACTCTAACATGTACTTGTGACTATTAGGTATTTTTACCGATTAAGCCTTTTTACTCGTTTTTGCTTAAAATCGAGTAGTACAAGTTGTCTAACATAATTTAAAACTTCATATTCTATCATAAAACATCAAAATACACAAATTTCACCTATGGGTATTTTTCCAAATATAAACCTTAGGTTAAATTATTGCTAGCATAAGCTAATTCGAGCTACCGGGATCTCAAAATCATAAAAATCATTAAAAATGGGGCTTAGAATCACTTACTATGAAGCTTGAAAGTTGAAGAAACCCTAGCTACGGTGAGAGTGAAATTCGGCAGCAACTAAATGAGGAAGATTACCATTTTGTGTTATTTTCCCCATTTTATTTCATTAAATATCCAAATGACCAAAATGCCCTTAATACCTTTCTTTGAAAATTTTCATGTACAAGCCTAGTTTTGTCCAAAATTTTAGAAATTGGTCAAATTTCTATTTAAGACCTCCTAATTAATATTTCAAAGCCATTTCATACTAAAAACTTCTAGAAAGCAAGTTTTGCAACTTTTTCGATTTAGTCCCTAATTTCAATTTAAGCACTTTATGCATAAAATTTCTTCACAAAATTTTCACACAATCATGAAATCATATCATAAACCTCAAAATAATTATAAAATAATTATTTCTATCTTTGATTTCTGGTCACGAAACCACTATTTCGATTAGGCCCTAATTCGGGATATTACATGTTAGCTCAGAAATATGTGAGAAAGGGTTGCAAAGCTTATTTAGCCTATATACTTGACACGAAAGTGATTGAAAAGAATATTGAATCAGTTGCAGTTGTTTATGAATATCCAGATGTGTTTCCTGATAAGTTACCGTGTTTACCTTCGATCCCAGAAGCTCAGTTTGGTATTGAGTTAATGTCGGGATCTAATCCGATTTCGATAGCTCCGTATAGAATGGCCTTAACAGAGTTAAAAAATTTAAAAGCTCAGTTACAAGAATTGACAGATAGAGGCTTCGCATGACCGAGTTATTCTCCTTGGGGTGCATCAGTTTTGTTTGTGAAAAAGAAAGACGGAACTATGAGAATATGCATCGATTATCGATAGCTCAATAAAGTGACAATCAAGAAAAAATATCCTTTACCGAGGATAGAAGATTTGTTTGATCAGTTGAAAGGGGCTATAGTGTTTTCAATGATAGATCTAAGATCAGGATACTATCAATTGCGAGTAAAAGATTCAAATATTCTGAAAATTGCTTTCCGAACGAGATACGAACAATATGAGTTTCTAGTTATGCCTTTCGGATTAACGAATACACCTACTATTTTTATGGATTTGATGAACAGAATTTTTAGACCGTATTTAGATTGATTTGTTGTCGTATTCATTGATGATATTTTGATTTATTCATTTGATGAAACAGAGCATGCTGAACATCTGAGAATAGTGCTATAGACTTTACGAGATAAGCAGTTATATGCGAAGTTTAGCAAATGTGAATTCTGGTTACGAGAAGTCAGTTTTCTGGGACATGTTGTGTCAGCATCTGGTATCCGAGTTGATCCGAGCAAGATTTCAGCTATTTTGGATTGGAAACCTCCTTGAAATATTTCTGAAGTTCGCAGTTTTCTTGGACTTGCTGGTTATTATCGAAGGTTTGTAAAAGGCTTTTTGATGATTGTGACTCCATTGACGAAACTACTTCAAAAAGATGTGAAATTTGAATGGTCTGAAAAGTGTCAGAAAAGGTTTGATCAGTTGAAAGTTCTATTGACTGAAGCTGCGGTGTTAGTACTGCCAGAATCGAATAAAGAATTTGTGATCTACAGTGATCCTTCGTTGAATGGTTTAGGTTGCGTTTTGATGCAAGAAGGCAAAGTTATACCCTATGCTTCGAGACAATTAAAGCCACGTGAAAAGAACTATCCGACGCACGATCTTAAGTTGGCTGCGATTGTATTTGCTTTGAAGATTTGGTGCCATTATCTATTTGGTCAGAAATGCCATGTATATTCTGATCACAAAAGTTTAAATTACTTGATGACTTAGAAATATGTAAATTTACAACAGCGAAGATGGTTAGAGTTGTTAAAAGACTACGAGCTTGTAATTGATTACTATCTTGGAAAGGCTAATGCTGTTGCTGATGCTCTGAGTAGAAAATCATTATTTGCATTGAGTACAATGAATAATCAGTTAACTTTGTCTAATGATGGTTCAATTTTAGCTGAGTTGAAAGCAAGATCGTTATTTATTCAGTAGATTTATGATGCACAGAAGGTTGATAATGAATTATTAGCAAAACGAGCTCAGTGTGATTCGAACTCTGATTTAGAATTCCGAATTGATAATGATGATTGCTTGAGATTTCGAGATCGGATATGTGTTCCGATTTCTTTTGTTCTTGATCTAAACCTATTGAAATTAAACTTATTCAAACATAATTTCATTTAATTTAGCCCAAAAACACATAAATAGACAAATTACCATTTTACCCTTAACATTTCACACTTTTTACAATTTAATCCAAATTGGATAAAACAAAAAACATGCAAAATTTGCACACATCATGCTTAGGCTAAATACTACCCATGTTCATACAAGTCCATACATTTCATTTATTTCACATTTTAGTCCCTTAATTTATTTTTTTGCAATTTAGCCCTAATTACTCAAAATCATCAAAAATTCCAATACAAAACATATATTTCATAATTCATCAACTAACATCACAAAGCTCAATTATTCATTAATGGCATAAGTCAAAATATTCATCAAAATAAAAATTCAAGCATGGGTCAGAATACCCTAACCCGTATCCATCGCCGGATTGGGGTTATAAGGTATTACCAGACATAACACAGTTCGATACAATTCATCTCATATACAAATGGAATAAGTAAACTCAACATTCAAATTTTATTCACCAACTCAAATTTATAAAAGTCACACATCATCATGCTTCATATAAATAACATATATCTCAATATCCATTTCATTTATCAAGATAAATAATAAATATACAGAACATATAACAAAACCAAACTTCATTAACAACCTTTTCATTCATTTATACTGTAACGCCCAATTTTAGGGTTTTCTGTGTTTTTTTTTTAAATTTGGGTGTGTTCTGTTTGGTTAAAATATATATTTTAGTAGGTTAGTGGGCCTTTGGAAGGCCCAAACTTAAGTTAAATCCGTGGTAGTCTTCAGAATTTTGATTTTAAGAACAAGTGATGCAATTGGCGTTTGGGCTTTTAAGAGTAAAGGGGTAAAGGATGACACAAAAAGGAGTGTGGTGTAGTGGCAAGGTAGCGCCACTTAGGGGACAAGGAAGTGACACCATAGAGGAAGCAAGGGGTCCAAGGTTCAAGTCTTGGAACTTGCAATTTATTTTGGTTTTTCTTTTCAATAAATCTGGAAGCAAGTAGGTGCGCTTTAAAGTTTAATGTGTTAGACTTATGACACAAATGAGTTGATGGCCTAGTGGTGGTGGCATGATTTGGCATGTGAGAAGACTTTGGTTGGAATCCCTTGGCACGCAAAGGTTGATTATTTTGCTATGTTGGGATGGCAAGAGTTGGTGTTGGTTTTAAACTCTGATGATGGTGGGATCCCACATTGGGAAGCTAACATAAGAGTAGATGGAGAGCTGGCTTTAAATAGAGCAACCATGAGGAGAGTTGGCATACCCTTCCGGGCTGATCCTTTCACTTGATGGCGTGCTCTGCTTGGGTTGGGGCCGCCAAGAGTGTGGGAGCGCGATTAACCGCAGCCTCCTAACAGTGTGTGTATTTCTCATTACTCTAGCAAAGAGGATTCGCTATTTTGGGCCACGATGGGCTGAAATGGGCCATGTAGTCCCAATGGTTCTCAGAGGCCCAAGTGAATAAGTTGTAGAATTACTAAAATACCCCGTAGGGTAGGACTATCGATTCACCCCTGAGGGGTAAATGACTATTTTGCCCTCGTGCATAAATGACTAACTTGTGTGATGATTGGGTTAGTTGATGTAGATTTATGGTAGTTATCGTTCATTCGTAAGTCTAATGTGTTAGTGATCAATCGTAGGATTATCGCGTGGGAGATATCGCCATCAATCGCCATCAACCAGTGTGTAAACGACACCTTCCCTTAGACCGAATCTCCAGAAAAGTCGAAATATCAAACGCTGGTATCTTAGAACTCGCGAAATGCGGCGAGCGCCGTGAGATAGTTGTTAATGAATATGGTGCATTTGGATGATTATAGTGCAGAGTGTGCATTTTCGTGCACAACGGAATATTTGGGCTTAATGGGCCGAACGCCAATGGGCCAACAGCCCACTTTGGTAAAAAGACGAGGTAAGTACTTCGATTACTTGGTAAACGTTAGAATGAGCATGAAACCCTAGCAAGAGATAATAATTATCAAATACCCTTATACATGAAAAATTACGATTTTACCCTAGAGATATTTTATTTTATCCAAAAGCATGATGTTCTGCTTTCTATGCCATGACATATTATTCTCGCTGTATGGGACATGGGTTTATATTAATGGAGGAAGCGCTCGCAAACCTCACGCAACTGCGTGGCCTCACCACATATATATCTATTCGTGACTTCACACAATATCCGCACCACAGGCATCCGGTGGCTTCGCCACATATATAAACATATATATATTCGCCCGTGGCCTCGCCACAATATCTATTTCTCACGACTTCCCCATTAATATCCGCACCTCGCCGCAATTTTTGTGGTGTGTAGCGTTGGGTGGATCGAGTAGTCTCCCACATGGTGTAAGGCTCGTACGGGGTGTTATGGATGGTTCTGGGTTGGGATTTCGCATGCATGATATATTTGTTCTCAGATTCCGCATGGGCCTATGAGTTTCATTCTCGATTTTCAGACGGGCCAAGGCCCGTATAAGTCCGACTGAGGTTTGATCTGCTTTGGGCTATGGTTGGGTTATGTTACACACCGAGTTTACCAAACTCACCCTTTATTTTCATCTCTCACAGAAATCCCCAACCATAGTGGGCTTGGAGCCGTGAGGGATTCTTAATGGCCACATCATCCGCAGTTGGTTTTTCTAAGTTAGTTTATTTTTTATTATTTTTATATTCTGATTTAATTTGGGGTTTTAAGTTGTAATAAGGCCGCTATATAAATTTCTCTTTTCGCTATGGTTTTTATTTTCTGATTATATTTATACTATGTCGAAACTACTAGTGTTAGGCTGTGCGGGTTTTCAAAATTAATGAACGTTTTCAAGACTCAACAAGCACGACAAATGGATAGCCTAAATATTGATTAACCGGCTTTTCATTCAATTGTTGTTTTTACAAAGACCACCCTAATCACTTAAACCAACGAATGATACTAAGTCGTAAGTCCATGTGACACGTCAGATCTGGCCATAACGTTTGGGCCGGGTCTAGGGTGTTACATTTAGTGGTATCAGAGCCAAGTTACAACAACTCGGTTATGGAACGGGTCTAAAAATGAGAGTTTTAAAGAAATATTGAATAAAGTTTTTTGAAAATCGTTTTTTTAGGAACTTGATTATAAATTGTTTTCGAGAATGTTTCCAATATTTTCTCTTTACAAATAGATAATTTTAAAGATTAAAATCAGTTTTCTAAAATTAGTTTTTTAGAAGGTGGCACACCGAATCTCTGGCCCAAGTCCGTAAGTTTTCCGAGCCTTTCTCGATTGCTTCAAATATCTCATATATGCTTGTACAAAACCTTATCATGGTACTTTTGTTAGGTAACACCGAACTATATAAACTCGATAAGTAGATCGAGATCGTAGCTAGGCTACCGTGAAAGAAAACAAACTCAAGCTCAATTATCATATTCATAAGACATCCGTAATAAACACAAAAATATTAAACCGATTCATAAAATTCTTAATCGATAATACAAATGAGTACACGAGCAGCTCGTAGAAGAGGCCGTGGACGTGGCCGAGGTAATGCTCAAGCCGAATCTTCGCTTTCGTGACATGTGCCGGCAGCAGATGCACCGTACATCACCAAAGAACGGAGGTAGAGTCTCATGATCGAGGTGTCGGGGACGATGCTCACCCCGTGATGCTCCGAGTTTTGGAAAGGGTTGCTGCGTATTGGAAATGCAATTCGGGGTCTATTTTTGAGCGCTTCTCGACCAATGGAGTAGAGATATTTAGGGCGATTCGTGTAGCTTCAATGTGGCCGAGTATTGGTTAGAAGCCACAGAGCGAATTATGGATGATCTAGACCGCCTGCGGAGCGTGTCGGGGGAGCCATATCGCTACTCGTGGATGAGGCTTATCGCTGGTGGCTCACGGTGAGAGATGGAACTCCAACCGATAGCAGGACTTGGGAGCCGCTTAAGACACCTTCAAAGGAAAGTATGTTGGGGCTAGTTACGTGGACGCCGCGAAAGAATTTCAACCTCGTGCAAGGGAGTAAGTCGCTGGTCGAGTATGAGTCTAAGTTTCGAGACTGAGCTGGTATGCTTCTGGGATTGTCGCTACAGAGTATGAGCGTAGCGTACGCTTCGAGGATGGTCTGAGAGATGAACTTGGGGTGCTGATTGCTCCGCAGAGGAAGCGTAACTTCGCTGCTTTAGTGGAGAAAGCTAAGATAGCTGAGTAAGTGAAGCGTACAGAAAGACAGAATCGTGAGAAAGATCGGAACCATTTTAGGAGAGATTCGGGACTTTCAGGTGGTATGTACAGGAATGTTAAGAAAGCAAGGGTAATGGAGCCAGTTCGAGCAGTACCGATGAATGCTGTTAGACTTTAGGGTTGTAAGAGTTGTGGGAAGATACATATGGGTGAGCGTCGAAAATGTTCTGGTGCTTGTTTCCGATGCGGATCTATGGAGCATAGGGTTAAAGACTATCCCCAAGAACCATATTAGGTTGAAGTTTTAGAGCAGAGGGTCACTCAACCAGTGAGGGGTGGGCTACAGTTTCCAAGAGGACGTGGGCAAGGCAAAGGTGGTAATGGAAATGGTCAAGGAAGAAGAGCGCCTGGCAGGGGTGCTGGATTTGCTGAGGCTCGTTAACCGACGTTGGTGTATGCAGCTCGTCGCCCAGAGGAGGGTGATGCACCTAACATCATAACTGGTACGTTTTTGATTTCTAGTATGCCATACACTGCGTTGATAGATGTTGGATCTACCCATTCGTATGTTGCATGTGCTATATCCGGGTCACCGGGTGTGCGCTTTGAGGTGACCATTAGTGGGGTATCTCGCACTTAAGTCCTTTGGGTCATTCTTGCTAGGGTAGATAAACTATATAGAGATGTGCCTATAGAAACTCAAGGAAAAGTTTTCTCTAGAGATCTGATGGAGCTACCTTTCGGAGAATTCGATCTCATTTTGGAAATGGATTGGCTTGTTAAGCATATGGCTACTTTGGATTGTGCTACTAAGCAAATGATGTTAAAGACCACAAAGGATGAGGAGGTTTTGGTGATAGGCGAGCGTAGGGATTATCTATCTAATGTGGTGTCGGGATTGAGAGCCGAGAAGTGGATTCGAAAGGGATGTGAGGCTTATTTGGCATTTGTAAGCCAATCGAAAACTGAGGGTCTGACAGTGGATAAAGTTAGAACCGTCAAGGATTTTCAAGATGCTTTTCCAGAGGAGCTTCCGGGCTTGCCCCAACCGAGAGGTTGAGTTTGAATCGACTTGTTGCTCGAACGGCACCGTGTCCATTGCTCCTTATAGGATGGCACCAAGGAGTTGGTGGAGCTGAAAGCCCAAATTCAAGAGTTATTGGATAGATGCTTCATTAGACCAAGTGTGTCTCCGTGGGGAGCACCAGTGTTGTTCGTTAAGAAGAAGGATGGGTCAATGCGGATGTGCATCGATTATCGACAGTTGAACAAACTGATGATTAAGAACAAGTACCCACTGGTGAGAATCGATGATTTATTCGATCAACTTAGAGGAGCTTCAGTATTTTCCAAGATTGACCTTCGATCTGGGTATCATTAGTTAAGGGTTAAGGAGGTGGATATTCACAAGACGGCATTCAGAACTCGGTATGGTCACTATGAGTTCTTGGTTATGTCATTTAGGTTGACGAACACACCTGCGGCATTTATAGATCTGATGAATCGAGTGTTCCAGCCATACTTGAATCGATTCGTAGTCGTCTTTATCGATGATATTCTGGTTTATTCTGAAACTAAGGAGAAGCATGATGAGCATCTTCGTATTGTGCTGCAAGTGCTGAGGGAGAAGGAGCTTTATCTGAAATTCAGTGAGTTCTGGTTTAGAGAGGTAACTTTCTTGGGGCATGTTGTCTCTGCTGAAGGGATTAAGGTGGACCCTCAAAAGATTGAAGCGATTCTGGAATGGAAGCTACCGAGGTCAGTGTCAGAAATTTGAAGTTTTCTGGGATTAGCTGGGTACTATAGAAGGTTTGTGGAAGGATTTTTTGTGATGGCAGCACCTTTGACAAAGCTTATAAGGAAGGGAGTACCGTTTGTTTGGACTGAGAAACAACAAGAATCTTTTGAGAAGCTGAAGAAAGTTCTGACCGAGGCACCTATACTGATTCAGTCGGAGTTTGGAAAAGATTTTACCATATGCAAGTGATGCATCACATGTAGGGTTGGGTCGTGGTGTCGATGCAAGAGGGTAAAGTGGTTGCTTATGCATCGCGACACCTTAAACCACATGAAGTTAACTATCCTACTCATGATCCGGAGTTGGCAATGTAATCTTTGCACTTAAGATTTGGAGACATTACTCAGACAGAGAAAGGTGTATTATATACACAGATCATAAGAGTCTTAAGTACTTGGCCGACTCGTATGAGCCAACCTTAGGCAGAGAGAGATGGATAGAGTTGCTTAAGGATTATGATCACGCATTGAGTATCACCTGCAAAAGCTAATGTGGTGGCCGATGCCCTAAGTCGTAGAATCAGATCTCGATCTAAGAGCCATATTTGCTCGTTTGAGTCTGTATGACGATGGTAGTCTGTTAGTAAAACTGCAAGTTAGGCCGACCTAGGTGGATGAGATTATGGAAAAACAGTCAAGGGATGAGTCCCTAGTTTCTCGATTCCAGCAGGTTAAGAATGGGGATACTTCTGAGTTCGGACTGAACAGTGAGGGAGTTCTGTGTTACCGAGGTAGAGTTTTTATTCCGAAGGACTCTGACTTGAGGCAAGCAATTCTGAAAGAAGCTCATGGAGGTCTATATGCTATGCATCCTGGAGGGAATAAAATGTATCGCGACTTAAAGGAGATGTATTGGTGGCCTGGATTGAAGCGAGAAGTAACAGAATTTGTGGGAAAATGTCTAAGTTGTCAGCAAGTGAAAGCTGAACATCAATTACCTTCCGGACTTTTGCAGCCAGTGAAAGTACCACTTTGGAAGTGGGAGAGGGTAACCATGGATTTTGTGAGTGGGTTACCCTTGACTCCATCGAAGAAGGACTCGATTTGGGTAATTATGGATAGGTTGACCAAATCGCTTCATTTTATACCGTCGCACCGATTATTCACTTTAGAAGTTAGCCAAATTGTATGTGGCGTAAATAGTGCGACTTCACGGAGTGCCGTTGTCGATTATCTCTCGATCGAGATCCTAGATTCACATCTCTGCTCGCAAAAGTTGCATGAGGCGCTGGGTACGCTGGTTGAACTTAGTACACCTTTCATCCTCAAACCGATGGTCACTGGAAAGGGTTATTCAGATTCGAAGACATGTTGAGGGGATACGCTTATCGACTTTCGAGGCGCTTGGGAGGATTACTTATCGCTGGCGTAGTTTGCATACAACAACAGCTTATCGTGCAAGTATTCGAATGGCTCTTATGAGGCAATCAGATGGGCGAAGATGTCATACACCTAGTTGATGGACCGAGTTGGGTGAACGATAGGTTCTTGGACCTGAATTGGTGGCAGATACTAAGGATAAGGTCTAGTTGATTAGAGACTGATTGAGGAATGCGTCTGATAGACAGAAGTCATATGCAGATTTGAAGCGCAAGGGAATTGAGTACTCTGTGGGTGATATGGTCTTCTTGAAGGTTTCACCTTGGAAGAAAATATTAAGGTTTGGGTGGAAAGGCAAGTTAAGTTCGCAGTTCATTGGGCCTTATCGGATTCTTAAGCGAGTGGGTCCAGTGGCTTATCAGTTGGAGCTACCTCCAAGTTGGATAGGGTTCATGATGTCTTTCACGTCTCCATGTTAAGGCGGTATCGCTCGACCCTACCATGTTGTGCTGGTTGCAGTAGATCGAGGTCCAAACAGACTCGACTTTTGAGGAGGAGCCTGTGCGCATTTTGGATCGAGATGTTAAGATTTTGAGGAGGAAATCAGCCCGCTAGTAAAGGTGTTGTGGCGTAATGGCATGGCAGAGGAAGCTACTTGAAGCCGTATGGCGATGCGTCAACAATATTCTCATCTGTTTGATTCAGGTAAAATTTCGAGGACAAAATTTGTTTAAGGAGGGTAGAATTGTAACGCCCAATTTTTAGGTTTTCTGTGTTTCTGTGTTTTTTTTTTAAATTTGGGTGTGTTCTGGTTGGTGAAAATATATATTTTAGTAGGTTAGTAGGCCTTTTGAAGGCCCAAACTTAAGTTAAATCTGTGGTAGTCTTTGGAATTTTGATTTTAAGAACAAGTGATGCAATTGGCGTTTGGGCTTTTAAGAGTAAAGGGGTAAAGAATGACATAAAAAGGAGTGTGGTGTAGTGGCAAGGTAGCGCCACTTAGGGGACAAGGAAGTGACGCCATAGAGGAAGCAAGGGGTCCAAGGTTCAATTCTTGGCTCTTGCAATTTATTTTGGTTTTTCTTTTCAATAAATCTAGAAGCAAGTAGGTGCGCTTTAAAGTTTAATGTGTTGGACTTATGACACAAATGAGTTGATGGCCTAGTGGTGGTGGCGTGATTTGGCATGTGAGAGGACTTTGGTTCGAATCCCTTGGCACGCAAAGGTTGATTATTTTGCTATGTTGGGACGGCAAGAGTTGGTGTTGGTTTTAAACTCTGATGATGGAGGGATCCCACATCGAGAAGCTAACATAAGAGTAGATGGAGAGCTGGCTTTAAATAGAGCAACCATGAGGAGAGTTGGCATACCCTTCTGGGCTGATCCCTTTCGCTTGGTGGCGTGCTCATTTGGGTTGGGCGTTAGCTAAGAGTGTGGGAGCGCGGATTAACTACAGTCTCTTAACAGGTGTTATTTCTCATTACTCTAGCAGTAGGACGGCTATTTCGGGCCGCGATGGGCTAAAATGGGCCATGTAGTCCCAATGGATCCGTAGCCCAAGTGGATAAGTTGTAGAATTACTAAAATACCCCTGTAGGGTAGGACTATCGATTTATCCCTGGAGGGTAAAATGACTATTTTGCCCCTCGTGTGTAAATGACTAACTTGTGTGATGATTGGGTTAGTTGACGTGAATTTATGGTAGTTATCGTTAATTCGTAAGTCTAATGTGTTAGTGGTCGATCGTAGGATTATCGCGTGGGAGATATCGTCATCAATCGTCATCAACCAGTGTGTAAACGACACCCTCCCTTAGACCGACCCAGTAAAGCCAAATATATCAAACGCTGGTATTTTGTGAACTCACGAGCGCGCGAGCGCCGTGAGACAAATTGTTAATGAATATGGTGCATTTGGATGATTAGAGTGCAGAGTGTGCATTTTCGCACAACGGAATATTTGGGCTTAATGGGCCGAAAACGGGCCAATGGGCCAACAGCCCACTTTGGTAAAAAGACGAGGTAAGTACTTCCGATTACTTGGTAAACTTTAGAATGAGCATGAAACCCTAGCAATAGGTAATAATTATCAAATACCCTTATACATGAAAAATTATGATTTTACCCTAGAGATATTTTATTTTATCCAAAAGCATGATGTTCTGCTTTCTATGCCATGACATATTATTCTCGCTGTATGGGACATGGGTTTATATTGATGGAGGAAGCGCTTTGGCAGCCTCGCTGCAACCGTGGCCTCGCCACATATATATCTCTGCTCGTGACTTCGCTATAATATCCGCACCGCCACAGAACTGTGGCTTCGCCATATATATAAACATATATATCTGCTCGTGGCCTCGCCACAATATGTGTTTCGTGACTTCGCCATAAAATCGCCACCTCGCTGCAATTTCGTGGTTTGTAGCGGTTGGGTGGGTCGAGTAGTCTCCCACATGGTGTAAGGCTGGTACGGGGTGTTATGGATGGCTCTAGGTTGGGATTTCGCATTCATGATATATTTGTTCAGATCCGCTATGGGCCTATGAGTTTCATTCTCGATTGTATCGGGCCAAGGCCCGTATAAGTCCGACTGAGGTTTGATCTATTTTGGGCTATGGTTGGGTTATGTTACACACTGAGTGTACCAAACTCACCCTTTATTTTCATCTCTGCAAGAAATCCCCAACCATAATGGGCTTGGAGCTGTAAGGGCTTCGGAGTGGCCACATCATCTACAAAGTTGGTTTTTATAAGTTAGTTTATTTTTTATTATTTTTATATTCTGATTTAATTTTGGGTTTTAAGTTGTAATTGTAACGCCCCCACGCCCGAGACCGTCGCCGGAGTCGAGTATGAGCTGTTACTAAACTTAATTTAACATTTTTAGAACTTTGAATTATTTGTTTCTACATTCATAGCTTTCTAGCTACTTGCGTCATAGTCACCAGAAAAATCATATCTCGAGTTACAAAACTTGAAATCAAGATCCGTAAATTTTCCCTAAATCTAGACTCATATACCTATTTACAAATTTTTTTCTAGAATTTTTGGTTTGGCCAATTAGTACAGTTTATTAGTTAAAGTTACCCCTATTTCAGGACTTGACAGGACTGAACTCTGTTTACTACGAATCACATTTCTCTCTGTAAAAAAATTATATGACTATGAGGTTTGTTTCTCCTGAAACTAGACTCCATTAGTATTCTGAGAATATAAAATACACCACCTAATTATATTTTTACAATTTATGATGAATTTCTAAAGTTGGAACAGGGGATCCAGAAATCGCTCTGGCCCTGTTTCACTAAAATTCAAATATCTTCTAACATATAATTTTTTTACCTGTTTAGTTTGTTTTATGTGAAAATAGACATATTTAGCTTCAATTTCATATTTAATTAATCACAAAATTCGATTTCTACGATTTTTAGTAAATTTTCAAACTTACATCAGTGTTGCTGCAATGTTCTGTTTATGGCAAATTTCATCCTTTTTATGAGTTTTCATGAACTAGATATTCTATTAACCTTCCATGACATCAAACATAATCTAAACTAACCATTTCCATAACTTATCATTATCAAGCATTTTCTCAACCATTCCATCACCATATCATAAGATTATTTACACAAAATAGGTATATTGCTATACATGCCATACTTAAATTTTACAAGCCATTTACTAAAAAGTCTTCCAGATAGTGTGACCGAGCCTTCGACCTATCCCGACTCCTGAGCTGGCTTGTCCAAAACTACAATGAGTAAGAAGAAGGGAGTAAGCATAAATGCTTAGTAAGTTCATATGCAAATAATAAGTAACATATCAAAGCAATCATACCAAACAACATTAGCATGGTATCACCAAAACATATATCACATTTCTAATCATTTTTCATCATCTTATTACCTTATCGTTGTTGTATCAATACTCAACCCGAGGGTTAAGTACATACCTGTCCAAAGTATCCGCTTTACAACACTTACCATTACGCTCTCTTTTCATCTTGAGTATTCCTCCATTTGAGTAGAACCTTACTGCTGAACACATCGGAATATAATTCGATACATGGATAACTTGCACATAAGTGCCACATATGCAATCAAGCAATCATGTAACCCGCCCATAAGCGAACTCGCACTCAACTCAACGAGCTCGGGCGTCGCATCCATAAGTAAACTCGCACTCAACTCAACGAGCTCTGGATGCCTAGTTACATTCCACGAACTCTGACTCAACTCAACGAGTTCTGACATTCGCATCCATAAGTGAACTCCTGACTAACTCAACGAAGTTCGGATGCTCAACCATCCTAGTGACATGTCACTTGTATCCTAATCTATTCCTAAGGTTCAAATGGGATTTTCCTCGAACACATATCCTTGCCGCCTTCCGTAGGATGCCGAAAGCAATACTCTGTAAATAATTTATATTTAACAAGTAGCTCACTTAATTTGCATTTTATTCAAATTAACTGTAAAGCATATATTTCATAATAAAATCAGCATATCATATAATTGACATCAATAACTTAAAAATAACAATTATGCTACATTATTTACACATGAACTTACCTTTGGTACCAAAATACAAAGATTTTGCAATTTAGTCCACAATCTTTTCTTTTCCTCGATTGGGGTCGATTCCACGCCTTTCTTGATCTAAAATAACACATTTAGCTTATTTAATACTCACATTATCAAATTAATCCTTAATTTAAATTTTGGCAAAATTACAATTTTACCCCTAAACTTTTGCATATTTACACTTTTGCCCCTAGGCTTGGGATTAAACCTTATTCCTTATTCTTATGTTTTATAACATACTGATCACTTTTCTTCTATGGCAACATCAAATTCTCACTCTAACATGTACTTGTGACTATTAGGTATTTTTACCGACATTCCCTTTTACTCGCTTTTGCTTAAAATCGAGTAGTACAAGTTGTCTAACATAATTTAAAACCTCATATTCTATCATAAAACATCAAAATACACAAATTTCACCTATGGGTATTTTTCCAAATATAAACCCTAGTTTAAGTTATTGCTAGCATAAGCTTTATCGAGTTACCGGGATCTCAAAAACGTAAAAATCATTAAAAACCGGGCTTAGAATCACTTAATATGAAGCTTGAAAGTTGAAGAAACCCTAGCTATGGTGAGAGTAAAATTTGGCAGCAACCTTATGAAGAAGATGACCATTTTGTGTTATTTTTCCCATTTTATTTCATTTAATAACCAAATGACCAAAATGCCTCTCCTTACTAAACTTTCAAAAATTCCTTCCATGTCCTAATTTTTCCCATGAACTTAAAATTGGTCAAATTTCTATTTAAGACCTCCTAATTAATATTTCAAAGCAATTTCATACTAAAAACTTCGAGAATGCAAGTTTTACAACTTATTCGATTTAGTCCCTAACTTTAAATTAAGCATTTTATGCATAGAATTTCTTCACAAAATTTTCACACAATCATGTAATCATATCATAAACCTCAAAATAATTATAAAATAATTATTTTTATCTCATATTTTTGGTCACGAAACCACTATTCCGATGTGGCCCTAATTCGGGATATTACAACTCTCCCCCCTTGAAGGATTTTCGTCCTCGAAAATCTTACCAGTAAACAGATGTGGGTATTGATTTCTCATATTTTCTTCTGATTCCCATGTAGCTTCTTCTACTCCATGCTTTTGCCACAACACCTTCACAAGTGCAATATTTTTATTCCTTAGTTGTTTGACCTCTCGAGCTAAAATCTTAATCGGTTCTTCTTCATAGGTCATATCTGGTTGTAGTTCAATTTCTCTTGAAACCACATGTGAAGGATCCGAACGATACCGCGTAGAATATAGATACGTGGAACACATCATGAATCTTCTCTAATTCAGTGGTAATGCTAGCCGATATGCTACCGGTCCAACTTTTTCAATTATTTCATACGACCCAATAAAACGCAGACTTAATTTGCCCTTCCGCCCAAATCTAAGAATTTTCTTCCACTGAGACACCTTTAAAAATAGTTTATCACCAACTTGAAATTCAATGTCCTTTCGCTTTAAATCGCATAAGATTTTTGTCTATCTCAAGCAAATTTTCAAAACAATCTCGAATTACCTTCACTTTTTCTTCTGTTTCTTTTATTAGATCAACTCCATAAATCTGATTTTCCTTGAGTTCACCCCAATACAATGGCGCTCGACATTTACGACCATACAATGCTTCATAAGGTGCCATTTTCAAGCTCGTCTCGATAACTATTATTGTAAGCAAATTCTACCAACGGAAATATCTTTCCCAACTTCCTTGAAATTCCAATACACAACATCCGAGCATATCTTCAAGAATCTAATTTATTCTCTCCGATTGCCCATCGCTTTGTGGATGAAAAGCAAGACTAAAATTTAACTTTGTACCTAACGCTGCCTTGCAACTTTTTTGCCAAAACCGCGAGGTAAACCTTGGATCTCTATCTCAAATAATCGACAATGGTATTCCATGTAGTCTAACAATTTCTCTAACATATAGTTCAGCCAACTTGTTAAGAGAATAATCCGTGACGCATTCGTGATAAAATGAGCCGACTTAGTTAATTTGTCAACTATTACCCGTGATGGCATCTTTCTTTCCCGGAGTCAATGGCAATCCCGATACAAAATCCATAGTAATCCGGTCCCATTTCCATTCAGAACCATAATAGGCAAGTAATCCCAAGGCACTTGGTGTTCAAATTTTCACCGTTGACAAATTAAGCATTTGGACACAAACTCGATATATCCCTTTTATTCCATTCTACCAAGACATTTTCTTCAAGTCATTATACATTTTCATACTACCCGATGAATCGAGAAACAACTACTATGTGCTTCCTGTAGGATCTTTTGAATCAATTCTCATTCTTCTGTATACAAATTCGATCTTTAAACATTAAGCACCCATCGAACCGATTCTCAAATCGACTCAGATCAACTTCACACCGCTTTCTTGGCTTGCAAATCTTGATCATCTTTCTCGAGCTTCAAAAATCTCTTGTAAAACATCGGCTTTACTCTTAACTCGCTAGAATCGAACCATCATCTAACATTTTCAATTGAGTGTTCATAACTCTCAAAGCAAACAACAACTTTCTCGCTTAAAGCATCAAAGAACCACATTCGCTTTCCCGAATGATAATCAATAACAAGCTCGTAATCTTTCAATAACTCCAACCATCTTCGCTGCCTCAAATTCAAGTCTTTTGGGACATCAAGTACTTAAGACTTTTTGTGGTCGGTATGTACCGACACTTTTCACCATACAAATAATGTCACAAATCTTCAAAGCAAACACCATCGCAGCCAATTCCAAATCGTGAGTAGGATAATTCCTCTCATGAGGTTTTAATCGCCTCAAGCATAAGCCACCACTTTTCCTTCTTGCATGAGCACACACCTCAAACCATTTAGAGAAGCATCACTATACACCACAAATTCTTTACCCCGATTCAGCTATACTAATACTGGTGCCTCTATTAATAACTTTTTCAATTCTTCAAAACTCATTGACATTCTTCCGTCCATTCAAATTTAACATTCTTTCTGAGTAGTCTAGTTATAGGAGCAAAGAATTATAGAAAATCCATTTACAAACCGCCAATAATACCCAAATAGCCCCAAGAAACTTCTAACTTCATTTACATTTTTCTATGGTTTCCAATCAACAATGGCTGAAATTTTACTAGATCAACCCGTATACCATCACCAAACAATATGACCCAAAAATCCAACTTCCCGAGCCAAAATTCACTTTTACTAAACTTAGCATACAACCGCTTATCTCTCAAAGTTTGCAAACTATCCTCAAATGCTCAAAGATGCTCATCTCATCTTTTGAATAAATTAAAATATCATCTATAAACACCACAACAAATTTGTCCAAGTATGGTCGAAATATGCGATTCATTAAATCCATAAACACAAAGCAGAGCATTTGTCAACCCGAATGGCATAACTAAAAATTCATAATGACCATACTTTGTTCTAAAAGCGCTTTTAGGCACATCCGACTCTTTTACCCGCAGCTTGGTAATACCTGATCTCAAGTCAATCTTTGAAAACCATGTCGCTCCTTTTAGCCGATCAAACAAATCATCAATTCTTGGCAACGGATACTTGTTTTTGATTGTCACCTTGTTTAACCGTCGATAATCAACACACAACCTCATAGAACCATCCTTTTTTTCACAAATAACACGGAGCACCCCAAGGTGAAAAATCGATCTCACAAAGCCTTTATCACCAACTCTGCAATTGCGACTTTAATTCTTTCAACTCTACCGTGCCATTCTATACGGAGCAATCGAGATCGAGTTGTTCCTGTATCAAAACAATACCAAATTCTACTTCCCCGATCGAGGCAAACCCGTAATTTTTCCGAAATACGCCCCGCAAATTCACACACAATCGGCACCGATTCAACTTTTTTTCAACTTCTTTTGTATTAATTACATACGCCAAATAAGCTTCATAACCCTTTCTCGTATATCTTTGAGCCGACATTGAAGAAATCACACTAGGCAATGCCTCTCGATTTATCCGATTCAACCCGCAGAGTTTCACCATTTTCACACTTTAATTCTATAACCTTTTCTTTGCAGCTTTATTATAGCATCATGCAATGTCAACCAATCCATACCCAAAATAATATCAAACTCATCAAACGGCAACAACATCAAGTCGGCCGTAAAGTAATGACCTCAATCGTTAAAGGACATTTCTTACATACTTTATCAACAATCACACATTTGCCTAACTGATTCGACACTCTAATCATAAATTCTGTGTTCTCAACAGTATATTCATACTAGACACCAATTTCATGCACACATATGAATGAGTAGAACTGGATCAATCAAAGTAATAACATTAACATTATAGAGAGAAAATGTACCGTAATCACATCGGGTGAGGAAGCATCTTTACGCGCTTTAATAGCATAAGTTCTAGCCGGAGCCCTTACTTCAGGTCTAATCGAGCATCCTCGCTACATTCTTACCGCTTGCTTCACTCCCACTTTTCTTGGATATCTTCCTCTCGAATCCGCACTCACTTGTTTTTGTATTCTGAATTTTTCTTTTCAGCTCTCTCTCTCGCGCTTCTAATAAAATGATTTGGAGAACCACATCGAAAACATTCATTTGCTCGCATAGACCAAAATGATTTCTACCACACCGCTAGCATTCGGTTTTAACAAATCTCGAGTTCCCTACACTGGCGGCCGAAGTAGTCTGGGACTTAGGACCCACATTTTGCTTCTTATAATTCCCATATGATTGCCCAAATGAAACTTGGGAACGAGGATTCATATTTCTTGACTTTCCAAAGTTGCCGTGAGAATGAACCGCTTCATCGGTCTTTTCTTCCAATTTCTAGTCTCACTTCTACCTTTTCTTCTCTTTAAGTAGTTCTTCTACCTTACAAGCTCGATCAACCAATACTACCATTTCTTTTAATTCAAGAATTCCAACAAATACCTTGATATCTTCGTTAAGCCCATCTTTAAATCGTCAGCACATCTTGGCCTCTGAGGAACATACTCTCCGCATACTTACTTAATCGAACAAACTCTCTTTCATATTCTCAGAATCACATATTACCTTGCTTCACTCAAGAAATTCTTTACGCTTCGATCAATAAATCTTTCACTAATATATTTCTTCCAAACTCTTCTTGAAAGAATTCCTGTGTTACTTCTCTTTCGTACCACCAAATCAAAGTCTTCCACCAATTATAGGCTGAATCCTCAACAAAGATATAGTGCATTTCAAACATTCTTCAGTGTACAAGATAATTCATCAAATACCCTGATAGAATTTTCAAGCCGTAGCTCGCTTTCTGCATCATCATCAATATTTGCCTTAAATTCTTCTACCCTTGTTTACGAATTCTATCAACTGAGTTCTGTGAAGTTTTATCATATCCACACCCCGAGGCATCGGGGTACTGGTTGAGGAATTGGGGAGGTGGGGAGGTCGTACATTTGGGTTCGCATTTAACGGACTCAAAGGTACCATGCACTCATCATTTGGAGAAAGGCTTCCTGTCCCTTTCTCCTCCTCCCCGACCAATAGTAGGAGGTGGATTTTCACGGCGCTACTCCTTCACTGAGTTGGCGACATTACTCTCTTCATCTCGCCACACTGGATCGGATCCATTTACTATAAAAAATCATTTAAAAGGTCAAGTCGCCACACTATCACAATTTATACATATGGCATGTATAGCAAAATTCGTGACATACAACACGTAGTCCGAGAATCGACTAAACTCGCTCGATACCACTAAATGTAACGCCCCACGCCGAGACCGTCACGAGTCGAGTATGAGGTGTTACTAAACATAATTTAACATTTTTAGAACTTTGGATTATTTGTTTCTACATTCATAGCTTTCTAGCTACTTGCGCCACAAAATACAAGAAAATCATATCTCGAGTTACTTAAACTCAAAATTAAGATCCGTAAATTTTCCCCCGAATCTAGACTCACATACCTATTTAATATTTTTTATAGAATTTTTGGTTGAGCCAATTAGTACAGCTTTATTAGTTAAATTTACTCCTGCTTTCGTGACTTGACTGACTCGACTCTGCTTACTCCGAACCACATTTCTCTCTGTAAAAAATTAATATAACTATGAGGTTTGTTTCTCCTGAAACTAGACTTAATGAGGATTCTGATAATATAAAATAAACCACCTAATTATATCTGTACAATTTTGGAACAGGGGATCCAGAAATCGCTCGGGCCCTATTTCACTAAAATTCAAATATCTTCTAACATATAATTCCTTTACCTGTTTAGTTTGTTTTATGTGAAGCTAGACATATTGAGCTTCAATTTCATATTTAATCCATCACCAAATTCCATTTCTACGATTTTTAGTAAATTTTCAAACTCACATCAGTGTTGCTGCAATGTTCTGTTTATGGCAAATTTCATCCTTTTTATGAGTTTTCATGAACTAGATATTCTATTAACCTTCCATGACATCAAACATAATCTAAACTAACCATTTCCATAACTTATCATTATCAAGCATTTTCTCAACCATTCCATCACCATATCATAAGATTATTTACACCAAATAGGTATATTGCTATACATGCCATACTTAAATTTTACAAGCCATTTACTAAAAAGTCTTCCACATAGTGTGACCGAGCCTTCGACCTATCCCGACTCCTGAGCTGGCTTGTCCAAAACTACAATGAGTAAGAAGAAGGGAGTAAGCATAAATGCTTAGTAAGTTCATATGCAAATAATAAGTAACATATCAAAGCAATCATACCAAACAACATTAGCATGGTATCACCAAAACATATATCACATTTCTAACCATTTTTCATCATCTTATTACCTTATCGTTGTTGTATCAATACTCAACCCGAGGGTTAAGTACATACTTGTCCAAAGTATCCATTTTACAACACTTACCATTACGTCTCTTTTCATCTCGAGTATTCCTCCATTTGAGTAGAACCTTACCCGTTGAACACATCGAAATATAATTCGGATACATGGATAACTTGCACATAAGTGCCACATATGCAATCAAGCAATCATAACCCCGCCCATAAGCGAACTCTGACTCAACTCAACGAGCTCGGGCGTCGTGATCCATAAGTGAACTCGGACTCAACTCAACGAGCTCGGATGCCTAGTTACATTTCACGAACTCGGACTCAACTCCACGAGTTCGGACATTCGCATCCATAAGTGAACTCGGACTCAACCCAACGAGTTCGGATGCTCAACCATCCTAGTGACATGTCACTTGTATCCTAATCTATTACTAAGGTTCAAATGGGATTTTCCTCGAACACATATCCTTGCCGTCTTCCGTAGGATGCCGAAACCAATACTCGGTAACAATTTATATTTAACAAGTAGCTCACATAATTTGCATTTTATTCGAAATTAACCAGAAAGCATATATTTCATAATAAAAATCAGCATCTCATATAATTGACATCAATAACTTAAAAATAACAATTGTGCTACATTATTTACACATGAACTTACCTTGGTACCAAAATACAAAGATTTTGCAATTTAGTCCACAATCTTTTCTTTTCCTCGATTGGGGTCGATTCCACGTCTTTCTTGATCTAAAATAACACATTTAGCTTATTTAATACTCACATTATCAAATTAATCCTTAATTTAAATTTTGGCAAAATTACAATTTTACCCCTAAACTTTTGCATATTTACACTTTTGCCCCTAGGCTCGGGATTAAACCTTATTACTTATTCTTATGTTTTATAACATTCTGATAACTTTTCTCTTCTATGGCAACATCAAATTCTCACTCTAACATGCACTTGTGACTATTAGGTATTTTTACCGATTAAGCCCTTTACTCGCTTTTTTTAAAATCGAGTAGTACAAGTTGTCTAACATAATTTAAAACCTCATATTCTATCATAAAACATCAAAATACACAAATTTCACCTATGGGTATTTTTCCAAATATAAACCCTACGTTAAGTTATTGCTAGCATAAGCTTTATCGAGTTACCGGGATCTCAAAAACATAAAAATCATTAAAAACGGGGCTTAGAATCACTTACTATGAAGCTTGAAAGTTGAAGAAACCCTAGCTATGGTGAGAGTAAAATTTGGCAGCAACCTTATGAAGAAGATGACCATTTTGTGTTATTTTTCCCATTTTATTTCATTTAATAACCAAATGACCAAAACGCCCCTCCTTACTAAACTTTCAAAAATTCCTTCCATGTCCTAATTTTGCCCATGAACTTAAAATTGGTCAAATTGCTATTTAAGACCTCCTAATTAATATTTCAAAGCAATTTCATACTAAAAACTTCTAGAATGCAAGTTTTGCAACTTATTCGATTTAGTCCCTAACTTCAAATTAAGCATTTTATGCATAGAATTTCTTCACAAAATTTTCACACAATCATGCAATCATATCATTAACCTCAAAATAATTATAAAATAATTATTTTTATCTCGAATTTGTGGTCACGAAACCACTATTCCGATTAGGCCCTAATTCGGGATATTACAGTAATAAGGCCGCTATATAAATTTCTCTTTTCGCTGTGGTTTTTATTTTCTGATTATATTTATACTATGTCAAAACTGCTAGTGTTAGGCTGCGCGGGTTTTTAAAACTAATGAACATTTTCAAGACTCAACAAGCATGACAAATGGATAGCCTAAAGATTTATAAACCGGCTTTTCATTCAATTGCTGTTTTTGCAAAGACCACCCTAATCACTTAAACCAACGAATGCATACTAAGTCGTAACTCCATGTGACACGTCAGATCTGGCCATAACATCTAGGCCGGGTCTGGGGTGTTACATATACAGCATTAATGCATTAGTTTATATAAAATTCAATTGTTTTGCATATTAATACAAAATAAAAACATGCATTCGGTTATATATATATAACCCATTTCATTACATTATCATTTTGACTAACCAAACTCATTTGTATATAATCGTAAATTTACAAATAACGAACAAAACTATATAGTTATACACATATACTTGTCTACCATAATATAAAAGCATATATGTAGACACTCAATTTTGCCCGGGCCCAGAAATAAGTCCAAAAACAAAAATAATAAACCCAAAAAAAAAACAAAGTCCAAGTTCAGTCCAAAATTAAAAATATAATTTGGCCCGATCGGAATGGCCCATTACTTGAAAAGATTTAAGGTCCATCTACAAGCTTAACTCATATGGAAATATAATCTTCAATGATATGCAATATTAGATATGATATGCAATCTTAGATATGATACAATCTTAGATATGATTGCAATCTTAGATATGATATGCAATCTTAGATATGATACAATCTTAGATATGATTGCAATCTTAGATATGATATGCAATCTTAAAAGATATGATTTTGTAATCTTAGAGATTTAATTTGTAGATACCTTTTAATCTTAACTGTTGATGTAGTTGATCTGTACCGTTGGATTTGAGAAGGTTCAACTATAAATAGAGGCCTCTCCCTTCATTGTAAACACACTGGAGTTTTGGGAAACAATAAAAATTTTTGAGAGCTTTCACTCAAATTTCTCTCCCTCTTACGTTCTTATTTTCTACGGTTTGTTCTTATTTTATTCTTTGTTCATCTTTGTTTTTCAACCCTTTTTATTTTGATTTAATCCATGTTTCCCTGATTTATTTTATATATTTTAATTTTTTAATAATTTTAGTATCATATCAAACTATTTCATTTTTTAATAATTTTTTTTAGTATTACTCTTAGTAAATTATTTTTTAAATTTTACTCAAATTATTATTTTAAAAAAATATATTTCATTTAATTGTCATATTTTATCCCAAAGTTTTTCTAAAATGAGGCAATATTTTTCGTATTTAGGAATTCGGAAAATAGTGCCCTAACATGCTGGGTTGCGATTTCTCGTTTGTCTAAATGCCTAAAGTATCATTCTAAATAGATTTTGTAAATCACGAGATGATTTCAGTTACGAGAGTTTAAGAATATCGTGTCTTATCATGCTGGATGTGATGTTTGTATTCTTTCAGAGCTAAGGAATCTCGATTTTTTAACTTAAATAATTCTGGTTTTAAAAAAGGGATCCTATTTTTAAATCCTTTCAAAATTTTGACATTAAGACAGAAAACTATTCAATTTGGTACCAATTTTGGGCGTTGCGAAGGTGCTAATCCTTCCTCGTACGTAACCGAATCCCGAACCTGATTTCTTAATTTTCGTAGACCAAAACGTTTTATAAGGTGATCCAATCACACCTAAAAAGGTTGGTGGCGACTCCCGTTTTCGTTTTTCAAAAGTCGATCCCCGTTTTTCAAACATCCCTTTAAAAAATGGTTTCGACAGCTTGGCGACTCCACTGGGGAACAATAAGAGAGTCAAGCCGTAAAATTGATTGATTTCTGTCCTTTTATCGAAATTTGAATACTCGATTTGAAAACTATGATCTTTTTTTTCATGTGTTTGTTGCATATGTTTGTTATTTTTCTCGCACACATTGCATTTGCATGACCGTTGTGGTCGCACCCTTAAGTGGGAGCGAGAAGCTAAGCTTTCGTGAAGTTTTCACCTCCGCAAGAGTTAGTGGATTACTTCCGGGATATATTTGTACCTATGTCTTCGTGAGATTTTCATCTCCGCATGGTCATAGGGAAATGTATCCTCCTAAATCGAACTTGGTCCATATGAGCCTATAATGGGTGAGGATCGAGGAATCTGCTAGTTTAGGTACCCTTGCTTTAGAACTGAACTACATATAGTGAACTTTAAGTGCTTGCTCTAGGTAGTATGGTGATGACCTTTAGTACCTACCTTTATAAGTGCTTGTTTATTACATCTTTTTATATGATACTAACTTGTTTTTTTTATTTTCTCATCATCGTATATCATTCATCATTAAAAGGTGTCGATTCAAGGTTCGATTTCTGAGTTAGGAAGTTTTGTAATAAGGAACGAATATCTTAAAGTGGAGGACAACTCTTGCATTTGTGTGTGGTCAGAGAAAACCCAGTTAGAGAAAGGAGATAGTGTCACCGAGGGATATACATCAGAATTGTGGGACTTTACTCGTATCAGTTTGACACAGAATATTTTTGGGAGATGAAGGACATTTGGGCCCAATGGGATGACGAGGCTAGACAGCTTTTCTTTCAGACTTATGGAGATCTTTCTTATTTGCTAGATATTAAGGTAGATAAACATCTGTTTCGAGCTATGGTACAGTTCTGAAACCCTGCTTATAGTTGCTTTACATTTGGAGAGGTAGATGTAGTGCCTACTTTGGAGGAGTATACAACCTTGCTTCGCTGTCCGAGAATTCAAGGTAACAAAGCTTATGTTAGGCCTGCTAGTCTCCAATTTTCGTGAGGAAATTAGTGATGATCACAAGGATGAGTGAGCAGTGGGCTGTAGCTCGAGTATAGCAAAAGGGCGATAGTAAGTGCATTCCATGGGCCATTTTGAGGGATCTGATATTGACACACCCAGATGTGACGAAGAAGGTCAACGTTTTGGCCTTAAGTATTTACGGCTTGGTAATTTTCCTGAAGGCGATAGGGCACATAGATGAGGCAGTCGTAGATTTGTTTGATCGTATTGGTAAACAGAACACACCGGTGCTAGCAATCCTAGCTGAGACGTTTATATCCTTGAAGTACATGTCGGAGAGCCAGTGAAATAGATTCATTGGATGCGCACAGTTGTTGTTAGTATGGTTCCATAGTCACTTTTGGAAGCTTGAGAAGGTTCCTTGCCGAGTGTTCTTTGAGGGTTATTCATCCTTAAAGGAAGCAGCAACTACACTAAGGAGAGACGATATTATAGAAGAAAAGTCGATGGATATTCTTCAGAATCTTTGAGAGGAGGAGGTTTTGTGGAAAGCACCTTGGGTGACTCCTAATGAAGTCCTTTATCGCTGCGGTAGTTTTGATTGGGTACCTCTTCCTGGGATTTGGGGAGTCGTTGGCTATGCACCGTTACTCATCCTAAAGTAATATAAAGCGGGGCAGTTCAAATAGAGGTCGAGAGTTATCTTTGTTATCAGATAGGGTTAAGACTCTAGGCCTACGAGCGAAAGCGTATTTGTAATACGTTTTATGAAAAGACTTTTGTTCCTTAAATAACGTTTTCTAAAATGAAACTGAATCGAGATCGATACCTTTTTGCATTCATGCATTTGCATTACATTACATCAAAGAAAAGAAGGTGTTGATTCGAAATTCGATTCCTAAATAGAATAGTTTGTCATAAGGAAATGAATTTCTTGATAAAGTGGATTATAGTGCGATTGTCAAAATATAGTCCAAGTAAACACAATGAGAGAAAGCTGGTAGTCCACGGAGGAATACATGACGTAATTGCCAGAGATTCAAGCCAACAAAGGCATGATGAGAGAAAGCCGGAAGTCCACGAAGGAATACATGACTTGATTTAATTGCCAACGAAGATTATCCAAGAGTCGGCACTTTTTGATGAGTATCATGGAGATAAGCAAGCAAGAGATCGAGGCTCAGATTAAGCAGCAAGGAGCTAGCAAAGGCATCTTTTGGAAAATTTATAGGATTCAACCATAAAGAAAAGATCAGCGTTTACTTGGACTATGAAGGGCAAGACCGCATATGTAATCTATTTTCATGTAAAGAAATCTGTTTTCTAGAAAAGTTATTCTAATGGAATTGAATTCAAGATCAACATCTCCTTTTCTTTTGCATTCATGCATTTTCATTTCATCACATCAATGCATTTAAATCCATAAAAAGACCCTAATTAAGGTTAAAAAGAGAAAGAAAGAGAGAAGAGGGTCACGGCTTAGCAAAAAGAAGACGCTCCCTTACATATCCTAGACTTTTGTATCAGGAGGGATAGCTTACCTGGAGATAGGGATGTTTGGAAATGAAAATCATTCCATCAATGCCATACATGAAGAAGGGACTGATTAAGGAAACCTTGAGGGCATTCGCCCTTACGAACCAGGAAGCTCTCTGAACAATTGGACTGCGGAGGAACTTCTTGTAGTCTTTAGGAATTTTTCAGAATAATTCTCGAAACATTCTTGTTACTCTAGGGCCTAGGAGTAATAGGATTACATTTGTGGAATGGGCTTACGATCATCTATTATTTTTTTAGTAAAACATAACTTTTATCAATTTGAACGAGTATTATTTCGTTTTTATCAACCAATATTCAGTTAAACTTTTGCAATTCTTATTCTTTCATTTGTAGCACATAAATAATCATTTTTAAATTCATTCATTCTTTGTATATTCTTTATACTTCACAGGTCCCTAGATATCAATGACATGAGCACTGATATTACAAATCCTGATTTCTCTTGTAAGCAAGACATGTGTTTAGAGGAATCTTAGGATTTTGAAGATGTCCAGGATTGTGATGTGTCTCCGGATCTGTTGAGGATGGTAAAACAGGAGGAGAAATAAATCATGCCCCATGAGAAAGAGGCAATAGAGAATGTAACCCTAGAGGAAGGGAAAGAGGTGAAAATTGGCACGCATATTGCTGAGGACACAAGGCAAGGACTGATTGAGTTGCTACGTGAGTTCAAGGATATCTTCGTATGGTCCTATCAAGATATGCCAAGGTTAAATACCGATATTGTGGTGCATCGTCTTCCAATAGGATAGGATTGTAAGCCAGTCCAACAAAAGTTGCGAAGAATGAGGCCAGATATCGTATTGAAGATAAAGGATGAAGTCAAGAAGCAGTTCGATGCAGGATTCTTACAAGTGGTGAAGTACTCTGAATGGGTAGCTAACATTGTACCAGTCCCTAAGAAGGATGGAAAGGTACGAATGTACATTGATTACATAGATCTGAACAAAGCTAGCCCAAAAGATAATTTTCCTCTGCCGCACATAGACACTTTGGTAGACAACACAGCGGGATATTCATTGTTATCCTTCATGGATGGTTTCTCGGGGTACAACCAAATAAAGATGCATCCGGAAGACATGGATAAAACCACTTCCATAACATTGTGGGGCACATTTTGTTACAAAGTAATGCCGTTTGGATTGAAGAATGCAGACATACCAACGGGCTATGGTGAACTTATTCCATGATATGATGCACAAGGAGATCGAAGTGTATGTTGATAACATGATTACTAAATCTCGAATGTAAAAGGAACATATTGAAGTTTTGAAGGAGCTGCTCCAGAGATTACTAAGTTTCAGTTAAAACTTAATCCAGCAAAGTGCACTTTTGGAGCTAGGTCGGGGGATGTTATTAGGCTTTGTGGTCAGCGAAAAGGGAATAGAAGTTGACTCAGACAAAGTTAGAGCCGTACGAGATTTTCCTCCACCACGTACTTAGAAGGAAGTTCGGGGTTTTCTTGGAAGGTTGAATTATATTGCTCGGTTTATTTTACAATTAACTGAGAAATGTGATCCTATATTTTGCCTCCTTAGAAAACACAACCAAGGTACGTGGAATGAGGAATGCCAGGATGCCTTTGATAAAGTCAAGCAATACTTGCTAAACACTCCAGTACTGTCCCCACCTAGTCCGGATAAACCATTAATTCTATACTTATCAGTGTTTAGTAATTCTATGGGATGTGTGCTTGGTCAACATGACGAATAAGGAAGAAAAGAGAAGGCAATATACTACCTCAGCAAGAAATTCACAGAGTGTGAGATGAGATATTTGCCAATTGAGAAATTGTGTTGTGCTTTAATCTAGACGAGTCGAAGGTTGAGGCAATATATGTTATATCATACAACTTGGCTAATTTTAAAACTTGATCCATTAAAGTACATGATGGAGTCAACAGCACTAAATGGAAGAATAGCAAGGTGGCAAATATTGCTTTCAGAATTTGACATAGTCTATGTGAGTCAAAAGGCTATAAAAGGGAGTGCGATAGCAGAATTTCTGGCAAGCAGAGCTCTAGAAGATTATGAGGCATTAAACTTTGATTTCCCTAATGAGGAGTTGTTATATATGGCAACTATTGAAGAACGTCCACGGAATATGAACTTTGACGGCGCATCCAATGCGGTAGGAAATTGAATTGGGGCAGTCTTGTTATCCCAAAATGGGGATCATTATCCATTCACATGTAAATTAGATTTTGATTGCACAAACAATATGGCCGAGTATGAAGCGTGCATCATGGGACTCCGAGCGGCTATAGAGCGAGGAATAAGAACCTTAGAAGTATATGGAGACTCTGAATTAGTAATTTACCAGCTTAAAGGTGAATGGGAGATAAGGGATCCTAAATTGATCAATTATCGAAAGGTAGTTTTAGGGTTACTTGAGGAGTTCGATGACATCACTTTCAATTATATCTCATGAGACGAAAACCAAATGGCAGATGCTCTAGCAACCTTGGCTTCAATGATTAAAGCGAATAAAGAAGAGGAGATGAAACCCATTCAGATAAGTATCTTTGAGGCTCCAGCTCGTTGTTGCAACATTGAGGAAGAAGAAAAGGATGATAACCCTTGGTATCAGGATATATTGCGATATGTGAGAGATTGTAAATACCTGCAATGTGCAACTGAAAATGATAAGCGAACTTTTAGGAGATTAGCCTGCGACTACGTTTTGGATGGGGACATCTTATACAAAAGAAGAAAGGACCAAGTACTGTTGAGATGTGTTGACTCCAAGGAAGCTAAGTTAATCTTGGAAGAAGTTTACGAGGGTGTTTGTGGGACGCACACTAATGGTTTCACGATGGCTAGACAAATCATGAGGTTTGGATATTATTGGTCTACTATGGAAGGGGATTGTATCAACTACGCCAAGAAATGCCATAAATGTCAGATTTATGGAGACAAGATTCATGCACCACCTTCACCTCTACATGTTATGACTTCTCCATTGCCTTTTTCTATGTGGGGCATGGATGTCATTGGACCAATATCACCAAAAGCTTCAAATGGGTATCGCTTTATTTTTGAGGTCATTGATTACTTCACGAAGTGGGTAGAGGTTGCTTATTATGCGAATGTTACTAAGTCGGCTGTGAGTCGATTCTTGAAGAAAGAGATCATTAGTCGATATGGGATGCCTGAAAGAATCATATCGCATAATGCATTGAACTTGAACAACGTAATGATAGCGTAAGTTTGCAATCAATTCAAGATTAAGCATCATAACTCTTCTTCGTACGCCCAAAAATGAATGGGGCGAAGAGAAGTAGCCAACAAGAACATCAAGAGGATAGTGGGGAAGATAACTGAGACTTATAGAGATTGGCATGAGAAGCTACCGTTTGCACTCATTGCCTATCAAATATCTGTCAGAACCTATACTAGGGCAACTCCTTTCTCGTTGGTTTATGAGATGGAAGCAGTGTTACCCATTGAAGTGGAAATACCGTCTCTCCGAGTCTTGTTAGAGATAAAGTTGGATGAAGCTGAATAGATACAATCGCGATATGATCAGTTCAACTTGATTGAGGAAAAGAGGCTAAGGGCCATTCGTCATGGTCAGATGTATCACAAGCGAATGATGCGAGCTTACAACAAGAAAGTGCGACCAAGAGAATTCCACAAGGGGGATCTTGTGCTGAAAAAGATCCTTCTCATTCAGAAGGACTTTAGGGGAAAATGGATGCCGAATTGGGAAGGGCCGTATGTCGTGAAGAAGACCTTCTTTTGCGGTGCATTGATCTTAATGGAAATGGATGGGAAGAGTTTACCCAATCTAGTGAATTCAGACTCAGTCAAAAAGTACTTTGTCTAAAGGAGAGGAGAATTCAGGGTGAAAACCCGCAAAGGGTACCTTGGGACCAAAAGGGGTTTTAAGTTGAAAACCTGAAAGGGCAGCTCAAATTTTGAAGAGCACACGGTAATCTTGCTATATCTGATTCAACAAAGAGCAAAGCGCGTTGCATATCGGGGCATCAACAAAGTACTTTGGATCTTTTAAACACATGTTGAACTCAAGAAAGTCTTCATGGAGCTGGTGTATAGACGCTCAAGCGGTGATATCTAGGGCATTTAACTGTTGTCCTGTTTGCTATCTTTAGAATCTCTTTCTTCTCAAAGATAGGCTATCAGATTAATTCCCTTTGTATTTTTGACAAAATTCATTCAAATCTAATTATTCTCAAGATTAAATTCATATTCCATTATTTTTAAAGTATGTTGCATTAAAGTAATGATAGATGAACTAAATAATTTTCACAAATGAAGTTTTGCTCATTACTCTGGAAATTTCTAGATAATACAAGAAACTAAAACAGAACAATTGTTCGAAGAATTCACGTAAGTGATGTTTGAAAGAACTCGAGGAAATTTTTTCTTTAGTCCAAAATGATGATTGGACAAATCAAACGATTCGATCCTAAGAGAGGATCATCTTACAGACATTTTTGGTGGGTCATAACATTTGAAGAATGGTACAAACCCACAGGCTGAGTAGGAATGATACTTCGAGAGAAATAAGGATAAACTTCGATGAAAGAATTAGTGGTAACGTCTGGAATAGGGGTTATATTCATAAACATTTTGCATTATAACAGGTTTAATTAGGATCATTTGACTCACTTCGATCATAGCATCCTAATCATTAGGCATGAACTCATACACATTATACAGGTTATGTCCTTCAAGGGACAATGAAGATTGATGCGCCTTAACCCCCTAAGCAGTAGGGTAATAGGCTAAAGCATAACAGATTTGATCTTCAGGTGTTTACGCTAAAGCAGATCCAAGATGATTTAACACCTCTGTATTGTCAAAGAACAAATCGAAGAAACAGATTTGGCATATCCATATTCGACGGAGAGCAGATCGAAGACATAGCAGATCTAACCTTCGGATGTTTTCACATCGAAGTAGATCCAAGATGATTTGGCATCCTTGCGTTTACAAGGAGCAGATCAAAGACATAGCAGATTTGGCTTTCACGTGTTTACGCTGAAGCAGATCTAAGATGATTTGGCATCTCTGTACTGTCAGAGAACAAATCGAAGAAACAGATTTAGCATCTCTATATTCGACGGAAAGCAGATCGAAGATATAGAAGATCTGACCTTCGTTGAAGCAGATCCAAGATGATTTGGCATCTCTGTATTAGACGGGGAGCAGATCGAAAATACAGTAGATCTGACCTTCATTGAAGCAGATCGAAGATTATTTGGCATCTTTGTATTAGATGGGAAGCAGATCGAAGACATAACAGATCTGACCTTTATGTGTTTACATCGAAGCATATCCAAGATGATAGATTTGGCATCTTTGTATTAGACGGGGAGCAAATCGTAGATAACAGATTTGGAATCTCTGTATTAGACGGGGAGCAGATTGAAGAAGCAGATTTGGCGTCTCTGTATTAGACGGGGAGCAGATCGAAGATAACAGATTTGGCGTCTCTGTATTAGACGAGGAGCAGATCAAAGATAGCAGATATCGCCTTCCTGAGTTGCAGTGACCAGATTGAAGCCGTCAAGAGGCCATTAAAAGAAGATTAAGGATCAAGAACTCAAGACTCGGCGAGCCCGGGCAAAATTGGTCCTTTTATAGTCTTTGCTCTATTCTTGTTACATAGCAATGAGCAAAGAGGGGTAGCTACAGACACTCAATTTTGCCCGGGCCCAGAAATAAGTCCAAAAACAAAAATAATAAACCCCCAAAAAAAAACAAAGTCCAAGTTCAGTCCAGAAATACAAATATAATTTGGCCCGATCGGAATGGCACATTACTTGAAAAGATTTAAGGTCCATCTACAATCTTGACTCATATGGAAATATAATCTTCAATGATATGCAATCTTAGATATGATATGCAATCATAGATATGATACAATCTTAGATATGATTGCAATCTTAGATATGATATGCAATCTTAGATATGATACAATCTTAGATATGATTGCAATCTTAGATATGATTTGCAATCTTAGAAGATATGATTTTGTAATCTTAGAGATTTAATTTGTAGATACCTTTTAATCTTAACTGTTGATGTAATTGATCTGTACCATTGGATTTGAGAAGGTTCAACTATAAATAGAGGCCTCTCCCTTCATTGTAAACACACTGGAGTTTTGGGAAATAGTAAAAATTTTTTAGAGCTTTCACTCAAATTTCTCTCCCTCTTACGTTCTTATTTTTCTACGGTTTGTTCTTATTTTATTCTTTGTTCATCTTCATTTTTCAACCCTTTTTATTTTGATTTAATCCATGTTTCCCTGATTTTTTTTATATTTTTTAATTTTTTAATAATTTTAGTATAATATCAAACTATTTCATTTTTTAATAATTTTTTTTAGTATTACTCTTAGTAAATTATTTTTTAAATTTTACTCAAATCATTATTTAAAAAAATATATATTTCATTTAATTGTCATATTTTATCCAAAAGTTATTCTAAAATGAGGCAATATTTTTCGTATTTAGAAATACGGGAAATAGTGCCCTAACATGCTGGGTTGCGATTTCTCGTTTGTCTAAATGCCTAAAGTATCATTCTAAATAGATTTTGTAAATCACGAGATGATTTCAGTTACGAGAGTTTAAGAATATCGTGTCCTATCATGCTGGATGTGATGTTTGTATTCTTTCAGAGCTAAGGAATCTCGATTTTTTAACTTAAATAATTTCGATTTTAAAAAAGGGATCTTATTTTTAAATCCTTTCAAATTTTTGACATTAAGACAGAAAACTATTCAATTTGGTACCAATTTTGGGCGTTACGAGGGTGCTAATCCTTCCTCGTACATAACCAACTCCCGAACCTGTTTTCTTAATTTTCGTAGACTAAAACATTTTATAAGGTGATCCAATCACACCTAAAAAGGTTGGTGGCAACTCCCGTTTTCATTTTTCAAAAGTCGATCCCCGTTTTTCAAACATCCCTTTAAAAAATGATTTCGACAGCTTGGCGACTCCACTGGGGACTTATAAGAGAGTCAAGCCAAGAAATTGATTTTTTTGTGTCTTAATGTCAAAAGTTTGGAAAATCTTAAAATATTGATCAAGTTTACATGTGTTGGTTGCATATGTTGTTACTTTAATTTCACACATTGCATTTGCATGACTGTTGGTCACACCTTTAAGTGGGAGTGAGAAGCTACGCTTTCGTGAGGTTTTCACCTTCGTATGAGCTAGTGGATTGCTTCCGGGATACTGTACCTATGTTTTCGTGAGATTTTCATCTCCACATGACCATAGGAAAATGTGTTCCCTTGAACTGAACTTGGTCTATATGAGCCTATAATGGGTGAGGACCGAGGAATCTGCTGGTTCAGGTACCCTCACTTTAGAACTAAAACTCATATAGTGAACCTTAAGTGCTTACCCTAGGGACTATGGTGATAGCTTTTAGTAAACTACCCTTATAAGTGTTTGTTTGTTATACTTTTATACGATACTAATCTATTTTGTTTTGCTATCGTTGCATGTCATTCAACATTCAAAGGTATCGATTCACGGTTCGATTTGTGGGTTAGAAAGTTTTGTAATGGGGAACGAATATATTGATAAAGTGGAGGATAATGCCTCTGTCTGTACCTGGTCAGAGAAAACCCAGTTAGAGAAAGGAGATAGTGTCACTGAGGGGCATACATCAGAGTTATGGGACTTCACCCGTATTAATTCGACGCAAAATGAGTTTCAGGAGTTGAGAGACATTTGGGCCTAATGAGATGACGAGGCTAAGCAGCTTTTCTATCAGAATTATGGAGACCTTCCCTATTTACTAGACGTCAAAGTAGATAGGCACTTGTTTCGAGCTATGGTACAGTTCTGGAACCCTGCTTATAGTTGCTTTACATTTGGCGATGTTGATCTTGTACCTACTTTGGAGAAGTATACGACTTTACTACATTGCCCGAGGATTCAGGGTCACAAGGCTTATGTTAGGCCTGCTAGCCTTCCAACTTTTGCAAAGAAGTTGGTGATGATTACTGGGATGAATGAGTAGTGGGCTATAGCTCGTGTGCAGCAAAAGGGCGATAGTAAGTGCATTCCGTGGACCATTTTGAGGGATCTAATATTGACACACCCAGATGTGAAGAAGAAGGTCAACATTTTGGCCTTAAGTATTTACGGCTTGGTGATTTTCCCGAAGGCGATAGGGCACATAGATAAGGCAGTCGCAGATTTGTTTGATCGTATTGGTAAATAGAACACACCGGTGCTAGCAATCCTAGCTGAGACGTTTAGATCCTTGAAGTACATGTTGGAAAGCCGGTGAAGTAGATTCATTGGATTCGCACAGTTGTTGTTAGTATGGTTCCATAATCACTTTTGGAAGCTTGAGAAGGTTCCTTACCGAGTGTTCTTTGAGGGTTATTCCCCCTTAAAGGAAGCAGCAACTACACCAAGGAGAGACGATATTACAGAAGAAAGGTGGATGGATATTCTTCAGAATCTTCAAGATGAGGAGGTTTTGTGGAAAGCACCTTGGATGACTCCTAATGATGTCCTTTATCGCTGTGGCAGTTTTGATTGGGTACCTCTTCCTGGGATTTGGGGAGTCATTGGCTAGGCACCGTTACTCGTCCTAAGGCAATATAAAGTGGGGCAGTTGAGATAGTGGTCGAGAGTTAGCTTTGTTATTAGATAAGGTTAAGACCTTAGGCCTACGAGCGAAAGCGTATTTGTAATCCATTTTATGAAAAGACTTTTGTTCCTTAAATAACGTTTTCTAAAATGAAACTGAATCGAGATCGATACCTTTTTGCATTCATGCATTTGCATTACATTACATCAAAAAAAAGAAGGTGTTGATTCGAAATTCGATTCCTAAATAGAATAGTTTGTCACAAGGAAACGAATTTCTTGATAAAATAGATTATAGTGCGGTCGTCTGAATGTAATCCAAGAGCATGACGAGAGAAAGCCGGAAGTCCACGAAGGAATACATTACTTGATTTAACTGCCAACGAAGATTATCCAAGAGCCGGCACTTTTTGATGAGTATCATGGAGATAAGTGAGCAAGAGATCGAGGCTCAGCTTAAGCAGCAAGGAGCTTGCAAAGGTATCTTTTGGAGAATTTACAAGATTTGACCATGAAGAAAAGATCAGCTACCGCATATGTAATCTATTTTCATGTAAAGAAATCTATTTTCTGGAAAAGATATTCTAATGGAATTGAATTCAAGATCAACATCTCCTTTTTTTTTTTGTATTCATGCATTTGCATTGCATCACATCACATGCATTTAAATCCATAAAAAGACCCTAATTAGTTAAGGTTAAAAAGAGAAAGAAAGAGAAAAATAGAGAAGAGGGTCACGGCTGAGCGAAAAGAAGACGCTCCCTTACATATCCTAGACTTTTGTATCAAGAGGGATAGCTTACCTGGAGATGGGGGTGTTTGGAAATGAAAATCATTCTATCAATGCCATACATGAAGAAGGGACTAATTAAGGAAACCTTGAGGGCATTCGCCCTTATGAACCGGGAAGCTCTATGAACACTTGGACTGCGGAGGAACTTCCTGTAGTCTTTAGGAATTTTTCAGAGTAATTCTTGAAATATTCTTGTTACTCTAAGGCCTAGGAGTAATAGGATTACATTTGTGGAATGGGTTTACGATCATCTATTATTTTTTTTAATAAAACATAACTTTTATCAATTTGAACGAGTATTGTTTCATTTTTATCAACCAATATTCCGTTAAACTTTTACAATTCTTATTCTTTTATTCGTAGCACATAAATAATCATTCTTAAATTCATTCATTCTTTGTATATTCTTTATACTTCATAGATCCCTAGATATCAATGACGTGAGCACTGATATTACAAGTCCTGATTTCTCTCGCGAGCAAGACATGTGTTTAGAAGAATCTCAGGATTTTGAGGATGCCGAGGATAGTGATGTGTCTCTGGATCTGTTGAGGATGGTAAAACAGGAGGAGAAACAAATCATGCCCCATGAGAAAGAGGCAATAGAGAATGTAGCCCTAGAGGAAGAGAAAGAGGTGGAAATCGGCACGCATATTGCCAAGGACACAAGGCAAGGACTGATTGAGTTGCTATGTGAGTTCAAGGATATCTTCGCATGGTCCTATCAAGATATTCTAGGGTTAAATACTGATATTTTGGTGCATCGTCTTCCAATAAGACAAGATTGTAAGCCAGTTCAACAAAATTTACGAAGAATGAGGCCAGTTATCATATTAAAGATAAAGGACGAAGTCAAGAAGCAGTTTGATGCAGGGTTCTTACAATAAGTGAAGTACTCTGAATGGGTAGCTAACATTGTACCAGTCCATAAAAGGATGGGAAAGTATGAATGTGCGTTGATTACAGAGATCTGAACAAAGCTAGCCCAAAAGATAATTTCCCTTTGCCACACATAGACACTTTGGTAGACAACACAGCGGGATATTCGTTGTTCTCCTTCACGGATGGTTCTCAGGGTACAACCAGATAAAGATGCATCCGGAAGACATGGATAAAACCACTTTCGTAACATTGTGGGGCACCTTTTGTTACAAAGTGATGCCGTTTGGATTGAAGAATGCAGGGGCAACATATCAACGGGCTATGGTGAACTTATTCCATGATATGATGCACAAGGAGATTGAAGTGTATGTTGATGACATGATTGCTAAATCTCGAATAGAGAAGGAACATATTGAAGTTTTGAGGAAGTTGTTCCTGAGATTAAGGAAATTTCAGTTGAATCTCAATCCGGCAAAATGCACCTTTGGAGCTAAATCAGGGAAGTTATTAGGCTTTGTGATCAGTGAAAAGGGGATAAAAGTGGACTCAGATAAGGTCAGAGCCATACAAGAATTGCCTCCACCGTAAACTCAGAAGGAAGTTCGAGGATTTCTAGAAAGATTGAATTACATCGCTCGGTTTATTTCACAACTAACTGAAAAGTGTGATCCTATCTTTCGCCTCCATAAAAAGCACAATCAAGGCACTTGGGATGAGGAATGCCAGAATGCTTTTGATAAGGTTAAGTAATACTTGTTAAATGCTCCAGTGTTATCTCCGCCCAATCCAGATAGACCATTAATACTATACTTATCAGTGTTTAGTAATTCTATAGGATGTGTGCTTGGCCAACATGACGAGTCGGGAAGAAAAGAGAAGGCGATATACTACCTCAACAAGAAATTCACAGAGTGTGAGATGAGATATTCGCCAATTGAGAAATTGTGTTCTGCTTTAATTTGGACGACTCGAAGGTTGAGGCAATATATGTTATATCATACGACTTGGCTAATTTCAAAACTTGATCCATTAAAGTACATGATGGAGTCAACAACACTAAATGGGAGAATGGCAAGGTGGCAAATATTGCTTTCAGAATTTGACATAGTCTATGTGAGTCAAAAAGCTACAAAAGGGAGCGCGATAGCAGAATTTCTGGCGAGCAGAGCTCTAGAAGACTATGAGCCATTAAATTTTGATTTCCCTAATGAGGAGTTGATGTATGTTGCAACTATTGAAGAACGTACATGGAGGATGAACTTTGATGGCGCATCCAATGCGGTGGGAAATGGAATTGGGGCAATCTTGGTATCCCAAAATGGCGATTATTATCAACTCACGTGCAAGTTGGATTTTGATTGCACAAATAATATGGCCGAGTATGAAGCGTGTATCATGGGACTTCGAGCGGCTATAGAACGAGGAATAAGAACCTTGAAAGTATATGAAGACTCTGCGTTGGTAATTTACCAGCTTAGAGGTGAATGGGAGACAAGGGATCCCAAATTTATGAATTATCGAAAGGTAGTTTTGGGGTTACTTGAGGAGTTTGATGACATCACTTTCAATTATATCCCACGAGACGAAAACTAGATGGCAGATGCTCTAGCAACCTTGGCTTCAATGATTAAAGCAAATAAAGAGGAGGAGATGAGACCCATTCAGATGAGTATCTTTGAGGCTCCAACTCGCTGTTGTAACATTGAGGAAGAAGAAAAGGATGAAAACCCATGGTATCAGGATATATTGTGATATGTGAGAGATCGTAAATACCCAAAACAGGCAACTGAAAATGATAAGCGAACTTTAAAAAGATTAGCCTGTGACTACGTTTTGGATGGGGACATCTTGTACAAAAGAAGAAAGAACCAAGTACTATTGAGATGTGTTGACGTCGTGGAAGCTAAGTTAATCTTGGAAGAAGTTCACGAGGGTGTTTGTGGGACGCTCGCTAATGGTTTCATGATGGCTAGACAAATCATGAGGTTTGGATATTATTGGTCTACTTTGGAAGGGGATTGTATCAACTATGCCAAAGAATGCCATAAATGTCAGATTTATGGAGACAAGATTCATGTACCACCTTCACCTCTACATATTATGACTTCTCCATGGCCTTTTTCTATGTGGGGCATGGATGTCATTGGGCCAATATCACCAAAAGCTTCAAATGGGCATCGCTTTATTTTTGTGGTCATTGATTACTTCACGAAGTGGGTAGAGGCTGCTTCTTATGCGAATGTTACTAAATTGGCTATAAGTCGATTCTTGAAGAAAGAGATTATTTTTCTGTATGGGATGCCTGAAAGGATCATATCAGACAATGCACTGAACTTGAACAACAAAATGATAACAAAATTTTGTAGTCAGTTCAAGATTAAGCATCATAACTCTTTGCCGTATCGCCCAAAGATGAATGGGGCAGTGGAAGCTGCTAACAAAAACATCAAGAAGATAGTGGGGAAAATGACTGAAACCTACAGAGACTAGCATGAGAAGTTACCATTTGCACTCTTAGCTTATCGAACGTCTGTTAGAACCTTTACTAGGGCAACTCTTTTCTCGTTGGTTTATGGGATGGAAGCAGTGTTACCCATTGAAGTGGAAATACCGTCTCTTTGAGTCTTGTCAGAGATAAAGTTGGATGAAGCTAAATGGATACAATCGCGATATGATCAGTTGAACTTGATTGAGGAAAAGAGGCTAAGGGCCATTCGTCATGGTCAGATGTATCAGAAGTGAATGATGCAAGCTTACGTCAAGAAAGTGCGACCAAGAGAATTCCACGAGGGGGATTTTGTGCTGAAAAAGATCCTTCCTATTCAGAAGGACTTTAGAGGAAGATGGATGCCAAATTGGGAAGGGCCATATGTCGTGAAGAAAGCTTTCTCTGGGGGTGCATTGATCTTAACAGAAATGGATGGGAAGAGTTTACCCAATCCAGTGAATTCAGACTCAGTCAAAAAAGTACTTTGTCTAAAGGAGAGAAGAATTCAGGGTGAAAACCCGTAAAGGGCGCCTTGTGACCAAAGGGGTTTGGGGTTGAAAACCCGAAAGGGTAGCTCAAATTTTGAAGAGCACAAAGTAATCTTGCTATATCTGATTCAACAAAGAGCGAAGCGCGTTGCATATCGGGGCATCAATAAAGTACTTTGGATCTTTTAAACACATGTTGAACTCAAGAAAGTCTTCATGGAGCTGGTGTATAGACGCTCAAGCGGCGATATCTAGGGCATCTAACTTTTGTCTTGTTTGCTATCTTTAGATTCTCTTTCTTCTCAAAGATAGGCTATCAGATTAACTTCCTTTGTATTTTTGACAAATTCATTATTCTCAAGATTAAATTCATATTCCATTATTCTTAAAGTATGTTGCATTAAAATAATGATAGATGAACTAAATAATTTTACAAATGAAGTTTTGCTCATTACTCTGGAAATTTCTAGATAATACAAGAAACTAAAACAGAACAATTGTTCGAGGAATTCACGTAAGTGAGGTTTGAAAGAACTCGAGGAAATTCTTTCTTTAGTCCAAAATGATGATTAGACAAATCAAACGATTCGATCCTAAGAGAGGATCATCTTACAAACATTTTTAGTGGGTCATAGCATTTGAAGAATGGTACAAACCCACAGGCTGAGTAGGAATGATACTTCGGGAGAAATAAGGATAAACTTCGACGAAGGAAAGAGTAGTGATGTTGGGAATAGTGGTCATATTCATAAACATTTTTGCATTATAACAGGTTTAATTATGGGCATTTGACTCATTTCGATCATAGCATCCTAATCATTAGGCATGAACTCATACACATTATACAGGCTATGTCCTTCAAGGGACAATGAAGATTGATGCACCTTAACCCCCTAAGCAGTAGGGTAACAGGCTAAACCATAGTAGATTTGACCTTCAGGTGTTTACGCTGAAGCAGATCCAAGATGATTTAACATATCTGTATTCTCAGAGAACAAATCAAAGAAACAGATTTGGCATCTCCATATTCGACTGAGAGTAGATCGAAGACATAGCAGATCTGACCTTCATTGAAGCAGATCCAAGATGATTTGGCATCTCTGTATTAGACGGGGAGCAGATCGAAAATATAGCAGATCTAACCTTCAGATGTTTTCACATCGAAGTAGATCCAAGATGATTTGGCATCCTTGCGTTTACAAGGAGCAGATCAAAGACATAGCAGATTTGGCTTTCATGTGTTTACGCTGAAGCAGATCTAAGATGATTTGCCATATTTGTACTGTCAAAGAACAAGTCGAAGAAACAGATTTGGCATCTCCATATTCTACGGAGAGCAGATCGAAGACATAGCAGATCGGACCTTCATTGAAGCAGATCTAAGATGATTTGGCATCTCTATATTAGACGGGGAATAGATCGAAAATACAGCAGATCTGACCTTCATTGAAGCAGATCTAAGATGATTTGGCATCTCTGTATTAGACAGGGAGCAGATCGGAGACATAGCAGATCTAACCTTCGGATGTTTTCATATCGAAGTAGATCCAAGATGATTTGGCATCCTTGCGTTTACAAGGAGCAGATCAAAGACATAGTAGATTTGGCTTTCACGTGTTTACGCTGAAGCAGATCTAAGATGATTTGGCATCTCTGTACTGTCAGAGAACAAATCGAAGAAACAGATTTGGCATTTCCATATTCGACGGAAAGCAGATTGAAGACATAGCAGATCTGACCTTCATTGAAGCAGATCCAAGATGATTTGGCATCTCTGTATTAGACGGGGAGCAGATAAAAAATACAGCAGATCTGACCTTCATTGAAGCAGATCCAAGATGATTTGGCATCTCTGTATTAGACGGGGAGCAGATCGAAGACATAACAGATGAGACTTTCATTGAAGCAGATCCAAGATGATTTGGCATCTCTGTATTAGAAGGGGAGCAGATCGAAGACATAGCAGATCTGACCTTCATGTGTTTACATCGAAGCATATCGAAGATGATAGATTTGGCATCTTTGTATTAGACGGGGGGCAAATCAGAGATAACAGATTTGGAATCTCTGTATTAGACGGGGAGTAGATTGAAGAAGCAGATTTGGCGTCTCTGTATTAGATGGGGAGCAGATCGAAGATAACAGATTTGGCGTCTCTGTATTAGACGGGGAGCAAATCAAAGATAGCAGATATCGCCTTCCTGAGTTGCAGTGAAGCAGATTGAAGCCGTCAAGAGGCCATTTAAAGAAGATCAAGGATTAAGAACTCAAGACTCGACGAGCCCGGGCAAAATTGATCATTTTATAGTCTTTGTCAGTATTCTCATTACACACAAAGAATGAGCAAAGAGGGGCAACTGTAGACACTCAATTTTGCCCGGGCCCAGAAATAAGTCCAAAAACAAAAATAATAAACCCAAAAAAAAAATGAAGTCCAAGTTCAGGCCAGAATTACAAATATAATTTGGCCCGACCGGAATGGCCCATTACTTGAAAAGATTTAAGGTCCATCTACAATCTTGACTCATATGGAAATATAATCTTCAATGATATGCAATCTTAGATATGATATGCAATCTTAGATATGATACAATCTTAGATATGATTGCAATCTTAGATATGATATGCAATCTTTAATATGATACAATCTTAGATATGATTTGCAATCTTAGAAGATATGATTTTGTAATCTTAGAGATTTAATTTGTAGATACCTTTTAATCTTAACTGTTGACGTAATTGATCTATACTGTTGGATTTGAGGAGGTTCAACTATAAATAGAGGCCTCTCCCTTGATTGTAAACACACTGGAGTTTTGGGAAACAATAAAAATTTTTGAGAGCTTTCACTCAAATTTCTCTCCCTCTTACGTTCTTATTTTCTACGGTTTGTTCTTATTTTATTCTTTGTTCATCTTCGTTTTTCAACCCTTTTTATTTTGATTTAATCCATGTTTCCTTGATTTTTTTATATATTTTAATTTTTTAATAATTTTAGTATCATATCAAACTATTTCATTTTTTAATAATTTTTTTTAGTATTACTCTTAGTAAATTATTTTTTAAATTTTACTCAAATCATTATTTTAAAAAAATATATTTCATTTAATTGTCATATTTTATCCAAAAGTTTTTCTAAAATGAGGCAATGTTTTTTGTATTTAGGAATTCGAGAAATAGTGCCCTAACATGCTGGGTTGCGATTTCTCGTTTGTCTAAATGCCTAAAGCATCCTTTTAAATAGATTTTATAAATCACGAGATGATTTCAGTTACGAGAGTTTAAGAATATCGTGTCCTATCATGCTGGATGTGATGTTTGTATTCTTTCGGAGCTAAGAAATCTCGATTTTTTAACATAAATAATTCTGGTTTTAAAAAAGGGATCCTATTTTTAAATCCTTTCAAATTTTTGACATTAAGACAGAAAACTATTCAATTTGGTACCAATTTTGGGCGTTGCGGGGGTCCTAATCCTTCCACGTACGTAACCGACTCCCGAACCTGTTTTCTTAATTTTCGTAGATCAAAACGTTTTATAAGGTGATCCAATCACACCTAAAAAGGTTGGTGATGACTCCCGTTTTCGTTTTTCAAAAGTCGGTCCCCGTTTTTCAAACATCTCTTTAAAAAATGGTTTCGACAATATATATATACATATAAGACATATAAGAGCTCAAATATCATATCATATCAAATGCCAAAGCACACATATCCTTTAGCCATTAGTTCAATCTCATTATATACAATATGATCGAAACATATAACAAATTTCACAAACATTGTACATATTGAATGCATCTCCGTATAAGCTCAAACCAAAACCAAATATATATATCATAATAATTCATTCTTACGATGTCCGAATTTATCAGCCAATCTTATTACACAAACACATATCATAACTTCGGATCATTCATGGCATATAGCATAATAACCAAAAATGCACTCAAACCATCATTATACCAAAACCAAATTTAAGCTTTTAAATAAGCCATTGTCGTATGGCTTTTATACAAAACCAAGGTTCATCATAACAAAACACTATTCAGCCTATACATGCCATAAGTTTGAATTTAAAACTTTCAAAAGTACCGAGAATAAACGATAGTGCGATTGACTTTACTGAAGATCCCCGAGCATGTAACGATCTCCAAAATCTATAAAACAAAGACAAATATATACACATAGTAAGCTAACTTAGCTTAGTAAGCCTTAAGCAAATTAAACAATTAAGGTACACCAACATCTCAATATTAAATCATTTCAATCAAATAATCCAAGTTATGCATTTGTATTCACATTCAATTTCAAACTTTTAATTCCATTCATATATAACATATACTTTCATAGAATATTTTCTCCTTAGCCAAATGCTCTTATAATCAAAACAATTAATTATCATCCAACCTTCAAATTCAAGATGTCATTATATAACTAATTGCACATACACTCATATACACAAGCTCAAATATCATAATATAACATCATATACATGAACTATCCATATGGCCGAATAAACATGGTCTTCTATACACATATTCAAAGACCAAATCTATAATATTATTATCAATCAATCATAGAACCGAATACACATTCCATAATCACATATATATATATATATACTTCATTTGCATCACACATTATTTGTAATAAATAATCAAGTTACTTACTTACCTTATATTAAGTAGGTAACAAGTTAATCCATACCTGGCCATTTAGCTCATTTAATGTATTCAAATACCACATCAGCATGAATTATTTTAAGCATAAACTTTTAATAATTCACCAGCATAAATCATGCTAGGCGTAAGCCTGTATCACACACCGGCACAAGGCCTGCTAGACGTAAAGTCTGATTTTATACACCGGCAATAAGCCTGCTAGGCATAAAGCCTGATTTAATTCACCAGCACATTGCTTGCTAGGCTCAAAGCCAGAATATCACTATTATAAAGTTGTCTCATACACAATTCCCATATCGAAAATTCCAAATATGCCATATAGTTCATACAGACTTTCAAATGTTATAACTTAGTCAAAGTAGCTCAAATATATTATTTCCATGCTTAATTACACTCGGCTAACTATACTATAATTCCATAAATTCTGAATCATCATATTAAACAATTTTGCATTCAAAATAGATAATGTTTAATTGCTTAAAGACTTACCTCGGATATCGACGAACGATGTAAATCGACTATTCGACTATTTTTTCTTTTCCCCGATCCAAGTCCGATTTCTTTTTTTCTTGATCTATACAATTTCAAATTAATCTCATCCAAACACAATTACATTCAATTTAATCCAACAACACATAAATGGGCAAATTACCATTTTACCCCTGATATTTCATATTTTTACAAATTAGTCCTAATTGCATAAAACACAAAACAAGCAAAATTTGCTCATACTATACTTAGGCCGAATACTCCTCATACCCAAAAAAGTCCTCACATTTCATTTATTTTTCATTTTAGTCCTTCAATTTATTATTTTTACAATTTAGCCCTAATTACTCAAATTCATCAAAAATTCCAATACAAAACATATTAAACCAAAACATATCTTTCATAATTTATCATCAAACATCACAAAACACAAATATTCATCAATGGCATAACTCAAAAGAGGCACCAAAATCAGAAATTCTAGCATGGTTCGGATAGTATTCGAAGTAATGATCTCAAAAACTTAAAAATTATCAAAAACCGAGCTTAACTCTTACCTTGATTCAAGCTTGAGATTGGCCGAATACCTAAAGCTTTTATTATTTTCTTTTATTTTTATTATTCGGTCAAAGAGAAAGTATGAACACCATGGCTTTAATTTTATGTTTTATAATATATTAACTTTTTAATTCAATTCATATTTAACCTTTATTAACTAATATAAAACCATTATAATTTAAAGTATTTACCGTCCATTACTTATTCATGGACAAATTGCATACTAAATACCTCAAATTACAAAAACAAACACAATTCGGCCCTTACAAAATTAACCACCAAATTTTCGTTTTACGCGATTAAGTCCTTTTATTAAATTAAGCAAACAAACGATCAAATTTTAATACGAAACTTTCACACATGCAAATTCACATATAATAAACACGAAAAATAATATTTAAATATTTTTTAACTAGGATTCGTGGTCCCGAAACCACCGTTCCGATTAAGGTCTAAATCGGGCTGTCACATGGGCCTTGTACATTACACTGCAATGATCTCAAAAACGTAAAAATTATCAAGAACCGAGCTAGTTACATACCTTGATTAAGCTATCAAATGGCTGAACTCTTAAAAGCTTTGTTTTCTTTCTTATTTTGAGGTTTCGGTCATGGAAAGAAAATGTAAACATTGGCTTTTAATTTTATGTTTTATGTTATTATAACTTATTAATTAATTTACATATATAACCTTTAAATAAAATATAAAACCATTGTAATATAAGGTCACTACCGTCCACTCATTTAATTATGGCCTAATTGCATTATAAGTGCTTCATATTATAAAGACAACAACAATTAGACGCTTTCACATTTAACCATCAAATTTTCATTTTACGCGATTAAGCCCTTTTTATTAAATCGACACTCAAATGATAAAATTAAAGCACGAAAATTTCACAGATATAAATTCACACATAATAAACACAGAAAATAGTTTTAAAATATTTTTCTGACTCGAATTCGTGTTCCTAAAATTTCCATTCCAAATATGGTCTAAATCAGGCTGTTACAGCCTATGACACTGGTGTGTCTTTGGCCAGGTGAGACACACAGCCTAGCCACACGAGCGTGTGTCCCCTATAGTTTGCAAAATTTTCTAAATTTCGTAAAAATTTCTTGAGTTACCTGTTTAGTCCCGAACCACACCTTCAGAATGTTTTGGGCCTTGTAGGTTCATATTAGGGACGATGTGAATGATATTGAATGATGATTACTTGAAATTTGAAAATGTGTGTGAAATAAATGTTTAATTGTTTTATAATTTCAGTAATGCTTCGTAACTCTATTCTGGCATTGAATAAGAGTGAGGGGTGTTACAATTGGACTATGGCAAGCAACTAGCTTCGAAATTAATAAATCATTAAGAAAAATATTTCTAGTAAGGTATTAAAGAAACTTGGATAATAGGGTCATCACCAAGAAGGCATGACATGCCAAGTGTGATTAGTTAATATACTAGTTACGCTCTTGTAATACCCCTTATCCATATCCAATGCTGAGACAGGGTTCGAGGCATTACTGGACTAAAACATAAGCATTTATATGTAACCGAGCCATAAAATTTTGTTTAATTTTAAAACTTTTCAATTTCATGCAAATCGTCCCTTAAAAGGGCCTACGAGGCCCAAAACATGCATCGATGGTGGTTTAGGATTAAACCGAGGACTTTAGAAAATTTTAGGATAACTTAGAAAAAAATTTCCTACTTTGGGGAGTCATACGCCTGTGTGGATAGACCGTGTGGTTACACACGCCCGTGTCCTCAGCTCGTGTAACTCTCTAACTATGACGTCATCATACAATTAGGGTTACACAGCCAAGTCACACGCCCATGTGCTTAGGTCGTATGGAGAATTAAATTCTCAAAATTAAGTGCAGACTTCACATGGCTTGGGCACATGCCCATGTCCTAAGGCCGTGCTCTTCACATGGATGAGACATACGGCCGTGTCTCTGCCCGTGTGTTTACTATTGGGCATTTTGTTTGCATTAATTAGGGTGCAGGGGACACACGGTCTAACCACATGCCCATGGGACAGACCGTGTGTCACACATGGCCTAGACACAGGCCTGTGTGTCTACCTGTGTGGATAAATTTTTAGGCTATTTTCCAACCCATTTGTCACCCTTAAAGGCTCATTTACTTATTCATCTAAGATGGCATGCAACCTAGTATATTTAGTCACTTGAAAACTCATAAACATGATTATTCCATGCCTTTGTAATGACAACATGTCACTTATCCAAAACATCATGCATTCATATGGCATTCCACACCAATTTCATATTCATTCATTATACTAACCCTACATTTAATTTACCTAATTATACCATAGATTGAGCATACTTATTAACCGTTATTCATTCACCTAGCACAAGTGCCATTCATCACACATCTCATCCACAAACAAACACATCAAACATAAGACATTGCATGCATGTATAATTGATTAGGGTTACAACTCAAATGATCCATATGGACCATATCACGTGGCCATATACAAAATAAATCAAATATTTCCATAAGCCAACACATTTGACTAGACCAATATGACATATAACAAAAAGGCCAAGCCCCTATACATGTCATACTCAAAATATTAAGACTAACTCCAGTTGATAGTGTGATTTAGCCTCCGACGTCCTTCGATCCCTGAGTTAGCTTGGCAATACTATAAGAAAGTAAGAAAGGGAAGGAAGTAAGCATATAGCTTAGTAAGTTCACATGCAAATAAATAGCAACATGACCATATATATATATAAACATTTATGACATAACATAGATTTACTTAAGTATTATCATGAATTTATAGATATAACTCAATTTTGTAAACATAACTTACACATTTTCAATCTTACCAAACATTCATTACATATCAAGCTCATTCATATGAGTTTATCTTACATACCTGTACCAACTCAAATCGCACTGTTATATTCTCTCTTCATTGATTTACTTGTCGATTAACTTACAAGTTTACCCGTTGAACACTCGGAATATTATTAGATACACGAAAGACTTGCACATAATGCATCAAGTGTAGCCACATGCTACCTCATATCACAATCAAATATTGCTTGCTCTCGAGCTAATCACGAGCCTACTCACACAAGCTGATAGTCAGGACGTAACTTCTTAGGCTGCTCGCACAAGCTGACAGGTACCTGCAACACATGCCGAGCTACTCAGCCACCGGTAGGACGTACAAGACCAGCACCCGGATTCACATATCACATATACACACATATTCATGAGCTCATATCCACATAGTTCCTAGTTCATGTCACATTGTATCCTAAACTATTCCTAAGGTTCAAACGGGGTTTTCTCGACATCTCATGTTCGTCGAATTTATTCATAATCTCGTGCTCATAGGTTACGACATCATTCATACACTTGACATAATAAGTAATCATATAAACTCATACATTGGCAAAATATTAAAAACATGATACATCATTGTATTATTTACACATGAACTTACCTCGGTACAAAATATGGATAATTTATACGATTTAGTCCAAAATCTTGTTCTTTCCTCGATTTAGGTCCGGACTCCGTTTTCTTGATTTGTAATAGAAGATTCAGCTCATTTAATCATCACATTGTTCAAAGTAATCCATAAATTAATATTTGGAAAAATTACAATTTTTCCCCTAACCTTTCACATAATTACAACTTAGTCCCTAGGCTTGTAAAATGAAATGCATGCATTTTCTTTGATACTCAAGCCTAGCCGAACTTATAACACACTCATATCATCCCACATTTTCTTTCAAATCAGATTTTTAACCACTTATTTCACAACTTTTCAAAAAAGTCATTTTTAGGTGTTTTCATGAAAAATCACCTAGTAAAAGATGTTTATCACACACTAAACTCCCATATTCCTCCAAAAATCATCAAAATACATACAAGTCACACATGGGTAAATTTTCATACATAAACCCTACTTTAAAATAAGGGTGGAAATAGGTAAATCAAGCTACGAGGACTTCAAAAATGTAAAGAACATTAAAAAGGGGGCTCGAGAGCACTTACAATCAAGCTTGAAAGTTGAACAAAACCCTAGCTATGGTGTCTTGAGAGTTTCAGCCAAGCATGAAGAAGAGGAGCATATTTTTGCTTTGATTTTCCCTTTTTATTCTTTTAATTACCAAATGACCAAAATGCCCCTTGGGTCTTTCTTTAAATTTTTTCCCACACATGTCCATTTTTCTCCAAACTTTTAGAAATTGGTTAAATTGTTAATTAGGACCTTCTAATTTATAATCTAAAACAATTTCATGCTAAAAGCTTCTAGAACACAAGTTTTGCATCTTATTCAATTTGGTCCCTAAAGTTCAATTGGACATTTTATGCATAGAATTTCTTCATGAAACTTTCAGAAAAGCATGCAATCATATCATATACCTCATGAGAATCATAAAATAATTATTTCTATTTCAGATTTGTGGTCTCAAAACAACTATTTCGACTAGGCCTTAATTCGTGATGTTACAATTAATGTAATGACCAAAGACAAATGATGGATTAAGGCCTAAAGGATATGTCATGTAAATATAGGTATTCTCGTATGTGTCTCTTTACAACTATCAAGGATTTATTTGGTGGATAGGACTGGGACGCGTGTTAAATATCCGTAAGAACAAAGGTAAAATATCAAGGTAACTAGGGTAAGAAATGGAGAACATTTCTCTCACATTTTCAAGAAGTAATCTCTATTTATAAAATAAATAAAAAAAGGAGAAATGAAGAGAATTCATCTCATCCTTCAAGCTGAGTTGAAGATATGGATCTAGGCTTTGAGATGCCCCTTGTTAAGGTATGATCTAAAACCTTACATACTAAGCTATTAAAGAGCAGCTCAGTTTAGTTGGGAAAAGTAAGTATGCTAAAGTCTTGCTTAGAGATTTTTTATGTTCAAAGAAAAAGAAAATGAGTTAAGTGTACATATCTAAATTAGTTCCCATGTTCTATCAATAAGGGGTTGTCGATCTACATAACACTTAGGTTTGTGCAAATGTAAATAGTTGTTATCAAGTAATAAAGTAAGTAAAAGAGTTATCGTCTCCACAGGGACTGTGTATGTTAATCAATTAATTGTAAAATTAAATTTCACATTTAGGTGATAAAAACACAATATTTTGAGTGATAATGTTTATGCTAAATTACATTATCTAAATGTAGGATGATCTCTAATACAATTTAATCTAAATGTAAAGTATGAAATGAAATGTATTAGATGAATTTAGTAGTAAAAACACAAAATTCAACAACCAATAACATGAACATGCTAGGATAATTACATTATTCAAATTAGTTTATTTTTCTCACGCTTAGCAGTGTTTGGAAAACATTCCATGGCAACTTGATCTTCAATGAGTTTGGAAACCAAATTAAGTCCTTTCAAAATCTTATACTTAGTGAAATATGCATTTTCTGAGCATATTAAACTAAGGCTTCTTAGAATTCATGTGAAGTAATAGAGACTAATCACGTTTGAAATAATTTAATCACATAAACCTAAAAACTATGCAAGATAATAGAACTCACCAAAGTTATTATGAACCTTTAATTTAGTCGGATCAAGATCTAAATTAAGAATGCACCTTTCAATTATTGTGTCCATTAGTCGTTGTTTGGTCAAGATCACTCAGCTACTTCAAATGTATCCAATTACATATGAATGAAATACATACTTGAAATTTATTGAAAACATGGTCGATTGAGCCACAAACACTATAAACAAGATTTAAAAAAACTTCATTGAATAAATGCAATCATCCTAGATCAACAAATTTAAGCTATCATTATTGATGACAAGATCATTAAACACATTGCAAACATGATTAAATTAAAATAAAAAAGTAAAGGTGTAACAGTCCAGTTTAGACCCTAGTCAGAATAGTGGCTTCGAGACCACAAATTCGAGTAAAAAAATTATTTTAATATTATTTTCTTTGCTTATAATATGTTAATTGACATGTGTGAAAGTTTCGCATGACAATTCGACCATTTGTCTACTTAAATTGTGAAAAGGACCTAATCACGTAAAATGTAAAAGTGGCCTTCTATTTGTTAAAGTGCCTATTTGGTATGGTTTATTAATTATGAGGTCCTTATGAGGTTATTTGACCATGGAATGAATTAAATGAAATTAATAGGCATTAGTTGGTGGATATTTAATGATTAATAATAAGGTTAAATTGGTAAAATGCATATTAATGTTATATTAATTAAAACCAAAGCTAAATTTTAGCTTATTTCTTTCATCCATTGCCGAAAATACAAGAAAAACAAAAGGTAAAAAGATTTCTAGGGTTCGACCATTGTTTTGTTTGATTGGGGTATGTGTTTTGATTCGTTTTTTATAATTTCTATATTTTTGTGATCGTTGCTTAGAGTTCAATTAAGCCCATGTTTGAATTTTTGAAATTGTTAATGATTTTGAGTTGAGCTATTGATGAAACTATGAGTTTTATAAATTTTGATGTTAGTAAATGTAAGATATGTATTGGGTTAACATATTTTGTCTTTGAATTTTTGACGAATTTGAGTAAAATTAGCTAAATTGTGAAAATTTTAAATTGAGGGACTAAAATGAGAAATAAAAGAAATATGTGGACTTGTATGAATACTATGAGAACTTGGATAGGCATGTGTGCAAAGAAATTATGTGTATTTTGTGATTTTATAAATTAGGGACTAAAGTGTCAAAATGTAAAAATATGAGGGCTAGTTTGTAAAATGCCCTAAATATGTGTTTTTGGATTGAATTGAATGATTTGGTGAATAAAAGGGAAAACAGAATTAGATCGAGGGAAAACGAAAGTCGTTGAATAGTTGCTCGTTTCCGTTCATTTTCGTACGAGGTAAGTCAATATATAATTAAACTTGTTTGAGTTGATTTATTTGTGTTTATATGACATTGAATTGTGTTGAGATGCTATATGAGAGCTTAATATGTGATATCTGAGAAATCTCTGATAATATGACAACGTCCAAAAAGCCCCGTATGAACCATAGGAATAGTTAGGATACATATGTCATGACATAGCGTCCAATATGTGTTATCGTGTAAGACCACATCTAGGACGTTGGCATCGACTTATGATTTACGTGTAAGACCATGTCTGGGACAGTGGCATCAATATTTGATTACATGTAGGACCACATCTGGGATGTTGGCATTGTATCAGCTTTCCGAGCTATCCACGTATCCTTATGATTTCGAACGGTTCAACTGGCATTTTGAGAAATGAATGATTATATGAGATGTGTATCCGATTCAGGTACATTCAAAATGTATACTATGTTTGAGAATAAAAGGTAAGTATATGTACAAGTGATGATATGTGTTATAAGTATGAGAAAATATGCTATATGTGTAAATAAATTGAAATATGTGAAATGAATATGAACTATGTGGTTTGGGATTGTATTTGGCCATGGAGTATATGTAATTTGTTGATGCTTTCATGTTTTGAATGTAAAGTTTATTTGTATATGGCTTACTAAGCTTTTGAAAGCTTACTTTGTGTGTCTTTTATCTATTTTATAAATATCGAAGCTACCAAAAGCTCGAGGATCGTCAAAGATCATCACCACACTATCGAACTATATTTTGGTACTTTTTTTAAAGTGTAAATATTGGAATATGACATGTATAGGCTAGAGGTAGTTGAATATTGGAATATGGTACCTTTTTGAAAGTGTAAAAATAATTGTATGCGAAGTTTAGTAAATGTGAGTTCTGGTTACGCGAAATTAGTTTTCTAGGACATGTTTCAGCATCAGGTATTCAAGTTGATCAGAGTAAGATTTCAGCAATACTTGATTGGAAACCTCCGAGAAATGTTTCTGAAGTCAAAAGTTTTCTGGGACTTGCTGGTTATTATAGATAATTCGTGAAAGGGTTCTCGATGATTGCAACCTCGATGACCAAGCTATTACAAAAAAGATGTTAAGTTTGAGTGGTCAAAAAAGTGGCAGAAATGTTTTGATCAGTTGAAAGCCCTTTTGACCGAAGCTTCAGTGCTAGTTCAGCCATAATTGGGTAAAGAATTTGTTATTTATAGTGATGCATCTTTAACTGGTTTGGGTTGTGTTTTGATGCAAGAAGGCAAAGTTATAGCTTATGCCTCGAGACAGTTAAAGTCGCATGAAAAGAACTATCCAACGTACGATCTAGAGTTGGCAGTTATTGTGTTTGCATTGAAAATATGGCGCCACTATCTGTTCGGTGAAAAATGTCATGTTTATTCTGATCACAAAAGTCTGAAGTATTTGATGACTCAGAAAGATCTGAATTTGAGACAGCATCGATGGTTAGAGTTGCTAAAAGATTACGAGCTTGTGATTGACTATCATCTGGGAAAGGCTAATGTTTTTGCTAATGCTCTAAGTCAAAAATCCTTGTTTGCTTTGCGTGCAATGAATACACATTTTGTTATGTCAGATGATGGTGTGATAATAGCCGAGTTAAAAGCAAGATCGTTATTTATTCACCAGATTTGCGAAGCTTAGAAGATTGATAATGATTTGATAGTAAAGCGGGCTCAATGTGATTTGAACGTTGATTCAGAATTTCAAGTGGATATTGAGGGATGTCTACGGTTCAGAAACTGAATATGCATTCCGAGAAATACAGAATTGATTCAGATGATTTTGAACGAAGCTCATAACAGTCGGCTATTTGTTCACCCGGGTAGTACGAAGATGTATAATGATCTTAATAGCTTTACTGGTGGCACGGTATGAAACAAGACATTTCTGACCATGTTTCGAAATGTTTAGTTTGTCAGCAAGTAAAAGCTGAGCATTAGGTACCTTCTGGATTGCTTCAGCCGATCATGATACCTGAATGGAAATGGGACAGAGTTACGATGGATTTTGTATCTGATTTACCATTGACATCGAGCAAGAAGGATGCAATCTGGGTTGTTGTAAATAGATTAACTAAATCTGCTCACTTTGTTCTAGTTCGTACAGATTATTCACTCGATAAAATTGCTGAGTTATATGCTTCTCAGATTGTGAGGCTATACGGAGTACCTATTTCTAATGTGTCAAATAGAGATCCGAGGTTTACATTGCGGTTTTGAAAGAAACTGCAAGATGCATTAGGTACTAAACTGCATTTTAGCATTGCTTTTCATCCCCAGACAGATGGTCAGTCCGAGCAAATCATTCAAATACATGAGGATATGTTGAGATGTTGCATTCTTGAGTTCAATGGTATGTGGGATCAATACTTGCCTCTGATTGAATTTGTGTACAATAATCGTTTTCAATCGAGTATCAAAATGGCACCTTATAAGGCTTTGTACGGTCGTAAATGTCGTACACCTTTATATTGGATTGAGCTCAGCGAAAACAGGATACACGGGGTTGATTTGATTAAAGAAACAGAATAGAAAGTAAAAGTGATCTGCGAAAATTTGAAAGTAGCGTCAGACCGTCAGAAGTCATATGCTGACTTGAAACGTAAAGATATAGAGTTTCAGCTCGGGGACAAAGTGTTTTTGAAACTCTCGCCGTGGAAGAAAATAATTAGATTCGGACGTAAAGGCAAATTTAGACCGAGATTTATTAGGCCGTATGAGATTATTGAGTGTATCGGGCCGGTTGCGTACAGACTATTGTTGCCACCTAAGTTAGAAAAGATTCATAATGTATTTCACATTTCGATGCTTCGACAGTACAGATCCGACCCCTCACATGTGATTAGTTCGTCAGAGATTGAGATTCAATCCGATTTGACTTATGAAGAGGAACCGATCCATATTCTAGCTCACGAAGTTAAAGAATTACGTAATAAGAAAATTTCATTAGTGAAAGTGTTGTGGCATAAGCACGGGGTCGAGGAAGCAACTTGGGAGCTAGAGGATTCAATAAAAGAACAATATCCTAACCTATTCACCGGTAAGATTTTTGGGGACGAAAATCCCTAAGGGGGAGAGTTGTAATAACCCGATTTTGACCCTAATCGGAACAGTGGTTTTGGGACCACGGATTCGAGTTAGAAAATATTTTTAAAATTATTTTTTTGGTGTTTTTAATGTGTGAATTTGTGCGTGCTAAATTTTCGTATAAAAATTTTATCATTTGGATGCCCAATTTAATAAAAAAGGGCTTAATCGCATAAATTTAAAAATCTGGTGGTTTAATGTGCAAGGACCGAATTAATGTTGTCTTTTTAAATTGAAGTGCTTATGATGCAATTAAACCAATGGTTTTATGCATGGACACATTCGGTCATGGGTTAGTGGAGTTGAAATAATATTACAAAGGTTATTTTAGGTATTAAACAAATTATTTAGTAATAATAAAACATAAAACAAAAACAAATGCTTTCATTCTTTTTGTTAGCCAATTGTTGTAATAAAAAAAGAAAAGAAAAAGAGCTTTAAAGGGTTCGGCCATTAACAAGCTTGATTAAGGTATGTATTTAGCTCGATTTTTGATAATTTTTATATTTTTGAGATCGTTGCTTTGAGTACTACTTGACCCATGCTTGAATTTTTTATTTTGATGAATATTTTAAGATATTCCATTGATGAATAATTGTGTTTTGTGGTGTTTGAAAATTAAATATGGAAGATAAGTTTTGGGTTAATATGTATTTTATTGGAAATTTTGATAAATTTGAGTAATTAGGGCTTAATTGCAAAAATAATAAATTGAATGACTAAAATGCAAAATAAATGAAATGTGTGTATTTGTATGTACTAGAGGAACATTCGGCCAAAGCATGTTGCATGGAGATTTTGTGTATTTTGTGTTTTATGCAATTAAGACTAATTTGTAAAAATATGAAATATCAGGGGTAAAATGGTAATTTGCTCATTTATGTGTTGTTGAATTAAATTGAATGAAATTGTGTTTGAATGAGATTAATTTGAAATTGTATAGATCAAGAATAAAAGAAATCCTACTTGGATCAGGGAAAAGCAAAAATACTCGAATAGTTGATATCCAAGGTAAGCCTATAAACAATAAACGTCGTTAAATTTGAATGTATATGATCTTTATATGCTGAATTTAATTGTGTGAATTTCTATTAGTTATAGCCGAATGTATGAGACATGATATTTGGGAACAAGTTTGATTCAATTGAGACATGATGATTGAAAAGCTTCGTATGGACCTTAAGGAATAATTAGGATTTTCGAAATATGAATTATGTGTAATACCGACTTTGTATCAGTGATATTCGGGCTTTATGCCTAGCAGGCTTTGTGTCGGTGTATAATATCAGGCTTATTGCCTAGCAGGCTTTATGCCGGTGCATTATATCAGGCTTATTGCCTAGTAGGCTCTGTGCCTGTGTATTATACTAAGCTTTATGCCTAGCAAATTTTATGTGAGCAATAGTAAAAATAATCAAATGTGTTAAATGAGCTAAAGTGATCAGGTATGTGAATGTGGTTTACTTATTTGAAATGAAGGTAAATTGACTGAAAGATATGTGATAAATATGTTATGTGATGCTATTGAAAATGTATGTAATCATGAGTAGTGTATTCGGTCTTATGGTAGGTATAAGTATGTAATTTAAAAGCTTGATTTATGAGTATGCATATATGAATGCATATGTATAATTGATTATTTATGATATTATGACTTTGAAATTGGAGAATATATTGATAATTTATATATGTGTATATTCGGCCATGGTATATTTTGAGTATAAATATATGTTTGATATGGTTTATTTTTTTTTTAAGAATGGAAATGTCTATATATATATATGAAATTGATAGTATGATTCAGTTTTATTTTATTGATCTATCGAGGTCATTAATTTTTTTAAATTGCTTATAACTTACTAAGCTACGATAGCTTACTGTATGTATGTTTATTCTTTGTTCTTATAGATTTTGGAAGTTAGTTACGGGCTTGGGGATCGTCAGTGAAGTCATTCACACTATCGTCAACCGTCGGTACTTTTAAAAGTTTTAATTCGAACTTATGGCATGTATAGGCTAATAGGTATTTTATCCCATCTTGGATATGTATATAATAAGCTATGCGAAGTTGGCTTGTCATTTTGTAAATCTTGAAATTTATGCTTAGGCTTGATGATTATGTGTGGTTGTGGTTTGATTGATTTCGGTTTTGATGTAAATATATGTATGGTTATGCTTGGTATTTTTTTATGTGACATGAAATCTTTGCATAATATATGAATTGGCTTAATGCAAAATTATATGCTTGGAATGAGAATGAATAAGTTGAATATGGTCATTGAATACGCATGAGTATATGCATAATTAAGTTCGGCTAAGGATTTTGTAAAGTACCAAATGAATAGTGTTTTGGTTTAAATATGCATATATGTTAGCATGCAAAGTTACTTATGTGCATAAATTTTATGCTTTTGACAAATGTATTATTTCGTGCTCATTTGTAATTGGTTTAAATAGGTAGCAAATTAAAAAAAAAAGTGTGATGTATAAGCTATATGGTGAAATATATATATTTTTGACATGAATTGTTCATGATTACATATAATATTCGTATTGTAAAATTTTATAATATGGTTAGTAAAGTTCTTAAGTTGATTAATTATGCGTAAATCTACTTGGTAATTGAACTATATGCTTGATTATGTTTGTGATAGTCTGAAAACCGTATCTTGTCTGGTAATACCTCGTAACCCATTTCGATGACAAACACGAGATAGAGGTGTTACAGTTGCTCTTTTGCTAATGGCTCCTCAAGGTTTCTGACCAAGAGACAACCTTATCACAATTTTGTTAACTAAAAATGAAGGAAAGTATGGGCTGCTAGGCGTGGAAAGAAAGAAGAAAATGAGAAAAATGAATGGATAAGTAATGAATGAAGGAATGATGGATGATTTTAGGTATTAAGGGATGAATGAAAAGGTGAGAGGAGTGTGGTATTTATACTTGAGGTTGGTGGCTAAATTTACTAAAAATGGCATCAAATATCCCTTATTTCTCTCTCATTAATGGTCGACCATAACAAGTGGAAATGAGGGTGAGTTGGTTGCTTGATTTAAACATGGAATCATGCTAAATTTAGCCATGGAGTGGACAGTTTCTTGAGGAATCTTCATGTGCTAATTTTTAATGATTTCAAAGAGTAGGGACCTCCAAATAATTGTCCCAAAGCTGATTTTTCGGTAGCCACAGGCTTGTGCCGAATTTGGGCTTGACTCCTGTAACGCCCCAAACCCGGCCTAGACGTTATGGCCGAATCTGGCGGTGCCACATTGGATTGCTATTCAAAAACTAACTTATGCTAATGAAAACCCATTTGAAAATTTGAAATCTCTTTGTTAGAACTCAAATCATTTAAGCTATTCATTATTCTTTTTATACTGTCATTACTTTTAAAACTCAGTTTGTTGTGAAAGCATTTAAAAAGTGTTGCGAAAGCGTGGTGTTCTGAAAACAATTATCATTTTGGGAAACCGCGTTCTACTTTTAACAGATATAAATCATAATAAGCAAAAATCTCAAATTAAAAGGTAGATAATTATAGGGGCCTTATCACATAATTTAAAACCTAAAACGAAATTTAATAGCAAATGAAAATGCCAAATTAAAGAAAATAGGAGCAGTAGTGTGGCCACCTCCGAGTCCCTCATAGCACCAAAATGCCAACAGCTAGGGATTACCAGTATAGTCAGAAAGAAATGGTGAGTTTACGAAAATTCAGTGTGTAATCCTTTTTAGTTATTCGTATACTGCATACAATAACAGTCTGGGCCTAAGCCCTATTCAGAAACAGTACAGTGTGGTCCCTAGCCCATTACAGTAACAATACAACAGAATAATGCACCCCATCCCAATCTAGCCAACACACTGCTCCATACCCCCAACACACCATGTGGGGACAAGGTCGACCCACCCAGCCAACACACCAATATCGTAGCGAAGTTGCCAATAATCATATCACAACAAAGCTGCCAATAACAGTAACGCAACAAAGCTACTAGTATCAGTATATGTGGCAAAGCCACCAGTAACAGTATACTTTCTCCATATCAGTATCCCAATGTAACACCCCTTACCCGTATCCAAGGCAGGAACAGGGTACGAGGCATTACCAGACTTAACCATACACAAAGACGAAAATCAGGCCATAAATTTTCATTTAATTCAAAACTTCTCAAACATATGCATATCATCCCTTAAACATCCATGTCCAAGGCAACATCACTCATCTCCGTATTACACATTTAATTCATAATCCATAGGCATGCATTCAACTTACAGGATATATTACTAATCATGCATAACAAACAAACCTAACTATATCATCACATCACAAACATAAGACATAACATGTTTTATTAAATTTACAACCTATAATGAATAAAGGTCATATCTCATGACCATATATGATAGCTCAATGCAGACCAATACGGTTGGCCAAAGTCATAATAATAATACATATCACAAACTAACTTCCTATACATGCCACTCACTTGATATTTCAAATATTGAATTAATTCTCCCAAAAGTGATAGCTTGATAGTGTGATTCTACTTCTGACGATCTCCAAGCCCGAGTCGACCTGCCAAAACTGAAGAAGTGGAAAGGAAGGGGTAAGCTTTACGCTTAGTAAGTCCATATGAAATTAATAAGCATTTACCATCATGCTTTTCTAAGATAAAACACCAAAATTGTACAAATTACACATGTTCAGGTTAAGCTATTTTACCGAATTATAGTTACTAAATCATTTATATCTGGAGCTACGAAACTCAAAATTAAGTTCTATTAGTTTTCCTTGAAACTAGACCCATATACCTTTCTCCCATAAAATTTCCAGAATTTTTTGTTTAGCCAATTGGTACAGTTTATTCATTAAAGTTTCCCCTGTTTTAGTTTTTAGCTACTCAAACCTCTGTTCACTACGAATAGATTTTCTCTTTGTACAAAATACAAAAGGTAATTCTGATTATTTCTCTTAAAAATACACTCAATAAGGAATCTATATATGTAAAGTATAACTCCTAATTATTTTTGTACAATTTTTAGTGAATTTCTCAATTAGGAACAGGGGATCTCGAAGTCATTCAGTTCACAACAATTTAAATATCTCATAACATAAAGTTCAATTGCATGTACCATTTCCTCTATGTAAAACTAGACTCATTGAGATTTAATATCATATTTTATTCAGCCCCTAACTCAATTTTCACAATTTATGGTGAATTTCCAAAGTTGCACCACTGCAGTAACCCAAAACTATCAAGGCTAAATTTACTCATTCACCACTATTATTCACCAAATCCATACAATATAATTTCATCCATCATGGTAAGAACACATAATTATGCTTTATAAGCATGGACTCATAATCAAAAGGTCATTACAAAAGCATTCTCATGAACATTCTTACCACACAATTACAACATATCGAGTTCCCTACTCAAGAGTTTACGCACATACCTGTTCATCGTACTCATTTCACAACACTTACCAACATGTCGCTTTCATCTGGAGTATTTCACTTCATTCACTTGATATTTACCCGTTGAACACATCGGAATATAATTCAGATACACGAAATCAAGCTACCATAATTTCACCCATAATGAACTCGGAACATAACTCAACGAGCTCGAGTGTTCACATCTATAATGAACTCGGAACACAACTCAACGAGTTCAGATGCTTGCATCCATAAGTGAACTCGGAATGCAACTCAACGAGCTTGGATACCTCATAATTCTCACGAACTCGGAACGCAACTCAACGAGTTTGGATCTCAATTTCCTAGTGACATGTCACATGTATCCTAATCTATTCCTAATGTTCAAACGAGATTTTCCTCGATCATACGCCTTTGCCATCTGTCTTGTGATGTCAATATCGATACTCCGGTGGCAACTCATATTTTTCAAGTATTCCACATAATTTGTATAATAATTCAACAATAATCATAGAATGCAACAATTCGTAAAGAATAATCATCATACCATTATAAAGACATCAACAACATATAGTAATGTTACATCATTTACATAATATCAAACTATTCACATATATGTATACTTACAATTCATATAATATCATAACATTAACATTAAAATACACATTGCATTATTAAAATCATATGAACTTACCTCGTATGCGGAAATGGTCATTTTTACCATTTTGTCCACAACTTGGTATTTTGCCGATTTTAGCCCGAATTTCGATTTTCTTGCTCTATCATTTCAAATATAGCCTAATTAGGACTCATATTATTCAAATCAACCCAAAATCATATTTTGGAAAAATTACAATTTTGCCCCTAAACTTTCACATATTTACACTTTTTCCCCAAATCTCGTAAATTAAACTTCATCCTATTTTCTTATGTTTTATGACACATTGATCATTTTTCCCTTCTATAGCAACATCCAATTCTCACTCTAACATGTACTTATGAGCATTAGGTATTTTTACCGATTATGTCGTTTTACTCATTTTCATGTAAAATTGCTTAGCAAAAGTCATTTATCTAACACCCAACCTTCATTTTCTATCATTATACATCAAAATACATACATATTATTCATGGGTAAATTTTTAGACATGAACCTTAGCTCAAATTAATGGTAGAAATAAGTAGAACAAGTTACTGGGATTTCAAAAATGTAAAGAAGTTTAAAAACGGGGTTAGGGAGCACTTACAATCGAGCTTGGGAGTTTGAACAAACCCTAACCATGATTGCTGCTGGTAGAAACGGTTGAATGAAGAAGATGATAGCTAATTTGCCTTATTTCCCTTTTTAATTCTTTTAATTATTAGTTTACCAAAATACCCCTAACTTAAAAATATTTTATTACACCCATTTCATGTCCATTTTTGTCCAAAAATTAACCAATTGTCTAATTACCATTTAAGGACCTTTAATTTAAAAACTCATAACAATTTGACACTTCTAACATATAGAACTCAACTTTTTCACTTTTTACGATTTAATCATTTTGACTAAATTAAGTGCCCGAACGTCAAAATTTTCGAACGAAATTTTCACAAAATTATTCCATAAACTTATAGACCATAAAAATATAATAAAAATAAAAATTTCATCGTCGGATTTGTGGTCCCGAAACCACTGTTCTGACTAGGCCCAAAATCAAGGTGTTACACCCAACCCCATGCAGAATGTCATGTCATAATCATACATGTATGTAGAATATCATACTCAGAAAGAACAGTTAAAACATAGCACAAATCAATCATTTACCCATCGAGGGGTAAAACAGTCATTTTACCCTATAGGGGTATTTTGGTCATTTTACTTACCTTGGGGTCCAGGTCTCTTATCGACCCATCAGAAGGTCTACAATCTCCTTAAGCGACTCAAGCAACTCTAACAGTCATGAAGGTGTAAATGGGCCCAAGTAGGCCCACACGCCCGTGTGGCCCATCAAGCCCAAAAATTACCACGGCCATGCGAACTACCCAACCCAGTTTAGTAATTACCATATATTGTGGAATTTATCCGTGAGGAGCCTACAAGCCCATTGGGCCCACACAGCCCATTTCAGCCTATTGTGGCCCAAACCCATGAGAACGCCCATGGTGGCCTCTACAATCTCACGCCCAAGATTCGTAGGCTTGGCTTACCACATGTGCGTTCGCACACTCATGTGGCCAAAAGCCATTCTTTCGGCTTTTAGGCTTTTCAGCTTTTGCCATTCTACAGTCTATTCAGTGTGTGACCACACACCTATTTACGAAAACATGCTTCGAATCCACGAGTTTTCCAACCTACATCTATTTATGACCCATTATTAGTCCTTAATCACTAGGGATAACCACCTTCTTATGAACACTAAATCCCCAATAGTTTACAACACTTACCTTGATTAAACAAGTAGGGTTTAATCCTCTCTTAACTAGAGATCACCTACTTCTTGGCAAAGATCTGCATTAACACCTAATTTTGTTAAATAAAACCCTAAAAGTAAACCACTTGAACCAAGTGAACCACTTATCGAAATGTAGGCCTACGAGTGGAGAGTAGTAGCAATCGGCCTACAAATGGTACACCCTAAACTAAGGCACAAGATCGTTCAATCACCCCTGACAGAACCCGATAGAGGATAACCAACGTTAGAGGGGAAGAGAAGAACTATAATAGGGAACAAAGAGAACAACCCCTTGCACTTACACCTAAAATAGGGTATTCGCCTGACCCTAGACGATGAATAGAGAAGAAAGCCGAAGAAGAATGAGATGAGAGGAAAAGAGAAGTCTAGAGTACTTACCCCAACACCAAAACACAAGAATTGGAGAGATGAACAGAGTGGTGAGATGTTCAGCAACCAGAGAATGGAAAGGTTGTTCAGCACAAGCAATGACAGAGGCAAGCCAGAAGAAAATCGAAAGAGTAGAGGAACAAGAAGAGAGGGAAACTATTCAGCTAAAAGTAACACCGTGCAACGTCGAAACCAAAAGTGATGTGAAGAGGGAAGGACCTAGCTAAACTTTTGAAAGAATTTGCAAAGGAAGGAAGGAGGAGAAGTGATAATCGATCATCCAAAAGACATAAGGAAAAATGAGTAACCCAAAATAGACTCAAAAGCGTAAAACCCGAAGAAAGGAAACAAGGTACTCCCAAAGATAGAATTTGGCCTCTAGAGAAAAAGAACCGAAAAACAATACCAAACCAGCACTGACTGCCAAATCCCAACTTTGCCAAAATGGAGTCTTAATTCGGTACACCCCTTTCAAACTCCTAAAATTCCTCCCCCTATCACTCCTAAGATCACTCAACACTATCCTACCTAACCACATCTCCAATAGCCGAATTTCTTCAAAACTAGAGACCAATTTCGGCACACGCTCTCCTTCTCATTCAAACTCCCTAATTTTCTCCAAATATTTCTCCCTTTATCCCTCCACAATTCTCTCTATGAAATCCTCCTTGATTTTCTCTATGAACCATTCAAATTCCAACTTGCAGAGTTCTAATTAGACTCCACTTCTCATGCAGCAAAGAAATAAAATAAATACTCCTTTATGCAAAGAGTGACTTGAACCCCCAACCTCTTTAGAAGCACAACACGCCACTACCAGTACACCACAACACTCTTTGTATCATATCTTACCTAATTTAATTAAAGAATCCTACTATCTAGAACCAAGGGCCCTATTCACTTAAAATTAAATTTTTTTCTAAAGCCAAAGCTTGACCTCATAACCTCTCAAACACTCCCAAAACATCTAACCACTGAAGCAAACAAATATTTGTGCAAGCCAAGGCTTGAACCTAAGACTTCTTAGACTCTTCCCAGAACACGCAGAACACTCAACCACTGAATCAGATACATAGTTGTGTTATTTTCTTCTACAATTAAATAGCTACATGCAATCTCCTAACTGTTCCCATGTTCAAGGCCTATTCCTTCTAGGCCCAAATTCGGGGCGTTACAACTCCCCCTTGTTGGACAGTTTCATGACCCAATAAATAACCAGACATGTCCACCCTGTAACATCATTTTAACTGTGTTAAATTGACATACTTATGACCCAATTTTGCATGGTTTTCCTGTCCAAGTAGGGTGGATTTCTTCATGTCCATGCAAAAGTTGTACTGAGCTCCATATTATATCACTGCATGGTCCCAATGCACTATTAAAACATAGTATATTAGAAAATAACATGAAAATGATTTAATTTATGCACAAAATTCATATGGTAAAGCACAAATTTGCATATTTCAAAAATTCATGTCCATGATTGAGATTTAAGCAAGATTCACTAAATTTATTAACAATTACTCGATATTAATGTTATTTTTAAGTAAAAAAGGTGGTAAAAATGACTAGAAAAACCCTATACAACTTAGAGTTTACACACCCCCAAACTTAATCCATTACTCGTTCCAAGTAATGTTTCATGTAAAGCACAATTTTTACTAAGACAATTTTGCAATAAGATTAAGCAGTATCAATCTTTGCACATAACCATGCATAAAAAAATTCATCCTCAAAAACTCTTTTCATTGACAAGTCACTCATATACAAACATTATTTCAAAATTTTATTCTAAGTGTAGAAAAATACTAACAAAAGTTATAAAGTGCATGCCTTTCGAGATCATACATAACCTTCACCATTCAATCAAAGTTTCCTTATCAATCGAACAAAGTAATCACAAGGTCTAATTAATGGTCCTTATATATTGAACTTAGCACTTCCTTTGCACTAATGTAGTCAGTATAATTATCCAAATCAATAGGTTTTTTATAAGGTTGTAATAGGGCTAGGCTTAAGGTAAGGATAAAGAAAAGTGAATTTTAGGTTCAGTAATCTTAACTCTATCTTTGCCTTGGATAAATTCAAGGTACATCCTTCCTGCTAATGAGTTTTTACCCCTCCATACATAATTTTGAAACATATGCCCAGTATTTCTCAATAATTTGAGTATTTATTTTGCTCTTTTTGCTTAACATTTGAATAGAGATTTTTTTAAACATATGAAGAACATGTACATCTTTTTAAATTTTTCCTTGATCTTTGCTCACCAAGGCAAGTATAGTTAAGTCACGTGGAAAAATATTATAAAATTTAAAAATATGGTAGCATGGCTAATGATGTAGGTAAATAACAATAAAATATGCTTTAAGGCTCAAATTAAGGTTTCAAGGGTCAAAATTTATAAGGTAGGCTTGAAAGGCTTAAACGATCCAAAGAAAATGTGCCTAAAGTATGTATAGATTCTTATGCCTCATTGGATTTCGCATCAAGAAAGTTACTAAGTCAATTCTAAGAACTTAAACCTTCATGCATGTTTATTTCAAAAGAAGTTTAATTTTGATGTCAGAAGGCTAAATAAGACCTAAGAATACACAAGCATTCCATAACTCAAGATAACATAAAAAAAACCTCAGATAAAATTAGAAATCATGCTTGCATTTATACTAGCTTATGAACAAAAATTCTTTCTGACCATTCATTTATTTCAGCATACTTATATGGAAAAGATTGAAACATACTTGAAATTTAAAATTTTATGCAAAATTGCCTGACCCCTTTTAAAAAGAAGCAATCTTCTCATTCCGAAAGCAAAGTAATGAATGAAAACTGAACACTAGGTAGGATATTTTATTCATCCTAGACATGTTCATTCTCATTACCACATCACTTCATTTTTTTCTAATGAAGAGGCATTGAGCTTAATTTATTCATGTTTGCAATATCTTATTTATTATACAAAAGCAAAATACTAAATAAGGAATAGAAATAAACACCTAAAAATAAATACTAAGGATAAGAAATTCCCCCATTTTATTTGTGTCATACTTCATGTCTTTTTCTTTTTCCTTTTTTTGTTGCAGTCGATCCCACATCTCCTCTTGTCATGTCTCAAAGATATGATCTGGGGACTCAGGAACACAAGTGTTTAAGATATTTTTAAGAGTATTTCGTATGGAACCATCTTTAACTTTTGCATATCTCCAGTACACTTGTTGTCGGTTATGCATGAATTTCCACATATCCATCATAGTTGAAAATTTTGAATTCTACATAGTGTTTGAAGAAGTAGGAATTGTAACACCCCTAACCCATCTCTGTCGTAGGATTAGGGTTATAGAGCGTTACTATACAATCAAAAACATTTTAACTTTTTAACATTCAATAATTGAAATCATATCATAACTGATTCATACACATGCATATTGTCCCTAAATTGAGCCCTCGAGGCCTTAAAAATAGCTTAGAAGCAAATCAGGGCTAATTTCAAACGATTTGGAAAGTTTAGGAAAAAGTTGCAAAATTTACAAAATAGGGGTCACACGGCTAAGACACAGGTCTGTGTCTTAGGCCATGTAACCTTCGAATTAGGGACACACGACCATGTCCTAGCCCGTGTCCTCACTCGTGTAACTCTCTGAGTAGGGTTCACGATTGGGTCACACTGGAATGACGAAAATGTGCAAGTGTACACAATCGCAATAAGTAATAAAGTGACAAGTAAATGTCGAGTTATCGTACCGAGAGGGACTGTGAAAAGCATTATTAATGAGTGTAATTTAAAACACTTTGGTGAAGAAAAATATTTTGATTTGAGGAGGTGATTAAAAACTAAGATTTTTAACTAAGTAAAATAAATAAAGAGAAAATAAAAGTTCCAATGCACGATTTCAAGAAATGATTTTAATCAAGATGACATAATTGTGGTAGATTAATTACATTTCTTGACTTAGAATTATTAAACTCATGTTTATGTTGTTACGAATAAATTTACGGCAACTCGGTAATTTGCTAACTTATGAACATACTTACCTACCAAAATCCATTTATCTCTTGACTATATATCTATGTCAATTTAACCGATTAAACAAATTTTAATAAGCAAATGTTTTAGTGCACATACATGCTTATGAAATTAAAATAATCTCTTGTACATATCTTTATACCAATTCAAACAATTAATTCAATCTCATAAGCACATAAAAGATTACGTGAGGTAACAATGTATTTCTACCTTAAAACATTTTAATCACAATAATCTTGCAAGTTATGCAAGGCTAATGTATCGTTAGATATCGTTGCTAATTTAACCTTCACCTACCTTAGAATATTAAACATGCACTGATTAAGTATCGTGTCAATTAATTACAATTTCAATCCATTTAAATAATTAATTCATTAGTTGCCTTACAATTGTAATGCAAGAATAACTTAGTCATGATTTTACTTAATAAAACATCTTATCTAGGCCTATAACAACACAAACACAATTTTAATAACTCAAGTACATGAAATGAAATCAAACCAACACGAATTAATTTAAGCCATATTAATTAAATTAAACATATAAACATCACAAATATTCATAGACATGTTCATCAAAACAACAAAAAAATTAAAAGAATAGGGAACAAAAATTAAAATCTGGTGTTTCTTCGAGGCTTGACTAGTTTGGTCTGCTCCTCCTTCTCCGCTTGTTCTTATTGAACCGAGGCTTCCATGAACACTTGAATGATACTAAAATGGTGTTTGAAGGAATATTTTTCAAAAGGTGAAATTGGAAAAGGAATAGGGGAAGAAATCGAAGAATAATGGAAGGGAATGAAGATAGAAAAGTGTGAGAAAGGTGAAAAAATGAATGGGTTTGAGATGTGTTTGAAGTGAGTAGAAAAGAGGGATATTTATAGGTTTATATGGCTGCTAAAATTAGAAAAAAATCATCAGTCATAGAGTCCCCCCATGGCCGGCCACACATGTGGCAAGTTTGAAGCTTTCAAACTTGCTATTTTAAGGTAGGGGCAAATCTAGAAAGGCATAAATAGTGGAGAAGTTTGAATGCAATTTGAAAAGTCTTCAAGGACTATTTTTCAAGCCTAATAATAAACCAAACAAGCTGATTTGGTCAGCATGTGGGACGGTTTTGGGCTGCCCAGTGCTCGGTTGGATCGGTTTTCTCGGTTCAACTCAACTGGGCCCCTTTTCATATTTAATTAACAATAATTTATTTAACCCAAATTAGATTGGATTAAAATTAAAATTAATTATATTGTGAATTAATATACATAATTTAGACCGTCTTAGGCTAAAAAATTAGTTCACCTTGATGCTTTAAAATTGCTTCTCGGTTTTATGCTTCTAGTAATGTCCACCGAGCCATTTTTCGCCCTTTGTGCAAATCTGTCGAAAATAATCATAATTAATCAAAATTAATTATAAAATTAATTAAAATTCAACATGTTAATAATTTAAGTACAAAATAATTATTTCATAATAATTATATATTTTTCGACAAGAATTTTACCGAAACTGCATGAATTTGAGTTAAAAAGGGCATGAAAAAGTGTGTATATTTTCGTGTTTCCACTCCTCCAAACTTAATTCATTGCTCATCCCGAGTAATGCACAAATTTGAAAAGAATTTCTCAAAAACCCTTTGAAAAATTCCTCCAGAACAACATTGTTCCAAAAATCATGATTTTAGTATACTTATGCTTAAAAACAAGAAATTTTATATTTATGCTACTTATGTATACATATCATTCAAATTAATCTCAATTATTATTATGATAGCAAAAATAGTATAATTTTTTCCTAATAAAGACATGTTAAATTCCTACCAATTTGGTTTTATTTCATTATTCAAGATTAAGCTACAATCATCAAGTTTAGTTTATGCCTTCATATGTTGAACATAGCAATTTCTCTCCACTAATGTAGGTATCATAGAAACTTGAATCAATAGGCCTTTTAAATTGGTTGTAACATGGCTAGGCTAGGGGTGGTAAAAGATAGATAAATTTAGGCTTAAAACCCTAGAGTCAACTCAATCAGACCTTCAGAATATTTGTAACAGCTCGATTTTAGGTTTAATCGGAACAGTGGTTTCGGGACCACAAATCTGACATAAAAAATTTTATTTTATTATTAGTTTAATATTTACAGCATGATATTAGAGTTGTGTGAAAATTTCATGAAGAAATTTTATCGTTTGAGTGGTTAATTTAGTAAAAAGGACTAAATCGCGTAAAGCGTAAAACATGTGTTCTATTAGTTAAAAGTATCAAATAGCTAAAGAACCTTGATGTAAAGGTCCATAAGTGGTAAATAAGCCAATTATGAGATAGTGGAAGATGATAGCATGGTAAATGGTGTAATTATTAAAGTTCTTAAGGTTAATTTTGTAATTTAGTTATTATGTTATAATTAAAATAAAACAAACATACTTTTCCTATTCATTCATCATCTTAGATGAATTTGAGAAATAAAAATCAGCCAATTTTAGGGCTAAGCATTTGGCCAAGCTTTCTTTGTTAATTAAGGTACGTTTTTGTCCAGTTTTTAATAATTTCTACGTTTTTGGGATCATTGCATCAAGTACTAGCTAGCCCGTACCTTTAATTTCAAAATTTCTCATGATTTTGTGAGATTCCATTGATGAATATTCTTTATTTTTGATGATTGATGATGAAATATGGAAGTTAGATGATAGTTTTACATATTTTACAAAGTTATTTTGAGTAAAAATGCAAATTATGGACTAAATTGTGAAATTATGAAATTACGTGATTAAAAGTATGAATAAAGTGAAAATATGGGCTGATAATAAATTAGGAAAATTTTTTCTAGCATGGGTTGCCCTTAAATTGCATGAATTTGCAATTTTACGTGATAAGGACTAAATTGTAAAAATCTAAAATATTAGGGGCAAAAGCGTAATTTTTCCAAAATGTGTATTATATGTTAAATTGAATAATTTGGAAGTTAATATAATAAATTTGATATTATATCTAGATCAAGATAAGCAATTATCAAAACTAGATCGGGAAAAACAAAAAGTGGACGAATAGCCAATAGTGTTATTCAAGCAACTCGAGGTAAGTTCGTATAGCTAGAACTGATTTATTAAATACATTTAATTGTTTAAAATGTATGTGTATAAGTTGAATGAATAATCCATATGAAATTTGAATTACTAATTATATGATTAAATTACTGTTTACATGAATGAAAGTGATATGCTACAATTGTTATATATGTCACATGGATTCGGTATGATAATATGCATTAGGTATGCGACTTGAGTATTTAAATGTATGTACTTAATTGAATTGAATATATATATGATTTGAGAAATTGAATTATTGATCATTGAATGCTTAAATGATGAAGTTGGATAATTACCGAGCCCCGTTTGAACCGTAGGAATTTGTTAGATAAGAGTGACATGTCACTAGGGTTACCATTTTGGTCGAGTTCCTGCATTTGTTGCGGACTCTCCACAAGTCAGTATGTATGCCCTGTTTTCACACGGTCTAAGACACAGGAGTGTCTATTAGCCGTGTGAGGCATATGGTCTGTTCACACGGCATGTAATACTTGAAATGTTAAAATTTTTCTAAGTTTCCAAAGTTTTCAAATGTTATCGATTTAGTCTCGAATGCATGATTTAAACTTTGTATTCTCGATTTAAGTACATATTGAATGTGAATGAATGATATTTACTAAAATGAGATGACATTTGATAAATGTTTGTTCTGAATTGAGTTACAAGTCCGGTAATGTCTTTTAACCTATTCCGGTGACAATTATGGGTTAGGGGTGTTACATTTGTTGGTATCAGAGCTACAATTTAGTCGATATTAGGACTAACGTTGCATATGTGAGTCTAGCTATACATGCCATATTTAACATGTGATAGTGTGATATCTCCTGACTCTAACAAGAATTATTTTAATTAGACAGATGTGCTTTTCAACCGACCTAATTTTGATAGTACTGAATGTGATACTCAAATATTTGAGTAAAATGTGTTTATGATAAGTTGAAACTCATAAAGGTATGAATTATAGTTTATAACATTATGTTATTGATAAATGTTATGTCATATGCGAGTATTTGTGAAAGTCAAATTATGAGGCTTTACGACTTTCACCCCCTTACCGGTATAGAGTTATAATGAAATTTACTAGATTAGGATTGAATAAGTTCCCAAGTGTGAAATCAAAGAGTTCCAGGATTGAATTAATTATAATACGGTTAGATATGAGAATGGGTTAGTAAGTAAAGACTATTCTAGAATAGATGACAAATTGCTTAGAAGATCATTCGGATTATGTAATATCGCTTTTAAAGAAGAAATTTACTTCAGTTAACTAAATTATTTAGGTATGATAATTAAAGAATGTATTACCAGAATTTCTTCTGAATTGATTTTCATTAATGGATGAGATAATGTGGGATTAGAGATGACAGGATTAGACTGTGAAATAATGTTTGAATTGTATTGATAGTTGAGCGCAGCGATTATAGTTGAAGTAAATTGTGATGATTTCTTCTGGGTATTCTATATGTTCATTTATCCTTAGAGGTAGGTGTAACTGTATATTTTTAGATGAAATTCTTATCATATGAGAACGTTATCTAAATATACTAATATACGAAAGCATTGTTGGGTTGTTCGGGTTATGATCGACATTATTCTATCTTTTTCTGGTATTCTATTACATTGTGTTGATAGAAGGTCGACGGTAAAATCTGTATGATGTTAGTATTTTGTTTCTACTGGTTATTGCTCTGTTGAATATACATGAAGATTATATTGCTTCTGTTACATTGACTCTAGTACATATGAGTGATGCTTTACTTCTGGATTTCTTCTGAGACATCATTGAGATATCTATCATCTGATATGGGTGCTTTCTCAAAAAGTTCAGTATAGTATTATATTTGGGATTTTAGTATCTCGGTTTTCTTATGATTCTATATGGTTATCTGTGAAAGATATTTATTGAATGGATATAATTATATTTACTTTGATTATAATAATTGATTTGATCATAGTAACATTGCTATACAAATCTCAGATTTATAGAGGTTGTGATATTGGAATTATATTTGATTTTCACTTTTGTTTCAAATTGCATTATTAACAGTAGAGATTGACTCATTTGTTTAATCTGATTGAGTTATTCACTTGAAAGGTAATTGAATTTTGTGTACTTGAGCATATCCATAGGTTCAAAAAATAAATCTTGTACGCTTACAGGTGAACAGACGGGTAGCCTGAATGAAGAGTTCATATTCTAGAAGTCATGGTGTAGAATTATAACTATCGGATCAGACCTAATTTAGAAATGATATTGTAAATTAAAGTTATTCTGATGGAGAAAGTTATTGCATTCGTGAATTTTGAATGGTTTGATACTTGTTAAAAAGTTATTAACTGTGGAAAGATTATGGATTAGTGATTGATTATCATTCAAGGAAAGTGATTGTAGTCACAAATACCAGGAGCAGAAAATTTTTGTTTGCTTTACGGGTAATGAGTATGCAGTTACTTTATCGGAAGGTGGTTCGATATTAGCTAAGTTAAAAAGCTAAATGGATGTTTATTCAACAACTTTGTGGGACATGGAAATAAGGCAATAAATTGCAAGCTAAAAGAGTACACTGGGAGATGTCTTCTAATTCAGAGTTTCAGATTAGAACCAATGATTACTTGTTTTTCTGAGATAGAGTTTGAGTACCGAGAAAACTAGAGATTTTACAACAATTGATACACGAAGCTTGCCTATTCTTCCAGGAAAAACAAGATGTTTAATGATCTGAAACAGTTGTATCAATAGACAGGTATGAAATGATACATTTTTTACTCTCCGCTTAGAAGTTTAAAGTATTAGCAAGTTAAACTGATTATTATGTGCCTTCGAGACTATTACAATCTGAGATGATATCTGAGTGAAAAATGGGATAGTATTATAATTGATTCTGTATTAGGATTATTCTTATCACCAAAAAGGAAATATGTCATCTGGGTTACTGTCGAATGTTTAAAAAGTCTGCACATTTATTTCTATACGTACAGATTTCTCTTTTGATAAATTAGTTGAGTTGTACATTTAAGAGATTTTCGAATTTCACAGCATGTTAGTCTCTATTATTTTGGGTGGAGACTCGAGGTTTATATTGTGATTCGGTAGAAAACTACAGTATGTTCTGGGTACAAGGTTGAGTTCTAATACCACATTTCATCCTCAAACTGATGGTTAATCTAAGAAAGTGATTTAGATTCTCAGAAATATTTTTGTTACTATGTTTTAGAATTTGAAAGCAGCTGAGAAAGACATTTACTGTTGGTTGAGTTTTCGTGTAATAATGGTTATCAAGTTAGTATATAGATGGCATTGTATGAAGTATTGTATAGTTGCAATTATCGAACTCTGTTGTATTGGATAGAGCTTTGTGAGAGAAAGATCCACTGGGTTGTTCTGATTAGAGAGATTGAAGAGAAAGTTAAAGTAATTCATAATAGTTAGAAAGCAGTTTCAAAATGACAGAAAATTTATGAGAACTTGAAATTTAAAAACATTGAGTTGCAGTTAAAGGACTAAGTCTTTGAGAAAGTATTGTCGTGGATATAACATTACTCAATTTAGCTGTAAAGAGAAGTTGGGTCCGCGATTCATAGGGATGTATGAGATTAACGAGAGAATTAAACAAGTTTTTCATATATGTATGTTGCAACGTCGTAGATCAGACCTTATGCTTATAAATTATCCTACCGATATTGAGATACACTTATATATATAGTATAGTGAAGAACGGATCAGGATTTTAGCTCGAGAGATCAAAGAACTAAAAAACAAAAGAATACCATTACTAAAAGTTTTGTTTCTGTATCGACACGGGATTGAAGAGGCTACGTGAAAATCTGTAAAGCCTATAAAAAAAAAGCAATACTCTAATCTGTTTCCTGGTAAGATTTTTGGGGACAAAAATTCCTAAGGGGGGAGAGTTGTAACAACCTGATTTTAGGGTTAATTGAAATAGTGGTTTTGAGACCACAAATCTAACGTCAAAAAAATTATTTTATTATTATTTTAATATTTGCAGCATGATATTAGAGTTGTGTGAAAAATTCGTAAAGAAATTTTATCGTTTGAGTGGTTAATTAAGAAAAAAGGACTAAATCGCGTAAAGAGTAAAACATGTGTTCTATTAGTTAAAAGTATCAAATAGCTATAGAAACTTGATGTAAAGGGTTTTAAGTGGTAAATAAGCCAATTATGAGATAGTGGAAGATGATAGCATGGCAAATGGTGTAATTATTAAAGTTCTTAAGGTTAATTTTGTAATTTAGTTATTATGTCATATTTAAAATAAAACAAACACATTCTTCCTATTCATTCATCATCTTAGCCAAATTTGAGAAATAAAATTTAGCCATTTTTAGGGATAAACATTCGGCCAAGCTTCCTTTGTGAATTATGGTACGATTTTTGTCCCGTTCTTAATAATTTTTACATTTTTGTGATCGTTTCATCGAGTACTAGCTAGCCCGTACCTTTAATTTTGAAATTTCTCATGATTTTGTGAGATGCTATTGATGAATATTCATGATTTTTTATTATTGATGATGAAATATGGAAGTTAGATGATAGTTTTACATATTTTACAAAGTGATTTTGAGTAAAAATGCAAATTATGGACTAAATTGTGAAATTATGAAATTACGTGGTTAAAAGTACAAATATAGTGAAAATATGGATTGATAATAAATTGGGTAAAATTCGGCTAGCATGTGTTGTCCTTAAATTGCATGAATTTGCAATTTTATGCAATAATGACTAAATTTTAAAAATGTAAAATATTAGAGGAAAAAGCGTAATTTTTGGAAAATGTGTATTATATGTTAAATTGAATAATTTGGAAGTTAATATACTGAATTTGATACTATATCTAGATCAAGATAAGCAATTACCGGAACTAGATCGGGGAAAACGAAATGTGGACAAATAGCCAATAGTTTTATTCGAGTAACTCGAGGTAAGTTCGTATAGCTAGAATCGAATTATTAAATACATGTAATTGTTTAAAATGTATGTGTATAACTTGAATGAATAATCCACTTGAAATTTGAATTACTGATTATATGATTAAATTACTGTTTACATGAATGAAAGAGAAATGCTACAATTGTTATATATGTTACATGGATTTGGTATGATAATATGCATTAGGTATGTTAATTTAGTATTTAAATGTATGTACTTAATTGAATAGAATATATATATGATTTGAGAAATTGAATTATTGATCATTGAATGCTTAAATGATGAAGTTGGATAATTACCGAGCCTCGTTTGAACTGTAGGAATTTGTTAGATATGAATGACATGTCACTAGGGTTACCATTTTGGCCGAGCTCCTACATTTGTTGCAGATTCACCATAGCTCGTATGAGCTTACCGTTTACCAACTCATATGAGCTTACTATTTTCAGCTCATTAGAGCTTATTGTTTCAGCTCGTATGAGCTTACTGTTCAGCTCGATAGAGCTTACCGTTTCAGCTCAATAGAGCTTACTATTATCAGCTCGGGAGGAGCTTACTGATCATGGCTCGAAAAAGTGGAAATGATAATGGATTGAAGGATTTTCGATAAATAAACTTAATGTGTATCACCCGAGTATCTATCCATATTCTACGTAGTTCAATTAGCATAATTACTGTTAACGATAATATGAATAAGATATGTATTGATACGAATGAATTACTGTTATTATTGATGAACTATTGTTTATACGGACGAACTACTGGTTACATGAATGAATTACAATTTATACAAATAGAAATGAATTACGATAATGTTATGTGAATTACATGGTATTGATGATTTTATATGTTTATGCATTTGACAAATTTGGTTGAATTGTATTGAAATAGTAATATAGGTTATAATGACGTATGAACAAATGTTATATATGTGAATCGATATATAGATGGTTTAACCACATATATGCCTATTAGTGTGCAAGATGCAGAATATTCGATGTTATTTTCATGGATCAACATAGAAAATAACTGTACAAGAATTGAAATGATGAAATGAATCAGTTCAGGTATACGTTACATGCTCGACAAGTAAGTGATATTTAATAATTTCATATGATATGTAAGTGAAAACCGATGAATACAGACAGTAATTACTAGGTTGTTATTGTATTACGTGTTGATTTTGATGGAGCTGATTTATATGTCCTCATGTTTCTCTAATTCTAAATTAATTGTTAAATTGTATATAGTACATACTAGCCATACTAGTCATACGAGCTTACTAAGCTTATTAGCTTACTCTATTTATTTTTTGTATTTTACAGTGATTTGAAAGCTCATTCGGGTTGGAAGTCATCGAAGATTTCATCACACTATCTAGGAGCCAATTTGGTATTTTTGAAATCTTTGAACTGTGGTAATATGGCATGTATAGGCTAGTTGAAGATATGAGATGTATACGTTATTTTAGCTATTGAAGCCTATATGTATTGATGTGTTTAAGCCATGTGATTTGGCTTAACTTGGCTAAATATTTGGTTGTGTATATGTGCACTAAATATGGCATGTTTTGGCAAGTAGTTGATGAAATGAATATAGGCAAATGGTTTGAATATGTGATGGTTATATTTGGATTGAAAATGTTTTGTTAAGTATGGCATATTGTATGATTAAAAGGTTGAGTTATAGACATGTTATATATATGTGTGTGTTTATTTGCTCATAAAACATGTCAAGTTAGTGATATATTTGGCTGTGTAAATGATGATGATTGAGTGTTGATATGATTAGATTATGATATGATATGAAATGTGCCTTGAATGATATTGATTGGTAGTTTATATGTATATAGAAATGGTACCATTTGAATAGTTGTAGTTACATGTGTTTTAGGTGAGAAATGTGGTTTGTAAATAGCCTATTTTCGTCCACATGGGCAGAGCACACGGGCGTGTAACTCAACCGTGTGTGATACATGGCCTTGATACACGACTGTGTGTCCTTTAAAGCTTAAATAAAAATCAAATCAGTGAGTTACATGGCCTAGACACACGAGCATGTCTACTGGCCATGTGTGGCACACAGCCATGGCACATTGGCGTGTGTGACCATTTCGAATGGGCACACTGGCCAGACACATGGGCGTGTAGTGGACCGTGTGACCCAAGTCAGTATGTATGCCCTGTTTCCACACGGTCTAAGACACGGGCGTGTCTATTAGCCGTGTGAGGCACACAGCCTATTCACACGGGTGTGTGATACTTGAAATGTTGAAATTTTTAAAGTTTTCAGAGTTTTAAAATGTTATCGATTTAGTCCTGAATGCATGATTTAAAATTTGTATGCTCGATTTAAGTACATATTGAATGTGAATGAATGATATTTACTGAAATGAGATGACATTTAATAAATATTTGTTCTGAATTGAGTTACAAGTCCGGTAATGCCTCTTAACCTATACCGGTGACTATTACGGGTTAGGGGTGTTACAATATTTACCTTCAATACACCAATTTATTTTGCTTTCACATGCTTTTTTGTACATCTATTTTCTTTCAAGTACATATGCTCTATTTTTTTGTTCTTTTTCTTTCTTTTTTTTTTCACGAGCATTTTATTTATGTACTACAATGAGCATTCTAAATAGTACTGAGTCTAGAGTTTGGGACAATTTAAGATAATTAAGAGAAAAGTGATGGCTAAATATTGTGAGGGTTCAAAATAAAATTAGGCCATATAGTCTCAAAGTTGGGTTTCAAAGGATAAAGCTTCATCAGGTTGACTTGAAAGGCTCAAACGGTCCAAACAAAAAGTTACCTAAATCATTTTCAACATTCCATACTTCCTAGGATTTCGCCTCAAGAAACTACTAAGTCAATTCTAGAGACTTAAACTTTCATGCATCCTAACTTTCCTAGGGAACTAAAAATTTTATGGTATGATTTGCATGCTTTATTAAAAATACATTTATGTCATATTTCAGTTAGCAAAACAATTATTGAAATAATCGAACTTTATTCATACTGAAGTTTAGCATACTTAACAAAATTTCAAATTTTTGAACAAAAATATAACCTAATCATAACTAAAAGAAAAATTTATTCTGAGTGGAAATGATTTCAAATTTTCGGTCCTCCTTACTTAAGATAAACAATGTCCTCATTGTTAAAAGTGAATAAATACTATACACCAGGTAGGATTCTAGGAAAGAAGAGGTGAGCCAATTTGACTACTTACGTACCAAGCTCTCTCTAGATCAAATCCTAGACATGTATATATCTATTACCACACTTTACACTTTGCAACTTGTTCATTTTTGTTAATGATTTCCACCTCTTGTTTTATTATGCAAAAAATAAAAATTCCTAATAAAACCTAATCCTATTAAATAACCTAAGAACGGAAATAAAATAAATTCAAGATCCCCCCTTTTTATTTATTTGCAGATCCCTCTGAATTCAACTCATCTTTTGCTCTATCGTCTTTTCTTTTTTTTGCATGAATCGCTTCGCTCCCTCTTTGATAGTGGACTCCATGGTTCAAATATAAAATCTGGAAACTCAGGCACAAAAATAAATGAGTCATTGAATATTTTCGTAAGAGTGCTTCTCATTGAGTCATCCCGTATTTTTGAATATCTCAAGTAAGCTTGTTGCTGTCACTGCATATGTTGCATTACGTCCTTCAATATTGACAGCTCATCTCGAAGATTAGGCCAAGACGATTGAGTCCTGAACATTGAAGTTGCAACGTTAGGTTCGGTTACCGGTTCCATTGGTTCTGCCTTATCAGGGATTTCAACTGATTGCATTGGTTCGACCTCTATGTGATCTTCTTCTTCTTCTTCTTTGGGATCCTCACTCTCTTTAACTCGTTGCTATAAAATAGAGTCTCCAGCTATTCTGTAGCAGTCCTAATCTATGATTGTACCCTGGCTATAACCTGTCTTTTTTACGTTTGCAAGAATTTTAGCTTTCAAGCACAAAATTGTTATCATAAAGGGAAAGTAAGCTGGGCTAAAACGTCTAATGGCACAATTCTGCATTTCTCTCAGGATGATTTTTCCTACATCAATGGTCTTTCCAGTTAAATTTGAGTATAATAGGACCATTTGTGTAACAACCCTAACTCGTATCTGTTTCCGAAATAGGGTTGCGGAGCATTACCAAAATTTACAGTTCAATTACATTTAATTTATGTCATTTACTATTCATTTCCAAAAATCGATCACAATCAATCATAATGTCCCCTATATAGGTCCTCGAGGCCCAAAATACATATTAGAATCATGTTGGGACTAAACTAGAATCATAGAAAATTTTTTGTGAAATCTTAATATTTTTCTTAAGTGCAGGGGACACACGCCTGTGTGGCCAAGCCATGTGGTTCACATGGCCAATGACACACCCGTGTCCTAAGCCGTATGGGCATTCGATGTGAGGCACACTGTCGTGTCTCAGCCCATCTCTTTACCTATGTAACTCGACTTGGGTCACACGGTCATCCACATGCCCGTGTGGATAATTTAATTTACAAAAATTAGGTGCAGGATTCACACGGCCGTGTCACACACTCGTGTGCTAAGCTGTGTGAATCACATGGCTGAGACACACGCTCATGTCCTTGCCCGTTTGACCAATTCAGAGCATTCTATTTCTAAATTTTAAGGATATGGAGGACACACGGTCAAACCACATGCCCGTGTGTAGACCGTGTATCACACATGGTTGAGACACACACCCATGTATCTGCCCGTGTGGACAAAATAAAGCTATTTTCCAAGCCATATTTCTCACCAAATTTACATTGCACCTACATTAATACTTTGACACATTTTCAACCTAATTTAGTATATATAAACCAAGTCAAAACAAATCTTTTACATGGCATATTAACATACATACTCAAGTGTTTTAAACTTACCAAATTCATGCCTATGTTCATGAACAAAATTTGTCAATTATACTAATTCAAAATCATTCATCATTTAATTTATATATCTTCTACCTTTCAACCATTTCAACACACTTCAAACATGATATGGCACTATATAATTACATCAAAATGCATATAACACTAGCCATTCTAATGGCTAGTAACAACCAAACATATGCATGCCTCCATTAGGCACTTTAAACTATACATGCCATTATGTCCAAATTAAGTTTTCTATTTATACCAAAACAAGCTTGAGGATAGTGTGATGAGGCTCTGATTGCTCCCTACCCTTTACGAGCTTTCGAGCTCTATAAAATAGAGAAAAGAAAATTGTGTAAACATTTCAAATGCTTAGTAAGTTCGTATAATAGGAATTTAACTTACCATATATTTTCATTTAAGATAAGCACACAAAAATGCATCCAAGAAATTTGGCTAATAGCCTAAAATACAACTTCATCAATCATGTTAGTCAAGTAATTCACATAATACTAAGAACATGGATGAGCTCATCGTTTAATGACTTTCATATGCACATGTTTTCCATAGCATTATTCCATATTACAAGTACATTTCCACAAAAAATCATTTCAAGTTCATTTTAGCCATGTCAGAACTTTACCCATTAAATTTATTTGAAATAGCAATGGATATGCTCATGTAGTACACTTAAAATGTTCAAAACTGAAATCTATCCATTCATATCTAGGGTACCCAAATAGGGCACATAATCAGGAAGCACTTTCTCGAGCCATGTAATAAGATGCTCATGTGAGCTATGTATCAAGAAGCTTATTTGGGCTAAACAGGAAACTCATAAGAGTTTAGAACAAGAAGCTCACTGGCTTAACAGGGAACTCCGAAGAGTTATTAACAGGGAGCTCTAGATAGCATAATAGGGAGTTCAAGCGAGCCATATCAGGAAGCTCAAAAGAGCTTATATCAGGACGCTCACGAAGAGTTGCGTTTGTGTCTACAATAAATGCTAGATCATAACCGATCGAATCATGTAACTCACAAAGAGCTGTAATAATGCGTAACATATGCAGGATCACTACTTATCAGGATACTCACAAGAACTATATAACAGGATACTCGAGAAGGCTTTTAACAGGATGCTCGTCCGTGTAATGCCTCAAAAATTGAAATGTTTATTTTGTATGTTGTGTTGCAGAAATGCATGCTTGTTTTAGTGGTCGAGTGTCTTGAGGGGTGATGGAGAGGTCCTGAGGTCAAGCCTGAGCAATTGCTAAAACTTTGTTTTTTTTTTAAGTATAACCCTTGTTTGGAGTTAATAGTCTTTTAAGTTGTTATGGGTAAAATGTGTCGCAAGGAGGTTGCTAGTCTAGTGGTGAATGGCGTGTGGGTGGTTCTTAGAGGTTTGAGGTTTGAGTGTTTGCTGGGTGGAAGGAGTTTTGTTTTTGCGGCAAGTGTGAGGGAGGTATCTTAGGTTGACTTAAATTGAGGAGTTGGTGGAGTTTGAATGGGCGGTTGAGTAGAATAAGGTGGAGAGATTTAGGGAGAGAATTGGGGAGTGGATTAAGGAATGGGTGGAGTGGGAGTGGTTGGCCAAAAGTGGGATTCCTCATTAGGCAAATTCTGTCATAATTCTTTTGGTGCCAAAATTTGACAGTTTTGCTTCCCATTTTCTTTGTTAGCTATTGTTCTTTTGGCTTCTTTCCTCTCTTTTGGGTTTTGGGGTATTGTTCATAGCCAAAATTGAGTGTGTTCTTTCGGGAAACTGGTCATTTGGTTTTGTTCTTTAATAGTGTTTTGTAGCCGACCTCTTCTATTTTCTCTGCACCTTGGTGGTCTTTTTCTCTCTCATTTTTCTTTTGGCCGATCATACTTGCTCAAGTTTTTAGTCTTGGTTTCGTTAGGTCCTTCTTCTTTTCTCTCTTTCTCTGTCGACTCCTCTACCATGATAGTATCTTTTTCCCCTCCTTCGATTTGATTACTTGGGCTGTTTATTGCTCAGCTCTTTCTTCTGCCATATCGACTCTTGCAGTTTTTCTTGGAGCAATCGATTGTTGCTTGGTTCTTCACAAATCCTTCGCCTTATTTCTTTATGAAATATTATTGTTCTAATTCCTTCTTTTACTATCGTTTATGGCTAGAAGCATGGGTGCTAGCCTTACCCCTTCAGTGTGAGTTCACGTCTGGAATAGAAGACTGATTGTGTCTTCTCTAGAATCGGTTTCAATGTTTTGGTAAGTGCTATATACTGGATCAACTGCTTTTGTGAATGTTCTAGTTAAGGTTAATGGATTTCGGCTTGGGTGCAGATGGTCTGTAGGAGCCTTTAATTGATTTTCGGTATCGACTGAAGTGTGGGGACTCCTAATCGTTGGATAAGGCAAGTGATAAGGTATAGTTTAAGTTAAGTTTATTTAAGGGATTGTTTACCCCATAGATTAAAAGACTGATAGTGTATCGTGTGGTTATAGGTCGGGGAAAGCACTCAAGCTGTTAATTTTTTTTACTGTAATAAGGTGTGTAATCAGACTACAAAGGTTGTTAATCGTTAAAAATCGAAAAGCATGTTCATAGACACTACACGAGCATGCATTCACTCATGTGGCGAATAGAATGCATAAACATGTGTGTTTGACGATAAAGACCACTATGAGCGATCACATGGGTTTAGGCCGTTTTTGGTCCCGCACGGGCAAACCGAACGGATGTGTGGAGATTAGTGGGCCAACTGTGTAGTTTGCACGGCCAAGTCCATTATTTGGGATTATTGGGCTACTCGAGCGTATGGGCCATGGGTCGTGTTATGGGCTTTGGGCCCATTTCCACTATTTGATTGTTAAGGTCGCATAGGACGCCTAAGACGACTGTGGTTCTATTGTTGGGTCGATAAGTACATTTTGACCCCATACTGATGAAATGACTGTTAGGCCCCTAGAGGTAAAATGACTGATATACCCCTGTGCGATATTTGACTATATTCGAGCATGACCTTTTGCGTACACGTATATATTATGACATGACATGTTGCATGGGGGCGGGGTTTGATATATTTGGAGGAAGTGTATCAGATCGGTAGCTCTGCATATATCTTATTAGTGCAAATCGGTGCTATATTCTGGAGTGTAGGGATGGGTGGGTCGATTTAATCCCCACATGGAGTGTAGGGTTGGACGGAGTGGAGTGTAGAGGATGGATGGGTAGGATCTCTGTATGCATCTCTAATACTATACTGAATTGGGCTAAGGCCCAGACTAATACTGTTACTGTAATGGGCTAAGGCTTACACTGTTATTGCCACTGATTTGGGCTTAGGACTAGACTGATTTGCACTGCATGATCTACTCTGATAAATAGGGATTACACACTAAGTTTTCATAAACTCACTTTTCTGCTTATCTGCGCAGGTAATCCTTAAGCGAGTCGGTGCTACGAGGGACTCGGAGATGGCCACACCACTATTTATGTTTTTGTATTTAACTTTTTAGTAAAAGTAGTATCCATGGAGTAAATTTTATGTAATTAGGCCATTTTAAGTTATTATTTTTATTTGGGGATTTATTTAATTTGGTTTATATCTATTAGTAATAGGATTCAGTTTTCTAAAAACAAATGATTTTCAACTACCATGTTTCGTAGCTCGTTTTAAAAGCTTCTGCAATGAACAATGTTTTTAAAATGTAATAACAACTTAGTATGACACTTGTTTTACTAAGTAAACATGTAAGTTAAAAAGGAACAAGATAAGATAGTTTTTCCACAACGGGGTTTGACTACTAAACATATTTTTTTTAATGGGACTACATTTACAAGGCATAATCTAGTGTGACACTGCAGATTCGGCCATAACACCTAGGCCGGGTTTAGGGTGTTACATTTATTAGTATCAGAGTCAAGTTGCAAAACTCAGCTGTGGATTTGGGTTTTCCTAAAAACGTAAATTTCAAAAGAAATTGTTTCAAATGATGGAAAAATATTTTGAGGTTTTATTTTCAAATGTGTGGTCGACCAAGTCTCTGGCGCCGGTTCTATAAGTTTTCTTAAATTGATGTTTGATTTAATTGAAATAATGAGAATACCGTAGATAATAGACTGTACTGAAAGCTTTATTAAGGTAACCTTAAATTGTAGTAAGACTAAGATATGCGAAAACAAACAACTTCGAATTATTGATGCTATTTTCATAAAACATCCATTAATAAACACTGTAATTGTAAAACTGATGCATAAAACTATTAATATAGATAATACGCAAATCAATAATGAGCACCAGAGGTACTCGTGGAAGGGGTACAAGAGGCCGTGGTGGTGCGCGGGCTGGGTATTCAGCATCGGGCCATATGCCTAACGTTGAGGCAAGAGAGATACCGACTTCACCTGTGACTGAGACTGGGTCACACGATCGGGTAGCTAGGGATGACGCACTGTCCCAAGCTATGCTGCGAATTCTGGAAAGGGTCGCTGGGCCCAATACTAATACTATGGGCCGTGGGTTGGTAACAGAATAACTCAGGTCTACTGGGGCTAAGATCTTTAGGGGTATCATTAGAGTTGCCCCTAATGTGGTTAAATATTGGATAGAGGCTACAGAAAGGATCATGGATGACCTCGACTACACCCCAGAGCAGAAATTAAAAGGTGCAGTGTCATTGTTGCGAGATGAAGCCTATCAGTGGTGGCTTACTGTGAAAGAAGGTACTCAGCCCGATCGATTGACTTAGGAGTTTTTCAAGAATACTTTCCAAGGGAAATATGTGAGGACTAGCTATGTGGATGCCCGCAAGAGGGAGTTTTTGAATTTGACCCGGGGGATAAGTCCGTGGCTAAATATGAGGCGAAATTTTTGTGATTGAGCTACTATGCGCGAGCATGGTGGCAACTGAGTATGAGCCCTGCGTACGTTTTAAGGACGGCCTCAGAGATGATCTACGAGTTTTGATAGCTCTATAGAGGGAGCGAGATTTTACTGTGTTAGTGGAAAAGGCACAGATCACCGAGGGTGTGAAGCGCACTGAACACCAGAATCGTGAGTCAGACAGGGGAAGGAACAAGAGGGTTTGGGAGCCCTCAAGTTCAGCTTTGAGGCCTAAAAAAAGGCCAGAGTTGATGGGCCAATCAGAGTTAGGCCCCCTGTTGCTACTTTTGGGTCGCAGCCTTGTACTGTTTGTGAGAAATGCCATCAAGGCGAGTGCTGGGTACGGATAGGGGCATGTTTGAGGTGCGGATCTATGGAGCACCATATCAGGGATTTTCCGTAGAGGCCTAATCAGATGCAAGCTACTGGTAGGGGAACTGTTCAGCTGCAGAGAAGTTTTTAGCAGCCACCGAAAGGCCTTAGTTAGGCCAAAAGTGGAAATGGTATGGGTCGTGGTCGTGGAGCACCTGGCAGAGGTGTTGCTCATACTAAGGCGAGACAGTTGGTACTGGTTTATGCTGCACGTCGTCAAGAGGACGGAGATGCCTTAGATGTTATTACGGGCACGCTCTTTATTCATAATGTACCTTATACTGTATTGATTGATGTTGGATCTATGCACTCTTATGTAGCATGCACTGTGTCTGAGACTTTGGGTATAATGGTTGAAAACACTACGAGTGAGGTTACCATGTTGAGTCTGTTAGGCCAGTTTGTGAGAGTGAATAAATTGTTTAAGGATGTACCTTTAGAGGTTCAAGGAATGATCTTTTTAGTTGACTTAAGGGAACTTCCTTTTGAGGAGTTTGATATAATATTGTGCATGGATTGGCTGGTTAAGCATCAGGTGAATTTGGATTGTGCTGCTAAGCAGGTAGTACTGAAAACTGCAGAGGGTGACGAGGTAGTTATGGTTGGGGAGCATCAAAACTATCTCTCAAATGTGATTTCTACACTTAGAGCTAAGAAGTTGGTTCGTAAGGGTTGTGAGGCGTATCTAGCATACGTCAGTGCTTCTGGATCTGAGGTTTTATCTGTTAAAGATATCAGAACAGTTAAGGAATTTTTGGATGTCTTTCTCGATGAGTTTCCTGGGTTACCTCCTAACCGTGAAGTGGAGTTTGGGATAGAGCTCTTGCCTGGTACAGCTCTGGTTTCTATCGCTTCTTATAGAATTGCACTGCAGGAGCTTGAGGAGCTAAAGCATAGATTCAAGAGTTGCTGGATCCAGGGTTTATTCATCCTAGTATGTCCCCGTGGGGAGCATCAGTTTTGTTTTTGAAAAAAAAGGATGGAACCATGCGTATGTGCATCGATTACCGACAATTGAACAAATTGACTATCAAGAATAAATACCTCTTACCGAGGATTGATGATCTATTCGACCAGTTTCGTGGAGGTTCGATTTTCTTTAAGATAGATCTTCGATCTGGGTACCATCAACTGAGGGTCATGGAGACTGATGTTTACAAGGCAGCATTTAGGGCTCGTTATAGTCACTACGAGTTTCTTGTGATGTCGTTTGGACTGACGAATGCACCAGCGGCTTTTTTGGATCTGATGAACCGAGTGTTCTTGCCCTATTTAGACTGGTTCGTGGTGGTGTGTATAGATGACATTCTAGTGTGTTCGAGGACTGAGGATGAGCATGATGCACATCTTCGAGTTGTTCTACAGATTTTGAGGGAGAAACAATTATACTTTAAATTCAAAAAGTGTGAATTCTGACTACTTGAGGTAACTTTTCTCGGTCATGTGGTATATGCTGAAGGGATTAGGGTTGATCCTCAAAAAATTGAAGCTGTTTTGGATTGGAAGCAGCCTAAGTCGGTATTTGAGATTTGAAATTTTTTGGGTCTGGCAGGGTATTATAGACGGTTTGTTGAGGGGTTTTCATTGATTGCTGCACCTCTGACTAAGTTACTGTGTAAAGGGGTACCATTTAACTAGACTGATAAGCAGCAAGAAAGTTTTGAAAAACTTAAAAAAGTTTTGACTAAGGCCCCTGTCTTGATATAGCCAGAATCTGGGAAAAAATTCACTGTCTATAGTGATGCGTCACATGTTGGCTTGGGATGTGTGCTGATGCAAGAGGATAAAGTAGTGGCATATGCGTCTCATCAACTTAAGACACATGAAGCGAATTACTCGACCCATGACTTGGAGTTGGCTGTAGTGGTTTTCGCACTAAAAATTTGGAAGCATTACCTATATGGTGAGAAGTGTATCATTTACACAGATCACAAGAGCCTCAAGTATCTCCTCACTCAGAAAGAACTAAACCTTAGGCAGCGTAGATGGATTGAGCTACTTAAGGATTATGACTGTTCGATTGAATACCATCCTGGTAAGGCTAATGTGGTAGCCGATGCAATCGCGCACAGAGTCATTATATCGATTTGAGGTGATGTTTGCTCGTTTCAGTTTATTTGACAATGGTAGTTTACTAGCAGAACTTCAAGTTAAACCGAGGTGGATTGAACAAATTAAAGGTAAGCAGCTGGAGGATAAGTCACTGGGTACTCATTTCTGACAAATAGAGAATGGGGAAACTTCAAATTTTGGACTAAATAGTGAAGGGGTACTTTGTTTCTGTGGAAGAATCTGTGTACCGAAAGATACTAATTTGAGGTAGTCTATACTGCAAGAGGCGCATAGTAGCCCTTACGCTATGCATCCTAGAGGGAATAAGATGTATCAAGACCTTCGAGAATTATATTGGTGGCCAGGTCTTAAGTGGGAAGTTATCGATTTCGTGAGTAACTGCTTGACTTGCCAGCAGGATAAAACGGAGCATCATTTGCCTTCAGGGTTACTTCAGTCAGTTAAGATTCTGTTGTGGAAGTGGGAGAGGGTGACTATGGACTTTGTTAGTGGGCTGCCCTTAACGTCTACTAAGAAGGATTCAATATAGATTATCGTAGATCAACTGACGAAATCTACCCACTTCATACCTGTTCGTACGGATTACTTGTTGCAGAAACTGGCTAAGCTGTATTTGTTTGAGATAGTGCGACTACATGGGGTACCGATTTCTATAATATTCGATAGAGATCTAGGTTTTGCGTCTCAGTTTTGGAAGAGGTTACATGAGGCGTTGGGTACAAGGTTGGACTTCAGTACTGTGTTCCACCCTCAAATAGACGGGCAGTTAAAGAGGGTGATTCAAATATTGGAAGACATGTTAGAAGTTGTGTGATTAACTTCTGGGGTAGTTGGAAGGATTACTTACCGTTGGCAGAGTTTGCATACAGTAATAGCTACCAGTCTAGCATACAGATGGCTCCTTACGAGGCATTATACGGTCATAGGTGTCGTATTCCTTCTTGTTGGATTGAGTTGGGTGAGCAGCGAGTTTTGGGCCCTGAGTTGATTTCTGATACCGAGGATAAAGTGAGGTTGATTAGGGATCGACTAAAGGTAGCTTCGGACAGTGTAAAGAGATTGAGTATTTGGTGGGGGACTTGGTGTTTCTTAAGGTCTTGCCATGGAAGAAGGTACTGAGGTTTGGTCGGAAGGGCATCCTAAGCCCTAGGTTCATTGGGCCTTACCGTATACTGAAACGTGTAGGACCAGTTGCCTATCAGCTTGAGTTACCCCCAGAGTTGGATCGAATTCGTGATGTGTTCCACATCTCTATGTTGAGGCGATATCGTTCTGATCCTGCGCACATTGTTTCGACTGAGGAGATTGAGGTTGGGCCTAATCTGACCATTGAGAAAGAGTCGGTTCAGATTTTAGACCACGATGTGAGAATTTTGAAGAGGAAGTCTATTCCACTAGTTAAGGTGCTATGGCGTAACCACAGTTCTAAGGAAGCTATGTGGGAACCTGAGGAGGCGATGCGACAGCAATACCCCCATCTATTTTGACCAGGTAAATTTCGAGGCTGAAATTTTCTTTTAAGGGGGTAAAGTTGTAACGCCCCAAAAATTGAAGTGTTTATTTTGTATGTTGTGTTACACAAATGCATGCTTCTTTCAGTGGCCGAGTGTCTTGAGGAGTAATGGTGAGATCCTGAGTTCAAGCCTGGGCAATTGCTAAAATTTTGTTTTTTTTAAGTATAACCCTTGTCTGGAGTTAGTAGTCTTTTAAGTTGTTGTGGGTAAAATGTGTCGCAAGGAGGTTGCTAGTCTAGTGGTGAATGGCATGTGGGTGGTTCTTGGAGGTCTGAGGTTTGAGCGTTGGCTAGGTGGAAGGAGTTTTATTTTTGCCACAAGTGTGAGGGAGGTATCTTAGGTTGACCGAAATTGAGGAGTTGGTGGGAGTTTGAATGGGCAGTTAAGTAGAATAAGGTGGAGAGATTTAGGGAGAGAATTGAGGAGTGGATCAAGGAGTCGGTGAAGTGGGAGTGGTTGGCCAAAAGTGGGATTCCTCATTAGGCAAATTTGGTCATAATTCTTTTGGTGCCAAAATTTGGCAGTTTTGCTTCCCATTTTCTTTGTTAGCTATTGTTCATTTGGATTCTTTCCTCTCTTTTGGGTTTTGAGGTATTGTTGGTAGCCGAAATTGAGTATGTTCTTTCAGGAAACTGGTCATTTGGTTTTGTTCTTCAACAGTGTTTTGTAACCGACCTATTCTATTTTCTCTACACCTCAGTGGTCTTTTTCTCTCTTATTTTTCCTTTGGCCGATCATACTTGCTCGGGTTTTTAGTCTTGGTTTCGTTTGGTCCTTCTTCTTTTCTCTCTTTCTTTGTCGACTCCTCTACCACGATAGCATCTTCTTCCCCTCCTTCCATTTGATTACTTGGGTCGTTTATTGCTCAGCTCTCTCTTCTGTCGTATCGACTCTTGTGGTTTTTCTTGGAGCAATCGGTTGGTGCTTGGTTCTTCACAAATCCTTCGCCCTATTTCTTTATGAAATATTATTGTTCTAATTCCTTCTTTTACTATCGTTTATGGCTAGAAGCGTGGGTGCTAGCCTTACCTCTTTTGTGTGAGTTCACGTCTGGAATAGAAGACCGATTGCGTCTTCTCTAGAATTGATTTCAAGGTTTTGGTAAGTGCTATATACGGGATCAACTACTTTTGTGAATGTTCTTGTTAAGGTTAATGGATTTTGATTTGGGTGCAGATGATTTGTAGGAGCCTTTAATCGATTTTTGGTATTGACTGAAGTGTGGGGACTCCTAATCATTAGATAAGGCATGTGATAAGGTATAGTTTTAGTTAAGTTTAGATTAAAAGGCTGACAGTGTATCATGTGGTTATAGGTTGGGGAAAACATTCAAGCTGTTCGCTTTTTGACCACAATAAGGTGTGTAATCACACTGCAAAGATTCTTAATCGGCAAAAGCCGGAAAGCATGTTCATAGACGCTATACGAGCGTACTTTTGCTCATGTGGCGAATTGAACGCATAAACATGTGTGTTTGACGGTAGAGACCACCATGAGCAATCTCATGGGTTTAGGCCGTTTGGGGCCACGTTGAGCCTAAATGGGTCATGTGGGCCCATGGGCTTGTGGGCCCCACACGGGCAAACCACACGGATGTGTGGAGATTAGTTGGTTGGCTGTGTAGTTTGCACGACCAAGGCCATTATTTGGGCTTATTGGAACGACGAAAATGTGCAAGTGTACACAATCGCAACAAGTAATAAAGTGACAAGTAATGTCGAGTTATCGTACCCACAGGGACTGTAAAAAGAATTATTTATGGAATTAATTATAAAACACTTTTGTGAGGTAAAACTAATTTGGGTTTAAAAGATGGTTAAAAACTTACTTAAAAACTAAGTAAATAATTAAAATAAAACAAAGGATTCTAATGCACGATTTCAATAAGATTTAATCAAGGTAACATACTTGTATTGGATTAATTGTATTCCTTTAACTTAGAATGATTAAACTCATGTTTACACTGCTACGAAAAAATTCACGGCAACTCGGTAATTGGCTAACTTCTGAGCATACTCACATACAAAAATCCATTCATCTCTTGACATATCCCTATGTCAATTCAAACGACTAAACAGGTTCTAACAAGCAAACATGTTATTGCATATACATACTGATTAAATTGAACTAATCTCTTACATATCCCTATGTCAATTCAAACGATTAATTAAATCTAACAAGCATATAAAAGACTATGTGAGGTAACAAGGCATCCCTACCATGAAACAGTTTAATCACAATAATCTTGCAAGTTATGCAAGGCAATAATATCGCCAGATACATTGCTAATTTAATCTTCAGCTACCTTAGAAGAATAAACATGTACTGATTAAGTATTGTGTCAATTAATTATAATTTCAATCCATTTAAATAATTTACTCATTAGTTACTTAACAATTCTATTGCAAAAATAACTTAGGCATGATTTTACTTAACCAAGCAATTTACCGAGGCCTATAACAACATAAACATCATTTTACCAATTCAGGTAGGCAGAATATAATCAACCCAACACAAAATAATTTTAAGCTAAATTGATTAAAATAGCCATTTCAATAGCATAAATATTCATAAACATGTTCGTCAAAACAACAACAAAAATTAAAGAGTTAGGGAACAAGAAGCAAATCCAGTGTTTTTCGATGGCTTGACTAGTTGCTCTATTCTTCGTTCTTCGTTGCTATCGGCTATCAAGGTGGCTTATGAACACCCAATTGCTGCTCCAAAATGGCTGATTAAAACCTCTTTCCCAAGAGAAGAAATCGACACTTGAACAATAAGGGAAATGGGATGGAAAAAATGAGAGAAAAGTGAGAGAGGGAATGAGAGAATGTTGTGGAATGAGGGATGGTTTGAATGATCAGCAAGGGCTGGCTTTTATAGCTGAATATGAAAGCTAAAAGTAGCAAAAAGAATCAGCCTAAGAGATCTCCCTTGGCCGGCCACACATATGGCAAAGTTGAGAGTTTCAACTTTGCTATTTTAGGCTTGAGGCAATTTCATAAAGCCACAAATAAAGGAGGGGTTTGAATGCATTTTGAAAGTTCTTCAAGGGCCTTTTTGCAAGCTCATTTAATCAGCTAAAATTATGATTTGGTTCAGCATATGGAAAGTTTTGGGTTGCCCAAATAGTGGCTGGTTCGGTTCACTCAATATGGTTCGACAAGTGCGGTTCAATTGGACCCTCTCTCTATAATTAATTACAAATAATTTATTTAAACCAAATTAAAAGGAGAATAAATTAAAATTAATTAAATTACGAATTAAAACAAATTGCTGGACCGTCTTAGGCTGGAGATTAATGCGCCTCGATACTTCAAATTGCTTCTCGGTTTTGTGCTTTCAACAGTGTCAGCCGAGCCAATTTTTGCCCTTTGCACGAATCTGTCGAAAATAGTCAAAATTAATCAAAATTAAGTATAAAATTAACTAAATTCACCATGTTCATATTTTTAACAGAATTTAATTATTTTATAATATTTAATTATTTTTCGACAAGAATTTAACCGGATTTGCATGAATTTAAGTAAAAATGGGTAGGAAAAAGTATATAAATTTTTGTGTTTTCACTTATTGGGCCACGCGAGCTTGTGGGCCTACATGGGCTGTATTATGGGCTTTGGGCCTATTTCCATTATTTGACTGTTAAGGTCACATAGGTCACCTAAGACGACTGTGGACCTACTGTTGGGTCGGTAAGTACATTTAGACTCCATACTGATGAAATGACTGTTAAGCCCCTAAAGGTAAAATGACTGATATACCTCTATGCTATATTTGACTGTATTCGAGCATGACCTTTTGCATACATGTATATATTATGACATGACATGTTGCATGGGGGCAGGGTTTGATATATTTGGAGGAAGTGTACTGTACTAGTAGTTCTGCTGCATATACTGTTAGTGCCGCAACCAGTATTATATTCCGGAGTGTAGGGATGGGTGGGTCGATTTAATCCCCACATGGAGTGTAGGGCTGGACGGAGTGGAGTGTAGAAGATGGATGGGTAGGATCTCTGTATGCACCTCTGATATTGTACTGAATTGGGCTAAGGCCCACACTGATACTGTTACTATAATGGGCTAAGGTCCACACTGTTATTGCCAAAAATATGGGATTAGGCCCAGATTGCTTTGCACTACATGATCTATTGTGATAAATAGGGATTAAGCACTGAGTTTTCATAAACTCACTTTTCTGCTTATCTGCGCAGGTAATCCTTAGGTGAGTCGGTGCTGCGAGGGACTCAGAGATGGCCACACTTCTGTTTATGTTTTCGTATTTAACTTTTTAGTAAAAGTAGTTCTCATGGGTAAATTTTATGTAATAAGGTCGCTTTAAGTTATTATTTTTATTTGGGGATTTATTTAATTTGGTTTATATCTGTTAGTAGTAGGACTCGGTTTTCTAAAAATAAATGATTTTCAACTACCACGTTTCGCAACTCGTTTTAAAAGCTTCCGAAATGAACAATGTTTTTAAAATGTAATAAGAACTTAGTAGTTTTACTAAGCAAACTTGTAAGTTAAAAAGGAACAAGATAAGATAGTTTTTCCACAACGAGGTTTGACTACTAAATAGATTTTTTTTAACGGGACTACGCTTACAAGAAATAATCCAGTGTGACACCGCAAAATCGGCCATAACGTCTAGGCCGAGTTTGGGGTGTTACAGTCCGAGCTATAATGTCTGCAACATATGCAGGACTATAATCAATACGGGAAAATGTTGTATCCATTGCATTTCATTATTCAAATGGGACTTATCAATCATTAAACAATATCGGGCATGTAATTAATTTCATACATTAAACATTTATGCAATTCACACAAATACAACATTCGATTCAAATATATTAATATACATAATTAAGTTACACGAACTTACCTCGACAGTTGTTCGTGTATGCAAATCTACTAATCCGGTACTTTTTATTTTCCTCGATCTAACTTCGTATTTGAGTTTTCTGGATCTATATAAATGAGTTTAACATCAATTTAATCCATTTCATACGTAATTGAACTCAATTCACTTCTTAGGAAAAAATACTATTTTGCCTCTATACTTTTCGTAAATGAAAATTTTTGTCCCTAGGCACGGAAAATAAAATTCTTGCAATTTAATCCTTTACAATTTAGCCCCCAACTCATAATTTCATTAAAATTCACTTTTTTATCTATCAACAACCTTTCATTTTCTACCATAAATTTCAAAATTTTAGCATATTCATCCATGGTAAAATTTTCATACTTTGATAACTTTGCAAATTAATCCCCAAAATAGATAATTTAAATTATTACGAACTCGGAAATATAAAATTTACTAAAAATGGGATAAGAAAACATACCTAATCAAGCTAAGAAAGTTTACTTTCTATTTCTTAGGGTTTCCATGTATTTGGGGATGAAGATGATATAAAATGATGATATTAAACATTTATTTAATTTATCATCTTTTAATTTTTTTCCACTTTCCAATTTTGTCCTTTTCTTTTTCTAATTTTCCATGAATGATTCACCAAAAATATCTACTAACTTTTCTTTAATGGTCTAATTACCATATAAGGACCTCAAGTTTTGAATTCCATAACTATTTGATACTTATAGCTACTAGAATTCAACTTTTGCATTTTATGCAATTTGATCCTTTCCATAATTAAACATGAAATCGATAAAATTTTCTTATCAAAATTTTCATACATATTTCCTATCATAATGTAGACCATGCAATGAGATTAAAATAATTTTTCTTTTTAACTCAAATTTGTGGTCCCGCAACCATTATTTTGGTTTCACTGAAAACGGGTTGTTACAACTCTTCCCCCTTAAAAATTTTTGTCCTGGAAAATCTTACCAGTAAAAAGGTTCGGGTATTGCTTTCTCATGGTATGCTCCAGTTCCCAGGTAGCCTCTTCTATACCATGTCGTTGCCAGAGAAATTTTACTAAAAATACCTTTTTATTTCTTAATTCTTTTGTTTCACGTGCCAAGATTTTGATCGGTTCTTCACTGTAAGTCATATCTAGCTGAATCTCAACTTCTGTCAGAGAAATAATATGTGAAGGATCTGATAGATACTGTCGTAACATGGAAACTTGAAATACATTATGAATTCTGTCAAGTTCTGGTGGTAATGCTAATCGATATGCAACAGGTCCAATTCTTTCTATAATCTCATACGGTCTGATGAATCGTGGACTCAAATTTTCTTTACGGCCAAACCGGAAAACTTTCTTCCAAGGTGATACTTTCAAGAATACCTTATCATCGACCTATAATTCTATCTTTTTCCATTTAAGATCAGCATAAGACTTTTGAAAATTAGAGGCTGCTTCCAAACTATCCCAAATTACTTTCAACTTTTCTTCTGTCTCATACACTAAATCAACTCAGTGTATCTTTTTCTCACTGAGTTCTAACTAGTACAACAGGTTTCTACATATAGGACCATACAGAGCCTCGTACGGTGTCATTTTAATGCTCGACTGATAACCATTACTATATGCAAATTCAACCAAAGGCAGATACTTTTCCCAGTTACCTTCAAATTTTAACATACAACACTAAACCATATCTTCTAAAATCTGTATCACACATTCTGATTGATGTCAGTCTGAGGATGAAATGCAATACTGAAATGTAACTACATACCCAGAGCTTCTTGTAATTTGCTCCAGAATCAATATGTCAACTGGGGATCTTTGTCTGAAATAATGGAAACTGGCATTCCATGTGTCTGACAATCTCGGAAACATATTATTCAACCAATCTATCCGAAATGAAATCCATACATACCGGAATAAAGTGTGCAGACTTTGTCAACCAGCCAAAAATTACCTAGATGGCATCTTTTTTCGGAGATAAGGGTAATCCTGACACAAAACCCATTGTAACTCTTTCCAATTTCCATTCCGGTATCGTTACTGGTTGTAGTAATCCCGAAGGCACCTGATGTTCAGCTTTTACTTGCTGACATATCAAACATTTAGATACAAATTTAGAAATATCTCGTTTCATTCCTGGGCACCAGTATATCTTTTTCAAATCATTATACATTTATTACTTCCTGGATGAACAGACATAGTACCAGTAAACTTCACACGGCCATATCATACACCCGTGTGCTAAGCCGTCTGACTCACACGACTGAGACACACGCTTGTTTCTCTACCTGTGAGACCAATTCTAAGCATTTTGTTTCAAAATTTTAAGAATATAGGGGCCAAACCACATGCCCGTGCGCATGACTATGTATCACACACAGTTGAGACACACGTCTGTGTGTCTGCCTGTGTGGACAAAATAAGGCTATTTTCCAAGCTATACTTCTCACCCATTTTACATTGCACCTACATCAACACTTTGACACATTTTCAAACCAATTTAGTATATATAAACAAGTCAAAACCAATCTTTTACATGTCATATTAACATCTATACTCAAGTGTTTTAAACTTACCAAATTCATGCCTGTGTTCATGAACAAAATTTATCAATTATACTAATTCAAATTCATTCATCATTTAATTTATATATCTTCTACCTTTCAACCATTCCAACACACTTCAAACATGATATGGCACTATATAATTACATCAAAATGCATATAACACTAGCCATTCCAATGGCTAGTTACAACCAAACATATGCACGCCTCCATTGGGCACTTTAAATATACATGCCATTATGTCCAATATAAGTTTGCTATTTATACCGAAACAAGCTTGAGGATAGTGTGATGATGCTCCGACTGCTCTCCAACCTTTACGAGCTTTCGAGCTCTATAAAACAGAGAAAAGAAAACTGAGTAAGCATTTCAAATACTTAGTAAATTCGTATAACAGGAGTTTAATTTACCATATATTTTCATTTAAGATAAGCACACAAAAATGCATCCAAGAAATTCATTAGGAGTACAAGATAATTCATCGAATACTCAAATCGTATTTTCGAGCCAGAACTCAACTCTCTCAGCATCATTATCAACAGCAGCCTGAAACTCTTCAGCCCCATGTTTACGAATCTTATCTACTAGTGGCTTGTTCAACCGTATTAGGTCTATAACTTGAGGAACAATAGGGATTTGTTGAGGAATAGGTGGGGGTGGAGGTTGTTGAAAAGCCGGATTCGTTTGAACAAACTCTGTGAACCACTCGTTCGTCATTTGGAAAAAGGCTTGTTTAGCCTCTCCCTCATGGCTACTCGTTACAGGCCTAGAATCTGATGGCGCTACCCCTTGAGCGGGAGTAGATGCATTACTCTCTACATCATCGACTACAACTCATTTGGGATCCATTACTATACAAAAACACTATTTAAGCTATCAGGAATCATTACACTATTGCAGAGTATATATGGCATGTATATCTAGACTCTCACACCTGCCACGTTAGTCCTAGAATTGACTAAACGGTAGCTCTGATACTAAAAAAATGTAACACCCTTAACCGTATCCGTCGCCAGAGTAGGGTTAGGAGGTATTACTGATTAATACACAACGTATAGCATACATTTATTAACTGTAAAGCATTCATCCTCATAAATCATTCAACACAATCACATTGTCCCTTATAAGAGCCTACGAGGCCTTAAACATGCTTTAGAAGTGATTCAGGACTAAACCGATAACATATGAAAATTTTGGAAACTTAATAAGATTTCAATCATATAGGGGTCACACGCCCATATGAACAGGCCGTGTGCCTCACACGGCTCCAAACATGCCCGTGTCTCAGGTCGTGTGTAAACAAAGCATACATACTGACTTGGGTCACGCGGCCAACCACACGCTCGTGTGTCTAGCCCATGTGCCTTTTGAAGTGACCACACACGCCCATGTGCCAGACCATGTACTAGGCTGTACCAAAACTGTAGGGCATACTGACTTATGCAACACGGCCATATCACACGCCTGTGTGCTAGGCCGTGTGCTAATTTGGGGGTATACTGACTTGTACCACACAGCCAGTTACACGCCCGTGTGTAAGACCGTGTGGGGCATACTGACTTTATTTTAATAACAACACAAGGGGACACACGACTGTGTATCATGACCGTGTGTCACACACGGCCGAGACACATGCCCGTGTCTCTGCCCATGTGGACAAAAATAAGCCATTTTCAAGGCCAATTTGCCACCCCAACTCATGCTAACCTAAACAACCAAATGATACCATTTCATCATTCAATTAGGCAGCAAAAAACATCAACCAAATGCACAATTAATACAATATCTATTTCAACCAATTTCAATACTCAATTCAATGCTATTTACCTAATAAAATACTTATCAACTCAACTTCTAAAATCATATTTCATCAAAGCATTTCTCAAGCATTTATACGCCACAAAACAATTAACCATATTCATACCAAACATGCCAAAATAAGCCACTTCTATTAGCCAAACATATATCAATATTAACATCATTTATAAGCCAACTCTCATGGCTATAATCACAACCAGAATACCACATCTAGCCTATACATGCCATATATCATATATACACAACTCAAAAGTACGAAATAAATGTCTGATAGTGCGATGATATTCCTGACAATTTTTGAATCCGAGCTAGCCTTGGTTCACTATAAAATAGAGAAAAATAACACGAAGTAAGCTTTATAGCTTAGTAAGCTCGTATGTAAATAACTTAATTCATCGAATAAATGTAAATCAACCAATTTCACATTAACTACAAACCTTTCTCATGTCTTAAAACTTGATTAAGTACCATCTCGTTGAACTTTCTCTACTTAATACTCAAATAGGTTCTGCACATACCTATATCGCCTCGTACTAACCTCTTTCTCAACCTCATTATTCGTTTACCCGTTGAGCCATTCGGAATAGAAATTGGATACTTAATAGTCTCATATGATAAGTACCTATACCATGGCCCGTAGCCAAATTAAAGTAACTTATCCGAAGAACAATTATCATGGCTCGAAGCCAAATCATCCGATATGCATGGTCCGAAGCCACATCGGTATAACTAGCACCTGAAGTGCTAATATCATGGCCCGAAGCCAACTTAATTTATCATCTATCAACATGACACTAGTATCTAAATCTATTCCTAAAGTTCAACCGAAATTTCACACTTTTCGTTTCTATCATCGAATGCATTCGTAGAGTCGTTTTCACAATTCAAACATTAGCCCCTAAACTTTCACATTTAATCAATTTAGTCCTTAATTCACAAATACACAAAATTCACATAATTTCAATAAACCCAAGCTTGGTTGAATTATTCATAGATCCCTAGTAGCCCAAAACGTTCATTTATTTCACATTTTAACCACTCAATTTGCACATTTCACAATTTAATCCTTATTATGCATTTTTATCAAAAATCACTTTACAAAACATAAAAAACTATCGTAAAAAATTCATATTTCAACATTAAACATCAAAGAACACATAGGTTCAACTATGGAAACTCTCAAAATCTTTAACAATTTCAAAATATAAGGTACGAGCTAGCTAGATTAAACTGCAATGATTACAAAAACATAGAAATCATCAAAAACTGAGCAAAAATTACACACCAATTAGACCATGCAATATCCGAACCATAGAAAGCTTCAATAGCTTCTTCAAACATGAATTTTTAGTGGTGGAAGATGATAATATGAACATAATTTCATTTTGTTTTATTAATTTAACTTTTAATCATCAAATACCAAAATTAACCTTAATTATAAACAAATAACAACATAAAATGGATGGCCATAATTGTCCACTTACACTAATCATGGGCTAATAACATTATAGGGACCTTTGATTTATTAAATCATAGCAATTAAACACCTTTAACAGGTAGAATGCCACTTTTGCATTTTACGCGATTTAGTCATTTTCTTCAAATTGACTATTCAAACGATAAAATTAACCCATGAAATCTTCACACATATCAAATGACATGCTGTAAATACTAAAATTTGTAACATCTTGATTTTTGGGTTTTCGTAATTTCTGAGAATTTGGTAAGTTTTTAAAATTTTGTATTTGGTAGTGAAAATTTTTAGTTGGAATTTGTAAATGGACCTATGGAAGGCCCACGGGCTGGCCAAAACCCGGAAGAATTTTTAAATTTTGGACTTAAGGAGTTAGGGGCGTTGGATAGGTGTCCTTATTAAAAGACGGGGGTAAAATGTAACACAAAAGAGCCCTTGGCAAAGTGGCTAAGTGACGCCACTAAGGAGCTAAAAAAGTGGCGTGTAAGGGGTTGAGGAAGGCCAAGGTTCGATCCACTAAGCTGGCAATTGTGGTGCTCTTTTTATGTATTGAACAGGCAGGAGTTGGAAGTTGAATGAAACTCTGTTGGAGAGAGTTTGAATCAGTCAAACGCATGGATTAAGGAGTGATAAGGGGAGAGATTTTGGGGATTTGGAGAGAAGCTAAGAGTTGGCCGAATAGTGGGAATTGGAGAGGGGATTTCGGCAGAGGAGTATTTGGCTAGTATATCGGCATTTAGGAACTTAGTTGTGTCATTTTTCTTCTATTTAAACATCATAGGGTTATTCTTTTCTTCCATTTTTTCTTCTCTAGCCGAAATCACCACTCTCTTCATCCATTTTTTTAATTATTATTTCCAAAACCGAACAATACTTCCTTTCTTTTCATCATCTTTGCCGAATAGTCATAAGAACCAAAACCTTTGAAGATTGGTTGTGCCGTTTGCTTTTAGACCAGCATCTTTCCTGTTCTCTTTATTTGTGGTGACTGATCCCTTCATCTGGTAAGCACTCAGAACTTTCGTCTATTCATTATTTCGGGATTTAGAAGCCGAAATCTCTGAAGGTATATGGGAGGTTGTCGACTTGTCCAGATTGATTATAACTTTGTATTGGTTCGTATGTGTGTGTTAGTTTACAAAAGAGGTGATCAACGAGGAGCATTGGATTAAAGGCGTAGGCGCAGCTAGATTTAGATCTAGTGCATCTAAGTCGACAAAGGTAAGGTTTCATGGCCATTAAGGTATTGGTCGAATATGGTAAGAGAGTTCTTGCATTGGTTCCATGGATTCATAATTTAATCGGTTAAGTGGTGGATTGTAGGAATCATCACATAGATGACCTCATGGTGGTAGTCGCAAATTAGGTATGTAACGAACCCTCTTTCGTAGCTTAACTCGATATTTGTCGAAAAGTCGAAATGCTGAAAATTCTAACATTTCGAGGACTCGTGAGCATGTGAATACTCATAAGGTTGTTAGATATGCTAAGTTTAATGATCGGGATCATTGGAACAGGTAAGGGCACGATTTTCTACATCACGGTAAGTTGGGCCTCGAGGGGCTGAAATCGGGCCCAATGGGCTTTCGGGCCCATTTGGGTAAGTTTGGTACGAAATGGAATCCAGATAAATTGCACATTAAGACAGTTAATACTGTTAGGGAATATAGGCTAAATGGGCCTAGATGACTAAATCGGCTATGTAGGGCCTATTAGGGGTTTTTGGCCCAATAATTTGGTTTTGCTCGAATGGGCTAGAATCGCTGTTTAAACACTTGAAATTGTTGATAATTGATAATGACCATGGAAAACCCTAATAATTAACAAAATAATGAAATTACCCTTATAATGTGAAAATGACCATTTTGCCCCTAGGTGGAAATGACCATTATACCCCTAGGGTTATGTTATAATTGAGATGCATGTGATACTGTTTTTGTACATGATATGCCATGATATGCACATGATATGCCATGATATAATCATATATGCATGGGTTGGGTTTTATATGAACGGAGGAAGTGCTAAAAGGGCTTTGCCCATTTCATCAAAAGGGCTTTGCCCCATTTATTAAAAAGAGGCTAGGCCTCCAGGTTATATGATAAAGCAACTATCTTTGCCAGTGGAGAGTATTGGTTGGGTGGGTTGAGTTATTCCCCACATGAAGAGCTTGGCTGGTACGGGTGGAGAGTAGCGGTTGGGTGGGTTGATAGTTTCCCTACATATGGATATGGGTTTGCATACATGCATTGAGATTTACATATTGATTGTTATGAAGATGGGCCAGTGGGCCATACCATTTACAGAATAAGGCTTTGGCCCAGTGATATGAAATATGAAAAGGCTTCGGCCCAGTGAGTTTGTATATGGACAAGGGATAAGGCCCAGTAACCGTTAAACGAAAGGCTTCGGCCCAGTAACATGATTAATGTGAAGGCTTTGGCCCAGTATGCTTGTGTTGATTTGGGCTCTGAAAGGGGCTTGTTGCACACTGAGTTTCCAAACTCACCCCCCATTTCTTTAACCTTGCAGGTGAGCCTTGATGAGGAAACTTGGAGCCGGAGGGGATTCAGAGTGGCCATGATGGTCGCTTTTGAACTTTGAGATCAGTAGACGGTTTTATATTATAGTATTACCTTAACTGTTAGCATTATTTGGTTTGGGTTGTAATAAGGCCATTTTAACTATTCTTCTAGGATTATTTTTATTTTTAATAACTCCATATTTTTCTGATAATAATTTAAAATGGCTAGACTTAGGGTGCGTTTTCAAAATCATACTCGTTTCCAAAAATAGTGCAATGATACAATTAATCGGTTTGTCAAAAATATTTACTTGAATGAACTTCTACTCGTTTATCAAAGCGTGGCAATGGTTGTGGGCATGTCTAGGAGTGGATCCAATCGAGAGCTTGGTACTTAAGCAGCCTTCATGGCTCACCTCCTCTGTTTCGAATACCTACCTGGTGTACGGCTTCCATTCACTTTGTTAACTTAGCAAAAGACGATCTTTTTAAACACTAAAATGAATCATGGGTTTTTAAAACTTCAATAAGACACATCAGATTCGGCCATAACGTCTGGGCCGGGTTTGGGGTGTTACATTTAGTAGTATCAGAGCCAGGTTGCAACAACTCAGCTGTGGGTTTCTAAACGGGTTTAAAATCAAGAATTTCAAAATAAGGGTATTTTAAATCAATTTTTTCCTATTCTCTGTGACCAAATACATGTTTTTGTTTTAAATGGTTTGGAGAAAGACGTGGCACACTAATCCCCAGCACCAAGTCTATAAGTGTACTTCCTTTTACACCGTGTGATATTTATATGATGCTATAGATAGAACTAAGACCCTACTATGATACTTTAGATAGGGTAGAGTTATAAAATAGTAGGATTGAGACTGTAGCTAGGCTACGACATTGCGAAAACAATCCCTGAATTGCTATATGTCCATAAGGTATCTCGTAATAAACAATTGAAATATTAAACTGATGTCATAAAATTCGTAAACAGATAATTCGATATGAGTACAAGAGAAACTCGTGGACGAGGCCACGGACGTGGTCGTGGAAGGGTGTAAGCTGAATCTTCATCCTCAGGGCATAGGCCAGCTGAGGAGGCATCTGTGCCACAGGCAACTGAGGTTGGGTCACATGATCGGGCTGCGGGGGATGATACTTTGTCCCAAGCAATGTTAAGGGTCTTGGAAAGGGTTGCTGGAGCTAGTACCGGGACAGTGAATAGGGGATCCATCTCTGAGCGACTCCAGGCTAACGGAGTAGAGGTTTTTAGGGGCGTATCTGGAGTAGCCCCAAACGTGGCTGAATATTGGCTAGAGGCAACAGAGCGGATTATGGACGACCTGGACTACTCTGTAGAGCAAAAGCTGAAGGGGGCCGTGTCATTGCTACGAGATAAGGCATACTAGTGGTGGATCACTGTAAGAGAGGGTACCCCGATCGAACGAGTAACCTGGGAACTGTTCAAGAGTGATTTTAAGGCGAGGTATGTTGGAGCTAGTTATGTGGATGCCCGTCGAAAGTAATTTTTGAATCTAGCTCAGGGCAATAAGACTGTTGCGGAGTATGAGGCAGAATTCTTGCGGCTGAGTCGTTATGCTAGCGGGATAGTTGCGACCGAATATGAGCGTAGTGTTCGATTTGAGGATGGCCTCCGCGATGAGCTTAGGGTGCTGATAGCTCCATAGAGGGAGCGTGATTTCGTTGCATTGGTGGATAGTCGAGGAAGTAAAACGAACTGAACGGCAGAATCGTGAGAAGGATCGACCCAGATTTAGGAGGGATTCCGGACCCTTGGGTGCTACAAATAAAAATGTCAAAAGAGCTAGAATGGAGGAACCAGTTCGACTAGCTCTGGTTAATACTTTTAGACCTCAGGTTTGCAAGGACTATGGCAGAGCGCATATGAGGGAGTGCTGGAAATAAACTGGGGCGTGTTTTCGATGTGGGTTAAAGGAACATAAGTTCAGATAGTGTCCTCAGAGAGCAGCTCAAGATCAAGCTGTGGAGCAAAGAGGTGTTCAACCGCAGCGAGGAGGACCACCACCACAGAGAGGCCGTGGGCAAGGTAGAGGTGGCAATGGTAATGGACGAGGATGTGGGGCACCTGGCAGGGGTGCTGGACACGCTGAAGCTTGACAGCCGGCATTGGTTTATGCTGCACGGTGTCATTAGGAGGGTGATGCTCCTGATGTTATAACCAGTACGTTCCTCATTCATAGCAAGCCTTTCACTACTTTAATTGATGTGGGTTCCACTCACTCGTATGTTGCTTGTGATGTATCTGGGGCATTGGGTGTGCTTCCTGAAGAGACTGTGAGTGGGGTATCAGTGATAAGTCCTTTGGGACACTCGATTAAGGTAGATAAACTCTTTAGGGAGGTGCCTTTAGAGATACAAGGTAGGGTATTTGTAGGGGATTTAATGGAGCTGCCATTTGGGGAATTTGATCTTATTTTGGGAATGGACTGGCTAACTAAGCATAGGGCGACGTTGGATTGTGCTATTAAGAGAATGGTGCTAGGAACTACCAAGGATGAAGAGATAATGGTCATAGGGGAGCGAAGGAACTATTTGTCCAATGTTGTCTCGGCTTTAAGGGCTGAGAAGTTGATTCGGAAAGGTTGTGAGGCATTTTTAGCATTCGTGAGTCAAGCTGAACCTGAGGGGATGACTGTGGAGTCAGTTAAGACCATCAAAGAATTTCAAGATGTATTTCCGGAAGAACTTCCTGGACTGCCTCTGAATAGAGAAGTTGAGTTCGGAATTGACTTGTTACTTGGAACAACTCCAGTGTCCATTGCACCTTATAGGATGGCACCAAAAGAGTTGGTGGAACTTAAGGCTCAGATTCAAGAACTGTTAGATAGAGGTTTTATAAGACCAAGTGTTTCTCTGTGGGGTGCACCAGTGTTGTTCGTAAAGAAGAAAGATGGGACCATGCGGATGTGTATTGATTATTGGCAATTGAACAAACTGACGATCAAGAACAAGTATCCTTTGCCAAGAATTGATGATCTATTTGACCAACTGAAAGGAGCCTCGGTATTTTCTAAGATTGACCTTCGGTCAGGATATCATCAGTTGAGAGTCAAAGAAGAGGATATCCATAAGACGGCATTCAGAACTCGATATGGTCACTACGAGTTTCTGGTTATGCCCTTTGGTTTGACTAATGCACCAGCGACATTCATGGATTTGATGAATAGGGTATTTCAGCCATACTTGGATCAGTTTATAGTCATTTTTATCGATGATATCTTAGTGTACTCGGAAACAGAAGACAAACATGATAAGCATCTTCGTATTGTGCTGCAAGTGCTAAGGGAAAAGCATCTCTATGCAAAGTTCAGTAAGTGTGAGTTTTGGTTGAGTGAAGTAACATTCTTGGGGCATGTTGTGTCTGCTGAGGGGATCAAGGTAGACCCTCAGATGATTGAGGCGATTCTGGAGTGGAAGCCATCGAAGTCAGTAACAAAAATCTGAAGTTTTCTGGGGTTGGCAGGTTATTATCGAAGATTTGTGGAAGGATTTTCCGTGTTGGCAGAAGTTGCATGAGGTATTGGGAACGCGATTGGATTTTAGTACGGCTTTTCACCCTCAGTCGGATGGGCAGTCAGAGAGGGTTATCTAGATTCTAGAAGATATGTTGAGGAGTTGTGTTATCGACTTTAGGGGCAGTTGGGAGGATTACTTGCCGTTGATGAAATTCGCGTAACAACAGTTACCAAGCAAGTATTCAGATGGCTCCTTACGAGGCACTGTATGGGCGAAGGTGTTGTTCACCTACTTGTTGGGCTGAGTTGGGGGAAAGGCAAGTACTTGGACCGGAGTTAGTAGCGAATACTGAAGACAAAGTTATGGTGATTAGGAATCGGTTAAAGGAGGCAGCGGATCGACAAAAGTCTTATGCTGATCTGAAGCGTAAGGATATGGAATATGCTGTAGGGGACATGGTATTTTTGAAGGCTTCACCTTGGAAGAAGATATTGAGGTTTGGTAAGAAGGGCAAGTTGAGTCCACGGTTCATTGGGCCTTATCGAATCCTTAAGCAGATAGGGCTGGTGGCTTATCAACTAGAGTTACCTCCAGAGTTGGATCGTATTCACGACGTCTTTCATGTGTCCATGCTAAGGCGATATCGTTCTGACCCTACTCATATCGTGCGATTCACGAGAAATTGAGTACAAACCGACTTGACTTTTGAGGAAGAACCTGTGCAGATACTAGACCGTGATGTCAAGGTGTTGAGAAGAAAGTCAGTCCCACTGGTGAAGGTACTTTGAAGGAACCATGGCAAAGAAGAGGCTACTTGGGAGTCCGAAGAGGCGATGCGTCAACAATGTCCTCAACTGTTTAGCTCAGGTAAAATTTCGAGGCCGAAATTTTTTTAAGGGGGTAGAGTTGTAACATCCTGATTTTCGGGTTTTCGTAATTTCTGAGAATTTGGTAAGTTTTTAAAATATGGTATTTGGTAGTGAAAATTCTTAGTTGGAATTTGTAAATGGGCCTATGGAAGGCCCACGGACTGGCCAAAACCCGGAAGAATTTTTGAATTTTGGACTTAAGGAGTTAGGGGCGTTGGATAGGTGGCCTTATTAAAAGACGGGGGTAAAATGTAACACAAAAGAGCCCTTGGCAAAGTGGCTAAGTGACGCCACTAAGGAGCTAAAAAAGTGGCGTGTAAGGGGTTGAGGAAGGCCAGGGTTCGATCCACTAAGCTGGCAATTGTGGTGCTTTTTTTATGTATTGAGCAGGCAGGAGTTGGAAGTTGAATGAAACTCTGTTAGAGAGAGTTTGAATCAGTCAAACGCATGGATTAATGAGTGATAAGGGGAGAGATTTTGGGGATTTGGAGAGAAGCTAAGAGTTGGCCGAACAGTGGGAATTGGAGAGGGGATTTCGGCAGAAGAGTATTTGGCTATTATTTCGGCATTTAGGGACTTAGTTGTGTCGTTTTTCTTCTGTTTAAACATCATAGGGTTATTCTTTTCTTCCCTTTTTTCTTCTCTAGCCGAAAACTCCAGCATTTCGAGGACTCGTGAGCATGTGAGTGCTCATAAGTTTGTTAGATACGCTAAGTTTGATGATCACGATCGTTGGAATAGGTAGGGGCACGATTTCCTACATCCCGATAAGTTGGGCCTCGAGGGGCTAAAATCGGGCCCAATGGGCTTTTGGGCCCATTTGGGTAAGTTTAGTAGGAAACAGAATCTAGATAAATTGCACATTAAGACATTTAATACCGTTGTGGAATATAGGCTAAATGGGCCTAGATGACTAAATCGGCTATGTGGGGCCTATTAGGGGTTTTTGGCCCAATAATTCGGTTTTGCTAGAATGGGCTAGAATCGCTGCTTAAACACCTGAAATTGTTATAATTGATAATGAGCAGGGAAAACCCTAATAATTGAAAAAATAATGAAATTACCCTTATAATGTGAAAATGACCATTTTGCCCCTAGGTGGAAATAACCATTATACCCCTAGGGTTATGTTATAATTGAGATGCATGTGATACTGTTTTTGTACATGATATGCCATGATATAATCATATATGCATGGGTTGGGTTTTATATGAACAGAGGAAGTGCTAAAAGGGCTTTGCCCCAGTTTACCGAAAAGGGCTTTGCCCCAATTATTAAAAGAGGCTAGGCCTCCAGTTATATGATAAAGCAACTATGCTGCCAGTGGAGAGTATTGGTTGGGTGGGTTGAGTTATTCCCCACATAGAGAGCTTGGCTGGTACGGGTGGAGAGTAGCGGTTGGGTGGGTTGATAGTTTCCCCACATATGGATATGGGTTTGCATACATGCATTGAGATTTACATATTGATTGTTATGAAGATGGGCCAGTGGGCCATACCATTTACAGAATAAGGCTTCGGCCGAGTGATATGAATTATGAAAAGGCTTCGGCCCAGTGAGTTTATATATGAACAAGGGCTAAGGCCTAGTAACCGTTAAACGAAAGGCTTCGGCCCAGTAACATGATTAATGAGAAGGCTTCGGCCCAGTATGCTTGTGTTGATTTGGGCTCTGAAAGGGGCTTGTTGCACACTGAGTTTCCAAACTCACCCCCCATTTCTTTAACCTTGCAGGTGAGCCTTGATGAGAAAACTTGGAGCCGGAGGGGGTTCAGAGTGGCCATGGTGATCACTTTTGAACTTTGAGATCAGTAGACGGTTTTATTTTATAGTATTACCTTAACTGTTAGCATTATTTGTTTTGGGTTGTAATAAGGCCATTTTAACTATTCTTCTGGGATTATTTTTATTTTTAATAACTCTATATTTTTCTGATAATAATTCAAAATGGGCTAGACTTAGGGCGCGTTTTCACAATGATACTCGTTTTCAAAAATAGTGCAACGATACAATTAATCGGTTTATCAAAAATATTTACTTGAATGAACTTCTACTCATTTATCAAAGTGTGGCAATGGTTGTGGGCATGTCTAGGATTGGATCCAATCGAGAGCTTGGTACTTAAGCAGCCTTCATGGCTCACCTCCTCTGTTTCGGATACCTACCTAGTGCACAGCTTCCATTCACGTTGTTAACTTAGCAAAAGACAATCTTTTTAAACACTAAAATGAATCATGGGTTTTTAAAACTTTAATGAGACACGTCGGATTCGGCCATAACGTCTGGGCCGGGTTTGAGGTGTTACAAAATTAATATTAAAATAATTTTTTGACATCGAATTTGTGGTTCTGAAACCACTATTCTAATTTAGCTAAAACTGAGCTGTTACAACTGTTCCACATTAGGGATTTTCGTCCACAAAAATCTTACCAGTGAATAGGTTCAGGTATTGTTTTCTCATAGCATCCTTAGGTTCCCATGTAGATTTTTCAACCCCGTGTCAATACCATAATACTTTCACCAATGCGATATTTTTTATTTCTTAATTCTTTGATCTCACGAGCTAAAATTTGAATCGGTTCTTCAGCGTATGACATATTTGACTGAATTTCAACCTCGGTCGAGGAAATGACATGTGAAGGGTCGAATCAGTATTTTCTAAGCATCAATACATGAAACACATTGTGTATTTTCTCTAAATCAGATGGTAAAGATAGCTGATATGCCACTAGCCCAACTCACTCAGTAATCTCATACCTTTCGATGAATCGCGAACTCAATTTCCCTTTCTGACCAAACTGTAATATCTTTTTCCATGGCAACACTTTCAAGAACAGTTTATCCCTTATCTGAAACTCAATATCTTTCTGTTTCAAGTCTGCATATGATTTATGTTGATCCGAAGCCGCTTTCAAACTGTCGCGAATTACTTTCACTTTTCCTTCAGTCTCTCTGATCAGATCAACCATGTTAATCTTATTTTCACTAAATTTAGTCCAATACAATGGTGTTTGACATTTACGACCATATAGAGCTTCCAACTGTAACAACTCGATTTTAGCTAAATCAGATTAGTGGTTTTGGGACCACAAATCTGAGGTTGTAAAATTATTTTAATATTATTTTTGGTGTTTATTGCATGTGATTATATATGTGTGAAAATTTCGTGAGTTAGTTTTATCGTTTAATAGCTCAATTTGAGAAAAAAGGACTAAATCGCGTAAAATGAAAAAGTGGTATTCTATATGTTAAAGGTGTCTAATTGCTATGGTTTATTAAATGAAAAGTCCTTATGTTGTTATTAAACCATTTTTAGTGGATATGGACATAAATGACCTTATATTAAGTGATTTATATGTTTATTATTAAAGGCTAAAATTGGTAATTGATAATTATGTTAATTATAATAAAACATAATAAAATGGTTCATCAATTCTCATCTTTTTGAATCGAAAATAATAAAAGAAAATAGGGTTTGAAGCTTTGAAAATTTTGGCACTCCCCTAGCTTGATTGAGGTATGTTTTAAGCTCGATTTTTGATGATTTTTATGTTTTTGTGATCTTTGCTTCGTGTTCTAGTTAGCCCATGCTTCAATTATTGAAAGCGTTGATGATTTTGAAAGTTGAAATAATTTATGTGTTTTTGGATGTTTGATGATGAAATATGAAAGCTTGGTGTTTGATATACCTATTTTGTAAAGTGATTTTGAGTAAAAAAGCATATTAGGGATTAAATTGAGAAAAATGTAAATTAAGGGGTTAAATTGTAAAATAGATGAAAAATATGGGCTGCTAGGGATCTATAGAGAATTTGGCTAGCATGAAATTAGAAAGAAATTGTGTAATTTGTGTTTTTGTGAAATAGGGACTAAATTGAAGAAATGTGAAACTTCAGGGGCTAAAAAGAAAAAATGCCCAAATATGTGTTATGGATTAAATTGATTGACTTGGTGATTAAATAGTTTGATTTTGAATATATATAGATCAAGAACAAAAGAACTCAGATTTAGATCGGGGAAAATCGAAGGTTATCGAGTAATCGATCCAATTCGTCAATTCCGAGTACGAGGTAAGTTCGTATGTGATAATTCCATTATAAATGTGTGTTATATGCTTGGGTTATTGCATAAAATGTGATTATGAGATTACGAATAATGTTTGAATGGTGAATACGACTATACGGATGTGTTCGACGATGAAATCAACAAGTAAAACTTCCTGGTTGAACCTTAGGAATAGTTTAGGGTGCTAGTGACATGTCATTAGGTTAATGTATTGGCTTCGGGCCATGATATCGGCAATTCGGGTATGAATAATACCATGATTTGGCTACATGCAATGGTATAGGTATTCAGAGAGATGTTACCTTGATTTGGCTACAGGCCATGGTATAGGTACTCCGGGATAAGTTACCTTGATTTGGCTACGGGCCATGGTATAGGTACTTATCAATTGAGATTTTGAGTATTCGATTTCTATTCCAAATTGTTCAACAAGTAATGATTGATGTAGTGGAGGAACCTATTCGAATATTACATTGAGAAAGTTCAATGAGATTATATTGGATCATTTTTTGAGACATGAGAAAGGTTTGTAGTTAATGCGAATTTGATTTGGTAATGTGAAAATAGTTGAATTACATTTATTTGATGAATTGAGTAAATCACTTACAAGCTTACTAAGCTATGAAGCTTACTGTGTGTTATTTGTCTATATTTTATAGATTATTGAAGCTAGCTTGGACTCGGGGATCGTCGGGAAACGTCATCACACTATCGATCATTTTGTTGGTACTTTTGAAGCCTTGTATATATGGTATATGGCATGTATAGGCTAGTGTCATTATGGTGCATATTGTGTTATGAAATTATATCCATGTGATTTGGCTTGTAAATGTTGGTGTGTATGGCCATTTAAATTGGCTTGAATTATATGTTTGATAAGTGATATATGTGATGTAAATAATGCCTTATATGTTGGCTTGTTTTGGTATGTTTTCCATAGTTGTTGATATAGCTAAATGGTTGTTTATTTGGTTAATTATTAGTTGATGTATTAATGCTTGGAATATTGGCATATTGTGATTTGATTTTGAGATGATGATATGGTGAAATTTGTGTCATGATATAGATGATAATTTGATGAGGAAATGCATTTAGAACTTAAGTAAGTCTTGATGATTTTGGCATATTAATTTTGTATGTTTTTGAATATGGAATTGAGTAGTTGAAATGGTTGTGGATAGATGGCATGATATGTGAATAGAATAACATGTTTTGATTGCTAAAATATGTATAGAAATGGTACCATATGGGTTGCTTTGTGTGCATGAAAGAAGGGTGGCAAATTGGCTTTACAAATGACTTATTTTTGTCCACACGGGCAAAGACACGGGTGTGTGTCTCAACCGTGTGTGACACACAGTCATGCTACACGGCCGTGTGTCCCCTGGGGTAACCCTTCAAATTAAAGCTAGTATACCCTACAGGTTTGGCACGGCCTAAGCACATAGGTGTCTCTACTAGTCGTGCGTGGCACACGGGCTAGCACATGGGTGTGTGGTCGGCCGTGTGACCCAAGTCAGTAACCCCTCTAGTTTTCCCATGGCCATGGCACACGAGTGTGTCCTTGGCTGTGTGGTGCAAGTCAGTATGTATGCCCTGTTTTCACACAGCCTGTGACACGAGCGTGTCTGGTTGCCATGTGAGGCACATGGCCTGTTAACATGGGCGTGTGACCCTTAAATGTTGAAAAATTTTCTATGTTTCTCAAACTTTGCAAATGTTGTCGGTTTAGTCCCGAACCACTTCTAAACATGTTTTAAGGTCCCGTATAACCTTATAATGGACAATGTGAATAATTTGAATGGATTTTATATATGAACGCATAAATGTATATGTTATATATGTGAACGATGTGTATTGTTCGGTAATGCCTCGTAACCCTATTCCAGCGACGGATACGGGTTAGGGGTGTTATATTTAATTGGTATCAGAGCTATGATTTAGTTGATTCTTGGACTAACGTAGTGAGTGAGAGTCTAGCTATACATGCCATATATATAAACTGTGATAGTGTGATGATTTCTGATAGTTAAAATGTGTCTTTATATAGCAAATGGATCCCGTTAGAGCCATAGCTGATGATGTTGAAAGTAATGCACCTGCTCCCACTCAAGGGGCAATGCAGTCTGATTCTAGACTTGTATCTAATAGCCAAGAGGGAGAGGCTAAACAAGCCTTTTTCCAGATGATGAGTGAGTGGTTCACGAAATTCATACGAACGAATCTGGCTACTCAACAACCTCCACCCCACTTGTTCCTCAAGCTATAGATCAGATTTGATTGAATAAGTCGCTAGTGGGTAAGATTCGAAAACATGAGGCTGAAGAGTTTCGGGCTACGGTTGATGATGATGCTGAAAGAGCTGAGTTTTGGCTCGAGAACACGATCATAGTATTTGAGGAATTGTCATGTACTCTTGAAGAATGTATCAAATATGTGGTGTATTTACTTAGAGACAATGCATACGATTGATGGAAAATGTTGACATCTGTGGTTCCTAGAGAATGAGTTACCTAAGAGTTCTTCCAATTTGAGTTTCGAAAAAAAATACATAAGTCAAAGATTTCTCGATCAAAAGCATAAAGAGATTTTAGAGTTGAAATAAGGTCGAATGACTGTCAATGAGTATGAAAAAGAGTTTGTACATAAGCAAGTATGCCCGAGAATATGTTTCTACTGAATAGATTATGGTAAGTAGTTCGTTGATGGGTTGAATGATAATATAAAACTTCTAGTCGGGATTCTGGAAATTAAAGAATTCGTTGTTTTAGTTGAAAGGGCTTGTAAAGCCGAAAATCTCAGCAAAGAAAAGAGAAAAGCATATTCAGAGGCTAGAGACATCAGGAAAAGATCGATGAATAATTCATATCAATCTTCATCAAAGAAATCTAGAGATTCGAATACTCATTTGAATGCTTTGATTGGATATCCGATCAAGGATCGTGCTAAACAATACTCTGGTTCCAAAGCTCAAGCTACATCAGTATCGAGTGTTGGCAGTGTGAGAGATAACAAACCCGAATGTTAGCAGTGTGGGAGACGACATTTTGGAGAATGCTGAAACAAAAGAAATAAAGCATGTTACAAATATGGATCGTTGGATCATTTTATGTGAAACTGTCCAGAGTTGATGGAAAAAGAGAATGTTCAGAACACGAAGATGAGTAACACTATAAACAGGGGTAGACCACCTAGAAACACAGGAAATGTGAGTGGTAGTCAGAGAGTGACAAAAAAATCTGTTGTGAGGTCTGAGGCGAGAGCACCTGCTAGAGCCTATGCTATTTGCGCTCCCAAAGAAGAGTCATCTCCGGATGTCATTGGCAGTACTTTCACTCTCTATGATACTAAAGTTATTGCATTGATAGATCCATGATCAACTCATTCGTATATATGTGTGAATTTAATATCCAGTAAGACTTTGCTTGTAGAGTCTACTGAATTTGTAATTAGAGTATTGAACTGTAATACTCCTAACCCCGTATTCGTCGCCGGAATAGGGTTACGAGGCATTTTTGAACATAATACAATTTAGAACAAACTTTCATTACAACGTTAATCATCTAATTAAATTTTTAAAGCAAACTAACATACTTTGATTCTATAATTCATATAATTTCCAAGGTTATATTTAATCAATACAAACAAAGAATCATGAAAATCAAATTTAAATTCATAACCAAATATATTTCATTTCATATAACAATCATATATGTAAATTATAACATTTATGGCACTCAAATAATTTAACCAAAACATTCAAATAATGTGCCATTTAAAACCGATACAAAAATCATATTAATCTCTTGTCTATTTGGGTAACAAAACTTACTTGTACGTACTCATTGATTATTCAAATAACTATCAAATCCTTATAGTCATACGTATCATTATTTTAAAACATAAGCATATACCAATATACCACATAAAATTGACATACATTTTACTAATTAATGCATTACATATTATAATTCAAAACGCAAACATCATTTACTCCATAACCGAAACTCCACCATATATATAATTATATACCTTGAGATAATAAATAGGTCATACCAATACATCATGAGGAAAAATATATATGTGCAAGTGCCGAATCACCAAGTTAATTATAACCATCTCATATATTTTCATCATATAACCGAGTACACAAATACATTATACTAACTTCCAAATCAATTCATTGTAACAAATTATACTTCACAAGAATAAAACATTAACCAAATATAAATGTAACACCCCTATCCCGTAACCGTCACCGGAATAGGTAAGGGGCATTACCAGATAGACAGAACATTTCAGACCGATTTAGATTCACATATATCAAATAACATTAATACATGAATCGCCAGCAATTTATCTTTTATGAAAGTCCATGAGACCTAAAACATACTTTAAAGAACGGTCGAGACTAAACCGAACACATTCATAAATTTCAGAAGTCAAAAAAAAATTTCAATTCTGTTGAGGTCACACACCCATGTGAACCAGCCGTGCCAAAAATAAGGCATATATACTGACTTTCACCCACGGCCAACAGACACACCCGTGTGCTATGGCCGTGTGATTCTTAGCTAGCTACTGGCTTGAGCCTATGGCTAGAAGACACGCCCATGTGTCTTAACCGTGTGGTCTTAAAAAGTTACTGCTTTACCTACACGGCCACAAGGCATGCCCGTGGTCCCTGACCGTGTAGCACAATGCAAGCTTGGTTTAAGCCAACTTGCCACCCCTTTTTGGGTCATCCCTAAGCAATATTAGACAACATTTATACCAACATTTTCAGCCAATTCCATGCTTAAAATGACCAAATCATATTAGATCATAAAACATTTCAAACATACACCTTTTAGCATCACTAACCAAATACCAAAACTATGCACAAACATATCATTTGCTAGCCAACTCTCACGGCATAACATATATACGTATCAAATCTTACTTACATAAACATTCTAGCCTATACATGCCATACTTAAAAAAATTTACACTTTCAAAAGTACCAAAATGAGTTCGATAGTGTGGTGATGATCCTTGACTATTCTCGAGCCTTCAGTAGCTACAGTAACTATAAAACAGACAGAAACCACACAGAGTAAGCTATAAAGAGCTTAGTAAGCCAAATACAATTGGTCCAACCATTAAAGCATAAAAATTAAAAGTCAACAACAAGAATTTATAACCATTTCACAAAGTATTTCATGATCCTAACCATGCTTATTTGCTTGTATACATGTCATGTTTCATTTCCATGACTTCATACATACTTTGTATTCATTGTTTCATAGAAACAGAGTCTTTCATATTCAGAAGTTTAGTACGATTCAAACGTACCTGTATAGATTATACATTTCATCTATTCATTACCATATCTCGTACTTTATCATCAGACGGTTCAGAAAAGATACAGATACTCATAAATGCATACAATGCCTAGGTCCCGGACGTGGTCTTACATGTAATTTAGTATCAATGACTCTGTCCCAGACAGGGTCTTATACGAAATCAGATAGAATGCCGATGTCCCAGACATGGTCTTACACATTAATCTCAAATCGAGGCCTGTGTCCCAGACAAGGTCTTACACGATATCCCAGATCAATATCAGTATTCTTTTAGAAACGTACAGAGCTTTTCAGATACTAGCATATTATCAGAGTTTACTCGAAATTTATTCATCAAGCTTTCAAGGCCATCAAATACAGATTACAATATATATATATGCGCAGAATTTAGTCAATTTAACACGTAATTGTAATTTGACTTACCTCGTACAGATTTCGGACGGAAACGAGTTGACTATTCAACTATTTTGGACTTCCCTCGATCTAAGTCTGATTTTCTTTGTTCTTGATCTAATACAATTCAAATTCAACCATTCAATCATTCATTTCATTCAAAATAATCCATGAACACATATTTAGGGCACTTTGCATTTTAGCCCTTACATTTTCACACTTTGACAACTTAGTCCATTTTTCACAAAATCACAAATATGCAAAATTCACCAAGACTATAGCTTGGCTGAATATACATAGCTTCCATACAAGTCCAAATAACATATTTAATTCACAATTTAGTCCTTCAAAACCTCATTTTCACAAATTAGCCCAAATAGCTCTATTCCATCAAAATTCAAGAACAAAGCATGATAATCTCACATATATCTTTCATAATCCATATAAAAAAATTACAAAGCTCATAAAATCTTCAATGGCACATTTCATAATCTTCAACAGAAATAGAAATTCAGACATGAGTTTTGAAGAACACGAAGCAACGATCACAGAAACGTAGAAATTATCAAAAACAGACAAAAATTCATACCTTAATCAAGGATCAAACTAGCCGAAACCTTGAATGGCTTTCTTCCTTTTTATTTTCTTTGATTTTTGGCTATATGCATGATAATATGGCCACTTTCATGTTTTCTTTATTTAATATACATTATTAATTAATTTACTATTTTATCCATAACATATATCATAAAATTTTAACTACAACATGTCCAACATTGTCCACCATTAACATAAATGGTAAATTTGACATGCAAGGACCTTTATTTTAAAAGCCAAGGCCAATTAACCCCATTAACATATAGCATGCAACTTTTACATTTTATGCGATTTAGTCTTTTATCATAATTAAGCACAGAAACAAACAAATTAAATCACAGAAACTTCACAGTTATAAATTCACATATCACAGACAGAAAAAATAATATTAAAATATTTTTTAGACTCAGATTTATGGTCTCGAACCCACTATTTCGACTAGGGTCAAAACCGGACTGTTACAATTCCCCCTTAGGGATTTTCGTTCCCAAAAATCTTACCGTTAAACAGATTCGGATATTGTTGCCTCATAGCATCTTCAGACTCCCACGTGGCCTCTTCAACACCATGTCGATGCCACATCACTTTAACTAATGGAATTTTCTTGTTTCGTAACTCTTTAACCTCACGAGCTAAAATACGGATCGACTTTTCTTCGTAAGTCATATCAGACTTAATTTCAATTTCAAACGGTGAAATTACATGCGAAGGATCAAATCTGTATCATCGAAGCATCGATACATGAAACACATTGTGAATCTTTTCTAACTCAAATGGTTGCCTTAATCTATAAGTAACCGGCCCTACTCGCTTGATGATTTCATACGGTCCGATAAACCTCAGACTCAACTTCCCCTTTTTACCAAATCGGAACAGTTCCTTCCACGGAGATACTTTCAGAAACACTTTATCACCGATCTCAAATTCGATATCTTTTCGTTTTAAATCTGCATAAGATTTTTGACGATCAGAGGCAGCTTTTAGAGTATCTCGTATTACTTTCACTTTCTATTCTATTTCTTTTATCAGATCAATACCATAAATCTTATTATCACTGAGCTCAGACCAATATGACAGAGTTCTACACTTTCTATCGTATAAAGCTTTGTACGGTGCCATTTTAATGCTCGATTGAAAGCTATTATTATAGATGAATTCAATCAAAGGTAGGTATTGTTCCCACATACCTTTAAACTCAAGAATGCAACATCTCAACATATCCTCAAGTTTTTTAATAGTCCACTCAGATTGACAGTACTAAAATGCAATTTAGTACCAAGAGCATCTTGCAATTTCTTCCAAAATCGCGATGTAAATCTCAGGTCTCTATCTAACACTATAGACAATGGCACATTATGCAGTCTCACGATATCAGAAATGTATAACTCAGCAAATTTATCAAGCGAATAATCAAATCAAATCGGAATAAAATGAGCTAATTTCGTCAAACGATCAATTACAACCCAAATTGCGTCTTTCTTTCTCAAAGATAGGGGCAAACCCGAAACAAAATCTATGGTCACTCTATCCCATTTCCACTCCGGAATCATAATCAGTTGTAATAACCTAGATGGCACCTGATGTTCAGCTTTAACTTGCTGACAGGTTAAACATTTAGAAACAAAATCAGAGATATCTCTTTTCATTCTGGGCAACCAATAATGCTGCTTCAGAGCATTATACATTTTAGTACTATCCGGATGTACAGATAAACAACTACTGTGAGCTTCACTCAGAATCATCTGAATCAACTTTGGATTCCTCGGAATACAAATTTGATCTCAGAATCTTAAACAATTTTCTTTATCAACTCCAAATTCTGAACCAGTCTCTACATCACACTGAGTTCGTTTAGCCAAAATCTCATTTTCAATATTCTCAGCTTCAATAATCTGCTGTAAGAACAACAGTATCGCTTTTAATTTAGCTAAAATTGAACCATCATCAGATAGAACCAAATGAGCATTCATTGCATACAAAGCAAACAACGATTTTCGACTTAAGGCATCGGCAACAACATTTTCTTTTCTCGGATGATAATCAATCACAAGTTCATAGTCTTTTAACAATTCTAACCATCTTCTCTGTCGCAGATTCAACTCTTTTTGCGTCATTAAATACTTTAGAATTTTATGATCAGAAAACACGTGACATTTCTCACCAAATAGATAGTGACGCCAGATCTACAAGGCAAACACGATAGCAGCTAACTCGAGGTCATGAGTCAGATAGTTCTTTTCATGCAGCTTTAGTTGTCTTGAGGAATAAGTTATAACTTTTCCTTCTTGCATTAGAACACATCCTAGTCCGTTCAACGAAGCATCACTGTAAATGTAACACCCCATACCCGTGTTCAATACGAGAACAGAATATGAGTATTACTAGAACAATGTACGTATAATTATAGCAAATCAAGACATAAAATGATTATCTAAATTTAAATCCGTCAATTGAACACTCATCTTTTTAAAAAAAATAAATTCAGATATATCATAAACTTATAATGTAACTAACATTAGATCATACCGATAACAAAATACGAGTGAAATATCTAACATTAGAATTCAACTTTTAAAGTAATATTACTAAAATTTATAACAAAATACTCAAGCCTTCTATACATGCCATGTTCAAAATGTGTTTACAAAATACCAAAAGGAAGGATGGACAGCGTTGGTGAGCCTCTGACAACTTTTCCCCGAATCACGAGCAAACTTGATTTCACTATAAAATAAAACAAGGAAGAGGAAGCAAAGTAAGCTAAAATCTTAGTAAGTAATATGTAAATAATAAAGATAACAAACTAATAATGGCATTTATAGATCCCAAAATATGTATCCATAATTACACAACCTTTTTCTCATATGCATTTATCATTTATTTCAGTTCAGTACAAGATGTCCATTCAAGTCCCAATCACTAAATTATCTTTATCTTGAGCTACAGAACTCCAAATTAAGATCCATAAATTTTCCCAGAAACTAGACTCATATGTCTTCTTTCCAAAAAAATTTCAGAATTTTTGGTTGGGCTAATTAATACAGTTTATTCATTGAAATCTTCCCTGTTTCATGGTTCAGCAGCTCTGACTACTCTTCACTAAAATTTAATTAACTTTTTCTACCAAATTCAAATTAGGTTATCATTAGTTTCATTCGAAAATAAATTCAATAGGGAATCCAACCATATAAATTATGTTCCTTAACTATTTTTGTAAAATATTTAATGATTTTTACAATTCAGAATAGGGGATCACGAAATTAGTCTGAACCAGTCTTACAAAAATATAAATATCTCAAAATACAGAATTCTTTTGTTTGCTCTATTCCTTTTATATGAAAATAGATTCAATAAGATTTAATTACATATCTTATTCGACTTCTAGTTCAACTTCTACCATTTTTGGTGATTTTTCAAAGTCACTCTCTTGCTGCTGTTTTAGACTGTTTATCCCAAATTTCATTCCTTCACTAAAATTTCTTATTATCAACTTTCAAGATAATACTTATCCACATTCATCTTATCAAAAATTCAATCACATATCTAACTCATAATTCAAAGCTCATATATTCATATTCCGGTATTATCCCACATTTTTTTTCACGTTAAATTTCATTTAGCAAACTTGTTTCTCCCGGTGAACACTTCGTAACGTAACAATATCCGGTGGTTTTAGCACATAGCTTCACCTTGTGTAATTAATGCCCAACTTAGTGGTATATGCACATAGCACCACACTATTGGGCTAACATGTAATTGTGGCATACGCACTTAGCACCATTTTTCAAATTAACATGTATAACTGTGGCATATCCACTTAGCACCACGTTAATGAATCAATATATGTAACAGTGGCATATCCACTTAGCACCACGTTACACGTATAACCGTGGTATATCCACTTAGCACCACGTTTTTTCCATTTCGAAGGTTCAACCGAGATTTCCTCATTTAATCTCAATTCATCAACCACAAATCACCGTTTCTGTCCATTAATTGAACAATACTAAAACTTATTTCACATGCCACAAAATAAAATATTATAACATAATAAAACAATACATTATTTACATATAAACTTACCTCGGTGCAAAAATAAATAAATTTTGCAATTTAGTCCACACTCATTTCCTTTCCCCGATCAAGGTCGATTCCACGTCTTTCTTGATCTAAAATAATAGATTTAGCTGATTTAATACTCACATTTATCAAAATAGTCCTTAACTCTAACTTTGGAAAAATTAAAATTTTGCCCCTAAACTTTTACATATTTACACTTTTTCCCCAAAGCTCGAAAATTAAAATTTTTCCCAAATTCTTATGTTTTAGGACATGCTGATCATTTATTTTCCAACGGCAACATCAAATTTCTACTCTAACATGTACTTATGAACAATAGGTATTTTTAACGATTAAGTCGTTTTACTCGTTTTCACTTAAAACCGGGTAGCACAAGTTGTTTAACATAATTTAAAACATTATATTCTATCATAAAACATCAAAATAAATACATTTTACCTATGGGTATTTTTCCAAGTATGAACCCTAGGTTAAATTATTGCTAGCATGAGCTAAATCGAGTTACTAGGACTCCAAAAACGTAAAGAACATTAAAAACGGGGCTTGGAATCACTTACTATGGAGCTTGGAAGCTTGAAACAAACCCTAGCTATGGATAACCCTTGAAATTTCGTCCTAATGAAGAAGATGGGCATATTTTACCATCTGTTTCCTTTTTTTTAATCTTTTAATTACCAAATGACTAAAATACCCTTCATTAAAAACTTTGGTTATTTCTACCTATGTATGTCAATTTTTTACCATGAAACCCTAATGGTATAATTACCATTTAAGGACCTCTACTTCAATTATGCTCTTCAATTAAACCCTTTAACATCTAGAACTTGTATTTATCAACTTTTGCAATTAAGTCCTAACAGGCAAATTAGACATACAATTCATGAATTTTTCTATCGATATTCTAACACATGCATCTAATCACTCGATAAATTATAAAAATTAATCGGAATAAATTTTTCTACTTTAGAATTGTAGTTTCGAAACCACTATGATGTTTAGGCCCTAATTCGGGCTGTCACAATTCTCCCCCATTAGAGATTTTCGTCCTCGAAAATCTTACCGTTGAAAAGCTTTGCGTACTATTTTCTCGTAGTTTCTTTTGGTTCCCATGTTGGCTCTTCTACTTCATGTTTTTGCCATAATACTTTTACTAACTTTATCTTTTTATTTCTAAGTTCTTTGATCTCCTATGCCAAAATCTTAACTGGTTCTTCACTGTAACTCATATTTGGCTGAATTTCCACTTCTGTAGGAGAAAGAACATGTAAAGGATCTGATCAATATCGTCGTAGCATAGATACATGAAAAACATTATGAATTCTATCGAGTTCTAGAGGTAATGACAATCGATAAGCAATTGGTCCAATTCTTTCTATGATTTTATATGGTCCGATGAATCTTGGACTCAATTTACCCTTTCGACCGAACCGGAGAACTTTCTTCTAATGAGATACTTTCAGGAATACCTTGTCACCAACCTGAAATTCAATCTATTTTCGTTTAAGATTGGCATATGATTTTTGACGGTCAGAAGCTGCTTTCAAACTTTCTCGAATTACCTTCACTTTTTCTTCTATTTCCCGGATCAAATCAACCCTATATATCTTCTTTTCACTAAGCTCTGTCCAATATAACGGGGTTCTACATTTTCTACCATATAGAGCTTCATACGGAGCCATTTTAATACTGGATTGATAACTATTATTGTAAGCAAATTCAATCAAAGGTAGATACCTCTCCCAATTACTTTCAAAATCTAGTATACAACATCGAAACATATCTTCTAATACCTGAATTACACGCTCAGATTGGCCATCAGTGTGAGGATGAAATGCGGTGCTAAAATACAAATGGGTACCCAAGGCTTCTTGCAATTTGTCTCAGAAACGAGACGTAAATCGGGGATATCTATCTGATATAATGGAAACAGGCACTCCATGTAGCTTGACAATCTCAAATATATACAACTCAGCCAGTTTATCTAAAGAATAGTCCATAGGTACCGGAATAAAGTGCGCTGACTTTGTTAATCGGTCAACAATCACCCAAATGGCATCTTTCTTCCTTGGAGACAATGGTAACCCATATACAAAATCTATAGTAATTCTTTCTAATTTCCATTTCGGTATAGTGATTGGTTGAAGTAACCCCGAAGGTACCTGATGTTCAGCTTTAACCTGCTGACATATCAAACACTTTGATACAAATTCAGAAATATCATGTTTCATACCTGGCCACCAGTACATCTTTTTCAAATAATTATACATTTTCTTACTCCCGGATGTACAGATATAGTACCGTTGTGGACCTTGTGTAGAATCTTTTGTATGAGCTCTGAATTCTGAGGTACACATATCCTGCTTCTGAATAACAAACAACCATCAGTCCCTACTTGAAATTCAGAATCAGTACCCGACTTACATTGTGCCCGTTTAATTTGTAACTTTTCATCATTTTTATGAGCCTTACAAATCTGTTGTATAAACATTGGTCTAGCTCTCATTTCAGCTATAACTGAACCATCATCAGACAAGGATAATTGGGTATTCATAGCTTGCAAAGTAAATAAAAATTTCCAGGTCAAAGCATCAGCTATAACTGAACCATCATCAGACAAGGATAATTGTCGTAAAAGCCTTAATAGTTTTAAAATTCGTGTATGCCTAGTGTTTCATATTGTTTAAGACGTGTATAGTTATCACTACGTTCGTTTTTATCAGAATTAAAGTTGCAAGTTTGCTTACCGAAAATGTTACTATTTTGAAAGCCCGATGTTCCTACTCTAGCAGTCGATAAATACCAAATCATAGCCCAATTTAAAGTTAAATCCCCAAATGGCCTTATTACAAAAAACAAAACCCAAATATAAAATCAGTAAATAATAAAGTCATTCGTGATCGTGTGGCCACCCCAAGTCCTTTGCAGCTCCAATCCGTCTAAGGATGAGGATTTCCTGTACAATTAAAAGAAAGGGTGAGTTTACGAAAACTCAGTGTGTAATCCCTTATCAGACTATAGAAAACAGTGCATGCAATAACCGTCTGGGCCTAAGCCCTACACAGTATCAGTACAGTCTAGCCCTTAGCCCTTAAACAGTAGTAGTGTGGCCTAAGCCCAATACAGTTTCAGTATAGTGCAAAAATGCAACCCATCCCAAAACCATCCAGCACACCACCCGTACCAACCAACACACCATGTGGGGCTATCAATCAACCCATCCAACCAGCACACCAAAACCACAGTAAAGCTGCCAATAATAGTAACGCAGCGTAGCTGCCAGTAGCAGTAAGTGTGGCAAGCCACTAGTAATAATAAACGTGACATAGTCACCAGTACAGTTCTTCTTCCATATCATAAACCCAACCCCATGCAAATGTCGTGTCATAAATATTACGTGTATGCAGTATGTCATCCTCAAAATCAGTCATATAAATGTCATACACACATCAATTAACCTACCACCAGCGCTATAAAGGTCGTTTCGTCAGTTAGGGGTAAAAAAGTAATTTTTATCCCTCAAGGGTATTTCAGTCCTTTAACTGATTTTAGGGTCTCGGTACAGATAACAACCCTTCAAAAGGTCTACAGTCGACTCGAACGACTCATATAACCCATATGGCCAAAACAGTGTGAATCGGCCCAAGGCCCATTACTCGACCCAAGTGGGCCCACACGCCCATGCGGCCCATTTAGCTCAAATTCAGTCTCGCGAACGAGGTTTCCATGTCCCATTCCATATTTTGTCACTTACCGTATGTCCTATCCGTGGGGGGCGATAGGTCCATTCGGCCCGCTCGGCCCGCTTGGCCCATCTCTACCCAACACGGCCCATAATGGCCCTAGTCCATGAAACGCACGCAACGGTCTTATAGTCCACCGCCCATAATATGTGGGCTCGATTTACCCTACGAGCGATCGCATGCTCACAAGGCCTCAATAGCCGAATCTCCGGCTTTTTGGCTTTTGTCAATCTACAACAGCCTTGGTGTGGTTACACACCAGCGTTCATTATTGAAGATAGAGTAAGATTGGGTGTACGACTACACACCTTGATTTGCAAAAGTGACAGAATCCCCTACAAGTCCAGGGCCTACAATCAACCCAACATTCAGTTAGTCTCCACCACATTCAATCGCAACAACTACCTTAAACCCAACTCCTTTACTTACCTTGATCGAAGAGAAGGTGGCCAACTGTATCTAGATTAGCTAGAGTTGATCTCGCAAATTTTGGCCCTCAACTGCACACACGACAGTTTTAACAAATAAACTAATTAAAAAGAATAACCTAGAGCCTTTAAGATAACACTCTTAAAACAAGGAATAATCGGCTTACCCAAGTGTTGGAAGACAGAGTTCCGTTGGCTCAAGAACGTTCTGCGCCCTTCGTTTCTTAGTGATAACTGAACCCCGCGAACATACATCATAGAAAAAGAAGTAACCACTCTATAAATACAGAGAAATAAGAGAAAGGAATATTTGGCTTAGAGAAAATAATAAAAGAAACAAGGTTAATAGTCACCGCACAACATAATTACCACTTGCAGAGAGGCACCGAATTCGCTCAATCAAACTAACCAGGTAACATAGAGATTTAAAAGAAAAAGCGGAAGGATTTGACAGAGAAAAAGGATATGCGAGTAACACAGAGACAACCCAAACGAGATGAACCCGATGATCAAACGGTATTCGGCCAAAGTTTATAATGGTAGAAGTGCAAAAGAGATGCGATGGAAAAAGGGTTGAGAGAAGTAGAAGGAGAAGAGAATTCCGGAACAGTGCCGAGTGTAAACTAGGGTAGTGTTCAGTTTGGGACTTAGAAGAGAAGAGAGAAATAAAAGAAAAGGTTTTACCACTCGGCACAAAATGAAACAAAGGTTTTGGCTTTTTCCTGAAAGGCATACAAAGAAATCGGCAGAGGAGAATAATACTCAAAGTGACCAAAAAGAGCAAAAAGAACAATAGCCAAATAAAAATTCGGCCCCTACTCCCTACCCAAATGCCAAAAATACACTCCCCAAACCCCTTAGCCGAATTTGCACCCTCACACACTCCCATACGGCTACAAACTCCTTCCCATTTCAAATTCCATGATAATCTCCTAGATTTTCTCCCCTTATTCCTCCTTGAAATCCTCTACAACAACCCTTAAAACCAATTCAAACCCTTCATCCTCAGTATTCGACTCTAACACTAACTCTTGTTGTCCCCTTCTAGCAAAATAATTATTCCTTTGTTTGGCATGGGATTCGAACTCATGCCCTCTTCAGATGATCCACACACCAACTACCACTAAGCCACAAGGCTCTTTTATGTGCTCACTCAACCACATTTATTTATAAAGCCTACGCACCAGTGTCTAGGTTCCTTTTAAGCAAAAAAATTTTTTGCAAAAGCTAGAGCTTGAACCTAGGACATCCCAGACAACCCAAAACATGCCAAAATCATTTAGCTAACACACCAACATGCAATTTGTGTCAAAATCAGAAAAATTACAACCCTTAAAATTTTAGGGTGTTACAAACCTACCCCCTTTAAAGAAATTTCGGCCTTGAAATTTACCTGGTCAGAACAGATGAGGGTATTGATGTCGTATCGTCTCTTTTGGTTCCCACGTGGCCTCTTCTACACCGTGATTACGCCAAAGCACTTTGACTAAAGGAACAGCTTTTTTTCTCAACACTTTAACATCACGCCCCAATATCTGCACTAGTTCTTCCTCGATGGTTAGATCAGGCCTAACTTCAATTTCCTCAACTGGCATGACGTGCGAGGGATTAGAACTGTATCGCCTAAGCATTGAGACCTGAAACACGTCATGAATTTTATCCAGCTCTGGAGGCAACTCAAGTTGATATGCAATCGGTCCTACACGCTTAAGTATCCGATAAGGTCCAATAAATTTAGGGCTCAGCTTGCCCTTCCGTCCAAACCTCAAAATTTTCTTCCACAATGACACCTTCAAAAAAACATAATCCCCCACAAAATACTCGATCTCTTTACTCTTTAAATCCGCATAGGACATTTGCCTATCAAATGCTTCTTTCAACCGATCTCGAATCAGCTTTACCTTGTCTTTTGTATCAGCAACTAGCTCCGGCCCTAGAATTCGCCGCTCACCCAGTTCAGTCCAACAAATAGGAGTACGACACCTACGACCATATAACGCCTCGTACAATGCCATTCGAATACTAGACTGGTAGCTGTTGTTATACGCAAATTCCGCCAACGACAAATAATCCTCCCAGCTGCCCCTAAAATCCAATACAGAACTCCTCAACATGTCTTCCAATATCTGAATTACTCTCTTAGACTGTCCATCCGTCTTAGGATGAAATGTAGTACTGAAATCCAGACGTGTACCCAAAGCTTCGTGTAGCTTCTTCCAGAATCGAGATGTGAACCTAGGATCTCTGTCAGATATGATAGAAACCGGTATACCATGCAATCTTATAATCTCAGCCACATACAACTTGGCCAACTTCTGTAACGAAACACTCCTTCCCCATTCAGTCCAAAATCTGAAGTCTCACCATTTTCCACTTACCGAAAATGAAAAACTAGTGATTCATCCAACAATTATTTCTCCTTAATTTGATCAGTCCAAGTCGGTCTCACTTGTAGTTCAGCTAACAAACTACCATCATCAAACAGGCTAAGACGCGTAAACACTGTTCTTAAATTAGAGACAACTCTACAGCTCTGTGCGTCAGCTACTACATTAGCTTTGCCTAGATGGTACTCAATTGAAAAATCATAATCTTTAAGCAACTCAATCCATCTTCGTTGCCTAAGGTTCAACTCCTTCTGAGTAAGGCGATATTTGAGGCTCTTATGGTCCGTATAAATAATCGTTCTTTCCCCATATAAATAATGCCTCTAAATTTTTAGTGCAAACACCACCGCCGCCAACTCCAGATCATGAGTGGGATAGTTCGCCTCGTGAGGTTTAAGCTGTCGCGACGCATAAGCAATCACCTTTCCTTCTTGCATCAACTCACACCCTAATCCAATGTGTGACGCATCACTGTAAACAGTGAATTCCTTCCCAGACTCTGGCTGTATCAAAACAGGAGCCTCAGTTAAAACTTTCTTCAATTTCTCAAAACTCTCTTGCTGTTTGTCAGACCAAATAAACGGCACCCCTTTGTGTAACAACTTCGTCAAATGTGAAGCTATCACTGAAAACCTTTCCACAAAACATCTGTAATATCTGGCTAAACCCAAAAAACTTCGAATCTCAGATACAGTCTTTGGTGGTTTCCAACCCAATACGGCTTCAATTTTTCGAGGATCAACCCTAATCCCCTCGGCAGACACCACGTGACCCAGAAATGTCACCTCTTGCAACCAAAACTCACACTTGCTGAATTTTGCGTACAACTGCTTCTGCCTTAGAATTTGAAGAATAATATGCAAATGTTCATCATGCTCCTCCTCAGTTTTTGAATACACTAAAATATCGTTTATGAACACTTTTACGAATCAGTCCAGATAGGGTTGAAATACTCGGTTCATCATGTCCATAAAAATAGCTGGTGCATCCGTTAATCCAAACGGCATTACTAGGAACTCATAGTGACCATAACGAGTCCTAAACAATGTCTTATACACATCAGCTTTTTTGACCTTCAGCTGATGGTACCCAAATCGAAGATCTATTTTGGAGAACACTGTAGGTCCTCGTAATTGATCAAACAAATCATCTATCATCGGTAAAAGGTACTTGTTTTTTATAGTCAGCTTAGTCAATTGACGATAGTCAATGCACATGCGCATGGACCCATCCTTCTTTTTCACAAACAATACTGGTGCTCCCCATGCGAACACACTCGGTTGAATGAATCCTCGGTCTAACAGCTCTTGAATTTGAGACTTTAACTGCACTAGCTCCTTTGGTGCCATCCTATATGGGGCGATGGACACTTGAGCTATTCCTAGTAGAAGCTCAATTTCGAATTCGACCTCATGGTCTGGAGGCAAGCCAAGAAGTTCTTCTGGAAAAATATCTGGAAACTTCTTAATAGTTCTTACATCCTCAACAGAAAGACTCTTAGTCTCTGAATTGCTAACATATGCTAGAAAAGCCTCACAACCCTTGCAAACTAGCTTCTCGACTCTTAACGTCGATATCACATTAAACAAGTAATCTCTTCGCTCCCCTATTACAGCTACCTCCTCATCCTCCGAAGTTCTCAACACTAACTGCTTAGTAGCAGAATCCAACTTCGAACGATGCTTCACTAGCCAATCCATGCCTAAAATAATATCAAATTCCCCGAATGGCAGTTCCATCAAATTTGTAGGAAATACGACCCCTTAAACTTCTAAGGGCACTTCTTTGAACAACTTATCCACCCTAACCGACTGCTCTAGTGGACTCAAAACCATCATCTCACTAGCAGTGCTCTTAAACTGAATACCCAACTTCTCAGACACAGTGCACGTAACATACGAATGGGTAGATCCAATATCAATTAAAGCAAAAAATGGTAAAATATGGACCAAGAACGTACCAGTTATGACATCAGGACCATCACCATCCTCTCGGTGATGAGCAACACAAACCAAGGCTAGTTGCCTCACCTCGGTATTACTCGTGCCTCTACCTGGTGCTCTACGACCTCGTCCAAACCCATTTCCACCTCTGGCCTGTCCACGACCTCTTAGTGGCTGACCACCTCTCACTGGATAAACATAACCCTCTCCTATAGCTTGCACCTGAGTAGGCCTTTAAGGATAATTCCTAACTTGATGATCTATAGACCCACATCTGAAGCACGCCCTATTCTTTTTCCAGCACTTACCCAAATGAGATCTCCCACAATTAGTACAGAGCTGCAGTCTTGTAGCAACAACAGGATCTCCAGCTCGGACTGACCCATCAAACTTGGCTCTCTTGATAAGCCTACCTGCAGAACCTGAAGATCCAAAATCCCTTTTGCCTCTGCCACTATCTTTCTCACAATTCTGGCGCTCCGAGCGCTTCACATCCTTAGCAATCTTTGCTTTCTCCACTAAGGCAGCAAAGTTCCGCTCCCTTTGTGGAGCTATTAGAACTCTCAACTCATCACGAAGGCCATCCTCAGAACACACACAACGTTCATACTCAGTCGCTACTATCCCACGAGCATAACGACTCAACCGCAAAAACTCTGCCTCATATGCCGCCATAGTCCTATTCCCCTAGGTCAAGTTAAGAAATTCTTTCCTTCGGGCGTCCACATAACTTGCGCCTATATATTTCCCTTGAAAAGACATCTTAAAGTAATCTCATGTCAGACGGTCAGCTTGTGCACCTTCCCTCACAGTAAGCCACCATTGGTAAGCCTCATCTCGCAATAACGACACCGCCCCTTTCAATTTATGTTCTATAGTGTCGAAACCATTTTTTAAAGGAATGTTCAAAAAACAGGGATTGACTTTTGAAAAACAAAAACAGGAGTCACCACCAATCTTTCAAAGTCTGATTGGATCACTTTATAAAATGTTTTGGTCTACGAAATTACGAGAAAATAGGTTCGGGAGTCAGTTACGTTCGAGGAAGGATTAGCACCCTCGTAACGCCCCAAAATTGGTACCAAATTGAATAATTTTATCTTAATGTCAGAAATTTAAAAGAATTTAGAAATAAGATTTCCTTAAAACCGTAATATTTTAAATTAAAAGTATCAAGATTCATTCGCTTCAAAAGAGTACAAACATCACATCCAGCATAATTGGATACAATATCTTTAAACTTTAAATCAAAATCATCTTGTGATTTGTAAAACCCGTTTTAAAAGGATATTTTAGATATTTAGACAAACGAGAAATCGAACCCAGCATGTTAGGGCACTACTTCCCGAGTTCCTATAAATTAAAACATTGCCTTATTTTAAAAAAAAATCCCTTTTCAAATTAAATGAGATATAATTTTGGTTTTAAAAGTAATGATATGTTTTACATATTACAAGAGATTGAATAAACCTAATTACAATATATAAGCTTTATCATTTCATGCCAATATAATATAGAAAATAATAATGATGACATAAATTACACAAAATGCATTACCACTTTAAGCATATATCATCATAAATAACCTAAATGTTCATGCATTATTGTTACATACAAAACATAATGTAGTGCATAATGAATACAACAAATATAAAATCGCAATATACATATATGATAATATCTTATGCAAATCACCATAAATGATTAATTTCATGCAAATATACGAAACAAATGATAGGTAAAAGTTTAACCTACTATATCAAAATAAGAAAAAAAACTAAAAATAAATAAATTAATTAAAATGTATAAAATCTAAATCCAATAAAAAACAAGATATTTAAAAATACATTGAATAATACAAGAACGATAAAAGAGAACCCCTCCTTTTTAAAAAATGATACATACATATAAGTTATATTATAGGGTATAATAACTATATATAAAAAAATGTATTAAGTATTAATATTACATTTATTTATAATTTTTTTAAAATGTATATAATTAATAAATAATAAAATGATGTATACTTTATGTTAAAATAAATGTAATGTAAGGAAATATAGTATAATATATAGTATATAACATAATCTACAAATAAAAATATATAAAAATATAAATTATATAATATAAAATTATATAATATAATGTATATAATATAATATATAAAATATTATGATATATAGTAAAATATAATATGTAACAAATATATATAAACAGAATATAATGAAATATAATATGATAAGGGATATATAAAATAATAATAATATAAAAATGTATAATAATAATTTAATGAATAATATATACTATTTTATATAACTAATATTTTTTTTTAAAATAATATAAAATAAAAAGGATTAAAATTGAATTCAATTAAGAAATCTGGGGGTTTATTTGCAAAATAATAAAAATTCTGGGCCGGATTGAAATGCGCGTTAAATTTAGAGGACTCACTGGGCAATTTAGCCCTAATCCCAAAACGACACCGTTTCCCAAATCTTTTTTTTAAAGCCATCATGAGGACCAAATTGAAACACAATTAAAATACTAGGGCTAAATTAAAAAAAATAAAACGAAATTATGAAGATTAAAATTGCGAGAGGACCAATTGGGCAATTAACCCACTTTACGAAAACATGCGGATCCTCCCTAGGTAATCGGGTCAACACGCGGATCCTCTGTATAATACGGTGCCGTTTTAGTGCTTATCGAATTAAGCTAAAACGGCGTCGTTTTACTGATGTTATAAAAGTAAAAAAAATAATTTAAACTTTCATTTTAAAACATTTGACTGAAAAAAAGAAAAAAAAAACTTTAAAATTCTCTTAGAGCTCTGGCCAATGGCCGTCCTGGCTCGTCCCGGAGCTCCACAGCCTTCGGCCACACGCGCTTCACACGCCACCATTTGAGCCACCGCGCCCGGCGGTTGGGGCTTTCAAGGTTCCATTTTTTCGCGGTAAAACGAGAGGGTAACTTCTTTACTATTTTTTTTATGTATTTTTACTATATGCTACATCAGAGAAGAGAATAAACAATGAAAAGAAAATTAAAAGTATCACCTCTGTTCCTCAGTTAACTCTTTGATTTCTTTTTTATATCTTTTGTATATCTTCCAAAAAAATAATCCCCCCCATTTTACATCATCTGATTCAGGCTTTTATAGCCACTGTACATAGCATTTTTACATGTTTAAAAATATTCCCTGTCATATTTGTTTCGTTTCTGTCGTTTTCTTTCCATTTTTTCAAGTAATCGAGGAGAATAGACTACCGACGTTGATTTGTGCGTCGATTACGGCATAACACGGGGCCTGGAATCACGGCACCGATGAAGGGTGGCTGAAACGATGGGATTTGAAGAGGCATGACTCTTGGGCTGATTGTGGCGCTAGTGCTTCTGGAAACCCTAGGATTTCCTAATCTGATTTTAGGCTTTGGGCCTTTCTGGGCTTCACTGAATTGGGTCAAGGGCAGGCTTAGGCTGAGGGTGTAAACGGGTATAGGGTAATTGTAGGTTTACTGTGCTGTAAACAGGTGTAATGGGTAGTTTGAGTATTCAGTTGGGCTAACGGGTTAGTAGGTTAGTGGGCTATACTATTGGGTTGTAACCGATCATAGGGTTTAGATATTTGGGCTGCTGGATTTTAATTTTTAGGCTATGTATATGGACTTGTTTAAATAAATAAACATTCATTTTTTTGGTTTTATTTAATTATGGGCCCAGGCAGAAATGTATTAATATAGCTGCCCCTCTTTGCTTATTGCTGTGTAACAGGAATAGAGCAAAGATGATAAAAGGACCAATTTTTCCCGGGCTCGTTGAGTCTTGAGTTCTTGATCCTTGATCTTCTTTAAAAGGCCTCTTGACGGCTTCAATCTGCTTCACTGCAACTCAGGAAGGCGATATCTGCTATCTTTGATCTGCTCCCCGTCTAATACAGAGACGCCAAATCTGTTATCTTCAATCTGCTCCTCGTCTAATACAGAGATGCCAAATCGGCTTCTTCAATCTGCTCCCCATCTAATACAGAGATGCCAAATCTGCTTCTTCAATCTGCTCCCCGTCTAATACAGAGATGCCAAATCTGTTATCTCCGATTTGCTCCCCATCTAATACAAAGGTGCCAAATCTGTCATCTTGGATCTGCTTTGATGAAGGTCTGATCTGCTATGTCTTCGATTTGCTCCCCGTCTAATACAGAGATTCCAAATCATCTTGGATCTGCTTCAATAAAAGTCCAATATGTTGTGTTTTTGATCTGCTCCCTGTCTAATACAGAGATGCCAAATCATCTTGGATCTGCTTCAATGAAAGTCCAATCTGTTATGTCTTCGATCTGCTCCCCGTCTAATACAGAGATGCCAAATCATCTTAGATCTGCTTCAATGAAGGTCAGATCTACTATGTCTTCGATCTGCTCTCCGTCGAATATAGAAATGCCAAATCTGTTTCTTCGATTTCTTCTCTGACAGTACAGAGATGCCAAATCATCTTGGATCTGCTTCAATGAAGGTCAGATCTGCTATGTCTTTGATCTACTCCCCGTCTAATACAGAGATGCCAAATCATCTTGGAACTGCTTCAATGAAGGTCCAATCTGTTATGTCTTTGATCTGCTCCCCGTCTAATATAGAGATGTCAAATCATCTTGGATCTTCTTCAATGAAGGTCAGATCTGCTGTGTCTTCAATCTGCTCCCCGTCTAATACAGAGATGCCAAATCATCTTGGATCTGCTTCAATGAAGGTCAGATCTGCTGTCTTCAATCTGCTCCCCGTCTAATACAGAGATTCCAAATCATCTTGGATCTACTTTAATGAAGGCCAGATTTGCTATGTTTTCGATCTGCTCCCCGTCTAATACAGAGATGCCAAATCATCATAGATTTGCTTCAATAAAGGTCAGATCTGCTGTCTTCGATCTGCTCCCCGTCTAATACAGAGATGCCAAATCATCTTGGATCTGCTTCAATGAAGGTCAGATCTGCTGTGTCTTCAATCTGATCCCCGTCTAATATAGAGATGCCAAATCATCTTGGATCTGCTCCAATGAAGGTCAGATCTGCTGTCTTCGATCTGCTTCCCGTCTAATACAGAGATGCCAAATCATCTTTGATCTGCTTCAATGAAGGTCAGATCTGTTGTCTTCGATCTGCTCCCCGTCTAATACAGAGATGCCAAATCATCTTGGATCTGCTTCAATGAAGGTTAGATCTGCTGTGTCTTCAATCTTCTCCCCGTCTAATACAGAGATGCCAAATCATCTTGGATCTGCTTCAATGAAGGTCAGATCTGCTGTCTTCAATCTGCTCCCCGTCTAATACAGAGATGCCAAATCATCTTGGATCTGCTTCAATGAAGGTTAGATCTGCTATCTCTTAGCCTGTTACCCTATTGCTTAGGGAGTTAAGGCACATCAATCTTCATTGCCCCTTGAAAAACATAACCTGTATAATGTGTCTGAGTTCATGCCTAATGATTAGGATGCTTGTGATCAAAATGAGTCAAATGCTCCTAATTAAACCTGTTATAATGCAAAATGTTTATGAATATGACCCCTATTCTAGACGTCACTACTCATTCTTTCGTCGAAGTTTATCCTTATTTCTCTCGAAGTATCATTCCTACTCAGCCTGTGGGTTTGTACCATTCTTCAAATGCTATGACCCATCAAAAATGTTTGTAAGATGATCCTATCTTAGGATCGAATCGTTTGATTTGTCCAATCATCATTTTAGACTAAATAAAGAATTTCCTCGAGTTCTTTCAAACCTCACTTACGTGAATTCCTCGAACAATTGATCTGTTTTAGTTTTTTGTATTATCTAGAAATTTCCAGAGTAATGAGCAAAACTTCATTTGTGAAAATTATTTAGTTCATCTATCATTATTTTAATGCAACATATTTTAAGAATAATAGAAGATGGATTTAATCTTGAGAATAATGAATTTGTAAAAGAAAATACAATGGAAGTTAATCTGATAGCCTATCCTCGAGAAGAAAGAGAATCTAAAGATAGCAAACAAGACAAAAGTTAGATCCCCTAGATATCGCTGCTTGAGTGTCTATACACCAGCTCCATGAAGACTTTCTTGAGTTCAATATGTGTTTAAAAGATCCAAAGTACTTTGTTGATGCCCCGATATGCAACGCGCTTCGCTCTTCATTGAATAGCAAGATTACTGTGTGCTCTTCAAAATTTGAGCTGCCCTTTCGGGTTTTCAACTCAAAACCCCTTTGGTCACAAGGCGCCCTTTGCTGGTTTTCACCTTGGCCTCTCCATTTTTCTTTTTTCTTTTTCTTTTTCTTTTTTTTTCGAAAACTCAAGGCGCCCTTTGCGTGTTTTCACCTTGGGTTCTCCTCTCCTTTAGACAAAGTACTTTTTGACTAAGTCTGAATTCACTAGGTTGGGTAAGCTCTTCCCATCCATTTCTGTCAAGATCAATGCACCCCCAGAGAAAGCCTTTTTCACGACATACGGCCCTTTCCAATTCGGCATCCATTTTCCTTTAAAGTCCTTCTGAATGGGAAGGATCTTTTTCAACACAAGATCCCCCTCATGGAATTCTCTTGGTCGCACTTTCTTGTCATAAGCCCGCATCATTCGCTTCTGATACATCTGACCATGAAGAATAGCCCTTAGCCTCTTTTCATCAATCAAGTTCAACTGATCATATCGCGATTGTATCCATTTAGCCTCATCCAAAATTATTTCTGACAAGACCCAGAGAGACGTTATCTCTACTTCAATGGGTAACACTACTTCCATCCCATAAACCAATTAGAAAGGAGTTGCCCCTGTAGAAGTTCTAACGAACGTTCGATAAGCTAAGAGTGCAAATGGTAATTTCTCATGCCAATCTCTGTAGGTTTCAGTCATTTTTCCCACTATCTTCTTGATGTTTTTGTTGGCTGCTTCTACTTCCCCATTTATTTTTGGGCGATACGGAGAAGAGTTATGATGCTTAATATTGAACTGACTACAAACTTCTGCTATCGTTCTGTTGTTCAAGTTTAATGCATTGTCTAATATGATCCTTTTAGACATCCCATACCGACAAATAATCTCTTTCTTTAAGAATCGACTTACAGCCGACTTAGTAACATTCGCATAAGAAGCAGCCTCTATCCACTTCGTGAAGTAATCAATGACCACAAAAATAAAGCGATGCCCATTTGAAGCTTTTGCTGATATTGGCCCGATGACATCCATGCCCCACATGGAAAAAGGCCATGGAAAAATCATAACATGTAGACGTGAAGGTGGTACATGAATCTTGTCTCCATAAATCTGACATTTATGGCATTTTTTGGCGTAGTTAATACAGTCCCCTTCCATGGTAGACCAATAATATCCAAACCTCATGGTTTGTCTAGCCATCATGAAACCATTAGCGTGTGTCCCACAAATACCCTCGTGAACTTCTTCCAAGATTAACTTAGCTTCCACGGCGTCAACACATCTCAACAGTACTTGGCCCTTTCTTCTTTTGTACAAGATGTCCCCATCCAAAACGTAATCGCAGGCTAATCTCCTTAAAGTTCATTTATCATTTTCAGTTGCTTGTTCTGGGTATTTATGATCTCTCACATATCACAATATATCCTAATACCAAGGGTTATCATCCTTTTCTTCTTCCTCAATGTTACAACAATGAGCTGGAGCCTTAAAGATACTCATCTGAATGGGTCTTATCTCTTCCTCTTTATTCACTTTAATCATTGAAGTCAAGGTTGCTGGAGCATCTGCCATTTGGTTTTCATCTCGCGGGATATAGTTGAAAGTGATGTCATCGAACTCCTCAAGTAACCCCAAAACTATCTTTCGATAAGTGATCAATTTAGGATCTCTTGTCTCCCATTCATCTCTAAGCTGATAAATTACCAATGCAGAGTCTCCATATACCTCCAGGGTTCTTATTCCTCGCTCTATAGCCACTCAGAGTCCCATGATGCATGCTTCATACTCAGCCATATTGTTTGTGCAATCAAAATCCAACTTGCATGTGAACGGATAATAATCGCCATTTGGAGATATGAGGACTGCCCCAATTCTATTTCTCACTACATTGGATGCCCCATCAAAGCTCAACTTCCAAGGACAATCCTCTGTAGTTGCTACACACATTAACTCCTCATTTAGGAAATCAAAATTTAACGGCTCATAGTCCTCTAGAGCTCTAGTAGCCAGAAATTCCGCTATCGCACTTCCTTTTATAGCCTTCTGGCTCACATAAACTATGTCGAACTCTGAAAGCAAAATTTGCCATCTCGCCATTCTCCTATTCAAAGCTGTTGACTCCATCATATACTTTAAAGGATCAAGTTTTGAAATAAGCTAAGTAGTATGATATAGCATGTACTGTCTTAACCTTCGAGTCGTCCAGATTAAAGCACAACAATTTCTCAATTGGCGAATATCTCATCTCACACTCTGTAAATTTCTTACTGAGGTAGTATATCGCCTTTTCCTTTCTTCCCGACTCGTCATGTTGACCAAGCACACACCCCATGGAATTACTAAACACTGACAAGTACAGAATTAATGGCTTATCTGAACAAGGTGGAGATAGTACTGGAGCGTTTAACAAGTATTGCTTGACTTTATCAAAGGCATTCTGGCATTCCTCATTCCAAGTACATTGGTTGTGTTTTCTAAGGAGGCAAAATATAGGGACATTTCTCAGTTAATTGTGAAATAAACCGAGCAATATAATTCAACCTTTCAAGAAAACCTCAAACTTCTTTCTGAGTACGTGGCGGAGGTAAATCTCGTATGGCTTTAACTTTGTCTGAGTCAACTTCTATTCCTTTTTCACTGACCACAAAGCCTAGTAATTTCCCCGACCTAGCTCCAAAGGTGCATTTTGCCGAATTAAGTTTTAACTGAAACTTCCTTAATCTCAAGAACAGTTTCCTTAAAACTTCAACATGTTCCTCCTTCGTTCGAGACTTGGCAATCATGTCATCGACATACACCTCAATTTCTTTGTGCATCATATCGTGAAACAAGGTTACCATAGCCCTCTGGTATGTTGCCCCTGCGTTCTTCAACCCAAAAGGAATTACCTTGTAACAGAAGGTACCCCACAATGTTATGAAGGTGGTTTTGTCCATGTCTTCAGGATGCATCTTTATCTGATTATACCCCGAGAAACCATCCATAAAGGAGAACAACGAATATCCCGCTGTATTGTCTACCAAAGCGTCTATGTGTGGCAGAGGGAAATTATCTTTTGGGCTAGCTTTGTTCAGATCTCTGTAATCAACGCACATTCGTACCTTCCCATCCTTCTTAGGAATTGGTACAATGTTAGCTACCCATTCAGAGTACTTCACCTCTTGTAAGAATCCTGCATCGAACTACTTATTGACTTCGTCTTTTATTTTCAGTACGATATCTGGCCTCATTCTTCACAACTTCTGTTGTACTGGCTTACATTCCTATCTTATCGGAAGACAATGCACAACAATATTGGTACTTAAACCTGGCATATCTTGATAAGACCATGCTAAGATATCCTTGAACTCACGTAGCAACTCAATCAGTCCTTGCCTTGTGTCTTCTGCAATATGCGTGCCAATTTTCACTTCTTTCCCCTCCTCTAGGGCTACATTTTCTATTGCCTCTTTCTCATGAGGCATGATTTGTTTCTCCTCCTGTTTTACCATCCTCAAAAGATCTAAAAACACATCGCAGTCTTGGACATCTTCAAAATCCTGAGATTCCTCCAAACACATGTCTTGCCCATGAGAGAAATCAGGATTTGTAATATCAATGCTCATGTCATTGATATCTAGAGATCTCTGAAGTATAAAGAATATACAAAGAATGAATGAATTTAAGAATGATTATTTATGTACTATGAATGAAAGAATAAGAAATGTCAAAATTTTAACGGAATATTGGTTGATAAAAATGAAACAATACTCGTTGAATTGATAAAAGTTATGTTTTATTAAAAAGATAATAAATGATAATAAGCCTATTTCACAAATGTAATACTATTACTCCTAGGCTCTAGAATAATAAGAATGTTTCGAGAATTACTCTGAAAAATTCCTAAAGACTACATGAAGTTCCTCCGCAGTCTAATTGTTCAGAGAGCTTACCGATTCGTAAGGGCGAATGCCCTCAAGGTTTCCTTGCTTTGATCCTTCCTCTTGTATAGCATTAACTTGATGACTTCCTTCAATGAGTAACCCTCTCAATATGAAGGTTTGGGATATTAGAGGGAATGTCATCAGCTCCCACTTCACTTCTCTTCTATTAAGGCCTGCCCTTCTTCCCTCTTGGCGCTTCTCAATTTCCTTCCTCCTTTGCTTATAATCTGGTTTGAAACCTAGACCAAAGCGATCCCTTTTCTCTTTAAGTTTTGGGATTTGAGTCCCTCCTTGTAGGTATTTCCCTAATCATTTTCCTGGTAAGGCTCCCTTTCCCATCATCATTTGTAGAGCCATCCTCGTAGCTCTTGCTATCTTAGGCACCAGTAGCTCACTCCCTTCTGAAATGAAGGTTGCATTTACGAATTCTAAAGAGCGAAAGGAACACTCAATAGATTCTTCGTTTGTCTCGACATAAGGGGCCTTGCTAGTAACTGCGGCTATAATATCCTCCTCCGTATTGATAGTTGCTAACCGTCCATCCGTCACTAACTTCAATTTCTGGTGCAACGATGAGGGTACCGCTCCTGCTGAATGTATCCATGGCCTGCCCAATAAGCAATTGTAGGAAGGTTTGATGTCCATTACCAAGAAATCTACTTCGTATATATTCGGCCTGATTTCCAAAGAGATGTCAATCCTTCCCATCACCTTCCTTTCTGTGCTGTCAAAGGCTCTTACCACATTCTGACATGTCTTCATATGAGAATCATCAATGGGTAATCTATTCAGTGTGGACAACGGTAGAACATTCAAGGCTGATCCATTGTCGACAAGCACACTCAAAAGTGTGTACCCCCTGCATTGAGTAGTTATGTGCAAGGCCTTGGTTAACCCCCTGCCCCCGGTGGAATTTCATTATCATTAAAGTAGATGAAATTATCAGCACTTATGTTATTCACCAACCGGTCCAGCTTATTAACAGATATGTCGTGAGTGACATATGTTTCATTAAGCACCTTCATCAATGCCTCCCTATGCGCCTCAGAACTTAAAAGTAGAGCCAATATTGATATACGAGCCGGCTGCTTACGCAACTGCTCGACCACGCTATACTCGCTATGCTTAAGGAACTTTAGAAATTCCATAGCCTCCTCTTCCTTTACTGGCTCCTTGACAGGCATTTCAGCTCCTTTCTCCTTCTCCGTACTAACACCCTTTGCTTTTGTGGGCTCATCTTTGATGCCCACCGTATCATACCGCTTCCGACTCCGTGTATGGGAACCCTCAACTTGTACATCCTTAGACGTACTGACTATGTCCTCCTTCTCCAGCATTGACACTTGACAGTTATAACTCCATGGTACCCTCTTGTTATCCTTATAAGGAAAGGACACGGGTTTATGGATTATGACCTTAGGCACCGTTTATGCCCTTACTTCATTATTCCCCTACAAGGAAATAATAATCCTTGGTCGACTGATTCTTTGCTGTTCATCCTCCAACACAAATACTTGTTTTTCACTAGAGCTATCTTCAAAAATTTGTAGTTATTTATTTTCTACAAAGCCTTGTACCAATGCCTTGAATTCTTCACAGTTTTGGGTCTCATGACCCTCCTCTCCATGGAACTCACAGTATTTCCTCGTTCTTTCTCTTTCACCCTTAGAGGTTATCATTCCTCTCTTCATCATCTCCTCCCAAATCGCCTTCATAGGCATCCTCACCTTAGCAACATTTTCTTTCATTCTTCTCTCACTAACTTCGCCAATGGCATTCACTCCTTAATCGCCGTGATTTGACAAAGGGTTTTCAGTATTTGGGGTACTATCAAATTTCACAACCCCTATGTTGATCAACCTCTCCACGGCCTTCTTGAATCCGGTACAATTTTCAATCGAATGCCCCGATATTCCAGCGTGGTACTCGCATCTGGCGTTTGCATCATACCATTTAGGATATGGAGGCTGTAGTGGTTTCAAGTGGAAATGAGCAATAGCATGTGTATTGTATAAGCTTTGATAAAGCTCATGATACGTCACAGGGATAGGTGTGAATTGCATCCTTTCAGAATTCTACCTTGCATTCGACTCCTTCCTTTGAGAACTCTGTTGTTCGACCACAGCTGTTTTAGGTTGACCAACTATGATTGCCTTTGTATTAAAAGTGCTTGTGTTATTCACTTCATTATCCTTTCTCCTTGGGGCCGATCTTTTGGTCGTTTCACCTTCGATTTTACCACCTCTTATGGCATTCTCAATCATCTCTCCTACCATGACTATATCCGCAAAACTTTTAGTAGTACTCCTAATCATGTGAGTGATGAATGGAGCTTTTAGAGTGTTGATGAACAACATGGTAGTCTCCTTCTCCAACAACGGTGGTTGAACTTGCATTGCCACCTCTCTCCATCGCTGTGCATATTACCTAAAATTTTTATTAGGCTTTTTCTCCATGTTTTGCAGCGTGATCCTATCTGGTGTCATGTCAGTCACATGATTGTACTGCTACATGAAGGCATGCGCAAGATCCCTCCATGGATTTATTCTAGCCCGGCTCAACTGATTGTACCACCTGGCTGCCGCTCCCACTAAACTGTCTTAGAAACAATGGATCAACAGCTGATCATTGTTTACGTACCTGGTCATCCTTCTACAGAACATCGTGATGTGGGCCTCTGGGCAAGTAGTACCATTGTACCTCTCGAACTCCGGCATCTTGAATTTGTGAGGAAGCACCAAGTCTTGGACTAAGCTTAGATCTTTGGCATCAACTCCATGATGCCCATCAGCACTCGCTAAAGCTTTAAATTTCTCCTCCAACCATCGGCAACGTTCCTCCAACTGTTTTGCAGCTTCGGCTCTCAAATCTTCTTTTTCAGCTATATCTAAGTCAAGAATGAGAGGATTGGTAGGGTTATCACCCAAATTGAATCCCGAACCAGTTGGGTAATTCATATGAATCCCAGTATCAACTGGCCCATGTTGAGGCCTTATATTGACAGATGGTCTTTTAGGAGGTGCCTCGGTTTGTGTAAGCCCACGGGATAGAGTAAAGCCTGAAAGATGATCCTCTTCCTCCTCACCAGTGATTGCCATAGGGGCTTTTCCTTTATCAGTGGCCCTTAGCAACTGAGCCATCTCAGTTATCATATTCTTTTGAGCCTCTAGCATTTGCTCCCTTATGTCATTTTGCATCTTGGCCAATTGCTCCTGCAATTGGTCCTGCATGTCCTTTTGTAGCTGTTTGAATCTTTGGTCCATATTCTTCGACTTAGCGCATGTACAGTAAGGATGTGTTGCTTCCAGATTTTCTTTCTCTTACTCTCTTTCTCCCTAATAATTTTAACTAATTTGGGTCTTTCTATAAACTTGATTGCATGTGATATGATGAAATGCAAATGCATGAATGCAAAAAGATGTCGATTCTAGTTCAGTTTCATTTTAGAAAACGTTATTTAAGGAACAAAAATCTTTTCATAAAACGGATTACAAATATACTTTCGCCCGTAGGCCTAGAGTCTTAACCCTATCCAATAATAATGCTAACTCTCGTCCTTTGTCTGACGATGACTTATACATTGTGCTCAGCGTTCTAGCTTGTATCGCCAAATCCTGCAAGTGTTCACCAACCTCTCGAATCTGAGCTAGGGCCTGTTCCATGACATGATCTCTACCTCTCACTTGATCTCGAAGATGGTGAAGTTCTCCCTTCCACTATTCTTCTCTTGCCTCGAGCTGCTCAATCCGTAGCTCATAGTCCTGTAGTGCTGCTTCTAACCCTCCAATATTGTGCTTCATTTCATCGATCTTGTTTAGACTTGCTTTTAACTCAGCTGTGAAATTATAGCTTCTATAATGATGAAGAGATCGTCCAGGCTCTGTCACCTTAACCTTTAATTCTTGATTTTCCTTTTCTATGTCCTGATTACGCGACTGCATCTCTTAGAACCTTTTCTCCCAATACTCGGCTTTGGCTCTTTCTTCTTGAATCTCATGCTGCCACTGCTCTGAAGATCTCTCTAATTCGACCCTTTTCAAGGTTACTTGAGCCTTCTTGTAGTGCGTCTTTAAATCATCTCGATCTTCTTCAATCTTTCTCTTTTCCTTTTTCAACTTTTCGACTTCCATTTTTTGAACATCGACGTCGTCACTTAAGCACATTTTTTCCTCTTCGAGCTTCTCCATCCTCTTTTCAAGTTCTGAATTCTTTCTTTCAAACTCTTGCTTCATAACTTCCACCTCTGATGGAATCACTCATAAACTCTCCTCTAATGATCGAGCTGCTCCCAAGATTGGCCTAGGGACATTATTGTTGACTCTCCTACTAAACCATCCTTTATACTCAGGGGTTGATGTTGATCCTTCAGTCAAGATCTTCATACAGAAAGGCTTCTTCCAAGCCTCAAAAATTTCTCGCATCCTCTTCTTGTAATGATTTCCTTTATAAGAGAAATCACTCTGAGCTAGACCTTGTGTAGCCGGTATAAACTGCTTCGCTTGATATTGCCTTAGAACAAGCAATGGTGTATATCCGATAACTCCCCAAATTCCTGGCAAAGGGACCCAATCAAAACTGCCACATCGGTAAAGGACTTCATTAGGAACCAACCAAGGAGCCTTCCACATAACATCCTTCTCTCGAAGATTCTGAAGAATGTCTATCCATCTCTCCTCTGAAATGTCATCTCTCCTAAGCATGTCCACTACTTTCTTTAAGGGAGAATAACTCTCAAAGAATACTCGGGAAGGAACCCTATCAAGCTTCCAGAAGTGGCTATGAAACCAAACCAACAGCAACTATGCACATCCAATGAACCTTCCTTCACCAGTTCTTCGACATACATTTAAGGATCTTATCGTCTCAGCTAGGATTGCGGGCACAAGTGTGTTCTTACCTAGTCGATCGAATAAATCTGCAACTGCCTCATCTATATGCCCTAACGCCTTTGGGAAGATCACCATGCCATAAATACTCAAAGCCAGGACGTCGACCCTTTTCTTTACGTTTAGATGCGTCGATATCAAATCCCTCAGAATAGCCCATTTAATGGACTTACTATCACCCTTTTGTTGCACACGAGCTACAACCCACTGCTCACTCATTCCAGTAATCATTACCAACTTTTTCATAAAAGTTGGAAGGCTAGCAGGCCTAACTAAGCCTTGTTACCTTGAATCCTCGGGCAACGCAGTAAAGTCGTATACTCCTCTAAGGTGGGTACAAGATCAACATTACCAAACGTAAAGCAACTATAAGCAGGGTTCCAGAATTGTACCATGGCTTGAAACAAGTGCCTATATACCTTGATGTCTATCAAATAGGGAAGGTCTCCGTAATTCTGATAGAAGAGCTGCTTAGCCTTGTCATCCCACTGGGACCAAATATCTCTCAACTCCTGCAACTCATTCTGCATCGAATTAACACAGGTGAAGTCCCATAACTCTGATGTATACCCCTCGGTGACACTATCTCCTTTCTCTAACTGGGTTTTCTCTGACCAGGTACAGACAGAAGCATTGCCCTCCACTTTATTAAGGTATTCGTTCCTCATTACAAAACTTTCTAATCTAGAAATCGAGCCTGGAATCGACACCTTTAAATGCCAAATGATATGCAATGACAGCAAAATTAAAATAGGTCAGTATCATATAAGAAAATGATAAACAAATACTTACGGGGTAATTTTCTAAAGATTATCGCTATTTCCCTAGGATAAGCACTTAAAGGTTCACTATATGAGTTTCAGTTCTAAAGTGAGGGTACCTGAACTAGCAGATTCCTCGGTCCTCACCCATTATAGGCTCATATAGACCAAGTTCAGTTCAGGGGGACATATTTCCCTATGGCCATACGGAGATGAAAATCTCACGAAGACTTAGGTACAGTATCCCGAAGCAATCCACTAACTCATACGGAGGTGAAAACCTCACGAAAGCTTAGCTTCTCACTCCCACTTAAAGGTGCGACCAACAGTCATGCAAATGCAATGTGCGAAATTAAAGTAATAACATATGCAACCAACACATGTAAACTTGATCAATATTTTAAAATTTTCCAAACTTTGGACATTAAGACACAAAAATCAATTTCTTGGCTTGACTCTCTTATAGGTCCCCAGTGGAGTCGCCAAGCTGTCGAAACCATTTTTTAAAGGAATGTTCGAAAAACGGGGATTGACTTTTGAAAAACAAAAACGGGAGTCGCCACCAATCTTTTAAAGTGTGATTGGATCACTTTATAAAATGTTTTGGTCTACAAAATTACGAGAAAATAGGTTCGGGAGTCGGTTACATTCGAGGAAGGGTTAGCACCCTCGTAACGCCCCAAACTTGGTACCAAATTGAATAATTTTGTCTTAATGTCAGAAATTTGAAAGAATTTAGAAATAAGATTTCCTTAAAATCGTAATATTTTAAATTAAAAGTATCAAGATTCATTCGCTTCAAAAGAGTACAAACATCACATCCAGCATAATTGGATATGATATCTTTAAACTTTTGTAACTGAAATCATCTTGTGATTTGTAAAACCCGTTTTAAAATGATATTTTAGATATTTAGACAAACGAGAAATCGAACCCAGCATGTTAGGGCACTACTTCCCGAGTTCCTATATATCAAAACATTGCCTTATTTTTTAAAAAAAATCCCTTTTCAAATTAAATGAGATATAATTTTGGTTTTAAAAGTAATGATATGTTTTACATATTACAAGAGATTGAATAAACCTAATTACAATATATAAGCTTTATCATTTCATGCCAATATAATATAGAAAATAATAATGATGACATAAATTACACAATATGCATTACCACTTTAAGCATATATCATCATAAATAACCTAAATGTTCATGCATTATTGTTACATACAAAACATAATGTAGTGCATAATGAATACAACAAATATAAAATTGTAATATACATATATGATAATATCTTATGCAAATCACCATAAATGATTAATTCAATGCAAATATACGAAACAAATGATAGGTAAAAGTTTAACCTACTATATCAAAATAAGAAAAAAAAACTAAAAATAAATAAATAAATTAAAATGTATAAAATATAAATCCAATAAAAAACAAGATATTTAGAAATACATTGAATAATACAAGAACGATAAAAGAGAACCCCCTCCTTTTTAAAAAATGATACATACATATAAGTTATATTATAGGGTATAATAACTATATATATAAAAAAATGTATTAAGTATTAATATTACATTTATTTATAAATTTTTTTTAAAAATGTATATAATTAATAAATAATAAAATGGTGCATACTTTACGTTAAAATAAAGGTAATGTATGGAAATATAGTATAATATATAGTGTATAACATAATCTACAAAAAAATATATAAAAATATAAATTATATAATATAATGTATATAATATAATATATAAAATATTATGACATATAGTAAAATATAATATGTAACAAATATATATATAAATAGAATATAATGAAATATAATATGATAAGGGATATATAAAATAATAATAATAATATAATAAGTATTCTACATATAATAATAATAATATAAAAATGTATAATAATAATTTAATGAATAATATATACTATTTTATGTAACTAATATTTTTTTAAAAAATAATATAAAATAAAAAGGATTAAAATTGAATTCAATTAAGAAATCTGGGGGTTTATTTGCAAAATAATAAAAATTCTAGGCCTGATTGAAATGCGCATTAAATTTAGAGGACTCACTGGGCAATTTAGCCCTAATCCCAAAACGACACCGTTTCCCAAATATTGTTTTAAAGCCACTGTAAGGACCAAATTGAAACACAATTAAAATACTAGGGCTAAATTAAAAAAAAATGAAATTATGAAGATTAAAATTGTGAGAGGACCAATTGGGCAATTAACCCACTTTACAAAAAAAGCGGATCCTCCCTGGATAATCGGGTCAACACGCGGATCCTCTGTATAATACGGTGCTGTTTTAGTGCTTATCGAATTAAGCTAAAACGGTGTTGTTTTACTGATGTTATAAAAGTAAAAAAAAAATTTTAACCTTCATTTTAAAACATTTCACTGCAAAAAAAAAAAAAAAAACTTTAAAATTCTATTAGAGCTCTGGCCAGTGGCCGTCCTGGCTTGTCCCGGAGCTCCACCGCCTTCGGCCACACGCGCTTCACGCGCCACCATCTGAGCCACCGCGCCCGGCGGTTAGGGCTTTCAAGGTTCCATTTTTTCGCGGTGAAACGAGAGGGTAACTTCTTTACTATTTTTTTTATGTATTTTTACTATATGCTGCATCAAAGAAGAGAATAAACAATGAAAAGAAAATTAAAAGTATCACCTCTGTTCCTCAGTTAACTATTTGATTTCTTTTTTATATCTTTTGTATATCTTCCAAAAAAATAATCCCCCCCCCATTTTACGTCATCTGATTCAGGCTTTTATAGCCACTGTACATAGCATTTTTACATGTTTAAAAATATTCCCTGCCATATTTGTTTCGTTTCTATCATTTTTTTTTCATTTTTGCAGGTGATCGAGGAGAATATACTACCTACGTTGATTTGTACGTCGATTACGGCATAACACGGGGCCTGGAATCACAGCACCGATGAAGGGTGGCTGAAACGACGGGATTTGAAGAGGCACGACTCTTGGGCTGATTACGGTGCTAGTGCTTCTGGAAACCCTAGGATTTCCTAATCCGATTTTAGGCTTTGGGCCTTTCTGGGCTTCACTGAATTGGGTCAAGGGCAGGCTTAGGCTGAGGGTGTAAACGGGTATAGGGTAATTGTAGGTTTGTTGTGCTGTAAACAGGTGTAATGGGTAGTTTGAGTATTCAGTTGGGCTAACGGGTTAGTAGGTTAGTGGGCTATAGTATTGGGTTGTAACGGGTCATAGGGTTTAGATATTTAGGCTGCTGGATTTTAATTTTTGGGCTATGTATATGGACTTGTTTAAATAAATAAACATTCATTTTTTGGTTTTATTTAATTATGGGCCCGGGCAGAAATGTGTTACTACATATAGTATAGTCAAGATCATCCATTATCCTCTCCGTAGCCTCTAAAAAATATTCTGCCACATCGGGGCTACACCAGAAACACTCCTAAAGATCTCCGCCCCATTAGATCGGAGTCGCTCAGAAATTGACCCCCGGGCCACTGATCCCGTACTCGCTCCAACAACCCTTTCAAGAACTCGTAGCATCGCTTGAGACAAGGCATCATCCCCAATTGCTCGATCATGAGACCCAGTCTCAGTTACTGGTGAAGCTGGTGTCTCGTTAGCAGGCATGTGACCCAACACTGAAGACCCAGCTCTAGCACCCCCTCGGCCTCTACCAAGGCCTCGTGTACCCCTTCTACGAGTACCTCTAATGCTCATATCGAGATACGCTTTATCTGAATTTAGAAGTTTTATGCTATTAGTTTATAATTCCAGTTGTTATTAAAAGATATTTTATGGTAAACAGTATTTAGAGCTTTATTTCCGTAGATCGAGAGTCCACCACCACTACCAATCTTTTACAGTCTCAGTTTGTTCTAACCAGAAATTCTTGTATTATGCTACCATCTGTAACAGTTTCTCAACATAACATTATAGTTTAAAGCAATAGATACTAGCAGAGATCTTACAGATTTGGTGCCGGAGACTCGGTGTGCCACACTTCCAATAACATTATTTCAGAAACAAGTCAAGTTCCATTGATAAATTTCAAAACCAAGTTTTAGAAAAACTCTTTGCAAACCCCAATTTCGAAAAAAATAAAATAATTTTTTTGCTACCCATACCACAATCGAGTTTTGAAACCTGGCTCTGATACCACTAAATGTAACACCCCAAACTCGACCTAGATGTTACGACCGAATCTGACGTGCCACATCAATTACCCGAAAACCCGACAAGCTTATGATGTTATATCGGTTGTCGTAAAATCCTTAATAGTTTTAAAGCCCATGTATGCCTAGTGTTTCATGCTGTTTAAGACGTGTATAGTTATCAGTACGTTCGTTTTTATCAGAATTAAAGTTAGAGGTTTGCTTACCGAAAATGTTACAATTTTGAAAACCCGATGTTCCTACTCTAGCAGTTGATAAATACCAAATCATAGCCCAATTTAAAGTTAAATCCCCAAATGGCCTTATTACAAAAACAAAACCCAAATATAAAATCAGTAAATAATAAAGTCATTCGTGATCGTGTGGCCACCCCGAGTCCCTCGCAGCTACAATCCGTGTAAGGCTGAGGATTTCCTGTACAATTACAAGAAAGGGTGAGTTTACAAAAACTCAGTGTGTAATCCCTTATCAGACTATAGAAAACAGTGGATGCAGTAACTGTCTGGGCCTGAGCCCTGTACAGTATTAGTACAGTCTTGGCCTTAGCCCTTAGATAGTAGCAGTGTGGCCTAAGCCCAATACAGTTTGAGTATAATGCAAAAATGCAATCCATCCAAAAACCATCCAGCACACCAGCCGTACCAACCAACACACCGTGTAGGGATATCAATCAACCCACCCAACTAGCACACCAAAACCGCAACAAAGCTGCTAGTAATTGTAACGCAGCGTAGCTGCCAGTAGCAATAAGTATGGCAAGCCACCAGTAATAATAAACGTGACATAGTCACCAGTACAATTCTTCCTTCATATCATAGACCCAACCCCATGCAAATGTCGTGCATAAATATTACGTGTATGCAGTATGTCATACTCAAAACCAATCATATAAATGTCATACACACATCAATTAACCTACCACTAGCGCTATAAAGGTCGTTTCGTCAGTTATGGGTAAAATAGTAATTTTTACCCCTCAAGGGTACTTTGGTCCTTTAACTGATTTTAGGGTCTCGTTACAGATAACGACCCTTCGAAAGGTCTACAGTTGACTCAAACGACTCAGATAACCCATATGGCTAAAACAGTGTGAATGCGCCCAAGGCCCATTACTCGGCCCAAGTAGGCCCACAAGCTCAGGTGGCCCATTTAGCTCAAATTCAGTCCCACCAACGAGGTTTCCATATCCCATTCCATATTTTGTCACTTACCGCATGTCCTATCCATGTGGGGCCCACAGGTCTATTGAGCCCACTCGGCCCAACACGGCCTAACACGGCCCTAGTCCATGAAACGCACGCAACAGTCTTATAGTCCACCGCCCATAATATGCGGGATCGATTTACCCCACGAGCGATTGCATGCTCGCAAGGCCTCAATAGCCGAATCTGCGGCTTTTCGGCTTTTGTCGATCTACAACAGCCTTGGTGTGGTTACACTCCCACGTTCGTCATTGAACACAGAGTAAGATTGGGTGTACGACTACACACCTTGATTTGCAAAAGTGACAGAATCCCCTACGAATCTAAGGCCTACAATCAACCCAACATTTAGTTAGTCTCCACCACATTCAATCGCAACAACTACCTTAAACCCAACTCCTCTACTTACCTTGATCGAAGAGAAGGTGGCCAACTATATTTAGATTAGCTAGAGTTGATCTCGCGAATTTTGGCCCTCAACTACACACACGACAGTTTTAACAGATAAACTAATTAAAAAGAATAACCTAGAGCCTTTAAGATAACACTCTTAAAACAAGGAATAACCGGCTTACCCAAGTGTTGGAAGACAGGGTTCCGATGGCTCAAGAACGTTCTGCGCCCTTCGTTTCTCAGTGATAATAGAACCCCGCAAACATACATCATAGAAAAAGAAGTCACCACTCGATAAATACAGAGAACTAAGAGAAGGGAATATTTGGCTTAGAGAAAATAATAAAAGAAACAAGGTTAACAATCACCACACGACATACTTACCACTTGCAGAGAGGCACCGAATTCGCTCAATAAAAGTAACCAGGTAACACAGAGATTTAAAAGAAAAAAGGGAAGGATTCAACAGAGGCTAACATAGAGACAACCCAAACGAGATGACCCCGATGATCAAATGGTATTCGGCCAAAGTTCATAAAGGTAGAAGTGCAAAAGAGATGCGATGGAAAAAGGGTTGAGAGAAGTAGAAGGAGAAGAGAATTCCGGCACAGTGATGAGTGTAAACTAGGGTAGTGTTCAGTCAAGGGCTTAGAAAAGAGAAGAGAGAAATAAAAGAAAGGTTTTACCAATCGTCACAAAATGAAACAAAGGTTTCGGCTTTTCCCGAAAGGCATACAAGGAAATCGACAGAGAAGAATAATACTCAAAGTGACCGAAAAGAGCAAAAAGAACAATAGCCAAAGAAGAGTTTGGCCCCTACTCCCTACCCAAATGCCGAAAATACACTCCCCAAACCCCTTAGCCGATTTTGCACCCTCACACACTCCCGTATGGCTACAAACTCCTTCCCATTTCAAATTCCATGATAATATCCCAAATGTTCTCCCCTTATCCCTCCTTGAAATCCTCTACAACAACCCCTAAGACCAATTCAAACCCTTCATCCTCAATGTTCGACTCCAACACTAACTCTTGCCGTCCCCTTCTAGCAAAATAATTATTCCTTTGTTTGGCTTGGGACTTGAACTCATGCCCTCTTCAGATGATCCACACGCCAACTACCACTAAGCCACAAGGCTCTTTTATATCCTCACTCAACCACATTTATTTATAAAGCCTACGCACCAGTGTCCAGGTTCTTTTTAAGTAAAAACAAAATCTGCAAAAGCCAGAGCTTGAACCTAGGACTTCCCAGACAACCCAAAACTTGCCCAAGTCACTTAGCTAACACACCAACATGCAATTTGTGTAAAAATTGGCAAAATTACAACCCCTAAATTTTAGGGCGTTACAATTCTACCCCCTTAAAGAAATTTCAGCCTCGAAATTTACCTGGTAAGAATAGATGAGGGTATTGATGTCGTATCGTCTCTTCTAGTTCCCACGTGGCCTCTTCTGCGCCGTGATTAAGCCAAAGCACTTTGACTAATGGAATAGCTTTCTTCTTTAACACTTTAACATCACGCGCTAATATCTGCACTGGTTCTTCCTTGATGGTTAGATTAGGCCTAACTTCAATTTCCTCAACTGGCACGACGTGCGAGGGATCAGAACAATATCGCCTAAGAATTGAGACGTGAAACACGTCATGAATTCTATCCAGCTCTGGAGGCAACTCAAGTTGATACGCAACCGGTCCTACACGCTTAAGTATCCGATAAGGTCCAATAAATCTAGGGCTCAGCTTGCCCTTCCATCCAAACCTCAAAATTTTCTTCCACAGTGACACCTTCAAAAAAACATAATCCCCCACAGAATACTCGATCTCTTTACGCTTTAAATCTGCATAGGACATCTGCCTATCAAATCCTTCTTTCAACCGATCTCGAATCAGCTTTACCTTATCTTCTATATCAGCAACTAGCTCCGGTCCTAGAATTTACCGCTCACCCAGTTTAGTCGAACAAATAGGAGTACGACACCTACGACCATATAACACCTTGTACAATGCCATTCGGATACTAGACTGGTAGCTGTTGTTATACGCAAATTCCACCAACGACAAATAATCCTCCCAGCTGCCCCTAAAATCCAATACACAACTCATCAACATGTCTTCCAATATCTGAATTACTCTCTCAGACTGTCCATCCGTCTGAGGATGAAACGCAGTACTGAAATCCAAACGTGTACCCAAAGCCTCGTGTAGCTTCTTCAAGAACTGAGATGTGAACCTAGGATCTCTGTCAGATATGATAGAAACCGGTACACCATGCAATCTTACAATCTCAGCCACATACAACTTGGCCAACTTCTGTAACGAATAATCAGTGCGGACAAGTATGAAGTGGGCAGATTTAGTCAGTCGGTCTACAATCACCCAAATCCAATTCTTTTTAGAAGGCGTCAAGGGTAACCCACTTACAAAATCCATGGTTACCCTTTCCCACTTCCAGAGTGGAATCTTAACTTGCTGTAGTAATCCAGAGGGTAATTGATGCTCAGCCTTAACCTGCTGGCACGTCAAGCACTTACTCACATAATCAATAACTTCGCATTTTAACCCAGGCCACCAATACAACTCACGAAGATCTCGATATAACTTGTTCCCACCAGGATGCATGGCATAAGGACGACCATGCACCTCTCGTAGAATAGACTGCCTCAGATCAGAATCCTTCGGTATACACACTCTTCCATGGAAACATAACACCCCTTCCCCATTCAGTCTAAAATCTAAAGTCTCACCATTTTCCATTTGCCGAAAATGAAAAACTAGAAATTCATCCAACAACTGTTTCTCCTTAATTTGATCAGTCCAAGTCGGTCTCACTTGTAGTTCAGCTAACAAACTACCATCATCAAACAGGCTAAGACAAGTAAACACTGCTATTAAATCAGAGACAACTCTACGGCTCTATGCGTCAGCTACTACATTAGCTTTGCCTGGATGGTACTCAATTGAACAATCATAATCTTTAAGCAACTCAATCCATCTTCGTTGCCTAAGGTTCAACTCCTTCTGAGTAAGCAGATATTTGAGGCTCTTATGGTCCGTATAAATAATCGTTCTTTCCCTATATTAATAATGCCTCTAAATTTTTAGTGCAAACACCACTGCCGCCAACTCCAGATCATGAGTGGGATAGTTCGCCTCGTGAGGTTTAAGCTGCCGTGATGCATAAGAAACCACCTTTCCTTCTTGCATCAACACACACCCTAATCCAACGTATGACGCATCACTGTAAACAGTAAATTCCTTCCCAGACTCCGGCTGTATCAAAATAGGAGCCTCAGTTAAAACTTTCTTCAATTTCTCAAAACACTCTTGCAGTTTTTCAGACCAAATAAATGGCACCCCTTTGCGCAACAACTTCATCAAAGGTGCAGCTATCACTGAAAACCCTTCCACAAAACATTTGTAATATTCGGCTAAACCAAAAAAAATTCGAATCTCAGATACAATCTTAGGTGGTTTCCAACCCAATACGGCTTCAATTTTTCGAGGATCAACCCTAGTCCCCTCGGCAGACACCACGTACCCAGAAATGTCACCTCTTGCAACCAAAACTCACACTTGCTGAATTTTGCGTACAACTACTTCTGCCTCAGAATTTGAAGAACAATCTAAAAATGTTCATCATGCTCCTCCTCAGTTTTCGAATACACTAAAATATCTTTTATGAACACTACTACGAACCGGTCCAGATAGGGTTGAAATACTCGGTTCATCATGTCCATGAAAATAGCTGGTGCATTCGTTAATCCAAACGGTATTACTAGGAACTCATAGTGACCACAACGAGTCCTAAACGTTGTCTTATATACATTATCTTCCTTAACCTTCAGCTGATGGTACCCAGATCGAAGATCTATTTTGGAGAACACCGCAGCTCCTCGCAATTGACCAAACAGATCATCTATCCTCAGTAAAGGGTACTTATTTTTGATAGTCAGCTTATTCAATTGACGATAGCCAATGCATATGCGCATGGACCCATCTTTCTTCTTTACAAACAATACTGGTGCTCCCCATGGGAACACACTTGGTTGAATGAATCCTCGGTCTAGTAGCTCTTGAATTTGAGCCTTTAACTCCACTAGCTCCTTTGGTGCCATCCTATATGGGGCGATGGACACTGGAGCTGTTCCTGGTAGAAGCTCAATTCCAAATTCGACTTCACAGTCTGGAGGCAAACCAGAAAATTCTTCTAGAAAAACATCTAGAAACTCCTTAATAGTTCTTACATCCTCAACAGAAAAACTCTTAGTCCCTGAATTGCTAACATATGCTAGAAAAGCCTCACAACCCTTGTGAACCAGCTTCTCGGCTCTTAACGCCGATACCATATTAGACAAGTAATCTCTTCGCTCCCCTATTACAGCCACCTCCTCATCCTCTGAAGTCCTCAACACCAACCGCATAGCAGCACAATCCAACCTCGCACGATGCTTCACTAGCCAATCCATGCCTAAAATAATATCAAATTCCCCGAATGGCAGTTCTATCAAATTTGTAGGAAATACGACCCCTTGAAGTTCTAAGGGCACTTCTTTGAACAACTTATCCACCCTAACCGACTGCCCTAGTGGACTCAACACCATCATTTCACTAGCAGTGCTCTCAAACTGAATACCCAACTTCTCAGACACAGTGCACGCAACATACGAATGTGTAGATCCAATATCAATTAAAGCAACAAATGGTGAATTATGGATCAAGAATATACCGGTTATGACATCAAGACCATCACCATCCTCTCGGCGTCGAGCAGCATAAAAAAAGGTTGGTTGCCTCGCCTCGGTATTGCCCGTGCCTCTACCAGGTGCTCCACAACCTCGTCCAAACCCATTTCCACCTCTGGCCTATCCATGACCTTTCAGTGGCTGACCACCTCTCACTTGCTGAACATAACCCTATCCTGTAGCGTGCACCTGAGTAGGCCTTTGAGGACAATTCCTAACCTGATGATCTATAGACCCACATCTGAAGCACGCCCCAATCTTTTTCCAGCACTCACCCAAATGAGATCTCCCACAATCAGCACAGAGCTGCGGTCTTGTAGCAACAACAGGATCTCCAGCTCAAACTGACCCATCAAACTTGGCTCTCTTGATAGGCCTACTTGCAGAACCTGAAGATTCAAAATCCCTTTTGCCTCTGCCCCTATCTTTCTCACGATTCTGGTGCTCTGAGCGATTCACATCCTCAGCAATCTTTGCTTTCTTCACTAAAGTAGCAAAGTCCCGCTCCCTCTGTGGAGCTATTAGAACTCTCAACCCATCACGAAGGCTGTCCTCAAAACACACACAGCGTTCGTACTCAGTCGCTACTATCCTACGAGCATAATGACTCAACCGCAAAAATTTCGCCTCATATGCCGCCACAGTTCTATTCCCCTAGGTCAAGTTCAGAAATTCATTCCTTCGGGTGTCCACATAACTTGTGCCTACATATTTTCCTTGAAAATACGTCTTAAAGTAATCCAATGTTAGAAGGTCAGCTTGTGTGCCTTCGCTCATAGTAAGCCACCATTGGTAAGCCTCATCTTGCAATAACGACACCGCCTCTTTCAAATTCTGTTCTACAGTACAGTCAAGATCATCCATTATCCGCTCCATAGCCTCTAACCAATATTCTGCCACATTTGGGGCTACACCAGAAACACCCCTAAAGATCTCCGCCCCAATAGATCAGAGTCGCTCAAAAATTGACCCCCGGGCCACTGATCCCATACTTGCTCCAGCAACCCTTTCAAGAACTCATAGCATCGCCTAAGACAAGGCATCATCCCCAATTGCTCGATCATGAGACCTAGTCTCGTTACTGGTGAAGCCGGTGTCTCCCTAGCAGGCATGTGACCCGATGCTGAAGAGTTAGCTCTAGCACCCCCTCGGCCTCTACCACAGCCTCGTGTACCCCTTTCACGAGTACCTCTAGTGCTCATATCGAGATACCCTTTATCTAAATTTAGAAGTTTTATGCTATCAGTTTATAATTCCAGTTGTTATTAAAAGATATTTTATGGTAAACAGTATTTAGAGCTTTATTTCCATAGATCGAGAGTCCACCACCACTACCAATCTTTTACAGTCTCAGCTTGTTCTAACCAAAAATTCCTGTATTGTGCTACCATCTATAATAGTTTCTCAACATAACATTGTAGTTTAAAGCAATAGATACTAGCAGAGATCTTACAGATTTGGTGTCGGAGACTCGGTGTGCCACACTTCCAGTAACATCATTTCAGAAACAAGTCAAGTTCCGTTGATAAATTTCAAAACCAAATTTTAGAAAAACCCTTTGCAAACCCCAATTTCGAAAAAAAATAAAACAATTTTTCTGCTACCCATACCACAGCTGAGCTTTGAAACTTGGCTTTGATATCACTAAATGTAACACCCCAAACCCAGACTAGACGTTACGACCGAATCTGACGTGCCACATCAATTACTCAAAAACCCGACAAGCTCGGTTGTCGTAAAAGCCTTAATAGTTTTAAAGTCCATGTATGCCTAGTGTTTCATGCTATTTAAGACGTGTATAGTTATCAATACGTTCGTTTTTATCAAAATTAAAGTTGCAGTTTTGCTTACCGAAAATGTTACTATTTTGAAAACCCGATGTTCCTACTCTAGCAGTTGATAAATACCAAATCATAGCCCAATTTAAAGTTAAATCACCAAATGGCCTTATTACAAAAACAAAACCAAAATAGAAAATTAGTAAATAATAAAGTCATTCCTGATCGTGTGGCCACCCCGAGTCCTTCGCAGCTCCAATCCATCTAAGGCTGAGGATTTCCTGTACAATTAAAAGAATTGGTGAGTTTACAAAAACTCAGTGTGTAATCTCTTATCAGACTATAGAAAATAGTGCATGCATGGAACTGCAGGCTCGAGCCCTATATAGTATCGATCGATGCAGGCTTTAACCCTTAACAAGAGTAGTGTGGCTTAAGCCCAATACAGCCAAAGATAATGCAAAAATGCAACCCATCCCAAAACCATCCAGCACACCACCCGTACCAACCAACACACCGTGTAGGGATATCAATCAACCAACCCAACCAACACACCAAAACCACAGCAAAGCTGCCAGTAGCAGTAAGTGTGGCAAGCCACCAGTAATAACAAACGTGACATAGTCACCAGTACAGTTCTTCCTCCATATCATAAACCCAACCCTATGCAAATTTTGTCTCATAAATATTACGTGTATGCACTATGTCATACTTAAAACCAGTCATATAAATTTCATACGCACATCAATTAACCTACCACTAGCACTATAAAGGTCGTTTCGTCAATTAGGGGTAAAATAGTAATTTTTACTCCTCCAGGGTATTTTGGTCCTTTAACTTATTCTAGGGTCTCGGTACAGATAACGACCCTTCAAAAGGTCTATAGTCATCTTGAACGACTCAGATAACCCATATGGCCAAAACAGTGTGATTGGGCCCAAGGCCCATTACTCGGCCCAAGTGGGCCACACGCTCATGTGGCCCATTTAGCTCAAATTTAGTCCAGCCAATGCGGTTTCCATGTCCCATTCCATATTTTGTCACTTACCACATGTCCTTTCCATGTGGGGCCCACAGGTCCATTAGGCCCGCTTGACCAATCTCGGCCTAACACGGCCCATAACGACCCTAGTCCATGAAACGCACGCAATGGTCTTATAGTCCACCACCCATAATATGTCGGCTCGATGTACCCCACGAGTGATCGAACGCTCGCAAGGCCTCAATAGTTGAATCTCTGGTTTTTCGGCTTTTGTCGATCTACAATAGCCTTGGTGTGGTTACACACCCACGTTCATCATTGAACACAGAGTAAGATTGGGTGTACAACTACACACCTTGATTTCAGAAAGTGACAGAAACCCCTACGAGTCCAAGGCCTATAATCAACCCAACATTCAGTTAGTCTCCACCACATTCAGTCGCAACAACTACCTTAAACCCAACTCCTCTACTTACCTTGATCGAAGAGAAGGTGGCCAACTGTATCTAGATTAGCTAGAGTTGATCTCGTGAATTTTGGCCCTCAACTGCACACACGACAGTTTTAATAGATAAACTAATTAAAAAGAATAACCTAGAGCCTTTAAGATAACACTCTTAAAACAAGGAATAATCGACTTACCCAAGTGTGGAAGACAGGGTTCCGATGGCTCAAGAACGTCCTGCGCCCTTCGTTTCTCAGTGATAACTGAACCCTGCGAATATATATCATAGAAAAAGAAGTTTCCACTCCATAAATACAGAGAACTAAGAGAAGGGAATATTTGGCTTAGAGAAAATAATAAAAGAAACAAGGTTAACAGTCACCACACGACATACTTACCCCTTGCAGAGAGGCACCAAATTCGCTCAATCAAACTAACCAGGTAACACAGAGATTTAAAAGAAAAAGGGGAAGGATTCGATAGAGAGAAAGAATATTCGGGTCACACAGGGACAACCCAAACGAGATGAAACCGATGATCAAATGGTATTCAGCTAAAGTTCATAAAGGTAGAAGTGCAAAAGAGATGCGATGGAAAAAGGGTTGAGAGAAGTAGAAGGAGAAGAGAATTTTGGCACAGTGCTGAGTGTAAACTAGGGTATTGTTTAGTCAAGGACTTAGAAGAGAAGAGAGAAATAAAAGAAAATGTTTTACCAATCGGCACAAAATGAAACAAAGGTTTCAGCTTTTTCCTAAATGGCAAACAAAGAAATCGACAGAGAAGAATAATACTCAAAGTGACCGAAAAGAGCAAAAAGAACAATAGCCAAAGAAGAGTTCGGCCCCTACTCCCTACCCAAATGCCGAAAATACACTCCCCAAACCCCTTCGCCGAATTTGTACCCTCACACACTCCCATACGGATACAAACTCTTTCCCATTTCAAATTCCATGATAATCTCCTAGATTTTCTCCCCTTATCCCTCCTTGAAATCCTCTGGAACAACTCTTAAGACCAATTAAAACCCTTCATCCTCAGTGTTCGACTCCAACACTAACTCTTGCCGTCCCCTTCTAGCAAAATAATTATTTCTTTGTTTGGCATGGGATTCAAACTCATGCCCTCTTCACATGATCCACACACCAACTACCACTAAGCCACAAGGCTCTTTTATGTCCTCACTCAACCACACTTATTTATAAAGCCTACGCACCAGTGTCCAGGTTCCTTTTAAGCAAAAACAAAAATTCTGTAAAAGCCAGAGCTTGAACCCAGGACTTCCCAAACAACCCAAAACATGCCCAAATTAGTTAGTTAACACACCAATATGCAATTTGTGTCAAAATCGGCAAAATTACAACCCCTAAATTTTTAGGGCATTACAACATTAGCTTTACCCGGATGGTAATCAATAATCAAATCATAATCCTTTATCAGTTCAAGCCACCTGTGCTATCTTAAATTCAAATCTTTTTGTGTCATCAAATATTATAGGCTTTTATGATCAATATAAATATAACATTTTTCACCATACAAGTAATGCCACCATATCTTCAACACAAATACAATAGCAGCTAATTCGAGATCATGTACCGGGTAATTTCTTTCATGTGGCTTAAGTTGGCTTGAAGCATAGGCTATTACTTTACCTTCTTGCATCAAGACAGAACCTAAACCATTTAATGATGCATCGCTATAAATAATAAATTCCTTACCCGGTTCAGGCTGTACCAATACAGGTGCTTTTGTCAACAATTCTTTTAATCGATCAAAACTCCGTTGGCATTCTTCCGTCCACTCGAACATAACATCTTTCTGTAGTAAATGGGTCATCGGAAAAGCTATCATAGAGAACCCCTGAACAAATCTTTGATAATAACTAGCTAAATCAGGCTGTACCAATACAGGTGCTTTTGTCAACAATTCTTTTAATCGATCAAAACTCCGTTGGCATTCTTCCGTCCACTCGAACTTAACATCTTTCTGTAGTAAATGGGTCATCGGAAAAGCTATCATAGAGAACCCCTGAACAAATCTTTGATAATAACCAGCTAAACCCAAGAAACTTCTAACTTTAGATACATTCTTCGATGGACTCCAATTTGTAATAGCTGAGATTTTACTCGGATTTACTCTGATGCCTTCGGCGGATACAATATGTCCAAGAAAACTCACTTCTCGGGGCCAAAATTCACATTTACTGAATTTAGCATAAAGTTGCTTTTCACGCAGAATTTGTAACACCATTCTCAAATGTTTTGCATGCTCCTTTTCATCCCAAGAATAAATCAAAATATCATCAATGAATACCACCACAAATTTGTCTAAGTATGGTTTAAATATCTGGTGCATCAAATCCATAAATACTGCAGGTGCATTAGTTAGCCCAAATGGCATTACCAGAAACTCATAATGTTTGTACCTAGTTCTGAAGGTTGTCTTTGGCACATCTAATTCCTTTACCCGTAACTAATAGTAAACTGATCGGAGATCAATCTTCGAGAATACTGTGGCACCTTTCAGTTGATCAAATAAATCATCAATTCGGGGCAACAAGTACTTATTTTTAATAGTCACCTTATTGAGCTGCTTATAGTCGATACACAATCTCAAGGACCCATCTTTCTTTTTCACGAACAGAACCGGAGCACCCCAAGGTGAATAACTTGGTCGAACAAAATCTCTATCTACAAGTTCCTGTAATTGTGTCTTTAACTCCTTTAATTCTGTAGGAGCCATTTGATACCGAGCTATAGAAATCAGAGTAGTTCCTAGAATTAAATCTATAGAAAATTCCACTTCCCTTTCTGGTGGTAGCCCAGGTAATTCCTCCGGAAACACATCAAAAAATTCACATACTACTGGCACGGCATGAATCTTTGACTCTGATACTTTAGTGTCGAGTATATAAGCCAAGTAAGCATCATACCCCTTTTTAACATATCCCTATGTTGCCATCACTAAGATCACATCAGACAACCCTTCTGTTTGATCAGATTTAACCCGGAGTAACTCGCCGTTCTGATATTTTAACAAAATATATTTCTGTCTACAGTTTACTATTGCATCATGTTGAGTTAGCCAATCCATACCCAAAATAACATCAAACTCATCAAATGGCAACAACATCAGGTTAGCCGAAAAATAGTAGCCTTGAATCATCAAAGGACAATTCCTGCAAACCTTATCTACGAGCACATGTCTGCCTAGAGGATTTGATACTTTAACTACAAATTTAGTTAATTTCACAAGAAATTTCTTACTATGTACTAAAATTTCACAAATATAAGAATGAGTGGACCCGGGGTCAATTAATACAATAACATCAGTATCATAAAGTAAGAAAGTACCAGTGATCATATTAGGGGATGATGCCTTCTCACGAGCTCGTATAGCATACGTTCTGGCAGGTGTTCTTGTTTCTATCCTTGCAGCTGAGCCTTTTATCATGCCTTTGCTATTAGTCCCACCTCCAACATTCTGCGAGGATCTACCTCTGCTAGCAACATTACTCTGCCTAAAACCCTAAACTTTGTCCTCTTCTATTTTCTCAGGACAATCTTTGATAAAATGTTCTTTAGAGCCACATCTGAAACAAGCTCGAATCTTTCCCCAATATTCTCCAGGATGTCATTTACCATAATGTTGACACTCAGGTCTATCTGATCATACATTTCCCACACTTGACATCGAAGTAGTTCGAGATCTAGAACCCAGATTCGATTTTTCCTTGTCTCGATAAGAATACCCTGCTGAAATTGTCTTTCGAGGATTTGCTTCTTTGACTCTTTTTGATTGGGACTGAAATGACTTGTTCATCGATATTTTCCTTTGATCTCGGGCCTCGATATTAGGTTTTCTCTTTTCTTTATTCAATTCCTCACCTTTACAAGCTCTGTCAACCAGTACTGCCATTTCTTTTAATTCTAGAATTCCCACTAATACCTTGATGTCTTCATTAAGTCCGTCTTCAAACCTTCTGCACATCATTGCTTCGGTAGAAACACATTTTTGTGCATTTTACTAAGCCTTACAAACTCGCGTTCATATTCTACCACCGTCATCTTTCCTTGTTTCAATTCAAGAAATTCCTTCCGTTTCTGATCGATAAATTGCTGACTAATAAATTTCTTCTGAAATTCTTCCAAAAAGAATTCTTAGGTTACTTTTTCCTTTGAAACTACGGATATCAGAGTCTTCCACCAATGATAGGCTGAATCTTTTAGTAATGACACCGCACATTTTAAACACTCCTCAGGTGTGCAAGATAATTCATCAAATATACGCATAATATTTTCAAGCCAGAACTCTACTTTTTTCTGGATCATCATCAATGTTTGCTCTAAATTCTTCAGCTCCTTGTTTACAAAGCTTATCTACCAAAAGTTTTGTCAATCGTACAATATCAATACTTTGTGGAGTTGCGGGGACAGGTTGTGGTATAGGTGGGGGAAGAGGAGGTTGAGCATTAGGATTTGCTCTAATAAAATTAGTATACCAGTCATTCATCATTTGAAGGAAAACATTCCTAGCTTCGTCCTCTTGTCCTGATGTCTCATGTTTACTTTCTACAGACGCAGTCCCTTGCGCGGGAGCCGGCGCATTACTTTCAGCATCATCAGTCGCTGCTCGATCAGGATTCATTACTAAAAAAAACAAAACATAGTTTAATAATGTCGGAATTCACCACACTATCATAATATATTTAAGGCATGTATAGATAGACTTTCCCACTCACTGTACTGGTCAGAGAACCGACTAAACCACAGCTTTGATACCACAAAAATGTAACACCCTATACCCGTGTTCAATACTAGAACAGAATATGAGTATTACTAGAATAACATACGTATAATTATAGCAAATCAAGACATAAAATGATTATCCAAATTTAAATCCATCAATTGAACACTCATCTTTTAAAAAAAATTAAATTCACGTATATTATAAACTTATAATGTAACTAACATTAGATCATACCGATAACAAAATACAAATGAAATATCTAACGTTAGAATTCAACTTTTAAAGTAATATTACTAAAATTTATAACAAAATACTCAAGCCTTCTATACATGCCATATGTCCAAAATGTGTTTACAAAATACCAAAAGGAAGGATGGACAGCGTTGGTGAGCTTCCGATAACTTTTCCCCGAATTACGAGCAAACTTGAATTCACTATAAAATTAAACAAGAAAGGAAGAGGAAGCAAAGTAAACTAAAAGCTTAGTAAGTAATATGTAAATAATAAAGACAACAAACTAATAATGACATCTATAGATCCCAAAATATGTATCCATAATTACACAACCTTTTTCTCATATGCATTTATCATTTATTTCAGTTTAGTACAAGCTATCTATTCGAATCTCAGTCACTAAATTATTTTTATCTAGAGCTATGGAACTCCAAATTAAGATCCATAAATTTTCCTAGAAACTAGACGTATATGTATTCTTACCATAAAAATTTTAGAATTTTTTGTTAGGCCAATTAATATATTTTATTCATTGAAGTCTCCCTTGTTTCGCGGTTCAGTAGCTCTGACCACTCTTCACTAAAATTTATTTATCTTTTGCTACCAAATTCAAATGAGGTTCTCGTTTCTTTATTATAAAAATAAATTCAATAGGGAATCCAACCATATAAATTATGTTCCTTAAATATTTTTGTACAATTTTTAAAGATTTTTAAAAATCAGATAGGGGATCACGAAATCAGTCTGAACCAGTCTTACAAAAATATAAATATCTCAAAATACAGAATTATTTTGTTTTCTTTATTTCTTTTATATGAAATTATATTAAATAAGGTTTAATTTCATATCTAATTTAACTTCTATTTCAACTTTTACCATTTTTGGTGATTTTTCAAAGTCACTCCCCTGCTGCTATTTTATACTGTTTATCCCAAAATTCATTCCTTCACTAAAATTTCTTATTATCAACTTTCAAGATAATACTTATCCATATTCATCTTTTCAAAAATTCAATCACATATCTAACTCATAATTCAAAACTCATATATTCAATTCCGGTATTACCCCATATTTTTTTTCACGTTAAATTTCGTTTAGCAAACTTGTTTCTCCCGGTGAACACTTCGAAAAGTAACAATATCCGGTGGTTTTAGGACATAGCTCCACCTTCTGTAATTAATGCCCAACTTAGTGGTATATGCACATAGCACCACACTATTGGGCTAACATGTAATTGTGGCATATCCACTTAGCACCACTTTTCAAATTAACATGTATAACCGTAGCATATCCACTTAGCACCACGTTATATTTTTAACCGTAGTATCTCCACTTAACACCACGTTAATGAATCAATATATGTAACCATGGCATATCCAATTAGCACCACGTTACATGTATCAATATGTGTAATCATGGTATATCCACTTAGCTCCACGTTACACGTATAACCGTGGTATATCCATTTAGCACCACGTTTTTCCATTCCGAAGGTTCAACCGAGATTTCCTCATTTAATCTCAATTCGTCAACCACAAATCACCGTTTGTGTCCATTAATTGAACAATACTAAAACTTATTTCACATGTCACAAAATAAAATATTATAACATAATAAAACAATACATTATTTACATATAAACTTACCTCGGTGCAAAATAAAGAAATTTTGCAATTTAGTCCACAATCTTTTCCTTTCCCCGATCAAGGTCGATTCCACGTCTTTCTTGATCTAAAATAACACATTTAGCTGATTTAATACTCACATTTATCAAAATAGTCCTTAACTCTAACTTTGGAAAAATTATGATTTTGCCCCTAAATTTTGCATATTTACACTTTTACCCCAAAGCTAGGAAATTAAAATTTTTCCCAAATTCTTATGTTTTAGGACATGCTGATCATTTATTTGCCAACGGAAACATCAAATTTCTACTCTAACATGTACTTAGGAACAATAGGTATTTTTACCGATTAAGTCGTTTTACTCGTTTTCACTTAAAACCGAGTAGCACAAGTTGTTTAGCATAATTTAAAACCTTATATTCTATCATAAAACATCAAAATAAATACATTTTGCCTATGGGTATTTTTCCAAATATGAACCCTAGGTTAAATTATTACTAGCATAAGCTAAATCGAGTTACCAAGACTCCAAAAACGTAAAGAGCATTAAAAACGGGGCCTGGAATCACTTACTATGGAGCTTGGAAGCTTGAAACAAACCCTAGCTCTGGAGAACCCTTGAAATTTTGAAGAAGATGGACATATTTTGCCATCTTTTTCCCTTTTTTTAATCTTTTAATTACCAAATGACTAAAATACCCTTCATTAAAAACTTTGGTTAGTTCTACCTATGTGTGTCCATTTTTGTCCATGAAAACCTAATGGTATAATTACCATTTAAGGACCTCTACTTCAATTATGCTCTTCAATTAAATCCTTTAACATCTAGAACTCATATTTATCAACTTTTGCAATTAAGTCCTAATAGGCAAATTAGACATGCAATTCATGAAATTTTCTATCGATATTCTAACACATGCATCTAATCACTCAATAAATTATAAAAATTAATCGGAATACTTCAGAATTGTGGTTTCAAAACCACTATTTCGTTTAGGCCCTAATTTGGGCTGTTATAGTAAACAACAAATTCTTTACCTGATTCAGGTTGCACAAGTACTGGAGCTTTAGTTAACAGAGCTTTTAACTGATCAAAGCTGTTCTGACACTTTTCAGACCACTCAAACTTCACATCTTTCTGGAGCAGTTTTGTCAAAGGAGTCGCAATTATTAAGAAACCTTTTACAAATCCTCTGTAGTAATCGGTAAGTCCCAGAAAACTACGGACTTCTGAAACATTTCTCGGAGGCTTTCAATCCAAAATAGCAGAAATTTTGTTCAGATCAACTCGAATACCCGATGCTGACACAATGTGGCCTAGAAAACCAACTTCTCAAAACCAGAACTCTCATTTACTGAACTTTGCATACAATTGTTTATCTCGCAGAGTCTGTAGTACTATTCTCAGATGTTCAGCATGCTCATGTTCATCACGTGAATAAATCAATATATCATCAATGAATACCACAACAAATTGATCTAAATATGGTCTGAAAATTCCATTCATCAAATCCATACAGATAGCAGGTGTATTAGTCAATCCAAAAGGCATAACTAAAAATTCATAATGCCCGTACCTCGTTCTAAAAGAAGTTTTCAGAATGTCAGAGTCCTTTACTTGCAACTGATAGTAACCCAATCTCAGATCTATCTTTGAAAACACAGTAGCACCTTTCAACTGATCGAATAAATCATCAGTTCTGGGCAGAGGATATTTATTCTTTATAGTCACTTTGTTAAGCTGACGGTAATCAATACACATTCTCATTGTGCCATCTTTCTTTTTCACACTTTGTTAAGCTAACGGTAATCAATACACATTCTCATTGTGCCATCTTTCTTTTTCACAAACAGAACAGGAGCACTCCATGGTGAAAATTTCAGTCTAGCAAATCCTCGATTAGTCAACTCTTGCAACAGAGATTTTAATTCATTTAACTCGGTTAGAGCCATCCTATACGGAGCTATTGAAATCAGAGTAGTACCAGGTACTGATTCAATACCAAACTCAACTTCTCGAATCGGAGGCAAACCCGGTAGTTCTTCAAGAAACACATCCGAGAATTCACAGACAACAAGCACAAATTAAACTTTCTTTTCATTCACTTTCGAGTCTAACACATAAGCTAAGTAGGCTTCACAGCCATTCTTCACATATTTTCATGCTTTCATTGCAGATATCACAGCTAGTAGTCCATCCAGATCACTAGACTCAATTCGAATTATCTCATCATTCTTACACCTTAAATCAATGACTTTTCATTTACAATTCACAATAGCATCATGCAAACTTAACCAGCCCATTCCTAGAATTATATCAAATTCGTCGAAAGGCAAAAGCATCAAATCAGTAGGAAAACAGATATCTCGAATCAATAACGGACAATTCTTACGGACTTTATCAACCAAGACACTTTTGCATAAGGGGTTCAATACTCTAATTACGAATTCAGTAGACTCTATAGGAAAAGTCTTACTGTGCACTAAATTCATACAGATATAAGAATGCGTTGATCCAAGTTCTAGTTCGATCTCAATTTTAATGTCCTACATCAGCCTTTGAACGGCTATGATCATCTCGAAATTTCATTGACACAGACTAAAATGATCTACTTCCATATCTCTTTCTAGCATTTTTAGCTTCAGAATCAGCTTTTCTTTCTCTTTACTTAATTCTTTAGCTTTACAAGCTCACTTAACAAGCACTACCATTTCTTTAATCTCTGAAATCCCAACTAACAGACGGATATCTTCGTTTAGTCCATCTTCAGACCTTTTGCACATTATTGCTTCATTTGATACACATTCCCGATCATACTGGCTCAATCTTACAAATTCACGTTCATATTCAGTAACTGACATACGGCCTTGTTTAAGCTCGAGAAACTTTTTACGTTTCTTATTGATAAATCTCTGACTAATGTATTTCTTCCGAAATTTAGCTTGGAAGAAATCCCAAGTAACCTATTCACTCGGAACCACAGATATTAAAGTTTTCCACCAATGATACGTCGTATCTCTTAGAAGTGAAACAGCATATTTTACACATTCTTCAGGATTCAGAGACATTTCATCAAATACTCGTTTTGTATTTTCTAACCAGAATTCAGCTCTTTCAGCATCATCATTCGTTGTAGCTCGGAACTTTTCAGCCCCATTCTTTCTTATCTTATCAACTGGTGGTCTGCTTAACTAAACCGGATTCATTGAGGGTACAACAGGAATTTGAGAAGAATTAACTAGGGGTGGAGGTTATTGTACAACTGGATTGGTTCTAATGTATTGGGTGAACCAATCATTTATCATCTGATAGAAGGCTTGTTTAGCCTCATCATCATGGCTACTTGTAGCCGGTCTAGAATCAGCTTACACTATCTCTTGCGCGGGAGCAGGTGCAATGCTTTCTACATCGTCAGCTACGGCTCTATCGGGATCCATTTGCTATATAAAAGCACATTTCAATGTCAGGGTTCATCACACTATCGTAGTTTCAGATATATGGCATGCATAGTTAGACTCACATACACTATGGTAGTCCTAGAACCGACTAAACCATAGCTCTGATACCAACCAAATGTAACCCCCTATTCTGTAACCGTCACCGGAATAGGTAAAGGGCATTACCAGACAGACAGAACATTTCAGACTGATTTAGATTCACAGATATCAAATAACATTAATACATGAATCGCCAACAATTCATCTTTTATAAAAGTCCACGAGACCTAAAACATACTTTAAAGGACAGTCAGGACTAAACTGAACACATTCATAAATTTCAGAACTCAGAAAATTTTTTCAATTCTGTTGAGGTCACATTCCCGTGTGACCAGGCTATGTGCATCACATGGGCACTAGACACACCCATGTGAACCAGCCATGCCAAAAATAAGGCATACATACTGACTTTCACCCACGGCCAACAGACACCCCCGTGTGTCAGGGCCGTGTGATTCTTAGCTAGCTACTGGCTTGAAACGGCTAGATGGCACGTCCATGTGTCTTAACCGTGTGGTATTAAGAGGTTACTTCTTTACCTACTTGGCCACAAGGCACGCCCGTGGTCCCTGACCGTGTAGCACAATGCAAGCTTGGTTTAAGCCAACTTGCCACCCATTTTTGGGTCATCCCTAAGCAATATTAGACAACATTTATACCAACATTTTTAGCCAATTCCATGCTTAAAATGACCAAATCATATTATATCATAAAACATTTCAAACATACACCTTTTAGCATCACCAACCAAATACCAAAACTATGCACAAACATATCATTTGCTAGCCAACTCTCATGGCATAACATATATACATATCAAATCTTACTTACATAAACATTCTAGCCTATACATGCCATACTTACAAAATATTTTCTCTTTCAAAATTACCAAAATGAGTTCGATAGTGTGGTGACGATCCTCAACTATCCCCAAGCCTTCAGTAGCTACAATAACTGTAAAACAGATAGAAACCACATACAGTAAGCTACAAAGAGCTTAGTAAGCCAAATACAATTGGTCTAACCATTAAAACATAGAAAATAAAAGTCAATAGAAAGAATTTATAACCATTTCACAAAGTATTTCATGAGCCTAACCATGCTCATTTGCTTGTATACATGTCATGTTTCATTTCCATGATTTCATACATACTTTGTATTCATTATTTCACAGAAACAGAGTCTTTCATATTCAGAAGTTTAGTACGATTCGAACGTACCTGTATAGATTATACACTTCATGTATTCATTACCATATCTCATACTTTATCATCAGACGGTTCAGAAAAGATACAGATACTCATAAATGGGTATAATGCCTATGTCCCAAACATGGTCTTACATGTAATTCAGTATCGATGCCTCTGTCCCAAACAGGGTCTTACACGAAATTAGATACGATGCCGATGTCCCAGACATGGTCTTACACATGAATCTCAAATCGAGGCCTATGTCCCAAACAAGGTCTTACATGATATACCAGATCAATATCAATATTCTTTCAGAAACGTATAGAGCTTTTCAAATACTAGTATATTATCGGAGTTTACTCGAAATTTATTCATCAGGCTCTCAAGGTGTAACGCCCGAAAAATCCCAAAATTTTGAATTTTCTTTATTTTCGATTGTCATGAAAATTGTGTTTAACATTCTTATCCAAGCGATAATTTTAGTAGGTCTTAGCTAAGGTTGAGTTCGATTTAAGGGGTAGAAGAAATTATAATTTAATTATTAAAAGAATTAGGGTTGGCTAGTAGTTGGGCTTTTGAATAAATAAAGAAATAATTGGACACAAAAAGAGCCTGTGGTGGAGTGGCTAAGTGACGCCACATAAGGTGTAGTGAGGTGGCGTTAGTAGCTAGCAAGGGGGTCCAAGGTTCGAATCCTAGCTTAGTGTTTTTAGAATTTAATTTTGGCCTTCTAGAAGGATGGAAGTGGCGTGAAGATGGACTCCAAGGGGAGTGTTCAAAAGAGAAAATTAAGCAAAGGATCAAGGGGTTATCAGGGAGAAAAATGAGGAGATGAGAAGTGAGGAGATGAGAAGTGAGTAGTAAGTAGAGCTGAATTGGGAACTTGGGCTTGAAGAATTCGGCTATAGGGCTATAAATAGGTGTCGAGCGGGAGGGTTGAAAAGTTAATGACGAATTTCCCTTCACTTTGTGCCAGAAACCCTTTTCTCTTCAAAATCCTTTCTTTCTGCCGATTTCTATTCTTCTCTACACAATCTTCTTTGTTGATTTCTTCTACTACTCTTCTTCTTTAATCTGTACCAAATAAACCTTATTCACCATACATAGTTTGAAAAGCCAAAAAACCAAATCTTTTAAGGGCCGAATACTTTTTGGCCGAATCTAGTGTAAATGTTGTTCTTCCAATCGGTTTTCTTTATTTAGTATCGATTATTGTCCCTCACTCTTTCTAATCAACTTTGGTAGGGAATTATTATCGGATCTTGGTTTTTAGCTCTCTGCTAAATTGCTCCTTAAGGTGTTGCAATTTTGGCACGTAATTTTCTCCCATTGGCTGAGATGGCCTAATGGTCATAATTATGGTAAGGAAACTTGTGTTGGATACGAGCCACCTATTATTCGGGTTTTAATAGTTAAGATATGTGCAGATCTAGGAAATATGTGATCAAGGAAAAAGCGATTAAGGATTAGGCTCATGGTAAGGTTAAGGTGAGGTTTCAATTTTTTAGTAAATAAGTATTAAGCATGCGATTAATTGAAGGGTGATATCGATTGTAGGTTTGGGCTAAGGAGATTGCATCACGCTTGCTTACCAGGTGTGTACATACACTGCACACACACAATGAATTGGAAAAAGCCGAAATGTCAAAAGTTTGGCTACGGTAGTCTTGCGAGTGCACGAACACTCGTAAGAGGGAAACTGATAGGTTTCCTGAGGCCCACAGGCGATTCCATGGACTTGGGTTGTGATTTGGCCATATGGGCCGAAATGGGCTAAATGGGCGTTTGGGCCCATAATAGGCAAAAACTGAATATTGATGCTTTGTGATAGGAATTTTTATATAAGCATGAATATGAATGTGACTGGGCCTAACGGGCCATATAAATGTGATTTGGGCCCAATGGGCTATATACATGTGATTTTGGCCTAATGAGCCATATGAATATGATTGAGCTTAATGGGCCAGATTCAGGTATGTGAATTTGATTGGGCTCTGTAAGGGGTTTTGGGCCTAGTATATGATATCCACATAAGACTTAATTAAAATATTGTGACCGTGAACAAGTCAAAGGGTTAAGGTGTGGCAACATGTATATGCATGTCTAGGATTGGATCTAGGGAGAGCTTGGTACTTAAGCGGTCTTAATGGCCCACCTCCTCTTCTCTGGAATCCTACTCGGTGTATAGTATTCATTCATCTTAGCTCACAGGACTTGTTAACGGGCCAAGATAAGTGAAAATCGTAATTAAGGGAAAATTACCGAAATGCCCCTAAGGGCAAAAATGACCAAAATACCCCTAGGTGTTGAATGTAAGTTTTGTGGATGCAATATGCATACATATGATATTCTGCTTAGGTTGCATATGGGTTCGGAATTATGGAATGGAGGAAGTATATGAGGATCGCATGGTTGCTTGACAATTGTGGATCCACCGACGGCTTTTAAAGCCCAATCTGTAAATGAAGGTAGTTCTGCAACTGGGCTACCATGGTGTGTGGGTTGGGTGGGTCAATATTTATATCCCCACATGGTGTGGTGGGAGACGGAGCCGGTGTGTAGCGGATGGATAATTTGGATGGGATTCCATTGCATGATTGATTAATGATGGTTTTTTGAATGCTTCTTGTTGTCGAGGGTTGTACACACTGAGTTTGCAAAAACTCACCCCCTCTTTTATTTTATTTTTAGGTGATGCTCAGTAGAAGGTTCGATGTTTTGGAAGGACTTTGGGTGGCCAGCTAGCAAGATGATTTGGACTTGGGTTTTCTTTTTTTTTAAGCATTTAAGTTTTTTCTGCTCTTTAAGTATGTTCCAAACCAGATTGTAATAAGGTTTTCATTGTGTTATTATTACTTGAATTATTATTATTTTCAATGAAATTACAAGAAGTTGAATATGGGTTTTCTAAATTATAGTATGTTTTCTGCATTTTCGCAATTAAATTTTTAAATGATACGTTTTCTTAAATCAAATGTTTCAACAAGGTTTTTGCAATTGAAAGGTATTATTTTTTTAAGTTAATTAAGATTTCTTTTATTTTAAGAAAGGTTTTCAATGAAAGCACGATTTTTGTTAAAACACTTCAATATGACACACCAAATTCGGCCATAACATCTGGGTCGGGTTTAGGGTGTTACATTTAATGGTATCAGAGCCCAAGTTGCAAAACTCGGGCTGTGAATTGGGCCTTATTATTATTATTTGGTTTCTTTTCTACTTATTATTTGGATTTTAAAAAATATATTTTGGATCGCGATGCTTTGGAAAAAGAGAAATCTTACTGAGCGGCACACCGAGTCTCCCACATTGAACCAAGTAAGTACTTTTATTTAAGTTTGTTTAAATTGTTATGCAGTAGATAGTTAGAGGGCTACTTTAGATGATGGTTAGAATAGAACTAAAGCCCGTAGGTTCTGAAAACTGTAGAGGATTTTCGAAAATGATCTTCTCTTTAAATATTTTCATAAAACATAGGTGTAATTATTAAACTAACTAAAACTTCATAAAATTTCTAATTCAAATAATACGCGAATCGACGATGAGTGCTAAAAGAGGTGCAAGAGGCCGTGGCCGAGGCCACAGAAGTGTTAGGGCTGAATCGTCGGCATCGGGCCATATGCCCGATGTTGGAGTAGAAGAGGCTCCGGCCTCACCTGTGGCTGGGAATAGACAATATGATTGGGCCGCGGGAGAAGATGCATTGTCGCAGGCAATGCTGAGGATTTTGGAAATGGTCACTGGGCCCAATAATGGCAACGAAAATCGGGGGTCCATTCCAGAACGACTTCGATCGAACGGGGCTGAGATCTTTTAGGACGTGGCTGGCATGGCTCCTAATATGGCGGAATATTGGTTGGAGGCCACTGAAAGAATAATGGAGGATTTGGACTGCTCACCTGAGCAAAAGTTGAAAGGGGCAGTGTCATTGCTTAAGAAGGAAGCCTACCAGTGGTGGCTGATAGTGAAAGAGGGCACCCAACCGAAGCGGGTCACCTGGGAGTTTTTCAAAGCTGCATTCCAAGGGAAGTATGTAGGTGAAAGCTATATGGATGCTAGGAGGAAGGAGTTCCTGAACTTGACCCAAGGCAATAAATCGGTGGCGGAGTATGAGGCGGAGTTTTTACGCCTTAGTAGGTATGCAAGGGTAATGGTGGCAACGGAGTATGAGCGTTGCGTTAGGTTTGAGGATGGACTTAGAGATAGCCATAGGGTGCTGATAGCTTCACAAAAGGAATGAGCTTTCTCGAAATTGGTGGAGAAAGCAAAGATAGCGGAGGAGGTAAAACGCAATGAGCGCCTAAATCGGGAGAAAGAAAGGGGTAAGAATAAGAGGGAGGTTGAGACTCCTAGAGTGGATCAGAGGCCTAGGGATAGGGCCAGAGTTGATGGGCCAGTTAGAGTAAGGTCCCCTGCTGTTAATCCAAGGGTGGCACCTTGTGCTGATTGTGGGAGAAGCCATAGAGGCGATTGTTGGAAGAGGATGGAAGCTTGTTTAGCTTGTGTGTCTATGGAGCATAGGATGAAGGATTGCCCCCGAATACTAGGTCGAGAGCCAGTAGTGGGCCAAGCTTGTGCTCAGCCACCAAGAGGTGGTCAGCTACCGCCAAGGGGCCGTGAGTAGGCCAGAGGTGGTGACAGGAATGGATGTGGATATGGAGTACTAGGCGGAAATACAGGTCATGCTGAGGCGAGGCAGCCAACTTTGGTTTATGCTGCTCGTCGTCGTGAAGACGAAGATGCTCCAGAAGTGAATACTGGTACGTACTTTATCCATAGTGTACAATCTATCTATTTTAAAATTAGAAATAGAGTGCGCAGTAGAAGCGTAGTGGTGTAACTTAAGTGATGCGACATCAATATCCTCAAGTTTAAACAAGGTAAATTTCGAGGACAAAATTTGTTTTAAGGGGGGTAGAGTTGCAACGCCCGAAAAATCTTGAAATCCAAAAATCTTGAAATCCCAAAATCCCAAAATCCAAAAATCTCGAAATCTAAAAATCCCAAAATTTTGAATTTTCTTTATTTTTGATTGTCATGAAAATTGTGTTTAATATTCTTATCCAAGCGATAATTTTAGTAGGTCTTAGCTAAGGTTGAGTTTGATTTAAGGGGTAGAAGAAATTATAATTTAATTATTAAAAGAATTAGGGTTGGCTAGTAGTTAGGCTTTTGAATAAATGAAGAAACAATTTGGACACAAAAAGAGCCTGTGGTGGAGTGGCTAAGTAACGCCACATAAGGTGTAGTGAGGTGGCATTAGTAGCTAGCAAGGGGATCCAAGGTTTGAATCCTAGCTTAGTGTTTTTAGAATTTAATTTTGGCCTTCTAGAAGGATAAAAGTGGCGTGAAGATAGACTCCAAGGGGAGTGTTCAAAAGAGAAAATTAAGGAAAGGATCAAGGGGGTTATCAGGGAGAAAAACGAGGAGATGAGAAGTGAGGAGTAAGTGGAGCTGAATTGGGAACTTGGGCTTGAAGAATTCGACTATAGGGCTATAAATAGGTGCCGAATGGGAGGGTTGAAAAGTTAATGACGAATTTCCCTTCACTTTGTGCCAGAAACCCTTTTCTCTTCAAGATCCAAAAAGTCGAAACCCTCTATTTTACTTTCTTTTCTTTCTGTCGATTTCTATTCTCCTCTACACAATCTTCTTTGTCGATTTCTTCTACTACTCTTCCTCTTTAATCTGTACCAAATAAACCTTATTCACCATACTTAGATTGAAAAGCCAAAAAATCGAATCTTCTAAGGGCCGAATACTTTTTGACTGAATCTAGTGTCAATGTTGTTCTTCCAATCGATTTTCTTTGTTTAGTATCGATTATTGTCCACCACTCTTTCTAATCAAATTTGGTAGAGAATTATTATCAAATCTTGGTTTTTAGCTCTCTGCCGAATTGCTCCTTAAGGTGTTGTGGTTTTGGTAAGTAATCTTCTCCCATTGGCTAAGGTGGCGGAATGGTCATAGTTATGGTAAGGAGACTTGTGTTAGATATGAGCCACCTATTATTCGGGTTTTAATAGTTAAGATTTGTGCAGGTCTAGGAAATACGTGATCATGGAAAAAGCGATTAAGGATTGGGCTCAAGGTAAGGTTAAGGTGAGGTTTCAGTTTTTAAGTAAATAAGTATTAAGCATGCGATTAATTGAAGGGTGATATCGATTGTAGGTTTGGGCTAAGGAGATCGCATCACGCTTGCTTACCAGGTGTGTACATACACTGCACACACACAATGAATCGGCAAAAGCCGAAAAGTTGAAAAACTGAAATGCCAAAAAGCTAAAAGTTTGGCTACGATAGTCTTGCGAGTGCGCGAACACTCGTAAGAGGAAAATCGATAGGTTGCCTGAGGGCCACGGGCGATTCCGTGGACTTGGGTTGTGATTTGGCCATATGGGTCGGAATGGGCTAAATTGGCCCAATAGGCTGTTGTGCCCATAATAGTCAAAAACTGAATATTGATGCTTTGTGATAGGAATTTGTATATGAGCATGAATATGAATATGATGGGCCTAACGGGCCATATAAATGTGATTTGGGACTAATGGGCCATATACAGGTGATTTGGGCCTAATGAGCCATATGAATATGATTAGGCTTAATGGGCCAGATCTAGGTATGTGAATTTGAGTGGGCTCTGTAAGGGGTTTTGGGCCTAGTATATGATATCCACATAAGACTTAATTAAAATATTGCGACCGTAGACAAGTAAAAGGGTTAAGGTGTGGCAACGGGTATATGCATGTCTAGGATTGGATCTAGGGAGAGCTTGGTACTTAAGCGGTCTTAATGACCCACCTCCTCTTCTCTGGAATCCTACCTGGTGAATAGTATTCGTTCATTTTAGCTCACGGGACTTGTTAATGGGCCAAGATAAGTGAAAATCGTAATTAATGGAAAATTATCGAAATGCCCCTAAGGGTAAAAATGACCAAAATACCCCTAGGTGTTGAATGTAAGTTTTGTGGATGCAATATGCATACATATGATACTCTGCTTAGGTTACATATGGGTTGGGAATTATGGAATTGAGGAAGTATATGAGGATCGCATGGTTGCTTGACAATCGTGGATCCACCGACGGCTTTTAAAGCCCAATATGTAAATGAAGGTAGTTCCGCAACCGGGCTACCATGGTGTGTGTGTTGGGTGGGTCGATAATTTTATCCCCACTTGGTGTGACGGGGGACGGAGCCAGTGTGTAACGGATGTATAATTTGGATGGGATTGCATTGCATGATTGATGAATGATGTTTTTTTTGAATGCTTGTTTTTGTCAAGGGTTGTACACACTGAGTTTGTGAAATCTCACCCCTTCTTTTATTTTATTTTAATGTGATGCTCAGTAGAAGGTTCGATGTTTGGAAGGACTCTGGGTGGCCAGCTAGCAAGATGATTTGGACTTGAGTTTTTTTTTAATTATTTAAGTTTTTACTTCTCTTTAAGTATGTTCCAGACCAGATTGTAATAAGGTTTTCATTGTGTTATTATTACTTGAATTATTATTATTTTCAATGAAATTACATGAAGTTGAACATGGGTTTTTTAAATTATAGTATGTTTTCTACGTTTCTGCAATTAAATTTTTAAATGATAAGTTTTCTTAAATCAAATGTTTCAACAAGGTTTTTGCAACTGAAAGGTGTGTTTTTTTTAAGTTAATTAAGATTTCTTTTATTTTAAGAAGGGTTTTCAATGAAAATACGGTTTTCGCTAAAACACTTCAATGTGACACACCAGATTCGGCCATAACGTCTGGGCCGGGTTTGGGGTGTTACACAAGGCCGTCCAATACTGATTACAATATATATATATGCGCAAAATTTAGTCAATTTAACACGTAATTGTAATTTGACTTACCTCGTACAGATTTCAGACAGAAACGAGTTGACTATTTAACTATTTTGGACTTCCCTCGACCTAAGTCCAATTTTCTTTGTTCTTGATCTAATACAATTCAAATTCAACCATTCAATCTTTCATTTCATTCAAAATAATCCATGAACACATATTTAGGGCCCTTTGCATTTTATCCCATACATTTTCACACTTTGACAATTTAGTCTATTTTTCACAAAATCACAAATATGCAAAATTTACCAAGACTATAGCTTGGCCGAATATACATAGCTTCCATACAAGTCCAAATAACATATTTAATTCACAATTTAGTCCTTCAAAACCTCATTTTCACAAATTAGCCCAAATAGCTCTATTCCATCAAAATTCAAGAACAAAGCATGATAATCTCACATATATCTTTCATAATCCATATAAAACCATTACAAAGCTCAAAAATCTTGCACATTTCATAATCTTCAACAGAAACAGAAATTCAGACATGGGTTTTGAAGAACACGAAGCAACAATCATAGAAACGTAGAAATTATCAAAAATAGACAAAAATTCATACCTTAATCAAGGATCAAACTAGCCGAAACCTTGAATGGCTTTCTTCCTTTTTTATTTTCTTTTAGTTTCTGCTATATGCATGATAATATGGCCACTTTCATGTTTTATTTATTTAATATACATTATTAATTAATTTACAATTTTATCCATAACATATATCATAAAATTTTAACTACTACATGTCTAATATTGTCCACCATTAACGTAAATGGTAAATTTTACATGCAAGGACCTTTATTTTAAAAGCCAAGGCCAATTAACCCCATTAACATATAGCATGTAACTTTTGTATTTTATGTGATTTAGTCCTGTATCATAATTAAGCACAGAAACAGACAAATTAAATCACAGAAACTTCATAGTTATAAATTCACATATCACAAACACAGAAAATAATATTAAAATATTTTTTAGACTCGAATTTGTGGTCCCGTATCCACTATTCCAACTAGGGTCAAAATCGAACTATTACAATAAACATATATCCAATACACAAATCTTATCTACCACGTAATGAACATATCAAAATAAACTTTTTCTATATTCGAATATAACCTAATATCCTTTAAAACCAAATCATGAATAACACCTTAACCAAATATAACAACCAAATTCACAGGTATACTTATTTATACATGAACCATAGCCGAATCATTTTAACTAAACATTAGAAACTTATAGACCAAAGTACATACTTTCCAAAATATACTTATCCCATGTTAAATACTAAGTCATCAAGTAATCTAATAATCAAGCTGAACCTTACAACCTAATGCAACACATATATATATATATACTATGGCCGATTCAACCAAATCACATCCAAAATCACCAACCAACTTCAAAGCACAAAACTCATATCACAAATACCATTTATCCATGGCACATAGCATTATAACCAAAATGAACTTCAACCATAATCAAACATAACCGAATTCAAGCATAGAACGAATTCAAGCATAGAAGTTAAGCCATTTTCACATGGCTTAAATTATACCAAAACCAAAATCCAACATTTCAAACTATAATCTAGCCTATACATTCCATAAGTTCGAAAATTCAACTTATAAAATATCGAAGATAGTCGATAGTGTGATAGGCTTTGACGATGATCCCCGAGTTCATAGCTTGACTCTAAAATCTATAAAACAATGCAAACAAACTCATACAATAAGCTATCATAGCTTAGTAAGTCATAAGCAAATAAATAACTCAATGTTAACATCAACTCAACTTAAGCAAACTAAATTATGCTATCATATTTACATTTATTTTCAAGATCATAATTTCTTATATAACATATACTTCCATATACAATTTCACATTGGCCGAATATACACAATCTTATATACACATATTCAAGAATCATTTCAAAAATACTCACATTATATATTAAATAGCCCGAATACACTTTCCATATTCACATGCATTCTTTATTTACATCATTCATGATTTGTAACAAATATTGAGTAACTTACTTCCTTATTTCAAGTAGGTAATAAGCTAACTCATACCTGTTCATTTTACCTCGTTTTACACATTCGATCACAACTTAACATTGCCCGATGAACCATTTGAAATTGGATAGGACACTCGAATAATCACATATATTGTACAATGCCAACATCCCAGACGTGGTGTTACATGTAATCACATATCGATGCCACTGTCCCAGACAGGGTCTTACTTGCATACATATATCAGAGTCACATATCGATGCCAACGTATAAAATGTGGTCTTACTCGTACACATATATCGGAGTCACATATTGATGCCAACATATAAAATGTGGTCTTACTCGCACACATATATTGATGCCATGGTCTTACTCGCACATCACATAACGGAATCCTATGTCATGACATATGTATCCTAACTATTCCTAAGGTTCATACAGGGCTTTCGGACTTTGTAATTCAGTAGAAACGAACTCGTAAACATAGTTGTCAAGCTTGTACATATTCGGCGAACATATATATATATTCACATATTTCATTCCAGCATATATAGTTCACACTTAATTAAAATTAACAACGTCTATTTGCTTATAAACTTACCTCGGACGATGAAAAACGGAACAGGACGACTAGTCGACAACTTTGGTTTTCTTTCGATCCAAATCTGATTTCTTTAGTTCTTAATCTAAACATATTCAAATTAAAATCATTCAAACATATTTTCACTCAATTTAGTCCAAAAACACATAAATAGGCAAATTACCATTTTAGCCCTAACATTTTGCACTTTTTTCAATTTAGTCCAATTTGCACAAAACACAAAACATGCAAAATTTGAATATACTATGCTTAGGCTGAATGTTCCTTGTGTTCATAAAAGTCCATGCATTTCATTTTTTTCACATTTTAGTCCCTTAATTTATTATTTTTGCAATTTAGTCTTAATTACTCAAAATCATAAAAAATTCCAATACAAAACATGTTAATTTAAAACATACATTTCATATTTCATCAACCAATATCACAGAACTCAAATATTCATCAATGGAATAACTCAAAATATTTATCAAAATCAGAAATTCAAGCATGGGCTTTGTAGATAACATAGCAACGATCTCAAAAACGTAAAAATTATCAAAAACCGAGCTAGCTACATACCTTGATTGAGCTTTACTAATGGCCGAACCCTAAACTCCTTATTTTCTTTTTATTTTCTCTAATTTCGATCATGCAAAGTGTATGAACACTTTGTGTTTTATTTTATGTTTTATATTATTACATATTAACTAATTTACAAATATAACCTTTATAATTAAATAACAAAAACATATATATCAAGGATACAACTCTCCATCACTAACTCCAATGGTTTATTTGCAACTTAAATGCTTCATATTAATAAGACAAGTTCAATTCGGCCCCAACATATTTAACCACCAAATTTTCATTTTACGCGATTAAGCCCTTTTATTAAATCGGGCACTCAAACGACAAAATTAAAGTACGAAAATTTCACACATAATAAACATAGAAAATAATTTTTAAATATTTTTCTGACTCGGATTCGTGGTCCCAAAACCACCGTTCCAAATAGGCTGGAAATCGGGCTGTTACAACTCTCCCCCTTAGGGATTTTCGTCCCCGAAAATCATACCAGTGAATATGTTTGGATAACGTTCTTTCATCGCATTCTTTGCCTCCCACGTTGCTTCCTCAACACCGTGTTTATGCCACAATACTTTCACTTACGGAATTTTCTTATTTTGCAATTCTTTAACTTCGTGAGTCAGTATGTGAATCAGTTTTTCCTCATATGTCATATCGAACTTAATCTCAATCTCTGACAGACTAATCACTTGTGAGGGATTAGATCGATATTTATGAAGCATCGAAACATGGAATACATTATGGATCTTTTCTAGCTTAAGTGGCAACAACAGTCTATAAGCAACTGGCCCGATACACTCTATAATCTCATACGGCCCAATAAATCTCGGACTCAATTTGCCTTTACGATCGAATCTGAGTATTTTCTTCCACGGTGAGACTTTCAAAACTACTTTGTCCCTGATATGAAACTCTATATCTTTTCGTTTCAAGTTTGCATACGATTTTTGACTATCTGGTGCTGTTTTCAGACTTTGACAGATTACTTTCACCTTCTGTTCAGTCTCTCTAATTAAATCGACCCCATGTATCTTGTTTTCAGTGAGCTCAGTCCAATACAATGGTGTACGACATTTATGATTGTATAAAGCCTTATAAGGTTCCATTTTGATACTCAATTAAAAGCTATTATTGTATGCAAATTCAATCAGAGGTAAGTATCGCTCCCACGTACCTTCGAACTCGAGAATACAACATCTCAACATATCCTCAAGTATCTGAATGATTCGTTCGGACTGACCATCTATTTGCGGATGGAATGCAGTGCTAAAATGTAGTTTTGTACCTAGTGCATCCTGCAGTTTCTTCCAAAACCGAGATGTAAATCTCGGATCTCTATCCGAAATAATAGGAATAAGCACACCGTGTAATCTCACAATTTGAGAAACATATAACTCAACAAGTTTGTCAAGTGAATAATCTGTACGAATCGGAATAAAATGAGCTGATTTAGTCAATCTATCCACAATAACCCAGATTGTATCTTTCTTGCTCGGTGTCAACGGTAAATTGGCTTTTTCTTGCTGACAGACTAAACATTTCCAAACAAAGTCAAAAATGTCTTGTTTCATACCATGCCACCGGTAAAGTAGTTTCAGATCATTATATATCTTCGTACTACCCGGGTGAACAATTAACTGACTGTTGTGAGCTTCGCTTAAAATCATCTGAATCAACTCTGAATTCCTCGGAACACATATTCAGTTTTTAAACCTCAGACAACCCTCAGTATCAACTCGAAACTCGGATTCAACATTGGAATCACATTAAGCTCGCTTTGCTATCAAATCATCATCAACTTTTTTAGCATCACAAATTTGTTGAAAAAATAATGGTCTTGCTTTTAATTCAGCTATTATCGAACCATCATCAGACATAGCCATATGCGTATTCATTGCGCGCAAAGCAATCAGCAACAACATTAGCCTTTACCGGATGGTAGTCAATCACAAGCTCGTAGTCTTTTAACAATTCTAACCATCGGTGCTGTCTCAAATTCAAATCTTTCTGAGTCATTAGATATTTCAAGCTTTTGTGATTCGAATAAACATGACATTTCTCACTGAATAGATAATGACGCCAAATCTTCAATGCAAACAGGATAGCTACCAATTTTAGATCGTGTGTTGGATAGCTCTTTTCATGTGGCTTTAACTGTCTCGAGGCATAAGCTATAACTTTGCCTTCCTGCATCAAAGCACAACCCAAACCACTTAAAGATGCATCACTATAGATAATAAATTCTTTACTCGATTCTGGCTGAACTAGCGCTGGAGCTCCGGTCAAAAGGGATTTCAACTGATCAAAACTTTTCTGGCACTTTTCTGACCACTCGAACTTAACATCTTTTTGTAATAACTTCGTCATCAGTGTTGCCATTATAGAGAAACCTTTCAGAAACTGTTTATAGTAACCAGCAAGTCCCAAAAAATTTTAGACTTTTGAAACATTTCTCGAAGGTTTCCAATCTAGTATAGCTGAAATTTTACTCGGATCAACCCGAATACTCGATGCTAATACAACATGTCCCTGAAAACTGACTTCACGTAACCAGAACTTAGATTTACTGAATTTTACATAAACTATTAGTCTCGCAAAGTCTGTAACACGTCTCAAATTTTCAGCATATTCAGTTTCATCACGAGAGTAGATCAAAATGTCATCTATGAACACAACCACAAACTGATCCAGATATTGTCTGAAGATCCGATTCATCAAATCCATGAAAATAGCAGGTGCATTAGTAAGTCTGAAAAGCATAACCAGAAACTCATAATGTTCGTACCTTATTTAGAAAGCAGTCTTTGGCACATCAGAGTCTTTAACTCGCAACTGATAGTAGCCTGATCTTAAATCTATATTTGAAAACATTGTAGCCCCTTTAAGTTGATCGAACAGATCTTCAATCCGTGGCAATGAATACTTATTCTTGATAGTCAACTTATTGAGTTGTCTATAATCGATGCACATTCTCATAGCCTCGTCTTTCTTTTTCACAAATAAAACTGGTGCACCCTAGGGAGAGAAACTCGGTCGCGCGAAACCTCTATCTGTCAACTCTTGCAGCTGAGCTTTCAATTCTTTTAATTCAGTAGGTGCCATTCTGCATGGAGAAATCGATATCAGAGTCGTCCTCAGCACTAATTCAATACCAAACTCAACTTCTTGAATAGGTGGCAAACCCGGTAATTCTTCAGGAAACACATCCGGATACTCACACATAGTTGGTACGGATTCAATCTTTCTTTCGGTTACTTTACTGTCAAGCACATATGCAAAGTAGGCTTCACAACCTTTTCTCACATACTTCTAAGCTAACATCGAAGATATTATTCCCAGTAAACCATTCAAATCACTAGATTCAATCTGAATAATCTCATCATTCTGGCACTGTAAATCAATAGTCTTTCTTTTACAATTTATAATAGCATCGTGCAAAGTTAACCAGTCCATACCCAAAATTATGTCAAACTCATCAAATGGCAACAACATCAAATTAGCCGAGAAACACAATTCTCGAATCATAAAAAGACAATTCTTACACACTTTGTCAACCAGAACACACCGGCCCAAGGGGTTTGATAATCTAATCACAAACTCAGTAGACTCAACAAGCAAAGTCTTACTGATTACTAAAGTCTCACACACATAAGAATGAGTCGAACCAGGATCAATCAATGCAATTACACTAGTATCATAGAGAGTGAATGTACCAGTAATAACATTAGGGGATAAAGCCTTCTCGCGTGCACGAATAGTATAGGCTCTGGCAGGTGCACGAGCCTTAGATCTAACGGCCGTATCTTTAGTCCCTCTCTGGCTGCTACTCACATTACCCGTATTTCTAGGTGGTCTACCTCGAGCTGCAATGTTACCCGATCTCGTATTCTGTACTGGATTTTGTTCAGCTAACTCAGGGCATTCACGAATATAATAATCCATCGATACACATTTGAAACAAGATCGATCATGCAATCTACAACTGCCGAGAGGTCATTTACCGTAATGTTTACAGTCGGGTTGATTCGATCTAACATTTCCAACACTAGCTACTGAGGTAGCTCTCGAGCTCATAGGTGGTCTATCCCTATCTCGTCTAGAATAACCCAAAGTAGCCTTAGAACGGCTAAAATCATCTTGGGACTTTTTTATGCCAATTGAAATGACTTATTCGACGATCTCTTTCGTGAATCTCTAGCTTCAAAGTTAGCTTTTCTTTTCTCTTTTCTAAGCTCTTCGACTTTGTAGGCTTGCTCAATCAGTACTATGAATTCTTTTATCTCAAGTATGCCAACAAGCAGTTTAATGTCTTTGTTCAACCCATCTTTGAATCTTTTACACATTATAGCTTCGGTTGAAACACACTCTCGGGCATATCGATTGAGTTTCACGAATTTTCGTTCATATTCTTTCATAGTCATGCGACCTTGTTTCAATTCTAGAAATTTTTTGAGCTTCTAGTCGATAAATCTCTAGCTGATGTATTTCTTACGGAACTTAGTCTGAAAGAAGTCCCAGGTCACCCGTTCTGTAATGCCCCAAATCCTGAAAACCCCTGTTAAATTATTTTTGTGTGTTACAGCATGGATGTAAGCCTAACTTAGTGGTTTAGTGCTCTAGGAGTGTCTAAAAAGTCATGGGTTCAAGTCTTGGCTTGAGAAAATATTTGCTTCTGCCTGAACAAACTCTTGTCTCTTGATTGTAGGCTTCTTAAACTAATGTGGCTAAATCATGTCATAAAAAGCTTGTTAATTCAAAGGTTAGTGTCATGTTTCTAATGCCAAGGGACTGGAGTTCAAGCCCTACTGCACGCAAGGAGTGTCTTTTTGCAAACTACAGTGTGGGTGGTTGTATGGCATTGGGACTCTGTTGTTTGGATGATTGAGGTGTTTGAGTGGAGTAAGGGATCAAGTAGCCGACTTTAAGGAGTAGTTGAGGGAGTTTGAATCGGTCAAGTGAGGAAATAGAGGAGAGATTAGGGGAATGGATCAAGGAGTGGGGGAGTGGCAGTTGGTTGCCAAAAGTCGGTCTCTTTGTGGTAAGTCGGTCTTAGGCACTTAGTGACCGAAATCTTGCTCTCTTACTGTTCGGTAGCTATTACCCTTTTTGCTTTTTGTTTCCACTCTTCAGTGGTGTTGATTATGGACAAGAAAATTCTTTGTTGACCACTAGGGTATCTTGCATTTTAGGTATATCACGGATTGCTCATTCTTACATAGCTGAATTTTTGATTGACTTCTCTTCTTTCTCTCAATCGAATACCATTGTCTCCCTCATTCAGTTTTCTTTAATCATCTTTTCTAGTGTTCATACTTGGGCCGAGTATTACTTGTTCTTTCTTTTGCAAACCCTTTTCGGTTCTAGCCTTGCTTGTGATTGATTACTCCTCTTCTCCCTCTCTCAAAACCTTTGTTCTTCTCGTGTTGGCCAAACCTGTTAAGGCCTAAACTCCTTATTCTCTTCTTCCTTAATCGTTTCTTGCGAGGGTACTACCGAAATCTCTTTGATTTATTGGTAAGTGTTTGTGGTTTGGTTACTTGAGCCGAATCTTATTTGGCTTCCTTCTTTAGGTTTGGCTTTTGTATCTCTTAGGCTAAAAGGCTGTTTTCTCTTTGTCTACCATGGGGATATGTTCATCTAACACCTTCTTTTTTGTTTGAATGTTGCTAGGGGCTCGTTTTCCTTAACCAATGGGTAGGCTGATTGTCTTTCCCCTACAAGGGATCTTTTTATTCGTTGTAAGTGCTTTAAGCATTGTATATATTCATGTGGGACTGTAGATTCTTATGAATCAGTTAACTGTTCTTGTAAAGGTAAAAGCATTGGAGAGAATATGTGGTTTTGGAGCAAGAGGAGGTTGCGATTGTTGATTGGTAAGTAGCAATGTTTTGGCTAAAGCGTTTTCAATATTATAGTGTTGGGTTAACCAGGGTTTGAGACTAATGAGGGGTTGTGGTTAACCATAGGTTCTCGATCTCGAAAGAATTTTTGGCTACAATTCCATAACAGGTGTGTTCATCACTGCCATTAGATATGAAATGGCAAAAGCCAAAAAGCCAAATGTTGATCAGTCGACACCACTTGGGCGTGTGACCGCCCGTGCAGCAGGCCGTGTGTTAAAACATGGTCCTGTGGTCGATGAGATGACCATGAGCATTTTCATGGACTGAAACGATGTTGGCCCACATTGGGCCAAAATGGGCTGTGTGGGCCCAATAGGCCTGTGGGCCCCAAGGAGAAAGTCACACAAAAGTGTGGTAAATTATGCGCCAGGCTGTGTAAACTACATGGCTAAGGCCATTTCTGGGCTATGTGGGCCATACGAGCGTGTGGGCCCACAAGGGCCCACAGTATGGGCTATAGGCCCGTTACCACTGATTGTCTGTTAAGGTTGCACGAGTCACCCAAGACGACTGTGGACCTACTATTGGTCTGGTAAGTGTACCTGGACCTTTATTTTGGTAAGATGACTGTTTTTACCCCTGTGTTACGTATGACTGATTGAGCATGCCATCTGTATTGTATATACATTTATATTATGTTGCATTGCATGGGGTGGGATATATATTTTTGAGGAAGTGTACTGAAAGGCTATAAGCCTATTACTGGCAGCTCTGCTGCAAATACTGTTTTAGTGCCGTAACCGGTACTACCTGGTGTGTAGGGATCGGTGGATCGATTTTATCCCCACATGGTGTGTAGGGTTGGTACGGAGATGGTGTGTAAAGGATGGATTGGGTAGGACTCTTTGTTTGCATACTGTACTAATATGTTAATAGGCTTAGGCCTAGACTGCTACTGTTACTGAAACGGGCTAAGGCCCTAACTGTTACTGAAAGGGCTTAAACCCAAATTGTGCGTACTCTGATTGATTGCTTTTATGGGATTTCACACACTTAGTTTTTGAAAACTCACCCATCTGTTAACGGTGCAAGAAATCCCCAGGCGTAGGCGGATCGAGGCGACGAAGGACTCAGTGGCAGCCACTCGACTTAGTTAATTTTTAATTTTATAAATAAGGATTACTTTTGGGTTTTCATTATGTAATAAGGCCTCTTTAAGTTTCATTTTAATTTTGGGGATTTATTTACCTTGATTTTTAGCTGATAGTAGTAGGACACGAATTTTCAAGAAAATATAAACAAATGTTTTTCTAAAACATCACGATTACGCAACATATTTTGAGAGCTTCCGCAACAAACACTGTTCTAAAGGGTAATAACAATATAAAATGATCAATATTTTTCTAAAACCACTTGAGTTTTCTCAATGAACATACACCCTAAATTTTTGTTAAGAACTTAAAGAAGTTTTAGGTAGAATGGATTTCCAGGAAATTATATTTGAAAAAACCACTCCACTGTGACGTCGCAAAATTCAGCCATAACGTCTAGGTCAGGTTTAGGGTGTTACACGTTCTTTCAAAACCACCGATACTAGTGTATACCACCAGTGATATGCGGTGTCTCGTAGAAAATATATGGCACATATCAAACATTCATCCGAGCTACAAGATAGCTCATCAAACACACAGATGGCATTATCAAACCAGAATTTAGCTTGCTTAGCATCATCATCATCTGTAGCTCTGAATTCTTTAGCCCCGTGTTTTTTGATTTTATCGACAGGAGGCTTATGTAATCTCAACGGATCACTCAATTGAGGTATAGCAGGTATCGGAGAAGGATTAGTTGGGGGTGGAGGTTGTTGTGCAACCGGATTCTTCCAGATATATTGAGTAAACCAGTCATTCATCATTTGGTAGAAGGCTTGTTTAGCCTCCCCCTCTTGATTACTCGAAGTCTGTCGAGAATCAACTAGCACTGTCCCCTGCGCGGGAGCAAGCGCTATACTCTCGACATTATCAGCCATGGATCTATTAGGATCCATTTACTATACGAAAACACATTTTCAAATGTCAGAAGTCATCACACTATCACAGAATAAAATATGGCATGTATAGCTAGACTCATACATACTACGTTAGTCCTAGAGTCGACTAAATTGTATGTAACACCCTTCGCCCGTATCCCTTACCGGAACAGGGTTCGAGGTGCTACCAAATTTAAACTCAACCATTTATATAAAACCAGGCCGTAAAATTTTTTTCTTTTTTTTTTCAATTTTAAACTTTTCATACACGCGCGTTTTATCCATTAATCGGGCTTCCAAGGCCCCAAAACATTCATGAGGCATTATTAAATAATTACCAATATCTTAGTCTTGTATCATTTACTTACTCAACAATGTATCCCAATTCAAATTCTAAATATACATGCTATGAACCACATCACAGGAGATAATAACATACAAACATATGAATAGTCAAACTACCTTAATAACAAGCCAAAGTCTTTGGCTTTATCATAATATTACATATTCAATTTTACAACCCTATACATGCCATAGACTCGAAACACTAAGATTTACTTACGCCGATAGCGTAAACTCGACAATGTGATAATATCTCTGGCGACCTCCAACCCGAGCTAACCTGGAAACTCTAGGGAATATGGGAAAGAAGAGGGGAGTAAGCTTTACTGTAACGCCCTGTACCCGAGACCATTTTCGGAGTCGAACACAAGGTGTTAACAGACTTAATTCATTGCTTAAACAGCTCAAACAATTTAATTTTAAAATTTTCAGTCAAGCTAGCAATCTGCGTCACAGTCGCTTAAAAATTCATATCTCGAGTTCCGAAACCCAAAATCCAATTCCGTAAATTTTCCCTGAAACTAGACTCATATATCTATTTACTAATTTTTATTTTATAATTTTTGGCTGGGCCAATTAGTACAGTTTATTAGTTAAATTCTCCCTTGTTTCAGGGTTCGACCGCTCTGACCTCTGTGTATTACGAATCAGATATCTCTTTGTACAGAATTTCAATGACTATGAAGTTTGTTTATATTAAAACTAGACTGAATAAAAAATCTTTACATATAAAGTATGACTTCTAATTATTTTTATACAATTTATGGTGAATTTCCAAAGTCAGAAAAGGGGATCCAGAAATCACTCTGGCCCTATTTCACAAAAATTCAAATGTCTCATAAATTATAATTCATATAGATATTTTGTTCAATCCATATGAAAATAGACTCATTAAGCTTAAATTTTATAACTTACTCATCATTTAAATCCATTTCTACTATTTTTAGTGATTTTTCAAATTTACATCACTGCTGCTGTCAGATTCTATTTTATGACAAATTTCACTTTACTAAGGATTTTCGTGGACTAAATATCATTTTAAACATACATAACATCAAATATGACTTAGATTGGTCATTCCAATGGCTAATCATTTACAAACCCTTTTCTTGCCAAACCATAGCCATATCATAAGATCAATTACACAAAGTGAGTATTTTGTCATACATGCCACATTCAAAATATACAAGCCATTTTATCGATTTAAGCCTTCGGATAGTGTGAATGAGTCTTCGACCTATCCAGATTCTCAAGCCGGCTTGTCAAAACTACAATGAAAGAAAAGGAGGGAGTAAGCATAAATGCTTAGTAAGTTCACATGCAAATAGCAAGTAACATAATCACACAATCCCACATAAAACATCATTTACATTTAATATCTTTCTACAATTTCATCTTACCAAGTTTTCAACCCGAGGGTTTAAGCACATACCTGTCAAATTTTCTCATTTACCACACTTACCAACATGTCACCTTCGTTTTAGGCATTCTCCTTATTCTCTTAAGATTCACCCGTTGAACACATCGGAATATAATTCGAATACACGGAAAGTTTGTACATAAGTGCCACATATGTAGCCAAGCTACCATGTAACCCGCCCATAAGCGAACTCGGACTCAACTCAACGAGCTCGGGCGTTCGCATCCATAAGTGAACTCATACTCAACTCAGCGAGCTCGGATGCCTAGTTACACCTCACGAACTCGGACTCAACTCAACGAGTTCGGACATTTGCATCCATAAGTGAACTCGGACTCAACTCAACGAGTTCGAATGCTCAACCATCCTAGTGACATGTCACTTGTATTCTAATCTATTCTCAAGGTTCAAACGGGCTTCTTCCTCGATTACACATCTTTGCCGTCTTCCACGGAACATCGAAACCGATACTCGGTAGCAATTCATAATTTACATATTATTCAATAATAACCATAAAGCATAATATTTCATGATATTAATCATCATATCACATAAATAACATTAAATTACTTAAAATGACAATTATGTTACTACATTTACACATGAACTTACCTCGGTATAAAATTATTAGCAATCAAGCCTATTCTTCGTAAACTTTGTTTTTCCCTCGATCGTGACTTGAATCTCGTTTCTCTTGATCTATAATGCCAAATTAATCTTATTTAATACATACATTCATCAAACAACATTTAATACGAACTTTGGCAAAATTACATTTTTGCCCGTAAACTTTTGCATAATTACACTTTTGCCCCTAGGCTCGGGAATTAAACTTCATCCCATTTTCTTAAGTTTTATGGCACGCTGATCATTTTTCCCTTCTAAGGCAGCATCAATTTCACACTCTAACATGTACTTATGACTATTAGGTATTTTTATCGATTAAGCCCTTTTACTCGTTTTCGCTTAAAACCGAGTAGTACAAGTTGTCTGACATAATTTAAAACCTCATATTCTATCAGAAAACACCAAAATACACAAATTTCACCTATGGGTATTTTTCCAAATATGAACCCTAGGTTAAATTATTGCTAGCATAAGCTAAATTGAGCTACCGGGATTCCAAAAACGTAAAGAACATTAAAAATGGGCATAGAAATCACTTAAAATCAAGGCTTAAAAGTTGAAGAAACCCTAGCTATGGAGAGATAAAAATTCGGCAGCAACTATATGGAGAAGATGACTATTCTGTGTTATTTTTCTCATTTTATTTCATTTAATATGCAAATGACCAAAATACCCTTAATACCTTTCTTTGAAAATTTTCATGTACAAGCCCATTTTTGTCTAAAATTTTAGAAATTGGTCAAATTTATATTTAAGACCTCCTCATTAATATTCCAAAGTAATTTCATACTAAAAACTTCTAGAATGCAAGTTTTGCAAGTTATTCGATTTAGTCCCTAATTTCAACTTAAGCACTTTATGCATAGAATTTCGTCACGAAATTTTAACACAATCATGCAATCATATCATAAACATCAAAATAATTATAAAATAATTATTTCTATCTCGGAATTATGGTCACGAAACCACTATTCTGATTAGGCCCTAATTCGGGATATTACATTTACGCTTAGTAAGTTCATAAGAAATCAATGAACAACTCATTAACAAGTTTTATCAATGTTTACAACATAATCACAAATTCACTACAAGTTGTCTTCCTGCACAATAGTCACTAAATTATTTATAACTGGAGCTGCAAAACTCCAAATCAATTTCCGTTAATTTACACTGAAAATAGACTTATATATCTTCTATCCATAAAATTTTTAGAATTTTTGGTTTGGCCAATCAATACCAGATTTTTGTTAAAGTTTTCCCTGTTTCACTGTTTGACTAATCTGACCATGCTTCACTACGAATCAAATTTCTCATTGTACAGAATTCAAAATATGTTCTCATTTATTTCATTTGAAACTAGACTCGTTAAGGAGTCTAAGAATATAAACGTTATCTTATAACCATTTTTGTACAAATTATAATGATTTTCTAAAAACAAAACAGGGGACCCTAAAGTCATTTGATTCTGTCCCACGCCACTTCAAATATCTCATCATCAGCAATTCTTTTGCTTACACGGTTTCTTTTATAAGAAACTAGACTCATTAATCTTTAATTAAATAATTTATTCAGCTTCTAACTCAACTCCCACAATTTATGGTGATTTTCCAAAATCATGTTACTGCTGCTGTCCCAAGCAGATTTATTACCAATTTACTCTTTCACACATTCTTTGCATTCATATTATTTAAACATGTATATCACCAACCAATTTCATCACATATCTATAATTTCACTTAAGCATAATCTCAATACAATACATCATGCTCAATGATTTGCACACAACAGTTCAAATTAGCAATTATAAGATGGTTCCGCACATAGCCCACCTGTATCGATAATTTGCAATGGTTTTACCCATACTCACATATATGGCATAGGTATTTAAATACTTCAGTGTCAACTTTAATTCAACCGAATTCAACCATTGTACTATTTCATAACCACAGTTACTTTCGTCATTCATATCTAAATGGTATTTCACATAATTCACATAACCTTTCACCATGACCGAATACACACATACACATATGACATCTTCACCTATGCTTCTCATTTCACATTCATGATTTAATTCCAATCGATCTAACATGTATAAGTATATATCACATACCTGGCCAACTTAATGTATTGAACGAATTCAATTGTCGATTTAACACAAGGTCTCATAGTCTTAGACTTTTATCAAATCACCGGTATTTTGCCTGCTAGGCTTGAAGCCCGATATCATTTCACCGGTATTATAGCCTGCTAGGCCCGAGGCCTGATATTATCTCATCGGCATTATAGCCTGCTAGGCCCAAGGCTCGATATTATCTCACCGGCATTGTAGCCTGCTAGGCCCGAAGCCCGATATCATTTCACTGGCACTACAGCCTGCTAGGCCCGAGGCCCGAATATCACATTTCGATAAACAATTCACCTGTTCTTTCACACTTTCATAACTTATACTTTAATTACGTTTAACTGAAACACATATCTATGAACAAAGATTTTCATCCTTTCAACCACATAGGGTTTAATTTCCATATTGGAACACATATCTTAGTACATCATTTAATAGTATCAAAGTCGACTGGATATGCTAGTCACATACGGCTCATAACTTTAATTTAATATTCATTCAACACAAAGAACATATGTATATATATATATACAATCAAACATCTTCTTAATTATTATTATTCAACTCTTAAGCATACAACATGATCAAACACAAACACTTAAGAACTTACCTTGGATTTTATCGAATAACTACGGATTGACTAATCGACTAGTTTCGCTTTCCCTTTATCCAAAATTGGCTCCTTATGCTCTTGAGCTTGAATTAAACAAATTTAACTTATTGTTAATCAACTAATCAAGCATTGTGTCATGAGTATATTCGGCTTTCACACATATTAAACATAGCAATAATCATGCACATTACAATCAAAGTGCAATTAATACCATACACAAAAATATACGACACTTCATTTCCATTTACTTATATACACGTATCACATAAGACCATTTCATACTTTCTATCACCTAAATAAACAACGAATTTTCCAATTAATTTCGTAAGTCCACATTCGGCATCTATATCCACAAAAACACATTAGCTGATTACTATAAATCATCTAATTCAAACTTTCAATAATCTCACTTTGCAAATAATCACTCATTTCATTCACCAAAATGTCATTCCGTAATTATTCAAACAAAATTATCATCTAAACATTTTTCACTTAAATCACACATACATATCATGCTAGCACATAACACCATGACCGAATGCTCTCATCTTTTATTTATTCAATTAAACCATTCATTGACCAAATATTACATTCGACCATGGAATAGGCTAATTTAACAAATAAACACATACTTCCAACAATTAACAAGAATTTTTACAACTTAACACCAATACCCGAATAACATTTTAAACACTTATTCAACTCATTATCTATTTGATCATTCAGCAATTATATCTCCCACACTTATATAAATATACTCTTAGACCGTAATATAACATCAAGTGCACATGCTGTTCATATAGTCGAATATCACTTAACTAATTAATTAAAAATCTTTTAATACTTAATTCTACAAGTCCATTCGGCATTAGCTCATCCAACTCATATTTTTTCTTGACAATCTCTATGACTACAATTTATTCACATCCTTATTTATTAAACACTCAAAATCAACCATCGTCATGCCTCATCACAAAAACATCAAAACACCAACCAAGAAATACAACATCCATGGCCGAATATCATCTCCACCAAATAGAAAATTTTGAACCATGGGCTAGGTAGAATTTAAACTAACAACTTAAAATATACATGAATTTCAAAGAATAATATCAAACATACCTCAATCTAGTTACAAGCATGGCCGAACTTCTTAGAAACTTTTCCTTTTCTCTTTTACTTGGTTTTTCGGCTAAGGAAGAACAAAGATGAACAACTTTGTTCTTTTCACCCCTTTTTGTTTTATTAACTCTTATTTCATATCATAAAACATTTAATAATTATATTTCTTCTTTCTTTCTCAACATTCAACAAGAACAAGGCAAGGATATATGGCCTTCTTTATTTTTTATTTCATAATTTAAACCATTAACTATTATAATATTAATATATAATGCATATATGGCTATTCAACCATCATCATGGCCGGCCACTTACATAAAAATGGGGAATTTGACATGCAAATCCCCATATTTTAAGCCATACAATATTTGACCACTACACTTCAACCTATCACAATTTCAATATTTTTCACATAAGTCCTTTTTAATTAATTTCACATTTAAATGTCAAAATCAAAGCATGAAATTTTCACACATACACTTTCACTTATAATAGGCATAGAATATAACATTTAATTATTTTCGTGACTCGATTTTGTGGTCCGGAAACCATTTCCCGACTAGGGTCAAATTATGGCTGTCACAACTCTCCCCCCTTAGGAATTTTTGTCCCCGAAAATCTTACCAACGAATAAATTAGGGTATCGTTCTTTCATTAGAACACAATCCAAACTATTCATTAACATATGTTTGGAGATAATAAACTCATTATTCAACTCAAGCTGAACCAGAACTGACATTTCGGTTAATAATATCTTCGTGCAAAAAGAAGCTTCAACAATCGAACTAACTTTAACTTTTCTCATGGAATTGCTCTGATAGATATAATTTTTTTGTACCAAATCTTCACGAATTCAGATTCTTCTTCTAGACTATCCATCAAATCACATCTTTCTTCTTATTAGAAAGATAACCTCTGAAATATCACTATACAGATTTAATCTTGATCTTCTATCATTTTCACTTTTAATGATGTCGAACCTTTCACAATAACTAGGAAAAAGTTTATAATAAAACTGTCTCAACCCTATAATAAATATTATCTTGATTGTTAATGAAACATTTGAACACAGAAGAGAATCAAATATGGTTTAAACAACAACCAATGCAGAATCACAACTTCTATAACTCTGATGACGATACCACTATACTCTCACATTTCAAGCCAGAAATTATAATCATAATAAACATAATCAACTCTGTCAAATAAATATTTCTTACAGATAATCACATGAAATCATAAGAAACCGATATAGCAAAATTTCAATGTCTGAAGTTACATAGAGTATCAGCAAATTACCACCCATATAGAATGATATCAATTCCGATAATATCCCAGAAAATGTCCAGAAAGAACAATGTCACTCATAATTACTGAAATCCATAGTAACAGAGACAATATACTCTTCAAGAATATTCAACCGAACAATAAACAGTAGAAACAGAGTATTAGCATCATACATATTTTTCTGTTGATTTTCATATTCACATATGGGAATAAATACCAAAGAAAGACATAGCAATGTCGAACATAACCCAAACAAACCAACAATGCTTTCGTTTATTAGTATGCTGAATTAATGTTCTCATATGACAAAAATTCCTTCTGAAATTAAATCGTCACATATACTTCTGAAGATAAAGGTACATATAGAATGCCCCGAAGAAGTCATAGTAACTGCCCGACTATAACTACTACACTCAGCCATCAATATAATTCAATCATGACTCAACCGTCTAATTCTGTTTTCACTAATCCCATATTATTACACTATTGTACTCTTTAATTTCACTTTTGCAAACTCATGCAATGTATCTCTTGAGAATCTCACTGTATAACTCTATTCTGGTAAGGGGCGAAAATTGTAAAGCCTTTAAACTTTTGACTCTCAAGCAAGTGCACATTCAACAACATAGTATTACGCACATTGATTCAAACATTTCAAATTTCCAACTTATTACGAACACCTTTTCATACATCTCAGTAATACATGCAGCTTTATTTCCTGTGAATGTCAGCAAAACATAAGTGAATTTATCACAATTCAAACTTTCATTTCTTTTACCCAAATTACTAAAAATTTCTTACCAAGTTTCCACGTCTAATCTTGATCACTTGTCACTATTTATCAAATTGGAGAACACCTTATGGGTTTGAGTACATCGCCTACTTGATGCTATAGTCTAACTATAGTCTTATACTAGCTCTGCTATTGTCGTGCCAATGCCTATCCCAGATAGGTCTTACGCTTAGCACAAGTTGAGCCGATGCCACATCCCAGATGGGTCTTACACTAGCTCCTCTGTCTCGGTGATGATGCCTGTCCCAAACAGGTTTTACACTTGCACCTACGAGGCCGATGTATGTCCCGGACATGTCTTACACTGGCTTTCTTATTTCATGTATTGCCATGGTCCAACCATGGTCTTTTCCGTCAATTTATTAGAAAACGATCATACTCATTCCCTGCGTTCCACCCAATTTGATCTTTCATTACAATTTTCATGCTATTGTGACATTTGTGAATCTGTAACTGAGATTATAAAGCATAACATTACGACATCTTGACTTCATTAGTCTAGACATAAATGTCAATCTCATGCATATACTGATTACTAACTAGGTAGTAAAAGCATTTATTCATACATTCTGTCGTTTCAAACAAATTTTCTCCTCATAATTACTAAGCCAAATGAGTTAGGTACGTATCATCATGTGAATACTGACATGTACGAAAGAGCTTATCACAACTTAACTTTCATTTCATTCCACGTTTCCCTATTCTTTAACTCATTAGTATCACAAAATGAGTACTAGTTCATGTAAAATGAATCATAAATTTCTTTTCATACCTTTCCCATTTTCAGCATATCACAAGCATGGTTCATTAATCTCAACTTTACTCTTATCTCTATCAAGATTTGCTTGATTGGAACTCATTCCTGTCTTAACCAATAATTTTATTAGGGTTGGGAGATATCACACTATCACGAGTAATACTATGGCATGTATAGCTAGACTCTCTTAAGCTAGGTTAGTCCAAGAATCGACTAAACCATGCTCTGATACCACTAAATGTAACACCCTTCGCCCGTATCCCTTACCGGAATAGGGTTCGAGGTGCTACCAGATTTAAACTCAACCATTTATATAAAACCACGCCGTAAATTTTTTTTTCAATTTTAAACTTTTCATACACGCGTATTTTATCCATTAATCGGGCTTACAAGGCCTCAAAACATTCATGAGGCATTATTAAATAATTACCAATATCTTAGTCTTGTATCATTTACTTACTCAACAATGAATCCCAATTCAAATTCTAAATATACATGCTATAAACCACATCACAGGAGATAATAACATACAAACATATGAATAGTCAAACTACTTTAATAACAAGCCAAAGTCTTTGGCTTTATCATAATATTACATATTCAATTTTACAACCCTATACATGCCATAGACTCGAAACACTAAGATTTACTTACGCTGATAGCGTAAACTCGACAGTGTGATAATATCTCTGGCGACCTCCAACCCGAGCTAACCTAGAAACTCTAGGGAATATGGGAAAGAAGAGGGGAGTAAGCTTTACGCTTATTAAGTTCATAAGAAATCAATGAACAACTCATTAACAAGTTTTATCAATGTTTACAACATAATCAGAAATTCACTACAAGTTGTCTTTCGGCCCAATAGTCACAAAATTATTTATAACTGGAGCTGCAAAACTCCAAATCAATTTCCGTTAATTTTCACTAAAAATAGACTCATATATCTTCTATCCATAAAATTTTAAGAATTTTTAGTTTGGCCAATCAATACCATATTTTTCTTAAAGTTTCCCCTATTTCACTATTTGACTAATCTGACCACTCTTCACTACGAATCAAATTTCTCATTGTACAGAATGCAAAATATGTTCTCGTTGATTTCATTTCAAACTAGACTCATTAAGGAGTCTAAGTATATAAACTTTATCTTATAACCATTTTTGTACAAATTATAATGATTTTCTAAAAACAAAACAGGGGACCTTGAAGTCATTTGATTCTATCCCACGCCACTTCAAGTATCTCATTATCAGCAATTCTTTTGCTTACACAGTTTCTTTTATAAGAAACTAGACTCATTAAGCTTTAATTACATAATATATTCAGCTTCTAAATCAACTCCCACAATTTATGGTGATTTTCCAAAATCACATTACTACTGCTGTCCCAAGCAGATTTATTACCAATTTACTCTTTCACACATTCTTTGCATTCATATTATTTAAACATGTATATCACCAACCAATTTCATCACATATCTATAATTTCACTTAAGCATAATCTCAATACAATACATCATGCTCAATTATTTGCACACAATCGTTCAAATTAGCAATTATAAGATGGTTCCGCACATAGCCCACCCTTATCGATAATTTACGATGGTTTTACCCATACTCACATATATGGCATAGGTATTTAAATACTTCAGTGTCAACTTTAATTCAACCGAATTCAACCATTGTACTATTTCATAACCACAGTTACTTTCGTCATTCATATCTAAATGGTATTTCACATAATTCACATAACCTTTCACCATGACTGAATACACACATACACATATGATATCTTCACCAATGCTTCTCATTTCACATTCATGATTCACTTCCAATTGATCTAACATGTATAAGTATATATCACATACCTGGCCAACTTAATGTATTGAATGAATTCAATTATCGATTTAACACAAGGTTTCATAGTCTTAGACTTTTATCAAATCACCAGCATTTAGCCTGCTAGGTTTTAAACCCGAATTCATCACCGGCACGAAGCCTGCTAGACTTTAAGTCTAAATTCATTCAACGGCATTTCGCCTGCTAGGCTTGAAGCCCAATATCATTTCACCGACATTATAGCCTACTAGGCTCGAGGCCCGATATCATTTCACTGGCACTATAGCCTACTAGGCCCGAGGCCCGAATATCACATTTCGATAAACAATTTACCTGTTCTTTCACACTTTCATAACTTATACTTTAATTACGTATAACTGAAACACATATCTGTGAACAAAGATTTTCATCCTTTCAACCACATAGGGTTTAATTTCCACATTGGAACACATATCTTAGTACATCATTTAATAGTATCAAAGTCGACTGGATATGCTAGTCACATACGGCTCATAACTTTAATTTAATATTCATTCAACACAAAGAACATATGTATATATATATATATATACAATCAAACATCTTCTTAATTATGATTATTCAACTCTTAAACATGCAACATGATCAAACACAAACACTTAAGAACTTACCTTGGATTTTATCGAATAACTACGGATTGACTAATCGACTAATTTTGCTTTCCCTTTATCCAAAATTGGCTCCTTATGCTCTTGAGCTTGAATTAAACAAATTTAACTTATTGTTAATCAACTAATCAAGCATTGTATCATAAGTATATTCGGCTTTCACACATATTAAACATAGTAATAATCATGCACATTACAATCAAAGTGCAATTAATCCCATACACAAAAATATACAACACTTCATTTCCATTTACTTATATACACGTATCACATAAGACCATTTCATACTTTCTATCACCTAAATAAACAACGAATTTTCCAATTAATTTCTTAAGTCCACATTCGGCATCTATATCCACAAAAACACATTAGCCGATTACTATAAATCATCTAATTCAAACTTTCAATAATCTCACTTTGCAAATAATCACTCATTTCATTCACCAAAATGTCATTCCGTAATTATTCAAACAAAATTATCATCTAAACATTTTTCACTTAAATCACACATACATATCATGCTAGCACATAACACCATGACCGAATGCTCTCATCTTTTATTTATTCAATTAAACCATTCATTGACCAAATATTACATTCGACCATGGAATAGGCTAATTTAACAAATAAACACATACTTCCAACAATTAACAAGAATTTTTACAACTTAACACCAATACCCGAATAACATTTTAAACACTTATTCAATTCATTAACTATTTGATCATTCAACAATTATATCCCCCACACTTATATAAATATACTCTTAGACCGTAATATAACATCAAGTGCACATGCTGTTCATATAGCCGAATATCACTTAACTAATTAATTTAAAATCTTTAATACTTAATTCCACAAGTCCATTCGGCATTAGCTCATCCAACTCATATTTTTTATTGACAACCTCTATAACTACAATTTATTCACATCCTTATTTATTAAACACTCAAAATCAACCATTTTCATGCCTCATCACAAAAACATCAAAACACCAACCAAGAAATACAACATCCATGGCCGAATATCATCTTCACCAAATAGCAAAATTTGAACGATGGGCTAGGTAGAATTTAAACTAACAACTTAAAATATACATGAATTTCAAAGAATAATATCAAAAATACCTTAATCTAGTTACAAGCATGGCCGAACTTCTTAGAAACTTTTCCTTTTCTCTTTTACTTGGTTTTTCGGCTAAGGAAGAACAAAGATGAACAACTTTGTTCTTTTCACCCCTTTTTGTTTTATTAACTCTTATTTCATATCATAAAACATTTAATAATTATATTTCTTCTTTCTTTCTCAACATTCAACAAGAACAAGGCAAGGATGTATGGCCTTCTTTATTTTTTATTTCATAATTTAAGCCATTAACTATTATAATATTAATATATAATGCATATATGGCTATTCAACCATCATCATGGCCGGCCACTTACATAAAAATGGGGAATTTGACATGCAAATCCCCATATTTTAAGCCATGCAATATTTGACCACTACACTTCAACCTATCACAATTTCAATATTTTTCACATATGTCTTTTTTAATTAATTTCACATTTAAATGACAAAATCATAGCATGAAATTTTCACACATACACTTTCACTTATAATAGGCATAGAATATAACATTTAATTATTTTCGTGACTCGATTTTATGGTCCGGAAACCATTTCTCGACTAGGGTCAAATTAGGGTTGTCACATTGTAGCTCTGATACTAATCAAATGTAACACCCCTAACCCATATATGTCGCTGATATGGGGTTACGAGGCATTACCAAACATAGTACAATTCAAAACAAACTTTCTTTACAAAGTTAATCATCTAATAAAATTTTTAAAGCAAACTAGCATACTTCGATTCTATAATTCATATAATTTCCAAGGTTATATTTAATCAATACAAACAAAGAATCATGAAAATCGAATGTTAAATTCATAACCAAATATATGTCATTTCACATACCAGTCATATATGTAAACTATAACATTTATGGCACTCAAATAATTTAACCAAAACATTCAAATAATGTGCCATTTAAAACCGATACAAAATTTATTTGTACATACTCATTGATTTTCAAATATCTATCGAATCCTTATAGTCATACATATCGTTATTTTAAAACATAAGCATATACCAATATACCACATAAAAATGACATACATTTTACTAATTAATACATTACATATTATAATTCAAAATGCAAACATCATTTACTCCATAACCGAAACTCCACCATATATATAATTATATACCTTGAGATAAGAAATAGGTCATACCAAAACATCATGAGCAAAAATATATATATGTGCAAGTGCCGAATCACCAATTTAATTATAACCATCTCATATATTTTCATCATATAACCGAGTACACAAATACATTATAATAACTTCCAAATCAATTCATTGCTACAAATTATACCTCACAAGAATAAAACATTAACCAAATATAAACTTATATCCAACACACAAATCTTATCTACCATGTAATGAACATATCAAAATAAACTCTTTCTATATTCGAATATAACCTAATATCCTTTAATACCAAATCATGAATAACACCTTAACCAAATATAACAACCAAGTTCACAGGTATATTTTATTTATACATGAACCATAGCCGAATCATTTTAACTAAACATTATAAACTTATAGACCAAAGTACATACTTACCAAAATATAGTTATCCCATGTTAAATACTAAGTCATCAAGTAATCTAATAATCATGCTGAACCATGTAACCTAATACAACACATATATATACTATGGCCGATTCAAACAAATCACATCTAAAATCACCAACCAACTTCAAAGCACAAAACTCATATCACAAATACCATTCATCCATGGCACATAGAATTATAACCAAAATGAACTTAAACCATAATCAAACATAACCGAATTCAAGCATAGAAGTTAAGCCATTTTCGCATGGTTTAAATTATACAAAAACCAAAATCTAACATTTCAAACTATAATCTAGCCTATACATGCCATAAGTTCAAAAATTTAACTTATAAAATACCAAAGACAGTCGATAGTGTGATAGACTTTGACGATGATCCCCGAGCTCTTAACTTGACTCCAAAATCTATAAAACAATGCAAAAAACCACATACAGTAAGCTATCATAGCTTAGTAAGTCTTAAGCAAATAAATAACTCAATGTTAATATCAACTCAACTTAACTAAACTAAATTATGTTATCATATTCATATTTATTTTCAAGATCATAATTTCTTATATAATATATACTTCCATATACAGTTTCACATTGGCCGAATATACATAATCTTATATACACATATTCAGGAATCATTTCAAAAATATTCACATTATATATTAAATAGGCCGAATACACTTTCCATATTCACATACATTCTTCATTTACATCATTCATGATTTGTAACAAATATTAAGTAACTTACTTACCTTATTTCAAGTAGGTAATAAGCTAACTCATACCTGGTCATTTTAGCTAGTTTTACACATTCGATCACAACTTAACATTGCCCGATGAACCATTCGGAATTGGATAGGACACTTGGATAATCACATATATCGTACAATGCCAACGTCCCAGATGTGGTCTTACATGTAATCACATATCGATGCCACTGTCCCAGACAGGGTCTTACTCGCACACATATATCAGAGTCACATATCGATGCCAACGTATAAAATGTCGTCTTACTCGCACACATATATCGGAGTCACATATCAATGCCAACGTATAAAATGTGGTCTTACTCACACACATATATCGATGCCATGGTGTTACTCGCACATCACATAACGGAATCCTATGTCATGACATATGTATCCTAACTATTCCTAAGGTTCATACAGGGCTTTCGGACGTTGTAATTCAGTCGAAATTAACTTGTAAACATAGCTGTCAAGCTTGTACACATTCGGCTAACATATATATTCACATTTTTAATTCCAGCATATATAGTTCACATTTAATTAAAATTAAAAACGTCTATTTTCTTATAAAATTACCTCGAATGATGAAAAATGGAACGGGATGACTAGTCGACAATTTTGGTTTTCCCCCGATCCAAATTTAGTTTCTTTAGTTCTTGATCTAAACATATTCAAATTAAACTCATTCAAACATATTTTCACTCAATTTAGTCCAAAAACACATAAATGGGTAAATAATCATTTTTCCCCTGACATTTTACACTTTTTACAATTTAGTCCAATTTGCACAAAACACAAAACATGCAAAATTTGAATATACTATGCTTAGGCCGAATGTTCCTTGTGTTCATACAAGTCCACGCATTTCACTTATTTCACATTTTAGTCCCTCAATTTATTATTTTTTCAATTTAGTCCTAATTACTCAAAATCATCAAAAATTCCAATACAAAACATGTTAATCTAAAACATATATTTCATATTTCATCAACCAATATCACAAAACTCAAATATTCATCAATGGTGTAACTCAAAATATTGATCAAAATCAGTAATTCAAGCATGGGCTTTGTAGATAACATAGCAACGATCTCAAAAACATAAAAATTATTAAAAATCGAGCTAGTTACATACCTTGATTGAGCTTTACTAATGGCTGAACCCTAAACTCCTTATTTTCTTTTTCTTTTCTCTAATTTTGGTCATGCAAAGTGTATGAACACTTTTTGTTTTATTTTATGTTTTATATTATTATTACATATTAATTAATTTACAAATATAACCTTTATAATTAAATAACTAAAACATATATATCAAGGATACAACTGTCCATCACTAACTCCATTGGTCTATTTGCAACTTAAATGCTTCATATTAATAAGACAAGTTCAATTCGGCCACTACATACTTAACCACCAAATTTTCATTTTACACGATTAAGTCCTTTTTTTTTAAATCGGGCACTCAAATGACAAAATTAAAGCACAAAAGTTTCACACATAATAAACATAGAAAATAATTTTTAAATATTTTTTGACTCAGATTCGTGGTCTCAAAATCACCGTTCTGAATAGGGTCTAAATCGAGCTGTTACAAGAACCCCTTAGGTAAGTGTGTATTGGTTGATAAAGTGTGTAAGAACTATCCGTTGATGATTCGAGATTTCTATTTTTTGACCGATCTGATGTTCTTACCATTTGATAAATTTGATATAATTCTGGGTATGGATTGGCTAACATTGCATGATGCTATTGTGAATTGCAAACGAAAAATGATTGATTTGAGATGTCAGAATAAGGAAATTATCTGAATTGAGTCAGATGATCTGAATGGCTTGCCAGTAGTGATTTCATCTATGCTAGTTCAGAAATATGTGAGAAAATGTTGCGAAGCTTATTTTGCTTATGTGCTTGATACAAAAGTGACTGAAAAGAAAATAGAATCAGTGCCAGTTGTGTGTGAATATCCAGATGTATTTCTTGAAGAGTTACCGGGTTTACCACCGATCCGAGAGGTTGAGTTTGGCATTGAGTTGATGCCGAGAACTATGTAACAGCCTAATTTTAGCTAAATCGAGACAGTGGTTTTAGAACCACAAATCTAAAGTTGTAAAATTATTTTAATATTATTTTTGGTGTTTACAGTATGTTAATTGATATGTGTGAAAGTTTCATGTGAAATTTTTATCGTTTGTGTGTTCGATTTGATAAACGGACCTAATCGTATAAAATGCAAAAAGTGACTTGCTATTTGTTAAAGTGCTATATTGCTATGGCTTTTATAATGTGGGGTCCTTATGTTGATGTTATACCATTGAAATTATGAGGGGACTTTTATGGACATGGTTTGTTAATTATTAAAATTATTTCATTAAGGCAGAATGGTAAAATGTGTAATAATATGTAATAAAATAAACAAAAAATGGTCATGTATTCATCATTATTGGCTAAAAGTTGTGAAGGAAAGAAGACATCATTGGGGTTTTTACATTCGGCACACTTGGGGGCTTGATTTTGGTATGTAATTTGCTCGATTTTTGATAATTTTTATATTTTTGAGATCATTGCTTCGAATACTAGCTAGCCCATGCTTGAATTTTGAATTGGTTGTGGATTTTGTGATTAGCCATTGTTTATAGCTTGAGATTTTTGTTGTTTGATGATGAAAAATTAATCTTTGTTGATAGATTATTATGTTTAATTAAGTGATTTTTGACAAAAATGTCAATTAGGGATTAATTTGTGAAAATGTGAAAATGTGTGGTTAAATGTGTGAATAAGTGATAAATATGGGCTGCTAGGGGTACTTTGGTAATTTGGCTAAGCATGGATTAAATTGAATTGTGTGAATTTGATGTATTTATAAAAATAGACTAAATTGAATAAATGTGAAACTTTAGGGGCTAAAATGTAAAAATTCCCAAATTGTGTGTTTTTGATAAAATTGTTGATTTGGTGATTAAATAGATAAATTTTGAATACATATAGATCCTGAAAGAAAGAAAACGGATCTAGACCGGGGGAAATCAAAAGTTGACGAATAGTCTGTCCAGTTCCTCTATTCCGATTACGTGGTAAGTTCATATGAAAATAAATGTATTTGAATTGATTTATTCATGCTTATATGATATTGAAATGTAATGAATGGCCATGGAAGATGAATATGTGAAATTGAGAAAGCATCGACAGTGTTACGACGTCTGAAAGTCTCGTACGAACCATAGGAATATAATAGGATACATATGTCATGACATAGGATCCCGAGATGTGATATCATGTAAGACCATGTCTGGATTATCGGCATTGATTTGAGATTTATGTGTAAGACCATGTCTGGGACATTAGCATCGTATATAATTTCGTATAAGACCCTATTTGGGACAGTGACATTGTTATTTGATAACATGTAAGACCATATCTCGGATATGGAAATGTACCAATTTTACGAGTTATCCGAGTATCCTTATCAATTCCAAACGATTCAACGGGCATTATCAAGAAAGGAATTAATATGTGAATGAGTATCCGATTTAGGTACGTATCAAATGTACATGTTATTCAAGAATGAAAGGTGAGTATGTTATAAATGATGACATGTGAATTATAAGAGAATGAAATGTGATTATATGCAAGTGAACTATGAACAAGTGAACTAGATGTGTTTTATGAAGTGAAATTGTGATTTGTATGATCTTTCTATGGATGAATTGGTTTAAGTTTATCTCATGTGTTATGATTATTTGTATATGGCTTACTAAGCATTTAAAGCTTACTTTGTGTGTCCTTTCCATGTTTTTATAGATCATTGAAGCTAGTTCAGACTCTGGATCATCAAGAAAAGTCATCGCACTATTGATCAACTCGTTGGTATTTTTTTGGAAGCTTTGCATATATGGTATATGGTATGTATAGGCTAGAGTCATCTTAATATGTTTTGAGTTGTGATTTTAGCCATGTGATTTGGCTCGTAAATGTTGGTGTGAATTTGGCCATTTAAGTTGGCTTAAGTTATGTGTTTGATAAGTTAATTACATGATGTACATAATGCCTTATATGTTGGCTTATTTGGTGTGATTATGTGTTGGTTATTTTGATTAGATGTTAATTGATGTGCTTATGTTTGGAAGCTAGCATATTGTGGTTTGATTTGAGATGACCATATGGTATTTGTTGAAGTATGGAATAGGTAATAAGTTGATGGATAAATGCATTTAGTAGTTATGTACGTTTGATGTTTTTGGTATAGTGAAATGGTATGTTTTGGTTGTAGAATTGAGTAGTGGAAATGGTTGTGATTAGATGGCATGATATGTGTTTGAATTGGTTGGTGGCATGATATGTGTTTGAATTGGTTGGTTTTTTGTCACTTAAAGATGTACTGAAATGGTGCTATTTGGTTGCTATGTATGCTTCTGGTTTGGGTGGCAAATTGGCTTTGCAAATAGCCTATTTTTGTCTACATGGGCAGAGACACGGGTGTGCTTCTCTGTCATGTGCGACACACAATCATGTTACATGGCCGTTTGTCCCCTGGGGTACCCTTCGAATTAAAGTTAGTATACCCTACAGTTTTGACACGACCTAGACACACGGGCATGTCAACTGGCAGTGTGTAGCACATGGGCTGGCATACGGGCATGTGGTTAGCTGTGTGACCTAAGTCAGTAACGCCCTTAGATTTCACACGGCCTGGCACACAAGCGTGTCCTCGACCGTGTGGTGCAAGTCAGTATGTATGCCTTGTTTTTACATGGTTTGTGACACGGGCATGTTTGGTAGCTGTGTGAGGCACACGGCCTGTTCACACGGGCGTGTGACCCTTATATCTTTGAAAATTTTTTATGTTTCCCAAAGTTCGTGAATGTTATCGGTTTAGTCACGAACCACTTCTAAGCATGTTTTAAGGTTTCGTTGGACCTTACAAGGGACAATGTGATTGATATGAATAGATTTTGATTATGAATGTATGAATGAATGTGAATTATGTGTGATTTTTGGTAATGCCTCATAACCCTATTTTGGCGACGGATATGGGTTAGGGGTGTTACAAACTACGCCAATATCGATAGCTCTATACAGAATGGCTTCGACAGAGTTAAAGGAATTGAAAGCTCAGTTGCAAGAACTAATGGATAGAGGTTTTACAAGATTGAGTTTTTCGCCCTGGGGTGCTCTTGTGTTGTTTGTGAAACAAAAAGATGGCATGATGAGAATGTGTATAGACTACCGACAGCTTAACAAAGAGACGATTAAGAATAAATATCCTCTGCCCAGAATAGATGGTTTGTTTGATCAATTGAAAGGGGCTACAATGTTTTCAAAGATAGATTTGAGATCAGGTTATTACCAGTTACGAGGTAGAGACTCTGATGTGGCAAAGACAACTTTTCAAACGAGGTACGGACATTATGAATTTTTAGTTGTGCCTTTTGGACTAACAAATGCTCTTATAGTCTTTATGGATTTAACGAACCAAATTTTCAGACCGTACTTAGATCGATTTGTTGTTGTATTTATTGATGACATATTGATTTATTCATGAAATGAAACTGAGCATGCCGAGCATCTGAGAATTGTATTGCAAACTTTACGTGATAAACAGTTATATACAAAGTTCAATAAATGTGAGTTCTGGTTATACGAGGTTGGTTTTTTAGGGCATCTTGTGTCAGTATTGGGTGTTCGAGTCGATCCGGGCAAGATTTCTACAATAATGGATTGGAAGCCTTCAAAAAAATGTTTCTGAGGTCCATAGTTTTCTGGGACTAGCTTGTTATTATAGATAATTTGTGAAAGGCTTCTCGATGATTGAGACTCTGTTGACGAGATTACTTCAGAAATATGTAAAGTTTGAATGGTTAGAGAAATGTCAAAAAAGTTTCGATCAGCTGAAAGCTCTTTTGACTGAAGCTCCAGTGTTAGAACAGCCAAAATCGGGCAAAGAATTTTTTATCTTTAGTGACGCATCATTGAATGGTTTGGGCTGCATTTTGATGCAGGAAGGCAAAGTAATAGCTTATGCTTCGAGAAAGTTGAAGCCGCATGAAAAGAATTACCCGACTCACGATTTAGGGTTAGCAGCCATTGTGTTTGCATTGAAGATATGGCGCCATTATCTGTTCGATGAGAAATGCCATATTTATTCAGATCACAGGAGTTTGAAATATCTGATGACTCAGAAAGATTTGAATTTGCCATAGTGGAGATGGCTAGAATTGCAAAAAGATTATGAGCTAGTGATTGACTACCATCTGGGAAAAGCAAATGTAGTTGCTGATGTTTTGAGCCAAAAATCCCTATTCACTCTACGTGCGATAAACACTCAAATAGCTTTCTGTAATGATGATTCGATAGTAGCTGAGTTGAATGCAAGACCGTTGTTTTTACAGCAGATTTGTGAAGCTCAGAAGGTTGATAATGAAATGTTAACAAAAAGAGCTCAATGTGATTCGAACCCTGATTCAAAATTTCAAGTTGATTTCGATAAATGTTTAAGATTCAGAGGCCAAATATGTTTTTCGAGAAATTTAGAGTTGATTCAGATGATTTTGAATGAAGCACATAGTAGTCGTTTATCTATTCATCTGGGAAGTATAAAAATGTATAACGGTTTGAAACAGCTCTATTGGTGGCATGGTATGAAACGTGACATTTCAGAGTTCATTTCTAAATGTTTGATTTGTCAGCAAGTTAAAGCTGAGCATCAGGTACTGTCTGGTTTATTACACCGATTATGATTCCTAAGTGGAAATGAAATAGAGTGACTATGGATTTTGTTTCGGGTTTGCCTTTATCTCCAAGCAAGAAAGATTCAATCTAGGTTATAGTTGATAGATTGACTAAATTGGCTCATTTCATTCCGGTAAGAACGAACTATTCGCTTGAAAAGTCAACTGAGTTATATATCTCTGAGGTTGTGAAACTACACGGAGTACCGATCTCTATTATTTTGGATACAGATTCGAGGTTCACATCGAGGTTTTGGAAGAAATTGCAAGATGCACTAGGTACAAAACTACATTTTAGTACCGCATTTCACCTATAGACGGATAGTCAATCTGAGTGAGTTATTCAAATACTCGAGGATATGTTGAGATGTTGCATTCTTGAATTCGAAGGTATGTGGGAAAAGTTGATTGAATTCGCGTATAACAATAGTTTTCAATTGAATATTAAAATGGCACCTTATGAAGCTTTATACGGTCGAAAGTGTCGAACGCCATTGTACTTGACTGAACTTAGCGAGAATAAGATTCACGAGGTTGATCTGATCAGAGAAACAGAAGAAAAAGTGAAAGTATTCATGATAGTTTGAAAGTAACTTCAGATCGACATAAATCTTATGCAGACTTGAAACAAAAAGATATTGAGTTTCAGATCTGGGATAGAGTGTTTTTTAAAGTATCTCCGTGGAAGAAAATACTTCGATTTGGTCGTAAAGGCAAATTGAGTCTGAGATTTATCAGGCCGTATGAGATTATCGAGCGAGTTGGACCAGTGGCTTATCGACTAGCACTGCCATCTGAGTTATAAAAGATTCATAATGTATTTCATGTTTCAATTCTTAGACAATACCGATTTGACCCTTTGCATTTTATTTCCCTGACCGAAGTTGAGATTCAGTCAGATTTATCGTACAATGGGGAATCGATCCGAATTCTAGCTCTGAGATTAAAGAGCTGAGAAATAAGAAAATTTCATTAGTGAAAGTATTATGGCATCGACATGGGGTTGAAAAAGCTACGTGGGAACTCAAGGATGCTATGAGAAAGCAAAATCCAAACCTATTCACTAGTAAGATTTTTCAGGAACGAAAATCTCTAAGGGGGGAGAGTTGTAATAGCCCGATTTTAGCTAAATCTAGACAGTGGTTTTGAGACCACAAATCCAAGGTCATAAAATTATTTTAATATTATTTTTGGTGTTTATAACATGTGATTATATATGTGTGAAAATTTCGTGAGTTAATTTTATCATTTAATAGCTCAATTTGAGAAAATAGACTAAATCGCGTAAAATGCAAAAGTGGCATTCTATATGTTAAAGGTGTCTAATTGTTATGGTTTATTAATAAAAGGTCCTTATGTTGTTATTAAACTATTGTTAGTGGAGATGGACATAAATGACCTTATATTAAGTGATTTATATGTTTATTATTAAAGGTTAAAATTGGTAATTGATAATTATGTTAATTATAATAAAACATAACAAAATGGTTCATCATTTCTCATCTTTTTTATCTGAAAATAAGAAAAGAAAATAGGGTTTGAAGCTTTGAAAACTTTGGCACTCTCCTAGCTTGATTGAGGTATGTTTTGAGCTCGATTTTTGATGATTTCTATGTTTTTGTGATCGTTGCTTCGTGTTCTAGCTAGCCCATGCTTCAATGTTTGAAAGTGTTGATGATTCTGAAAGTTGACATTGATGAATTTATGTGTTTTTGGATGTATGATGATGAAATATGAAAGCTTTGTGTTTGATATACATATTTTGTAAAGTGATTTTAAGTAAAAATGCATATTAGGCATTAAATTGAGAAAAGTGTAAATTGAGGGGTTAAATTGTGAAATATATGAAACATATGGGCTACTAGGGATCTATACAGAATTTGGGTAGCATGAAATTAGAAAGACATTGTGTAATTTGTGTTTTTTCTGAAATAGGACTAAATTGAATAAATGTGAAATTTTAGGGGCTAAAGTACAAAATGCCCAAATATGGTTTGTGGATTAAATTGATTGATTTGGTGATTAAATAGATTGATTTTGAATATATATATAGATTAAGAACGAAAGAACTCGGATTTAGATCGGGGAAAATTGAAGGTTATCAAGTTCGTATGTGACAATTTCATTATAATTGTGTGTTATATGCTTAGATTGTTGAATAAAATGTGATTATGAGATAACGGATAATGTTTGAATGGTGAATACGACTATACGAATGTGTTCGACGAAAAAATCGACAAGTAAAACTTCCTGGTTGAACCTTAGGAATAGTTTAGGATGCTAGTGACATGTCATTAGGTTAATGTATCGGCACTTTGGGTGTGAATAATACCTTGATTTTGCTACAGGCCATGGTATAGGTATTCAGAGAGGAGTTACCTTGATTTGGCTACAGGCAATGGTATAGGTACTCCGGGATAAGTTAACTTGATTTGACTACGGGCCATGGTATAGGTACTTATTAATTGAGATCTTGAGTATCTGATTTCTATTCCAAATAGTTCAACGGGTAATGAATGATGTAGTAGAGGAAAAGGTTAGCACGAGGTGGTACAGGTACGTATGAAACCTATTCGAATATTACATTGAGAAAGTTTAATGAGATTATATTGGATCATGTTTTGAGACATGAGAAAGTTTTGCAGTTAATGCGTATTTGATTTGGTAATGTGAAAATAGTTGAATTGCATTTATTTGATGAATTGAGTAAATCACTTATGAGCTTACTAAGCTCTGAATCTTACTGTGTGTTATTTGTCTATGTTTTTATAGATTATCGAAGCTAGCTTGGACTCAGGGATCATCGGGAAACGTCATCACACTATTGATAAATTTGTTGGTACTTTTGAAGCCTTGTATATATGGTATATGGCATGTATAGGCTAGTTTCATTATGGTATGTATTGTGTTATGAAATTATAGCCATGTAAATTGGCTTGTAAATGTCGGTGTGTATGGCCATTTAAGTTTGCTTGAATTATATGTTTGATAAGTGATATATGTAACGTATATAATACTTTATATGTTGGCTTGTTCTGGTATGTTTGCCATAGTTGTTGATATAGCTAAATGGTTGTTCATTTGGTTAATTATTAGCTGATGTATTAGTGCTTGGAAGATTGGCATATTGTGATTTGATTTTTAGATGATGATATGGTGAAATTTGTGTCATGATATAGATGATAATTTGATGAGGAAATGCATTTAGAACTTAAGTAAGTCTTGATGATTTTAGCATATTAATTAGGTATGTTTTTTAATATGGAATTGAGTAGTTGAAATGGTTGTGGATAGATGGCATGATATGTGAATAGAATAGCATGTTTTGGTTGCTAAAATAGTTATTGAAATGGTACCATATGGGTTGCTTTGTGTGCATGAAAGAAGGGTAACAAATTGGCTTTACAAATGGCCTATTTTCGTCCACACGGGCAGAGACACGGGCGTGTGTCTCAGCCGTGTGCGACACACTGTCATGCTACACAGCTGTGTGTCCCCTGGGGTAACCCTTCGAATTAAAGTCTGTATACCCTATAGGTTTGGCATAGCCTAGACACACAGGAATGTCTACTGGTCGTGTGTGGCACAGGGCTGGCACATGGCCGTGTGGTCGGTCCTGTGACTCAAGTATGTAACCCCTCCAATTTTCCTACTGCCATGGGCATGTCTGGTAGCCGTGTGAGGCACACGGCCTGTTAACACGAACGTGTGACCCTTAAATGTTGAAAAGTTTTCTAAGTTTCTCAAACTTTGCAAATGTTGTCGGTTTAGTCCCGAACCACTTCTAAGCATGTTTTAAGGTCTCGTATAGCCTTATATAGGACAATGTGAATGATTTGAATGGATTTTATATATGAATGAATTAATGTATATGTTATGTATGTGAACGATGCGTATTAGTCGGTAATGCCTCGTAACCCTATTCCAGCGACGGATACGAGTTAGGGGTGTTACACGTACAGTGGCATCTTTATACTCAATTGGAAGCTATTATTATAAGTAAATTCAATCAACGATAGATATTTCTCCCAGTTAACTTCAAACTCAAGAATGCAACAACGCAACATATCCTCAAGTATTTGAATAACTCGTTCGGATTGACCATCCGTTTGCGGGTGAAATGCGGTGCTAAAATGCAGCTTTGTACCTAAAGCTTCTTGCAATTTCTTCCAAAATCGCGAAATGAATCTCTGATCTCTATTCAAAACAATAGATTGTGGTATTCCATGCAATTGAACAATCTCTGAGATATACAACTCAGCCAACTTATCAAGCGAGAAATCTGTATGTACCAGAATGAAATGAGATGATTTCGTCAATCTGTCAACAACAACCCAGATCGCATATTTCTTTTTCGGAGATAAGGGCAAACCCAATATGAAATCCATTGCTACTCTATACTACTTCCACTCAGGAATCATAATAAGCTGTAATAAACCTAATGGCACTTGATGCTCAGCTTTGACTTGCTGACAAATCAAACATTTTGAAACAAATCCTGAGATATCTTGTTTCATGCCGTGCCACCATTAATGTTGTTTCAAATCATTATACATTTTTGTGCTTCCTGGATGTACTGATAAACAACTACTATGTGCTTCATTTAGAATCTTCCGAATTAGCTCAGAATTTCTTGGTACGCATATTCTATCACGAAACATCAAACAGTCATCAGGCCTTAATCGAAACTCTGAATCAGAAGTCGACTCACACTGAGCTCGTTTTGCTTGCAATTCATTATCAAATTTTTGAGCCTCATAAATCTACTATAGAAATAATGGTTTCGCTTTCAACTCGGCTACTATCGATCCATTGTTAGATAAAGCTAATTGTCTGTTCAAAGCACATAAAGCAAATAAGGACTTTCGACTCAAAGCATCAGCGACTAAGTTCGCTTTCCCCGGATGATAGTCAATCACTAATTTATAGTCTTTTAAAATTCTAACCATCTCTGTTGTCGCAAATTCAAATCTTTCTGAGTCATTAGATATTTCAACCTAGATTTAAGTATTACCATTCGGTAATAAAAGGTAACAGGTATTAAATACATTTTTAAAATAGTTTTGGTTAATTATTTGGCATGTGCGCATAAGTTTGGCATTAAAATTTTGGATAAATGATCATTAGTTATATATATGTATTGTTAGTAGGTATGGCCATATATTATAGCACCAATGATGCATATGCGATTTTTAATTTAAATTTTGTACGATGAATTCTTCTAGTTTATGTAAGAGTGTATGCAAAGGTTGTTATTTGTGATTTAATGGCAGCTTATTAATATAATGAATTTTGCATGAACGATATTAAATTATCATTAGGGTTTTTAAAAGGATTTTTGCTAAATGGTAATAGGTGCTTGAGCTTTATATATATATATATAATGCGTCTCTTATGTGATGGTGATTATTAAATTGAAATTATAATTTGCTTTATAGTTCTATTTGGTTATGTTTAGTTATACCTACTTACATGTTCATATATATAATGAGTGAATTAGATAACCTTAATGCATGACCCATGAATAACTTAATAATTAAAACAGTAATGCCACATGAATAAATAAAAAGGAAGGTAATGACATTTGTTTTATTTAATGCAAGACTTGTGCGTACGCGCGACATATATAAAACAAGTCTAATATTCAATAATGAAGCTATGGATGTGTTCCATGTTCTGTATACGTATAAAATGTTTAACATATACATACATTTTGGATTATACATTATTTATGCTGTGTTGTGCATCATAAATTTCTTTTAAGATTTGATATTGAATTGAGTTATAAGCATATATGTGATTTGAAAATTTGAATTGAAATTTATAATGAACGTTTGTATGAATAATAGTATGATCAGTAATACCTCAGAACCCTAATTCGGTGACGGATACGGGCTAAGGGTGTTACATTTAATTGGTATCAGAGCTATGCTTTAGTCGGTTCTAGGACTAGTGTAGCATGTGTGAGTCTAGCTATACATGCCATAATTATATATTGTGATAGTGTGATGATTTCTGACATCTGAAAATGTGTTTTCATATAGTAATGGATCCCGACAGAGCTGTAGTTGATGATGTCGAGAGTGTAGTGCCTGCTCCCGCACAAGGGACAATGCTGGTTGATTCTCTATCGACTTTAAGTAATCAAGAAATTGAGGATAAACAAGCCTTCTATCAAATGATGAATGACTGGTTTACTCAATATATCCGGACTAATCTAGTTGCACAACAACCTCCACCCCTGATTAATCCATCTTCGATGCCTGCTATATCTCAAGTAAGTGATCCACTGAGATTGTATAAGCCACCTGTTGATAAAATCAGGAAACATGGGGCTGAAGAGTTTAAAGCTACTGATGAGGATGATGCTGAGCGGGCTGAGTTCTAGCTTGATAATACTATTCGTGTGCTTGATGAGTTGTCCTGTACCCTAGATGAGTGCTTGAAATGTGCCATATCCTTGCTTGGAGACACAACATACCTCTGGTGGAATACCCTAGTATCAGTAGTTTCGAGAGAGTAGGTGACCTGGGAATTCTTCCAGACAGAGTTCCGTAAGAAATATATCAGTCAGAGATTTATCGATTAGAAGCGTAAAGAATTTCTTGAGCTGAAACAGCAACGGATGACAGTGACAGAGTATGAGCGAAAATTCATGATACTTACTCAGTATGCCCGAGAGTGTGTTTCCACTGAAGCCATAATGTGTAAAAGATTTAAAGATGGGTTAAATGAAGATATTAAACTGTTAGTTGACATACTTGAGATAAAAGAGTTTGTGGTACTTGTTGAGCTAGCCTGCAAAGTTGAAGAGCTTGGGAAAGAAAAAAGAAAAGCTGACTTTGAAGCTAGAGACGCACGTAAAAGAACATCTAGTAAGTCATTCCAGTCGGCATCAAAGAAGTTCCGAGATGATTTCAACTGTTCTAAAGCCACTTCAGGTTACTCTAGACGGGATCATAATAGACCACTAGTTAGCTCGAGAGCTACCTCAGTTGCGAGTGCGGGTAATGTTAGATGAAATCAACCTGAGTGTAAACACTGTGGTAAACAACATCCTGGCAGTTGTAGATTGTATGATCGGGCCTATTTTAAATGTGGATCGACAGATCATTATATTCGTGATTGCCCAGTGTTAGCTGAGGAAAATCCAGTGCAGAATACGAGATCGAGTAATACTGCAGCTCGAGGTAGACCACCCAGAAATGCTGGTAATACGAGTGGCAGTCAGTAAGGGACTAAAGATACGACAGTTAGATCTGAGGCTCGTGCACCTACTATAGCCTATGCTATACGTGCACGAGAGGAGGCTTCATCCCCAAATGTCATTACTGGTACATTCACTCTTTATGATACTAATGTAATTGCATTAATTGATCCTGGTTCTACTCATTCTTATGTGTGTGAGAAATTAGTATTCAACAAGACTCTTCTTGTTGAGTCTACTAAATTTATGATTAGAGTGTCAAACCCCTTGGACGGTGTGTTATGTTTGACAAAGTGTGTAAGAATTGTCCCTTGTTGGTTTGGGATCTGTGTTTTCCGGCTGATTTGATGTTGCTACCGTTTGATGAGTTTGATATAATTCTGGGTATGGATTGGTTGACATTACATGATGCTGTTGTGACTTGTAAGAGAAAGACCATCGATCTACGGAGTCAGAATGATGAGATTATTCAAATTGAATCAAGTGATTTATATGGTTTACCTGCAGTAATTTCTTCGATGTTAGCTTAGAAATATGTGAGAAAATGGTGTTAAGCTTATTTTGCCTACTTGCTTGACAGTAAAGTGGGTGAAAGAAACATTGAATCAGTACCTGTTGTGTGCGAGTATCCGGATGTGTTTCCTGAAGAATTATCAGGTTTGCCGCCTATTCGAAAAGTAGAGTTTGGTATTGAGTTAATGCCTGGGATGAATCCGATATCTATAGCTCCGTATAGAATGGCACCTACAAAATTAAAGGAATTGAAAGCTCAGCTGCAAGAGTTGACAGATAGAGGTTTTGCACGATCGAGTTTCTCTCTGTGAGGTGCACCTGTGTTGTTTGTGAAAAAGAAAGATAGAACTATGAGAATGAGCATCGATTATAGACAGCTTAACAAGGTGACTATAAAGAATAAGTATCTGTTGCCACGGATTGACGATCTATTTGACCAACGGAAATGGGCTATAGTATTTTCAAAGATAGATTTGAGATCGGGCTACTATCATTTGCGAGTTAAAGACTCTGATGTGCCAAAGATTGCTTTCAGAATGAGGTACGGACACTATGAGTTTTTGGTTATGCCATTCGGACTCACTAATGCACCTGCTATTTTCATGGATTTGGTGAATCGAATCTTTAGACCGTATCTGGATTAGTTTGTGGTTGTGTTTATAGATGACATTTTGATCTACTCTCGTGGTGAAGCTGAACATGCTGAACATTTGAGACTTGTGTTGCAGACATTGCGAGATAAAAAGTTGTATGCGGAATTCAGTAAATGTGAGTTCTAGTTAAGTGAAGTTAGTTTTCTGGGCCATGTAGTATCAGCATCAGGTATTCGGGTAGATCCGAGCAAAATTTCAGCTATACTAGATTGGAAACCTCTGAAGAATGTTTCTAAAGTCCAAAGCTTTTTGGGACTTGCTGGTTATTATAAATGATTCGTGAAAGGTTTCTTTTTTATAGCAGCCCCGATGACAAGCTATTGTAGAAAGATGTTAAGTTCGAGTGGTCAGAAAAGTGCCAGGAGAGTTTTGATCAGTTAAAAGCCCTGTTGATTGAAGCTCCAGTGCTAGTTCAGCTAAAATCGGGTAAAGAATTTACTATTTATAGTGATGCATCTTTAAATGGTTTGGACTGTGTTTTGATGCAGGAAGGTAAAGTTATAGCTTATGCCTCGAGACAATTGAAGCCACATGAAAAGAACTATCCGACACTCGACCTAGAATTGGCAGCCATTGTGTTCACATTAAAAATTTGGCGTCACTATCTGTTTGGTGAGAAATGACATGTTTATTCTGATCATAAAAGCCTGAAATACTTGATGACTCAGAAAGATCTGAATTTGAGACAACGTCGATGGTTAGAATTGCTAAAAGACTATGAGCTTGTAATTGATTATCATTCGGGCAAGGCTAATGTTGTTGCTGATGCTTTAAGCCGAAAATCATTGTTCGCGTTGCGAGCAATGAATGCACATATGGCCATGTCTGATAATGGATAAATAATAGCTGAATTGAAAGCAAGACCGTTATTTATTCAACAAATTTGTGATGCCCAGAAGATTGATTATTAGTTGATCGTAAAATGAGCTCAGTGTGAGACAGATACTGATTTAGAATTCAGAATTGATGCTAATGACTGTTTGAGATTCAGAGACCGAATATGCGTTCTGAGGAATTCAGAGTTGATTCAGATGATTTTGAATGAAGCTCATAGCAGTCGGTTATCTGTTAATCCAAGTAGTACAAAGATGTATAATCATCTGAAGTAGCTTTACTGGTGGCGTGGTATGAAGCGAGACATTTCTGACTTTGTTACAAGATGTTTAGTCTGTCAACAAGTAAAAGTTGAGCACCAGGTACCTTCAGGATTACTTCAGCCTATCATGATACCTGAGTGGAAATGGGATAGAGTTACTATGGATTTTGTATCTGGTTTACCATTGATACCAAGCAAGAAGGATGTATTTTAGGTTGTTGTGGATAGATTGACTAAATCGGCTCATTTTGTTCCGATACGTACGGATTACTCGCTAGATAAGCTGGCTGAATTATATGTTTCTCAAATTGTGAGATTGCATGGTGTACCTATATCTATTGTTTCGGATAGAGATCCGAGGTTTACATCGCGGTTTTGGAAGAAACTACAACATGTACTAGGTACGAAATTACATTTCAATACTACTTTCTATTCGCAAACAAATGGCCAGTCTGAGCAAATTATTTAGAAACTTGAAGATATGTTGAGATGTTGCATTCTCAAGTTTGAAGGCACGTGGGAACGATACCAACCTCTGATTGAATTTTCCTATAATAACAGCTACCAATCGAGTATGAAAATGGCACCTTATGAGGCTTTGTACAGTCGTAAATGTCGTACACCATTATACTGGACTGAGCTTAGTGAAAATAAGATACATGAGGCTGACTTGATTAGAGAAACTAAACAAAAAGTGAAAGTGATCTGTGAAAGTTTGAAAGCAGCGCCAGATCATCAGAAATCTTATACGGACTTGAAACGTAAAGATATAGAGTTTCAAATCGGAGATAAAGTCTTCTTGAAAGTCTCACCGTGGAAGAAAATACTCAGATTCAGTCGTAAAGGCAAATTGAGTTCGAGGTTTATTGGGCCGTATGAGGTTATAGAGCGTATCGGGCCAGTTGCTTACAGACTATTGTTGCCTCCTAAATTAGAAAAGATTCATAATGTATTCCATGTTTCGATGCTTAGGAGATATCGATCTGATCCGTCACATGTGATTAGTCCGTCTAAGATTGAAATTAAGTTTGACATGACCTACGAAGAAGAACCGATTCGCATTTTGACTCGTGAGATTAAAGAGTTGCGAAATAAGAAAATTCTATTAGTTAAAGTACCGTGGCATAAACACGGTGTTGAAGAAGCAACATGGGAACCAGAAGATGCAATGAGAGAACGCTATCCGAACTTATTCACTGGTAAGATTTTAGGGGACGAAAATCCTTAAGGGGGGAGAGTTGTAACAGCCCGATTTAGACCCTAATTAGAACGTTGGTTTAAGGACCACGAATCCGAGTTAGAAAAATATTTTAAAATTATTTTCTGTATTTATTTTGTGTGAATTTGTATCTGTGAAATTTTCGTGATTTAATTTTTTCGTTTAGATATCCGATTAAATAAAAGGACTTAGGGCTAGTTTGGCAATGCTTTTGAGAACTGCTTTTGAGAAGTGCTTTTGAAAAGTTTGGTTTAAAATTTGAGTGTTTGGTATTGCTGTTAAAAAGTGTCTTTGAGAAATAAAATGTCCATTTTAGACATGATATTATAAAGTAACAAATATGTATTTAAATAATGTTCAAATTAGTTAATATTATGATATTTTAGTAATAATATAAAAAAATAATTTATTATAACTTATTGTTAATATTTTAATATATAATATTAATTTTAAATAATTCTAAGTAATTAATATTAATTATTTATTAAGTTTAATTAGAATATATAAATTATATTTAAATATTTAAATATAATCATTAATTATTTGTAATTAGATATTGACACAATTGTATTATTTTAAAAATGATTTTTTTTATTTTTAATTAAAAATTTTAACACATTTGTATTATTTTGTTTTAAAATGTAATTTGAATATATAACTCATATTAGATATTAACATAACATAGAAAACATAAACCTAACAAATTAAAATATTACATATATTTAGATTAAAGTTCCAGAAAGGGATAATATTTATACCAAATATAAATACTAAAAATTTTACAATAGCATTACAATTTATAGTGAACTCATTAAACTAGAAGCTATAGCATCTCTTGTTAATTCTATTTCAAAACCACTTGAATTGTTTGATTCACCGTCATCATCACCATCATCGTCGTCGTCGTCATCATCATCACTTTCTCGACCATGCACATTTTCTGAGTCAATAATATTCTCATATGCCCTGTTAATATCTTCGTATCCCATTAAATCTGCATCATTTCGACCGACATGTTTTTAGATAAAATTGTGTATCGTCATTGTAGCAACAACAATCATCGTTTGCTTTTCAAAACTATAACTTGGCATATCCCTTAAAATGGCCCATTTTTTTTCAAAACACCAAAAGTTCGTTCAATCACACTACGTAATGATGAATGTGAATGATTGAATATCTCTTTTTTACCAGATACCGGTCTACCTCTACGAAAGTCAGGTAAATGATATCGCTGACCTCTATATGGTCCAAGATAACCTTTCATTTGAGGATATCCAGAATCAACAAGATAATATTTTCCTACATGTCATAATATAACAAACAATTAATTCAAGAATTTTTTTTATAAAAATTATCAATTAAAGAACTTATACTTTATTATTTAAAAAAAAAAGAAATAAATGAAATGTCTGATCATTTGGTGGGTGCGAAAATTTGTATTTTGGATCTCGAATTGCATCAAGAAATATTCTAGTGTCATGTGCCGATCCTTCCCATCCAGCCACGACAAAGGTGAAACACATATTAAAATCACACACTGCCATAACATTTTGAGTCGGGATACATTTTCTTCCAATATAGGGAATTTTTTCATTTGGTGGAAGAATAGTGGCAATATGAGTACCATCAATTGCACCTATGTAATCCTGAACAAATAATCATATTAGTCACGTTCATATTTTTAGTCGAAAAAAATATTAAAATATAATAATATAAGATTAAATTTTAACCTTAAAATGCGGCATATAACTAGAATCATTACGTATTTGTTCGGGTATTGAACTAAAAAAAGGATCTTCGGGTGCAATTAGATCAACGACCATCTTTGAAACTTTCTCAAGCACAATTGCAAAGTATCGACTTATTGTTGATCTAGACCTTTGAAATCTTTCTCGACATTGGGAAACTTTTGAACCGGTGCCCAAGATGTATAAAAAAATTCCCAACATTTCACTAAAATATATGTTTCTTGAAGTTTGCAAGTTGTATCTTGTCTCCAAAACTCTCAACAAACTTGTGAATACAATTTTAGACATTCTAAAATTAATCATACAACGTGATTCGTGACCGTCAAGGATCTCTCGAATCCATGTCTCACCTGACTATTTTGAATCCATGCATGGTTGCTTCAATATATACTTCTCATAATATAATTACACAGAAGAAGATGCAACAACAAATAATCGGTTAAAACATTCTATGCATTGTAAAATCTCTTTCTTTTCCCTTTCATCATCACTTTCATCACCGTTGGAATTCTCAACTATACTCATCACCTGTGAATAAATTTTATATCCAAAATCATATATAAACAACTATTGATAAAACTAATTTAGCATAAATAAGTAGAACATAAATTTAATATCCAAAAATCAAACATAAACAACTATTGATAAAACTAGATTACACATAAATAAGTCAAATATAAATTCAATATCCAAAAACCAAACATAAACAACCATTGATAAAACTAGATTACACATAAATAAGTAGAACATAAATTCAATATCCAAAAACAAACATAAATAACTATTGATAAAACTAGTTTAGCATTGTTGTTTAGTCACATAGTAGATATCTCTGAACCCTAGAAGATCGAAAATTTTTCAACTATCCTCCATTTCCGTCTTAAGCCACAAAGCTCTAATCTTGGGATAATTGATAAAAACATAATTCGCTTGTCCTTATTGAGCAATAATTTAAGTGAGAAAAAGTATAGCAGGCTAGCTTCTGGAACTTCTTCCGCCATGCTATCAAGCACTTTGACTACTTGTGGAATACCATATGGATCTATAACAGGAGTCAAACTAGATGTGGCTTGACTCATATTGTCAGCTGCATTGCATAATTTTTCTATTTGACTGGACAATCTTGCAGCCCCTCCAATTTGCTTTGAGGATTTCTTTCTTCCAATTTTAAAATGTGAACTTGATATCTCAGGTGTTTTTCTTTTTTGACCATTTCCATTAATGTGAACATCATTTGAAATGTGAACATCATTTGAAATCTAAACATCATTTAAAATGTGAACATCATTTCTCACAATTTCTTCCTCATTCTCTTCAGGTATTTCATTGTTAACATCCTCAAAAAAATCACTACGGAGTATACCAGAAGAAGGTTCCCATGCTTTATCACCTGTTGCAACTGTCCCCTTAAACATTTGGTCCAACTTCCCTTCGAATTCAGGATCAATGCCCGATGTTCTAAATTTTTGAGCTTCAGGCACAACCTACATATAAAATAATAGTATAATAATCTCATAAATAAGAAAAAAAACAAAAATATTAAGAATTGTTAATGTACCTTTAGCCTACTCTCCCACCAATCATCCGATGCATCAACAGTTCTTTTTATAGGATTCCACCTTAGACCAGTATCTTCGCCTTTAAGTTTCTTCCAAGCCTTCCATTCTCTTTTTAGGGCATCCCACCTATTTTTAAGTTGTCTTTGTGAATAAGCCTTGCCCGTTTCTTTCTCAAAGTTGGTCATTATTTTCAACCATCCATCTTTTGTAAAATGAGTACCAGGCCTATTGCCTTTCAATATCACTTTAATACAGATATCACAAAATATTTTTGTCAATCTCTTATCCCACATTGCTTTGACTTTTTCACCACTAACTTCAACCAACGAAGTACTCATCTATTGTGTATACGAATATATTCCTTTCAGTCAGTAAAGCAATCAAGAAAATCAAATGTCACATAAGTATAATTTTTTTACGTGTATCAAAATTAATATAGGATCCTAAGATTTTTTTTCTCAATCAAAATCAACTTTCCAAGATCGGAATAATAACCAATAAAGAGAACACAACTAATAATAGCATCAAAAAAAATAAAAAAAGTCAGTATAAACAATATTTTATCAATTGTTATTTTAAAAAAAATAATATAAGGTAAAGAACTGTGAGAGATGATATTCATAATCTTTAGTACCTCAGTTTTTAGGGTATAAAATTATGCAAAAAATTATGACTATTTAATAAATCAAAATGATGACCAAGTATACAACATCTTCCTAGGAATTCCACTTTCATTCATTCCTTTGGTTTCGAACAGATAGAATTTGGTACAGAGAATCGTTTTCTGCTGCATCTTAAAATTCAACCGCTGTAAGCTTGTTTTTGAATATATGGTTTTCAACTTTAAAAAATGAATATAGGATACTTTTTATGCTTTAAGCTGGTAAAGGAAGGTTCATTTCATGAAGAACCCCAAATAAGGAAATCATTTAATTTCTATGAATGTTTAGTCAAAAGGAAAAGTTTTTCTTGGTGTATTTGATTATTTCTCCACTAGTTTTAAGGCCAGTTATTTTATTTTGAATCCCATACATGCGGAAAGAGACAAATAAATATAGGAAGACAAAAAGCAGGGGACTATCTTTTTTTTTTTCATGTTCATACTATTTTATTTCCTTTTCGAGCAAACAACAAGCACATGGAAGTCTATTTATTTTCCATTTATTCCCATTTATTTCCCATTTATTTTAAATTTCACAAAATTGCTATATTATTATCAAGTCACTATTATTAAACATTTAACCAAGTATACAACACCAGTTTACTCAGTAAAGCTTGAAAAAAGAAAAAGTAAAGAACAATTATGCAGAAAGTGGATAGTCTTGCAATAATACTTAAAAGGAAGTCTATCAAACATGAAAGAATGAAATGAAAAGAACCATAATAAGCTCACAAACTTGGGATTTTTACTTTGTCAAGTCCAAGAACCAAAGGCACAAGCAAAAGAGAATAGTTGAAAATAATGTGAAAGAACTTTTTTTATTTCCTAATTATTTCATAAAATCAAACAATCAGAAAATAAATAAAGAGAAGAAGAAGTATTTCACAAAAAAAAAAAAAAAAAGAAGAAGAAGAAAAGAGAGACTCACCTGTCCGAAGTGGAACATATAACCAAAGGAAAGTAAACAAAAGAGAAATGGGGAAACAAAGGGGTCTGCCGTGTATTTGGAAAGAAGAAAAAGGAAGGTTAAAAAAGTAATATAATGCCAAAAGTACTTTTGGCTGAGAAAAAATGGAAAAATTAATGCTTTTTCATCTATGGAAAAGTGATTATTTTAAGCTGAAAAAGTGGCAAAAATGGAGGTTGTTCTTTAATGCTTTTAACAAAAAAGGACTTTTTTGGCAAAAGCCCATCAAATAAGCATAGCCGAATAGGGCCTTAATCGCGTAAAATAAAAATTAAGTGGTAATTTGTATAAGGTCCAAATTACTAATGGTTTTCTAATTTGGAGTCTTTATGATGAAATTAATCCATTTATATGATGTTGGACGGTATTGGACATAGGTTATTAATATTATTATTTCATTAAGGGTAGTTAGGTAAAATAGTAATAATTTAATATATATGTTAATATATCATAAAAAAATAAGCTATAATCACATTATTTTCTTTGTTCTTACACCGATTATAAAAAAAAGAAACAAATAAAGAAGAAGGACTAGGTCCGGCCATTTTTTTCATCTTGATTCAAGGTTCGTTCTTAGTCGGTTTTTGATAATTTCTACGTTTTTGAGATCGTTGCTTCGAGTACTACAAAACCCAAGCTTTAATTTTTTATTTTGATGAATATTTTGAGTTGTGCCATTGTTGATAGTTTGTGATTTTTGTTTTTTGATGATGAAAAATGAAAGATGTTTTGGATTAACATGTTTTGTATTGGAATTTTTGATGATTTTGGGTAATTGGGACTAAATTGTAAAAATAATAATTTGAGGGACTAAAACATGAAATTAATAAAATATATGGACTTGAATGAACATTAGGGATATTTGGCCAAACATGGGTACCTTGAAATTTTATGTATTTTGTGTTTTGTGCAGTAGGGACTAAATTGTAAAATTTGAAAATGTTAGGGGTAAAATCGTAATTTTCCCATTTATGTGTTTTTGGAATAAATTGAATGAAAATATGTTTGAATGAACTTAATTCGAATATGTCTAGATCAAGAACCAAAGAAATCGGATTTGGATCGAGGAAAAACAAAAGTTGTCAACTAGCTGCCTGATTCCGTTTTGTATCGTCCGAGGTAAGTTTATAAGCAAATAGACGTGTTTATTGGTAATTCAATGTTATATTTATATGCTGATATGAAATGTTAGAATTTAAATATGCTATGGCCGAACATGATTAAATTTGGCTATTACACTTCCGAGTTCGATTCGACCGAAATACGAAGTCCGAAAGCCCCGTATGAACCTTAGGAATAGCTAGGATATATATGTCATGACATAGGATTTTGATATATGTGTGCGAGTAAGACCATGGCATCGATTTGTGATTCTGATATGTGTTTACGAGTAAGACCCTATCTGGGACAGTGGCATCGATATGTGGCTACATGTAAGACCACGTCTGGGACGTTGGCATTGTACGATTTATATAATTATCTGAGTGTCCTATCCAATTTCGAATGGTTCATCGACCAAAGTTAAATCGTGTACAGATCGTATAATACAAGCTAAATGGTTAGGTATGAGTTAACTTGATATCTACTTAAGATAAGGTAAGAAAGTACTTTGGATATGTGATATAAATTGTGTACAATGCAAATGAAGAATCCATGTGTATTTGGTATGTGTACTCGGCTTGTGAATAAATAATTTGTGTAGTATTGAAATGTTACTTAATATGTGTATATATAATATGTGTATTCAGCTACCAAGATTTTAATTATACATGAGATGTCATTTGATGATTCTTATGTTGTATAAATGAGTAAATGGATGTGTGGTTATTTATGACCCTTTGATTGGAAGTTAATTTATAAGGTGTTAAATGATCATATGTGTATTCGAATTAGGTGGATAATGGTCAATGAAGAATGTATTATATACAGAATTTACAAGTTTGAGGTCAAGCATGAAAATGTTAATGCATTTCATTTAGTTAACATGAGTCAATTATGATATTGAGTTGTTTATTTGCTTATGACTTATTAAGCTTTGATACCTTACCTTGTGTGCTATGTTTACTCTGTTTTATAGATCTTGAAGTCAAGCTACAAGCTCGGGATTGTCAGCCAAGTTCATCACACTGTCTACTACTTTGGTACCTTTAAGCTAAACTTAAATTATGGCATGTATAGACTGGATTTTGGCTTAACTACTTTGAAATGTGTTTGTATATTATCCATGCGAAAATGGCTTTACTACCTTGCTTGATTTTGTTTTCAAATTAGTTATGGTTTAAATCTATTTTGGGTCATGTTACCGTAAGTTATGAATAATTATAAGTGGTGCTATATGATTCTATATCAAGGTTGGTTTATGACATAGTAAATAACATGTTAGATTTGATCATAAGCATGTTAGATTAGATTGGATGTGATTGAGTTAAGATAAAATATACATATGTGAAATTGCTTTGTATGCTTTGGTTTAGGTTTGTATATGCATAAATATAATACTTAGTAAGCCTAGATTTAAATATTACCATTCGATAATGAAAGGTAATAGGTATTAAATACATTTTTAAAATAGTTTTGGTTAATTATTTGGCATGTGCGCATAAGTTAAGTGTGGCAATAAATTTTGGATAAATGAGCATTAGTTATATGTATAGAAATATGATTTGTTAGTAGGTACGGCCATATATTATAGCACCAATGATGCATATGCGATTTTTAATTTAAATTTTGTACTATGAATTCTTCTAGTTTATATAAGAGTGTATGCAAAGGTTGTTATTTGTGATTTAATGGCAGCTTATTAATATAATGAATTTTGCATGAACGATATTAAATTATAATTAGGGTTTTTAAAAGGATTTTTGCTAAATGGTAATAGGTGTTTGAGCTTTATATATATATTGAGTCTCTTATGTGATGGTGATTATTAAATTGAAATTATAATTTGCTTTATAGTTCTATTCGGTTATGTTTAGTTATACCTACTTACATATTCATATATATAATGAGTGAATTAAATAACCTTAGTGCATGACCCATGAATAACTTAATAATTAAAACTGTAATGCCACATGAATAAATAAAAAAGGAAGGTAATGACATTTGTTTTATTTAGTGCAAGACTTGTGCATACGCGCGACATATATAAAACAAGTCTAATATTCAATAATGAAGCTATGGATGTGTTCCATGTTCTATATACATATACAATTTTTAACTTATACATACATTTTGGATTATACATTATTTATGTTGTGTTGTGCATCATAAATTTCTTTTAAGATTTGATATTGAATTGAGTTAGAAACATATATGTGATCTGAAAACTGGAATTGAAATTTATAATGAACGTTTGTATGAATAATTGTATGATCAGTAATACCTCAGATTCCTAATCCGGCGACGGATACGGGCTAGGGGTGTTACACAGGGCCCGAATATATGACTACTTTTGTATTGAGCTCGCCTAAAGCCCAAACTGATAATGCCACTGTCAATAAAAAGGTCTTAGGCCCAGACTATATTTGCACAATGTATGTCTGACTATCTATTAGTAAGGGATTACACATTGAGTTTTGGTGTAACACCTCAAACCCAGCCCAAATGTTATGACCGAATCTAGTGTGTCACATTGAAGTGTTTTAGCGAAAATCGTGTTTTCATTGAAAACCCTTCTTAAAATAAAAGAAACCTTAATTAACTTAAAAAAACACACCCTTTCAGTTACAAAAACCTTGTTGAAACATTTGATTTAAGAAAACTTATCATTTAAAAATTTAATTGCGGAAACGTAGAAAACATACTATAATTTAGAAAGCCCATGTTCAACTTCTTGTAATTACATTGAAAATAATAATAATTCAATTAATAATAACACAATAAAAACCTTATCACAATCCGGTTTGGAACATACTTAAAAAGAAGTAGAAACTTAAATGCTTGAAAAAAAAAACCCAAGTCCAAATCATCTTGCTAGCTGGCCACCTAGAGTCCTTCCTGTAACGCCCCCACACCCGAGACCGTCGCCGGAGTCGAGTATGAGGTGTTACTAAGCTTAATTTAACATTTTTAGAACATTGGATTATTTATTTCTACATTCACAGCTTTCAAGCTACTTGCGTCATAGTCACAAGAAAAATTATATCTCGAGTTACAAAACTCAAAATCAAAATCCGTAAATTTTCCCTGAATCTAGACTCATATACGTATCTACTAATTTTTTTCTAGAATTTTTGGTTGGATAAATTAGTACATTTTATTAGTTAAATTTACCCCTGTTTCAGGACGTGACTGAACTGACCTCTGTTTACTACGAACCATATTTCTTTTTTTAAAAAATTCATATGATTATGAGATTTCTTTCTTCAGAAACTAGACTAAATAAGGATTCTGAGGATATAAAATAAACCACCTAATTATATCTATAAAATTTATGGTGAATTTCTAAATTTGGAACAGGGGATCCAGAAACTGCTCTGACCCTGTTTCGCTAAAATTCAAATATCTTCTAACATATAATTCCTTTACCTGTTTCATTTGTTTCATGTGAAACTAGACATATTAATATTCAATTTCATATTTAATCCATCACCTAATTCGATTTCTATGATTTTTAGTAAATTTTCAAACTCACATCAGTGTTGCTGTAATGTTCTGTTTATGGCAAATTTCATCTTTTTTATGAGTTTTCATGAATTAAGTGTCCTAATAACTTTCCATAACATCAAACATAATCTAAACTAACCATTTCCATAATTTATCATTATCAAGCATTTCTTCAACCATTCCATCACCATACCATAAGATCATTTACACAAAATAGGTATATTGCTATACATGCCATACTTAAATTTACAAGCCATTTACCAAAAAGTCTTCCGGATAGTGTGACTGAGCCTTCGACCTATCCCGACTCCTGAGCTGGCTTGTCCAAAACTACAATGAGTAAGAAGAATGGAGTAAGCATAAATGCTTAGTAGGTTCATATGCAAATAATAAGTAACATAACAAACAATCATATCAATCAAAATTAGCATGCATCACCAAAACACATATCACATTTCTAATCATTTTTCATCATCTTATTACCTTATCGTGGTTGTATCAATACTCAACCCGAAGGTTAAATACATACCTGTCCAAAATATCCATTTCACATCACTTACCAATACGTCTCTTTACATCTCGATTATTCCTCCATTTGAGTAAAACTTTACCCGTTGAACACATCGGAATATAATTCGGATACATGGATAACTTGCACATAAGTGCCATATATGCAATCAAGCAATCATGTAACCCGCCCATAAGCGAACTCGGACTCAACTCAACGAGCTCGGGCGTTCGCATCTATAAGTGAACTCGGACTCAACTCAACGAGTTCGGATGCCTAGTTACATCTCACGAACTCGGACTCAACTCAACGAGTTCGGACATTCGCATCCATAAGTGAACTCGGACTCAACTCAACGAGTTCGGATGCTCAACCATCCTAGTGACATGTCACTTGTATCCTAATCTATTTCTAAGGTTCAAACGGGATTTTCTTCGAACACATATCCTTGTCGTCTTCCGTAGAATGCCGAGATCAATACTCGGTAACAATTATATTTAACAAGTAGCTCACATAATTTGCATTTTATTCGAAAATAACCACAAAGCATATATTTCATGATAAAAATCAGCATATCATATAATTAACATCAATGACTTAAAGTAACAATTTTGCTACATTATTTACACATGAACTTACCTTGGTACCAAAATACAAAGATTTTGCAATTTAGTCCACAATCTTTTCTTTTCCTCAATTGGGGTCGATTCCACGTCTTTTTTGATCTAAAATAACACATTTAGCTTATTTAATACTCACATTATCAAATTAATCCTTAATTCAAATTTTAACAAAATTACAATTTTACCCCTAAACTTTTGCATATTTACACTTTTGCCCCTAGGCTCGGGATTAAACTTTATTCCTTATTCTTATGTTTTATAACATGCTTATCACTTTTCCCTTCTATGGCAACATCAAATTCTCACTCTAACATGTACTTGTGACTATTAGGTATTTTTACCGATTAAGCCCTTTTACTCGTTTTTGCTTAAAATCGAGTAGTACAAGTTGTCTTAGATAATTTAAAACTTCATATTCTATCATAAAACATCAAAATACACAAATTTTACCTATGGGTATTTTTTCCAAATATAACCCCTAGGTTAAATTATTGCTAACATAAGCTTAATCGAGCTACCGGGATCTCAAAAACGTAAAAATCATTAAAAACGGGGCTTAGAATCACTTACTATGAAGCTTAAAAGTTGAAGAAACCCTAGCTATGGTGAGAGTGAAATTTCGGCAGCAACTAAATGAGGAAGATGACCATTTTGTGTTATTTTTCCCATTTTATTTCATTAAATATCCAAATGACCAAAATGCCCTTAATACCTTTCTTTGAAAATTTTCATGTACAAGCCCATTTTTGTCCAAAATTTTAGAAATTGGTCAAATTTATATTTAAGACCTCCTAATTAATATTTCAAAGCAATTTCATACTAAAAACTTCTAGAATGCAAGTTTTGCAACTTTTTCGATTTAGTCCCTAATTTTAATTTAAGCACTTTATGCATAAAATTTCTTCACAAAATATTCATACAATCATGCAATCATATCATAAACCTCAAAATAATTATAAAATAATTATTTCTATCTCGAATTTGTGGGCACGAAACCACTATTCCGATTAGGCCCTAATTCGGGATATTACAACTCTCCCCCCTTTAAGGATTTTCGTCCTCGAAAATCTTACCCGTAAACAGATGTGGGTATTGATTTCTCATAGTTTCTTCGGATTCGCATGTAGCTTCTTCTACTCCATGCTTTTGCCACAACACCTTCACAAGTGCAATATTTTTATTCCTTAGTTGTTTGACCTCTCAAGCTAAAATCTTAATCGGTTCTTCTTCGTAAGTCATATCTGGTTGTAGTTCAATTTCTGTCAGTGAAACTACATGTGAAGGATCCGAACGATACCGGCGTAACATAGATACGTGGAACACATCATGAATCTTCTCTAATTCTGGTGGTAATGCTAGCCGATATGCTATCGGTCCAACTTTTTCAATTATTTCATACGGCCCGATAAAATGCGGACTTAATTTGCCCTTCCGTCCAAATCTAAGAACTTTCTTCCACGGAGACACCTTTAAAAATACTTTATCACCAACTTGAAATTCAATGTCCTTTCGTTTTAAATCTGCATAAGATTTCTGTCTATCCGAAGCAGCTTTCAAACAATCTCGAATTACCTTCACTTTTTCTTCATTTTCTTTTATTAGATCAACTCCATAAATCTGATTTTCCTTGAGTTCAGTCCAATACAAAGGCGTTCGACACTTATGACCTTACAATGCTTCATAAGTTGCCATTTTCAAGCTCGTCTGATAACTATTATTGTAAGCAAATTCTACCAACGGTAAATATTTTTCCCAACTTCCTTGAAATTTCAATACACAACATCTGAGCATATCTTCAAGAATCTGAATTACTCTCTCTGATTGTCCATCAGTTTGTGGATGAAAAGCAGTACTGAAATTTAACTTTGTACCTAACGCGTCTTGCAACTTTTGCCAAAACCGTGAGGTAAACCTTGGATCTCTATCTAAAATAATCGACAACAGTATTCCATGTAGTCTAACAATTTCTCTAATATACAGTTCAGCCAACTTGTTAAGAGAATAATCCGTGCGCATACGTGATAAAATGAGTCGACTTAGTTAATCATCAACTATTACCCGGATGGCATCTTTCTTTCCCGAGTCAATGGCAATCCCGATACAAAATCCATAGTAATCCGATCCCATTTCCATTCGGGAACCATAATAGGTGAAGTAATCCCAAGGCACTTGGTGTTCAAATTTCACCGTTGACAAATTAAGCATTTAGACACAAACTCGATATATCTTTTTCATTCCATTCCACCAATACATTTTCTTCAAGTCATTATACATTTTCGTACTACCTGGATGAATCGAGAAACAACTACTATGTGCTTCTGTAGGATCTTTTGAATCAATTCCTCATTCTTAGGTACACAAATCCGATCTTTAAACATTAAGCACCCATCGAACCAATTCAAATCGACTCTGTATCAACTTCACACTGCTTTCTCTTGGCTTGCAAATCTTAATCATCTTTCTGAGCTTCAGAAATCTCTTGTAAAAACATTGGTTTTGCTCTTAACTCTGCTAGAATCGAACCATCATCTGACATTTTTAACTGAGTGTTCATAACTCTCAATGCAAACAACAACTTTCTGCTTAAAGCATCGGCAACCACATTCGCTTTTCCCGGATGATAATCAATAACAAGCTCGTAATCTTTCAATAACTCTAACCATCTTCGCTGTCTTAAATTCAAGTCTTTTTGTGACATCAAGTACTTAAGACTTTTATGGTCGGTATATACCCTGCACTTTTCACCAAACAAATAATGTCGCCAAATCTTTAAAGCAAACACCACCGCAGCCAATTCCAAATCGTGAGTAGGATAATTCCTCTCATGAGGTTTTAACTGCCTCGAAGCATAAGCCACCACTTTTCCTTCTTGCATGAGCACACACCCCAAACCATTTAGAGAAGCATCACTATACACCACAAATTCTTTACCTGATTCGGGCTGTACTAACACTGGTGCCTCTGTTAATAACTTTTTCAATTCTTCAAAACTCTGTTGACATTCCTCCGTCCATTCAAATTTAACATCCTTTCGGAGTAATCTAGTTATAGGAGCAGCAATTATGGAAAATCCATTTACAAACCGCCGATAATACCCAGCTAGCCCCAAGAAACTTCTAACTTCAGTTACATTTTTCGGTGGTTTCCAATCAACAATGGCTGAAATTTTACTAGGATCAACTAGTATACCATCACCTGAAACACTATGACCCAAAAATCCAACTTCCCGGAGCCAAAATTCACTTTTACTAAACTTAGCATACAGCTGTTTATCTCTCAAAGTTTGCAAAACTATCCTCAAATGCTCAGCATGCTCTGTCTCATCTTTTGAATAAATTAAAATATCATATATAAGGACCACAACAAATTTGTCCAAGTATGGACGAAATATGTGATTCATTAAATCCATAAACACAGCAGGAGCATTTGTCAACCCGAATGGCATAACTAAAAATTCATAATGACCGTACCTTGTTCTAAAAGCAGTTTTAGGCACATCCGACTCTTTTACCCGCAGTTGGTAATACCCAGATCTCAAGTCAATCTTTGAAAACCATGTCGCTCCTTTTAGCTGATCAAACAAATCATCAATTCTTGGCAACGGATACTTATTTTTGATTTTCACCTTGTTTAACTGCCGATAATCAACACACAACCTCATAGAACCATCCTTCTTTTTCACAAATAACACGGGAGCACCCCAAGGTGAAAAACTCGGTCTCATAAAGCCTTTATTATTCAACTCTTGCAACTGTGACTTTAATTCCTTCAACTCTGCTGGTGCCATTCTATATGGAGCAATTGAGATCGGAGTTGTTCCCGGTATCAAATCAATACCAAATTCTACTTCCACGATCGAGGCAAACCCGCAATTCTTCCGGAAATACGTCCGCAAATTCACACACAACCTAAGACTCGATTCAACTTTCTTTTCAACTTTTTTGTATTAATTACATACGCCAAATAAGCTTCATAACCCTTTCTCGGATATCTTTGAGCCGACATTGAAGAAATCACACTAGGCAATGCCTCCGATTTATCCGATTCAACCATAAAATTTTCACCACTTTCACACTTTAATTCTATAACCTTTTCTTTGCAATTTATTATAGCATCATGCAATGTCAACCAATCCATACCCAAAATAACAACAAACTCATCAAACGGCAACAACATCAAGTCGGCCGGAAAGTAATGACCCCGAATCATTAAAGGACATTTCTTACATACTTTATCAACAATCACACATTTGCCTAACGGATTCGACACTCTAATCATAAATTCTGTGTTCTCAACAGGTATATTCATACTAGACACCAATTTCATGCACACATATGAATGAGTAGAACCGGGATCAATCAAAGTAATAACATTAACATTATAGAGAGAAAATGTACCGGTAATCACATCAGGTGAGGAAGCATCTTCGCGCGCTTTAATAGCATAAGTCCTAGCCGGAGCCCTTCCTTTAGGTCTAACTGGTGCATCTCTGGCTACATTCTTACTGCTTGCTTCGCTCCCAACTTTTCTTGGATATCTTCCTCTCGAATCCGCCCCACTTGTTTTTGTATTCTGAAATTTTTCTTTTTCAGCTCTCTCTGGGCAATCTCTAATAAAATGATCCGGAGAACCACATCGAAAACATTCATTTGCTCTGCACGGACCAAAATGATTCCTACCACACCGCCGCACTTCGTGTTTAACAAATCTCGAATTCCCTACACTTGCCGCCAAGTAGTCCGGGACTTAGGACCCACATTTTGCTTCTTATAATTCCCATATGATTGCCCAGTGAAAGCTTGGGAACGAGGATTCATATTTCTTGACTTTCCAGTTCTTTGTGAGAATGAACCGCTCATCGGTCTTTTCTTCCAATTTTTAGTCTCGGCTTCTACCTTTTCTTCTCTTTAAGTAGTTCTTCACCTTTTGCAAGCTCGATCAACCAATACTACCATTTCTTTTAATTCAAGAATTCCAACAAATACCTTGATGTCTTCGTTGAGCCCATCTTCAAATCGTCGGCACATCTTGGCCTCTGTGGAACATACTCTCTGGCATACTTACTTAATCGAACAAACTCTCTTTCATATTCTCAGAATCACATATTACCTTGCTTCAACTCAAGAAATTCTTTACGCTTCTGATCAATAAATCTTTCACTAATATATTTCTTCCGAAACTCTTCTTGAAAGAATTCCCAGGTTATTCTCTCTTTCGGTACCACCGAAATCAAAGTCTTCCACCAATTATAGGCTGAATCCCTCAACAAAGATATAGCACATTTCAAACATTCTTCAGGTGTACAAGATAATTCATCAAATACCCGGATAGAATTTTCAAGCCAGAACTCTGCTTTCTCGGCATCATCATCAATATTTGCCTTAAATTCTTCAGCCCCTTGCTTGTGGATTCTGTCAACTGGAGTTCTATGAAATTTCATCAGATCCATACCTTGAGGCATCGAGGGTACAGGTTGAGGAATTGGGGGAGGTGGGGGAGGTTGTACATTTGGGTTCGTACGAACGAACTCAGTGTACCATGCACTCATCATTTGGAGAAAGGCTTCCCGACCCCTTTCTCCTCCTCCCTGACCAACAGTAGGAGGTGGATTTTTAGTGGGCGCTACTCCTTCAGCCGGAGCTGGTGCATTACTCTCTACTTCATCTGCCACAGCTAGATCGGGATCCATTTACTATAAAAAAAATCATTTAAAAAGGTCAGAAGTCGTCACACTATCATAATTTATACATTTGGCATGTATAGCAATCCGTACATACAACACGTAGTCCGAGAACTGACTAAACCTGCTCTGATACCACAAAATGTAACGCCCCCACACCCGAGACCGTCGCCGGAGTCGAGTATGAGGTGTTACTAAGCTTAATTTAACATTTTTAACATTGGATTATTTATTTCTACATTCACAGCTTTCAAGCTACTTGCGTCACAGTCACAAGAAAAATCATATCTCGAGTTACGAAACTTGAAATAAAAATCCATAAATTTTCCCTGAATCTAGACTCATATACCTCTCTACTAATTTTTTTCTATAATTTTTGGTTGGGCCAATTAGTACAGTTTATTAGTTAAAGTTACCCCTATTTCAGGACTTGACTGAACTGACCTCTGTTTATTCCGAACCATATTTCTCTCTGTAAAAAATTCATATGATTATGAGGTTTCTTTCTACTGAAACTAGACTCAATAATTATTCTTAGGATATAAAATAAACCACCTAATTATATCTGTAAAATTTATGGTGAATTTCTAAAGTTGAAACAGGGGATCCAGAAACTGCTCTGACCCTGTTTCGCTAAAATTCAAATATCTTCTAACATATAATTCCTTTACCTGTTTCATTTGTTTCATGTGAAACTAGACATATTAAGATTCAATTTTATATTTATTCCATCACCTAATTCGATTTCTATGATTTTTAGTAAATTTTCAAACTCACATCAGTGTTGCTGCAATGTTCTGTTTATGGCAAATTTCATCTTTTTTATGAGCTTTCATGAATTAAGTGTCCTAATAACTTTCCATAACATCAAACATAATCTAAACTAACCATTTCCATAATTTATCATTATCAAGCATTTCTTCAACCATTCCATCACCATACCATAAGATCATTTACACAAAATAGGTATATTGCTATACATGCCATACTTAAATTTACAAGCCATTTACCAAAAAGTCTTCCGGATAGTGTGACTGAGCCTTCGACCTATCCCGACTCCTGAGCTGGCTTGTCCAAAACTAAAATGAGTAAGAAGAAGGGAGTAAGCATAAATGCTTAGTAGGTTCATATGCAAATAATAAGTAACATAACAAACAATCATACCAATCAACATTAGCATGCATCACCAAAACACATATCACATTTCTAATCATTTTTCATCATCTTATTACCTTATCGTGGTTGTATCAATACTCAACCCGAAGGTTAAATACATACCTGTCCAAAATATCCATTTCACATCACTTACCAATACGTCTCTTTACATCTCGAGTATTCCTCCATTTGAGTAAAACTTTACCCGTTGAACACATCGGAATATAATTCAGATACATGGATAACTTGCACATAAGTGCCATATATGCAATCAAGCAATCATGTAACCCGCCCATAAGCGAACTCGGACTCAACTCAACGAGCTAGGGCATTCGCATATATAAGTGAATTCGGACTCAAATCAACGAGTTCGGATGCCTAGTTACATCTCACGAACTCGGACTCAACTCAACGAGTTCGGACATTCGCATCCATAAGTGAACTAGGACTCAACTCAACGAGTTCGGATGCTCAACCATCCTAGTGACATGTCACTTGTATCCTAATCTATTCCTAAGGTTCAAACGGGATTTTCTTCGAACACATATCCTTGCCGTCTTCCGTAGAATGCCGAAATCAATACTCGGTAACAATTATATTTAACAAGTAGCTCACATAATTTGCATTTTATTCGAAAATAACCACAAAGCATATATTTCATGATAAAAATCAGCATATCATATAATTAACATCAATGACTTAAAAATAACAATTATGCCACATTATTTACACATGAACTTACCTTGGTACCAAAATACAAAGATTTTGCAATTTAGTCCACAATCTTTTCTTTTCCTCGATTGGGGTCGATTCCACGTCTTTCTTGATCTAAAATAACACATTTAGCTTATTTAATACTCACATTATCAAATTAATCCTTAATTCAAATTTTGGCAAAATTACAATTTTACCCCTAAACTTTTGCATATTTACACTTTTGCCCCTAGGCTCGGGATTAAACTTTATTCCTTATTATTATGTTTTATAACATGCTGATCACTTTTCCCTTCTATGGCAACATCAAATTCTCACTCTAACATGTACTTGTGACTATTAGGTATTTTTACCGATTAAGCCCTTTTACTCGTTTTTGCTTAAAATTGAGTAGTACAAGTTGTCTAACATAATTTAAAACTTCATATTCTATCATAAAACATCAAAATACACAAATTTTACCTATGGGTATTTTTTCCAAATATAAACCCTAGGTTAAATTATTGCTAACATAAGCTTAATCGAGCTACCGGGATCTCAAAAACGTAAAAATCATTAAAAACGGGGCTTAGAATCACTTACTATGAAGCTTAAAAGTTGAAGAAACCCTAGCTATGGTGAGAGTGAAATTTCAGCAGCAACTAAATGAGGAAGATGACCATTTTGTGTTATCTTTCCCATTTTATTTCATTAAATATCCAAATGACCAAAATGCCCTTAATACCTTTCTTTGAAAATTTTCATGTACAAGCCCATTTTTGTCCAAAATTTTAGAAATTGGTCAAACTGCTATTTAAGACCTCCTAATTAATATTTCAAAGCAATTTCATACTAAAAACTTCTAGAATGCAAGTTTTGCAACTTTTTCGATTTAGTCCCTAATTTCAATTTAAGCACTTTATGCATAAAATTTCTTCACAAAATTTTCACACAATCATGCAATCATATCATAAACCTCAAAATAATTATAAAATAATTATTTCTATCTCGGATTTGTGGTCACGAAACCACTATTCCGATTAGGCCCTAATTCGGGATATTACACTTCCAAACATCGAACCTTCTTCTGAGCGTCACCTGAAAATAAAATTAAAGAGGGGGTGAGTTTTCGCAAACTCAGTGTGTACAACCCTCGACAAAAACAAGCATTCACAAAAAAACATCATTCATCAATCATGCAATGCAATCCCATCCAAGTTATCCATCCGCTACAAACCGGCTCCGTCCCCCGTCACACCATGTGGGGATATAAATATCGACCCACCCAACCCACACACTATGGTAGCCCAGTTGCGGAACTAGGTTCATTTACATATTAGGCTTTAAAAGCCATCGGTGGATCCACGATTGTCAAGCAACCATACGATCCTCATATTCTTCCTCCGTTCCATAATTCCCAACCTATATGCAACCTAAGCAGAATATCATATGCATGCATGTCGCATCCACAAAACTTACATTCAACACCTAAGGGTATTTTGGTCATTTTCGCCCTTAGGGGCATTTCGGTAAATTTTCCCTTAATTACAGTTTTCACTTACCTTGGCCTATTAACAAGTCTCGTGAGCTAAGATGAATGAATACTATGCACCAGGTAAGATTCCAGAAAAGAGGAGGTGAGTCATTAAGACCGCTTAAGTACCAAGCTCTCCCTAGAATCCAATCCTAGACATGCATATACCCGTTGCCACACATTAACCCTATGATTTGTCCATGGTCGCAAATAATTAATTAAGTCTTATTTGGATATCATATACTAGGCCCAAAACCCCTTACAGAGCCCAATCAAATTCACATGCCTGGATCTGGCCCATTAAGCCAACCATATTCATATGGCCCATTAGGCCCAAATCACCTATATATGGCCCATTAGGCCCAAATCACATTTATATGGCCCGTTAGGCCCAGTCACATTCATATTCATGCTCACATACAAATTCCTATCACAAAGCATCAATATTCAGTTTTTGCCTATTATGGGCCCAACAACCCATCTGACCCATTTAGCCCATCTGGCCCATATGACCAAATCACAACCCAAGTCCACAGAATCGCCCGTGGGCCTCAGGCAACCTATCGGTTTCCCCCTTACGAGTTTTCACGCACTCACAAGACTACCGTAGCCAAACTTTCGGTTTTCGGTATTTTGGCTTTTTGGCTTTTCAGCTTTTCGGCTTTTGCTGAATCATTGTGTGTGTGCAGTGTATGTACACACCTTCAGCTTTATATCAAGTTATCATAGGGTAGAAGTACACACCTTATCAACTTGAGTACTAAGTATTCATAATCGCCCGAACCTATATTCAACGTTATACTCCATCAGTCACATCTCATTAATTCAAAATAAATCCACTACTTACTGAAGAACAACCTATACTTGCCTTGACTAGATTGATCGACTGTGATCTGCCTATGTAACTCGAAATCTGACATAGTCCCCCTTCCACATCCAGACAGAAAGTCCCTAACGGCTGACACCTTACATCACTTAAACTTGGGAGCCTCTATCCCAACCTCTCTGCTAGAACCCCCTTTTTCCATCAGTGATCACACTCTTGAATGAAAGGTAGAAAAGAGAGAAATAAATGGAGAAACCGTAGGTTAACGAAAGTTTTGGAAAGAATAAAAAAAATCGGCTTTTAAGAGTGTAGAAATGAAAGAACTTTGAAATATTTAACAAAAGCCGAAGAAGATCTAATTCACTTACCGATTGCGAGATCGCTTGCCAACAAGAAATCAAACCTCCAAAGTGTATGAATCGACTTTTAAATGAAAAAGAAACAGTCGGCTAAGTTGAAGCGGGAAGAGGTTGATTCAATTAAAATAGGGAAGAAAAGATCAAGAGTTTGGCTTAAAAAAAAGATGAGGTGATATGCGATTGAATAACACAAAACAACAAATGCCCTTACTTGCCCATACGACACACATATTTATACTAAAAATAAATAAATAAATAAATAAAAATACACCTACACTCTTCAATCGATGTAAACTCGTCAAGATAATTCCCTTTAAATTCTCCAATTTTATCACCATCATATCTACACTTAATCCTCATCCTAATCCCCTTGATTTTAGCCAAAAATTCCAATTTGAATTGCATTAAAATGCTTCCACCATACAGCACGCAAAAATTAAATTCTCCCTTTGCGTGCGCCACCACTCAAACTCCAAACCTCAAGGTTACTTTACCTCCCAACACGCTGCTAGCCACTGCACCACATCCTTTCTTAAGCTATCATTCGGTCACAATTAATTATAAGGCTTATATGCCTAAGCTTCAGTTTAAAGAATAAAAATTTAAACCTTTGCTAGGCCTGGGATTTGAACTTGCTCCCTCTCATAACCATAGCACACTTCATGCCACTGCATTACAGGCGCTCTTGTGCTATATTCCATCCCTAACTATTTTTAAGGCCTATTAACCCGCAACCAGGTTATCCTAAAAATATTTGTTACAATTCAGATTCGAACCCCTGATTTCTTAGCTGCACTACACGTCCCTTGCCACCAAGCCACAAGCTCCTTTGTGTTGTTTCTCCTCCCCAATTAATTATAAAGCCTTTCTGCCGACCTCCAGGTTGTCTAAAAAAACTCACAACTTTTGCTCATGCTGTGACTTGAAAATAGCACCTCTCCTTACTCCTAACGCCATCATGCCACTAGGCCAAGCATATCCTTGTGTCAAATTTCCACCTAACATATTTATAAGGCCTAAACGCTAGCTTCCCTACAATTCTTATGCGCAATAAAATTTTTTTGCCAAGGCCAAGACTTGAACCCTGGACCTCCTGCTTACTACCCACGCCTTTTGCCACTAGGCCACATGCTTCCTTATGTCAAATTTTACCAGGCCTTATTAATAAGCCTTCCACTTAATGCTCAGGGTTCTTTAGAAAAAAAATGCAAAATTTTGCTAAAGCCCTGGATTGAACCCAGGACTTTTCTTACACTTCCTACACTTCCTAAATTACTTAACAATTAAATTAAACACACAATTATAAAATATTTAAACACATTTCTTTTATTCCAGCCGCCTTCTAACCGATCCCAAACCCAAGGCTCATTACTTCTAGGCCCAAATTTAGGGTGTTACATTTGGTAAACTCACCCATCCGTTTATCTATGTAGGAAATCCTTGGCCGGATTGGTGCTACGAAGGACTCGAAGGTGGCCACACAATAGTTTACGCTCCCATATTTATCTTTTAATTTATAAGTAGTTTAATTTAGGTATTTTTATGTAATAAGGCCTCTCTGGATTTTATTTTTAATTTGGAGATTTATATTTGTTTTGCTTTAATACTACTAGCAGTAGGAAAACATGCGGGTTTTTAAAAAGATAAATGCTTTTCAAAAAATACCACGAATACGTAAACGGTTTTAAGAGCTACCACAAGAAAACAACATTTTACAAGTAAACGCTAGTACGCAACTATTTTAAAAAGCTTCCGCTACAAATGAGATTTTGAAATTAATAACGTTTTAAGGTAAAAACTTTTGAAAATGACGCAAGTTTTAAAATCATCTTTTAGATCACACAAAGAGGCTTAATAAAGATTGGGCTTTACAAACGATATCATGCTTTACGAAAAACACTTCAATGTGACATCGCCAGATTCGGTCATAACGTCTAGGCCGAGTTTGGGGTGTTACATTTAATGGTATTAGAGCCAAGTTACAAAACTCGGCTGTGGATTTGGGTTTCTTCTAAAAACTTGGAATTTTTGAAAAGAACTGTTTCAAATGATTTGAAATTATTTTAAAATGTTTTTACTGAATGTGTGGTACACTGAGTGTCCGCATCGATCCTTTAAGTTCTCTCTGAAACATTGTATTTTGCTTTTGACTAAAACTGCCATAGGTAGGATTACTGAGACTACTTTAGGTAGTAAAAGTGTACTAAAACTCTCTAGTTAGAGTAAACTACGAAACGTAGTAAGACTGAGAACTACGAAAACAAACTCTGAGATAATATTGTTCATAAAATATCTGTAATAAACACTGGAACTGTAAACTGATGCGTAAAACTGTTAACAAAGATAAAATGCAATTCGATAATAAACATTGGAGGTACTCATGGACGGGGTACAAGAGGCTGCGGCGGAGGCCGGAGAGGTACTCGAGCTAGGTCTCATGATCGTGCGGCTGAGTATTGGATTGATGCATTTTTTTAGTCTATCTATACATTGTACTGGAATCATTCAGGTTAAATGTGGTAGTGTTTTGGATCTAGAGTGCACAATGGGAGCGTAGTTGTAACACCCCAAACCTGACCTAGACGTTACGGTCGAATCTGGTGTGTCACATCTGAGTGTTTTTCAAAAGCCCTATTTTACTTGAAAACCCTTCTTATTTGAAAACTTGGGTAAAATCCCAGTTACGTTAGTTTTTGAACACGTGGTTCATTGAAAAAAATACATAATATTATTCACAAAATCTCTTTTAGTTGCAGAAGTTAGTTTTAAATTAATTACTAAAACTTGATGTAAAACAAAATTAAGTTGTGATAGCATTTTGAAAATGTTGCGGAAACGTAGTGTTTGAAAATAGTTATTATTTTGAAAATCTAATGTTCCTACTCTAACTGTTTAGAATATGAAATCAAAAAGCCCATTAAAAGTTAAAAACCCCCAAATGGCCTTAGTACATAATTAAAATCCAAATATGAAAGCCTAAATAAATTGAATCTTTAACAACCAATCTGCGGACGTGTGGCCACCACTAAGTCCCTCGTGGCTCTAAATCGTCTAAGGCTGGGGATTACCTGCACAGTTAAAAGAAGGGTGAGTTTACGAAAACTCAGTGTGTAATCCCCTATCAGTCAAAAGTAACAGTGCATACAATATCAGTCTGGGCCTGAGCCCTATTCAACAACAGTACAGTCTGGGCCTAAGCCCTATGCAGTAACAGTGTGGGCCTATGCCCAAAATAGTATAATCACAATACAGGTATGCAACCCAACCCAATCCATCTTGCTCACCACCTGTACCAACCAACTCACCATGTGGGGATTAAATTTACCCACCCAGCCAACTCACCAATATCGCAGTGTAGATGCTAATAGTAACGCAGCAAAGCTGCTAATAGCAGTAAACGTGGCATAGCCACTAATATCAGAATACATCGCAAAGCCACCAGAACAGTGCTTCCTCAAAATTAGTATCTCAACCCAATGCAGAATGTCATGTCATAATATTTCATGTATGCAAAATTTCATACTCAGATACGGTCATGCATATATCATACACTCATCAATCAACCTATCTCTAAGGTATAATAGTCATTTCCACCCATTAGGGGTAGAATATAATTTTTACCCCTCAAGGGTATTTTGGTCCTTTTACCCTCTGAGGTCTTGGTACAGATAATCTACCTCTTGAAAGGTCCACAATCGCCTCAAGCGACTTAAGTAACCTAAACAGACCTAACGGTGTAAATGGGCCTACACGTTCGTGTGGCCCATTTAGCCCAAATTTAGCTATGACTATGTGACATACATAGCCCAGTCCAAAATTTATCACTTACCATGGATTTAATCTATGTGGGGCCCACGAGCCCATTGAGCACTCACGGCCCATTTCGACCCAACAAAGCCCTTAATGGCCTATGCCATGCACACGACATGACAAGCCCAACTACTTCCCACCTGACAGTTAGATTTACACAAGCGGGCTCACGGGGCCCATCGGGCCCATTTGGCCTGTCGAGGCCTATCGAGGCCTAGTACACGAGAATGCTCGTGGCGGCCTCTACAATCTATCACCCATGGTTTGTCAGCTCGATTTACCCCATGAGCGATCGTATGCTTGTGAGGCCTCAAATGCCGAAGTTTCAAAGCTTGTGAGGCCTCAAATGCCGAAGTTTCAACTTTTTGGCTTTTGCCAATTTCCAACAAAAAAGGGCATGAATACACACCTGTTTATGAGAACACGCCGAAGTCCACGATTACCAACCTTGGCACATCCTGCATTGAGTCTTAATCACTTTCCCCCTTCCAACTTATCTAGTTCGCTCTATTTAAAGCCAGCTTCTCACCAATTCTAATGTTAGCTTCTCGATGTGGGATTGCTTTCAACCATTAGAAAAATTCCTCATTCAACCTCAGACCTCACAATTACACAACACGAGACCTTGCCGCTCCACCACAAGCTCTTTCTGTGTCATATTTTATCCTCAATTAATTATAAGGCCTATAGGCCAAAGTCCAGGTTCCTTTAAAAGACAAACCAAAATAAATTGCAAGACTTGAACCCAGGCTCCCTTGCAACCTTAATGACGCCACAACCACTATACCACATGCTTCCTTGTGTCATTTACTTAACACAATAATTTAAAAGGCCATCATCCAAGCATCTATGGTTTTATTCACTTAAAACTAAAATTCTTTCTAAAGCCCAAGTTTGAACCCAGGACTTTTCCAACTCCTCTCAGGACCCTTAACCACTTAAGTAGACATTTAATTGTGTCATTTCCTTGCACAATTAAATACTTATATACAACCCCCTTATGGACCCATACTCAAGGTCCAATACTTCTAGGCCCAAATTCGGGGTGTTACAGTAGTGGTGTAGTCTATGTTATGCGACCGTTCTAATAGTTGGAAATTTCGAGGATGAAATTTCATTAAGGAGGGGTGAATTGTAACGCCTTGATTTTGAGCCTAGAAGTATTTTGTCTTGAGAATGGGAACAGTTAGGAGGTTGCACATAAAATTTTATTTGTGCAAGAAAGTGACACAAGTGTGTATCTGCTTTAGTGGTTAAGTGTTCTGAGTGTTCTAGGAAGTGTTGGAGAAGTCCTGAGTTCAAGCCTTGGCTTCCACAAAGATTTTGTTTTTTAAGGATGAAACCCCTATCTTTGGTCAGTAGGGTTATAAGTAAAATTTGTTAAAAACATGACAGAATAGGCTTGTTGGTCTAGTGGATAGAAGCGTGTAGAGTGTGCTAGTGGTCTGAGGTTCGAATCCCTGCTTGTACAAAGCGAGCTTATTTTTACTGATGGCAATGGGAGGAAGTTGTGTTTGACTGGAACACCAAGAGTTTGAATAAGTTTGAATAGGGTTGTTGTTAGCCAAATCTGAGGTGTTGGATGGGGGATTTCGGTTGTTGAAGTTGTAAATATGAGGGATTTTAGGAGAGAATTAAGAGGAAGAAAAAGTGGGATTTGATGAGTAGTAGAGTTGTGCCGAAATTGGTCAGGAGGTACACAGAATTTCGGCTAAGTCAGTCATTCCCTCAAAGTTGTTGGTTTTGAAAGTTCTTTTTCCTTTTTGCGTTTGGACATTTATTCTAGGGGTGCCGATTTTGTGCTAGAAACTTTGCTGCTTCTTTTTTCTCTTTTGTGGTCGAGACCGAACATTGTTGACCACTCGGGTATCTTGCATTTCAGGTATATCACGGATTGCTCATCTTTACAGAGCCTATTTTGATAGACTTCTCTTCCTTCTCTTAACTGAATACCATTCTTTCCCCTCACTCGGTTTTCTTCAATCACATTTTCTTGTGTTGATGCTTTGGCTGAATACTACCCTCTCTGTCTTAGACCCTTCGACTATTGCTAACCGATTATTTATTTCCCCTTTTGTTTACTTGCCGAATACCTCATTCTTCTCCTCTCCTCTTGTCATTCTTCCATCTTAATATTGTAATAGTTACTACATATATCTCTCCCCATTCTATTTTCGGCTTTTGCAAGTGCTCTCTGATAAATCGGTAAGTACACATGACTCCCTCTGGTTTCTCTCTACTGTTGTGATCCTTCTTCTAACATCTTCCTATGCTCATGATAAGCGTACAATCATTCTGTTCCATCTCTGTTATCTTAGGTGCTTTCGGCTCTTGTGTGTGGGTATAGGTCGATTTCTTTTATCAACCGTTCTTGGTTCTGCGTGGGGGTAAGTTGTCCCTTTTTTGGTTCGAGTTATTTTCGTTCATGGTGATAATTAAAGAGATTAGGATTCAATGCAGGTTGTACCAAGGATTTGGTGATCACTTGTTTAAGGAGGGATTAAACCGTACTTGCTTAACCAAGGTAAGTAACATGTACCATATTGGAGATTAAGTGTTCATAAGAGGATGTTTTAACCCTAACGATTAAAAGACTGACATGGGGTCATGTTTGGATCTAGGTTGGTGCACGTGAAGATTTATGTCATTCTCCTAAATAGGTGTGTAAAACATTGCCCAAACAATAGATCGGTAAAAAGCCGAAAAACGTAATCTTTGATGCCACATGGGCGTGCGCTCACTTGTGTGGTAAATCGAATGCATGGACGTGGGCGTTTGATTGTAGAGGCCACCATGAGCTATTTTATGGGTGTGCGTTCACTCGTATGGTAAATCGAACACATGGGCTCGTCGGCCCCACACTGGTAAACCACATGGACATGTGGGGATTATTGGGCCAGGTTGTGTAGTTCACAAATCAAGGTCATTTTTTAGGCTTAATGGGCCACACGAGCATGTGGGCACGCATGGGCCGCACAATGAGCCTTGGGCCCATTTTTCACTGTATGACTATTAAGGTTGCACGGGTCGCCCGAGATGACTGTGAGCCTACTATGTATACTAAGACCCTCAAATTTTTAAAATGACTGTTTTGCCCTTATAAGGTAAAATGACTATTTTGTCTTTATGGGGTAAAAGGACTGTTTTGCCCTTATGGGGTAAAATAACTGTTTTGCCCTTATGGGGTAAAATGACTGTTTTGCCCTTATGGGGTAAAATGATTGTTTTTCCCTTATGGGGTAAAATGACTATTTTGCCCTTATGGGGTAAAATGACTATTTTTCCCTTATGGGGTAAAATGACTATTTTGCCCTTATGGGGTAAAATGACTATTTTGCCCTCAACTGATAAAATGATTGTTTTGCCCCTATATGATATATGTTTATATTTTAGCATGCTATACTATGTTGAGTACATGTTTAATATTATGCTATGACATGTCATGTGGCATGATGCTTTGCATGGGGGTGGGTTTTTATATGATTGGAGGAAGTGTACTATACTGGCAGCTCTACTGCAAATCACTGATGGCTCTAAGCCTATTATACTGGCAGCTCTGCTGCAAATACTGTTTAGTGCCGAAACTGGTGCTAATTCTGAAGTGTAGGGATGGGTGGGTGATTATATCCCCACATAGAGTGTAGGGTTGAACGGAGATGGTGTGTAGAGGTTCGATGGGTAGGACTTGTATACTGTTTACTGATACAGCACTGTTTACTGTTACAACACTGGTTATTATTACTGTAATGGGCCAAGGCCCGAATATATGACTGCTTCTGTATTTTTACAATGTATGTCTGACTGTCTGTTAGTAAGGGATTACACACTGACTTTTTGTAAACTCACCATTCCGTTTATCTGTGTAGGAAATCTTTATGCGAATCAATTCTGCGAGGGAACCGAAGGTGGCCACACAATAACTTATGCTCTCATATTTGTCTTTTAATTTATAAGTAGTTTAATTTGGGTATTTTTATGTTATAATGCCTCCGTAGATTTTATTTTTTATTTGGGGATTTATATTTTTTTTGCTTTAATACTGCTAGCAGTAGGAAAACACGCGGGTTTTCAAAAAGATAAATGTTTTTTCAAAAAATACCATGAATACGTAAATAGTTTTAAGAACTACCTCAAGAAAACAACGTTTTACAAGGAAACGCTAGTCCGCAACTGTTTTAAAAAGCTTCTGCTACAAACGAGATTTTGAAATTAATAACATTTTAAGGTAAAAACTTTTGACAGTGACGCCAGTTTTAAAATCATCTTTTAGACCACACAAAGAGGCTTAATAAAGATTTGGCTTTGCAAATGATATCATGATTTACGAAAAACACTTCAATGTGACATAGCCAGATTCTGTCATAACGTCTAGGCCAGGTTTGGGCTGTTACAGTGTAACATGATCGTGTGTCGTACACGGCTGAGACACACGCCCGTGTCTCTACCCGTGTGGACAAAAATAGGCCATTTGCAAGGCCAATTTACCACCCCAACTTATGCTCACCTAAAGAACCAAACGATACCATTTCATCATTCAATTAGGCAGCCAAAAACATCAACCAAATGCACAATTCATACAATATCCATTTCAACCAATTTCAATACTCAATTTAGTGCCATTTACCTAATCAAATACTTATCAACTCAACTTCTAAAATCATACTTCATCAAAGCATTTCTCAAGCATTTATACTTCACAAAACAATTAACTATATTCATACCAAACATACCAAAATAAGCCATTTCTATTAGCCAAACATACATCAATATTATCATCATTTACAAGCCAACTCTCATGGCTATAATCACAACCAAAATACCACATCTAGCCTATACATTCCATATACCATATATATACAACTCAAAAGTACCAAATAAATGTCTGACAGTATGATGATGTTCCCGACGATTTTTGATTCCGAGCTAGCCTTGATTCACTATAAAACATAGAAAAATAACATGAAGTAAGCTTCATGTCTTAGTAAGCTCGTATGTAAATAACTTAATTCATTGAATAAATGTAAACCAACCAATTTCACATTAACTACAAACCTTTCTCATGTCTTAAAACATTGTTAAATACCATCTCATTGCACTTTCTCTATTTAATACTCAAATAGGTTCTATACATACTTGTATCACCTCGTACTAACCTCTTTCTCAACCTCATTATTCGTTTACCCGTTGAACCATTCAGAATAGAAATCAGATACTCAATAGTCCCATACAATAAATACCTATACCATGGCCCGTAGTCAAAGCAAGGTAACTTATCTGAAGAACAATTATCATGGCTCGAAGCTAAATTATCCGATATGAATGGCCCGAAGCCAAATCGGTATAACTCGCACCTGAAGTGCTAATATCATGGCCCGAAGCCAACTTAATTTATCATCTATCAACATGACACTAGCATCCAAATCGGTTCCTAAAGTTCAACTAGGATTTCACACTTTTCGTTTTTATCGTCGAATGTAGTCGTTTTCACAATTCGAACATTATTCATAATCTCATAATCATAATTTATGCATAGCAAAGCTTTTAAAATACTTTTATAATGAAATTACCACATACGAACTTACCTCGTATTTAGACTTGATAAATCGGATCAACTACTCGATAACCTTACTTTTCCCCCGATCTAATTCTAGATTCCTCTTTTCTTTATCTAAATATATTGAAAATTAACTTATTTAATCAACCATTCATTCAATTTAGTCCAAGACATACATTTAGGCCTATTTCAACATTAGCCCCTAAACTTTCACATTTAATCAATTTAGTCCCTAATTCACAAATACATAAAATTCACATAATTCAAATAAACCCAAGCTTGGCTAGATTATTCATAGATCCCTAGTAGCGCAAAATTTTCATTTACATCACATTTTAACCTTTCAATTTGCACATTTCATATTTTAATCCCTATTATGCATTTTCATCAACAATCACTTTGCAAAACATAAAAATATATCATCAAAAATTCATATTTCAACATTAAACATCAAAGAACACATAGGTTCAACAATGGAAACTCTTAAAATCTTTAACAGTTTCAAAATATAAGGTACGGGCTAGCTAGATTGAGCTGCAACGATTACAAAAACATAAAAATCATCAAAAACCGAGCAAAAATTACTCACCAATTATACCATGCAATAGCCAAACCTTAGAAAGCTTCAATGGCTTCTTCAAACATGAATTTTCAGTGGTGAAAGAAGATAATATGAACATAATTTCATTTTGTTTTATTAATTTAACTTTTAATTATCAAATACCAAAATTAACCTTAATTATAAACTTATAAAAACATAAAATGGATGGCCATAATTGTCCACTTACAGTAATCATGGGCTAATAACATTATAAGGACCTTTGATTTATTAAATCGTAGCAATTAAACACCATTAACAAGTAGAATGCCACTTTTACATTTTACGCGATTTAGTCCTTTTCTTCAAATTGACTATTCAATAGAAAAAATTAACTCACAAAATCTTCACACATATCAAATAACATGTTGTACATATCAAAATTACTATTAAAATAATCTTTTGACATTGGATTTGTGGTTCTAAAATCGCTGTTCCGATTTAGCTAAAACTAGGATGTTACAGATATGCTCATATAGTACACTTAAAGTGTACAAAACTGAAACCCGTCAATTCATATCCAGGGGCACCCAAATAAGGCACATAATCAAAAAGCACTCTCTCAAGCCATATAACAGGATGCTCATGTGAGCCATGTATCAGGAAGTTTATTCGGGCTAAACAGGGAGCTCATAAGAGTTTAGAATAGGAAGCTCATTTAGCTTAATAGGGAAATCCGAAGAGTTATTAACAAGGAGCTCCAGATAGCATAACAGGGAGTTCAAGTGAGCCATATCAGGAAGATCATAAGAGCCTATATCAGGACGCTCACGAAGAGCTGCATTTGTGTTTGCAATAAATGTTGGATCACAATCGATCGAATCATGTAACAGGACACTCACAAAGAGTTGCGGTAGTGTAACACCCCTTATCCGTGTTCAACACCGAAACAGGGTACGAGGTATTACCGGAACATAACACATACCATTAAATAAAATCGAGATAGAAATATGTCATCTAATTAGATAATGCATCGTTATAACATATGTCTTGAACAATATTAACCAACTTCAATGGCTTTGTACAAAATGATTGGTCAAATACTGTAACCAATATTTTAAACCTAGGCAATTATGACACGTAACAAAATAACTAAGCCTATTATACATGCCATAATTCAAAATGTTTAGTTCAAATACCCTAAAGTATTGATAGTGCGGGCAGATCTTCACGATCCTTAACTCCTGAGCAAGCTGGACGACACTACAAGACAAAAGAGAGAAAAAAAAGTAAGCTTATATCTTAGTAAGTAAGTATATAAATAATAATTAAAGAATCTAATACATAAGCACAATAACTCAAATATATCTACTTTAATTTTTCTATTCACTCCACTTTGATTAAGCTGTCTCTCTTGCGTCACGTTCACTAACTAAATCATAACTCGAGTTACAGAACTCAAAATTCAAATCCGTAATTTTTTCCTAAAACTAGACTCATATTACTTCTTACTAATATTTTTCTGGAATTTTTGGTCCAGCTAATTAGTATAGTTTATTAGTTAAAGTTTCCCCTGTTATACAGCTCGACTGATCTGACCTCTGTTCACTACGAATTGATTTTATCCCAGTAAAAAAGTCAAATAGCCACGAAATTTGTTTCATTTAAATCTATACTCAACAAGAAATCTATGAATGTAAATTATATTTCTTAATTTCTTTTTTAAAATTTTTAATGATTTTTCAAAGTCAGAACAGGGGATCACATAGTCATTCTGAACAAGTCACACACAAATATAAATATCTCAAAGTATAGAGTTACTTTACTTGCTCTGTTTCTCTTACATGAGAATAGACTCACTAAACTTTAATTTAATATCTCATTCAGCCTCTAATTAAATTCTTACTATTTTTGGTGATTTTTCAAATTCACATCATCTGCATCATCCAAAAACAAAGATATTGCAAATTCACTCTTTTTCACTTTCTTTATATTAACCTCATTTTAACGTACATGTCACAATTCATTTTCACCACATTTCATACATCACAAGTATAGGTCCATGATTAAAATGTCACTATAAAATCATCCCGTTGAACACTTCGGATCAATTCTCGATACTTGGTGGTTTCAGCACACAGCTCCACCCATCATAATTCATATAATTCGACTCTCTTGTACACATGGTGAACACTTAGTACCACCCATGTGACCTAGCCAATTTATCTCGTAGCTCCCTTGTCTACATGGTGTCCTTCACTTGGAATCACACATGCAACCTAGCTACATTTATCTCTCCCGTAGCTCTCTTGTCTACATGGGATATATCCCGTATCACACATGTGACCTAGCTACTACATAGTATCTCGTAGCTCTCTTGTACACATGATGTGCACTCAGCACCATACATGTGACCTAGCTACGTTCCATCTATATTATTAAATCTTTTCGAATGTTCAACCGGGATTTCTCTCTCTATTACTTATTTCCATGTGTATAATATATATATATATATATATAATTGGCTGAAATATAAGAATGTAAATGAAGTTAATGTATTATTTACATACAAACTTACCTCAGTGCAAAATATGGAAATTTTGCAATTTAGTCCAAAATCTTTTCCTTCCCCTGTTCGAGGTCGATTCCACGCCTTTCTTGATCTATAACAACACATTTAGATCATTTAACATTCATACTATTTATTTCAATCCAAAAATCACATTATGGAAAAATTACATTTTTGCCCCCTAACTTTTACAAAATTATGATTTTGCCCCTAGGCTCGAAAATTTAATTTCAGTCCTTATTCTTATGTTTTATGACATGCTGATAATTTTTCCCTTCTATGGCAACATCAAATTCTCACTCTAACACATAGTTATAAACAATAGGTATTTTTACCGATTGTGCTGTTTTGCTCCTTTTCGCTAAAAATCGCTTAGAAAAGATCGTTCTCCTAACTTCAAACATTCATATTCTACCATCAAACATCAAAATACATGCATATCATTCATGGGTAAATTTTTAAACATAAACCCTAACTTGAAATAATGGTAGAAATAGGTAGACCGAGCTACGAGGATTTCAAAAATGTAAAGAACATTAAAAACGGGGCTTGAATGCACTTACTATTGAGCTTGAAAGCTTGGGAAAAACCCTAGATATGGAGAACATGCAAGTTTCGGCCAAGCTTAATGAAGATGAACACATTTTTGTGTTATTTTTCCCATTTTATTTCATTTAATACACAAATGACCAAAATGCCCTTACTACTAAACTTTCTAAAAATTCCATCCATGTCCAAATTTTTGTCCATATAAAGTATAATGGTCTAATTACCATTTAAGGACCTCTACTTAAAACCCCCATTTCAATCAAGTACTTATGAACTATAACACACCCATTTTTCACCTATTTCAATTTAGTCCTAAACGTCAAATTAAACACTCAATCAATAAAATTTCGCGACGAAATTTTCACACAATTATGCAATCATAATATAAACACTAAAACTTAATCAAAATAATTTTTTTTAACCTCGGATTCATGGTTTCAAAACCACTATTCCATTTTGGCCCTAAATCGGGCTGTTACAGGTAGTGCGCAAGAAATGCAGGATCACTACCGATCAGGATGCTCGTAGGAACTATATAGTAGGATACTCAAGAAGGCTTTTAACAAGATGCTCATTAGAGCTGTAATGTCCGCAACGTATGCAAGGCTATAATCAATACGGGAGCATGACTTATCAATTATCGAACAATATCGGGTATGTGATTAATTTCATAAATTAAACATTTGTGCAATTCACTGAACTTCAGCATTTGATTCAAACATATTATTACACATAACTAAGTAACATGAACTTACCTCGACACTTGTTCGTGTATGTAAATCTACTAATTTGACACTTTTTCTTTTCCTCGATCTAACTTCGTATTTGAGTTTTTCAGATCTATATAAATTATTTTATCATCAATTTAATCCATTTCATACTTAATTGAACCCAATTCACTTCTTAGGCAAAATTACTATTTTGCCCCTATACTTTTCATAAATGACAATTTTTGTCTCTAGGCTCAGAAATTAAAATTCATGCAATTTAATCCTTATTCCAAGTCTAACCGAAATTTTCATATAGCATTTACAACACATGTATTTCACAAAATTTAGAATTTTTCCATAACTTTTACATCTTTACAATTTAGACCCTAACTCATAATTTCATCAAAATTCAATTTAAAAAAGTTGTTTAATCAACAACCTTTCATTTTCTACCATAAATTTTAAAATTTCAGCCTATTCATCCATGGTAAAATTTTCATACTTTGATAACTTTACAAATTAATCCCCAGAATAGATAATTTCAGTTATTACGAACTCAGAAATATAAAAATTACTAAAAACGAGATAAGAAAGCATACCTTATAAAGCCAAGAAAGTTTCCTTTCTCTTTCCTAGGGTTTCCATGTATTTGGGGATGAAGATGATATAAAATGATGATATTAAATATTTATTTAATTTATCATCTTTGAATTTTTCCACTTTCCAATTTAGTCCTTTTCTTTTTGTAATTTTCCATGGATGAATCACCAAAAATATCTACTAACTTTTATTTAATGGTATAATTACCATATAAGGATCTCGAATTTTGAATTCCATAGCTATTTGATACTTATAGCTACTAGAATTCAACTTTTACATTTTATGCAATTTGATCCTTTCCACAATTAAACTTGAAATCGATAAAATTTTCTTATCAAAATTTTCATACATCTTTCCTATCATAATGTAGACCATGCAATGACATTAAAATAAATTTTCTTTTTAACTCAGATTTGTGGTCCCGAAACCACTATTCTGATTTCACTAAAACGTGCTGTTACAATTCACTCTACTGAAATTGTAGTCCCATGTGAAATAGGCATAAGGCTGAATTGAATGAAATTGAACCATACCTTTGCTAGTGGTGTCAGATATTCTCTGTGACAAGTGTGTATTCCTTTCTTTGACATAGTCCACTTAGAACCTGGAACTGTAAGTTCCTCGAGAATTTCTTGCAGATTTCCAAACTTAATATTACTAATCAAGGAAGAACATTCATCGTCTTCAAAATCAGGTAATTCAAAGAATTCATTAATAGCATTTGAGGTTATTGGTACCTTGATTCCATGAACAGAAGCTTTCTTTAACTCGCTTGAGGTCAAATTCGTGTAAAAGTCACGAACTAACTCCTCATCTGCACTAGGCCTTTTCTCACTAAATAATTCCCAATTGAGAGCTTTAGCAATTTGTTGAATGCGCGCCATGAAATCAATATAGTTGCTTTCTTTAAGTGTAAAGCCTTTTTTTGGGTGCATCTCTTGATTCTTGAAAATGCTTTCATATCTCGCTTTGGCATCTTCGTAGTGAAATTTGTTTTGTGATTCGTCAATTTGAGTAGAGGCACGAGTTCTTTTGCGAGGCATGATTAACCTGATCATAAGATAGAACAAATATTTTCTCAAAAATTTAATTAGTATAAAATATTAATAATTCAATAAATAGAAAAATTAAATAATTAAATAAAATTGAAATTTAGGTGAAAAATTTGTCTTACCACCTTTTTATAAAATTTAAAAACTCAAAGAAACTAAATATAAAAGAGGTCGGTTAAGGATAGTTGCAGGGTGTCTTAATGGTGTGGTGCGATAGGTAAGTGTGATGGTGCGAGTAGCAAGGTGCGGTGTGAGCAAATGCACGGACAGCAGGTGACACTATCTAGTGAACAGCAAGGCTGGTGGGTTGGTGCACACGAGTAGGTGTGTGAGAGTAGGTCTGGCAAGAGTGGCAGTAGCAGCATGAGCTGTTGGTGCGTGCGTGGGCTGTTGGCCGAATGGGGCTACTACTAGGCATAAGGGTGCTGTGTGGAGCTGGGCGGTTTGTGGCTAGAGAGTTTGGCACTAGGTGTTTCAATACTTGGTGGGTTTTGAATGCTAGGATCGATGGAGGGATGAGTGAAAAAAATGGAAAAGGTGGGTGAAATTTATAATGAAGGGAATAGGAGTTCAATTAGAATTCTTAGAACAAATTAATAATTAAAATATTCTAAGTTCTAATTCTACATAGAGTTAACAACAATTAATAATTAATATAATGCATATTAAATTATTATTTGCTATTATTTTATTAGAATAAACACTTATTAAATAAAATATGATCAAATTTAAACTAATCCTAATTCTATGCAAAGTTGATAATAATTAATATATACTATAATAGATATAATTATGTATTAATGATTATCATCTTATTTATTAAATTAAATTAAAAATATTTATTCTAGATGCCTTTTGAAAATATTTACAAAAAAAAGATCTAATTTTTAGTATTTACAAAAAGAGCAACCAAAATTTTAAAATAATTCAATTAAGTACCTAGACTTAAGGAAAATTTGAAATTGAGTTGCAATTAAGATTTCGATCAAAATTGACCATTTTATTTGAAAAACAAAAAATTTATTTTTCCATTTAGGGAATAATTTCTTGGAATGTTATGCTAAAATCAATTCCCAGGAAAGATTGGAGGGGTCAGAAGCGGTCCCGCTTAAGTTTCAATCTCCTAGACAGAATTTATTTAAACATACTAATCCCAAAAATATACCCTAAATAATTTATTTAAAAATAAAAACAAGAAAAAAAATTAATATCTGATAAAATGAATGAGATCTGATCCCATTCAATTTTACCTCCCCATTAATGTTTTAAGAGCTGAGCATTGACTCGAAAATTACCTCCCTTGCTTTGAAGTTCGACAATTCCATATGGATAAACTTGGTGAATTGTAAATGGACTGGACCAACATGATTTTAACTTACCTAGAAAGAACCTTAATCTGGAATTGAATAATAAGACTTGCTGACCTGCTTCAAATTCTCGAACTCGAATGTGCTTGTCATGCCATCTCTTAAGTCTTTCCTTAAGTAATTTGGCATTCTCGTATGAGAACATTCAAAATTCTTCTAACTCATTGAGTTGGAGCATCCGTTTCTCTTTATCAAGCTTAAAATGCAAGTTGAGTTGTTGGAGAGCCCAGTAAGCTTTGTGCTCTAACTCCAAAGGCAGATGACAGGCTTTCCCAAAAACCAACCTATAGGATGACATCCTAAAGGTGTCTTGTTTGTTGTCCTATAGGCCCATAAAGCATCATCCAACCTTTTGGACCAATCTCATCGGTTCAAACAAACTACCTTCTTAATTATGCCTTTGATCTCTTTATTTTCCAGTTCAGGTTGCCCATTTTTCTGTGGATGATAAGTTATAGCAACCTTGTGCTTCACTCCATGTTTGTCGAGTAACCATTTCAACAACCTATTCACAAAATGGGACCCTTCATTACTAATGATAGCTCTCCGGGTTCCAAACCTTGTGAACACATGCTTCTACAAAAACTTCATCTTAACCTTAACATCATTTGTTAGATATGCCTAGGCCTCAACCTATTTAGACATGTAGTCTACTGCTACCAATATGTACTTGTGAATAAAAGATAGAGGAAAAGGACCGAGAAAGTCAATACCCCAAACATCGAATAACTCTACCCCAATGATGTTTGTCCGGGGCATCTCATTTCTGTTGGTGAAGTTTCCAACCTTTTGACATCGATCACAACTCTTTACATAACCATATGCGTCTTTAAATAGTGTTGGCCAAAAGAATCCAGCTTGCAATACTTTGCTTACAGTACGTGTACCTCCGAAGTGTCCCCTGCTCGGAGCTGAGTAGCAATGATATAGAATCTTATGTACTTCATCTTCTGCCACGCATCTCCAAATCATTTAATCTGCAGACTTTTTAAACAAGTATGGTTTTTCCCAAAAATAGTACTTCACATCGTGAAGGAACTTTTTCTTTTGATGATATGTCTTACTAGTTGGCATCAAACCACAAGCTGAATAGTTAGCAATATCAGCAAACCAAGGGGTATCATGGACATGATTTACCTTCAGTATGTATTCATCTGGAAATGTATCTTGAATGGGTATAAATGGAGAATTCCCTTCTTGCGGCTCCAATCTAAACAAGTGGTCTGCTACTTGGTTTTCTACTCCCTTTCAATCTTGAATTTCTAGATCGAACTCTTGAAGTAGAAGTACCCATCAGATCAATCTCGGCATAGCGTCTTTATTGGCAAGTAAATACTTAATTGCCGAATGGTCCGTATAGACAGTCACTTTGGTACCTACAAGATAGGATTGAAACTTGTCAAAAGTAAAAACAATAGTAAGTAACTTTTTCTCTATAACCATATAATTCAGTTGAGCTCCTATTAGAGTCCGACTTGTATAGTAGATGGGATGAAGAACTTTATTCCTTCACTGGCCCATGATAACTCCTATCGCGAAGTCGCTTGCATCACACATCAATTCAAATGGAAAATCCTAGTCTTGTGTGACGATTATGGGTGCTGAAACTAACTGACACTTCAAATCTTTGAAAGCTCTTGAAAGCTCTCAAGCACTCCTCATCAAATTTGAACGTCCTATCCTTCTCCAATAATTTGTATAAGGGTTTAGTAATTTTGGAGAAGTCCTTAATAAATCTTCGATAGAAATCGGTGTGGCCCAAAAAGCTCCTAACACATTTTACAAATGTTAGAGGTGGGAGTTTCTCAATAACATCTACCTTTACTTTATCTACCTTAATTCCATGTCTCGTTATTCTATGCCCTAGAACAATACCTTCTCGTACCATTAAATGGCACTTTTCCTAGTTGAGTACGAGGTTTGTTTCTTCGTATTGCCTTAGTATCTTGGCTAGATTGGCTAGGCAATCATCATATGTATCTTCGAATATTCAAAATTCATCCATAAAGACTTCAAAGTATTTTTCAATCATATCAGTAAAAATAGACATCATACATATTTGAAATGTAGTAGGTGTATTACATAAACAGAATGGCATGCGTTTAAATGCAAATGTACTGTACAGGCAAGTGAATGTTGTCTTGTGTTGATCTTCTAGTGCTATTGTAATCTAATTATACCCTGATTATCCATCGAGAAAATAGTAATAGTCTTGCTGTGCAAGTCTATCCAGCATTTGGTCCAAAAATAGCAAAGGAAAGTGATCTTACCTAGTCGCCTTGTTCAACTTTCGGTAATTGATACAAATTCTCTATCCCGTAACCGTTCTAGTTGGTATCAACTCGTTATTCTCTTTCTCAATGATCGTAATACCTCCTTTCTTTGGCACGCACTGGACCAGACTTACCCATGAACTGTTTGAGATGGGGTAAATTATACCCACATCTAACCACTTGATGATTTCTTTCTTTACCACGTCTTTCATGATGGGGTTCAGTCTTCGTTGTCTATCAGTTGTCCCTTTTTCGCTATCTTCTAGGATAATCTTGTGCATGCTTATAGACAGACTAGTGCCACGAATATCGACTATGGTACATCCGATAGCCTTCTTGAATTGTTTCAATACTAGAATGAGTCTCTCTTATTGCTCAACGGTTAATTCCACTGAAATAATTACAGGTAAAGTAGAAGCATTACCTACATAAACATATTTTAAATGTGAGGGAAGTACCTTCAGTTCTAATTTAGGTGGCTCCTCAATTGATGCTTTTGGTTGGGCATAATCCCTATTTTCTAACTCTAAAGATTTAAAGAAAAATTACGGATTAAATCCCCTTTGATTAGCTTCTAACAAAGCTAAGTATTCATCCTCCTCTTCATCATTTGGAGGGTCTGATGTCAAAATTTGTTCCAATGGGTCCTCAACATAGTTGAGTTCCTTTTCCATGATTAATTCCTCTAAATCAGACACTACAGAACAATTATCAATTGTGTCAAGAAATTGCATAGACTTAAAAATATTAAATGTTACCTGATGATCCTAAACACGCATAGTAAGCTCCCCTTCTGCATATCAATAAGGGTCCTTCCAGTTGCTAGGAAAGGCCCTCCTAGGATGATTGACACTCCTTTGTTTTCTTTAAAGTCTAGAATAACAAAGTCAGCAGGAAAAATAAATTTGTCTGCAAATACCAATATGCCCACAATTTTTCCTTCTAAATGTGCTAAGGATCGATCTGCTAATTGAAGTGTAACCGTAGCAGGTCTAACTTCACTTATCCCAAACTTCCTAAATATTAACATGGGAATCAAGTTGATACTCGCACCCAAATCACATAGTGCCTTACCAAAATATGTTGCTCCAATATTGCAAGGTATGGTAAAACATCCAGGATGCTTCAATTTTGGGGGTAGTTTGCCTTGAAGATATGCACTGCATTCCTTCGTCAGGGCTACCATCTCAAATTCTCTTAGTCATCATTTTTTAGATAGGATATCCTTCATAAATTTGACGTAGTTTGGTATTTGTTCAAGCGCTTCAACCAACGGGATGTTGATATGAAGTTGCTTGAGTATGTCTAGGAACTTCTTAAATTGAACTTCCTGCTTCTGCTCTAAAGTCTTTGAGGGTAGCGTGGTGGAGGCTTCTTTACTGGAACTGGTTGATTTGTTTTCTGTGGCAATTCTGCATCTAACAAAGTTGTTAGTTTATCAAAATTAGCTGGTTCAGAAGTTACCGTTTCGGATTTTGCAGATTCAAGTTTTGGTGAAACTAAAATTTCAACACTCGGTTGAACTTCCCCTTAGTCTTAAGCATTAGCTGGCTCCTTTTCAACTTCGATTGTGTTGGGCTCTAATGTCTTTCCGCTCCTCAATGTCAACGCTTGACAATGCTCCTTCCCTTAATTCCTCGGATTCTCCGTATCATTAGGTAAAGCACCTTGTGGTTGGTTTCTGAGTTCAGTTGCAAGATGGCCCATTTGGTTTTCTATGTTTCTCAATGTAGCTGCTCAGCTTTGGATTAAGGCATCATTCTTGGCTATGTATGCCTTCAACAAGTTTTCTAAGCCATTGTATGGTTCAACTTGAGGTTGTTTCTAAACTTATTGGGTAAAAATAGGCAGCTGGGTCGGTCTAGGTTGGGCGTATGTTTTACTGGGTCCAGCCTTTTGGTTACTCTAGGAGAAATTAGGATGGTTTTGCCACAATGGGTTATAGGAATTGGATTGTATTTCTTGCCTTCCTTGATTTTGGTTCTGATTACCCATGTAATAAATAAATTCTGGGTTCCATGGACATTCTTCAAACAAATGTCCTTCCCCACAATAGACACAAGCTACATTTTGAAATTGATTCAGTGGCTGTGCTGCAAAACTATTAAACCCATTAGTGGTAAAATTTTTAAACATTGAGGATATCTGAGATGTAAGTGAAGTTAGAGCATCTACTTCATGTATTCCAATTGATAATTGTTACTGGCAATCCCCTCAATGATTTCATAAGCCTCATTGTAAGACTTAGAAAAGAGAGGACCATTAGCAGAAGCGTCCACTACCATCCTTGTGTGAGCATTGAGACCATTATAAACTGTCTCAAGTTGGATGCAATGTGGGATTTCGTGATGAGGGCACTTCCGTAACAATTCTTTGTACCTTTCCCATGCCTCATACAAGGACTCATCACCTATTTGTTGGAAAGCAGTGATCTCGTTCCTCAACTTAGCATTCTTGCTAGGCGGGAAATACTTCATGAGGAATCATTCTACTAACTCTTTCCATGTAGAAATTGAATTTGGTGGCAATAAGTTCAATTAGGCTCGGGCTCTATCCCTTAGGAAATATGGGAAGAGCTTCAATCGTAGTGCATCTTCGGGTACTGTAGCTAACTTGAAAGAATCACTCACCTCTATGAACAATCTTAACTGCAGGTGAGGATCTTCGATAGGCATTCCACTGAATTGGCCCACTGTTTGAAGCATCTGGAACATGATTGGCTTTAGCTCGAACTGTTGTGCCTCGATTTTGGGTCTTCTAATACCAGGATTAAGATCATGAAACACTAGCACAGCAAACTATCTTAGAGCTCTATCCCTATCAACAGCAATAAAGATAGGATTTTGAGCAGGGTTTGCTTCGTTTCCTTGATTCAGATTTTCGACGTTCATCTTTTTGATCCTTCTCTGACTTACTTGTCTTTTCCGTTGTCAAAAAGTTTATTCTATCTAAGGGTCTACAGGGAGTAAATCAATAAGTTGGTCAATACTCATAAAGACCTAAAATAAACACAAAAAAATTAATTAAGTTAAAAATTGAACAGAAAAATAAACCAAAATGAAAAATTAACAAATTCACAAATAATAACTTTTTAAAACAGTCCCCGGCGGCGGTGCCAAAAACTTGGAATGACAGAAATGTGAAAGTGTACACAATCGCAACAAGTAATAAAGTGACAAGTAAATGTCAAGTTATCATACTCATAGGGACTGTGAAAAGAATTAGTTATGAATGCAATTTAAAACACTTTGGTGAAGAAAAATATTTTCAGTTGAAGAGGAGATTAAAAACTAAGATTTTTAACTAAGTAAAATAAATAAAGAGAAAATAAAAGTTTCAATGCACGATTTCAAAAGATGATTTTAATCAAGATGACATAATTGTGCTAGATTAATTACATTTCTTGACTTAGAATTATTAAACTCATATTTATGTTTGTAACAACCCGTTTTTCAATGGTGTCAGAAACAGTGGTTTTGGGGCCACCAAATCCGACAAGTAAGTTTGTAAATATTATATTTAATATTTACGAGTTAATTGTGATTTTAAAAAGGTTTTTGATAAAATTTTGATTTTAAAAAGGTTTTTGATATTGTGATTTTTGTTTTATAAGCGATTTATTAAGTTCAAGTTGTATAACCCTAAGGTTAAGTGGTTTTAGAAATTGAGGTATCGGGACCTAATTTTTTTATAACCTAAGCCGTAAATATTTTTATAAATATTTACAGACTGTAATTGAGGTGGTATTAAAGTTTTGCTGGAATATTTTATCGTTTCGATAGTTAATTAAGCAAAAAGGACTAAATCGCGTAAAGTGCAAAAGTTGTGTTCTATCAGCTAAAGGTATTAAATAGCTATAGAAATTTAGAGTGGAGGTCTCTATATGGTAATTAGACCACTAATGTGTTAGTGGATGATAGTGGTTTGGCAATAATGTAATTTTTAAATATTATAAAGGTTAATAAAGTAAATTAGGTAATTAAATGATATATTAATAGAACAAACCATATTTTTTGTTTTGTTCATCTTCTCCAAAACACCATAGCCAAATTTACTTGGAGAAAAATAAAGCTTGGTTCAGCCATGTTTCATTCCTTGCATGTAAGCCCCTAAGCTATCAATTTCTTGTGATTTTTATGTTTTTGAGATCGTTGCAACTAGGTCCAACTAGCTCATACCTTCGATCTTGAAATTGTTAAAGATTTTGAATGTTTCCATTGATAAATCTTGTGATTTCTTATGTTAGATGATGAATTTGGAATGTTGATTTATATTTAAAAGTATTTTGTTAAGTGATTTTGATAAATTTTTTGACTAGGGACTAATTTGTTAAATTAGTAAAAGTACAAGGATTTAATGTGAAATTATTGCATAAATGGGTTTTTTTTATACCATGAACAGTTAGCTAAGCTTAATTCTGGTTAAAAATGGTTGATTTACATGTTTTGGGCTTAGGGACTAAATTGAATAAAAGTAAAACTTTAGGGGTAGTTTTTTAAAAATGTGAAAAATTACCAAATTGTATGAAATGAATTATTTTATTGTCTAAATTAATATATTGAATGAAATTATTAGTTTAGATCAAGATCGGGTGAAAAATCAATAAAAATGGAAAATTACAAAAATGCCTCTGAACTTTGATATTTCTGCAATTTAGCCAGGTAAGTTCGTATGAACTATACTATGTATATTGTTGATTAAATTGAATGTTTTTATGTGAAGTTTTATTGAAAATGAATCAATATATATGTTATTATACAATTTGGCTTATAATGAAACGAGGGAAATTCAATGACGCACGATGACTATCGAGTCCTGTTTGAACCTTAGGAATATTTAGGGTACAAATGCCATGTCATTAGGGATTACCATGTTTCAGGTGTACACCCCTAACCCGTATCCATTACCAAAACAGGGTTACGAGGCATTACCGGTCAATACACATATTCACATTCATTTTTACACAATCATATTCAAAATCCATTCATCTCAATCATATTGTCCCTTCTAAAGTCCTATGAGACTTTAAAACATGCTTAGAAGTGGTTCGGGACTAAACCGATAACATATGCAAAGTTTGAGGAACTTATAAAATCTTCTAACATTTAAGGGTCACACGCCCGTGCCATAGGCCGTGTGAAAACAGGGCATACATACTGACTTGCACCACACGGCCTAGGACACGCCCGTGTGCCATGGCCATAGGAAAATTAGGGAGGTTACCGACTTGGCCACACGGTTGACCACATGCCCATGTGCCAGCCCATGTACTACACACAGCCAGTAGACACGCCTATGTGTCTAGGCCGTGTCAAAATTGTAAGGTATACTGACTTAAATTCGAAAGGGTACCCCAAGGGACACATAGCTGTGTAACATAACCGTGTGTCACACACGGCTAGGACACACGCCCGTGTCTCTGCCCGTGTGGACAAAAATAGGCCATTTGAAAAGCCAATTTTCCACCCTTTCATCATGCACACCTAAACCATGACAACTTGCATCATTTATATACATTCAAAGGAAACCAAGACATGCCATTTAATTCACAAAATATGCCATCACAACATCTTATAATGAAGCCATAACATATCATCTTTCAAGCATTAACAACTAACCAAATGAACAACCATTTAGATATATCCATAACTATGGAAAACATACCAAAATAAGCCAACATATAAGGCATTATATACATCACATATATCACTTATTAAACACATAACTTAAACCAACTTAAATGGCCATACACACCAAAATTTACAAGCCAAATCTAATGGCTATAATCACAACTCAAAACATACCAAGATGACAATAGCCTATACATGCCATATGCCATATATACAAGGCTTCAAAAGTGCCAACAATATGATCGATAGTGTGATGACATTTCCCAACGATCCTAAAGTCTGAGCTAGCTTGTGATATCCCGAATTAGGGCCTAATCGGAATAGTGGTTTCAGGATCACAAATTCGACATAAAAATAATTATTTTATAATTATTTTTAGGTCTATGATATGATTGCATGATTGTGTGAAAATTTCGTGAAGAAATTCTATGCATAACGTGCTTAATTTGAAATTAGGGATTAATTTGAATAAGTTGCAAAACTTGCATTCTAGAAGTTTTTAGTATGAAATTGCTTTGGAATATTTATTAGGAGGTCTTAAATAGCAATTTCTAAAATTGATAAAATTTTGGACAAAAATGGGCTTGTACATGAAAAATTACAAAGAAAGGTATTAAGGGCATTTTTGTCATTTGGTAAATATAGTCATTGAAAAGGGAAAAATAACACAAAAATAGACTCATCTTCTCCATAGGCTGCTGAAATTTTTCTTGTTACCATAGCTAGGGCTTACAACATTTTCAAGCCTTGATTGCAAGTGGTTCCAAGTCCCGTTTTTAATGTTCTTTACGTTTTTGGAGTCCCGGTAACTTGATTAAGCTTATTCTAGCAATAACTTAACCTAGGGTTTATATTTAGAAAAATAACCATAGTTGGAATGTGTTTATTTTTATGTTTTATGGTAGAATATGAAGCTTGAAATTGTGTTAAATGACTTTTGCTAAGCGATTTTACGTGAAAATGAGTAAAACGACATAATCGGTAAAAATACATAGTGTTCATAAGTATATGTTAGAGTGAGAATTTGATGTTGCCATAGAAGAGAAAAATGATCAGCATGTCATAAAACATAAGAAAATAGGATGAATTTTTATTTCCGAGCCTTGGGGTAAAAGTGTAAATATGTAAAAGTTTAGGGGCAAAAATATAATATTGCCAAAGTTTGAGTCAAGAACTGTTTTAATAAATGTGAGTATTAAATAAGCTAAATTTGTTATTATAGATCAAGAGAAACGAGATTCAAGTCGTGATCGTGGGAAAAATAAAGTTTCCAAGGAATAGGCTCGATTTCTAATATTTTGTACCGAGGTAAGTTCATGTATAAATGTGGTAACATAATTGTCATTTTAAGTAATTTAATGATATTTATATGATATGGTGATTATTATCATGAAATATTATGCTTTGTGGTTATTATTGAGTAATATTCAAATTATGTATGCTACTTGATAAATATGAATTGCTACCGAGTATCGGTTTCGACATTTCGTGGAAGATGGCAAAGATATGCGATAGAGGAAAATCCCCTTTGAACCTTGGGAATGGATTAGAATACAAGTGACATGTCACTAGGATATTTAAGTTTCGAACTCGTTGAGTTGAGTCCGAGTTCACTTACAGATGCGAACGCCCGAGCTCGTTGAGTTGAGTCCGAGTTCACTTATGGGCGGGTTATATGGTAGCTTGGCTACATAACTTTCGTAGGCTATTGAGTTTGTCTAGCTGTGGGTATGGCACTTATGTGCATGAAATCCGTGTATTCGAATTATATTCCGATGTGTTCAACGGGTGAATCTTAAATGAATGAGGAGAACACCTAAAACGAAGGTGATATGTTGGTAAGTGTGGTGAATGAGAAAATTTGATAGGTATGTGCTTAAACCCTCGGGTTGTGAACTTAGTATGATGAAATCGTGGTAAGAATGTAAATGCAAATTTAACATGAATGTTTTGATGATATTTATGCAAATGATGTTTTGTGTTGGATTGCATGATTATGTTATTTGCTATTTGCATGTGAACTTACTAAGCATTTATGCTTACTCCCTCATTTCCATTCTTTATAGTTTTAACAAGCCAGCTCAGAAATCAGGAACGGTTGGAGACTCGCTCACACTATCCGTGGATCATTTTAGTATATTAGCTTGTATATTTTGAGTATGACATGTATAGCATTATAATCATTTTGTGTATATAATCTAATGATATGGCTATAGAGTAGCAAGGGAATTCTTGGTAATGATTAGCCATTGGAATGGCTAATCAAAAATCATATTTGGTGTTATGTATGCTTAATGTGCTATCTAATCCATGGAAATTCATAAAAAGGTGTAATTTGTTATAAAACAGTATCATACAGTAGCAATGATGTGAGTTTGAAAAATCACTAAAAATAGTAGAGATAGAATTATATGGTGAGTAAAATATGATATTGAAGCTTATTAAGTATATTTTCATATGGAAGAATCAAATCAGGTAAATGAGTTTTATTTCATGAAATATTTGAGTTTTGGTGGAACAGGGTCAGACCAATTTCTGAATCCCCTGTTCTAATTTTAGAAATTCACTAAAAATTGTACAAAATTAATTAGTAGTCATACTTTATATTTATAGATTCCTTTTTGAGTCTACTTTTAAGAGAAACAAATGGTACAGTCATTTAAATTCTTTACAGACAGAAAAGTGATTCGTAGTGAACAGGGGTCAGACTAGTTGAACACTAAAATAGGGGAAAATTTAACTAATAAACTGTACTAATTATCCTGACCAAAATTCTAGAAAAAAAATTAGTAAATATATATATGAGTCTAGTTTCAGGAAAAATTTATGGATTTAGATTTAAAGTTTTATAACTCAAGATATGAATTTTTTAGCGACTGTGACGCAGATGGGCAGATTATTACGAAAGGTGATATAAATTGTTTGAAATTGTTCAAGTGATAATTTAAGTCTGTTAACACCTCGTGCTCTTCTCTATTGACGGTCTCGGGTAAGGGGGTGTTACATTTAGTGGTATCAGAGCTACGATTTAGTCGATTCTTGGACTAACATGGCGTATGTACGGGTTTTGCTATACATGCCATATATATATTGTAATAGTGTGACGACTCCTGACCTTTAAAATGATTTTTTTTATAGTAAATGGATCCCGATCCATCTGTGGCTGATGATGTAGAGAGCAATGTGCTAGCTCCTGTTGAAGGGGCGGTACCGACTGACAATCGACCTCGTACTGTTGGTCAAGGAGGAGGAGAAGGGGCTTGAGAAGCCTTTTTCCAGATGATGAATGCATGGTACACCGAGTTCGTTCGTACAAACCCGAATGCTCAACCTTCCCCACCTCCCTCGATTCCTCAACTTGTACCTCTGATGCCTTAAGGTACGGATCTGATGAAATTTCATGGAACTCTAGTTGACAGAATTCACAAGCAAGGGGCTGAAGAATTCAGGGCAAATGTTGATGATGATGCCGAGAAAGAAGAATTTTGGCTTCAAAATTCTATTCGGGTATTTGATGAATTGTCTTGTACACCTGAAGAGTGCTTGAAATGTGATATATCCTTGTTGAGAGATTCAGCCTATTATTGGTGGAAGACATTGATTTCAGTGGTACTGAAGAAAGTGACTTGGAAGTTCTTTCAAGAAGAATTTCGGAAGAAGTACATCAGTGAAAGATTTGTTGAACAGAAGCGTAAAGAATTTCTCGAGTTGAAACAAGGCAACATGACAGTTACTGAGTATGAAAGGAAGTTCGTTCGATTAAGTAAGTATGCTAGAGAATATATTTCTTCAGGGGCTAAAATGTGCAGATGATTTGAAGACGGACTCAATGAAGACATCAAAGTATTTGTGGGAATTCTTAAGTTGAAAGAGTTCATAGTACTTGTTGATCATGCTCGCAAGGCTGAATAACTAATTAAAAAAAAGAGAAAGGCAGAGGCTGAGACTAGAAATTTGAAGAAAAGACTGATGAGCAGTGCATTTTCACCGCAATCTAGAAAATCCAGAGATATGTATTCTCGTTCTCATGTTTCGGCCAAACATTTGTATGGGAATCGTAAGAAGCAAAATGTGGGTTTTAAATCTCAGACTACTTTTGTGGCTAGTGCGGGAATTCGAGATTTGTTAGACCCGAGTGCCAACGATGTGGTAGAAGACACCTTGGTCCATGTAGAACTAACGAATGTTACCAGTGTGGTTCTCTAGATCATTTTATTAGAGACTTTCCAGAGAGAATTGAGAAAGAAAAAATTCAGAGTGTAAAACCTAGTGGTGTAGTTTCGAGAGGAAGATCTTCGAGAAATGCTGGGAATGAGGCAAGCAGCAAGAATGTAGTTAGAGATTCAGCGTTTAAATCTGAAGCTAGAGGTCCGGCTAGAACTTATGTCGTAAGGGCGCGAGAAGATGCTTTATCTCCCGATGTGATTACTGTTATTTTCCCTCTTTATGGTGTTAATGTTATTGCTTTGATTGACCCCGATTCTACTCATTCATATGTGTGCATGAAATTGGTCTCTAATATGAGTATACCTGTTGAGTCTACAAAATTTATGATTAAAGTGTCAAATCCGTTAGGCAAATGTGTTATAGTTGATAAAATATGCAAGAAATGTCCTTTGATGATTACAGGTCATTATTTTTCGGCCGACTTGATGTTGTTGCCATTTGACGAATTTGATGTTATTTTGGGTATGGATTGGTTGACATTGCATGATGCTATATTAAATTGTAAACAAAAGGTTATTGAATTAAAATGTGAAAATGGTAAAATTCTGCGAGTTGAATTAGACGAATCAGAGGCATTGCCTAGTGTGATTTCTTCGATGTCGGCTCAGAGATATTTGAGAAAGGGTTATGAAGCTTATTTGGCGTATGTGTTGAATACAAAGGAATTTGAGAAGAAAATTGAATCAGTGCCGATTGTATGTGAATTTACGGATGTATTTCCAGAAGAGTTGTTGGGTTTACCTCCTGTTCGAGAAGTAGAATTTGGTATTGAGTTGATACCGGGAACAACTCCGATCTCGATTGCTCTATATAGAATGACACCAACAGGGTTAAAAGAATTAAAGTCGCAGTTGCAAGAGTTGACTGAAAAAAGCTTTGTGAGACCGAGTTTTTCGCCTTGGGGTGCCCCTGTATTCTTTGTGAAAAAGAAAGATGGTTCTATGAGATTATGTGTGGAATATCGACAGTTAAATAAGGTGACAATCAAGAACAAGTATCCGTTGCCGAGAATTGACGATTTGTTTGACCAGCTGAAAGGAGCGACATGGTTTTCAAAGATTGATTTGAGGTCTGGATACTACCAGCTGCGGGTAAAAGAGTCAGATGTGCCTAAAACTGCTTTTGGAACAAGGTACGACCATTATGGATTTTTAGTTATGCCATTCGGTTTGACAAATGCTCCTGCTGTGTTTATGGATTTAATGAATCACATATTTCGACCATACTTGGACAAGTTTATTGTGGTATTTATTGATGATATCTTAATTTATTCAAAAGATGAGACAGAGCATGCTGAGCACTTGAGAATAATTTTGCAAACTTTGAGAGATACGCAGTTGTATGCCAAGTTTAGTAAGAGTGAGTTTTGGCTTCGAGAAGTAGGATTTTTGGGTCATATTATTTCGGGTGATGGTATACGGGTTGATCCCAGTAAAATTTTGGCTATTGTTGATTGGAAACCGCCGAAGAATGTAACTGAGGTTAGAAGTTTCTTGGGTCTAGCTGGTTATTATCGACGGTTTGTAAATGGATTTTCTATAATTGCTACTCCTATGACCAGACTACTCCAAAAGGATGTTAAATTTGAGTGGACGGAAGATTGTCAACAGAACTTTGAGAAGTTGAAAAAGCTACTAACTGAAGCACCAGTGTTGGTACAACCCGAGTTAGGTAAAGAATTTATGGTGTATAGTGATGCTTCTCTAAATGGCTTGGGATGTGTACTTATGCAAGAAGTAAAAGTTATGGCTTATGCTTCGAGGTAGTTGAAACCTCATGAAAGGAATTATCTGACTCATGATTTAGAGCTGGCTGCTATAGTGTTTGCTTTGAAGATTTGGTGACATTATCTATCTGGTGAAAAGTGTCGAGTATATACCGACCAAACAAGTCTCAAGTACTTGATGTCACAAAAAGACTTGAATTTGAGATAGCAGAGATGGTTAGAATTATTGAAAGATTACGAGCTTGTGATTGACTACCATCCGGGGAAAGCAAATGTGGTTGCCGATGCCTTGAGTAGAAAGTCATTGTTTGCTTTGAGAGCTATGAATACTCAATTGACGGTGTTTGACGATGGTTCGATTCTACCAGAGTTGAGAGCAAGACCGATTATTTTACAAGAGATTTGTGAAGCTCAGAAAAGTGACAAAGATTTGCAAGCTAAGAGGAAGCAATGTGAGGCTGATACAGAATCAGATTTCAGAATCGGTTTTGATGGTTGCTTGATGTTTAAAAATAGGATTTGTGTACTGAAAAATGATGAGTTGATTCAAAAGATCTTGCACGAAGCACATAGTGGTTGTTTGTCAATTCACTCGGGCAGTACAAAAATGTATAATGACTTGAAGAAATTGTATTGGTGGAACAAAATGAAAAGAGATATCTCCGAGTTTGTATCGAAATGCTTAATTTGTCAACAAGTGAAAGCTGAACAACAAGTGCCTTCGGGGCTACTTCAGCCTATCATGGTTCTCGAATGGAAGTGGGATCGAATTACTATGGATTTAGTATCAGGGTTGCCGTTAACTCCGAGGAAGAAAGATGCCATCTAGGTAATAGTCGACAGATTGACTAAATCGGCTCATTTTATTCTGGTATGTACTGATTATTCTCTTAATAAGTTGGCTGAATTGTATACCAGTGAGATTGTTAGACTTTACGGAGTACCTTTGTTGATCATTTTGAATAGAGATCTGAGATTTACATCGTGGTTTTGGCAAAATTTGCAAGAGGCATTAGGTACGAAGTTAAATTTCAACACTGCCTTCCATCCACAGACTGATGGACAATCTGAGAGAGTAATTTAGATTCTTGAAGACAAGCTCAGATGTTGTGTATTGGAATTCCAAGGTAGTTGGGAAAGATATTTACCGTTGGTAGAATTTGCCTACAATAATAGTTATCAGAGGAGTTTGAAGATGGCACCTTATGAAGCATTGTATGGTCGTAAGTGTCGGACGCCATCATATTGGACTGAACTTAAAGAAAATCAGATTTACGGAGTTGATCTAATTAAAAAAACTGAAGAAAAAGTGAAAGTGATTCGAGATTGTTTAAAAATAGCTTCAGATAGACAGAAATCCTACGAGGATTTGAAACGAAAAGAAATCGAGTTTCAAGTCGGTGATAAGGTATTTTTAAAAGTGTCTCCATGGAAGAAAGTTTTTAGTTTGGTCAGAAATGCAAGTTGAGTCTATGTTTTATCAGACCGTATGAGATAATTGAAAGAGTTGGACCAGTAGCATATCGGTTAGCATTACCACCTGAATTAGAGAAGATTCATGATGTGTTCCAAGTATCTATGTTACGTCGATATCGTTCGGGTCCTTCACATGTAATTTCACCGACGGAAATTGAGCTACAACCGGATATGACTTACAATGAAGAACCGATTAATATTTTAGCTCGAGAGGTCAAGCAACTAAGAAATAAAAGTATCACTCTCTTGAAATTATTATGGAAAAAGCACGGAGTAGAAGAGGCTACATGGGAACCCGAGGAAACTATGAGAAATCAATACCCACACCTGTTTACCGGTAAGATTTTCAGGGACGAAAATCCCTAAAGAGGGGAGAGTTGTGATATCCCGAATTAGGGCCTAATCAGAATAGTAGTTTCGGGACCACAAATCAGAGATAGAAATAATTATTTTATAATTATTTTTAGGTCTATGATATGATTGCATGATTATGTGAAAATTTCGTGAAGAAATTCTATGCATAAAGTGCTTAATTTGAAATTAGGGACTAAATTGAATAAGTTGCAAAACTTGCATTCTAGAAGTTTTTAGTATGAAATTGCTTTGGAATATTTATTAGGAGGTATTAAACTGAAATTTCACCAATTTCTAAAATTTTGGATAAAAATGGGCTTGTACATGAAAAATTACAAAGAAATGCATTAAGGGCATTTTTGTCATTTGGTAAATATAGTCATTAAAAAGGGAAAAATAACACAAAAATAGACTCATCTTCTCCATAGGCTACTGAAATTTTGCTTGTTACCATAGCTAGGGTTTTCAACACTTTCAAGCCTTGATTGTAAGTGATTCCAAGTCCCGTTTTTAATGTTCTTTACGTTTTTGGAGTCCCGGTAACTTGATTAAGCTTATTCTAGCAATAATTTAACCTAAGGTTTATCTTTGAAAAAATAACCATATTTGAACTGTGTTTTTTTTTATGTTTTATGGTAGAATATGAAGCTTGAAATTGTGTTAAACGACTTTTGCTAAGCGATTTTACGTGAAAACGAGTAAAACGACATAATCGGTAAAAATACCTAATGTTCATAAGTATATGCTAGGGTGAGAATTTGATGTTGCCATAGAAGGGAAAAATGATAAGCATGTCATAACACATAAGAAAATAGGATGAAGTTTAATTTCCGAGCCTTGGGGCAAAAGTGTAAATATGTAAAAGTTTAGGGGCAAAAATATAATTTTGCCAAAGTTTGAGTCAAGAACTTTTTTAATAAATGTGAGTATTAAATAAACTAAATTTGTTATTATAGATCAAGAGAAACGAGATTCAGGTTGTGATTGAGGGAAAAATAAAGTTTCTGAGGAATGGCTCGATTTCTAATATTTTGTACCGAGGTAAGTTCATGTGTAAATGTGGTAACATAATTGTCATTTTAAGTAATTTAATGATATTTATATGATATGATGATTATTATCATGAAATATTATGCTTTGTGGTTATTATTGAGTAATATTCAAATTATGTATGCTACTTGATAAATATGAATTGCTACCGAGTATCGGTTTCGACATTTCGTGGAAGATGGCAAAGATATGCGATCGAGGAAAATCTTTTTTGAACCTTGGGAATAGATTAGAATACAAGTGACATGTCACTAGGATATTTGAGTTTCGAACTCGTTGAGTTGAGTCCGAGTTCGCTTATGGATGCGAACGCTCGAGCTCGTTGAGTTAAGTCCGAGTTCACTTATGGGCAGGTTATATGGTAGCTTGACTACATAACTTTTGCAGTCTATTGAGTTTGTCTAGCTGCGGTATGGCACTTATGTGCATGAAATCCGTGTACTCGAATTATATTTCGATGTGTTCAACGGATGAATCTTAAATGAATGAGGAGAACACCTAAAATGAAGGTGATATGTTGGTAAGTGTGGTGAATGAGAAAATTTGACAGGTATGTGCTTAAACCCTCGGGTTGAGAACTTAGTATGATGAAATCATGGTAAGAATGTAAATGCAAATGTAACATGAATGTTTTGATGATATTTATGCAAATGATGTTTTGTGTTGGATTGCATGATTATGTTACTTGCTCATTGCATGTGAACTTACTAAGCATTCATGCTTACTCCCTCATTTCCATTCTTTGTAGTTTTAACAAGCCAGCTCGAAAATCGGGAACGGTCGGAGACTCACTCACACTATCCGTGGATCATTTTGGTATATTAGCTTGTATATTTTGAGTATGGCATGTATAGCATTATAATCATTTTGTGTATATAATCTTATGATATGGCTATTGAGTAGAAAGGGAATGCTTGGTAAAGAGTAGCCATTGGAATGGCTAATCAAAAATCATAGTTGGTGTTATGTATGCTTAATGTGCTATCCAATCCATGGAAATTCATAAAAAAGGTGAAATTTGTTATAAAACAGTATCATACAGTAGAAATGATGTGAGTTTGAAAAATCACTAAAAATAGTAGAGACAGAATTAGATGGTAAGTAAAATATGAAATTGAATATTATTAAGTCTATTTTCATTTGGAAGAAACAAAGCAGGTAAATGAGTTGTATTTCATGAAATATTTGAGATTTGGTGGAATAGGGTCAGAGCGATTTCTAAATCCCCTATTATGACTTTAGAAATTCACTAAAAATTGTACAAAAATAATTAGGAGTCATACTTTATATTTATAGTTTTATTATTTAGTCTACTTTTAAGAGAAACAAACAACATAGTCATTTGAAATTTTAAAGAGAGAAAAGTGATTCATAGTGAACAGAGGTCAGAGCAGTCAAACACTGAAATAGGGGAAACTTTAACTTATAAACTGTACTAATTGGCCTGACCAAAAATTCTAGAAAAAAATTAGTAAATAGATATATGAGTCTAGTTTCAGGAAAATTTAAGGATTTGGATTTTGAGTTTTGTAACTCGAGATATGAATTTATTAGCAACTGTGATGCAGATGGGCAGATTATTACGAAAGATGAAATAAATTGTTTGAAATTATTCATGTGATAATTTAAGTCTGTTTACGCCTCGTGCTCGACTCCAGTGACGGTCTCGGGTAAGGGGGTGTTACATAGCTTCGATAATCTATAAAACATGGGAAGAACATACAAAGTAAGCTTTAAAATCGTAGTAAGCCATATACAAATAAAGTCATCTCAAGAATATTTGCATCTAAATTCACATATGCTATCCATAGCTAATCACATTCAAATTCACAAACTTTTCTCATTGAACATATATTCAATGTCTTAATCGAGTTCATCAAATACTTCCCCTTTTCAATACTTATACATACCTGAGTCACTTAGCTTATTCACATATTCGTTCTCAACTTGACTTTGCCCGTTGAACCATTCAGAATTGTTAAGGATACTTGGAAATAACATAAACTCGCACAATGCCATATCCCAGATATGGTCTTACATGTTATCATATATCGATGCCACTATCACGGACAGGGTCTTACACAAAATCGATTAACGATGCCAATGTCCCAGACATGGTGTTACACATAATATCAATACAATGCCAATGTCCCAGACATGGTCTTACATGTAATCACATCTCGATAACTTAATGTCATGACATCTGTATCCTATACTATTCCTAAGGTTCGTATGGAACTTTTAGATATCGTAACTTTGTCGATTCTTGCTCGTAATTGCTCTTTCAACATTCATTGCAATTCAATCATAATAAAACATATATAATTCAATGTAAATACATTTATTTGCATATGAACTTACCTCGTAGTCGGAATAGACAAATCGAATCTAAATCCCTCGATCTAAATCTGATTTCTTTCTTTCAGGATCTATATGAATTAAAAATTAAAATATTTAATCATTTATTCATTCAATTTCATCCAAAAATACCTATTTGGGCATTTTTGAATCTTAGCCCCTAAAGTTACACATTTATTCAATTTAGTCCTTATTTCATAAATACACAAAATTACATAATTTCTTTCAAATACATGCTAGTCGAATTTCTATAGGCTCCATAACAGCCCATATTTTCATTTATTTCACACTTTTAACCACTTAATTTACACTTTTTACAATTAAATCCCTATTATGCATTTTTACTCAAAATCATTTTACAAAACATGCATATTGAACACCAAACTTTCATATTTCATCATCAAACATCCAAAAACACATGAATTCATCTATGACAACTTTCAAATTCATCAACACTTTCAAAAATTGAGGCATGGGCTAGCTAGTACTCAAAGCAATGATCGCAAAAAACATATAAATCATAAAAAATCAAGCTAAAACCATACCTCAATCACGCTAGAGAATTGCCAAAATTCAAAAGCTTCAAACCCTATCTTCCTTTTATAATTTTTAGTTGACAAAGATGATAATTAAATATGATTTTGATTTTTTCTTTTACTTATTATTTGTTAATTTACTAAATTACACATTTAACCTTAGTTATATAACATGAAAACTAAATAATACATGTCCATAATGGTCCACTCAAGCTATTAATGGTCTAATTACAACATAAGGACTTCCCATTTAATAAACCATAGTAATTTGACACTTTTAACTTATAGCATGCTACTTTTGCATTTTACGCGATTAAGTCATTTTCTCAAATTAACCACTTAAACGATAAAATTAGCACATCAAACTTTCACACATACATAGTCACATCCTGTAAACACCAAAAATAATATTAAAATAATTTTAAAACCTCAGATTTATGGTTCTGAAACCACTATTCTGATTTAGCTAAAACCGGGTTGTTACATTGGGTGTTGGTCCCGTACGTTCTACCGGTGGCTGAGTTTTCCAGTATGTGTTGTGGTTACTCATCAGCTTGTGTGAGCAGCACCATGTAGTTATGTCTTGACCGTTAGCTTGTGTGAGCAGACCTAGTGATAGCTCGAGAGTGAGCATTTATATGAGATATGAGATAGAGATGGTTTCAATCATGTGTTGGCACATAGTGTACGTGACTATTGCGCATCTGATATTTTTCTAAGTGGTTCAATGGGAAATGTGCTATTGCGAGATGATATGAGTCCGATACGAACTAATACAGGTATATACATGAAATACATGGAAATGATGGTACATGATATATTGATATATTGAAATGGATGATATATGTATATGAAGAAATAGTAAGATAATGATATGTATCATTACATGTATATATATATATGAATATCCTTAATATATTGATACATGGTAGTTATGTAAGTTGAGACGAGTAATGAACTCAAGTTTGACATGTTGAGAAAATAAGGTTATTAGTGTTGAACTTATATGAAATATGTTCAAGTACGCTAACGTGTGTTGTTGTTTGATGCTTAAGCAAGTGCCAAGCTGTTGGTTGAATGGTATTATGTTTACTTATAAGTCGTATTGAAATGGTAAGTGCTCAAATGAAAAAATGCTTGTACTCATGAAAAAGTGGTAAGGTTTAAATTATGCAAATTCTTATGAAATGGTTTATCATGTGATTAGTTCTAAAAGAGCTATGTTTAAATGCACTAGCTTGTGGCTATGGTTGATGATATATTTGTGTCTTGTGTGTTTTGTGTATGAAATGAGTGATGGAAAAGATAATGATGAGCTAAATTGATGATTTTATTTAAGCTAAAGAAAGTAAATGTAATGGAAAGTAATGACATGCAAACGAAAGGAAGAAAATTGAAAGAGATTTAAAGTTTTTATAAAATCCTACTTTGTTAGGGATGAAGGTATAAGTGATGCTGTGGAATTATTCAATTTGTGAGTTGTTGAATTTGGTTTCATGAACCGTGTGGTATCAGTATACGATTATTCTTGATATATATAAATTTCATTTATGAAATGGATAGATATGATTAAAGTTTATACGAGCTTACTAAGCATTTATTGCTTACGTAGTTATTTTTCTTTACTTACAGACTAGCGGAAGCTCGATCAGGTTGGAACCTAGTTGGAGATTTGTAACACTATCCAGCGGTTATATCGATAGATTTTGATATTTTGATTAAGGCTATAATGGCATGTATAGGTATTTTGGCTAATGTTAGCCTATGTGTTTTGGTTGTGGAAATGACCATTTGGTTAGTTTGCATTTTGGTCTTGTGTTGGTAAAATGATATATATTATAAGGTGTATATAAGTAGCCTTGTAATGGTTGATATATGAATTGTTATGGTTGAATGATAGTAGATAGAAAAGTAGTAGAATGAGCATAATAGAGATGATATATAACTTGTTATGAATTTGTGTTTTGCCATAGTAAGCATATATGTATTTGATGCTAATGATCATGTGGTTTAGTTGGTATCAAATGGTATGTTTTGGTAAGTGATTTACATGTTGTGTAATGATGCAAACTTAGTTAAAAGTTAATATATTGTTTTGGCCAAATTGAGTACATGGTTATACATGTTTTAATGTTGTCTTTTGAGGTGCCTTTGAGCATATTGGTTGGATGTTATTATACCATATGTGTTTGGCTTGATTATGCATAACTTTGGTGCTTTTTGAGGGCTTATGTATATGTGCAAAAGGGATTATAGGTACATGTTGAAAAGGGTGAGAAAAATGGCCTGTAAAATAGTCTATTTTCGTCCACACGGGAAGAGACACGGGCGTGTGTCTCAGCCGTGTGTCACACACAGCCAGGTAGCATGGCCGTGTGTCCCATATAGTTTTCAAAGGGTTGCAAGTTAGGTTTGACACGGGTGTGTGAGGTTATTTCAAAGGGTAACACGGCCTGGCACACGGACGTGTGGCCGTGTAACCCAAGTCATTAAGTTACACGGGTATGGACACGGGCTGGGACACGGCAGTGTGTCCCTATTTCGAATGCCTACACGGCCTAAGACACGGGCGTGTCTCTTGGTCATGTGAGTCACACGGCCTGGCCACATGGTCGTGTGACCCTTGTAGTTGGTAAATTTTCATCTTTTCCCTGAAATTTCTATTTGCTTCTAATTTAGTCACAATTTGTTTCTAATGTGTTTTTAGGGCCTTGAGGGCTTGTATAAGGGACAATAAGTATGATATTGATTGGTTTTGTTGTGATTGATGATATGAATTAAATGTTTTAAATTTTTTTGATAGTTTTGAAATGTAAACTCTGGTAATGCTTCGTAACCCTATTTTGACTATGGATACATGTTAGGGGTGTTACAATGTTGTTATGAATAAATTCATAGCAACTCGGTAATTTGCTAACTTATGAACATACTTGCCTACCAAAATCCATTTATCTCTTGACTATATCTCTATGTCAATTCAACCGATTAAACAAAATTTATTAAGCAAATGTGTTAATGTACATACATACTTATGAAATTAAAATAATCTCTTGTACATATCTCTATGCCAATTCAAACAATTAACTTAATCTCATAAGCACATAAAAGATTACGTGAGGCAACAATGTATTTCTACCTTGAAACAGTTTAATCACAATAATCTTGCAAGTTATGCAAGGCTAATGTATAGTTAGATACGATTGCTAATTTAACCTTCAACTAACTTAGATGATTAAACATGCATTGATTAAGTATCATGTCAATTAATTACAATTTCTATCCATTTAAATAATAATTCATTAGTTGTCTTACAATTTAATGCAAGAATAACTTAGTCATGGTTTTACTTAATCAAACATCTTACCGAGGCCTATAACAATACAAACACAATTTTAATAACTCAAGTACACGAAATGCAATCAACCTAACACGAATTAAATTTAAGCCATATTAATTAAATTAAACATTTAACATCACAAATATTCATATACATGTTCACCATAACAATAAAAAAATTAAAAGGATAAGGAACAAGAATCAAATCCGATGTTTCTCCGAGGCTTGACTAGTTTGCTCTGCTCTTCCTTCTCCGCTTGTTCTTGTTGAACCGAGGATTCCCCAAACACTTGAATGCTACTACAAATGGTATTTATAGGTTGAGATATCTGCTAAAATTAGAAAAAATCATCATCCATAGAGTCCCCCTATGGCCGACCACACATGTGGCAAGTTTGAAGCTTTCAAACTTGTTATTTTAAGGTAGGGGCAAATCTAAAAAGGCATAAATAGTGGAGGGGTTTGAATGTAATTTGAAAGAGTCTTCAAGGGCTATTTTGCAAGCCAAATAATCAGAAGAACAAGCTGATTCGGTCAGCATGTGGGACAGTTTTGGGCTACCCAGTGCTTGGTTGGATCAGTTCTCTCGGTTCAGCTCAACCGGGCCTTTTTTCTTAATTAATTAACAATAATTTATTTAACCCAAATTAGATTGGATTAAAATTAAAATTAATTACATTATGTATTAATACACGAAATTTTAACTGTCTTAGGCTGAAAAATTAGTTTGCGTTGATGCTTAAAAATTGCTTCTCGGTTTTGTGCTTCTAGTAGTGTTTACCGAGCTGTTTTTCACCCTTTGTGCAAATCTGTCAAAAATAATCAAAAGTAATCAAAAGTAATTATAAAATTAATTAAAATTCAATATGTTAATAATTAAAGTAAAAAATTTTCATTTTATAATAATTATATATTTTTCGACAAGAATTTTACCGAAACTGCATGAATTTGAGTTAAAAAGGGCATGAAAAAGTGTGTATATTTTTGTGTTTCCATACACGCCCGTGTGTCAGGCCAAATAACTCACTGACTTGCACCCTTTGAAATCCTCAGATGACATAAGGCCTTGTCACTAGGCTGTGTGTCTCACAAAGCTGAGTCACACGCTTATGTCTTAAACCGTGTGGACCAAAATTAACAGAAATCAAGCCATTACAATACCATTTCATGCATAAATGTTTAACCTATTTCAACACACTTACAAGGTACCTAAACATCATTCAAACATGCATGAATATGCCATTTCAAACAACCTAATTCACCTAACCAATGTGCTATTCAAAGGCACCTCAATTTATATACAAACATCAAAACTTAAACTAAAGAAACTTAACCATCACATGCTAACATAAATGACCAATTCTATGCCATCACAATATCCTAATGGGTCACATACACTATCACTTAAAGGTACCAAAATGACATAGTTTAACAAGTACTTCCAAGTCCGTCAACCAAACATACTCCTCTAATCATAACATACCAAATTACCAAATACATAACTTCCTATACATTTTAATAAGGCTATTTCTATCCATAATAACCTAGTTCAAATCTGAGCAAAAATGTAGCGCCCTGAATTTTGGGCCTAGATGAATTGGGCTTTGGGCTTTGGGTCTCATAAAATTTTTAAGTGAGCAAGAAAATGACAAATGACATGTTGGCTATAAGGGTTTAAGGAATTTGGAGTGTCTAGGTATGTTGGAGAAGTTTTGGGTTCGAGTTTTGTGGTGGAGGAATTTTAATTTAATTATTAAAAGAACCAGGGTTGGGAGTAGTTGGGCTTTTAAATAAAAATAGGGAAAAATGACATCAAAAAGCCTTGTGGAGGAGTGGTTAAGTGACGCCACTTAGAGTGTAGGGAGGTGGCATTAGTGGCTAGCAAGGAGATCCAAGGTTCGAATCCTGGCTTAGTTTTTTTAGGAATTTAATTTTGGCCTTCTAGAAGGTTGGAAGTGGCGTGAAGATGAACTCTAATGGGAGTGTTTAGAAGAGAAAATTTAGGAAATAGATTGGGGAGTTATCAGGGAGAAAAACGAGGAGATGAGAAGGGAGAATTGATGGAGTTGAATTGGGAATTGAGGGTCAGGCAATTTGGCTAGAGACTATAAATATGTGCTGAGTTTGGGATCCTAGGCTAATGCCAAATTTTTCATTTTTTCCTTTAGTACCAATTGGCTTTTCCATCTTTTCTAGCTGATTTTTTGCCATTCTTTATCTCCTCAGTTTTCTTTTGATTTACCGTTTGGGTTAGCCGATTCCTTCTGCTACTCTTCTTCTTTAATTTGTGCCAAATAAACCTTATTCACCATATTAGTTTGAAAGCCGAATCTCCCAAGAGTCGAATACTCTTTGGCCGAATACTCTTGGTGCAATTACTACTCCTTCTACTTCGATCAAATATAGTGTAAGTGTTGTTCTCCCAATCAATTTTGCTAAGAATCTTTTACGTTGTTCTTTCCTCACTCTTTCTAATCAACTGTGGTAGGGAATTAGTATCGGATCTCGAATCTTAGCTCTCTGTCGAAATTGCTCTTAAGGTGTTTTGCGGTTTTGGTAAGTATTCCTCTTTTGTTAGCTAAGGTTGGCCGAATGGTCTTAAAGTGAGATACGGGGGTGAATTATGTTGGATGCAAGTCCCCTAGTATTTGGTTTTAATGAGTAAGATTAATGCAGATTTAGGGAGTACGTGATCAAGGAAAAAGTATTAGGGATTGGTGTTCAAGGTGAGGTTAAGGTGAGATTTGAATTTTGGGTAAAATATGTATTAAGCATACGATTAATTGAAGGGTGATATCGTTTGTAGGTTTGCGACTAAGGGAAATCGCATCACGCTATATTATTAGGTGTGTACATACACTGCACACACAAGCAGATCGGCAAAAGCCAAAATGCCAAAAATCTGAAAGTTTGGCTACGCAGACTTGTGAGTGCGCGAACACTAGTAAGGGGGAAATCGATAGGTTGTCTGAGGCCCATGGGCGATTCTATGGACTTGGGCTGTGATTTGGACAATTGGGCCAGAATAGGCTTAGTGGGCCTAATGGGCTGTTGGGCCCATAATAGGCAAAAACTAATATTTGATGCTATGTAATGGAAAATTTGTATGTGAGCATGTATATAAATGTGATTTGGGCCTAATGGGCTATATAAATGAGGTTTGGGCCTAATGGGCCATATACAGGTGATTTGGGCCTAGTGGGCCATATACAGGTATGTGAATTTGACTGGGCTTTGTAAAGGGGTTTGGGCCTAGCATATGATGACTACATAAAACTTAATTAATTATTTGCGACCATGGACAAGTCAAAGGGTTAAGGTGTGGCAACAGGTATATGCATGTCTAGGATTGGATCTAGGGAGAGCTTGGTACTTAAGCGGTCTTAATGACTCACCTCCTCTTCTCTGGAATCCTACCTGGTGCATAGTATTCTATCATCTTAGCTTACGGGATTTATTAACGGGCCAGGGTAAGTGAAAACCGTAAAGAAAGGGAAAACTATCGAAATGCCCCTAAGGGCAAAAATGACCAAAATACCCCTGGGCGTTGAATGTAAGTTTTATGGATGTGACATGCATACATATGATATTCTGCTTAGGCTGCATATGGGTTGGGAATTATGGAACGGAGGAAGTATATGAGGATCGCATGGTTGCTTGACGACCGTGGATCCACCGAAGGCTTTTTTTAAAGCCCATTATATGACTAGCAGCTTGCTGCAATGAAGGTAGTTCCGCAACTGGGCTACCATTAAAGTGTATCGGTTGGGTGGGTCGATATTTATATCCCCACATGAAGTGTACCGGAGGATGGAGCTGAAGTGTAGCGGATGGATAATTGGGGTGGGTTGCATTGTACTGCATTGCATGTGTGATTTTATGATGATTGATGAATACTTGGTGCTTGACGAGGGTGTACACACTGAGTTTGCGAAAACTCATCCCCTCTTTTTTTTTTCTCAAGTAATGCTCAATATGAGGTTCGATATCTAGAGGGACTCTAGGTGTCCAACTAGTAAGACAACTTAGACTTGGTTGTTGTAAAAGCATTTAGTTCCTGATTTATTAAGTGATTTTAGACTGGATTGCAATAAGGCCTTCCCTTTTTGTTATTATTGGGATTATTATTCTTATACGTTGTAATTGCGAGAAGTTGATCAGGGATTTTCTAAACAATAGTTTTTATATACTACGTTTCCGCAACCAAACTTTTAATTGATAGACTTTCTTAAATCAATTTTTTTAAACAAAGCTTTCACAACTGAATAGAGTGTTTTCATAAGTTAACTAAGGTTTCATATCTTAAGGAAGGATTTTCAATGAAAAAAAGGTTTTCGCTAAAACACTTTAATGTGATGCGCCAGATTCGGCCATAACGTCTGAGCCGAGTTTGGGGTGTTACATTTAGTGGTATTAGAGCTAGGTTGCAAAACTTGAGCTATCAAGTGGGTCTTATTATTATTTGGTTTCTTTTTCTATTTAAATATATATATATATTTTGGATCACAATGTTTTGGAAAAAGGGAAAACTTGCTGAGCGGCACATCGAGCCTCCGACGTCGAACCAAGTAAGTTCTTCTGTTCTTAAGCTTGTTTAAATTGTTATATAGTAGATAGATAGAGGGCTCCTTTAGATGATTTTGTTAGAATGGAACTAGAGCCCGTAGGACCTAGAAACTATAGAGGATTTTCAAAAATAATCTTCTCTTTAAATATTTCCATAAAACATCGGTTTAATTATTAAACTAACTAAAACTTCATAAAAATTTCTAGTTCAGATAATACGCGAGTCGACGATGAGTGCTAGAAGAGGTGCAAGAGGCCGTGGCCGAGGCCACAGAAGTGTTAGGGCTACATCATCGGCATCGGGCCATATGCCTGATGTTGCAGTAGAAGAGGCTCTGGCCTCACCTGTGGTTGGGAATCGACCGTATGATCGGGCCGCGGGAGAAGATGCATTGTCGCAGGCAGTGCTAATGATTTTGGAAAGGATTCGGAGCGACTTTGTTCTAATAGGGCTGAGATCTTTAAGGGCGTGGCTGGCGTGGCTCCTAACGTGACGGAATATTGGTTGGAGGCCACTAAAAGGATAATGGAGGACTTGGACTGCTCATCCAAACAAAAGCTAAAAGGGGCAGTGTCACTGCTTAGGGAAGAAGCCTACTAGTGGTGGTTGACGGTGAAAGAGGGCACCCAACCGGAGCGGGTCACTTGGGAGTTTTTCAAAGCTCAATTCCAAGGGAAGTATGTGGGTGCAAGCTATGTGGATGCTAGAAGGAAGGAGTTCCCAAACTTGACCCAAGGAAACAAATCAGTGGCGGAGTATGAACCAGAGTTTCTACGCCTTAATAGGTATGCAAGAGTAATGCTAGCAACGGAATATGAGCGTTGCGTTAGGTTTGAGGATGGACTTAGAGATAGCTTTAGGGTATTGATAGCTCCACAAAGGGAGCGAGTTTTCCCAGAGTTGGTGGAGAAAGTAAAGATAGCAGGGGAGGTAAAACACGCTGAGCGCTTAAATCGAGAAAAAGAAAGGGGTAAGAATAAGAGGGAGGCTTAGACTCCGGGTGTTGGACAGAGGCCTAGGGCTAGAGCCAGAAACGATAGGCCAGTTAGAGCAGGGCCCCCTGCTGTTAATCCAGGGGTGCCACCTTATGCAGTTTGTGGGAAAGGTCATATAGGCGAGGGTTAGAAGAGGACGGGTGCTTGTCTAGCGTATGGATCCTTAGAGCATAGGATCAAGAATTGCCCTAAAATGCTAGCTCAGGTGCCGATCATGGGTCGAGGTGGTGCTCCGCCACCAAGGGGTAGTCAGCTGCCGCCCAGAGGTCGTGGGCAGGCCAGGGGCGATAACGGCAATGGACGTGGACGTGGAGCACCAGACAGAAATATAGGCCATGCTGAGGTGAGGCAGCCAGCTTTGGCCTATGCTACCCATCGTCGAGAAGACGGGGATGCCCCAGATGTGATAACGAGTATGTTCTTTATATATGAGTTACCTTACACATCATTGATTGATATTGGATCAACACATTCATATGTTGCATGCATTAAGACTGAACCTTTGGGTGATATGTTTGAAATTACTGCAAATGAAATGACTATGATAAGTCCGTTAGGTCAGTCAGTAGGAGTGAATAAGTTGTTTAGAGAGATACCCATAGTAGTCCAAGGGGTTACCTTTTCAGAAAATTTGATGGAGCTGTAGTCTAGCGAATTCGACTTAATCTTAGGTATGAATTGGCTGGTGAAGCACCGAGCCACCTTGGATTGCGCTGCAAAGCGAATAGTGTTAAGAACTGTAACACCCCAAACTCGGCCTAGATGCTATGGTCGAATCTGGTGTGTCACATTGAAGTGTTTTAGCAAAAACTGTGTTTTCATTGAAAACCTTTCTTAAAATAAAAGAAACCCTAATTAACTTTAAAAAAACACCTTCAATTACGAAAGCCTTGTTTAAAACATTTGATTAAAAAAACATAGTTGCGGAAACGTAGAAAACATACTATAATTTAAGAAATCTGTGTTCAACTTTTCAAATTTACATTGAAAATAATAATATTTCAAGTAATAATAACACAATGTAAACCTTATTACAATCTGGTCTGGTACATATTTAAAAAGAAGTAAAAACTTAAATGCTTAACAAAAACCCAAGTCCAAATCATCTTGCTAGTTGGCCACCCAGAGTCCCTCCAAACATCGAACCTTCTATTGAGCATCACCTGAAAATAAAATAAAAGAGGGGGTGACTTTTCGCAAACTCAATGTGTACAACCCTCAACAAAAAAACAAGCATTCCAAAAAAAAAATATCATTCATCAATCATGCAATGCAATCCCATCCAAATTATCCATCCGCTACACACCAGCTCCGTCCCCCGTCACACCATGTGGGGATATAAATATCGACCCACCCAACCCACACACCATGGTAGCCCGATTACGGAACTACTTTCATTTACATATTGGGCTTTAAATGCCGTCAGTGGATCCACGATTGTCAAGCAACCATGCGATCCTCATATACTTCCTCCGTTCCATAATTCCCAACCCATATGCAACCTAAGCAGAATATAATATGTATGCATGTCACATCCATACAACTTACATTTAACACCTACGGGTATTTTGGTCATTTTTGCCCTTAGGGGCATTTTTGTAATTTTCCCTTAATTTCGGTTTTCACATACCTTGGCCCGTTAAGAAGTCCCGTAAGCTGAGATGAATGAATACTATGCACCAGGTAGGATTCCAAAGAAAAGGAGGTGGGTCATTAAGACCGCTTAAGTACCAAGCTCTCCCTAGATCTAATCCTAGACATGCATATACTCGTTGCCACACCTTAACCCTTTGACTTTGTCCACGGTCGCAATATATTAATTAAGTCTTATGTGGATATCATATACTAGGCCCAAAACCCTTTACAAAGCCCAAACAATTTCACATAGCTGTATTTGGCCCATTAAGCCCAATCATATTCATATGGCCCATTAGGCCCAAATCACCTGTTTGTGGCCCATTAGGCCCAAATCACATTTATATGGCCTGTTAGGCCCAGTCACATTTTTATTGATGCTCACATACAAATTCCGATCACATAGCATCAATATTCAGTTTTTGCCTATTATGGGCCCAATAGCCCATTGGGGCCCATTTAGCGCATTCTGGCCCATATGGCCAAATCACAACCCAGGTCCACGGAATCACCCGTGGGCCTCAGGCAACCTATCAGTTTCCCACTTATGAGTGTTCGCGCACTCGCAAGACTACCATAGCCAAACTTTTGGCTTTTCGACATTTTAGCTTTTCGGCTTTTCGGCTTTTACCGATTCATTGTGTGTGTGCAGTGTATGTACACACCTGGTAAGCAAGCGTGCTGCTATTTCGATATCCAAAACCTACAATCGGTATCACTCAAAGATTAATCTTACATACTTATTGAATACTTTACCAAAAGCTGGAATCTCACCTTTACCTTACCTTAACGCTAAGCCTTTACTAGCTTCTACTTTGGTCACTAATCACGTATATCTCTCAGATCTGAAGAGCAAATCGGCAAGAATCTAAAATCGAGATCTGACACTAATTCCCTACCAAATTTGATTAGAAAGAAGTGAGGAACTGAATACTCGATACTTATCAAAATTCAATTGGGAAAGCGAACACTTACACTAGAATCGACTGGGTGGAAAAAGTAGTGGCGGCACCAAGGGTATTCGGCCAACGGATATTCGGCTCTTAGAGATTTGAATGGCAACAATTGATTACTCGGCATAAAAGAAGAGAGGAAGAAGAGTCGACTAAAGCAAAGAAAATATTGAGTAAAGGAGAAATAGAATTTGGCACAAGGAAGAAGAAAAAAGAAAAGAAGGCAGAGAGTTTTCGACTTTTAGAGGAAAGAGTTTCTGGCAACAGGGTGGAGGAAATTCGGCGTTAGCTTCATACCCTAGCATTCGGCACTTATTTATAAGCCTTATAGCTGAATTTTCCCATGCCTAATTCCCCATTCGGCTCCATCACTTCTCCCTTCTCATCTCCTCGTTTTTCTCCTTGATAACCCCTTAATCCCTTCCTTAATTTTCTCTCCTGAACACTTCCCTTAGAGTCCACTTTCACGCCACTTCCATCCTTCTAGAAGGCTAAAATTAAACTTCTAAAAGCACTAAGCTAGGATTTGAACCTTGGACCTCCTTGCTAGCTATTAACGCCACCTCACTACACCTTAGGTGGTGTCATTTAGCCACTCCTCCACAAGGTTTTTTGATGCTATTTTCCCCCAACTTCATTTAATAGCCCAACTACTCGCCAACCCTGATTCTTTTAATAATTAAACTATAATTTCATTTACACCTAAGTTTGAATTAAGACCTACTATAATTATCACTGGGCCAGAAATATAAAACACAGTTTTATTAAGACCGAAAACAAAGAAAGTTCGGGATTTCGGGATTTTTGGGTTTCGAGATTTTTGGGGCATTACAACTCTAGCCCCCTAAAAGAAATTTTTTCCTCAAAATTTACCTTGTTCAAATAGTTGAGGATATTGACATCGCATCACTTCTTCAGGTTCCCAAGTAGCCTCCTCAGCCTTCTGATTCCGCCAAAGTACTTTGACCAATGGAACGGACTTCCTTTTCAGTACTTTGACATCTCGACCAATTATTTGTATGGGCTTTTTCTTGAAAGTCAGGTCTGGCCTAACCTCAATTTCTTCCACCGCCACGACATGTGAAGGATCTGAGCGATACCGCCTTAGCATGGAAACTTGAAACACGTCGTGGATCTAGCTTAGTTCAGAAGGTAACTCCAGCTGATAAGGGACTGGCCCAATGAACCTTGGGCTTAGCTTCTCCTTTCGTCCAAACCTTAACACTTTCTTCCATAGAGAAACCTTTAGAAAAACTAAGTCTCCTACTGCATACTCTATTTCTCAATGCTTAAGGTCAGCATACGACTTTTGCCTATCCGAGGCCTCCTTCAAACGATTCCGAATCAATTTTACCTTATCCTTAGTATCGGCTACTAACTCAGGGCCGAAAGCTCTCCGTTCGCCCAACTCCGTCCAACATGTTGGAATTCGACACCTTCACCCATACAGTACTTCATACGGAGCCATCCCAATGCTTGCTTGGTAGCTATTATTGTATGCAAATTTGGCTAACGGTAAATAGTCCTTCTAACTACCTCGGAACTCAATCACGCATCCCCTCAACATATCTTCCAACACTTGGATCACCCTTTCCGATTGTCCATCAGTTTGAGGGTAGAAAGCTGTACTGAAATTCAACCTAGTACCCAACGCCTCATGCAGCTTCTTCCAAAATCGCGAAGTGAAACGTGGGTCCTTATCAGATATTATGGAGACTGGCACTCCATGCAATCTTGCAATCTCTGCTACATATAGCCTAGCCAGCTTTTGCAACTAGTAATCGGTGCAGACCGGTACAAAATGGGCAAACTTGGTTAACTGATCCACTATAACCCATATCGAGTCTTTCTTAGTAGGTGTCAAGGGTAGACCACTAACAAAGTCCATAGTGATCCTTTCCCACTTCCAAAGTGGAATCTTCATTGGCTGAAGCAATCCCGAAAGCAACTGATGTTCCACTTTCACCTTTTGACAAACCAAGCATTTACTTACGAACTCCATAAGCTCGCGCTTAAGTCCAGGCCACCAATAAAGCTCATGCAAATTCTGATACATCTTGTTTCTACTAGGATACATTGCGTAGAGACTGCTATGTGCTTCCCGCAGAATAGACTGCCTTAGATCATCGTCCTTTGGTATACACATTCTCCCACAAAGACACAATACTCCTTCAATATTTATCCCAAAGTTCGATGTCTCTCCACTCTCCACTTGTTTAAAACGAGCACTCAAAGTCTCATCCACTAATTGCTTTCTACTTATCTGTTCGACCCACACTGGCTTTACTTGAAGCTTAGCTAACAAGCTACCATCATCCAACAAGCTTAAACGGGCGAGCATAGCTCTCAAGTCTGACTTAGCCCTACAACTCAATGGGCTACCACATTCGCTTTACCAGGGTGGTATTCAATCGTACAATCATAATCGTTCAATAATTCCACCCACCTACGTTGCCTAAGGTTTAGCTCCTTTTAGGTAAGGAGGTACTTCAAACTCTTGTGGTCTTAATAGATTATGCATTTCTCCCTGTATAAGTAATGCCTCCAGATTTTAAGCGCGAACACCACCGCAGCTAGCTCCAAATCATGGGTTGGGTAATTTACCTCGTGAGTCTTAAATTGTCGTGATGCAACCACCTTTCCTTCTTGCATCAATACGCAACCTAAGCCTATATGCGACGCGTCACTATAAGCCGTAAACTCTTTCCCGGGCACTGGTTGAATCAACACAGGGGCCTCAGTTAAAACTTTCTTAAGTTTTCCAAAACTCTCTTGCTGCTTGTCCGTCCAAACAAATGGTACCCCTTTCCTCAACAACTTAGTTAAAGGTGCAGCAATTATGGAAAAGCCCTCAACAAATCACCTATAGTATCCTGCCAAGCCCAGAAAACTTCAGATTTTCGATACCGTCTTAGGTGATTTCCAATCTAACACCGCTTCAATTTTCCAAGGATCCACCTTAATCCCCTCGGCTGACACCACATGTCCTAGAAAAGTAACCTTCCTTAGCCAAAATTCACACTTACTGAATTTAGCATACAGCTGCTTCTCTCTCAAAGTCTGCAACACAATCCTTAAGTGTGCATCATGCTCATCCTCATCTTTTGAGTACACCAAAATGTCATCTATAAAGACTACCACGAACCGATCCAAGTAGGGTTGGAAAACCCGATTCATGAGATCCATGAAAGCGGCAGGTACGTTCGTCAACCTGAATGGCATCACCAAGAACTCGTAGTGCCCATAACGAGTTCTGAAAGCTGTCTTATGAACATATGCCTCTTTTACCCTTAGTTGGTGATATCCCGAATGCAGGTCAATCTTCGAGAACACCGAAGCTCCCCTACACTGATAAAAAAGATCATCGATTCTCGGTAGAGGGTACTTGCTCTTAACAGTTAACTTGTTTAACTGTCGATAATCGATGTACGTTCGCAAGGTTCCATCCTTCTTCTTCATGAATAACACCGGTGCTCCCCATGGAGACACGCTTGGTCGGATCAACCCTCGATCCAACAATTCCTGAATCTGTGCCTTATGTTCTACCAACTCCTTTGGTGCCATCTGATAAGGAGCGATAGACACCAGAGCCATCCCAGGTAACAACTCGATTCTAAATTCCACTTCTCTGCTGGGTGGCAACCTAGGCAGCTCCTCGGGAAAGACATCCAGAAATTCCCTAATTGTTCTCAACTCCTTAACAGTAAGGCTCTTAGCCTTCATATCACTAATATAAGCCAAAAAGGCTTTGTATCCCTTTCGTACTAACTTTTCGGCCTTTAATGCCAAAATCTCATTCGACAGATAGTTCCGGCGTTCACCAATCACCACTACTTCCTTATCCTCCATCGTTCTTAACACCATTCGCTTTGCAGTGCAATCTAAGGTGGCTCGATGCTTCACCAGCCAATCCTTACCTAAGATTAAGTCGAATTCACTAAACGGCAGTTCCATCAAATCCACTAAAAGGGTAACCCCTTGGTCTACTATGGGTACCTCCCTAAACATCTTATTCACTCCTACAGACTACCCTAACGGACTTATCACAGTCATCTCATTCGCAATAATCTCAAACATATCACCCAAAGACTCAGTCTCATTGCATGCAACATATGAATACGTCGATCCAATATCAATCAAGGCTATGTAAGATAACTCATATATAAAGAACATACCCATTATCACATCTGGGGCATCCCTGTCTTCTTGATGATGAGCAGCATAAACCAAAGCTGGCTATCTCACCTCAGCATGGCCCGCATTTTCGCCTGGTGCTCCGCATCCACGTCCATTGCCATTACCGCCCCTGGCCTGTCCATGACCCCTTGGCGGTATCTATCCATCCCTTGGTGGCTGAGCACCTCCTTGACTCACTACTCGCTTTTGACCTAGCGTTCGAGGGCAATCCTTGATCCTATGCTCCATAGACCCACAAGCGAAACAAGCTCCCATTTTCTTCCAACACTTGCCTCCATACCTTCTCCCACAATCAGCACAAGGTGGCACCCTTGGATTAGCAGTAGGGGGCCTTGCTCTAACTGGGCCATTATTTCTGGCCTAGTCCTAGGCCTCTATCCAACACCCGAGGTCTCAGCCTCCCTTTTATTCCTACCCCTTTCTTCTTCCCGATTTAAGCGCTCAGTGTGCTTAACCTCCTTCGCTATCTTTGCTTTCTCCACCAACTCTGAGAAAACTCGCTCCCTTTGCGAAGCTATCCGTACCTTGAGGCTATCTCTAAGCCCATCCTCAAACCTAATGCAACGCTCATAGTCCGTTGCCGCCATAACTCTTGCGTACCTACTAAGGTGTAGAAACTCCGCTACCGATTTGTTTCCTTGGGTCAAGTTCAAGAACTCCTTTCTTCTAGCATCCACATAGCTTGCACCCACATACTTCCCTTGGAATGCAGCTTTGAAAAACTCCCAAGTGACCCACTCCGGTTGGGTGCCCTCTTTCACCGTCAGCCACCACCGGTAGGCTTCTTCCCTAAGTAGTGACATGGCTCCTTTTAGCTTTTACTCCGGTGAACAATCCAGGTCCTCCACTATCCTTTTAGTGGCCTCCAACCAATACTCCGCCACGTTAGGAGCCACACTAGCCATGCCCTTGAAGATCTCAGCCTCGTTCGATCGAAGTCGTTCTGGAATGGACCCCCGATTTTTGCTGCCATTATTAGGCCCAGTGACTCTTTCCAAAATCCTTAGCATTGCCTGCGACAATGAATATTCTCCCACAACCCGATCATACAGTCCATTCCCAGCCACCAGTGAGGTCGGAGCCTCTTCTACTCCAACATTGGGCATATGGCCCAATGCCGACGATTCAGCCCTAACACTTCCGCAGCCTCGGCCACGGCCTCTTGCACCTCTTCTAGCACTCATTGTCGATTCGCGTATTATTTGGATTAGAAATTTTATGAAGTTTTAGTTAATTTAATACTTATACCGATGTTTTATGAAAATATTTAAAGAGAAGATTGTTTTCGAAAATCCTCTACAGTTTCAAGTTCCTGCGGGCTTCGGTTCCATTCTAACAAAATCATCTAAAGTATCCCTTTAACTTTCTATTGTATAACAATTTAAACAAACTTAAGAATAAGAATACATACTTGGTTCGACATTGGAGACTCGGTGTGCCGCTCAGTAAGCTTTTCCCTTTTTCCAAAAAAGTGTGATCCAATTTTTTTTAAAAAAAATAAAAAAAGAAACCAAATAATAATAAGGCCCACTTCACAGCCCGAGTTTTGCATCCGGGCTTTGATACCACTAAATGTAACACCCCAAACCCGGCCTAAACGCTATGGCTGAATCTGGTGTGTCACATTGAAGTGTTTTAGCGAAAATCATGTTTTCATTGAAAACCCTTCTTAAAATAAAAGAAACCCTAATTAACTTTAAAAAACTTTCGATTCACGAAAAGCCTTGTTTAAAACATTTGATTAAAAAAACTTAGTCATAAAAAACGTAGAAAACATACTATAATTTAAGAAATCCATGTTCAACTTCTCGCAATTACATTGAAAATAATAATAATTCAAGTAATAATAACACAATGAAAACCTTATTACAATCTGGTCTAGAACATACTTAAAAAGAAGTAAAAACTTAAATGCTTAAAAAAACCCAAGTCCATATCATCTTGCTAGCTGGCCACCCAGAGTCCCTCAAAACATCGAACCTTCTACTGAGCATCACCTAAAAATAAAATAAAAGAGGGGGTGAGTTTTTGTAAACTCAGTGTGTACAACCCTCAACAAAAGAACAAGCATTCCAAAAAAAAAACATCATTCATCATTCATGCAATGCAATCCCATCCAAATTATCCATCCGCTACACACCAGCTCCGTCCCCCATCACACCATGTGGGGATATAAATATCGACCCACCCAACCCACACACCATGGTAGCCCGGTTGCGGAACTACCTTCTTTTACAAATTGGGCTTTAAAAGTCGTCGGTGGATCCACGATTGTCAAGCAACCATGCGATCCCAAAATACTTCCTCCGTTCCATAATTCCCAACCCATATGCAACCTAAGTAGAATATCATATGTATGCATGTCACATCCACACAACTTACATTCAACACCTAGGGGTATTTTGGTCATTTTCGCCCTTAGGGGTATTTCGGTAATTTTTCCTTAATTTTGATTTTCACTTACCTTGGCCCATTAACAAGTCCCTTGAGCTGAGATGAATGAATACTATGCACCAGGTAGGATTCTAGAGAAGAGGAGGTGGGTCATTAAGACCGCTAAAGTAGCAAGCTCTCCCTAGATCCAATCCTAGACATGCATATACCCGTTGCCACACCTTAACCCTTTGACTTTGTCCACGGTCGTAATATATTAATTAAGTCTTATGTGGATATCATATACTAGGCCCAAAACCCCTTACAAAGCCCAAACAATTTCACATACCTGTATCTGGCCCATTAAGCCCAATCATATTCATATGGCCCATTAGGCCCAAATCACCTGTATATGGCCCCATTAAGCCAAAATCACATTTATATGGCCCGTTAGGCCCAGTCACCTTCATATTCATGCTCACATACAAATTCCTATCACATAGCATCAATATTCAGTTTTTGCCTATTATGGGCCCATTTAGCCCATTCTGGCCCATATGGCCAAATCACAACCAAGTCCATGGAATCGCCCGTGGGCCTTAGGCAACCTATCGGTTTGCCCCCTATAGTGCTCGCACACTCGCAAGACTACCCTCGCCAAACTTTCAACTTTTCGGCATTTCAGCTTTTCAGCTTTTCGGCTTTTCGGCTTTTCTACTTTTACCGATTCATTGTGTGTGTGCAGTGTATGTACACACCTGGTAATCAAGCGTGCTACTATTTCCATAGCCCAAACCTACAATCGATATCACTCAAAGATTAATCTTACATACTTATCGAATATTTTACCAAAAGCCGAAATCTCACCTTTACCTTACCTTAACGCTAAGCCTTTACTAGCTTCTACTTTGGTCACTAATCACGTATATCTCTCAGATCCGAAGAGCAAATCGGTAGGAATCCAAAACTGAGATCTAACACTAAATCCCTACCAAATTTAATTAGAAAGAAGTGAGGAACTGAATACTCGATACTTATCAAAAACTGATTGGGAAAGTGAACACTTACGCTAGAATCGACTGGGTGGAAAGAGTAGTGGCGGCACCAAGGGTATTCGGCCAACGAATATTCGGCTCTTAGAGATTTGAATGGCAGCAATTGATTACTCGGCACCAAAGAAGAGAGGAAGAATAATCGGCTGAAGCAAAGAAAATATTGAGTAGAGGAGAAATAGAATTCGGCACATGGAAAAAGAAAAAAGAAAAGAAGGTAGAGAGTTTTCGGCTTTTAGAGGAAAGAGTTTCTGGCAACAGGGTGGAGGAAATTCAGCATTAGCTTCATACCCTAGCATTTGGCACCTATTTATAAGCCTTATAGTCAAATTTTCCCATGCCCAATTCCCTATTCGACTCCATCACTTCTCCCTTCTCATCTCCTCGTTTTTCTCCCTAATAGCCCCTTAATCCCTTCCTTAATTTTCTCTCCTGAACACTTCCCTTGGAGTCCATTTTCACGCCACATCCATCCTTCTAGAAGGCTAAAATTAAACTTCTAAAAACACTAAGCTAGGATTCAAACCTTGGACCTCCTTGCTAGCTATTAATGCCACCTCCCTACACCCTAGGTGGCGTCACTTATCCACTCTTCCATAGGGTTTTTTGATGCTATTTTCCCCCAACTTTATTTAAAAGCCCAACTACTCGCCAACCCTGATTCTTTTAATAATTAAACTATAATTTCATTTACCCCTAAGTTTGAATTAAGACCTACTATAATTATCACTCGGCCAAAAAAATAAAACACAATTTTATCAAGACCGAAAAAAAAAAAAGTTCGTGATTTCAGGACTTTTGGGTTTTGAAATTTTTGGGGCATTACAAGAACAGCGGAGGATCAGGAAGTAGTGATGATTGGTTAATGCCAGAATTACCTGTCAAATGTTATTTCAGCGTTGAAGGCTGATAAGTTAGTACGAAATGGATACGAAACGAAATGGATACGAAGCCTATTTGGCTTATATTAGTAATACGGAGGCTAAGAGCCTTGCTGTTAAGGAGTTGAGAACAGTTAGGGAATTTTTGGATGTCTTTCTCGAGGAGCTGCCTGGGTTGCCATCCAGTAGGGAAGTAGAATTTGGAATCGATTTGTTACCTAGTACGGCTTAGGTGTCTATCGCTCCTTACTGGATGGCACCAAAGGAGTTGGTGGAACTTAAGGCACAGATTCAAGAAATGTTGGATCGAGGATTCATATGACCAAGTGTGTCTCCATGGCGAGCACCGGTGTTATTCATGAAGAAGAAGGATGGGTCGTTGCAAATGTGCATCGACTATCGGTAGTTAAACAAGTTAGTTATTAAAAACAAGTACCCTTTGCTGAGAATCGATGATCTTTTTGATCAGTTGAGGGGAGCGTCCATTTTCTCAAAGATTGATCTGTGTTTGGGGTATCACCAATTAAGGGTTAAAGAGGCGGATGTTCATAAGACAACTTTTAGAACTCGTTATGGGCACTACGTGTTCTTGGTGATGCTATTCAGGCTGACGAACGCACCTGCCGCTTTCATGGATCTCATGAATTGGGTTTTCCAACCCTACTTGGATCAGTTCATGGTAGTCTTTATAGATGACATTTTGGTGTACTCAAAAGATGAGGATAAGCATGATGCACACTTAAGGATTGTGTTGTAGACTTTGAGGGAGAAGCAGTTGTATGCCAAATTCAGTAAGTGTGAATTCTGGCTAAGGGAGGTTACTTTTCTAGGACATGTGGTGTCAGCCGAGGGGATTAAGGTGGATCCCTAAAAAATTGAAGCGGTGTTAGACTGGAAAACACCCAAGTCGGTATTGGAAATCTGAAGTGTTTTGGGCTTGGTAGGATACTATAGGCAGTTTATTGAGGGCCTTTCAGTAATTGCTGCACCCTTAACTAAGTTGTTAAGTAAGGGGGTACCGTTTGTTTGGACGAACAAGCAGCAAGAAAGTTTTGGAAAACTTAAGAAAGTTTTAACTGAGGCCCCTGTGTTGATTCAGCCAGTGCCTGGGAAAGAGTTTACGGTTTATAGTGACGCGTCGCATGTAGGCTTGCGATACATATTGATACAAGAAGGAAAGGTGGTTTCGTATGCATCATGGCAACTTAAGACTCACGAAGTGAATTACCTAACCCATGATTTGGAGTTAGCAACGGTGGTTTTCGCACTAAAAATATAGAGGCATTACTTATATGGGGAGAAGTGTGTAATTTATTCAGACCATAAAAGTTTGAAATACCTCCTTACCCAAAAGGAGCTTAACCTTAAGCAGCGTAGGTGGGTGGAATTGTTGAAGAATTATGATTGTACGATTGAATACCACCCTGGCTAAGCGAATGTGGTAGCCGACGTGTTGAGTCGCAGGGCTAAGTCAGACTTGAGGGCTATGCTCGTTCGCTTAAGCTTGTTAAATGATGGTAGCTTGTTAGCTAGGGTTCAGGTAAAGTCGGTGTGGGTCGAGTAGATAAGGAGTAAGCAGCTAGTGGATGAGACCTTAAGTGTTCATTTTAGACAAGTAGAGAGTGGGGAGACATCGGACTTTGGGATAAATAGTGAATGAGTATTGTGTTTCTGTGAAAGGATGTGTATACCAATGGACGATGAGCTAAGGCAGGTTATTCTGTGGGAAGCACATAGCAGTCTCTATGCTATGCATCCTGGCGAAAACAAGATGTATCGAAATTTGCGTGAACTTTACTGGTGGTCTGGGCTTAAGCGCGAGGTTATGGAGTTCATAAGTAAATGCTTGGTATGTCAAAAAGTAAAGGCGGAACACCAGTTTCCTTCAGGATTGTTGCAGCCAGTAAAGATTCCACTATGGAAGTGGGAAAGGATTACTATGGACTTTGTTAGTGGGCTACCCTTGATGCCTACTAAGAAAGACTCGATATGGGTTATAGTAGATCGGTTAACCAAGTCTACCCATTTCGTACCAGTTTGCACCGATTACTCGTTACAAAAGTTGGCTAAGCTGTATGTGGCAGAGATTGTAAGATTGCATAGAGTGCCGGTATCCATAATATCTGATAGGGACCCACGTTTCACTTTGCGATTTTGGAAGTAGCTGCATGAGGCACGGGGTACTAGGTTGAAATTCAGTATGCCATTCCACCCTCAAACTGATGGACAGTCGGAAAGGGTGATCCAAGTATTGGAAGATATGTTGAGGGGATGTGTGATTGAGTTCTGAGGTAGCTGGGTGGACTTTTTACCGTTAGCCGAATTCGCATACAATAATAGCTATCAAGCAAGCATTGGGATGGCTCTGTATGAAGCACTGTATGGACGAAGGTGTCAAACTCTAACATTTGGACGAAGTTGGGCGAACGAAGAGTTTTGGGCCCTGAGTTAGTAGCAGATACTGAGGATAAGGTGAAGTTGATTCAGGATCGATTGAAGGAGGCCTCAGATAGGCAGAAATCGTATACTGAATTTAAACAATGAGAGATAGAGTATGCAGTGGGGAACTTAATTTTTCTTAAGGTCTCTCCTTGGAAGAAGGTATTAAGGTTTGGACAGAAGGGAAAGCTAAGCCCAAGGTTCATTCGGCCATATCGGGTTGTAAGGCGGATTGGGCCAGTCACTTACCAGCTGGATTTACCTCCTGAACTCAGCCAAGTCTACGACGTGTTTCATGTTTCCATGCTAAGGTGGTATTGCTCGTATCCTTCACATGTTGTGGCGATTGAGGAAATCGAGTCAGGCCAGACCTAAATTTCGAGGAAGAGCCCATACAAATAATTTGTCGAGATGTCAAAGAACTGAGAAGGAAGTCTGTTCCATTAGTCAAAGTGCTTTGGCGGAATCATAAGGCCGAGGAGGCTATTTGAGAACCTGAGGAAGCGATACGATGCTAATATCCTCAACTATTTGAATCAGGTAAAATTTTGAGGATGAAATTTCTTTTAGGGGGTAGAGTTGTAACGCCCTGAATTTTGGGCCTAGATGAATTGGGCTTTGGGCTTTGGGTCTCATAAAATTTTTAAGTGAGCAAGAAAATGACAAATAACATGTGGGCTATAAGGGTTTAAGGAATTTAGAGTGTCTAGGTATGTTGGAGAAGTTCTGGGTTCGAGTTTTGTGGTGGAGGAATTTTAATTTAATTATTAAAAGAACCAGGGTTAGGAGTAGTTGGGCTTTTAAATAAAAATAGGGGAAAATTGCATCAAAAAGCCTTGTGAATGAGTGGTTAAGTGAAGCCACTTAGAGTGTAGGGAGGTGGCGTTAGTGGCTAGCAAGGAGATCCAAGGTTCGAATCCTAGCTTAGTATTTTTAGGAATTTAATTTTGGCCTTCTAGAGGGTTGGATGTGGCGTGAAGATGAACTTTAAGGGGAGTGTTTAGAAGAGAAAATTTAGGAAATAGATTGGGGAGTTATTAGGGAGAAAAACGAGGAGATGAGAAGGGGGAAGTGATGGAGCTGAATTGGGAATTGAGGGTCAGGCAATTTGGCTAGAGGGTATAAATATGTGTTGAGTTTGGGATCCTAGGCTAATGCCAAAATTTTCATTTTTTTTCCTTTAGTGCCGATTGGCTTTTCCATCTCTGCTAGCTGATTATTTTGCCATTCTTTCTCTCCTCATATCTCTTTTGATTTACCTTTAGGTTAGTCGATTCCTTCTACTACTCTTCTTCTTTAATTTGTGCCAAATAAACCTTATTCACCATATTAGTTTGAAAGTCAAATCTCCCAAGGGTCGAATACTCTTTGGCTGAATACTCTTGGTGCAATTACTACTCCTTCTACTTTGGTCAAATCTAGTGTAAGAGTTGTTCTCCCAATCAGTTTTGCTAAGAATCTATTACGCTATTCTTTCCTCACTTTTTCTAATCAATTATTGTAGGGAATTAGTATCGGATCTTGGATCTTAGGTCTCTGCCGAAATTGCTCCTAAGGTGTTTTGCGATTTTGGTAAGTATTCCTCTTTTGTTGGCTAAGGTTGGCCGAATGGTCTTAAAGTGAGATAAGGGGGTGAACTATGTTAGATGCGAGTCCCCTAGTATTTGGTTTTAATGAGGAAGATTAATGCAGATCTAGGGAGTATGTGATCAAGGAAAAGCTATTAGGGATTGGTGTTTAAGGTCAGGTTAAGGTGAGGTTTGTGACTAAGGGAAATCACAGCACACTCTATTACCAGGTGTGTACATACACTACACACACAAGCAGATCGGCAAAAGCCGAAATGCCAAAATGCCAAAATGCCGAAAAGCCAAAAGTTTGGCTACGGTAGACTTGCGAGTGCATGATCACTCATAAGGGGGAACTGATAGGTTGTCTGAGGCCCATGGGCGATTCCATGGGCTTGGGCTGTGATTTGGCCAATCGAGCCATAATAGGCTTAGTGGGCCTGATGTGCTGTTGGGCCCATAACAGGAAAAAATTGATATTTGATGCTATGTGATGGAAAATTCATATGTGAGCATGTATATAAATGTTATTTGGGCCTAATGGGCCATATAAATGAGGTTTGAGCCTAATGGGCCATATACAGGTGATTTGGGCCTAATGAGCCATATGAATATGATTGGGCCTAGTGGGCCATGTACAGGTATGTGAATTTGACTGGGCTTTGTAAAGGGGTTTGGGCCTAGCATATGATGACTACATAAAACTTATTTAATTAATTGCGACTGTGGACAAGTCAAAGGGTTAAAGTGTGGCAACGAGTATATGCATGTCTAGGATTAGATCTAGGGAGAACTTAGTACTTAAGAAGACTTAATGACTCACCTCCTCTTCTCTAGAATCTTACCTGGTGCATAGTATTCGTTCATTTTAGCTTACGGGATTTGTTAACGGGCCAGGGTAAGTGAAAACCGTAAAGAAAGGGAAAATTACCAAAATTCCCCTTAGGCGTTGAATGTAAGTTTTATGGATGTGACATGCATACATATGATATTCTGCTTAGGTTGCATATGGGTTGGGAATTATGGAACGGTGGAAGTATATGAGGATCGCATGGTTGCTTGACGACCGTGGATCCACCGAAAGCTTTTTTTAAAGCCCATTATATGACTAGCAGCTTGCTGCAATGAAGGTAGTTCCGCAACCGGGCTACCATTGAAGTGTATCAGTTGGGTGGGTCGATATTTATATCCCCACATGAAGTGTACCGAGGGGTGGAGCTAAAGTGTAGTGGATGGATAATTGGGGTGGGTTGCATTGCACGCATGTGTGATTTTATGATGATTGATGAAAGCTTGCTACTTGACGTGGGTGTACACACTGAGTTTGCAAAAACTCACCCCCTCTTTTATTTTTTCTCAGGTAATGCTCAATAGGAGGTTCGATGTCTGGAGGGACTCTGGGTGGCCAGCTAGCAAGACAACTTGGACTTGGTTGTTGTAAAAGCATTTAGTTCCTGATTTATTAAGTGATTTTAAACTGGATTGCAATAAGGCCTCCCCTTTTTATTATTATTGGGATTATTATTCTTATGCGTTGTAATTGTGAGAAGTTGAACAGGGATTTTCTAAACCATAGTTTTTATATACTACGTTTTCGCAACCAAACTTTTAATTGATAAACTTTCTTAATTCAAATGTCTTAAACAAAGCTTTCGCAACTGAAAAGAGTGTTTTCATAAGTTAACTAAGGTTTCATATCTTAAGGAAAGGTTTTCAATGAAAAAAAGGTTTCCACTAAAACACTTCAATGTGATGCACTAGATTCGACCATAACGTCTGGGCCGGGTTTGGGGTGTTACAACAGGCATATCACAAGTAACCATTTTCACGTCATCATCAAAAATTAGTTTAAAGTAACCAAAATCACATAATTTGGTAGTGTATCAAGATGTACCAAACCAACAGAACTTTCCAAAGCTTATACATGCTAAAACACGATTAACACATGCCATTATGAACTTTAGTCAAATTACTCAAAATCTATCAAAATTTCCACTAGATAGTGTGATAGATCTCTGAAAAGCTTCCAACCATTCAAGCTTTCGATAATCTGTAAAGTAAAGGAAAATAACTACGTAAGCAAAAAATGCTTAGTAAGCTTGTATAAGCTTGAAACATAATATACCATTTCAATAATGAACTTTATAATATAAATATAAAATTTTACCAATGCCATAAGATTAATAAATCCTATATAACACCATCAAACTCACAAGTTAGCATACTTGTTCATGATACATATGAAATCAACCATATATATATAAACATTACTTTTAATTCATCATCATTACCATATGATCATGTTTTATTCCATTTGCTTACTTACCATTTCCAAGTGCTTAGTATAAGCGTAAACAACATCATCACATCACAAGTTAGTGCATTTATACATGGTTCATATGAATTCATCCATAACAAGTAACTTACACATTTGTTCATCTCATTTAGGTCACCATTTCCTTTTGATAAGTTCATGATACATTCCATTTGAAAACTTACCATTTCATTACCTTTCTTTACCCGTTGAACCGTCTAGAATTTCATCGGATACTCAGGAAAGCTCATACGAAGTGTGCTTAAACATATAATTGTAACCTTTTCTTTACATCATTGTTCACTCGAGCTGTGAAATGGGCCTGCTCACATGATCTGTGGGTCAGAATGTAAGTTACATGATGCTGCTTACATGAGCTATGGATTATCCGCAACAAATACAGGACCTCAGCCATCTGCAGGACATCCAAGACCAGCACCCAAAACATGGAATCCCTAATGACATGTCATTTGTATCCTACGAATTCCTATGGTTCAATCAGGACTCGATAACTGTCATAGTATTGATTTGGAAATACATCATTCAATTACATTATGAACACATAAAAACATACATTTGAATAACATGAATATAGTAACCGTTCATACGAACTTACCTGACTAAATCACATCAATGACTAAGTATAGGGGCTATTTGGTAATTTCCTCTTCTCCTCGATTTTCCACTCATTCTTGATCTAAAATAATAATTCCATTTAATACACTATTTCTAACAGAAACATCAACTCATTTTATGCAGTTAAGTCCTTTTGACATTTTTACAAAATTGCCCCCAAATTTTACCCTTTATGCAATTTAGTCCCTAAACTCGAAACTTGCAATTTCATCATTTCTAAATAAAATGCATGCAAACCAATTTTTATCTATATTTATAAAAGCCCATATTTATCATCCATTTGCAATATTTTCCTTAATTTTTACCATTTTCATAAATAAATCCTTATACCTTAAAATTATCAAAATTTACTTAATAAAACATGTCTATTTAACAACTAAACTTAACAATCTATCATAAAACTTCAAAAACATATCAAATCCATTCATGGAATAATCTACAACATTTAGTAGTTTTGCAAATTGACCCCAGTTTAGCTGGACCTAATTGCAACAATATCAAAAACATAAAAATTATTAAAAATGAACCTCAATAGCATAACCATGCAATGAAGAATGTTTGTCGAAACTCCATGGCTTCTCCAATGGTGTTTTATTGATTCAAAAAGGATGAACATAAAAAATTAAAGGTAATATGTTTGTTTATTTCTTTTTAACTTACTATTCTTTTAGTTATAATATTAATTTATAACATATAATTAACTAAAAAAATGGTCATTAGCCGTGTATACCTTTTAAATATGGAATAATTGCTACTTAAGCCCTTGATCCTTGATTTACTAGACATTTAACACGTTTTAACCAATAAAAACTAACTTTTTCACCTTTACAATTTAGTCCTTTTCAATTAATTAGGATCTAAATACAATTTACCACAACCTAGATAATTCCACATCATTCCTATTATTAGGCCATTTAAGAAAGGTTCAAATACACAATTGGTCCTTTAATTGTATTAAATTCCAATTAAATAAACATAATTACAATTTAACCTTAAACTAATTAGGACTTAATGAATAAATATCCCAAAGGTTAGTGGAATGGTTGTCATCCACCACCACTTGGACTTTTGGCAATGGTCTAATTTTCAAATTAATCCCTTTGGTATTTTAAAATCTAAAATGGGTAACTTTTACCTCTTTTACAATTTAATCTTTTTACCATAATTAACCATTTAAATATCAAATTTTTTTAATAAAACTTTAATAAAACCTTAATAACACTCCATAAATAATTAATAAAATATTTTTGGCTTGATTTATAGAAACGAGGTCCCGATACCTCATTTTCTAAAACCACATAACTTTAGGGGCACACCACTTGAACCTAATTATTCTTTCAAGTAGCATAAATTACCAATTCAAAATTTATTTTAATACCATATCTGACTCATAAATATTAAATAATAACATTTATGATACTCATCGAATTTGTGGCCCTAAAACCACAATTTTTTACACCACTAAAAAATAGGTTGTTATAGGAATGGTCAACTCATGATTAAAACTTGGCTCTATTGGATTAGCAACATTTGGCTGTACCCTCTATTCAGGGTTGTTTGGTTTCTCTTCAGTTTCTACTTCTTCTGTCTCATCAACTAAGTCAGCTTCCGGTTCAGATTTGGTTGATGACCCATCTAATTCTTGTTTGTTTGGCTCATTTGGTTCAACTTGGTTTAATAATCCAACATTCTCCACTAACCTCTCAGGGTCATACCATGTTATGCAACCTTGAACATAACGTCCTTCAGGTTTGTCGTAAATCTTACTTGGACCCTCAAGTAAAGCAAAGTAATCAATGATGAAAAGTAGGCACTTTTTAACTGTAATAGTCCGGTTTAGACCCTAGTTGGATTAGTGGTTTTGAGACCACAAATCTGAGTTAAAAAAATATTTTAATATTATTTTTTGTGTTTATAATATGTGAATTAGAATGTGTGAAAGTTTCGTATGAAAATTCGATCAATTGTGTGCTTAATTTGATAAAAGGACTTAATCGCATAAAGTGTAAAAGTGGCCTAATATTTCAATATTGGCTTAGTTGATTTGTCTTCTTAGATGTGAGGTCCTTATGATGCAAATAGACCATGATTATAATTAAATAACATTGATGGACATTAGTTAATAGAATTTTTAATGATATTAATAAGGTTATATTAGTAATTGTATAAATTAATGTTGTTAATTATAACAAAACATGTAATTTGTGTTCATTTTGTTCTTGGTTACTAAAATTAAAGAAATAAAAGCTAGGGTTCTTGTGTTTAGATATTCGACCACTTTCAAGCTTGATTAAGGTATGGTTTTGACTCGGTTTTTGATACTTTCTACGTTTTTGTGATCGTTACTTAGAGTTTTATGAAGCCCATGTCTCAATTTCTGATTTTTTTGATGATTTTGAGTTATTTCATTGATGAAATTATAGGTTTTGTGAAGTTAGTTGTTGATAAATGGAAGATATGTTTTGGGTTAACAGGTTTTGGCTTTGAATTTTTGATAAAATTGAATAATTTAGGCTAAATTGTGAAATTTGTGAATTGAGGGACTAAAATATGAAATAAATGAAACATATGGGCTTGTATGAATACTATAATAATTCGGCGTAACATGAGTATATGGAAATTTTGTATATTTTATGATTTTAGTGATTATGGACTAAATTGCAAAAATGTGATAATGTGAGGGCTAATTTGTAAAATGCCCTAAATATGTGTTTTTGGATTGATTTGAATGATTTGGTAAATAAAAGAGCTAAATTTGAATTTATATAGATCAGGAATTAAAGAAAACAAAATTAGATCAGGGAAGTCGAAAGTCGTCAAGTAGCCAATTTCATCTATCTGAATCCGTACGAGGTAAGTCTATATACAAATAAATGTGTTTTGAATTGAATTACTATCAATTATATGCTATTGATCTATGATGAATGAATATATGAGTTGAGAAAAATGAGATATCTGAGAAAGTATCGACAAATTTTTGATATCCGAAAAGCTCTGTACGAACCTTAGGTATAGTTAGAATACATAAGTCATGACATAGGATCTGATATGTGTTATCGTGTAAGACCACGTCTAGAACATTAGCATTGACTTATGATTTACGTGTAAGACCACATCTGGGATGTTGGCATCGTATTTGATTTCGTGTAAGACCCTATCTGGGACATAGGCATTGATATTTGATTACATGTAAGACCACGTCTGGGACATTGGCATTGTACCAGCTTTTCGAGCTATTCGTGTATCCTTATGATTTCGAATGGTTCAACAGGCATTCCAAGAAAATAGATGACTAAATGAATTTGTATCCGACTCAGGTACGTTTGAATTGTGTTACCATGTTTGAGAATGAAAGGTAAATATATGTACCTTGGTGGATATATGGTATAAGTATGAGTTGCTATGAGAATGAGTTATAATATGTATATGTGAATCATGTTCAAATGAAATATAAGAGATATATGGCTAAGTAAATGTATTTTGCCTTAAATTATATGAGTGAATTGATCTAAATTGATGTTAATTGTTAAGTTTATTTGTATATGGCTTACTAAGATTTTGAAAGCTTACTTTGTATGTGTTTGCATTGTTTTATAGATATCGTAGCTACTGGGAGCTTAGGGATCATCGAGGATCATCACCACACTATCGAACCTTGTTTTGGTACCTTTTGAAACTGTATATATTGAAGTATAGCATGTATAGGCTAGAAGTACTTTGATTACGTTTTGTGATGTATATATCTAGCCATGTGATTTGGCTTGATTATAGTTATGTTTATGAATGTGTTCTTGGTATGAAATATGTGATGCAATATGATTAATATGATGTGTTTTGAATAGATATTGAAATTGGTCATTTTGGTAAGAATTGATATATGTTTATTTGAGAAAGTTGTAAGTTTTGGTCATGAGATTGAATGATGTACATTGAAGTATTGAAATATATGAATTGGTATAATTTTTGGTTTAGATTTGGTATGATTTGGTTGGTAAATTGAGAATGGAATTTGTTGATAATGTAATGGCATGAATGGTGTATGATTTGGTTGTGAAATGGTTGAGAATTTGATATAAAATGTTGTGCTTTTAATGCTTGTAGGGAGGACCCTTAAAGGGGTGGCAAAATGGTCTTGCAAATGGCCTATTTTTTCCCATATGGGCAGGGACACGGGCGTGTGTCTCAGCCGTGTCGCTCGAGGGCCATTTCAAAATGAGCCTGAGCAAACCACACGGTCACACACACGGGTGTGTGCTAGGCCGTCTGGCCAAGTTAGTTTCGAGCACGGGCTAGACACTCGGGTGTGTGACTGGCCATGTGACCCAAGTCAGTAGCCTCCCTAATTTTCACACGGCTTGGCACACGGGTGTGTCTTATGGCTGTGTGGACAAGTCAGTCTGTATGCCCGATCGAACCAAAAGAATTAAAGTTTCAGTTGCAAGAGTTGATCAATAGAGGGTTTGCTAAACTGAGTTTCTCACCTTAGGGTGCTCTTGTTCTGTTTGTGAAAAAGAAAAACAGTACGATGAGAATGTGTAATAGCCTGATTTAGGGCCTAGTCAGAACAGTGGTCTCGGGATCACAAATCCGAAGTTAGAAAATTTATTTTGTTACAATTATGAGGTTATAACATAATTATATTAGTGTATGAAAAATTTGGTGAGTTAACTTTGATGTTTGTGAGCCCAATTGCGAAAAAGGACTAAATAGCATAAAAAGCAGAAATTGCATTTTAGTACCCAAATGTGCCAAATAGCTAGAGAATTAAAATTGGGGGCCTTTAAAGAGAAATTATGCCCTTAGAGACTAGGGTGGCCGGCCATAGGAGTCAAATTGATGGGGAAGTCAAAATTAAGTGGTGTTTGGTCACTAATTTTGACTAGTTTTAAATTAAATAAAACAAAGGCATTTCCTCTTTATTTTTCTTCTTCTCCACTGATTTTTACCAGCTATAGGAGGATTTTGAAGGCTGAAAATTTGTAGCAACATATTCCTCTCATAATGTAAGTGACTTGATGATTTTCTTGATGTTTTTTACATTTTTGAGACCCTTGAGGCATGAGCTTCCAGATGAGGGGTCTATTTTGAAAAATGATTAATTGTTTAGAGTTTTTCCATGAATGGATTTATGATAGTTGTTGAGTTTCTATGGAAGAATATGAGTCTTAGTTGTGTTATAAACAACTTTGTGAAAGGTGTTAGCATGAAAACACCTAAAAGGACTATTTTGCATAAGTTGCAAAATAGATAATAAATGTGTGAAATAGTGGGAATTTGGAGTGTCTATAAGAGTCAAAGAGGTTTGGCTAGTCTTAAGAAATAAATAAATTCGATAAAAATCGATTTTCGGGCTGAGGGAAAAATGGTCATTTTGCAAAAGTCATTTAGCCCAATTGTGAATTGTTGAGTGCCTAGGTTGATAAAATGACTTAATACGTGCATTTTGTTATTATAGATCAAGAAATACCGAATCCGAGCCTAGACCAGGGGAAAGCCAAGCAAATAGACTAAATTAACTAGTCGAGTACATTTTGTAAACTGAGGTAAGTTGTAGGTAAGTAATGCAACTAAATTGTTAATACATGTATTTAAGTTGTTATGGATTTTATATAGTATGAATTGCTAAATTGTGAACTGAGAATGCATATTAATGATTGAGATAATAGAAAGATCTTGTTGGAACCCTAGGAAATAAACCGGATATTCATGCCATGACATTCGTGTTATTTGTGTGCCAGTGTAAGGCATGTCTGGGACATGCATCGGCCACATAATGATAGCTAGTGTAAGACCATGTCTGGGACATGGCATCGGCATTGAGACGAGTGCTAGTGTAAGACATGTCTGGGACATGCATCGGCCTCGATGATGATAGCTAGTGTAAGACATGTCTGGGACATGCATCGGCTAAGAGTTGTGCTAGTGTAAGACATGTCTGGGACATGCATCGAGACGTATCTATGAGAGCTAATGTAAGACCTTGTCTGGGACATGGCTTCGGCAACTTATCCCATGTTTGAGGCTCATAGAATATCCGATAGTATTCCGAGAGGTTCAACTTTAAAGGTTATGAAAGTGATTTAATAAGGAAAGTATAATAATGTTGTGAGTGGTACAGGTACCAAGTTGGTATGCATGAGTAGTGAGCTCAAATTAGAAAATGTGACTTGAGTAGTCTGTAATGAGTAACTCAAGTTTATACTTACCTTTGAACAATGGGTATGATGACTAATGGTGAAATTGTTGTTGTATATTTATTTATATGCAACTTACTAAGCTTAATGCTTACTCTCTTTCCTTTTCCTTTACTTTCACTGCCGCTTAACTAGCTCAAGGATCCCTTGAAGTCAGAGATATCGATCACACTATCAGCTGTAATTCTCGGTATAGTAGGATTTATATTTTTGATTATGGCATGTATAGGACTAGACATTATTATTTTGTGTCTTTGAGAATTGGCCAAAGGTGTTGGCTTGGAATTGATTCCACACTTTACATTAAGCCTTGAATGAGGATAACATTCATTTTGAGTCTGCAATAGATGCATCATTATGGTTAAATGAATGTCTATCATGCTTGATTTGGTATTGGTTGGTATTGACATGAAAATAGGCATACTAGGGTGGCAATTAGGCTTGGTAAATAGCCTCTAGACACACGGGCGTGTGTCTAGGCAATGTGTGACACACAAATAGCCCCATGGGCATGTGAGAAGGCCGTGTGTCCCCTGCACTTAGAAATTTTAAGTCAAAATGCATGGTTTTAGTCACAAGGGTAGAGACACGGCCGTGTGTCTCAGCTGTGTGGAGGGGCACGGCCTAGTACACGGGCGTGTACCATGGTCGTGTGATGCTGACGTCAGAAATAGAATACCCAGGTTTTTGCACACGGGCCGTGTGAAAAGACACGGGCAAAGGACATGGGCATATATCCAGGCCGTGTGAAGTCTGCACCTATTTTCTAAAAAAATTATGGGATTAAATTGGCCAAACAGGTGCAGGACACGGGCGTGTACCTAGCACACGAGCGTGTGCCGTATACCCACACTAGTGCGTGGAGCCTTAAAGCATGAAATTCTCCGAGTTTTTCTTGAGCCCTCGGTTTGGTTCCGAACCACCTTGAATGTATGTTTTGATCCCCGTAAGCCCTATTAAGGGACAAATTGTTTATGAATTGAAAAGTTTTAAATTGATCAAAATTTTATGGCCCAATTTCCTAAGAATGGTCGAGTTTAAGTTTGGTAGCACCTCAAACCCTGTTTCGGCATTTGACACGGGTGAGGGGTGTTACAGAATGTGCATAGATTATTGTCAGTTGAACAAGGTGACTATCTAGAACAAATACCTTTTGCCTCGAATTGATGATTTGTTTGATCAATTGATAGGAGCTATTGTGTTTTCGAAGATAGATTTGAGATCAGGCTATTATCAGTTGCGAGTAAAAGATGCAGACATTCCGAAAACTATATTCAGAACTAGGTATGGCTACTATGAGTTCTTAGTTATGCCTTTCGGATTAACTAATGCACCTATTGTTTTTATGGACTTGATGAATAGAATTTTTAGACCGTATTTAGATCAATTTATTGTCGTATTCATTGATGACATATTGATTTATTCGCATGACGAATCCGAGCAAACCGAGCATCTGAGAATATAGTTACAGACTTTGCATGATAAGCAATTGTATGAAAAGTTTAGCAAATGTGAATTCTGGTTACGAGAAGTCGATTTTTTAGGTCATATTGTATCAACATCAGGTATCCAAGTTGATCCGAGCAAAATTTCAACTATTTTGGATTAGAAGCCTCCGAAGAATGTCTCTGAAGTCTACAATTTTCTGGGACTTGCCGGTTATTATAGATGGTTCGTAAAAGGCTTTTCTATGATTGCAACTCCATTAATGAAACTGCTTCAGAAAGATGTGAAGTTTGAATGGTCCAAGTGTCAGAAAAGTTATGATCAATTGAAAGCCCTATTGGTTGAAGCTCCAGTGTTAGTACAACCCGAATCGGGTAAAGAATTTGTGATCTATAGTGATGCTTTATTAAACGGTTTGGGATGCATTTTGATTCAGGAAGGAAAAGTCATTGCTTATGCTTCGAGACAGTTAAAGCTACATGAAAAAAACTATCCGATGCACGATCTAGAATTAGCTGCGATTATGTTTGCTTTGAAAATTTGGTGCCACTATTTTTTGGTGAGAAATGTCACTATATTCTGATGATAAGAGTTTTAAATATCTAATGACTCAGAAAGATCTGAATCTGTGACAAAGAAGGTGGTTAGAATTGCTAAAAGACTATGAGCTTGTAATTTATTATCATCCGGGAAATGCAAATGTTGTTGCTAATGGTTTAAGTCAAAAATCACTGTTTGCATTACGTGCCATGAATACTCATGTAGTTTTGTTTGATGAGGGTTCTGTTTTAGTCGAACTGAAAGTGAGACCGTTGTTTTTAGAATAGATTATTGATGTTCAAAAGGTTGGTAATGAGATAATCGTAAAACGAGATCAGTGTGATTTGAATTCTAATTTTGAATTTAGAGCTGATAAAGATGATTGTCTGAGATTCCGAGAAATCCAAAATTAATTCAGATGATTTTGAATGAAACTCACAGCAGTCATTTATCTATTCATCTGGGTAGTACGGAAATGTATAATGATCTGAAACAACTTTATTAGTAGCCTGGTATGAAGCGTGATATCTCTGAATTTGTTGCGAAATATTTAATCTATCAGGAAGTAAAAACTAAACATCAAGTGCCTTATGGTTTATTACAGCTGATTATGGTTCCAAAATAGAAATGGGATAGAGTGACAATAGACTTTGTTTTGGGTTTGCCCCTATCTCCGAGAAAGAAAGATGCAATCTGGGTTGTAGTTGATCGATTGACGAAATCAACCCATTTTATTCCGGTTCGATCTGATAACTCACTTGATAAGTTAGTTGAATTATACATTTCCGATATTGTGAGATTTCATGGTGTGCCATTATCTATTGTGTCAGACAAAGATCCAAGATTCACATCACGATTTTGGAAGAAATTGCAAGACACTTTGGGTATGAAATTGCAGTTCAGTACTGCTTTTCACCCGCAAATGGATGGTCAATCTGAGCGAATTATTCAGATACTAGAGGATATGTTGAGATGTTGCATTTTTGAGTTTGAAGGTACGTGGGAACAGTATTTGCCTTTGATTGAATTCGCTTATAATAACAGTTTTCAATTGAGCATCAAAATGGCACCATACGAAGCCTTATATGGTCGTAAATGCCGTACACCTTTGTATTGGACTGAGCTCAGTGAGAATAAGATACACGGGGTCGATTTGATAAAAGGGACTGAACATAAAGTAAAAGTGATCTGAGATAGTCTGAAAATACCTTCCAATCGTCAGAAATCATATGTAGATTTTAAACGAAAAGACATTGAATTTGAGATTGGAGACAAAGTGTTTTTGAAAGTCTCACAGTGGAAAAAAGTACTCAGGTTTGGTTAGAAAGACAAATTGAGCCCGAGGTTTATCGGGCCGTATGAGATTATCGAACGTATCGAGCCGGTTGCATATAGGTTGTTGTTACCACCTGAGCTAGAAAAGATCCACAATGTATTTCACGTATCGATGCTTTGACGATACAGATCCGATCTTTCACATGTAATTCCTCCATCTGAAATTGAGATTCATTCTGATGTAACCTACGATGAAAATTCAATCCGTATCTTAGCTCGTAAGGTTAAAGAATTGCGAAATAAGAAAATTATGTTAGTTAAAGTGATGTGCCATCGACACGGTGTTGAAGGCGCTACGTGGGAGCCCGAAGATGTTATAAGACAGCAACATCCAAATCTGTTCAATGGTAAGATTTTCGAGGATGAAAATCCCTAGGGGAAAATCGTAATAGTTCAGTTTAGACCCTAGTTAGAATAGTGGTTTCGGGACCACAAATCCGAGTAAAAAAATTAATATTATTTTACGTGTTTATAATATGTGAATTAGCATGTGTGAAAGTTTCGCATGAAAATTCGATCAATTGTGTGCTTAATTTGATAAAAGGACCTAATCGCATAAAGTGTAAAAGTGGCCTACTACTTGAATAATGGCTTAGTTGATGTGTCTTCTTAGATCTGAGGTCCTTATGATGCAAATAGACCATGATTATAATTAAATGACATTGATGGACATTAGTTAATAGAATTTTTAATGATATTAATAAGGTTATATTAGTAATTGTATAAATTAATGTTATTAATTATAACAAAACATGTAATTTGTGTTCATTTTTTTCTTGGTTACTAAAATTAAAGAAACAAAAGCTAGGGTTCTTGTGTTTAGATATTCAACCACTTCCAAGCTTGATTAAGGTATGGTTTTGACTCAGTTTTTGATACTTTCTACGTTTTTGTGATCGTTACTTAGAGTTTTATCAAGCCTATGTCTCAATTTCTTATTTTTTTGATGATTTTGAGTTATGCCATTGATGAAATTATAAGTTTTGTGAAGTTAGTTGTTGATAAATGGAGGATATGTTTTGGGTTAACATTTTTTGTCTTTGAATTTTTGATGAAATTGAATAATTTGGGCTAAATTGTGAAATTTCTAAATTGAGGGACTAAAATATGAAATAAATGAAACATATTGGCTTATATGAATACTATGATAATTCGGTTTAACATGAGTATCTGGAAATTTTGTATATTTTGTGATTTTAGTGATTATGGACTAAATTGCAAAAATGTGATAATGTGAGGGCTAATTTGTAAAATCCCTAAATATGTGTTTTTGGATTGATTTGAATGATTTGGTAAATAAAAGAGTTAAATTTGAATTTATATTGATCAACAATTAAAGAAAACAGAATTAGATCGGGGAAAGTCGAAAGTCGTCAAGTTGCTGGTTCTATCTATCTGAGTCTGTACGAGGTAAGTCTATATACAAATAAATGTGTTTTGAATTGAATTACTATCAATTATATGCTATTTATCTATGATGAATGAATATATGAGTTGAGAAAAATGAGATATCCGAGAAAGTATCGACAAAGTTTCGACGTCCGAAAAGCCCCGTACAAACCTTAGGAATAGTTAGGATACATATGTCATTACATAGGATTCGATATGTGTTATCGTGTAAGACCACGTATGGGACGTTGGCATCGACTTATAATTTATGTGTAAGACCACGTCTGGGACGTTGGCATTGTATTTGATTTCGTGTAAAACCCTCTCAGGGACAGAGGCATTGATATTTGATTACATGTAAGACCACGTCTGGGACGTTGGCACTGTACGAGCTTTTTGAGCTATTCGTGTATCCTTATGATTTCGAACGGTTCAACAGGCATTTCGAGAAAATAGATGACTAAATGAATTTGTATCCGACTCAGGTACGTTTGAATTATATTACCATGTTTGAGAATGAAAGGTAAATATATGTACCTTGGTGGATATATGATATAAGTATGAGTTGCTATGAGAATGGGTTATAACATGTATATGTGAATCATGTTCAACTGAAATATAAGAGATATATGGTTAAGTGAATGCATTTTTCCTTAAATTATATGAGTGAATTGATCTAAATTGTTGTTAATTTTTAAGTTTATTTGTATATGGCTTACTAAGCTTTTGAAAGCTTACTTTGTGTGTGTTTGCATTGTTTTATAAATATCGTAGCTACTGGGAGCTCGAGGGTCATCAAGGATCATCACCACACTATCGAACCTTGTTTTGGTACCTTTTGAAAATGTATATAGTGAAGTATGGCATGTATAGGCTAGAAGTACATTGATTATGTTTTGTGATGTATATATCTAGCCATGTGATTTGGCTTGATTATGGTTATGTTTATGAATGTGTTCTTGGTATGAAATATTTGATGCAATATGATTAATATGATGTGTTTTGAATGGATATTGAAATTGGTCATTTTGGTAAGTATTGGTATATGTTTATTTGAGAAAGTGGTAAGTTTTGGTCATGAGATTGAATGATGTAAATTGAAGTATTGAAATATATTATTTGGTATGATTTTTGGTTTAGATTTGGTATGATTTGGTTGGTAAATTGAGAATGGAATTTATTGATAATGTAATGGCATGAATGGTGTATGATTTAGTTGTGAAATGGTTAAGAATTTGATATAAAATGTTGTGGTTTTGATTCTTATAGGGAGGACCCTTAAAAGGGTGGCAAAATGGCCTTGCAAACGGCCTATTTTTGCCAACACAGGCATGTGAGGCACACGGCCTGTTCACACGGACGTGTGACCTGTATAACTTTGAAAATTGTTTAAGTTTTCAAAACTTTTGTATGAATTCAGTTTAGTCCCAACGCCTTTCTAAAGCATGTTTAAGGTCTCGTTGACCTATGTAAGGCACTCTGTAATGTTTTATGATTATGTGTGAATGATGTTTGTGAATTATTCGTGAAATGTTTCGATGTGTTTGGTAACGCCTTTAACCCTAGTTCAGCTACGGATACGGGTTAGGGGTGTTACACAAAGTTTTTCCTAGCACAGTCTTTGATCTTTTTTAAAATCATTCTCCCAAAATTGATAGACCTTTCTGTCATAATCACATACAACAAAAACATTTGTTCCATCAAGATGGTAGAACTATGTGAGAGAGGCATGAAGCTATATCGAATAAAGTAAAATAATACCCTAGCCATTGGATTTAAATATTCTTTTTGGCAAGAATGACTACCATACTTTCTTATAATCCATTGAGATCTTGGATTTGTAACGATGTTTAGAACTTATTGAATAAAATCCCAACTGATATTCATCATCATGTCAGAGTACTCATCTTCTTCAACATAAGGTAAGTTAAACAAATCATTAATGAATTTAGAAGTAAGCAGTACTTTCTTCTTACAAATTAGAACTTCATTAGAGTCTGGTGTGGTCAAGTTCGCATAGAACTTTCAATCTTCATCAAGCATTGATCGTGCATCATAGAATTGTTCTTAATTTAAAGCATTGATTGTCTTTCGAATTTACAATGGCAGAACCAACTTGTCATTGCTCTCCAAATTGATACCTTTTCCCAACATCATGGGTTGATTCTTGAAGATGGAATCAAATCTTTCCATTGCTTTCTCATCTTGAATCACAATCGAATTTTCGGTAGAAGTCTTAGAAGATCTAGTTCTTTTACGAGACGTGGAATTTTTCCAAAAAAAAAAAATAGTTAGAATTTCGGTAAAATGAAGAGAAAAGAAATCAACAATGTGTGCGGTGGAGGTTTGCAGTGGCAATGGGTTTGCGATAACAGGAAGCTTGCGGCAGTGACGGGCATGCAGTAGCGACAAGGCTACTCCGACGATATTGTTGCGGCGGTAGAAGGGACTTGCAGTAAGAGAAAAAAAGTGGGGATAATTTTCTGGATTTAAGGCTACTGGCAAAAAAGAGTGGAATGGGTGGCTAGGGTTTAAGCTAGTTGCTTGAATGGTTGTGAAAAATATGATGGTATAAATGTAGCGCCCTAAATTTTTGGGCCTATAAGTATTAGGTCTTGAGCATGGGAACTGTTAGGAGGTACCACATAAATGTGTAATTGTGTAAGAAGGTGACACAACTGTGTATCTGATTCAGTGGTTAAGTGTTCTGAGTGTTCTGGGAGTGCTTGAGATGTCTTGGGTATTTTATGTCAGAAAGGGCCTGCTGGTCTAAGGGGTAAGTGCGTGTTACCAATGCCAGAGGACTAAGGTTCGAATCCTAGTGAGGGCAGTGGAGTGTTTTATTTTGCTGCACTTGCCGTGTGGATAGTAGAGGTCGACTGAAACACTGTTGAGTGGAGTGGAGTTTGAACTGGTCATGGAGGGATTTTAGGAGGGATTTGGGGAGGAAATCGTGGGGAATTGAAGGGAGGGGTAGAGTTGTGTGGAAATTGAACTGTGGGCACACAAGAATTCGGCTTTGGGTGCCCCCTCTCCTCATTTTCAGTACCTATCAATTGTTTTGGTATTCCTTTCACTCTTGGTTTTAGGTGGCCGAATATTGCTTTTCTCTCCCTCTCTGTCTTACATTTTTGCGTATTTCCTCTTGTATCTTTGCTTGTTCTCTGCTCTTCTCTCTTTTCTTCTGGCACTTTGATCTTTTCCCCTACCCTTCGGTCAGACACTTTTCTGTTGTTTTTTATTCTCCTTGGCTGAATGTTCCTTCTACTTCCCTCTCTCAAATTCTTTGGCTTTTAACTCCTAGTGTTTAACCGATACTCTTCTTATCTTCCCTCTCTCTCAATCATAATACTTGGTCAAATAGTCTTGCCTCTTTTACCCTCACTGTGTCGGCTTTCCCTTCATTGCTATTCGTCATTTCTGAGTTCATTCTATTCACCAATTTTGCGTTGGTAATTCTGGCTCTCGTTTTAGTGCACATCGTTATTCTCTCCATTTTGCTCTTTCCGCCGTGTTGATAGTTCCCATCTAATGTATTCTTTGCTACCGATGCTTCCTAAGAGTGTGGATTCTATTGTGGAGGCTTAGGACGATTACTCTTCTCATTGAAAGTGGTCTATCCACTTTTAGGGTAAGTGCTTTGAGTGCGATGTATTTCATATTGCATTTTAAATACTTATCAATTGATCAAATGTTTCTTATGAAGGTCGGAGTTTTGGAACAGTACGTGGGTGTTAAGTTAGTAGGGGTTCTGCGATTGCTGGATTGGTAAGTGGCAGTTGATCGATCGAATCCTTTTCGATATTGTGGTCTGGAATAACGATGAATTTAGACTAATGAGGGGTTGTGGTTGACCATAGGTTTTCGATCTTAGAAGTGGTTCGGCCACGACATCACAACAGGTGTGTAACCACACCACCCCTTATCGTAAATCAACAAAAGCCGAAATAGGTGACCGTTGACACTACACGAGTTGCGCTCGCTCGTGTGGTAGTCCGAACGCCCAAACGTGGGTGTAACATCGTTAAGGCCAGCCATGAGCGATTTCATGAGCTGAGGCCAATTTGGGCCATGTTAGGCCAAAATAGGTCGTGTGGGCCCTACGGCCTATGGGCCTTACACGAGTAAATTACACGAAAGTATGGAGAATATTGGGCTAGACTGTAAAGTTCACATGGCCAAGGCCATTTTTAGGCTTTGTGCGCCACATAGGTGTGTGGGCCGACATGGGCCCGTATATTGGGCCTTGGGCCCATTTATTCTATTTAACTGTTAAGGTTACACAGGTCGATAAGTTTACTTAGACCCCTTATTGGGTAAAATGACTGTTTTGCCCTCATGAGGTAAAATGACTATTTTGCCCTCATGAGGTAAAATGATTGTTTTGCCTTCATGAGGTAAAATGACTGTTTTTCCCTCATGAGGTAAAATGACTGTTTTGCCCTCATGAGGTAAAATGATTGTTTTGCCCTCATGAGGTAAAATGACTGTTTTGCCCTTATATGGTAAATTGATTGTTTTGCCCCTATGTGATATATGTTTATATTTTAGCGTGCTAGTGTAACTGTGTTGAGTACATGTTTAATATTATGCTATGACATGACATGTGGCATGATGCATTGCATGGGGGTGGGCTTTTATATGATTGGAGGAAATGTACTGTACTTGTAGGTCTGCTGCAAATCACTGATGGCTCTAAGCCAGTAGGACTTGCATACTATTTCTTTATTCTTCGCGCATCATTTATCACTTCAGTAATGGGCTAGGGCCTAAATACATGATCAAGCCAGATCTTGAGTTGGGCTAAAGCCCAAACTGATATTGTCACTATTACTAAAAAGGGCTTAGGCCCAGACTGTGTTTGTTTTCTGACTGTTTGCTTATATGGGATTACAAACTGAGTTTTCGTGTAACACCCCTTACCCGAGACCGTTGTCGGAGTCGAGCACGAGGCGTTACCTGACTTAACTTACTAATTCAGGGCATAAAATTTTCTTTTAAAATTAATTTATTTACATTCATTCAATATGTCCCTAGAAAGGGCCCTCGAGACCCTAAAACATGCAATTGAAATGGTTCAAGACCAAACCGAGAACGTTAATAAATTTTCGAATACTTGGACAACTCAAAACAATTTATTTCATTATTCGTTATAAAACTACCCACCTGTGTCATAGTCACTAAAGAAATCATAACTCAAGTCACAAAACTAAAAATTTAAATTCGTGAATTTTCCCTAAAACTAGACTCATATATCTTCTTACTAATTTTTTTTCTAGAATTTTTTGTCTTGCCAATTAGTACAGTTTATTAGTCAAAGTTTCCCCAATTGCACTGTTCGACTACTCTGACCTCTCCTCACTACGAATCAAATTTCTTCCTGTACAGAATTCAAATAACCATGCCGTTTCTATAAATATAAACTATAACTCCTAATTCTTTTTGTACAATTTTTAGTGAATTTATAAATTCAGAATAGGGGATTTAGAAATTGCTCTGACCCTGTCTCACCAAAATTCTAATATCTCTTAATATACACTTCTTTTGCTTACTCTGTTTCTTTCATATGAAAATAGACTCAATAAGATTTAATTATATATCTCATTAATCACCTAATTCTATTTCTACTATTCTTGGTGATTTTTCAAGGTACTGCTACTATTCAATACTATTTTAATGCTAATTTCACTTTTTCATGATTTCTTTTTATTAACTACCATTTAGGCATACATAACACCGAAACATGTTCTTCATTAGCCATTTCAATAGCTAATCATTATCAAATATTTACATACCATTCTTTATCTATATCATAAGGACATACACAAAAAATGGCTAAGTCTTTATACATGCCATAAACTAGAACGTTTGTAAACGAAGATATGCATTTGGTGACTTGATAGTCGATAGTGTGAAGTGATCTCCGACGACCTCCAACCCGAGCTTGCTTTTAAGTACTATGAAACTTGGGAAAGTGAAAGAAGTAAGCTTACAAAGCTTAGTAAGTTCACATGTAAAATAATAAGCATTAGCAATCAATTTAGCTTACCACTATGCCGTCATAATTTACTTAAATAATGTTTAGCTCTTACTTTCCCATCTTACTCATCGGTAACCTTAACAAAGGCTCAGAATCCAAAAGGCATCTTACTTAATAGCTTGCTTACATACTTGCAACATCTCACTTAACACAAGAGTACTCTTTCATAATATAGGCATATTGCCAATTATGTCATAAAGTGTCACAAGCATAACTGAAAACTCATCACTTACTTAATACTTGATAATCTCAGTTACTTACAATCTCAATATTAAATAAGCCTTAAATGCGTACCTATACTCTTTCTTCATGTTCTCACCTTGTCATTTCTTTGACTTACTCTTTGGATTACTTGGGAACCTTTTTCCTTTTTGAACTTACCATTGCCATGTCTTGACATGGTCTTACGTGGTATCCTTGCCTTATGAACTCACGAATGCCATGCCTTGGAATTGTCTTACATGGGACCTTTGCCTTATAGTAACTCATCAATGCCATGTCTTGACATGGTCTTACATGACTTCCTTGCCTTATAGAACTTATCAATGCCATGCCTTGGCATGGTCTTACATGATATCCTTATCTTACCAAATGACATGTTCCAAACATGGTCTTACATGGTATCCTTGTCTTACCAAATGCCATGTTCCAAACATGGTCTTACATGGTATCCTTATCTTAGTTCCAATGCCACATCTTGATGTGGTCTTACATGGAGTCCTTAATCAATGCTGATGCCATGTCTTGACATGGTCTTACATGGTATCCTTAACCGTCAATTCCTCCTTAAATGTCATGTTATGAACATGGAATTTTTCATCAATTCTTCCTTAATTGTCATGGTACAACCATGGACTTTGAGATATCAATGACTTGTCAAGTCATAGCTAAAACATACTTGCTCAAATTCTCAAGGTTAGTCGCATAACTCAATAATAACAATACTAATAACAATAATTGCATAATAATAAAATGCTACTCAACTTACATACTTACATTCTCAATCTCATCATATAATAAACTTAACTTATTCTCATCAAACTATGCTAGTCAATACTTTCTTGTTATCATACAAAGCCATAATACAAAATATGGTCTTATATATAAATTATACAAGTTTTCTTTCCAATATCGAATTATTATTGAACATTAATCATTATATCTGAAACTCAATACTAAAGTATTTATGGACAAAATATCAATTTATCATTCAAATATGCATAATTAAATGCTTATTAAACATTGAACTTACCTCGATACCAAAACGACCATTTTACCAACTTCCCGATTTTTAATTTTTCTCTCGTTCTAGGTCCAAATCTCACTTTTCGGGATCTAAAACATCATATTTCACTTGTTTAATTAATGTACTATTCAAAACATTTCCTAACTCAAACTTTGGAAAAATTACAATTTTGCCCCTAGACCTTTGCAGAATTACGATTTTAGCCCTAAGCTCGAGAATTAAAATTTATCCATTTTTATCATGTTTTATGACAAGCTGAACATTTTTCCCTTCTATGGCAACATCAAATTCCCACTCTATCATGTACTTATGAACATTAAGTATTTTTACCGATTCTGTCGTTTTACTCGTTTTCACTTAAAATCGCTTAGCAAAAGTTGTTTAACATAATTTCAAGCTTCATATTCTACCATAAAACATCAAAATAAACACATTTAAACTATGGTTATTTTTCCAAATATGAACCCTAGCATGAATTATTGCTAGAATAAGCTAAATCAAGTTACTAGGACTCCAAAAACGTAAAAAACATTAAAAACAAGGCTAGAACGGACTTACTATTGAGCTTGGAAAGCTTGGAAACCGTAACCATGGCTTCCCCCATGCTATATTCGTCCTCCATGAAAAAGATGGACCAATTTTGGCTTTATTTTTCCTTTTTAATTCTTTTAATTACTAAATGACCAAAATGCCCTTAAAGGCTTTTCTTTCAAATTTGTCCTATTCTTGCACATTTTTGTCCTAACTTAAATATAATGGTCTAATTACTAAATTAGGACCTCCACTTTAAGAACACATTTCAATTAAATCCCTTTTATTATCTAGAGCACACATTTTGCTAATTTTATAATTTAGTCTTAATTATCAAATTAGGCACTTATACATAAAATTTCTTCACGAAATTTTCACACAATTATTCAATCAATGAATAAACCTTAAAACTTAATCGGAATAAATTTTTTTGACCTTGGATTCGTAGTTTCGCAACCACTATTATGTTTAGGCCTTATTTCGGGATGTTACATTTCGTAAACTCACCCATCTGTTTTAACTGTACAGGTAATCCCCAAACTTAGGCGGATCAGTGCAGTGGAGGACTTATTGGTGGGCACACGATCTATCTAATTTGAAATAGCATTTTATGATTTTGATTTAATTTTTGGGGTATTTTACTTTAATAATGGCCTTTATAGATTTTAACTTTAAATTGGGGATTTTTATCTATTTTGGTTTATAACTGCTAATGTTAGGAAAACTCGAGTTTTCAAAAGAAACAATGTTTTACAAAGTAAACGCAAGTACGCAACTGTTTTCAAATGCTTCGGCTATAAAATGATATTTTGGAAATAAATAACGTTCTTTTAAAAAATATGCTAAGGATGTTTTAATATGAATAAGTTTTTTGGAACAACAACGAATGTCTTTAAGATCACGCAAAGAGTTTAAATAGAGAATAGGTATTTCAACGATATCTCGCTTTACAAAAAACACTTCAATGTGACATTGCCAGATTTGGGCATAACCTCTAGGTCGGGTTTGTGGTGTTATAATAAAGGGGTTTATATAGTGATGGATTAGGGAAATTTTGTAGCAAAAATTTAGCTACAAGTAATTACTTGGGCGGCAAGGTAAGGAGGGAAGAAAAATGTGGTGGCAAAATTAGGGCTTTGGGGACCCTATGGATGGCACCTAATCGGTAAATTTCTCCCCTTCACTGTTTTGGGCCTCTAGCCCAAGCTGTAATTATTTTGCTATACTAAAAAATTAAACTAAACTAGAAAAATAAACTGATTAGTACTTGGGCCAAATTGACCCTCTTATTAAATATAAAAAAATTAAAATTGTGAAATTAAAATTAAAAATTAAAAATTTGGATTACTTAGAAAATTTCTTCTCAAAAAATTACATCAAATTAATATCCCAAGAAAGGTTAGAGGGATCACAAATGGTCCTGCTTAAGTTCCAATCTCCTTAAACATACTTAATTTATTGTATTAATCCAAGAAAATAATTTCTAAGTATGTCATTTATTAAAAAAAAATTAAGGGTCTATTAAATTGAACGAGGTTTCAACTTGCTCAACTTCACCATCCCAATAGTGTTTGAGATGTTGACCATTAACTTTAAATGTACGTCCCTTGTTGTTGTATCTACCACTCTATATGGGTAAACTTTATAAATGGTATAAGGTTCTTTCCATTGGGATTTGAGCTTTCTCAAAAATAACCTTAGCATCGAATTAAACAACAATCCTTTTTGTCCTTATCTGAATTCACGAGGTTATATACGATTGTCATTCCATCTCTTAGTCTTTTATTTATACATTTTGGTAGCTTCGTAAGAAAATAACCTCAACTCTTCCAACTTATCAAGCTGTAACATCCTTCTCTCACCGGCTTACTTAATATCAGAATTTAATTACTTTAAAGCCTAGTGAGCTTTATTTTCCAACTCAAGCGGCAAATGACACGTTTTTCCAATGACTAATCGATAAGAAATCATTCCTAATGGTGTAACAACCCGATTTTGGGGCTAATTGGAACAGTAGTCTTGGGACCACAAATCCAAAGTCAGAGAAAATATTTTATTATTAAAATAGAGTCATACCATGTTTATAATGGTGCATGAAAATTTTGGTAGCTAATTCTAACGTTTGTGAGCCTAATTGTGAAAACAGACTAAATCGCATAAAGTGAAAAAGTCATAAATTGATAGCTAAGGGTGTCAAATTGCCATGTATCATAAATTTGTGGATTTTGAAGGGTAATTATACCCTTTTAAAGGGTATAGCCAGCCATAGAGTCAAAGAGGGGACAAAAATCTTAAAATTTGGTGAGTTAGGTGGCTTATTTTTGACTAAAATAGAAATAAATCAAGGAAGGATGATATCATCCCTTTTTCATCTTCTTTATCTACCAAAAATCATCCATTGATGGGGGTTTGAAAGATTAAAATTTTCAGCAACTTGAAGCACTCACAAGTAAGTGATTTTCCATACCCTTTGTTGATGATTTTTGCATTTTTGAGACCCTTGAAGCATGAGCTTTCAAATAAGGGGTCTATGTTGCAAAATGATTAAGAGTTTAGGGTTTTTCCATGAGAGTATTTAGGGTGTTTTCTAAAATTTTATGGAAGAAAATGAGTCTTGGTTGTCTTATAAACAACTTTTGTGAAAGGTGTTAGCATGAAAACACCTAATAGGACTAATGTGATTAAGTTGTAAAATAGATGATGAATGTGTGAAATAGAGAGAATTTGGAGTTGCTATAAGAGGAAAAAGAGTTAAGCTAGGCTTAAGATGCGAAGAAATTTGATAAAAAAATGATTTTTGGGCCTAGGGGTAAAATGGTTATTTTGTCAAAGTCTAGGGGCAAAATGGTCATTTTACCAAAAATGAGAATTTCCGATTGCCTAGGTTGATAAAGTTACTAAATAAGTGCATTTTGTTATTATAGATCAAGAATTTCCAAATCCGAATCTAGATCGGGGGAAAACCAAGCAAATAGACTAAATCAACTAGTTGCCATATTTTGTAATCTGAGGTAAGTTGTATGTAAATAATACAACTACATTGTTATTATATGTGCTTGAATTATTATAGCATGAATTGCTTTACTGTGAAATTGAGAATGTTTAATGATAATTGTGATAGTAGAATTCCCGTTGGAACTTAGGACGTAGATCCGATATTCATGCCATGACATTTGGGTCATTTGTGTGTAAGCCAGTGGAAGACATGTCTAGGACATGCATGGGCCTCGAGATGTAAGCCAGCGTAAGACATGTCTGGGAGATGCATTGGCTACAAGATGATAGTCAGTATAAGACCATGTCTAGGACATGGAATTGACTTGAGAGATGTATCAGTGTAAGACCATGTTTTGGACATGGCATCGGCACTATACCCTATGTTTGATGTGTAGTGAATATCTGATAGCTTTCCGAAAGGTTCAACGGTGAAAGTTATGTTCTTAAGCTAATGAGGAGAGTATAACCATGTTGTGAGTGGTACAGGTACCTAATTGGTACATATGAGATATGAGCTCAATATATAATATGTGACTTGTATGGATGGTAATGAGTAAGTTATGCTTATGCCTACCTTGGTGTTATGAGCATGTTGATTATTGATAAATTGTTGTTGTATGCTTACTTACATGTAACTTACTAAGCTTTTATGCTTACTCCTTTTCCTTTTCAATTCCTTACAGTGCCTCCTATCTAGCTCAAGGATCACCAGAAGTCAGAGATATCGATCATACTATCAATCGAAGCATTTGGTATAGTTGGATTTATATTTTTGAGTATGGCATGTATAGGACTTAGACTTTATTATTTTGTGTCATTGAGAATTGGCCATATGTATTGGCTTGGGTTGGAAACCCTTCAATTTGTATTAAGCCTTGAATGATGTCTAACATTCATTTTGAATTTATAAAAGATGCATTATCATGGTTGAATGAATGTCTATTGTGGTTGATTTGATTATGGAAATTATGCTTGTTTTGGTATTAGTTGGTATTTGTATGGAACTACATATGTAAGGGTGGCAATGGGGCTTGGTAAATAGCCTTATATTGTCCACACAGGTAGGCACATGGCTGTGTGTCTCGACCGTGTGTGACACACGGCCAGCCCCATGGGCGTGTGGTCTAGCCGTGTGTCCCCTGCACGTAAAATTTTCATGTAATAGCCTGATTTAGGGCCTAGCTGGAATAGTGGCCTGGGGACCACAAATTCGATGTCAAGAAAATTATTTTATTATTATTTAGATGTTATAGCATGTTTTTAAGAGTGTATGAAAAAGTTGGTGAGTCAATTTTAACGTTTCGAAGCCTAATTGAGAAAAAATGACTAAATCGCATAAAGTACAAAAGTCCTAAATTGATAGCTAAAGGTGTCAAATAGCTAGAGGATAAAAATTAGGGGTCTTTAAAGGGCAATTAGACCCTTTTCTAAGAGCTTGGCCAGCCATAGGGAGTAAAATGGTCAAAAAGTTAAAAGTTTGGTGGGTTTGGTGGCTAATTTGACTAAAATAGAAATAAAATAAGACAAAAGATGATATCACATTCTCACCTTCTTCATTACCACTGATTTTTTAGCCATATTTGGGGGTTTTGAGCTTCAAAATTTTAGCTACTTAGTTGACTCACAAGTAAGTGATTTTAATGGTTTTTTTTTTCAATATTTTTGTACTTTTGAGACCCTTGAAGCATAAGCTTTTAGATGAGGGTGATATTTTGCAAAATGATTAAGAGTCTAGGGTTTTGCCATGAAAGGATTTATGATGTTTCTGAGTTTTTATAGAAGAAAATGGGTCTTGGATGTCTTGTAAACAACTTTTGTGAAAGGTATTAGCATGGAAACACCTAAAGGGACCATTTTCCATAAGTTGTAAGATAAGTGATGAATGTTTGAAATAGTGAGAATTTGAAGTTACTATAACAGTAAAAAGGGTTCGGCTAGGCTTGAAATGCGAAGAAATTTGATAAAAATTGATTTTCGAGCATAGGGGCAAAATGGTCATTTTGCTAAGGTCTAGGGGTAAAATGGTCATTTTGCTAAGGTCTAGGGGTAAAATGGTCATTTTACCTAAGATGTGAATTTTAGATTTGCCTAATTGTATTTAGAGACTAAATGAGTGCATTTTTCCATTATAGATCAAGATTTACCGAATTCAAGCCTAGACCGGGGGAAGGCCAAGCAAATCGACTAAACCGACTAGTCGTGTACGTTTTGTAATCCAAGGTAAGTTGTATGTAAATAACACAACTGCATTGTTGATATATGCGTTGAATTGTCATTGAATTGGCATAGCATGATTTGATTGATTATGAAGTTGAGGATGTATATTGAAATTGAGATAGTAGAATTCCCGTTGGAACCCTAGGAAATAAACCGGATATTTGTGCCGTGACATTTGGGTTACTAGTGTGAGCTAGTGTAAGACTTGTCTGGGGCATGCATCAGCTACATTATGAGAGCCAGTGTAAGACCATGTCTGGGACATGGCATCGGTATTGAGACGAGAGCTAGTGTAAGACAAGTCTGGGACATTCATTAGCCTCGAGACGTAAGCCAGTGTAAGACATGTTTGGGACATGCATCAGTTACGTGATGATAGATAGTGTAAGACCATGTTTGTGACATGGCATCATCTTGAGATATGAGCCAGTGTAAGACCATGTCTGGGACATGGCATCGGCGTCTTACCCACATTTGAGGCTTAATGAATATCCGATAGAGTTTCGAATGGTTCAACGCTGAAAAATATGATTCTGAGTTAAACAGGAAAGTATAACCGTGTTGTGAGTGGTATTGGTACCTAATTGGTATGTATGAGAAATGAGCTCAATATAGTATATGTGACTTGTATGGATGGTAATGACTAAGTGTGCTTATGCCTACCTTTGTGTTATGAGCATGATGATCATTGATGAATTTGTTGTTGTATATTTATTTATATACAACTTACTAAGCTTTTATGCTTACTCCCGTTTCATTCCATTTTTCTTATAGTGCTGCCTAACTAGCTCAAGGATCACCAGAAGTCAGAGATATCGATCATACTATCAACCGAAGCCTTCGGTATAGTTGGATTTATATTTTTGAATATGGCATGTATAGGACTTAGAATTTATTATTTTGCGTCATTAAGGTTTGGCCACATGTATTGGCTCGAGTTGGAAACCCTTCAGTTTATATTAAGCCTTGAATGATGGCTAACATTCATTTTGATTTTATGAAAGATACATTCCCATGGTTGAATGAGTACCTAGTGTGGCTGAATTGATTATATGAACTGTTATGTTTTGGTATTGGTTGGCATTTGTATGAAACTAGGTATGCAAGGGTGGCAAAGAGGCTTGGTAAATAGCCTTATATTTTCCACACGGGTAGACCCACGGGCGTGTGTCTAGGCCGTGTGTGATACACGGCCTGCCCTATAAGCGTGTAGTCCGGGCGTCTGTCCCCTGCACATAAAAATTTCAAGTCAGTATGCATGGTAATAAACACACGGGTAGAGACACAGCCGTGTGTCTCAGCCGTGTGAAGGACACGGCCTAGCACACGAGTGTGTGCCTTGGCCATGTGACATTCTGAGCATTCTGACGTCAGAAACAGAATATCCATGATTTCGTACACGAGCTAGGACACGGGCGTGTCATGGCCGTGTGAGGGACATGGGCCTTTGACACGGGCATGTGTTTGGCAGTGGGAAAAACCCTGTAGGTGTGAATTAGAAATTAATTCTACACGTGTGACAGCCCTAATTTGACCCTAGTCGGAAAGTGGTTTCGGGACCACAAAACCGAGTCGTAAAAATAATTTACCATTATATTTTGTGCTGATTACATGTGTAAATGCAATTGTGAAAGTTTCATGCTTTAATTTTGTCATTTGCATGTGAAATTTCAATAGGACTTATGTGAGACAATTGTGAAATGTGATAGGCTAATTTTAAAAGTGATCTATTAATGCCTATTAATAAAAAAGGGGACTTGCATGTAAAATTATCCATTATTGGATAGTGGCCGGCCATGATATTGTTAATATATATAATATATATTTTATATTAACCTTTTTATTCTACTAAATGACTTAATGAATAAAAGATAGTTGAATATTGGTTAGTGGGGGGAGAAACCAAAGTAATTCATCTTGTTCCTTCATTGCCGAAACTTGAAAGGAGAAAGAATAAAATTTTTTTGTTTGAGTTTCGGCTATGGTGATTGCTAGAAGAAGGTATGTTTAATGCCACCTTTAGAAATGTATGCATAATTTGGATGATTAGTTTGAATTCTACCTATTCCATGGATTAAATTTAGGCTATTTGGAAGTTTGAAATTCGGCTAAAAAGCTTGAAATTTTAGTTGAAGCTTTGATGTCATTAGCTTGGAAAATTATGTTGGATGTGTTAAGTTACTTGTTATTTTAACTTAAACGTTGAGGTTAGCATTTGGGTTGTTGAATATGCCGAATTTGGATAGGTTAGCATTTGGGTTGTTGAATATGCTGAATTTGGATTTAGGGAGAGAAATAGGTAATCGGTCATGCTATTTTATTGATAAAATAATTGTTAAATGCTTCTTATGTTATATAAATGAGCTTGTAAGTGAATTTGAAGACTTGGAAAATTTTGGATGAGAAGTGCCGAATGTGATTTTTGGGTGTGACTTAAGGGGTAAAAATATGGTGGCTTGAGTTTAGTAATATTCGGCCATATGTGATGATATACTGAGCCTTATATATTCAGTCTTATAGATATGTACCTATGTAATGATATAATGAATTTGGTATATCCGGTTATATAGGTAAATATTTATGGAGTGTTCCAATTGAACTTGTAATTTCGACCACATATGTATATATAAATAAATATATATTTATAAAGATATGTTTGATCTTGCATATTCTACTAAATAAGTGATGATGGTATATGAAGTTAAATGTGGTTTTGTAAACTTGTATAGATGTGTGAAAGTATATTTTAATTTATAATGATATTTGGCTCTGAAGTGATTTGAAAACTTGCAAAATGCTAACCTTATAAGTATTCAAATTAAATTGGTAGATATGATAATCATGTGTGGTTATGAAATTGTTAAGTTAAAATTTATTATTCATTGATTTAGTAAATTAGTTTATGAAATTCGAATATGCAAGGTAATAAGTTAGTAAAATGTTCCTTGATAGTTTTAATCTATTATATGGGGATAAATGTAGTTGTTGAGTGTAGCCTAGTAATATATTCGATTTTGTATGAGTAGGGCATATGAATGATGTTTAAAAAGCTAGTTAGTAAGGTCATTTGTACCTTAAATATATGATATACATGTATTAAATTAAATTGCTTAATTGATAAGTAATTGAATAAATCTATTTGTTTTAAATCAAGCTCAAGAGCAGAAAGTGTCGAAATCAGATAGGGAAAAAGAGAAAGCAATCGAGTAGTCTATCCATAACTGTTCAAATATATTTGAGGTAAGTCTTTGAGTATTGAAACTTAGCTTATGATTTGAAAAAAATCATGGTATATAAGCATAATAAATAAATTGTGACCTATTGGTTCTACTTGAATTATGTAGTGGGATAAATACTTTGTGCATATGACTTGTAGCCGAATGGTTATAGAAATCATGTTGGATAGCGAAATGAAATCGTGTTCTTTGTATGTGGCTATTGAGCCGAAAGTGGAATGGTTGATAAGCACGTTGTGCTTGTGTTCAAGTAATGTAAATGAAATGCTAATGTGTTATGATATATATATATGTGTGCATGATAATGGAGAATAAATCCGGGATAAGTTCCGAAGGCATTCGTGCTGGTGTTATATCCGGGCTAAGTCCCGAAGGCATTCGTGCTGGTGTTATATCCGGGCTAAGTCCCAAAGGCATTGGTGCTGGTGTTATATCCGGGCTAACTCCCGAAGGCATTCGTGCTGGTGTTATATCCGGGCTAAGTCCCGAAGGCATTGGTGCTGGTGTTATATCCGGGCTAAGTCCCGAAGGCATTCGTGCTGGTGTTATATCCGGGCTAAAGTCCCGTACGCTTTGTGCTGGTATTATATCCGGGCTTAAAGTCCCACATGCTTTGTGATGGTAATTGGATTTGGGTTTTAAACCTAGCAGACTTAATGCCGATGATTGGAGTAAGATTATGATTTCGAATGTTCGTAGTAAACTACTATTGAATATGTCAAATACATTAAGTTGGTCAGGTATGTATTATATACTTTTATATGTTAGATTGATCAGAATTGAATCATGAATGTGAAATGAGAAGTATATGTGAAAATCTCATATGTGTATGTGTGTATTCGGTTATGGTGAAAGGTTATATGAGATTGATTTGGTGATATACATGTTAAATAATATGAATGCAAGAATGGGTAATAAATCTGCTTGGGACAGCAGCAGTAATGTGATTTCGGAAAATCACCATAAATTGTGGCAATTGAGTTAGAAGCTGAATAAATTATGTTATGAAATCTTAATGAGTCTAGTTTCTTATAAAAGAAACCGTGTGACCAAAAGAATTTCCAATAATGAGATATTTGAAGTGGCGTGGAATAGAGCAAAATGACTTCGAGGTCCCCTTTTCTGTTTTCAGAAAATCATTATAAATGGTACAAAAATGGTTATAAGATAAAATTTATATTCCTAGACTCCTTAATGAGTCTAGTTTCAAATGAAATAAACAATAAGATATTTCAAATTCTGTATAATGAGCAATTTGATTCGTAGTGAAGAGTGGTCAGAATAGTCAAACAGTGAAACAGGGGAAAATTCAATAAAAATCTGGTATTGATTGGTCAAACAAAAAATTCTGAAAATTTAATTGATGGAAGATATATGAGTCTATTTTCAGGGAAAATTAACGGCACTTGATTTGGAGTTTCTTAGCTCCAGTTATAAATAATTTAGTGACTGTTGCTCAGGAAGACAGCTTATAATGAATTTGTGATTTTGTTGCAAACATGGTTAAAACTTGTTAATGAAATGCTTTTTCTGAGTTTACATGATCTTATTTGTGATTTCAATATTTGGTTTTATTTGAGTTCAGATTCAAGTGAGGTGAATTTGCTAAATATGCATTATGTTCATGGATACTTGGCCAAAATGGGAATTATCTAGGAATGATTTCTTGAAAATTTGAAATAATTGATTTATAAGTAAATTAATTGTTTGCATTGCTTAAAGCTTACTAAGCATTGAAGCTTACTCCGTGTTCTCTTTTCCATTTTTTTATAGGTTTATACTTTAGCTCGAGTTGGAAGGGCCGGAGATATCATCACACTATCGAGTCATTATGTGAGTTGAGAAGATTGTATATCATCATGGTTTAAGGCATGTATAGGATAGACTATAGGTAGAATGATATTTCGAATTTGTATACATTATAGCCATGCGAAGATGGCTTGCTCATTTTGTTTAGAGAAGCCTTATAATTGAACTAATGTGGTGAAATGTTTTAGTTATAACTTGATAGTAGTTAAATTGTTATTGGATATTCGGTTATGTTTTGATAGTGAGTCATTTTGGAAATTTATAAGAGCTCTTTTGGAAAATCAATGAGACATGTTTGCATTGTTGATAATTTATGTCTGGTAAGTATCTTTGACCTTATAGAAGTTTTGCTCAGTCAAGTAATACCTCATAACCTTATTCCGGCAACGGATACGGGTTAAGAGTGTTACATTTAGTGGTATCAGAGCTATGGTTTAATCGGTTCTCGGACTAACATAGCAAGTGTAAGAGTTTAGCTATACATGCCGTAAGTAAAGTGTGATAGTGTGAGGTCTCCCGGCTGTTATAAATTGTTTTGCTCAGGTAATGATGTGTTCCAACCGAGTTATTGTTAATTGATCTGAAATTGATATTGAATTGATTGTAATATATATGTGATATTATGGAATTGAAAAGGTATGAAAAGAATTTTACAATATGTGTACATCAGTGTAAAGAGATGTATGAGATTGTATAAAGTAAATGGTAATGAAAGATCAAGTTGGATAGAACGCAGGGAATGAGTACGATCGTTCAATAATGAATTGACAGAAAAGACCATGGTTGGACCATAGCAATGCATGAGTCAGATGAGCTAGTGTAAGACCTATAGGAAATAGGCATCAACATGGGCAGAGCAAAGTTAGTATAAGACCATAGTTGGACTATGACATCAAGTAAGCGACGTACTCAAAATCGTAAGATGTTTTTCAATAGGATAAATATTGACAAATGATCAAGACTAAATGTGGAAATTTGATAAGAAATTATTTGGTAATTTAAGAAATAGAAATGAAAGTTTGAATTGTGATAAATTCACTTATGTTTTGTTTATACTCACATGAAATAAAGTTGCATGTGAAGCTGAGATATGTGAAAATGTGTTTGTAACAAGATGAAAAGTTGAAATGTTTGAATGAAGTGTTTGAATCAAGGTGTGTAATACTATGATGATGAGTGATGAATTTATCTGTGTATTCGAATATGAAACTCCTTTTCGAGGCTTAACGACCTCACCCCCTTACCAGTGATATGATTATAAGGTTTCAATGGAACGAAATAGAACGAGTTTGCAAAGAAAGATTAAAGAGTTAAATAGTGAGATAATGATAAAGTAAGCAAAGTTCAGAACGATTTGGCAATGAATTAAGGCTGGAAGGACTTGTACAATGTCACGAAGGTTCTTCAGATTGAATATTGTCATTAGTAAAAGAAAGTTGGTCTGGTAATTTAATTCAATCAGATATGATGTCTACGTATGTATCTGTTGGGAATTCTTCTTGACTGGTTTTCATTAGTGAATGAAATAGAATGGAAATCGAAATGACGAATGAATAGTAAGAGTGTCTGAATTGGATAATTACAGTCAAGTGAATTTCGATGATTTCTTTTGAATATTCCGTATATTTCTTATTCTCAGAGACACATGTGTGATTGTTCCTTTTTCTGATGAAAATGCTATAAAGTGAGAATGTTATCTGACTCTGATGTTTAATAAAAGTATTGCTATTTTGATTGGTTTATAATCGGTATCATCGTATTCCTCTGTTTGAGAATTCATTGTAGTATGATCGGAATGAATTCGGGGATAAATTCATATGATGTTATTCTTCTGTTTCTATTGATTTGCATTCCATCTTATAAAAATGTTGAAGGATGTGTTATTTCTGTTATAGAGGAAATTTCAAGGTTATTAATTATAGTCTTCTTCTGGTATTCTCTGAGGAGTTATTTTGATCTTTATTTCTATGTTCTGGGAGATTCTATTCTAGGATTTCTAATACGACATTGTATTTTGGATTTCTGTAATTTGGTTTTCTTTTCATTTTTCTTATATGAATAATCAGATATGGCTCAGTTCTAAAGTGTATATTTTTTTTATCTGAAACAATTATGTTTATAATGATTATATATTTGGATTTCTCTAATTCTTATGAAAGGAATGGCCGTAAATAAGGGTCTGAATGATAGAGAATTCAGCTCAGACCTGTGGATTGGTTTTCACTTATATATCAGTGAGTTAAAGATTGAATGTTATGTTCTTTCAAGTTATGCAGTGATAATGAATTTTGATTAGTTATCTGAAGATATCTAATAGAATGTATTTTTTAAGAGTTACGACATGCACCAAGAAAAGTAGTCTTGAAAAGTTATTATTTGTTAGACATGACTGATTCAGTTGTGTGGTTTAACTTGGATTATATGTATGATTGAATTTGTTAAAGATTCAGAGACAAATGTTAAAGTTATTATAAAAAGAACTATTCGGCTGATGATTAGAGATGATTATGGTTGTGTCAATGTTGCATATTTGACAGTTTCGAGTATTCGAGGGAAAAATTTGAATGTTTCTTGAACCAAGGAATAAAAGTATTGAACGTTAAGCATGGTCTATTCTTCTAGTGAAATTGAGAAGTATAAAAGTATATTGAGATGTGATAGTTCAAAATGAGTTCAGAGTAACAGTTATTCGATTATGGATGTCTGGACATATAAAATTTTTGTTAATGCTATTATTGTTCTCATATGGAATAGGTATTCAGATGGGTTAAAGGATTTTTATATGAGCTCTGATTGTGAAATGTTTGTTTATATGAGTTAAAATAAATAATACAGATATATGGATCAGGTGTATAAGTGACTGTGTATTGTAGCGTATTTCAGAACTATATTCAGATGACAAGTTGCTATCTGTCAGAGTTGAAATTTTGTGTATATGGAATAAAAGCAATCAGTGATGTTATAGAAGTGGTTATGAGACAGAATTGATATCCAAACCGAATAAAAAATTTATATGCCTTCTGAAAAAGAAATGTCATTGGGTCATGATCGATCTTTTAACAAGAAGAATCTGTGTCTTCAGTTTAGTATGTACAAAATTCCGGTCGACAAAGTTGTAGAGATATTCATAATATAGTTTGCCAATATGATCTGTCAGTGTGAATTAAAGTTTAGAGATTGTTAGTAAAAAGAGATACATGTGATGAATGGAAATTTGTGATTCCGAAATTTTTGAAAACATTTTCAGAATGGAAAATATTTTTGTTGATAAGATTTTCGGGGACAAAAATCCCTAAGGGGGGAGAGTTGTGACAACCCTAATTTGACCCTAGTCGGAAAGTGGTTTCGGGACCACAAAACTGAGTCATAAAAATAATTTACCATTATATTTTGTGCTGATTACATGTGTAAATGCAATTGTGAAAGTTTCATTCTTTAATTTTGTCATTTGCATGTGAAATTTCAATAGGACTTATGTGAGACAATTGTGAAATGTGATAGGCTAATTTTAAAAGTGATCTATTAATGCCTATTAATAAAAAAGGGGACTTGCATGTCAAATTATCCATTATTGGATAGTGGCCGGCCATGATATTGTTAATATATATAATATATTTTTATATTAACCTTTTTATTCTACTAAATGACTTAATGAATAAAACATAGTTGAATATTGGTTAGTGGTGGGAGAAACCAAAGTAATTCATCTTGTTCCTCCATTGTCGAAACTTGAAAGAAGAAAGAATAAAATTTTTTTTGTTTGAGTTTCGGCTAAGGTGATTGCTAGAAGAAGGTATGTTTAATGCCACCTTTAGAAATGTATGCATAATTTGGATGATTAGTTTGAATTCTACCTATTCCATGGATTAAATTTAGGCTATTTGGAAGTTTGAAATTCAGCTAAAAAGCTTGAAATTTTAGTTGAAGCTTTGATGTCATTAACTTGGAAAATTATGTTGGATGTGTTAAGTTACTTGTTATTTTCACTTAAACGGTGAGGTTAGCATTTGGGTTGTTGAATATGCCGAATTTGGATAGGTTAGCATTTGGGTTGTTGAATATGCTAAATTTGGATTTAGGGAGAGAAATAGGTAATCGGTCATGCTATTTTATTGATAAAATAATTGTTAAATGCTTCATATGTTATATAAATGAGCTTGTAAGTGAATTTGAAGACTTGGAAAATTTTGGATGAGAAGTGCCGAATGTGATTTTTGGGTGTGACTTAATGGGTAAAAATATGGTGCCTTGAGTTTAGTAATATTCGGCCATATATGATGATATATTGAGCCTTATATATTCGGTCTTATAGATATGTACCTATGTAATGATATAATGAATTTGGTATATCCGGTTATATAAGTAAATATTTATGGAGTGTTCCAATTGAACTTGTAATTTCGACCACATATGTATATATAAATAAATATATATTTGTAAAGATATGTTTGATCTTGCATATTCTACTAAATAAGTGATGATGGTATATGAAGTTAAATTTGGTTTTGCAAACTTGTATAGATGTGTGAAAGTATATTTTAATTTATAATGATATTTGGCTGTGGAAGTGATTTGAAAACTTGCAAAATGCTAACCTTATAAGTATTCGGCCAAATTGGTAGATATGATAATCATGTGTGGTTATGAAATTGTTAAGTTAAAATTTATTATTCACTGATTTAGTAAATTTGTTTATGAAATTCGAATATGCAAGGTAATAAGTTAGTAAAATGTTCCTTGATAGTTTTAATCTATTATATGGGGATAAATGTAGTTGTTGAGTGTAGCCTAGTAATATATTCGATTTTGTATGAGTAGGGCATATGTATGATGTTTAAATAGCTAGTTAGTAAGGTCATTTGTACCTTAAATATATGATATACATGTATTAAATTAAATTGCTTAATTGATAAGTAATTGAATAAATCTATTTGTTTTAAATCAAGCTCAAGAGCAGAAAGTGTCGAAATCAGATAGGGAAAAAGAGAAAGCAATTGAGTAGTCTATCCATAACTGTTCAAATATATTTGAGGTAAGTCTTTGAGTATTGAAACTTAGCTTATGATTTGAAAAAAATCATGGTATATAAGCATAATAAATAAATTGTGACCTATTGGTTCTACTTGAATTATGTAGTGGGATAAATAATTTGTGCATATGACTTGTAGCCGAATGGTTATAGAAATCATGTTGGATAGCGAAACGAAATCATGTTCTTTGTATGTGGCTATTGAGCCGAAAGTGGAATGGTTGATAAGCATGTTGTGCTTGTGTTCAAGTAATGTAAATGAAATGCTAATGTGTTATGATATATATATATGTGCATGATAATGGAGAATTATATCCGGGCTAAGTTCCGAAGGCATTCGTGCTGGTGTTATATCCGGGCTAAGTCCCGAAAGCATTCGTGCTGGTGTTATATCGGGGCTAAGTCCCGAAGGCATTGGTGCTGGTGTCATATCTGGGCTAAGTCCCGAAGGCATTCGTGCTGGTGTTATATCCGGGCTAAGTCATGAAGGCATTGGTGCTGGTGTTATATCCGGGCTAAGTCCCGAAGGCATTCGTGCTGGTGTTATATCCGGGCTAAAGTCCCGTAGGCTTTGTGCTGGTATTATATCCGGGCTTAAAGTCCCGCATGCTTTGTGATGGTAATTGGATTTGGGTTTTAAACCTAGCAGACTTAATGCCGATGATTGGAGTAAGATTATGATTTCGAATGTTCGTAGTAAACTACCATTGAATATGTCAAATACATTAAGTTGGTGAGGTATGTATTATATACTTTTATATGTTAGATTGATCAGAATTGAATCATGAATGCGAAATGAGAAGTATATGTGAAAATCTCATATGTGTATGTGTGTATTCGGTTATGGTGAAAGGTTATATGAGATTGATTTGGTGATATACATGTTAAATAATATGAATGCAAGAATGGGTAATAAATCTGCTTGGGACAGTAGCAGTAATGTGATTTCGGAAAATCACCATATATTGTGGGAGTTGAGTTAGAAGCTGAATAAATTATGTTATGAAATCTTAATGAGTCTAGTTTCTTATAAAAGAAACCGTGTGAGCAAAAGAATTGCCAATAATGAGATATTTGAAGTGGCGTGGAATAGAGCAAAATGACTTCGAGGTCCCCTGTTCTGTTTTCAAAAAATCATTATAAATGGTACAAAAATGGTTATAAGATAAAATTTATATTCCTAGACTTCTTAATGAGTCTAGTTTCAAATGAAATAAACGATAACATATTTCAAATTCTGTATAATTAGAAATTTGATTCGTAGTGAAGAGTGGTCAGAATAGTCAAACAGTGAAACAGGAGAAAATTCAATAAAAATCTGGTATTGATTGGTTAAACCAAAAATTCTGAAAATTTGATTGATGGAAGATATATGAGTCTATTTTCAGGGAAAATTAACGGCACTTGATTTGGAGTTTCTTAGCTCCAGTTATAAATAATTTAGTGACTATTGCTCTGGAAGACAACTTATAATGAATTTGTGATTTTGTTGCAAACATGGTTAAAACTTGTTAATGAGATGCTTTTTTTTGAGTTTTCATGATCTTATTTGTGATTTCAATATTTGGTTTTAATTGAGTTTAGATTCAAGTGAGGTGAATTTGCTAAATATGCATTATGTTCATGGATACTTGGCCAAAATGGCAATTATCTAGGAATGATTTCTTGAAAATTTGAAATAATCGATCTAAAAGTAAATTAATTGTTTGCATTGCTTAAAGCTTACTAAGCATTGAAGCTTACTCCGTTTTCTCTTTTCCTTTTTTTATAGGTTTATACTTTAGCTCGAGTTGGAAGGGCCGGAGATATCATCACACTATCGAGTCATTATGTGAGTTGAGAAGATTATATATCATCATGGTTTAAGGCATGTATAAGATAGACTATAGGTAGAATGATATTTCGACTTTGTATACATTATAGCCATGCGAAGATGGCTTGCTCATTTTGTTTAGAGAAGCCTTATAATTGAACTAATGTGGTGAAATGTTTTAGTTATAACTTGATAGTAGTTAAATTGTTATTAGATATTCGGTTATGTTTTGATAGCGAGTCATTTTGGAAATTTATAAGAGCTCTTATGGAAAATCAATGAGACATGTTTGCATTGTTGATAATTTATGTCTGGTAAGTATCTTTGACCTTATAGAAGTTTTGTTCAGTCAAGTAATACCTCATAACCTTATTCCGACAACGGATACGGGTAAGGAGTGTTACATTTAGTGGTATCAGAGCTATGGTTTAGTCGGTTCTCGGACTAACATAGCAAGTGTAAGAGTTTAGCTATACATGTCATAAGTAAAGTGTGATAGTGTGAGGTCTCCTGGCTCTTATAAATTGTTTTGCTCAGGTAATTATGTGCTCCAACCTAGTTATTGTTAATTGATTTGAAATTGATATTGAACTGATTGTAATATATATGTGATATGATGGAATTGAAAAGGTATGAAAAGAATTTTATAATATGTGTACATCAGTGTAAAGAGATGTATGAGATTGTATAAAGTAAATGGTAATGAAAGATCAAGTTGGATAGAACGTAGGGAATGAGTACGATCGTTCAATAATGAATTGATAGAAAAGACCATGGTTGGACCATGGCAATACATGAGTCAGATGAGCTAGTATAAGACCTATAGGAAATAGGCATCAACATGGGCAGAGCAAAGTTAGTATAAGACCATAGTTGGACTATGACATCAAGTAAGCGACGTACTCAAAACCGTAAGACGTTTTTCAATCGGATAAATATTGACAAATGATCAAGACTAAATGTGGAAATTTGATAAGAAATTATTTGGTAACTTGAGAAATAGAAATGAAAGTTTGAATTGTGATAAATTCACTTATGTTTTGTTAATACTCACATGAAATAAAGTTGCATGTGAAGCTGAGATATGTGAAAATGTGTTTGTAACAAGATGAAAAGTTGAAATGTTTGAATGAAGTGTTTGAATCAAGGTGTGTAATACTATGATGATGAGTGATGAATTTATCTGTGTATTCGAATATGAAACTCCCTTTCGAGGCTTAACGACCTCACCCCCTTACCAGTGATATGATTATAAGGTTTCAATGGAACGAAATAGAACGAGTTTGCAAAGAAATATTAAAGAGTTAAATAGTGAGATAATGATAAAGTAAGCAAAGTTCAGAACGATTTGGCAATGAATTAAGGCTGGAAGGACTTGTACAATGTCACGAAGGTTCTTCAGATTGAATATTGTCATTAGTAAAAGAAAGTTGGTCTGGTAATTTAATTCAATCAAATATGATGTCTAAGTATGTATCTGTTGGGAATTCTTCTTGAGTGGTTTTCATTAGTGAATGAAATAGAATGGAATTCGAAATGATGAATGAATAGTAAGAGTGTCTGAATTGGATAATTACAGTCAAGTGAATTTCGATGATTTCTTTTGAATATTCTGTATATTTTTTATTCTCAGAGACACATGTGTGATTGTTCCTTTTTCTGATGAAAATGCTATAAAGTGAGAATGTTATCTGACTCTGATGTTTAATAAAAGTATTGCTATTTTGATTAGTTTATAATCGGTATCATCATATTCCTCTGTTTGAGAATTCATTGTAGTATGATCGGAATGAATTCGGGGATAAATTCATATGATGTTATTCTTCTGTTTCTATTGATTTGCATTCCATCTTATAAAAATGTTGAAGGATGTGTTATTTCTGTTATAGAGGAAATTTCAAGGTTATTAATTATAGTCTTCTTCTGGTATTCTCTGAAGAGTTATTTTGATCTTTATTTCTATGTTCTGGGAGATTCTATTCTAGAATTTCTAATACGACATTGTATTTTGGATTTCTGTAATTTGGTTTTCTTTTCATTTTTCTTATATGAATAATCAGATATGGCTCAGTTCTAAAGTGTATATATTTTTTTTATCTGAAACAATTATGTTTATAATGATTATATATTTGGATTTCTCTGATTCTTATGAAAGGAATGGCCATAAATAAGGGTTTGAATGATAGAGAATTCAGCTCAGACCTGTGGATTGGTTTTCACTTATATATCAGAGAGTTAAAGATTGAGTGTTATGTTCTTTCAAGTTATGCAGTGATAATGAATTTTGATTAGTTATCTGAAGATATCTAATAGAATGTATATTTGAAGAGTTACGACATGCACCAAGAAAAGTAGTCTTGAAAAGTTATTATTTGTTAGACAAGACTGATTCAGTTGTGTGGTTTAACTCGAATTATATGTATGATTGAATTTGTTAAAGATTCCGAGACAAATGTTAAAGTTTTTATAAAAAGAACTATTCGGCTGATGATTAGAGATGATTGTGGTTGTGTCAATGTTGCATATTTGACAGTTTTGAGTATTCCAGGGAAAAATTTGAATGTTTCTTGAACCAAGGAATAAAAGTATTGAACGTTAAGCACGGTCTATTCTTCTAGTGAAATTGAGAAGTATAAAAGTATATTGAGATGTGATAGTTCAAAATGAGTTCAGAGTAACAGTTATTCGATTATGGATGCCTGGACATATAAAATTTTTGTTAATGTTATTATTGTTCTCATATGGAATAGGTATTCAGATCGGTTAAAGGATTTTTATATGAGCTCTGACTGTGAAATGTTTGTTTATCTGATTTAAAATAAATAATACAGATATATGGATCAGGTGTATAAGTGACTGTGTATTGTAGCGTATTTCAGAACTATATTCAGATGACAAGTTGCTATCTGTCAGAGTTGAAATTTTGTGTATATGGAATAAAAGCAATCAATGATGTTATAGAAGTGGTTATGAGACAGAATTGATATCCAAACCGAATAAAAATTTTATATGCCTTCTGAAAAAGAAATGTCATTGGGTCATGATCGATCTTTTAACAAGAAGAATCTGTGTCTTCAGTTTAGTATGTACAAAATTTCGGTCGACAAAGTTGTAGAGATATTCATAATATAGTTTGCCAATGTGATCTGTCAGTGTGAATTAAAGTTTAGAGATTGTTGGTAAAAAGAGATACATGTGATGAATGGAAATTTGTGATTCCGAAATTTTTGAAAACATTTTCAGAATGGAAAATATTTTTGTTGATAAGATTTTCGGGGACAAAAATCCCTAAGGGGGGAGAGTTGTGACAACCCTAATTTGACCCTAGTCGGAAAGTGGTTTCGGGACCACAAAACCGAGTCATAAAAATAATTTACCATTATATTTTGTGCTGATTACATGTGTAAATGCAATTGTGAAAGTTTCATGCTTTAATTTTGTCATTTGCATGTGAAATTTCAATAGGGCTTATGTGAGACAATTGTGAAATGTGATAGGCTAATTTTAAAAGTGATCTATTAATGCCTATTAATAAAAAAGGGGACTTGCATGTCAAATTATCCATTATTGGATAGCGGCCTGCCATGATATTGTTAATATATATAATATATATTTTATATTAACCTTTTTATTCTACTAAATGACTTAATGAATAAAAGATAGTTGAATATTGGTTAGTGGGGGGAGAAACCAAAGTAATTCATCTTGTTCCTCCATTGCCGAAACTTGAAAGGAGAAAGAATAAAATTTTTTTGCTTGAGTTTCAGCTATGGTGAATGCTAGAAGAAGGTATGTTTAATGCCACCTTTAGAAATGTATGCATAATTTGGATGATTAGTTTGAATTCTACCTATTCCATGGATTAAATTTAGGCTATTTGGAAGTTTGAAATTCGGCTAAAAAGCTTGAAATTTTAGTTGAAGCTTTGATGTCATTAGCTTGGAAAATTATGTTGGATGTGTTAAGTTACTTGTTATTTTAACTTAAACATTGAGGTTAGCATTTGGGTTGTTGAATATGCCGAATTTGGATAGGTTAGCATTTGGGTTGTTGAATATGCTAAATTTGGATTTAGGGAGAGAAATAGGTAATCGGTCATGCTATTTTATTGATAAAATAATTGTTAAATGCTTCATATGTTATATAAATGAGCTTGTAAGTGAATTTGAAGACTTGGAAAATTTTGGATGAGAAGTGCCGAATGTGATTTTTGGGTGTGACTTAAGGGGTAAAAATATGGTGGCTTGAGTTTAGTAATATTCGGCCATATGTGATGATATATTGAGCCTTATATATTCGGTCTTATAGATATGTACCTATGTAATGATATAATGAATTTGGTATATCCGGTTATATAGGTAAATATTTATGGAGTGTTCCAATTGAACTTGTAATTTCAACCACATATGTATATATAAACAAATATATATTTGTAAAGATATGTTTGATCTTGCATATTCTACCAAATAAGTGATGATGGTATATGAAGTTAAATGTGGTTTTGCAAACTAGTATAGATGTGTGAAAGTATATTTTAATTTATAATGATATTTGGCTCTGGAAGTGATTTGAAAACTTGCAAAATGCTAACCCTATAAGTATTCGGCCAAATTGGTAGATATGATAATCATGTGTGGTTATGAAATTGTTAAGTTAAAATTTATTATTCATTGGTTTAGTAAATTAGTTTATGAAATTCGAATATACAAGGTAATAAGTTAGTAAAATGTTCCTTGATAGTTTTAATCTATTATATGGGGATAAATGTAGTTGTTGAGTGTAGCCTAGTAATATATTTGATTTTGTATGAGTAGGACATATGTATGATGTTTAAATAGTTAGTTAGTAAGGTCATTTGTACCTTAAATATATGATATACATGTATTAAATTAAATTGCTTAATTGACAAGTAATTGAATAAATCTATTTGTTTTAAATCAAGCTCAAGAGCAGAAAGTGTCGAAATCAGATAGGGAAAAAGAGAAAGCAATCGAGTAGTCTATCCATAACTGTTCAAATATATTCGAGGTAAGTCTTTGAGTATTGAAACTTAGCTTATGATTTGAAAAAAATCATGGTATATAAGCATAATAAATAAATTGTGACCTATTGGTTCTACTTGAATTATGTAGTGGGATAAATAATTTGTGCATATGACTTGGCAAAATTAATGGTTATAGAAATCATGTTGGATAGCGAAACGAAATCGTGTTTTTTGTATGTGGCTATTGAGCCGAAAGTGGAATGGTTGATAAGCACGTTGTGCTTGTGTTCAAGTAATGTAAATGAAATGCTAATGTGTTATGATATATATATATGTGCATGATAATGGAGAATTATATCCGGCTAAGTTCCGAAGGCATTCGTGGCCGGTGTTATATCCGCTAAGTCCCGAAGGCATTCGTGCTGGTGTTATATCCGGGCTAAGTCCCGAAGGCATTGGTGCTGGTGTTATATCTGGGCTAAGTCCCGAAGGCATTCATGCTGGTGTTATATCCGGGCTAAGTCCCGAAGGCATTGGTGCTGGTGTTATATCCGGGCTAAGTTCCGAAGGCATTCGTGCTGGTGTTATATCCGGGCTAAAGTCCCGTAGGCTTTGTGCTGGTATTATATCAGGGCTTAAAGTCCCGCATGCTTTGTGATGGTAATTGGATTTGGGTTTTAAACCTAGCAGACTTAATGCCGATGATTGGAGTAAGATTATGATTTCGAATGTTCGTAGTAAACTACCATTGAATATGTCAAATACATTAAGTTGGTCAGGTATGTATTATATACTTTTATATGTTAGATTGATCAGAATTGAATCATGAATGCGAAATGAGAAGTATATGTGAAAATATCATATGTTTATGTGTGTATTCGGTTATGGTGAAAGGTTATATGAGATTGATTTGGTGATATACATGTTAAATAATATGAATGCAAGAATGGGTAATAAATCTGCTTGGGACAGCAGCAGTAATGTGGTTTCGGAAAATCACCATAAATTGTGGGAGTTGAGTTAGAAGCTGAATAAATTATGTTATGAAATCTTAATGAGTCTAATTTCTTATAAAAGAAACCGTGTGAGCAAAAGAATTGCCAATAATGAGATATTTGAAGTGGCGTGGAATAGAGCAAAATGACTTCGAGGTCCCCTATTCTGTTTTCAAAAAATCATTATAAATTATACAAAAATGGTTATAAGATAAAATTTATATTCCTAGACTCCTTAATGAGTCTAGTTTCAAATGAAATAAACGATCAAATTCTGTATAATGAGAAATTTGATTCGTAGTGAAGAGTGGTCAGAATAGTCAAACAGTGAAACAGGAGAAAATTCAATAAAAATCTGGTATTGATTGGTCAAACAAAAAATTCTGAAAATTTGATTGATGGAGGATATATGAGTCTATTTTCAGGGAAAATTAACGGCACTTGATTTGGAGTTTCTTAGCTCCAGTTATAAATAATTTAGTGACTGTTGCTCAGGAAGACAACTTATAATGAATTTGTGATTTTGTTGCAAACATGGTTAAAACTTTTTAATGAGATGCTTTTTTTGAGTTTTCATGATCTTATTTGTGATTTCAATATTTGGTTTTAATTGATTTCAGATTCAAGTGAGGTGAATTTGCTAAATATGCATTATGTTCATGGATACTTGGCCAAAATGGCAATTATCTAGGAATGATTTCTTGAAAATTGGAAATAATCGATCTATAAGTAAATTAATTGTTTGCATTGCTTAAAGCTTACTAAGCATTGAAGCTTACTCCGTGTTCTCTTTTCCATTTTTTTATAGGTTTATACTTTAGCTCGAGTTGGAAGGGCCGGAGATATCATCACACTATCGAGTCATTATGTGAGTTGAGAAGATTGTATATCATCATGGTTTAAGGCAAGTATAGGATAGACTATAGGTAGAATGATATTTCGGCTTTGTATACATTATAGCCATGCGAAGATGGCTTGCTCATTTTGTTTAGAGAAGCCTTATAATTGAACTAATGTGGTGAAATGTTTTAGTTATAACTTGATAGTAGTTAAATTGTTATTAGATATTTGGTTATGTTTTGATAGTGAGTCATTTTTGGAAATTTATAAGAGCTCTTATGGAAAATCAATGAGACATGTTTGCATTGTAGATAATTTATGTCTGGTAAGTATCTTTGACCTTATAGAAGTTTTGTTCAGTCAAGTAATACCTCATAACCTTATTCCGGCAACAGATACGGGTTAGGAGTGTTACAACACGGGTGAGAGACACGGGCGTGCCACAGAATGGTTAGGCAGTGTGAGCCACACGGGCTATCAGCACGACCATGTCGATATGGTCACATGGGCATGTCACCCTTCCACACGGGTGTGTGCCCTGTTTCAAAGGCAAATTTTTTAATGATGGTTTAAGGGCCTAGAATGGTCCCGAATAACTTTCAACAGTTGAATTGGGGCTCGTAACCCCAAAATAAGAAGTTTAAATTAGAAATTGAATTTTTTTTTTTAAAATGGACCGAGTCTCAGTGTCTTGAGATTGGTTGTACGCATGAGATCAAGATAGGTAATTCCTTGTACTCCACCCCGGTGTGGGTTACGGGTATAGGGTGTTACATTTCAAGTCAGTATGCATGATAGTAAAGACATGGGCAAAGACACGACCATGTGTCTCAGCCGTGTAAGGGACACGGCCTAGCACACAGGCGTGTGCCTTGGCCGTGTGACATTCTGGAGTTGCTGGCATCAGAAACAGATTGTCCATGTTTTTACACACGGGCTGGGACACGGGCGTGTCATGGCCATGTGAAGGACATGGGCCAGGGACACAAGCGTGTGCTAGACCGTGTGAAAACCCCTATAGGGGTGCATTTAGAATTAATTCCACACGAGGGAAGGACACGAGTGTGTTGCCCCTCCAACACGGGCGTGTGCCCCTATGTCAAGTGACATTTTTCTATAGTTGGGAAAATGACTCGGATTGGTCCCGAATGATTTCTGATGTGTGTTTTGGGCCTCGTATGCCTATACTAAGAATATGTTGATAAGTTTAAGAAAGTTTTAAATTGTCCAAGACATGAAGACTCGGATTTGGTTGTAAGTATGAGTTCAAGTTAGGTAACGCTTCGTATTCTGCCCCGGCATAGGATACGGGTATGGAGTGTTACAAACAGTGTCTTAAAAGCAGTTCGATAGGCCCATAGAGCATCATTAAGCCTTCAAGACCAATATTTTCTATTAGGTTGCACTACCTTCTCAAGGATTCCTTTGATCTCTCGGTTCACCCGTTCAACTTGCCCATTTGACTGTGGATGATAGGCAGTGGCAATCTTGTGTTTCACAACATACTTTTCAAGGAACCACTTAAGGTATTTGTTTACGAAGTGTGATCCTTCATTGCTAATTATAGCTCTAGGAGTCCCAAACCATGTAAACACATGCTTATGTAGGAATCGTATGACAACCTTAGCATCATTCGTTGGATATGCCTCAACTTCAACCCACTTAGATAGGTAATCCATAGCTACCAAGATATACCTGTTAGTATAAGAAGAAGGAAATAGGCCTAGAAAATCGATGCCTCACACATCAAATAACTCTACTTCTAAAATGTTTGTCAAGGGCATTTCATTCCTTGATGTGTTTTCAGTCCTTTAGCATATATCACAATTTTTCACATATGCATACACATCCTTGAACACTATTGGCCAAAAGAATCCTGCTTGTAAGATCTTTGCTATAGTGCGGGAACCACCAAAGTGTCCCTCACTCGGGGATGAATGGTAGTGGTAAAGGATCTCATCAATTCCACTTCTAGCTACACACTTCCTAATTACGTTATCTACACATTGTTTAAACAAAAATGCATCTCCCAAAAATAATACCGACTATCATGAAGGAATTTCTTCCTTTCTTTACATGTCATTTCTCGAGGAATTATTCCACATGCTAAATAATTCGCATGGTCAGGAAACTAAGGTATTTCATGAATTCAGCTTAACTCGAAGATATGCTCATTAGGAAAATTTTCATTATTTGGAACAAGTGAATGAGTTACCTCATTTTGTTCCATCCTCAAAAGATGATCGGCTACTTGATTCTCAACACCTTTTGTGTCTTGGATTTCAAGGTCAAATTCTTGGAGTAAGAGTATCCATCGAATTAGAATTAGCCTAGGTTTAGCATTTTTCTTTGTGAGTAAGTATTTAATGGTCGCATGGTCAGTAATATTGTGACTTTCATACTTATAGCAAATAGTTCTTTTTTAGTTACCGTGTAGTTAAACTGGGCTCTTATCAAAGTTCTACCTGCGTAGTAGATAAGGTGAAATACTTTGTTCCTTCTTTGCCCCACCACAGCTCCAACAGCAAAGTTGCTTGTGTCAAACATTAACTCAAAATGTGAGTTCCAATCAGATGTAACAATTACTGGGGATAAGATTAACTGAATTTTCAACTCTTCAAAAGCTTCCAAGCATGCTTTGTAAAACTCAAAAATAGTATATTTCTCTAATAGCTTACATAAAGGCTTCTAAATTTTTGAAATGTCTTTTATAAACCTTCTATAAAATCTGACATGGGCTAAGAAACTCTGAACTCCTTTCACAGTAACTGGTGGTGGTAATTTTTCAATTACGTTCCCTTTTGCTTTATCAACTTCAATTCCTCTTTTGGAAATTTTATGCCCTAAGACAATTCCCTCCTTAACCATAAAATGACATTTCTATAACAGCTTGGTTTTAGCTTAAATCAGAACAGTGGTTTTGGAACCACAAATCTGAGGTTATAAAGTTATTTCAATATTATTTTTGGTGTTTACAACATGTGAATATATATGTGTGAAAATTTCGTGAGCTAATTTTATCGTTTAATAGCTCAATTTGAGAAAAAGGACTTGATTGCGTAAAATGCAAAAGTAGCATGCTATAAGATAAAGGTGTCTAATTGCTATGGCTTCTTAAATGGAAGGTCCTTATGTTGTAATTAGACCATTGATAGTGGAAATTGACATGAATGGCCATTAAATGAATGTTTTTAAATGATTTTAATTAAGTTTAAAATGGTAAATTACAAATTAATGAATATTAAACAAAACCAAGGTGATTTTATGTTCATCTTTTACATTTCTTCACTGAAAATTGAAAGGAAGCTAGGGCTTGGAACTTTTAACATTTCGGCACACTCTTGGCTTGATTTAGGTACGATTTTAGCTCGATTTTTGATGATTTTTATGTTTTTGTGATCTTTGCTTTGAGTACTAGCTAGTCCATGCCCTAATTTTTGATAGGGTTGATGATTTTGAAAGTTTCCATTGATGAATTAATATGTTCTTGGATGTTTGATGATGAATTATGAAAGCTTGTTGATAGAATAATATGTTTTGTAAAGTGATTTTGAGTGAAAATGCCTAAATAGGATTAAATTGTGAAAAGTGTAAATTAAAGGGTTAAATTGTGAAATAAATGAAAAATATGGTCTTTTAGGGACCTATAGAGAATTCAGCCAAGCATGGGTCTTATTGAATTTTTAAGTAATTTGTGTTTTTATGAAATAAGGACTAAATTGTAAAAATGTGAAAGTTTAGGGCCAAATGCAAATTGGCTAAAATTATGTGTTGTGGATTAAATTGAATGAATTGGTGATTAAATGGGCTAATTTTGAATACATATAGATCAAGAAAGAAAGAATTTAGATTTAGATCGGGGAAAATCGAAGGTTATCAAGTAATCGATCCAATTCGGCAATACCGAGTACGAGGTAAGTTCGTACGTGATAGACATTGTTACAACTATATTTTTAATGCTTTAATACTGCATAAATTATAAAAATGAGACGTTGGTTGTGTACAGTGACAAATCAATTATGTTGGCAGTTAGTATACCTTTCGGGATAGCTTCAGCTATATATAGCACTTAGCGTGTGAGTTGGAATAGCTTCGGCAATATGTGGCACTAAGTGTGCGATACTGAGATATCTTCAGTTTAATATGATGGCACTAAGTGTGCGATATCGTTATAGCTTCGGCTAATCATTTTTGCACTAAGTGTGCGAGTTCCTTGAGTATTAAAGATTTTCGGTTGCATTAACGTATTGAACAAAGAGATGAAAATGTAATAAATAAATACGGGAGAGTACCGGTACGTACGATACCTATGTGGTAGTTAATACTATGTGTATGATGCTTGATGGATTTGTATATATATATGATAAATGGTCATAGGTTAGAATTGAGTGATGACATTGACTTATTAAGTGTTTATTAATTGATTATTTAAATATTGTGAACTGTCGAGTTTTTTTAGTACGAACTTACTAAGCTATGAAGCTTACTGTGTGTTATTTATCTGTGTTTTATAGAGTATCAAAGCTAACTCAGACTCGAGGATCATCAGGAAACATCATCACACTATCGATCATCTTGTTGGTACTTTTGGAAGCCTTCTATATATGGTATATGGCATGTATAGGCTAGTGTCATTTTGACATGTCTTGAATTATGATATTAGCCATGAGATTTGGCTTGTAGATGTTGGCATGTATTTGGCCATTTGAGTTGGTCTGAATTATATGTTTGACAAATGATATATGTGATGTACATAATGTCTGAAGTGTTGGCTTGTATGGAAGTTGGTATATTTTGGTATGATTTTAGGATGATGAATTGACATAATTGAGAAGCATGATTTGGTTGATAATAAAGTGAGAAAATTCATTTAGGAGTTATGTGAGTTTGATAATTGCGGCATGTTGACTTGGTAAGTTCTGAATATGGAATTTAGTAGTTGAATTGATTGATGATAGATGGCCTGATATGTGTGTGAATTGGTATGTTTTGGCTACCTATATATGTGTTGAAATGATACCATTTTGACAGTCAGGTGTGCATGAGAAAAAGGTGGAAAATTGGATTTGCAAATGGCCTATTTTTGTCCATATGGGCAGAGACACGGGTGTGTGCCTCAGCCGTGTGTGGCACATGGTCATGTTACACGGTCGTGTGTCCCCTAGGGTAACCCTTCGAATTAAAGTCAATATACCCTACAGTTTTGATATGACCTAGGCACATGGGCATGTCTATTGGCCGTGTGTGGCACACGGGCTGGCTCATGGGTGTGTGGCCAATTCAGTAACCTCCTAAATTTTTCCCACGACTGTGGAACACGGGCGTGTCTCCGGCCGTGTGGTACAAGTCAGTATGTATGTCCTCTTTTCACACAGCCTGTGACACGGGCATGTCTCTTGGTCATGTGAGGCACACAATCGATTCACACGGGCGTGTGACCCTTGAATATTTAAAAATTTTCTAAGTTTCCTAAAGTTTGCATATGTTATCGGTTTAGTCCCAAACCACTTCTAAGCATGTTTTAAGGTTTCGTAGGAACTTACAAGGGACAATGTGTTTGATATGAATGGATTTTAATTACGATTGCACAAATGTATGAATTATGTTGTGGTTGATCGGTAATGCCTCATAACCCTATTCCAGCGGTGGATACAGGTTAGAGGTGTTACAATTTCTCCCAGTGAAGGACAAGATTTGTCTCATCGTATCTTTTCAGTACCTTAGCTGATAAACTCTCATATATACATATTTTTACCTCATGCTTTATGGATTTTATGGATGATTTTTCCTTAGAATTGGTGAATTCGATGCTCCTAATGCCTTAAATTCATGTTTTATACTTAGGTGAGCTTAGGAGAGCGAAAGGAATGAGAAACAGGCCAAAAATAGAGAAAATGGGCCAACATACGAAATCAAAATGGCCTGGACTTCCACACAGGCAGACCACACGGCCTGAAGTAATCGCACACGGGCGTGTCTTTGCCGAACCCAAGTTGAGTCCAATTTGGAAAAGGCTAATTTTGAGGGCTCTTAGACATTCCAAAGCCTATAAATACACCCTAGAAGAGGAGAAAATGGGGAGGCACAGAGAGGAAGGAAGGAATTACTCGAAGAAAGCCAATTGATCCATCTCAGAAGCCGGATTCATCCTCAAGACTGAAGATCTCCCCTCAATTTCCTTTCAGGAGTTTTAGGTTTTCTTTATGTTTTGTATTCATTATTCTTCTGAGATGTTTTCCTTTTTAGTTATGAACTAAATCCCTTAAATACCTAGGGGGGATGAAACCTAAGACGAATCTTGTTATTATTTTCTGAATTGTATGATAAATATTTGACTTGTTCTTAATTATGTGCTCTTAATTATTGTTTTGATATTCAAGGATATTGATTCAAGTTACGTTCTTATTCAGAGGAGGAATAGACCCTGTCTAAGAGTACAATTGTCATAATTAAGCAGAGTTGATTGCGCGCCTAGAGATTGGGTGACAAGATTTTGCCGGATTAGGGTGAAACCTAATAAGGGGATCCATAGATCGAGTTAATGCAACATTAGGGTGATAATTAGAGAAAAGTCTCAATTATTCAATCTAGGGATTAGACGTTATTAGTCTTGAATAGGGATAATAACATAACTTAGGTATCTCTACGGAACAAGTTAAATGAATAAATCGTCCGATTCGGAGTCAGAATAACAAGTAAAGTCTAGGTGGATTCTTCCTTAGGTATTGTCTTCATTCAATAGTTTTCCGAAAGTAATCCCCCAATTCTATTTTCTGTGAATTCATAGTTTAGTTAATTAGTTAGTTAAATCAAACCCCCTTATTCTTAGGCTAGATAATAAAAAGACAATCACTACTGGTACTTTAGTTCCTTTGGGTTCGACAATCCGGTCTTGCTGAAACTATACTACTGTTTGATAGGTACACTTGCCTACATCGTGATAATAGTTAGTTTCAAGAACGATTAATTATAAATATTTAAAACCTGTCACAAAATCACGATCAAGTTTTTGGCGCCATTGCCGGGAAGCTACGATATTAGGAACACTCAATTTTTATTGCTTTAGACATTTTTTTTCCTTGCAAGTTAATATTATTATTATTATTATTAATTTACTTTTTCTTTCTCTTGGCAGGTTTTTATAGTTTATGACTAGAATAAACTCGTTAGGACTACTAGTTTTTGACGAAGAAATCGATCGCACAATTTGCAAAAACCGAAGAGAAATAAGGAGAAGCCTAAGATACACAGAGGAAGAGCAAGATGATGATATCTCAACTACAACTGAGGAGATGGATAAAAATCAAGATAATCAGCTACCTCCTGCGATACTCGCTGAACTAGCAAATCAGAATCTTGCTCCTCGTACTATGTATGATTATGCTAAACCTACTTTAACAGGAACTGAGTCAAGTATAGTTAGACCTGCTATTGCTGCGAATAATTTGGAACTAAAACCTAACACTATTCAAATGATACAATAATTTGTTCAGTTTGATGGTTTGCAAGATGAGGGTCCAAACACTCACTTGGCAAATTTCCTAGAATTCTGCGATACATTTAAAATTAATCGCGTTTTTGATGATGCCATTCGTCTTCGGTTATTCCTTTTGTCATTGAGGAACAAAGCGAAACAGTGGTTGAACTCGTTACCACGAGGGTCAATTACTACTTGGGAACAAATGACCAAAAAATTTTTATTAAAATATTTTTCACCAGCTAAAACGACCAAATTACGTAATGATATCTCTTCGTTTGTGCAGATGGACTTAGAAACTTTTTACAATGCATGGGAGAGATACAAAGACCTACTACAAAGGTGTCCTCACCATGGATTACCTCTATGGTTGCAAGTTCAAACATCCTACAATGGTGTGAACCTTTCGACAAGACAGATGATTGATGTAGCAGCCGGGGAACCATCAATAACAAAACACCTAAAGAGGCTTACGAATTTATTGAAGAGATGTCACTAAATAACTATCGACGGCAAGTCATGAGGACTAAGCCAACTAAAACAGTAGGCGTTTATAACGTCGATTCGGTTACTATGCTGTCAAATCAGGTAGAACTTCTAAATAAAAAGATTGATGGTTTACTTGGTTCTACGCACGCTCATCCAGTAATGCACTGTTAAGTCAGTGGAGGTGGATCAAGCAATTCAGAATATCAATCCTATGGCCACAGCATGGAGAACGAACAATTAAATTACATGGGTAATAATCCTCAATCTCAAAATAATCCTTATAGCAATACTTATAATGCAGGTTGGAGGAACCACCCAAATTTCTCCTGGTGTGGTCAAGGGAATCAAAGGCCACAGAATCTTCCGAGTTTTCAACAACCACCCTATCAATAGGAAAAGAAATCGAACCTTGAAGAGATGCTATCTAAATTTATCTCGAAGTCCAAAACTCGTTTCCAGAACACTGAGACAGTACTTAAAAATCAACAAGCGTTGATCCAAGGGCTCGAAACTCAGATAGGCCAGCTGTCCAAACTAATCTCCGAGCGACCACAAGGTAGCTTGCCAAGTAATACTGAACCCAACCCAAGGGAATAGCTCAACGTAATTAATGTTCAAGATGAAGAAGGATTCGTTGAGCCTAAGCCAGAACCAAGGCAAGAAACTGTTGTGAGTAGAGGTCAATGTGAGGTAGGTCATGATAAAAACAAATAAGTGAATGTTGAATATAAACCTCGTGTGCCATACCCCAACGCGACAAGGAAAGACTGCTCAGATGAACAATTTGGTAAATTCCTTAAACTCTTAAAGAAATTACACATTAACTTACCGTTTATTGAAGCTCTATCACAAATGCCAAACGTAATGAAATTTTTAAATGAGCTTTTAGCAAATAAGCAGAACTTAGATGAGGCGTCGTATGTGGAGCTAAATGTAGTTTGCCAAACTATTCTACAGAATAAGCTACCCAACAAATTTAAAAGATCCAGGGAGTTTTACAATTCCTTGCTTAACTGGTAGTTTAGATGTTAATAATGCATTAGCTGATTTAGGGGCTAGTATTAACGTCATGCCCTACAAAATGTTCAAACAATTAGGTGTTGGGAAACCCAAACAGACTAGGATGAGCATACAATTAGCAGATAAAACTATAAGATTTCCTAGGGGTATTATTGAAGATGTGCTAGTTAAAATTGATAAATTTATATTTCCCTTTGACTTGATTGTTCTAGACATAGAGGAGGATAGCGACACTCCTTTGATTCTAGGAAGGCCCTTTTTAGCAACTGCTAAAACGATTATTGATGTTGGCACCAGTGAGCTCACACTTCGTGTAGGAGACGAAACAATCACTCTTCAAGCTCACAATTCTGGCAACACATCAGAAATTGAAGGTGATTGTCTAAACCATTCTACTAAAACTGACAATATGGTGCAACCTACTTTGCAGGAAATGAGTCTGAAGGAAGTACATGAGCCATTCCCAAGCAATAGTAGAGGACCTATTCATGAAGATAGAAGGCTACAAATCAAGGAACTAGATGAATGGTGGATGCATAAACCAAGAACACCCGATAAACCAAAACTACGCCAGAATGACCTCAATACCTTTCCAAATCAACTTAAGGTTGGAGATAAAATTTTATTAGAAGCAACAAATCCTCATATTTACCAAATCGAATGAAGAAGTCCCTCTTACAGTACTTAGCATTTTCCCATTTGGTACAGTAGAGGTAAGTCATCCCAAGTTCGGCACTTTTAAGGTAAACAACACCTGTCTAAAACCTTATTTTGATAAGATGGGTAGCAAGAATGAGGACTATAAACTCCTCAAACCACCATGACCATTCAATGGAGAGGTAAGTCAAGCTTAGACTATAAATAAGCACTTCTCGAGAGGCAACCCAAGCACTAACAATATTAATTTCTTTAAATTTTAGTATTTAACACCTAACTTACTAACAGAGATCTTGAATACAGGTTTTCCACATAGACACTTACAGGCACATGGGCGTGCTGATGATAGTGTGGAAACAAGGCAGAGATTTTTCCCAAACACGGGCTACGATAAAATGCAACGGCTGCGTGACATTATTATGGGCGAACCTGCCAAAATAACACGAGCCTTCGCCATGCCCGTGTTGCAGAATCGTGGTTGAACCTGAGAAAATAGCACGGGCATGCAACACGCCTGTGTCTAGCACCCGTGGTCGAACCTATTAAATTAACACGAGCGTGGGCCTACATACACGAGTACGGGAGAAGTGAACGAAGCTATACACGGTCGTGCGACACGGCCGTGTGCACCCACACACAAAAGGAACACGGGCATGGATTAAATGTCAGACGCACCCAAAATTCAAAATTCGCGAATCACACGGGCTAAAATTAGGGAACACGGGTGTGTTCCCTAGCTGTGTGCCCCAAAATCTATAAATAAGCTGCACTATTCATTGTCTCCTTCACCCCAAAAAAAAACCCTAACCCTAGCCGCTGCAAGTCCACATACCCTTCCCGCCATGCCCATACGTCGCCTCCAACTCCATTTTTGATGCTCATTCTCCCTTTCCTAGCTTTTGTTTACTCTTTTCCCTTTAATTGCACTCACTTTTTATGTTAGTTATCATATTACTATGCATTTTCTTTTATGTTCTTTTCATCTCTTTATCACTCACAATTCATATCTAGAGTAGTTATTATCTTCTCATGTTGAAGTTCTTCCTCGTCGCATGATTTACCTGCTACATTTTATTAGTTTAAAGTGAAAATACTCATGACTTTTGAGTTGATATTCTCTAACAATAAAATGTACTAACATAGAATTAATTGCCATTTCCTGTAGGAAACTCATACTATTGTCATGCTAATGATACACCATAAAATTGTTTTTGATTAAGTTTGCAGTAGTTGTGACTAAGATTATTAGTTCTAATTTATGACTTCTACCTTTTTGGATTTGCTTCTGTCTTACCTTGAACATTCCTCACGACGAAATAATAGTTTTGCTTGCAGGTATACAATGTCGTCTTCACGAGGAAAGAAAACCGTTGTCCCGACTTCAAAGAAAAGGAAGGGAGCGTCATCTTCCTCGGGTCCTACTGCGGAAATTTGTCATCCTTTTCTGCAGTTCCCCATCGGGCCCCAAGAAAAACTTTTCCAAATTCTACGAGTTCAACCTTTAGGTGTGGGCCGCTGCATTGACTTGACAGCTCTTGAACAAGTCCAGTTGGCTGACGATGTACGAGCATTCCTAACAATTGATCCATGGGACCTCTTCTTTGCGATCATCGAACCAACGTACCTTGAGCTCACACTTGAACTTTGCTCGACATTCCATGTTCAAACGTCATGATCAACTTTGATGATCCTGGAATAGTTCAGTTCCGTCTCAGCAGTTTAGTTCCCCAGTTGAGTGTACCCGAGTTTGGTATAGTTTTGGGCCTATACACAGAGGAGTTCATGGATGAGAACGACCTCGACACTCTCAGTCACCACATCCACTACTCTCCCTCGAAGTGCTGGTACACTTTAGTCCTTGGTTCAGCCTCCTACGACTTGAGCCGCTCCAAGGCATTAGCTCTCTCTCCCTCATTGAGGTACCTACCCACCATCTTGGCACACACTTTGACAGGATGTCCACAGAGCACCGGCGTCGTCAACACTCACGACGCCTACTTTTTATGGAGCATGGCGAACGGGTATGTACTCGACCTCGCCTACTTTATTGCCCTCGCCATTCGCCACCAAACAGAGTGGCATCGGAGGGGGTCATCTCCATTGGCCCCTATGTGACTGGCACGACACTTTAGGCTCCTCAACACAGCAGCCCAATCATCCTCCCTTACTTTTATGGGCCAAATGTCCCCACAAGGCGTCTCAAGCATGCTTAGTATGAGGATGATCAAGAAGCACCGAGGAACCCACCCTCCTCAGTATCGCCTCACCCAATCCACCGAGGAGAAGGCCCCCGAGGACATTTCTGATGATGTCCCCCACAGCACGAGGACCCACAGTCTCAGCCACCACTACCCTCTCGTCCAGTTCATGCGGTGGCTTCATATGCTGACATCTCTAAGTGCCTCACTTGATTCGAGCAGCAGTGTTTTCAATGATTTGACAACATTGATGCTACTCTACAGCAGATTTGTCACCACCTCCACATCTCATCGCCAGTCCCACCTCACGAACCATCCAACGATGAAGATGTTTAAAAACAATTTATTATTTTATGATTTTAATTTTTATTAAAACTACTTTTTATTTTCATTAGATTTTAGAATGTTATTTTATAATTATCAATTTCGGTTATTCCATTAAGAGTAATTATTCTTATTTATATCTCCTAAAAAGTTCCTGATTCTGTCACAGTTATATAGAGATCCTAAGCTCATCATCTCATAGGAACTAAAAACTCCACTGGGAAAGGTTCTCCACGATTGCCATGTCCTACTCGACCACGTCCGTAGCTACCACTAGATATAATATTCTTTTGGCACGGGACTTATGGTCTAGCGAACCTCTACTTCCCACTGGAGTATCCTTCTCCACTCTCGCACCGATTACTCTTTAAAACTCCAGTTCAAGGAATTCATTCATCATTCAGAAAGTTTCACTTCTCTTCCTATCTTATGATTACAAATTTATCTTTTTCCTATCTATCTTTGTACATTGAGAACAATGTACATCTTAAGTGTGGGGGGAGGGTATTCATTTCACTATTAGAAAAATCCCTGAATGATTGCTTTGTTCTCTTGAAAAGCTCTCATATCATGTTTAGGATAAATTTTGATTGGTTTATGATTTTTATTGATATATCTTAAATTAAAACATAGGCATTCATGCACTGAGTATTTAAATTTTAAAACATTAGGGAAGCAAGTATGATAAGTTGATTTTTTTTTTAAGAATTTAAAATTTTAGGTTGTTTCCCCAAGTTTAGGTATTCTCTTGATTTGAAATTCACAAGTTTAAACATCAAAAAGCCATAATTTTGTGAGATCTTGAGCCTTCAATAGCATCTATTAATTCCTTTATGCTCACTTTCATTATGAGTGCGTCAGTATGGAACTATTATTCTAGAACTTGCTTGATTATGCATGTCAAGACCACACTATTTGATTTGATATGTCAAGCTGATAGAGGCACTTAGGATTAACCCACTCATGCCATGAAAAGCCTACCTCCACGATTAACCCTTAGTAAACCCCGTTGAGCTAACAAGCCATTTCTTATATTACCCTTAACACTAACCCTTAACCCATTATTGTTAAAATCCCCTCAATTAAATTGATCCCTATTTTTGTCGAGATTTGAATCGAATAAATTGCTTAGCTATGTCCTATTCTAAATAGTTAGTTATTTGACTTGTTCTTAAAAAAAATGTATACATATAGGTAGTTGTGATCTTTTGAGCTAAAGTAGTTAAATTCCATATTCCGAGAAAAAGCTCATTTATGCATGCAATCGATGACTAGTCATTTTTCTAGTTAGGCAATTTTTCAATTCAATCTCGATTCTAACCTTTTCTTCCAGCTTATGACCTGATGTTTCATCTCAATTTATAGTGGTGGAGATTTGATTTTTATACAAGCCTATGGTAATGACTTTTCATTATTGACTATTGAGTGCTTCATTTATTGTCCTAAAACACCTCGAGTGATTTGAGCGAATCTTTAGTGAGGATGTGAAACTCTATGATATTTTGAATCAAAGGTAATTTCTTAGATAAGGGGAGACACCTATGTTTTCATGATAAAATGCTCAACTTGGAATGTTTGAAACTTTGATGTTCTTTTAGTCAAATTTTCAATGTTTGATTACCTATGGATTATTTTGAGGTATTATCGATAGAAATTATAAGTTGAGAAGAATTTGTTTTGATTATAAGATGAGGATTTTGCTTGAGGACAAGCAAATGCTTAAGTGTGGGGTATTTGATAAACCGTCATTTATACATATTTTTACCCCATGATTTGCGCATTTTATGGATGATTTTTCCTTAGAATTGGTGAATTCGATGCTCATAATGCCTTAAATTCATGTTTTATACTTAGGTGAGCTTAGGAGAGCGAAAGGAATGAGAAACGGGCCAAAAATGGAGAAAATGGGCCAATGTACGAAATCAACACGGCCTGGACTTCCTCACACGGGTAGACCACACGGCCGTGCCAATCAGAGCTCGAACACGACTGAAAATAATCGCACACACGGGCATGTCCCTGCCGAACCCAAGTTGATTCCAATTCGAAAAAGGCTAATTTTGAGGGCTCTTAGGCATTAAAAAGCCTATAAATAAAGTTGATTCCAATTCGGAAAAGGCTAATTTTGAGGGCTCTTAGGCATTCCAAAGCCTAGAAATACACCCTAGAAGAGGAGAAAAGCGGGAGGCACAGGGAGGAAGGAAGGAATTACTCGAAGAAAGCCGATTGATCCATCTCAGAAGCCGGATTCATCCTCAAGATTGAAGATCTCCCCTCAATTTTCCTTCAGGAGTTTTGGGTTTTCTTTATGTTTTGTATTCATTATTCTTCTGAGATGTTTTCCTTTTTAGTTATGAACTAAATCCCCTAAATACCTAAGGGGGATGAAACCTAAGATGAATCTTGTTATTATTTTCTGAATTGTATGATAAATATTTGACTTGTTCTTAATTATGTGTTCTTAATTCTTATTTTGATATTCCAGGATATTGATTCAAGTTACGCTCTTATTCAGAGGAGGAATAGATACTGTCTAAGAGTACAATTGTCATAATTAATCGGAGTTGATTGCGCTCCTAGAGCTAGGGTGATAAGATTTTGCCAGATTAGGGTGAAACCTAATAAGGGGATCCATAGATCGAGTTAATGAAACCCTAGGGTGATAATTAGAGAAAAGTCTCAGTTATTCAATCTAGGGATTAGACGTTATTAGTCTTGAATAGGGATAATAACATAACTTAGGGATCTCTACAGAACAAGTTAAATGAATAAATCATCCAATTCGAAGTCAAAATAATAAGTAAAGTCTAGGTGGATTCTTCCTTAGGTATTGTCTTAATTCAATCGTTTTCCAAAAGTAATCCTCCAATTCTATTTTCTGTGAATTCTTAGTTTAGTTAATTAGTTAGTTAAAACAAACCCCCTTATTCTTAGGCTAGATAATAAAAAGACAGTCATTACTAGTACTTTTAGTTCATTTGGGTTCGACAATCCGATCTTGCTAAAACTATACTACTGTTCGATAGGTACACTTGCCTACATCGTGATAATAGTTAGATTCAAAAACAATTAATTATAAATATTTAAAACCTGTCACAAAATCAGGATCATTAGCAAAATTACTCAAACAAACATCGTAAGTATTACCAAAAATAGAAAAATCATTAATGAAAACCTTAACAAAATTTTCTACCATATTAGTACATATCGCCATCTTGCATCGCTAAATTGTGGCAGGTACATTACATAAATCAGAAGGCATTTGCCTAAAAGTAAGCATACCGTACGGGCAAGTAAAAGTGGTTTTATGGTGGTCTTCCAGGGCTACAACTACTTGTTTTTATCCCGAATATCCATCACAAAAATAATAATATTCATTACCTGCTAGTCGATCTAACATTTGATCCGTAAAAGGGAACAGGAAATGGTCCTTCCGAGTGGCTTTGTTCAATTTTCTGTAATCAATTAGATTCTCCAACCCATTACAATTCTCATCAGGATGAACGCGTTACGTTTATTCTCGATAGTCACAATTCTGCCTTTATTTGGTACACATTGTACGAGACTTATCCATAAACTATCTAAGATGGGGTATATAGTTCCTGCATCTAACCATTTGATCACTTCCTTTCATACTACCTCTTTCATGACTTGGTTGAGTCTCATTTGCCCATCAATTCTACCTCTTTCACCCTCCTCTAGGATAATCTTATGTATACAAAAGGAAGGGCTTATACCTCGAATGTCAACTATGGTCTAGAAAATTGCCTTTTTAATTTTTTTTAAAACAACAATAATTGCTCTTCTTGGTGTTTTGCTAATTCCACTGAAACAATCACAGGCAAAGTAGAATAGTTACCCAAATAAACATATTTCAAATAGGAAAGAAGTACCTTAAGTTTGAGTTTAGGTGATTTTTTGATTGAAAACTTCAGTTGCACAAACTCCCAAACTTCCAATTCTAGTGGCTCAAATCGTGTTGGTTGAACATAGCTATTTAGATTGGCTTCCATCAAAGCAATGTTTTCATTATCTTCTTCATCTTTCAATAGCTCAAACCCTAAGGTGTTCTCCAATGGGTCTTCAATAGCTCAGACCCTAGGGTGGTAAACTGGCTATGGAAATGGCCTATTTTTGTCTACACGGGCAGAGACACGGGCGTGTGTCTCAACCGTGTGTGACACACGATCATGTTACACGGCCATGTGTCCCCTAGGGTAACCCTTCGAATTAAAGTCAATATACCCTACAGTTTTGATATGGCCTAGGCACATGGGCGTGTCTATTGGCCGTGTGTGGTGCATGGGCTGGCACATAAGAGTGTGGCCAAGTCAGTAACCTCCCTAATTTTTCCCATGGCCATGGAACACGGACGTGTCTCCAACCGTGTCGTATAAGTCAGTATGTATGCCTTATTTTCACATGACCTGTGACACGGGCATGTGACCCCTGAATATTTGAAAATTTTCTAAGTTTCCTAAAGTTTGCATATGTTATCGGTTTAGTCCCAAACCACTTCTAAGCATGTTTTAAGGTTTCGTAGGACCTTAGAAGGGACAATATGTTTGATATGAATGGATTTTAATTACGATTGCATAAATGTATGAATTATGTTGTGGTTGATCAGTAATGCCTCGTAACCCTATTCTAGCGATGGATACGTGTTAGGGGTGTTACATTTAATTGGTATCAAAGCTATAGTTCAGATTCTAGGACTAACGTAGCGTGTGAGAGTCTAGCTATACATGCCATATATATAAATTTTGATAGTATGATGATTCCTGATAGTTAAAATGTGTTTTTATATAGTAATAAATCCCAAACGAGCTGTAGCTGACGATGTTGAAAGTAATGCACCTGCTCCCGCTCAAGGGGCAGTGCTGGCCTATTCTAGGCCAATTAGTAGTAGCCAAGGAGGAAAGGCTAAGCAAGACTTCTTCCAAATAATGAGTGAGTGGTTCATGGAATTTGTAGGAATGAATCCAGCTGCTCAACAACCTTCACCCCCACCTGTTCCTCAACAAGTCCCAGTTGTGGCACAAGTGATAGATCCAGTTCAATTGAGTAAGTCGCCAGTGGATAAGATACGTAAACACGGGGCTAAAGAGTTTCGGGCTACAATTGATGATGATAGTGAGAGAGCTGAGTTTTGGCTCGAGAATATGATAAGAGTATTCGAGGTATTCTCCTGTACTCCAGAAGAATGTATGTGTTGTATCTTAGCTTAGAGATAATGCATATCATTAGTGGAAAACGTTGACATCGGTGGTTCCTAGAGAACGAGTTACCTGGGAGTTCTTCCAATCCGAGTTTTGAAAGAAGTACATAAGCCAACGATTTCTCTATCAGAAACATAAAGAGTTTCTGGAATTGTAGCAGGGTCGAATGACTGTAACTGAGTACGAAAGAGAATTCATACGATTAAGCAAGTATTGACGGGAGTATGTATCTACTGAGGAAATATTGTACAAATGATTTTTTAACGGATTGAATGAAGATATAAAGCTGTCAGTAGGGATACTTGAATTGAAGGAATTTGTAGAACTAGTTGAGAAGGCTTGTAAAGCCGAGGATCTTAATAAAGAAAAGAGAGTCTGATTCAGAGGCCAAAGATTCAAGGAAGAGATCAATGAGTAAATCTTATCATTCCTCGTCGAAGAAATCTAGAGACTATTTTAACTGATCAACAGCTTCAGTGGGATATCAGAATAGAGATCACGGAAAGCAATATACTAATCCTAAAGCTCAAGCCACATCGATATCGAGTGTTGGTAATATAAAAGATGTTAAAGCTAAGTGTCAACAGTGTGGAAGACGACATTTTGGAAATTGTTGGGTGAAACATAATAATAGAACTTGTTACAGTTGTGGTTCACGAGATCACTTTATTAAAGATTGCCCAGAATTAGCTGAAAAAGATAATGCTCAGAACATGAGGCCGAGTAAGACTACAGTCAAAAGTAGACCACCTAGAAACACGGGAAATGAGAGTGGTCGTAGAGGTGTGACACGAGACACTATTGTAAGATCTGATGCTAAAGCACCTACATGAGCCTACGCTATTCGCTCTCGCGAAGAAGCGTCATCTCTAGATATTATTACTAGTACTTTTACTCTTTATGATACTAAAGTTATTGCATTGATAGATCCAGGATCAAATCATTCGTATATATGTGTGAATTTAGTATCTAGTAAGACTTTGCCTGTAGAGTCTACTGAATTTGTAATTAGAGTATCGACCCCTTAGGCAAGTGTGTGTTGGTTGATAAAGTGCACAAAAACTGTCCATTAATGATTGGAGATAATATCTTTTCGGCCGATTTGATGTTGTTGCCATTTGACGAGTTTGATATAATTCTAGGTATAGATTGGCTAACGTTGCATGATGCTATTGTGAATTGCAAATGAAAGACAATTGATTTGAGATGTCAGAATAATTAGATTATCTGAATAAAGTCAAATGATCTGAATGGCTTACAAGCAATGATTTCATCGATGTTGGCTCAGAAATATGTGAGAAAGGGTTGCGAAGCTTATTTTGCTTATGTGCTAGATACAAGAGTGACTGAAGAGAAGATCGAATTAGTACAAGTTGTGTGTGAGTATCCAGATGTGTTTCCTGAAGAATTACCAAGATTACCACTGATACGAGAGGATGAGTTTGGCATTGAGTTAGTGTCGGGTACTACTCTGATACTGATAGCTGATAAAAACGTAATTTATACATATTTTTATCCCATGTTTAGCACATTTATGGATGAATTCTATTTTGATATGGTGAATTTGATGCTTCTAATCCTTTAATTTCATGTTTTATACTTAGGTGAGCATAGGAGAGTAAAAAGAACGAGAAATGGGCCGAAAATAGAGAAAATGGGCCAACGTGAGAAGTCAACACGGCTTGGACTTCCTCACACGGGTAGACCATACGCCCATGCCCTTTTAGCAGAATTGAGCGCGACTTACACGGGTAGACCACACGGCCGTGTCTATTCAACAAACTCTAACACGGTTTGGAGAAATCAAACACGGGTGTGTCCCTGTCGAGCCCAAGTTGAGTTCTATTAGGAAAAGGCCACTCTTGAGGGTTCTAAGGAATTATAAAGCCTATTTAAACACCAAAGAGGAGAATAAAAAGGGACACAGGGAGTAGGAGGTAAGGAATTACTCGAAGAAAGCCGATTGATCCATCTCAGAGGCGGATTCTCCTTCAAGACGGAAGATCTCCCTTAATTTTCCTTCAGGAGTTTTGGGTTTTCTTTATGTTTTGTTATCATTATTCTTCTGAGATGTTTTCTTTTACACTTATGAACTAAATCCCCTAAATACCTAAGGGGAATGAAACCTAAGATGGATCTTGTTATTATTTTCTGAATCATATGGTAAATACATGATTTGTTCTTAATTATTTGTTCTTAATCCTTGTTTTAATATTTCAGGATATGAATTCAAGTATTGATGTGCTTATTCAGAGGAGAAAAAGTCCCTATCTATGAGTAGATCTAGCATAATTAAGCGGAGTTGCATCCAATCCTAGACATAGGACGACTTAAATCTGCCGGATTAGGGTCAAACCTAATAAGGGAATCCATAAATCTAGTTAATGCAACACTAGGGGTTTTAATTAGAAAGAGATTTCAATTAACCAACCTAGGGTTAGACATTGTTTGTAACGCCCCCATGCCCGAGACCGTCGCCGGAGTTGAGCTTGAGGTGTTACCGAACATAATTTATCAAATTAAGAACTTCGAATCATTTGTTTCTACATTCACAGCTTTCTAGCTACCTGCGTCTCAATTACAAGAAAAATCATATCTCGAGTTACGAAACTCAAAATCAAGATCCATAAATTTTTCCTAAATCTAGACTCATATATCTATTCACTAATTTTTTTCTAGAATTTTTGGTTGGGCCAATTAGTACAGTTTATTAGTTAAAGTTACCCCTGTTTCAGGACATGACTAGACTGATCTCTGTTTACTTCGAACCATGTTTATCTCTTTGAGAAATTTATATGACTATGCCATTTGTTTATCCTGAAACTAGACTCAATAAGGATTCCAAGAATATAAAATACACCACCTAATTTATTTTTTTACAATTTATGGTGAATTTCTAAAGTTGGAACAGGGGATCCAGAAATCGCTCTGGCCCTGTTTCACTAAAATTCAAATATCTTCTAACATATAATTTCTTTACGTGTTTCGTTTGTTTTATGTGAAACTATACATATTAGGCTTCAATTTCATATTTAATCCGTTACCAATTTCGATTTTTATGATTTTTAGTAAATTTTCAAACTCACGTCAGTGTTGCTGCAATGTTCTGTTTAAGGCAAATTTCATCTTTTCATGAGTTTTTATGAACTAGATAACCTATTAACCTTCCATGACATCAAACATGATCTAAATTAGCCGTTTCCATGACTTATCATTATCAAGTATTTTCTAAACCAAATCACCACCATATCACAAAATTATTTACACAAAGTAGGTATATTGCTATACATGCTATACTTAAGTTTTACAAGCCATTTACCAAAATAAAAGTCCTTCGGATAGTGTGATCGAACCTTTGACCTGTCCCGATTCCTGAGCCGGCTTGTTCAAAACTACAGTGAATAAAAAGGAGGGAGTAAGCATAAATGCTTAGTAAGTTCATATGCAAATAACAAGTAACATAACAATACAATTATACCAAACAACCTTAGCATGGTATCACAAAACATATATCACATTTCTAAACATCATTCATCATCTTACCACCTTATCGTTGTAGTATCTATTTTCAACCCGAGGGTTAAGTACATACCTGTCCAAAGTGTCCATTTCATAACACTTACCAAAACATCACTTGCATTTTAAGTATTCTTCCATTTCACTAGAAAATTTTACCCGTTGAACACATCAGAATATAACTCGGATACATGGATAATTTGCACATAAGTGCCACATATGTAATCAAGCAATCATGTAACCCGCCCCTAAGTGAACTCGGACTCATCTCAACGAGTTCGGATGCTCAACCATCCTAGTGACATGTCACTTGTATCCTAATCTATTCCTAAGGTTCAAACGGGATTTTCCTCGGACACTTATCCTTGCCATCTTCCGTAAAATACTAAAACCAATACTCAGTAGCACTTTATATTTAACAAATAATACACATAATATGCATTTTATTCGAAAATAACCACAAAGCATATATTACATGATAAAAATCAGCATATCATATAATTAACATCAATAACATAAAAATAACAATTATGCTACATTATTTACACATGAACTTACCTTGGTACCAAAATATAAAGATTTTGCAATTTAGTCCACAATCTTTTCTTTTCCTCGATTGGGGTCGATTCCACGTCTTTCTTGATCTAAAATAACACATTTAGCTTATTTAATACTCACTTTATCAAATTAGTCTTTAATTCAAATTTTAACAAAATTACAATTTTACCCCTAAACTTTTGCATATTTACACTTTTGCCCCTAATCTCGGGATTAAAATTAATTCCTTATCCTTATGTTTTATAACAAGCTGGTCACTTTTCCCTTCTATGGCAACATCAAATTCTCACTCTAACATGTACTTATGACTATTAGGTATTTTTGCCGATTAAGCCATTTTACTCGTTTTCACTCAAAACCAAGTAGCACAAGTTTTCTAACTTAATTTAAAACCTCATATTCTATCATAAAACATCAAATTTCACAAATTTTACCTATGGGTATTTTTCCAGATATGAACTCTAACTCAAAATATTACTATCATAAGCTATACCGAGTTACCGGGATTTCAAAAACATAAAAATCATTAAAAACGGGGCTCGGAATCACTTACTATGAAGCTTGAAAGTTGAAGAAACCCTAGCTATGGAGAGAGGGAGCATTCGGCAGCAACTAAGTAAGATGATAACCAATTTTGTGTTATTTTCCCCTTTTTATTTCATTTAATATCCAAATGACCAAAATGCCCCTCCTTACTAAACTTTCAAAAATTCCTTCCATGTCCTCATTTTGTCCATGAACTTAAAATTGGTCAAAGTACCATTTAAGACCTCCTAATTAATATTTCAAAGCAATTTCATACAAAAAACTTCTAGAATGCAAGTTTTGCAACTTATTCGATTTAATTCCTAACTTTAAATTAAACTCGTTATGCCAAAAATTTCTTCACGAAATCTTCACACAATTATGCAATCATATCATAAACCTCAAAATAATTATAAAATAATTATTTCTATCTTGAATTTGTGGTCACAAAACCGCTATTCTGATTAAGCCTTAATTTGGGATATTACATTGTTAGTCTCGAGAGAGATAGTAATATAAATTAGGAATTTCTACAGATCAAGTCAAGTGAGTAAATCGTCTAATTCAAAATCGAATAACAAGTGAAGTCTAGGTGGATTTTTCCTTGGGTATTGTCTTAATCAATCGAATTGCCCAAAAGTATTTTCCCCAATTTTCTTTCTGTGAATTCTTAGTTAGTTAATTAGTTTAGATAAAACAAACCCTTTTATTTTTAGGCTAGATAATAAGAAAAGAGTTAATACTAGTACTTTTAGTTCCTTTGGGTTCGACATCCTGGTCTTGCTAAAACTATACTACTGTTCGATAGGTACACTTGCCTTCGTCGTTATAATAGTTAGTCTTCAAGAACAATCAATTATAAATTTAAGACTTGTCATGAGAACATTAAGTTTTTGGCGCCGTTGCCGGGGAGCTAAGATATTAGGAACGCTTGATTTTTATTACTTTAGCGATTTTTACTTTTATTGCAATTTACTTCTTATTTTAGTCTAGCTTATCTTTACTAATTCTTCTTTTTCTTTATTTCTGGCAGGTTTTTATAGTTTATGACTAGAAGGAACCCGTCAGGACCATTACTTTTTGATAGTGAGATCGATCGCATAGTTCACAGAAACTGAAGAGAAATAAGGCGAAGCCTAAGATACACAGAGGAAGAGCAAGAGGACGACATTCACACCACAACCGAGGAGATGGATAAAAATCAAGAAAATCTGCTACCTCCTGCGATTGTTGCTGATCCAGTAAATCAGAATCCTGCACTATGCACTATGTATGATTATGCTAAACCTAATTTAATAGGAACTGAGTCAAGTATAGTTAGACCTGCTATTGCTACAAATAATTTTGAATTGAAACCTAACACAATTCAAATCATACAACAGTTTGTTCAGTTTGATGGTTTGCAGGATGAGGATCCAAACAATCACTTGGCGAATTTTTTGGAGTTTTGTGATACTTTTAAAATCAATGGTGTTTCTGATGACGCCATACGCCTTCAGTTGTTTCCCTTTTCATTGAGGAACAAAGCTAAACAGTGGTTGAACTCGTTACCACGAGGGTCAATCATTACTTGGGAACAAATGACCGAAAAGTTTTTACTTAAATATTTTCCGTCGGCTAAAATGGCTAAGTTGAGGAATGTCATCTCTGCTTTTATGCAGATGGATCTAGAAACACTCTATGATGCATGAGAGAGATACAAGGATATTTTGAGAAGGCACCATGGGTTACCACTTTGGCTACAGGTTCAGACATTTTACAACAATGTGAACCCCTCAACGAGGCAACTAATCGATGCAGCCGCTGGTGGAACTTTGAATAACAAAACATCTTAAGCAGCTTACGAATTCATTGAGGAGATGTCACTGAATAACTATCAGTGGCAAGTCATGAGGACAAAGCCGACGAAAGCAAACGGTGTTTTCAACCTCGATGTGATTACTATGCTCTCTAACCAGGTAGAACTCTTAAATAAAAAGATTGATGGTTTATATGGTTCTACTCAGGTACAGCCAGTGATGAGGTGTGATTCAAGTGGAGGAGGAGTACACGCAAATTATCCATCCTTCAACACTAGCACTAAGGAGAAACAAGTTCAATACATGGGTAACAACAATTCTAGATCTCAAAATAACCCATACAGTAACACGTACAATGTAGGTTGGAGGAATCACTCAAATTTTTCATGGGGAGACCAAAGAAATCAAAGACCACCACCCCCTCCAGGCTTTCAACAACATCACTACCAGCAGGAAAAGAAGCAGAACCTTGAGGAGATGCTAACAAAATTTATCTCGGTGTCAGAAACACATTTTCAGAATACCAGAATAGCAATTAAGAATCAGTAAGCGTCGATCCAAGGACTCAAAATTCAGATAGGCCAGCTCGCTAAATTGATTTCTGAAAGACTATCAGGGAGCCGACCTAGCAACACTGAACCCAATCTAGAAGAGCATGTGAAAGCAGTTACATTAAGGATTGGGAAGGAGTTGACTAAACCCGAGAAAAAGCCACCACCAGAAGCCGACAGAAAAGAAGATGAAGAGGAAAAACCCAAGAGCGATGAAAAATCGGTGATGAGGGAATATAAACCACCAATCCCACACCCAACAAAGTTGAAGAAAGACCGCATGGATGCACAATTCGGTAAATTTCTTAAACTTTTTAAACAATTACATATTAACTTACCTTTTGTTGAAGCTATCTCGCAGATACCTACATATGCAAAATTTTTAAAAGAGCTCCTAACAAATAAAAGGAAGTTTGAAGAATTATCTACAGTGGAACTCAATGGGGAATGCTCGGCTATAATCCAAAATAAACTACCAACCAAACTGAAAGATCCAGGAAGTTTTACTATTCCCTGCTTAATTGGTACTTTGAATGTTGAAAAGGCATTAGCTGATTTAGGCGCTAGCATTAATTTGATGCCTTATAAAATGTTTAAATAACTTGGTCTTAGGGAACCAAAGCCCACTAGGATGAGTATTCAACTAGATGATAGATCTGTTAAATATCCTAGGGGTATTATAGAGGACGTACTTATAAAAGTAGATAAATTTATATTCCCGGTCGACTTTGTTGTGCTTGACATGGATGAGGATGTTAAGGTGCCTCTAATATTCGGTCGTCCATTTTTAGCCACTGCTAGAGCGGTTATTGATGTGGGTGATGGTAAACTTGTGCTTAGAGTAGGTGACGAAGAGATTATCTTTAAAAATTATGATGCCATGAGATTCTCTAGGGAACAGAATGACTCATGTTATTTTATTGACTCTATTGATCATGCTACTCAAGATTCTTTTCAGAAAATCGTGCATAAGGACACATTGGAACTGTGTCTTGCCCAATGAGAGGGGGTGGTTGATGATGATTTTCAGATAGGTAAGGTAAAAACTAAACTAGACTCCAATGAACCCTCCTCAAGACAAGTTGAATATGAGGGTATTAAGGCAAACGATGAACTTAAGAAAAAACCCTCTATTGAAGAACCTCCCTAACTGGAACTTAAACAGTTGCCAAAATACTTGGAGTACGCATTCTTTTGAAATAATTCTACATTACCAGTGATTATTGCTTCTAACCTGCAACCCAAGGAGAAAGAGAAATTACTCCAAGTATTGAGAGAGCATAAAAAAGCCATAGCTTGGAAATTTTCTAACATTAAAGGGATCAGCCCTTCTTTCTGCACCCACAAAATTTTAATGAAAGGTGAATATAAGCCATGTGTGCAAGCTTAAAGACGTTTGAAACCCAATATGAAAGAAGTTGTTAAAGCTGAGGTAATTAAACTCTTAGATGCTGAAATTATTTATCCTATTTCTGATAGTTCTTGGGTAAGTCTAGTGCAGGTTGTTCCAAAGAAAGAAGGCATGACTGTGGTAGCCAATGACAAGAATGAGTTAATCCCAACAAGGATAGTCATAGGTTAGAGGGTTTGCATTGACTATAGGAAGTTGAATGATGCCACGAGAAAAGATCACTTTCCCTTGCCATTCATTGACCAAATGTTGGAAAGATTATCAAGGCACATGTACTACTACTTTCTAGATGGACTCTCCGGTTATTTTCAAATCCCAATAGCTTCTGAAGATCAGGAAAAGACGACATTTACATATCCATACAGTACGTTTGTTTATCGTAGAATGCCTTTTGAATTATGTAATGGTCTTACTACTTTTTAGCGCTGCATGATGGCCATTTTTTACGAACTCGTGGAAGACATCATGGAGGTATTTATGGATGATTTCTCGGTATTCGGTAACTCTTTCCATCTTTGCCTTAAAAATTTAAAACGATTTTTAATAAGATGTGAGGAAACGAACCTTGTGCTTAACTGGGAAAAATGTCACTTTATGGTTCAAGAAGGTATTGTGTTAGGACATAAAATTTCTAGTAAAGGGATTGAGGTTGATAAATCTAAAATTGAAACCATTGAAGAACTACCTCCCCCTAGTTCGGTTAAGGCTATTAGAAGTTTTTTAAGACATGTTGGGTTTTATAGAAGATTTATTAAAGACTTTTCTAAAATAGCTAAGCCTTTGACTAAATTACTAGAAAAAGATGTGCCCTTTAATTTTGATCAGGAATGTTTTGAAGCGTTTAATACTTTAAAGGATAAATTGATTAATGCTCCAATTATAATCGCACCTGATTGGAATTTACCTTTTTAACTAATGTGCGATGCGAGTGATTTTGCAGTAGGTGTAGTTTTAAGACAGCGAAGAGACAAGCATTTTCAACCTATCTATTATGCTAGCAAAACTTTGACTGCTGCACAAGAAAACTATGCCACCACGGAGAAAGAGTTGCTAGCTGTGGTTTTCGCATTTGATAAATTCAGGCCATATTTGATATTGTCTAAAGTTGTCATTTATACTGACCATTCCGCTCTTCGCTACCTTTTAACAAAGACTGATGCAAAACCTTGACTCATTCGATGGATTCTATTATTGCAGGAATTTGACTTGGAGATTCAATAAAAGAAAGGAGCTGAAAATCTTGCGGCTGATCATCTCTCTAGGCTTGAAAATTTAAGTACCAAAGAGCTAGATGAAGTTGAAATAAACGACTCGTTCCCTGAAGAACAATTTTTTGCTATATCTGATTCTATGGTACCTTGGTTTACGAACATTATGAATTTTTTAGCCGTTAATGTTATCCCAAAAGGGTTGACACATCAACAAAAGAAGCGATTCTTTACTGATGCGAAAAACTACTTTTGGGAAGATCTTTTTCTTTTCCGTGTATGTGCAGATCAAGTCATTAGGAGATGCGTTACAAGGTCAGAAGCGTTGAAGATCTTGAAACATTGCCACTCAGGATCGACTGGAGGACATTACAGTGGAACTAAGACCGCACATAAAACGCTTGAATTAGGTTTTTATTGACCCACTCTATTCAAAGATGCCAGCAGGTATGTTACTACTTGTGACAAATGCCAACGGACAGGTAATGTCTCCAAACGTGATGAAATTCCTCAAACATATATGCATTCATGTGAAATATTTGACGTTTGGGGTATCGACTTCATGGGTCCATTCCCTAGTTCATAAGAGAATAAATACATCTTAGTAGTCGTTGATTATATGTCCAAATGGGTTGAAGCCCAAGCTTTACCTACTAATGATGCAAGAGTTGTAGTACGATTCCTTAATAAACTTTTCTCTCGATTTGAAACACCTAGAGCAATTAACAGTGATAGGGGTACTCATTTTTGTAACACCCAATTTGATAAGATCCTTAAGAAATACGGAGTTCATCACAGAATAGCTACCCCTTACCATCCTCAGACTAGTGGACAAGTCGAAGTAGCAAACCGAGAACTTAAACGTATCTTAGAAAAGACAATAGAATCAAATAGGAAGGATTAAAAGTAGATGATGCTTTATGAGCTTATAGAACTATTTTTAAGACCCCCATAGGGACATCTCCTTACAGACTTGTCTATGGAAAAAGTTGTCATCTACCGTTTGAGTTAGAACACAAGGCATTCTGGGCTATAAAGTTTCTAAACCTTTATCCCAAACTTGCAGGTGAAAACAGGTTGATGCAGTTAAACGAGTTAGATGAATGGCGAACCAATGTATATGAAAATTCACGCCTATACAAGGAAGCAACGAATGCTGCCATGACACCCGTTTAAGGCATTGTAAACAATTTAAAGTTGGAGATCTTGTCTTGTTATATAACTCGAGGCTCAAATTGTTTCCCGGGAAGCTTAGATGACGATGGTCAGGTCCCTTCATAGTCCAAACTGTCTTTCCATACGACACAATAGAGGTAAGTCACCTGTCACAAGGCACTTTCAAAGTAAATGGACATCGTCTCAAACATTATAAGGGTGAGAATTTTAAAGACGATAGAGAGGAGCTATGGCTCCACGAACTTCCTTGAATATACCCACAAGGTACAGTTAGGCTTAGACTCTAAATAATGCTTCTTGGGAGGCAACCCGAGCACTAACGGTGTTAACTTCTTTAAATTTTAGTTTTTAACATTTAATTCAATAACTGAGTCACCGAACACAGGTTTTCCAAAACCACATGGCCAGACACACAGGCGTGCCTTAGGCCGTGCCCATACCACAGAAGGCAACATGGCCGTGTGAAACGGCCGTGTGAAAATAAGGCAAAATTTTTCCCTAACACGGGAGTTAATAAATTGCCACGGCCATGCGACATGGCCGTGGTAGAATCTGCCAAAACAACACGGGCATGCAACACGCCTGTGTCTAGAGGCCGTTGTTGAAACTGATAAATGAACACGGGCGTATGACACGCCCATGCCATTCACCCATGGTCGACACTGTCAAACTAACACGAGTGTGGGAGAAGTGAACGAAGTAAGACACGGCCATGCGATGTGGCCGTGTGACCCGGGACATGGGCGTGTCCTCAGGTCCTGTGCGACATTGACTTGAACATCAACCCATAAGCTTAAACGTAGAACACGGGCGTGTTCGATGACCCGTGTGCAAACCGGACTACGAAAACATGAAAAAAATAGGCTGGAGAGACTACAACACGGGCATGGGCAACGACCGTATGGCCCAAAATAGGGCCCACACAACCATGGCCCTCTTATTAAATAACCCCTAACCTTAATCCCCTCTCTATTCCTGTTACTCTTCATCTTCTTCTTCCTCTAGCCACCCTTCATCCTCTTTTCTTTCTCACTATTGAAATCCCAACCATCACACACCACCGGCCACTTCCTAATCCACATCACCACCTCCATCTCGTGAACCATCCAACGATAAGGATTTTTTTAAAGACTTTTTATTTATTATTTTTATTATTTTTCATTTTTTTCTTCTTTATTTATCTTCTTAAAGTACTTTTCAATTTATTTTCCCGCAATATTATTTCATTCTTAGGTTTTATAATTTTTATTGAATAATTTATAGTTTCAGCTATTTCATTACGAGAAATTATGCTTCTTTATATTTCCTAAAAGAGTTCTTGATTTTATCACAGTTAGAAAGAGCTCCAAAGCTCACCATCACTTAGGAACTTGCAACTGCATTGGAAAAGGTTCTCCACGTCTGCCATGTCCTACTTGACCACCATGATAACCTCTTCACTGGACACTCTGGTTGTGGAACCCAACCTTACCACCACCGGTGTATCCTCCTCTAATCTCATCATTGCCTTGGCCGATTATTTTCCATTCAGAAAGTTTCACCTCTCTTCCTATCTTATGATTTTATATTTTTTTGTATATTTATCATTGTACATTGAGGACAATGTACATCTTAAGTGTGGGGGGTTATCTATATCATTCTTAGAAAAATACCTGAATTTTATCTTATTCTCATGTGATCTTCTCATATCATTATTAGAATGAATTTTGATTAATTTATGATTTTTATTGATATGTCTTAAATTAAAACATAGGCATCCATGCATTGATTGTTTAAACTTTAAGGAATTAGAGAATCAAGCATGATAAGTTGACTTTTGAGAATTAAAAAATTTTTAGGTTGCTTCCCCAAGTTTAGGTATTATCTCGAGTTAAAATTCACAAGGTTTAAACATCAAAAAGCCATAATTTTTGCGAGATCTTGAGCCTTTAAGAGCATCTATTATTTCTTTCATGCTCACTTTTATTGTTGCTTTGAGTGCATCAATCTTGATTTGTTATTCTAGAACTTGCTTGATTATGCATGTCAAGACCATACCATTTGATTTGATATGTCAAGATGATAAAGGCACTTAGGTTTAACCCACTCACTCCATAAAAGCCTACCTTCATAATTAACCCTTAGTGAACCCTCTTGAGCCTAATAACCCATTCATTGATTTACCCTCCATATTAACCCATAACCCATTATTGTTGGAATCCCCTAAATTAATTTGATCCCTATTTTTGTCGAGATTTGATTTGAATAAATTTCTTAGCTAAGCTTTACCTTTGATAGTTAGTCTATGTTATTTGATTTGTTCATAAAAAAAAATTACAATACACATTTTATTTTAGTAGTAATTCTTTGTTTTGAGCTTAAGTGTTTAAGTCCATATTCTGAGAAGAAGCTCACATGTATTCAATTGATGATTAGTTGTTTTTCTAGTTAGGTAATTTTTCAATTCAATCTCAATTCTAACCTTTTTTTTTAGCTTGTGACCACACCCCCTAACCAAAGCCACGTTACAACCCTTTAAAGACCTTTTGATTGATGTATCATCTCAATATATAATAGTGTAGATTTGATTTTCATGCAAGCCTATGGTAATAACTTTTCATATTGACTATTGAGTGCTTAAACTTGTTGTCCTTAAAACACCTCGAGTGATTTGAGTGAATCTCTAGTGAGCATGTGAAACTCTGTGATATTTTGAATCAATGGTAATTACCTAGATGAAGGGAAACACCTATGTTCTCGTGATAAAATACGCAACTTGGAATGTTTGAAAATTTGATTTTTTTTTAGTTGAATTCTCAATGTATGATTACTTATGGATTATTTTGAGATATCATTAATAATAATTATAAGTTGAGAAGAATTGATTTTGATTGTGAGTTGAAGATTTTGCTTGAGGACAAGCAAACACTTAAGTGTGGGGATATTTGATAAACCGTAATTTATACATATTTTTATCCCATGTTTAGCACATTTATGGATGAATTATCTTTAGATATGGTGAATTTGATGCTCCTAATCCTTTAATTTCATGTTTTACACTTAGGTGAGCATAGGAGAGTAAAAAGAGCGAGAAACAGGCTGAAAATGGAGAAAATGGGCCAACGTGGGAAATCAACACGGCCTGGACTTCCTCACACGGGTAGACCACACACCCGTGCCCTTTTAGCAGAATTGAGCGTGACTTACACGGGTAGACCACACGGTCGTTTCTATTCAACAGACTCTAACACGGTTTGGAGCAATCAAACACGGGCGTGTCCCTGTCGAGCCCCAGTTGAGTTATATTCAGAAAAGGCCACTCTTGAGGGTTCTAACGCATTCTAAAGCCTATTTAAACACCAGAGAGGAAGATGAAAAGGGACACAAGGAGTAAGAGGCAAGGAATTACTCGAAGAAAGCCGATTGATCCATCTCAGAGGCTGATTCTCCTTCAAGACGGAAGATCTCTCTTAATTTTCCTTCAGGAGTTTTGGGTTTTCTTTATGTTTTGTTATCATTATTCTTCTGAGATGTTTTATTTTACACTTATGAACTAAATCCCTTAAATACCTAAGGGGAATGAAACCTAAGATGGATCTTGTTATTATTTTCTGAATTATATGATAAATACTTGATTTGTTCTTAATTATGTGTTCTTAATCCTTGTTTTAATATTTCAGGATATGAATTCAAGTATTGATGTACTTATTCAAAGCAGCAAAAGTCCTTGTCTAAGAGCAGATCTAGCATAATTAAGCGGAGTTGCATGCAATCCTAGACATAGGATGACATATATCTGCCGGATTAGGGTCAAACCTAATAAGGGAATCCATAGATCGAGTTAATGCAACACTAGGGGTTTTAATTAGAAAGAGATTTCAATTAATCAACCTAGGCTTAGACGATGTTAGTCTGGAGAGAGATAATAATATAAATTAGGGATTTCTACGGATCAAGTCAAGTGAATAAATCGTCTAATTCAGAGTCGAATAACAAGTGAAGTCTAGGTGGATTTTTACGTGGGTATTGTCTTAATGAATCAAATTTCCCAAAAGTATTTTCCCCAAATTTCTTTCTGTGAATTTTTAGTTAGTTAATTAGTTTAGATAAAACAAACCCCTTTATTTTTAGGCTAGATAATAAGAAAAGAGTTAATACTAGTACTTTTAGTTCCTTTGGGTTCAACATCCCAGTCTTGCTAAAACTATACTACTGTTCGATAGGTACACTTGCCTTCGATGTGATAATAGTTAGTATTCAAGAACGATCAATTATAAATTTAAGACTTGTCACGAGAACATCAATAGCTCCGTACAGAATGGCTCCAATAGAGTTAAAAGAATTGAAAGCTTAGTTGTAAGAACTGACGGATAGAGGTTTTGCAAGACCGAGTTTCTCTCCTTGGGGTGGTCCTGTGTTGTTTATGAAAAAGAAAGATGATAAGATGAGAATGTGTATAGATTATCAACAGCTTAACAAAGTGAAGATCAAGAATAAATATCCTTTGCCCAGAATAGATGATTTGTTTTACCAATTAAAAGGGGCTACATTATTTTTAAAGATAGATTTAAGACTGGGTTATTATCAGTTGCGAGTTAGAGACTCTGATGTGCTGAAGATAGCTTTTCAAACGAGGTACGGACATTACGAATTTTTAGTTACGCCTTTCGAACTAACGAATGCACCCACTGTCTTTATGGACTTAATGATCTGGATTTTCAGATCCTACCTAGATCGATTTGTTGTTGTGTTCATAGATGATAAAAAATTATATGCAAAGTTTAGTAAATGAGAATTTTGGTTACAATAAGTTGGTTTTCTGGGGCATATTGTGTCAGCATCAAGTATTAGAGTTGATCCGAGCAAGATTTCTACATTAATGGATTGGAAACCTCCAAGAAATGATTCTGAAGTCCGCAGTTTCCTGGGACTCGCCGGCTATTATAGACGATTGGTGAAAGGCTTTTCGATGATTGTGACTCTGTTGATGAGATTGCTTTAGAAAGATGTAAAGTTTGAATGGTCCGAGAAATGTCAGAAATGTTTTGATCAGCTGAAAGCTCTTTTGACTGAAGCTCTAGTGTTAGTACAGCTAGAATCAGGTAAAGAGTTTGTGATCTAAAGTGATGCATCGTTGAATGGTCTGGGTTGTGTTTTGATGGAGGAAGGGAAAGTAATAGCTTATGCCTTGAGACAGTTGAAGCTGCATGAAAAGAATTACTCGACGCACGATTTAGAGTTAGTAGCTATTGTGTTTATGTTGAAGATTTGGCGCCATTATCTATTTGGTAAGAAATGCCATGTTTATTTAGATCACAAGAGTTTGAAATATCTGAAAGATTTGAAGTTGAGACAACGGAGACGGTTAGAATTGCTAAAAGATTACAAGCTAGTAATTGACTATCATCCAGGAAAAACAAATGTTGTTACTAATGCATTAAGCCGAAAAACTTTGTTTGCTCTATGTGCAATGAATACCATGTTGGCTCTATCTAATGACAGCTCAATTGTAGCTGAGTTGAAAGTGAGACCATTATTTTTACAGCAGATTTACGAAGCTAAAAAAGTTGATAATGAAATGTTAGCAAAATGAGCTCAATGTGATTCAAACCCTGATTCAGAGTGTCAAGTTGATTCAAATGACTGTTTAAGATTCAGAGGCCAAATATATGTTCTGAGGAATTCAGAGTTGATTCAGATGATTTTGAATGAAGCATATAGTAGTCATTTATCTGTTCATCTGGGAAGCACGAAAGTGTATAATGACTTGAAATAGCTTTATTGGTGGCATGGTATAAAACGTGACATTTCAGAATTCGTTTCTAAATGTTTAATTTGTCAACAAGTTAAAGATGAACATCAGGTACCGTCTGGTTTATTACAGCCGATTATGATTCCTGAGTGGAAATGGGATAGAGTAACTATGGATTTTGTTTCGGGTTTGCTCCTATCTCCGAGTAAGAAAGATGCGATCTGGGTTGTTGTTGACAGGTTGACAAAATCAGCTCATTTCATTCTGGTACGAACAAACTATTCACTAGAAAAGTTAGCTGAGTTGTACATCTCTGAGGTTGTGAGATTACACAAAGTACCTATTTTTATTATTTCGGATAGAGATACGAAGTTCACATCGAGGTTTTAGAAGAATTTGTTAGATGCACTGGGTACAAAACTATATTTAAGTTCTGCATTTCACCCGCAGACAGATGGTCAATCTGATCGAGTTACACAAATACTCGAGGATATGTTGAGATGTTGCATTCTTGAGTTCGAAGGTACGTGGGAAATGTATATACCATTGATTGAATTCGCGTATAATAATAGTTTTCAATGTAGTATTAAAATGGCACCATACGAAGCTTTAAACAGTTAGAAGTGTAGAACACCATTGTAATGGACTGAACTTAGCGAGAATAAGATTCACGGGGTTGATCTGATTAGAGAAATAGAAGAAAAAGTGAAAGTAATTCATGATAGTTTGAAAGCAGCTTCAAATCGACAGAAATCATATGCAGACTTAAAATAAAAAGATATTGGGTTTCAGATCGGGGATAGAGTGTTTTTGAAAGTATCTTCCTGGAAGAAAATACTTCGATTTGGTCGTAAAGGAAAATTGAGTTCGAGACTCATCGGGCCCATATGAGATTATTGAGCGAGTTGGACCAGTTGCTTATCGGCTAGCATTGCCATCTAAGTTAGAAAAGATTCATAATGTATTTCATGTATCAATGCTTCGACGATACCGATCTGATCCTTCGCATGTTATTTCCCTGACCGAAGTTGAAATTCAATCAGATTTATCGTATAGTGAAGAACCAATCTGAATTTTAACTCATGAGATCAAAGAGCTGAGAAATAAAAGAATAGTGTTAGTGAAAATATTATGGCATCGACACGGGGTAGAAGAAGCTACGTGGGAAATCGAGGATGCTATGAGAAAGCAATATCCAAACCTATTCGTAGGTAAGATTTTTGGGGACGAAAATCCCTTAGGGAGGAAGTTGTAACAACTTAGTTTTAGCTTAAATCGGAACAATGGTTTTGGAACCACAAATCTGAGGTCGTAAAATTATTCTAATACTATTTTTGGTGTTTACAGTATGTGAATATATATGTGTGAAAATTTTGTGAGCTAATTTTATCGTTTAATAGCTCAATTTGAGAAAAATGACTTAATCGCGTAAAGTGCAAAAGTAGCATGCTATAAGATAAATGTGTCTAATTGCTATGGATTATTAAATGAAAGGTCCTTATGTTGTAATTAGACCATTTATAGTGGAAATTGACATGAAAGGCCATTAAATGAATGTTTTAAAATGATTTTAATTAAGGTTAAAATGGTAAATTATAAATTAATGAATATTAAACAAAACCAAGGTGATTTTATGTTCATCTTTTACATTTATTCGCCAAAAATTGAAAGGAAGGTGGGGCTTGGAACCTTTAACATTTTGGCACACTCTTGGCTTGATTGAGGTACGATTTTAGCTCGGTTTTTTATGATTTCTATGTTTTTGCGATCGTTACTTTGAGTACTAGCTAGCCCATGCCCTAATTTTTATAGTGTTGATGATTTTGAAAGTTTCCATTGATGAATTAATGTGTTCTTGGATGTTTGATGATGAATTATGAAAGCTTATTGATAGATTAATATGTTTTGTAAAGTGATTTTGAGTGAAAATGCGTAAATATGATTAAAGTGTGAAAAGTGTAAATTGAAGGGTTAAATTAGGAAATAAATAAAAAATATGGGCTACTAGGAAATCCAAGCATGGGTCTTATTGAATTTTTAAGTAATTTGTGTTTTTATGAAATAAGGACTAAATTATTAAAATGTGAAAGTTTAGGGCCAAAGTGCAAATTGGCTAAAATTATGTGTTGTGGATTAAATTGAATGAATTGGTGATTAAATGGGTCAATTTTGAATACATATAGATCAAGAAAGAAATAATTCAAATTTAGATCGGGGAAAATTGAAGGTTATCAAGTAATTGATCCAATTCGGTAATTTCGAGTACGAGGTAAGTTCATACGTGATAGACATTGTTACAATTATGTTTTTAATGCTTTAATATCACATAAATTATATAAATGAGACGTTAGTTTTGTACGATGATGAATCAATTATGTTGGCACTTAGTGTGCGTTTCGAGATAGCTTTAGCTATATATAGCACTTAGTGTGTGAGTTGGAATAGCTTCGGTTATATGTGGCACTAAGTGTGTAATACTGATATCTTCGGTTTAATGTAATGGCACTAAGTGTGCAATATCGTTATAGCTTCGGCTAATCATTTTTGCACTAAGTGTGCGAGTTCCTTGGGTATTGAAAGATTTTTGGTTGGATTAACGTATTGAAGAAAGAGATGAGAATGCAATAAATAAATACGGAAGAGTACAGGTACTATGATACCTATGTGGTAGTTGATACTATGTGTATGAAGCTTGATGGATTTGTATATATATATGATAAATGGCCATGGGTTAGAACTGAGTGATGATATAAGACTTATTAAATGTTTATTAATTGATTATTTAAATATTGTGAACTGTCGAGTTTATTTAGTACAAACTTACTAAGCTATGAAGCTTACTGTGTGTTATTTTTTGTGTTTTATAGATTAACAAAGCTAACTCGGACTCAAGGATCATCAGGAAACATCATCACACTATCGATCATCTTATTGGTCCTTTTGGAAGCCTTGTGTATATGGTATATGGCATGCATAGGCTAGTGTCATTTTGGTATGCCTTGAATTATGATGTTAGCCATGAGATTTGGCTTGTAGATGTTGGCATGTATTTGGCCATTTGAGTTGGTTTGAATTATATGTTTGACAAATGATATATGTGATGTATATAATGTCTGGGGTGTTGGCTTGTATGGAAGTTGGTATATTTTGGTATGATTTTAGGATGATGAATTAATATAATTGAGAAGCATGATTTGGTTGATAATAAAGTGAGAAAATTCATTTAGGAGTTATGTGAGTTTGATAATTATAGCATGTTGACTTGATATGTTTTAAATATGGAATTTAGTAGTTGAATTGATTGATGATAGATGGCATGATATGTGTGTGAATTGGTATGTTTTGGCTACCAATATATGTGTTAAAATGATACCATTTTGATGGTTAGGTGTGCATGAGAAAAGGGTGGCAAATTGGCTTTGCAAATGGCCTATTTTTGTCCACACAGGCAGAGACACGGGGGTGTGTCTCAGCCGTATATGACACATGGTCATGTTACACAATCGTGTGTCCCCTGGGGTAACCCTTCGAATTAAAGTCAACATACCCTATAGTTTTGATATGGCCTGGGAACATGGGCGTGTCTATTGGCCGTGTGTGGCATACGGGCTAGCACATGGGCGTGCGGCCAAGTCAGTAACCTCCCTAATTTTTCCAACGGCCATGGAACATTGGCGTGTCTTCGGTCGTGTGGTACAAGTCAGTATGTATGCCCTGTTTTCACACAGTCTGTGACACGGGAGTGTCTGGTGGTCGTGTGAGGCACACGACTTGTTTACACGGTTGTGTGACCCCTGAATATTTGAAAATTTTCTAAGTTTCCTAAAGTTTGCATATGTTATTGGTTTAGTCCCGAACCACTTCTAAGCATGTTTTAAGGTTTCATAGGACCTTACAAGGGACAATGTGCTTGATATGAATGGATTTTAATTATGATTGCACAAATGTATGAATTAAGTTGTGGGTGATCGGTAATGCCTCGTAACCCTATTCTGGCAATAGATACAGGTTAGGGGTGTTACAATTTCTCCCAGTTAAGGACAAGAATTGTCTCATCGTAACCTTTCAATACCTTAGCCAAATTACTCAAACAAACATCGTAAGTATTACCAAAAATAGAAAAATCATTCATGAAAACCTTAACAAAATTTTCGACCATATCAATACATATTGCCATCATGCATCGCTAAAATGTGGCAGGTACATTACATAAATCAGAAGGCATTTGCCTAAAAGCAAGCATACCGTACGGGCAAGTAAAAGTTGTTTTATGTTGGTCTTCCAGGGCTACAACCACTTGTTTGTATCCCGAATATCCATCTAAAAAATAGTAATATTCATTACCTGCTAGTCGATCTAACATCTCATCCATAATAGGGAACAAGAAATGGTCCTTTCGAGTGGCTTTGTTCAATTTTCTGTAATCAATATAGATTCTCCAACCCATTACAATTCTCTTCAGGATTAACTCGTTACGTTCATTCTCGATAATCGCAATTCTACCTTTATTTGGTACACATTGTACTGGACTTACCCATGAACTATCTAAGATGGGGTAGATAATTCCTGCATCTAACCATTTGATCACTTCCTTTCATACTACCTCTTTCATGAATGGGTTGAGTCTCTTTTGCCCATTGATTCTACCTCTTTCACCCTCCTCTAAGATAATCTTATCCATACAGAAGGAAGGGATATTACCTCGAATGTCAACTATTGTCTAGTCAATTGCCTTTTTAATTTTTTTTAAAACAACAATCAATTGCTCTTCTTGGTGTTTCGTTAATTCCGTTGAAACAATTACAGAAAAAGTATAACAGTTACCCAAATAAACATATTTCAAATAGGGAAGAAGTACCTTAAGTTTGAGTTTGGGTGGTTTTTCGATTGAGAACTTCGGTTGCTCAAACTCCCAAACTTCCAATTCTAGTGGCTCAAATCGTGTTGGTTGAACATAGCTCTTTAGATTGGCTTTCATCAACGAAATGTTTTCATTACATTCTTCATCTTTCTATAGCTCAACCCCTAAGGTGTTCTCCAATGTGTCTTCAAAATTATTTTCCCATTCTATAGAAACTAAGGTTTTTAGCTCTTTCATTATTGAAAATTCCTCCATCGGATCGACAAAATTTCATTACTTTCAGAACATTAAATGTTACTTGATCATCTTGAACTCTCATGGTGAGTTTGCCTTTCTACATGTCTATCAATGTTTTCCCTGTAGCTAGGAAAGGTCTCCCTAGGATTATCGGCACTTCCTTATTTGCTTCAAAATCTAAGACAATGAAAACAATAAGAAAAATAAACTTACCAACTCTTACCAAAACATCCTCGATCTTTCCTTCTGGGTATCATAAAGATCGATCCGCCAACTGGAGTGTCACTATAGTGGGTCTTACTTCACCTATTCCAAATAGCTTGGAAATAGACTTGGGCATCAAGTTGCTCGCTTCTAAGTCACACAAAGTTTTACCACAGTAAGATTCTCCGATATTATAGGGTACAGTAAAACTTCCAGGGTACTTCAGTTTTGGAGTTAGCTTATTCTGTAAGAACATATTGCAATCCTTCGTTAAAGCAACAGTCTCATACTCAATGAGTCTTTTCTTCTTTGACAGAATGTCCTTCATGAGTTTCACGTAATTGAGCATTTACTCTAAAGTCTCTACCAACAAGATGTTAATGTGTAGTTACTTTAGAACATCCAAATACTTCTTAAATTGCACCTCCTATTTCTAATTATTTGGTTGGAACTTTTGAGGATACGAACGTGTTTGAACTTTGGGTTGAATCAGACAACATTTCTAAGGAGATAAATTGCATCCAAAGAAGATGTTAGCTTTTCAGAATTTACTAGGTTAGATTTTACTTCATCAAACTTTGTAAGTTCTGGCTCTACTGGTGTAGGAATTTCAAATTTTGATCGAATTTCCTTATTCTCAATAGGTTTATTCTCAATCACAACCGTTTTGGGCTCCAAAGTCTTACCACTTCATAAAGCTACTACTTTGCAATGTTGCTTACCCAATTTCCTTGGTTTTTTTGTATTTCTTGGCAAGGTTCCTTGCGGTTGGTTACAATGCTCCGCAGCTAACTGACCTATTTGGCTCTCCAAATTCTTCATTATTGCTGCTTGGTTTTGGATTAAGGCATCTTTCTTTACCATGTATGCCTTCAACAAGTTCTCTAAACTGTTAGATGACTCGACTTAAGGTGGTTTTGGAGCTTGTTGGTTGAACCCTTGGGATTAGTTAGATTTATGCTGCATGTAGTTGTTCGGTCCATTTCTTTGGTTATTCCAAGAAAAGTTTGGATAATTATGCCATGAAGGATTGTAGAAGTTGGATTTTGATCCTTTTCCACTTCTATTTTGGTGTTGATTCTCCATGTAATAAATTAATTCAAGGTTTGATGAACAATTCTTGAAAGAATGGCCATCCCCAAAATATACGCAGGAAACAACATCAAACTAACTTTATGATTGGCTACAAAATTGTTAGAACTATTAGCGATAATTTTTTTTAACATTGAAGAAACAGAAGATATATGAGCTGAGAGTGATGCTAGTGCATTCACTTTGTTCACTCCGGCTACTCGTCTTCCAGAAGTTGCTCGATTTGTTGGCTATTGGTAGTTGTTACTAGTAATCCTCTCAAAGATCTCGTAAGCCTCATTACAAGACATAGACAAGAGAGCACCATTTGTAGAAGCATCTACCATCAATCTTGTGTGTTTTGAAACCATTATAAAACATCTCCAACTGGATACAATATGGAATCCTGTGATAAGGACGCTTTTGAAGTAATTCCTTAAATCTTTCCCATGCCTCATACAAGGATTCATCATCCAACTGTGAAAAAGTGGTTATCTCATTTCACAACTTAGTGTTTTTCTTAGGTGGGAAATACTTAACGAAAAATCTTTCTACTAATTCTTGCCATATAAATATTGAACTTGGTGGCAATGAATTAGGCCATGCTCGTGCTCGATCTTGCAATGAGTATGGAAACAACTTTAATTCAAATTGCGGTGCCTGAATCTCTGGTCTCCTAATTCTTAGATTTAATTCATTAAAGAGTGGCATAGCGTACTGTCTTATGGCACAATCCCTATCATCAGCAATAAGGATGGGATTGCGCATATGATCGACTCCATTTCCTTATCCATCATTTTGATTTCTAAGGTCCATCTTGACTTGTCTTTGAGTTGATTATTCACGTCTTCTCTGTCTAAACGTCTGCTTGATTTCATGGTCGACAGGTAATAAATCTATAATTCGATCTATGCTTATAAACACCTAAAAAATAAATCATAAAGAATAAAGAATAAACTAGTAAAGTTAGAAGTTAGATAAAAATGAAATAAAAACCAAATTGAAAAGAATAATTTCACAAAAAATGGTTAAGGCAAAAGTCCCTGGCAACGGCGCCAAAAACTTGTAATGCTTAGGTTGGTAAAGTGTACACAGTCGTTATCATGTAATAAAGTGAAAGAGTTATCGTCTCCACAAGGACTGTGTATATTAATCAACTAGTTGTAAAATTAAAGTTAACATTTTGGTGATAAAAACACAATATTTTGAGTAATGATGTTTAAGCTAAATTAAATTATCTAAATCTAATTTAATCTAAATGCAAAGTATGAAATTAAATGTATGAGATGAGTTTAACATCAAAAACACAAAATTCAACAATCAATAAGATGAATATGCTAGGATAATTACACTATTCATCTTAGTTAATTTTCCTCACGCTTAACAGTGTTCGAAAAACATTCCATGGCAACTCGATCTTTCATGAGTTTGGAAACCAAATTAAGTCTTTTCAAAATCTTTTACTTAGGGTGGGTGTGGGACGGCGATGCGGTGCGTTTAGCTTACTTTTTGTCTCATGCCACAGTATCACTACAGTATCTAATCTAACCGCCATTACTGTTTTTACACTAACCGCAGGTAAACACACCGCCCATCAAAAATCACCCTTAGTGAAATATGCATTTTACAGACCATATTAAAATAAGGGTTTTTTAGAATTCATGTGAAGTAATAGGGCGAATCATGTTTGAAACAATTTAGTCACATAAACCTAAAAACTATGCCATATAATAGATCTCGTCAAAGTTATTATGAACCTTAAATTTAGTTGGATCAGGATCTAAATTAAGCATGCACTTTTCAATTAGTATGTCCATTAGATGTCGTCTAGTTAGGATCGCTCAGCTAATTCAAATGCACCCAATCACGGATGAATGAAATACATACTTGAATTTAATTGAAAACATGATCGACTGAGCCAAAAAACACTATAAACATGATTTAAACAAACTTCATTGAATAAATGCAATCATCCTGGCTTAAAAGATATAAGCTACCATTGTTGATGACAAGATCATTAAACACATTGCAAACATGATTAAAGGAAGAAAAAACTTTGTTCAAATCTGTAGTCTCGCGAGCTCTAAATGAAGTTGTTTTCCTTCGATCTTCGTGTTGCTCCTTTGCTAATGGCTCCTCAAGGTGGCCGACCAAGAGACAACCTGATCATGATTTTGCTAGCTAAAAGTGAAGGAAAGTATGGGTGCTAGGCGTGGAAAGAAGGAAGAAAATGAGAAAAATGAATGAATAAGTAAAGAATGAAGGAATGATGGGTGATTTTTAGGGTTAAGGGATGAATGAAAAAGTGAGAGCAGTATGGAATTTATACTTGAGGTTGGTGGCTGAATTTACTAAAAATGGTGTCAAAGATCCATTGGTTCTCTCCCATTAATGGCCACCCATAACAAGTGGAAATGAAGGTAATTTGGTTACTTAATTTAAGCATGGAATCATGCTAAATTTAGCCATAGAGTGGACGGTTTCTTCAGTTGTAACGCCCCAAATCCCGAAAACCCCTGTTAAATTATTTTTGTGTGTTGAGCATGGATGTAAGGCTGACTTAGTGGTTTAGTGCTCTAGGAGTGTCTGGGAAGTCATGGGTTCAAGTCTTGGCTTGAGCAAGTTTTTGCTTCTACCTGAATAAACCCTTGTGTCTTGATAGTAGCTTCTTAAATTAATGTGGGTAAAGCATGTCATAAAAAGCTTATTGATTCAAAGGTTAGTGATGTGTTTCTAATGCCAAGGGACTAGAGTTCGAGTCCTATTGCACGCAAGTAGTGTCTTTTTTGCAAACTACTGTGTGGGTGGCAGTATGGCATTGGGACTCTATTGTTTGGACGGTTGAGGTGTTTGAGTGGAGTAAGGGATCAAGTAGCAGAATTTGAGGAGTAGTTGAGAGAGTTCGAATCAGTCAAGTGAGGAAATAGATGAGAGATTCGGGGAGAGATTGGGGGAGTGGATCAAGGAGTGGGGGAATGGCAGTTGGTTGCCGAAAGTGGGTCTCTTGGTGCCAAGTCAGTGTTAGGCACTCAGTGACCAAAATCTTGCTCTCTTATTGTTCGATAGCTATTACCCTTTTTTTGTTTTGTTTTCACTCTTCAACGGTGTTGCTTGTGGACAGCCAAATTCTTTTGTTGACCACTCGGGTATCTTGCATTTCAGGTATATCACAGATTTCTCATTCTTACAGAGCTGAATTTTTTATTGACTTCTCTTCTTTCTCTCAACCGAATAACATTCTCTCCCTTATTCGATTTTTTTTAATCACCATTTCTAGTGTTCATACTTGGGTCGAATATTACCTGTTCTTTCTTTTGCAAACCCTTTTCGATTCTAGCCTTGCTTGTGATCAATTACTCCTCTTCTCCCTCTCTTAAAGCCTTTGTTCTTCTTGTGTTGGCCGAACTCCTTCTTCTCTTCTTCCTTAACTATTTCTTGCAAGGGTACTGCTGAAATCTCTTTGATTTATTGGTAAGTGTTTGCGGTTTGGTTACTCGAGCTGAACCTTATTTGGCTTCCTTCTCTAGGTTTGGCTTTTGTATCTCTTTGGCTAAAAGGTTTTTTCTCTTTGTCTACCATGGGGATATGTTAATCTAACACCTTCTTTTTCGTTCGAATATTGCTAGGGGATCGTTTTTCTTAACCAAGGGGTAGGCCGATTGTCTTTCCCCTACAAAGGATCTTTTTATTCGTGGTAAGTGCTTTAAGCATTGTATATATTCATATGGGATTGTAGATTCTTATAAACCGGTTAACTATTCTTATGAAGGTAAAATCATTAGATAGAGTACATGGTTTTAGAGCAATAGTAGGTTGCAATTGTTGATTGGTAAGTAGCGATGTTTTGGCTAAAGCGTTTTCAATATTATGGTGTTGGGTTAACCAGGGCTTGGGACTAATGAGGGGTTGGGGTTGACCATAGGTTCTCGATCTCGGAAGCATTTTTGGCTACAATTCCATAATAAGTGTGTGCATCACTACCATTAGATGTGAAACGGCAAAAGCCAAAAAGCCGAAAGTTGATCAGTCGACACCACTCGGACGTGTGACCGCCCGTGTGGCAGGCCATGTGATAAAATATGGTCGTGTGGTTGATGAGATGACCATAAGCATTTTCATGGACCGAAATGATATTTGGGCACATTGGGCCTAACTGGGCTATGTGGGCCCTACACGGGAAAGTCGAACAAAAGTGTGGTAAATTGTGGGCCACAGCTAAGGCCATTTCTAGGCTATGTGGGCCATACGAGCATGTGGGCCCACATGGGCCCACAATATGGGCTATAGGCTTGTTATCACTGATTGTCTGTTAAGGTTGCATGGGTCGCCCAAGATGACTGTGGACCTACTATTGGGCCGGTAAGTGTACCTGGACCCTTATATTGGTAAGATGACTATTTTACCCCTGTGTGACGTATGACTGATTGAGCATGCCATATGTACTGTATATACAATTATATTATGTTGCATTACATGGGGTGGGATATATGATTTTGGAGGAAGTGTACTGAAAGGCTATAAGCTTATTACTGGCAGCTCTATTGCAAATATTGTTTTAGTGTCACAACTGGTACTACTCGGTGTGTAGGGATGGGTGGGTCAATTTTATCCCCACATGGTGTGTAAGATTGGTACGAAGATGGTGTGTAGAGAATGGATTGGGTAGGACTCTTTGTTTGCATATTGTACTAATATGTTAATAGGCTTAGGCCTAGACTGCTACTGTTACTGAAACGGGCTCAAGCCCAGACTGCTACTATTACTGAAATGGGCTAAGGCCCTAACTGTTACTGAAAGGGCTTAGGCCAAAATTGTGCTTACTCTGATTGATTGCTTTTATGAGATTTCACACACTAATTTTTCGAAAACTCACCCATCTGTTAACTGTGCAAGAAATCCCTAGGCGTAGGCAGATCGAGGCGACGGAGGACTCAGTGGCAGCCACTCGACTTAGTTAATTTTTAATTTTATAAATAAGGATTACTTTTGGGGTTTCTGATGTAAGCACGCCCGGGGCAACCTCGAATGCAATTCATAATTTAATCGAGCTTCCAAAAGGCCCCATGACTCGAGCTCGAACCAAGCAAATTCAAGACGCTTTATCAGCCTTGGTGTTGTGCATTTGGGATGATAACAAGGACCATGGCGTTGGCGGAGCTAAGGACAACTCCTTGAAGACTCAATGCATTCTTTTGCAATCCGATCTCAGCTCCTCTCCAGCTCCCAATGGGCCATTCAGCTCCAATCAGCTCACTTGACCTCGTTTTAGCTCGTTTGAGCTTGAATTTAGCTCGTTTCAGCTCATTTCATTTATATTACAATAAACTAAGTTTAAACTTTATTCTTAATTAATTTTGCTACAGCTCATGCCGATTTCCCTAGCTCAACTTAGCTCACTAAGTTTTTTTGACTATTTGAGCTAGCCGAATTTAATTTGATAGTTGACTTATAATTAATGTGTCTGAATTTAGTTAGTGTCATTAAGTTGTTTAGTTAATGTTCTTAATTATGATTATATGAATAATTATATTGTTTAACTGTGTGTTTATTTCATGTAGGTTCAGCCGAATGTGGAGATTCATTCATGCCAAGGTGCATGTACGAGAATGTTCATTGAATGGGAAGATACATGCATGGTTCGGTTCAATTTTTGGAAGCCTTACATTCATGTACATGGAGGGTTAATGAATATTGAAAGATACATCTTCCTTGGACGGTACACATGCATGCATGGAGGACAATTAATGCAAGTGCATGTACGGCTAGGTTCAAGCCTCCTTCCAAGTTCCATGTACAACTGATGCATGTGGGAGGACCCTTGGAGTTTTCTAAGCACCTATTCGGCCAAGAGACACCTCTTGGAAGTTTCATGCACACCTTGGCCGAACCTAGACAACTCGTTGAGCTTCCAGAGGTGCACATTCATTCAAGTGATTAAAGCTCATACATGAAGCTGTCCAAACACATTCCCATCAGCCGAATCAAGACTACGTTAATTAATATTTTCATTCTAGAACATTCTAGCTAGTTCATGACCGAATTTTCTTAGTCTTTAAGCTAGCTAGTTTGTCCATTCGGTTACTACATGATAGCTTATAAATAGTTTGCTCATTTCATTGTAAAAAGACTTTTGCCAATTTATTTAATGAACATTGTTCTTGTGAGGTTGCTTCCTCTCATATCTCGTACAAGTTTCGAAAGACTTATCTAGCTTGTGCTAGTGGCGTCAATCGTCCTTGTTTGAACTTATCACCAATCTTGGTGAGGCGTTCACCTATCCATCTATCCATATTTCCACCTTAACAATATAGGAACCGGGGTGACACTTTTTAGTGTTGAATCATTCTTGACGTTAAGTTCAATTTTCGTTCCCATTTCAAATTTCTTCTTGTTAACCAAACCGAGCCTTCTATCCTTCATCCATCTTTGCTACCATAGCCGAACCTATTGCTAATTCTATATCCCTTGAAACCTTCCGCTTATCCATCCCTATTCATCCACTTCTAATTCTAAAAATCAAGACACGAACAATTCTCTCGTCTACGATCGGGCAACTAAGTGAATTCGACTCAACCACCCGAGCCAGATCATATCATTTGGTATTAGTGCTTGTAAAACGAGAGGCGCCGACGTTCGTATCAAGATCGAAATAGGTTCTTTGTAAAAAAAAAATTGAATTAAAAAAAATAGCTGTAATTTTCGTTCTCTCTATTGTAATAGTGGTATTGTGAAGTATTCAAAAAAAAAAGAAAAAAAAAGTGAAGTGATCAAGTTCTATTCTATTGTTTTATATTTTGTTCCGATCGTCAAGAGTTCTTTTCATCAACTTTTAACCCCCCCAAAACGCCACACTATACCAAAAACTTTCTTTTAGCCTACCCATACACCGTAACATCTTATCCCTTGTAACCATTTTAAAGCCGACCCCAAAGCACCAAGACGAGTCAAAAGAAACAAACTACGAGGTTACGAGAGTATGCTTGAGTGGTAAAAGGCTAAAAGGTGTGAGAGCATTCGAGTGTTGAAAAAGCCTAAAACGAGTGAAAATACGAGCGTGAGTGAAATCCATTAATTTTTTTTCGAGTGAACTCGTGAGGATTTTATAAAGAGGATTTTATTTCTATTTTACTTAAAAATTTTCCTTTGCAGCGATAACAATCATGTCTCGCGAAGAGTTTACCGAATCGAAATATCAATATTTGGTGCAAGAAATGCGAAGAATGGTGAAAACTAAGTTTGACAAATTGCACGAGAGATTAGACCGTGTGGAGAAAAGAGACCAATGGGAACGAATGTCATCAAGTCGAAAAGCGTATTCGTGAACATCACGGAGATACACATCTAACGACTGCTCGAGAATAGACTCCGATCGAGATTCCTTTTCATTAAAGAATTCGAGACGAAGAGAAGCCGATTTTGATTTTGAATCCTTCCAAGAAGATGTGCGAGATGAAAGATACACCTCTTCAAAAACTCCAAAGAAAACATCCACGGAGAGATCTTCACAAAAGATTGTTCGTGAATCATATGTAAATGATTTTTCTTCTTTTGAACAAAATGATTATTCTCCTAACTCTTTTGTGTCCTCTTGTAGAAAAAAAATGAGAAAATAAAAAGATGAAAAAAAAAAGAAATCAAAAGAAAAGAGAGGCAAGAAAATATTATGAGAGAAAATGAGAGGATCTTGAATGAAATTGAGAGAAAAAACAAAGAAATGAAAGAAAAAGAGTGTGAAAGAAATCAAGAAGAGAATGAGAAAAAGAAAAATGAAATTGAAAAAGAAAGTGAAAAAGAAAAAGAGAAGGAAAAAGAGATCGAGATCGAGATCGAGAGTGAAAAAGAATGTGAGAAGAAAAAGAAAATTGAAAAAGAGAGTGAGTATGAAGAAAGAAAGAAAAATGATCAAGAAATGAGTGTTTTTAAAAGAGAAAGTGAGTTCGAAAAAGAAGCGAGTGAAAATGAAGAACGAGAGCAAGAAATAGCGATGAGTGTTTCAACTAACCAAACTACAAGTTCTCCTTGTATTGCTTCTTCTTTTCAGGTTTCTGAAGAATTGATTAATAAGTTCCATCTACATTACCTCCCAAAGAAGAGACGGCTCACATTGGTTGGTAAAGGTAATTCTAGTCCACCCATGCCACAAAGTAAGGAAGGTAAGTGTTATAAAACGTTTCAGTCTCCACAGACCTATTTGAATGTTTGTGATTATATTGATGATATGGCCAACTGCCATTCTTTGATTAATGGAGATGTGTTTATTTTAAATGATGGCAAGGAGAGCATTACTCATGAAAATTGTAGTGTTGACGAGCTTGTTGGTGAAGTAAGTATAAATCAGCACAAACAATTTTTGAATTTATGTGTTAAAAAGTTGCCATGTAAAACTCCTAGTCTGATTGTTTGTGATGGTGGCGTAATGTTGCTGCCTTGTTATGTAAATTTTGTATGCTTGTGTAGGTTTGATAGAGTGGGACTTGAGTTTTATGATTGTTTGAATGATTGCTTGATCACATATTCTTTTATTAACATACATGGGACATTGGAAATCAAGAAACTCTTATTACATATTGAATCGAGTGACCAAGCTCATGTGTTCAAACCTGGAATTTGTTATTTTGGTTCGATATGTGGGGATCTGAAGCATATGGGATGATAACAAGGACCATGGCGTTGGAGGAGCTAAGGACAACTCCTTGAAGACTCAATGCATTCTTTTGCAATCCGATCTCAGCTCCTCTCCAGCTCCCCATGCGCCATTCAGCTCCAATCAGCTCACTTGAGCTCATTTTAGCTCGTTTGAGCTTGAATTTAGCTCGTTTCAGCTCATTTCTTTTACATTACAATAAACTAAGTTTAAACTTTATTCTTAATTAAGTTTGCTACAGCTCATGCCGAATTCCCTAGCTCAACTTAGCTCACTAAGTGTTTTTGACTATTTGAGCTAGCCGAATTTAATTTGATAGTTGACTTATAATTAATTTGTCTAAATTTAGTTAGTGTCATTAAGTTGTTTAGTTAATGTTCTTAATTATGATTATATGAATAATTATATTGTTTCATTGTGTGTTTATTTCATATAGGTTCAGCCGAATGTGGAGATTCATTCATGGCAAGGTGCATGTACGGGAATGTTCATTGAATGGGAAGATACATGCATGGTTCGGTTCAATGTTTGGAAGCCTTACATTCATGTACATTGAGGGTTAATGAATATTGAAAGATACATCTTCCTTGGATGGTACACATGCATGCATGGAGGATAATTAATGTAAGTGCATGTACGGTTAGGTTCAAGCCTCCTTCGAAGTTCCATGTATAGCCGATGCATGTGGGAGGACCCTTGGAGTTTCCTAAGCACCTATTCGGCCAAGAGGCACTTCTTGGAAGTTTCATGCACACCTTGGCCGAACCTAGACAACCCGTTGAGCTCCCAAAGGTGCACATTCATTTAAGTGATTAAAGCTCATATATGAAGCTGTCCAAACACATTCCCATCAGCCGAATCCAGACTTAGTTATTTAACGTTTTCATTCTAGAACATTCTAGCTAGTTCATAACCGAATTTGCTTAGTCTTTACGCTAGCTAGTTTGTCCATTTGGTTACTACATGATAGCTTATAAATAGTTTGCTCATTTCATTGTAAAAGGACTTTTGCCAATTTGTTTAATGAACATTGTTCTTGTAAGGTTGCTTCCTCTCATATCTCGTACAAGTTTCGAAAGACTTATCTAGCTTGTGCTAGTGGCATCAATCGTCTTTGTTTGAACTTATCTTGGTGTGGCATTCACCTATCCATCTATCTATATTTCCACCTTAACAATATAGGAACCGGGGTGACACTTTTTAGTGTTGAATCATTCCTGACATTAAGTTCGATTTCCGTTCCCATTTCAAATTTCTTCTTGTTAACCAAACTGAGCCTTCTATCCTTCATCCATCTTTGCTACCATAGCTGAACCTATTGCTAATTCTATATCTCTTGAAACCTTCCGCTTATCCATCCTTATTCATCCACTTCTAATTCTAAAAATCGAGACATGAACAATTCTCTCGTCTACGATCGGGCAACTAAGTGAATTCGACTCAACCACTCGAGCCAGATCACATCATTTTCATTATGTAATAAGACCTCTTTAAGTTTCATTTAAATTTTTGGGATTTATTTACCTTGATTTTTAGCTGATAGTAGTAGGACACGAATTTTCAAGAAAATATAAACAAATGTTTTTCTAAAACATCACGATTATGCAACATATTTTGAGACTTCCGCAACAAACACTGTTTTAAAGGGTAATAACAATCTAAAATGATCAATATTTTGCTAAAACCACTTGAGCTTTCTCAATAAACATACATCCTGAATTTTTGTTAAGAACTTAAAGAAGCTTATAGGTAGAACGAATTTCTAGGAAATTATATTTTAAAAAAACACTCCAATGTGACATCGAAAAGTTTGGCCATAACGTCCAGGCCAGGTTTGGGGTGTTAAATTTAGTGGTATTAGAGCCAAGTTGTAAAACTCAGCTGTGGATTTGAGTTTTTCAAAAAAATAGAAAGTTTAACAGAATTATTTCAAATAGTTTAAGGTGATTAATATAATTTAGAAATGTCTTGCTAAAGTAGTGGTACACCGAGTCTCCGCGCCGATCTTGTAAGTCTTTTAATTGTTTATACTGAAATAATAATATTGAAATGTTATTACTGAGACTACTTTAGGTAGTAAAACTGTACTGAAACTTTCTAGTTAGAGTAAACTACGAACCGTAGTAAGACTGCGAAGTGCGAAAACAAAACTCTGAGATAATATTGTTCACAAGATATTTGTAATAAACACTGGAAAAATAAACTGACTGGCACAGAACTTGTAATACAGATAAAAACGCGATTGGATAATGAGCACTAGAGGTAATCGTGGTAGAGGCCGTGGAGGTGCTCAGGCTGGGTCTTCGTCATCTGGACACCAGCCTAATGTGGAAGTTAGAGAGGCACCAGCTTCCCCTATGGCTAAGACAGGGTCTCAAAATAGAGCAGCTGGGGATGACGCACTGTCCCAAGCAATGTTGAGGATTCTGGAAAGGGTCGCTGGGCCTAATACTAGCACTATGGGCCGTGAGTCAGTTATGGAACAACTTAGGTCTAATGGGGCAGAGATATTCAGAGGTATTACTGAAGTTGCCCCTAATGTGGCTGAATATTAGATTGAGGCCATAGAAAGGATCATGGATGACCTTGACTGCACCCTTGATCAGAAGCTAAAAGGTGCAATGTCATTACTGAGAGATGAGGCATACCAGTGGTGGCTTACTGTCAAAGAGGGCACTCAAGCTGATCGTTTGACCTGAGAGTTTTTCAAGACTACTTTCCAGGCTAAATATGTGGGTGCTAGTTATGTGGATGCCCGTAGGAGGGAATTTCTGAACTTAATTCTGAGGGATAGGACAGTGGCTGAATATGAGGCCGAATTTTTACGACTGAGCTGCTATGCACGTGGGATGGTAGCGACAAAATACGAGTGGTGTGTTCAATTTGAGGATGGTCTTAGAGATGGTCTGAGGGTTCTGATAGCTCCTCAAAGGGAGCAGGATTTCGCAGCACTGGTTGAGAAGGAAAAATCACCGAAGATGTGACGCGCGCTGAGCGCTAGAACAGAGAGAGAGGCAGATGTAAGAGGGATGATGAGCCCTTACATTATTTTTAAAGGCTTAAGAAAAAGCCCAGAGCTGATAGGAAAATCAGAGTTAGGACCACTATTGCTGCTACTATTAGATCGCAGTTTTGTGCTGATTGTGGAAAACGCCACCAGGGCAAATGTTGGAAAAAGATGGTGCATGTATAAGATGCAGATCATTGGAGCATCGTGTCAGGGATTGTCCATGGAGGCCCAAGTAGACGCAAGCTACTAGTTTGGGTAATGTACAGCGAGGTGGTCAGCTGCCACAGAGAGGTTGAGGTCAAGCCAGGGGTGGAAATTGTTTGGGCCATGGTCGTGGAGCACCGGGTAGAGGTGCTGGTCATACTGAGGTGAGGCAGCCGGTACTGGTTTATGTTGCACGTCGCCAAGAAGACAAAGATGCTCTGGATGTCATTACAGGTATGTTCTTTATCTATAATGTTCCTTTTACTGCATTAATTGATGTTGGGTCTACACATTCATACATAGCATGCTCAGTGTCTAAGATACTAGGTTTTATGGCTGAAAGCACTATGAGTGAGATTACTGTTCTAAGAACACTATGGCAGTCTATTCAGATAAATAAGATGTTTAGAGATGTTCCCTTGGAGATACAAGGAGTTATCTTTCTGGCCAATCTTATGGAGCTGCCTTTCAGAGAATTCGACCTAATACTGGGCATGGATTGGTTAGTTAAACATCGGGTAAGCTTGGATTGTGCCACTAAATAGGTTGTACTGAGAACTGAGGCAGATGAGGAGGTAGTGGTAATTGGGGAACAACAGAACTATTTGAGTAATGTAATTTCTATGCTAAGGGTCGAGAAGTTGGTTCTATGGGTTGTGAGGCATTCGTGCCCTATGCCAGTGTTTCGGATGTTGAGGACTCTTCGGTAAAGGATATCAGGACTGTTAAGGATTATACGAATGTCTTTCCTGAAGATTTACTGGGGTTACCTCCAGAACGTGAACTGGATTTTGGGATTGAGCTCCTTCCTAGTACAGCTCCAGTGTCTATCGCCCCTTACAGAATGGCACCAAAGGAGCTTGTGGAGCTTAAGGCCCAGATTTAAGAATTACTGGACCATGGATTTATCTGACCTAGTGTGTCTCCGTGGGGAGCACCAGTCTTGTTTGTCAAAAAGAAGGATGGATCCATGTATATGTGCATCGACTACAGGCAACTGAATAAGTTGACCATTAAAAAAAATACCCTCTGCCAACGATTGATGATCTGTTTGACCAACTGCAAGGAGCGTCAGTTTTCTCAAAATAGATCTCCCATCGGGGTATCACCAACTGATAGTTAAAGAGGTTGATGTGCACAAGACGACGTTTAAGACTCGTTATGGTCATTATGAGTTCCTAGTAATACCTTTTGGACTGACAAATGCACCGACAGCTTTTCTAGATCTGATGAACAGAGTGTTTCAACCCTATTTAGATTGGTTTGTTGTAGTATTTATCGACAGCATACTGGTGTATTTGAGGACTAAAGATGAGCATGATGAATATCTACGAGTAGTTCTACAAATTTTGAGGGAGAAACAACTGTATGCCAAGTTTTAGCAAGTGTGAATTCTAGTTGCGTGAGGTAACATTTCTTGGTCATGTGGTATCTGTTGCGGGGATTAGGGTTGATCCTCGAAAGATTGAGGCTGTTTTTGGTTGGAAGCAGCCTAAGACTGTATCAGAAATTTGTAATTTTCTTGGACAGGTTAGGTACTATCGAAGATTTGTAGAGGGGTTCTTATTGATTGCCGCGCCCTTAACTAAGCTGTTACGTAAAGGCGTACCATTTAACTGGACTGATACGCAGCATGAGAGCTTTGAGAAGCTCAAGAAAGTTCTGACTGAGGCCCCTATCTTAATTCAGCCGGAGTCTGGGAAAGAATTTACTGTCTACAGCGATGTGTCACACGTTGGTTTGGGTTGTGTGTTGATGCAAGAGGGTAAGGTGGTAGCTTATGCATCTCGCCAGCTTAAGGCTCATAAGGTGAATTACCCAACACATGATTTGGAGTTGGCCGCAGTGGTATTTGTATTGAAAATTTGGAGGTATTATTTGTACGGTGAGAAGTTTATCATTTACACGAATCACAACAGCCTCAAGTATCTCCTCACTCAGAAGGAGTTAAATCTTAGGCAGCATATATGGATTGAGCTACTTAAGGATTATGATTGTTCGATTGAGTACCATCTTGGTAAGGCTAATGTGGTGGCTGATGCACTGAGCCGTAGGGCTATGACTGATTTGAGAGCAATGTTTGCTTATCTTAGCTTATTGGATGATGGTAGCTTGTTGGCTGAACTCCAAGTTAAACTAGTGTGGACTGAGCAGATTAAGAGTAAACATTTGGAAGATGAGTCATTGGGTCTTTGATTTCGTCAGATTGAGAATGGTAATACGGTGGATTTTGGGCTAAATAGTGAAGGGGTACTCTATTTCCAAGGCAAAATTTATGTACTTAAGGATACTACTTTGAGGCAGACTTTACTGCAAGAGGCGCATAGTAGTCCCTATGCTATGTATCCAGGTGGAAATAAAATGTACAGAGATCTTCGTGAGATATATTGGTGGCCAGGTTTTATGCGTGAGGTTATCGATTTTGGGGGAAAATGTCTGACTTGCTAACAAGTTAAAGCGGAACATCGGTTGCCTTCTGGGTTGCTTCAGCTGGTTAAGATTCCATTGTGGAAGTGGGAAAGAGTAACTATGGACTTTGTGAGCGGAATACCCCTAACGCCTTCTAAAAAAGATTCAGTGTGGGTCGTCATGGATCGATTGACCAAAAGTGCCCATTTCATACCAATTCGCACAGATTATTCATTGTAGAAACTGGCTAAGTTGTATGTCTCCGAGATAGTGAAAGTGCATGGGGTACCAGTTTCCATAATATCTGACAGAGATCCTCGCTTCACGTCTCGGTTCTGGAAGAATTTATATGAAGCTCTGGGTACACGATTGGGCTTCAGTACTGCGTTCCATCCTCAGACAGATAGTCAGTCAGAGAGGGTAATTCAGATACTAGAGGACATGTTAAGGAGTTGTGCGATTGACTTTTGAGACAGTTAGGAGGATTACTTGCTACTAGAAGAGTTTGCTTATAACAATAGCTATCAGCCTAGCATACAAATGGCACCTTTACGAAGTACTATATAGTCGTAGGTGTCGCACTCCGTCATGTCGGACTGAGTTGGGTGAGCGGTGTGTCTTGGGTCCTGCGCTAGTATTTGGTACCGAGGATAAAGTCAGACTAATTCAGGATCAATTGAAGGCGGCATTAGACAGACAAAAGTCATATACGGATCTGAAGCATAAGGAAATTGAGTATTCTGTGGTAGATTTTATCTTTCTGAAGGTCTCGCCATGGAAGAAGGTACTGAGATTTGGGTGTAAGGGCAAGTTGAGCCCAAGGTTTACTGGGCCTTACCACATTTTGAGACGAGTAGGACCAGTTGCCTACCAGTTAGAGCTACCTTCAAAACTAGAACAGATTCATGATGTGTTCCACGTCTCTATGCTAAGATGTTACCGCTCTGATCCTACGCATGTATGCTGGTTGAGAAGATTGAAATTAGACCAGATCTGACTTTTGAGGAGGAGCCAGTTCAGATTTTGGATTGTGAGGTGAAAGTCTTGAGGAAGAAATCAATACCATTAGTGAAAGTTCTTTGGCGGAACTACAAATCTGATGAGGCTACGTGGGAACCCGAGGAGGCAATGCGACAACAATACCCTTACCTTTTCTGACCAGGTAAATTTTGAGGTCGAAAATTTCTTTAAGGAGGGTAGAATTGTAACGCCCCAAATCCCAAAAACCCCTATTAAATTATTTTTGTGTGTTACAGCATGGATGTAAGCCTGACTTAGTGGTTTAGTGCTCTGGGAATGTCTGGGAAGTCATGGGTTCAAGTCCTTGCTTGAGAAATTTTTTGCTTCTACCTGAATAAACCCTTGTCTCTTAATAGTAGGCTTCTTAAATTAATGTGGGTAAAGCATGTCCTAAAAAGCTTATTGATTCAAAGGTTAGTGGCATGTTTCTAATGCCAAGGGACTAGAGTTCGAGTCCTACTACACGCAAGGAGTGTCTTTTTGCAAACTGCCATGTGGGTGGTTGTATGGCATTAGGACTCTGTTGTTTGGACAGTTGAGGTGTTTCAGTGGAGTAAGGGATCAAGTAGCTGAATTTGAAGAGTAGTTGAGGGAGTTTGAAATGGTCAAGTGAGGAAATAGATGAGAGATTTGGGGAGAGATTGAGGGAGTCGATCAAGGAGTGGGGGAGTGGCAGTTGGTTGCTGAAAGTGGGTCTCTTGGTGCTAAGTCGATCTTAGGCCCTTAGTGACCAAAATCTTACCCTCTTATTATTCGGTAGCTATTACCATTTTTGCTTTTTGTTTTCACTCTTTAGCGGTGTTGCTTGTGGACAACCGAAGTCTTTTGTTGACCACTTGGGTATTTTGCATTTCAGGTATATCATTGATTGCACATTCTTACAGAGCCGAATTTTTTATTGACTTCTCTCTCAACCGAATACCATTCTCTCCCTCATTTGGTTTTTTCAATCACTTTTTCTAGTGTTCATACTTGGGCCGAATATTACTTGTTCTTTCTTTCGCAAACCCTTTTTGGTTCTAGCCTTGCTTGTGATCGATTACTCCTCTTCTCCCTCTCTCAAAACCTTTGTTCTTCTTGTTTTGGCCGAACCTGTTAAGGCCTAAACTCCTTATTTTCTTTTTCCCTAACCGTTTCTTGCAAGGGTACTGTTGAAATGTCTTTAATTTATTGGTAAGTGTTTGCGGTTTGGTTACTAGAGCTGAATCTTATTCGGCTTCCTTCTCTAGGTTCGACTTTTGTATCTCTTAGGCTGAGAGGCTATTTTCTCTTTGTCTACCATGGGTATATGTTCATCTAACACCTTTTTTTCGCTCGAATGTTGCTAGGGGCTTGTTTTCCTTAACCAAAGGGTAGGTCGATTGTCTTTCCCCTACAAGGGATCTTTTTATTCGTGGTAAGTGTTTTAAGCATTGTATATATTCATGTGGGATTGTAGATTCTTATGAATCAATTAACTATTCTTGTGAAGGTAAAAGCATTGGAGAGAATACGTGGTTTTAGAGCAAGAGGAGGTTACAATTGTTGATTGGTAAGTAGCGATGTTTTGGCTAAAGCGTTTTCAATATTATGGTGTTGAGTTAACCAGGGTTTGAGACTAATGAAGGGTTGTGGTTGACCATAGGTTCTCGATCTCAGAAGCATTTTCGGCTACAATTCCATAACAGGTGTGTGCATCACTGCCATTAGATATGAAATGGCAAAAGCTGAAAAGCCAAAAGTTGATTAGTCGACACCACTCGGGCACGTGACCGCCCATGTGGCAGGCCGTGTGATAAAACATAGTCGTGTGGTCGATGAGATGACCATGAGCGTTTTCATGGAACGAAATGATATTGGGCCATCTTGGGCCGAACTGAGCCTGTGGCCCTCACACGAGAAAGACATACAAAAGTGTGGTAAATTGTGGGCTAGGCTATGTAAACTACACGGATAAGGCCATTTCTAGGCTATGTGGGCCATACGAGCGTGTGGGCCCACATGGGCCCGCAATATGGGCTATAGGCCCATTATCACTGATTTTCTGTTAAGGTTGCACGGGTCGTCCAAGACAACTGTAGACCTACTGTTGGGCCGGAAAGTGTACTTGGACCCTTATTTTGGTAAGATGACTGTTTTACCCCTATGTGACGTATGAAATATTGAGCATGCCATCTGTACTGTATATACATTTATACTATGTTGCATGGCTTGGGGTGGGATATATGATTTTGGAGGAAGTGTACTGAAAGGCTATAAGCCTATTATCGCGACTCTCATCGCAAATCTTTGTTTTAGTGTCGCAACCCAACTTACTACCGTGTGCAGGGATGGATGGTTTGATTTTATCCCCACATGGTGTGTAGGGTTGGTACGAAGATAGTGTGTAGAGGATGGATTGGGTAAGACTCTTTGTTTGCATATTGTACTGATATGTTAATGGGCTTAAGCCTAGACTGCTACTAATACCAAAACGGGCTCAGGCCCAGATTGTTATTGTTATTGAAATGGGCTAAGGCCCTGACTGTTACTGGAAGGGCTTAGGCCCAAATTGTGCTTACTCTGATTGATTACTTTTATGGGATTTTACACACTAAGTTTTCGAAAACTCACCCATCTATTAACTGTGCAGGAAATCCCTAGGCGTAGGTGGATCGAGGCGACAGAGGACTCAGCGGCGGCCACTCGACTTAGTTAATTTTTAATTTTATAAATAAGGATTACTTTTAGGTTTTCATTATGTAAAAAGGCCTCTTTAAGTTTCATTTTAATTTTGGGGATTTATTTACCTTGATTTTTAGCTGAAAGTAGTAGGACACGGATTTTCAAGAAAATATAAACAAATGTTTTTCTAAAACATCACGATTACGCAACATATTTTGAGAGCTTCCACAACAAACACTATTTTAAAGGGTAATAACAATCTAAAATGATTAATATTTTGCTAAAACCACTTGAGCTTTCTTAATAAACATACACCCTGAATTTTTGTTAAGAATTTAAAGAAGGTTATAGGTAGAACAGATTTTCAGGAAATTATATTTGAAAAAACCTCCAATGTGACATCGAAAAATTCAGCCATAATGTCCAGGCCGGGTTTGGGGTGTTATATCGTCAATCTTCATGTGCTGATTTTTAATGATTTTCAAACTGTAGGAACCTCCAAATAATTGTTCCAAAGTTTATTTTTGTGTAGCGACATGCTTGTGCCGAATTTAGGCTTGACTACTCCTTGTTGGACAGTTTCATGACCCAATAAATAACCAGACAGTTCCAACATCACTTTAACTAGGTTAAATTAACATCTTTATGACTCAATTTTATGTGGTTTTGCTGTTCAAGTAGGGTGAATTTGTTCATGTCCATGCAAGAATTATACTGCGCATCATATTATATGACCTCATGGTCCTATTGCATTATTAAAACATAGCACATTAATAAATAACATGAAAATGATTTCATTTATGCACAAATTCAAATAATAAAACACAAATTTTCATATTTCATAAATTCATGTCCATGATTGAGTTTTAAGCAAAATTCACTAAATTCATTAATAATTACTCGGGATTAATGTTATTTTTAAGTAAAAATATGGTAAAAATGACTACAAAAACCCTATACAATTCAGAGTTTAAAATCTACTTAATAAAAACCCGGATATGATGTTTAGAGTTGTTAAAGATGTAGATCAGGTGAGTCCCTAAGTTGACACTTGCAAATGTATTTTGCAAGTTAGAACCTTCTGAGAAAATGAGCTAGAATGTATGATACGATGATTCTATGAAAAATGTATGTATGATGAACTTCCAAGAATGATTCGTATGGTATATGGATATGATTTATGAGGTTAATGGTTAATGTTTTTGAATGAGTAGAGTGCGTCTATGTATGCTTTGAGGATATGAACAAGTCTGTTGTGAAAGAGTCTATCATGAGTAAGTAAGATTTGAATGAGTCTTTCAAGTATGAGTTTACATAGAGTGTTTGTGTCTGTATCCGGATTCATCTAAAGGGGTCTGTCGGGACGAAAAACACGAATCTTTTAAACAGAAAAGTCCATGGCACTCTAAAGACCATATAGTGTAAGACCATGGCTGGGCTATGGCAACATATGGAAAATACTTAAAGGACGGCTGGGTGAGTACCAAATGGTGAAGCCTCACGACAGTGAGTTTAAGCTAATCTTTATCACAAAAAACACCAATTTTTGTATAAGTGAGCCTTTATGGTTGTTTTTGTTAAAGAAATGCCTTTCTGGCAAATATCTTATAAGGAATACCTTTGTGGCGTAACCTAAAGAAGTGCCTTTGTGGTAGATTCTGTAAAAGGAAGCCTTTGTGGCTATTTTTGTTAAAGGAAACCTTTGTGGCGATCTCTATAAAAGAAAGCCTTTGTGGCTATCTTTGTTAAAAGAAGCCTTTGTAGCTATCTCTGTTAAAGGAAGCCTTTGTGGCTATCTGAGGAAAACTTTGTTAAAAGGACGCCTTTATGGCGAGACTCTAAACAGAAAGCCTCTATGGCTATCTTTGGAAAGGAATACCTTCATAGTGAAATCTAAAGAGCGAATCTCGTGATGACCATCTAAAGAAAATGCCTTTGGTTGACACTAAATGAATGATAAACCCCGTATAGTTACAAGGGATGAATAGAAAGGTTAGTGTACACCAAAGTATGTGGCGAAGCAAAGATATGAGTTAAAAGTAAGTATAGAGAATGCACTAAAGTAAGGAAGATATGAGCGAATTTTGAGTTAAGTATAGGGCATAGTCTACCCTGCCTGAAGAAAATTATAAGACTTGTAAGTATGGAAAAAGATATTAAGTCTGATAATAAGGTAAGATTTAAGAAATGATATAGAAAGTAAAGAGATGTTAAGTATAGTATGCTCAAGAGAGGGGAAATGGTTCTAAAGAAAGAGAGATGATAGCCTCCAGATTGTACCTCCCAAAGAAGGAAGAAAAGTTATGAAATATCCCTAGGATGTGAAAAATAACATATGCAACATAGAATGAATGAAAAATGTATTCTAAAGTTTAGCTCACTTAGTTCTTATGAACTTACAAAAGTTGTTTCTCTTTTCATGTTTATATATCGAGAGATGATGTCAGGACTATGCTAAGGGAGTGACATGTTGGGCTGTTATGCATATAGAGGAAAAAAATAGCGTGTTCGAGTCTATGCACAAGTTCATTAAGTAGCAATCCAATATGTACTCAATAGCATAAGAGATAGAATAGAAGTCGATAGAATTTTATTATTTTGAAATGTAAATGAAATCATACAGTGTACACCATAATAGATTCTATTACACTTATTGATAGACGTTTACATCAATGAATAAGAAAGAAAATTTTTTTAAGGTACATCTATATAAGGCCTAACATTCGAGATTCAGATCTAGTAGATCGGGTCAGATCGAGGGTGTTACAGGTATGGAACCTGAGAAGTTTAGGTTCGATCACATATGTGTGTATCGGATGTATGCTACGGGTTATGATTTGTGGAAAGATAACTGTGGTTTGTGTTAATGCATGAATGGTCTCTGAAGTGAGTCTGTGTTTGTCTCCAAAATATTGTCCAAAGGGGTTCGTCAGGACTTTAAACATAAATTCTGAAAGGAAAATTCCATGGTCATGGCACTTTCTAAAGGAACTTAAAGGAAGGTTATTACCAATAGGGACTTTTTTCATGTCCCATGCGATGATGGGAAAACCTAACATAAATGAGTTTAGGAAAATCCATATCGCAAAAACATGATAGATAAAGGAAGCCTTTATGGCACAATATGAAAGGAAAGCCTTTGTGGTGAATTATGAAAGGAACGCCTTTGTGGCGCAATATGAAAGAAAAGCCTTTGTAGAGCAATATGAAAGGAAAGCTTTTGTGGCGATTATGAAAGGAACGCCTTTGTGGTGCATTATGAAAGGAACCTCTTTGTGGTGAATCATGAAGGGATAGCCTCTGTGGCAAACCCTTCAATGTTAGCCTTTGTGGCAATAATTTGAGAGATAAGCCTTTGTGGCGCACTCTAAAAGAATAATTACATGGTGAATTCTAAAATAGTACCCTTGTGGCGTCCCCTATTAAGGCTCTCAATGACATACCTAAAGGAATGATTCATATGGGTGACTTTGTATTAAAATGTTTTGGCACAATTAGTATGACTTGTCAGTATGATTAGAAAGATCAGAAAGATATAGTCTCTTCATGGGCTATGTTAAAGTGTTATGTAATTCCATGATTTGACTACGAGTAATGAACTAATGAGTTTAGAGTAGGATGTCATATTCATAGAGAATGCAGAATGAAATTCTATGAAAAGTATTCTCTAGAAACAAGTTGAAAGACAAGAATAATAAGAATATCATAACAGTTCTTTAGTAACAATGTGCAAGCATTGTGCAGGTAAAGGACTTTTTCCTCACTAAGTTCTTATGAACTTACCTCTGTGTGTGATATGTTACAAGTAAATTGATGCGAGTCTGCGCCAGGAGGGACGATGCCAGGACAACACCAAGAAGTGGCGTATCGGTCATTATGCATGCAGAATAAGTTAGCGGTGCATTTATAGGCTAAATTGCTACTTAGAAATCCATGCTTTGAGGTATCTGTAACTGATTAGGTTTTCTTAAATTTTGATATTGTTGCAAATTAATTACTTCGAGCTGAAGTTGTAATTACTCATTGTATTTAATTATGTATTTTAGTTTGCAATTTTCTAATTAAGCAAGTTGTAATTATTTGTAAATTATATAAGCAGATTAAGCTTCTTGTCTGTATTCTTGTGGTAATACCCAAGGTCTGGGTCCGGTTAATCAAATTGAGTTGAGGGTATTACAGATTAGGTCTGTAAGAGTGCATGAATAGTAAAATGAAGAAGTAAGCTTTGTACGTGTAACACCCCTTACCCGTATCAAACACTGGAATAGGGTACGAGGCATAACCGGACTTATACACAAGCAATCATACAAAATCGAGACATAAATTTCCATCCAAATTTAAAACTTTTCATATACTTTCATATCGTCCCTAAAATGAGCCTACAAGGCCCAAAACATACATTGGAAGTGGTTCGGGACTAAACCGAGAACTGTAGAAAATTTTACAACACTTAGAATTTTTTTCACTAAACAAGGGTCACACGCCCGTGTGGCTTTGGGACACTGTAACACTCCAAACTTGGCCTAGACGTTATGGCTGAATCTGGCGTGTCACATCAAAGCGTTGTTCAAAAATTGAGTTGTCATTAAAAGTTCATTTCTATGATTAAAAACCTTTTGCTCGAGGTTAGAAAATCACCTCATTAAAAACGTTTACTTAATGTCTGGCATTGATACTTTAAGTTATTTCAAATCACGAAAGCTACTCAAGTTTGAAATATAAAAACGTTTGTTTTTAAGTGTTTTTGAAAATAGTTATTAATTTTTTTGAAAATTCGTGTTTAGCAGTTTTAAATAATAAAATCAAAAGCCCAATTAAAAATTTAATCCCTCAAAGGCCTTATTACAGAATTAAAACCCCAAAATATAAAATTCAAATAAAAAGTTTATAGCAGAGCATCAGCGGTCGTGTGGCCACCTCTGAGTCTCTCGCGGCTCCAAATCGCCTAAGGGATTACATGCATGATTAGACGTAAGGTGAGTTTCAAAAACTCGCAGGTGTAATCACTTATAATACAAAATTGTCAGATATACGGTATGCAGAAATAGACTGGGCCTAAGCCCATCACAGACACAGTATCATGTGGCCTTATCCTATTAAATGAATCAGGTGGGCCTAAGCCCAATACAGAATCAGTATCAGATGCAATTATGCAGACAAATATCCAGCCCAGTCCAACCAACACACCACCTGTACCAACCAACACACCATGTGGGGATAACATCGACCCACTTAGCCAACACACCAAGCTTAGTACCAGTTACAGCACTAAGTCAACAGAATGGCTCAGCGCTGTAGATAGAATGGCTAAAAGCCATAAATATAGCAACAACGCTGCCAATTAACAGAACGGCTATAAGCTATAAGTATCGCAGAAAGGCTGAAAGCCTTGCACAGAACGACTACCAGCCGTACACTTCCTCCGTCAATATTAACCCAACCCCGTGTCGGATGACATGTCACAGTAACATACGTGAATGCAGGATGTCATGCTCAGTATCAATCATATAACTATCATACATACATTAGTCAACCTACCACTAGGGGTGTAACGAACATCTCGTTAGTTAGGGGTAAAACTGTGATTTTGCCCCTAGGGGTGTTACAATCATTTAAATCAGTTTGGGCCTAAGTATTTTTAATTGACCCATCAGTAGGCCCACAGTCGTCTCGAGCAACTCGTGCGACTGCAACAGTACAGACTGTAAAAACGGGCCAAAGCCCACCAAGTAGGCCCATGTAGGCCCACACATTCATGTGGCCCACCAAGCCCGAAATTGACCCACGGCATGTGAGCGACATAGCCAGTCTAATTTTTCCCCACTTATCAGTGAGATCTACTCGTGTAGGGCCCACTGGCCCATTGGGCCCATATGGCCCATCGTGGCCCAAATAATCAAATCCCATGAGATCGCTCAGGGTGGCCTTTGCAGTCGCACGTCCATGATTTATGGGCTCAGTTTTACCACACGAGCGTTTGTATGCCCCTGTGACCTTAAAGCCTAATCTTCCGGCTTTTCAGCTTTTGCCTTTCTACAATCAAAACAGTGTGAAAAACACACATTTTTCGGCTTTCACCGACTATCGATTATAGGGTACTGTTACACACCTGATTACGTAAAGTACCAAAAATTCACGAGCGCCGAAACCTTAAATAGATCGGTCAACTGTGATTTGCCTACTTGATCCAGAGTCTGATACAGCCACCCTACTGTACCATGGTGGAATGTCCTGAATAGGCGACACCTTACGCCGCATAAACTTAGGGGCAGAGGCTACGTGTTCAATCTCAGCTGGCATCCTTCCCGATCTCTCCTTAGACTGATTACCACTTGCTACCTTTTCTATCCCGTTACCCATCGAGAGTTTTAGAAACCTAAAGAACCCACACATATAAGAGAAAAGAACAAGAATCGACATTAGAGCTCGCATGAACAAGAAGTACTCAATTTAATAAAAAGAATAAGAAGGAACAAATTTGAACGAGAAGAGAAAGTATGAACACCTACCGTTGTTAGGATTTCTCACAGAACTAAAATAATAGTACTCGCAGCAGAACACAGAGATAACTAAAATAGTAGTACTCGCAGCAGAACACAGAGATAATCACCCAAGAATAGAAGGAAGTGAAGAAGAGGAAACACAAAAAGGCAAAAGAAAAGGAGAATAGAAGAAATATGAAGAGAAAGGGATGGATAGAGGTTCAGCCAAAAGAAAAGAACCAATGGGAAAAGACAAACAAGAGTATTCGACTATATCTTAAGAAAAGAGGAAGAGAAATAGTAAAAGGGAAAAGAAGAAATTGAGTTCGACTAGAAAAGAAAGGAACAGGCAACAGATATTCGGCCTAGTCTTGGAATGTAGAGAACTGTTAGGAGTAGAAGAATGATCTGGCAAAGAGAAGAAAGTTGAGTATAGGGATTTCGGCACTAAGAACTTATATTAAACAAATCCCGAAAGAGCGAGAAAGGTTACCTATTAAATAGACACTATGAAGAAAAGAAGCCAAAAACGCCAAAAGAACAAAAACCCGAAAAGACAGAGGGAAATTTGGCACCTCTTCACTCACTAATTGCCGAAAATGCATACCCAAAGACCAGCCGAATTGCACATACAAGTCTCCCAACCAGCTACAACTCCCCCCAACTTTCCAATCCCTTGAAAATCTCCACAAGTCTCTCCCCTTATCCCTCCTTGATATCCTCCATAACAACCTCTAAGACCCATTCAAACTCTTACCCAATAGAGTTCGAAACCACCTCAAACTCCTGCTGCCTCATGCTAGCAAAATAAATATCTTTTTTACTTGCAATGGGATTCGAACCCAAGCCCTCTCAATTGCTCGACACGTCACTTGCCTCCAAGCCACAAGCTCTTTTGTGTCACATTTTATCCTCAATTAATTATAAGGTCTATAGGCTAAAGTCTAGGTTCCTTTAAAAGAAAAACCAAAATAAATTGTAAGAGCCAAGACTTGAACCTAAGTTCCCTTGCAACCTTAATGACGCCACAACCGCCAAACCACATGCTTCTTTTTGTCATTTATTTAACACAATAATTTAAAAGGCCTTCATCCAAGCATCTAGGGTTTTGTTCACTTAAAACCAAAATTTTTGCTAAAGCTCAGGTTTGAACCTAGGACTTCTCCAACACTTCTCAGGACACTTAACCACTGAAGCAAACATTCGTTTGTGTCATTTCCTAGCTCACATAAATTTTTATGTAGAGTTTCCTAGCTATTCCCTTACTCAAGGCCCAGTACTTCTAGGCCCAAATTTTAGGGCGTTACAGACACACCCATGTGGGCAGGCTGTGTGGTCACACATGCCCGTGTCCCTAACCTGTGTAACTCTCTATTTGTCACCCAAGAACAGATTTAAGTCACACGATTAGAGCACACGCCCATGTGCTTAGGCCATATGGTCGACTTAATTTTCATAATTTTTCATAAAATAGGTGCAGACTTCACACGCCCAGGGCACACGCCTGTTCCTAGGTCTGTGTCATCCACACAACTGAGACACACACCCTTGTCTCTGCCCGTGTGCTTGATACTGAGCATTTTATTTTGCAACAATTAAGGTGTAGGGGACACATGGTCGGAACACAAGCCTATGGCGCCAGCTTAGTGTCACACACGGCCTAGACACACGCCCATGTTTCTACCTGTGTGGAAAAAAATAAGGCTATTTACCAAGCCATTTTGTCCCCTTTTAAGGCACACACCTACACAACAAAACATAGCACCAATCTAAGCAATTACATTCAACCAATTCAGCCACAATCAAGACATCCACACATCATTCACATACTACCATTTATCACATACGAACATCACATACTTATTAGCTTAAACCATACAAATTTCCACATCCATGAAAACATCATCATATGCATATATATACTTAAACCAATATTAGCCAATTTCAATGGCCATTTACAAAATGAATTATCAACCAACAAAAGCCAACACATTTGGCCAAATTAATTCTGACACATAACAAAATAACCAAGTCCCTATACATGCATAACTCAAAATGTTGAATTAATTAGTACCCAAAATAATAAGTTGATAGTGTGATGGAGTCTTCGACGATCCCTAAATCTGAGCTAGCTTGGTAACACTATAAGACAAGGGAAAAGAAAGGGGAGTAAGCTTTAAAGCTGAGTAAGTTCCTATGCAAATAATAAGCATCATAAACAAACATTTAACATACAATTAACATGAGGTAAATTAACATAAATGTTATTATAAATCTCATAGTTAAACTGAATCTAACCTTACCGAGAGTTCATCACATAACGAGCTCATTACATATGAGTTTTACGTGCATACCTGAGTCATCTCGAACTTGGATTTTCACACAATTCATCTTTGACATACTCGTTAAATTACCCGTTGAACCACTTGGAATACTAAAAGATACTCGGGAGTCCCGTACACACGGTACCGTACCAATGCCATATCCCAGATACGGTCTTACATGTGATCTCGTACCAATGTCAATAGCCCAGCTATGGTCTTACATGAAGTTCCATATCGATGCCATATCCCAGATATGGTCTTACACGAAAATCTCAATAACCTTAATGCCATGACATTTGTATCCTATCTATTCCTAAGGTTCAAAAGGGATTTCACGCTTGTTGAAACTTTGTCAAATATGTCTAAAGGTCAATCACAATTCATACAATAATAACGCATTTAAACATGATTAAAACAATGCATTATTTACATACGAACTTACCTCAGTATAAAAATAGTAGAAATGGGACCTAATTGTCAAACACTTTGTTTTTTCCCCGATCTAGGTCTGAACCTCGTTTCTCTTGATCTATAATAGAAAATTTAACTCATTTATTATTCACATTACTTAATTCAATTCAAAATCACATTATGGCAAAATTACATTTTTGCCCTTAGACTTTGACATTTTTACTCTTTGGTCCCTAGGCTTGTAAATTGAAATGGATTCAACTTCTTCGATTCTTAAGCCTAGCCAAACCTCTTTTATGATTATAATATCCCACATTTTTCTTTTATTTTCATTTTAACACCCATTTTACTACTTTTTACAAATAGATCCTTTTAGGCATTTTCATCGAAAATCACTTAGTAAAAGTTATTTATCATACACTAAACATACATTTCCTACCATTAGACATCAAAATACAAAAATATCCATCATGGGTAAAATTTTAGACATTGATTATTTCTTAAATTAGTGGTAGAAATAGACAGATCATGTTACGAGAATTTCAAAAATATAAAAATCATTAATAACGGGGCTAGAACAGACTTACAATCGAGCTTGCAAGCTTGAAAAACCCTAGCCATGGTTTCTTCTTGCTACATTAGGCCATGGGGTAGAAGATGAGCAAAAATTGGCTTTTAATTTGACTTTTTAATTCATTTAATTACCAAATTACTAAAATGCCCCTAATGAAAAACTTTAGAAACATAACTAACCTTGTCCATTTTTGTCAAAAAACTTATCCAATGGTCTAATTACCATTTAAGGACCTCCAATTTAAAATTTCATAGCAATTAGATACCTTTAGCATGTAGAACTCAACATTTGCATTTTTTACAATTTAGTTCTTTTGACTAAATTGAGTGCCCAAACATCAAAATTTTCAAACAAAATTTTCATGAAATCATTCCATAAAATTGTAGACCATAAAAATATAATAAAAATAAATTTTTCTACGTCGAATTTGTGGTCCCGAAACCACTGTTTCGACTAGACCCAAAATCGGGTTGTTATAATATGAGGGTTATTTGGGTTTGAGATAATGGTAAAGGTTATACGAATGAGTTTTAATGGTGTTCATATGTTCTATAAGTAGTAGTTGCTTCAGTTTCTTGTTGGATGTTTGATCAGGAGTTCAAGCTACTATTTGTGTTTGTCAAGTGAGTCACTAAATTGGCTCTTACGTTACTATTCATATCTTGATGTCTGTGGAACAAGTCCAAAGGTGATGCTGAGATCATGAAAGATATTGTAGGTAATGTGATTGATTCCTAATGGATATCTATGATTGAGTGAATATTGTTGGGAATAAAGTGTAAATTTGGTACAAAGCCTGATTAGTTCAAACATTTGTTGAATGATGCATAGCAATGTAAGGTGAAGCATGGTTGTACCTGAATGTTTGAAATGTATGTTATGAGGTGGGTGTTATATCAGTTGCTTATTGTGGATTAAGAAGATTGGGCTTAGCTTATTTTGATGTATGAATTGTCTGCAAGTAATATGTTCTAAAATTGTGCTCTAACATTTGTTGTAGACTCAAAGATACATGTGACATAGATTTAGCTTGGACTAGTAATCTACTGTCATTTTAAGGGTTTAGCCTAAACTAGTAACCTTACTTGTATATTAAACCATGACAATGACGCCTTCTGAAAAGGAACCAAAGGAAAGTGATTACCCTATAGGGTTCTCTACGTGTCCTAGGATGATGATAGGCAAACCTCAAAAACATGAGTTTAGGCAAATCCATATTATAAACACGTTAGGAAAGAAAAGCCATTGTTGCGAAATATGGAAGAAAAGCTTTTGTGGCAAACTTTAAAAGAATAGCCTTTGTGGCAAACTGTAACAGAATAGCCTTAGTGGTTATGAAGGGATAGCCTTTGTGCATACTCCGGGTGGGATGCCCTTGTGGCGTGTCTTAATAGGACTCTCAATGAAGAACTCTGAAGGATTTTCTTCGTGGCGTATTCTAATGAATTTCCCTTGTAGGGAGTTTTGTATGGCTTCTAAACATAATCAGTGAAATCAATAAGGAAGAAATACATTTGTGGACTATATGCTAGGGGTGAGCGTTCGATCAAATAGAGTTGAACCGAGTGAAAAAAATTTCAAGTTAATCAAGTTGACGAGTTTTATTTTATCATCCTAATTCGATTAGAAGTTTTTATGAATCGAGTCCAGTGAAATGAAATTTGAATCGAGTCGAACCGAATCAAGTGAAATTGTTCGAGTTAAATTAAAAATTTAAATATGTCAAATTAAAATCTTGTTACAGTATAACTAATTTCATGTTAGACAACATAAATTTGAAACCATATATATTTGAAAACTTTTTCAAAGAAAAATAATTAAAAAAAAACTTTAGTATGATAAACATGAATCATTAATTAACTTATTTAAGTCTCCAAAATTTTTATTCTAGAAAATTTTTATTTTTTAACTTTTTTATATATCATTTAGATTTTTTTGAAATTTTATAATTTTTTAAAAATATAAATTATGGAATTTTTATAAATATTTTGAATTTTTATAATTATTTTGAATTTTTAATAATTATTTTGAATTATTTTGTAATTTTTGTTAAGAGGGAGACCAATTTGTTCATTTTCAAACTTGACAAGGACCAGAAGGGTATTTACACCAATCTGTTATTCAAATTATTTGAGTTATTCAAATTGTAAAATTCAACTCGATTCGAATTCGAAACTCAGATTACTTATTTGATTTTATTCGAATAATTCGAATCGATTAACTCAAAATTTGAAATGTTTTTCGATTTTTTAATCAAATCGAGTTTTACTCGCCCTTACTATATGGTAAAGTATTTCATAAGACTATAACACAGTCAAAAATAACAAATTGAAGGGATATAGAGAAGTAATGGGTTAATGTTGAAAATGTATGCTAAATAAGAAAGTGAACTTGGTATGTTTGAACGAAGTACTTGTCATCTGTGTATGTGTTACTTCTTGTATCATGATGAGGTGTTGGCTCAGAGTTTGATGGATGTAAGTGATGTATCGAAGACATTAAATGAGAAGAAAATAGTTTCAGAGTGAGGTATAGTATCTGACACGTACAAAGGGATAAAAACTTGAGGAAGCATTCACAAGAGACAGAGTTGAAGGTTAAGAATGACGGAATCGTTTATATAAATTATCAGTTGCAATATGCAAATATTACTCAGGTAAATGATGTTTTCCTCATTAAATTCTTATGAACTTATCTGTGTGTTTTATGTTACAATGAGTTTATGTGGGACTGCGCCAGGAGGGATGATGTCAAGACTACGCCAAAAAGTGGTGTATCGGGTTATTGTACATACAGAGCAAGTTTGGCTATAATAGCCTGTTTTTCAATGGTGTCAAAAATAGTGGTTTTGGAACTACAAAATCTGACGAGTAAGTTCATAAATATTATTATTTAATATTTACGATTCAAATATGGTTTTAAAAAGTTTTTTGATATGGTAGTTTATGTTATATGAATGATTAATTAGATTCAAGTGCTAAGGCCCTAAAGTCAAGTGGTTTTACAAAATGAGGTATTGGGACCTTGTTTCTATAAACTGAGTTGTAAAGATTTTTATAAATACTTACAAAGTATTATTAAGGTTGTATAAAAGTTTCATTAAGAAATTTTAATGTTTGGATAATTAATTAATTAAAAAGAACTAAATCATAAAAAAGTGTAAATTTGACCACTATTTGATTTAAGTGATTAAATGGCTTAATGAATAAAGGTAAAGGGAATTAAATCGTAATTAAACCATTTAAGGATTTAGTGGACGGTTTTGGGCAACTAAAAGCATGAAATTTGGATGATTTTTAAATGGACAAAATGGTAATTTCATAATTAAATTAATTAAAAGAAACAAATGGCCAATATGCTATCATCTTTTTGGTTTTCTAAGAACACAACTGAAAACACCATGGAGTTAGGGATAAAGCTTTCGGCCTTGGTGAAATTTCATGCATGATAAGTAATTCTTACCCATTTTAAATAATTTTTATGTTTTTGAGATCGTTGCAATTAGGTTTAGCTAGCCCGTACCTTCATTTTTAAAACTACTAAATATTTTGAATGTTGCCATTGATAAACCTTTGTGATTTTAGATGTTAAATGATGAATTTGAGGTATTAGTTATTATTTATAAGTATTTGGTTAAGTGATTTTTGATGAATTTAACGATTAGGGTTTTAATTATTGAAATAGTAAAAATGCAAGGATTTGATGTGAAATTGTTGAAAAAATAGGCTGAAATGGAAGTTATGAATATTCAGATGGCATGGGTTTTCAATAAAAATGGTTAATTTTCTTGTATTAGGCTCAGGGACTAAATTGAATAAAAGTAAAATGTTGGGGGCAACTGTGTAAAAATGTCAAAAATTACTAAATTTTATAAAAAGAAGTAGTTTTACTATCTAAATTAATGAATTGAATGAAATTATTAATTTAGATCTAGAACGAGTGGGAAATCGAGGAGAAGGGGAAATTACCAAAGAGCCCTTGTACTTTATCATTTCTGGAATTTAGCCAGGTAAGTTTGTATGAACTATAATCACTTAAATGTTGATTAAATTGAATGTTTAATGTGTGGTTATATTGTAAATGAATCAATATATATGTTATTATGTAATTTATCATGTAATAAAATGATTGAAATCCAACAATGTTCGACGACTATCGAGTCCTGTTTGAACCTTAGGAATATATAGGATACAAATGACATGTCACTAGGGTTACGATGTTTCAAGTACTGGTCCTGAATGTCCTACCAATAGCTGAGGACCGGCATTTGTTGCGGATACTTGTCAGCTTGTGTGAGCAACATTGTGTAGCTAGCATTCCGACCGTCAACTTGTGTGACCATAGCTAGGTTACCATGTTCAAGGTGGTAGTCCTGAATGTCCTACCGATGGCTAAGTTCTGACATTAGCTGCAGATACTTGTCAGTTTGTGTGAGCGACATCATGTAGCTACATTCTGACTGTCAGCTTGTGTGAGCAGACCCTTTATGGCTCAAGTGAGCAATGATGAAAAGGAATGGTTTCGACCATATGTTTAGCACACTTTGTGTGAGCTTTCCCGTTAATCCAATATTAATCTAAATAGTTCAATGAAGGGAAGGAATGGTAAGCATTCAAATGACTTATATTATGAAAAATATGAAAAGGAATGAAAAGGGAATGTTAAATGAAAGTATGTCTATGTTCATGAAATAGTTGATTTCAAGTGAGATTATTCATGTTTAATGACTTATCTTATGTTAAATCAAGTGAATTATGAATTGATGCACTAACATGTGTTGTTAATAATGCTTGAGCTTGTGGTAAGCTATTGGTTGGATCATATTATGTTTACTTTTAAAGTTATGTATTGAAATGGTAAGTGTCCAAATGGAAATATGCTTATGTTCATGAAAGGGTGGTATGAATCAAAGTATGTATTATCTAATAAAATGGTTTATCATGTGAGTGATGTTTATGCTTATGTCTTGTATTATGTAAATGAAACAAGTAAGAAAGGGTAATGAAATGGTAAGTTTAGAGTTGAGATGTAATATGATGAAAATGGGATTGATGAGTTGAGTGATGTACTTATATGTGAGAATTTTACGTATGCTATGGATGAATTTACCTAGTTCATGAAAAAATATACTAATTAGTGAATTAATGTCGTTATTTAAGTTTATGTTAGGTAAATGAAATGGAAAGTAAGTAAATGGAAAGGTAATAAAGTAAATGGAGTGGTTCATAGTATTATGAAAAGGTTAATGATTGAGTAAGATGTTTTATAAATCATATTATATTAGGAATGAAAAATATATGTGATATTGATGAACTTACTCATTTATGAGTTGATGGTTATAAATTTTGATAAACTTTGTGAAATTGGTATAGGTTTATAATTACCCTATAAAGTTCATTATTAAAAATGAAATGTTATGTTTAAAGTTTATAAGAGCTTAGTAAGCATTCACTGCTTATGTGATTATCTTTCTCTTACCTTACAGATTATTGGAAGCTTGATTGGTTTGGAAGCTTGTCGGAGATCTATCACACTAGTCAGTGATTATATTGGTAGATTTTGATGTCTTGATCAAGGTTATAATGGCATGTGTAGGTGGACTTATGGTTTATTTTAGTTGATGAGTTTGGCATGTATATGCCATTTTGGTTGATGTAACATTGGTACTTTTGATGCCTTGTTGATGTGTGTTATTTTGACAATGTATTAATGCATGTGTGAATGGCTAAAATAGTAGGTGATGAATTAACCTCAACAGGGTCAAGTTATGGTATGCTTTGGAAAGGCTTTTAATAGATATGCATGATTGAAATATGGTATGTATATGTTGGTTGTTGGAACCATTTAGAAATGGCTAGATTTGTGTCATTTATATGGTTTTGATGCATATGAGAAATGGTCTAAATGGTAAGGTTATTTTGAAATGGCATGAATTTAATATGGTATGATTGATATTTGTTGATAAATGGTTAAATATGCACATGTTTAGGTATGTTGATGTAAGTTCTTGAGGTGCCTAAATGGCATATTGGTTGTATGGATTATAAGCCTATTCTATAGACCTTTTTATGCAGGTTTTGAGCATGTTTAGAAGCCTTGATCATATGTGCAAAAGTAATTAGGCTTATGCTTGGGAATGATGAAAGAAATGGCTTGATTTTAGCCATTTTCTTGTCCACATCGCCTAAGACACGAGCGTGTGTCTCAGCTATGTGACACACGGCCATCTGACACGACTGTGTGTCCCTTGTAGGTTTTAAAGGTTGCAAGTTAGGCAGTTACATAGCCTGGAAAATAGACTTGTGGCTTGGCCATGTGGCCCAAGTCAAAGAGTTACACGGGCAGGAACGTGGTCATTTGTCCCTATTTCGAATGTTACACTGCCTGAGACACGGGCATGTCTCAGCCGTGTGACCCCTGCAGTATGAAATTTTCTATCTTTTTCCTTAATTTTTTTATTTAGACCCGAATCATTTCTAAAGTATTTTTAAGGCCTCGAGGGCATGAATATGGGATAATATATTTATTTTCAAATGAATTATACCATGAATTAAGAAATGATTGAATGTGAATGTTTTTAAGTTATGCTTTTACGGTAATGCTACGTAACCCTATTTGGGTAATAGATACAGGTTAGGGGTGTTACATTTATGGCATGTCCAAAGACTGAAATGTTATTTAAATATCTATACCTTGAGGTATTTGTAATTGATTAGGATTTTAGTTTAGATATTTTTGTAATTTAATTACCACGTATTGTAGTTGTAGTTACTCGTTGTATGTACTTATATATTTTAGTTAGAAATTTTGTAATTAAGTAAGTTGCAATCATTTGAAAATTGTATAAGTAGATTAAGGTTGTGTCTGTATTCGTGTGGTAATACCCAAGATCCAGATCTAGTTAATTGTATTGGGTTGAAGGTGTTACAACCATTGATAAGCACAAGTTGATTAATAACTTTTTGGGAAACACTTAGGTTGATGACGAGGGGATTTACATCTTTGCATTAGTGCATGCATGATCAAATTGTAATAGATAAATGGTTTGATAGTTATGATTGTTTCTTATTTAGCTTAAGAAGCTACTGAAGGTCCGAGCAATCAAGGCAAAGGACCAGTAGAGTAGATTATGTCTTGAAGTTTCTGGTGAGTTCTTTCTTACATCCTTTGAGTTATGAAAATTCTATGATCCATGGGTTGTGTATGGTAAGTTGTCTTTACTGAATAAGGGTCAATATGTTTTGAATTGACATGTGAGTAATAAACCAATGTTGTATGCGTGAGCATCACCATGGTCAAGGTAAAAATATCAACCTCGTGCATGAGCCAGCACCAGACTATCTATGTAACAGCCTGGTTTTTGATTAAATCAAAACATTGGTTTCAGAACCACAAATCCGAGGTCAAAATTTTATTTATTATTCTTATTTTTTTTGTTTACAGAATGATAGTATGTATGTGTAAAAATTTCGTGAGCTAATTTTATCGTTTAATAGCTTAAATTGATAAAAACGACTAAATCGCGTAAAATGAAAAACTTGCATTCTAATTGTTAAGGTGTCTAATTGCTATGATTTATTAAATGAAAGGTCCTTATAATGTTATTAGACCATTGATAGTGGAATTTGACATAGATGGCCTTATATTTGATGATTGAAATATTTATTAATTAAGGTTAATTTAGTAAATTGTAAATTAAGTTTAATTTAACAAAACAAAAGCCATTTTCATGCTACCATCTTCTTCAATAGCCGAAAGTGAGGAAGAAAATAAGGGTTTTAAAGCTTTGAAGGTTCGGCCATTTTTGTCCAAGCATGTAAGTCCATTTTGACTCGATTTTTGATGATTTTTACGTTTTTAAGATCGTTACCTCGTTTTCTAGCTAGCCCGTGCCTTAATTTTCAAATTTGTTAATGATTTCATGAAGTGCCATTGATGAATATTTGAGATTTTAAATGTTTGACAATGGAAAATGACAATTTGTTGATAGATTTAAATGTTTTGTAAAGTGATTTTTGGTAAAAATGCATTTTAGGGATTTAATTGTGAAAAGTGTAAATTGAGGGGCTGAAATGTGAAATAAATGAAAGTTTAGGGCTGCTAAGAACCCAATAGAAATTTGACACTCATGAATTTAGAAAGAAATTGTGTAATTTGTGTTTTTATGTGTTAAGGAATAAATTGTAAAAATGTAGAATTTTAGGGGCTAAAGTGTAAAAATGCCCAAATATGTGTTTGTGGATTGAATTGAATGGTTTGATGGATAAGTGAGTTAATTTTGAATGTATATAGATCAAGAACGAAACAAATCAGATTTAGATCGAAAAAAATCAAAGGTTATCAAATAGTTGATCTAGTCTATTTATCCCGAATACAAAGTAAGTTCATATGCAGATAAATGGCCTTAATTGAATTATATATGTTTAATTTTCATTAAACTGCTATGAATGTTGAATGATCAAATAAGAGCAAGAATCGACAAGGTTACAATATACGAAAGTGCCGTACGAACTTTAGGAATAGTATAGGATATGAATGCCATGACATTAGGATTAACTAGATGTGATTATGTGTAAGACCACGTCTGGGACATTGGCATCATTATGCGGTTACGTGTATGACCATGTCTGGGACATTGACATCGTTATTTGATTTTGTGTAAGACCATAGACGGGCCATCGACATCGACTTGTGATAACATGTAAGACCATATTTGGGATATGGCATTGTAAGAGCTATATGTGATTTCCGAGTATCTTTAACAATTCCAAAAGGTTCAACGGGCAAAGTCAAGTCGAGAAAGAATGTGTGAATGAGTTAAGTGACTTAGGTACGTATGAGATCTATACAAGTATTAAAAAGGGAAGTAATTGATGAATTCACTTATGATATTGAATATGTATACATTGAGAAAAGGTTTGTGAGCTTATATGTGCTTACTCATAGTTTGCCTATGGATGGGAATGATGTTGATTCATGTGGTAATTTTATTTGTATATGGCTTACTAAGCTTTTAAATCTTACTTTGTGTGTTCTTTCCCTATTTTATAGATAATCAAAGCTAGCTCAGACTCGGGGATCATCAGGAACATCGTAACACTATCGATCAACTTGTTGGTACTTTTGTTGCTATGTAATTATGGTTTATAGCATGTGTAGGCAAGTGATATGATAATGTGTTTTGAGATATGATATTAGCCATGAGGTTTGCCTCATAAATGATGTAAATGTTTGTGCGTATTTGGCCATTTGGGTTGGCTTATTTTATGAGTTTGGTAAGTGAAATATGATATATATAAATGGCCTTTTGTTTTGGCATGTTTGTCATGGAAATTGTGATGACTTATTGGTATGATTTGAGGTTTAAAATAGATGATAAGATTTTGAGAAAAATGCATAGAGAAGATAGGTTAAATTGTTGGTAATGGCATATTGTTTTAGTATATTTTGGATTATGATTTGAGTACTAAAATGGATGGATTTTAAATGGCACGACTTGTTTGTGAAATAGCATGTTTTGGTTGCCTATAAAGGTATTGAAATGGTATGAAATGATCTGGGTTTGGTTTGCTTGAGGAGGGTGAGAAATGTGGCTTAAACCAAGCCTATTTGCACCCCACACGGTCGAGCACACAAGCGTGTGACTCGACTGTGTGTCTGCTATAATTTAATTAAACAAGTCAGTGAGTTACATGGCTTAGACACATGGGCGTGTCTACTGGCCGTGTGTGAACACAGGCTGGCACTTGGGTGTGTGGCCGATCGTGTGACCCAAGTCAGTATACCTTTCAGATTTCACATGGCAAAGGCACACGGGTGTGTTTCCAGGCGTTTAATGCAAGTCAATATGTATGCCCTATCTTTACACGGCTTGTGACACGTATGTATCTGCAGGCCGTGTGCCTCACACGGCCTGTTCACATAGGCATGTGATCCCTGTATGCATGACAATTTTATAAGTTTGCCATAATTTTCAAATGTTATCGATTTAGTCCCGAACCTCTTCCAGGCATGTTTTAAGGTCTTGTAGAGCCTTATAAGGGACAATGTGACTATATAGGATTGATTTTTATGTATTAATGAATTCTTGGATGAGAAATGCATGTTGTATGTTGTGATTTGATAGGTAATGCCTCGTAACCCTATTCTGGCGACGGATACAGGTTAGGGGTGTTACATTTTATGGGTGATCCATGTATGCATGACAAGTTAATAAGTTTGCCAAAATTTTCAAATGTTATCAGTTTAGTCCAGAACCTCTTCGAGGCTTGTTTTAAGGTCTCGTAGAGCCTTATAAGGGACAATGTGACTATGTTGGATTGATGTTTATGTATTAATGGATTCTTGAGAAATGTATGTTGTATGTTGTGATTTGATAGGTAATGCCTCATAACCCTATTCCGGTGACAGATACGGGTTAGGAGTGTTACATTTTATTGGTATTAGAGCTACAGTTTAGTCATTTTTAGGACTAACGTAGCGTGTCTGAGAGTCTAGCTATACATACCATATATACTCTACGATAGTGTGATGATTCCTGACAGCTTGAATTGTGTTTTTGAATAGTAATGGATTCCGAAAGAGCTGTAGCTGACGTTGTAGAAAGTAACGCACCTGCACCCACTCCCGCTCAAGGGACAGCGCCTACTAAATCTAGACCTGTGACGAGTAGCCACGAGGGAGAGGCTAAACAAGCCTTTTTTCCATATGATGAGTGAGTGGTTCACGGAGTTCGTTCGAATGAATCTGGCTGCTCAACAACCTCCACCCCCACCTATTCCTCAACAAAACCCTACTATTCCTCAAATTATAGATTTGACACGGTTGAACAAGCCATCAGTGGATAAGATTCGAAAACATGAGGCTGAACAGTTTCGGGCTATCGTTGATGATGATGCGAAGAGAGCTAAGTTCTGGCTCCAAAATACAATCTGAGTATTTGATGAATTGTCTTCTACTCCTGATGAATGTATCAAATGTGTTGTATCTTTGCTGAGAGATAATTCATGCCATTGGTGGAAAACGTTGATATCTGTGGTTCCTAGAGAACGGGTTAGGAGTTTTTCCAATCTAAATTTTGAAAGAAGTACATCAGTCAAAGATTCTTTGATTAGAAGCATAAAGAGTTTTTGGAGTTAAAATAAGGTCGAATGACTATCACTTAGTATGAAAGAGAATTCGTACAGTTAAGCAAGTATACCCAGAAATATGTTTCCACTGAAGAAGTCATGTGCAAACGATCTGTAGATAGATTGAATGAAGATATAAAATTAGTAGTTGGAATTCTAGAGTTGAAAGAATTTGTCGTTCTAGTTGAGAGGGCTTGTAAAGTCTAGGATCTTAGTAAAGAAAAGAGAAGGACAGATTCAGAAGCTAAAGTCTCGAGAAAAAGATCAATGAGTAAGCCGTATCAATCTTCATCGAAGAAATTTTAAGACTCATTTAATCTTTCTAATGCATCAGTGGGACATTCAAATAGAGATTGTGAAGGGCAACATTTGAGCTTTAAAGCTCTAGCTATCTCAATAGCTAGTGTCGAGAGTACAAAACCAAATCAACTCGAATGTAGATAGTGTGGAAAATGACATTTCAGTGATTGTAGATTGAATGATCGGGCTTTTTTTAAATGTGGATTATTAGATCATTTTATCAGAGATTGCCTAGAGTTAGTTGAAAAAGATAACGCTCAAAGTATGAGGTTGAATAATACTGCAGTTAGAGGGAGATCACTCAGATATGCTGGTAACGTGAGTGGTAGTTAGGGAGCGACAAAAGAATCTATTGTGAGGTCTGAGGCACGAGCACCTACCCGAGCTTATGCTATCTGTGCACAGGAAGAGGCATCTTTGCCAGACGTTATTACTGGTACTTTCACTCTCTATGATTCTAATGTGATTGCATTGATAGATCCAGGATCAACTCATTCTTATATATGTATGAATTTAGTATCCTGTAAGACTTTGCCTGTAGAGTCTACTAAATTTGTGATTAGAGTATCGAACCCTTTAAGAAAATGTGTTTTGGTTGACAAAGTCTGCAAGAACTGTACATTAATGAATCAGGATTTCTGTTTTCTGGCTAATCTGATGTTGTTGCCATTTGATGAATTTGATATGATTTTGGGTATGGATTGGCTAATGATGCATAATGCTATAGTGGATTGTAGATGAAAGACGATTTAAATGAAATGTCAAAACAATGAGATTATTAGAGTTGAATCTAATGATTTGAATAGTTTGCTAGCTGTAATTTCGTCCATGTTAGCTCAAAAATTTGTGAGAAAGGGGTATGAAGCTTATCTTGCTTATGTACTTGATACGAAAGTGATAGAAACAAAGATTGAATCAGTACCAATTGTGTGCAAGTATCAAGATGTATTTTTCGAAGAGTTACCGGGTTTACCACCTATCAGAGAAGTTGAGTTTGGTATTGAATTAGTACCGGGTACAATACAGATATCGATAGCTCCATACAAAATGACTCGTACAGAGTTAAAAGAATTGAAAGCTTAGTTGCAAGAGTTGACAGATAAAGGTTTTGCTAGACCAAGTTTTTCGCCTTGGGGTGCTCCCGTGTTGTTTGTGAAAAAGAAAGATGGCACAATGAGAATGTGTATTGACTATAGACAGCTAAATAAAGTGACTATAATGTATTAACTATAGATAGATGAATAAAGTGACTATAAAGAACAAATACACTCTACCATAGATTGATGATTTGTTTGATCAGTTAAAAGGGGCAACAATGTTTTCAAAAATCGATTTGAGATCGGGTTATTACCAGTTGCAAGTTAAAGAATCTGATGTGCCAAAAACTGCATTTAAAACAAGGTATGGACATTATGAATTTTTGGTTATGCCTTTCGGACTAACGAATACACCTGCTATTTTTATGGACTTGATGAACTAGATTTTTAGGCAGTATTTAGATCAATTCATAGTTGTGTTTATTGATGATATCTTGATTTACTCTCAAGATGAATCTAAACATGCCGAGCATTTGAGAATTGTGTTACAAACTTTGAGAAATAAATAGTTGTTTGCAAAGTTTAGCAAATGTGAGTTTTGGCTACGAGAGGTTGGATTTTGAGACATATTGTTTTAGTTGATGGTATATGGGTTGATCTGAGCAAAATTTTTGCAATAATAGATTGGAAGCCTCCGAGAAATGTATCTGAAGTCCGTAGTTTTCTAGGACTAGCTGGTTATTATAGATGATTTGTGAAAGGTTTCTTGATGATTGCAACTCCTGTGACATGATTACTTCAAAAATATGTAAAGTTTGAATGGTCAGAAAAGTGTCAACAGAGCTTCGAACAGTTGAAAGTACTATTGACAGAGGCACCAGTGTTAGTTCAGCCTGAGTCAGGTAAAGAATTTATAGTTTTCAGTGATGCATCGTTAAATGGCTTGGGTTGTATTTTTATGCAGGAAGGAAAAGTTATAGCTTATGCCTCGAGACAATTGAAGCTGCATGAAAAGAATTACCCGGCGCACGACCTTGAATTAGCCGCGATAGTGGTTGCATTGAAAATTTGTCGTCATTACTTGTTTGGTGAGAAATGCCATATTTTTACTGACCACAAAAACTTGAAATATTTAATGACTCAGAAAGACTTGAATTTGCGACAGCGGAGATGGTTAGAATTGTTAAAAGACTATGAATTATTAATTGAATATCATCCGAGGAAAGCAAACGTAGTTGCTGATGCTTTGAGTTGAAAGTCTTTATTTACTTTACGAGCTTTGAACACACAATTAGCTTTGTCTAACGATGGTTCGATATTAGCTGAGTTGAAAGTGAGACCATTGTTTCTACAACAGATATGTGAAGCTCAAAAATTTGATAATGAACTGCAAGAAAAACAAATTCAGTGTGAGTCAATTTCTGATTCAGAGTTTCAAGTTGATTCCGATGATTGTTTGAGATTTAGAGATCGAATATGTGTTTTGAGAAACTCAGAGTTGATTCAGATGATTTTGAACGAAGCACATAGTAATTATTTACCAATACACCTGGGAAGCATGAACATGTATAATGATTTGAAACAGTTTTATTGGTGGCATGGCATGAAACGAGATATCTCAGAATTTGTTTCGAAATGTTTGATTTGTCAGCAAGTCAAAGCTGAGCATCAAGTGTCGTCAGGTTTATTACAGCCTATCATGATTCCTGAGTGGAAATGGGATAGAGTAACTATGGATTTTGTTTTGGGTTTGCCCTTAACTCCGAGAAAGAAAGATGCAATCTGGGTTGTTGTTGATAGATTAACGAAATTTACGCATTTCATTCCATTGTGTACATACTATTCACTCGATAGATTCCTTGAGCTATATATTTCTGATGTTGTGAAATTGCACGGAGTGCCTACCTCTATTGTTTCGAATAGAGATCCGAGATTCACTTCATGATTTTGGAAGAAACTGCACGAGGCATTGGGTACAAAGTTACATATCAGTACCGCATTTCACCTACAGACGGATGGTCAATCCGAGCGATTTATTTAGATACTTGAAGATATGTTACGTTGTTGGATTCTCGAGTTTGGGGGTAACTGGGAGAAACATTTACCGCTGATTGAATTTGCTTATAATAATAGCTGTTAATCGAGTATAAAAATGGCACCTTACGAAGCTTTATATGGTTGTAAATGTCAAACACCGTTGTATTGGACTGAACTAAGCAAGAATAAGATTCACAAAATTGATCTAATCAGGGAAACAAAAGAAAAAGTGAAAGTAATTCATGATACTTTGAAAGCAACATCAGATCGACAGAAATCTTACGCAGACTTGAAATGGAAAGATATTGAGTTTCAGATCAGGGACAAGTGTCACTGTGGAAAAAGATATTGAGATTTGGTGGAAAAGGGACATGGAGTCTACAATTCATTGGGCCGTATAAGATTATCGAGCAAGTCAGACCAGTTGCGTATCGACTATATTTACCTTCTGAGTTAGAGAAAATACATAATGTATTTCACGTATCGATGCTTCGACGATACCGATCCGACCCTACACATGTCATTTCCCTGACTGAGGTTGAAATTCAATCAAAATATGTCTTATATTGAAGAACCGATTCGAATTCTAGCTCGTGAAATCAAAGAGTTGAGAAATAAGAAAATTACATTACTAAAAGTATTATGGCATCGACACGGGGTTGAAGAAGCTACGTGGGAACCTAAGGATGCTATGAGAAATCAATACCCTAACCTATTCACTGGTAAGATTTTCGGTGATGGAAATCCTTAGGGGGAGAGTTGTAATAGCCCTTTTTTTACTAAATTGGAATAGTGGTTTCAGAAACACAAATCCGAGGTTAATAAAATATTTTTTTATTATTTTTGGTGTTTATAGCATGATAGTATGTGTGTGTAAAAATTTCGTGAGCTAATTTTATCGTTTAGTAGCTCAATTTGATAAAAAAGACTAAATTGCGTAAAATGCAAAACTTACATTCTAATTGTTAAGGTGTCTAATAGCTATGATTTATTAAATGAAAGGTCCTTATAATGTTATTAGACCATTGATAGTGGAATTTGACATAGATGGCCCTATATTTGATGATTCAAATGTTTATTAATTAAGGTTAATTTAGTAAATTGTAAATTATGTTTAATTTAACAAAACAATAGCCATTTTCATGCTATCATCTTCTTCAATAGCTGAATCTGAGGAAGAAAATAAGGGTTTTAAAGCTTTGAAGGTTCGCTTATTGTTTTTCAAGCATGTAAGTCCATTTTGACTCGGTTTTTGAGATAGTTGCTTGGTATTCTAGCTAGCTCGTGCCTTAACTTTTGAATTTTTTCATGATTTTGTGAAGTGCCATTGATGAATACTTGAGCTTTTGAATGTTCGATAATCGAAAATAACAATTTGTTGATAGATTTAAATGTTTTGTAAAGTTAGTTTTGGTAAAAATGCATTTTAAGGATTTAATTGTAAAAAGTGTAATTTGAGGGGTTGAAATGTAAAATAAATGAAAGTTTAGGGCTGCTAAAGACCCTATAGAAATTCGACACTCATGAATTTAGAAAGAAATTGTGTAATTTGTGTTTTTATGGGTTAAGGACTAAATTGTAAAAATATGGAATTTTAGGTGCTAAAGTGTAAAAATACCCAAATATGTGTTTGTGGACTAAATTGAATGATTTGATGGATAAATGAGTTAATTTTGAATGTATATAGATCAAGAACGAAAGAAATCGGATTTAGGTTAGGGAAAATCAAAGGTTATCAAATAGTCGATCCAATCAATTTATCCCAAATACAAGGTAAGTTCATATGCAAATAAATGGCTTTAAATTGAATTATATATGTTTAATTGTCATTGAACTTCTATGAATATTAAATGATCAAATACGAGCAACAATTGACAATGTTACAATATAAGAAAGTCTCGTATGAACTTTAGGAATAGTATAGGATACAAATGTCATGACATTAGGATTAACGAGATGTGATTATGTGTAAGACCATGTCTAGGACATTGGCATCATTATGTGATTACGTGTAAGACCATGTCTGGGACATTGGCATCGTTATTTGATTTTGTGTAAGACCATAGCTGGGCTATCGGCATCGATATGTGATAACATGTAAGACTATATTTGGGATATGTCATTGTAAGAGGTATATGCGATTTTCGAGTATCCTTAACAATTCCAAAAGGATCAACGGGCAAAGTCAAGTCGAGAATGAATGTGTGAATGAGTTAAATGACTCAAGTATGTATAAGATTCATACAAGTATTGAAAAGGGAAGTATTTGATGAATTCACTTACGATATTGACTATGTATACATTGAGAAAGGTTTGTAAGCTTATATGTGCTTACTCATAGTTTGCCTATGGATGGGAATGATGTTGATTCATGTGCTAATTTTATTTGTATATGGCTTACTAAGCTTTTAAAGCTTACATTGTGTGTTCTTTCCCTGTTTTGTAGATAATCGAAGCTAGCTTGGACTCGGGGATCATTAGGAACATCGTCACACTATCGATCAACTTGTTGGTACTTTTTTTGCTATGTAATTATGGTATATCACATGTATAGGCTAGTGATATGATAATGTGTTTTGAGATATGATATTAGCCATGAGATTTGGCTCAGAAATGATGTAAACGTTGGTTTGTATTTGGCCATTTGGGTTGGCATGTTTTTCATGCAAGTTGTTTTGATTAGATGTTGAGAAAAATGCATAGAGAATATAGGTGAAATTGTTGGTAATGGCATATTGTTTTAGTATGTTTTGGATTATGATTTGAGTAGTAAAATGGATGGATTTTAAATGGCATGATTTGCATGTGAAATAGCATGTTTTGGTTGCCTATTAATGTATTGAAATGGTATGAAATAATGTGGTTTTTGTTTGCTTGAGGAGGGTGAGAAATGTGGCTTAAACCAAGCCTATTTGCGCCCCACACATTTGAGCACATAGGCATGTGACTCGACCATGTATCTGCTTTAACTTAATTAAACAAGCCAGTGAGTTACACGGCTTAGACACACAGGCATGTCTACTGGTCGTGTATGACACACGGGCTGTGTAACATCCCAAAATAGGGCCTAGTCAGAATAGTGGTTTTGGGACCACAAATCTAATGTTAAAATATTAGTTTTATGATTGCTATGAGGTTTAGAATATGAATATATGCATGTGTTAAAGTTTCATAAAGAAATTATAAGTATAAGCTGTCCAATTGGAAATTAGGGACCAAATTGAATAAGTTGTAAAATTTGTGTTCTAGAAACAATTTATATGAAATTGCTTTGGATTATTAATTAAGAGGTCTTAAAGAGCAATTTGCCCAATTTCTAAGTTATTGGAAAAAAATAGGCTTGTATGGAAAAATTTGAAGGAAAGGCATTAAGGGCATTTTGGTCATTTGGTATATTAATGAAATAAAATGGAAAAATAAGCCCAAAACTAGCTCATTCTCCCCATCTTGCTGCCAAAAATTAGGGTTCTCCATAGCTAGGGTTTTCAAGCTTTCCAAGCTCCATAGTAAGTGCTCTCAAACCCCGTTTTTAATGTTCTTCGTATTTTTGAAATCCCAGTAACTTGCTCTCTCTATTTCTACCCATATTTCATGCTAGGGTTCATGTTTAGAAATTTACCCATGCATGAGAAGCTTATGTTTTGATGTTTTATGTTGGGATATGAGAGTTTAAAGGATGATAAACAACTTTTACTAAGTAGATTTTCATGAAAAGGGCTTTAAGGACTATTTTGTAAAAATTGTAGAAATGGTTAGAAAAACGTGAAATGAAGGAAAATATGGGCTGTTGTGAGTATGAAAAATATTTTGATAGGCTTGGGTAACCAAGAAATCCCATTCATTGCATTATCCAAGCCTAAGGCCTAAATTTTAAATATATGAAACTATAGGGGTAAAATAGTGTAACGCCCTAAAAAATTAGGTATTTATTTTTGTATGTTTGTTGTACAAAAGTATGCTTGCTTTGATGGTTGAGTGTCCTGAGGAATGTTGGACGGGTCCTGAGTTCAAGCTTTACCTTGTACAAACTTTTGGTTTTGGCCTGAATAAACCCTGTCTTCTGGTGGTAGAATTCTTAAATAAATATGGGAAGGGTGTGTCACAAAAAGATGGTTGGTTCAGGGGATAAAGGCGTGTTATTACTGCTAGTAGGTCTTGAGTTCAAGCCCTGTTGCGCAACTGGGTGTTCTTTTTGCTGCTATGCCATGTAAGAGATTGAGTGATAGTGGGATTCTGATACTCATGGGTGGTTGAGAGTGTAGAGGGGAGTAGGAAGTTTGTAGGCGAATCCTAGGAGGGTTTATGGGAGAGATTGTAACGCCTCGAATTTGGGCCTAGAAGTATTTGGCCTTGAGTATGGGTCCGTAAGGAGGTTGTATATAAGTATTTAATTGTGAGCCAGGAAATGACACAATTAAAAGTCTACTCAAGTGGTTAAGGGTCCTGAGAGGAGTTGGAAAAGTCTTGGGTTCAAACCTGGGATTTAGCAAAAATTTTGGTTTTAAGTGAATAAAACCCTGGATGCTTAGATAAAGGCCTTTTAAATTATTGTGTTAAAAAAATGACATAAGGAAGCTTGTGGTCTAGTGGTTATGGCGTCATTTAAGGTTGCAAGGGAGCATGGATTCAAGTCTTGGCTCTTGCAAAGGAACCTAGACTTTGGCCTATAGACCTTATAATTAATTGAGGATAAAATATGACACAGAAAGAGCCCGTGGCGGAGTGGCAAGGTGGCGTGTTGTGTAACTATGAGGTTTGAGGTTCAAGTCTTGGGATGCGCAATGGAGTATTTATTTTGCTATTTGAGTTGTGTTGGAGGTGGAGTTGGACTGAGACTCTATGGTTTAAGTGGTCATAAGAATTTGAATTGAATTTTAATGGGAAGTTGGAGTGATTTGTGAAGGAAATCAAGGAGAGGATTACGGAGGGATTTTAGGAGAGGAAAGGGGAGTTTGAGAGTGGGGAAGCTTGTGCCGATTTTGCTTGGGGGAAAGCTCATAATTTTGGCTTTGGGGAAAGGAGTGTTCATTTCGACAATTGAGAGCCTTTTGGGGGATCTTTCTAGTTTTATTTTGTTTTCCTATTTTTTATGTTTTCTCGACAATTACTCTTCTTGTGTGCTGTGCATTTTTGGGTTAAAACCGAGGTGACCATTTGCTGTACACTTCTCATCTTTCTCTCTTCTTTGTCCCCTCTTCTCTAAAGCCGAATACTCCTTTTCCCAATTTCATTCTTCCTACTCCTCTGTTCTTTGGCAAGCTGAATCTTTCCCTCACTTTCTTTGTTGGTCGAATATCTTAAGTAGTGTTCACTTCTTCTTCTTCTTTGTTCTCCAAACCAATTACCCTTTGTCTCTGAGCAGCCGAAATTGTCAAGGACTGGTTATCTTCTCCCTTCTCTTCTTATATTTCCCTTGGGGCTGAATTCTGATTGCTCTTCTCACTCGTAGTTGAATCTCCCTGCATTGATTAAGGGGTGTTAGTGCAGGCCGAATACAGTTACCAACCTTTTTGGTTCCACGTGTCGGTAAGTGGTCTCACTTGGTTCATTATATTCACATATATGGTATGGGTTAACATGATACAGTTGTAATGCAGAGTTCATCAAGGATCTAGAAGTTCTTTCTAACTAGCGGTATAAAGCAGATAAACCATCTTCGTCTTACCGCAGTAGGTAATAATTACTGTTGGGATATAAGGGTTGTGAGAGGGTATTAACTTTATTGCATATTGACTTATTATTCACCGTGTTTACTTGAAGGTTGTGGTACTCGTAGACTTGTATCGGTCTTTGCAACCAGGTGTGTAGTCGTTCACCACTCAATTACTATCAAAGCCAAAAGAGGTGTGTAATCACACCCCTGTTTAATTGTGATTCGGCAAAAGCTAAAAAGTTGAAATGCCGAAACACCGGTATTCGAGGCTTCACGAGTGTGCGAACACATGTGGGCGATCCGAACCCACAAAGCTTGGCCGATAGGCTGTAGAGGTCGCCACGAGCACTCTCGTGGACTTGGGCCTCGATAGGCCTCGATGGGCCCGTGGGCCCGCTTGTGTAAATTTCACTATAAGTGAGAAGTAGTTGGGCTTGTCATGTCCTATACATGACATAGGCCGTTCTGGGCCACGTTGGGCTGAAATGGGCCGTGTGGGCCCAATGGGCTCCTAGGCCCACACAGATAAAATCTGTGGTAAGTGACAAATAATGAACTAGGCTATGGTGTTCGTATAGTCGTGACTGAAATCGGGCTAAATAGGCCATACGAGCGTGTGGGCACACTTGGGTCGAGTAATGCGCCTTGGGCCCATTTACACCGTTTTGACCATCTAGGTTACCTGAGTCGCTCGAGGTGACAGTAGACCATCTCTGGGACCCTAAAATTAGTAAAATGACCAAAATACCCCTAAAGGGTAAAATGACTGTTTTTCCCTTCGAGGGTAAATGACTGATTTTTCTGTGATTTGTATGACTAATTTTGGGCATGACATTCTGCATACATGACATACTACTTGGGATTGGGATATTGTTATGGAGGAAGAAACCATATTGGTGGTTGTGCCACATATTATGATATTAGTAGCTTTGTTGCGACTCTAGCTAGTGCCGCAACCAGTGCTGACACTGTAAGTGTAGGAATGGCGTGGGTGATTTATTCCCCACAAGTAGTGTAGGGTTGGATGGGTTATCATGCATTATTCATGTGGGTTTGATTCTGATATGGGCTAGGCCCAACCGATAGTGATTCTGAGAAGGGCTAGGCCCAATTGATACTGTGATGGGTTGAGACCCAAATGTTAATGAATCAGGCTTTGGGCCCACATATATTCTGAATTGGACTGTATTGTTACTAGATAGGGCTCAAGCCTAGAAGGGATCTAAATTCTATTTTTGACTAACTGTTTGGATGCTAGGGGATTACACACTGAGTTTTCGTAAACTTACCCCGTTTATCAACTGTGCAGGTAATCCCCAACAATAGGTGGAACGGTGCTGCGAGGGACTCAGAGATGGCCACACACACTGCTTACATTTTTAGATTTTTTTATTTACTGTTGAGTATTTTTAATTTTGTAATAAGGCCTCTCTTAATTTCTGGTTTTTATTTTAAACTTTGGGATTTTATTTACTATGTTTTATATTTTAGAAGTAGATCGTGGTTTTCCAAAACAATAACTGTTTTCAAAACAATACATTTTCACAACTTAACTTTTAAACATCATGTTTTTGTAAATCGACTATTTTAAATTAAGCTTCCACAACAAACACCATTTTAAATAGGAATAACTTTCCAGTAAACCACGTTTGGCAAAATAAACCAACGTAAACTGAGGTTTTCACAGGTTTTAAAAGGGCCAGAGGTTTTTAAATAGTAAGAAGGGTTTCCAATGAAAACATGGTTTTCATAAAACACTTCAATGTGAGACACCAGATTCGGCCTTAACGTCTAGGTCGGGTTTAGGGTGTTACAGAGATTTTAGGAGAAAATAAGGGAAGTTATGGTGTGAGGTAGTAGCATGCCAAAAGTGGGAAGTTTATTGTGCAAATTTAGTCACTTTTGCTCTTATTGCCGAAATAGTGTTGGGAGTTTTGGCTTTTCATTTCAGAAAGAATTACCTCCTTCGTTGTTTTCTTTTTGGGTATTGCTTGTTTGGTGGCAAATTATCACTTGTGCCATTCGGATATTTTTGTTTTGCTCTCCTATATCATGTTTGGCTTGGTCGACTTCTTCTCTCTTCCTTATCTTTCTCCTCTTGAATATCACTGTTATTCTTTGCTTTGCTTACATTCAGTTTTGTGTGCTGAACACTCTCTTGTAGCCGAATATCCATCAACCTTCTTTTTAGTCTTCATTTCCATTTCTCTTCTACTTTCCCTTTCTCTTGAGCCTTGGTGGTTTACCCTCCCATTTCTCTCTAGTTTCGGTTCTCTCTCCCTTTCACTCAATCACTTTTTCATTGGCTATAATTGGTTGGTAAGTCTCTGTTGTCTCTGCTTTTCAATTAGTCTCTCTTTTCCTCTCTAAGTGCTAATTTCTATCACTTCTCTCTTTGGTCATGATGATTTTTTTTTCGGGTTGTAGTATTACTCGTGGAGTGTGGGAGTTCACTTAGATACCAAGAACGATCAGAATCTTCCTCTCGTCTCTCATTCTATGGTAACACAATTCGTTGGCATTTAATTGAACTGAGGCATTTTGGTTTGGGGTTCTTGATCTTGGCCGAATATACCTGTTTATGTTTCTTTTGGTTATTATACGATGTTCAACCCTTATGTAAGCAATTTGTTAATGGGTTTGTTTGGCATGTAGATAATCATCAAGTGTCTGATATCAACTTTCGTCAGCATTCTAAGCGGGAATAAACTGCGCTTGTTCAAGAAAGGCGTTAGTAAGTAGTCTTTTGGAACAAGTTTCAATTTGGGTTTCTTATAAACACATATGTTAGTTTTTAATCAAAGTTTCCATTGTGCTAGGTGGAGTGCACGTGGGCTAATTCGCTCGTTTTCGCAACCAGGTGTGTGATCACACTGCTTTTAGCATAAATCGACAAAAGCCGGAAATGTACGACTGTTGACACTACTCAAGCATATGCTCGCTCGTGTGGTGAGCCGAATGTAGAAACTGTAGGCATTCGATCGTAGAGGCCCCCATGAGTGATTCCATGGGCTTGGCCCGAACTTGGCCACGATGGACAGAAATGGCGTGTGGGACCCACGGGCTCGTGGGCCCCGCACGGGCAAATTGCACTAATATGTAGAGATTATTAGGCCGGCTTCGTAGTGTTCATGGCCAAGGCCATTATTTGGGTTTATCGAGCCATACGAGCGCGTGGGCCCACATAGGCCGTATAATGGGCTTCGACTAGTATTCGTTGTTTTAACTGTAAAGGTTGCACGGGTCGTACGAGACGACTGTGGAACTATCATTAGGCCGATAAGTATACCTAGACCCTAATCTATGATATGACTGTTATACCCCTATGAGGTGAATGACAGATATACCCCTATGTGATGTATGATTGTTAGAGCAAGCTATTTTTACTGTATGTACATTTATATTATGTTGCATTGCATAGGGTGGGATATTTATGATATTGGAGGAAGTGTACTGAAAGGCTATAAGCCTATTACTGGCAGCTCTGCTGCAAATACTAATAGTGCTGCAACCGGTGCTATATTCTGGAGTGTAGGGATAGGTGGGTCAATTTTATCCCCACATGGAGTGTATGGCTGGACGGAGTGGAGTGTAGAGGATGGTTGGGTAGGATCTTTGTATGCATTACTAATACTGTACTGAATTGGGCTAAGGCCCACTCTAACATTGTTACTATAATGGGCTAAGGCCTACACTGATATTGCCACTAAGAAGGGCTTAGGCCCAGACTTTATGTACTGCTTGAGTTATTGTTCGTAAATAGGGATTACACACTGAGTTTTCATAACTCACCTTTCTGCTTATTTGCACAGGTAATCCTTAGGCGGGATAGTGCTGCGAGGGACTCGGAGATGGCCACACCAATAGTTACAATTTTGTATCTGCCTTTTTAATAAAAGTGGATTTTATCTGGGAAAATTTATGTAATAAGGACGCTTTAAGTTTTATTTTTATTTGGGAATTTATTTAAATTGGTTTATATCTGATAGCATAAGACTCAGGTTTTTCAAAAGATAAATGATTTTCAACAACCACGCTACGCAACTTGTTTTAAAAGGTTTTAGAAATGTTGTTTTTAAAAGTGTAATAACAATTTAATATGACAATGTTTTGCTAAACCAACCTATGTTCTAACAATAAACAAGATATAATAACTACTCTTAAAAATCGCAATGAGGTTTTAATACAAATCGATCGTTACAATGGAACTTCATTTTTCAAAAACACACTTTAATGTGACATCACATATTCGACCATAACGTCTAGGCTGGGTTTAGGGTGCTACATTTAGTGCTGTCAGAGCCGGGTTGCAAAACTCGGCTGTGGATTTGGGTTTTTCCTAAAATGTAAATTTTTAAAGGGACTGTTTTAGATAGTAGAAAAAAAATTTTTGAAGTGATACTTCTGAATGTGTGATCGACCGAGTCTCCAGCGCCGAACCTGTAAGTTCTCTAAAACTACTGATTGATTTAACTGAAATACTGGGAATATCGTAGATAATAGACTATACTGAAACATTGGTTAGGGTAACCTAAAACTGTAGTAAGACTACAATCTACGAAAACAAACAACTCTAAATTATTGATATTATTTTTTTCATAAAATATCCGTTAATAAACACTGGAATTGTAAAACTGATGCATAAAAATGCTAATACTGCTAATACGCAAATCGAAAATAAGCACCAAAGGTACTCGTGGAAGAGGTACAAGAGGTCGTGGCGGAGGCCGTGGAGGTGCTCGGGCTGGGTCTTTGTCATCGGGCCATATGCCTAACGTTGAGGCAAGAGAGACACCGGCTTCACCTTTGACTGAGACTGGGTCACACGATCGTGCAGCTGGGGATGACGCATTGTCCCAAGTGATGTTATGAATTTTGGAAAGGGTCGTTGGGCCTAATACTGGCACAGTGGGTCGTGGGTCGGTAACGGAACGACTCAGGTCAAATGGGGCTGAGATCTTTAGGGGTATCGTTGGAGTTGCCCTTAATGTGGCCGAATATTTTATTGAGGCTATAGATAGGATTATGGATGACCTTGACTACACCGTAGAGCAGAAACTAAAAGGTGTAGTATCGTTGTTGCGAGATAAAGCCTATCAGTAGTGGATTACTGTGAAAGAGGGTACTCAGCCCAATCGATTAACTTGGGAGTTTTTGAAGAATGCATTCCAAGGAAAATATGTGGGCACTAGTTATGTGGATGCCCGCAGGAGGGAGTTTCTGAGTCTCACCAAAGGGGATAAGTCCGTGGCTGAATATAAGGCGAAATTTTTGTGATTGAGCCGCTATGCGCGAGGCATGGTGGGAACTGAGTATGAGCGCTGCGTGCATTTTGAGGATGGCTTCAGAGATGATCTACGAGTGTTGATAGCTCCACAAAGGGAGTGAGATTTTGTTATGTTAGTAGAAATGGTGAAGATCGCCGAGGATGTGAATTTCACTGAGCACCAGAATCGTGAATCAGACAGGGGAAGGAACAAGAGGGTTTGGGAGCCCTCATGTTCAGCTTTGAGGCCTAAAAAATAGGCCAGAGTTGATGGGCCAATTGGAGTTGGGCTTCTTGTTGCCACTTTTGGGTCACAGCCTTGTACTGTTTGTAGGAAGCGCCATCAAAGCGAATGCTGGGTACAGATAGGGGCATGTTTGAGGTGCTGATCTATAGAGCACCGTATCAGGGATTGTCCACAGAGGCCCGATCATATGCAAGCTACTGGTATGGATACTATTCAGCCCTAGAAAGGTTTTCAGTAGCCACTGAGAGGTCGTGGTTAGGCCAGGGGTGGAAACGGTATGGACCGTGGTCGTAGGGCATCGGGCAGAGGTGCGGGACGTACTGAGGTGAGGTAGCCAGCACTAGTTTATGCTGCACATCGTTCAGAGGATAGAGACGCTCCAGATGCTATTACGTGTACTTTTTTTATTCATAATGTACCTTATACTGCATTGATTGATGTTGGATCTACGCACTCTTATATAGCATGCACTGTGTCTGAGACTTTGGGTATAATGGTTGAAAACTCTACGAGTGATTTTACCATGTTGAGTCCATTAGGACAGTCTGTGAGTGTGAATAAACTGTTTAAGGATGTACCTTTAGAGGTTAAAGGAATGATCTTTTTACCGGACTTAATGGAACTTCCTTTTGGAGAATTCGACATAATATTAGGCATGGACTGGCTGGTTAAGCATCAAGAGAATTTGGACTGTGCTGCAAAGCGGTTGGTACTGAAAATTGAAAAGGGTGATGAGATAATTGTGATTGAAGAGCATCAGAATTATCTATCAAATGTGATTTCTGCGCTTAGAGCTGAGACGTTTGTTCGTAAGGGTTGTGAGGCATATTTAGCCTACGATAGTGCTTCGAGTTCAGAGGTTTCGTATGTGAAAGATATCAGAATAGTTAAGGACTTTCCGGACATCTTTCCTGATGAGCTATCTGGGTTACCTTCAAGCTGAGAAGTTGGATTTGGGACTGAGCTTTTACCTGGTACAGCTCTGGTGTCCATTGCCCATTATAGAATGGCACCGAAGGAGCTTGAGGAGCTTAAAGCACAGATTCAAGAGTTGCTGGATCGAGGGTTTATTCGCCCTAGTGTATCTCCGTGGGGAGCACCGGTTTTATTTGTGAAGAAGGATGGAACCATGCATATGTGCATTGATTAGCGGTAACTAAACAAATTGACTATCAAGAATAAGTACCCTATACAGAGGATTGACGATCTATTTGACCAGTTTTGAGGGGCCTCGGTCTTCTCCAAGATTGATCTCCGATCGGGGTACCATCAACTGAGGGTCAGGGAGATTGATGTTTACAAGACAACCTTTAGGACTCGTTACGATCATTACGAGTTTCTAGTGATGCCATTTGGACTGACTAAAGCACCAACAGCTTTTATGAATCTGATGAACCGAGTGTTCCAGCCCTATCTGGATTAATTTATAGTGGTATTTATAGATGACATTCTGGTGTATTCGAGGACTGAGGATGAACATGATGCACATCTCTGTGTTGTTCTGCAAATATGGAGGGACAAACAATTTTATGTTAAATTTAGTAAGTGTGAATTCTGGCTTCAAGTAGTAACTTTGTTGGGTCATGTGGTGTCTGCTGAGGGGATTAGGGTTGATCCTCGAAAAATTGAAACGGATCTGGATTGGAAGCAACCTAAGTCAGTATCTAAGATTCGAAGTTTTTTGGAATTGGCATGGTATTATAGATGATTTGTTGAGGGGCTTTCGTTAATTGCTGCACCTATAACTAAGTTGTTGCGTAAAGGGATACCGTTTAACTGGAGTGATAAGAAGCAGGAAAGTTTTGAAAAACTTAAGAAAGTTCTGACTGAGGCCTCTGTCTTGATACAGCCAGAATCTGGGAAGGAATTCACCGTCTATAGTGATGCATCACATGTTGGCTTAGGATGTGTGCTGATGCAAGAGGGTAAGATAGTGACATATGCATCTGGTCAACTTAAGACGCATGAAGCGAACTACCCGACACATGATTTGGAGTTGGTTGCAGTGGTATTCGCACTGAAGATTTTGAGGCATTACTTGTACGGTGAGAAGTGTATCATTTACACAGATCACAAAAGCCTTAAGTATCTTCTCACTCAGAGGGAGCTAAACCTCAGACAGCGTAGGTGAATTGAGCTGCTTAAGGATTATGACTGTTCGATTGAATACCATCCTAGTAAGGCTAATGTGGTAGCTGATGCAATGAACCATAGGGCTGTTACTGATTTGAGGGCGATGTTTGCTCGTCTCAGTTTATTCGGCGATGGTACTTTACTAGCTGAACTTCAAGTTAAACCGAGCTGGATTGAACAGATTAAGGGTAAGCAATTGGATGATGAGTCGTTGGGCTCTCATTTCCGTAAGTTAGAGAGTGGGGAAACTTCAGATTTTGGGCTAAATAATGAAGGGGTACTTTGTTTCCGTGGGAGAATATGTGTACCGAAAGATGTTAATCTGAGGCAGGCTATACTACAAGAAGCGTATAGTAGCCCATTCGCTATGCATCCTGGCAGGAATAAGATGTATTGAGACCTTCGGGAATTATATTGGTGGCTAGGTCTTAAGCGGGAAGTTACTGATTTTGTGAGTAAATGCCTTACTTGCCAGTAGGTTAAGGCATAGCACCAGTTGCCTTCAAGGTTACTTCAGCCAGTTAAGATTTCATTTTGGAAGTAGGAGAGAGTGACTATGGACTTTGTTAGTGATCTGCCCTTAACGCCTACTAAGAAGGATTCAGTATGGGTTAGTATAGATTGACTGACGAAATCTGCCCACTTCATACCTGTTCGTAGTGATTACTCGTTGCAGAAACTGGCTAAGCTGTATGTGTCTGAGATAGTGTGACTGCATGGGGTACCGATTTCTATAATATCCGATAGAGATCCGCGTTTCACGTCTCGATTTTAAAAGAAGTTACACGAGGCATTAGGTACAAGTTTGGACTTCAGTACTACGTTCCATTGTTAGACAGACGGTCAGTTATAGAGGGTGATTTAGATACTGGAGGACATGTTAAAGAGTTGTGTGATTAACTTCCGGGGCAACTGGGAGGATTACTTGCCGTTGGCAGAATTTGCATACAATAATAGCTACCAATCCAGCATACAGATGGCACCTTATAAAGCATTATATGGTCGTAAGTGTCGTACTCCTACGTGTTGGACTGAGTTGAGCGAGCGGTATGTTCTAGGTCCTGAATGGATTTCTAATAATGAAGATAAAGTTAGATTGATTCGGGATTGACTGAAGACAGCTTCTGACAGGCAGAAGTCTTACACGGATCTAAAGCGTAAGGAGATTGAGTATTCTATGGGTGACTTGGTGTTTCTTAAGGTCTCGCCATGGAAAAAGATATTGAGGTTTGGTCGGAAGGGCAAGTTAAGCCCTAGGTTCGTTGGGCCTTATCGTATACTGAAGCGTGTGAGACCAGTTGCCTATAAACTTGAGTTACCTCCTGAATTGAATTGGATTCACGATGTGTTCCAGGTCTCTATGCTAAGGCGATATCGCTCTGATCCTACGCATATCATCTTGATTGAGGAGGTTGAGGTTAGATTAGATCTGACTTTTGAGGAAGAGCCAGTTCAGATTTTAGACCGTGATGTGAAAGTTCTGAGGAGGAAGTCTGTTCCACTGGTTTAGGTGCTATGGCGTAATCACAGTTCTGAGAAAGCCGTGGGAACCCGAAGAGGCGATGCGACAACAATACTCCCATCTGTTTTGACCAGGTCAATTTCGAGGCCAAAATTTTCTTTTAGAGAGGTAAAGTTGTAACGCCCTAAAAAAATTAAGTATTTATTTTTGTATGTTTGTTGTACAAAAGTATGCTTGCTTTGATGGTTGAGCGTCCTGAGGAGTGTTGGAGAGGTCCTGAGTTCAAGCTTTGGCTTGTACAAACTTTTGGTTTTGGCCGGAATAAACCCTGTCTTTTGGTGGTAGGATTCTTAAATAAATATGGGAAAGGTGTGTCACAAAAGTTGGTTGGTTCAGGGGATAGAGGCGTGTTACTGCTGCTAGTAGGTCTTAAGTTTGAGCCCTGTTGCGCAACTGGGTGTTCTTTTTGTTACTATGCCGTGTAAGAGATTGAGTAATAGTGGGATTCTGATACACATGGGCAGTTGAGAGTGTGGAGGGGAGTGGGAAGTTTGTATCCAAATCCTAGGAGGTTTTATGGGAGAGATTTTAGGAGAAAATAAGGGATGTTGAGGTGTGAGGTAGTAGCATGCCAAAAGTGGGAAGTTTATTGCGCAAATTCAGCCACTTTTGCTCTTAGTACTGAAATAGTGTTGGGAGTTTTGGCTTTTCAGTTCGAAAACAATTACCTCTCTTGTTGTTTTCTTTTCGGGTATTGCTTTTTTGGTGGCCGATTATCACTTGTGCCATTCGGGTATTTTGGTTTTGCTCTCCTATATCGTGTTTGGCTTGGTCGACTTTTTCTCTCTTCCTCATCTTTCTCCTCTTGAATATCACTGTTATTCTTTGCCTTGCTCACATTCGGTTTTGTGTGCCAAAAACTCTCTTGTAGCTGAACATTCATCAACCTTCTTCCTAATATTCATTGCCGTTTCTCTTCTACTTTCCCTCTCTCTTGAGCCTTGGTGGTTTACCCTCTCATCTCTCAATAGTTTCGGTTCTCTCTCCCTTTCACTCAATCACTTTTGCGTTGGCTATCATCAGTTGGTAAGTCTCTGTTGTCTTTACTTTTCGATTAGTCTCTCATTTCCTCTCTAAATGCCGATTTCTATCACTTCTGTCTTTGGTCAAGATGCTTTTTGTTTCGGGTTGTAGTATTACTCGTGGAGTGTGGGAGTTCACTTAGATACCAAGAACGATCAGAATCTTCCTCTCGTCTCTCGTTCTAAGGTAACACAATTCGTTGGCATTTAATTGAGTTGAGGCATTTTGGTTTGGGGTTCTTGATCCTGGCCGAATATACCTATTTATGTTTCTTTGGGTTATTATACAATGTTCTACCCTTGTGTAAGCAATTTGTTAACGGGTTCATTTGGCATGCAGATAATCATCAAGTGTCTGATATCAACTTTCGTTAGCATTCTAAGCGGGCATAAACTGTTCTCGTTCAAGCAAGGCATTAGTAAGTAGTCTTTTGGAACAAGTTTCAATTAGGGTTTCTTATAAACACATATGTTAGTTTTTAACCGAATTTTCCGTTGTGCTAGGTGGAGTGCTTCAATTAGGGTTTCTTATAAACATGTATGTTAGTTTGTAACCGAAGTTTTCGTTGTGCCAGGTGGAGTGCACGTGGGCTAATTCACTCGTTTTTGCAACCAGGTGTGTGACACACAACTTTTATCATAAATCGGCAAAAGCCAAAAATCTATGACTATTGACACTACTCGAGCATATGATCGCTCGTGTGGTGAGCCGAATGCACAAACCGTAGGCATTCAATTGTAGAGGCCCCCATGAGCGATTCCATGGGCTTGGGTCGAACTTGGCCATGGTGGGCAAAAATGGGCCGTGTGGGCCCCACGAGCTCGTGGGCCACGCATGAGAAAATTGCATGAATATGTGGATATTATTGGGCCAGCTGAGTAGTTTGCACGGCCAAGGCCATTATTTGGGCTTATCGGGCCACACGAGCTTGTAGGCCCATATGGGCCATATTATGGGCTTTAGCCCGTATTTGCTGTTTTAACTGTGAAGGTTGCATGGGTCGTACGAGACGACTGTGGACCTATCGCTGGGTCGGTAAGTTACCTAGACCCTAATCTATGATATGACTATTATACCCCTATGAGGTAAATGACAAATATACCCCTATATGATGTATGACTGTTAGAGCATGCCATTTTTACTGTATGTACATTTAGATTATGTTGCATTGCATGGGGTGGGATGTTTATGATATTGGTGGAAGTGTACTAAAAGGATATAAGCCTATTACTGGCAGCTCTACTGCAAAAACTGATAGTGCCGCAACCAGTGCTATATTCTGGAGTGTAAGGATGGGTGGTTGATTTTATCCCCAAATGGAGTGTAGGGCTGGACAGAGTGGAGTGTAGAGGATGGTTGGGTAGGATCTTTGTATGAATCACTGATACTGTATTGAATTGGGCTAAGGCCTACTCTGACATTGTTACTGTAATGGGCTAAGTCCCACACTGATATTGCCACTAGTAAAGGCTTAGGCCCAGGTTGTATGCACTGCTTGAGTTATTGTTTGATAAATAAGGATTACACACTGAGTTTTCATAACTCACCTGTCTACTTATCTGTGCAGGTAATCTTTAGGCGGGATGGTGCTGCGAGGGACTCGGAGATGGCCACACCACTGGTTACGATTTCGTATCTATCATTTTAATAAAAGTAGATTTTATCTGGGAAAATTTATGTAATAAGGCCGCTTTAAGTTTTATTTTATTTGGGAATTTATTTAAATTGGTTTATATCTGATAGTAGTAGGACTCGGGTTTTTCAAAAGATAAATGATTTTCAATAACCACGCAATGCAACTTGTTTTAAAAGGTTTCAGAAACATTGTTTTTAAAAGTGTAATAACAATTTAATATGACAATGTTTTGCTAAACCAACCTATGTTCTAACAATAAACAATATATAATAACTACTCTTAAAGATCGCAATGGGGTTTTAATACAAAATGGTCGCTACAATGGAACTATGTTTTTCAAAAACACACTTTAATGTGACATCACAGATTTGGCCATAACGTCTAGGCCGGGTTTGGGGTGCTACAAATAGTAATTTCACCCAAGTATGAATTTTGGGTCGTTTTGATTAATGTATGTATTAAACGAGCTAAATTTGGTATTATAGATCAAGAGAATCGAGATACGGGCCTTGATCAGGCAAGGAACAAGGTTTATGAAGTTTAAGCTCATTTTCTAATATTTTGTACCGAGGTAAGTGCATATGCAAATAAATACATTAATTATTACCATCAAATGGTTTATTGATATTTGTATGCTTAATATACTTGTTTGGCTATTTTGATAAGATAACATGTTTTGATATTTTGCTATTATGATGAAAATGTTGCTATGCTATATGATTATGAGACGTTGGCCATGTGAATGAAACCAACTATGTAAGTACGTTCGGTAAAGGTCTGGAAGTCCAAAATCCTGTTTGAACCTTAGGAATAGTTGAGGATACGAGTGACATGACACTAGGATAGTTATGTGTTTATAATCTCATTTAACATGTGATAGATGCTAGGGTCTGGGTGCTAGGTATCCTGAGTAGTGTTCGGATACTCTTTAGCTCTTTAAGTAGCCCTGTTGAGAGCGTCGTGTAATTCTATGATATGAGGCACTTTGGTGAACATTCTGTCAAGTAGCCAAGGCTATGTTCAGGCACTTCGATGCATTTCTTCCGCGTGTTCGAATCATATTTTGAGTGTTCAACGGGAAATGTATTATGAATTCTGGAAGTAAATTATGTAAACCATGTGTGTGTAGAAAGGGCACAGGTATGTACCAAAACCCTATGAGTACTTAGTATATGATTATATTATGAAAAGGTATGTATTTGGATGAGAATGGGCATACGAATATGAAAGGTAAGTTATATATGACATGATGTTATAAGTATTTATGCACAGACTATAAATTTTTGAAAAATGTAGTTTATTTGTATGTGTACTTACTAAGCTTTATAGCTTACCTTCCTCTCTTTTCCCTTCTCTTTAGATACGTCAAGCTAGCTCAAAGGATCGGGAGACGTCGGAGCTCGGATCACACTATCTTCAAGAAATCCAAATATAAAGGGTTTAATTATTTTGGTCATGGCATGTATAGAAAACTTGTCTATTTTGTGTATATATGTCATGTTGGAGTAGCCAAGTGTAATCACTCATTTGGGCATTAATTATTTTTTATATGGCCATGTGATTTGGTCCATATTAATGATTGGGATGTATCCCTAAGTTTCCCCTTTGCACCAAGATGTGTATGTGTTGGTGATGTGCTTTGTTTGGTGGATGATTATTATTTGCTTGTCTGTGGTTTCATGATTTAACACTCATAACGGATTAATAGTAAGGGATATGGTAAACCATGAAATTGGTGTGGAATGACTAAAAGATAAGGTTGTGTGACTACTAATGGACTAGTATAGAAAGGGTCATAACGATGCTATAATGTTGCATTTAAGTGTCCAAATATATCAGGGAGTAAGCTATTGAACATGTTGGAGTGTACGATTGATTAAGGGTGACCAATGGCTTCGAGAATAGCCTCCAAATGGTCCACATGGGTAGACAGGGCATGTATCTAGGCCGTGCGTGTCGTTCGGCCATGTGTCCCCTGCACCTTGATTTAAGTTAAAATATATGGTAGTAAACACACGGGCAGAGACACGGTCGTGTGTCTCAACCGTGTAGAGGACACAGCCTCTGGCCACGGGCGTGTGCTTGACCATGCGCCTCAATTTGCATGATGATGTCATAAATAGAATACTCGCTAAAATCACACGGGCTACCGCACGGGCATATGTAAGGCCGTGTGAGGGACACGAGCCAAGGAAAAAGGCGTGTGCTCGGCCGTGTGAAAACCCTAGTAGGTTCGAAATAAAAAATAAATCCAATAATTCCACACGGGTGACGGACACGGGCGTGTCCTCAAGCACAAGGGCGTGTGCTTTTCTCCACATAGGCGTATGAGGCATAACTCTAGGGGCAATTTTTCCATAGTTTTCTATAGTTCTCGGTTTAGTCCCAGACCACTAATAATATATGTTTTGGGCTGCGTAGGTTTACAATAGGGACAACTTGATTTTATTTGATTGGTTTTAGATTGGATGAAATTGTATAGCCCGATTTTGTATGTTTGGTTCTGTTTAAGTCCAGTAATGCCTCATACCTTGTCCTGGCATCGGACATGGATAAGGGGTGTTACATTTATTAGTATCAAAGCTACGGTTTAGTCAGTTCTTGGACTACGTAGCATGTGTCTGAGTTTAGCTATACATGCCATGTACAAATTGTGATAGTGTGATGACTCCCGACGATATTAAATTGTGTTTTTTATAAAGTAATGGATCCCAACCGAGCTGTAGCAGATGACGTAGAAAGTAATGCACCAGCCCCGCTCAAGGGACAGTGCCTGAAGAAAGTAGACCCTAACCGTGGATAAGGGGGCTAGAGAGGCCTTCTTCCAAATAATGAATGATTGTATGATGAGTTCGTCCGTGCGAACCCAGCTGCTCAGACGCAAACTCCTCTACCTCCTCTGAACCATCAACTTGTACCCGTGATGCCTTGAGGTATAGATTTTATAAGATTCTCTAAGACTCCTGTGGATAAGATTCGGAAACAAGGAGCAAAGGAGTTTAGAGCTAACACTGAAGATGATACTGAGAGAGCAGAGTATTGGCTCGAGAATTCTATTCTGGTATTCGAGGAATTGTCTTGTACACCTGAAGAGTGTTTGAAGTGTGCTATTTCGTTGTTGAGGGATGATGCCTACCATTGGTGGAAGACTTTGATTTCGGTCATGCCTAAGGAGGCAGTTACTTGGGACTTCTTTCAGGAAGAATTCCTGAAGAAGTATATTAGCGAGAGGTTTATCGATAAAAAACGTAAGAAACTTCTTGAACTTAAGCAGGATCGCATTTCGGCTACCAAATATGAACGAGAGTTTGTCCGGCTTAGCAAGTATTCCCAAGAGTGTGTGCCCACTGAGGCTAAGATGTGCAGGAGGTTTGAGGACGAACTTAATGAGGATATCAGGGTGTTAGTAGGCATCCTTAAACTAAAAGAGTTTGTTGTGCTTGTTGAGCGAGCACGTAAGGCTGAAGAATTGACAATGGAGAAAAAGAAAGCTGAGTCGAAAACTAGCGATATGCGAAAAATGATGATGAGCAGATCGGCCCCAACTCTGTCTACAAAATCTTAAGATGTGTATTCTCATTCTTATGCATTGGCAGGACACTCCCATGGAAATCGTAAGAAGCAAAGTTCAGGTTTCCAGACTCAGGCTACATCTGTAGCTAGCGTAGGTGATAATAAACCTCGTCGATCCAAGTACGAATACTGTGGAAGATGTCATTCGGGCTCATGCAGGAGAAATGATGGGACGTGTTATAGATATGGTTCTCAAGACCACTTTATTCAGGATCGTCCCAAGATGGACGAGAGATTTCAGAATGCAAGACAGAGTGGTTCGGCTTCGAAAGTGAGACCTCCAAAAAGTACCGATACTGGAGCTGGTAGTAAGAATATGACTCGATAGATGGCAGTACGATCTGAGGCTAGGGCTCCAACTAGAGCCAATCCCATACGAGCACGTGAAGAAGCATTGACGCCTGACGTGATCACTGGTGCATTTTCTCTTTATGACACTGTTGTTATTGCTTTGATAGATCCAGGCTCTACACATTCGTATGCATGCATGAAATTGGCATCTAGCATGAATTTACCCGTCAAGTCTATAGAATTTGTGATTAGAGTGTCAAACCCATTACGCAAGCATGTTTTAGTCGATAAAGTATGCAAGAAATGCCTTTTGATGATTAGAGGTCTTGGTTTTTCAGCCGACTTGATGTTGTTGTTGTTTGATGAATTCAATGTTATTTTGGGTATGGATTGGTTGACACTTCATGGTGCTATAGTAGATTGTAAACGAAAAACTATTGAATTGAGACATGAAAATGGTAAAATCCTTCGAGATGAATCAGATGAACTAGTGGCTTGCCAATCGTAATTTCTTTGATGACTGCTCAGAAATGTATGAGGAAATGATATGAATCATATCTGGCTTGTGTGCTAAATACAAAGGAATCTGAGTTGAAAGTCGAATTGGTGCCTATTTTATGTGAGTTTGCAGATGTGTTTCTGGAGGAATTGCTAGGTTTACCCCCGATTTGGGAAGTTGAATTCAGTATTGAGTTAACGCCAAGGACTGCACCTATCTCTATCACTCCATATAGGATTGCTTCGATGGAGTTAAAGGAATTAAAGTTATAGTTGCAAGAATTGGTTGACAAGGGCTTTGCGATACCTAGTTTTTCACCTTGGGGTGCTCCCGTTTTGTTCGTAAAGAAGAAGGATGGTTCCATGATATTATGTATTGATTACCGACAACTTAATAAGGTAACGATTAAGAACAAATATCCGTTGCCAAGAATTGATGATTTTTTCGATCAGCTAAAAGGAGTAACATGGTTTTCCAAGATAGACTTGAGGTCCGGCTATTACCAGCTGCGAGTGAAGGAGACAGACGTACCTAAGACTGCTTTTAGAACAAGGTATGGTCATTACGAATTCCTTATTATGCCTTTTGGATTGACGAATGCTTCGGCTGTGTTTATGGACTTGATGAATAGAATATTTCGTCCATACTTGGATAAGTTTGTTGAAGTGTTCATAGATGATATTTTGATTTACTCTAGAGATGAGCCAGAGTATGTCAAACATCTAAGGATCATTTTGCAGACTTTAAGGGATAAGCAATTATATGCCAAGTTTAGTAAAAGTGAGTTTTGGCTTCGGGAAGTTGGATTCCTAGGCCACATTGTTTCCAGTGATGGTATTCGGGTTGACTCTGGTAAGATTTCAGCCATTATTGAATGGAAGCCTCCAAGGAATGTAACCGAAGTTAGGAGCTTTTTGGGCTTAGCCGGTTATTACTGAAGATTCATAAAAGGATTTTCTATGATAGCCACTCCTATGACGAGACTGTTGCAAAAGGATGTTAAGTTTGAGTGGACAGAAAAATGCCAACAAAGCTTTGAAAAGTTGAAAATGCTATTGATCGAGGAGCCAGTGCTAGTACAGCCGGAACCAGGGAAAGAATTTGTAATCTACAGTGATGCGTCCTTGAATGGACTAGGTTGTGTGCTTATGCAAGAAGGAAAAGTTGTAGCCTATGCTTCAAGACAGTTGAAGCCCCGTGAGAAGAATTATCCAACTCATGATTTGGAATTGGCTGCCATAGTGTTTGCTTTGAAGATTTGGCGTCATTATTTATTCGAGGAAAAATGCCATGTCTATACTGACCATAAGAGCCTTAAGTATTTAATGACTCAAAAAGAGTTGAATTTAAGACAAATGAAGATGGTTGGAACTGTTGAAGGATTACGAGCTTATAATTTATTATCATCCGGGAAATACGAACGTGGTCATTGTCGCTTTGCGTAGGAACTCTCTATTCGCTTTACGGGTAATGAATACAAAGATGACCTTATGTAATGATGGTTCCATTTTAGCTAAATTGAAAGATAGGCTGACTCTTCTCCGTCAAATTTGTGAAGCTCAGAAATCCGATGAGAAATTACAAGCTAAGAAAGTTTAGTGTGAATCAACCAATGAACCCAACTTTTAGATTGACTTCGAGGGATGCTTGAGATTTAAGGGAAGAATCTGTGTTCCAGAGAATGCTGAGTTGATCCGGACTATTTTACACGAGGCACATAACAGTTGTATGTCGGTTCATCTTAGAAGTACGAAGATGTACAATGACTTGAAGAAAGTTTATTGGTAGAATGGCATGAAAAGAGATATCTCAGAATTTGTAACAATATGTTTAATTTGCCAAAAGGTTAAAGCTGAACATCAAGCATCCTCCGGTTTACTTCAGCCTATTATGGTCCCTGAGTGGAAATAGGATAGGATCACAATGGATTTTGTGACCGGGTTGCCGGTGACTCCAAGAAAGAAAGATGCTATTTGGGAAAGAGTCGACAGATTGACTAAATCAGCTCATTTTATATCAGTATGCACAGATCATTCTCTAGATAAGTTAGCCGATTTGTACATTTCAGATGTCGTTGGACTTCAAGGTGTGCCATTGTCAATTATTTAGGATAGAGATCCGAGATTTACGTTGTGATTTTGGACAAAGTTGCAAGCGGCCTTGGGGACGAAACGAAATTTTAGTACTTCTTTTCATCCACAGACTAATGGACAATCTGAGAGAATAATTCAGAAACTTGAAGATATGCTTAGGTGTTGTGTTCTTGAATTTCAAAGTAGTTGGGGAAATTATCTACCTTTGATTGAATTTGCTTACAACAACAGTTATCAGTCTAGTTTAAAGATGGCACGTAATGAGGCGTTATACGGCCAAAAATGTCGAACTCCTTTGTATTGGACAGAGCTTAAGGAATGTAAAATTTTCAGAGTTTATTTGATCAGAGAAATCGAGGATAAAATTAAGGTGATTCAAGATTGTTTGAAAGTAGCGTCGGATAAACAGAAATCATATGCGGACTTAAAAAGAAAAGAATTTGAGTATCAAGTGGGTGACAAGGTATTCTTGAAGGTATCACCCTGGAAAAAGGTTTGAAGATTCGGTATAAAAGGCAAATTAAGTCCTCGTTTTATTAGGCCCTATGAGATTACCAAGAGAATAAGACCGGTTGCCTATCGTTTAGCTTTGCCAGTGGAGTTGGATAAGATCCACAACGTGTTCCATGTATCCATGTTACGTCGATATAGATCGGACCCCTCGCATATGATTACCCCAACAGAAGTTGAAATTCAACTGGACATGACTTACAGTGAGGAACGGGTTAAAATTTTGGCCAGGTAAGTTAAGCAACTGAGGAACAAAAGTATTGCCCTCGTGAAGGTACTATGGCATAGACATGGGGTTGAGAAAGCCACTTGGGAACTAGAAGAGACTATGAAGAGTCAATATCTGAACCTATTTACTGGTAAGACTTTCGAGGACGAAAGTCCCTAAGGGGGAGAAATGTAACATCCAAAAATAGGGCCTAGTCGGTATAGTGGTTTTAGGACCACAAATTTGGCATTAAAATATTAATTTTATGATTTTTATGAGGTTTAGAATATGAATATATACATGTGTTAAAATTTCATAAAGAAATTCTAAGTATAAGGTGTCCAATTGAAAATTAGGGACCAAATTGAATAAGTTGTAAAATTTGTGTTCTAGAAGCAATTTGTATGAAATTGCTTTGGATTTTTAATTAGGAGGTCTTAAAAAGAAACTTTCTCAATTTCTAAGTTTTTGGACAAAAATAGGCTTGTATGGAAAAATTTGAAGGAAAGGCATTAGGGGCATTTTGGTCATTTGGTATATTAATGAAATAAAATGAGAAAATAAGCCAAAAATCAGCTCATTCTCTCCATCTTGCTGCCGAAAATTAGGGTTCTCTATAGCTAGGGTTTTCAAGCTTTCCAAGCTCCATAGTAAGTGCTGCCAAGCCTCGTTTTAATGTTCTTCGTATTTTTGAAATCCCGATAACCTGCTCTCTCTATTTCTACCCATATTTCATGCTAGGGTTCATGTTTAGAAATTTACCCGTGCATGAGAAGATTATGTTTTGATGTTTAATGGAGGGATATGAGACTTTAAAAGATGATAAACAACTTTTACTAAGTAGATTTTTATGAAAAGGGCTTTAAGGACTATTTTGTAAAAATTGTTGAAATAGGTTGAAAAACGTGAAATGAAGGAAAATGTGGGCTGTTGTGAGCATGAAAAATATTTGGCTAGGCTTGGGTAACCATGAAATCCCATACATTGCATTATTCGAGCTTAAAGACTAAATTGTAAATATATGAAAGTATAGGGGTAAAATAGTAATTTTACCCAAGTATGAATTTTGGGTCGTTTTGAGTAATGTATGTATTAAACGAGCTAAATTTGTTATTATAGATCAAGAGAATCGAGATACGGGCCTTGATCGAGGAAAAAACAAGGTTTACAAAGTTTAAGCTCGTTTTCTAATATTTTGTACCGAGGTAAGTGCATATGCAAATAAATACATTAATTATTACCATTAAATGGTTTATTGATATTTGTATGCTTAATATACTTGTTTGGCTATTTTGATAATATAACATGTTTTCATGCTGTGCTATTAGGATGAAAATGTTGCTATGCTATATGATTATGAGGCGTTGGCCATGTGAATGAAACCAACTATGTAAGTACGTTCGGCAAAGGTCTAGAAGTCCAAAGTCTCGTTTGTACCTTAGGAATAGTTAAGGATACGAGTGACATGTCACTAGGATAGTTATGTGTTTATGAGTTCATTTAACATGTGATAAATGCTAAGGTTCGGGTGTTGGGTATCCTGAGTAGTTTTTGGATACTCTTTAGCTCTTTGAGTAGCCCTGTTGAGAGCGGCATGTGATTCTGTGATATGAGGCACTTTGGTGCACATTCTTTCAGGTAGCCAAGCTATGCTCAGGCACTTCGGTGCATTTCTTCCGCGTGTCCGAATCATATTCTGAGTGTTCAACGAGAAATGTATTATGAATTCTGGAAGTAAATTATGTAAACCATGTGTGTGTAGAAAGGGCACAGGTATGTACTAAAACCCTATGAGTACTTAGTATATGATGATATTATGAAAAGGTATCTATTTGGATGAGCATGTGCATACGAATATGAAAGGTAAGTTATATATGACAAGATGTTGTAAGTATTTATGCACAGATTATAAATTGTTGAAAAATGTAGTTTATTTGTATGTGTACTTACTAAACTTTATAGCTTACCCTCCTCTCTTTTCCCTTCTCTTTAGATACGTGAAGCTAGCTCAAAGGATCAGGGGACGTTAGAGCTCGAATCACACTATCTTTAAGAAATCTGGGTATAAAGGGTTTAATTATTTTGGTCGTGGCATGTATAGGAAACTTGGCTATTTTTTGTATATGTCTCATGTTGAAGTAGCCAAGTGTAGTGGCTCATTTGGGCATTAATTATTTTGTATATGGCCATGTGATTTGGTCCATATTAATGATTGGGATGTATCCCTAAGTTTCCCCTTTGCATGCATTCCAAGATGTGTATGTGTTGGTGATGTGCTTTGTTTGGTGGATGATTATTATTTGCTTGTATGTGGTTGCATGATTTAACACTCATAATGGATTAATAGTAAGGGATATCGTAAACCATGAAATTGGTGTGGAATGACTAAAAGATAAGGTTGTGTGACTACTAATGGACTAGTATAGAAAGGGTCAAAATGATGCTATAATGTTGCAAGTTTAGGTGTCCAAATATATCAAGGAGTAAGCGATTGAACTTGTTGGAGTGTACGATTGATTAAGGGTGACCAATGGCTTGGAGAATAGCCTCCAAATGGTCCACATGGGTAGACAATGGCATGTGTCTAGGCCGTGTGTGACACACCGTCAGCCTCACAGGTGTGTCGTTCGGCCGTGTGTCCCCTGGACCTTGAATTTTAGGTTAAAATATATGGTAGTAAACACACAGGCAGAGACACAACCATGTGTCTCAACCGTGTAGAGGACACGGCCTCTGGCCATGGGCGTGAGCTTGGCCGTGCTCCTCAATTTGCATGATGACATTATAAACAGAATGCTCGCTAAAATCACACGGGCTACCACACAGGCGTGTGCCAAGCCGTGTGAGGCACACAGGCCAAGGACACGGGCGTGTGCTCGGCCGTGTGAAAACCCCTATAGGTTTGAAATATAAAATAGATCTAATAATTCCACACGGGTGACAGACACGGGCGTGCCCTCAAGCACACCGGCTTGTGATTTGCCTCCACATGGGCGTGTGAGGCATAACTCTAGGGATAATTTTTCTAAAATTTTCTATAGCTCTCGGTTTAGTCTAGGACCGCTAATAATGTATGTTTTGGGCTGCATAGGTCCACAATAGGGACAACTTAATTTTATTTGATTGGTTTTAGATTGGATGAAATTGTGTAGCCTAGTTTTGTATGTTTGGTTCTATTTAAGTCCGGTAATGCCTCATACCTTGTCCCGGCATCGGACATGGGTAAGGGTTGTTACAGGCTGGCACATGGGCGTATGGTTGGCCATGTGATCCAAGTTAGTATATCCTTCAGATTTCACACGGCCAAGGCACGTGAGTGTGTCTCTGACCGTGTGATACAAGTCAGTATGTATGCCCTATTTCCACACGGCTTATGATACGGGCGTGTCTGATGGCCGTGTGAAGCACACGGCTTGTTCACACGAACATGCGATCCCTGTATGCATGACAATTTTATAATTTTGCCAAAATTTTCAAATATTATTGGCTTAGTCCCAAATGTCTTCAAGGCATGTTTTAAGGTCTCGTAGAGCCTTATAAGGGACAATGTGACAATGTTGGATTGATGTGTATGTATTAATGGATTCTTGGATGAGAAATGTATGTTGTATGTTTTGATTTGACAGGTAATGCCTCGTAACCCTATTTCGGTGACAGATACGAGTTAGGGGTGTTACATTTTATGGGTGATCCCTGTATGCATGATAATTTTATAAGTTTACCAAAAATTTCAAATGTTATAAGGAAAAAAAGTGTTACTTCCTAGTGTGCAAACGATTATGGTGTGTAGCATAATTTTGACAATATCCACCAAGAAGTAATAGTTAAGGGCGCAAAGGCCTACCTGGCGTATATTATGGATTCAACTGAGGTGAGGAAGGACATTAGCCAAGTATCAATTGTGAATGAGTTCTCTGATGTGTTCCCAGAAGAACTCCCTACCCCTAGACTGAGAGGTAGAATTTTCGATTGAAGTAGCACCTAGTACTGTGCCCATATCTTGTGCTCTGTACTAGATAGCACCATTAGATTTAAAGGAGCTAAAGAAGTAGCTACAAGATATTTTGGACAAAGGATTTATTTTACCAAGTGTTTCACCTTGGGGCACACCAGTCCTATTTGTGAAAAAGAAGGATGGGACTCTCTGCTTATGCATCGACTACCACTAACTGAACAAGGTGACCTTGAAGAATAAGTACCTGCTATCTCGAATAGAAGAACTATTTGATCAACTAAATAGAGCTACAACTTTCTCCAAAACTGACTTGCAGTTTGGTTACTACCAAGTAAAGATTAAGGGTGGAGATGTTCCAAAAACTACGTTTTGTTCATGCTATGGACATTACGACTTCCTAGAGTTGATGGACATTACGACTTCCTTGTGATGATGGACATTACGACTTCTTACCATCATTATTTATGGAACTAATGAGTAGAGTCTTCTAGCCGTACTTGGACCTTTTTATAGTAATTTTTTATCGATGATATTCTAATCTACTCTAAACGCGTAGCAGAGCATGAAGAATACTTGGAGATTGTGCTAAGGACTCTGTGGGAAAAAAAGTTATACGCCAAAATCAGTAAGTGTGAATTTTGACTGGGAGAACTTTATTTCCTCGGTCACATTATTTATACAGAAGGCATCAAGGTAGACCCTAATAAGATCAAAATGGTGCTCGATTGGAATGTGCCAAGAAATGTCACTAAAGTACGTAGGTTCTTGGGATTGGCGGGTTACTATAAGTGATTTGTAAAAGGGTTCGCCATGTTGACGACACCTCTCACATGATAATAAATTAAGAAAGAAAAATTCAAGTGGACTGAGGCATATCAAGAGAACATTGAAAAGCTGAAAGGAATTCTAACATAGGCCCCTATCTTGGCTCAACCGGAGGCTGGTGTGGAGTATACTGTGATCACTGAGACATCCCTAAATGGCCTGGTATGTGTGCTCATGCAAAGAAGGAAGGTTGTGGTGTATACATCTCACCAACTCAAACCGCATGAGAAGAATTGTTCAACACATGACTTAGAACTAGCAGTTGTAATGTTAGCACTAAAGATCTGGAGACACTGTCTCTGTAGGGAGAGGTGTCGCATGTTCTTAGACCATAAGAGCTCGAAGGATTTGAATATATGCCAACAACGTTGAATAGAGCTATTGAAAGACTACGACCTAGCAATCGGGTACCACCTTGGAAAAGCTAACGTAGTGGTGGATGCTTTAAGTAGGAAGACTGTACATCTTTGGCATCTCTTCGAGGAAGTGTTTGCATGGCAGACTATGGACTGTGTAACACCCCTAGCCAGTATCCATCGCCGGACTAGGCTACGAGACATTACCGATCATATCACAGTTCATACTAATCTGCATTGCATTATTTTTTTTATTTATTTAAAAATACATCAATGCTCATGACATTATCAAATGTTGAATCATAAAAATTCATATCATTCATATAATAATATGTTTAAACCATAATTCAGCATATGTTAAAACAAATTATATATTTATAAATAGAACATATAACAATTTAATAGATTCATTAAATCGAATATTAACCTATAATATCCATTCGAATATATACATGTACAAGTGAGAGTATCTAAACATACTCGAGTAAAGCTTTACAGCAAATCATACTTAGGGTTTAGTAAACAACTAACATACCGAAATTTCGACATGTTACACTGGGCTTAAGTACATTACATTATTTTATCATAACCATTCTTAGACACATTTAACAACTTTAGCACATGTATATGATAAAACCAATTAAATCTTATTACCTAATTTAACTAACAATCGCTCATGCAACTTAATGCAATATAACATGACAAAACATGCTATTGATGCATATATATAAATATAAATAGCATGCCCTTTCCCTAAAAATTAAAGCCAAGTTCAACATTGGATTTCATACCAAAACAATTAACTAAGACCATCATGGAACATTTTATTTACTTAATACTTTACATAGCCGAATCCTTTTACTTAAAACCTTATTCACATCCAAAATTTCCATCACCAAATTACAAAGACTAAACTCATTAAACATTATAGTTAAGAAAATATCAAACCAAGTCTAAGCATAATAAGCAATTTCACATACACCATATCTTAATATAAAACACATCCCAAACAAACCAACTTACTTATGATCGGTTCATTCATACCAAGTCCTAGACATTAACCAACTTCAAGTATATATATTCTACCTTGTCACTTACTAAGTCGTAAACCAACCTTAATATACAATCACATAGCACGATTTATAATGTTCATAGCATACAGCTTTTGACCCAAAATAGACTTAAAACCATAACTAAACCGAAATCAAAATCAGGCAAGGTAGTTAAGCCATTTAAGCTTAGTAAGTCATAAGCAATCAAACAAACCGATAATACATTCAACTTAATTTAATCAATCAAACTATAATATCATTATCAAGCTTATTCTCAACTTACGACTTCAATAATAATACACCTAAACACATATATCTATTCTTGGCCGAATATTCAAAAGGTTAAGCCATCAATTCATTAGTCAATTTACAAAAGTCAAAATGTCTTAATACAGTCAAGCATACCCATACACAATTATTTAAGTTCAAGAACCATAATTTAACATCATATACAGATATCACTTATATGGCCAAATTTCCATAATCACATACATACATAAATCCAAGAATCAATTCTACAATATTCATATCTCTTATTTTCAAAGCCGAACACATATACTAAGTTCACATGAAATCTTCATTTGTATCACACATAATTAATAGCCAATATCAAGTTACTTATTTACCTTATTTCAAGTAAACAACAAGCTAACTCGTACCTGATCATTTAGCCTGTTTTACAGCTTCATTCACAATTTACCTTTGCCCGATAAACCATTCAGAATCGGATTGGACACTAGGATAATCACATAAATCGTACAATGCCACCATCCCAGACGTGGTCTTACATGTAGCCACATATCGATGCCACTATCCCAAACAGGGTCTTACTCGTAAACACATATCGAAATCACATATCGATGCCATGGTCTTACTCGCACACATATATTGGAATCCTATGTCATGACATATGTATCCTAACTATTCCTAAGGTTCATACGAGGCTTTCAGACGTCGTAACTCTATCGAAACGATTGCATAAACATAGTTACCATGCTTACACATTTGGCATTAGCACATATTAATTCATATTTTTCATATCATCATATATACTTTACATTTAATTACAATTAAGTATGTCTATCTGCTTATAAACTTACCACAGACAACGAAAAATAGATACGAATCGACTAGTCGACAATTTTGTTTTTCCCTTGATCCAAATCCGATTTCTTTGGTTCTTGATCTAAACATATTCAAATTAAGCTCATTCAAACATATTTTCATTCAATTTAGTACAAAAACACATAAATGGGAAAATTACCATTTTACCCCTGACATTTACAATTTTTACAATTTAGTCTCTATTGCAGAAAACACAAAATATGCAAAATTTCCCTATACCTATGCTGGGCCAAATTTTACCCATGCTTATACCAGTCCATATGTTTAATTTATTTCACATTTTAGTACCTCAAATTATTATTTTTGCAATTAAGTCCTAATTACTCAAATCACCAAAAACTCCAATACAAAACATGTTAATCTAAAACATATCTTTCATTTTTCATCATCAAACAACAAAAATCACAAGCTATCAACAATGGCACAACTCAAAATATTCATCAAAATAAAAAATTAAAGTATGGGTCTGGAAGATTACTAAGCAACAATCTCAAAAACATAGAAATTATCAAAAACCGAGCTGAACTCTTACCTTGATTGAGCTTGAATGAAGCCGAACCCTAGGTTTCTCTTTCTCTTTTCTTTTTATTTTTAGTTTCGGTGCAAGAACATTCAAAATAACATGAATATGGCTTATTTTATGATATGTTTATGTTATAATAACTTATTTTATTAATTTACCATATTAACCTTAGTTTAAAACATTATAATATCACATTTTAATGTCCTTAGCCGTCCACTTATTTTACTAATGGCTTATTTATCTCATCTAGGCTTCTATTTAAAAAGTCAAGTGCAGTTTAGCCCATTTAAGAAATAACCACCTAATTTTCATTTTACGCAATTAAGTCCTTTTATTTAATCGGACACTCAAACGACAAAATTAACTCACGAAAATTTCACAGATATAAATTCACATAAAATAAACAGAAAATATAATTTTTAAATATTTTTATAACTCAGATTCGTGGTCCCGAAACCACCATTCCGACTAGGGTCTAAATCGGGCTGTTACAACTCTCCCTCTTTAGGGATTTTCGTCCCCGAAAATCTTACCGGTGAATAGGTTCAGATAACGTTCTCTCATCCTCTGGCTCCCACGATGCTTCCTCAGCTCTGTGTTTATGCCATAATACTTTAACTAACAGAATCTTCTTATTCCGGAACTCTTTAATCTCAAGAGCCATAATGCGAATCGGTTCTTCTTCGTACGTCATATCGGGCTTAATCACGATCTCAGACGGACTAATCACATGTGAAGGGTCAGACCGATATCTACGGAGCATCGAAACATAACATATTGTAGATCTTTCCTAACTCAGGTGGCAACAATAATCTGTAAGCAACTAGCCTGATATGCTCTATTACCTCATACGGCCCAATAAACCTTGGACTCAATTTGCCTTTGCGACCAAATCTGAGTATCTTCTTCCATGGTGAGACTTTCAAGAAAACTTTGTCTTCGATCTAAAACTTTATATCCTTGCGTTTCAAATCCGCATAAGATTTCTAACGGTCTGATGTTGTTTTCAGACTTTCATGGATTACTTTCACTTTCTGTTTAGTTTTTCTGATGAAGTCGACCCCGTGTATCTTATTTTCACTAAGCTTAGTCCAGTAAAATGGCGTACGAAATTTACGTCTGTACAAAGCCTCATAAGGTACCATTTTGATACTCGATTGAAAGTTGTTATTATACGCAAATTCAATTAGAGGTAGGTATCGTTCCCACATACCTTCAAACTCGAGTATACAACATCTCAACATATCCTCAAGTATCTGAATGATTTGCTCAGATTGGCCATCTGTTTGCGGATGGAAAGCAGTACTGAAATGTAATTTCGTACCTAATGCATCCTGCAGTTTCTTCCAAAACCACGATGTAAACCTCAGATCTCTATCCGAAATAATAGATATAGGCAAACCATGTAATCTCACAATTTGAGAAACAAACAATTCAGCCAACGTATCCAACGAGTAGTCTGTACGTATCAGAACAAAATGAGCCGATTTAGTCAATCTATCTACAACAACCCAGATTGTATCTTTCTTGCTTGGTGTTAACGGTAAACCAGATACAAAATCCATCGTGACTCTATCCCATTTCCAGTCTGGTATCATAATCGGCTGAAGCAATCCAGAAAGTACCTGATGTTTGGCTTTTACTTGTTGATAGAATAAACATCTTGCAACAAAGTCAGAAATGTCTCGTTTCATACCATGCCACCAGTAAAGCTGTTTCAGATCATTATACATTTTTGTACTACCTGCGTGAACAGATAACCGACAGCTGTGAGCTTCTTTCAAAATCATCTGAATTATCTCTGAATTCCTCAGAACACATATTCAGTTTCTAAATCTCAAAAAGTCATCAGCATCAACTCTGAATTCTAAATTAACATATGTATTACATTGAGCTCATTTTGCTAGTAATTCATTATCAACCTTTTGCTCATCACAAATTTGTTGAACAAATAATGGTCTTGCTTTAAATTCAGCTATTACCGAACCATCATCAGACATAGCCATATGCACATTCATTGCATACAAAGCAAACAATGATTTTTGGCTTAAAGCACCGGCAACAACATTAGCCTTCCTCGGGTGGTAGTTAATCACAAGCTCATAATCTTTTAGCAATTCTAACAATCGGCGTTGTCTCAAATTCAGATCTTTCTGAGTCATCAAGTATTTTAGGCTTTTATGATCAGAATAAACATGACATTTCTCACCAAATAGATAATGACGCCAAATTTTCAACACGAACACAATGGCTGCCAACTCCAGGTCGTGTGTCAGATAGTTCTTTTCAAGTGGCTTCAACTGCCTTGAGGCATAAGCTATAACTTTTCCTTCCTGCATCAATACACAACACAAACCATTTAAAGATGCATCCCTATAAATAATAAATTCTTTACCCGATTCTGGCTAAACTAGCACTGGAGCTTCAGTCAAAAGGGATTTCAGCTGATCAAAGCTTTTCTGGCACTTCTCTGACCACTCGAACTTAACATCTTTCTACAGTAGCTTTGTCATCGTGGCTACAATCATAGAGAAACCTTTCACGAACCATCTATAATAACCAGCAAGTCCCAGAAAGCTCTGGACTTCAGAAACATTCTTTAGATGTTTCTAATCAAGTATAGCTTAAATTTTGCTCGGATCAACCAGAATACCTGATGTTGATACCACATGACCCAAAAAATTGACTTCACTTAGCCAGAACTCACATTTACTGAATTTCGTATACAACTACTTATCTCGCAAAGTCTGTAACACAAGTCTCAAATGTTCAGCATGTTCGGTTTCATCACGAGAATAGATCAAAATGTCATCTATAAACACAACCACAAACTGGTCCAAATACGGCCTGAAGATCCAATTCATCAAATCCATGAAAATAGCAGGTGCATTAGTGAGTCTGAAAGGCATAACCAAAAACTCATAGTGTCCGCACCTCGTTCGAAAAGCAGTCTTTGGTACGTTTGAATCTTTAACTCACAACTGATAGTAGCCTGATCTTAAATCTATCTTCGAAAACACTGTAGCCCCTTTCAGTTGATCAAACAGATCATTAATTCGTGGCAACTGATATTTGTTCTTTATTGTCACCTTATTAAGCTGTCTATAATCGATGCACATTCTCATAGCTCCGTCTTTCTTTTTCACAAACAACACAGGTGCACCCCATTGAGAGAAACTCGGTCGCACAAAAGCTCTATCTGTCAATTCTTGCAACTGAGCTTTCAATTCTTTTAATTCGGTAGATGACATTCTGTACGGAGATATGGATATCGAAGTCTTCCCAAGCATTAACTTAATACCAAACTCTACCTCTCGAATAGGTGGCAAACCCAGTAATTCTTCAGGAAACACATTTGGATACTCACATAAAATTGGCACCAATTCAATGTTCCTTTCGGTCACTTTATTGTCAAGTACATATGCAAAGTAAGCCTCGCAGCCTTTTCTCACTTATTTCTGAGCTAACATCGAAGAAATCACTCCTGGTAACCCTTTCAAATCACTAGATTCAATCTGAACAATCTCATCATTCTGGCTCTGTAAATCAATAGTCTTTCTTTTGCAGTTTACAACAGCATCATGGAAAGTCAACCAGCCCATACCCAAGATTATGTCGAACTTATCAAATGGCAATAGCATCAAATCGGCCGGAAAGCACAAATCTCGAAGCATCAAGGGACAATTTTTACATACTTTATCAACCATAACACACCGACCCAAGGGGTTTGACACTTTAATCACAAAATCAGTAGACTCAGCAGGTAGAGTCTTGCTGAATACTAAAGTCTCACACACATAAGAATTAGTAGAGCCAGGATCAATCAATGCAATTACATTAGTATCATAAAGAGTGAATGTACCAGTAATGACATCTAGGGATGAAACCTCCTCTTGTGCATGTATAACATAGGCTCTGGCAGGTGAACGAGCCTCAGATTTCACTGCTGTATCTTTAGTCCCTGTCTGACTGCCACTCGCATTACTAACATTTCTGGGTGGTCTACCTCGAGCCGTAATATTACCCGATCTTGTGTTCTGCACTGGATTTTCTTGAGCTAACACTAGGCAATCTTGGATATAATGATCTGTCGATCCACATTTAAAGCAGGCGCGATCATGCAATCTACAACTGTCGGGATGTCATTTACCATAATGTTTACACTCGGGTTGATTTGATCTGACATTACCCACACTCGCTACTGAGGTAGCTCTCGAGCTCACTGGTCGACTATTCTAATCCTGTCCAGAGTAACCCGAAGTGGCTTTAGAACGACTAAAATAATCTCAGAACTTCTTTGATGTCGAATGGAATGACTTACCAAATGTTCTTTTGCGTACATCTTTAGCTTCAAAGTCAACTTTTCTTTTTTCTTTCCCGAGCTCTTCAGCTTTGCAAGCTCGCTCAACCAGTACCACAAACTCTTTTATCTCAAGTATACCCACTAACAATTTAATGTCTTCGTTCAGTCCATCTTCAAATCTTTTACACATTAGAGCTTCGGTAGAAACACACTCTTGGGCATACCGAGTGAGTCTCACAAATTTTTGCTCGTACTCTGTCAGGTCATCTGACCCTGTTTCAGCTCCAGAAATTCTTTACGCTTCTGATCGATAAATTTCTGGCTGATATAATTCTTACGAAACTCAGTCTGAAAGAATTCTCAGGTCACCTGCTCCCTCAGAACCACTAATACCAGGGTATTCCACTAGTGATATGCTGTGTCTCGAACCAAAGATATGGTACACTTCAAACATTCATCTGGGGTACAGGATAGCTCATCAAACCCATGGATAGTATTATTAAGCCAGAACTCAACCCGCTCAGCATCATCCTCATCGGTAGCTTTAAACTCTTTAGCCCCATGTTTTCTGATTTTATCAACAGGTGACTTATATAATCTTAGTGGATCACTTACTTGAGGTATAACAGGCATCGAAGATGGATTAATCGGGGGTGGAGGTTGTTGTGCAGCCAGGTTAGTCCGAATATATTGAGTAAACTAGTCATTCATCATTTGATAGAAGGCTTCTTTAGCCTCACTTTCTTGATTACTCGAAGTCGGTCGAGAATCAACTGGCGTTGTCCCTTGCACAGGAGCAGGCGCTACACTCTCGACATCATCAGCTACAACTCTATCGGGATCCATTTACTATATGAAAACACATTTTCAAATGTTAGAAGTTATCACACTATCACAGTATATGATATGGCATGTATAGCTGGACTCACACGTGCTATGCTAGTCTTAGAACCGACTAAATCGTAGCTCTGATACCAATAAAATGTAACACCCCTAGACCGTATCGGTTACCGGACTAGGCTACGAGACATTACCGATCATATCACAGTTCATACTAATATGCATTGCATTTTTTTATTTTTTTATTTTTATTTTTTGTTTATTTAAAAATACATCAATGCTCATGACATTATCAAATGTTGAATCATAAAAATTCATATCGTTCATATAATAATATGTTTAAACCATAATTCAGCATATGTTAAAACAAATTATATATTTATAAATAGAAAATATAACAATTTAGCAGATTCATTAAATGGAATATTAACCTATAACATCCATTCGAATATATGCACGTACAAGTGAGAGTATCTAAACATACTCGACTAAAGCTTTACAATAAATCATACTTACGATTTAGTAAACAACTAACGTACTGAAATTTCGACATGTTACACTGGGCTGAAGTACATTACATTATTTTATCATAACCATTTTCGGACACATTTAACAACTTTAGTACATACACATGATAAAACCAATTAAATCTTATTACCTAATTTAACTAAAAATCGCACATGCAACTTAATGCAATATAACATGACCAAACATGCTATTGATGCATATATATAAATATACATAGCATGCCCTTACCCTAAAAATTAAAGCCACGTTCAACATTGGATTTCATACCAAAACAATTAACTAAGACCATCTTGGAACATTTTATTTACTTAATACTTTACATAGCTGAATCCTTTTACTTAAAACCGCATTCACATCCAAAATTTCCATCACCAAATTACCAAGACTAAACTCATTAAACATTATAGTTAAGAAAATATCAAACCAAGTCTAAGCATAATAAGCAATTTCACATACACTATATCTTAGTATAAAACACATCCCCAACCAACCAACTTACTTACGATCGGTTCATTCATACCAAGTCCTAGACATTAACCAACTTCAAGTATATATATATTCTACCGTGTCACTTACTAAGTCATAAACCAACCTTAATATATAATCACATAGCACCATTTATAATATTCATAGCATACGACTTATTAACCCAAAATAGACTTACAACCATAACTAAACCGAAACCAAAATCAAGCAAGGTAGTTAAGCCACTTAAGCTTAGTGAGTCATAAGCAAAAAAACAAACCGATAATACATTCAACTTAATTTAATCAATCAAACTATAATATCATTATCAAGCTTATTCTCAACTTACGACTTCAATAATAATACACCTAAACACATATATCCATTACCTTGGCCGAATATTCACAAGGTTAAGCCATCAATTCATTGTTAAATTTTCAAAAGTCAAAATGTCTTAATACAGTCAAGCATACACATACACAATTATTTAAGTTCAAGAACCATAATTTAACATCATATACATATACCATTTATATGGTCGAATTTTCATAATCACATAGATACATATATCCAAGAATCAATTCTACAATATTCATATCTCTTATTTTCAAAGGCGAACACATATACTAAGTTCACATGAAATCTTCATTTGTATCACACATAATTAGTAGCCAATATCAAGTTACTTATTTACCTTATTTCAAGTAAACAACAAGCTAACTTGTACCTAATCATTTAGCTCATTTTACACCTTCATTCACAATTTACCTTTGCCCGATGAACCATTCGGAATTGGATAGGACACTAGGATAATCACATAAATCATAAAATGCCAACGTCCTAGACGTGGTCTTACATGTAGCCACATATCGATGCCACTGTCCCAGACAAGGTCTTACTCGTAAACACATATCGGAATCACATATCGATGCCATGGTTTTACTTGCACACATATATCAGAATCCTATGTCATGACATATGTATCCTAACTATTCCTAAGGTTCATATGGGGCTTTCAGACATCGTAACTCGATCGAAACGATTGCATAAACATAGTTACCATGCTTAAACATTTGGCATTAGCACATATTAATTCATATATTTCATATCAGCATATATACTTTACATTTAATTAAATTTAAATACGTCTATTTGCTTATAAACTTACCTCAGACAACGAAAAACCGGTACGGATCGACTAGTCAACAATTTTCGTTTTCCCCCGATCCAAATTTGATTTCTTTGGTTCTTGATCTAAACATATTCAAATTAAGCTCATTCAAACATATTTTCATTCAATTTATTCAAAAAACACATATATGGGAAAATTACCATTTTACCCCTGACATTTACAATTTTTACAATTTAGTCCCTATTGCACAAAACACAAAATATGCAAAATTTCCCTATAGCTATATTGGGCCGAATTTTACCCATGCTTATACAAGTCCATATGTTTCATTTATTTCTCATTTTAGTCCATCAAATTATTATTTTTGCAATTAAGTCCTAATTACTCAAAATCACCAAAAACTCCAATACAAAACATGTCAATCTAAAACATATCTTTCATTTTTCATCATCAAACGACAAAAATCACAAGCTATCAACAATTGTACAACTCAAAATATTCATCAAAATCAAAAATTAAAGCATGGGTCTTAAAGATTACTAAGCAACAACCTAAAAAACGTAAAAATTATCAAAAACCGAGCTGAACTCTTACAATGATTGAGCTTGAATGAAGCCAAACCCTAGGTTTCTCTTTTTTTTTTCATTTTTTATTAGTTTCAGTGCAAGAACATTGAAAATAACATGAATATGGCTTATTTTATGATATGTTTATGTTATAATAACTTATTTTATTAATTTACCATATTAACCTTAGTTTAAAACATTATAATATCACAGTTTAATGTCCTTAGCCATCCACTTATTTTACTAATGGCTTATTTATCTCATGTAGGCTTCCATTTAAAAAGCCAAGTGCAATTTTGTCCCTTTTAGAAATAACCACCTAATTTTCATTTTACGCGATTAAGTCCTTTTATTTAATCGGACACTCAAACGACAAAATTAAATCACAAAAATTTCACAGATATAAATTCACACATAACAAACATAGAATATAATTTTTAAATATTTTTTTGACTTAGATTCGTGGTCCCAAAACCACCATTCCGACTAGGGTCTAAATCAAGTTGTTATAGACTGTTGCTTGCAGAATTGACTACCCAATCTACAGATTCTCAAAGAGCGACTAAGGATGTAAAATATGATGAAAATAGGAAGCGTTAGCATTTGGCTATATTACGAACTTTACATTTGGAAATGATGCCGAACTTCGATTTATGGGTACGATGTATGTGTGACTGCCTCCTGAAGTACTAATGTCCAGAATGTGAATACTGCTACAAAATATATGGTATTGAGGTGGTGTCTATAAGTTTACAGGTCAGGTTGTATTATAGTTACAATGAAGAAAGTAAGTACTCTGAGGATCATACCCAAGGGATTGTAGTTTGGAGAAGACTGTTATTAAACCAATTATGAGAAATAATTACTAATCTACTTGATTCACGAATTAGTAGTGTTAATATGGAAGCGAGATGATAATAATATTAATAAACTAAATATATTGAATTGAACCTAAATCTACTCCTAAGTTCGTGTATTAGCTTCTTTTATCCTTTATTTCAACTACGCGAGTTCCTTTAGCCTAGATCTAATTATTTTACCTAAATAATTATTGACGTAGAGTTATAATTAATCAACTAATCAATACCCTAGCAAGATTTTTTGATCTTCCACTAAAATAACGATTTAGTAAGAACTACTTATCTTCCGACCTCACAATCCAGACTGGTTCGAGGTTAAGGTGCTCACGGATAGGCCATACCAATTTTAGGTTAATTCCCACCTAAATGATATCCTAGAGTTTTCAAGCCTACGTTTTAAGTTCTTCCTCTCCCAAACAGTTGATTCGCTAAGAAACTCTTTCATTCAATTAATTAATAAGATTAGAACAGTTTAAACATGCGAGATACGTATAAAGCATAAATTGATTCTAATTTTTACACAAACATTCAATTAAACAATGTTAAAGAAAGAGATATAAAGAATAGAATAAATGAAAAGAGATGTTCATGGATTTATCGATGAATGCGTTGCTCCGAAACAAAAGCGTTGCTCCAAAACAATTTCCACTGGCGAAAGTCTCACTTCGTAATAGGAATAGGATCTTCTGATTACAAGAACATAAAATACCCTAAGTAAAAGCTAAGAATGAAATAAAAACCCCAAGTATATGTTTTCTCCCTAAAATTGTGTGTTTAAACTGATTACAATGGCCTTTATACAGGCTAAACTCAGAATATTAAAGTGCCTAAAATATTCTTGAAGTCTTTAGAGTTCAAGTAGGACAGGTACACCTAATTTCCCTCAAAAACATAATTAAAACGTGCAAGAATTTTTAGGCTGCATAAGGGCTTGGTTCCAACACAGGCCTGCGATGTTGCAACCAACCACAGGGGGTATATCACGACATAGGAGGGTTGTGTCACGACATCAAGGGCAGTTTCACTCCAGAGCTTGTTCCCAGCTTTATCTTCGATGTTGAGACATCAATATCTTGGTGTCGCGACATAGGAATCAGTTTTGGCCCGAATAAGCATATTTAGCTCCTAACTTGACCTACAAGCTCATGTAACCTTATTTAGATATATAAAATGTAATGAAAACTACTATAATGCATAAATTACTACTTTAAGTATGAAAACCTAAATATATACAAAGATGTTTTGATTTAACTATCGAACAAACTAAAGTTATGTGTAAAAGGGATATAAATAATAGTGTATTTCACGACAGATCACTCCCCCACACTTAACTTGTTGCTTGTCCTCAAGCAACCAAAACACATATATTGGAAAAATGAAAAATATTAATATGAAAATGACTTAATTTTTTTCTTTTTAAACAAGCTAAAGTTAGTAAAGATAGATGTAAATAGAAACTTCACACCTAAACTCCCTCACACTTAACTTTTAGCTTGTCCTCAAGCAAACCAAGAATAGACACAAATCATACAATAAGAAGATGTCTTTTTGATTTTATTAATACTAAGAACATTATTGTCAAAAATTAAAGGTATAATAATTCTTATTGCACGTGTAACTTAGTCTTGATAGTTTGATTCCTTAAAATTTTTTAAAGTAAATTAAGATTAGTTTACAAAGTTACATTATTAACAAATTAGAAATAATTCCCATGACCAAATGTTTAACAATATCAACATTAGCATAAATCAAGTAGACATAATCATATGATTCAAAAACATTCATTAAATAAAATTGTTAGCAATTCTGGAAGATTATGCATAAAGAATGCTTAAGTCACATTGGTCTTCTAGGCTTGTAACGTTCTGAGGTTTAGAATGGTATGAGTTCAAAGAAAAATATGGCTCAAAACGATTCAAACACTAGAAATAGTTAGGTACATGACATTGTTCCCTCTTTTCCCCCTTAATGTCCCATCCAAGCTCACCGCCTTTTGTCTACCTCTCTCACTTACCTTATCTCTCCATGTAGGAAGATACAATATAATACTAGTAACTATGGTCGGCTTAATGTGTTTTGGTGCACTTATGACTGAGTTTTCTTAATTTTGTGACTTTTTTTTATCACATGACTTGTTACTCTTTTCTCAGTCATAGTGCTTTTATTCGATATTTTTTCCACTCGTTTTTACTTTTGAATTTTTCTTGATTTTTTCTGCACATTTTTGCTCGACCTATAATCACTACATCACATTGTTTCTTCCTTTTTCGCTCTTTTTTTAAAACCACCATAATCTATCTACCTAAACTCTCAATATCTATACGCTAACATCTATTTCGTACTATATTAAAAGACCAAGGATAGGAAGAGTTCAAGTTTTCAATTTATGTGTGCTCTTTAGGTTTCAATTTTTGTAGGTTCATCAAAAAGGAGTTATCAGGCTCAAATAAGGAGACTATGGTTTCATAGCATTAAGAGAACTGGCTATTCAAACAATGCCTTAGGTCATCCCTAAGCACCCCACCATACACAATTTCTTTCATGCTTTGAATTAAATTGAATGAATAATAATCAATTAAAGCATTCATGTCTCTACGTCTATCTAAAAGACTTATATCTCATATGGCTTTGTCAAACATTCTTACTTAGGTACTTCTAATCTAATATACAATTTAACTAAGTAACCCAATCAATTCCCCTAAAAATAATCAAATTATTTTCTATCAATAAAAAATATCATGCTTGACTAGAACCATTACATGTTTTATTATCTTCAACCGCTATTCATAGTATTACTATAACCCAAGCACCATGCAACAATAAAAAAATTTGGTAAATAAAAAATCAATTAAATCTAAGTAAACACGCAAAAAATTAATCCTATGTACTTACCCCCACACTTTAGAACATGCATTGCCCTTAATGTAAAATAATTAAAGTGCAAACAAGAAAACTTCCTTGAGTAGGTTTAATCCTTGTTGTTATGATAATCTCATGGTTTGTGTGCTTCAAGCAGACGGAGAATACCTAAAAAAATTATACGAAAAGAAATATGAAATATAATATAAAGAAAATAAAAATAAGAAGAAAATTATGAAGTGTCGATAATAGATATTCAAATCAACTTGGGCCTTCAATGTTGCAAGGTGCGTTCTTTCCAGTATGTCGTAACATTAGGGTGCGATGTTGTGACATCAAGCCCTGTTTTTGATTTTTTTCTATTTTTTTCGATTCTGTTACTCCATGATATATACACCTACTATGGAAAAAAACTAAACACAGTTAAATTTTATAATAAAATAAACGAATAATAAAATAAAAAACTAACAAAATTTAAAGCAAGAAATAGAAGTTCTTTAAAAAATTGAGACAATCTATGTTGCCACCATAGAAAAACTTCCAACTGGTTCTCGATACTTTGATCCAACATCTGTTCCTCTATCGATGTATATGAACTAGCTCTTTCAGTCAATTCCAACAATGTTGTCTTATCTTTGACTAACGCGACATCTATATTACAAGCCATTTGGTACCAAATCTGAGCTAACCCCAAATCATTTTTCAGGGTATTATTGTCTTGAGCTTCCTCCCCTTAATGTCGCGTGAAGTTTTGGTCACTCTAATTTTGTTTCCCTTGTCAGATGTGAATGAGTCTGTAACACCCCTAACCCGTATCCATCGCCGGACTAGGGTTACGAGGCATTACTAAACATAAATACAGTTTCGAACATTCTCAAGTTAACACAGGTCAAACTCATATATACATGTAAAGTATATAAATAATTACATATTAAACATACATTATAAATATATTGGAAAAATCTAACTTTACATTTTCTAATTCTAAACGTGCACATATTTAACCAAATAAATATTATCACAAGGCATTTATTTCTTAGCATATATATATATATCATTATCAATTTCACAATTTATACCAACCACATAAGCATCATATATATATGCGTATACACTTTCATTATAAACCTTGCCGTAATAACAAGCATCATTCGATTACACTCACTTATACATGTGCATATATATAATCAACATCTTGCTAAAACTATTCATTTGGTAATTTATTATTGTCTCACTTACATACCATATTTAACAAAACAATCTCAATAGATAATCATTATTTAACTTTATTAACCATACCTATATATTTAACCATTTAAACACTTTAAGTACACATACATTTTCCATGCAAACTGAACCAAACTAATCTATGCATATTCGAACATACACATACCTCATTAACATTTTTAATCTCTTAATAACCAAAACCAAGTTTCATTCATTAATACATAACATACCCTATATCATGCATATCTAAATATACCTTAAACAAGCTTAACATCTAAACTCATGTTTATAATTGACTAAACATACGCCAAAATCGAATCATCTAACCATACTTATACAAATTTATACACACCATGACCGAATCATCAACCACAATCAAGTCCATCAACTATTATCAAACCATTTCCAAAACATATAATACCAGTCACATATACCATTCATTCATAGGATATATCATTGTAACCAAATCGGATTAAACCATGACCAAACATAAGCAAATTCAAACTTAGAAATTAAGCCATATTCACATGGCTCAAATTATACATATCCAAGATCAAACAAAATACATATAAGCCTATGCATGCCATAAGTTCACAAATAAACTTTTAAAAGTACCAAAGGTTGACGATAGTGTGGATGACTTCGCTGATGATCCTCGAGCTCGTAACTTACAACCAAAATCTATAAAATAGAGTAACAAAAACACAAAGTAAGCTAATTTAGCTTAGTAAGCCTTAAGCAATTTAAACAACTCAAATGAATAATCAAAATATTTCAAACAAGCCGAATTGTATCATTAATGTTATACTATAACACAAATAAGTTACCTTGGCCGAATGCTAATATTTCTCATTTATCATATTATCATTCAACTTTTCATTCTCAAAATAACATTATACCAAGTATTCTTACATTCAAATATATATACTCATGAATCAAACTCAACTTCATGTATATGTATATATATAACCGAAATGTAACACCCCAAACCCGGCCTAGAAGTTAGACCTGAATCTAGTGTGTCACATTGAAGTGTTTTTCGAAAACCATGTTTTCATTAGAAACCCTTCTTATTTAAAACATAGTACATTGAAAACTTCTTAATTTTATTTCCAAAAATTTCTTTTTACTTTGCGGAAGCTAATTCTAAAAGTAACCGATTTACGAAAATGTGATGTTTAAAAGTTAAGTTGCGAAAACGTAGTATTTTGAAAACAGTTGTTGTTTTGGAAAATCGTGATCTATTTAAAACCATTATAAAACATAGTAAATAAAATCCAAAAGTAAAATAAAAACCAGAATTAAGAGAGGCCTTATTACAACCCAATTGAAAAGATATATGCAACAGTAAATAAACAAATCTAAAAACATAAGCAGTGTATGGCCATCTCCGAGTCCCTCACATCACCAATCCACCTATCGCTGGGGATTACCTGCACAGATAAAAACGGGGTGAGTTTACGAAAACTCAGTGTGTAATCCCCTTTCTAGAGTAACAATTAGTATACAGAAACAGAAACAGTCTGGGCTAGAGCCCTTTAACAGTAACAGTACAGTCCAGTTTAGAGCATACGTGGACCAAAGCCAATTACAATATCATTTGGGTCATAGCCCATAACAGAATCAATTGGGCCTAGCCCATCTCAGTTGCAGAACAGAATGTGTGAATGCATGGATGCATGCTATTCCATCCAACCCTGCACTTGCCTCCGTCCAACCCTGCACTACCTGTGGGGAATAACTCACCCATGCCATCCCTACACTTACAATGTTAGCATCGGTTGCAGCACTAATCGAAATTGCAGCAAAGCTGCTAGTATATATACAGCTTTAAGCCTTCAGTAGTGGTATTATAATTGGCACAAAGCCATCGATAACTGTAATAAGTTCAGCATATAGCCATCAGCGACGGTAATATAATCGGCACACAACCATGGGTAAATATGATTGACATAAAGTCATCAATAAATATGATAGGCACATAGCCATAGGTAAATACGATTGGCACAAATCCATAATCAAGATAGCACAGAGCCATATTTAGGCTAGCACAGAGCCATAAACAGATTAAGCGACACTAAACCATCCATCGGTCCACAGTCGTCTCGTGTGATCCGTGCGACCTCAACAGATCAATACTGGATCTACAGTCGTCTCATGCGACCCGTGCGATCCTATCAGAACAATACTTCCTTCATATCAATGTCCCAACCCCATGCAATATGTCATGTATGTCATGCTCAATCATCACACGCGTATGCATAATGGCCATGCTCAGTAACAATCATTTAAACATATATTAAAGCATATCAGTTTTACAACCACAGTCAAGTCAGTTAAATCACGATAATAAAATCACAGTCAAATCAATCAAATCCATAGTCTAAGTCAGTCATTTACCCACAAGGGCAAAATAGTCATTTTAACCTACAGGGGTATATCGATAATTTTACAAACTAGGGGTATTTCGATAATTTTACAAACTCAGGGTATTTCGATAACTTTACAAATTAGGGGTATTTCGATAATTTTACAAATCAGTGGTATTTCGATAATTTTATAAATTGGGGGTATTTTGGTAATTTTACAAATTAAGGGTATTTCGGTAATTTATAATTTGGGGGTATTTTGGTAATTTTACAAATCGATGGTATTTCGGTAATTTTACAAATTGGGGGTATTTTAGTAATTTTACAATCTGAGGGTATTTCTATAATTCTACAAATCGGGGTATTTCAGTAATTTTACAAATCGAGGGTATTTCAGTAATTTACAATCCGAGAATATTTCGGTAATTTTACAAATCGGGGGTATTTTGGAAATTTTACAAGTCGAGGTTATTTCAATAATTTTACAAATTGAGGGTACTTCGATAATTTTACAAATCGGGGGTATTTCTGAAATTTTACAAATTGGGGATATTTCGGTAATTTACAATCCATGAGTATTTCGATAATTTTACAAATCGGGAGTATTTTGGTAATTTTACAAGTCAGGGTCTTAATGACCCAACAAAAAGGACACCGTCGCCTCGGGCGACTTAAATAACCTAAACAGACATAACAGTGTAAATGGGCCTAAGACCCATACTCGGCCCAAGCAGGCTTACACGCTTGTGTGGCCCATTTAGCCCAAATTTAGCTACGGCTATATGACCTACATAGCCCAGTCCAAAATTTATCACTTACTGTGGATTTAATCTATGTGGGGCCCACGAGCCCATTAGGCCTTCACGGCCCATTTCGGCCCAACGAAGCCCTTAACGGCTTATGCCATGCACACGACATGACAAGCCCAACTACTTCCCACCTAACAGTTAGATTTACACAAGCAGGCCCACGGGCCCATTGGCCCTATTTGGCTATCGAGGCCCAGTACACGAGAACGCTCGTGGCGGCCTCTACAGTCTATCACCCATGGTTTGTGGGGTTGGTTTACCCCACAAGCGATCGCACGCTCGTGAGGCCTCAAATGCCGAAGTTTTAGCTTTTCGACTTTTGCCGACTTCCAACAAAGAAGGGCTCGAATACACACCTTTTTATGAGAACGCGTCGAAGTCCACGATCACCAACCTTGGCACATCCTACATGTTAGCTTCCCGATGTGGGATTACTTTCAACCATTAGGAAAATTCCTCATTCTTATGATCATTTCAACCACAGAGTTCCAGTCCAACTCCACCACCTACACAGCTCAAATAGCAAAATAAATACTCCACTGTACATCTCAAGACTTGAACCTCAGACCTCACAGTTGCAAAACACGCCACCTTGCAACTCCACCACAAGCTGTTTCTATGATAAAAACGTCCATAATTAACTTTAAGATATATGTGCCAGCGTCCAGATTCACTTAAGAGAAAAACCAAAATGGATTGTAAGAGCCAAGACTTGAACCCAGGCTCCCTTGTAGTCTTAATCACGCCACTGCCACTGCACCACATGCTTCCTTGTGTCATGTATTTAACATAATAATTTAAAAAGCCATCATCCAAGCATCTACGGTTTTATTCACTTAATACCAAAATTTTTGCTAAAGCCCAGGTTTGAACCCAAGAATTCTTCAACACTTCTCAGGGCCATTAACCACCAAAGTAGACATTTAATTGTGTCATTTCCTTGCACAATTAAATACTTATATACAACCTCCTTACGGACCCATACTCAAGCCCAATACTTCTAGGCCCAAATTCGGGGTGTTACACGAAACATACTTCTCATGCTTACTCACATTCTTCACTTACTATACCAACATCACTCATTTGGCCAAATATACAAAATCAAATATATCATCACATAAGTACATACCTATATAGCCGAATATACAAGATCAACTATAACATCACATAAGTACATACCTATATGGCCGAATATACAAGATCATTTAGATCAATTTACTTGCTCAATTTCCTCATCAACACGAAATCTTATAGGCATAGGCTTGAAAATAAATCACCAGCATAAAACCTGCTAGGCGTAAGCCTGAATCACACACCGGGACAAGGCCTGCTAGACTTAAGGTCTGATTTTTATTTTATTCACCGGCAATAAGCTTGCTAGGCATAAAGCCCGATCAAATTCACCAGCACAAGGCTTGCTAGGCTCAAAGCCCGAATATCACTATTATAAAGTCATTTAATAAATTGTTCATATATCGAATCGTCCAAATATTCCATGTAGTTCATACAAACTTTCAGAGGTTTTAACTCAGTCGATTAAAACTCAACCACATTAATTCTATGTTAAACCACATTCGGCTACTCTACTATACAACTATAAAATTCGAATCATCATAGTAAACCATTTTATATTCGAAATAAACAATGTTTAATTGCTTAAAGACTTACCTCGGATATCGACGAACGTTATAAATCGACTATTCGACTATTTTTGCTTTTCCCCGATCAAAGTTTGATTTCTTTTGTTCTTGATCTATATAATTTCAAATTAACCTCATTTAAACACAATTTCATTCAATTTAATCTAACAACACAAAAATGGGAAAATTACCATTTTACTCCTGATATTTCATACTTTTACAAACTAGTCCTAATTGCATAAAACACAAAATACACAAAATCTCCATTCATCATGCTTAGGCCGAATGTTCATCTAACACATATAAATACACATATTTCATTTATTTTACATTTTAGTCCCTCAATTTATTATTTTTACAATTTAGTCCTAATTACTCAAAATATTCAAAAACTCCAATATATAGCATATTAATCTAAAACAAATTTTTGATATTTCATCATCAAACATCACAAAACACAACTATTCATCAATGGCATAACTCAAAATATGCATCAAAATCAGAAATTTAAGCATGGGTCGGATAGTACTCAAAGCAACGATCTCAAAAACGTAAAAATTATCAAAAACTGAACAAAAACTAACCTTCAATCAAGCTTCCAAAGTGCCAAACCCTTAAACTCTTTTTTTTCTTTTCTTTCTTACAACATTCAGCCATTACGAAAGATGAATGCATGGCTTTTACTTATTTTTATGTTTTATTATATTAACATTATTTAATATATTACAAAATTAACCTTTGTTATAAAATATGAAACCATTATATATTATGTCTAAAACCGTCCATCACTAATTCATATGGTCTAATTACATCATAAAGACCCCATATTAAAAGAACAAAGCAATTTGGTACTTTAATAATTAGTTAGAAACTTTTATAACTTACATGATTAAGCCTTTTTATTAAATTAAGCACACAATAAATCAAATTTTCATACGAAACTTTCACACATGCAAATTCACATGTAATAAACACGAAAAATAATATTTAAAAATTTTTTTGACTCGGATTCGTGCTCCAGAAACCACCGTTCCGATTAGTGTCTAAATCAGACTGTTACAACTCTCCCCCTTAGGGATTTTCGTCCCCGAAAATCTTACCAGTGAATAGGTCCGGATAATGCTCTTTCATTGTATCCTCTGCCTCCCACATTGCTTCATCAACTCCGTGTTTATGCCACAGTATTTTAACCAATGAAATTTTCTTATTTCGTAACTCTTTAATTTCATGAGCCAGAATACGAATTGGCTTTTCCTCGTAAGTCAAGTCTGACTGAATCTCAATCTTTTATGGACTAATCACATGTGAAGGGTCGGATCTATATCACCAGAGCATCAAAACATTAAATACATTATGAATCTTCTGTAACGTAGGTAGCAGCAACAATCTGTACGCAACCGGCCCAATTCGCTCGATAACCTCACATGGCCCAATAAATCTTGGACTCAATTTGCCTTTACAACCAAATTTGAGTATTTTCTTCCACGGTGAGACTTTCAGAAATACTTTATCAACGATCTGAAACTCTATATCTTTTCGTTTCAAGAACGCGTATGATTTCTGACGATCTGATGTTGCTTTTAGACTTTCACGGATCACTTTCACTTTATGTTCAGTTTCTCTTATGAAATCAACCCCGTGTATCTTATTTTTGCTGAGCTCAGTCCAGTACAATGGTGTACGACATTTACGACTGTAGAAAGCCTTATAAGGTGTCATTTAGATACTCGATTGAAAGTTTTTATTGTATGCAAATTCAATCAAAGGTAAGTATCGTTCCCACGTACCTTCAAACTCAAGAATGCAACATCTCAACATGTCCTCAAGTATCTAAATGATTTGCTCGGACTAACCATCTGTTTGTGGATGAAAAGTAGTGCTGAAATGTAATTTTGTACCTAATACATCTTACAGTTTCTTCCAAAACTACGATGTAAACCTCAGATCTCTATCTGAAACAATAGATATAGGCACACCATGCAACCTCACAATCTGAGAAACATATAAATCAGCCAGCATATCAAGCGAGTAATCTGTACGAACCGGAACAAAGTGAGCAAATTTAGTCAATTTATCTACAATAACCCAGATTGTATCTTTCTTGCTCGGTGTCATCGGTAAACTGGATACAAAATCCATCGTGACTCTATCCCATTTCTATTCAGGTATCATAATAGGTTGTAGCAATCCAGAAGGTACCTGATGCTCGGCTTTCACTTGCTGATAGACTAAACATTTCGATACAAAGTCAGAAATGTCTCGTTTCATACCTTGCCACCAGTAGTGCTATTTCAGATCATTATACATCTTTGTACTACCCAAGTGAACAGATAACCGACTGTTATAAGATTTGTTCAAAATCATCTGAACCAACTCTGTATCTCTTGGAATGCATATTCGGTTTCTGAACCGCAAACGTACCTCAACATCCACTTGAAATTCTGAATCAACGTTCGAATCATATTGAGCTCGTTTTGCTATCAAATTATTATCAACCTTTTGAGCTTTGCAAATCTACTGAATAAATAACGATCTTGCTTTTAACTCGGCTATTATCACACCATCATCTAATATAACCATATGTGCATTCATTGCACACAAAGCAAATAGGGATTTTTGACTTAGAGCATAAGCAACAATATTAGCCTTTCCTGGATGATAATCAATCACAAGTTCGCGATCTTTTAGCAATTCTAACCATCGATGCTGTCTCATATTCAAATCTTTATGAGTCATCAAATACTTCAGACTTTTGTGATCGGAATAAACATGACATTTTTCACTGAACAAATAGTGACGCCATATTTTTAACGCAAATATAATAGCTGCCAATTCTAAGTCATGTGTCGGTTAGTTCTTTTCATGTGGCTTTAACTATCTTTAGGCATAAGTTATAACTTTGCCTTCCAGCATCAAAACACAACCCAAACCATTTAAAGATCATCACTATAGATAACAAATTCTTTACTCGATTATGGCTGGACTAATACCGGAGCTTCGGTCAAAAGGGCTTTCAACTTATCAAAACTTTTCTGGCACTTTTCTAACCACTCAAACTTAACATCTTTCTATAGTAGCTTCGTCATCGGGTTACAATCATAGAGAAACCTTTCACAAATCGTCTATAGTAACCAGCAAGTCCCAGAAAACTTCTGACTTCAAAAACGTTTCTCGGAGGTTTCCAATCGAATATAGCTGAAATCTTACTTGGATCAACCTGAATACCTGATGCTGAAACAAGATGTCCCAGAAAACTAACTGCATGTAACCAGAACTAGCATTTACTAAACTTCGCATACAACTATTTTTCTCGCAAAATCTATAACACGAGTCTCAAATGCTTGGCATGTTTGGTTTCATTACTAGAGTAGATTAATATATCATCAATGAACACAACCACAAATCAATCTAAATACTGTCTGAAGATTCAATTCATCAAATCCATAAAAATAGCAGGTGCATTAGTAAGTCCAAACGGCATAACTAAAAACTCATTGTGTCCCTACCTTGTTCGAAAAGTAGTTTTTGACACAACGGAGTCTCTGACTCTTAACTGATAATCACCCGATCTCAAATCTATCTTCGAAAACACTGAGGCCCCTTTCAACTGATCGAACAGGTCATCAATCCGTGGCAATGGATATTTATTCTTTATATTCACCTTATTTAGTTGGCAGTAATCAATACACATTCTCATAGTTCCATCTTTCTTTTTCACAAATAGAACTGGCGCACCCCAGGGAGAGAAACTCAGTCGTGCAAAACCTCTATCTGTTAACTCCTGCAACTATGCTTTCAACTATTTTAATTTAGTAGGTTCCATCCGATACGGAGCTATTGAAATCGAAGTTGTCCCCGGTACTAACTCAATACCACACTCTACCTCTCGGATAGGTGGCAAACCAGGCAATTCTTTAGGAACACGTCCGGATACTCGCACACAACTAGTATAGATTCAATCTTCTTTTCAGTCCCTTTACTATCAAGCACATAAGCAAAGTAAGCTTCGCAACCTTTTATCACATACGTTCGAGCTAACATCAAAGATATTACTACTGGTAAACCATTCAGATCATTAGATTCAAACTGAATAATCTCGTTGTTCTGACATCTCAAATCAATAGTCTTTCTTTTGCAATTAAAAATGTCATCTTGCATAGTCAACCAATCCATACCCAAAATTATATAGAACTCATCGAAAGGTAACAACATCAAATCAGTCGGAAAGCATAAATCTCGAATCATCAACGGGCAATTTTTACATACTTTATCAACCAGAACACACCGGCCCAGGGGGTTTGGTACTCGAATTACAAACTCAATAGACTCAACAGGCAAAGCCTTACTAGATACTAATGTTTCACACACATATGAATGAGTCGAACCAGGATCAATCAATGCAATAACACTAGTATCATAAAGAGTGAAAATACCAGTAATAACATCTAGGGAAGAAGCATCTTCTTGAGCACGTATAGCATATGCTCTGGCAGGTGCACGAGCCTCAGATCAAACTACTGAATCTTTCTTCCCTCTCTAACTGCCACTCACATTACCTAAATGCCTGGGTGGTCTACCTCGTATTGACATATTACTCGGTCTCGCGTTCTGAACAATGTTTTACTCGGCTAACATTGGGCAATCTCGGATAAAATGATACATCGATCCACATTTAAAACAAGACTGATCATGCAATCTACAATTTCTAGAATGCCATTTACCACAATGCTTACACTCTAGTCTATTCTGACAATCATTGCCAACACTAGCAATTGAAGTGGCTCGTGAACTCACAGGAGGTCGATCTCAATCTCGTCTAGAAAAGTCTGAAGTAGCTTTAAATCGACTAGAATCATCTCTGAAATTCTTCGTTACTGAGTGAAAATTCTTACTCGATGATCTTTTACAGGAATCCCTGGCTTCAAAATAAGCTTTTCATTTCTCTTTCCCGAGCTCTTCGGCTTTGCAAGCTCACTCAACAAGTACCACGAAATCTTTGATTTCAAGTATACCAACCAGCAATTTAATGTCTTCGTTCAAACCGTCTTCAAATCTTTTACACATGATAGCTTCAGTTCAAACACATTCACGAGCATATCGATTGAGTCTTACAAATATTCGCTCGTACTTGATTATAATCATGCGACCCTGTTTTAATTCTAGGAATTCTTTGCGTTTCTGGTCGCTAAATCTTTGGCTGATGTATTTCTTATGGAACTCAGTCTGAAAGAATTCCTAGGTCACTATCTCTTCCAGGACCACCAATACTAGTGTATTCCACCAGTGATATGCGGTGTTTCGTAATAAAGATATGGCACACTTTAAACATTCATCCGGAGTACAAGATAGCTCGTTGAACACACAGATAGTATTATCAAGCCACAACTCAGCTCGCTCAGCATCATCATCATCGTTAGCTTTAAACTCTTCGACCCCATGTTTTTTTATTTTATCTACATGAGGCAAATTAAATCTCATTGGATCAATCATCGGAGGTACCACAGGTATCGGAGATGGATTATTCGGGGGTAAAGGTTGTTGTACAGCCGGATTAGTCCAGATATACTGAGTAAACCAATCGTTCATCATTTGATAGAAGGCTTGCTTAGCCTCCCCCTCATGGCTACTCGAGATAGGTCGAGATTTAACTAGCACTATCCCTTGCGCAGGAGCAGGCGCTACGCTCTCGACATCATCAGCTACAGCTCTGTTGGGATCCATTTACTATATGAAAGCACATTTTTTAAATGTCAGAAGTCATCACACTATCGCAATAATATTTATGACATGTATAGCTAGACTCACACATGCTATGTTAGTCCTGGAATCGACTAAACCGTAGCTCTGATACCAATAAAATGTAACACCCCTAACCCTTATCTGTCGCCAGACTAGGGTTACGAGGTATTACTGAATATAAATACAGTTTCGAACATTCTCAAGTTAACATAGGTCATATTCATATATACATGTAAAGCATATAAATAATTACATATTAAACATACATTATAAATATATTGTAAAAATCAAACTTTACATTTCTTAATTCTAAACGTGCGCATATTTAACCAAATAAATATGTCACAAGGCATTTATTCCTTAGTATATATATATCATTATTAATTTCACAATTTATACTAACCACATAAGCATCATATATATATGCGTATACACTTTCATTATAAATCAAGCCATAATGACAAGCATCATTTGATTACACTCACTTATACATGTGCATATATATAATCAACATCTTGCTAAAATTCATATAATTCCCATGGTTTACTATTGCACAAATCACTATTCATTTGGTCATTTATTATTGTCTCACTTACATACCATATTAAATAAAACAATCTCAATAGATAATCATTATTTAACTTTATTAACCATACCTATATATTTAACCATTTAAACACTTTAAGTACACATACAATTTCCATGCAAATCGAACCAAACTAATCTATGCATATTAGAACATACACATGCCTCATTAACATTTTTAATCTGTTAATAACCAAAACCAAGTTTCATTCATTAATACATAACATACCCTATATCATGCATATCTAAATATACCATAAACAAGCTTAACATCTGAACTGATGTTTATAATTGACTAAGCATACACCAAAATCGAATCATCTAACCATACTTATAAAATTTATACACACCATGACCGAATCATCAACCACAATCAAGTCCATCAACTATTACCAAACCATTTCCAAAACATATAATACCAATCACATATATCATTCATTCATAGCATATATCATTGTAACCAAATTGGATTAAACCATGACCAAACATAAGCAAATTAAAACTTAGAAATTAAGCCATATTCACATGGCTCAAATTATACATATCCAAGATTAAACAAAATACATTTAAGCCTATACATGCCATAAGTTCACAAATAAACTTTTGAAAGTACCAAAGGTTGACGATAGTGTGGATGACTTTGATGACGATCCTTGAGCTCATAACTTACAACCAAAATCTATAAAACAGAGTAACAAAAATACACAGAGTAAGCTAATTTAGCTTAGTAAGCCTTAAGCAATTTAAACAACTCAAATGAAAAATCAAAATATTTCAAACAAGCCGAATTGTATCATTAATGTTATACTATAACACAAAAAAGTTACCTTGGTCGAATGCTAATATTTCTCATTTATCATATTATCATTCAACTTTTCATTCTCAAAATAACATTATACCCAGTATGCTTACATTCAAATATATATACTCATGAATCAAACTCAACTTCATATATATGTACATATATAACCGAAACATACTTCTCATGTTTACTCACATTCTTCACTTACTATACCAACATCACTCATTTGGCAAAATATACAAAATCAAATATATCATCACATAAGTACATACCTATATAGCCGAATATACAAGATTAACTATAACATCACATAAGTACATACCTATATGGTCGAATATACGAGATCATTTAGATCAATTTACTTGCTCAATTTCCACATCAACGCGAAATCTTATAGGCATAGGCTTGAAAATAAATCACCGGTATCAAACCTGCTAGGCGTAAGCCTGAATCACACACCGGCACAAGGCCTGCTAGACTTAAGGTCTGATTTTTATTTTATTCACCGGCAATAAGCCTGCTAGGCATAAAGCCCGAGCAAATTCACCAGCACAAGGCTTGCTAGGCTCAAATCTCGAATAACACTATTATAAAGTCATTTCATAAAAAGTTCATATACCGAATCGTCCAAATATTCCATGTAGTTCATACAAACTTTCAGAGGCTTTAACTCAGTTGATTAAAACTCAATCACATTAATTCTATGTTAAACCATATTCGGCTACTCTACTATACAATTATAAAATTCGAATCATCATAGTAAACCATTTTATATTTGAAATAAACAATGTTTAATTGCTTAAAGACTTACCTCGGATATCGACGAACGTTATAAATCAACTATTCGACTATTTTTGCTTTTCCCCGATCCAAGTCCGATTTCTTTTGTTCTTGATCTATATAATTTCAAATTAACCTAATTTAAAAAAAATTCATTCAATTTAAACTAACAACACATAAATGGGCAAATTACCATTTTAGTCCTAATATTTCATACTTTTACAAATTAGTCTTACTTGCATAAAACACAAAATACACAAAATCTCCATTCATCATGCTTAGGCCGAATGTTCATCTAACACATATAAATACACACATTTAATTTATTTTTCATTTTAGTCCTTCAATTTTTTAGTTTTGTAATTTAGTCCTAATTACTCAAAATCTTCAAAAACTCCAATACAAAACATATTAATCTAAAACATATTTTTGATATTTCATCATCAAACATCACAAAACACAATTATTCATCAATGGCATAACTCAAAATATGCATCAACATCAGAAATTTAAGCATTGGTCAGATAGTACTCAAAGCAACGATCTCAAAAACGTAAAAATTATCAAAAATCGAACAATAACTAACCTTGAATCAAGCTTCCAAAGTGTCGAACCCTTAAAATCTTTTTTTCTTTTCTTTCTTACAACATTTGGCCTTTACAAAAGATGAATGCATGGTTTTTACTTATTTTTATGCTTTATTATATTAACATTATTTAATATATTTCAAAATTAACTTTTGTTATAAAATATGAAACCATTATATATTATGTCTAAAACCATCCATCACTAATTCATATGGTCTAATTACATCATAAAGACCCCATATGAAATGAGCAAATCAATTTGGTACTTTAATAATTAGTCAGCAACTTTTATAACTTATGCGATTAAGCCCTTTTATTAAATTAAGCACACAATCAATCAAATTTTCATACGGAACTTTCAAACATGCAAATTCACACATAATAAACACGAAAAATATTATTTAAAATTTTTTCTGACTCAAATTCGTGGTCTTAAAACCACCATTCTGATTAGGGTCTAAATCAGACTGTTACAGAGTCGAACTCATCGATCTCTTTGGCTGTCACATTCTTTGCTATGGCCAGAATGTGTATTGGCTCCTCTACACTTTCATTCAAAATTGGTTTACACTCCATGTTAGTGTTACTTCTACTTTTACTTCAATGACTACATCTACTGTTATATTTGTTTCTACGTTAATTGGATCAGGGACACTTTCGAGTATGTTTAGTTCATCAATATAGTCCCTAATTCCAAACTCTTACTGATTTCCATCATCTAAGTCTGGACGATTTTTGGTAATACAATGGTCATCATGGTCAGAGTTGAGAACATCATCTACGGCCTCTTCCCGAAGAGGTAATGTCTCTAATATCTCTCAAAGCATTGTCATCATTTATGTCATTTTATTTGACATTCTTAGTAAAATGTTGGATGTTTCCTTGTAAGCTTGGTCGATTTGATCACACTCAGATGGATGTTTATTTGACTCACGTATGGGTTCCTCTAGATACTTGCTATTATCTTTGTGGTTATTACTCTCATATTTATCGTAAGATAACTCGTCCAGATGTTTGGGCTATTGTATTTAGTGTTATCAATCACTGGCTTTTCAAAGCTCCTTTCAACCATATTTGTCCTCCATTATTTTGCCACTCATCATTCCAAAAGGACGATTTATCTGACTCAAACCGACTATCGTCGTCATCAAATTTATCCATGTGTGCATCAATGATCTAGGCTAAAGGTTTGTCGGGCTTAATTTGTAACACCCCTAACCCATATCCGTCGCCAGAACAAGCTTACAGAGTATTATTATAGTTTACAGTACAAACAAATAGAATTTCAAACATTTCATAACATACCAATATTTATATCAAAAATAAGACAAAATAATTCATATTGTCCCATGTACAAGCCCTCAAGGCCCACAATATGCATTAGAATCAAGTCGAGACTAAATCGGAAACTCAGAGAATTTTACAGAAAACATTGAAGAATTTTGAAGATACAAGGGTCACATGGCCATGTGACACACACGGCTAAGAGACACACCCGTGTCTTAGGCCTGTGGGCATTCGAAATAGGGACACACGGCTGTGTCCCAGCCCATTTCCATGCCCGTGTAACTCACTAACTTAGGGCAAATGGCTAAGCCACATGCCTGTGTGCTAGGCCGTGTACCCTTTGAAGTAACCTCACACGCCCGTGTGCCAGGCCGTGTGCTAGGCCGTGTAACAGCCTGACTTGTAACCCTTTGAAAGCTACAGGGGACAGATGGCTGTGCAACCTAGCCGTGTGTTAGACATGTCTGAGACACAAACCCATGTCTCTACTCGTGTCGAAATATTTCTCACCCAATTTAATGTAACACCCCTAACCCGTATCCGATACCAGAATAGGGTTACGAGGCATTATCGGATATCACATCTCATTTACATTCATTTATGCAATTATAATCAAAATCCATTCAAATTAATCACATTGTCCCTTATAAGGTCTTACGAGACCTTAAATTATGCTTAAAAGTGGTTTAGGACTAAACGGATAACATTTGCAAACTTTGGGAAACATAGAAAAATTTTTAATTTATGGGTTACACGCTTGTGTGAACAGGCCGTGTACCTTACATGGCTACTAGACATGCCCGTGTCACAGACCGTGTGAAAACAAGGCATACATACTGGCTTTCACCACACGGCCAAGGACACGTCCGTGTGCCAAGCCGTGTGAAATCTAAAGGGGTTACTGACTTGGGTCACACAGCCGACCATACACCCATGTGCCAACCTGTGTGCCACACATGACCAATAGACACGTCCGTGTCTAGGACGTGTCAAAACTGTAGGGTATACTGACTTTAATTCGAAGGGTACCCCTGTAACATCCAGAAATAGGGCCTAAAAGGAAAAGTGGTTGTGAAACCACGAATCTGAGATAGAAAAGTTTATTGTAATTAATTTTATGATTTATCAAGTGATTAGATGCATGTGTTAGAGTATCGATGAAAAATTTTATAGATAGCATGTTTAATTTGCCTACTAGGGCTTAATTGCAAAAGTTGATAAATATGAGTTTTAAAGGATTAATTGAAGAGAATAATTGAAGTATAGGTCCATAAATGGTAATTATACCATTATATTTTCATGGTCAAAAATGGATATACATAGGTAAAAATAACTAAAGTTTTAATGAAGGGTATTTTAGTCATTTTGTAAATAAAAGAATTAAAAAGGGAAAAAGATGGTAAAAATGTACTCATCTTCTTCATTAGGCCGAAATTTCAAGGGTTCAAGCTTCCAAGCTCCATAGTAAGTGATTCCAAGCCCCGTTTTTAATGTTCTTTACATTTTTGGAGTCTTGGTAACTTGATTAAGCTTATTTTAGCAATAATTTAACCTAGGGTTTATATTTGGAAAAATACCCATAGGTGAAATGTGTTTATTTTGATGTTTTATGGTAGAATATGAAGCTTTATATTGTGTTAAACAACTTTTGCTAAGCGATTTTACGTGAAAACGAGTAAAACGTCATAATAAGTAAAAATACCTAATGTTCATAAGTACATGTTAGAGTGAGAATTTGATATTTCCATAGAAGGGAAAAATGATCAGCATGTCATAAAACATAAGAAAATAGGATGAAGTTTAATTTCCGAGCCTTGGGGAAAAAATGTAAATATGTAAAAGTTTAGGGGCAAAAGTGTAATTTTGCCAAAGTTTGAGTCAAGGACTGTTTTAATAAATATAAGTACTAAATAAGCTAAATTTTTTATTATAGATCAAGAAGAACAAAATTTGGAGTTAGACCGGGGAAAGAAAAAGATAGTGGACTAAATCGATATAGTTGATCGTATTTTGTTTCGAGGTAAGTTTGCGGTAAATAAATGCAATATTCTATTATTTTATGTTAATGTTGTTAATTTTCAGCATGTGTATATTTATTTTATGAAATTATTCAAAGAAGACTCAAGCATGAATTGACAGAGAAGTAATTTGAGAAAGTCCCAGTTGAACCTTAGGAATGTGTAGGATACAAATGTCATGACATTAGGGTTTAAGGATACCATGTAATACCATGCCAAGGCATGGCAATTGGTAAGGTTTCTAAGGCAAGGAAATCATGTAAGACCTTGTCCAGACATGGCATTGATAAGTTACTATAAGGGAAAGGTCCCATGTAAGACCATGCCAAGGCATGGCATTGGTGAGCTCATAAGGCAAGGATACCATGTAAGACCATGTCGAGACATGGCAATGGTAAGTTCAGAAGGATACCACGTAAGACCATGACAAGTCAAGGTAATGGTAAGGTACCCGTGTATCCTTAGTATTCCAAGTAGTTCAACGGGAAAATTTAAAGAAAATATCAAGGTAAGGTAAGGTAAGACGAGTTATGCTCAAAAGGTAAGACAAGTTCATGCTAGAAGAGCAAAGGTAAGTATATAATGTTCATGTATGCTTGATAAGGAAAAGGGTAAGTAAAATGTATTAATAAATTTGATTAAGTAAGTAAGTATTTAAGTAAGTGAGTAAGTGAAGAAGTTTAAAATATGTCTATGACAATTAATGAAGTTGCATTAAGTAATATCATGCCATGTAATAAGATAAATCTTATGAATGTTGTTATTTATTTGCATGCAAACTTACCAAGCTTAATGCTTACCCCCTTTATTTTCCTTATTTATATAGTTTTGTCAAGGTAACTCGGGGATCGTAAAGTACGTCGGAGGTCCGAGCACACTATCACAAGGATTATTTTGGTATAGCTAGACGTTTCATTTTGAGTATGGCATGTATAGCATCATAGCCATTTTGTGTGTATGATCTTATGATATGGCTAATGAATGGTATGTAAATGCTTGATAATGATTAGCTATTGGAATGACAAATCAAGGACATGTTTGGTGTTATGTATATCTAAATGCTAGTTATTCCATGGAAAAGGTGAAATTAGCTTTAAAACAGTATCGGAAATAGTAATGACATGAATTTGAAAAATCACTAAAAATTGTACAAAAATAATTAGGAGTTATACTTTATATTTATAGATTCCTTATTGAGTTTACTTTTATGAGAAATAAACGGCATGATTATTTGAATTCTGTGTAGGGAGAAAATTAATTCATAGTGAACAGAGGTCAGAGTAGCCGAACACTGAAACAGGGGAAACTTTAACTAATAAACTGTACTAATTGGCTAGACCAAAAATTCTGAAACAAATTTAGTAAGAAGATATATGAGTCTAGTTTCAGAGAAAATTTATGGATTTGAATTTTGAGTTTCGTAACTCGAGTTATGATATATTTAGTGACTATGACGCAGATGGACAATTTATTTATGAAAGATGAAATAAATAGTTTTGATTTGTTTAAGCGATCGAAAATTTTTTATTGATTCCGATTTGTTACCGAATCGTTTCAATTTCATGTTTTAGGGTCTCGAGGACCCTTTTTAGGGACATATTGAATGAATAAAACTAAATTACTTTTAAAAGCAATTTTTTATGCCTTGAATTAGTAAGCTAAGTCTGATAACACCTCGTGCTCAACTCCGGCGATGGTCTTGGGTAAGGGGTGTTACAACCCTAGGGACACACGGCTGTATAACATGACCGTGTGTCACACACGGCTGAGACACACACCCGTGTCTCTGCCCGTGTGGACAAAAATAGGCCATTTATAAAGCCAAATTGCCACCTTTTTCTCATTCACACCTAGCCATCAAAATGATACAATTTCAACACATATATAAGCAACCAACCATCTATTCAAAACCATTACAACCACTCAATTCCACAGCTAAAACATACCATTTCAATATGCCAAAATCATCAAACTTACATAACTTCAAAATGCATTTACCTTTCAACTTATATTCTATTTCATACCTCAATTTATACCATTACTCAAGCATTTATAACTAACCAAATAGATATCCATTTAGATATATTCACAACTATGACAAACATACCAAATCAAGCCAACATATAAGGCATTATATACATTACATTTATCACTTATCAAACACGTGATTCAAGCCAACATAAAAGGTCATACACACCAACAATTTACAAGCCAATTCTTATGGCTAAAATCACAACTCAAAACATACCAAAATAACACTAGCCTATACATGCCATATACCATATATACAAAGCCTCAAAAGTACCAACAAGTAGTCAATAGTGTGATGATGGTTCCCAATGATCCCCGATGTCTGAGCTAGCTTCAATAATCTACAAAACATGGAAAGAACACACAAAGTAAGCTTTAAAAGCTTAGTAAGCCATATACAAAAAAAATCTACCATATGAATCAGAACATTTCTATCAATAGGCCAAATACAAGTAAACACATATAGATACACAAACCTTTCTTAATAAATACATATTCAAATTCACCTGTAATTTCATCAACCACTTCTTTTTCCAATTCTCGTACGAATCTCTTACGTACCTGATTCGTAAACTCATTAACATGTTCTTTCACAAATTGTCTTTTCCCGTTGAATTGTTCGGAATCGTTAAGAATACTCGAAAATCACATAAGCTCTACAATGCTATATCCCAGATATGTTCTTACATGTTATCACATATCGATGCCATTGTCCTAGATAGGGTCTTACACGAAATCGATTAATGATGCCAATGTCCCAGACATCATCTTACACGTAATCTCAATACAATGCCAATGTTCCAGACATGGTCTTCCATGTAATCACATCTCGATAATCTAATGTCATGACATTTGTATCCTATACTATTCCTAAGGTTTGTACGGGACACTTGGATGTCTTAACTTTGTCAATTCATGCTCGTATTTGCTCGTTCCACATTCATAATAATTCAATAGCAAGTAAACACATATAATTCAATTCAAATACATTTATTTGCATATGAACTTACCTCGTGTACATAATAAATGAACAGAATCGACTATTCGTTAACTTTCATTTTTCCCCGATCTAAATCTGATTTCTTTCTTTTAGGATCTATATAAATTCAAAATTAACTCTTTTATTCCTCAATTCATTCAATTTTATCCAAAGCACACAATTTGGGGCATTTTACACATTAACCCCTATAATTTCACATTTCATACAATTTAGTCCTTATTTCAGAAAATCACAAATTACACAATTTCTTTCTAATTTCATGCTAGCCGAATTTCATATAGCTTCATAACAGCCCATATTTTCATTTATTTCACACATTTAACCACACATTTTCCTCTTTTCACAAATTAATCCCTTTTATGCAATTTCACTAAAAATCACTTTACAAAACATGATAATCTATCAACAAATACTCATTTTCCATCATCAAACATTCAAGAACTCAAGCATTCATCAATTGAAACTTTCAAAATCATCAACACTTTCAAAAATTAAAGCATGGGCTAGCTAGAACACGAAGCAGCGATCACAAAAACATAGAAATCATCAAAAACTTATCAAAATCGTACCTTAATTGCTTGAATATTCAAAATCGAATGAAGAACCCTAGTTGTTCTTATTCTTCCTTTAAAATTCGGCTATCAAGATGATAATGGTACCAAAATTTGATTTTGTTTTACTTAATAATTCATTATTAAACAATTTACTATTTTAACCTTTATTAAACCATTTAAAAATCATCATATTAATGCCTATTTATGTCAAAATCCACTATCAATGGTCTATTAACAACATAAGGGCCTTTCATTTAATGAATCATAGCAATCAAGCACTTTTAACTTATAGTATGCTACTTTTGTATTTTACGCAATTAAATTCTTTTTCTCAAACTGAGCTATTAAACGATAAAATTAGCTCACAAAATATTCACACATACATATTCACATGCTATAAACACCAAAACTAATATTAAAATAATTTTATGACCCCAGATTCGTGGTCAAAAAACTACTATTCTAATTTAGCTAAAACCGGGCTATTACATTTGACATCAACCTACTATCAACATTGTGCATATAAACAAGCCATGTTAAGGCATCCAAAACGAGCAAAATCAAGCCTTAAACATGTAGTATATTCACATACAACCAATATGCCCTTAGGTACCTCAAATGAAAATTCATAAACATGTGCAAATATAAACACAATTTTATCATTTAACCAACAAAGGTTTGACTAAAACTAAGCCTTATTATGCCACTTGATTTACCCTTTAAAAACATACCAAAATGTACCATATATGACATACAAAACGAGCTCCAAATGGTAAAATAATTCACTGTAATATCCCGAATTATGGCCTAATCGGAATAGTGGTTTCGTGACCACAAATCCGAGATAGAAATAATTATTTTATAATTATTTTGAGGTTTATGATATGATTGCATGATTGTGTGAAAATTTTGTGAAGAAATTCTATGCATAAAATGCTTAATTTGAAGTTAGGGACTAAATCGAATAAGTTGCAAAACTTGCATTTTAGAAGTTTTTAGTATGAAATTGCTTTGAAATATTAATTAGGAGGTCTTAAATAGCAATTTGACCAATTTCTAAAATTTTGGACAAAATGGGCTTGTATATGAAAATTTTCAAAGAAAGGTATTAAGGGCATTTTGGTCATTTGGATAATTAATGAAATAAAATGGGAAAAATGACACAAAATAGTCATCTTCCCCATTTAGTTGCTGCCGAATGCTCTATCTCACCATAGCTAGGGTTTCTTCAACTTTCAAGCTTCATAGTAAGTGATTCTAAGCCCCGCTTTTTAATGATTTTTACGTTTTTTTGATCCATTGCTTGATTAAACTTATGTTAGCAATAATTTAACCTAGGGTTTATATTTGGAAAAATACCCGTAGGTGAAATTTGTGTATTTTGATGTTTTATGATAGAATATGAGGTTTTAAATTATGTTAGACAACTTGCACTACTCGATTTTAAGCAAAAACGAGTAAAAGAGCTTAATCGGTAAAAATACCTAATAGTCACAAGTACATGTTAGAGTGAGAATTTGATGTTGCCATAGAAGGGAAAAGTGATCAGCATGTTGTAAAACATAAGAATAAGGAATAAAGTTTAATCCCGAGCCTAGGGGCAAAAATGTAAATATGCAAAACTTTAGGGGTAAAATTGTAATTTTGCCAAAATTTGAATTAAGGATTAATTTGATAATGTGAGTATTAAATAAGCTAAATGTATTATTTTAGATCAAGAAAGACGTGGAAACGACCCCAATCGAGGAAAAGAAAAGATTGTGGACTAAATTGCAAAATCTTTGTATTTTGGTACCAAGGTAAGTTCATGTGTAAATAATGTAGCATAATTGTTATTTTTAAGTTATTGATGTCAATTATGTGATATGCTGATTTTTATCATGAAATATATGCTTTGTGGTTAATTTCGAATAAAATGCAAATTATGTGAATTACTTGTTAAACATAATTGTTACTGAGTATTGGTTCCAGGCATTCTACGGAAGACTAGCAAGGATATGTGTTCGAGGAAAATCCCGTTTGAACCTTAGGAATAGATTAGGATACAAGTGACATGTCACTAGGATGGTTGAGCATCCGAACTCGTTGAGTTGAGTCCGAGTTCACTTATGGATGCGAATGTCCGAACTCGTTGAGTTGAGTCCGAGTTCGTGAGATGTAACTAGGCATCCGAGCTCGTTGAGTTGAGTCCGAGTTCACTTATGGATCTGACGCATGAGCTCGTTGAGTTGAGTCCGAGTTCGCTTATGGGCGGGTTACATAGTAGCTTGGCTACATATGTGGCACTTATGTGCGAAGTTTCCATGTATCCGAATTATATTCCGATGTGTTCAACGGGTAAAGCTCTACTCAAATAGAGGAATATTCGAGATGTAAAGAGACGTATTGGTAAGTGATGTGAAATGGATATTTTGGACAGGTATGTATTTAACCCTCGGGTTGAGTATTGATACAATCACGATAAGGTAACAAGATGATGAAAAATGGTTAGAAATGTGATATGTGTTTTGGTGATGCATGCTAATGTTATTTGGTATGATTGCTTTGTTATGTTACTTATTATTTGCATATGAACTTACTAAGCATTTATGCTTACTCCCTCCTTCTAACTCATTGTAGTTTTGGACAAGCCAGCTCGAGAGTCGGGATAGGTCGAAGGATCAGTCACACTATCCGGAAGAACTTTTCGGTAAATGGATTGTAAATTTAAGTATGGCATGTATAGCAATATACCTATTTTGTGTAAATGATCTTATGATATGGTGATGGAATGGTTGAGAAAATGTTTGATGTTATGGAAAGTTATTAAGATACTTAGTGCATGAAAACTCATAAAAAGGGATGAAATTTGCCATAAACAGAATATTGCAGCAACACTGATGTGAGTTTGAAAATTTACTAAAAATCATAGAAATTTAATTTGGCGATGGATTAAATATCAAATTGAAGCTTAATATGTCTAGTTTCACATAAAACAAATGAAACAGGTAAAGGAATTATATGTTAGAAGATATTTGAATTTTAGTGAAATAGGGTCAGAGCAGTTTCTAGATCCCCTGTTTCAACTTTATAAATTCACCATAAATTGTACAGATATAACTAGGTGGTTTATTTTATATTCTCAGAATCCTTATTCAGTCTAGCTTCAGGAGAAACAAACCTCATAGTCATATGAATTTTATACAGAGCGAAATATGGTTCGTAGTAAACAGAGGTCAGACCAGTCAAGTCCTGAAACAGGGGTAACTTTAACTAATAAACTGTACTAATTGGCCCAATCAAAAATTCTAGAAAAAAATTAGTAGATAGGTATATGAGTCTAGATTCAGGTAAAATTTAAGGATCTTGATTTTGAGTTTTGTAACTTGAGATATGATTTTTCTTGTGACTGTGATGCAAGTAGCTTCAAAGCTATGAATGTAGAAACAAATATTTCAAAATTCTAAAAATGTTAAATTAAGCTTAGTAACACCTCATACTCGACTCCGGCGACGGTCTCGGGCGTGGGGGCATTACATTTAGCGGTATCAGAGCAGGTTTAGTCGGTTCTCGGACTACGTGTTGTATGTACAGATTTTGCTATACATGCCATATGTATAAATTGTGATAGTGTGACGACTTCTGACCTTTTTAAATGATTTTTTTATAGTAAATGGATCCCGATCCAACTGTGGCAGATGAAGTAGAGAGTAACGCGCCAGCTCTGGCTGAAGGAGCAGCGCCGACTGAAAATCCACCTCTTACTGTTGGTCAGGGAGGAGGAGAAAGGGGTCGGGAAGCCTTTCTCCAAATGATGAGTGCATGGTACACGAGTTCGTTAAAGCACGAACCCAAATGTACAACCTCCCCACCTCCCCAATTCCTCAACCTGTACCCCCGATGCCTCAAGGTATGGATCTGATGAAATTTCATAGAACTCCAGTTGATAGAATCCGCAAGCAAGGGCCCGAAGAATTTAAAGCAAATATTGATGATGATACCGAGAAAGTAGAGTTTTGGTTTGAAAATTCTATCCGGGTATTTGATGAATTATCTTGTACACCTGAAGAATGTTTGAAATGCGCTATATCTTTGTTGAGGGATTCAGCTTATAATTGGTGGAAGACTTTGATTTCAGTGGTATCGAAAGAGAAAATAACCTGGGAATTCTTTCAAGAAGAGTTTCGGAAGAAATATATTAGTGAAAGATTTATTGATTAGAAGCGTAAAGAATTTCTTGAGCTGAAGCAAGGCAATATGACGGTTACAGAATATGAAAGAGAGTTTGTTCGATTAAGTAAATATGCCAGAGAGTACGTTCCTACAGAGGCCAAGATGTGTCGACGATTTGAAGATGGGCTCAACGAAGATATCAAGGTATTTGTTGGAATTCTTGATTTAAAAGAAATGGTAGTATTGGTTGATCGAGCTTGCAAGGCTGAAGAACTACTTAAAGAGAAGAAAAAGGCAGAGACTGAGACTAGAAACTGGAAGAAAAGACCGATGAGCAGCTCATTTTCACAACAACCTGGAAAATCAAGAAATATGAATCCTCGTTCCCAAACTTCAGCTGGGCAATCATATGGGAATTATAAGAAGCAAAATGTGGGTCCTAAGTCCCAGACTATTTCGGCAGCCAGTGTAGGGAATTCGAGATTTGTTAAACCTAAGTGCCAGCGATGTGGTAGGAATCATTTTGGTCCGTGCAGAGCAAATGAATGTTTTCGATGTGGTTCTCCGGATCATTTTAATAGAGACTGCCCAGAGAGAGCTGAAAAAGAAAATTTTCAGAATACAAAAATAGGTGGGGCGGATTCGAGAGGAAGATATCCAAGAAAAGCTGGAAGTGAAACAAGCAGTAAGAATGTAGCCAGGGATGCACCAGTTAGACCTGAAGGAAGGGCTCCGGCTAGAACTTATGCTATTAAAGCGCGCGAAGATGCTTCCTCGCCTGATGTGATTACCGGTACATTTTCTCTTTATAATGTTAATGTTATTGCTTTGATTGATCCCGGTTCTACTCATTCATATGTGTGCATGAAATTGGTGTCTGATATGAATATACCTATTGAGAACACAGAATTTATGATTAGAGTGTCAAATCCGTTAGGAAAATGTGTGATTGTTGATAAAGTATGTAAGAAATGTCCTTTAATGATTCGGGGTCATTACTTTCCGGCTGACTTAATGTTGTTGCCGTTTGATGAGTTTGATGTTATTTTGGGTATGGATTGATTGACATTGCATGATGCTAAAATAAATTGCAAAGAAAAGGTTATAGAATTAAAGTGTGAAAGTGGTGAAATTCTGCATGTTGAATCGGACAAATCGAGAGGCACTATCTAGCGTGATTTCTTCAATGTCACTCAAAGATATTTGAGAAAGGGTTATGAAGCTTATTTGGCGTATGTAATTAATACAAAAGAAGTTGAAAAGAAAGTTGAATCGATCTTGGGTTGTGTGTGAATTTGCGGACGTATTTCGGAAGAATTGCCGGTTTGCCTCCGATCGGGAAGTAGAGTTTGGTATTGATTTGATCTGGGAACAACTCCGATTTCGATTGCTCCATATAGAATGGCACCAGCAGAGTTGAAAGAATTAAAGTCGCAGTTGCAAGAGTTGACTGATAAAGGCTTTGTGAGACCGAGTTTTTCACCTTGGGGTGCTCCCGTGTTATTTGTGAAAAAGAAGGATGGTTCTATGAGGTTGTGTGTTGATTATCGGAAATTAAACAAGGTGACAATCAAAAACAAGTATCCGTTGCCAAGAATTGATGATTTGTTTGATCAGCTAAAAGGAGCGACATGGTTTTCAAAGATTGACTTGAGATCTGGGTATTACCAACTGCGGGTAAAAGAGTCGGATGTGTCTAAAACTACTTTTAGAACAAGGTACGGTCATTATGAATTTTTAGTTATGCCATTCGGGTTGACAAATGTTCCTGCTGTGTTTATGGATTTAATGAATCGTATATTCCGACCATACTTGGACAAATTTGTTGTGGTGTTTATAGATGATATTTTAATTTATTCAAAAGATGAGACAGAGCATGCTGAGCATTTGAGGATAGTTTTGCAAACTTTGAGAGATAAGCAGCTGTATGCTAAGTTTAGTAAAAGTGAATTTTGGCTCTGGGAAGTTGGATTTTTGGGTCATATTGTTTCAGGTGATGGTATACGGGTTGATCCTAGTAAAATTTCAGCCATTGTTGATTGGAAACCACCGTAAAATGTAACTGAAGTTAGAAGTTTCTTGGGGTTAGCTGGATATTATCGGCGGTTTGTAAATGGATTTTCTATAATTGCTGCTCCTATAACTAGACTACTCCGAAAGGATGTTAAATTTGAATGGACGGAAGAATGTCAACAGAGCTTTGAAGAATTGAAAAAGTTATTAACAGAGGCACCAGTGTTAGTACAGCCCGAATCAGGTAAAGAATTTGTGGTGTATAGTGATGCTTCATTAAATGGTTTGGGGTGTATGCTCATGCAAGAAAGAAAAGTGGTGGCTTATGCTTCGAGGTAGTTAAAATCTCATGAGAGGAATTATCCTACTCACGATTTGGAATTGACTGCGGTGGTGTTTGCTTTGAAGATTTGGCGACATTATTTGTATGGTGAAAAGTGTCGGGTATATACCGACCATAAAAGTCTTAAGTACTTGATGTCACAAAAAGACTTGAATTTAAGACAGCGAAGATGGTTGGAGTTATTGAAAGATTATGAGCTTGTTATTGATTATCATCCGGGAAAAGCAAATGTGGTTGCCGATGCTTTAAGCAGAAAGTTGTTGTTTGCTTTGAGAGTTATGAACACTCAGTTGAAAGTGTCAGATGATGGTTCGATTCTAGCAGAGCTAAGAGTAAAACCGATGTTTTACAAGAAATTTCTGAAGCTCGAAAAGATGATCAAGATTTACAAGCCAAGAGAAAGCGATATGAAGTTGATACAGAGTCGATTTGAGAATCGGTTCGATGGATGCTTAATGTTTAAAGATCGGATTTGTGTACCAAGAATGAGGAATTGATTCAAAAGATCCTACAGGAAGCACATAGTAGTTGTTTCTCAATTCATCCAGTAAAGTGCGAAAATGTATAATGACTTGAAGAAAATGTATTGGTGTAATGGAATGAAAAGAGATATATCGAGTTTGTGTCCAAATGCTTAATTTGTCAACAGTGAAAGCTGAACACCAAGTGCCTTCGGGATTACTTCACCTATTATGGTTCTGAATGGAAATGGGATCGGATTACTATGGATTTTGTATCAGGATTGCCATTGACTCGAGGAAAGAAAAATGCCATATGGGTAATAGTTGACAGATTAAATAAGTCGGCTCATTTTATCCCTATGCGTCGGGATTATTCTCTTAACAAGTTGGCTGAATTGTATATTAGAGAAATTGTTAGACTACATGGAATACCATTGTCGATTATTTCAGATAGAGATCCAAGGTTTACCTCGCGGTTTTGGCAAAAGTTGCAAGACGCGTTAGAGTGCAGTTAAATTTCGATCTTGCTTTTCATCCACAAACCGATGGACAATCGGAGAGAGTAATTCGATTCTTGAAGATATGCTCGGATGTTGTGTATTGGAATTTCAAGGAAGTTGGGAAAAATATTTACCGTTGGTAGAATTTGCTTACAATAATAGTTATCGACGAGCTTGAAAATGGCACCTTATGAAGCATTGTATGGTCGTAAGTGTCGAACGCCTTTGTATTGGACTGAACTCAAGGAAAATCAGATTTATGGAGTTGATCTAATAAAAGAAATCAAGAAAAAGTGAAGGTAATTCGAGATTTGTTTGAAAGTTGCTTGAGATAGACAAAATCTTATGCGATTTAAAACGAAGGGACATTGAATTTCAAGTTGGTGATAAAGTATTTTTAAAGGTGTCTCCGTCGAAGAAAGTTCTCAGATTTAGACGGAAGGGCAAATTAAGTCCGCGTTTTATCGGGCCGTATGAAGTAATTGAAAAAGTTGGACCGGTAGCATATCGGCTAGCATTACCACCTAAATTAGAAAAGATTCATGATGTGTTCCACGTATCTATGTTACGTCGGTATCGTTCGGATCCTTGACATGTAGTTTCACCGACAGAAATTGAACTACAACCAGATATGACCTACGAAGAAGAACCGATTAAGATTTTAGCTCGAGAGGTCAAACAACTAAGGAATAAAAAGATTGCACTTGTGAAGGTGTTGTGGCAAAGGCATGGAGTAGAAGAAGTTACATGGGAAGCCGAAGAAACAATGAGAAATCAATACCCACATCTGTTTACCGGTAAGATTTTCGAGGACGAAAATCCTTAAAGGGGGAGAGTTGTAATATCCCGAATTAGGGCCTAATCGGAATAGTGGTTTCGTGACCACAAATCCGAGATAGAAATAATTATTTTATAATTATTTTGAGGTTTATGATATGATTGCATGATTGTGTGAAAATTTTGTGAAGAAATTCTATGCATAAAATGCTTAATTTGAAGTTAGGGACTAAATCGAATAAGTTGCAAAACTTGCATTTTAGAAGTTTTTAGTATGAAATTGCTTTGAAATATTAATTAGGAGGTCTTAAATAGCAATTTGACCAATTTCTAAAATTTTGGACAAAAATGGGCTTGTATATGAAAATTTTCAAAGAAAGGTATTAAGGGCATTTTGGTCATTTGGATAATTAATGAAATAAATTGGGAAAAATGATACAAAATAGTCATCTTCCCCATTTAGTTGCTGCCGAATGCTCTATCTCACCATAGCTAGGGTTTCTTCAACTTTCAAGCTTCATAGTAAGTGATTCTAAGCCCTGCTTTTAATGATTTTTACGTTTTTGAGATCCGTGAGTCTGATTAAACTTATGTTAGCAATAATTTAACCTAGGGTTTATATTTGGAAAAATACCCATAGGTGAAATTTGTGTATTTTGATGTTTTATGATAGAATATGAGGTTTTAAATTATGTTAGACAACTTGCACTACTCGATTTTAAGCAAAAACGAGTAAAAGGGCTTAATCGGTAAAAATACCTAATAGTCACAAGTACATGTTAGAGTGAGAATTTGATGTTGCCATAGAAGGGAAAAGTGACCAGCATGTTGTAAAACATAAGAATAAGGAATAAAGTTTAATCCCGAGCCTAGGGGCAAAAATGTAAATATGCAAAACTTTAGGGGTAAAATTGTAATTTTGCCAAAATTTGAATTAAGGATTAATTTGATAATGTGAGTATTAAATAAGCTAAATGTGTTATTTTAGATCAAGAAAGACGTGGAAACGACCCCAATTGAGGAAAAGAAAAGATTGTGGACTAAATTGCAAAATCTTTGTATTTTGGTACCAAGGTAAGTTCATGTGTAAATAATGTAGCATAATTGTTATTTTTAAGTCATTTGTGTCAATTATGTGATATGCTGACTTTTATCATGAAATATATGCTTTGTGGTTAATTTCGAATAAAATGCAAATTATGTGAATTACTTGTTAAACATAATTGTTACCGAGTATTGGTTCCGGCATTCGACGGAAGACGGCAAGGATATGTGTTCGAGGAAAATCCCGTTTGAACCTTAGGAATAGATTAGGATACAAGTGACATGTCACTAGGATGGTTGAGCATCCGAACTCGTTGAGTTGAGTCCGAGTTCACTTATGGATGCGAATGTCCGAACTCGTTGAGTTGAGTCCGAGTTCGTGAGATGTAACTAGGCATCCGAGCTCGTTGAGTTGAGTCCGAGTTCACTTATCGATGCGAACGCCTGAGTTCGTTGAGTTGAGTCCGAGTTCGCTTAGGGGCGGGTTACATAGTAGCTTGGCTACATATGTGGCACTTATGTGCGAAGTTTCCATGTATCCGAATTATATTCCGATGTGTTCAACGGGTAAAGCTCTACTCAAATAGAGGAATATTCGAGATGTAAAGAGACGTATTGGTAAGTGATGTGAAATGGATATTTTGGACAGGTATGTATTTAACCCTCGGGTTGAGTATTGATACAATCACGATAAGGTAACAAGATGATGAGAAATGGTTAGAAATGTGATATGTGTTTTGGTGATGCATGCTAATGTTATTTGGTATGATTGCTTTGTTATGTTACTTATTATTTGCATATGAACTTACTAAGCATTTATGCTTACTCCCTCCTTCTTACTCATTGTAGTTTTGGACAAGCCACTCAGAGTCGGGATAGGTCGAAGGATCACCACACTATCCTAAGAACTTTTCGGTAAATGGATTGTAAATTTAAGTATGGCATGTCTAGCAATATACCTATTTTGTGTAAATGATCTTATGATATGGTGATGGAATGGTTGAGAAAATGTTTGATGTTATGGAAAGTTATTAAGATACTTAGTGCATGAAAACTCATAAAAAGGGATGAAATTTGCCATAAACAGAATATTGCAGCAATACTAATGTGAGTTTGAAAATTTACTAAAAATCATAGAAATTTAATTTGGTGATGGATTAAATATCAAATTGAAGCTTAAGATGTCTAGTTTCACATAAAACAAATGAAACAGGTGAAGGAATTATATGTTAGAAGATATTTGAATTTTAGTGAAACAGGGTCAGAGCAGTTTCTAGATCCCCTTTTTCAACTTTATAAATTCACCATAAATTGTACAGATATAACTAGGTGGTTTATTTTATATTCTCAGAATCCTTATTCAGTCTAGTTTCAGGAGAAACAAATCTCATAGTCATATGAATTTTATACAGAGCGAAATGTGGTTCGTAGTAAACAGAGGTCAGACCAGTCAAGTCCTGAAACAGGGGTAACTTTAACTAATAAACTGTACTAATTGGGCCAACCAAAAATTCTAGAATAAAATTAGTAGAGAGGTATATGAGTCTAGATTCAGGGAAAATTTACGGATCTTGATTTCGAGTTTCGTAACTCGAGATATGATTTTTCTTGTGACTATGACGCAAGTAGCTTGAAAGCTATGAATGTAGAAACAAATATTTCAAAATTCTAAAAATGTTAAATTAAGCTTAGTAACACCTCATACTCGACTCCGGCGACGGTCTCGGGCGTGGGGGCGTTACATTCACATATAACTTGTGACACTAAAAACACCAAATAAGTCATTCAAACAAGTACCAATTCACAACCATTCAAGGCTTATACAAAATGCATATTCAAACCACCATTTTACCTTCCATCATTCTACCATATCAAGCCATACGTCAACCATATAAGGCAACTTATATACACATCAAAATATACCATTTTACCAACACAAGGCCAAAATGCAAACCAAACAAATGGTCATTTCCACAACCAAAACACATAGGCTAACATTAGCCAAAAGAACCTGTACATGCAATTATAACCAAAATTCAACCAATCGAAAGTACCAGAAAAGCTTATGGATAGTGTGATATAGCTTCGTCAAGCTTCCAACCTGAACGAGCTTTCGATTCACTACAAAACATTAAAAAATACACAGAGTAAGCATTTAAGCTTAGTAAGTTCATATAACATAGAATTTAACTTACCATTTCTTTACATATAAGGTAAGTAATCAAAGCATATCCCAACATATATTGCCCAAATGCCTAAGCACATATACCTCAACCATGTTAGTCATGTAAACATATATATAAACTAAGTCATGGATGAGCTCAACAATTAATCAAACTGCATATACATGTATCATCCATTTCATATACCCATATACCATGTAATATCTTTTTCCATGTAACTCATATCTATACCTATAATAGTTTATATCGAACTCATGTCATAACGTATCAGAACACTGCCCGTTGAACCATTTAGAATATTGTTGGATACGCGGAATAGCTCACACGTATTGTGCTAAATTGTAATTCGTCAATTCCTGTACATGTATGCTCAAACAAGCCATGAATCGGTATGCTCTCACTAGCTATAAATCGGTAAGCTCATACGAGCTGAGAATTGGTAATCCCTAATGACATGTCATTTGTATCCTACGAATTCTTAAGGTTCAAATGGGGTTTGGTAATCGTCATACGTCATCGGATATGCGGTCAATATTTATACATGGCAATAATACAAATCACATACATATAATTTAATTAAAATATATAAATACCCAATTTAATTACACAAACTTACCTCGACTAGTATTCGTAGACACGGAGGTGATTAATCCGAGACTTCCGTATGACGACTAACTAGGTCTATATGGATAAATTTAACTTAATTGAACACATAATTCATTCAATTTAATCGAAAACATTTTTTGGTAAAATTACCATTTTACCCCTATAATTTTAATTTTTTTACAATTTAGTCCCTAGTTTCGAAAAATGAAATTCATTCAATTTAACCCTTATCCAAGCATAGTCAATTTTTATATATATTAGTAGCAGCCCATATATTTCATAAATTCACAATTTCACCACACAATATTTTCTATTTTTCAATTTAGCCCCTAATTGATAGTTTCATCAAAAATTCTTTTACAAAAGTTGTTTATCTAACAACAACCATTCATTTTCTATCATCAAACTTCAAAACTCAATCGATCTCTTTCTTGAGTCTCTAGCTTCAAAATCAACATGTCTTTTCTCTTTACTCAGCTCCTCAACTTTATGTTCTCAATCAACCAATACAACGAATTCTTTCAGCTCAAGAATTCCAACCAAAGCTTAATGTCCTCATTTAACCCTTCTTCAAATCTTTTACACATAGCGGTCTCAGTCGAAACACACTCCCAAGCATATTTGCTCAATCTGACAAATTCTCACTCATTATCTGATATAGTCGTACAGCCCTGTTTAACCTCTAGAAATTCTTTATGTTTTTGATCTAGAAACCTCTGACTAATATATTTCTTTCAGAACCAAGTTTGGAAAAATTATCAAGTGATCTGCTCTCTCGGCACAATAGAAATTAACGTGTTCTACCACTTATAAGTCAAATCTTTCAATAATGATACTGCGTATTTAACGCACTCAACCAGTGAACAGGATAACTAATCAAAAACCTTGATTTTATTCTCTAACTAGAATTCAGCTCTATTGGGATCATCTTCAGCAGTAGCTCGAAATTCTTCAGCCCCGTACTTACGAATCTTATCGACAGGTGGTTTACTAACTCAAGTTGGTTCCATACCTTTAGGAATAATAGGAACCGGTTGGGGAGCATGAGGGGGTGTAGCTTGTTGAGTAGCCGAGTTCGTCCGTAAACTCGGTGAACCATTCACTAATCATCTGGAGGAAAGCTTCCATAGCTTTTCCTCCCTGACCCTTAGGTACAAGCCTCGTACCACTTGAAGCTATTCTATGAACGGAGGCTTGAGTGTTGCTCTCTACTTCATTGGAGTCACCTAGGGTGGATGTCATTGCTATGTGAAAACATGTTTTAAAACAGTCAAGAGATATCACACTAACACAGGTTATATAATGGCATGTTTAGCTAGACTTATACACACTACATTCAGTTTGAGAATCGACTAAACTGTAGCTCTAATACCAATAAATGTAACACCCCTAACTCGTATCCGTCGCCAGAACAGGGTTACGAAGTATTACAAGAGTTTACAGTACAAACAAATAGAATTTCGAACATTTCATAACATACCAATATTCATATAAAAAATCAGTCAAATAATTCATATTGTCTCATATACGAGCCTTGAAGGCCCAAAATATGCATTAGAAACAAGTCGGGACTAAATAGGAAACTCAAAGAATTTTTCAGAAAACATTGAAAAATTTAAACACATGGCCAAGAGACACGCCCGTGTCTTAGGTTGTGTGGGCATTCGAAATAGGGACACACGATCGTGTCCCATCCCATGTCCGTGCCGATATAGCTCACTGACTTGGCTATGTGCTAGGCCGTGTACCCTTCGAAGTAACCTCACATGCCTGTCTGCCAGGCCATGTGGTAGGCCGTGTAACAGCCTGACTTGCACCCTTGTGAAAGCTACAAGGGATAGACGGCTGTGTGTCACACATGGATGAGACACACGGCCGTGTCTCTACCCTTGTGGACGAAATTAGGCCATTTTACAAGCCATATTTCTCACCCAATTTGACATCAACCTACACTCAACATTGTGCATATAAACAAGCCATATTAAGGCATTCAAAACAAGTAAAGTCAAGCCTTAAACATGTAGTATATTCACATACAACCAATATGCCCTTAGGCAACTCAAATGACAATTCATAAACATGCGCAAATATAAACACAATTTTATCATATAACTAACAAAGGTTTGACCAAAACTAAGCAATATTATGCCATTTGATTTTCCCTTTAAAAACATACCAAAATGTACCATATATGACATACAAAACTAGCTCCAAATGGTCATATAATTCATATGTAACTTGTGCACTTAAAACACCAAATAAATCATTCAAACAAGTACCAATTTACAACCATTCAAGGCTTACAAGAAAGGCATATTCAAACCACCGTTTTACCTTCCATCATTCTACCATATCAAGCCATACCTTAACCATATAAGGCAACTTATATACACATCAAAATATACAATTTTACCAACACAAGGCCAAAATGCAAACCAAACAAATGGTCATTTCCACAACCAAAACACATAGGCTAACATTAGCCGAAATACCCTATACATGCAATTATAACCAAAATTAAACCAACTGAAAGTACTAAAAGAGCTTGTGGATAGTGTGATATAGCTTCGTCAAGCTTCCAACCCGAATGAGCTACTGATTCATTATAAAATATGGAAAAGTACACAGAGTAAGCATTTAAGCATAGTAAGTTCGTATAACATAGAATTTAACTTACAATTTATTCACATATATGGCAAGTAATCAAAGCATATCCCAACATATATTGGCCAAATACCTCAGCACATATACCTTAACCATGTTAGTCATGTAAACATATATATAAACCAAGTTATCGATGAGCTCAACAATTAATAATATTGCATATACATGTATCATCCATTTCATATACCCATATACCATGTAATATCATTTTCCATGTAACTTATATCTATACCTATAATAGTTCATATCGAACTTGTAACAGCCTGATTTTGGGCCTAGTCAGAACAGTGGTTTCGGGACCAAGAATCTGACGTAGGAAAACATTTTTTTATTATATTTTCATGGTCTACAATTTTATGGAATGATTTCATGAAATTTTCGTTCAAAAATTTTGACATTTGGGCACTCAATTTTGTAAAAAGGACTACATTATAATAAGTGAAAAAGTTGAGTTCTACATGTTAAAGGTGTCCAATTGCTATGAGATTTTAAATTAGAGGTCATTACATGATAATTAGACAATTTTTTAAGTTAGTGGACAAAAATGGACATGAGGTAAGAGAATTTTAGTGATTTAGGAAAAGGACATTTTGGTCATTTTGTTAATAAAAGAATAAAAAGAAAAAATAAAGCCAAAATTTGCTCATCTTTCTTCAACCTTGGTCGAAACTTGGAAGAACACCATAGCTAAGGTATTTTCATACTTCAAGCTTGATAGTAAGTACATCCTAGCCCTGTTTTGAATTTTTTTTATGTTTTTGAAGTCGTATTCACCCGATCTTTCTATTTCTACCATTGTTTTGAAGTTAGGTTCATGTTTAAAATTTTACCCATGTATGACATGCATGTTTTTTTGATGTTTTATGGTAGAAAATAAAAGTTTGATGTGTAACAAACAACTTTTACTAAGTGATTTTTTATGGAAATACATAAAAGGGACCCATTTGTAAAAATTTATAAAATGTGTAGTAAAGATGTGATTTAATGAAAAATGTGGGTTGTTATAAGCATGTATAGGGTTTGGCTAGGCTTGGGTCTTGATGAAATTGAATAGATTTCATTTTACGAGCCTAGGGACCAAAATATAAATATGTCAAAGTTTAGGGGCAAAAAGGTAATTTTGCCATAGTGTGATTTTTGGACTGAATTGAGTAATGTGGTTAATAAATGAGTTAAATTTTCTATTATAGCTCAAGAGAAATGAGGTTCGGACCTAGATTGAGGGAAAAAAACAAAGTCTTTGACGATTAGGTCCATTTCTATTATTTTTGTACCGAGGTAAGTTCGTATGTAAATAATGCATTATTATTTATGCTTTAATTGCTTTAATATTATATGAGTTATGATTGAATCCTTGCATGTAATCGACAAAGTTCGACAAGAGAGAAATCCCGGTTGAACCTTAGGAATAGATAGGATACAAATGTCATGACATAGGGGTTATTTGAGATTACGTGTAAGACCGTATATGGGATATGAAATCGATATGAGACTTCGTGTAAGACCATATTTGGGCTATTGACATCGATATGAGATCCCATGTAAGACCATATCTAGGATATGGCATTGGTAAGGTGCTATGAGTGTGAGATTTCCCGAGTATCCTTGACTATACCAAGTTGTTCAACTGGAATCGTAACGAAAATGTTAATGTTGTGAAAGACCATGGTATGTTGCAAGATGGTATAGGTATGTACGTAAGACTTTTACTTAATGAGCTCGATATATGATGAATCCATCGGTAAGATTATGATATTAAGGTTTTAATAATATCCATGCCAAGTTAGACTATGAGATTTATAATGACATATATGTTAATTCACTTCATGTTAATTGCATGATAAATGTGTGTTTATGATGCTTATTATTTGCATAGGAAGTTACTAAGCTTTAAAGCTTACTCCCTTTCTTTTCCCTTGTCTTATAGTGTCACCAAGCCAGCTCGGGGATTAGAGATTGTCGGAGATCCAGTCACACTATCACCTTATTATTTTGGGTACCAATGATTTCAATATTCTAAGTTATGGCCGGTATAGGGACTTGGTCATTTTGTTATGTGTCATAATTGATTTGGCCAAATGTGTTGGCTTAAGTTGGTTGATAATTCATTTTGTAAATGGCCTTATGAAATTGGCTAATATTGGTTTAAGTATATGCATATGACGATGCTTTTCATAGATGTGGAAATTTGTATGGTTTAACTTGATTAGCTTGTGATGGTTGTATATGATAGATGATAGTATGCGGAAGATGTATGGATGTCTTGATTGTGGCTAAGTTGGTTGAATGTATATACTTGGAATAGTGTTATGTTTTGTTGTGTAGATTTGTGCATGGAAAGGTGACAACATGGTGTAAACAGAAAAATATATAGGATTTTTCCTATGTCATTTATCACCTTTTTACTTAAAATTGTTGTTAAAACTAAGTAATTTTTAATAAATTAATGAAATATGTGAAAATATGAAATTAGGACATAGAAATTATTAAAAAGTGATTTTATGCTTTATTATATAATTTTTATGCAATAAATGGCTTATTTTATATTAATTTGAATAAATTATATTTTTTAAGACATAAAATGGGCCATGCATGATTAAATTAAATAATAAAATATAAAATTATATTTAATAATTAATTTTAAAATATTTCATTAAAAATTTGGGTTTTAAATTAATTAATTAAATTGAATGAACTTTATTCTTTGGTCCTCTAACTTGCTAATTTATTCCGGACAGGTCTGATAGCTTTGCTGGATTACAAAACCATCCAAATTGGGGACCAAGTCAACCCAAAATTTGGCTGCACATGGCTGTCCATAAACCACTTTTTGGTTTAATTGCATAAGGTCCTTGAAGAGTTGAAGAAATTAGAGATTTACCTGAAGATTTGCACTTGACTGAGTCTCAGTCTTGAGTTGTTGTGGCACTCAAATTGACCAAAAATCAAGCAAAAATCAGCTCAACTTCATCAATTTATGGCCGGCCACCCATGGAAGATGCTTCAAAAGATGAAAACTCCTATTTTTAGTAAACCATCCCCCTCTCCTCGCCTATAAATAAGAGCTTATTCTCACATTTCTACTCATCCCTCATTCCTCATTCCTCATTCATTCTCTTAGCATTTTTCTTTTCTCCCCACGCCTATCACCATCTTTTCATAAAGATTTTAGCATTTGAGCCTCTTAAAGAACCCTTGGTCGGCCACCTTGGAGAGCCATCAGCAAAGGAATGAAGGAGCCATCAGCATTTGAGAGTCTTAGGTGACAGTCACTCTGAATTGGGTTTAATCTTTCTTTTCTTTAATTTAATTTAAAAATGTTTGCTATGTGTTCTTTGTTCTTGTTTACAACAATGTTAGCTTATTTTTTTTAAGCTAGGATGATTTATTTTATTAAATAATATTTATTAAATTCATGCTTATAATGTTTGTGCCTTAATCGATCATGTTTTCAATTAAAATCAAGTTTGTATTTTGTTCATACGTGATTGAAATACACCTGAACTAGCTAAACGATCCTAACCAAACGATGACTAGTAAACGCATAATTGAAATGTGCATGCTCAATTTAGATCCTAACCCGATTAAATTGCAGGTTGCATAACAACCCTAACCAGGCTCTATTATCTGCATAGTTCTTAGATTTGTGTGATTAAACTGTTTCAAACAACACATCCCTGTTACCTCTCACAAATACTAAGAAACCCTTAGTAAATAAGAATCAGTAAAATGCATATTTACTAAGTAAAAGATTTCGAAAGGACCTAACATGGTTTCCAAACTCATGAAAGATCGAGTTGCCATGGAATGTTTATCCTAATATTATTAAGCATGTTGATAATAAGTTGAGTTTAATTAAAGTAATTGTCCTAGTTTATTTATATTATAATTGTTGCAAATTGTGTTTAATTTTGCTAAAATCTATTTCATTCATATAGTTTGCATACTGAGGTTAATTTGCATTAGGGATCATTGCATTTAGTTTAATATATTTTAATCATCACTTCTCAACTAAATTGTGTTTTTACTTACCAATTTGTTAATATAATTTTACAAGTGACTTAGCACAAATACAATCCTTGTGGAGACAATAACTCGATACTTACTTATTACTTGATAATGACTGTGTACACTTGCACAAACCCCAGCGTTACAAGTTTTTGGTGCCATTGCTAGGGATTGTCAAATGTTATCGTAGTCATTTCTTTCATGAAATTATTTATTTTCAATTTGATTTATTTCTAACATTACTAACTTATTCTTTTTAATTTTTTGATTTTCTTTTCAGTTGTTTATGAGCATAGATCGAATTATCGATTTACTCCCTGTAAACCCTGAAATTGAGCAAACTTTTAGACAAAGAAGACTTGAACAAATAGCTCAAAGACAAGACAAGATGAACCTTGGAAATCAGAATCAAGACCAAGGTAATGAAACCAATCATGTACGAAATCCTATCCTCATTGCCGATGATAAGGATTGATGCATCAGACAATATGTTGTGCCACTTTTCAGTGAGTTGAATCTAGGAATTAGAAGGCCAGATATTGAGGCAACCCAATTTGAATCAAAAGATCCACATCTCCACTTTCGATTGTTTATGGAGGTGAGTGCTTTATTCAAGATAGCCAGTGTGACTGAAGATGCACTGAGGTTGAAGTTGTTTCTATACTCGTACGAGATCGAGCACGAGCATGGCTCAATTCATTGCCACCAAGTTCCATATCTACATGGAAAGAATTGGCAGAAAGATTTTTGGTTAAGTATTTCCCACCTAGCAAAAATGCTAAGTTGAGAAACGAGATCACAACCTTGCAACAATTGGATGACCAGTCTTTGTATGAAGCTTGGGAGTGATTTAAGGAGTTACTACGTAAGTGTCCTTATCATGGGATTCCTCATTGTATCCAATTGGAGACATTCTATAATGGTCTCAATGCACATACAAGATTGATGGTAGATGCTTCTACGAATGGTGCAATTTTGTCTAAGTCTTATAATGAGGCTTATGAGATCATTAAGAGGATTGCGAGTAATAACTATCAATGGCCAACAAATTTAACAACTTCAGGAAGACGTGTAGTCGAAGTTCATGAAGTTGACGCCCTCACTTCACTATCAGCTCAGGTATCGTCTATTTCCTCTATGTTAAAATAGTTTACTACTAATAGTGCTAATAATTTTGCAGCTCAACCACCAAGTCTGTATGAAGTAGTTTCCTGTGTGTACTATAGAGAAGGTCATTCTTTTGAGAATTGTCCATCAAATCTTGAGATAGTGTACTATGTAGGGAACCAATATCAAAATAGGAGTGGACAAGGACCCTAGTCCAACTTCTATAATCCTTCATGGCGTAATCATCCTAACTTTTCTTGGAGCAACCAAGGAATTGGACCAAACCACAACTCATTATAGCATAGACTCAACCAATCTCAAGGGTTTAATCAGCAAGATCTATAACCACCTCAAGCTGAGGCATCAAACAGTTTGGAGAACTTATTGAAAGCGTACATGGCAAAGAATGATGCTTTGATCCAAAGCCAAGCAGCAACATTGAAAAATTTGGAAAACCAAATGGGTCAGTGAGCTACAGAGCTTTGTAATAGACCGCAAGGAACCTTGCCCAGTGAGACTGAGAATCCAAGAAATTTGGGTAAAGAACATATCAAGGTAGTAGCATTGCGAAGTGGTAAAATTCTGGAACCCTGATTAATTGATGTCGAAGATAAGCCCGTTCAAAAGAATCAACCAGCTGTTGAAATTCCTACACCAAAGGAATCAGAATCTACAAAGACTAACAAGGTAAATCCTAACTTAGTGAATTTAGATACTTTAACATCTTCATTGGATGCAGATTTACCTACTCTGAAAAGTTGTCCGGTTCAACCGAAAGTTACATCACCTCCATATCCACAAAAATTGCAGCAACACAAGTAGAAATAGGAAGTGCAATTCAAGAAGTTTTTGGATGTTCTGAAACAGTTACACAACAATATTCCGTTGGTGGAGGCTTTAGAACAAATGCCAAATTATGTGAAGTTTATGAAGGATATACTGTCCAAGAAGAAACGACTGAGTGAGTATGAGACTATTGCCTTGACAAAGGAGTACAGTGCGTTCCTGCAGAACAAACTGCCACCTAAATTGAAAGACCCAGGAAGCTTTACTATACCCTATAACATTCGTGAATCTTACTGTGGTAAAGCTTTGTGTGATTTAGGAGAAAGTATCAATTTGATGCCTAAGTCTATTTTAAAGATGTTAGGAATAGGTGAAGTAAGACCTACAACTATGACGTTTCAGCTAGCGGATCGATCTTTAGCATATGCCGAGGGAAAGATCGAGGATGTTTTGGTAAGAGTCGATAAATTTATTTTTCCTACTAATTTCATTGTCTTAGATTTTGAAGTAGATAAGAAGTGCCAATTATCCTTGGGAGACCTTTCTTAGCCACGAGAAGAACGTTAATTGATGTGTAGAAAGGTGAACTCACCATGCGAGTTCAAGACAATTAGGTAACCTTTAACATTCTTAAAGCGATGAAATTTCCCGATCTGGCAGAAGAGTGTTCAGTCATGGAAGAGATAGAAACCTTGGCTTCTATGGAAAGAAATTTTGACGAAGAACCATTGGATAAAGCCTTAGATCTTGACCCTTTGGAGGATGAAGAACGTGAAGAAAACATTATAACACCCCTAACCCGTATCCGTCGCCGGACTAGAGTTAAAGACGTTACCAGACAAATCGAAACATTTAACATTCAATTCATAAACATCATAACATCATCATTCAAACATCAATATTAAGTCCCTTACATAAGTCATCGAGACCTTAAACATGCATCAGAAAGGGGTCGGGACTAAACCAAGCTCATACAAATTTTTTTTCAAAACTTAAACATTTATCAAAGTATTACAGGTCACACGCCTGTGTGAACAGGCCGTGTGCCTTACATGGCATTAGACACACCTGTGTGTCTGGGCCATATCAAAATAGGGCATATATACTGACTTGCTCACACGGCCACAAGACACGCCTGTGTGTCTAGGCTGTGGTCGAGCCTGACTTGGGCCACATAGTTAGCCACACGCCCATGTTCCTTAATCGTGCTCGAGCCTGACTTAAAATCGTAGGGTACCCCAGGGGACACATGGCTGTGCAACATGACAGTGTGTCACACACGGCTAAGACACACGCCCGTGTCCTTACCCGTATGGACAAAATTAGGCCATTTGAAAAGCCATTTTGACACCCAATTTGGGTCAAACCTACAAACATCAAACCAAGCTTATATGCACTATAATTTCTGCCAATTTCAATACCAAAACATATATCTTTCATGTCATACTATTAACAACAATTTCATACTTATAAGTCATACCAATTCATATATTTCATACACGCCAAACATACAATCACATCTCATGCCAAAACTTTACCAAATTTACCATTTCCTTTGGCCATCTAAGAACACATCACAATAACACATTTGCATCACATGTAATATATCATTACCAACCATAAGTTCAAATACAAGTTGGCCATATCACATGGCATGATATATACCTTACAAAACATGTCCAGATTCTCCTAGCCCCTACATGCCATATACCATATATACAACTCCCAAATAGTACCAAAATAGATGTCCGATAGTGTGAGTGAGTGGCTAATGATCCCAGAATCTAAGCTAGCTTTATAACACTGTAAAATAGAGGACATTTCACACAGTAAGCTTTTAAAGCTTAGCAAGTTCGTACTACAAATAAACAATAGTTTATATTATACAAAACATCATTTAATAAATCTATCTCATACAACTTATTCATTCGAATTCATCAAGTTTCATACACATAGTATCATCTACCACATAGATACTGAACATACTTGAACTTTCCCGTATAAATTTATTTCATTCTTACCTCTCGTTCAAATACATTAGTTCATTCAAAAGTCTTTCCATGCTTTAAGGATTCGCACACTTATTGCATCTTTGTTTGGATGAATCCATAACAATCTAGTACACTTAGTGCCATTTCAATAAACCGAAGCTATCTCGGTATCACACACTTAGTGCCTTCTATAGCCGAAGCTATTCCAACTCACACACTTAGTGCCATTTGTAGCCGAAGCTATTTCGAACCACACACTTAGTGCAGAACATAGTCGATTCTCATCATGCTTAAACCAAAATCAAATATCTATACAATTTAAGTATTATCAAAGCATTGAAGTATAACTATAATATTATCCATCACGTATGAACTTACCTCGTACTCGGAATTGTCGATTCGGATTGTCTACTCTATAACCTTCGACTTCCCTCGGCCTAAGTCTGAATTCCTCTTTTCTTGATCTATATGTATTCAAAATTAAAAATTTTATTCAATAATTCATTCAATTCAATCCATATACACATATTTAGGGCATTTTACAATTTTGCCCTCACATTTTCACATTTCGACACTTTAGTCCCCATTTCACAAAAACACAAAATACACTTAATTTCAATAAACCCATGCATAGCCGAATATTGTAAGGAACTCTAGGAGCCCAAAAATTTCATTTATTTCATATCCCAACCCCTCAATTTCTTAGTTTCACAAATTAGTCCATAATAAGCAATTTCATCAAAAATCACAATATAAAACATATTTATTTATCACCAAGCTTTCATATTTCACCATTTAACATCACAAAATTCATGAATTCATCAATGGCATCTCATCAAATTATCAACAATTTCATAAATTTAAGCATGGGCTAGCTAGAGCACTTAACAACGATATCAAAAATGTAAAAATCATCAAAAACCGAGCTCAAAACATACCTTAATCACCAATTTTAAGTGCCGAACCCTAGCTCAATCTTTTTCTTCTTTTTTTCCTTTGAATTTTTGACAAGAACAAAGATGATAATGGCCATTTTTATGTTTATTTTTATTTAATTCATAATAATGCAACAATTACCATTATAACCTTAGTCATATAACATTAAAATCCCACAACTAATGTCTATACTTGTCCATTCATTAATTAAATGGTCCAATTGCATCATAAGGACTTCATACTTAAAAAGGCATGTCAAATCAGCACCTTAACAAACAACATGCAACTTTTACATTTTTCGCGATTAAGTCATTTTTATCAAATTGGCACACAAACGATTAAAGTTTCACACGAAACTTTCACACATGCTTAAACACATACAGTAAACACAAAAAATAATATTTACATATTTTTCTAAGTCAGATTTGTGGTCCCGAAACCACTATTCTGACTAGGGTCTAAATCAGGTTGTTACAATTCTTCCCCCTTAAGGATTTTCGTCCCCGAAAATCTTACCAATGAATAGGTTTGGATAACATTCTTTCATTGAATTTTCTGGCTCCCACGTTGCCTCTTCAACTCCATGTTTATGCCATACTACTTTCACTAACAGAATTTTCTTATTTTGTAATTCTTTAACCTCGTGAGCTAGAATACAAATCGGTTCCTCTTCATAGGTCATATCAGACTTAATCTCAATCTCTGACGGATTAATCACATGTGAAGGATCGGTCTAATATCGACGAAGCATCGAAACATGGAATACATTATAGATCTTTTCTAACTCAGGTGGCATCAACAGTCTGTACACAACTGGCTCGATACACTCAATTATTTCATACGGCCCTATAAATCTCAGACTCAATTTGTCTTTACGACCAAATCTGGTTATTTTCTTCCACGATGAGACTTTCAAAAATACTTTGTCCTTGATGTGGAACTCAATCTCTTTTTGTTTCAAGTCAGCATATGATTTCTGACGATCTGACGATGTTTTCAAACTTTCATGAATCACTTTTACTATAACACCCCTTACCCGTTACCGTCGCCGGAATAGGGTACGAGGTATTACTAGAACATAATACATACCATTAAACAAAACCGAGATAGAAATATGTCATCCAATTTGATAGTGCATCGTTATAACATATGTTTTGAACAATATTAATCAACTTCTATGGCTTGTACAAAGTAGTTGGTCGAAATCTCAGAACCAATATTTTAAACCTAGGCAATTATGACACGTAACAAAATAATTAAGCCTACTATACATGCCATAATTCAAAATGTTTAGTTCGAATACCCTAAAGTATTGATAGTGCGGCAGATCTTCACAATCCTTAACTCCTGAGCAAGTTGGAGGATACTACAAGACAAAAGAGTGAAAACAAAGTAAGCTTATAGCTTAGTAAGTAAGTATGTAAATAATAATTAAAGAATTTAATATGTTTACACAACAACTCAAGTATATCCGCTTTAATTTCAATATTCACTCCACTTTGATTAAGCTGTCTTTCCTGCATTATGTTCACTAAATAAATCATAAATCGAGTTACAAAACTCGAAATTCAAATCCGTAAAATTTCCCTGAATCTAGACTCATAAATCTTCTTGCTAATTGTTTTCTAGAATTTTTGGTTCAGCCGATTAGTACAGTTTATTAGTTAAAGTTTCCCCTGTTACAGAGCCCGACTAGTCTGACCTCTGTTGACTACGAATTGAATTTCTCTCAGTACACAATTCAAATAACCCTGAATTTGAAACTAGACTCAATAAGAAATTTAGGTATGTAAACTATATTTCTTAATTTGCTTTGTAAAATTTTTAATGATTTTTCAAAGTTGAAACAGGGGATCACATATTCATCCTGAGCAAGTCACACACAATTGTAAATATCTCAAAATATAAAATTCCTTTGCTTGTTATGTTCCTTTTATATGAAAGTAGACTCATTAAACTTTAATTGCACATCTCATTCAACCTCTAATTATGTTCCTTATATTTTTGGTGATTTTTCAAAATCACGTCACTGCTACCATCCAAAACAGTTTTAATGCTAATTTCACTCTTTCACACATTCTTTATGCTAACCTCATTTTATCTTACATATATAGATATACCACAAATCATTTTCACCACAATTCATTCATCACAAGTATAGGTCCATAACCACAACGTCACCACAAAACCATCCCGTTGAACAATTCGGATCAATCCTCGATATTTAATGGTTTTAGCACACAGCCCCACCATCATACTTCATTTAGTTCGGCTCTCTTGTACACATGGTGAACACTTAGTACCACTCATGCGACCTAGCCGATTTGTCTCGTAGCTCTCTTGTCTACATGGTGTCCTTCACTTGGAATCACGCATGCGACCTAGCTACATTTATCTCTTACGTAGCTCTCTTGTCTACATGGGATACATCCCCAGTATCACACATGTGACCTAGCTACTACATGGTATTTTGTAGCTTTCTTGTACACATGATGTGCACTCAAAGATCATACATGTGACCTAGCTACGCTCCTCTATTTTATTCGATCTCTCCGAATGTTCAACCTGGATCTCTCTCTATTATTTATTTCCATTCTTCCAATAGTCGATTTATATTTTAACATCAGCTAGTATATTTATATAATAGGCTGAAATATAAGAATGTAAATGAAAATAATGTAATGTTTACATACAAACTTACCTCGGTGCAAAATGTGGAAATTTTGCGATTTAGTCCAAAACTTTTCCCTTCCTCGCTCGAGGTCAATTCCACGCCTTTCTTGATCTATAACAACACATTTAGCTCATTTAGCACTCATACTATTTATTTCAATCCAAAGATCACATTATGGAAAAATTACATTTTTGCCCCTAACTTTTACAAAATTACAATTTTGCCCCTAGGCTCGGAAATTTAATTTCAGCCCTTATTCTTATGTTTCATGACATGCTGAACATTTTTATCTTCTACGACCACATCAAATTCTCACTCTAACACATAGTTGTGAACAATAGGTATTTTTACTGATTATGCTGCTTTACTCGTTTTCACTTAAAACCGAGTAGCACAAGTTGTCTAACATAATTTAAAACCTCATATTCTATCATAAAACATCAAAATACACAAATTTCACCTATGGGTATTTTTCCAAATATGAACCCTAGGTTGAATTATTGTTAGCATAAGCTTAATCAGACTCGAGAATCCAAAAACGTAAAGAACATTAAAAAGCGGGGCTTGAAATCACTTACTATGGAGCTTGAAAGTTGAAGAAACCCTAGCTATGGAGAGAGAGAGAATTCGGCAGCAACTAAGGAGGATGATGACCAATTTTGTGTTATTTTTCCCATTTTATTTCATTTAATATCCAAATGACCAAAATGCCCTCCTTACTAAACTTTCAAAAATTCCTTCCATGTCCTAATTTTGTCCATGAACTTAAAATTGGTCAAATTTCTATTTAAGACCTCCTAATTAATATTTTAAAGCAATTTTATACTAAAAACTTCTAAAATGTAAATTTTGCAACTTATTCGATTTAATCCCTATTTTCAATTTAAGCACTTTAGGCATAGAATTTCATCACGAAATTTTCACACAATCATGCAATCATATCATAAACCCCAAAATAATTATAAAACAATTATTTTTATCTCGGATTTGTGGTCACGAAACTACTATTCCGATTAGGCCCTAATTCGGGTTGTCACAATTCTCCTTTATAGATTTTCGTCCCGAAAATCTTACCGTAAAAGAGGTTTGCGTCTTTGTTTCCTCATAGCTTCCTCAGGTTCCCACGTAGCCTCTTCTATTCTATGTCTGTGCCACAATACTTTCACTAAGGCTATACTTTTATTTCTTAACTGTTTAATTTCTCGAGCCAAAATCTTTATTGGTTCCTCCTCATAGGTCATATCCGATCGAATCTCAATTTCTTCATTTGGGAGATCACATGTGAAGGATCGAAACGATAACGTCGTAACATTGATACATGAAACACGTTATGAATTCTCTCTAACTCTGCCAGGTAAGGCCAACCGATATGCCACTCGGTCCAATTCTCTCGATAATCTCAATGCGGCCCAATAAAACGCAGACTCAACTTGCCTTTTCGACTAAATCTCGAATCTTTTCCATGGTGACACCTTCAAGAACACTTTATCACCCACCTGAAATTCAATCTCTTTTCTTTTCAAATCAGCATATGACTTTTGTCGATCTGAAGCGACTTTCAAGCAATCCCGAATTACTTTTATTTTCTCTTGGTTTCTTTAACTAGATCAACTCCGTGAATCTGCTTTCTCACTAAGTTCACCCAATATAAAGGAGTCCGACACTTACGACCATACAAGGCTTCAGCGGTGCCATTTGTATACTTGACTGATAAGCTCATATTGTAGGCAAACTCAATTAAAGATAGATATTTCTCCCAACTACCTCCAAATTCTAAAACACAACATCTAAGCATATCTTGAGTACTGGATTACTCTTTTCGATTGACCATCTGTTTGTGGATGAAACAGCGGTACTAAAGTTCAATTTTGTACCCAAAGCTTCTTGTAACTTTTTCCAAAATCTCAAGGTAAATCTCGGATCTCTATCGATATTATAGATATAGGTACCCTGCAACCTCACAATTTCAAAGCAATATATAATTCGGCTAATTTATCAAGTGAGTAATCGGTGCGTCGCATCGGTATAAAGTGGGCTGATTTTGTTAATCTATCAACCACTACCCAGATAAAGATCCTTCTTTTTAGGAGTCAAAGGCAAACCGGTTACAAAATCCATGGTAATCTTGTCCCATTTCCACTCGTGCACCATTATCGGTGAAGTAGTCCTGAAGGCACTTGATGTTCACTTTTACTTGTTGACAGATCAAACACTTGGTTACAAATTCAGAAATGTCCTTTTCATACCGGCCACCAATACAACTTCTTTAAATCTTTATACATTTTTGTGCTACTGGGGTGAACTCATAAACAGCCATTGTGCGCCTCATGTAATATTTTACGAATCAATTTATTATTTTTCGGCACACATATTATTCTGCTCTCAAACATTAAATGATGCGTCTCGTCCAATTCAAAATCTGAGTCGTAACTCCGATTCGCATTGAGTTCTTTTGGTCCGCAACTCATTATCATTCTTTTGAGCATCACAAATCAACCGAGAAATAACGGTTTAGCTCTCATCTCTGCTAAGATTGACCCATCATCGAGACAATGCTAACCCCGTATTCATGGCTCTCAAAGTAAAAAGAAATTTTCTCGCTCAAGGCATCAAGAACTATATTTGCTTTTCCGGATGATAATCAATCACTAGATCATAATCCTTTAATAATTCAAGCCATCTTCGCTGTCGCGATTCAGATCCTTTTGATTCATCAAATACTTCAAACTTTTGTGATCGGTAAAAATTCGGCATTTTTCACCGCACAAATAATGTCGCCAAATCTTCAAAGCAAAGACAATAGCGGCCAATTCCAAATCATGTGTAGGATAATTCTTTTCATGCGGTTTTAACTGTCTCGAAGCATAAGCTACCACTTTACCCTCTTGCATCAACACACATCCAAGGCCTGTCAACGATGCATCACTATAAATTACGAACTCTTTTCCTGGCTCAAAGGCAGTACTAAAATTGGTGCTTGATCAATCGTGCTTTCAACTTTTCAAAACTCTGTGACATTTATCACCCATTCAAACTTAACATTCTTTTGTAGCAACTTAGTCATAGGAGAGGCAATCATCGAAAATCCCTCAACAAAACGTCTGTAATATCCGGCTAAGCCTAAAAAACTTCTAACCTCAAATACATTCTTTGGCGGTTTCCAATCAACGATCGTAGAAATCTTGCTTGGATCCACCCGAATACCATCACCTGAGACTATATGTCCCAAAAATCTGACTTCACGAAGCTAGAACTCACTTTTACTAAACTTGGCAAACAATTTCTTTTCTCTCGAGATCTGCAATATGGTTCTCAAGTGTTCGGCATGTTCAAACTCATCCCAAGAATAAATTAGAATGTCATCTATGAACACTACTACAAACTTATCCAAATATGGCCGAAAGATCCGATTCATTAAGTCCATAAATATAGCTGGAGCATTTGTTAAGCCGAAAGGCATTACAAGAAACTCATAATGTCCATACCTTGTCCTAAAGGCGGTTTATCGCACATCGACTCCTTAACTCTCAACCGGTAGTAACCGGACCTTAAATCAATCTTTGAAAACATCAGTAGCCCCTTTTAACCGATCGAATAAATCATCAATCCTCGGCAATGGTACTTGTTCCTTATAGTCACCTTATTTAGCTGACGGTAATCAATGCAAAGTCTCATTGAACCATCCTTCTTTTTACGAATAATACAGAGCACCCAGGGGAGAGAAACTCGGTCTCACAAATCCCTTATCTCACACTTCCTCGCAATCGAGCCTTCAATTCTTTTAATTCAATGAGAGCCATTCTATATGGAGCAATCGAGATTGGTGCAATGACTGCAACAAATCAATGGCAAACTCTATCTCTCTCGTTCGAGGCAACCTGGGCAATTCCTCCGAAATACATCTAGAAACTCACAAACTATCGATGCGATTCAAACTTCATTGAGGCAACTCAAGATTCATTACATAAGCGGATAAGCTTCACACCCTTTCCTCATGTATTTCGTGCGCAGACATGTGCGAAATCACCATAGGCAATTTATTTGATTCGTCTGCTTCAACCCACGCATTTCTCCATTTTCACATTTCAACTCTAGTGTCTTTTGTTTACAATCTACCTTAGCATCATACAATGTCAACCAGCTTCATTCCCAAGATAACGTCAAACTCATCAAATGGTAACACAGATCAAATTGGCTGGAAAACGGTGACCTTGAATCATTAATGGACAATTCTTGCAAACCTTGTCAACTAGCACATATTTGGCCTAAGGGGTTCGACACTTTAATCGTAAACTCAATAAACTCAACAGCAACTTTTTATTAGATACTAAATTCATGCAAATATAGGAATGAGTGGACCCGGGATCAATCAATGCAATAACAATAGTATCATAGAGAGAAAATGTACCAATAATGACATCGGAGATGATGCATCTTCTCGAGCACGTATAGCATAAGCTCTAGCAGTGCTCTAGCTTCGATCTTGCCACTCGAGTCTTTCATCGCAGCTTTCTTCGCTAGTCCCACCTCCGGTATTTCTCGGTGGTCTACCTCTACTAGCGGTGGTATTCTGTCTAGCACTCAAAACTTTCTTCTTTAACTTTCTCTGGACAATCTCTAATAAAATGCTCATGAGAACCGCACATGAAACAAGCTCGCTCGGTTCCCCAACACTCACCATAATGTTGCTGCCACATTGCGACACTCGGGCTTTCTAGGTCGCACATTACCTACACTTGCCACCGAAGTAGCTTGAGCTTTAGACTCGAATACGCTCTACCACGATCTCTCGTGTGACTCCCAATTGAAACCGTCATTCGAGGGTTTGCCTCTTTGGACTTCTTTGATTGAGACCCAAAAATGGCTTGCTTATCGGCCTTTTTCTGGCATCTCGAGCCTCAATAGTAGCTTTTCTTTTTTCTTTGTTCAATTCTTCAGCTTTAAGAGCTCGATCAACCAATACAACAAATTCTTTCAATTCCAAAATTCCTACAAGCACTTTAATGTCCTCATTCAGCCCATCTTCAAACCTTCTGCACATAATGGCCTCGGTTGACACACATTCCTGGGCATACTTGCTAAGTCTCACAAATTCGCGTTCATATTCTGCCACAAACATCTTGCCTTGCTTCAATTCAAGGAACTCCTTCCGTTTTTGATCCATAAATCGTTAACTTATGTATTTCTTTCTAAATTCTTCCTGGAAGAAATCCCAAGTAACTTTTTCTTTTGGCACCACTGATACCAAAGTCTTCCACCAATGGTAGGCCGAATCTCTCAAAAGTGATACAGCACACTTTAAGCATTCCTCGGGTGTACATGAGAGCTCATCAAATACACGGGTAGAATTTTCAAGCCAGAATTCCGCTTTCTCAGGATCATTATCAATCTTTGCTCTAAACTCTTCGGCCCCTTGTTTTCGAATCTTGTCAACTGGAGGCTTGTTCATCCTTACCAAATTTATGTCTTGAGCAGCTACAGGAATCATTTGAGGTATAGGAGGGGGTGGAGGAGGTTGAGTATTTGGATTTGCTCGAATAAATTCAGTATACCAATTGTTCATCCTTTGGAGAAAGGCATCCCGAGCCTCATCTCCCGTCTCAATGTCTCTGGTCTACTTTCCACAGTACGGGTCCCTTGTGCGGGGCGGTGCATTACTAGCAACATCATCATCACCGCAGCCTCCTTCGGGATCCATTACTATATTAAAACAAAACACGCTTTAGAATAGTCGAGTCACCACACTATCACAATATTTTTATGGCATGTATAGCTAGACTTTTACACACACTTTATTGGTCCGAGAACCGACTAAACCATAGCTCTGACACCACTACATGTAACACCCCTTACCCATTACCGCACACCTCACAGGTACGTGCAGGTATTACTAGAACATAATACATACCATTAAACAAAACCGAGATAGAAATATGTCATCCAATTTGATAGTGCATCGTTATAACATATGTTTTGAACAATATTAATCAACTTCTATGGCTTGTACAAAGTAGTTGGTCGAAGCTCAGAACCAATATTTTAAACCTAGGCAATTATGACACGTAACAAAATAATTAAGCCTACTATACATGCCATAATTCAAAATGTTTAGTTTGAATACCCTAAAGTATTGATACTGCGCCAGATCTTCACGATCCTTAACTCCTGAGCAAGTTGGAGGATACTACAAGACAAAAGAGAGAAAACAAAGTAAGCTTATAGCTTAGTAAGTAAGTATGTAAATAATAATTAAAGAATTTAATATGTTTACACAACAACTCAAGTATATCCGCTTTAATTTCAATATTCACTCCACTTTGATTAAGTTGTCTTTCCTGCGTTATGTTCACTAAATAAATCATAAATCGAGTTAAAAAACTCAAAATTCAAATCCGTAAAATTTCCCTGAATCTAGACTCATAAATCTTCTTGCTAATTTTTTTCTAGAATTTTTGGTTCAGCCGATTAGTACAGTTTATTAGTTAAAGTTTCCCCTGTTACAAAGCCCGACTAGTCTGACCTCTGTTCGCTACGAATTGAATTTCTCTTAGTACACAATTCAAATAACCCTGAAATTTGTTTCATTTAAAACTAGACTCAAAATAGAAATTTAGTTATGCAAACTATATTTCTTAATTTGCTTTGTAAAATTTTTAATGATTTTTCAAGTTGAAACAGGGGATCACATATTCATCCTGAGCAAGTCATACACAATTGTAAAAATCTCAAAATATAAAATTCCTTTGCTTGTTCTGTTTCTTTTATATGAAAGTAGACGCATTAAAATTTAATTGCACATCTCATTCAATCTCTAATTATGTTCCTTATATTTTTGGTGATTTTTCAAAATCACGTCACTGCTACCGTCCAAAACAGTTTTAATGCTAATTTCACTCTTTCACACATTCTTTATGCTAACCTCATTTTATCTTACATATATAGATATACCACAAATCATTTTCACCACAATTCATTCATCACAAGTATAGTTCCATAACCACAACGTCACCACAAAACCATCCCGTTGAACAATTCGGATCAATCCTCGATATTTAATGGTTTTAGCACACAGCCCCACCATCATACTTCATTTAGTTCGGCTCTCTTGTACACATGGTGAACACTTAGTACCACTCATGCGACCTAGCCGATTTGTCTCGTAGCTCTCTTGTCTACATGGTGTCCTTCACTTGGAATCACGCATGCGACCTAGCTACATTATCTCTTACGTAGCTCTCTTGTCTATATGGGATATATCCCGTATCACACATGTGACCTAGCTACTACATGGTATTTCGTAGGTTTCTTGTACACATGATGTGCACTCAGCATCATACATGTGACCTAGCTACGCTCCCTCTATTTTATTCGATCTCTCCGAATGTTCAACCGGGATCTCTCTCTATTATTTATTTCCATTCTTCCAATAGTCGATTTATATTTTAACATCAGCTAGTATATTTATATAATAGGCTGAAATATAAGAATGTAAATGAAAATAATGTAATGTTTACATACAAACTTACCTCGGTGCAAAATGTGGAAATTTTGCGATTTAGTCCAAAACCTTTTCCTTCCCTCGTTCGAGGTCAATTCCACGCCTTTCTTGATCTATAACAACACATTTAGCTCATTTAGCACTCATACTATTTATTTCAATCCAAAGATCACATTATGGAAAAATTACATTTTTGCCCCCTAACTTTTACAAAATTACAATTTTGCCCCTAGGCTCGGAAATTTAATTTCAGCCCTTATTCTTATGTTTTATGACATGCTGAACATTTTTATCTTCTACGACCACATCAAATTCTCACTCTAACACATAATTGTGAACAATAGGTATTTTTACCGATATGCCGTTTTACTCGTTTTCACTTAAAACCGAGTAGCACAAGTTGTCTAACATAATTTAAAACCTCATATTCTATCATAAAACATCAAAATACACAAATTTCACCTATGGGTATTTTTCCAAATATGAACCCTAGGTTGAATTATTGTTAGCATAAGCTTAATCAACTCTGGGAATACAAAAACGTAAAGAACATTAAAAACGGGGCTTGAAATCACTTACTATGGAGCTTGAAAGTTGAAGAAACCCTAGCTATGGAGAGAGGGAGAATTCGGCAGCAACTAAGGAGGATGATGACCAATTTTGTGTTATTTTTCCCATTTTATTTCATTTAATATCCAAATGACCAAAATGCCCCTCCTTACTAAACTTTCAAAAATTCCTTCCATGTCCTAATTTTGTCCATGAACTTAAAATTGGTCAAATTTCTATTTAAGACCTCCTAATTAATATTTTAAAGCAATTTCATATTAAAAACTTCTAAAATGTAAATTTTGCAACTTATTCGATTTAATCCCTATTTTCAATTTAAGCACTTTAGGCATAGAGTTTCATCACGAAATTTTCACACAATCATGCAATCATATCATAAACCGCAAAATAATTATAAAACAATTATTTTTATCTCGGATTTGTGGTCACGAAACCACTATTCCGATTAGGCCCTAATTCGGGTTGTCACATTTACTTTCTGTTCAGTCTCTCTGATCAAATTGACGCCATATATATTTTCACTGAGCTCAGTCCAATACAATGGTGTACGACATTTACAACTGTACAAAGCCTCGTAAGGTGCCATTTTAATACTCGATTGAAAGCTATTATTGTATGCAAATTCAATCAGAGGCAAATATCGTTCCCACTACCCTTAAACTCAAGAATACAACATCTTAAAATATCCTCAAGAATCTGAATAATTCACTTGGACTTACCATCCGTTTGTGGGTGAAATGCAGTACTAAAGTGTAGTTTCGTACCTAATGCATCGTGCAGTTTCTTCCAAAAGCGCGATTTAAACCTCAGATTTCTATCCGAAATAATAGAAATAGGTACTCCATGTAATCTCACAATCTTAGAAATATACAATTCAACTAGCTTATCAAGTGAGTAATCTGTGCGAATCGGAACAAAATGAGCCGATTTAGTCAATCTATCCACAATAACCCATATCGCATCTTTCTTGCTCTGTGTCAACGGCAAACCAGATAAAAAATCCATTGCGACTCTGTCCCATTTCCACTCAGGTATCATAGTTGGTTCAAGCAATCCAGAAGGTACCTGATGCTCGGCTTTTATTTGCTAACAGACTAAACATTTTGAAACAAATTTAGAAATGTCTTGTTTCATACCATGCCACCAATAAAGTTATTTTAGATCGTTATACATTTTCATACTACTCGGGTGAACAGATAATCGACTATTGTGAGCTTCATTCAAAATCATCTGATTTAACTCTGGATTTCGTAGAACACAAATTGGATCTCGAAATCTCAAACCATCATCTTTATCAACTGTGAATTCTGAATTAGAATCCAAATGACATTGAGTTCGTTTTGCTAAAATTTCATTATCAATCTTCTGAGCTTTGATAGTTTGCTATAAAAACAAAAGTCTCTCTTTTAACTCTGCCAAAATCAAACCATCATTAGATAAACCTAATGAGCATTCAACGCACGCAGAGTAAACAATAATTTTTGACTCAAAGCATCAGCAACAACATTTGCCTTACTCGAATGATAATCTATCACAAGTTCATAGTCTTTTAGCAATTCAAGCCATCTCCTTTGTCACAGATTCAAATCTTTCTAAGTCATTATATATTTCAAACTTTTATGATCAGAATATACATGACATTTCTCACCGAACAGATAGTGACGCCAAATTTTCAAAGCAAACATAATCGCAGCTAACTCAAGATCGTGAGTCTGATAGTTCTTTTCATGCAGCTTCAATTGTCTCGAAGCATAGGCAATGACTTTACCTTCTTGCATCAAAACACATCCTAGACCGATCAACGAAGCATCACTATAGATCACAGATTCTTTACCTGATTCGGGTTGCACTAATACCAGAGCTTCAGTCAACAAAGTTTTCAACTGAACAAAGTTATTCTGACATTTTTCAAACCATTCAAACTTCACATCTTTTTGAAGTAGCTTTGTCAATAGAGTCGCAATCATAGAAAAACCTTTTATGAATCGTCTATAATAATCAGCAAGTCCAAGAAAACTGCGGACTTCAGAGACATTTCTTGGAGGTTTCCAATCCAAAATAGTTGAAATTTACTCAGACCAACTCGAATACCAAATGCTAACACGATATGACCCACAAAACCAACGTCTTGCAACCAGAATTCACATTTGCTAAACTTTGCAAATAATTGCTTATCACGCAAGGTTTGTAACACTATTCTCAGATGCTCGGCATGTTCGAATTCATCTCGTGAATAAATTAATATGTCATCATTGAATACTTCAACAAATTGATCTAAATACGGTCTGAAAATTCTATTCATCAAATCCATATAGATAGCAGGTGCATTAGTCAATTCGAAAGGCATAACTAAAAATTCATAGTGGTCGTACCTCGTTCTGAAAGTAGTTTTTGAAATGTCTGAGTCTTTCACTCGCAATTGATAATAGCCTGATCTCAAATCTATCTTCGAAAATATAGCAGCTCCTTTCAACTAATCAAACAAATCATCAATTCAGGGTAGAGGATACTTATTCTTTATAGTCACTTTGTTCAAATGACGATAATCTATACACATTCTTATCGTACCGTCTTTCTTTTTCACAAACAAAACAGGTGCACCCCAAGGTGAGAAACTTGGTCTTACAAATCCTCTATCTGTTAACTCTTGCAACTAATACTTTAATTCTTTTAATTCAATTGGAGCCATTCTATACGGAGCTATTGAAATCGTAGTAGTTCCGGGTAACAATTCAATGCCAAATTCAACTTCTTGTATTAGAGGTATTCTGGGAAGTTCTTCAGGAAATACATCAGAAAATTCACAGACAACAGGCACTGATTCAATTTTCCTCTCTGATACTTTTGAATCAATCACATAGGCAAAGTAAGCTCCACACCCTTTTCTCACAATACTCAAAGCTTTCATCGAAGATATCACAGTAGATAATCGATTCAAATCACTAGATTCAATTCAAACTATTTCATCATTCTTGCATCTCAAATCAATAGTTTTCCATTTGCAGTTCACAACAGCATCATGTAAAGTTAACCAATCTATACCCAGAATTATATCAAACTCATTAAAGGGCAATAACATCAAATTAGCAGAAAAACAAATGTCTCGAAACATTAACGGACAATTCTTGTAGACTGTATCAACCAAAATACATCTACCTAGGGTGTTCGAAACTCTAACTACAAATTCAGTAGACTCTATAGCCAAAGTCTTACAGTTCACTAAGTTCATGCATATATACGAATGTGTTGATCTAGGATCTATCAAAGTAATCACAAAAGTATCATAAAGTATAAATGTACCCGTAATCACATCTGGGGACGAAGCTTCCTCATGATCTCGGATAGCATAGGCTCTGGCAGGTGCTCTAACATCAGATCTCACACACGATCTTTTTCTTTACAGGCCTTCTCAAATAGTACTATAAATTCTTTCAACTCAATTATCCTGACTAATAGCTTTATATCTTTATTTAATCCATCAACAAATCTTTTGCACATGATCTCCTCAGTAGATGCATATTTGTGAGCATACTTGCTCAAACGTACAAGTTCTCTATCATATTCTGTTACAGTCATCCGGCCTTGTTTCAATTTCAGAAACTCTTTATTTTTCTGATCGAGGAATTTTTGGCTTATATACTTCTTCTGCAACTCGGTTTGAAAGAATTCCTAGGTAACCCGTTCCTTAGGAACCACCGATGTCAACATTTTCCATTAATGATATGCATTGTCTCTAAGCAAAGATACTACACATTTGATACATTCATCTTGAGTACAAGACAACTCATCTAATACTCAGATAGTGTTCTCAAGCCAAAACTCAGCCCTTTCAGCATCATCATCAACCATAGCCCGAAATTTTTTTAGCCTCGTGTTTACGAATCTTATCAACAGGTGGCTTATTCAGTTGAATCGAATCTACTACAAGTAGCATAACCAGGATTGATTGAGGAACAGGTAGGGGTGGAGGTTGTTGAGTAGCTGGATTTGTTCATACAAATTTCATAAACCACTTAGTCATCATTTGGAAGAAGGCTTGCTTAGCCTCTCCTTCCAAACTACTAGACATCGGCCTAGACTCGGCCGCTATCCCTTGAGCAGGAGCAGGCACATTGCTCTCAACATCATTAGCTATTGCTCGTTCAGGATCCATTGCTATATGAAAAATACATTTCAATGATCAGGAATCATCACACTATCAAAATTTATATATATGGCATATATAGCTAGACTCACATATGCTATGGTAGTCCTAGAACTAACTAAACCATAGCTCTGATACCAACAAAATGTAACACCCCTAACCTATATCTCTCGCTAGACTAGAGTTAAAGGCGTTTCCAGACAAATCAAAATATTTAACATTCAATTCGTAAACATCATAACATCATCATTCAAACATCAATATTAAGTCCCTTACATAGGTCATCGAGACCTTAAACATGCATCAGAAAGGGTTCGGGACTAAATCGAGCTCATATAATTTTTTTTCAAAACTTAAACATTTATCAAAGTATTACAGGTCACACGCTCGTGTAAATAGGTCGTGTGCCTAACACGGCATTAGACACGCCCGTGTGTTTAGGCCGTGTCAAAATAGGGCATATATACTAACTTGCTCACACGGCCACAAGACACGTCCGTGTGTCTAGGCCGTGGTCGAGCCTGACTTAAGCCACAGGATTAGCCACACTCCCGTGTGCCTTAATCATGCTCGAGCCTGACTTAAAATCGTAGGGTACGCTAGGGGACACATGGCTGTGTAACATGCCCGTGTGTCGCACACTGCTGCAACACACGCCCATGTCCTTGCCTATGTAGACAAAAGTAGGCCATTTGAAAAGCCATTTTGCCACCCAATTTGGGTCAAACCTACAAACATCAAACCAAGCTTATGTGTATTATAATTTCCACCAATTTCAATACCAAAACATATATCATTCATGTCATACTATTAACAATAGTTTCATACTTATAACTCATACCAATTCATATATTTTATACACTCCAAACATACAACCACATCTCATGCTAAAACTTTACCAAATTTACCATTTCCTTTGGCCATCTAAGAACACATCACAATAACACATTTGCATCACATGTAATATATCATTACCAACCATAAGTTCAAACACAAGTTAGCCATATCACATGGCATGATATATACCTTACAAAACATGTCCAAATTCTCCTAGCCTGTACATACCATATACCATATATACAACTCCCAAATAGTACCAAAATAGATGTCCGATAGTGTGAGTGATTCGCTGATGGTCCCAGAATCTGAGCTAGCTTTATAACACTGTAAAACATAGGACATTTCACACAGTAAGCTTTTAAATTTTAGCAAGTTCGTACTACAAATAAACAAAAGTTTATATTATACAAAACATCAATTAATAAATCTATCTCATACAATAATTCATTCGAATTCATCAAGTTTCATACACATAGTATCATCTACCTCATAGATACTGAACATACCTGAACTTTTTCGTATAAATTTATTTCATTCTTACCTCTTTAAATACATTAGTTCATTCAAAAGTTTTTCCATGCTTTAAGGATTCACACACTTAGTGCATCTTTGTTTGGCTGAAACCATAACAATCTAGCAGACTTAGTGCCATTTCAATAAACCGAAGCTATCTCGGTAGCGCACACTTAGTGCCTTTCATAGCTGAAGCTATTCCAACTCGCACACTTAGTGCCATTTGTAGTTAAAGCTATTTTGAACCACACACTTGGTGCAGAACATAGTTGATTCTCATCATGCTTAAACTGAAATCAAATATCTATACAATTTGTAACAGTCGGATTTTGGGCTTAGTCAGAATAGTGGTTTTGAGACCACTAATCCGAGGTCAGAGGAATTATTTTATTATTATTTTTAGAGTTATATCATGTTTATATTTGTGCATGAAAAATTTGGTGGGTTAATTTTAACGTTTGTGAGCCCAATTGCAAAAAAGGACTAAATCGCATAAAGTGCAAAAGTACTGAATTAATAGCTAAGGGTGTTAATTTGGCATGAAACTTAAATTGAGGGTCTTTAAAGGAAAATTAGACCCTATTGAGAGAGCTTGGCCGGCCATGAGACAAAGAAGTGTAAATGGTCAAAATGTTAGGTAAGTGATGACATATTATGTGATAAAATAATACCCTAAATGCCTAGTCTTCACCTTTTTCATCTATTATTTCTTCTTGACCGAAAATATTAGCCAAGAGAAGGGTTTTGAAGCTTGAAATTTTTAGCAACTTATCATCTCTAGAAGTAAGTGATTTTCATACCCTTTGTTGATGATTTTTGCAATTTTAGAACCCTTGTAGCATAAGCTTTCTATTAAGGGGACTATTTTGCAAAATGGTTGAAAGTATAGGGTCTTTCCATGAGAGAATTTAGGGTGTTTTTTGAAATTTTATGGAAGAATATGAAGCTTGGTTATGTAATAAACAACTTTTGTGAAAGGATTTTTCATGAAAACACCTAAAAGGACCATTTTGCATAAGTTGTAAAATAGATGGTAAATATGTGAAATAGTGGGAATTTGGAGTTATTATAAGATTAAAAAGGGGTTCAAATAGGCTTAATATAAGAAGAAATGCGATAAAAATCAAATTTCGGGCTTAGTGGTAAAATGGTCATTTTGTAAAAGTCTAGGGGCAAAATGGTCATTTTTCCCAATTATGAATTTTTTATTGCCTAATTTATTTACTGACTAAATAAGTGTATTTCTCTCTTATAGATCAAGAAATACCAAATTCGAACCTAGACCGGGGAAAAACCAAGTAAATAAACTAAACCGACTAGTCGTTACATTTTGTAATCCAAGGTAAGTTGTATGTAAATAATACAAATACATTGTTATTATATGTGTTTGAATTGATATAGCATAAATTGCTTAACTGTGGTAATGAAATTACGTGATAATAATTGAGATAATGGAACTCTAGGGTGAACCTTAGGAACAAATCGGATATTCGTGCCATGACATTTGGGTCATTTGTGTGCTAGTGTAAGACATGTCTGGGACATGCATCGGCCTCGAGATGTAATCCAGTGTAAGACATGTCAGGGACATGCATCAGCTATGAGATGTGTAAGTGTAAGACCATGTCTGGGACGTGGAATCAGCACCCCACCCTTTGTTTGAGGCTTAATGAATAGTCGATAGTGTTCCAACTGGTTCAACGGTGAAAGTTATGATTTCAAGTTAATGAGGAAAGTATAATCGTGTTTTGAGTGGTACAGGTACCTATTTGGTATGTATGAAATATGAGCTCAATATATGCTATATGATGTGTATTGAATATTGATGAGTAAGTTTTGCTTATGCCCATTTGTGTATTATGAGCTTGTTGATGAATGGTAAAGTTGTGTTGTATATTTATTTATGTGCAACTTACTAAGCTTTATGCTTACCCCCTCTCATTTTCCATTTTCTTATGGTGTCGTGATGCGATCGCGCCCCATGGTTTAGCTAGCTCGAGCAAGGATTCTATGGTGCTACCACAAGGTCCTGTTACTCGAGCTCGAGCCAAGAAGTTTAAGGAGTCTATCACAGCTTTTGTAGCTCAACTTTGGAATGAAACGCTAATAGGATACTCCGAGAAAGTTGATTCCAGCTCCTTGAACTCACCTTGCAATTACCTGCAAGTCCAGCTCAGCTCATCGAGCTCACCACCAGCTTAAGTAAGTTTCCATTCAACTCAAAACCAGCTCACTAGCTTGGAATCAGCTCACTTCCAGTTCCCCAGCTCGGGTCCAGCTCACTACCAGCTCATGAGTCTAAGCCCAGCTCGGTTTTAGCTCATGAGTTGAATTCTAGCTCATGAAGACTACTTTGACTTCATTTGACTACTATTAAATTTTTATTTAATAAGTTCATTAATTAGTTAATTAATAAACCACATATTAAATATAGTTCATATTAGTTTTATTAAATATGTCTTAAAAGTGTTTATAGTTGTTAATTAATTTGTCATAACGAATTTAATGTTTACATTGTGTTCACATTAGCTTGAATTAATTCTGTTCACATTTTCTTGTAGAAACTCAATGGACATATGGAGCATGAAGCAACATGTCTTTCTTGGAGGTGCATGGATGGTTAAGAGCTTTGAATCTCCTAGGTGCATGTTCGGCTAAGTGCATGTATGGCCACATTCAATGTGTTCAAGGTTCATAAATGTTTCCATTCATGTATGGTGTGCTACTCCTTCATTTTCCAAGTGACTATTCGGCTAAAAGGAGGCTTCCCATTACATCATACATGTGGCCGAACATCTCCCTCCATGAACCTTAAAATTTCGTTCACATTATGTTCACATGGCATGGCCTTTCAATTCCAAGTGTTCACACATAAGGACTCTTCAAGAGTTGGCATTCACACTTAATTTGGCTCATGAAGTCTCCTCAATTAATTCCCAACTCTTCACCAAGTAACATGAATTGATTGCTTCAATTACTCAAGTTGGCCGAACCTAGCTATTGTCCAAGGGAGTCTTTCATTCATGATTCATTTTCTTAAGCATGAAGAACCTTCAAGACATCTCCACCATAGCCGAATCTGGTCATGAACATCAAAGGACTTCTTTCTAGAATTTTCAAGATACATTCATGAGACTTTTACTTAATTATTCAGTATGTAAAGTGTCCATTCAGCTAGCTAGTCTTTAGGCTATAATACTTGTTATTTTTCTTTGTGAAAGAACTTTTTGGACTTTTGTTAATGTTATGCTGCCAAAGTTGTGAGGCAAAACTTTTCTCAAATTTCGTTCAAAGATTCGATTGGCTTCCTAGTGTTCTAGTTGTGTCAACCATTGTTCTTTATCGAAACCGAACTTATCACTACTCGTAGTGTGGCGTTCAAACATACCGAGGTTCCTATCTTGTTAGATAGTGGGTCGAGGTTTCCCTTTACCAAACCCCAAACCGAACTAAAGAGAGCTTATAAACAACGGGTCGATACCAAATAGGTATTGGTTCTTGTTTGCACTTTTTGTTCAACCCCATTTCTTCATTTATCAAATTGTACCTAAACCGGCCATTCCGTTCATACCATTTCATAATACCATTTCGTTCTTACCCTTCATACCATTATGTCCATTTCTTCAATTTCCCTTACCTAGATCCAAACTTTCAATTCTTCTTACCTATTCCAATCCGAACCAAAACCAATATCCCTTTTTCCTTTCCGTACTAATTCAATAAACCAACTTCCAAACCCAATCTAATCCTTCCATCTTCTTTAAACTTCTTTCTTGCCCTTCTTTCTCTTATCCGACCTTTCAATTAAACCTAACGTAACTTCTTGTCGATGATCGGGCACACTATTACGACTCGACTCTTCCGAGGTGGATCGTATCATGTTGCCTATCTAGCTCAAGTATCAACGAAAGTCAGAGATATCGATCACACTATCAACCAAAGCATTTGGTATAGTTGGCTTTATATTTTTTATTATGGCATGTATAGGGAATTAGACTTGTGTTTTGTGTTATTATTAATTTGGTCAAATGTGTTGTCTTGGGATAAATCCCTCACTTTTTATTAAGCCTTGAATAATGGCTAACATTCATTTTGATTTATATGCAAAGATGTTATTTTCATAGGTGGGTAAAATGCAGCAATGAAATGTTGTCTAAGGTGGCTGATTTGGTGGCATGTTTTGATTGTCTTTGTGTAGGTTATGTAACTAGGGGTGGTAAAGAGGATTGGTAAATAGCCTTATATTGTCTACAAGGGTAGGCACACAAGCATCTGTCTAGGCCGTGTGTGACACACGGTCTGTCCCATGGGCGTGTGGTTCGGCTGTGTGTCCCCTGCATGTAAAAATTTCAAGTCAGTATGCATGGTAGTAATCACACGGGCAGAGACACGACTGTGTGTCTCAGCCGTGTGAAGGGCACAACCTAGCACACGGGCGTGAGCCAAAGTTGTGTAACTCTTAAGAATTTCTGACGTCAGAAATAGAATTGTCCAGGTTTTTGCACATGGGCTAGAACACGGGCATGTCCTGGCCGTGTGAAGGACACAAGCCAGGGACACAGGCGTGTGCCGAGCCGTGTGAAAACCCCTATAGGTGTGAATCTAGAATTAATTCCACACAGACATGTTACCTTTCTACACAGGCGTGTGCCCTGTTTCAAAGTTAATTTTTTTATAGTTGGTTTAAGGACCCGGGTTGGTCCCGAATAGTTTCTAATGGTCGATCTGGGGTTCGTAGGCCTATAATAAGAAGTTTAAAGGGAAAATTGAAAAAGTTTTAAATTTGACCGAGTCTTGGTAACTTGGGAACGATTGTGTGCAAGAGATCAAGTTAGATAATGCCTCGTATTCCATCCCAGCATAGGATACGGGTGTGGAGTGTTACACAATTTAAGTATTATCAAAGCATTGAAGCATAACTATAATATTATCCATCACGTACGAACTTACCTCGTACTCGGAATTGTCGATTCAGATTGTCTACTCTATAACCTTCGACTTCCCTCGATCTAAGTCTGAATTCCTCTTTTCTTGATCTATATGTATTCAAAATTAACCCTTTTATTCAATAACTCATTCAATTCAATCCATATACACATATTTAGGGTATTTTACAATTTAACCCTCACATTTTAACATTTCGACACTTTAGTCCCTATTTCACAAAAACACAAAATACACTTAATTTCAATAAACCCATGCATAGCCGAATATTGTAAGGACCTCTAGGAGCCCAAAACTTTCATTTATTTCATATTCCAACCCCTCAATATCTCATTTTCACAAATTAGTCCATAATAAGCAATTTCATCAAAAATTACAATATAAAACATATTTATTTATCACCAAGCTTTCATATTTCACCATTTAACATCACAAAATTCATGAATTCATCAATGGCATCTCATCAAATTATCAACAATTTCGTAAATTTAAGCATGGGCTAGGTAAAGCACTTAACAACAATCTCAAAAACGTAAAAATCATCAAAAAATCGAGCTCAAAACATACCTTAGTCACCAATTACAAGTGCCGAACCCTAGCTTAATCTTTTTCTTCTTATTTTCCTTTGAATTTTTGGCAAGAAAAAAGATGATAATGGCCATTTTTATGTTTATTTTTATTTAATTCATAATGACAAAACAATTACCATTATAACCTTAGTCATATAATATTAAAATCCCACAACTAATGTCCATACTTGTCCATGCAATAATTAAATGATCCAATTACATCATAAGGACTTCATACTTATAAAAGCCATGTCAAATCGGCACCTTAACAAATATCATGCAACTTTTACATTTTTCGCGATTAAGTCCTCTTTATCAAATTGGCACACAAACGATTAAACTTTCACACGAAACTTTCACACATGCTTAAACACATACTGCAAACACAAAAAATAATATTTAAATATTTTTCTGAGTCAGATTTGTGGCCCAAAAACCACTATTCCGACTAGGGTCTAAATCGGGTTGTTACAGGAAATTTTATATGATATATGGTACATTATGAATTAAATGGTATTTTTAAATGACCAAAAAATATGGTCAATGTTGATAAGTTTTGGTAAGTTTTGAGTATGAGTTTGAATGATGTATAGAAACATATGTTTGATATGATTTTATTTTAGATTTTGGTATGAGTTAGTTGATGAATTAAGGTTGGAATTTATTAACAATGTGAAGGCATGAATAATGTATGTTTTGGTATTGATATTGACTAAAGTTGTGTTCGAAATATACTTGGTTTAGTGCTTGTAGGTTTGACCCAATTGGGGTGGCAGATTGGCCATTCAAATGGCTTATTTTTGTCCACATGGGAAAAGACACAAGCGTGTGTCTCAGCCGTGTGCGACACACGGCTATGTTGCACGGCGTGTGTCCCCTGGGGTACCCTACGTTTGTAAGTCAGTCTTGGGCACATCGGAGTCTTTAACTCGCAACTGATAGTAGCCTGATCTCAAATCTATCTTCAAAAACACTGTAGTCCCTTTCAGTTGCTCAAATAGATCATCAATTCGTGGCAACAAATACTTATTCTTTATACTCACCTTATTAACTATCTATAATCGATGCACATTCTCATAGTTCTGTCTTTCTTTTTCACAAATAAGACTGGTGCACCCCAGGGAGAGAAACTCGGTCACGCGAAAACTCTATCTGTCAACTCTTGCAACTGAGCTTTCAATTCTTTTAATTCTGTAGGCACCATTTTGTATGGAGCTATCGATATCGAAGTCGTCCCCAGCATTAATTCAATACCGAACTCAACTTCTCGAATAGGTGGCAAACCCGAAAATTCCTTAAGAAACACATCCGGATACTCACACACAACAAGTATTGATTCAATCTTTCTTTCGGCCACTTTACTGTCAAGCATATAGGCAAAATAAGCTTGGCAACCTTTCCTCACATATTTTTGAGCTAACATCGAAGATATCACTACTAGTAAACCATTCAGATCATTAGATTCAATCCGAATAATCTCATCATTCTGGCACCGTAAATCAATAGACTTTCTTTTGCAGTTTACAACAGCATCATGCAAAGTCAACCAGTCCATACCAAGAATTATGCCGAACTCATCAAATGGCAACAACATCAAATCAGTCAGAAAGTACGAATCTCGAATCATCAAGGGACAATTCTTACACACTTTATCAACCATAACACCTTGGCCTAAGGGGTTGGATACTTTGTCACAAACTCAGTGGACTTAACAGGCAAAGTCTTACTGAATACTAAAGTCTCACACACATAAAAATAAGTCAAACCAAGATCAATCAATTTCAATTACGCTAGTATAATAGAGAGTGAATGTACCAGTAATAACATCTAGAGATGAGGCCTCCTCGCGTGCGCAAATAGCATAGGCTCTGGCAAGTGCTCGTGCCTCAGATCTAACTACTGTATCTTTAGTTCCTCTCTGACTGCTACTCACGTTACCTATATTTCTAGGTGGTCTACCTCGAGCTGCAGTGTTATCCGATCTCGTATTTTTCACTGTATCTAGCTTGACCAACTCAAGACATTCACAGATGAAGTGATCCATCAATCTACATTTAAAATAGGCCTGATTGTACAATCTACAACTATCAGGTTGTCGTTTACCACAATGTTTGCACTCTGATTGATTTGATTTAACATTACCAACACTAGCTACTGAGGTAGCTCTCGAGCTCACAAGCGGTCTATCCTGATCCCGTCTTGAATAACTAGACTAGCCTTAGAACGGCTAGAATCATCTCGAAACTTCTTTGATGCCGACTGAAATGACTTGCTCGATGACATCTTATGTAAATCTCTAGCTTCAAAGTCAGCTTTTTTTTCTCTTTGCCGAGCTCTTCGGCTTTGCATGCTCGCTCAACCAGTACTATGTACACTTTTATCTCAAGTATGCCAACTAGCAGTTTAATATCTTCGTTCAGCCCATCCTCAAATGTTTTACACATTATGGCTTCGGTCGAAACACACTCTCGGGCATACCGACTGAGTCTTACAAATTTTTGCTCATACTATGACACGGTCATCCGACCCTGTTTCAACTTTAAAAATTCTTTACGCTTCTGGTCGATAAATCTCTGGCTGATATATTTCTTACGGAACTCAGTCTGAAAGAACTACCAGGTCACCTGTTCTTTTGGAACCAACGATACTAGTGTATTTCACCAGTGATATGCAGTGTCTCGTAGCAAAGATATAACACATTTTAAACACTCATCCAGGTTATAAGATAGCTCATCAAACACACGGATAGTATTATCAATCCATAATTCAGCTCATTCAGCATCATCATTATCAGTAGCTTTGAACTCTTCAGCCCCATGTTTTCTAATTTTATCAACAGGTGGCATATGTAATCTGAACGGGTCACTTACTTGAGGTATAGTAGGCATCAAAGAGGGACTAGTCGGGGGTAGAGGTTGTTGTGCAGCCCGATTAGTCTGGATAGGATATACTAAGTAAACCAGTCATTCATCATTTGGAAAAGGGCTTGCTTAGCCTTTCCCTCTTGGTTACTCGAAGTTGGTCGAGAATCAACCGGTGCTGTCCCTTGCGCAGAAGCAGGCGATACACTCTCGACATCATCAGCTATAGCTCTGTCAGGATCCATTTACTATATGAAAACATATTTTCAAATGTTAGAAGTCATCACATTATCACAGTATATAATATGGCGTGTAGAGCTAGACTCACACGCGCTACGTTAATCATAGAATCAACTAAACTGTAGCTCTGATACCAATCAAATGTAACACCCCTAACCCTTATCCATCGCTAGAATGGGGTTACGAGGCATTACCGATCATAACACAAATCAGAACAGACTTCCGTTTCAAAGTTAATCAACCAATAAAATTTTCAAACTAAACTAACGTATCCCGGTTATAACATTTATCTAGTTATTCAAATTTCCAGTCAATCAATTCAAACAAATAATCGTAGATATCAAATGCTTAACTCATAATCCATTATATTCATTTCATATTCAAATCATATATGCAACTTAATATATATAGCATTCGAATGATTTATATACAAAATAATCTATCCACTTACAAATTTCATGCACATTTTTTAAAACACAATTATCAAGTCACAAATATAACATTTTTAATAAATCTAAATAATATACCAATTTGACTCTACTTGTCCATTTCAATATAATAACAACCATGACCTTTGCACAACTATATAAACACATATATTACCATTATAATCGAATTAAAACAATAAGTCTCATTCGAATACATGTATCCAATTATCACATAAATATAAAACTACCAATATATATATATCTAATGTGTCAATCATTAACTGAATATGCTTACTTATCATTTACCTGTTCTAAGCAAAGTATATACAACAAATCATATATCAAATTAAGTATCAATAATCAACCACTCTAAATAATCAAATTTATAATATAGCAAAGTCATTTCATAGCTTATCAAAAACATGCAATTTTGTATAATATATTAATCCATTTTCAAATGTAATTTCCATATATCTCCAACCTTGATTACACACATATCACACACATGTTTTATATCATTAAGAGATACATTATCATTGGACATGATTAACTAAATAACATTAGTAACTAATAACATTTTAGTTACTCAAATGACCAACTTCACGGGCAGTCAAATATACATAACATAACTTATAAAGACACATATATAGATATATATATATATATATATATAAAATACAACCTTCTACTAAATCATTACTCAAGCTAATTCATATAACCAAGCACACCACTCACATATACCTTAACCATAATTTCCAAAATGAGTTAAATACCTGACTGATTACATATCATAACTAACATCAATATCAAGCCATTCCCAAATCATATAACACCTATCACAAACACCATTCATTCACAGCACATAACATTATAACCAAAATGAACTTAAACCATAATCCAACAAAACTGAATTCAAGCATAGAAGATAAGCCATTTTCGCATGGCTTAAATTATACAAAAACTAAAATCCAACATTTCAAATTATAATCTAGCCTATACATGCCATAAGTTCAAAAATTCAACTTATAAAATACCAAAGACAGTCAATAGTGTGATAGATTTTAACAATAATCCCCAAGCTCGTAACTTGATACAAAATCTATAAAATAGAAACAAACATACACACACAGAGTAAGCTTTTATAGCGTAGTAAGTCATTAGCTTTTATAGCGTAGTAAGTCATTAGCAGATAAACAACTTAATTTAACTAAACAAATTTCTAATAACACAACCACATTTAATCTCAAGCTTTAAGTTTCATATATAAATCATGTACTTTTTATAGATGAAAATAATGTTGGCTGAATATTCATTTTGCTATACCAAATTATCATACACTTTTAAAATCATATTATCAATGCATAAAGCCAAATCTTTAAACACTTGTTTACATATACTCATGTATCAAACCTTAATATCACATAATTACACTTAACTTGTGACTGAATATACTTCACGATTACTCACAAATTCAAACTGACATCATACATATGTTTTGTATCACATATCAAATAATCAACTTACCTTATTTTCAAATAGGTAATCAACTATCACATACCTGGTCACTTAGCCTGATTTATCCATTCGCACATAACTTATCTTTACCTGTTGAACCATTTAGAATTGGATAGGATACTCAGATTATCACACATATCGTACAATGCCAACGTCCCAAACATGGTCTTACATGTAATCACATATCGATGCCACTGTCTGAGATAGGGTCTTACTCGCACACATATATCAGAATCACATATCGATGCCAATGTATTAAACGTGGTCTTACTTGTACAAACATATCGATGCCATGGTCTTACTCGCACATCACATATCAGAATCCTATGTCATGACATATGTATCCTAGCTATTCCTAAGGCTCATATGGGGCTTTCGGACGTCGTAACTTGGTTGAATCGAACTTGTAAACTTAATTCCCAAGCATATACACATTCAGTAATTAGGTATATAAAATCATAAAATTCGGTTCAACATATAAAACTTATATATATACAAAATTAACAGCATTTATTTGCTTATAAACTTACCTCGGCGATCAAAAACGGAACGGGACGACTAGTCGACAACTTTAGTTTTCCCTCGGTCCAAATTTGATTTCTTTGGTTCTTGATCTAAACATATTCAAATTAAACTCATTCAAACATATTTTCACTCAATTTAATCCAAAAACACATAAATGAGCAATTTACACTTTTCCCTCTAACATTTTACATTTTCCACAATTTAGTCCTTATTTCACAGAACTGAAAATATTCAAAATTTGATTGCACCCATTTTAGGCTGAATGTTCCTATTGTTCATACAAGTCCATACATTTCATTTATTTCACACTATAATCCCTCTATTTATTATTTTTGTAGTTTAGTCCTAATTACTCAAAATCATCAAAAATTCTAATACAAAACATGTTAATCTATCACATAAATTTTATTTTCTACCATCAAACAACAAAAATCACAAGCTTTCAACAATGGCATAACTCAAAATATTCATCAAAATAAAAAATTCAAGCATGGGTTTTGTAGATAACAAAGCAACGATATCAAAAACATAAAAATTATCATAAACCGAGCTAGTTACATACCTTGATTGAGCTTAGCAATGGCTGAATATAAGAAAACCTTATTTCTTTTCTTTTCTTTTAGGTTTCAGTCATGAAAGAAAATTATGAGCACTTGGTTTAGTTTTTGTTTTATTATAACATATATTAACATATTACTGAATTACATATTTATCCTTTATTATATAATATGATTTCTTTATAATGGTTGTCTACAACCATCCAACACTTCATATTTTGGTCTAATTGCAACTTAAATGCCTCCATTTAAAAAGACAACAACAATTTGGCCCTTTTACAATTAACCATCAAATTTTTATTTTACGCGATTAAGTCCTTTTATTTAATTGGGTACCCAAAAGACAAAATTAAATCACGAAAATTTCACACATATAAATTCACACATAATAAACACAGAAAATATTTTTGAAATATTTTTCTGACTCGAATTCGTGATCCCAAAACCACCGTTTCGATTAGGGTCTAAATCGAGCTATTACAACCCTCTCCTCTTAGAGATTTTCGTCCCCGAAAATCATACCAGTGAATAGATTCGGATAACACTCTTTCATTGCATCCTCTAGTTCCCATGTTGCTTCCTTAACTCTATGCTTATGCCACAGTACTTTAACTAATGAAATTTTCTTATTTCGTAATTCTTTAACCTCGCGAGCCAGAATGCAAATCGGTTCTTTCTCATATGTCATATTGGACGTAATCTCAATTTCTAACGGACTAATCACATGTAAGGGATCATATTGATATCTACAAAGCATCGAAACATGGAATACATTGTGGATCTTTTCCAACTCAGGTGGAAAAAATAGTATATAAGCAATCAGCCCGATACGCTCTATAATATCATACGGCCCAATAAATCTCAGACAGAATTTGCCTTTACGACCGAATCTGAGTATTTTCTTCCACGGTGAGACTTTCAAAACGACTTTTTCTCTGATCTGGAACTCTATATATTTTCGTTTCAAGTCTACATACGATTTTTGATGATTTGACGCTATTTTTAGACTTTCACAGATCATTTTTTACTTTATGTTTAGTCTCTCTGATTAAATCCACCCCGTGTATCTTATTTTCACTAAGCTAGGTCCAATACAATGGTGTACGACATTTATGACCATACAAAGCCTCATAAGGTGCCATTTTGATACTCGATTGAAAGCTATTATTATTCACAAATTCAATCAGAGGTAAGTATCGTTCCCACGTACCTTCGAACTTGAGAATACAACATCTCAACATATCCTCGAGTATCTGAATAACTCGTTCGGACTGACCATTTGTTTGCGGATGGAAAGCAGTGCTGAAATGTAGTTTCGTACCTAATGCATCTTGTCGTTTCTTCTAAAACTGCAATGTAAACCTCGGATCTCTATCCAAAATAATAGAAACATGCACACCGTGTAATCTCACAATCTGAGAAACATATAACTCAGTAAGCTTATCAAGCGAGTAATCTATACGAACCAAAATAAAATGAGCCGATTTAGCCAATCTATCCACAATAACCCAGATTGCATCTTTCTTGCTTGGTTGCAACGGTAAACCGGATACAAAATCCATCATGACTCTATCCCATTTCCACTTAGGTATCATGATCAGCTGAAGCAATCTAGGAGGCACCTGATTGTCGACTTTTACTTGTTGACAAACTAAACATTTCGGAACAAAGTTAAAAATGTCTCGTTTCATACCATGACACCAGTAAAGTTATTTCAGATCATTGTACATCTTCGTACTACCCGGGTGAACAGATAACCGACTGCTGTGAGCTTCATTCAAAATCATCTGAATCAACTCTGAATTTCTTGGAACACATATTCGATTTCTAAACCTCAAACAATCTTCAGCATCAACTCTAAACTCTGAATCAACATTTGAATCACATTGAGCTCGTTTTGCTAACAAATCATCATCAACTTTTTGAGCATCACAAATTTGTTGAATAAATAACGTTCTTGCTTTTAATTCAGCTATTATCGAACCATCATCAAACATATCCATATGCGCATTCATTTCACGCAAAGCAAATAGTGATATTCAGCTTAAAGCATCAGCAACAACATTAGCCTTTCCCGGATGGTAGCCAATCACAAGCTCGTAGTCTTTTAGCAATTCTAACCATCGATGTTGTCTCAAATTCAGATCTTTCTAAGTCATCAAGTATATCAGGCTTTTGTGATCAAAATAAACATGACATTTCTCACCTAAAAAATAGTGACACCATATCTTTAATGCAAACACAATAGCTGCTAATTCTAGGTCGTGTGTTGGATAGTTCTTTTCATGTGGCTTTAACTGTCTTGAGGCATAAGCTATAACTTTGCCTTCCTGCATCAAAACACAGCCCAAACCATTTAAAGACGCATCACTATAGATAACAAATTCTTTACCCAATTCTGGTTGAACTAGCACTGGAGCTTCGGTCAAAAGGGCTTTCAACTGATCAAAACTTTTTGCCATTTTTCTGACCACTTGAACTTAACATCTTTCTGAAGTAGTTTTGTCATCGGGGTTGCAGTCATAGAGAAACCTTTTACAAACCATCTATAATAACCAGCAAGCCCAGAAAATTTTGGACTTCAAAAACATTTTTCGGTGGTTTCCAATCAAGTATAGCTAAAATTTTACTCGTATCAACCCGAATACCCGATGCTGATACAACATGGCCTAGAAAACTGACTTCGCGTAGCTAGAACTCACATTTACAAAACTTTGCATACAACTATTTATCTCGCAAAGTTTGTAACACAAGTCTCAGATGTTCAGCATGCTTGGTTTCATCACGGAGTAGATCAAAATGTCATCTATGAACACAACCACAAACTGATCCAGATATTGTCTAAAGATCCGATTCATCAAATCCATGAAAACAGCAGGTGCATTAGTAAGTCCGAAAGGCATAACCAAAAACTCATAGTGTCCGTACCTTGTTAGGAAGGAAGTCTTTAGCACATCGGAGTCTTTAACTCAAAACTGATAGTAGCTTGATCTCAAATCTGTCTTCGAAAACACTGTAGCCCCTTTCAGTTGATCAAACAGATCATCAATCCGCGGCAACGGATACTTATTCTTTATAGTCACCTTATTGAGCTTTCTATAATCTATGCACATTCTTATACTTCCGTCTTTCTTTTTCACAAATAAGATTGGTACACCCCAGTAAGAGAAACTCGGTGCGCAAAACCTCTATCTGTCAACTCTTACACTTGAGCTTTCAATTATTTTAATTCTGTAGGTGCCATTCTGTATGGAGCTATCGATATCGAAGTCGTCCCCGGTATTAATTCAATATTGAACTCAACTTCTCGAATAGGTGGCAAACTTGGAAATTCCTCAGGAAACACAATTGGATACTCGCACACAACATGTACTGATTCAATCTTTCTTTTGACCACTTTACTGTCAAGCACATAGGCAAAATAAGCTTCGCAACCTTTCCTCACATATTTCTGAGCTAACATCGAGGATATCACTGTTGGTAAACCATTCAGATCATTAGATTCAATCTGAATAATCTTATCATTCTGGCACCGTAAATCAATAGACTTTCTTTATAGTTTACAACAGCATCATGCAAAGTCAACCAGTCCATACCAAGAATTATGTCGAACTGATCAAATGGCAACAACATCAAATCAATCGGAAAGCGTGAATCTCGGATCATCAATGGACAATTCTTACACACTTTATCAACCATAACACATCGGCCTAAGGGGTTGGATACTTTAATCACAAACTCAGTAGACTTAACAGGAAAAGTCTTAATGAATACTAAAGTCTCACACACATAAGAATGAGTCAAACCAGGATCAATCAATGCAATTACACTAGTATCATAGAGAGTGAATGTACTAGTAATAACATCTAGAGATGAGGCCTCCTCGCATGCGCGAATAGCATACGCTCTGGCAGGTGCTCGAGCCTCAGATCTAACTACTGTATCTTTAGTCCCTCTCTGACTGTTACTCACATTACCCGTATTTTTGGGTGGTCAACCTCGAGCTGTAGTGTTATCCGATATCGTATTTTTCACTGTATCTTGCTCGACCAACTCAGGACATTCATGGATGAAGTGATCCATCAATCCACATTTAAAATAGGCCCAATCGTACAATCTAAAACTGACGGGATGTCGTTTACCATAATGTTTGCACTCCAGTTAATTTGATTTAACATTACCAACACTAGGTACTGAAGTAGCTCTCGAGCTCACAGGCGGTCTATCCCGATCCTGTCTAGAATAACCAGAAGTAGCCTTAGAATGGCTAGAATAATCTCAAAACTTCTTTGATGCTGACTAAAATAACTTACTTGATGACATCTTACGTAAATCTCTAGCTTTAAAGTCAGCTTTTCTTTTCTCTTTCCCGAGCTCTTCGGCTTTGCATGTTCGCTCAACCAGTACTATGAACACTTTTATCTCAAGTATGCCAACTAGTAGTTTAATATCTTCATTTAGCCCATCCTCAAATCTTTTACACATTATGACTTCAGTCGAAACACACTCTTGGGCATACCGACTGAGTCTCTCAAATTTTCGCTCATAATCCGTCACGGTCATCTGACCCTGTTTCAACTTTAGAAATTCTTTACGCTTCTGGCCGATAAATCTATGGTTGATATATTTCTTACGGAACACAGTCTGAAAGAACTCCCAGGTCACCCGTTCTTTTGGAACCACCGATACTAGTGTATTTATAACAGTCTAATTTAGACCCTAATCGAAATGATAGTTTCGGGACCACGAATTCGAGTCAAAAAAATTGTTAAATATTATTTTTCGCGTTTATTATATGTGAATTTGCATGTGTGAAAGTTTCGTATGAAAATTTGATTGAGTGTGTGCTTAATTTAATAAAATGGCTTAATCGCGTAAGTTATAAAAGTTGCTAACTAATTATTAAAGTACCAATTTGCTTTGTTCTTTTAATATGGGGCCTTTATGATGTAATTAGACATTATGAATTAGTGATGGACGGTTTTAGACATAATATACAATGGTTTCATATTTTATAACAAAGGTTAATTTTGTAATATATTAAATAATGCTAATATAATAAAACATAAAAATAAGTAAAAGCTATGCATTCATCTTTTGTAATGGCCAAATGTTGTAAGAAAGAAAAGAAAAAAAGAGTTTAAGGGTTCATCACTTTGGAAGCTTGATTCAAGGTTAGTTTTTGTTCGATTTTTTATAATTTTTACGTTTTTGATACCGTTGTTTTGAGTACTATCCAACCCATGCTTAAATTTCTGATTTTTATGCATATTTTGAGTTATGCCATTGATAAATAATTGTGTTTTGTGATGTTTGATGATGAAATATCAAAAATATGTTTTAGATTAATATGTTTTGTATTGGAGTTTTTGAAGATTTTGAGTAATTAGGATTAAATAGCAAAAATAATAAATTGAGGGATTAAAATAGAAAATAAATGGAATGTGTGTATTTATATGTGTTAGATGAACATTCGGCCTAAGCATGATGAATGGAGATTTTGTGTATTTTGTGTTTTATGCAATTAGGACTAATTTGTAAAAGTATGAAATATCAGGAGTAAAATGGTAATTTTCCCATTTATGTGTTGTTAGATTAAATTGAATGAAATTGTGTATAAATAAGCTTAATTTGAAATTATATAGATCAAGAACAAAAGAAATCGAACTTGGATCGGGGAAAAGCAAAAATAGTCAAATAGTCAATTTATAACGTTGATCGATATCCGAGGTAAGTCTTTAAGCAATTAAACATCGTTTGTTTTGAAAATAAAATAGTTTACTATGATGATTCGAATTTTATAATTGTATAGTAGAGTAGCCGAATGTGGTTTAACATAGAATTAATGTGGTTGAGTTTTAATCGACTAAGTTAAAACCTCTGAAAGTTTGTATGAACTACATGGAATATTTGGACGATTCAATATATGAACTGTTTGTGAAATGACCTTATAATAGTGATATTCAGGATTTGAGCCTAGCAAGCCTTGTGCTGGTGAATTTGTTCGGGCTTTATGCCTAGCAGGCTTATTGCCGGTGAATAAAATAAAAATCAGACCTTGAGTCTAGCAGGCCTTTTGTCGGTGTGTGATTCAGGCTTACACCTAGCATGTTTTATGCCGGTGATTTATTTTCAAGCCTATGCCTATAAGATTTCGCGTTGATGTGGAAATTGAGCAAGTAAATTGATCTAAATGATTTTGTATATTCGGCCATATAGGTATGTACTTATGTGATGTTATAGTTGATCTTGTATATTCGGCTATATAGGTATGTACTTATGTGATGATATATTTGATTTTGTATATTTGGCCAAATGAGTGATGTTGGTATAGTAAGTGAAGAATGTGAGTAAACATGAGAAGTATGTTTCAATTATATATATACATATATATACTAAGCTAAATTAGCTTACTCTGTGTGTTTTTGTTACTCTATTTTATAGATTTTGGTTGTAAGTTACGAGCTCGGGGATCGTCAGCAAAGTCATCCACACTATCGTTAACCTTTGGTACTTTTAAAATTTTATTTACGAACTTAAGGCATGTATAGGCTTATATGTATTTTGTTTGATCTTGGATATGTATAATTTGAGCCATGTGAATATGGCTTAATTTCTAAGGTTGAATTTTCTTATGTTTGGTCATGGTTTAATTCGATTTGGTTACCATTATATATGCTATGAATGAATAGTATATGTGATTGGTATTATATGTTTTGGAAATGGTTTGATAATAGTTGATGGACTTGATTGTGGCTGATGATTCGGTCATGGTGTGTATAAATTTGTATAAGTATGGTTAGATGATTCGATTTTGGTGTATGTTTAGTCAATTATAAACATGAGTTCAGATGTTAAGCTTGTTTAAGGTATATTTAGATATGCATGATATAGGGTATGTTATGTATTAATGAATGAAACTTGGTTTTGGTTATTAATATATTAAAAATGTTAATGAGGTATGTGTATGTTCGTATATGCATAGATTAGTTTGGTTCAGTTTGCATGGAAAATGTATATGTACTTAAAGTGTTTAAATGGTTAAATATATAAGTATGGTTAATAAAGTTAAATAATGATTATCTGTTGAGATTGTTTTGTTTAATATGGTATGTAAGTGAGACAATAATAAATGACCAAATGAATAGTGATTTGTGCAATAGTAAACCATGGGAATTATATGAGTTTTAGCAAGATGTTGATTATATATATGCACATGTATATGTGAGTGTAATCGAATGATGCTTGTCATTATGGCTCGGTTTATAATGAAAGTGTATACTCATATATATATATAATGCTTATGTGGTTGGCATAAATTGTGAAATTGATAATGATATATATATGCTAAGGAATAAATGCCTTGTGATAATATTTATTTGGTTAAATATGCGCACGTTTAGAATTAAGAAATGTAAAGTTTGATTTTTTCATTATATTTATAATGTATGTTTAATATGTAATTATTTATATGCTTGACATGTATATATAAGTATGACCTGTGTTAACTTGAGAATGTTCAAAACTATATTTATGTTCAGTAATGCCTCATAACCCAAGTCCAACGACGGATATGGGTTAGGGGTGTTACATTTTATTAATATCAAAGCTACGATTTAGTCTATTCTAGGACTAATGTAGCGTGTGTGAGTCTAGCTATACATGCCACAAATATTATTGTGATAGTATGATGACTTCTAACATTTGAAAAATGTGCTTTCATATAGTAAATGGATCCCGACAGAGCTGTTGCTGATGATGTCGAGGGCGTAGCACCTGCTCCCGCACAAGGCACAGCGCTAGTTGAATCTCGACCTTTCTCGAGTAGCCATGAGGGGGACTCTAAGCAAGCCTTCTATCAAATGATGAACGATTGGTTTACTCATTATATCCGGACTAATCCGGCTATACAACAACCTCCACCCCCGAATAATCCATCTCCGATACCTGTGGTACCTTCGATGATTGATCCAATGAGATTTAATAAGCCTCCTATAGATAAAATTAGAAAACACGGGGCCGAAGAGTTTAAAGCTAATGATGATGATGATGCTGAGCGGGCTAAGTTGTGGCTTGATAATACTATCTGTGTGTTCGATAAGCTATCTTGTACTCTGGATGAATGTTTAAAGTGTGCCATATCTTTATTACGAGACATCGTATATCACTGGTGGAATACACTAGTATCGGTGGTCTCGAAAGAGATACCTGGGAATTCTTTCAAACTGAGTTCCGTAAGAAATACATCATCCAGAGATTTATCAACCAAAAACGCAAAGAATTCCTGGAATTAAAACAGGGTCGCATGACTGTAATTGAGTACGAGTGAAAATTTGTAAGACTCAATCGATATGCTCGTGAATGTGTTTCAACTGAAGCTATCATGTGTAAAAGATTTGAAAATGGTTTGAACGAAGGCATTAAATTGCTTGTTGGTATACTTGAAATCAAAGAGTTCGTGGTACTTGTTGAGCGAGCTTGCATAGCCGAAGAGCTCGGGAAAGAGAAAAGAAAAGCTTATTTTGAAGCCAGGGATTCCCGTAAAAGATCATCGAGTAAGACTTTTCACTCAGTAATGAAGAAGTTCAGAGATGATTCTAGTCGATTTAAAGCTACTTCAGACTTTTCTAGATGAGATCGAGATCGAGATCGAGCTCCTGTGAGTTCACGAGCCACTTCGATTGCTAGTGTTGCCAGTGATCGGCAGAACAGACTAGAGTGTAAGCATTATGGTAAATGGCATTTCGGAAATTATAGATTGCATGATCGGTCTTATTTTAAATATAGATCAATGGATCATTTTATCCGAGATTGCTCGATGTTAGTCGAGCAAAACACTGTTCAGAATGCAAGACCGAGTAACATGTCAGTACGAGGCAGACCACCCAGGCATTCGGATAATGTGAGTGATAGTTAGAGAGGGACGAAAGATTCAGCAGTTCGATCTAATTCTCGTGCACCTGCCAGAGCATATGATATATGTGCTCGTGAGGATGCTTCTTCCCCAGATGTTATTACTGGTATTTTCACTCTTTATGATACTAGTGTTATTGCATTGATTGATCCTGGTTCGACTCATTCATATGTGTGTGAAACATTAGTATCCAGTAAGACTTTGTCTATTGAGTCTACTGAGTTTGTAATTCGAGTATCAAACCCCCTGGGCCGGTGTGTTCTGGTTGATAAAGTATGTAAAAATTGCCCGTTGATGATTCGAGATTTATGCTTTCTGGCCGATTTGATGTTGTTACCTTTCTATGAGTTCGATATAATTTTGGGTATGGATTGGTTGACTATGCACGATGCCATTGTTAATTGCAAAAGAAAGACTATCGATTTGAGATGTCAGTACAACGAGGTTATTCAGATTGAATCTAATGATCTGAATGGTTTACCAGTAGTAATATCTTCGATGTTAGCTTGGAAGTATGTTAGAAAAGGTTGCGAAGCTTACTTTGCTTATGTGCTTGATAGTAAAGTGACTAAAAAGAAGATTGAATCTGTACCAGTTGTGAGCGAGTATCAAGACGTGTTTCCTGAAGAATTGCCAAGTTTTCCACCTATCTGAGAGGTAAAGTTTGGTATTGAGTTAGTACCGGGGATGACTCTGATTTTATTAGCTCTGTATCGGATAGCACCTACTAAATTAAAAGAGTTGAAAGCACAGTTGCAAGAGTTAACAGATAGAGGTTTTGCACGACTGAGTTTCTCTCCCTGGGGTGCGCCAGTTCTATTTGTGAAAAAGAAAGATGGAACTATGAGAATGTGTATTGATTACAGCCAGCTAAATAAGGTGACTATAAATAATAAATATCCATTGCCATAGATTGATGACTTGTTCGATCAGTTGAAAGGGGCTCAAGTGTTTTTGAAGATAGATTTGAGATCGGGTTATTATCCGTTGCAAGTCAGAGACTCCAATGTGCCAAAAATTGCTTTTCGAATAAGGTACGGACATTATGAATTTTTATTTATGCCGTTTGGACTTACTAATGCACCTACTGTTTTTATGGATTTGATGAATCAGATCTTCAGACAGTATTTAGATCAATTTGTGGTTGTGTTCATTGATGATATATTAATCTACTCCCATAATGGAACTGAACATACTGAGCATTTGAGACTTGTTGCGAGAAAAATAGTTGTATGCGAAGTTTAGTAAATATGAGTTCTGGTTACATAAAGTTAGTTTTCTGGGACATGTTGTTTCAGTATCAGGTGTTTGGGTTGATCTGAGTAAGATTTCAGCTATACTCGATTGGAAACCTCCGAGAAACGTTTCTAAAGTCAGAAGTTTTCTAGGACTTACTGATTACTATAGACTGTTTGTGAAAGGTTTCTCTATGATTGCAACCCCGATGATGAAGCTGCTGAAGAAAGATGTTAAGTTTGAGTGGTCAGAAAAGTGCCAGAAAAGTTTTGATCAGTTGAAGCCCTTTTGACCAAAGCTCCAGTATTAGTTCAACTAGAATCGGGTAAAGAATTTGTTATCTACAGTGATGCATCTTTAAATGGTTTGGGCTATGTTTTGATGCAGGAAGGCAAAGTTATAGCTTATGCCTCGAGACAGTTAAAGCCACACGAAAAGAACTATCTGACACATGACCTAGAATTGGCAGCTATTGTATTCGCGTTGAAAATATGGCGTCACTATTTGTTCGGTGAAAAATGTCATGTTTATTCCGATCACAAAAGTCTAAAGTATTTGAGGACTCAGAAAGATTTGAATTTTAGACAGCATCAATGGTTAGAATTGCTAAAAGATTACGAACTTGTGATTGATTATCATCCGGGAAAGGCAAATGTTGTTGCTGATGCTCTAAGTCGAAAATCCCTATTTTCTTTGCGTGCAATGAATGCACATATGGTTATATCAGATGATGGTGTGATAAGAGCCGAGTTAAAAGCAAGACCGTTATTTATTCAGCAGATTTGTGAAGCTCAAAAGGTTAATAATGATTTGATAGCAAAACTAGCTCAATATGATTCGAACGTTGATTCAGAATTTCAAGTGGATGTTGAGGGATGTTTTCGGTTCAGAAACCGAATATGCGTTCCAAGAAATACAGAGTTGATTTAGATGATTTTGAATGAAGCTTATAATAGTTGGTTATCTGTTCACCCGGGTAGTACAAAGATGTATAATGATCTGAAACAGCACTACTAGTGGCAAGGTATGAAATAAGACATTTCTAACTTTGTATCGAAATGTTTAGTCTGTCAGTAAGTGAAAGTCGAGCATCAGGTACCTTCTAGATTGCTACAGCCTATTATGATACCTGAATGGAAATGGGATAGAGTCACGATGGATTTTTTATCCGATTTACCGATGACACTGAGCAAGAAAGATGCAATCTAAGTTATTGTAGATAAATTGGCTAAATCTGCTCACTTTGTTCCTGTTCGTACAGATTACTCGCTTGATAAGCTGGCTAAATTATATGTTTCTCAGATTGTGAGGTTGCATGGTGTGCCAATATCTATTGTTTCGGATAGAGATACGAGGTTTACATCACAGTTTTGGAAGAAACTGCAAGATGCATTAGGTACGAAATTACATTTCAGCACTGCTTTTCATCCGCAAATAGATGGTCAGTCCAAGCAAATCATTCAGATACTTGAGGACATGTTGAGATGTTGCATTCTCGAGTTCGAAGGTAAGTGGGAACGATACTTACCTCTGATTGAATTTGCATACAATAACAACTTTCAATCGAATATCAAAATGGCACCTTATGAGGCTTTGTACGACCGTAAATGTCGTACACCATTGTACTGGACTGAGCTTAGTGAAAATAAGATACACGGGGTCGATTTGATAAGAGAAACTGAATAGAAAGTGAAAGTGATCCTTGAAAGTCTGAAAGCAGCATCAGATCGTCAGAAATCATACGCTAACTTGAAATGAAAATATATAGATTTTCAGATAGGGGATAAAGTATTTCTGAAAGTCTCACCATGGAAGAAAATACTCAGATTTTGTAGTAAAGGCAGATTGAGTCCGAGATTTATTGGGCCGTATGAGGTTATCGAGCGAATTGGGTCGGTTGCGTACAGATTGTTGCTGCCACCTGAGTTAGAAAAGATTCATAATGTATTTCATGTTTCGATGCTTTGGCGATATAGATCCGACCATTTGCATGTGATTAGTCCATCAGAGATTGAGATCCAGTCAGATTTGACTTAGGAGAAAAAATCGATTCTTATTCTGGCTCATGAAATTAAAGAGTTACGAAATAAGAAAATTTTGTTGGTTAAAGTACTGTGGCATAAACACAGAGTTGAGGAAGCAACATGGGAGCCAGAGGATATAATGAAAGAGCGTTATCCGAACCTATTCACTGGTAAGATTTTCGGGGACGAAAATCCCTAAGGGGGGATAGTTGTAACAGTCTGATTTAGACCCTAATCGGAACGGTGGTTTTGGGACCACCAATCCGAGTAAAAAAATTTAAAATATTATTTTTCGTGTTAATTATATGTGAATTTGTAGGTGTGAAAGTTTCGTATGAAAATTTGATTGATTGTGTGCTTAATTTAATAAAAGGGCTTAATCGCGTAAGTTATAAAAGTTGCTTACTAATTATTAAAGTACCAAATTGCTTTGTTCTTTTAATATGGGGTCTTTACGATGTAATTAGACCTTATGAATTAGTGATGGACGGTTTTAGACATAATATATAATGGTTTCATATTTTATAACAAAGGTTAATTTTGTAATATATTAAATAATGTTAATATAATAAAACATAAATATAAAACCCCTTACCCGAATCCAAGGCCGGAACAGAGTACGAGACATTACCAGACTTAACAATACACATAGACGAAACCTGGGCTATAAAATTTCATTTAATTCAAAACTTTTTGAACACATGCATAACAAACAAAGCTAACTATATCATCACAACAAAACAAAGGACATGGCACGATTAATTAAACTTATAAAACATAATGGATAAGGACCACATCTCATGATTATATACGATAACTCAATGCAGACTGATACGTATGGTCAAAATCATAATAAAAATACATAACACAAACCAACTTCCAATACATGCCACTCACTTGATATTTCTAATATTTAAATTAATTCTCCCAAAAATGATAATTTGATAGTGTGATTTTGCCTCCGACGATCTCCAACCCCGAGCCGACCTTCCAATACTAAAGACGTGGAGAGGATGGGTAAGCTTTACGCTTAGTAAGTTCATATGAAAATAATAAGCAACTACTACCATGCTTTTCAAGATAAAACACTATAATTGTACAATTACACATATTCAGGTTAAACTGTGTTATCGAGTTACAGTTACTAAATCATTCATATCTGAAGCTACAAAACTCCAAATTTAGTTTAGTTAATTTTTCTCGAAACTAGATTTACATATCTTCCATAAAATTTCCAGAATTTTTCGTTTAGCCAATTAGTACAGTTTATTAGTTAAAGTCTTCCCTGTTTTAGAGTACGACTACTCTGACCTCTGTGCACTACGAACAAAATTTCTCCCTGTAACGAATTCCAACGACCATGCCATTTATTTACCTTAAAAATAGACTCAATAAGGAATCCATACATGTAAGGTATGACTCTTAATAATATTTGTACAATTTATGGTGAATTTCTAAAGTCAGAACAGGGGATCTCGAATTCATTCAGACCCTGTTTCACAAGGATTCAAATATCACACAATGTAGAATTCTTTTGCTTCCTCTGTTTCTTTTATACGAAAATAGACTCAGTAATTTTTATTTTCATATATTATTTACATTTTTATTCAACTTACACAATTTTTAGTGAATTTTTAAAGTCAAACAACTGCTGCTATCCAACACTATTTTACTACTAAAATTCATTCTTACATAATTGCACTTAATCCGTTGTCGTATCAAAGTTCACCCAACTATCGAGCACATTGCTCAAAATTTTCATAAACATATACCTGCACTTATTCATCATATAATCATGTTCATATATATTTTTACTTAATCGATTTTCCCGTTGAACTCTTCGGAATAATAACTGATACTCAATTGCTTGCACATATTTTCACACTTGTAGTCAAAAGCTATCTGGTACGCATAGTAGCCTGCACATAGTACTACACATGTGACCAATTATCCGGTACACGTAGTAGCCTGCACTTAGTACTACACACGTGACCTAACCATCTGATACACGTAGTAGCCTGCACTTAGTACTACACACGTGATCGAAGTTATCGGGTACGCATAGTAGCCTGCACTTAGTACTACACATGTGACCTCACAATAGATCATTCGTATCGTTTCTATTCAGAAGGTTCAACCGGGAAATTCCTCACTTTCCATCATGTTACAAATTTGTTCATAGTCTTTTTTCAATTTTCAATTTACAACAAATAGTCAATCTATAGATAGTCACATTTCATATGAAAACAAAGTATAATAAAATAAAAAGAATCGATAAATTATTTACGTACAAACTTGTTGAAATCTCATCAGATACAACTGTGCAGCAATTCATACAACCCAGGTAATAGTAATTTAACACTCAATTCATGTAACAATAATTTTTCATTCAATTTCACATGACACAACAAGCATTACATTTTTCCATATCATACATACCATCCATCAACTTCTCTTAAACATATTAAATCGTACAATTTATGCCATATCAATAGAGAATTACAATTCATACATGGTATTGCATTATTATTAACACACGAACTTACCTCAATCTAGAAACGACAATTTACTATTTTAGTCTATAACCTTGTATTTTCTCGATTTAAGCTCGAATCTCGATTTCCTTCATCTATAATATCACATTTAGACTAATAATTAGTCACACTATTCATACGGGTCTAAAAATCATATTTTAAAAAATTTTTATTTTGACCTCTAAACTTTTGCATATTTGCACTTTTGCCCCAAGGTTCAGAAATTAAACTTCATCCTATTTTATTATGTTTTATGACATGCTGATCATTTTTCCCTTCTATGGCAACATCAAATTCTCACTCTAACATGTACTTATGGCTATTAGGTATTTTTACCGATTAAGCCCTTTTATGCGTTTTCACTTAAAACCGAGTAGCACAAGTTGTCTAACATAATTTAAAACCTCATATTCTATCATAAAACACCAAAGTACACAAATTTCACCTATGGGTATTTTTCCAAATATGAACCCTAGCTTAAATTATTGCTAGAATAAGCTTAATCAAGTTACCAGGATTCCAAAAACGTAAAAATCATTAAAAACGAGGCTAGAACGGACTTACAATCGAGCTTGGAAGCTTGGAAACCATATCCATGGAGTCTCCCTTGGTATACACGTCCATGGTGAAGAAGATGAGCAAAATTGGCTTTTAATTTTGTATTTTAATTCATTTTACCCCTAAATGACCAAAATGCCCTTACTACTAAACTTTCCAAAAATTCCATCCATGTCTAATTTTTGTCCATAGACTTAGAAATTAGTCAAATTGTTGTTTAGGACCTCCTAATTAATATTTCAAATCAATTTCATAGTAGAAACTTCTAGAATGCAAGTTTTGCAACTTATTCAATTTAGTCCCTATCTTCAAATTAAGCACTTTATGCATATAATTTCTTCACGAAATTTTCACACAGTCATGAAATCATATCATAGACCTAAAAATAATCATAAAATAATTATTTCTATCTCAGATTTGTGGTCACAAAACCACTATTTCGATTAGGCCCTAATTCGGAATATTACAATTCTCCCCCCTTTAGGGATTTTCGTCCCCGAAAATCTTACTGGAAAAGTGGTCTTCACTTAGATTCCTCAATTTCATATGTGTTGAAGAACTTTCACTCAGGCGGTGCCTCCAATATATCTCTTTAATTTCTCATATATTCTGAAAGCTTACGGACTCATCTCTTAATTGTTCTTAAATTTTCAACCCTTCTCCGTTTCCCTTGTCATCTTGACATAAAACTAGATCTCAATTTGGTTAATGGAGACTAGAATTCCAAGAAATCCAACAATCAAAGGGACCTGGACTCTTCCAAAATAATCATAGAGATTTTCATCATCAATAAATCACAATCCAATAACATCTGAATCAAATTACAGTACACGTCATTACTCTCTGAATGAATAGACAAATTTGCACTGTGAGCTTCATACAATTCTTTCTGAATAAGCCTTGGGATAATAACACCATGAATCGGATCCAATCTGAAATTCAACATCAGAAGTCGATCCTCACTGTACTCTTTTAGTTTATTACTCACTATCACATTTTCCTCTTTCCGCTACGAAAATAATTCTGATATAACCTCGAAAATAATCCTTTCTTCTAGTTACAAAACAATTCATCATGCCATCCTTTACTATTTATTCATTACATTAATCAAAATCGTCTCAAATGCATTAGCTCAAATATCAAAATATCTCAATTGAAGACATTAACTATAATTGACTTACTTGAGAGAAGTAATCCACCATACCGATTGGAACTCGCACTTTTATCACTTATACCTTTATTGTTGTCAAACCTTACACGAAAATTAGAAAAATCCCAATACTGAAATCACCACATTACTCAAATCAAATCAGAAGTATAGTCATACTTGACATGATTATCACGAGCTGAAGAATGCACTCCAAACATGAGTCATAATTAACAAATTACGGAATAAAGATAACAAGAAAACCGAATAAAGAAATCTAAGATAGAAAAACCCAGAATAAAGAAATCTAGACTAAAGAAATCCAAGATACGATACTATGCGTAAAATTGAAAACCAAACTCATAGGAAATATAGAAGATCCCGATAATTCCTCGGAGAAAAGAAATCCAAAGAAAAAACATCATTTAATCTCACTGGAATCAAATACAACAAGAACAATGTACTCCTGTATATATATACATATCAAATGGAGCATCAAGTAGAAGAAACAGAATCATAGTATCATACATATTCTCTCATCAATTTTTTTATCGAGCAAAATTTAATAGATTGCCCAAGGAATAAAGCAATACAAATTATAAACCATCAAAGCTACTAATGCTTTAAGTCTAACATCGAGGATTAGAAAACATCCCAATATAACAAGATTTCTTCAAAAGATCAATAACCATAGAAATATTTCTGGGAACGGATAAACACATAGAACATCTTAGAAGAAACTGCTAAAATCTGTCCAGCCATAACTATCACACTCAGATATTACACATTTCAGATATCATTTCCCCAACTATTTCTGCCATCACAAATTTCATATTACTTTTCACTAAAGAAGACTAGTTCTGAATAAATTTTGATTTGCACTTTTCTCGACCTTATACCTTAGTAATTCGATTTATCAAAATAAATTTCTTCTCTAACTGGAACAGTGCATAACTCTAATAATCCTTATGCCAATCTGATACTTTTCTAGCTTTGACTTTACTTATCAACTCATTCTTCAATCTCTAATCATATTTATAATTATTCTAGCACTGAACTCTTTAGTTTCCTAACCGAAAACTTATTCAGTACAAATCTCATGAAATTCCATTATAAAACACCACTTTGGTAGGGGGGAAGGGGTCGTAGGGCTTCTGACTCAACTCTCATATACATATACATGTAACACGGTTTTCATCATAGCAATCATATCTCAATCATGTCATTCATTTCGAGTAACTAACATTCATATTGGTTTAATGCCCACTTTCCAGTTATCTCATTTAGTCAGGTATAATTATGCATGCATCCTATGTTTTCTGGATAGCTTGACTTATCCATTCATCTGCTTGAACAAATCATACTCATGACATCATATAAAGGTTAAACAAACATAGATATTTGCATCACAATCGCAACTTTCATTTCGTGCATCATCATATACATATCATTACAATCACATAATTCAGTCCAAACAATTTAACATAGATAAATTCATTTCATTATAATCATTTATCTCATAAAAAAAATATCATTGACATTCATCAACATTCAATGTTCAATCAAGCCAATGACATTTTTATTCATATCATAATATTAGGAGCTTTTACTCATACCTCTACGAATGTCTATTTATCCCGTTCATCTTATCAAGTAAGTCAAATACACTACATCATATGAGCATCAAGCATGTATGGATATTTATTACAACATGACCTTTCATCTCACGTGTTATCACTTACATATAAATCATAAATTTTTATTCATACTTTTCTAAATCGAGACTCATCATAATCGTAATTTTATTCAAACACCTTCGCATCACATTGAACATGGTCAGTGCAGCTCGGTTGGAGAGTACCTCTGTCTAAACAAGACGGTGCTCATACGCGTCGGAAGACATCACACTATCAAGGATCAGTGGCATGTATAACTGGACTTTTACACATGCTAGGTTAGTCCGAGAACCGACTAAACCATAGCTCTGATACCACTAAATGTAACACCCCTTACCCGTATCCAAGGCCGGAACAGAGTACGAGGCATTACCAGACTTAAAAATACACATAGACGAAACCTGGGCTATAAAATTTCATTTAATTCAAAACTTTTTGAACACATGCATAACAAACAAAGCTAACTATATCATCACATCAAAACATAGGACATGGCACGATTAATTAAACTTATAAAACATAATGGATAAGGACCACATCTCATGATTATATACGATAACTCAATGCAGACTGATACGTATGGTCAAAATCATAATAAAAATACATAACACAAACCAACTTCCTACACATGCCACTCACTTGATATTTCTAATATTTAAAATAATTCTCCCAAAAATGATAATTTGATAGTGTGATTTTGCCTCCGACGATCTCCAACCCCGAGCCGACCTGCCAATACTAAAGAAATGGAGAGGATGGGTAAGCTTTACGCTTAGTAAGTTCATATGAAAATAATAAGCAATTACTACCATACTTTTCAAGATAAAACACTATAATTGTACAATTACACATATTCAGGTTAAACTGTGTTATCGAGTTACAGTTACTAAATCATTCATATCTAAAGCTACAAAACTCCAAATTTAGTTTCGTTAATTTTTATTGAAACTAGATTCGTATATCTTTCTCCCATAAAATTTTCAGAATTTTTGGTTTAGCCAATTAGTGCAGTTTATTAGTTAAAGTCTTCCTTGTTTCAGAGTATGACTACTCTGACCTCTGTGCACTACGAACCAAATTTCTCCTTGTAAAGAATTTCAACAACCATTCCGTTTGTTTACCTTAAAAATAGACTCAATAAAGAATCCATACATGTAAGGTATGACTCTTAATAATATTTGTACAATTTATGGTGAATTTCTAAAGTCAGAATAGGGGATCTCGAATTCATTCAGACCCTGTTTCACAAGTATTCAAATATTTCACAATATAGAATTCTTTTACTTTCCCTGTTTCTTTTATATGAAAGTAGACTCATTAATTTTTATTTTCATATATCATTTACATTTTTATTCAACTTACACAATTTTTAGTGAATTTTCAAAGTCAAACAACTGCTGCTGTCCAACACTGTTTTACTACTAAAATTCATTCTTACATAATTCCACTTAATCCGTTGTCTTATCAAAGTTCACCCAACTATCGAGCACATTGCTCAAAATTTTCATAAACATATACCTACACTTATTCATCATATAATCATGTTCATATATATTTTTACTTAATCGATTTTCCCGTTGAACTCTTCGGAATAATAACTGATACTCAATTGCTTGCACATATTTTCACACTTGTAGTCAAAGCTATCTGATACGCATAGTAGCTTTGCACATATAGTCTGCACATGCGACCAATTATCCGATTACACGTGTAGCTTTGCACTTAGTACTACACACGTGACCTAATCATCTGATACACGTAGTAGCCTGCACTTAGTACTACACACGTGATCGAAGTTATCGGGTATGCATAGTAGCCTGCACTTAGTACTACACATGCGACCTCACAATAGATCATTCTTATCGTTTCTATTCCGAAGGTTCAACCGGGAAATTCCTCACATTCCATCATGTTACAAATTTGTTCATAGTCCTTTTTCAATTTTCAATTTACAACAAATAGTCAATCTATAGATAGTCACATTTCATATGATAACAAAATATAATAAAATAAAAAGAATCGATAAATTATTTACGTACAAACTTGTCGAAATCTCATCAGGTACAACCGTGCAGCAATTCATACAACCCAGGTAATAGTAATTTAACACTCAATTCATGTAACAATAATTTTCCATTCAATTTCACATGACACAACAAGCATTACATTTTTCCATATCATACATACCATCCATCAACTTCTCTTAAACATATTAAATCATACAATTTATGCCATATCAATAGAGAATTACAATTCATACATGGTATTGCATTATTATTAACACACGAACATACCTCGATCCAGAAACGACAATTTACTATTTTAGTCCATAACCTTGTATTTTCCCGATTTAAGCTCGGATCTCAATTTCCTTCATCTATCATATCACATTTAGCCTAATAATTAGTCACACTATTCATACGGGTCTAAAAATCATATTTTTAAAAATTTTCATTTTGACCCCTAAACTTTTGCATATTTGCACTTTTGCCCCAAGGTTCAGAAATTAAACTTCATCCTATTTTATTATGTTTTATGACATGCTGATCATTTTTCCCTTCTATGGCAACATCAAATTCTCAGTCTAACATGTACTTATGACTATTAGGTATTTTTACCGATTAAGCCCTTTTACTCATTTTCACTTAAAACCGAGTAGCACAAGTTGTCTAACATAATTTAAAACCTCATATTCTATCACAATACACCAAAATACACAAATTTCACCTATGGGTATTTTTCCAAATATGAACCCTAGCTTAAATTATTGCTAGAATAAGCTTAATCAAGTTACCAGGATTCCAAAAACGTAAAAATCATTAAAAACGAGGCTAGAACGGACTTACAATCGAGCATGGAAGCTTGGAAACCATAGCCATGGAGTCTCCCTTGGTATACACGTCCATGGTGAAGAAGATGAGCAAAATTGTCTTTTAATTTTGTATTTTAATTCATTTTACCCCTAAATGACCAAAATGCCCTTACTACTAAACTTTCCAAAAATTCCATCCATGTCTAATTTTTGTCCGTAGACTTAGAAATTGGTCAAATTTTTGTTTAGGACCTCCTAATTAATATTTCAAATCAATTTCATAGTAGAAACTTCTAGAATGCAAGTTTTGCAACTTATTCAATTTAGTCCCTATCTTCAAATTAAGCACTTTATGCATATAATTTCTTCACAAAATTTTCACACAGTAATGAAATCATATCATAGACCTCAAAATAATCATAAAATAATTATTTCTATCTCAGATTTGTGGTCACGAAACCACTATTTTGATTAGACCCTAATTCGGGATATTACAATAAAAATAAGTAAAAGCCATGCATTCATCTTTTGTAATGGCCAAATGTTGTAAGAAAGAAAAAAAAAAGAGTTTAAGGGTTTGGTACTTTGAAATTATTTTTTGTTCGGTTTTTGATAATTTTTACGTTTTTGAGATCGTTACTTTGAGTACTATCCGACCCATGCTTAAATTTTTTATTTTCATGCATATTTTGAGTTAGACAATTGATGAATAATTGTGTTTTGTGATGTTTGATGATGAAATATCAAAACTATGTTTTAGGTTAATATGTTTTGTATTGCAGTTTTTGATGATTTTAAGTAATTAGGACTAAATTGAAAAAATAATAAATTGAGGGACTAAAATGAAAAATAAATGAAATGTGTGTATTTATATGTGTTAAATGAACATTTTGCCTAAGCATGATGAATGGAGATTTTGTGTATTTTGTGTTTTATGCAATTAGGACTAATTTGTAAAAGTATGAAATATCAAGGGTAAAATAGTAATTTGCCCATTTATGTGTTGTTAGATTAAATTGAATGAAATTGTGTTTAAATGAGGTTAATTTGAAATTATATAGATCAAGAACAAAAGAAATCGGACTTGGATCGAGGAAAAGCAAAAATAGTCAAATAGCCGATTTATAATGTTCGTCGATATCCGAGGTTAGTCTTTAAGCAATTAAACATCATTTATTTCGAATATAAAATGGTTTACTATGATGATTCAAATTTTATAGTTGTATAGTAGAGTAGCCGAATGTGGTTTAACATAGAATTAATGTGGTTGAGTTTTAATCGGCTAAGTTAAAACCTCTGAAAGTTTGTATGAACTACATGGAATATTTAGATGACTCGATATATGAATTGTTTATGAAATGACTTTATAATAGTGATATTCGGGCTTTGAGCCTAGCAAGCCTTGTGCTGGTGAATTGAATCAGGCTTTATGCCTATCAGGCTTATTGTCGGTGAATAAAATAAAAATCAGACCTTGAGTTTAGCAGGCCTTGTACCGGTGTGTGATTCAGGCTTACACCTAGCAGGTTTTATGCCGGTGATTTATTTTCAAGCCTATGCCTATAAGATTTCGCGTTGATATGAAAATTGAGCAAGTAAATTGATCTAAATGATCTTGTATATTCGGCCATATAGGTATGCACTTATGTGATGTTATAGTTGATCTTGTATATTCGACTATATAGGTATGTACTTATGTGATGATATATTTGATTTTGTATATTTGGCCAAATGAGTGAGGTTGGTATAGTAAGTGAAGAATGTGAGTAAACATAAGAAGTATGTTTCGGTTATATATATATACATATATATGAAGTTGAGTTTGATTCATAAGTATATATATTTGAATGTAAGCATACTTGGTAAAATGTTATTTTGAGAATGAAAAGTTGAATGATAATATGATAAATGAGAAATATTATCATTCGGCCAAGGTAACTTATTTGTGTTATAGTATAATATTAATGATACAATTCGGCTTGTTTGAAATATTTTGATTATTCATTTGAGTTGTTTAAATTGCTGAAGGCTTACTAAGCTAAATTAGCTTACTCTGTGTGTTTTTGTTACTCTGTTTTATAGATTTTGGTTGTAAGTTACGAGCTCAGGGATCGTCAGCGAAGTCATCCACACTATCGTCAACCTTTGGTACTTTTAAAAGTTTATTTACGAACTTATGACATGTATAGGCTTATATGTATTTTGTTTGATCTTGGATATGTATAATTTGAGCCATGTGAATATGGCTTAATTTCTAAGTTCGAATTTGCTTATGTTTGGTCATGGTTTAATCCGATTTGGTTACAATGATATATGCTATGAATGAATGGTATATGTGATTGGTATTATATGTTTTGGAAATGGTTTGGTAATAGTCGATGGACTTGATTGTAGTTTGATTCGGTCATGGTGTGTATAAATTTGTATAAGTATGGTTAGATGATTTGATTTTCGTGTATGTTTAGTCAATTATAAAAATGAGTTCAGATGTTAAACTTGTTTAAGGTATATTTAGATATGCATGATATAGGTTTTGTTATGTATTAATGAATGAAACTTGGTTTTGGTTATTAATAGATTAAAAATGTTAATGAGGTACGTGTATGTTCGAATATGCATAGATTAGTTTGGTTCGATTTGCATGGAAAATGTATGTGTACTTAAAGTGTTTAAATGGTTAAATATATAGGTATGGTTAATAAAATTAAATAATGATTATCTATTGAGATTGTTTTGTTTAATATGGTATGTAAGTGAGACAATAATAAATGACTAAATGAATAGTGATTTGTGCAATAGTAAACCATGGGAATTATATGAATTTTAGCAAGATGTTGAGTATATATACATATATGCACATGCATATGTGAGTGTAATCGAATGATGCTTGTCATTATGGCTCGGTTTATAATGAAAGTGTATACGCATATATATATATATGATGCTTATGTGGTTGGTATAAATTGTGAAATTGATAATGATATATATATGCTAAGGAATAAATGCCTTGTGATAATATTTATTTGGTTAAATATGCGCACGTTTAGAATTAAGAAATGTAAAGTTTGATTTTTACAATATATTTATAATGTATGTTTAATATGTAATTATTTATATGCTTTACATGTATATATGAGTATGACCTGTGTTAACTTCAGAATGTTTGGAACTTTATTTACGTTCAGTAATGCCTCGTAACCCTAGTCCGGTGACAAATACAAGTTAGGGGTGTTACAGTATTCCACTAGTGATATGTAGTGTCTCGTAGCAAAGATATAGCACGTTGTAAACACTCATCCGGTGTATAAGATAGCTCATTATAAACTGAAAAATATATAGGATTTTTCCTATATAAATTATCACCTTTTTACTTAAATTTGTTGTTAAAACCAAGTAATTTTTTAATAAATTAATGAAAAATGTGAAAATATGAAAACAAGACATAGAAATTATTAAAATGTGATTTTATGCTTTATTATATAGTTTTCATGCATAAAATGACTTATTTTATATTAAATTGAGCATATTATATTTTTATGACATAAAGTGGGCCATGCATGATTAAATTAAATAATAAAATATAAAATTATATTTAATAATTCATTTTTAAATATTTCATTAATAATTTGGGTTTTAATTAATTTAATTAAGTTGGTAAAATTTAATTCTTTGGTCCTCTAACTTATTGATTTATTTTTGGACAGATCTGAGAGCTTTAATTCGATTACAAAACTGTCCAAATGGAGGGCCAAGTCAACCCAAAATTTGGCTGAATATGGAGGTTCATAAACCATCTTTTGGTTTAATTACACAAGGTCCTTGAAGAGTTGAAGAAATCAAAGATTTGCCCAAAGATTTGCTGGTGACCGAGTCTTAGTCCTGAGTTGTTGTGGCACTCAAATTGACCAAGAATCAAGCAAAATCAGCCACATTCCCTCAATTCATGGCTGACCACCCTTGGAAGGAGTTTTGAAAGATGGACACTCCTATTTTTAGCAAACTAGCTCCCATGCCTCACCTATAAGTAAGAGCCCCTTTATCACTTTTTCAATCATCCTTCATTCATCCCTCACTCATTCATCATTCTCTCCTCTCTCAATTCTCTTAGCTTTCTTAGCCCTCACACCTATCATCATCTTTGCATAAATATTTTGAGCAAATTAGCCTCTTAAAGAACCCTTGGTCAGCCACCTCGGAGAGCCATCAGCAAAGGAGCAAAGCGAAGGAACGAAGGAGCCCTCATCAGTTAGAGTCTTGGGTGATAGCCACTCTGAATTAGGTTTAATATTTCTTACTAAAATTTAATTAAAAATGTTTGCTATGTGTTCTTTATTCTTGTTTATGACAATGATAGCTTAATTTTATTTAAGTTAGGATGATTGCTTTGATTTAATAATAATTATTTGATTCAAGCTTATAATATTTTTGCCTCAATCGATCATGTTTTCAATTAAAATCAAGTCTGCATTTCGTTCATACATGATTGAAATGCACCTGAATTAGCTGAGTGATCCTAACCAGATGATGGCTAATGGATGCATAATTGAAATGTGCATGCTCAATTTAGATCCTAACCCGATTAAATTGCAAGTTGCATAACATCCCTAACCTAGCTCTGTTATCTACATAGTTTTTAGATTTGTGTGATTAAACTGTTTCAAACCTAACATGTCCCTGTTACCTCGCACGAATACTAAGAAACCCTTAGTAAATAAGGATAAGTAAAATGTGTATTTACTAAGTAAAGGATTCCGAAAGGACCTAATGTGGTTTCCAAACTCATGAAAGATCGAGTTGCCATGGAATGTTTTTCCGAATATTGATAAGCATGTTGATAATAATTTGATTTTAATTAAAGTAATTTTCCTAGCTTATTTATGTTATAATTGTTGCTTATTGTGTTAATTCTGCTAAAATCTATCCCATTCATATAGTTTGCATACTTAGGATAAATTGCATTAGGGATCATTGCATTTAGTTTCATATACTTAATTTTTCATCACTTCTTAATTATATTGTTTGTATTTATCAAATTGTTAATACACTTTTACAAATTAAGTGACTTAGCACAAATACAATCCCTATAACACCCCAAACCCGACCTAGACGTTAGGGCCGCATCTGTGATGTCACGCCACAGATTTAGTTGGAAAGCTCGTTTGCATAAATAATCTTGTTTGCGATTCTTTTGCAAAAACCAACTTGTTTAGTCCATTCGCCAAAATACAGTTTCTTTTAGTAAAACATGTCTCGTTCAAGGTTTATATATTACTTAGAAACATTGTCGTTGCAGAAGCTTTTAAATCAGGTTACGTAGCTTGATAGTTGAAAATCTTTTAATTTTGTTTTTGAAAACCTGCATCCTATGGCTAATATATATAACTTAGAATCGCCAATTAAAAAAATAAAAAAAAACTTTAAAACGACCGTATTACATAAAATACCCCAAATATAGATACTCTTACTAAAATTCATAACGAAACTTAAAACAGTGGTGTGGCCATCTCTGAGTCCCTCGCAGCACCGACCCACCTAAGGATTACTTGCACAATTAAGCAGCAAAGGTGAACATCAAACTCAGTGTGTAATCCCTACTTAATAAACAGTCACACAAACAGTGTTGAACAGTCTGGGCTTAAGCCCATATCAGTAGCAATATTAGTGTGGGCCTTAGCCCAATTTAGTGCAGTATCAGTAATGCATAAAAAGATCCTACCCAACCATCCTCTACACTCCGCTCCGTCCAGCCCTACACTCCATATGGGGAATAAATTGACCCACCCATCCCTACACTCCAGAATAACGTACCGTTTACGGCACTATCAGTATTTACAGCAAAGCTGCCAGTAATAGGCGTATAGCCTCTCAGTACACTTCCTCAAATATCATAAATCCCACCCCATGCAATGCAACACAATATGGATCTACATACAATAATCATGGCATGCTCAAACAGTCATATATTATACAGGGGTATATCGATCATTTACCTCATAGGGGTATAATAGTCTTTTTAACAGGTCAGGACATAGGTCTATATATTTACCTACCCTACAGTAAGTCGACAGTCATCTCGAGCGACCCTTGTGACCTTAACAGTTAATCAATGACAAATGGGTGTAAGCCCATAAAACGGCCCACGCTCGTGTGGCCCAATTAGCTCAAATAATGGTCTTGGCCGTGCAACTATGCAGCTAGCCCGATTATCTCCATACATTTGAACTGTTTGCCCGAGTGGGGCCCACGAGCCCGTAGGGCCCACACGGCCCATCTCGGCCCAACGTGGCCCAAAATGGCCCATGCCCACGAGTTCGCTTGTGGTGGTCTTCACAGTCCCATGCTCATGTTTATGTGCTTAGATGACCACACGAATGTGCGTTTGCTCATGTGGCACCATTGATAACAGTTTTCGACTTTTGCCGTATAACGTTGAGGCAATGTGATTACACACCTGGTATGATTGGTATTAATCCCCGCTCCGAACACTCCTAAGCCTGAAGAATAAAAAATATGATAACTAATCAATGACTTGACTTATGTTTCGATTGGAAACCAGCAAAGTTGCAAAACAACCATAAACTCCTTACCCAAAAGCCATAATAACTGTACCCTTGATTCACAAGGAAAGGTCAATCACCTTCGATCACTGCCTACACAAAATGCCACCATTTTATATCAGACTTGCATTAAAAGTATAATACCATCCCAACCGTAACTCACTTACCAACAACTGAGCAAAGTGGTGGTTAATGAAGTGACGCCCACCGAAACGAGAGGATTGATCTAAAGGAGTAGATAGAATGGGGTAGTCGGCAAGAATGAAAAAGTTAGCAGTTGGTTCAACAAGGTAAAATGAACCGAAAGCCAAAAGAGAAACAGTGATATTGAGGCTTACCTTCAATATTCGATCAACACAAGACACAAGAAAATGAGAGCAATCGGTTCAAAACCCCCCAAAAGATAGCCGCTCCAACAACTAGTGCTATCACTCCCCTAACAATCGTAGATCAACAAGAAAGTGTTAAACGAGAATCATAAATTCAGTAGGAGAGAAAAGGGGTGAATAGAAACAAAATCCAATAAACAACACTTACCCCGCAAGTCGACAGGGAAGAATAAAAGAAGGAATCGATTCACAAAGGGTCATAACAAGAGAACAATTCGACCAGTAAGTATTAGATTGTACCGGAGAGAAGGAGAAGAAGAAAGGAAAAGAGCAATGAATCGGTCCTAACAGGCTAAAACTGAAAGAGATAGGGAAGTAGGCAGCCAATGGATATTCGGCCAAAGAATATTGGTGCTAGAGAGGAGAGAACAAAAGAAATCGGTAGTTAAAATTTTAAGAGAAACAAATCGAGAAAGACCCAAAATGACCAAAAGCGAAACTGTCCAAAAACGAAGAGGTTGAAATTCACCAAAGAGGAAAGAACCGAAAAGAAAAAAATGACCGAATGTTCAGCTTTTGCCCCAAAATCGAATATACCAAATGTGAGAGTCCACAATCGGCACACTCACTACTACCCTCTTCAAATCCCTATTTTTACTCATAGAATCACTCATATAATAACTAAATCCTTATCCCACTCACCCAACTCCCTAGCAAATAAATATCCCTCCATCCACACCTACTCCTTCAACATACAAACTCTAATCCCACTACAACACCTTCCAACGTCAGGGCAAAACTAAAACCAAAATACTCTTTGTGCTGATAGGCCTCGAACCCCAGACCTCAAGCCACACTTTACATGCTTCTTAGCACCTGACTAGCATGCTCTTTTATATCTTACAATGCTCTTACTAATTTAAGAGTCCATTAGCAGCAAACAAGGGTTACCTAATAAAAAGTCAAAATTTTGCTAGAGCCTAGGATTGAACCCAAGACTTCCTACACCTCTTAGAACCCCCTTAACCAACAAAGCAAGCAAGCCACAACAACAAAACACATAAAATAAATTACTGATGACTTGGGGCATTATAACTCTACACCCCTAAAAGAAATTTCGGCCTCGAAATTTACCTGATCAAAATAGGTGAGGGTATTGCTGTCACATTTCCTCCTCGAGTTCCCATGTAGCTTCCTTAGAGCTGTGATTATGCCATAGCACCTTAACCAGTGGAACTGACTTCCTCCTCAGAACTTTCACATCGCGGTCTAAAATCTGGATCGACTCCTCCTTAAAAGTCAGGTCAGGTCTGGTCTAACCACAACCTCCTCAGTCGAGACGATGTGTGTAGGATCAAAGTGATATCGCCTCAGCATAGAGACATGGAATACATCTTGAATCTAATCCAACTCTGGAGGTAACTCAAGTTGATAGGCAACTGGTCCCACGCATTTTGTAACAACACGATTTAGGGCCTAGTTGGAATAGTGGTCTTGGGACCACAAATCCAAAGTTAAAAAGATTCTTTTATTATCATTTTGATGTTCTAGCATTAATATATTAGTGCATCAAAAATTTGGTAAGTTAATTTTGACGTTTGTGAGCCCAATTGCGAGAAAGGACTAAATCGCATAAAATGTAAAAGTCCTAGATTAATAGCTAAAGGTGTCAAATAGCTAGAGAACCAAAATTTGGGGTCTTTAAAGGGCAATTAAACCCTTTTTCTATAGCATGGCCGGCCATAGGGGACAAAATTTTAGAGAAAGTCAAAATTAGGTGAAGCTTAGGTCATCAATTTTGACTAGTGTGATATTAAATAAAAAAAAAAGCTATCATATTTCTCTCTTCTTAGCCAAAATTATCAGCCATTGTTGGGGTTTGAAAGCTTAAAAAATTTCAAGAACTTTAAGCCCTCTCAAGTAAGTGATTTTGATAGTTTCTCTTAATGATTTCTACATTTTTGGACTCCTTGAAACATAGGCTTTCAAATGAGAGGATTATTGTGCTTATAGTTTAGAGTTTTTCCATGAATTCATTTGTGATAGTTGCTAAGATTTTATGGAAGAATATGAGTCCTAGTTGTGTTATAAACAATTTTTGTGAAAGGTGTTAGCATGAAAACACCTAAAGGGGTTATTTTGCATAAGTTGCAAAATAGGTGATAAGTGTGTGAAATAGTGAAAATTTGGGGTTGCTATAAGAGTAAAGAGAGTTTTTCTAGGCTTGGGATACGAAGAAATTCAATAAAAATTGATTTTCGAGCATAGGGGCAAAATGGTCATTTTGCCAAGGTCTAGGGGCAAAATGGTCATTTCACTCGAGATGTGAATTTTAAATTACCTAATCGTGTTTAGTGACTAAATGAATGCATTTTCTAATATAGATCAAGAATTTCCAAATCCAAACCTAGACCGAGGGAAGGCCAAGCAAATCGACTAGTCGTGTACGTTTTGTAATCTAAGGTAAGTTGTATGTAAATAATGCAACTATATTGCTACTATATGTGTTTGAATTGTCATTTGATTGATATGGCATGAATTGGTTGACTATGAATTGAGAATGTATAATGATAATTGTGATAGTAGAAATCCTGTAGAACCCTAGGAAATAAACCGGATATTCATGCCGTGACATTTGGGTCACTTATGTGAGCTAGTGTAAGACATGTCTAGGGCATGCATCGGCCACATTAAGAGAGCCAATGTAAGACCATGTATGGGACATGGCATTGGCATTGAGACAAGTGCCAGTGTAAGACATGTTTGGGACACGCATCGGCCTCGGGACGTAAGCCAGTATAAGACATGTCTAGGACATGCATCGGTTACGAGGCATGTTAAGACCATGTCTGGGACATGGCATCTGCACGGATATGCAAAAGCTAGTGTAAGACCATGTTTGGGACATGGCATCAGCCTCAAAGATGATAGCTAGTGTAAGACCATGTCTCGGACATGGCATCGGCACATTTACCCATGTGTGAGGCTTATGGAATATCCGGTAGTGTTCTGAATGGTTTAACGGTGAAAGTTATGTTATTAATCTAATAAGGAAACTATAACCGTGTTGTGAGTGGCACAGGTACCTAATTAGTACGTGTGAGATGTGAGCTCATTGTATAATATGAGACTTATATGGATGGTATTGAGTAAGTTATATCTATACTTACCTTGGTATTATGAGCATGTTGATTTTCGATGTATTGTTGTGGTATATCCATTTATATGCAACTTACTAAGCTTTATGCTTACTCCCCTTCCTTTCCATTTCCTTACAGTGCTGTCTAATTAGCTCAAGGATCACCAAAAGTCAGAGACATTGATCACACTATCAGGCGAAACATTCGGTATAGTTGGATTTATATTTTTGAATATGGCATGTATAGGGCTTAGATTTCATTATTTTGTGTCTTTGAGAATTGGCCAAAGGAGTTAATTTGGGATAGATCTCACACTTTGCATGAAGCCTTAAATGATGGCTAACATTCATTTTGAGTTAATAGAAGATTCATCTTTATGGTTGAATGAATGTCTATTGTGGTTGTTTTGATTATGAAAATTTTACTTGCTTTGGTATTGGTTGGTATTTGTATGAGAACATTTAGGCAAGGGTGGCAATGAGGCTTGGTAAATAGCCTTATATTGTCCATATGGGTAGACACACGGGTGTGTGTCTAGACCGTGTATGACATACGGTTAGGCCCACGGGCATGTAGTCTGGCCATGTGTCCCCTACATGTAAAACTTTCAAGTCAGTATGCATGGTAATAAACACACGGGCAAAGACACGACCATGTGTCTCAGCTGTGTGGAGGACACAGCCTAGTACACGGGCGTGTGCCATGGCCATATGACCCTTTGGGGTTGCTAAAATCAAAAATAGAATACCCAGGTTTTTGCACACGACCTAAGACATGGGCGTGTCATGGCCGTGTGAGGGATACGGGCCATTGACACGGGCGTGTGCCTGGCCGTGTGGAAACCCGTGTAGGTGTGAATTAGAATTTAATTCCATATGGGTGTGGGACATGAAAATGTCCCAGAGTGCTTAGGCTGTGTGAGCCACACGGGCCATCAGCACGACCATGTCGGAATGGTCACACGGGCATGTCACCCTTCCACATGGGCGTGTGCCCTCTTTTAAAGCAAATTTCCTAAGATTGGTTTAAGGACCCAGAATGGTCCCGAAAATTTTTCAATGGTCGATTTGGGGCTCGTAGGCTCATAAATAGAAGTTTAAGGTAGAAATTGAAAAAGTTTTAATTTGGACCAAGTCTCGGTGACTTGAAGTCGTTTGAACGCATGAGACCAAGTTAGGTAATGCCTTGTACTCCGCCCTTGCGTGGGTTACGGGTATGAGGTGTTTCACGCTTCAATACATGATAAGGCCCAATGAACCTAGGGCTTAGCTTGCCTGTAACACCCCAAACCCAGCCTAGATGTTATAGCCGAATCTGAGGTGTCACATCTGAGTGTTTTGCGAAACCTTGTACTTGATGGTGAAAACCGTTTTTAAGTTAAACCCATTTAACTTTTATTTGAAAACATTATTATTTTCAAAATTTGATGTTCCTACTCTACCAGTTTAGAACATGAAATCAAAAGTCCATTAAATTTTAAAAGCCCTCAAAGGGCCTTATTACGTAATTAAAACCCAAATATAAAAGCTTAAATAAATTGAGTCATTAAAAACTAATCTGTGGACGTGTGGCCACCACTAAGTCCCTCGCAGCTCCAAATCGTTCAAGGCTGGGGATTACCTGCAAAGTTAAAAGAAGGGTAAGTTTACGAAAACTCAATGTGTAATCCCCTATCAGTCAACAGTAACAATGCATACAGTAACGGTCTAGGCCTGAGCCCTATTCAACAACAATACAGTCTGGGCCTAAGCCCTATGCAGTAACAGTATGGTCCTATGCCTAAAACAGTATAATCACAATACAGGTATGCAACCCAACCCAATCCATCCTGCTCACCACCCGTACCAACCAACTCACCATGTGGGGCTTAAATCGACCCACCCAGCCAACTTACCAATATTATAGCGTAGTTGCTAATAGTAACACAACAAAGTTGCTAATAGTAACGCAACAGAGCTGTTAATAGCGATAAACGTGGCGTAGCCACTAATATCAGAATACGTGGCAAAGCCACCAGAACAGTACTTCCTCCAAATTAGTATCCCAACCCCAATATAGAATGTCATGTCATAATATTTCGTGTATGTAAGATTTCATACTCAGATACGGTCATGCATATATCATACACTCATCAATCAACCTATCTCTAAGGTATAATAGTCATTTCCACCCATTAGGGGTAGAATAGTAATTTTTACCCTTTAAGGGTATTTTGGTCCTTTTACCCTCTAGGGTCTCGGTACAGATAATTGACCTCTTGGAAGGTCCACAGTAGCCTCGAGTGACTTAATTAACCTAAATAGACCTAACGGTGTAAATAGGCCTGAGACCCATACTCGACCCAAGTGGGCCCACATGCTCGTGTGGCCCATTTACCCCAAATTTAGTTACGGCTATGTGACCTACAAAGCCTAGTCCAATATTTTTCACTTACCGTGAATTTAATTTGTGTTGGGCCCACGAGCCCATTGGGCCCTCACAGCCCATTTCGGCCCAACGAAGCCCTTAACGGCCTATGCCATGCATACGACATGACAAGCTCAACTACTTCCCACCTAACAGATAGATTTACAGAAATGGGCCCATAGGGCCCATTGGGCCCATCGAGCCCTAGTACACGAGAACACTCGTGGTGGCCTCTATAGTCTATCGCCCATGGTTTGTAGGCTTGGTTTACCCCACCAGCCATCGCATGTTCGCGAGGCCTCAAATACCGAAGTTTAAGCTTTTTAGCTTTTATTGATTTCCAACAAAGAAGGGTGTGAATACACACATGTTTATGAGAACACGCCGAAGTCCACGATCACCAACCTTGGTTAAGTAGGTATGAAATAATCCCACCTACAACCAGTGATCACCAATCCTTAGCACATCCTGCATTGAGTCTTAATCACTTTCCCCCTCACCAACTCATCTGGTTCGTCTATTTAAATCCAGCCTCTCACCAATTCTCATGTTAGCTTCTCGATGTGGGATTACTTTCAACCATTAGGAAAATTTGACATTCTTATGACCACTTCAACCACAGAGTTCCAGTCCAACTCCACCTCCTATACAGCTCAAATAGCAAAATAAATGCTCCACTGCGCATCTCAAGACTTGAACCTCCGACCTCACAGTTGCACAACGCGCCACCTTGCCACTCCACCACAGGCTCTTTCTGTGTCATATTTTATCCTCAAATAATTATAAGGTCTATAGGCTAAAGCCCAGGTTCCTTTAAAAGAAAAACCAAAATAAATTGCAAGAGTCAAGATTTGAACCCAGGCTCCCTTGCAACCTTAATGACGCCACAACCACTAGACCACAAGCTTCCTTGTGTCATTATTTACTTAAAACCAAAATTTTTGCTAAAGCCTAGGTTCGAACCCAGGACTTTTCCAACTCCTTTTAGGATGCTTAACCACTTGAGCAGACTTTTAATTGTGTCATTTCCTTGCACAATTAAATACTTATACACAACCCCCTGACAGACCCATACTCAAGGCCCAATACTTTTAAGCCCAAATTCGGGGCGTTACAATTCTACCCCCTTTAAGAAATTTCAACCTCGAAATTTACCTGTTCAGAATTAGTGAGGGTATTGCTGTCGCATTGCCTCCTCAGGCTCCCACGTGGCTTCCTCTGAACCGTGATTACGCCAAAGCACTTCGACCAGTGGAACAGATTTCTTTCTTAATACCTTAACATCATGATCCAATATTTGCACCGGTTCCTCCTCGATAGTCAAATCAGGTCCAACCTTGACTTTCTCAACTGATACAATGTGCGGGGGATCAGAACGGTACCGCCTCAGCATTGAAACATGAAACACGTCATGAATCCTATCCAACTCTGGAGGCAACTCAAGTTGATAAGCGATCGGTCCCACCCACCTAAGTATTCGGTAAGGTCATATAAACCTAGGTGTGAGCTTGCCTTTCCGCCTAAACCTCAAAATTTTCTTCCATGGTGAGACCCTGAGAAAGACATAATCCCCTACAGAGTACTCGATCTCTTTACACTTTAAGTCTGCATAAGACTTCTGCCTATCAGATGCTTCCTTTAACCGGTCTCGAATCAGTTTCACCTTATCTTCTGCATCAGAAATTAATTCTAGCCATACAACGCCTCGAATGGTGCCATTCAAATCAGTTTCACCCAGCTCAGTCCAACAGAAAGGAGTATGACACCTACGACCATACAACACCTCGAATGGTGCCATTCGAATACTGGACTGGTAGCTGTTGTTATAAGAAAACTCTGCCAACGGCAAATAATCCTCTCAGCTACCTCTGAAATCAATTACACAACCTCTTAACATGTCTTCCAGTATCTGAATCACCCTCTCTGACTGCCCATCCGTCTGAGGGTGGAACACAGTACTGAAATCCAGCCTTGTACCCAAAGCTTCGTGTAACTTTTTCCAGAAGCGAGATGTGAATTTGGGATCTCTGTCAGATATGATAGAAACCAATACACCATGCAGTCTCACAATTTCTGCCACATACAACTTGGCTAACTTCTGTAACGAATAATCCATGCAGACCGGTATAAAATGGGAAGATTTAGTCAACCGATCCACAACCACCCATATCGAATCCTTCTTAGTCAGCGTCAAAGATAGCCCACTTACAAAATCTATGGTTACCCTCTCCCACTTCCAAAGTGGAATTTTAACTGGTTGTAGTAACCCAGAAGGTAATTGATGCTCAGCCTTAACTTGCTGGCATGTCAGGCACTTACTCACATACTCAGTAACTTCGCGTTTCAACCCTAGACACCAGTACAGCTCACGAAGATCTCGGTATAACTTGTTTCTACCAGGATGCATAGCATATGGACTACTATGCGCCTCTCGTAGTATAGACTACCTCAGATCAGAGTCCTTCGGTATACATACTTTTCCACAGCATAATACTCCTTTCTCATTTAGCCCAAAATTCGTGGTCTCACCATTCTCAACTTGTCAAAAATGAGAAGCTAGCGACTCATCTAGCAATTGTTTCTCCTTAATTTGATCAATCCAAGTCAATCTCACTTGTAGTTTAGCTAACAAGCTACCATCATCAAACAGGCTGAGACGAGCAAACATTGCTCTCAAATCAGATACAACCCTACAACTCAGTGCGTCAGCTACCATATTAGCTTTACCAAGGTGATACTCAATTGAGCAATCGTAGTCCTTAAGAAACTCTATCCACTTCGTTGCCTAAGATTCAACTCCTTTTGAGTAAAAAGATATTTGAGGCTTTTATGATCTGTGTAAATAATCATCTTTTCACCGTATAAGTAATGTCTCCAAATCTTCAGTGCGAAAACCACTGCAGCTAATTCCAAGTCATGAGTGGGGTAATTTTTCTCGTGAGGCTTGAGCTGACGAGACACATAAGCAACCACCTTACCCTCTTGCATCAATACACAACCCAATCCAATGTGCGACGCATAACTGTAAACAGTAAATTCCTTCGCAGACTCTGGCTGTATCAAAACAGGGGCTTTAGTAAAAAATCCTTCAGTTTCTCAAAACTTTCTTGCTGCTTATCTATCCAATTAAACGGTGCCCCTCTACGCAGTAACTTAGTCAGAGGTGCAGCAATCAATGAAAATCCTTCAACAAAACGTCTGTAATACCCAGCTAGACCCAGAAAGCTTCAAATCTCAAATACCGTCTTCGGTGGTTTCCAATCCACTACAACTTCAATTTTTTGAGGATCCACCTTAATTCCCTCTGTCGACACTACATGTCCCAGAAATGTCACTTCTTGCAACCAGAATTCACACTTGCTGAACTTTGCATAAAGCTGCTTTTCCTTCAGAACTTGTAAAACAATACGAAGATGTGCATCATGCTCCTCCTTGGTTCTTGAATACACCAAGATGTCGTCTATAAACATAACTACGAACCGATCCAAATAAAACTGGTGCATTCGCCAACCCAAACGACATCACCAAAAACTCGTAATGACCATAACGAGTTCTAAACGCAGTCTTATACACGTCAGCCTCCTTAACCATTAGCTTATGATACCCAGACCAAAGATCTATCTTAGAGAAAATTGTAGCTCCTCGCAGCTGGTCAAACAGATCATCTATCCTCGGTAAAGGGTACTTATTCTTGATAGTCAACTTGTTCAATTGACGATAATTAATGCACATGCGTATGGATCCATCCTTTTTCTTCACAGACAACACCGGTGCTCCCTACGGAGACACACTCAGTCGAATGAATCCTCGATCCAATAGCTCTTGGATTTGAGCCTTTAGCTCCACTAGCTCTTTCGATGCCATCCTATAAGGGAAATGGACACAGGAGCTGTTCTAGGTAGGAGTTCAATACCGAATTCAACCTCACGATTTGGAGGCAACCCCGAAAGCTTTTTAGGAAATACATCCAAAAACTCTTTGACAGTTCTGACATCTCCTACAAAAGGACCTTTAGAATCGGAAATACTAACATATGCTAGGAACGCCTTGCAACCTTTGTAAACTATCTTCTCGGCCTTTAATGCAGAAAGCACATTAGATAGATAATCTCTTCGCTCCCCTATCACAGTCACCTCCTCTTCCTCTATAGACTTCAAAACCATACGCTTAGCAGCACAATCCAATTTCGCACGATGTTTCACTAGCCAATCCATGCCCAATATAATATCAAATTCCCCAAATGGCAGTTCCATCAAATCTGCCGAAAAAACCACCTCTTGGACTTTTAAGGGCACATCTCTGAACAACTTACTCACCCCCACTGATTGTCCCAAAGGACTCAACATAGTTATTTCACTAACTGTATTTTCAAACTGAATACCCAGCGTCTCGGGCACAGTGCACGCAACATACGAGTGTGTAGACCCAATATCAATTAAAGTAGAGTATGGTAAATTATAAATCAGGAACGTATCAGTTATGACATTAGAGGCATCCCCATCCTCTCGGCGACAAACAACATAAACCAAGGCTGGCTGTCTCACCTCAGTGTTTCCAGCACCTCTGCCTGGTGCTGCACGACCTCGACCAAACCCGTTTCCACCTCTGGCCTAACCTTGGCCTCTCGGTGACTGCTAACCACCTCTCACAAGCTGAACATGACCTTGCCCTACAGCTTGCATCTGAGTAAACCCCTGAGTATAATTCTTAACCTGATGATCAATATAGATCCATTTCTAAAGCATGCCCCAGTTTGTTTCCAACACTCACCCTGGTGAGCTCTCGCATAATCAGTGCTAGGCTACGGTCTTGCAACAATACCAGGAACTGCTCGAACTGGCCCATCAAACCTTGCCATCTTTATAGGCCTTCTAGAAGAACCTGAGGGTCAAAAATCCCTTTTATTTCTGCCCTATCTTTGTCGGGGTTCTATCGCTCAAAGCGCTTCACGTCCTCAACAATTTTTGCTTTTTCCACAAAGGAAACAAAGTCATGCTCCCTCTACGGGGCTATCAGCATACGTAACTCAACCCAGAGGCCATCCTCAAACTACGCACAGTGTTCATATTCAATTTTGACTATCTCGCCTGCATACCGACTCAACCGTAGAAACTCTACCTCGTACTCTGCCACAATTTTATTCCCCTGAGTCAAATTCAGAAATTCTTACATTCGAGCGTCTACATAACTTGCACCCACATACTTCCTTGAAAAGGCTGCTTTGAAGAAATCCCATGTCAAACGGTCAGCTTGTGTACCTTCTCTCACAGTAAGCCACTACTGGTAGGCCTCATCATGCAGTAAAGACACTACCCCTTTTAATTTTTGCTCTGAAGTACAGTCAAGATCATCCATTACTCGCTCGGTAGCCTCTAACTGATATTCTACCACATTCGGGGCTACACCCGAAACACCCCTAAAGATTTCCACTCCATTAGATCGGAGTCGCCCCAAAATTGACCCCCGGCCTACAGATCTAATACTTGCTCCAGCAACCCTTTCAAGAACTTGTAGCATTGCTTGAGATAAAGCATCATCCCCAGCTACTTGGTCATGAGACCCTGTCTCAGTTACTAGCGAGGCTGGTGCTTCCCTAGCCGGCATGTAGCTCGATGCTGAAGACCCAGCTCTAGCACTTCCTCGGCCTCTTTTGTGGCCTCGTGTACCTCTTTCGCGAGTACCTCTTGTGCTCATATCGATAGCAAATTGTTTGTTTTAAAGTCTTATGAATCTGTTTATAATTTCAATAATTATTAACAATGTGTTATGTGCAATAACAATTAAAGTTTGTTTTCACAGAAAAAATCTTCTACAGTTGTCAGTCTTCTATAATATCTGTCTACTCTAACTATATAGTTTCAGTGTAATTCTACTACCTATGGTAGTCTTCAGTAATACATTTCAGTTCATAACAATAATTAATGTCAGAAAACTTACTGATTTGGTGTCGGAGACTCAGTGTGCCACATTTCCAACCACAACATTTAACATTAAAATCCACAAAAACCCATTCCACAATCGAGTTTTGTAATTGGGCTCTGATACCACTAAATGTAACACCTCAAACTCGACCTAGACATTACGGCCGAATCTAGTGTGCCACATCTAAGTGTTTTGCGAAACCTTGTACTTGATGGTGAAAACCGTTTTTAAGTTAAACCCATTTAAATTTTATTTGAAAACGTTATTATTTTAAAAATTTGATGTTCCTACTCTACTAGTTTAGAATATGAAATCAAAAGCCCATTAAAAGTTAAAAACCCCCAAAATGGCCTTATTACGTAATTAAAACCCAAATATAAAAGCTTAAATAAGTTGAGTCATTAACAACCAATCTGCGGACGTGTGGCCACCATTGAGTCCCTCGCGGCTCCAAATTGTCTAAGGCTGGGGATTACCTGGATAGTTAAAAAAAGGGTGAGTTTACGAAAACTCAGTGTGTAATCCCCTATTAGTCAACGATAACAGATTGCATACAAGATGTGGTGCGGGCACGAGCCCTATTCAACAACATGCGATGCCGGGCCTAAGCCCTATGTAGTAATAGTGTGGGCCTATACCAAAAATAGTATAATTACAATACAGGTATGCAACCCAACCCAATCCATCCTGCTCACCACCCGTACCAACCAACTCACCATGGGGGGATTAAATCGACCAACCCAGCCAACTCACCAATATCGCAGCATAGCTTCTAATAGTAACGCAGTAGAGCTGCCAACATTAACACAGTAGAACTGCTAAAAGCGGTAAACGTGGCGTAGCTACTAATATCAGAATACGTGGCAAAGCCACCGGAACAGTACTTTCTCCAAATTAGTATCCCAACCTCAATGCAGAATGTCAAGTCATAATATTTCGTGTATGCAAGATTTCATACTCAGATACGGTCATGCATATATCATACACTCATCAATCAACCTATCTCTAAGGTATAATAGTCATTTCCACCCATTAGGGGTAGAATAGTAATTTTTACCCCTCAGGGGTATTTTGGTCCTTTTACCCTCTAGGGTCTCGGTACAGATAATCAACCTCTTGGGAGGTCCACAGTCATGTCAATCGACTTAAATAACCTAAACAGACCAAAGGGTGTAAATGGGCCTAACACCCATACTCGGCCCAAGTGGGCCCACACGCTCGTGTAGCCCATTTAGCCCAAATTTAGTTACGGCTATGTGACCTACATAGCCCAGTTCAATATTTATCACTTACCATGGATTTAATTTGTGTAGGGCCTACGAGCCCATTGGGCCCTCACGACCCATTTCGACCCAACGAAGCCCTTAACGGCCTATGCCATGCACACGACATAACAAGATCAACTACTTCCCACCTAACAGTTACATTTACACAAGCTAGCCCATGGGGCCCATTGGCCCATTTGGCCCAGTACTTGAGAATGCTCGTGGCGGCCTCTACAGTCTATCGCCCTTAGTTTTCACAACGAGCGATCGCACGCTCGTGTGGCCTCAAATGCCAAAGTTTCAGCTTTTCGGCTTTTGCTGATTTCCAACAAAGAAGGGCGTGAATACACACATGTTTATGATAACGCGCCGAAGTCCATGATCACTAACCTTGGTTAAGCAAGTATGAAATAATCTCACTTACAACCAGTGATCACCAATCCTTGGCACATCCTACATTGAGTCTTAATCACTTTTCCCCACACCAACTCATCTGGTTCGCTTTATTTAAAGCCAGCTTCTCACCAATTCTCACGTTTGCTTCCTGATGTGGGATTACTTTCAACCATTAGGAAAATTCCTCATTCTTATGACCACTTCAACCACAGAGTTCTAGTCCAACTCCACCTCCTACACAGCTTAAATATTAAAATAAATACTCCAAAGCGCATCTCAAAACTGGAACATCAGACCTCACAGTTACACAACACGCCACCTTGCCACTCCACCACAGGCTCTTTCTTAGTCATATTTTATCCTCAAATAATTATAAGGTCTATAGGCCAGAGTCCAAGTTCCTTTAAAAGAAAAACCAAAATAAATTGCAAGAGCCAAGACTTGAACCCAGGCTCCCTTGCAACCTTAATGACGCCACAACCACTAGACCACAAGCTAGGAGTAGAAGAATGATCTAGCAAAGAGAAGAAAGTTGAGTATGGGGATTTCAGCACTAAGAACTTACATTAAACAAATCCCGAAAGAGTACGAAAGGTTACCTGTTAAACTGACACTAGGGAGAAAAGGAGCCAGAAATGCTAAAAGAACAAAATCCTGAAAAGATAGAGGGAAATTCGACACCTCTTCACTCACTAATTGCCGAAAATGCATACCCAAAGAACCCCTTAGCTGAATTGCACATACAAGTCTCCCAACTAGCTACAACTCCCCAACTTTCCAATCCCATAAAAATCTCCACAAATCTCTCCCCTTATCCCTCTTTGATATCCTCCATACCTCTAAGACCCATTCAAACTCTCACCTAACAGAGTTCGAAACCACCTCAAACTCCTGTCGCCTCATGCTAGCAAAATAAATATCATTTTTGCTTGCAATGGGATTCGAACCCAAGCCCCCCCAATTCCTCAACACGTCACTTGCCACCAAGCCACAAGCTCTTTTGTGTCACATTTTATCCTCAATTAATTATAAGGTCTATAGGCCAAAGTCCAGGTTCCTTTAAAAGAAAAACCAAAATAAATTGCAAGAGCCAAGACTTGAACCCAGGCTCCCTTACAACCTTAATGAAGCCACAACCACTAGACCACATGCTTCCTTGTGTCATTTATTTAACACAATAAATTAAAAGGCCTTCATCCAAGCATCTAAGGTTTTATTCACTTAAAACCAAAATTTTTGCTAATGCCCAAGTTTGAACCCAGGACTTCTCTAACACTTCTCAGGACACTTAACCACTTAAGTAAGCATTCATTTGTTTCATTTCCTAGCTCATATAAACTTTTATGCACAGTTTCCTAACCGTTCTCTTGCTCAAGGCCCAGTACTTTTAGGCTCAAATTTTGGGGCGTTACAATTCTACCCTCCTTAAAGAAATTTCATCCTTGAAATTTCCAACTATCAACGCAGTCGCTAAACTTAACCCACACCATCACGGTCCTGCGATGCACTCTAATCAGAATAACTTAATCACAAATCCAAAACATCCCCTTATCGGAGCAAATAGATTAAAATTTCTAAATCAAAAACATCACATTCAAACAAAACACACACAAAATTACTATGAAGTCTAAATTCAAATGTTTCAATACAGTCAATACCTAAAGAAATCTCAGTATTTCTATCTATATCATTTTAAAGCAACAAGTAACAGTTTCAGAAAACTAACGAATTCGGCGTGTGGCCACCTCCGTGTCTAGAGTAGAGCATCAACGGTCGTGTGGCCACCTCCGAGTCTCTCGCGGCTCCAAATCGCCTAAGGCTAGGGATTACCTGTACAGTTAGACAGAAGGGTGAGTTTGTGAAAACCCAGTGTGTAATCCCTTATAATACAAACAGCCAGATATACGGTATGCAGAAACAGGCTGGGCCTCATCCCAACACAGACATAGTATCATGTGGCCTTAGCCCATTAATAGAATCAGGTGGGCCTAAGCCTAATACAGAATCAGTATTAGATACAGATATGCAGACAGATATCCAGTCTAGTCCAACCAACGCACCACCCGTACCAAACAACACACCATATGGGGATAAAATCGACCCACCCAGCAAACACACCAAGCTTAGTATCAATTATGGCACTAAGTCTACAGAACGGCTCAGTGTCGTACATAGAATTGCTAAAAGCCATAAAAATTGTAGCAACGCTGCCAGTTAACAAAACAACTATAAGCCATAAGTATCGCAGAAAAGCTGAAAGCCTTGCACAGAACGACTACGAGCCGTACACTTCCTCCGTCAATATTAACCCAACCCCATGCAGGATGACATGTCACAGTAACATACGTGAATGCAGGATGTCATGATCGGTATCAATCATATAAATATCATACATAGATTAGTCAACCTACCACTAGGGGTGTAATGGATATCTCGTCAGTTAGGGTAAAACAGTGATTTTACCCCAAAGGTATTACGGTAATTTAAATCAATTTGGGCCTAAGTATTTTTATCGACCCATCAGTAGGCCCACAGTCATATTGAGCGACTTGTACGACCGCAATAGTGCAGACAGTAAAAACAGGCCAAAGCCCACCAAGCAGGCCCATATGGGCCAACACATCCGCGTGGCCCACCAAGCCCAAAATTGACCCACGGCATATAAGAGACATAGAGAGTCTAATTTTTTCCCACTTATCAGTGAAATCTACTCGTATTGAGCCCACTAGGCTATTGGGCCCACACGACCCATATCGACCCATCGTGGCCCAAATAACCAAATCCTATGAGATCGCTCAGGGTGGCCTTTGCAGTTGCACACCGATTATTTATGGGCTCAGTTTTACCACACGAGCGTTCGTACGCCCATTAACCTCAAAGCCCAATCTTCTAGCTTTTCAGCTTTTGCCTTTCTACAATCAAAACAGTGTGACAAACCCACACTTTTAGGCTTTTCACCGACTATCGATTACAGGGTACTGTTACACACCTGATTATGTAAAGTACCAAAAATTCACGAGCGCCGAAACCTTGACTAGATCGATTGACTGTAATTTGCCTACTTGATCCAGAGTCTAATGCAGCCACCCTACCACACCCTGGTGGAAAGTCCCAAATAGCCGACACCCTACGCCACTTAAACTTGGGGGCAGAGGCTACACGTTCAATCCCAGCTGGCATCTTTCCCGGTCTCTCCTCAGACTGATTACCACTTGCCACATTTTCTATCCCGTTACCCATCAAGAGTTTTAGAAACCCAAAGAACCCACACATATAAGAGAAGACAACAGGAATCCACATTAGAGCCCGCATGAACAAGAAGCACTCGATTTAATAAAAAGAATAAGAAGAAACAAATTTGATCGAGAAGAAAAAGTATGAACACCTACCGTTTTTAGGATTTCTCATAGAACCGAAATAACAGTACTCACAATAGAACATAGAGATAATCACCCAAGAATAGAAGGAAGTGAAGAAGAGCAAACACAAAAAGGTACTAAGTAATTAAAAGAAAAGGAGAAGAGAAGAAATATGAAGAGCAAGGGATAGATAGAGGTTCGGTCGAAAGAAAAGAACCAATGGGAAAAGACAAATAAGAGTATTCGACTATATCTTAAGGAAAGAGGAAGAGAAACAGTAAAAGGGAAAATAAGAAATTGAGTTCGGCTAGAAAAGAAAGGAACAAGCAACAAATATTTAGCCTAGTCTTGGAAAGTAGAGAAATGTTAGGAGCAGAAGAATGATCTGAAAAATGAAAGAAGTTGAGTATGGAGATTTCGGCACTAAGAACTCACATTAAACAAATCCTAAAAAGCGTGAAAGGTTACCTGTTAAACTGACACTAGGGAGAAAAGAAGCCAAAAATGCCAAAAGAACAAAAACTCGAAAAGACAGAGGGAAATTCAACACCTCTTCACTCACTAATTGTCAAAAATGCATACCTAAAGACCCCCTTAGCCGAATTGCACAAACAAGTCTCCCAACCAACTACAACTCCCCAACTTTCCAATCTCTTGAAAATCTCCACAAATCTCTCCCCTTATCCCTCCTTGATATCCTCTACAACAACCTCTAAGACCCATTCAAACTCTCACCCAATAGAGTTCGAAACCACCTCAAACTCCTGTCGCCTCATGCTAGCAAAATAAATATCTTTTTTGCTTGCAATGGGATTCAAACCCAAGCCCTCTCAATTGCTAACCATGTCACTTGCCACCAAGCCACAAGCTCTTTTGTGTCACATTTTATCCTCAATTAATTATAAGCTTTACAGGCCAAAGTTCAGGTTCCTTTAAAAAAAACCAAAATAAATTGCAAGAGCCAAGACTTGAACCCAGGCTCTCTTGCAACCTTAATGACGCCACAACCACTAGATCACATACTTCCTTGTGTCATTTATTTAACACAATAATTTAAAAGGCCTTTATCCAAGCATCCAAGGTTTTATTCACTTAAAACCAAAATTTTTGCTAAAACCTAGGTTTGAACCCAGGACTTCTCTAACACTTCTCAGGACAGTTAACCATTGAAGTAAGCATTCATTTGTATCATTTCCTAGCTCACATAAACTTTTATGCACAATTTCCTAATCGTTCTCTTACTCAAGGCCAATTACTTCTAGGCTCAAATTTCGGGGTGTTACAATTCTTCCCTCCTTAAAGAAATTTCGTCCTCAAAATTTCTAACTATCAACGCAGTCGCTTAACTTAACCCACACCACCAGGCTCCTGCTGCACACTCTAATCAAAATAACTTAATAGCAAATCCAAAACATCCGCCTTTCGGAGCATATAGATTAAAATTTCTAAAACCAAAACATCACATTCAAACAAAGCACACACAGAATTACTATGAAGTCTAAATTCAAATGTTTCAATACAGTCAATACCTAAAGAAATCTCAGTATTTCTATCTATAGTATTTTAAAGCAACAAGCAACAATTTCAGAAAACTTACGAATTCGACGCCGGAGACTCGGTGTACCACACTTCAGTAAGACATTTCAAAATAATTTAAGTCATTCAAAATCACTTCCAAAAATTCCAAATTTTAAAATCCCATTCCATAACTGAGTTTTGCAACTTGGATCTGATACCACTAAATGTAACACCCCAAACTCGACCTAGACGTTATGGCTGAATCTGACGTGTCACATCAAAGGGTCGTTCAAAAATTAAGTTGTCGTTAAAAGTTCATTTCTATGATTAAAACCTTTTGCTCGATATTAGCAAATCACCTCGTTAAAAATGTTTACTTAATGACTGGCATTGATACTTTAAGTTATTTCAAATTGGGGAAGCTACTAAAGTTTGAAATATAAAAACGTCTATTTTTAAGTGTTTTTGAAAATTCATGTTTAGCTGTTTTAAATAAGAAAATCAAAAGCCCAATTAAAAATTTAATCCCTCAAAGGCCTGATTACAGAATTAGAACCCCAAAAATATAAAATTTAAATAAAAAGTCTACAGTAGATCATCAGCGGTCGTGTAGCCATCTTCGAGTCTCATGTGGCTCCAAATCGCCTAAGGCTGGGGATTACCTGTACAGTTATACAGAAGGGTGAGTTTTAGTAAACTTAGTGTATAATCCCTTATAGTACAAACAGCCAGATATACGGTATACAGATACAAACTTGGCCTGAGCCCATCACAGACACAGTATCATGTGGCCTTTGCCCATTAACAAAATCAGGTGGGCTTAAGCCCAATACAGAATCATTATCAGATGCAGATATGTAGAAATATATCTATCCCAGTCCAACCAACATACCACCCATACCAACCAACACACCATGTGGGGATAGAATCGACCCACCCAGCCAATACACCAAGCTTAGTACCGGTTGCGACACTAAGTCAACAGAACGACTCAGCCCCATAGATAGAATGGCTAAAAGCCATAAATATAGCAGCAACGCTGCCAGTTAATAGAGCGGCTATAAGCCAAAAGTATCTCAGAAAGGCTGAAAGCCTTGCACAGAACGGCTACGAGTCGTACACTTCCTCCGTCAATATTAACCCAACCCCATGTAGGATGACATGTCATAATAACATACGTCAATGCAGGATTTCATGCTCGGTAAAAATCATATAACTATCATACATACATCAGTCAACCTACCACTAGGGGTGTAACGAACATATCATTAGTTAGGGGTAAAATGGTGATTTTACCCCTAGGGGTATTACGGTCATTTAAATAAGTCTGGGCCTAAGTACTTTTATCGGCCCATCAATAGGCACACAGCCGTCTCGAGCGACTCGTGCGACCGCAACAGTGCAGACAGTAAAAATGGGCCAAAGCCCACCAAGCAGGCCCATATGGGCCCACATATCTGTGTGGCCCACCAAGCCCAAAATTGACCCACGGCATATGAGCGACATAGCAGTCTAATTTTTCCCCACTTATCGGTGAGATCTACTCTCGTGGGGCCCACTGACCCATTAGGCCCATACGGCCTATCTCTGCCCATCATGGCCCAAATAACCAAATCCCAAGAGATCGCTCAGGGTAGCCTTTGCAGTCGAACGCCTATGATTTATGGGATCAGTTTTACAACACGAGCATTCGTATGCCCATGTGACCTCAAAGCCCAATCTTCTGTCTTTCAGCTTTTGCCTTTCTATAATCAAAACAGTTTGAAAACACACACACTTTTCGACTTTTCACTGGCTACGATTACAGGGTACGGTTACACACCTGATTACGTAAAGTACCAAAAATTCACGAGCGCCGGAACCTTGACTAGATCGGTCGACTGTGATTTGCCTACTTGATCTTGAGTCTAGTGCAGCCACCCTACCACACCCTGGTGGAAAGTCCCGAATAGTCGACACCCTACGCCATTTAAACCTGGGGGCAGAGGCTACGCGTTCAATCTCAGCTGGCATCCTTCCTGATCTCTCCTCAGACTGATTACCAATTGCCACCTTTTATATTCCATTATCCATTGAGAGTTTTAGAAACCCAAAGAACCCTCACATATAAGAGAAGAGAGCAGGAATCGACATTAGAGCCTGCATGAACAAGAAGTACTCGATTTAATAAAAAGAATAAGAAGGAACAAATTTGAACGAGAAGGGAAAGTATGAACACCTACTGTTGTTAGGATTTCTCACAGAACCAAAATAACAGTACTCGTAGCAGAATACGAAGATAATTGCCCAAGAATAGAAGGAAGTGAAGAAGTGGACACAAAAGAAGCTCGTGAGCAGTTAAAAGAAAAGGAGAAGAGAAGAAATATGAAGAGTAAGGGATGGATAGAGGTTCGGCTGAAAGAAAAGAACCAATGGGAAAAGACAGACAAGAGTATTCGGCTATATCTTAAGAAAAGAGGAAGATAAACAGTAAAAGGGAAAAGAAGAAATTGAGTTCGGCTAGAAAAGAAAGGAACAAGCAACAGATATTTAGCCTAGTCTTGGAAAGTAGAGAAGTGTTAGGAGTAGAAGAATGATCTCACAAAGAGAAGGAAGTTGAGTATGAGGATTTCGGCACTAAAAACTTACATTAAACAAATCTTGAAAGAGCACGAAAGGTTACCTATTAAACTGAAACTAGGGAGAAAAGAAGCCAGAAATGCCAAAAGAACAAAAAACCCAAAAAGACAGAGGGAAATTCGGCACCTCTTCACTCACTAATTGCCGAAAATGCATACCCAAAGACCCCCTTAGCCGAATTGCACATACAAGTCTCCTAACTAGCTTCAACTCCCCAACTTTCCAATCCCTTGAAAATCTTCACAAATCTATCCCCTTTATCCCTTCTTGATATCCTCTATAACAACCTCCAAGACCCATTCAAACTCTCACCCAACAGAGTTCGAATCCACCTCAAACTCCTACCGCCTCATGCTAGCAAAATAAATATCCTTTTTGCTTGCAATGGGATTCAAACCCAGGCCCTCTCAATTCCTCAATACGTCACTTGCCACCAAGCCACAAGCTCTTTTGTGTCACATTTTATCCTCAATTAATTATGAGGTCTATAGGCCAAAGTTCAGGTTCCTTTAAAAGAAAAACCAAAATAAATTGCAAGAGCCAAGACTTGAACCCAGGCTCCCTTGCAACCTTAATGACGCCACAACCACTAAACCACATGTTTCCTTGTGTCATTTATTTAACACAATAATTTAAAAAGCCTTCATCCAAGCTTCCAGGGTTCTATTCACTTAAAACCAAAATTTTCGCTAAAGCCCAAGTTTGAACCCAAGACTTCTCCAACACTTCTCAGGACACTTAACCACTAAAGCAAGTATTCATTTGTGTCATTCCCTAGCTCACATAAACTTTTATGCACAGTTTCCTAACCATTCTCTTGCTCAAGGCCTGTACTTTTAGGCCCAAATTTTAGGGCGTTATATGCCTGTTGAGTTTACCGAGTTTGTGATTAGAGTGTCAAACCCTTTAGGTAAACATGTGTTAGTTGAGAGAATTTACAAGAATTGTCCCTTGATGATTCGAGGTCACTGTTTTCCAACTGATTTGATGTTGTTGCCATTTGATGAATTCAATGTTATTTTGGGTATGGATTGGTTGACACTACATGATGCTGTGGTAAATTGTAAAAGAAAGATTATTGAATTGAAATGTGAAAATGGTGAAATTCTTCGGATTGATTCAGATGAGTCGAGTGAGTTACCTGTTGTGATTTCTTTGATGTTTGCTCAAAGATATGTGAGAAAAGGCTATTAAGCGTATCTTGCTTATGTGTTGAATAAAAAAGAATCTGAATTGAAAATTGAATCAGTGGCGATTGTTTCTGAATATCCAGATGTGTTCCCGAAAGAGTTGCTTGGGCTACCTCTAGTTAGAGAAGTTGAGTTTGGTATTGATTTAGTCCCTGGTACTTCACCGATATCTATTGCTCTGTATAGAATGGCTCTGACTGAATTGAAAGAATTGAAAGCTCGTAAGAGCTGACAGATAAGGGTTTGGTGAGACTGAGTTATTCTCCCTGGGGTGCTCCAGTTGTAACACCCCTTATCCATGTCTGACGCCGGGATAGGATACGAGGCATTACTTGACTTAAACATGCACATGAATGTAAAATCGGGTCATAAAATTTCAATCATATTAGAATCATTCGATCACATGCAAAATGTCCCATACACGAGCCTTCAAGGCTCAAAACATGCATTAAAAACGGTTTGGGACTTAACTGAGAACTCACAAACATTTTTACAACACTTAGAAAATTTTCATGTTTGGAGAGTCATACGCCCGTGTGGGTAAGCCGGGTGGTCTCACACGCCCGTGTCTTTAGCTCATGTAACTCTTTGTTTATGACATTAGCAAACATTTAAGGTCACACGCCCGTGTCCTAAGGCCGTGCCCTCCACACGGCTAAGACACACGGCCGTGTCTCTACCTGTATGGTCAACACTTAGGCTATTATTCAAGCCTTTTTATCACCATTTACATGAACACACACAAACATGGATCCAAAAGCATTCAACATCCTCAATTATGATGTAGACATTTCATTTACCTATCAACATTCATGTGTTACACATTCTCACATTAAACCAAGTCTAGACACACCATATCTTATTCATTTGGCTTTGCCAAATACCTTACCACTTATACTTTTATACCATAATTATCTTCATGTCCATTTAATTCTAACTTATCATCAAGCATACACCTTCTAGCCAAGTCATATCTTTATAGAGTATCCACATTTCACATGCATAAAACAATATGCTTGACTAAGACATTCTACACTAATTCCATATTCAGTTTAACATTATTACTATTTCTCATTTTATACCATTGTGCCATGGTTACCCAACTATCCATCAAACGTCCATGTTCAAGACATTATCATTTTATTTCCATATTACACATTTAATTCATGGTCATGACCACCTTGATTGGTCATAAAACATGCATTCAACACACATGACATATTACCAACCATGCATGGCGAACAACCATATTCACATCACAATTATTAGACATAACATGAATAGCTAGATTTACAAGCCATAATCAATAGCTCAATATAGGCCAATACATTTGGCCAAATTATAATAACACATGTTATAAAACTAGGTCCCTATACATGTAACTTAGTTGATATTTCTAACTTATGTATCAATACTCCAAAGGTATTGGCTTGATAGTGTGATGTTGCCTCTGACGATCTCCAACCCTAAGCCTACTTGACAACACTAAAAGAAATGGAAAGGAGGGAGTAAGCTTTATGCTTCGTATGCTCGCATGAAAAGTAATAAGCAATGTATTAACATGCTATTTTTCAATTTATCTCTATTTATACAAAGTCCAATTAAGCTATTTTCTTGAGTCATAGAAACTAAATTATTTATATCTGGAGCTACGGGACTCCAAATTGAGAACTGCTAATTTTCCCTGAAACTAGACTCACGTATCTTCTTACCATAAAAATTTCATAATTTTTGGTCTAGCCAATAAGTACAGTTTATTCGTTAAAGTCACCCCTGTTTCGCTATCTGACAGTTCTAGCCCCTCTTCACTAAAAATTAATTATCTATTTGTAAAAGATTTGGATAATGTTCCCATTTATTTCTTTTAAAAATAGACTCATTAATGATTTTAAGAATATAAATTATAACCCATAATTATATGTGTACAATTTTTAATGATTTTCCCAAATCAAAACAGGGGATTCTGAAATCATTTTGACCCTATCTCACAAAAATTCAAATATCATAGAATATGAAATTCTTCTACTTTTACCATTTCTTTTATGTGAAAATAGACTTAGTAAGCTTTTATTTCATATCTTATTAAACTTCTAATTTGATTTCTACCATTTTTGGTGATTTTCCAAAGTCACACAATTGCTGCTATCCAAAACTGTTTTATTATAAATTTCACTCTTACATAATCTCACTTACTCCATTCCATCTTACCGAAAGTTCGCTCAACTATCGAGCGCATTGCTCATAAATTTTCACACACATATACCTACACTTATTCATCACATAGTCATATTCAATTATACTTGTCATTACATGATCACATGTATTTTCACTTAGGCAATTTCCCGTTGAACTTATCAGAATAATAATAGATACACGGTTGCCTACACATATTACCACCCTTGTAATTGAAGCTATCTGGTGCACATAGTAGCCTGCACTTAGAACTACATCTGTGACCAAAACCGTCTCTTACACATAGTGGCCTGCACTTAGTACCACACATGTAATCGAAGCTATCGGGTATGCATAGCAGCCTACACTTAGAACTACACACATGACCTAAAACCATCTTAAACACATAGTAGCCTGCACATAGTACTACACATGTGTTCTCACAACGGATCATTCGTATCTTTTCTATTCCGAAGGTCCAACCGGGAAATTCCTCACTTTTCAACATTTTACCCATTTATCCATAATCAATTTCAATTCATAATTTACATCAAGTGATCACTCAATATACAACCACATTTCATATAATAACAAAATATTATAACATAAGTAAAAACGATATATTATTTACATACAAACTTACTTGTTTCAAAGAAATATCATGTTCCATCAAATTTCCATTATATTCAATCATCCCATCACATGTTATCGACATTTGAGCTATTGATTACTTATGGGTACATCACGTTCCCATGCACAATATCATTACCATATAAATCAATACAACCATAGAAAAATAGATTTCAAGTGTAACAACAATAACATGAATATCATGCTTATTTAATCACATGAACTTACCACGAATACGAAAACGACAAATTTATCAATTTAGTCCATAACCTTGTATTTTTCTATTTAAGCCCGAATCTTGATTTCCTTAATCTAACATTTCAAATATAGCTCATATATTATTCACATTATTCAAATTGACCCAAAAATCATACTTTTACAAACTATCATTTTTACCCTAAACTTTATCATATTTACACTTTTGCCCCTAGGCTCGTAAAATGATTTTTATTCAATTTCCTAGCACTTTAAGCCTAGCTGAATCATTTCCATAACTATAGCAGCCACAATTTCTACTAAATTAGACTTTTATGATAATTTTATAACTTTTACAATTTAGTCCTTTTTAGCGTTTTCACCGAAAACTACTTAGTAAAAGTCGTTTCTCCAACCATAAACATGCATAATCTACCATTAAACATCAAAATGCACAAATTTTTAACATGGTTCAAACCCTGGACCTTCATCATAACTCAAATAAATGGTAGAAATAGGTAACTATTGTTACGAGGATTTTAAAAACGTAAAAATCATTAAAAACGGGGACAGAACGGGCTTACAATTGAGCTTGGAAGCTTGAAAAACCCTAGCTATGTCTTCTCCATGTAAGTTTCGGCCATGGGGTTGAAGATGGACAAAAATTGGCTTTTAATTTTATTTTTAAGTCATTTTAATTACTAAATAACCAAAATGCCCCTAACTTAAAAATATTCTATTTCACCCATTTCATGTCCATTTTTGTCCAAAAAAAATTAACCAATGGTATAATTACCATTTAAGGACCTCCAATTTAAAATTTCATAACAATTGGACACCTCTAGCATGTAGAACTCAACTTTTACACTTTTTACGATTTAATCCTTTTGACAAAATTGAGTACCCAAACGTCAAAATTTTTGGATGAATATTTAACAAATCAATTCCATAGAATTGTAGACCATAAAACTATAATAAAAATGAATTTTATTACGTCGAATTCGTGGTCTCAAAACCACTGTTCCTACTAGGCCCTAATTCGGGATGTTATAACTCTCCCTCCTTTAGGGATGTTCGTCCCCGAAAATCTTACCAGAAGAGTGGTTTAGTTCCTCATAAACTCTACTATCTCATAAAAATTGCTAAATAACTTTTACTTTAGCCTTCATTAAAAACTAGGGTCTTATTTATCTTCTCAATAACTCATAATATAAAATCTGGATCTCAATCAATTAACCAGGACTAGCATTCTAAGAATCCGACAATCTCAGAGATACATGATTCCATTAACCCATTAGGCAAAAATTTAACATATACCGAAATGATTTGCAGATTTCATCAAATACTTAATACAAGCCACATAACATCTTTCCTTTTTAAAGACAGGAATAATCTGTATATGAAATCCATAGTAATTATTTCTCAAGAGCTCTCCGGCATTTTTCTTTGAAAATTTTAGACTTTATACTCAATCACTTGTAACCACAATTTTCTTCCTCAAAGATCATTCAAAATTCACTTATCTTGCAAAACAAAGGCTATTTCAATTTCGTTAGCTCAAGTATCACGAATATCTCAATCAAATATATTAATGCTGATTAACTTACTTAAGGAAAAGAAATCCACCATAAAGATTGAAACTTGCATTTTCACCACTTATACCTTTGTCGATGTTATGCTCTTGCATGAAAGTTAGAGAAATCCAAGTACTAAGACCACCAAATTACCATGATCAAATCAGATACATAGTCATGCTTGATATATATATATATATATATCACAAACTGAAGATCATATTTTTGATATAAGCCATGCTCGACAAGTAACGAGATAAAGATAACCAAAAACTGAAGATAAAGAAACCCAATACGGAGAAATCCAGAATATAGAAATCCAAATAATGATACCATATCAAAAGACCGAGAACAAAGTTCATAAGAAAGTATGAAAGACCTCAATGGTTCCTCAGAGAAAAGAAATCCAGAAAGACATCAGCGATATTTGATTACATGTAAGACCGCGTCTAGGACGTTGGCATTGTATGAGCTTTCTAAATTATCTGCATATCTTATTTGATTTCATACGGTTCAATGGGCATTCTGAGAAAAAAGATTAACTATGTGAATGTGTATCTGATTCAGGCACGTTTGAAATATATATCATGAATGAGACTGAAAAGTAAGTATATGTGCAGGTGATGATATATGATATAAGTATGAGAAATTATGCCATATGTGCAATGAATTGGGAATATGTATAATGAATATGAACTATGTGGTTTGTATATGGAATATATGTATTTAATGATGCTTATATGCTTAAAATGATAAGTTTATTTGTATATGGCTAACTAAGCTTTTGAAAGCTTATTTTGTGTGTGTTTGCATTGTGTTTTAGATATCGAAGCTACTGGAGGCTTAGGGATTGTCAAGGATCATCACCACACTATCAAACTTATCTTTGGTACTTTTTGAAAGTGTAAATATTAAAATATGGCATGTATAGTCTAGATAAATTGAGATATGTTTTTTAGTTATGAATATTTAGCCAGGTGATATGGCTTGGTTTTGGTTGTGATTATGAATAACTTTTGAGCATAATCTATGTGATGCAATATTGCCAATATGATGTGTTCATGAATGGCCAAGAGAAATGGTCAATTTGGTAAGATTTTGGCATGAGATTGAATGAAGTAAATTGTGGTTATGAAACATATGTTTTGGTATGACTTTGGCTTATGATTTAGCATGATTTTGGTATGGATATAAGCATGAAATTGGTTGTTAATGTTATGGCATGATTGGTGTATGTTTTGGTTATGTATTGGTTGAAATTTGGTATGAAATGATTTGGTTTTGATCATGTTGGAAAGACCCAAAATTAGGGTGGCAAGTTGGCCTTGTAAATGGCCTATTTTTTTCCCACACGGGCAGGGACACGGACGTGTGTCACTGTTGTGTTGCTCAAGGGCTATTTCAAAATGAGCATGGGTAGACCACATGGTCGCACACACGGGTGTGTGCCAAGCCGTGTGGCCAAGTCAGTTTCAAGCACGGGCTAGACACTCGGGTGTGTGACTGGCAGTGTGACCCATGTCAGTAGCCTCCCTAATTTTCACATGACCTGGCACACGAGCGTGTCATGTGGCTGTGTGGACAAGTCAGTATATATGCCCTGTTTTGCCAAGGCCTAGACACATGAGCAAGTCTAATGCTGTGTGAGGCACACAGTCTGTTCACATGGGCGTGTAACCTCTGTAACTTAGAAAAATTGTTTAGTTTTGAAAAACTTTGTACCCGACCTCTTCCTAATTCATGTTTAAGGTCTCGTTAACCTAAGAAAGGAACTTATTGTTAATATATGAATATGATATGATAATGTATGATTGTTGGCTTCGAAATGTTTTTATATGTCCGATAATGCCCCTTAACCCTAGTCTGGCGACGGATACGGGTTAGGGGTGTTACAACCTACCTGATCTTAAGCTATCCGTGCACGGGAAGAAGCATCATTGCCAGATGTTATCACCGATACTTTCACTCTCTATTATACTAATGTGATTACATTAATAGATCTAGGATCAACTCATTCTTACATATGCATGAATTTAGTATTTAGTACGACTTTGCCTGTACAGTCAACTGAATTTGTGATTAAAGTATCGAACCCCTTAGGCAAATGTGTTTTGGTTGATAAAGTCAGCAAGAATTGTCCGTTCATGCATCAGGATTTCTATTTTTTGGCTAATCTGATGTTGTTGTCATTCGATGAATTTGATGTGATTTTGGGTATGGATTGGCTAACGATGCATGGTACTATAGTGAATTGTAGACAAAAGACAATTAAACTGAAGTGTCAGAATAATGAGTCTATTAGAATTGAATCTGATGATCTAAACAGTTTGCCAAATGTAATATTATCTATGTTAGCTCAGAGACTTGTGAGAAAGGGGTGTGAAGCTTACCTTGCTTATGTAGTTGAAACGAAAGTTACAGAAACAAAGATTGAATTAGTACCAATTGTGTGCGAATAAGCAGATGTGTTTCAAGAAGAGTTATTGGGTTTACCACTTATCAGAGAGGTTGAGTTTGGTATTGAATTAGTACTAGGAACAAAGCCGATCTCGATAACTCCATACAGAATGGCTCTGACAGAGTTAAAAGAATTGAAAGCTCAGTTGCAAGAGTTGACAGATAAAGGTTTTGGTAGACCGAGTTTCTCTCCCTAGGTGCATCGGTGTTATTTACGAAAAAGAAAGATGGCACGATGAGAATGTGTATTGACTACAGACAGCTGAATAAAGTGACTATAAAGTACAAATACCCTCTACCGCGGATTGATGATTTGTTTGATCAGTTAAAAGGGGCAACAATGTTTTCAAAAATCGATTTGAGATCGGGTTATTACCAATTACGAGTGAGAGACTCGGATGTGCCAAAGACCGCATTTAGAATAATGTACGGACACTACGAATTTCTTGTTATGCCTTTCGGACTAACGAATGCACCTACTTTTTTATGGATTTGATGAATCAAATTTTCAGGCCTTACTTAAACCAATTAGTAGTTGTGTTTATTGATGACATTTTGATTTACTCTCGTGATGAATCTGAACATGTCAAGCATTTGAAAATCGTGTTACAAACTTTGAGAGATAAATAGTTGTTTGCAAAGTTTAGCAAATGTGAATTTTGGCTACGAAAGGTTAGATTTCTGGGACATATAGTTTTAGCTAAAGGTATCTGAGTTGACCCGAGCAACATCTCTGTGATTATAGAATGGAAGACTCTGAGAAACGTACCCAAAGTTCATAGTTTTTTGGGACTAGCCGATTACTATAGACGATTTGTGTAAGGTTTCTCGATGATTGTGACTCCAATAACACGATTACTTCAAAAAGATGTTAAATTTGAGTGGTCAGGAAAGTGTCAGCAGAGCTTCAAATAGTTGAAAGCATTATTGACAGAGGCACCAGTGTTAGTTCAGCCTGAATTGGGTAAAGAATTCGTAATTTTTAGTGATGCATCATTAAATGTTATAGGATGTGTTTTGTTGCAGAAAGGAAAAGTTGTAGCTTATGCCTCGAGATAGTTAAAGCCGTACGAAAATAATTATCCGACACATGATCGAGAGTTAGCTGTGATAGTGTTCGCATTGAAAATTTGGTGCCATTACTTATTTGGTGAGAAATGCCATATTTTTACTGATCACAAAAGTTTGAAATATCTAATGACTGAGAGATAATTAAATTTATGACAACAGAGATGGTTAGAATTGCTAAAAGATTATGAATTAGTGATTGACTATCATCCGGGGAAAGCGAACATAGTTGCTGATGCTTTGAGCCGGAAGTCCTTATTTGCTTTATGTGCTTTGAACAAAAAATTAGCTTTGTCTAACTACGGTTCGATAGTAGCCGAGTTGAAAGCGAGATCGTTATTTCTACAGCAGATTTATGAGGCTAAAAAATTTGATAATGAATTGCTAGCAAAACGAGCTCAGTGTGAATCGACTTTTGATTCAGAGTTTCGAATAGGGCCTGATGACTGTTTGATGTTTTGTGATAGAATATTTGTACCAAGAAATTCTGAGCTTATTTAGAGAATTATAACGAAGCACACAATAGTTGTTTATCAGTACATCCTGAAAGCATGAAAATGTATAACGATTTGAAACAACATTACTGGTGGCATGGCATGAAACGAGATATCTCAGAATTTGTTTCGAAATGTTTGATATGTTAACAAGTTAAAGCTGAGCATCAAGTGTCATCAAGTTTATTACAGCCTATTATGGTTCCTGAGTGGAAGTGGGATCGAGTAACAATGGATTTTGTATCGGGTTTGCCCTTATATCTGAAAAAGAAAAATGCAATCTGGGTTGTTGTTGACAGATTGAAAAAATCGACTCATTTCATTCATGTATGCGCAGATTATTCACTTGATAAATTGGCTGAGTTGTATATCTCAGAGATTGTTCGATTGCACGGAGTGCCACTATTTATTGTTTCGGATAGAGATCCGAGATTCACATCATGATTTTGGAAGAAATTACAAGAAGCTTTATGTACAAAGCTACATTTTAGCACAGTGTTTCACCCGTAAACGGATGGTCAATCTGAATGAGTTATTCATATACTTGAGGATATGTTGTATTGCTGTATTCTTGAGTTTGAAGGTAGCTGGGAGAAATATCTATCACTGATTGAGTTTTCTTACAATAATAGCTTTCAATTGAGTATTTAAATGGCACTGTATGAAGCTTTATACGGTCGTAAATGTCAAACATCGTTGTACTGGAGTGAGCTCAGCGAAAGTAAGATTCACGAGGTCGATCTGATCAGAGAGACTGAAGAAAAAGTGAAAGTAATTCGCGATAGTCTCAAAGCAGCTTCGAATCCAAAAAACTCATGTGCAGACATGAAACGAAAAGATATTGAGTTTCAGATCAAGGATACAGTGTTCTTGAAAGTGTCGTCGTGGAAAAAGATATTGCGGTTCGGAAAGGGAAATTGAGTCCCTGATTCATCAAACCGTATGAGAGTATTGAGTGAATCGAACCAGTTGCTTATCGACTATCTTTATCGTCTGAGTTAGAGAAAATACATAATGTGTTTCATGTATTGATGCTTCAACGATACCGATCCGACCCTTCACATGTCATTTCCCCTATCGAGGTTAAAATTTAGTCAAATATGTCATATGATGAAGAACCGATTCAAATTTTAGCTCATAAGAGCAAAGAGTCGAGAAATAAGAGAATTGCATTAGTGAAAGTATTATGGCATCAACACAAGGTTGAAGAAGCTACCTGGGAACCCGAGGATGCTATGAGAAAACAATACCCGAACCTATTCACTAGTAAGATTTTCGGGGATGAAAATCCCTAAAGGGGGAGAGTTGTAACAGTTCGATTTTAGCTAAATCAGAACAGTGGTTTCGAAACCACAAATTCGATGTCAAAAAATTATTTTAATATTATTTTTGGTTTTTATAGCATATCATTTGATGTGTGTGAAAATTTCGTGAGCTAATTTTATCGTTTGAATAGCCAATTTGAGAAAAATGACTAAATCGCGTAAAATGCAAAAGTGCTGTTCTATTAACTAAAGGTGTCTAATAGCTATAGAACTTTAAATTTAAGGTCCTTATATGGTAATTAGACCATTATTATGATAGTGGATGATAATGGCACGACATTTGGTGTAATTAATAAATGTCATTAAGGTTAATTTTGTAACTTGTTAATAAAGGTTAATTAAAACATAACAAAATGAATTTTTGTCCATCTTTTCTCCCTTTGGCTGAATATTGAAGAATAAAAGAATCCATTGATGAATATTTAGGGTTTGACACACACATAGCTTGATTAAGGTACGGTTTGAGCTCGATTTTTTATGATTTTTATGTTTTTGTGATCGTTGCTTTGTATTCTAGCTAGCCCGTACCTTAATATTCGAAACTGTTAAAGAATTTTCATGTTTCCATTATTAAATACTTGAGCATTTTGATTATTCATGATAGATTATGAAAGTTTGTTGATAGCTAAACTAGTTTTGTAAAGTGATTTTTTACAAAAATGTCAAAAAGGGATTAAATTGTGAAATATGCAAATTGAGGGGTTGAAATGTGAAATAAATGAAAGTTTTGGGTTGATAGGGCTCATGTATAAATCAGCTAAGCATGGGTTAAGTTGAATTGTGTGAATTTTTTTATATTTGTGAAATAGGGACTAAATTGATTAAATGTGAAAGTTTAGGGGCTAATGTGTAAAAATGCCCAAATGTATATTTTTGGACTAAATTGAATGAGTAGGTGATTAAATGAATTAATTTTGAATACATTTAGATCAAGAAAAGTGGAATTCGAAATTAGATCGCGGGAAAGGCAAGATTATCGAGTAATTGACTCATTTTGCCGTTTTCATACCCGAGGTAAGTTCATATGTGGTAATTTCATTAATAATGTATGTTATATGCTTTGATATTGCATAAAATGTGATTTTGAGATTACGGATAATTATTGAATTGTAAATACGACTTTACGGATGTGTTCGACGATGAAATCGACAAGTGAAACTTCCCGGTTGAACCTTAAGAATAGTTTAGGATGCTAGTGACATGTAATTAGGTTATTGTGTTGGCTTCGGGCCATGATATTGGCACTTCATGTGCGAATGATACCTTGATTTGGCTACGGGCCATGATATAGGTATTTCAGAAAGGGTTTACCTTGATTTGGCTACGGGCCATGGTTAGGTACTCTAGGATAAGTTACCTTGATTTGGCTACGGGCCATGGTATAGGTACTTATCGATTGTGATCCTTGAGTATCCGACTTCTATTTCGAATGGTTCAACAGGTAGATGAATGATGTGGTTGAGAAAGAGGTTAGTACGAGGTGACACAGGTACGTATGTAACCTATTCAAGTATTAAATAGAGAAAGTTCAATGAGATGATACTTAATCATGTTTTGAGACATGAAAAGGTTGGTAGTTAATGTGATTATGATTTGGTAATGTGTGATTGATTGAATTACATTTATTTGATGAATTGAGTTATTCACTTACGAACTTACTAAGCTATGAAGCTTACTTTGTGTTATTTGTCTACATTTTATAGTGTATCAAAGCTAGCTCGGATTTGGGAGTCGTCGGGAATATCATCGCACTATCAAACACCTAAGTTGGTACTTCTGAGTTGTGTATGTATAGAATATGGCATGTATAGACTAGTTGTGATACTTTGGTTGTGAATATAGCCATGAGAGTTGGCTTGTAAATGTATATGTTTGTTTTGTATATATAGCTATGAGTGATGGCTTATTTTGGTATGTTTTGATATAAATGTGGTTATGGTTTCATAGTTGCTGAAATGGTTATATTTTGAGTTTGGTAAATGATTTATAAGGTGTGATTGAAGTTGTTAACTTGAGAAGTTATGTGCTTGTGAATTAATGTTTGATGATATAAGTGTTTGAATAGGTAATTGGTATTGACTTGAGTATTGATTTTGTTGAAATGGATGTGGTATGAATTGTGTATATTGATGTTGATTTTGACTACTTATTGCATGATGAATTGGTACCATTTTGATTGTTTAGGTGAAGCTTGAATAATGGTAGAAAATTGGCCTTGCAAATGGCCTATTTTTGTCCCCACGGGCAGAGACACGGGCGTATGTCTCAACCGTGTGCGACACACGGTCATGCTACACAGCCATGTGTCCCCTGGTGTGAAATTAAATTGAAGTCAGTATCTCCACATGGTCTCACACACGGGCATGTGAACTGGCCATGTGGCATAAGTAGTATACCCTACAGGATGTACACGGCACACGGGGCGTGTAACCTCTATGTTGATGAAAAATTTCTATGTTTTTCCAAAATTTTTGTAAGTTATCGATTTAGTCCCGAACCATTTTTGTTGCATGTTTAAAGCCTCGTAGGCCCTTATAAAGGACAATGTGATTATGTTGAGTGGTATTTGATTATAATTGTATAAATGCATGAATTATGTATGATGTGTAACAGCTCGATATAGACCCTAGTCGGATTGGTGGTTTTGAGACAATAAATTTGAGTCAGAAAAATATTTAAAAATTATTTTCTATGTTTTTTATGTGTGAAATTTCCGTAATTTAATTTTGTCGTTTGAGTGTCCGATTAAATAAAAGGACTTAATCGCGTAAAAGGAAAATTGGGTGGTAAAGTGTGAAAGGGCTGAATAGTTGTGGTTCTTTTAATATGGAGGTTTTATGTTGCAATTAAACCATAATTTATAATGATTGACGGTTGTGGACAACCATTATAAATGTTTTATATTAAAATACCAAGGTTAAATAAGTAAATTAGGTAATAAAATGAATATAATATAAACATATAATTAAAAATCAAAGTGGATATTATTCTTACAAGATCGAATATGAAAAATAAGAAAGAAAATAACAAGGTTTCAAGGTTCAGCCACCTCCCAAGCATGATTTAAGGTTCGTTTTTACTAGGTTTTTCATAATTTTTACGTTTTTGAGACCGTTGCTTTGAGTACTAGTAAACCCATGCTTGAATTTTTTATTTTGGTGAATATTTTGAGTTATGCCATTGTTGAGAGCTTGTGATTTTTGTTGTTTGATGATGAAATATGAAAGATATGTTTTAGATTAACATGTTTTGTATTGGAGTTTTTGATGATTTTGGGTAATTAGGACTAAATTGCAAAAATAATAATTTGAGGGACTAAAATGTGAAATAAATGAAATATATGGACCCTTATGGTAATAGGTAAGATTCAGCCAAACATGGGTATAGGGAAATTTTGCATATTTTGTGTTTTGTGCAATAGGGACTAAATTGTAAAAAGTGAAAATGTCAAGAGTAAAATGGTAATTTGCCCATTTATGTGAATAGATGTACTTAATTCTAATTAAATGCAAATTATACATGCTGAAATGAAATATGTGAATTTATATTTATACTAGCCGAATGTATACAAGCTTGGCTACTATGTTTTTGAATTTGTTTCAACTGATTTACGACACTCGAAAGTTAGGCATGAACCTTAGGAATATCTAGGACACATATGTCATGACAAAGGATTTCGTTGTGTGTTGTGCGCGTAAGACCATGGCATCGATATGTGATTCTGATATGTGTGTTTGCGAGTAAGACCCTATCTGGGACAGTGGCATCGATATGTGATTGATCGTGACTTTGTGAGAGGTTTTAAATATTTATAATTAATCGTTCTTGAAACTAACTATTATCACGATGTAGGCAATTGTACCTATCGAATAGTAGTATAGTTTTAGCAACACCGGATTGTCGAACCCAACGGAACTAAAAGTACTAGTAATGACTGTCTTTTTATTATCTAGCCTAAGAATAAGGGGGTTTGTTTTAACTAACTAATTAACTAAACTAAGAATTCACAGAAAATAGAATTGGGGGATTACTTTTGGAAAACGATTTACTTTTAGAAAACGATTGAATTAAGACAATACCTAAGGAAGAATCCACCTAGACTCTACTTGTTATTCTGACTCCGAATCAGACGATTTATTCATTTAACTTGCTCCGTAGAGATCCCTAAGTTATGCTATTATCCCTATTCTAGACTAATAACGTCTAATCCCTAGATTGAAAATTGAGACTTTTCTCTAATTATCACCCTAGGGTTGCATTAACTCGATCTATGGATCCCCTTATTAGGTTTCACCCTAATCCGGCAAAATCTTGTCACCCTATCTCTAGGCGCGCAATCAACTCCGCTTAATTATGACAATTGTACTCTTAGACAGGGTCTATTCCTCCTCTGAATAAGAGCGTAAGTTGAATCAATATCCTAGAATATCAAAGCAAGAATTAAGAACACATAATTAAGAACAAGTCAAATATTTATCATAAAATCAAAAAATAATAACAAGATTCGTCTTAGGTTTCATCCCCCTTAGGTATTTAGGGGATTTAGTTCATAACTAAAAATGAAAACATCTCAGAAGAATAATGAATACAAAACATAAAGAAAACCCAAAACTCCTGAAGGGAAATTGAGGGGAGATCTTCAGTCTTGAGGATGAATCCGACTTCTGAAATGGATCAATCGGCTTTCTTCGAGTAATTCCTTCCTTCCTCCCTGTGCCTCCTCCTTTTCTCTTCTTCTAGGGTGTATTTATAGGTTTTGGAATGCCTAAGATCCCTCAAAATTAGCCTTTTCTGAATTGGACTCAACTTGGATTTGGCAAGGACACGTTCGTGTGACACGTCCGTGTGCGATTTCTTCAGGCCGTGTTCGAGCCTGTCAGAATGGCACGGCCATGTGGTCTGCCTGTGTGAGGAAGTCCAGGCTGTGTTGATTTCGTATGTTAGCCTATTTTCTCCGTTTTTGGCCCGTTTCTCGTTCCATTCACTTTCCTAAGCTCACCTAAGTATAAAACATGAAATTAAGGCATTAGGAGCATCAAATTCACCAATTCTAAGGAAAAATCATCCATAAAATGCGTAAAGCATGGGGTAAAAATATGTATAAATGACGGTTTATCAAATACCCCCACACTTAAGCATTTGCTTGTCCACAAGCAAAATCCTCATCTCATAATCAAAACAAATTCTTCTCAACTTATAATTTCTATCGATAATACCTCAAAATAATCCATAGGTAATCAAACATTGAAAATTTGACTAAAAGAACATCAAAGTTTCGAACATTCCAAGTTGAGCATTTTATCATGAAAACATAGGTGTCTCCCCTCATCTAAGTAATTACCTTTGATTCAAAATATCATAGAGTTTCACATCCTCACTAAAGATTCACTCAAATCACTCGTGGTGTTTAAGGACAAAAAATGAAGCACTCAATAGTCAATAATGAAAAGTCATTACCACAGGCTTGCATGAAAATCAAATCTCCACCAGTACAAATTGAGATGAAACATCAATAAAAAGGTCTTTAGAGGGTTGTAACGTGGCTTTGGTTAAAGGGTGTGTTCACAAGCTGAAAAAAAGGGTTAGAATCGAAATTGAATTGAAAAATTGCCTAACTAGAAAAATGACTAGTCATCAGTTGCGTACAACAGAGCTTTTTTCTCAGAATATGGAATTTAACTACTTTAGCTCAAAAGATCACTACTACCTATATGTATACATGTTTTTTTAATTAAGAACAAGTCAAATAACTAACTATTTAGAACAGGACATAGCTAACCAATTTATTCAATTGAAATCTCGACAAAAATAGGGATCAATTTAATTCAGGGGATTTCAAGAATAATGGGTTAAGGGTTAGTGTTAAGGGTAATACAAGAAATGGCTTGTTAGCTCAACGGGGTTTATTAAGGGTTAATGTGGAGGTAGGGTTTTCATGGCATGAGTGGGTTAATCCTATGTGCTCTATCATCTTGACATATCAAATCAAATAGTGTGGTCTTGACATGCATAATCAAGCAAGTTCTAGAATAACAGTTCCATACTGACGCACTCATAATGAAAGTGAGCATAAAGGAATTAATAGATGCTCTTGAAGGCTCAAGATCTCACAAAATTATGGCTTTTTGATGTTTAAACTTGTGAATTTCAAATCAAGAGAATACCTAAACTTGGGGAAACAACCTAAAATTTTAAATTCTTAAAAAAAATCAACTTATCATGCTTGCTTCCCTAATGTCTTAAAGTTTAAATACTCAGTGCATGAATGCCTATGTTTTAATTTAAGATATATCAATAAAAATCATAAATCAATTAAAATTCATCCTAAACATGATATGAGAGCTTTTCAAGAGAACAAGGCAATCATTCAGGGATTTTTCTGATAGTGAAATGAATATCCCCCACACTTAAGATGTACATTGTCCTCAATGTACAAAGATAGATAGGAAAAAGATAAATTTGTAATCATAAGATAGGGAGAGAAGTGAAACTTCCTGAATGATGAATGAATTCCTTGAATTAGAGTTTTGGAGAGTAATCGGCGCGAGAGTGGAGAAGGATACTCCGGTGGGGAGTAGAGGTTTGCTAGACCATAAGTCCTGTGCCAAAAGAATATTATATCTAGTGGTAGCTACGGTCGTGGTCGAGCAAGACATGGCAGACGTGGAGAACCTCTCTCGGTGGAGTTTTTAGTTCCTATGCGATGATGAGTTTAGGAGCTCTATATAACTGTGAGAGAATCAGGAACTTTTTAGGAGGTATAAATAAGAATAATTACTCTTAATGGAATAGCCAAAATTGATAATTATAAAATAATATTCTAAAATCTAATAAAAATAAAAAGTAGTTTTAATAAAAATTAAAATCATAAAATAATAAATTGTTTTTAAACATCTTCATCGCTGGATGGTTCGCGAGGTGGGACTGGCGATGAGATGTAGAGGTGGTGACAAATCTACTGTAGAGTAGCATCAATGTTGTCAAATCGTTGAAAACATAGCTGCTCGAATCGAGTGAGGCGCTTAGAGATGTCAACATATGAAGCCGCTGCATGAACTGGACGAGAGGGTGGTGGTGGCTGAGACGGTGGGTCTTTTTGCTGTGGGGGGACATCATCAGTAATGTCCTCGGGGACCTCCTCCTCGATGGATTGGGCGAGACGATACTAAGGAGGGTGGGTTCCTCGGCGCTTCTTGATCATCCTCATACTTAGCATGCTCGAGATGCCTTGTGGGGACATCTGGCCCATAAGAGTAAGGGAGGAAGATTGGGCTGCTGTGTTTAGGAGCCCGAAGTGCCATGCCAGTCGAGTCACGTAGGGGCCAATGGAGATGACCCCCCTCCGATGCCGCTCCGTTTGGTGGTGAATGGTGAGGGCAATAAAGTAGGCGAGGTCAAGTACATTCCCGTTCGCCATGCTCCATAGAAAGTAGGTGTCGTGAGTGTTGACGACGCTGATGCTCTCTCGACGTCCTATCAAAGTGTGTGCCAAGATGGCGTGTAGGTATCTCAATAAGGGAGAGAGAGTTGATGCCTTGGAGCGGCTTGGGTCATAAGTGGTTGAATCGGGGACTAAAGTGTACCAGCACTTCGAGGGAGAGTAGTGGATGTCGAGATAGAGAGTGTTGAGGTCGTTCTCATCCATGAAATCCTTTGTGTATAGGCCCAAAGCTATACCGAACTCGGGTACACTCAACTGGCAGACTAAACCGCCGAGACGGAACTGAACTGCTCCAGGATCATCAAAGTTGGTCATGACGCCTTGAACATGGAATGTGGAGCGAAGTTCAAGTGTGAGCTCAAGGTATGTTGGTTCGATGATCACAAAGAAGAGGTCTCATGGATCGGTTGTCAGGAGTGCTCGTACATCGTCAGCCAACTGGACTTGTTCAAGAGCTATCCAGTCAATACAGCGGCCCACACCTAAAGGTCGGGCCCGTAGAATTTGGAAAATTTCTTCTTGGGACCCGATGGGGAACTGCAAAAAAGGATGATGAATTTCCACGGTAGGACCCGAGGAAGATGACGCTCCCTTCTTTTTTTTTTAAAGCCGGGACATCGGTTTTCTTTCCTCGTGAAGACGACATTGTATACCTGTAAGAAAAACCATTATTTCGTCTTGAGGAATGTTCAAGGTAAGACAAAAGCAAATCCAAAAAGGCAGAAGTCATAAATTAGAACTAATAATCTCAGTCACAACTACTGCAAACTTAATCAAAAATAATTTTATGGTGTATCATTAGCATGACAATAGTATGACTTTCCTAAAAGAAATGGCAATTAATTCTATGTTAGTACATTTTATTGTTGGAGAATATCAACCCAAAAGTCATGAGTATTTTCACTTTAAACTAATAAAATGTAGCAAATAAATCATGCGACGAGGAAGAAGTTCAACATGAAAAGATAATAACAACTCTAGATATGAAATATGAGTGATAAAGAGATGAAAAGAACATAAAAAAATGTATAGTACTATGATAACTAACATAAAAAAATGAGTGCAATTAAAGGGAAAAGAGTAAACAAACGCTAGGAAGGGGAGAATGAGCGTCAAAAATAGAGTTAGAGGCGGCACACGGTCATGGGGGGGAGGGCGTGTAGACTTGCAGCGGCTAGGGTTAGGGTTTTTTGGGTGAAGGAGACAATGACTAGTGCAGCCTACTTATAGATTTTAGGGCACACGACCAGGGAACACGCCCATGTTCCCCAATTTCAGCCCATGTGATTCGCGAATTTTGAATTTTGGGTGTGTCTGACATTTAGTCCACACCCGTGTTCCTTGTGCGTATGGGTGCACACGGCCGTGTCGCACGACTGTGTCTGGCTTCGTTCGCTTCTCCCATGCCCGTGTACGTAGGCCCACACCCGTGTTAATTTAACAGGTTCGACCATAGGTGCTAGACACGAGCGTGTCATATGCCCGTCCTATTTTCCCAGGTTCAACCACGGTTCTACAACACGAGCGTGGCAAACGCCCGTGTTATTTTGGTAGGTTCGCCCACGGCAATGTCACACGGCCGTGGTGTTTTATCGTAGCCCGTGTTTGGGAAAAATCTCTGCCCTATTTCCACACGATCCTCAGCATGCCCGTGTGCCTGGACGTGTCTGTGTGGAAAACCTGTATTCAAGATCTCCATTAGTAAGTTAGGTGTTAAATACTAAAATTTAAAGAAATTAATATTGTTAGTGCTCGGGTTGCCTCCTGAGAAGTGCTTATTTATAGTCTAAGCTCGACTTACCTCTCCATTGAATGGTCATGGTGGTTCGAGGAGTTTATACTCCTCATTCCTGCTACCCGTATTATCAAAATAAAGTTTTAGACGGGTGTTGTTTACCTTAAAAGTGCCGAACTTGAGATGACTTACCTCGACTGTACTGAATGGGAAAATCCTAAGTACCGTAAGAGGGACTTCTTCATTCGGTTTGGTAGTGACAATGCGAGGATCTGCGGCTTTTAATAAAATTTTATCTCCAACCTTAAGTTGATTTGGAAAGGTATTGAGCTCGTTCTAGCATAGTTTTGGTTTATCGTGTGTTCTTGGTTTATGCGTCCGCAATTCATCTAGTTCCTCGATTTGTAGCCTTCGATCTTCACGAATAGGTCCTCTACTATTGCTTGGGAATTGCTCATGTACTTCCTTTAGACTCATTTCCTGCAAAGTAGGTTGCACCATATTGTCAGTTTTAGTAAAATGGTTTAGACGATCACCTTAAATTTCCGATGTGTTGCCAGAATTGCGAGCTTGAAGGGTGATTGTTTTGTCTCCCACATGAAGTATGAGCTCACCTGTGCCAACATCAATAATCATTTTAGCAGTTGCTAAAAAGGGCCTTCCTAAAATCAAAGGAGTGATGCTATCCTCCTCTATGTCTAGAACAATGAAGTCAACAGGAAATATAAATTTATCGATTTTAACTAGCACATCTTCAATAATACTCCTAGGAAATCTTACAGTTTTATCTACTAATTGTATGCTCATCCTAGTCTGTTTGGGTTTCCTAGGACCTAATTGTTTGAACATTTTGTAGGGCATGACGTTCATACTAGCCCCTAAATCAGCTATTGCATTATTAACATCTAAACTACCAATTAAGTAAGGAATTGTAAAACTCCCTGGATCTTTTAATTTGTTGGGTAGCTTATTCTGTAGAATAGCTGAGCAAACTGCGTTTAGCTTCACATGCGACGCCTCGTCCAACTTCCGCTTATTTGTTAAAAGCTCCTTTAAAAATTTCATTGCGTTTGGCATCTGTGATAGAACTTCAATAAACGGTAAGTTAATGTGTAATTTTTTAAGAGTTTAAGGAATTTACCAAATTGTTCATCTGAGGGTCTTTCCTTGTCGCGTTGGGGTATTGCACACGAGGTTTATATTCGACATTCACTAATTTGTTTTTATCATGACCTACCTCACCTTGACCTCTGCTCACCACAGTTTCTTGCCTTGGTTCTGGCTTAGGCTCAATGAATCCTTTTTCATCTTGAACATTAATTGCGTTGAGCTGTTCCCTTAGGTTGGGTTTAGTATTACTTGGCAAGGTACCTTGTGATCGTTCAGAGATAAGTTTGAACAGCTGGCCTATCTGAGTTTCGATCCCATGGATTGACGCTTGTTGATTTTTAAGTGCTGTCACAGTGTTTCAGAAACGAGTTTCGGACACCGAGATAAATTTAGATAGCATCTCTTCAAGGTTTGATTTCTTTTCCTATTGATAGGGTGGTTGTTGAAAACCCTGAAGATTCTGTGGCCTTTGATTCCCTTGACCACCCCAGAAGAAATTTGGGTGGTTCCTCCAACCTGCATTATAAGTATTGCTATAAGGATTATTTTGACATCGAGGATTATTATCCATGTAGTTTAATTGTTCATTCTCCATGCTGTGGCCATAGGATTAATATTCTAAATTGCTTGATCCACCTCCACTGACTTCACAGTGCATTACTGGATGAGCCTGCGCAGAACCAAGTAAACCATCAGTCTTTTTATTTAGAAGTTCTACCTGATTTGACAGCATAGTAACCGAATCGACGTTATAAATGCCTGCTGTTTTAGTTGGCTTAGTCCTCATGACTTGCCACTGATAGTTATTCAGTGACATCTCTTCAATAAATTCGTAAGCCTCTTCAGGTGTTTTGTTATTAATGGTTCCCCCGGCTGCTGCATCAATCATCTATATTGTCGAGGGGTTCATACCATTGTAGAATGTTTGAACTTGCAACCATAGAGGTAATCCATGGTGAGGACACCTTCGCAGTAGGTCTTTGTATCTCTCCCATGCATCATAAAGAGTTTCTAAGTCCATCTGCACAAACAAAGAGATATCATTACGTAATTTGGCCGTTTTAGCCGGCGAAAAATATTTTAATAAAAATTTTTCGGTCATTTGTTCCCAAGTAGTAATTGACCCTTATGGTAACGAGTTCAACCACTGTTTAGCTTTGTTCCTCAATGAAAAAGGGAATAACCGAAGACGATTGGCATCATCAGAAAAGCCATTAATTTTAAATGTATCGCAGAATTCCAGAAAATTTGCCAAGTGAGTGTTTGGATCCTCATCCTGCAAACCATCAAACTGAACAAATTGTTGTATTATTTGAATAGTGTTAGGTTTTAGTTCAAAATTATTCGCAGCAATAGCAGGTCTAACTATACTTGACTCAGTTCCTGTTAAATTAGGTTTAGCATAATCATACATAGTACGAGGAGCATGATTCTGGTTTGTTAGTTCAGCGGGTATTGCAGGAGGTAGCTGATTATCTTGATTTTTAGCCATCTCCTCAGTCGTAGTTGAGATATCGTCCTCTTGCTCTTCCTCTGTGTATCTTACGCTTCGCCTTATTTCTCTTCGATTTCAGCGAACTGTGCGATCAATTTCTTCGTCAAAAAGTAGTGGTCCTGACTGGTTTCTTCTAGTCATAAACTATAAAAACCTGCCAAGAGAAAGGAAAAGTAAATTAATAATAATAATAAAAAAATAAAATTAACTTGCAAGGAAAATAAATTGCTAAAGTAATAAAAATTGAGTGTTCCTAATATCTTAGTTCCTCGGCAACGGTGCCAAAAACTTGATCGTGATTTTGTGACAGGTTTTAAATATTTATAATTAATCGTTCTTGAAACTAACTATTATCACGATGTAGGCAAGTGTACCTATCGAACAATACTATAGTTTTATCAAGATTGGATTGTCAAACCCGAAGGAACTAAAAGTACTAGTAATGGCTGTCTTTTTATTATCTAGCCTAAGAATAAGGGGGTTTGTTTTAACTAACTAATTAACTAAACTAAGAATTCACAGAAAATAGAATTGTGGGATTACTTTTGGAAAACGATTGAATTAAGACAATACCTAAGGAAGAATCCACCTAGACTCTACTTGTTATTCAGACTCCGAATCAAACTATTTATTCGTTTAACTTGTTCCGTAGAGATCCCTAAGTTATGTTATTATCCCTATTCAAGACTAATAACGTCTAATCCTTAGATTGAATAACTGAGACTTTTCTCTAATTATCACCCTAGGGTTTCATTAACTCGATCTATAGATCCCCTTATTAGGTTTCACCCTAATCCGGCAAAATCTTGTCACCCTATCTCTAGGCGCACAATCAACTCTGCTTAATTATGATAATTGTACTCTTATACAAGGTCCATTCCTCCTCTAACTAAGAGCATAACTTGAATCAATATCTTGGAATATCAAAACAAGATCTAAGAATACATAATTAAGAACAAGTTAAATATTTATCATACAATTCAGAAAATAATAACAAGATTCGTCTTAGGTTTCATCCCCCTTAGGTATTTAGGGGATTTAGTTCATAACTAAAAAGGAAAACATCTCAGAAGAATAATGAATACAAAAAATAATGAAAACCCAAAACTCCTGAAGGGAAATTGAGGGGAGGTCTTCAGTCTTGAGGATGAATCCGGCTTCTGAAATGGATCAATCAGCTTTCTTCGAGTAATTCCTTCCTTCCTCTCTGTGCCTCCTCCTTTTCTCCTCTTCTAAGGTGTATTTATAGGCTTTGTAATGCCTAAGAGCCCTCAAAATTAGCCCTTTTCGAATTGGACTCAACTTGGGTTCGGCAGGGGCACGCCCGTGTGTGATTACTTCGGGCCGTGTTCGAGCCTGTTAGAATGGCACGACCGTATGGTCTGCCCGTGTGAGGAAGTCCAGGCCATGTTGATTTCATACGTTAGCCCATTTTCTCCGTTTTTGGCCCGTTTCTTGTTCCTTTCGCTCTCCTAAGCTCACCTAAGTATAAAACATGAAATTAAGGCATTAGAAGCATCGAATTCATCAATTCTAAGGAAAAATCATCCATAAAATGCACAAAGCATGGGGTAAAAATATGTATAAATGATGGTTTATCAGTGATTACGTGTAAGACCATGTTTGGGACATTGGCATTGTATAATATGTGTGATTATCCGAGTGTCCTATCCAATTTCGAATGGTTCATCGGGCAACGACAAGTTGTGAATGAATATGTAAAAAGAGTTGATTGACCAGGTACGAATTAGCTTATTATCTACTTGAAATAAGGTAAGTAAGTTTTTTGATATTTGTTACAAATTGTGTGTGATGTAAATGAAAAATGTATGTGAACAAAGGAAGTGTATTTGGCCTTATAAACAAGAAATATGATTATTGTTAAAATGATTCTTGAATATGTGTATATATGATCTTGTATATTCGGTCATATAATAAGAGTATGTATATGAAGTTGTAATGAGCTTGTATATATGAGTGGAGGCATACTTGCTTATATAATGACATTTTCGCTTTGAAAATTGAATGATAATTTGTTCATTTAACTATTTGAGCATTCGGCCAAGGTAACCTTTATGTATGAAAAAGATATTTTGCCCATATATATATGTGTATTCGGCATATAATATAAATATGTATGTGATTATTATCCTTTGACTTATGAATTTATGTATATAGATGTATATGTATACAAGTTACGATAAAGAGATTTTGGCTTGAAAATTTAATGATAGTTTGTTAAGATGTATAAATGCTTATTCGGCCATAAATAATATATATGTGAAATTACATATAAAATACATGAAATTGTAAGCTTAAGATTTAAAGTAATTATAATAGTATAATTTGGTTTAGCATAAATGATTTGATTATGTCAAATAGTCATTTATTTGTTTATGACTTACTAAGCTATGAAAGCTTACTCTTTATGTGTGTTCTTGTTATTTCTGTTTTATAGATTTTGGACTCAAGCTAAGAGCTCGGGAAAATCGTCAGAGAAGCTTATCACACTATCGACTGTCTTCGGTGTATATAAGCTGAATATTCGGATCTATGGCATGTATAGGCTGGATTATGTTTAGAAGTGTTGGATTTTGGTTGTGTAATCTAAGCCATACAAAAATGGCTAATCTTTTATGTTTAAATTCAGTTATGCGAAGTATGGTTTATGTTCATTTTAGTCATAAGGTTATGTGCTATGAATGTATAATATTTGTGTTAGGTACTATATGCTTTAAAAATGGTTGACGACTTAGGATGTGCATGTGAATGGTTCGACTAAAGTTATTTATGGATAGAAGTATATGTGATATGTGATTGAAGTTGCTTGATGATTTGGTTGTGGTTTGAAAGAGTCAGACATGATATACATATGGTATGAATCATGTTGATGTGTCACTCTTAGTTAAAATGATTCAGTTATGACTTATGATGACAGTAATAGTTAAATTTGGTTGACAAGTATATTCGGTATGATGCTGGATTTATGTATTGAATAAATTGATTGATGGTTTGGCTTTTGCACTTATATATCTAAGTATTTGATGCATCTGTCATGGTACAAATAAATATACCTGTTCATAAGTATATTAGTTGATTCCGCTATGGTATTTGTATTTATAAATATGTGTGAAGTTGGTTGATATGCTTTGCTAAAATGAGACAATGAATACGGTTAATTATAATGCTCATGGTTATGTATACAATTGACCTTGGTTTGGACTTATATAGAAGGTATTTCCAATATATGTAATGTTAAGGAGTTGGGTTATATGCGTTGGCCACAAGGTAAATAATGGTTATTTAGCTAACTAAGGTATAATATGTATTAGACAGGTGATATTCAAGAGTATATGTGTTTTATATAATGTTTAAATGTCCGAATTGGTGGTAAAAAGACTAGTTGTGTATATACATTTTGGCATGTAAAATGAGTGCCATTCAAGTCACTACTGTGTTATAAAATGGTTAACTATAAATAAATGATTAAGTATACTTTTAGTATGTGAACTAAGCTTGATTAGCATCATTATTGATGTTCAACAATAGTTCCAATTCATTATGATTAAATGTGTGTAAGTTTTATTTATTCATTGAAATTTATTTGACCATTTATGGATTGTTAATGTCGTATAAGTTAATTTCTAAAATGTCTTGTGTTAGATTTTATTTGATTTTAATTTATACATGTATAGAAATATGACTTAAAATGATTGATGTTTATTAGATATTCAAATATCATTACAATGTTCATTATATGATTTGTATTTTTTATGTATTATGTATTAATAATTTCATGATTAACAATTAATTAGACATTCGTTTACATATATGAATATGACTTGTGTGAATGCTCAGAGCTGTGCTTTTGTTCAGTAATACCTCAAGACCCTATTCCGGCGACGGATATGGGTTAAGAGTGTTACATGATGAATAATGTGTATTGATCGGTAATGCCTCGTAACCCTATTTTGATAGCGAATACGGGTGAGGGGTGTTAAAAGTTATACAAATCACATACATATACTTTAATTAAAACATATAAATGCCCAATTTAATTACACGAACTTTCCTCGACCAGTGTTCGTAGATATGGAGGTGATTAATCGAAGACTTCCTCTTTGCCTTGATAAAACTCTGTATGAGGACTAACTAGATCTATATGGACAAATTTAACTCAATTCAACACATAATTTATTCAATCTAATCCAAAACATATTTGGCAAAATTACCATATTGGCCACATACTTTTAATTTTTTTGCAATTTAGTCTCTAGGTTAAAAAAATGAAATTCATTCAATGTAACCCTTACCCAAGCCTAGCCGATTTTTATACATATTAGTAGCAGCCCATATATTTCATAAATTCACATTTTCACCACACAATATTTTCTATTTTTCAATTTAGCCCATAATTGATAATTTCATCATAAATTCTTTTACAAAAGTTATCTAACAACAACCATTCATTTTCTATCATCAAACTTCATAACTCGTAAATCCTCATCAATGGTAAAACCCTAATAGTTTAAAATTTTCACAAATTAGTCCCTAGGCTAGCTAGATTAAGCTACAACGATCCCAAAAACATAGAAATCATTTAAAACGGGACAAAAATCACTTCCCAATTGAACTTACAAGCTGGGCCAAACCTAGCTTCAAAAATGGTTTCTTTATTTTGTGAAGAATCGGTTGATGATGATGAATAAAGATGATGGTTAATTTTATTTCTTTTATTTTTATCATTAATTACCTTTTTACTAATTTAACCTTTATAAACTTTAATAATTACACAATTGCCAAGCCATCATATTCCACTAACATATATGGTCTAATTACCATAAAAGGACTTCCACTTTAAATTTCTATAGCTATTTAATGCCTTTAGCTATTAGAACTCAACTTTTTCACTTTACGCGATTTAGTCCTTTTTATCAAATTAAGCATGTAAACGGTAATTTTTTTAACGAAACTTTTATACCATATTTCTATTATAAGTAGGAAATAAAATAATAATAAAATAAAATTTTTTTCCTCAAATTTGTGGTCCCAAAACCACTGTTCCAATTTCACTGAAAACGACATGTTACATAATTGTTCCACATGACAATATCTCTTATGGACTGGAAAAAGACTCTATTGGGTATTCGGGCATATCAATCTTTTTATCATCTAACTCAAATAGCAATTCATATGAATACCCTTCTTTTCTATATTCGCTATACAAACTCCATTGATTCATCGAATCTTCATCTAACCAACTTGATTCCACGTCATCGTATAAATTATCTCACGTCTTGCATTCATACCAACTGTAATCATCATTAAGTGCACTCATGATTAAATTTTCTTAATCAACAAGGAAAATAATAAAATAACAAAAATTATGGAAAATAAAAATTAAGCTGAAATAATAAATTAATAAAATTAGCACACTATCTAACTCATTTGTCTGTTGGCTAATATTATTTGTAAGTAATTGGTTTAATAACATTTATCACTATCGCAATCCCTAGCAACGACGCCAAAAACTTGACTGCCTTCGGACATACTAATGTCCAGAGTGTGAATACTGCTACAAAATATATGGAATTGAGGCAGTTTCTATAAGTATACGGGTCAGGTTGTAATATAGTTACACCGAAGAAGGTAAGTATTCTGAGCATCATACCTAAGGGATTGCAGTTTGGGGAAGACTGTTATCAAACCAATTACGGGAAATAATTACTAATCTACTTGATTCACGAATTAGTACTGTTAATATGGAAGCGAGATGATAATAATATTAATAAACTAAATATATTGAATTAAACCTAAATCTACTCCTAAGTTCCTGTACCGGCTTCTCCCATCCTTTGCTTCGACTACGCAAACTCCTTTAGCCTAGATCCAATTATTTTACCCAATTAATTATTGATGTAGAGTTCTAATCAATCAAATAGTCAATACCCTAGCAAGATCCTCCGATCTTCCACTAAAATAACGAGTCAGTAAGAACTACTTATCTTTCGACCTTACAGTCCAAACCAGTTTAGGGTTAAGGTGTTCACATATACGCCATCCCAATTTTTGGTTAATTCCTACCTAAATGACATCCTTGGGTTGTCAAGCCTACGGTTTAAATTCTTCCTCTCCCAAAAAGTTAATCTGCTAAGAAACTCTATCATTCAATTAATTAATAAGATTAGAACAGTTGAAACATGTGAGATATGTATGAAGCATAAATTGATTCTAATCTTCACACAAACATTTTCAATTAAACAATGTTAAAGAAATAGATATATAAAACTGAAAAAGGAAAAAAGATGTTCATGGGTTTATCGATGAAAGCGTGGCTTTGAAACAAACTCCACTCGTGAGAGTCTCACTTCAAAATAGGATCTTCCAGTTACTAGAACATAAAATACCCTAAGTAAAAACTAAGAATGAAATAAAAACCTTAATTGTATTTTTTAGCTCCCTAAAATTGTGTGTTTAAACTAATTACAATGGCCTTTATATAAGCTAAACTTGGAATATTAAAGTGCCTAAAATATTCTTGAAGTCCTTAGAGTTTGACTAGGACATATACTCCTAATTTCCCTCAAAAACGTAATTAAAGCATGCAAGAATTCTTAGGCTGCGCAGGGACTTGGTTGCAACACAGGCTTGCGATGTTGCAACCAACAAAAGGGGGTATGTAGCAACATAGAAGGGCCGCATCATCACATCGAGGGCAGTTTCACTCCAGAACTTGTTTTTAGCTTTTGTCTTCAACGTTGAGACATCAGTATCTTGGTGTCACGACATAGGCTTTAGTTTTGGCCCAAATAAGCATCTTTAGCTCCCGACTTGACCTACAAGCTCATGTAACTTTATTTAGATATATAAAATGTAATAAAAACTTCTATTAAGCATAAATTACTACTTTAAGTATGAAAACCTAAATATATACAAACATGCTTTAATTTAACTATCAAACAAGCTAAAGTTATGTGTAAAAAGAATATAAATAATAGTGTATTTCATGGCAGATCAATGTGCCAGTAGGAAATGACGTGAGGCATGCATTTTTAAAGAAGGATCATCAAGGACCCTTCTTGCTTCATCCAAGAAGCGTTAAGATTTACCGTGACTTAAGAAGCCTGTATTGGTGGCCTGAAATGAAAAATGAGATATTAGAGTATGTCTCGAGCTGTTTCACATGCCAGCAAGTGAAGACGGAACATCAAGTTCCCTCAGGAAAGTTGTATCATTTAGTCATTCCTAAATGAAAGTGGGCCAAGATTACCATGGATTTAATTTCGGGTTTTCCTCTCAGTCTTACAAAAAATGACGTAGTCTAGGTGATTATAGATTGGCTTATTAAGTTAGACCATTTATTACCTATACGCACAAACTATTCGCTTGAAAAATTGACGGAACTGTACAATATGTAAGATTGTGTGCCTCTACAGTATAACAATGTCCATAGTGTCAAACCAAGATCCAAGGCTCACGTTAAGGTTTTGGAAATAGCTCCAAGAATCCTTGGGAACCAAGTTACGATTCAGTTATGCCTTTCATCCCTAGACAAATGAGCAATCGAAAAGAGTAATTCAAGTCCTCAAAGACATGCTCAGAAGTTACGTGATAGATTTTGGAATAAATTGGGAAAAATATCTTCCATTGGCGGAGTTTGCATATAACAACAGTTATCATGTTAGCCTAGGAATGTCACCTTTTGAAGAACTATATAAAAGAAGGTGCAGATTACCCACCTGTTGGCTGAAACTTAGTGAAAGAAAAATAATTAGACCTGACTTAGTACGGGAAACAGAAGAGAAATTTTTGATCATTTGAACCCATTTAAAAGCTGCTCAAGATCGTCAAAAGTCTTATTCATTTGAAGTAGGAGACAAGGTATTTTTTAATGTTTCTCCCTAGAAGAAGGTCATAAGATTTGGTCAAAAAGGGAAGTTAAATCTGCATTTTTGTAACGCCTTCAACCCGATCTGATTAATTGGATTTGAATCTTGGATATTACCATATGAATACATACACTAGCTTAATATACTTATAAAATTTACAGATAATTACAACTTACAAATTTCAAACTAACATACATAAGTACATTAAGTAAAAACAAATACAACACGAGGTAATAAACTACAATGATATCCAAATTGAAGCCCTAATCTATGACAAATACCCCAAGTGAATTTCTTAGGAGTATCTCATTCTTTGAACATGCTGCCAAACTTGCTCTATACGCATAATAGCCTAGTACACCACTCCTTAAGTGCAGCCCTGACATTGTTCCTCCTGGTGCAAACTCATATCAATTCGTATGTAACAAAACACACATTCATATAAGTTCGTAAGAACTTAGTGAGGAAAACATCATTTACCTATGTTATTTATACACATTTCAACTGGTAACTTATTTAGATGATCATATCATTCTGAACCTTCAACTTAATCATTTGCAAATATTCCCTCAATTTCTATTCTCAATTTGCACGTCAGATACCATGCCTTGCTCAGAACTCATTTCACACTAATTGCTAGCTTCAGTATGCCACTTGCTTCTTTCAATCTGATCTTTCATGAGTCTTTACCTATTTCTTTTACAAAGATCCATATGTTCGAATCACCCTTACCCTTGTATACGTGACTTTAAGCCATAATTTCACAATCCATGTTTAATCACCTATGCATAGCAGGTACATTCCTTCTAATATACAATTAGAAAAATCCTTATTTAGAATATGCTTCTTTTACGTTTACCCCTCACTTATACTATATCTCATCACCTCATTATTCATCGTTAAGTCACGATCTTGTGTAACACTTTATGATATCCTATAGAGACATTATGCCTTATTGATCTTTCTAATCACACTTACAAACCATGCTGAAAGTGCCAAAGCAATTTAATACAAAACTCTCCAAAAACCATTCCATTAGGTTACATCATTACGAGCCTTACTAAGATACACCAAATAGACACCACTTTCAAATTTTACCATGTAATTTGTTCTTTTAGGTTTTCACCACAAAGGCTATCACATCAAACTTTGTCATACAGGCTATTGATTCATTGTTCGCTAGAAAGGCAGTTCTTAAGAGTGCGCCATGAAAGTGTTCCTTACAGAGTTTTCCACAAAGGCATTCCTTTCATGTTCTGCCACAAGGTCTTTCTCTCATATTACGCCACAAGCTATCATTGCAGGATTTACCATAGAAGCTATCCCTTCATGATTCACCATAAAGGTGTTCTGTTCATATTGTGCCATATAGGTGTTCCTTTCCTAACGTGTTTACGATACGAATTTGGCTACCCTCACGGTAGGTGAGGTTTGCCTATCATCGTCCTAGGACACACTAGGAACCCCATTGGATAATCACCATCCTTTAGTTCCTTTTGAAAGGTGCCACGGCCATGGGATTTTCCTTTCAGAGGTCGTGTTTAAAGTCCCAATGGACCCCTTACACCATAGTGATTAGACACAGACTCGCTTGATAGACCTATCACACACTGACATTGTTCATATTCATCTTTAATTCCACAACTTTCTCTTAACAGAGCATACCATAGCATGCATCTAAGACACTTATATATGACCAAACCTAAACTTCTCAAATTCCATACCAGAACATGCATTCTATCCATAGCACTCATTCATACAATTTCATGACCATCATACTATACTTTTCTAGTTTCAGTTGTGTCGTTCAATCAGTTTCTATAGAGATATCTCATGTGAACAGTATACATGCAAGTGTCGGTATAGAGACTCACCTTACAACCACAGATAGCAGTTTGAACTCCAGATCCAACCTTCATCAAGATACCAAGCAACCACTACTTATAAAATAGAAGAACACCATTAAAGCTCATTTGAGTAACCATACTACAATGTCAAACCTAAATGAACCCCTTACAAAGCCTTACTCCTTCGTCTTACTATTCATGCACTCATTTCGACCCACTTTTCCATAGCACAACATGAAGAGTCATAAAATATACCTTAACATGGAACAATTACTAGTAAAACCCGGGATCTCAACTTTAGTTTAGATCAATTCCTTCTATTCCTCAAGCCTCAAGTAACCTTATTTTAGAAGAAAGAATAAGAGAACTTTCCTTTCCCAAACTTTAATATTTGTTATTATAATCTAAGTCCTTATTGTAACTTGAAAAATGTCACATCCTTACTAAATTGTCTTATCAAAAGTCTACAATTTCCAAGAAACGTAATTGAATATTTTTGTAACAGCCCGTTTTTAGTCAAATTAGAACAGTGGTTTCGAAACCATAAATTTGAAGTCAAAATATTTATTTTATTATTATTTTAATGTTTATAGCATGATAATATGATTGTGTGAAAATTTCGTTAAAAAAATTTTATCATTTGCTTGCTTAATTTGATAAAAGGACTAAATCGCGTAAAGTGTAAAAGTGGTGTTCTAATAGCTATAAAATTTTAAATTGAAGGCCCTTAAGTGGTAAATATCACAATAACATGATAGTGGATTATAGTGGCTTGGTAATTTTGAAATTTGTGATGTTTTTAAAGGTTAATTTTTGTATTTGGTAAATAAATGTTAATTAAATAAAAAAAAACATATTTTTTATGTTCATCTTCATCCTAAAACACTAAGAACCAACTTTTACAAGGAGAAAGAAGGCTAGGGTTTGACCAAGCTTCACATGCTCATTTAGATCAAGAAAGGCGAAATACAGATTTAGATCGGGGAAAGAACAAAGTTTCATATTAATCGACTTAATTTGTCATTTTTGTATCCGATATAAATTCGTATGTAATAAGCTTTGTTTTAATTATATTTTAAATGCTTTAATATTGCATAAATTGTGAATACGACATTACGGACCTATTCGACAAAGATTCGACATTGAAAATCCCAATTAAACCTTATGAATAGATTATGATACGAATGACATGTCATTAGTGATTTATTATTGTTTTGGGTTCTGGTTTGTACGTCCTACCAGTGGCTGAGTTATCTAGCATGTGTTGCGGATTCTCGTCAGCTTGTGTGAGTAACACCATGTAGTTATGTCATGACCGTCAGCTTGTGTGAGCAGATCCATTGATAACTCGAGAGTGAGCATTATTGAGATATGATATTGAGATAGCTTCGGCTATGTATTGGCACTTTGGTGTAAAATTTATTGAGATAGCTTCGGCTATATATTGGCACCTAAGGTGCGAGATTACCAAGTATCCTGAATTATTCCAAATGGTTCAACGGGTATATCAAAGATATGAAATGGTGAGAAATAGATACGTATCAATACAGGTATGTATGGAAATTGTATATGAATTGAACATATAAAAGAATTGAGTTCATGGTTAAATAGGTGATTGAATATATGTTAACATTGTGGTTAATATTTTGTAGTATGTTATTTGCACATATTTGAATGGTAATTAAATGGTGAGTTTTGCTTATTATTTTCATGTTAGCTTACTAAGCTTTATAGCTTACATCGTTTATTTTTTCGTGTTTTATATTAAATTCAAAGCTATATCAGATTCGGGAATCATCGAAAACTTCATCACACTATCCTACTATCACTTTGGTACTTTTGAACTTAAGTATTTTGAGTATATGGCATGTATAGGAGTTTGGTCATTTTGGTACGTATGTGTTAACTATCAATTTAGCCATTTTAGTTGGCTTATAAATATTTGATATTTGGTATTGTATATAGCCATAAGAGTTGGCTTATTCTAGTTGATTTGGTTGTGTAAATGGTTCTTGTTATGTGCTTGATTATGGATACGTTATGCTTGTTGATATTTGGTAATTAGGGGTATTAAATAGTTGAGAATTGAATTTGGTATGCTTGTGAGGTTAGGCTAAATGATGCAAAATTTGAAGTGTTCTTATTGATGATTTGAGATTATAAGTTTTAGTATGAAACTGAATGACATATTGTGGTATTAATGTGTTTTGTATTGGTTGGTATTGTAATGGTATGAATTATGCTTGAATGAGGTTAATAAAATACCTACTTTTATACCATGAATTGTACTATTTGAGTTGATGTAGGTATATGCAAATTGGGTTACAAAATGGCTTGGTAAATAGCCAATTTTTGTCCACACGGGCAGAGACACGAGCATGTGTGACACACAGTCATGCTACACAGCTGAGTGTCTCATGGTGTTGAAATTGAAATCAAGTCAGTATGTTCCATACGGCCCAACACACGGGCGTGTGTCTTGGCCGTGTGCCATAAGTCAGTATACCCTACAAGTTTGGCACGGCCTAGCACATGGCCTGGCACACGGGCATGTGTGGCCATATCTTAAGGCACACGGGCTAGCCACATGGGCATATGTGTTGGCCACGTGACCCAAGTCAAAGAGTTACATGGGGTCAGACACGGGCTGAGACACGGCCATGTGATCCCATTTCGAATGTCCACACGGCCTGCGGCATGAGTATGTCTTTGGCCGTATAAGACACACGGCCAGGCCACACAGACATGTGTCCCTTGTAATTTTGTAAATTTTCTAAGCTTTCCTAAAATTTCATAAGTTATCGGTTTAGTCCCGAACCACCGTGAATGCATGTTTTGGGCCTCGTAGGCTCGTAATAGGGACAATATGATTGATGTTGAATGATGATTACATGATATTTGAATATTTACATCAAATGTATGTTTGTTTGTGTTATAAGTTTAGTAATGCTCCGTAGCCATATTCTGGCATTTAATATGGGTGAGGGGTGTTATATTTATTGGTATCAAAGCTATGGTTTAGTTGATTCTCAGACTAACGTAACGTATATGAGAGTCTAACTATATATGCCATATATAACCTATGATAGTGTGATATCTCCTGATAGCTTAAATCGTGTATTCGTATAGTAAATGGATCCCAATGGAGCTATAGCTGATGATGTTGAAAGTAATACGCCTGCCTCCATTCATGGAGTAGTGCAATTAGAGTCGAGACACGTATCGGGTAGCCAAGGAGGAGAGACTAAAGAAGCCTTCTTCCAGATGATGAATGAGTGGTTTACGAACTTTGTTCGAACAAATTTAGCTACTCAACAACCTCCACCCCCACCTAATCCCCAATCGGTTCCTACAGCTCCTCAAGGTGTGGAACTTCTATGACTGAACAAGCCGCCAGTTAATAAGATTTGAAAACACGGAGCCGAAGAGTTTAAAACTAATGTTGACGACGATCCTAAGAGAGCCGATTTTTGGCTTGAAAATACGATTCGAGTGTTTGATGAACTTTCTTGCACACCGGCTGAGTGTTTAAAATGTGTTGTATTACTTCTGAAGGACACAGCTTATCAGTTGAAGAATACCGTAGTATCAGTGGTGCCTAGGGAAAGAGTTACCTGGGAATTCTTTCAAGCTGAGTTCAGAATGAAATATATCAGTCAAAGATTTATCGATAAAAAACGCAAAGAGTTTTTGGAGCTGAAACAGGGCCGTATGTCTGTGACTGAATATAAGTGAGAGTTTGTTAGACTCAGTAAGTATGCTCGGCAGTATGTTTCAACTGAGGCCATTATGTGTAAAATATTCGAATATGGGTTGAACGAGGATATTAGATTGCTAATCGAATTCTAGAATTGAAAGGATTTGTAGTGCTAGTTGACAGAGCTTGTAAAGCTGAAGAACTTGGCAAAGAAAAGAGAAAGGCGAATTTCGAGGTGAGAGATTTGAGAAAAAGATAGATGAATAAATCGTATCAGTCTTCATAAAAGAAATCAAGAGATTCGTATACTCGTTCGAATACTTTAATCAGGTATCCATTTAACACCTCTTACCCGTACCCGAGACTGGGATAAGGTACGAGGCGTTACTAGACATATACCCAGTCACTTTCGGAAAATACTGGTTATAGAGTTTCATTCTCATTTAAAAATATTTCAATCAACATCATGGTGTCCCTATTATGGGCCTATGAGACTTAAAGCATGCATAAAGAATGGCATAGGACTAAACCGAGAGCTTAAGAAATACTTAGGAAAATTCCTAGGTTTAATCCTCACACGCCCGTGTGGAGGCAATGCACAAGCCCGTATGCCTTGGGACACGCCCATGTCCTTTACCCATGTGGAATTATTTGAATTTCTTTTCCATTTCGAACCTCAGGGGTTTTCACATGACCAAGCATACGCCCGTGTCCCTTACACGGCCTAGACACACCTATGTCATTGCCTGTGTGCTAGGCCGTGTCCTCCACATGGTTGAGACACACGGCTATGTCTCTACCCGTGTTTTTACTACCATGCAAACTGACCTAAAATTTTTAAGTACAGGGAACACACGGCCAGGCAACATTCCCATGGGGTTAACCGTGTGTCACACACAGTCTAGACACATGCCCATGTGTCTACCCATGTGGACCTTTTAGGGGCTATGTTACAAAGCCTTCTTTGGTCACCCTTTTTCATCCATACACCCTTGTAGACTTCAATGGTATTTTACATGGCTTATTATTATAACAGCCTGATTTAGACCCTAATCGGAATGGTGGTTTTAGGGCCACAAATTTGAGTTAGAAAAATATTTTAAAATTATTTTCTGTATTTATTTTGTGTGAATTTATATTTGTGAAATTTTCGTGATTTAATTTTGTCGTTTAGGTACCCGATTAAATAAAAAGACTTAATTGCGTAAAATGAAAATTTGATGGCTAATTATAAAAGGGCCAAAATGAGTGTGTCTTTATTAATGGAGGCACTTATTATGCAATTATACCATTGGATGTTTGCATGGACACATTTGGTCATAGGAAGGTGAAATATAAATGATTTAAAACAAGGTTAAAATGGTAAATTATGTGATAAAATGTTTATACATAAAAAGAAACAAAACATTAGTGCTCATACTTTCTCATTACTGAAATACCAAAATAACAAAAGAAAAGAAAAGAAACTTAGGGTTCGGCACTATCAAGCTTGATTCAAGGTAAGTTCTAGCTCGATTTTTGATAATTTCTACGTTTTTGATATCGTTGCTTCGAGTACTACAAAACCCTTGCTTGAATTTTTTTATTTTCATGAATATTTTGAGTTGTGCCATTGTTGAGAACTTGTGATTTTTGTTGTTTGATGACGAAATATGAAAGATATGTTTTAGATTAACATGTTTTGTATCGGAGTTTTTGATGATTTTGAGTAATTAGGACTAAGTTGCAAAAATAATAATTTGAGGGACTAAAATGTGAAATAAATGAAATATATGGACTTGTATAAGCATGGGTAAAATTCGGTCCAACATGGGTATAGGGAAATTTTGCATATTTTGTGTTTTGTGCCATAGGGACTAAATTGTAAAAATTGTAAATGTTAGGGGTAAAGTGGTAATTTGCCCATTTATGTGTTTTTGGATTAAATTGAATGAAAATTTGTTTGAATGAGCTTAATTTGAATATGTTTAGATCAAGAACTAAAGAAATTAGATTTGGATCAGGGAAAAACGAGAGTTGTCGACTAGCTGCCCTGTTCCGTTTTACATCGTCCGAGGTAAGTTTATAAGCAAATAGACGTGTCTAATTATAGTTAAATGCTAAAATATATATGCTGGAATGCAAAATATGAATTATTATATGCTATTTCCGATTGTGTATAAGCTTGGTAACCATGTTCAAGCATTCGTTTCGACCGAGTTATGACGTTCGAAAGCCCCGTATGAACCTTAGGAATAGCTAGGATACATATGTCATGACATAGCATTCCAATATATGTGTACGAGTAAGACCATGGCATCGATATGTGATTCTGATATATGTGTGTGAGTAAGACCCTGTCTGGGACAGTGGCATCGATATGTGGCTACATGTAAGACAACATCTGGGACGTTGGCATTGTACGATTTATGTGATTATTTGAGTGCCCTATCCAATTCCGAATGGTTCATCGGGCAAAGATAAGTTATGTTTGAATGTGTAAAATGAGCTATATGCCAGGTATGGATTAACTTGTTATCTATTCAAGGTAAGGTAAGTAAGCACCTTGGTTATTTGTTGCAAATCCTGTATGATGCAAATGAAGGATATATGTGTATGTGGTATGTGTATTCGCCTTTGTGGATGAGTAACATGTATATCACAAATAACTCTTAAATATGTGCATACATGATTAGGTATATGCGGTTACATAATTAATATAAGTAAATGAAGTATTATTTTGATACATGAGCTTATATACTTGAGTGTATATGGACTAAGTTTTATTATGACTATTTGACTTTGGAAGTTGATTAATAACTTGTTAAAGTGACCATGTGGATATTCGGCCAAGTTGGGAAAATGCCTATGAAAATGTTTTATTTATGGAATTCATAAATTTGAGGTTAAGAATGGTTATGTTAATGTAAATTGATTTAGTTTTAAATGAGTTAATTATATCATTGGATTGTTTATTTGCTTATGGCTTACTAAGTTATTATAGCTTACTTGTGTTTTCATGTTCATTCTATTTTATAGATTTTGGATTCAAGTTACAAGCTCGGGGATCGTCAACAAAGTCATTCACACTATCATCCGCCTGCAGTATTTTATAAGTTGCATTTTGGAACTATGGCATGTATAGGCTGGATCATATTTTGAAAATGCCAAATGTTGGTTGTGTATAAGCCATGCGAAAATGGCTAAACTTTTATTTCTAAATTTGGTTATGTTAAATTCGGTTTATGTTCACTTTGGTTTTATAGTTACGTGCATGTATGAATAATGTTTGTGTTAGGTACCACATGCCTTGAAAATGGTTTGCTTGTCATGTCTAAATTCGGTTTTATATGCTCTTGGTTGAATGTTCATTGAGCCTGATTATTGATAAATATTGTATATGCTTCATGGATAAATTTTGGTCGATTGATTGATATATATTTTATGTTAAATGTGATCTTTATTTTAAGTAAGTTGCATATATTATATATGTGTATCATTAATAGGTTCGGTTATGATACTATGTACTTGGTATATTAGTCAGTTTTGATGGAAATATGTAATGTAGTAATTAAAGTGATGGATGAACGTATGTTAGTTTAATTGATTTGGTTGGTAAGTGGTAGGTATTACATGTGTTGCATGATTATTTTGGTTGGTTGTTTTAGTATGTATTTAATGCTAAGTGTAATCTTTATTTTAGGGTAAGTTGCGCATTATATATATGCATTAATAGCATGTTCGGTTATGTTATATTATATTAAGTTGTATATGTGATTGCTTGTTAAATTATGTAATAAATTTTTAAATGGTTTTACTATGAGCTTGTGCAAGAGTTATTATTTATGTCCGAAAATGGTTAAATTAAAATGTTGTAATGTGCTTGAGCTCAGTGAACATGTTGCAACTCTTAGATGTTGGTGGTTTATTAAACTGTAAACATGACTTGCTATAAAGCTTAATTCAAAAATGCTTAGATACCTTATTTAAATTACATATTTTCGAATGGATGCAAATAAATTATATTAATATGAGATAAGAAATTCGCATTTACAAACAGGGAAATGTTGCAGGAATGAATGACAAGTATAATATGGAAGTTAGCTTCATATGTGGTACAACCTATATGTGTGCAAGATTTTTATAAAAAATTAGGTTAATATTCCATTAACGAAGTTGTTGATTTGTTATATGTTCTATTTATAAATATATGATCTGTTTAATTTATACTGAATCATGTTTTAAATATATTATCATGTGAACGATATGAATCTTATGATTTGATATTTGATATTGTCATGAGCATTAAAGTGTTTAATACATTTTGAATTGTAAAATGTAATGCATATTAGTATGAACTGTGATATGATCGGTAATGCCTTGTAACCCTAATCCGATGACGGATACGGGTTAGAGGTGTTACAATTATACACTTGGAAAACCTTGGCATAATCATTGCATGTTAACCTCATATCATTGGTTTAATGCGTGCTAAATGTCCCGTTTTGGTATTAAAGATTATTATGACACATATTACATCTTTCCCATAAGTCACATTTCATGCATACATCCATGATAAACCGCACCACCAAATCACATGAGACATTTAAACATAAACATGCTTCAATAGTAGGTTTACAACCTACATCAGCATGAGCCATATCTCATGGCTAATTACAAAAGAATAATCTCAAACACATAAGCCATAACATTGGCTAGTCAAATGACACATATAACAAAATGACCATAACCCTATACATGCCATTAAACAAAATAAAAGTATCTTTATACCAAAGCAGGACTAGTTGATAGTGTGTTGATTCTCCAACTGTCTTCCAATCTTCACGAGTCCACGAGCTCTGTAAGACGGGGAAAAAAAAAGGGGGTAAGCATTTATATGCTTAGTAACTTCGGATAACTAGAAGGTAAACTTACCGTAATTTAGCATACAACCCTATTAGGCAATATATATATCCACAAAGCATAAACAATTTTCCCTATCACATGCACTCAACCATTAGGTTAGTCTCATGTCAAGGCATTATAGTTTTAGTTTTAGATGAGTCATCAATTCTATATTTCCATTTCAGTTTCTCGTTTACATTTCCCGTTGAATTTCTTGAAAATCTCAATGGATAATTCATTTACCGTCAAGTCATACAAGTGACCATCTCAAGTATGCACTCTTGTGAACCTTACATCATACGGCGAGATTACCAGTCCAGGCTAAATCCTCCGTGATATAGTCTCATAGAGCAAAGTCAGGATTACCAGTCCAGGCTGAATCCTTTCCAACGACAGTTGCTCTCATAAGCTCGAATCTGAACTGCCAGTCCAGGCTAAATTCATACCTCAATAGGATAACCCATCAGGGCTAAATCTTTAATGCTTCCATATTCATTAGGAGGCTCGATCACTCAAGGAACACCCGTCTGGGCTAGATCCCTTCTATGTTGAGATCAACGGATTACCCGTCCGGGCTAAATCCTTTTCTACAACACATGCATGACCTCAAGTCATGTAAGCCGTACTTTATCCATTGGATTTTCCGTTTTCTATTTCAACCAGGACATTTATCACTTTTTCATTTATAATACCACATTTCATGTGTTATCATGCAATCAAGAACATTCATTTAAGTACATTAAGAGTTTACTTCGAGTTATATTAACTTACCTGGTAGTCGTTTAGGATTTGCGTTTCGGTTAATCTGAAACCTTCTGTTTTCCACGATCGACCTCCGGAATTGGTTCCTCGTGGTCTATATCAATAAAAATTTGATCATTACTATAACACATTATTCGTTTTAGGCCTAAAACTCATCCCGAACAAAATGACTATTTTACCCCTAACTTTTACAACATTTACAATTTAGTCCTAAAGCTCATATAATGAAATGCATGTAATTTATAGGTTACCCAAGCCTAGCTGAATATTTTTTATGCTTATAGCAACCCACAATTTCCTTCATTTCACATTCTTTTACCCATTTTTACAACTTTTACAAAATGGTCCTTTAGGCATGAAAAACTACCTAGTAAAAGTTATTTACCATCTTTTAAACTTTCATTTTCCTCCATTAATCATCAAAACATAAGCCTTTCATGCATAGGTAATTTTCTAAACATGAACTCTAACTTGAGATATGGGTAGAAATAGAAAGAGTATGCTTCAAGGACCTCAAAAACGTAAAGAACATAAAAAACGGGGCTAGGTTTGACTTACTATCAAGCTTGAAATGTTGAAAACCCTAGCTATGGAGAACATGCAAATTTCGGCACCTATGGAGAAGAAAATGGCTAATTTTTGCTTATTTTTTTCATTTTTATTTCATTTAATAGCCAAATGACCAAAATGCCCTTAAGCACTTTCTTCAAATTTTATCCATACATGCCAATTTTTGTCCAAAAACTTAGAAATTGGGCAAATTGCTCTTTAAGACCTTCTAATTAAAAATCTAAAGCAATTTCATACAAATTGCTTCTAAAACCCATGTTTTGCAACTTATTTAATTTGGTCTTTATTTTCCAATTGGACACATTATACTTAAAATATCTTCATGAAACATTACCACATGCATATTTCCATATCCTAAACCTTATAATGATAATAAAATAAATATTTTAAAGTCAAATTTGTGGTCCCAAAACCACTGTTCCGACTAGGCCCTATTTCGAGATGTTACATTTCTCCCTCCTTAGGGACTTTCATCCTCAAAAGTCTTACCGGAAAATAGGTTCGGGTATTGACTTCTCATGGTTTCTTCAAGTTCCCATGTGGCCTCTTCTACTCCGTGTCTATGCCATAACATTTTCACCAAGGCTATATTCTTATTCCTCAACTGTTTGACTTCCTGAGCCAAAATCTTAACCGGTTCTTCACCATAAGTCATGTACGGCCTAATCTCAGCATCCATCGATTAAATCACGTGGGAAGGATCTGATTGATATCTATGCAACATGAAAACATGAAATACATCATGAATCTTTTCCAATTCAAACGGCAATGCTAAACGGTAGGCTAATGGTCCAACTAGTTCAGTTATCTCATATGGTCCGATGAATCGCAGACTCAGTTTGCCTTTTTGGCCAAATCTCAATACCTTTTTCCATAGAGACACTTTCAAGAATACTTTATCTCCAACTTGGAATTCAATCTCCTTTCTTTTCAAATCAGCATATGACTTTTTTCTATCCGATGCCGCTTTTAGGCAATCACGAATCACTTTAACCTTTTTTTTAGTTTCCTTAACTAGATTGACACCATGAATCTGGCTTTCCTTGAGTTCTGTCCAATACAATGGAGTTCAGCACTTTCTGCCATACAAGGCTTCATAGGGTGCCATTTTCAAGCTCGTTTGAAAACTATTATTGTAGGCAAATTCTACCAATGGCAAGTATTTTTCTCAATTGCCATGAAATTCAAGGACGCAACATCGTAACATGTCCTCGAGAATCTGAATCATCCGCTCAGACTGACCATCAGTCTGAGGGTGGAATGTTGTACTAAAACTCAACTTCGTACTCAAGGCTTCTTGTAACTTCTTCCAAAATCTCAAAGTGAATCGCGGGTCTCTATCTGAAATAATCGATAACGGTACTTCGTGTAATCTCACAATCTCAGATACATACAAGTCGGCCAACTTGTCAAGTGAATAATCTGTCCGTACCGAAATGAAATGGGCCGACTTTGTCAACTTTTCAACCACAACCCAAACATCATCCTTCTTTTTCGGGGTTAACGGCAATCCAATCACGAAGTCCATGGCGATCCTGTCCCATTTTCATTCGTGAACCATTATAGTCTGTAATAAACCTGAAGGCACTCGGTGTTTAGCCTTGACCTGCTAACATATCAATCATTTTGACACAAATTCAGAGATATCTCTTTTCATACCATTCCACCATTACATGGTCTTTAAATCATTATACATCTTGGTACTTCCCGAGTGAATTGATAGATGACTATTATGTGCCTCTTGCAAAATTTTCCGAATAAGCCCCTCATCTTTGGGTACACAGACCCTATCTCAAAACATTAAGCAACCATTAGAATCAATTTGAAAATCTGATTCAACCCCCATTTCACATTGTGTCTTTTGACTTGCAAGTCACTATCATTGATCTGAGCTAAGCAATCCTCTTGGAGAAATGTCGCTTTGGCTCTTAACTACGCTAAAACTAAACCACCATCAGATAACACCAAACGCGTGTTCATGGCCCTTAGAGCAAACAAGGACTTTCTGCTCAATGCGTCGGCGACCACATTCGCCTTTCCCGGGTGGTAATCAATGATCAGCTCATAATCTTTAGTTAACTCTAACCATCTACGCTGTCTCAAATTCAATTCTCTTTGAGTCGTCAAGTACTTCAAGCTCTTGTGATCAGTGAGTATACGACAAGTCTCACCATATGAATGATGCCTCCAAATTTTCAATGCAAAGAAAATGGCGGCAAGCTCTAAGTCATGTGTCAAATAATTCTTCTCATGTGGCTTTAATTGCCTCGAAGCATAGGCTATCACTTTGCCTTCTTGCATTAATACGCAGCCCAGTCCATTCAAGGACGCATCACTGTAGACTACGAATTCTTTTCCCGGCTCAAGTTGTACTAGAACTGGAGCTTCCGTCAATAATATTTTCAATTTCTCAGAACTCTGTTGACATTTTTTTGACCACTCAAATTTAACATCTTTTTGCAGAAACCTCGGCAAGGAAGTTGTGATCGTAAAAAATCCTTCCATAAAACATAGATAGTAACCTACTAAACCCAAAAAGCTTCTAACCTCAGTTACATTCTTCGACGGCTTCCACTCGATGATAGTAGAAAATTTACTTGGATCAACTCAAATGCCTTCACCCGAAACAAGGTGACCCAAGAATCCTACTTCTCGGAGCCAAAACTCGCTCTTGCTAAAATTAACATACATCTACTTGTCCCGTAAAGTCTGTAAAACAGTTCTCAGATGTCTTGCATATTCAACTTTATCCTTAGAATAAATCAGGACATCATCAATAAATACAACCACAAATTTGTCTAAGTATAGCCAAAATATCCTATTCATCAAATCCATAAACACAGTCAGGGCATTCGTCAATCCGAAAGGCATTACAAGAAATTCGTAATGGCCATACCTTGTTCTAAAAGCGGTCTTAGATACGTTCGACTCTTTAACTCGTAACTGGTAGTAGCCGAACATTAGATCTATCTTCAAAAACACGGTGGCTCCCCTCAATTGAACAAACAATTCATCGATCCTTGGCAATGGATACTTATTCTTGATGGTTACCTTGTTAAGTTGTTGATAGTCTATACATTACCTCATCAAACCATCTTTCTTCTTTACAAATAATACAGGAGCACTCCAAGGTGAAAAGCTCGGTCTTGCAAAACCTTTATCCGTCAGTTCTTGCAACAGTGCCTTTAACTCTTTTAACTCAATTGGTGCCATCCTGTACGGAGAAATGGAAATAAGAGTAGTCCCTGGCATTAGCTCAATACCAAACTCGACTTCACTAATTGGAGGCAACCCAGGCAACTCCTCTGGAAACACATCCGGATACTCGTATACTATCGGTACCGATTCCAATCTCAACTCAGATTCTTTAGTATTCAATACAAAAGCAAGGTAGGCTTTATATCATTTTCTCATATACCTTTGAGCCATCATTGAGGTAATCACAACTGGCGGAGTATCTAACTCGCTTGAATCAATCCGGAGAATCTCACCATCTGAGCATTTCAATTCAATATACTTGCTACCACGATTAACAATTACATCATGCACAGCTAACCAATCCATGCCAAGTATTACATCAAATTCATCAAATGGCAATAACATAAGGTTAGCCGGAAAACAATGACCTTGAATCATCAAGGGACAATTCTTATAGACTTTATTAACTAGGACTGACTTACCTAGGGGATTTGACACCTTAATCACAAATTTCGTAGGTTCTACCGACATATCCATGCTGGACACCAATTTCATGCAAATGTATGAATAGGTTGATCCTGGATCAATTAAAGCAATGACACGAGTATTATAGATAGAAAATGTAAACGTGATGACATCGGGAGTAGAGGCTTCCTCTCGAGCACGTATTGCATAGGTTCTTGCCTGGGCTCGAGCCTCTATTTTTGTAGTAGCATCCCTGACAATAGTCTGACTACCACTAGCACTTTCAGGATGTCTCGGAGGTCTACCTCGAGAGATAGGAGCATTCTGCTGTAAAGCTAATTCAACCTCTTTATTAGATCGCTTTGGGCAGTCTCTGAAAAAATGGTCAGGAGACCCACATCTAAAACACGCACAACTCTTCGTTTGGCACTCCCTGAAGTGAAATTTGTTGCAGCTTTTACACTTCGGCTTTTGTTCATCTACACTTCCCACACTAGTTACCATAGGGGAAGAAGATTTCGGGTTATCTCACTTGGAGCTCCTCGCTTTACCCGAATATCCTACCAATGAAGTGTAGCGTTCTTGCTGACTTCTTGATTTCTTTGTGGAGAAGGAGTATGTTCTGCCGCTAGACCTCTTACTTGAAACTCGAGCTTCTCTCTTAGCTTGCTTTCTTTCATTATTTAACTCATCGGCCTTCTTGGCTCGAATAGCTAATGCAGCAAAGTCTCGTATCTCAAGGATCCCGATCAGTAACTTAATTTCTTCATTCAAGCCTTCCATGAAGCACTTACAGATTTCTATCTCTGATTGGACCCATTCCATCACATACTGACTTAACCTTACAAATTTCCTTTCGTACTCCGATACAGTCTTATTTCTTTGCTTGAGTTCTAGGAACTCTTTTCGTTTCGAGTCTAAAAACCTTTGACTGATGTATTTCTTTTTAAACTCAGCTTGGAAGAACTCCTACATAATGTCTTCCTTCGGTACCACTGAGGATACCGTCTTCCACTAATGGTATGCAGTATCTTTCAGAACAGATACTGTACCCTTCAAGCATTCCTCAGGTGTACATGACAATTCATCTAAGACTCGCACAGTATTCTCGAGCCACAACTCGGCTCGTTCAGCATTATCATCAACCTTAGCTCTAAACTTTTCAGCCCCATATTTTCTAAGCTTATCCACTGGGGCCTTACCAATTCCAATGGGTTCCATAACTTGTGGCACTTCTCCCTCAGGTCGAGTAGGGGGCAAAGGAGGCCGTGGTATATTGGGGCAGTTTCTCAGATAATCCCCAAACCATTCATCCATCATCTCGAAGAAGGCAACTCTTGTCTCTTCTCGGCCTTCAGACATAGGCCATCTACGATTACTAACAGTAGCTCGCTGAACAGAAGCTGGAGCATGGCTCTCAGCTCCCTCGGACTCATCTTCGGCTTGATTGGAAGACATTTACTATATTCAAATACAATTTAAAGGGTTAGAAGATGTCACACTATATAACTTGTATAATGGCACGTATAGCTATACTCGTTACGTGCTACCTTAGTCCTAGAATTGACTAAAATGTAGCTCTGATACCACTAAATGTAACGCCCCTTACCCATACCTAAGCTGGGACAAGGTACGAGGCGTTACCAGACACATACCCAGACACTTTCAGAAAATATTGGTTATAAAGTTTCATTCTAATTTAAAACCATTTCAATCAACATCTTGGTGTCCCTATTATGGGCCTACGAGACCCAAAGCATGCATAAAAAATGGCACAAGACTAAACTGAGAGCTAAAGAAATACTTAGGAAAATTCCTAGGTTTAAACCTCACATGCCTGTGTGGAGGCAATGCACACACCCGTGTGCTTTTGGACACACCCGTGTCATTTACCCGTGTGAAATTATTTGAATTTATTTTCCATTTCGAGCCTACAGGGATTTTCACACGGCCAAGCACACACCCGTGTCTCTGGCCCGTGTCCCTCACACGGCCAAGAATCGCCCATGTCATTGCCTCTGTCGAAGAACTTGGACATTCTGTTTATGACATCATCATTCATTTTGAGGCACACGGCTAGGGCACATCCTTGTGTGCTAGGCCGTGTCCTCCACACGGTTGAGACACACAGCCGTGTCTCTACCCGAGTTTTTACTACCATGCAAACTGACCTAAAATTTTTAAGTACAGGGGACACACGGCCAAGCAACACGCCCATGGGGTTAACTATGTGTCACACATGGTCAAGACACATGCCCCTATGCTTACCCGTGTGGACCTTTTTAGGGATATGTTACCAAGCCTTTGGTCACCCTTTTTCATCCATACACCCTTATAGACTTCAATGGTATTTAAAATGGCTTATTATACACTTGGAAAACCTTGGCATACTCATTGCATGTTAACCTCATATCATCGGTTTAGTGCATGCTAAATGTCCCGTTTTGGTATTAAAGATTCTTATGACACATATTACATCTTTCCCATATGATAAACCACACCACAAAATCACATGAGACATTTAAATATAAACATGCTTTAATAGTAGGTTTACAACCAACATCAACATGAGCCATATCTCATGGCTAATTACAAAAGAATAATCTTAAACTCATAAGCCATAACATTGGCTAGTCAAATGACACATATAACAAAATGACCATAACCCTATACATGCCATTAAACAAAATAAAAGTATCTTTATACCAAAGTAGGACTAGTTGATAGTGTGTTGATTCTCCAATCGTCTTACAATCTTCACGAGTCCACGAGCTTTGTAAGACGGGGAAAAAAAAGGGGTAAGCATTTATATGCTTAGTAAGTCTGGATAACTGGAAGGTAAACATACTGTAATTTAGCATACAACCCTATTCGGCAATATATATATCCACCAAGCATAAACAATTTTCCCTTTCACATGCACTCAACCATTAGGTTAGTCTCATGTCAAGGCATTATAGTTTTAGTTTTAGATGAGCTCATCAATTCTATATTTCCATTTTAGTTTCTCGTTCACATTTCCCGTTGAATTTCTCAAAAATCTCAATGGATAATTCATTTACCGTCAAGTCATATAAGTGACCATCTTGAGTATGCACTCCCGTGAACCTTACATCGTACGGCGGGATTACCAGTCTAGGCTAAATCCTCTGTGATATAGTCTCATAGAGTAATGTTAGAATTACCTGTCCAGGATAAATCCCTTCCAACGTCAATTGCTCTCATAAGCTCGAATCTGAACTACCGGTCCAGGCTAAATTCAGACCTCAATAAGATTACCCGTCCGGGCTAAATCCTTCATGCTTCCATATTCATCAGGAGGCTCGATCACTCAAGGAATACACGTCCGGGCTAGATCCTTTCTATGTTGGGATCAACAAATTACCTGTCCGGGCTAAATCCTTTTCTGCAACACATGCAGGATCTCAAGTCATGTAAGCTGTACTTTATCCATCGGATTTTTCATTTTCTATTTCAACCGGGGCATTTATCACTTTTTCAATTATAATATGACATTTCTTGTGTTATCATGTAATTAAGAACCTTCATTTAAGTACATTAAGAGTTTACTTTGAGTTATACGAACTTACTTGGTAGTCATTTCAGATTCACGTTTCGGTTAATCTGAAACCTTCCGTTTTCCACGATCGACCTCTGAAATTGGTTCCTCGAGGTCTATATCAACAAAAATTTGATCATTATTGTAACAAATTATTCGTTTTAGGTCTAAAACTCATCCTATGAAAAATGACTATTTTACCCTTAACCTTTCACAACATTTACAATTTAGTCCTAAAGGTCTTATGATAAAATGCATGTAATTTCTAGGTTACCCAAGCCTAGCCGAATATTTTTCATGCTTATAGCAACCCACAATTTCCTTCATTTCACATTCTTCTACCCATTTTTACAACTTTTACAAAATAGTCCTTTAGGCCATTTCCATGAAAAACTACATAGTAAAAGTTGTTTACCATCTTTTAAACTTTCATTTTCCTCTATAAATCATCAAAACATAAGAATTTCATGCATGGATAATTTTCTAAACATGAAGCCTATCTTGAGGTATGGGTAGAAATAGAATGAGTATTCTTCAATGATCTCAAAAACGTAAAGAACATAAAAAACGGGGCTAGGATTGACTTACTATCAAGCTTGAAATGTTGAAAACCCTAGCTATGGAGAACATGCAAATTTTGGCAGCTATGGAGAAGAAAATGGCTGATTTTTGCTTAATTTTTTTTCCTTTTTATTTCATTTAATAGCCAAATGACCAAAATGCCCTTAAGCCCTTTCTTCAAATTTTATCCATACATGCCCATTTTTGTCCAAAATCTTAGAAATTAGGAAAATTTCTCTTTAATACCTTATAATTAAAAATATAAAGCAATTTCATACAAATTGCTTCTAAAATCCAAGTTTTGCAACTTATTCAATTTGGTCCTTATTTTCCAATTAGACACCATATACTTAAAATTTCTTCATGAAACTTTACCACATGCATATTTCCATATCGTAGAGCTCATAATGATAATAAAATAAATATTTTAACTTTGAATTTGCTGTCCCAAAACCACAGTTTCGACTTGGCCCTATTTCGGGATGTTACAGTCCAAATAGAGATCGTGGGAAATAATACTCAAGTCCTAAGACTCGAGCTACATCAGTATCGAGTGTTGGAAACATGAGAAACAATAAATTCAAGTTTCAACTGTAACACCCCTAACTCGTATCCATCGCCGGAATAGGGTTACGGAGTAATACCAAAGTTTACAGAATAATGATAGATAATTCATGTTAAATACTGTTCATTTCTAAAACTAGTCATATTGTTCCTTGAATAGACCCTCGAGGCCCATTATAAAAGTTGGAATCAAGTCAGCACTAATTCAGGAACTTAGGAAATTTTTCGCAAAATTTCATAATTTTTTTCATATACAAGGGTCATACTCCCGTGTGGATAGGCTGTGTGGCTCACACGGCCAAGCGACACACCCATGTCCTAAGCCGTGTGGTGTATGAAATAGGTCACGCGATCGTGTCCCTAACCCGTGTAACTCTTTGACTTGCAAAACATTAAAGTTCAAGTTTCACATGGACAAGACACACGTCCGTGTTCTAGGCTGTGTAGCACACACGGCTGAGACACATGCCCGTGTCTCTACCTGTGTGCTCAATTCTGAGCATTCTATTTTTCAAATTTAAGATGTAGGCGTCACACGGCCAAACCACACGCCTATGTGCCAAGTCATGTGTCACACACGGTTAAGACACATGCCCATATGGACAAAATAAAGTTGTTTTCTAGCTTTATTTCTCACCCAAACTTTGTCAATGACCTACACAAAAACTTTCATTCATATACCAAACAATTCAAGCATCATAACTAAGTTAATTCTAACATCTAACGTAGTACATCATTACATACATTCATGTTTATAATCTTACCCTTTTTTTTTGAATATGCATGTTAACATAATTTAATCAACTACACTAAACACATGGATATTCATCATGGTATAACCTTATAATTTTACCAAAAAAAATCTTTACTAGCCATTCCAATGGTTAGATTACAATTAACCATTTAAATTTACTTTCTTTTTTGGCCAATTAACCTATACATGCCATTATAACCATTGTAACGCCCTAAAAATCCTGAACTTTCTTTTTTTCGGTTTTGATAAAAAAGTGTGCTTAATATTCCTAGTCAAGTGTTATTTATGTTATAATAGGCCTTGGTTAAGTTTTGAGTTCGAACTTTGGGGTGAAAGAAATTATAGTTTAATAACTTAAAAGAACCTTGTTGGCAAGTAGTTTAGTTTTTAAATAAATGAAGGAGGAATTGGACATAAGGAGCCTAGTGGTGGAGTGGCAAGTAGCGTCACATGTGGGGTTTAGAGGTGGCGTCACATGCATGGCAAGGAGGTTTGGGGTTCGAATCCCTCCTTACTTAAAAGAAGGATTTATTTTTGCTCAATGAATGGCCAGTGGTGGCATTGGATGTTAACTCTGAAGGGAGTGGTCAGAGGAAGAATTTAAGGAAGGCATTAAGGAGTTATCAGGGAGAAAAGTTAGGAGATGAGGGGCATAGAGAAGTGGAGCCGAATTGAAAATTAGGGGATAGGTAAATTCGGCTATAGTATATATAGGTACTGATTTTGGGGATTCTAGGGTAATGCCGAAATTGCTTCTCTTCCTTTAGTCGAATTCCTCATTTTTTGTGTTTTCAGAACACTTTTTCTCTCAAGTGCTCAGAAGCCGAATTCCTTGTTCCTTGCTTGTCGATTTTTCATTCTTTCTCTACTCAAATTCTTTTTTGATTCACCTTTGGTTTTAGCCGGTTCCTTCTTCTCTTCTTCTTATTTGTGCTGAATAACCCCTTTCACCATACAAATCTCAAAAGCCGAGTACCTCTTTGGCTGAAGACCCTCTGTGCTGCCACTACTCCCTTTACTTCAGTCGATCCTTGTGTAAGTGCTTTGCTCTTTCAGTCAGTTTTCCTAGTACCGATTTCTTCTCTCTCACACTCTTTCTAAATCAGTTTGGTAGGGGATTAGTATCGAACCTCAGAGTTCAGATCTCTGTTGAATTGCTCCTTAGGCATTTTAGAGTTTTGGGTAAGTATTCCTCTTTTATTGGTTAAGGTTGGCCGAATGGTCATGGGTGATTTAAGAGTGACTTAAGATGATTGCGAGTAACTTGTTGTTTAGTTCTTAATGATTAAGATTGATGCAGATTTAAGAAATACTCGTAATTAGTGATCAAGGAAGGGCTGTTAAGGCTTGTCGTTCAAGGTAAGGCAAAGGTGAGATTTTTTGTTTTTGGTGATCGTATTTGATAAGTGTGTGATTAATTGTTGAGTGACATCGTTTGTAGGTTTGTAGCTAAGGAGATCGCAACATGTTTTAGTACCAGGTGTGTACATACACTGCACACACAGTAGACTAGTAAATCCTGAAATGTTGAAAAGCCAAAATGCCGAACAGCTGAAAGTTTGGCTACGGTAGTCTTGCGAGTGCGCGAACACTCGTAAGGGGGGACCGATACTTTATCATAGGCCTCTTGAGCGATCTCATGGTCTTGGGTCGTGTTTCGACCAACCGGGCCATAATGGGCTAGATGGGCCTGATGGGTGGTGGTCCCATGATAGGCATAATTGACGACTTGATGCTAAGTGTTGTAATAGTCATGTTGGTTGAATGGCCTGGAACTGATTTGGGCCTGATAGGCCATATGAATATGATTGGGCCTAATGAGCCATATGAATGTGATGGGCTTGATGGGCTAAATGAATAGGTGTGGATCTGTTAGTGTTTAGTAAGGGGCTGTGGACCTAGTTTTTGGGTAACTACTCAATTAGACATAAAACTTAAATAATTAATTAATTGTGACCGTGGACAAGTCATAAGGTTAAGGTGTGGCAATGGGTATATGCATGTCTAGGATTGGATCTAGGGAGAGCTTGGTACTTAAGCGGTCTAATTAACCCACCTCCTCTTCTCTGGAATCCTACCTGGTGATTAGTATCTATTCACTTTAGCTAATAAGGACTTGTTAACGGGACAAGGTAAGTAATAAATCCATCATAAGGAGAAAGTATCGAAATGCCCCTAAGAGAAAAAATGAATAAAATACCCCTATATGTTGAATGTAAGATTTATGGATGATACATGTATATCTGCTGCATTCACATGATATTCTGTTTAGGTTGCATATGGGTTGGGAATTATGGAACGAAGTCTATGAGGATTGCTTGGTTGCTTAACGACCGTTGATCCACCGGTGGCTTTTTAAGCCCAATATATGATTAGCAACTTTGCTGCAACGTTAGGTAATACCGCAATCGGGCTACCATTGTAGTGTATCAGATGGGTGGGTCGATATTTATATCCCCACATGGAGTGTGTCGGGGGATGGAGATGGTGTGTAGCGGTTGGATGGGTGGGGTTCGTGCATATTTGATTGCTTTACATCTGTGCTGATATTGAGTTGGGCTCAGGCCCAAAAAGACTTGCTATTGCATGCTTTTCTATTTGCCGAGGGGTGTACACACGGAGTTTTCAAAAACTCACCCCCTTTTTATTTTTCTCAAGTGATCCTCAGCAGGTGGTTCGACGGTTGGAGGGACTCCGAGGTGTCCAGCTAGCAAGACGACTTGGACTTGTTTTCTTAAGCCTATAATTTCTAGTATTTAAAGTTATTGCAGTTCGAATTGTAATAAGGCCTATTCACTAGATATTATTTCAAACTAGGATTATTATTATTTTTTGGCTTATTACTTGCTAGAAGTAGAACATATTTTTCCTAAACCATAACTGTTTTTAAATACTACGTTTCTGCAACTCAATTTTTTTAAAATGACAAGCTTTCATAGATCATCCGTCTTCAATAAAGCTTCCGCAACTGAAAAGAGATTTTCCAAAGTAATCATTGTCATACAAGAAGGAATAGTTTTTTTAAATACACCTCGCTTTGAAAGCAACAAATACAAGCTGGGATTTTACTCAAGGTTTTTATTTTAAAGAAGGGTTTTCAATGGAAAATAAGGTTTTCAAAAAACACTTGAATGTGACAGGCCAGATTCAGCCATAACGTTCGGGCTGGGTTTAACGTGTTACATTTAGTGGTATCAGAGCCAAGTTACAAACCTCAGGCAGTGAAGTAAGACTTATTATTTGGGTTTTTTTAAAAAAAAATTGGATCACAATATTTTGGGAAAAAATCTTATTGTGCGGCACACCGAGTCTCCGATGTCGAACCAAGTTCTTTTATTATTAAGCTTGTTTAATTTGATATACTATAGATAATTAGTGGGCTACTTTAGATGATTATACTGAGGCTTTTAGTTGGAGTGAAACTGAAGCCCGTAGGACCTTGAGATTGTAGAGGATTTACGATAACAACTTTCTTTTTACTACTATCATAAAACATCGGCTTAATTAATTGAAACTAACTAAAAATTCATAAAATTTCTAATCCAGATAATATGTGAAACAATTATGAGTGTTAGAAGAGGTGCAAGAGGTTGTGGCCGAGGCCGCGAAAGTGTTAGGGCTGAATCCTCAGCATCGGGCCATATACCCAATGTTGGAGTAGGAGAGGCTCCGACCTCACCCGTGGTTGAGACTGAACCTTTGGGTGATTTGTTTGAAATTACTGTGAATGAAATTACTGTGATAAGTCCGTTAGGTCAGTCAATGGGAGTGAATAAGTTATTTAGGGAGGTACCCTTAGTAGTCCAAGGGGTTACCTTTTTAGCGGATTTGATGGAACTGCCATTTAGCGAGTTTGATTTAATCTTGGGTATAGATTGGCTGGTGAAACACCGAGCAACCTTGGATTACACTGTAAAGCGAATGATGTTAGGAACGGTGGAGGATAAGGAAGTGGTGGTGATTGGTGAACGTCGAAATTATCTGTCGAATGTGATTTCGGCATTAAGAGCTGAGAAGTTGGTACGAAAGGGATGCGAAGCCCATTTGGCTTATATTAGCGATACAGAGGCTAAGATCCCTACTGTTAAGGAGTCGAGAATAGTTAGAAAAATTTCTGATGTTTTCCCAATGAGCTGCCAGGGTTGCCGCCCAACAGAGAAGTAGAATTTGGAATCGAGTTGTTACCTAGTACAGCTCAGGTGTCCATCGCCACTTATCGAATGCCATCGAAGGAGTTGGTGGAACTTAAGGCACAGATTCAAGAATTGTTGGATCGAGGATTCAAATGACCAAGTGTGTCTCTGTGGGGAGCACCGGTGTTATTTGTAGAGAAGAAAGATAGGACGTTGCGAATGTGCATCGACTACCGACAGTTGAACAAGTTAACTGTTAAAAACAATTTAGGGGAGCTTCTGTTTTCTCGAAGATTGATCTGCATTCGGGGTATCACCAATTGAGGGTTAAGGAGGCGGATGTTTATAAGATAGCTTTCAGAACTCATTATGGGAACTAGGAGTTCTTGGAGATTACATTCGGGCTGACGAACGCATCTGCTACTTTCATGGATCTCATGAATCTGGTCTTCCAACCCCACCTGGATCGGTTCGCGGTGGTTTTAATAGATGACATCTTAGTGTACTCAAGAAATAAGGATGAGCATGATGCACACTTAAGGATTGTGTTGCCGATTTTGAAGGAGAAGCAGTTGTATGCCAAATTCAGTAAGTGCGAATTTTGGCTAAGGGAGGTTACTTTTCTAGGACATGTGGTGTCAGCTGAGGAGATTAAGGTGGATCCCTGGAAAATTGAAGCAGTGTTAGACTGGAAAACACCTAAGTCAGTGTCGAAAATCTGAAGTTTTCTAGACTTGACAGGGTACTATAGGCAGTCTTTTGAGGGATTTTCATTAATTGTTGCACCTTTAACTAAGTTGTTGAGGAAGGCGGTACCGTTTGATTGGACGGACAAGCAGCAAGAGAGTTTTAGAAAGCTTAAGAAAGTTTTAACTGAGGCCCCGGTGTTGATACAGCCAGAGCCTGGAAAGGAGTTTACAGTTTATAGTGACGCGTCGCATGTGGGCTTGGGCTGTGTATTGATGCAGAAAGGAAAGGTGGTTATGTATGCATCATGTCAACTTAAGACTCACGAGGTGAATTACCCAACCCATGACTTGAAGCCAGCTGCAGTGGTTTTCACGCTAAAGATATGGAGGTATTACTTATACAGAGAGAAGTGCATAATTTATTCGAACCATAAGAGTTTGAAGTACCTCCTTACCCAAAAGGAGAAAAATCTTAGGTAGCGTAGGTGGGTGGAATTATTGAAGGATTATGATTCTACAATTGAATACCACATTGGAATAGCAAATATGGTAGCCGTCGCATTGAGTCGTAGGGTTAAGTCAAACTTGAGGGCTATGCTCGCCCGTTTAAGCTTGTTGGATGATGGTAGCTTGTTGGCTGAGCTTCAAGTAAAGCCAGTGTGGGTCGAGCAGATAAAGAGTAAGCAGTTAGTGGATGAGACTCTGGGTGCTCGTTTTAGACAAGTAGAAAATGAGGAGACATCAGACTTTGGGATAAATAGTGAAGGAGTGTTGTGTTTCCGTAGGAGAATATGTATACCAAAGGACGATGATCTAAGACAGTCTATTTTGCGAGAAACACATAGCAGTCTCTATGCTATGCATCCTGGCGGAAGTAAGATGTATAAGATTTTGTGTGAGCTATATTGGTGGCTTGGACTTAAGCGCGAGGTTATGGAGTTTGTAAGTAAATGCTTGATTTGTCAAAAGGTGAAGGTGGAACATCAGTTGCCCTCAGGATTGCTTCAGCCAGTAAAGATTCCACTTTGAAAGTGGGAAAGGATTACTATGGACTTTGTTAGTGGGATACCCTTGACGCTTACTAAGAAAGACTCGATATGGGTTATAGTGGATCGGATAACCAAGTCTGCCCATTTTGTACCAGTCCGCACCGATTACTTGTTATAAAAGCTGGCTAGGTTGTATGTGGTGGAGATTGTAAGATTGTATGGAGTGCGAGTTTCCATAATATCTGATAGGGACTCACGCTTCACTTCACAATTTTGGAAGAAGCTGCACGAGGTGTTGGGTACTAGGTTGAACTTCAGTACGGCATTCCACCCTCAAATTGATGGACAGTTGAAAAGGGTGATCCAAGTTTTGGAAGATATGTTGAGGGGATGTGTAATTGAGTTTCGAGATAGCTAGGAAGACTTTTTGCCATTAGCCGAATTTGCGTACAATAATAGTTATCAATCAAGTACTGGGATGGCTCCATATGAAGCACTGTATAGGTGGAGGTGTCGAAATCCAACATGTTAGATAGAATTGGGCAAATAAAGAGTTTTGGGCCTTAAGTTAGTAGCAGATACTAAGGGTAAGGTAAAATTGATTCGGGATCGGTTGAAGGAGGCCTCGGATAGGCAGAAGTTGTAACACCCCAAACTCGGCCCACACGCTATGGTCGAATCTGATGTGTCACATTGAAGTGTTTTAGCGAAAACCGTATTTTCATTGAAAACCCTTCTTAAAATAAAAGAAACCTTAATTAACTAAAAAAACACCTTCAGTTACAAAAGTCTTGTTTAAAACATTTGATAAAAAAAACTTAGTTGCGGAAACGTAGAAAACATACTATAATTTAAGAAATCCATGTTCAACTTTTCACAATTACATTGAAAATAATAATAATTCAAGTAATAAAAACACAATGAAAAGCTTATTACAATTTGGTCTGGAACATACTTAAAAAGAAGTAAAAACTTAAATGCTTTTAAAAAAAACATCCCAAGTCCAAATCATCTTGCTAGCTGGCCACCTAGAGTCCCTCCAAACATCGAACCTTCTACTGAGCATCACCTGAAAATAAATTAAAAGAGGGGGTTGAGTTTTTGCAAACTCAGTGTGTACAACCCTCGAAGAAAACAAGCATTCAAAAAACATATCATTCATCATTCATCATTCATGCAATGTAATCCCATCCAATTATCCATCCGCTACACACCGGCTCCGTCCCCCGTCTCACCATGTAGGGATATAAATATCGACCCACCCAACCCATACACCATGGTAGCCCGATTGCGAAACTACCTTCATTTACATATTGGGCTTTAAAAGCCATCGGTGGATCCATGGTTGTCCAGCAACCATGCGATCCTCATATAGTTCCTCCATTCCATAATTCCCAACCCATATGCAACCTAAGCAGAATATTACATGTATGCATGTCGCATCCACAAAACTTACATTCAACACCTAGGGGTATTTTGGTCATTTTTTCCCTTAGAGGCATTTCGATAATTTTCCTTTAATTATGGTGTTCACTTATCTTGGCCCATTAACAAGTCCCGTGAGCTAAAATGAATGAATACTATGCACCAGGTAGGATTCCAGAAAAGAGGAGGTGGGTCATTAAGACTGCTTAAGTACCAAGCTCTCCCTAGATCCAATCTTAGACATGCATATACCTGTTGCCACACCTTAACCCTTTGACTTGTCCACGGTCGCAATATATTAATTAAGTCTTATGTGGATATCAAATATTAGGCCCAAAACCCCTTACAAAGCCCAAACAAATTCACATACATGTATCTGGCCCATTAAGCCCAATCATATTCATATGGCCCATTAGGCCCAAATTACCTGTATATGGCCCATTAAGCCTAAATCACATTTATATGGCCCGTTAGGCCCAGTCACATTCATACTCATACTCACATACAAATTTCTATAGTAAAGCATTACAATTCAGTTTTTGCCTATTATTGGCCTAACAGCCCATTAGGACCATTTAGCCCATTCCGGCCCATATGGCCAAATCACAACCCAAGTCCACGGAATCGCCTGTGGGCCTCAGGCAACCTATTGGTTTCCCCCTTATGAGTGTTCGCGCACTCGCAAGACTACCGTAGCCAAACTTTTGGCTTTTCGACATTTCGAATTTTCAACTTTTTGGCTTTTACCGATTCATTGTGTGTGTGCAGTGTATGTACACACCTGGTAAGCAAGCGTGATGCGATCTCCTTAGCCCAAACCTACAATCGATATCACTCAAAGATTAATCACACGTACTTATCGATTACTTTACCAAAAGCCAGAATCTCACCTTAACCTTACCTGAACGCCAAGCCTTTACTAGCTTTTACTTTGATCACTAAACACGCGTATTTCTCAGATCTGAAGAGCAAATCGGCAGGAATCCAAAATCGAGATCTGACACTAATTCCCTACCAAAGACGATTAGAAAGAAGTGAGGGACCGAATACTCGATACTTATCAAAAACTGATTGGGAGAGTGAACACTTACACTAGAATCGACTGGGTGGAAAGAGTAGTGGCAGCACCAAGGGCATTCGGCCAAAGGATATTCGGCTCTTAGAGATTTTAATGGAAACAATTGATTACTCGGCACCAAAGAAGAGAGGAAGAAGAATCGGCTAAAGCAAAGAAAATATTAAGTAGAGGAGAAATAGAATTCGGCACAAGGAAGAAGAAAAAGAAAAGAAGGCAGAGAGTTTTCGACTTTTAGAGAAAAGAGTTTCTGGCAACAGGGTGGAGGAAATTCGGCATTAGTTTCATACCTTAGCATTCGGTACCTATTTATAAGCCTTATAGCTGAATTTTCCCATGCCCAATTCCCCATTCGGTTCCATCACTTCTTCCTTCTCATCTCCTCGTTTTTCTCCCTAATAACCCTTTAATCCCTTCCTCAATTTTCTCTCCTGAACACTTCCCTTGGAGTCCACTTCCACGCCACTTCCATCCTTCTAGAATGCTAAAATTAAACTTTTAAAAACACTAAGCTAGGATTCGAACCTTGGACCTCCTTGCTAGCTATTAACGCCACCTCCCTACACCTTAAGTGGCGTCACTTAGCAACTCCTCCACAGGGCTTTTTGATGCTATTTTCCCCTAACTTTATTTGAAAGCCCAACTACTTTCCAACCCTGATTCTTTTAATAATTATAATTTCATTTACCCCTAAGTTTGAATTAAGACCTACTATAATTATCACTGGCCAGAAATATAAAACAGAATTTTTATCAAAATCGAAAATAAAGAAAGTTAAAAATTTCGGGATTTTTTGGTTTCGAGATTTTTGGGGCGTTACAACTCTACCCCCTAAAAGAAATTTCGTCCTCAAAATTTACCTTGTTCAAATAGTTGAGGATATTAACATCGCATCACTTCTTCAAGTTCCCAAGTAGCCTCCTCAACCTTGTGATTCGGCCAAAGTACCTTGACCAATGGAACGGACTTCCTTCTCAGTACTTTGACATCTCGACCAATTATTTGTATGGGCTCTTCCTCGAAATTCAGGTCTGGCCTAACATCAAATTCTTCTACCGCCACGACATGTGAAGGATCTGAGCTATACCGTCTTAGCATGGAAACATGAAACACATCGTGGATCTGGCTTAATTCAAGAGGTAACTCCAGCTGATAAGCGACTAACCCAATCCGTCTTACCACCCGATATGGCCCAATGAACCTTGGGCTTAGCTTCCCCTTTTGTCCAAACCTTAACACTTTCTTCCACAAAGAGACCTTCAAAAAAACTAAGTCTCCTACTACATACTCTATTTCTCGACGCTTAAGGTCAGCATACGACTTCTGCCTGTTTGAGGCCTCCTTCAAACGATCCCGAATCAATTTTACCTTATCCTTAGTATCGGCTACTAACTCAGGGCCCAAAACTCTCCGTTCACCTAACTTCGTCCAACATGTTGGAGTTCGACACCTTTGCCCATACAGTGCTTCATACGGAGCCATCCCAATGCTTTCTTGGTAGCTATTATTGTATGCAAATTTGGCTAACGGTAAATAGTCCTCCCAACTACCTCGGAACTCAATCACACATCCCCTCAACATATTTTCCAACACTTGGATCACCCTTTCCGACTATCCATCAGTTTGAGGGTGGAAAGCCGTACTGAAATTCAACCTAGTACCCAATGCCTCATGCAGCTTCTTCCAAAATCGTAAAGTGAAACACGGGTCCCTATCAGATATTATGGAAACTGGCACTCCATGCAATCTTACAATCTCCGCCACAAGCAGCCTAGCTAGCTTTTGCAACAAGTAATCGGTGCGAACCGGTACAAAATGGGCAGACTTGGTTAAACGATCCACTATAACTCATATCGAGTCTTTCTTAGTAGGTGTCAAGGGTAGCCCACTAACGAAGCCCATAGTGATCCTTTCCCACTTCCAGAGTGGAATTTTCACTGGTTGAAGCAATCCCGAAGGCAACTAATATTCCGCTTTCACCTTTTGACAAACAAAGCATTTACCTACGAACTCCATAACCTCACGCTTAAGTCTAGGCCACCAATAAAGCTCACACAAATTTCGATACATCTTGTTTCCGCCAGGGTGTATTGTATAGAGACCACTATGTGCTTCCCGTAGAACAGACTGCCTTAGATCATCGTCTTTTGGTATACACATTCTCCCACGAAAACACAATACTCCTTCACCATTTATCCCCAAGTCTGATGTCTCCTCACTCTCCACTTGTTTAAAGCGAGCATTCAAAGTCTCATCTACTGATTGCTTACTCCTTATCTGCTTGACCCACACCAGCTTTACTTGAAGCTCGACTAACAAGCTACCATCATCCAACAAGCTTAAATGGGCGAGCATAGCTCTCAAGTTTGACCTAGCCCTACGACTCAATGCATCAGCTACCACATTCACTTTGCCAGGGTGGTATTCAATCGTACAATCATAATCCATCAATGACTCCACCCACCTACGTTGCCTAAGGTTTAGCTCCTTTTGAGTAAGGAGGTACTTCAAACTCTTGTGGTCCGAATAGATTATGCACTTCTCCCCGTATAAGTAATGCCTCCATATTTTGAGCACGAACACCACCACAGCTAGCTCCAAATCATGGGTTGGGTAATTCACCTCGTGAGTCTTAAGTTGTCGTGACGCATATGCAACCACCTTTCCTTCTTGCATCAATACGCAACCTAAGCCTACATGCGACGCGTCACTATAAACCGTAAACTCCTTCCCAAGCACTGGCTGAATCAACACAGGAGCCTCAGTTAAAACTTTCTTAAGCTTTCCAAAGCTGTCTTGCTGCTTGTCCGTCCAAACAAATGATACTCCTTTCCTCAACAACATAGTTAAGGGTGCAACAATTACGGAAAAGCCATCAACAAACCGCTTATAGTATCCTGCCAAGCCCAAAAAATTTCAGATTTCTGATATCGTCTTGGGTGTTTTTCAGTCTAACACCACTTCAATTTTTCAAGGATCCACCTTAATCCCCTCGGCTAACACCACATGTCCTAGAAAAGTAACCTCCCTTAGCCAAAATTCACACTTATTGAATTGGCATACAGTTGTTTCTCCCTCAAATTCTGCAACACAATCCTTAAGTGTGCATCATGCTCATCCTCATCTTTTGAGTATACCAAAATGTCATCTATAAAGACTACCACGAACAGATCCAAGTAGGGTTGGAAAACCCGATTCATGAGATCCATGAAAGCGGCAGGTGCGTTCATCAGCTCGAATGGCATCACCAAGAACTCGTAGTGCCCATAACGAGTTTTGAAAGCTGTCTTATGAACATCTGCCTCCTTAACCCTTAGTTGGTGATATCCCGAATGCAGGTCAATCTTCGAGAACACTAAAGCTCCCCTAAACTGATTAAAAAGATCATCGATTCTTGGAAAAGGGTACATGTTCTTAATAGTTAACTTGTTTAACTGTCGATAATCGATGCACATTCGTAAGGTTCCATCCTTCTTCTTCACGAATACACTGGTGCTCCCCATAGGGACACACTTGGTCGTATGAACCCTCGATCGATCAATTCCTAAATTTGTGCCTTAAGTTCCATCAACTCCTTTGGTGTCATCCGATAAGAAGCGATAGACACCGGTGTCGTCCCAAGTAACAAATCGATTCCAAATTCTACTTCTCTACTAGGTGGCAACCCAGGCAGCTCCTCGGGAAAGACATCCGAAAATTCCCTAACTGCTCTCAACTCCTTAATAGTAAGGCTCTTAGCCTCCGTATCACTAATATAAGCCAAAAAGGCTTCGCATCCTTTTCGTACTAACTTCTCAGCCCTTAACGCTAAAATCACGTTCGACAGATAGTTCCGGCGTTCACCAATCACCACTACTTCCTTATCCTCTGCCGTTCTTAACACCATCTGCTTTGCAGCACAATCTAAAGTGGGTGCTTCACTAGCCAATCATACCTAAGATTAAGTCAAATTCGCTAAGCGACAGTTCCATCAAATCCGCTAAAAAGGTAACCCCTTGGACTACTAAGGGTACCTCCCTAAACATCTTATTCACTCCTACCAACTACCCTAACAGACTTATTACAGTCATCTCATTTACAATAATCTGAAACATATCACCCAAAGACTTAGTCTTATTGCATGCAACATATGAATGCGTTGATCTAATATCAATCAAAGCTATGTAAGATAACTCATATATAAAGAACATACCCGTTATCACATCTGGGGCATCCCCGCCTTCTTGATGACGAGCAGCATAAACCAAAGCTGGCTGTCTCGCCTCAGCATGGCCCGCACTTCTGTCTGGTGCTCCGCATCCACATCCATTACCGTTACCGCTCCTGGCCTATCCACGACCCATTGGTAGCAACTATCTACCCCTTGGTGGCTGAGCACCTCCTTGAACCACTACTGGCTCTCGACCTAGAGTTCGAGGGCAATCCTTGATCCTATGCTCCATAGACCCACAAGTGAAACAAGCTCCCATTCTCTTCTAACACTCGCCTCCATGCCTTCTCCCACAATCAGCACAAGGTGGCACCCCTGGATTAGCAACAAGGAGCCCTGCTCTAACTGGCTTATTATTTCTGGCCCTAGCCCTAGGCCTCTGTCCAACACCCGGACTCTCAGCCTCCCTCTTATTCTTACCCCTTTCTTTCTCCCGATTTAGGCGTTCAGTGCGGTTTATCTCCTCTGCTATCTTTGCCTTCTCCACCAACTCCGAGAAAACTTGTTCCCTTTGTGGAGCTATCAGCACCTTGAGACTATCTCTAAGTCCATCCTCAAACCTAACGCAACGCTCATACTCTGTTGCCACCATTACTCTTACATACCTACTAAGGCGTAGAAACTCCGCCTCATATTCTGCCACCGATTTATTGCCTTGGGTCAAGTTCAGGAACTCCTTCCTCCTCGGATCCACATAGCTTGCACCCACATACTTCCCTTGGAATGCATCTTTGAAAAACTCCCAGGTGACCCGCTCCGGTTGGGTGCCCTCTTTCACTGTCAACCACCATTGGTAGGCTTCCTCCCTAAGCAATGACACTGCCCCTTTCAATTTTTGCTCAAGTGAGCAGTCCAAACCCTCCATTATCCTTTCATTGGCCTCCAACCAATATTCCGCCACATTAGGAGCCACGCCAGCCACGCCATTAAAGATCTTAGCCCTGTTCGATCGAATTTGTTCTGGAATGGACCCTCAATTTTCGTTGCCATTATTGGGCCCAGTGACCCTTTCCAAAATCTTTAACATTGCCTGCGACAATGCATCTTCTCCCGCAGCCCTATCATACGGTCCATTCCCAGCCACCGATGAGGCCAGAGTCTCTTCTACTCCAACATCGGGCATATGGCCAAATGCCAACGATTCAGCCTTAACACTTCCGCGGGCTCGGCCACGGCCTCCTACACCTCTTCTAGCACTTATCGTCGTTTCTCGTATTATCTGGATTAGAAATTTTATGAATTTTTAATTAGTTTAATAATTACACTGATGTTTTATAAAGATATTTAATAAAAGATCATTTTTGAAAATCATCTACAGTTTTCAATTCCTACGTGCTTTAGTTCCATTCTAACCATCATCTAAAGTAGCTCTCTAACTATCTACTGTATAACAATTTAAACAAACTTAAAAATAAAAGCACTTACTTGGTTCGGCGTCGGAGACTCGGTGTGTCGCTCAGCAAGATTTCTCTTTTTCCAAAGCATCGCGATCCAAAATATTTTTAAAATCTAAAAAAAAGTCAAATAATAATAAGGCCCACTTCATAGCCCGAATTTTGCAACTCGGGCTCTGATACTACTAAATGTAACACCCTAAACCCAGCCAAAATGCTATGGCCGAATCTGGTGTGTCACATTGAAATGTTTTAGCGAAAACCGTATTTTCATTGAAAACCCTTCTTAAAATAAAAGAAACCTTAATTAACTAAAAAAAACACCTTCAGTTATGAAAGCCTTGCTTAAAACATTTGATAAAAAAACTTAGTTGCGAAAACGCAGAAAACATACTATAATTTAAGAAATCCATGTTCAACTTCTCGCAATTACGTTGAAAATAATAATAATTTCAGTAATAATAACACAATGAAAACCTTATTACAATCTGGTCTGGAACATAATTAAAAAGAAGTAAAAACTTAAATGCTTTTAAAAAAATCCCAAGTCCAAATCATCTTGCTAGCTGGCCACCCAGAGTCCCTCCAAACATTGAACCTTCTACTGAGCATCACTTGAAAATAAATTAAAAGAGGGGGGTGAGTTTTCGCAAACTCAGTGTATACAACCCTCGAAGAAAATAAGCATTCAACAAATAATCATTCATTGTTCAACATTCATACAATGCAATCCCATCCAATTATCCATCCGCTACACACTAGCTCCGTCCCCGTCACACCATGTGGGGATATAAATATCGACCGACCCAACCCACACACCATGGTAGCCCAGTTGCGGAACAACCTTCATTTACATATTGGACTTTCAAAGCCATCGGTGGATCCACGATTGTCAAGCAACCATGCGATCCTCATATACTTCCTCCGTTCCATAATTCCCAACCCATATGCAACCTATGCAGAATATTATATGTATGCATGTCGCATCCACAAAACTTATATTCAACACCTAGGGGTATTTTGGTCATTTTCACCCTTAGGGGCATTTCGATAATTTTCCCTTAATAACGGTTTTCACTTATCTTGGCCCGTTAACAAGTCCTGTGAGCTAAGATGAATGAATACTTTGCACCAAGTAGGATTCCAGAAAAGAGGAGGTGGGTCATTGAGACCGCTTAAGTACAAAGCTCTCCCTAGATCCAATCCTAGACATGCATATACCCGTTGCCACACCTTAACCCTTTGACTTGTCCACGATCGCAATATATTAATTAAGTCTTATGTGGATATCATATACTAGGCCCAAAACCCCTTACAAAGCCCAAACAAATTCACATACCTGTATCTGGCCCATTAAGCCCAATCATATTCAAATGGCCTACTAGGCCCAAATCACCTCTATATGGCCCATTAGTCCCAAATCACATTTATATGGCACGTTAGGCCCAGTCATATTCATATTCATGCTCACATACAAATTCTTATCACAAAGCATCACTATTCAGTTTTTGCCTATTATGAGCCCAACAGCCCATTGGGTCCATTTAGCCCATTCCAGCTCATATGGCCAAATCATAACCCAAGTCCAAGGAATCGCCCGTGGGCCTCAGGCAACCTACCGGTTTCCCCCTTATGAGTGTTCACACACTCGCAAGACTACCGTAGCCAAAGTTTCAGCTTTTCGACATTTCAGCTTTTTGGCTTTTCGGCTTTTGCCGATTCATTGTGTGTGTACAGTGTATGTACACACCTGGTAAGCAAGCGTGATGCAATCTCCTTAGCCCAAACCTACAATCGACATGACTCAAAGATTAATCACACATACTTATCGATTACTTTACTAAAATCCAGAATATCACCTTAACCTTACATGAATGCCAAGCCTTTACTAGCTTTTACTTTGATCACTAAACACGCGTATTTCTCAGATCTAAAGAGCAAATCGATAGGAATCCAAAACTGAGATCTGACACTAATTCCCTACCAAAGACGATTAGAAAGAAGTGAGGGACTGAATACTCGATACTTATCAAAAATCGATTGGGAGAGCGAACACTTACACTAGAATCGACTGGGTAGAAAGAGTAGTGGCGGCACCAAGGGCATTCAGCCAAAGGATATTCGGCTCTTAGAGATTTGAATGGAAATAATCCATTACTCGGCACCAAAGAAGAGAGGAAGAAGAATCGGCTAAAGCAAAAAAAATATTGAGTAGAGGAGAAATAGAATTCGGCACAAGGATGATGAAAAAGAAAAGAAGGCAGAGAGTTTTTGGCTTTTAGAGAAAAGAGTTTCTGGCAACAAAATGAAGGAAATTCGGCATTAGTTTCATACCCTAGGATTCGGCATCCATTTATAAGCCTTATAGCCGAATTTTCCCATGCCCAATTCCCTATTAGGTTCCATCACTTCTCCCTTCTCATCTCCTCGTTGTTCTCCCTGATAACCTTTTAATCCCTTCCTTAATTTTCTCTCCTGAACACTTCCTTTGGGGTCCACTTCCATGCCACTTCCACGCCACTTCCATCCTTCTAGAAGGCTAAAATTAAACTTCTAAAAACACTAAGCTAGGATTCGAACCTTGGACCTCCTTGCTAGCTATTAACGCCACCTCTTTACACCCTAAGTGGTGTCACTTAGCCACTACTCCATAGGGCTTTTTGATGCTATTTTCCCCTAACTTTATTTAAAAGCCCAACTACTTGCAAACCCTGATTCTTTTAATAATTAAACTATAATTTCATTTACCCCTAAGTTTGAATTTAGACCTACTATAATTATCACTTGGCCAGAAATATAAAACACAATTTTTATCAAAATCGAAAACAAAGAAAGTTCGAAATTTCAAGATTTTTGGGTTTCAGGATTTTTGGGGCGTTACAGAAGTCATATGCTGACCTTAAGCGTTGAGAGATAGAGTATGCAGTGGGGGACTTAGTTTTTCTTAAGGTCTCTTCGTGGAAGAAGGTATTAACGTTTGGACGGAAGGGGAAGCTAAGCCCAAGTTTCATTGGGCCATATCAGGTTGTGAGGCGGATTGGGCCAGTCGCTTATCAGCTGGAACTACCTTCTGAACAAAGCCAAATCCACGACGTGTTTCATGTTTTCATGCTAAGACGATATCACTCGAATCCTTCACATGTCGTGTTGGTTGGGGAGATCGAGGTTAGGCTAGACCTAACTTTTGAGGAAGAGCCCATACAAATAATTGGACGTGATGTTAAAGTACTAAGAAGGAAGTTCGTCCCATTAGTCAAAGTGCTTTGGCGTAATCATAAGGCTGAAGAGGCTACTTGGGAACCTGAGGAAGCGATGTGACATCAATATCTTCAACTGTTTGGATCATGTAAAATTTCGAGGACGAAATTTCTTTTAGGGGGTAGAGTTGTAACGCCCCAAAAATTACAAACTTTTTTTCTTAGTTTTGATAAAAAGTGTTCTTAATACTCCTAGTTAAGTGTTATTTATATGATAATAGGCCTTGGTTAAGTTTTGAGTTTGAACTTTAGGGTGAAGGAAATTATAGTTTAATAATTTAAAAGAACCTTGTTGGCAAGTAGTTTGGTTTTTAAATAACTGAAGGAGGAACTGGACACAAGGAGCCTTATGTTAGAGTGGTAAGTAGCGTCACATGTGGGGCTTAGAGGTGGCGTCACATGCATGGCAAGGAGGTTTGGGGTTCAAATCCCTCCTTACTCAAAAGAAGGATTTATTTTTGCTCAATGAATGGCCAGTGATGGCATTGGATGTGAACTCTGAAGGGAGTGATCAGAGGAGGAGTTTAAGGAAGGGATTAAGGAGTTATCAAGGAGAAAAGTTAGGAGATGAGGCGTGTAGAGTAGTAGAGCTGAAATGGGAATTTGGGGATTGGTAAATTCAGCTATAGTATATATAGGTGCTGATTTTGGGGATTCTAGGGTAATGCCGAAATTGCTTCTCTTCCTTTAGCCGAATTCATCATTTTTTGTGTTGTCGAAACACTTTTTCTCTCAAGTGCTCAGAAGCCAAATTCCTTGTTCCTTGCTTGCCGATTTTCCATTCTTTCTCTACTCAAATTCTCTTTTGATTCACCTTTAGTTTTAGCCAATTCCTTCTTCTCTTCTTCTTATTTCTGTCGAATAACCCCTTTCACCATACAAATCTCAAAAGTCGAGTACCTCTTTGGCTGAAGACCCTCTGTGCCGTCACTACTCCCTTTACTTCGGCCGATCCTTGTGTAAGTACTTTGCTCTTTCAGTCAGTTTTCCTAGTACCGATTTCTTCTCTCCCTCACTCTTTCTAAATCAGCTTGGTAGGGGATTAGTATCGAATCTCGAAGTTTAGATCTCTGCCGAATTGTTCCTTAGGCATTTTAAGGTTTTGGGTAAGTATTCCTCTTTTATGGGTTAAGGTTGGCCGAATGGTCATGGGTGATTTAAGAGTGACTTAAGATGATTGTGAGTCACTTGTTGTTTAGTTCTTAATGATTAAGATTGATGCAGATTTAAGAAATACTCGTGATTAGTGATCAAGGGAGGGTTATTAAGGCTTATCATTCAAGGTAAGGCAAAGGTGAGATTTTTGGTTTTTGGTGATTGTATTTGATTAATGTATGATTAATCATTGAGTGACATCATTTGTAGGTTCGTGGCTAAGGAGATCGCAGCACGTTTTAGTACCAGGTGTGTACATACACTGAACACACACAGTAGACTGGCAAATCCTGAAATGCCGAAAAGCCAAAAGTTTGGCTACGGTAGTCTTACGAGTGCGTGAACACTCTTAAGGGGGATCGATACGTTATTAGAGGCCCCATGAGCGATCTCATGGTCTTAGGCCGTGTTTCAGCCAACCGGGCCAGAATGAGCTAGATGGGCCTGATGGGTGGTTGTCCTATGATAGACATAATTGACGACTTGATGCTAAGCATTGTAATAGTCATGTTGATGGCATGGCCTGGAATTAATTTGAGTCTGATAGGCCATATGAATGTGATTGGGCCCTATGGGCCATATGAATGTGATTGGCCTGATGGGCCAAATGAATAGGTGTGGATCTGTCAGTGTTTAGTAAGGGGTTGTGGACCTAGTTTTTGGGTAACAACTCAATCAGACATAAAACTTAAATAATTAATTAATTGTGACCGTGGACAAGTCATAAGGTTAAGGTGGGGCAATGGGTATATGCATGTCTAGGATTGGATCTAGGGAGAGCTTGGCACTTAAGCAATCTTATTGACCCACCTCCTCTTCTCTGGAATCCTACTTGGTGCATAGTATCTGTTCACTTTAGCTAACAAGGACTTGTTAACGGGCCAACGTAAGTAATAAACCCATCATAAAGAGAAATTACTAAAATGCCCCTAAGGAAAAAATGACTAAAATACCCCTATGTGTTGAATGTAAGATTTATGGATGATACATGTATATCTGCTGCATTCATATGATATTTTGTTTAGGTTGCATATGGGTTAGGAATTATGGAACGGAGGAAGTATATGAGGATCGCTTCGTTGCTTGACGACCGTGGATCCACCAATGGCTTTTTAAGCCCAATATATGATTAGCAGCTTTGCTGCAACGTTAGGTAGTACCGCAACCGGGCTACCATTGAGGTGTATCGGATGGGTGGGTCAATATTTATATCCCTACATGGAGTGTATCGAGGGATGGAGATGGTGTGTAGCGGTTGGATGGGTGGGGTTCGTGCATATTTGATTGCTTTACATCTGTGCTGATATTAAGTTGGGCACAGGCCCAAAAAGACTTGCTATTGCATCCTTTTCTATTTGCTGAGGGCTGTACACATGGAGTTTTCGAAAACTCACCCCCCTCTTTTATTTTTCTCAGCTGATCCTCAGTAGGTGGTTTGACGGTTGGAGGGACTCCGAGGTGGCCAGCTAGCAAGACGACTTGGACTTGTTTTCTTAAGTCTATAATTTCTAGTATTTAAAGTTATTACAGTCAGGATTGTAATAAGGCCTATTCACTAGATATTATTTCAAACTAGGATTATTATTATTTTTATTCTTATTACTTGCTAGAAGTAGAACATGGTTTTCCTAAACCATAACTGTTTTTAAATACTACGTTTTCGAAACTCAATTTTTTTAAATGACATGTTTTCATAGATCATTTGTCTTAAGTATAGCTTACGCAACTAAAAAGAGATTTTCCAAAGTAATCATTGTCATACAAGAAGGAATAGTTTTTTTAAATACACCTTGCTTTGAAAGCAACAAATGCAAGCTGGGATTTTACTCAAAGTTTTTTAATTTTAAAGAAGGATTTTCAATGGAAAACAAGATTTTCGAAAAACACTTCAATGTGACACGCCAGATTCGGCCATAACATTCGGGCCAGGTTTGGGGTGTTACAACCATAATTGATTTACCATATGTATCGAAATGGGCCTGGGCCGATGGATAGTGTGAGTGATCTCCGCCAAGTTTCCAACCCAACGAGCTTCCGATTTGCTATAAAACAGGGAATTAAAACTAAGTAAGCATATAATGCTTAGTAAGTTCATATAACATGGTACTTAACTTACCATACATTCTATTTCAAGATAAACATGTAAGGCACATTCAACCAATTTGATCTCAAGCCCTACACATATCCTCATTGCCCTTGTTAGTCATACATTCCACAATATCATCAAGAAACATATATGGACTCAACAACAATCAGATTTCCAGGATATATATATATACTTTTCCTTTAACGTATTCATATAACATGTATAAATCATAAATTTGTATTTCAAGTACAAATTCATAATAATTTATCTCGAGTTCAGATTATTTCATGTCAGGAGTTTACCCATTAAATCATTTGAAATATCAATTTCAGACAAATTGTACACTCAAGGTGTACAAATCTATGATCAGGGATGAACATATTCATCAAATAAATTCTATGTACAAATATCATCATCTCATATTTTCATATATCAATTATCATGTATTTTAGACATATATGTGTAATAACTCATTTCTTATTCATATCTTCTCAAGTCAGGATTTTTCCCATTGAATTTATTAGAAATATCGATGGATACACAGGTAGTACACTAGAGGTGTACAAATCAGGATCCGTCAATTCGTATTCCAGGGTACCCGATAGAGCACATAACGAGGGAGCACACTCTCAAGCCACATATCATATAACAGGATTACTTGTCCTAGCTAAATCCTATTTCCAACATATGCCCATAAAAGTTTAATCAGGATTACCCGTCGGGGCTAAATCCTATCTATAACATATGCTCAATAGGGATTATTTCAGGATTACCAGTCCAGGCTAAATCCTTTTTCGTAATGAGGTGTAAATTAAAAATAATATAGGATTTTTCCTATGTAATTTATCACCTTTTTACTTGATTTCATTGTTAAAACTAAGTGATTGTTTAATAAATTAATGAAATATGTGAAAATATGAAATTAGGACATGGAAATTATTAAAATGTGATTTTATGCTTTATTATATAGTTTTCATGCATAAAATGGCTTATTTTAGATTTGTTTGAACATATTATATTTTTGAGACATAAAATGGCCATGCATGATTAAATTAAATAATAAAATATAAAATTATATTTAATAATTCATTTTAGAATATTTCATTATTAATTTGGGTTTTAATTAATTATTTAAATTGGATAAATTTTGTTCTTTGGTCATTTAATTTATCTATTTATTTCTGACAGGTCTGATAGCTTTACTAGATTACAAAAAAAAATCCAAATTGAAGACCAAGTCAACCCAAATTCAACTACATATGGCTGTCCACATAAACCACTTTTTGGTTTAATTACACAAGGTCCTTACAATATTGTAGAAATTAGAGATTCGCCTGAAGATTTACATTTGACCGAGTGTCAGTCCTGAGTTGTTATGGCATTTAAATTGCTTAAAAATCAAGCAAAATTCAAATCAAAATCCACTAAGCATGGCCAACCACTCATTGGAAAAGCTTGAAGAAACTAAACCTCTCTATATTTAGCAAACTACCCTCCTCTCTTCACCTATAAATAAGACCTCATTTGATCCCTCATCATTCATCCCTCATCCATCATCATTCTCTCTTCTCTCTCAATTCTCTTTAGCATTTTTCATTTCCCACGCCTAGCATCACCTCTTCATAGAGATTTTAGCAATTAAGCCTCTTAAAGAGCCCTTGATCAGCCACCTTATAGTGTAACAGTCCATTTTTAGGTCAAATTGGAACAGTAGTTTTAGGACCACAAATCCGAAGTCAAATTATTAATTTTATTATTTAATAAGGTTTACAGCATGATAGATTAATTATGTGAAAGTTTCGTAAAGAAATTTTACCGTTTAAATGCTTAATTCGGTAATAAGGATTAAATAGCGTAATGCGTAAAAGTTGAGTTCTATTGTTTAAAAGTATTAAATAGCTATGTTTTATTAATATGGAAGTCCTTATAATGTTATTTGACCATGATTAAGCTTTGTGGACATTCATGTCTATCAATTACATGATATATTAAGTTTTATTATAAGGTTATATTAGTCATTTAGTTATTAAGTTATAAAATAAAACAAAATACCAAAATTTCCTTAATGTTCATCCTTTCATCATCGAAAATAAAGAGAAGAGAAACCATTTTTATGCTTTTAGGTTTCGACAACTTCAATCTTTGATTAAGGTATGATTTTTGATCCGTTTTTAATGATTTCTACATTTTTGAGCTCGTTGCAGCTTAATCTAGCTAGCCCGTACCTTCGTTTTTGAAACTGTTATAAATTTGGAGATATGTCATTGTTGAATACTTGGGTACTTTGGAGTTTCTTGCTAGATTATTGATGGTTGTTAATAGATATACAAGTTTTGTATAATGATTTTTGAAAAAAATGAGAATTAGGGATTAAATTGTGAAAGATAGAAATGTTGTGGTGGAAAATGTGAATAAAATAAAATTATAGACTACTATGAGGTTATGTGAAATTCGACTATACATGGGTTAAGGGTAAATTGCATCAATTTGCTATTTTGTGTAAAAAAGGACTAAATTGCAAAGTAGTCAATAGTATAGGGGCAAATGTGTAATTTGCCAAATATATGTGAATTGTATTAAATGGTTACTGAAAATATTAAATTTGATAATATATAGATCAAGATAAACAATTACTGGAATTAGATCGGGGGAAATGAAAGGTAGACGAGTAGACGACGGTTATACGAGCAAATACGAGGTAAGTTCGTATAATTAATATCGAACTTTTATATACTTGTAATGATTGAAATGAATATGTATAATTGAAATACTTGAGGTATGAATGCTTTATTGGTATAATGTACATGTTACCGAGCCTTGTTTGAACTGTATGAATTCATTGGATACGAGTGACATGATACTGAGATTACCGTTTTGGTTGAGCTCCTGCATTTGTTGCAGACTCACCACAACTCGTATGATCTTACCAATATATCAGCTTGAAAGAGCTTACTGTTTTCAGCTTGTTGGAGCTTACCGTTTCAGCTCGTATGAGCTTACTGTTTCAGCTTAATAGAGGTTATTGTTTATCAGCTCAGGAGGAGCTTACCGACCATGACTTGAAAGAGCATGTATGAAGATGAATTAACGAATTACTGACATTGTTCACTCGACTATCCTTTGAAGTTCTAATAGGTTCAACGTAAATGTAACACCCCTTACCCATGTTCTAAGCCGGAACAAGGTACGGAATATTACAGATCACGAAAACATGAAATAACACAATTACCTGATCTTACATAATTAATTCCTCTAGCTTGAACAAAATAGATAACATTAACAGATCTACATAAGTACAAGTAAATTATCAAATTTTGAAAAGTAATATTTTAAAACAAATTAATTATGACATATAACAAAATAATTCAGCCCTCTTTACATGCCATAGTTCCAAAATAGTGTTTACAAAGTACCAAAAAGTATTGATAGTGTGGATGGGTCTCCGACGATCTCCAAATCTCGAGCTGGCTTAGTAATTCTATAAGACGAGAAAAAGAAAAGAAGGTAAGCATATAGCTTAGTAAGTACGTACAAAATTGATATTCAATTTATCAAAGTAAAACAATCATACTAGTATATAATCACATATTCAGGACAGGCTATTTTCTAGAGTCCCGGTTTTAAAAAAATCATATCTCGAGCTAAAAAACTCGAAATCCAGTTCCATAAATTTTCTCTAAAACTAGACTCATATGTCTACTTAATAATTTTTTTTCTAGAATTTTTGGTCGGGAAAATTAGTACAATTTATTAGTTAAAATCTCCCCTGTTTCAGGGTACGACTACTCTGACCCCTGTGCACTATGAACCAAATTTCTTCCTGTACAAAATTTCAACGACCATGTCGTTTGTTTCCCCTAAAAATAGACTCAACAAGGAATCCATTAATTTAAGGTATGACTCTTAATAATTTTTTTACAATTTATGGTGAATTTCTAAAGTCAGAACAAGGGATCCCAAATTCATTCAGACCCTGTTTCACAAGAATTCAAATATCACACAATATAGAATTCTTTTGTTTCCTCTGTTTCTTTTATGTGAAAATAGACTCATTAATCTTTATTTTTATATATCATTTGCATTTTTATTCAACTTCCACTATTTTTTGTAAATTTTTAAAATCATGTAACTATTGTCTAACACTGTTTTATTTCTAACATTCATTCTTGCATAATTTCACCTATTCTTTTTTATTATACCAGAATTCACTCAATTATCAAGCACATAGCTCCTAACTTTTCATAAACATAAATTTGCACATATCCACATTATAATAACTTTCACATATTACCACTTTATCGATTTTTCCCGTTGAACTCAACGGAAAAATAACAAATATACCATTGTTTACACATATTTCCCCCTTTCCACACTTATAGTTGAAGCTATCTGATACGCATAGTAGCCTGCACTTAGTACTACACACGTGACCTCACCATCTGATACACATAGTAGCCTGCACTTTGTACTACACACGTGATCGGGGTCATTGAGTACGCATAGTAGCCTGCACTTAGTACTACACACGTGTATTCACAATGGGTCATTCTTATTGTTCCTGTTCCGAAGGTTCAACCGGAAAATTCTTTCCTTTTTCACTGTTAACACTTATTCATAATCTAATTAAATTTGCAAATTTCCATCATTTAATCATTCTATGGATAGTAACCAATTCGTATGATAACAACATAAAATAACATAAAAAAATCGATAAATTATTCATGTACGAGCTTACCTCGGTGCAAACTTTAGAAATATTATAATTTAGTCTGAAAGCTTTTCTTTTCCCCGATCACGATCGATTCCACATCTTTCTTGATCTATAACAACACATTTAGCTCATTTAACACTCATACTATTTATTTCAATCCAAAAATCACATTATGGAAAAATTACGTTTTTCCCCCTAACTTTTACAAAATTATGATTTTACCCCTAGGGTCAGAAATTTAATTTTAGTCCTTATTCTTATGTTTTATGACATTCTAAACAATTTTATCTTCTATGGAAACATCAAATTCTCACTCTAACATGTACTTATGAACATTAGGTATTTTTACCAATTAAGCCCTTTTACTCGTTTTCACTCAAAACCGAGTAGCACAAGTTGTCTAACATAATTTAAAACCTCATATTCTATCATAAAACACCAAAATACACAGATTTTACCTATGGTTATTTTTCCAAATATGAACCTTAGGTTGAATTATTGCTAACATAAGCTAAATCGAGCTTCCGGGATTTCACAAACATAAAAATCATTAAAAACGGGGCTTGAAATCACTTACTATGAAGCTTGAAAGTTGAAGAAACCCTAGCTATGGAGGAGATAAAAATTCGGCAGCAACTAATTGAGAAGATGACCATTTTTGTGTTATTTTTCCCATTTTATTTCATTTAATATGCAAATGACCAAAATGTCCTTACTACTAAACTTTCCAAAAATTCCATCCATGTCCAATTTTTGTCCATAAACTTAGAAATTGGTCAAATTTCTATTTAAGACCTCCAAATTAATATTCCAAAGCAATTTCATACTAAAAACTTCTAGAACACAAGTTTTACAATTTATTCGATTTAGTCCCTAATCTCAACTTAAGCACTTAATGCATAGAATTTCATCACGAAATTTTCACTCAATCATGAAATCACATCATAAACCTCAAAATAATTATAAAACAATTATTTCTATCTCAAATTTGTGGTCACGAAACCACTATTCTGATTACGCCTAATTCGGGTTGTCACACAACGGGCCTAAATAATGTTATACAGAATAGTTACTATTTAAAAAGGTTATTAATGTGATGCATGATATATGAATTTGGAATGATGATAAACATTGTATTAATGGATGATTTCATGTAAGTTTACAATTACTAACATTGGATGAATACTTGTGATTAGGTATTGGTTAATTGAATTGGTTGCATATTTGTGTTGCTTTGATTATATATAAATGGTAAGTTTAATTCTGAATTATACGGGCTTACAAAGCTTTAAAGCTTACTCTATTTCCAACCAATCTATCCAAGGAATAATCTATACGTACCGGAATAAAGTGTGTAGACTTTGTTAACCAGTCAATGATTACCCAGATGGCATCTTTTTCCCATGGAGATAGGGGTAATCCCGTTACAAAATCCATAGTAATTCTTTCTCATTTCAATTCTGGTATCGTAACCGGCTGTAATAGTCCAGAAGGTAACTGATGTTCAAATTTTACTTGCTGACATATCAAACACTTAGATACGAACTCAAAAATATCTCATTTCATTCCCGGCCACCAGTTCATCTTTTTCAAATCATTGTACATTTTATTACTATCGGGATGTATAGATATGTTACCATTGTGAGCTTCATTTAAGATCTTCTGTACTAGTTCTAAACCTTTCGGTACACATACTCTGCCTCTGAATAACAAACAACCATCAGTCTTGATCTAAAATTCTAAGTCGGGAGTCGATTCGCTTTGTACTCGTCTTGCTTGCAACTTACTATTATTTTTCTGAGCTTCAACAACTGTTGCAAAAACATTGGTCTAGCTTTTAACTCAACTATGATTGAACCAGCATCAGACAATGACAATTGAGTATTCATTGCTTGCAGAGTATACAGAGATTTTCTACTCAAAGCATCTGCCACTACGTTGGCTTTCCGTTGATGGTAGTCAATAACAAGATCATAATCTTTCAATAACTCAAGCCATCTGCACTGTCTCAAATTCAAATCTTTTTTGTGACATCAAGTATATCAGACTTTTATGATCGGTGAATATGTGACATTTTTCTCCAAACAAGTAATGCCGCCAAATTTTCAATGCAAACACTATGGCTGCCAATTCAAGATTATGTGTCAGGTAGTTCTTTTCATGTGGCTTTAGCTGTCATGAAGCATAGGCTACTACCTTCCCATCTTGCATCAAAACATAGCTTAAACCATTCAATGACACATCACTATAAACTATAAATTCCTTACCTGACTCAGGATGGACTAACACAGGTGCTTTTGTCAATAAAGTCTGTAATTTGTCAAAGCTCTACTAGCATTTCTCAATCCATTCAAATTTCACATCCTTCTACAACAAACGAGTCATCGGAGAAGCTATCATTGAAAAACTTTTTACAAATCTCTGATACTAACCAGCTAGTCCCAAAAAACTTCAGAATTCAGACACATTCTTCGGTGGCTTCAAATTAACAATGGCTGAAATTTTATTCATATCTACTCTAACACCTTCAGTAGACACAATATGCCCAAGGAAACTAATTTCACATAGCCAAAATTCACATTTACTAAATTTGCGGTGCAGTTGTTTCTCTCATAGGGTTTGCAACACTATTCTCAAGTGCTCAGCATGTTCATTTTCATCTCAGGAGTAAACGAAAATATCATCTATAAACACCACCACAAACTTGTCTAAATACGGGCTAAAAATTCTATTAATCAAATCTATAACCACTGCAGGTGCATTATGTCAAGCCGAATGGCATCACAAGAAACTCATAGTGTCCATACCTAGTTTTAAAAGCTGTCTTTCGCACATCAGATTCTTTTACCCGTAGTTGGTAGTAACCAGAACGGAGATCAATTTTCGAAAATACAGTAGCACACTTTAACTAGTCAAACAAGTCATTGATTCGAGGCAATGGATACTTGTTCTTTATTGTAACTCTTTTGAGCTGTCTATAATCAATACATAACCTCAACGATCCATCTTTCTTCTTTACAAAAAAGAACCAGCGCACCCCAAGGTGAGAAACTAGGTCAAGAAAAACCTCTGTCAATCAACTCTTGCAATTGTACTTTCAACTCTTTCAATTCAGTAGGATCCATTCTGAAAGGTGCTATGGATATCGGTGTTGTTCCCGAAACAAGATCTATAGAGAATTCCACCTCTCTTTCTGGTGGTAAACCAAGTAATTCTTCTGGGAATACATCTGGAATTCACATACTATCGGCACTAATTGGATTTTTGACTCAGATACATTAGTATCCATCATATACGTAAGATAGGCATCATACCCCTTTCTAACATATCTCTATGCTGATACAGCTAAAATCACATTAGGTAGTCTATCTAGTTTATTAGATTCTACACGAAGAGATTCACAATTCTAACATTTCACTACAATATATTTCTACTTACAATTTACCACTGCATCATATCGGGTTAACCAATCCATTCCAAGATCATATCAAATTCATCAAATGGCAATAACATCAAGTCAACTGAAAAGCAATAACCTTTTACCATCAGCGAACAGTTCTTACAAACTTTATCCACCATAACACACTAGCCCAGGGGGTTTAAAACTTTAACCACAAATTTAATGAATTCAACAGGTAAATTTTTAACAGACACTAGGTTCATGCATATGTATGAATGTGTAGAACCAAGATCAATCAATGCAGTAATATCAGTATCAAGTAGAGAAAATGTACCAGTAATGACACCTGTTGCATAGGCATCTTCTCTAGCACGAATAGCATATGTTCTTGTAGGTGCTCATGCCTCAGATCTAACTGTCGTATCCTTAGTAGTACCTTGACTACCACTAACATTACCGGGGTGACAGGGTGGTCTGCCTCTCAAGATAAGATTACTCGACTTTGCAGCTGGTTCTATCTCATTTTCAACTTTTTCTGGACAATCTCTAAGGAAATGCTCAAGTGAACCACATCCGAAACAAGCTCCACTTCTATACCGACATTCCCTATGATGAAATTTTTTACAATACTTACATTTTGGTTTGGGATTACCAACACAACCCACACTGGTCACAAATGGAGACGAAGACCTCGGGTTAGAATGTTGAGAGCCCCACTGTCTTCTAGAATATCTTATAGAGGTGGTCACACGATCATAATACTTCTTGAATTTCTTAGGATCAAATGATTGTGACTTACTCATAGTTCTTTTTTCAGAAACCCGAGCCTCTCTTTTGACTTGTTTCTTTTCTTTACTTAGTTTCTCTGCTTTGTGTGCTCGGTCAGCTAGCGTCATAAATTCTCTTATATCGAGAATCCCAATCAATAACTTGATATCTTCATTTAGGCCCTCTTCACAGCGTTTACACATTTCAGCCTCGGTTAAAACCCATTCTCTGGCATACTTACTCAATCGAACAAATTCTCGTTCATATTCGAATACAGTCATGTTTCCTTGTTTGAGCTCTAGAAATTCTTTCTTTTTATAATCCATAAATCTCGGACTCACATACTTCTTTCTGAACTCAGCTTGGAAAAATTCCCATGTGACATTCTCTCTCGGTACCACTGAAGTTATGGTATTCCACCAATGATAAGTTGTATCTTTCAGTAGAGATACCGGACATTTCAGACATTCAGTAGGTGTACAAGACAATTCATCAAAAACCCAGATGGTGTTCTCTAGCCAAAAATAGCCCTTTCTGGATCATCATCAATTGTAGCTTTAAATTCTTCTGCCCCATGCTTGCAGATTTTATCTATCAGAGGCTTACCAATTCTAATAGGTTTGGCACCCTATGGTACCCTCAGGAATTGGTTGGGGAGTAGGTGGGGAGTCGTTGTACAGTAGGGTTTGTTCTCAAGTACTAGGTAAATCATTCATTCATTATTTGAAAGAAGGTTTGTTTTGCCTCCTCACTTCGGCCCTTAGACACGGGCCTTTCACTACTAGATGAAGACACAACTCTTTATATCGAAGTTGAAGCATTGATCCCAGCTTCTTCGGGTTCAGCTCTAGCTCAGTTGAATGACATTACTATATGAAAAACACATTTAAAATGATCAGGAGTCATCACACTATCACAATTTATATAATGGCATGTATAGCTACACTCATGTTCGCTATGTCAAATCTAAGAATCGACTAAACCGTAGCTCTGATACAACTAAATGTAACACTCTTAACCCATATCTGTCATCAGAACAAGGTTTTAGAGCATTACCAGAATATTCAAAAATATTTACAAATAATTTCTAAAATTTACTATTCATTTACCGAGATCATTCATAACGTCCCTCAATTGGGCCCTCGAGGCCCAATACAAGCATTCAAATCGATTCGAGACTTAATCAAGACCTCTAAGAATTTTTTGTGACATTTCAAAATTTTTCCAAGGTACAAGTCTCACATGCCTATGTTGTCCAAAGGACACGCCCGTGTGACCCTGGGACACGCCCGTGTTGGAAGCCGTGTTCGACCCCATATAACCCTCTAACTTACACACACGACCATGCCACACGCCCATGTGTTTGGCCGTGTGGTTAATTAATTTAATTCAAAATTAGGTCTAGGTTTCACACGGCCAAGACACACGCCCGTGTTCTAGGTCGTGTGGCACACACGGATGAAACACACGCATGTGTCTCTGCCCATGTCCCTAATTCTGAGCATTCTATTTCTCAAAATTAAGGTGCAGGGGACACAAGGCCTAACCACATGCCCATGTTACCAGGCCGTATGTCACACAGGATCTAGACACACACCAGTGTGTCCGCCCGTGTGGACAAAATGAAGTCATTTCTAGCTTTATTTCTCACCCAAATTTTCACCCAAGACCTGCACATGTAACACACATCCAATACCAACCAATCCAAGCATTCAAAATAGACAATTCTATCATTCATCATAGCATACCATTACATTCATATGTGGTTGTAAACTTACCTTGGATGAACTTAGGCATTACACAACATTGATCACATATTCTTAACATATCTCATGTGTAAATATATATAATGATAATCTACTTAGTAATACCAAAATGAACCATTACTAGCCATTCCAATGGCTAAGTTAAAAAATAACATTTCAAGCCTCTATTGGCCAAGTTGTCCTATACATGCCATTATACCAAAATGATTTTAATAAGTATACCCAAAATGCTAGTTGATAGTGTGACGATGCTCCAATGATCTTCCAACCTTCACGAGCTTCCGAGCACTATAAAATAGGGGAAAATAAAATGGAGTAAGCATTACATGCTTAGTAAGTTCGTATAACAAAAACTAAACTTACCAATCTTGTTTATAAAAATCTAGGCATACAATGTTATGTTTCCATCCATTTGGCTAAATTGCCTAATCACATGCACTCAACCAAACATGTTAGTCACAAAGTTTCCATACACATCAAGTAAGAATAAATAAGCTCATCAAGCATTATTCTTTCAAGTCATTATGATATCATCTCAAGATTTTCATGCCATGTCAAGAGTTTGATGTCCGTTGAATCATTGAAATTTCGATGAAGGCTCAAATAGTACACTCGAAGTGTACGATTTATTAATTCGTCAATTCTTATCAAAGTTACCCCTTAAGGTACTTAACCAAGGAACACACTCTCAAGCCACTTGTCGTATAACAGAGTTACTAGTCCAAGCTAAATCATTTATATAGTGTATGCTCAAAAGAGCCCAATTAGGGTTACCAGTCCAGGCTAAACCCTAATCATAACGTATGCTCGAGAGATAATGTATCAGGATTAGCCGTTCAGGCTAAATCCTTTCTATGGCTAGGTCATTGGGATTACTCATTCGAGTTAAATCCCATCCACAACAAATGTAGGACCCTATTTGTTTCAGGAAAGTGCATACAATCATCGGAAGTCAACATTTAATCGGGACTTAACCCTTTATCACCATTTCAAGCATGTATTAAGTTTCTCATTATAACATTCAAGTAATGTACATCAATATAAATCATATTCCATACAACACAACATTCAATTAAACATATTTACATCCCACATTAAGTTACACGAACTTACCTCGACACTTGTTCGCGTAAAAGTCTACTAATTTGAAATATTTTCTTTTTCTCGATCTAACCTTGAATTAGTGTTGTCCAGATCTATATAAATGAATTTAACCATCAATTTCATACATTTCATATTTAAATGGACTAAATTTACATCCTAGGCAGAATTATCATTCTACCCTTAACTTTTCCATAATTTTTGATTTTGTCCCTAGGCATAGAAAATGAAACTTATACAAATTACTCCCTATTCCAAGCCTAACCAAAGCCTCATTACAAATTTTCCAGCACATTACTCCATAAAATTTTACAATTTTTCATCAAAAATCACTTTGTAAAAGTTATATATTAGTAATCTTTCATTTCCTACCATAAATTTCTAATTTCCAGCATAATACGTCCGTGACCCATTTTCACTCCTTGATAAATTTTCAAATTAATCCCTCAAATAGAGAGATTAAGCAATCCCGATTTTAAAAATACCAAAATTACTAAAACTAGGAGAAGAGAACTTACCCAATTAAGCCTTGAAAGTTTCCCCTCTCTCTCCTAGGGTTTCCATAATATTTTAGGTTAAGATGATGAAAATAAGATGATATATTTCTTTTCATCTTTTAATTAATTAAGTATTTTGGTATTTTCAATTTAGTCCTTACCATTTTTCTATAATTCCATGGAGGAGTGACTAAGAAAAATCTACATACTTATCTTAATGGTCTAATTACCATATAAGGACCTTAAGTTTTGAATTCCACAGCTATTTGATCCTTATAGCTACTAGAATTCAACTTTCGCATTTTATGTGATTCAGTCCTTCTCGTAATTAAGCACTTAATCGATAAAATTTTCATTTCAAAATTTTCATTTCAAAATTTTAACATGACATGTCTATTATAATACGGACCATATAATGAAATACAAAAGAATCATATTTTTGGGTTGGATTTGTGGTTCTGAAACCACTTTTCCGATTTCACTGAAAAATGGGCTGTTACACCTACTATCACTTTGGTACTTTTGAACTTAAGTATTTTGAGTATATGGCATGTATAGGAGTTTAGTCATTTTGGTACATATGTGTTAACTATAAATTTAGCCATTTGAGTTGGCTTGTAAATATTTAATATTTGGTTTTGTATATAGCCATGAGAGTTAGCTTATTCTAGTTGATTTGGTTGTGTAAATGGTTCTTGTTATGTGCTTGATTATGGATATGTTATGAATTTTTTTATTTGGTAATTAGGGGTATTAAATAGTTGCTAATTGAATTTGGTATGTTTGTGAGATTAGGTTAAATGATGCAAAAGTTGAACTATTCTTATTGAGGATTTGAGATTATAAGTTTTAGTATGAAATTGAATGACATATTGTGTAACATCCCTAACCCGTATCCGTCGCCGGAATGGGGTTACGAGACATTACCTATCAAAATACAACTCAGAACAAACTTTTATTTCAATATTAATTATCTAGTAAAATTTAAAACCAATCTAACATGCTTCGATTCTATCATTCATACAATTTCCAAATTTATATTCAATCAATACAACCAAGAAATCATGGAAATCGAATGTTTAACTAATAACCAAGTATGTTTCATTTATATACCAATCATATATGTATATTTAACATTTAAAGCATTCGAATAATTTGAATATAAAATAACTAATTAACTTACATATTATATGCACATACTTTATAACATGTAAACATACATCATTTCATTTCATATAAATAACATGGGCCATTATAACATTTGTTTACCTAACTACAACAATTGCATAACATGGATACATATATATACTATTCTACTTAGCATATGCCCAATATATCATCAACTTAACCAATTAAACTACTCAAATAAACTGACCAAAACATTTAAGTAATATGCCATTTGATACCGACACAATAACCACATTCATTAATCAAATTTTCATAGCCTAACTTAGTCCATAAATATTCAATACCACAATTAAAATGTTAACATATAAATAACACTTAATGACATGATTTAAGCACATTTGTCGAATCTACGAATATGGCACCTTTTTAACTCAATATAAAACCTAGCATTTTAATCATTTATTACCATTCCTCAAACCAAGCATATTAATCAAAACAGTCATATAACTTACTCCTTATTTGTCTTCATCAATCTTGCTTAATTACCAACCATTAAAACACAATATATACACATACATGCGATTACAAACCGAATCAAAGTAACTAATACATATTCGAATATATATAAATGTAACATCCCGAATTAGGACCTAGTCAGAATAGTGGTTTCGAGACCACGAATCTGACGTAAGAAAATTCATTTTTATTATATTTTTATGGTATAAGATTCTATGGAATTGTTTTGTGAAAATTTCATCCGAAAATTTTGATGTTTGGGCACTCAATTTAGTCAAAAGGACTAAATCGTAAAAATAGAATATTTTTAACTTAGGGGCATTTTGGTCATTTAGTAATTAAAATGAATTAAAAACAAAATTAAAAGCTAATTTTTTGTCCATATTCAACCCCATGGCGAAACCTGCATGGACAAGACATATCTAGGGTTTTTCAAGCTTCTAAGCTCGATTATAAGTCCATTCTAGCCCCATTTTTAATGATTTTTACATTTTTGAAATCCTCATAACAAGATCTACCAATTTCTACCATTTATTTGAGTTATGATGAAGGTCTAGGGTTTGAACCAAGATATAAATTTGTGCATTTTGATGTTTAACGGTAGATTATGCATGTTTATGGTTGGAGAAACGACTTTTACTAAGTAGTTTTTAGTGAAAACGCTAAAAAGGACTAAATTGTAAAAGTTATAAAATTTGTCATAAAAGTGTAATTTAGTGGAAATTGTGGGCTGCTATAGTTATGAAAATGATTCGGCTAGGCATAAAGTGTAAAAAATTGAATAAAAATCATTTTACGAGCCTAGGGGCAAAAGTGTAAATATGATAAAGTTTAGGGGTAAAAATACAAATTTGTAAAAGTATGATTTTTGGGTCAATTTGAATAATGTGAATAATAAATGGGATATATTTTAAATGTTAGATCAAGCAAATCGAGATTCAGACCTAAATTGGGAAGTTCGAGATTATAGACTTAATTGGACTAGTTGGTCGTAATTGCATTTAACGTAAGTTCATGTGATTAAATAAGAATGATATTCATGTTATTGTTGTTACACTTGAAATCTATGTTGCTATGGTTGTATTGATTTATATGTTAATGATATTGTTTATGGGAACTTGATGTACCAATGAAGTAATCGAAAGCCCAAATGTTGATAACATGTGATGCGATGATTGAATATAATGGAAATTTGATGGAACATGATATTTCTTTGAAACGAGTAAGTTTGTATGTAAATAATATATCTGTAACACCCCAAACCCGGCCCAGAAGTTATGACCGGATCCGACGTGTCACATTGAAGTTTTTAAGAAAACCCATTCGTCTTTCAACGTCCTTCTTAGTGTTTTAAAAGATAGTCTTTGCTAAGTTAATAAAGTGAATGGAAGCTGTGCACTAGGTAGGTATCCGAAACAGAGGAGGTGAGCCTAGAAGGCTGCTTAAGTACCAAGCTCTTGATTGGATCCAATCCTAGACATGCCTACAACCATTGCCACACTTTGGTGCTAGGTTAGGTTTTGAGAAAAACAAGTTGGAATTCATTTAAGTAGATATTTTTGATAAACCGATTAATTATATCGTTACGTTATTTTGAAAACAATTATCATTTTGGAAACACGCCCTAGGTCTAACTCATATTGTTATCAGAAAAATATAGGGTATAAGATAAAATAATCCCAAAAAAATAATTAAAATGGCCTTATTACAACCCAAAACCAAATAATAATATTAATAAGATAAAACTTATAAAGAAATAAATCGGCTACTTATTGCAATTAAAAGAAACAGAAACAGAAACAGTAGTGTGGCCATCTCCGAGTCCCTCGCAGCTTCAAACCATCTAAGCTTAGGGATTACCTTGCATTAGCTTAGCGGGGTGAGTTTATGAAAACTCGATTAGTGTAATCCCAATAACAAACAAATAGTAAATAACACGGTATCGGTACAATGCAGCCAAAGCCCTATTTAGTCTTGACATATCTTCAATCCGAAGCCTTTCATTTAACTGCATCTTGGGTCGAAGCCTTTTCATAAATCATATCACTGGGCCGAAGCCTTTTCATAAATCATATCACTGGGCCGAAGCCTTTTCATAAATCATATCACTGGGCCGAAGCCTTTTCATAAATCATATCACCGGGCCGAAGCCTTTTCATAAATCATATCATCGGGCCAAGCCTTTTCATAAATCATATCACCGGGCCAAGCCTTTTCATAAATCATATCACCGGCCAAGCCTTTTCATAAATCATATCACTGGGCCGAAGCCTTTACTGTAAACGGTATGGCCCTTAGGCCCATTTCAATATCACATGTAATGTCAATGAATGTATACAAGCCCATTTCAATATCACATGTAATGTCAATGAATGTATGCAAGCCCATTTGGGGAGACTACTCGACCCACCATCCGCTACTCTCCACCCGTACCAACCAAGCTCTCCATGTGGGGAATAACTCAACCCACCCAACCAAACTCTCCACTTTGGCAAAGATAGCTGCTTTATCATATAACTGGAGGCCTTGCCTCTTTTTAATAACTAGGGCATAAGCCCTTTTCGGTAAACTGGGGTATAAGCCCTTTTCGGTAAACTGGGGCAGAGCCCTTTTAGCACTTCCTCCATCAATATAACCCATATCCCATGCAATATGTCATGTATGCAGAATGTCATGCCCATATTTGAATCAAACAATCATAGTCAAGTCATTCATATCACCAACATATATTCACAATCAAATCCACAACCACACAAATCAAAGTCGGTCACTTGCCCACAAGGGCAAAACAGTCATTTTTCATATTATAAGGGTATTTTCGTAATTTTACCAAAAACTAGGGTTTTCCATGTTCATTACATTTGTCAATATTTCTGAGTGTTTAAACAATGATCTTTAACCCACTTATCAAATTCGGGCTTTTGGGCTCAAAACCCCCAATGGGCCCTACGAATGCTGATTTAGCCCAATAAGCTTCTTAACCCAAATTTTACAATAATACTAACTGTGTTAACATGCAACTTTTCCAAATTCCATTTTCTATCAATTTTACCCAAATGGGCCAAAAAGCCCATTTGGCCCAATTCCAGCCCATGGAGGCCTAACTTACCATTGTTAACACATTGGAGTTCTTACCTGTTCCATCAATCCAAACACCGACCTTATCGTATTTATCGCATCTATACCCACACGCAACATTACAAGTTCCCGAAATGCCGGTATTTTAGCATTTCGGCTTCTCAGCAGATATTAATCTAAGCTACTACGAGGGTTAGTACACACCTGTTATGGGTTGAAGTTGAAACGTTTCCATAATCAATCACCTACGGTAACCACCACATCATCACTCAAACTTAACTAATCCAATATCAATATACGTAAATCCTAAGCACATCACCATACTGGAACATAAGGGCATATTCGTCATTTTACCATACAAGGGTATTACGGTAATTCTACCCTACAGGGGTATTTCAGTAATTCTACCTTACAGGGGTATTTCAGTAATTCTACCCTACAGGGGTGTTTCGGTAATTCTACCCTACAGGGGTATTTCGATAATTCTACCCTATAGGGGTATTTCGGTAATTCTACCCTACATGGGTGTTTCGATAATTCTACCCTACAGGGGTATTTCGGTAATTCTACCCTACAGGGGTGTTTCGGTAATTCTACCCTACAGGGGTATTTCGGTAATTCTACCCTACAGGGGTATTTCGGTAATTCTACCCTACAGGGGTATTTCGGTAATTCTACCTTATAGGGGTATTTCGGTAAATTTCATAATCGAGGGTATTTTGGTAATTTTGTAAACCAAGGGTATTTCAGTAACTTTATAAATTGAGGGTAAAACAAAGAATTACAGAAATCAAGGGTAAAACGATAATTTTGTAAATCGAGGGTAAAACAATAATTCTATAAATCGAGGGTAAAATGGTAATTCTATAAATCGAGGGTAAAACGATAATTCTGTAAATCGAGGATAAAACAGTAATTCTATAAATCAAGGGTAAAACAATAATTCTGTAAATCGAGGATAAAATAGTAATTCTATAAATCGAGGGTAAAACAGTAATTCTGTAAATCGAGGATAAAACGGTAATTTTACAAGTTGAGGGCATTTCAGTAATTGGTAAACTAAAGTATTCTAAACATGGATAATAATACGAATGGCCCTAAAGCCCATTCTCGGCCCAAATGGTCCCACACGCTCGTGTGGCCCTTTTTGCCCAAACCTAGCCACAAATATGCGATTCACCTACCCTAGTCAATATTTACAACACAATCAAACAACTTATTCAATTGGGTCCAGTAGGCCCATTGGGCCCACATGGCCCCTTTTTCGCCCATCGCGCCCGGAGTAGCCATCCAACAACTAGAGTAGTGAGAAATACACACTGATAGGAGATTGGAGTTAATCCACACTCAGAGCACTCTTAGCCGACGCCTTGACCCAAACGAGCACGCCATACAAATGAAAGGGATCACCAAAAAGGTACCTTTACTCTCCTCATGGTTCTCTCTATTTAAAGCTAGCTTCCCATCCACTCTTATGTTAGCTTCTGATGTGGGATCCTCCAACATCGAGTTTAAATTCAACACCAGCTCTTGCCACCCCTTGTTAGCAAAATAAATGCTCTTTGCTTGCCATGGGATTCGAACCCATGCCTCCCCTCAAATGCTCCACACGCCACTTGCCACTAAGCCACAAGGCTTTTTGTGTCACAATCTCTCCAACAATATTCTTAAGGCCTACTTACTACACCCAGGGTTTGATTCACCTTAAACCAAAATTTTTGCTAGAGTCTAGGTTTGAACCCGGGACTTCTCCAACACTTCTCAACACACTTAACCACTAAAACAAGCCTTCATTAACGAAATTTGCATGCACAATAGAATATTATAAGCTGCCTTCAACCGCTCCCATGCTCAAAGCCCAAAACTTCTAGGCCCAAATTCAGGGTGTTACAATATCATTTTTACTTTTTTATAATATTTTGTTATTATATGAGATGTGGTTGTATATTGAATGATCACTTGATGTAAATTATGAATTGAAGTTGATTATGGATGAATTGGTAAAATGTTGAAAAGTGAGGAATTTCCCGGTTAGACCTTTGGAATAGAAAATATACAAATGATCCGTTGTGAGAACACATGTGTAATATTATGTGTAGGCTACTATGTGTTTAAGATGGTTTTAGGTCATGTGTGTAGTACTAAGTGCAGGCTACTACGTGTACGAGATGGTTAGGTCGCATGTATAATACTAACTGCAGGCTACTATGCGTACTCGATAGCTTCGATCACATGTGTGGTACTAAGTGCAGGCCACTATGTGTAAGAGACGCTTTTGGTCACAAATGCAGTAATAAGCACAGGCTACTATGTGCACCAAATAGCTTCAGTTACAAGGGTGGTAATATGTGCAGGCCACCGTGTATCTGTTATTATTCCGATGAGTTCAACGGGAAATTGACTAAGTGAAAATACATGTGATCATGTAATGACGTGTGTAATTGAATATGACTATGTGATGAATAATTGCAGGTATATGTGTGTGAAAATTTATGAGCAATGTGCTCGATAGTTGAGCGAACTTTCAGTAAGATGGAATGGAGTAAGTGAGGTTATGTAAGAGTGAAATTTGTAATAAAACAGTTTTGGATAGCAGCAGTTGTGTGGCTTTGAAAAATCACCAAAAATGGTGGAAATCAAATTAGAAGTTGAATAAGATATGAAATAAAATCTTATTGAGTCTATTTTTCACATAAAAGAAACGATGAAAGCAAAAGAATTTTTTATTTTGTGATATTTGAATTTTTGTGAGACAGGGTCATAATGATTTTGGAATCACCTGTTCTGACTTGGAAAAATCATTAAAAATTGTAAAAATATAATTATGGGTTATAATTTATATGCTTAAAATCCTTAAGAGTATATTTTCGAAAGAAACAAATAGGAACATTATCCAAATCTTTTATGAATAGATAATTAATTTTTAGTACAGAGGAGTTGGAATTGTCAGACAGCAAAACAGGGGAGACTTTAAAGAATAAACTGTACTTATTGGCTAATCTAAAAATTCTAAAAATTTTATAATAAATAGATACATGAGTCTAGTTTTAGGTAAAATTAGTAGATCTTTATTTGGAGTTCTGTAGCTCAATTTATAACTAACTAAGTGACTATGACACGAGTAAATAGCTTAACTTGATCATAAGTAAAAGTGCAATTATGACTATTTTACCTTGGAATCATGTTGTAAGAATTGATGGAATCATGTTGATAAATTGCTTATTATTTTCATATGGACTTACTAAGCTATATAGCCTACCCCCTCCTTTTCATTTCTTTAGTGTTGCCAGGTTAGCTCGGGGTTGGAGATCGTCGGAGGCAGCATCACACTATTGAGCTATCAATAGGGGATATCGATAAGTCTTAAGCATCTTCAAGTGAGTGACATGTATAGGAGCTTAGTTATTGATATGTGTTCTTATGATTTAGCCAAATGTATTGGCTTATACTGATTCATTGTATATAACCATGAGATATGGCTTATAATGTTTTGGCTTGTAAGCCTAATTATCCTTGTCATGTGTTGATGCTTTGTGATATGATTATAATTGTCTGCCATGAATGAATAGTAAATAACATATGCGTACGAGAATGCCCTAGGACCACTCGGGGTGGTCATGGCTATGAAATAAACACGTAAATTGGCATTAAGTTGATAATGATTGAACATGGACATTTGTTGAATAAGTAGAGATTAATTATTGGGTAATATGTTATGGTTGATTGTTAAAAATGTGCTTTAGTGAGGCATGCTAAATCATTAAAATGATGCTTTGATATGTGTCTTTAAAGTATTTAAGTATGTGAAAGATTAAGGCAACAAAAAGGCTTCAAAAATAGCCTAAGTGTTGACCACACGGGTAGAGACACGGTCATGTGTCTCAGCCGTGTGTAGGACATGGCCTTAGCACACAGGCGTGTGACTTGGCCATGTGACCCTAAATGTTTGTCGACATCATAAACAAAGAGCTACACGGGATGAGGACACGGGCGTGTGTGAGACCACCCGGCCTACCCACACGGGCGTGTGACTCTCCAAACATGAAAATTTTCTAAGTGTTGTAAAAATGTTCGTAAGTTCTCGGTTTAGTCCCAAACCGCTTTTAATGCATGTTTAGAGCCTCGAAGGCTCGTGTATGGGACATTTTGCATGTGATCGAATGATTCTGATATGATTGAAATTTTATGGCCCAGTTTTACATGTATGTGCATGTTTAAGTCTGGTAATGTCTCGTATCCTGTCCTAGCGTCGGATACGGGTAAGGGGTGTTACAACAAATCATAATAATTTTACTCCATTACTAAACCAAATCAATAAACCATTTATAAAGGCAAAACATACCATATAATATGCATATCAAAATAAACTCCAACCATGTTTGGATATAACCAAATATTCTTTCATACCAAATCACATAATAACACCTTAACAAAACATATCAACTAAGTTCACATATACTTTTATCTATGCATAAACCATAGCCGAATCAACCAAACACACATCCAAAATCACCAACCATTTTCATTGCATATAACACATGAAAACTTGACTAAAGTTTTATATACTCACATAACATATTAGCCATTTTCGCATGGCTTAATATATACATGACTTCAAACTTAACCAAATATAACCTAGCTTATACATGCCATAGGTTCAAGTTTAAACTTATAAAGTGCCAAAAATAGTCGATAGTGTGATAGACTTTGTTGACGATCCCCGAGCTCGTAACTAGTCTCCAAAATCTATAAAACAGAGGCAAACATAAACACACACAGTAAGCTATCATAGCTTAGTAAGTCATAAGCAAATAAATATCTCAATGTTAATATCAACTCAACTTAACTAAACTAATTTGTGCTCTCATGATCACATTTATTTTCAAGCTCACAATTTCATATATAACATATACTTCAATATACAAATTTTACCTTGGCCGAATATACATGTACCTATTATCAAAGTAACATTAAATTTCAAACCATAGTACTATTATATAACCGAATATACATAAACTCATATACATATATTCATGAATCATTTCATAAATATTCATATTTTAAATTCATAAGGCTGAATATAATCATTCATATATGTTTGCACATATTTCACCATTATGATTTCACTATACATAACCTTTGGCCGAATGTACTTTTCATATACACATAATTTTTCATTTATATCGTATATGATTTACAATACATAACAAGTAACCAACTTACCTTATTTCAAATAAGTAATAAGCTATTAAATACCTGATCACTTTAGCTTGTTTTACACATTCAATCACAACTTATCATTGCCCATTGAACCATTCAAAATTGAATAGGATACTCGGATAATCACACATATATTGTACAATGCCAACATCCCAGACGTGGTCTTACATGCTACCACATATTGATGCCACTATCCCAGATAGGGTCTTACACGAATCAAATACGATGCTGATGTCACAGACATGGTCTTACACGTAATCACATATCGATGCCAACATCCCAGATGTGGTCTTACACGTAATCACATATTGAAAATCCTATGTCATGACATATGTATCCTAGCTATTCCTAAGGTTCGTACAGGGCTTTTGGATGTCATAACTCGATCGAATCGAACTCGTACACATAGCTTTGTACATTACACTGCAACGATCTCAAAAACGTAAAAATTATCAAAAACCAAGCTAGTTACATACCTTGATTAAGCTTAACAATGGTCGAAGCTTTGAAAACCTTATTTGTTTCTTTTTCTTTGATGTTTTGGTCAAAGAAAAAATATGAACATATGGCTTTTAAATTTTTATGTTTTATTTTATACAAATTATTACATATTTTACTAAATCAACCTTTATAAAATAATTATACAAACATTAAATTCATGTCCTTAACCGTCCATGATTTATAAATATGGTCTAATTGCAACAGAAATACCTCATGCAATAAAGACAACAATAATTCGGCCCTTACAAATTAAACCATCAAATTTTCATTTTACGCTATTAAGACCTTTTATTAAATCTGGCACTCAAACGACAAAATTTAAACACATAAATTTCACACATAAATTCACACATAATAAACACTGAAAATAATTTTTAAATATTTTCTAACTCGGATTCTTGGTCCCAAAACCACCGTTCTTAATATGGTCTAAATCGGGCTGTTACATATTGTGGTATTGATGTGTTTGGCATTGGTTGGTATTGTAATGGTATGAATTATGCTTGAATGAGGTTAATAGAATGCCTACTTTTATGCCATGAATTGTACTATTTGAGTTGATGTTTGGGTGGCAAAATGACTTGGTAAATAGCCTATTCTTGTTCACACGAGCAGAGACACGGGCATGTGTCTCCTGTAATTTTGTAAAATTTTCTAATTTTTCCTAAAATTTTATAAGTTATCGGTTTAGTCCCAAAACACTTCGAATGTATGTTTTGGGTCTCGTAGGCTCGTAATAGGGACAATATGATTGCTGTTGAATAATGATTACATGATATTGGAATATTTATATGAAAAGTACTTTTGTTTGCGTTATAAGTTCGGTAATGCTCCGTAGCCCTATTCCGACGTTGAATACGAGTGAGGGGTGTTACAATTCTCTTATTTTTTAACTATTTTGGTTCACACTCAGTAGGTCCCTAAATGGCTTACCTTGCAATTTAACTTGCATAGTACCATGATTAATCGGGCACACCATAACCCTGGCGTGAAATAAAACTCTCGATAATGTTTTACGTGATCGTTGGTCTTATTCCAACTAATATAGCCACCTGACAAGGAATCTTTATTAACTTAACCACATAATTTTATATGCCCACTCTATTCATCGAAAGAGGCACTTGGGCAAAGCTTACTCAGCGAATCATATTACCTTAGGGCTAAACGCCAAACCATGTACCAACTAGAGCTGGGGTGTTATAGTTTTATAGGACCATACAAAATATTGGAATGAGTTGGCCTAGTGGTGTATAGATTGGCACTACCGCTAAAATTGTCAAAGATTCATAATGTGTTTTAAGTATCCATGCTGAGGAGATACTGGTTGAATCTAGACCATGTGGTACAAGTAGAAACTTTGGAGGTAGAATCCAACTTATCTTATGAAAAAGAGTATGTTTGTATTTTAGCAAGAGAAGTGAAAAAAATTGAGAAATAAAAGAATTCCACTGGTGAAAGTATTGTGGAAGAACCACAATACATAGGAAGCCACTTGGGAGAGAAAGAGTTTGATGAGAGAGCAAATACCATCAGCTATTTGTAGGTAAGAATTTCAAGGATGAAACTTTCTAAGTAGAGAAGAGTTGTAAGCTACTTGGCGTAGGTCATATGATATGTTGTTGGCATATAATTGAGTAAGCCATGGTAGAAAAGGGGTGAATTATTCGTTAAGTGTTTGGATGGTGTATTGCATGAATTTGACAAGACGCCTTGTTGTAATTCACAATTTGGCAAACTCTAAGGTTTGGCGGACTCTTTAATGAGCCAATTTGCTAACTCCAGATGTTCTGGGCGAACTAGTTAGTTCACGAAATAATAGAATTGTTTTACGTTGAAACGATAGTTCAATGAGTATCGTTAGATTTTAGTTGAGACCTAGTTGAAATTGAACTAAAATACTGTAGACGATAGCTTGATATGTTTAGGTAGTCGAATGACTTGTTTAGTTGGTTGCTTAAGTGTACAAGCAATATTTTACTACTCTAATTAGTAGTAGTAATTGCGCTTGGTAAAATATTAGACTTTAAATTTTGTTAGGCAAGTTTAGTCATAGATTTCAAGGGTGATAGTGGGATTTCTGACCTTCCCAATAAGCTTATTTTTCGCTATCTGTACAATAAAAAGATTCCTATAGTCGACATGTTTCACATTTGTTTTGTAATATCCTGAATTAGGGCCTAATCAGAATAGTGGTTTCGTGACCACAAAATCCGAGATAGAAATAATTATTTTATGATTATTTTGAGGTCTATGATATGATTGCATGATTGTGTGAAATTTTCGTGAAGAAATTTTATGCATAAAGTGCTTAAATTGAAATTAGGGACTAAATCGAATAATTTGTAAAACTTGCATTCTAGAAGTTTCTAGTATGAAATTGTTTTGAAATATTAATTAGGAGGTCTTAAATAGCCATTTTACCAATTTCTAAGTTTATGGACAAAAATTGGACATGGATGGAATTTTTGGAAAGTTTAGTAGTAAGGGCATTTTGGTCATTTAGGGGTAAAATGAATTAAAATACAAAATTAAAAGCCAATTTTGCTCATCTTCAACCCCATGGCGGAATATAGAAAGGAGAAACCATGGCTAGGGTTTTTAAAGCTTCCAAGCTCGATTGTAAGTCCATTCCAGCCCCGTTTTTCAAGTTCTTTACGTTTTTGGAGTCCCGGTAGCTCGATTTAGCTTATGCTAGCAATAATTTAACCTAGGGTTTATATTTGGAAAAATACCCATAGGTGAAATTTGTGTATTTTGGTGTTTTATGATAGAATATGAGGTTTTAAATTATGTTGACAACTTCTGCTACTCGGTTTTAAGTGAAAACGAGCAAAAGGGCTTAATCGGTAAAAATACCTAATAGTCATAAGTACATGTTAGAGTGAGAATTTGATGTTGCCATAAGAGGGAAAAATGATCATCATGTCATAAAACATAAGAAAATAGGCTGAAGTTTAATTTACGAGCTTTGGGGCAAAAGTGTAAATATGCAAAAGTTTAAGGGAAAAATTGTAATTTTTCCAAAATATGATTTTGGGTCAATTTGAATAATGTGAGTCCTAATTAGACTATATTTTAAATGATAGAGCAAGGAAAACTGAAATTCGGGCTAAAATGGGGAAAATACCAAGTTGTGGACGAAATGGTAAAAGTAGCCATTTTCGCATACTAGGTAAGTTCATATGTAAATGTTGGTAACATAGTTATTATTTTAAATGTTTTTATATTATTTAAATGATATGATAATTATTATGAAATATTATACTCGTGAAAATTGTTTGATAATATGTCATACTTGGAAAATGTGAAATACTACCGAGTATCGGTATCGGTATTCCGTAGAAGATGGTTGAGACACATGATTGGGAAAAAGGTCCCGTTGAACCTTAGGAATGGATTAGGATACAAGTGACATGTCACTGGGATATTTGGGCATCCGAACTCGTTGAGTTGAGTCCGAGTTCACTTATGGATGCAAATGTCCGAACTCGTTGAGTTGAGTTCGAGTTCGTGAAATGTAACTAGGCATCCGAGCTCGTTGAGTTGAGTCCGAGTTCACTTATGGATGCGAACGCCCGAGCTCGTTGAGTTGAGTCCAAGTTCGCTTATGGGCGGGTTACATAGTAGCTTGGCTACATATGTGGCACTTATGTGCAAACTTTCCATGTATCCGAATTATTTTCCGATGTGTTCAACGGGTAAAGTTCTACTCAAATGGAGGAATACTCAAGATGAAAGGGACGTATTGGTAAGTGTTGTGAAATGGATACTTTGAACAGGTATGTACTTAACCCTCGGGTTGAAAATCGATATAACAATAATATGGTAAGATGATAAATGAAAATATGATATGAATGTCTTGGTGATGATTATGCAAATGATGTTTTATGTTTGCTTTTATGGTTATGTTACTTGCTATTTGCATGTGAACTTACTAAGCATTTATGCTTACTCCCTCCTTTTCATTCCTTGTAGTGTTGACAAGCCAGCTCGGAAATCGGGAACGGTCGAAGGCACGCTCACACTATCCATATACCATCTTGGCATAATGGCTTGTATATTTTGAGTATGGCATGTATAGCATTATAATCATTTTTTATATATGGTCTTATGATATGGTTATTGAGTAGTATAAAAATGCTTGGTAATGATTAGCCATTGGAATGGCTAATTATGATCATATTTGGTGTCATGTATGTTAAATTGCTAGTTAATCCATGGAAACCATGAAATAGGTAATATTTACCATAAAATAGATTCAGACAGCAGTAGTGACGTGAATTTGAAAAATCATTAAAAATAGTAGAGATATAATTAGATGATGAATAAAATATGGAATTGAAGAATTATGAGTCTATTTTCATATGGAAGAAACGAAACAGGTATATGAGTTATATTTTATGAGATGTTTAAATTTTGGTGAAACAGGGCCAGAGCGATTTCTGGATCCCCTGTTCTGACTTTGGAAATTCACCATAAATTGTATAAAAATAATTAGAAGTCATAATTTATATTTACAGATTTCTTATTGAGTCTAGTTTTAATAAAAATAAACTTCATAGTAATTTAAATTCTTTACAGAGAGATATCTGATTCGTAATACACATAGGTTAGAGCAGTCAAACCCTGAAACAGGGGAGATTTTAACTAATAAACTGTATTAATTGGCCTAGCAAAAAGTTCTAGGAAAAAATTAGTAAATATATATATGAGTCTAGTTTCAGAGAAAATTTATGGAATTGGATTTTGAGTTTCAGAACTCGAGATATGAATTTTTAAGCGACAGTGATGCAGTTAGCTAGCTTGTCTGGAATTTCTAAAATTAAATTGTTTGAGCTGTTTAAGCAATGAATTAAGTCTGTTAACACCTCGTGTTCGACTCCAGCAACGGTCTCGGGTACGGGGCGTTACATGTTTTATCTTTGTGTTATTCTCTACGTCTCTAACAAACTTTAAGTTATCTTCACTAGAAGACACGAGAAAGGTGTAACACCCCTCACCCGTATCCAATACCGGGACAGGGTTCGAGGTGTTACGGACTTAAACATTCACAAACATACAAAACTGAGTCACCGATTTTTCCCAAAATTAAAAATTTTCAATCACATGCATATCGTTCCTTATACAGGCCTTCAAGGCCTAAAACATACATTAGGGCGGTTCGGGACAAAACCAAAAACATTCGATAATCTTTGGGCAACTTAACAATTTTCTAACTTTGGAGAGTAACACGCCCCTGTGGCTTGGAACACGCCCGTGTACTCAACCCGTGTAACTCTCTATTTCTAATGTTAGCAACCGTTTAAGGGCACACGGCCAAGGCACATGCCCGTGGCCAGAGGCCGTGTCCTTCACACGGCTGAGACACACGGCCATGTCTCTACCTATGTGGTCAAGACTTAGGCTAATTTCCAAGCCTTTTTGTCATCTTTACATGCATACACATACACGATTTCAATGGCATTCATCATTAGCTCATTCTTATGTATTAGTTCCACCTACAAATGATAAACTAGTCTAGCTACATCGCAAGACATTAACACATATCATGAATAAATAGGCTTACAAGCCAAAATCATTATAAGCCACATCTCATGGCTATAATCAACAATTAATATAAGCCAATACCTTTGGCTAATCACAACAATAGTCATCATAGAAAAACTAAGTCCCTATACATACCTCTCGCATGAAAACATTTCACGTACACATGCCAATACTCCAAGGATAATGGCTCGATAGTGCGATGCTACCTCTAACGATCACCAACCTTGACCAGACCTGATAAAACTAAAAGAAATGGAAAGGAGGGAGTAAGCTTTTCGCTTAGTAAGATCGCATGAAAATAATAAGCAATGCGATAACATGCTATTTTCATATTCTTTCTATTTATTCAAATTCCAGTTAAGCTATTTTCCTGAGTTAGAGTCATTAAATTATTTATATCTAGAGCTACGGAACTCCAAATTAAGATCTGTTAATTTTCAAAGAAACTAGACTCATATCTATTCTTATCATAAAATTTTTAAAATTTTTGGTCTAGCCAATAAGTACAGTTTATTATTAAAAGTCTCCCTTATTTTGCTGTTTGACAACTTGGACCTTTCTTCACTAAAATTTATTTATCTCCTAGTACGAGACTCAGATAATGTTCCCGTCTCTTTCTCCTGAAAATAGACTCATTAATTATTTCAGTCATATTAATTTTAACTCATAATTATTTTTTTACAATTTCTAGTGATTTTCCAAAGTTGAGATAGGGGAGTCTGGAATCACTCTGACTCTGTCTCACAAGAACTCAAATATCTCATGATACAGAATTCTTTTTCTTTCATCATTTACTTTATGTGAAACTAGATCGTTAAGCTTTAATTTCATATTTTATTAAGCTTCTAACTCAATTTCCACTATTTTTAGTGGATTTTCAAAGTCAAACCAATGTTGTTGTCCAAATCTGGTTTGGTACAATATAATGATCACTATCATAAGATCATTTCCAACTATCATGAACTTACCATTTCATGGATCCCTTACTCATTTTTCACAACAGAGCTCAATATAAAAGTTATTATTTCTCATGGGCACACTTAGTCATACGTTTCAAGTATAGGATAATTCCCTATAGCATGCACTCAATCATCAAATTAGTCTCATGACAATGCACCATGTAAATTTGTCTTAGAAGAGCTCATCATACAGCCTTTCACTTGTACATATATCTCATGTTAATCCCGTTGAGTTTCTAGGAAATCTCAATGGATTATCCATTTACCATCAATTCATAAGAATGATCATTTCAGGTGTGTACTCCCGCGAACCTCACGTTTTACGGCGGGATTACCAGTCCAGGCTAAATCCCCCGTAACATAAACCCATAAGGTGATGTCTGGATTACCAGTCCAAGCTAAATCCCTTATAACGACAAACACCATCAGTGAGCTCGGACCTGAATTGCCAGTCCAAGCTAAATTTAGACCCTAATCGGATTACCCGTCTGGGCTAAATCCTTAATGCACAAATATTCTTCTGGAGGCTCGATCATTCAAGGAACACCCGTTCGGGCTAGATCCTTCCTATATTTGAGATTAATGGATTACCCGTCCGGGCTAAATCCTTTCTGCAACACATGCAGGATCTCAAATTACATATAAATCATGGTTTATCCATTGAACTTCCTTTTCGACCTCAACCGGGACATTCATAATCAAGTCATTATTAAAGAATACATTTCATGTATTTTCATGCCATCATTAAATGCAAATGTCATACATTCATAAATCATGCACTTAGGAATATTATAAGTTTACTTTAAGCTATCCGAACTTACTTGTCGAAATCTCGTCAAGTACAACTGTGTAGCAATTCATACAACCCATGTAATAGTAATTTAACACCCAATTCATGTAACAATAATTTGTCATTTAATTTCACATAACATAACAAGCATTACATTTTTCCATATCATACACACCATCCATCAACTTCTCTTAAACATATTAAATCATAAAATTTATGTCATATCAATAGAGAATTACAATTCATGCATGGTATTGGATTATTATTAACACATGAACTTACCTCGGATTCAGAAATGACAATTTACAATTTTAGTCCATAACCTTGTATTTTCCCGATTTAAACCCAAATCTCAATTTCCTTGATCTATAATATCACATTTTGATTTAAAAATTTACCCATGAGTAATATGCATGCACTTTGATGTCTCATGGTAGAAAATGAGTAGATCATGTTACTAGGACTTCAAAAATGTAACAAACATTAAAAACGGGGTTCGGGATTACTTACAAATGAGCTTGGAAAGCTTGAAAACCCTAGCCATGGTGTTTTTCATGAGACATTCAGCGATGAGGAAGAAGATGAGAAAATTTGGCTTATTTTTGGCTTTTTCATTCATTTAATTACCAATTTACTAAAATGCCCTTAATGAAAAACTTTTAAAAACCTATCATACCATGTCCATTTTTGTCCACAAACTTCAATATGGTCTAATTACCATTTAAGGACCTTTAATGTAAAAACTCATAACAATTAGACACTTCTAACATGTAGAACTCAACTTTTGGACTTTTTACAATTTAGTCCTTTTAACCAAATTGAGTGCCCAAACGTCGAAATTTTCGAACGAAATTTTCACGAAATCATTTGATCATGTTGATTCGTGATAAATTTTAATAAATTTAAATTTGACCATTCTTGAAGACTAACTATTATCACGACGAAGGCAAGTGTACCTATCGAATAGTAGTATAGTTTTAGCAAGACTGGGATGTCGAACCCAAAGGAACTAAAAGTACTAATATTAACTCTTTTCTTATTATCTAGCCTAAAAATAAAGGGGTTTGTTTTATCTAAACTAATTAACTAACTAAGAATTCACAGAAAGAAAATTGGGGAAAATACTTTTTGGAAATTCGATTGATTAAGACAATACCCAAGGGAAAATCCACCTAGACTTCACTTGTTATTCAACTCTGAATTAGACAATTTATTCACTTGACTTGATCCGTAGAAATCCCTAATTTATATTATTATTTCTCTCGAGACTAACAACGTCTAACCCTAGGTTGATTAATTGAAATCTCTTTCTAATTAAAACCCCTAGTGTTGCATTAACTCGATCTATGGATTCCCTTATTAGATTTGACCCTAATCCGGTAGATTCATGTCATCCTATGTCTAGGATTGCATGCAACTCCGCTTAATTATGCTAGATCTACTCTTAGACAGGGACTTTTGCTCCTCTGAATAAGCACATCAATACTTGAATTAATATCCTGAAATATTAAAACAAGGATTAAGAACACATAATTAAGAACAAATCAAGTATTTATCATATAATTCAGAAAATAATAACAAGATCCATCTTAGGTTTTATTCCCCTTAGGTATTTAGGCGGTTTAGTTCATAAGTGTAAAAGAAAACATCTCACAAGAATAATGATAACAAAACATAAAGAAAACCTAAAACCCCTGAAGGAAAATTAAGGGAGATCTTCCGTCTTGAAGGAGAATCCGCCTCTAAGATGGATCAATCGGCTTTCTTCAAGTAATTCCTTGCCTCCTACTCCCTGTGTCCCCTTTTCATCCTCCTCTTTAGTGTTTAAATAGGCTTTAGAATGCCTTAGAACCCTTAAGAGTGGCCTTTTTCCGAATAGAACTCAACTTGGGCTTGACAGGGACACACCCTTGTTCGATTGCTCCAAACCATGTTAGTGTTTGTTGAATAGACACGGGCGTGTGGTCTACTCATGTAAGTCGTGCTCAATTCTACTAGAAGGGCACGAGCATGTGGTCTACCCGTGTGAGGAAGTCCAGGCCGTGTTAATTTCCCACGTTGGACCATTTTCTCCATTTTCGGCCCGTTTCTCGCCCTTTTTACTCTCCTGTGCTCACCTGAGTATAAAACATGAAATTAAAGGATTTTATCAAATACCCCCACACTTAAGCGTTTGTTTGTCCTCAAGCAAAATCCTCAACTCACAATCAAAATCAATTCTTCTCAACTTATAATTCTTATTAATGATATCTCAAAATAATCTATAAGTAATCATACATTGAGAATTCAACTAAAAGAACATCAAAGTTACAAACATTTCAAGTTGCGTATTTTATCATGAGAACATAGGTGTCTACCCTCATCTAGGTAATTACCATTGATTCAAAATATCATAGAGTTTCACATCCTCACTAGAGATTCACTCAAACCACTCGAGGTGTTTTAAGGACAACAAGTTTAAGCATTCAATAGTCAATATGAAAATTTATTACCATAGGCTTGCATGAAAATCAAATCTCCACCACTATATATTGAGATGATACATCAATCAAAAGGTATTTAAAGGGTTGTAACGTGGCTTTGGTTAGGGGGTGTGGTCACAAGCTAAAAGAAAAGGTTAGAATCGAGATTGAATTGAAAAATTACCTAACTAGAAAAACAACTAATCATCAATTGAATACATGTGAGCTTTTTATCAGAATATGGACTTAAACACTTAAGCTCAAAAACAAAGAATTACTACTAATATAAATATGTGTATTGTAATAATAATTTTTTTAAGAGCAAGTCAAATAACATAGACTAACTATCAAAGGTAAAACTTAACTAAGCAATTTATTCAAATCAAATCTCGACAAAAATAGGGATCAAATTAATTTAGGGGATTTCAACAATAATGGGTTAATAGACTCAAGAGGGTTCACTAAGGGTTAATTATGAATGTAGGATTTTATGGAGTGAGTGGGTTAAACCTAAGTGCCTTTATCATCTTGACATATCAAATCATATGGTGCGGTCTTGACATGCATAATCAAGCAAGTTCTAGAGTAACAAATCAAGATTGACACACTCAAAGCAACAATAAAAGTGAGCATAAAAGAAATAATAGATGCTCTTAAAGGCTCAAGATCTCACAAAAATTATGGCTTTTTGATGTTTAAACCTTGTGAATTTTAACTGAAAATAATGCCTAAACTTAGGGAAACAACCTAAATTTTTTTTTAATTCTCAAAAGTCAACTTATCATGCTTGATTCTTTAATTCCTTAAAGTTTAAACAATCAATGCATGAATGCCTATGTTTTAATTCAACACATATCAATAAAAATCATAAATTAATCAAAATTCATTCTAATAATGATATGAGAAGATCACATGAGAATAAGACAAAATTCAGGGATTTTTCTAATAATAATATAGATAACCCCCCCACACACACTTAAGATGTACATTGTCCTCAATGTACAATGATAGATATACGAAAAAATATAAAATCATAAGATACGAAGAGAGGTGAAACTTCCTGAATGGAGAATAATCGGTCAAGGCAATGATGAGATTGCAGGAGGATACTCCGGTGGTGGGAAGGTTGGGTTCCACAACCACAGTGTCCAGTGAAGAGGTTATCGTGGTGGTCGGGTAGGATATGGCAGTCGTGGAGAACCTTTTCCAATGGTGTTGCAAGTTCTTAAGTGAAGGTGAGCTTTGGAGCTCTTTCTAATTGTGATAAAATCAAGAACTCTTTTAGGAAATATAAAGAAGCATAATTACTCATAATGAAATAGCTGAAACTATAAATTGTTCAATAAAAATTATAAAACCTAAAAATGAAATAGTATTAAAGAAAATAAAATAAAAAGTAATTTAAGAATATAAATAAAGATAAAAGTGAAAATAAAAAGTCTTTAAACATCGTCATCGCCGGATGGTTCGCGAGGTGGTGGTGGCGATGAGATGCGAAGGTGCTGACAAATCTGATGTAGAGTAGCATCAATGTGATCAAAGCACTAAAAACACTGCTGCTCAAATTGAGTAAGGCGCTCAGAGATGTTAGAGTATGAAGCCGCTGCATGAACTGGACGATGGATGGGTGGTGGCTGAGACGGTGGGTCCACATGACGTGGAGGGACATCATTAGTAATGTCCCCTGGGTCCTCCTCCTAGGCGAACTAGACCAGGCGGTACTAGGGAGGGTTGGTTCCATGTTGTTTCTCGATCATCCTCATATGTAGAATACTCGAGATGCCCTGTAGGGACATCTGGCCAATGAGAGTGAGGGAGGATGATTGTGTCACTGTGTTGAGGAGGCCGAAGTAGCGCGCCAGACGAGTCACATAGGGACCAATAGAGATGACTCCCTTCCTATGTCGCTCCGTCTAATGTTAAATGGTGAGGGTGATGAAATAGACAAGGTCGAAGATGTGCCCACGCACCATACTCCATAAAAAGTAAGCGTCGTGAGTGTTGACGACACCGGTGCTCTTTCACCGTCCTATCAGAGTGTAGGCCAAGATTACGTGTAAGTACCTCAGGGATGGGGCGAGAGCCGATGCCTTGGAGTGGCTAGGGTCGTAGGTGGTCGAGTCAGGGACTAAAGCACTTCAATACTTCGAAGGAGAATAGTGGATATGGCGATGGAGGGTGTCGATTTCCTCGTCGTCCATGAACTCCTCTATATACAGCCCTAGTGCAATTCCGAACTCAAGTACGCTCAACTGGCTCACTAAACCACTAAGACGGAACTGGACTGTTCCAGGATCATCGATCTGTGTCATGACGACTTGAAGGTGGAAGGTCGAGCAGAGTTTGAGGGTGAGATCGAGGTAAGTCAGCTCGATGATCTCGAAAAAGAGGCCCCGTGGGTCAGTCGTCAAAAGGGCTCGGATAGCGTCAGCCAGTTGAATTTTTTCAAGTGCTGCCCAATCAATGCAGTGGCCCACACTTAGGGGTCGGGCCCAAAGTATCTAAAAAAGCTCCTCCTGGTGTCCCAAGGGAAAATACAGAAAGGGGTGGCGCACTTCAGCTGATGTGCTTGTCGATGTGGCTCCGGGTCCCTTCCGTTTTTTTGAAACGGGGACGGTGGTCTTCTTGCCACGTGAAGTTGACATGGTATACCTATAATGAAAATTCGAAGTTAAAACAATACTCCCCAAGAATAGCAAGGAAAAGTATACAAGTATGTTAAAATTAAAGAAGAATACTTCATGGGCATCAGAGGTAAAAGGTGAGATGTATCCGAAAAGTAACTAAATTCTTATGAAATTCATTATGAACAATAGGAACATGAGAATAGTGCTAAATGGAATACCTAGTGAATGAATGCATATAGGTTTGATAATATAAAATGTGGTGTGGGTAAGCATGAACTCCATAGAAACAAGAAAATGGATGAATGTAGCATAATGTATTGACTAAAATGGAAAATTTCTGAAAAAGAGCATAAGTATTACTATCATTATAACCATAAATATTACTCAAAATAGTCAAATAGAATAAAAAAATCATAAAATAAGTAAAATATTTGAGGAGAATAGAGAGAAAAAAAGTAAAAAAAAAAACACAAGAAGGAAGAGCTTGGGTCGTCGAGGGTGGTGCTGTGGTCGGCGCACAGGCGTGGCAGGGAGAGCATGTGAAAGGATTCCGACGGCTAGGGTTTGATGTTTGGGGAAGGGGATGATGAATAGTAGGAGTTTATATAGATTTTGGGGCACACGACCGTGGGGCACGCCCGTGTGCCCTAATTTTAGCCCGTGTATATCGTGATTTTCAAATTTGGGCACGTCTGAAATTCGGCCCACGCCCAAGTTCTTTAGGCGTGTTGATGCACACGGCCGTGTCGTACGGCCATGTCCTGCTTTGTTCGCTTCTCTTATGCCTGTGTATGTATGTCCACACCCGTGTTATTTTGTCAGTCTTGACCATGGGTAGTGAGCACGGGCGTGTTGCACGCCTGTGTTGTTTTCTCAGTTTCAACCATGGCCTCTAGACATGGGCGTGTCGCACGCCCATGTTGTTTTGACAGATTCATCCACGGCCATGTCGTACGGCCGTGGCAACTTATCGACTCCTGTGTTGGGGAAAAAATTTTCCCTGTTTTCACATGGCCATTTCACACGGCCGTGTTGCCTTCCATGGTATGGGCACGGCCTAAGGCACGCCCGTGTGCCTGGTCGTGTGGTTTTGAGAAACCTGTATTCAGGGACTCAGTTAGTGAATTAAATGTTAAAAACTAAAATTTAAAGAAGTTAACACCGTTAGTGCTCGAGTTGCCTCCCGAGAAGCGCTTATTTATAGTCTAAGCTCGACTTACCTCTCTGTTGCGTGGTCATGGTGGTTCAAAGAGTTTACACTCCTCATTCTTGCTATCAATGTTATCAAAATAAGGTTTGAGATGAGTACTATTTACCTTGAACGTACTGAATTTGGGATGAATTACCTTGACTGTGTCGTATGAGAAAATGCTAAGTACTGTAAGAGGGGTTTCTCCATTAGGTTCAGAGATGGTAATCCGAGGGTCTGCGGCATCTAGTAGTACCTTGTCTCCAACCTTAAGTTAATTTGGTGAAGCATTGGGTTCGTCATGGTGTAGTTTCAGTTTATCGTGTGTTCTCAGTTTCTGTGTAAGCCATTCATCTAGTTCCTCGACTCGTAGCCTTCATTCTTCATAGATGGGTCCTTTATTGTTACTTGAACATGGCTCATGTATGCTTTTTGGATGTGTTTCCTGCAAAGAAGGTTGCACCACATGGTCAGTTTTAGTGGTACGATTTATACAATCACCCTCGATATTTGATGTGTTACTTGAATTGCGAGCTTGAAGGGTGATTGTCTCATCACCCACATGAAGTGTGAGTTCACCTGTACCAACATCAATAATGGTTCTAGCAGTTGCTAAAAAGAGCCTTCCTAAAATTAGAGGCACGTCACTACCCTTTTCTATGTCTAGAACAACAAAATCAACTGGGAATATAAATTTGTCAACTTTAACAAGTACATCTTCAATGATACCCCTAGGAAATCTAATAGTATTATCTGCTAACTGAATGCTCATCCTAGTTTGTTTGGGTTTTCCAAGACCTAGTTGTTTAAACATTTTATAGGGCATGACATTAATGCTAGCCCCCAAATCAGCCAAAGCATTGCTAACATCTAAGCTACCAATTAAACAAGGAATCGTAAAACTCCCTGGATCTTTCAATTTGTTGGCCAGCTTATTCTGTAGTATGGCTGAGCACACTGCGTTCAACTCCACATGCGACGCTTCATCCAATTTTCGTTTATTCGCTAGAAGCTCCTTTAGAAATATAACTGCATTTGGCATTTGTGAAAGAGCTTCAATAAACGGTAAGTTAATATGTAGTTTTTTTAATAATTTAACAAATTTATCGAATTGTTCATCTGTGCGGTTTTTCCTTGTCGCATTGGGGTATGGCACTTGAGGTTTGTACTCTGTACTTACCTGTTTCCGCTCACTATGTTCTACCTCATCCTTACCTTTGGTTACCACAATTCCTTGCCTTGGTTCTGGTTCAGGTTCCACTAACCCTTCCTCATCTTGAATAGTAATTGCGTTAAACTGCTCCTTTGGGTTAGTTTCTGTATTACTCGGCAAGCCACCTTGTGGTCGTTCAGAAATCATCTTTGCCAACTGGCCTATTTGGTTCTCAAGCCACTGAATGGATGCTTGCTGATTTTTAAGAGCTATCTCAGTATTCTGGAAACGAGTTTCTGACACCGGGATAAATTTTGTTAGCATCTCCTCATGGTTCGACTTCTTTTCTTACTGGTAAAGTGGTTGTTGGAAACCTAGGGGATGTTGTGGCTTTTGATTTCCTTGACCAACCCACGAGAAGTTGGGATGGTTCCTCCAACCTGCATTATATGTGTTACTGTATGGGTTATTTTGATATCTAGAATTGCTATTACCCATATAGTGAACTTGTTCCTCCTCGGTGCTAAGGTTGAAGGATGGATAATCTGCGTGTACTCCTCCTCCACTTGAATCACACCTCATCACTGGATGTACCTGAGTAGAACCATATAAACCATCAATCTTTTTATTTAAGAGTTCTACCTGGTTAGAGAGCATAGTAACCGCATCGAGGTTGAAAACACTGGCTGCTTTCTTCGGCTTTGTCCTCATGACTTGCCACTAATAGTTATTCATTGACATCTCCTCAATGAATTCGTAATCTACTTCAGGTGTTTTGTTGTTCAAAGTTCCATCGGCGGCTGCGTCGATGAGTTGCCTCGTTGAGGGGTTCACACCGTTGTAAAATGTCTAAACCTGTAGCCAAAGTGGTAACCCATGGTGAGGGCACCTTCTCAAAAGATCCTTGTATCTCTCCCATGAATCATAGAGTGTTTCTAGATCCATCTGCACAAAAGAAGAGATGTCATTCCTCAACTTAGCCGTTTTAACCCGCGAAAAATATTTAAGCAAAAACTTTTCGGTCATTTGTTCCCAAGTTGTGATTGACCCTCGTGGTAACGAGTTCAACCACTATTTAGCTTTATTCCTCAATGAAAAGGGAAACAACCGAAGGCGTATGGCATCATTAGAAACGCCTTGATTTCAAAAGTATCGCAAAACTCTAGAAAATTTGCCAAGTGGTTGTTTGGATCCTCATCCTGCAAACCATCAAACTGAACAAATTATTGTATCATTTGAATTGTGTTGGGTTTCAGTTCAAAATTATTTGCAGCAATAGTAGGTCTAACTATACTTAACTCAGTTCCTGTTAAATTAGGTTTAGCATAATCATACATAGTGTGTGGAGCAGGATTCTAATTTACTGGATCAGCAGCAATCGCAGGAGGTAGCGAATTTTCCTAATTTTCAACCATCTCCTCGGTTGTGGTGTGAATGTCGTCCTCTTGCTCTTCCTTTATGTATCTTAGGCTTCGCCTTATTTCTCTTCGGTTTCTTTAAACTGTGCGATTAATCTCACCATCAAAAAGTAATGGTCTTGACGGGTTCCTTCTAGTCATAAACTATAAAAACCTGCCAGAAGTAAAGAAAAATAAGAATTAGTAAAGATAAGCTAGACTAAAATAAGAAGTAAATTTCACTAAAAGTAAAAATGGCTAAAGTAATAAAAATCAATCGTTTCTAATATCTTAGCTCCCCGACAACGGCGTCAAAAACTTGATCGTGTTGATTCGTGATAAGTTTTAATAAATTTATATTTGACCGTTCTTGAAGACTAACTATTATCATGACGAAGACAAGTGTACCTATCGAATAGTAGTATAGTTTTAGCAAGATCGGGATGTCAAACTCAAAGGAACTAAAAGTACTAGTATTAACTCTTTTCTTATTATCTAGCCTAAAAATAAAGGGGTTTGTTTTATCTAAACTAATTAACTAACTAAGAATTCACAGAAAGAAAATTGGGGAAAATACTTTTGGGAAATTCGATTGATTAAGACAATACCCAAGGGAAAATCCACCTAGACCTCACTTGTTATTCGACTCTGAATTAGATGATTTATTCACTTGACTTGATCCGTAGAAATCCCTAATTTATATTATTATCTCTCTCGAGACTAACAACGTCCAACCCTAGGTTGATTAATTGAAATCTCTTTCTAATTAAAACCCCTAGTGTTGCATTAACTCGATCTATGGATTTCGTTATTAGGTTTGACCCTATTTCGATATATTTATGTCGTCCTATGTCTAGGATTGCATGCAACTCTGCTTAATTATGCTAGATCTACTCTTAGACCGGGATTTTTTCTCCTCTGAATAAGCACATCAATACTTGAATTAATATCCTAAAATATTAAAATAAGGATTAAGAACACATAATTAAGAACAAATCAAGTATTTATCATATAATTCAGAAAATAATAACAAGATCCATCTTAGGTTTCATTCCCCTTAGGTATTTAGGGGGTTTAGTTCATAAGTGTAAAAGAAAACATCTCAGAAGAATAATGATAAAAAAACATAAAGAAAACCCAAAACTCCTAAAGGAAAATTAAGGGAGATCTTCCGTCTTGAAGGAGAATCCGCCTCTAAGATGGATCAATCAACTTTCTTCGAGTAATTCCTTGCCTCCTACTCCCTGTGTTCCCTTTTCATCCTCCTCTCTGGTGTTTAAATAAGTTTTACAATGCCTTAGAACCCTCAAGAGTGGCCTTTTTCGAATAGAACTCAAATTGGGCTCAACAGGGACACGCCCGTGTTCTATTGCTCCAAACCGTGTTAGAGTCTATTAAATAGACATAGGCGTGTGGTCTACCCGTATAAGTCGTGCTCAATTCTGCTAGAAGGGCACATGCATGTAGTCTACCCGTGTGAGGAAGTCCAGGCTGTGTTGATTCCCACGTTGGCCCATTTTCTTCGTTTTTGACCTGTTTCTCGCTCTTTTTACTCCCCTACGCTCACCTAAGTATAAAATATGAAATTAAAGGATTAGGAGCATCAAATTCACCAATTTTAAGGAGAATTCATCCTTAAATGTGCTAAACATGGGATAAAAATATGTATAAATTACGGTTTATCATCATTCCGTGAAATCGTAGACCATAAAAAATATAATAAAAATGAAATTTTCCTCATCAGATTTGTGGTCCCGAAATCACTGTTCCGACTAGTCCCAAAATCAGGATGTTACAAAAGGTTTTCTAAAATCTTATTGTGGAGACATCTTTTATTTGCTCCACTTCCTTTAGAGTTTGCTCTAAGTCATTGGGCTCCTTTGAACTCTATTCGCCCTCTAATTCAGGCTAGCTAGGAATAAAGAAACCAGCTATCTATCTCTATTTTAACTGGAATTCTTCCAACTCCTAAACCATGGGATTGCAAACATCAAAGCCCAATGAATTTGTTGAAATGTCTTAGAAGAAGTCGAAGTTTACCAGACTCAAGTCCAAGGAACCAGTGGCCACTTGGGTTTGGAGAGCCAAGTTAGCCTTTAACTTTAGCAATGCTTCAATCATGTTCTTTGTTGTGTCCTCCTTGTACTTCTTGAAGGCTTCATTGGATTGACGAAGGCCGTAACACCCCTAACCCGAATCCATCACCGGAACAGGGTTACAGAGTATTACCGGAGTTTACAAATTAATTATCAAAAATTTCATTTCATCTAGCATTCATATTAGAAACCAATCAAAATCATACATATTGTCCCTTAAACGAGCCATCGAGGCCGAAATTACGTATTAGAAAAAAATAGGGACAAATTTGAAAACTCAAAAAAAATCAAAAATATTTAACATTTTCAACACTGTAGGGGTTACACGGCCTTGTGACTCACACGATTTGGAGACACGCCCGTGTCTTTGGCCGTGTGGGCATTCAAAATAGGGACACACGACCATGTCTCAGCCTGTGTCCATGCCCATGTGAGTATACTGACTTGGGTCATAGGGCCAAGTCACACGCCCGTGTGCTAGGACATGTGAGCATCCTGTTTTGTGCAAATTTATGATACAGGGGACACAGGACCGTGTCACCTGGCCGTGTCTCATTCACGGTTGAGGCACATGCCCATGTCTCTACCCGTGTGAACGAATATAGGCCATTTTACAAGCTATATTTCTCACCCAACTCTGTGTCAATCTACAATTAACATTACACATATCTACAAGCCATAATTAGACACCCAAAACAAGCCAAAATAAATGGCTAAACTCAACAAATTACATATAAGTCATCATTAAACAAAATACCTATACATGTCATTATAACCAAAATCAAAATATTCGAAAGTACCAATAGAACCAATGGATAGTGTGATACAACTCCAACAAGCTTCCAACCCAATCGAGCTTCTGATAATCTAAAAAGTAAAAGAAAACAAATACATAAGCAATGAATACTGAGTAAGCTCGTATATGAAATTTATACATATCAAGAATAGTCCAATATTGACTCCACAATACTCATGAAGTTATATTCAACAACTCACTAAGTGAATAAATCTATAGTATCACTTATACATATTATTCCTAGCATAGTAGCATAGTAGGATTTTAAACAATTTTAACTCTTCCAAAATTTCTTTATTTTCATTTGTGTTTCTTTACTTTCCACATTCATTCCATATGTATACCACACTAGTCATAAGAATATCATTCAACCATAGCTACAAGTTAGTGCATCTAAACATAGACTGTAACACCCCATACTCGTATCCTATGCTGAGACGAAATACGAGGTATTACCTAACTTAAACTCGTGCTTACGGCCATTTTTGAGTCTCCAAGACTTGGACAATTTAAAACTTTCTCAAACTTGTCAACACATCCTTAATATGGGCCTACAAGACCCAAAGCACACATCGAAAATCATTCGGGACCAATCTGGATCCTTAGTCAACTTTAGAGAAATGACACTTGACACAGGGGCACACGCCCATGTGGGAGGGGCAACACGCCCGTGTCCTATACCCGTGTGGAATTAATTCTAAGATCACACCTACAGGGGTTTTCACATGGCTTGGCACACGCTTGTGTCCCTGGACCGTGTCCTTCATACAGCCATGACACGCCTGTGTCCTCGCCCGTGTGCAAAAACCTGGACATTCTATTTCTGACGCCAGCAATTCTTAAGGGCCACACGACCAAGGCACACACCCGTGTGCTAGGCCGTGCCTTTCACACGGCTGAGACATACAGCCATGTCTTTGCCTGTGTTTTTACTACCATGCATACTGACTTGTAATTTTTGCGTGCAGGGGACACACGGGCAGACAACACGCCCATGAGGCTGGTCGTGTGTCACACATGGCCTAGACAATGCCCGTGTGCCTACCCATTTGGACAGAATAAGGCTATTTACCAAGCCTCTTTGCCACCTTTACTTACACAACCTACACAATAACAACCAAAATCAATACAAAACTATTTCATGCAACCAAATCAACCACAATAGACAACATTTCATTTGTACAATTTACTCATCCATGAAAATAACATCATTTTCATATAATAAAATGAATATTAGCCATCATTTGAGGCTTAATACAAAATAGAGGGGAATCACCCATGCTAACACATTTGGCCAATTTTTAAAGACCCAAAACATCAAATTCTGGCCCTATACATGCCATTCTCAAAAACAAATAGTCTAACTATACCGAGTGATTCGACTGATAGTGTGATCGTTGCCTCAGACGTCCGATGATCCTCGAGCTAGTTAGGCAGCACTAAAAGAAAAAGAAATAGAGAGGGAGTAAACATAAAGCTTAGTAAGTTGCACATAAATAAATATACAACAATTTACCATTCATCAACATGCTCATAACACAAAAGTGGGCATAAGCATAACTTACTCATCACTATCCATGTAAATCTCATAACATATATCGAGCTCATATCTCATACATTTCAAACAGGTACCTGTACCACTCACAACACGGTTATACCTTACTCATTAGCTTAAACTGCATCTCTCACCATTGAACCGTTCGAAACTTTATCAGATATTCGATAAGCCTCAAACATGGGGTAGGGTGCTGATGCCATGTCTTAAACATGGTCATACACTGGCTCATATCTCAAGTCGATGCCATGTCCCAGACATGGTCTTACACTGACTATCATCTCGTAGCCGATGCATGTCCCAGACATGTCTTACACTGGCTTATGTCTCGAGGCTGATGCATGTCCCGGACATGTCTTACACTAGCACTTGTCTCGATGCCGATGCCATGTCCCAGACATGGTCTTACATTAGCTCTTATAATGTGGCTGATGCATGTCCCAGACATTACTCTAGCCCACAATAACCCATATGTCATGGCATGAATATCTTATTTATTTCCTGGGTTCAAACGGGAACTCTACTATCTCTATTATCATCATACTTTCTCAATTCCAAAATCATGCAATTCATGCTATATTAATTCAATACAATTCAACACATACATTAGCAATGTAGTTGTATTATTTACATACAACTTACCTGGGATTACAAAATGTGGCGACTAGTCGATTTAGTCGATTTGCTTGGCTTTCTCCCAATCTATGTTAGGATTTGGTATTTCTTGATCTATAATAGAAAATTTTACTTATTTAGTCACTAAATAAAATTTGGCAATCGAAAATTCACATTTTCAGTAAAATAACAATTTTGCCCCTAGACTTTGACAAAATGACCATTTTACCCCTAGACCCGAAAATTAATTTTTATCAAATTTTTTCTTATCTCAAGTCTAACTGAACCCCTTTTACTCTTATAGAAACTCCAAATTCCCACTATTTCACACTTTTATCATCTATTTTACAACTTATGCAAAGTAGTTCTTTTAGGTGTTTTCATGCTAACACATTTCACAAAAGTTATTTATAATACACCAAGGACTCATTTCCTTCCATAAAAACTCAGCAAACCTTACAAATAATTTCATGGAAAAACCTTAAAATCTTAATCATTTTGCAAAATAGTACCCTCATTTGAAAGCATATGCTTCAAGGGTCTCAAAAATGTAAAAATCATTAAGAAAAGTCATGAAAATCACTTACTTGTGAGGAGATAACTTGGCTGAAGTTTTGAAGCTCAAAAACCCCTCTAATGGCTGAAATTTTTGGTGGTAGGAGAAGGGAATGAAAGGATGAAGTCATTTTGTTTTATTTTAATCAATTAAGACACCAAACCACCTAAACTTTTGACTTTTTAACCAATTTGTTCCCTGTGGCCGGCCATGCCTCCCTAGAGGGTCTAATTGCACTTTAAAGGCCCCAATTTAGGTTCTTTAGCTATTTGGAACTTTTAACCATTAAAATAGGACTTTTACACTTTATACGATTTAATCTTTTTTCGAAATCGGGCTCACAAACGCTAAATTTTTTTCACCAAATTTTTCATGCACTCTTATAAACATACTATAATCCCATAATAATAATAAAATAATTTAAAATAATTATTCCAACATTCGGATTTGTGGTCCCAAGACCATTGTTTCGACTAGCCCTAAAATCGAGCTGTTACATAGACCTTTTTTGAAATAATCACATGATAAATCATTTCATAAAAAATTGCATAACTTAAAGCTTACCACTCTTTCATGAGCACAAGAATTTTTTCATTTGAGCACCTACCATTTCAATGCATCTTGCAATTAAACATAGTACCATTCAACTAGAAATTTGGCACTGTAACACCCCTAACCCGTATCTGTCGCCGGAAGAGTCATAAGGCATTACAGAATAAAACACGGTCCCAAACAGTTAAATATAAATCTATATAATTAATCATGTAAACAAGTCTCGAAAGTTAATCAAAATTATTTTCATAAACTAATACAACTTTTAAATTTGGACATTTCATATCATATGTATATATAAATAAACATATCGTTCACATGTAACAGTATAAAATATAATATGCATCAACAATTTCATATATGCGGCATTAACATAGTAATCTATATGAATCTCATATGTTTTACATATTAATACCATTAAAAGCAATTATTTAGTTATAAATCAACTCACTTCATTTCTTGGTTTAATCGGCTAATATATGTATATCATTAAACACATTCACAACATACACTTAATTAGTAAATTCATATAGCCATATACATAGGTAAAAAGCACCCATAAATATGAACACTTTTACACTCATACAAGATACATAAAAACTTAATTAATATTACAAGACCAAATGTCATACACACATGTCTTAACTTAATTCATAAATGAACACCAAAATTTGCATCATGCATATGTCTTCTTCTTTACCTATTAATTTTATAATCTACATTAACTCAATTACATTCATAATGAACCATATGGCCAAATATATATATAACATCATACAAATGTATATTATGCGCAACTTACCCTAAAATAAGGATTACACTTAGCATTAAATACATACTAAAACAACCAACCAAAATGATCATGCAACACATGCAATACCTACCACTTAGCAACCGAATCTATTAAACTAGCATACATTCATCCATCACTTTAATTATCACATTACATAATTCCATAAAAAACTAACTAGCATACCTAGTACATACCTTCATAGTCGAACCTCATTACTTAAAATTACATTCGTATACGAGGCTTCCATTATCATTTTATCAACAATCAAGCTCATTAATATGTTTCAATCAAAGACATGAGAAATTAAGACTAAACATAGTAATCAAATTCACATATATAATTCATATTAATATGAAACACAACTAAGGTAATCAAACATACTTATGATCGATTTCTTCATGCCTCATCCAAAATCAATAGCCAACTTCAATGTACAATCACATAACACAAATGATATTCATTCGTGGCACATAGCATAATAACCAAATGGACTTAAACCATAAATATGCCAAAACCGAAATCTAGCATAGAAATTAAGCCATTTTCGCATGGCCTTATACATAACCAAAGTTCATTATTTCAAACGAAATCCAGCCTATACATGCCATAGTTCCAAAATTCAACTTATAAAATACCAAAAGCGGTCGATAGTGTGATAGACTTTGCTGACGATCCCCAAGCTTGTAACCTGATTCCAAAATCTATAAAACAGAAACAAATATACACATAGTAAGCTATTATAGCTTAGTAAGTCATAAGCAAATAAACAATCTAGTGATATAACCAACTCATTTTAAACTAAACCGAATTATACTAGCATAATTATGCTTAGTCTCAAACTACCAATTTCATAAATGATATTTTTATTTTTATACAAAATCCCCACCTTGGTCGAATGCTCATATAACCAATATAAGTAATTCACATTTCACTTACGAAGCCAATATATCATTAGATAATCAAATATACTTATACTCATAAACACAAACTCAAGCATCATAATATATCATCATGTACACATTACCTAAATGGTTGAATACACATGGTTACATCTATACACATATCACATATCATTTCGAAGACAATCACAATATATCTATCAAGATCGAACACACTTTTATAATTATACACATTCTATATTTACCTCATAAGTCATTTGTAACAAACATTAAGTACTTACTTACCTTATCACAAGTAATAATAACCTATTCCATACCTGGTCATTTAGCTAATTCAACATGTACGTTCACATCTTATCGCAGCTCGATGAACCATTCGGAATTGGATAGGACACTCAGATAAACACACAAGTCGTACAATGCCAATGTCCCGGACGTGGTCTTACATGTAGTCACATTTCGATGCCACTGTCCCAGATAGGGTCTTACTCGTAAACACATATCAGAATCATATATCGATGCCATGGTCTTACTCGTACACATATATTAGAATCCTATGTCATGACATATGTATCCTAACTATTCCTAAGGTTCATACGGGGCTTTCGGACGTCGTCACTTGGTCGAAACCAATTCGGAGATATAATAGCCAAGCTTAATCATATTCGACCATAGCTTATATATGTTCATACATTTCATACCAGCATATAATATTAACATTTAACTACAATTAAACACGTCTATTTGCTTATAAACTTACCTCAGACAATGTAAAATGGAATAGGGTAGCTAGTCGACAACTTTTGTTTTTCCCCGATCCAAATCTGATTTCTTTGGTTCTTGATCTAAACATATTCAAATTAAGCTCATTCAAACACACTTTCATTCAATTTAGTCCAAAAACACATAAATGTGCAAATTACCATGTTACCCCTAACATTTACAATTTTTATAATTTAGTGCCTATTGCACAAAACACAAAATACACCAAATTTCTCATACCCAAGCTAGGCTAAATATTACCCATATCAATACAAGCCCATATAATTCATTTATTTCACATTTTAGTCCCTCAAATTATTATTTTTGCAATTTAGTTCTAATTACTCAAAATCATCAAAAACTCCAATACAAAACATTTTAATCTAAAACATATCTTTCATTTTTCATCATCAAACAACAAAAATCACAAGCTCTCAACAATGGCACAACTCAAAATATTCATCAAAATCAAAAATTCAAGCATGGGTTTGTAGTACTCGAAGAAACAATCTCAAAAACGTAGAAATTATTAAAAATCGAACAAAAACGAACCTTGATTGAGCTTGAATATATGTCGAACCCTAGCTTGGTTTCTTTATTTTTCTTTGTTTTAACTTTCGGCAAGAAGAACAAAATATAATATGAATTTTGATAACTTATGTTTTTAACTAATATATGTTTATTATTAAATTACCTTTATAATAATAAAATCTTAAAATATAAGTCCATTACCGTCCCACAATATGTTAATGGAGTATTTGCAACATAAATACTCCAATTTAGAAAGCCACTAGCAATTAAGTCCCCTTTTAGAAATAACCACCAAATTTCCCTTTTACGCGATTAAATCCTTTTATTAAATCAGGCACTCAAACGACAAAATTAAATCACGAAAATTTCACACATAAAAATTTACACATAATAAACACAGAAAATAATTTTAAAATATTTTTTTGACTCGAATTCGTGGTCCCGAAACCACCGTTCCAATTAAGGTCTAAATCGGGCCGTTACAGGCACTTGTTTGAGGGTCAAACAACAATACTAGTTAGCGTACTTGAACATATTTCATATAATTTCAACATCAATAACCTTATTATCTCAACATGTCACACTTGAATTTATTACTAGTCTCAAATTACATAATTTCCACGTATCAGCATATCAAGATATTGATATCTATATCAATACACATATCATGATACATATCATCTTTTACTATTTCTTCATATACATATATTATCCAAGACAACTCCCGATAACTTACCATTCGAAGAATGACTTACGGATATGAGTACATCATTTTCAGAAGCCCAAAGGCTAAACAAAAGCTCATGAGCGCTAAATGGAAACCCATAAGGGTTGAACGCAAACTCATAAGAGCTGATCGGAAACCCATAAGGGTTAAACAGAAGCTCAATAGAGCTGAACAGAAACCCATTAGGTTAAATGGAAACTCATATGAGTTAACAGAAGCTCGCGAGAGCTAAACAGAAAGTAAATGTGAAATTTCACAATAAATGTTGAACCTCGGTTTATTTGAGTAATTTTCCATCAATTCATCCTTTGCATTTACCGTCAATTCATCATTTGCCACAGAACGATTGTACTCAATCCCGCGTTCCACACGTTTTGAACATTCAATTCAATTTCATAATTTAACAATAATTTTATTTTTAACATTAGATATGAAAAAATACCTAATAACATTCATCAATTTAATAAATAAACATTAAAGTTTAATAGTACAAACTTACCTGAATTGAATTGTAATGATTGCAGGAGTTCAGGGACTATTCTGCTATTTTTCCTTTTTCACGAGTGTCTACGAAATCTTGATAAAATTACTCATTCATTAGCATATATTTCAGTTCCAATTTATTTCACAATTTATACCCTTCAATTTTTTAAATTTACACAATTACCCTAGCTTTTACAATTTTTACAATTTAGTCTTTAAGCCTAAAACATGCAAATTAACCTTTTTTTTAATGTAAACTCATGCTAGTTGAATATTCATATATATTTTCCTTCTCCTCTTCTCCATTCCACATCCTTAATGTATATATATATATATATATATATATATATTTTTAGAATATTTAGCTTTTAGTATATAACATGCTTATATGTTCATATCATAGGTGTCCACTTGAGTCATATTCACTAAATTATTTATATCTTGAGCTATGAAATTCTAAATTAAGATCTGCTTGATGTTTTTGAAACTAGATTCAAATATCTTTCTACCATAAAGATTTTAGAATTTATAATTTAATCGATAAGTATAGTAAAATCTTAAAATCTATCCTTGTTTTGTTGTTTGACAGCTTTGACCTTTCTTTACTAAAAATTAATTATCTCTTAGTATAGGATTTGGATTATGGTTCCGTTTGTTTCTCTTGAAAATAGACTCATTAATAATTTTAAATTTTAAATTTAAACACATAATTATTTTTTCATAGTTTTTGATGATTTTCCAAAGTCAAAACAGGGGAACTAGAAATCAATCTGACCTTGTCTCACAAAAATTCATATATCTCATAATATGAAATTCTTTTGCTTACAACGTCTCTTCTATGTAAAACTAGACTCAATAGGCTTTAATTTAATACTTTAATTAACCTCTATTCAATTTTACAATTTTTGATGATTTTTCAAAGTCAAACTATTGTTGCTGTCCAAAACTATTTTAATGTAAAATGTTGATAACCAAGTTTATAACACCCTCATTTCCTTTCTCTACAATATTTCCCATCACTTCTTCTTATTTTCCTTGACTAGCATAACAAGAACATAGAACCTTATATAAGAAAACTCTACTTTAACATTATTTTCATGTTTTTTCATTAATATAAAACTTAAAAATATATTGAAATCGTGATGTTCTTACCTTGTCCTATTGATTTCAATCTTTAACTTTATTTTCTCTCTCCTCAGCTTCTATTTCTTAAATCTAACTTGATATTCTAGCTCCACATAGTCTCCTTATTATTTTTCTCTCTTGGTAGCTATGAAAATTCTTTAGATTTCTAAGGAAAAATGGTGAATTTTTGGTAAAATGACCAAATTGTAAAGAAAAGAAAATTTCTTTCTTTCTTTTCTCTTCTTACGTTAGTAGCATGTCTTCATCTTTCTTTCCTTATATGCTAAATCAAATCAAAATATATAATTAAAAATCAAATCAAAATATTAATAAACTAATATTTATTTAATCTAAAATATCACCAACATCATTACTCTTCAAAATTATCTTCCTTGCTAAATAGCCACTTTACGCCTTATGATTCTTTAAAATTCCTCTATTAACTCATCACTTATTTTCGTAAAATTGTGATTTAACCCCTCATACTTTTTCCACTTATTCAATTTGGTCTTAATTCATCCATTTTCCTTAGTTTCTATATCATTCCACCCTTAAAATATTTGCACTATTGGTCTTTCAACTTTTTCATATTTACAGTTTAACCCTTCAAATTTTGAGTATTTACTCCTGGACCACAAAAATTTTCTCACTTTTTCGATTTAGTCCTTTCTTGAATTAATATATCATAATATACTTCCCAATGTTGACATAACTCAAAATTTCCCTTTTTGTCTTTATTTCCTTATTTTACTATATCAAGGATAATATCTTACTTTCTTATTGTAGTAATTTTTAGGGAATTACAAAGGCTATCCAATTTGGCCTCATAATACAACTTTAGAGATTAGAGTTGTTCCCTTAGAGAGGACATGCCCTTCTTCAATGACTTAACCTTGCTCTCCAACAGTTTGCATTTATTCTCTATGTCCCTATCTTTGAGCTTCTAGGCCATGACACATGAGTAAAGACAGTCAACTTTACTTTTAAAAGCCTAATCTCTGTTGCATAACTCCTCTATCATCTTAAATTTTGACTTAAATGACTCCTCTAAGCTAGCAACTGTGGCCTTATGGTTGTCGTTGAACTCCAAAAGGGTTCCACTTAGCAGCCCATACATCACAAATAAAGCTTGGGTAGATTTGGCCATCAATGATATGAGAGATGAGCCTGATTTGGATGCAAAGTAAGATCGAAAAGCCTCTTTTAATTGTGGAGGCATCAAGTTGTATTAGCTCTAGAAGACTAAACTTAAAGAAGTAGAAGAGACCCTAAAGCATAAAGGCCATGCTAAGGAAAGATTCATCACTCTCAGTAGAGGAAGAAGATTGTGGTTGAAGAATTGTGTGGATCACAAGAGGATCCAATGGTAAAGTTTCTGTTGGGATTTTAGTATAAGAAGGACTTGTGTCTTGAGTAGAGGAATCTAGTGTATGAGTGGATTCTATTGGGACCGATGGCCAAACTGGAAATGAACGAACAGTAGAAAAATGAACTTTTAGACTTGGAAGTCTTTTCTTGAGTCTACGCCACTTAGGTTGTGGGGATTCACTTTCCTTAACAATTGGAGCATCTTCATTTGCTCTCGACCTCTTTGGTACTTTTTAGTAACAAGCTTCTTAAAGGGAGCAATCGAAGCACTCTCATTAGTACAAGATTTTCCCAAAATAGCCTTAATGTCCATACTTGGTGCTTAAATGGGCAAGGTATGAGATTCTGGAACAAATCTTGCACCATTAATATGAGAGTCAACCTTACTTGAAGAAGTAGAACTAGGAGGATGAATACCAAGAGTAATGAGCCAATTATGGGAGGGAATCCTACATAATTCATAAAAATAGAATGTGGGCTCTTCTGCACGCCTAGTTAGAATCTGTGCTAAGATAGTATTGCGATTATATGGCTAAGATTTCGAATCTGAAGGCACATTGTAATCGTCTAGCCAACTGATACAGCCAGTACTTCTACGAACATTGGGAGTCTGATTTAACAAACAGTATTGGAATATATTCCTAACCATGACTAATTCCACAAACTTTAGAATGCACCCCCTACTCAAATGTTTGAACTGTTTATCAACAACCTTGGAATCAACAGGAAAACTTTGAGAACAAACAGAATCTTTGGGAAGGGATCAACAGGTGGGAAAACCAAACCCACTTTCAAGCTTACAGATAACCCTTATGAATATTTCCCTTCTCTAGTGCAGGTTAGAATGTTATTTTGGATAATGGATTCATAGCCTTGCTGAACGCTGAAGTGGGAATCTCAAACATTTCCCACTTATCTAGTAATCTTCAATTGATAAATTTTTTGGAATACCCTTAAGAGTGGTGGTTTATTTCGTATACAGTAACCTAAGAAATAGGCTAGAATAGTCCATCAAACAAGGCTGATAACTAGCTTAGTGAAATGTCATATTGTAACATCTCGAAATAGGGTCTAAATGGAATAGTGGTTGTGAAACCACAAATCTGAGATAGAAAAGTTTATTTCGATTAATTTTTATGATTTACCGAGTGATTAGATGCATGTGTTAGAGTATTGATAAGAAATTTTATAGATTGCATGTTTAATTTGCCTATTAGGGCTTATTTGTAGAAGTTGCTGTAACATCTCGATTTAGGGCCTAAACGGAACGATGGTTTTAGAACCACGAATTCGAAGTCAAAAAATTTATTCCGATTAAGTTTTAAGGTTTATTTATTGATTAAAATATTGTGTAAAAATATCGTTAAGTAATTTTACTGATAAAGTGCTTAATTGGACTTTTAGGACTAAATTGCAAAAGTTGCAAAATATGTGTTCTAATTCATAAGTACTTGATTGAAATGGGGGTTTAAAGAGGAGGTCCTTAAATGGTAATTAGACCATTATATTTCGTTTGGACAAAAATGGGCATGAATAGGACAAATTTTTAAAGAAATGCCTTAAGGGCATTTTAGTCATTTGGTAATTAAAAGAAATAAAAAGGGAAAATAAAGCGAAAATTGACTCATATTTTTCATGGAGGCCTAAATTAGCATGGGGGAAGCCATGGCTAGGGTTTTCAAGCTTTCCAAGCTCAATAGTAAGTCTGTTCTAGCCTCGTTTTTCAAGTTCTTTACGTTTTTAGAATCCCGGTAACCTGATTAAGCTTATTCTAGCAATAATTTAAGTTAGGGTTCATATTTGGAAAAATACTCATAGGTTAAATGTGTTTATTTTGATATTTTATGGTAGAATATGAAGGCTGAAATTATGTTAAACAACTTTTGCTAAGCGGTTTTAAGCAAAAATGAGTAAAACGACTTAATCGGTAAAAGTTGTTATTGTTCATAACTATGTGTTAGAGTGAGAATTTAATGTTGCCATAGAAGGGAAAAATTATCATCATGTCATAAAACATAAGAATAAGGGATGAAGTTTAATTCTCGAGCCTAGGGGCAAAAGTGTAAATATGCAAAAGTTTAAGGGCAAAATTGTAATTTTTCCAAAGTTTGAGTTAAGGACTTTTTTGAATATTTCATTAATTAAATAAGTAAAATATGATGTTTTAGATCCCCGAAAATGAGATTTGAACCTAGAATGGGAGAAAAATCAAAAATCGAAAAAGTTAGTAAAATTGCCGTTTTAGTATCGAGGTAAGTTCATATGTATAATAAGCATTAATTTATGCATGTTTCAATGTAAAATTGATATATTTACTATGATTTCCGAGGTGTTGAAAGTAAGTATAATTATGATGATTTAAATATTCAATATTAATTCGACATGGAAATGAGAATGTATGTAAGTTTGTATGTAAATAATACATTATCTTTATTATGTTTTTATATTTCAGCATATTTTATGTATCGTAGCTGATTTTTGAATCATAATTGACTATTGGAAGTATGGAATCAAGTATTAGAAAGAGAGAGAAATCCCGGTTGAACCTTCGAAAAGATTGGATGATACAGATGGTATGTAGCTAGGTCACATGTATGGTGCTGAGTGCACATCATGTGTACAAGAGAGTTACGAGACATTATGATGTAGCTAGGTCGCATGGGTGATACTATGTGTACACCATGTAGACAAGAGAGCTACGAGACATATGTAGCTAGGTCACATGCATGGTTCCAGGTGAAGGACACCATGTAGACAAGAGAGCTACGAGATAAACTGGCTAGGTTACATGGGCGGTACTAAGTGTTCACCATGTATACAAGAGAGCCAAAATCATGTGTACAATTGAGCTAGGTCACATGAGTGGTGCTAAGTGAAGGCCACTATGTGTACAAGAGAGCTTCGATTTTAAAGGTGGGTTGTGTGCGATACCATCGCGTATCTGTTATTATTCCAAAGCGTTCAACTGGGAAATTGATTAAATAAAATTTGTATGACTTTGTGATGATAAGTGTAAGTATATATGTGTGTAACTTATGAGCAATATGCTCGATATGTGATTGGAAATTGGAAAGATTGTTATGGGTAAGTGATGAATACAATTGAAGTGTGAAAGATCAAAATTGACAATAAAACTGTTATGGATAGTTGCAGTGACGTGAATCTAAAAATTTACCAAAATAGTAGAAATTGAATCAGAGACTGAATGAGATATCAAATTAAAGCTTAATGAGTTTATTTTCATATAACAGAAACAGCGCAAGCAAAGGAATTCTATATTATGAGATATTTAATTTTTTGAGAGACTAGTTCAGAATGACTACGTGATCCCCTGTTATGACTTGGAAAAATCATTAAAAATTTTACAAAAATAATTAGGGGATATAATTTATATTCTTGAAATCCATAATGATTCTAGTTTCAAATACAATAAACGAGAACATCCTTTGAATTTTGTACGAGGAGAAAATTGATTCGTAGTGAAGAGTGGTCAGAACAGTTGAGCAGTGAAATAAGGGTAACTTCAATTAATAAACTGTACTAATTGGCTAGACCAAAAATTCTGAAAATTTTATTGTAAGAATATAAGTGAATCTAGTTTCAAGAAAAATTAATGGTTCGCAATTTGGAGTTCTGTAGCGCCAGAAATAAATAATTTAGCTGCTGATACTCTGCTAGATAGCTTATTTTGAACTTGTTTATGATTGTAATAGTGAAAGTATGTGTGTGTTTGTGATGGTAATATTCTGGGAACATATTGTGACTTCATTTAAAGTATGATAATATATTGTTTATTAATATTTACATACTTACTTACTAAGCTATAATGCTTACTCCCTTCCTTTCCTTTTTCCTATAGTGTCTCAGATGTTAGCTCGAGTTGGAGGTCGCCGGAGGTTAAATCACACTATCAAACTATTGATCGATATACAAAGGTTTTAAAGTATTTTTAGGTCTTTGGCATGTATGGAGACTCGTTTAATTGTTACTAAGTTGCTAGGAATTAGCCTAAAATACTGACCTATGTTATTTGAAGGTCTCTATTGTATAAAGTCATTTAATGTAGATAGTCTTGATTATGTTATTAATTAAATGATGCAATTTATGAATGTGCATGCTTGCCTATGTGTGTGGTTGAATTAAAGCATGATATGGGCCTTGTAAGCTCTTTTTAAGGGACAGCTTGAATGTGTTTGAAAATTTTTTAAATTAGAGTGAAATTATGAATCGATTTTTATACGATGATTAGTGATTAAGTCCGGTAATGCCTCGTACCCTATTTTGGCGTCGAACATGGGTAAGGGGTGTTACATTTAGTGGTATCAGAGCTATGGTTTAGTCAGTTATTGGACTTACCTAGTATGTGTAAGAGTTAAGCTATACATGCCATATTACTACCTGTGATAGTGTGATGCCTCCCGATCCCGATGAAATAGTTCGGTTGAGACAGAAGTGTTTTCCAATCGAGCTACCATCAACAGTGTAAAAAGGTGTTAAGTAAGTTCGTATAATTTGGTGGATATATTGGTGTACTTAAATTGATCTTGGTGACTTGTGATGATATGTGTGAGATCAAGTGTAAAATAAAATAGACATAAGTGGAGAAATATAGAAAAGTGAAAAGAAACGAAAGTTTACCTCGTTATAAACTCATCTATGTTCGTTTGACATTGACATGATATTATGTGTCTAACTTATTTGACTAAGTGAATGTGATAAATAGATTTACTCAAATTTGTGGAATGTATGTTTGAGTGCATTTGTTTTAAAATATGAATACGTGTGTAAGTCTGTCTAAAGTGAATTATATAACTGTGATAATATTAAGATGAAATGAGACTCGTAAAAGGTAAGAGTACTAGTTCGTGATGTTTATGTGATAATGAATGAGTCATGAATAAGAATTTCTCTTGGAATATGAAAGATGAGATGAAGGGAAAGTTTATATTATGATAAGTGTTCATGTTGATTGGCAATTGTGTGATGCTATGAGTGTAACTTGTGAAATTAATGAATGTTATGAGTAATTCTATTTGAGAATTATGAACGCATGTATAAGTGTATTTGTTTGTATAAGATGATAGGAGGGTTGTGTAAAATGAATATGCATGTTGAGTTATTTGAAGCAAATTATATATATATATTGATTAGTGTTAAGTTATATGCATGAATATATAAGAGGCAAGTTAGAAGTGTTACAGGCTCACCCCCTTCCAATAAGATTAATTGACAATGTGATAGCATTTGAGAATGGTTTAATAAATGAACTCAGTTGCGGAAAAGATGTTAGGTTAATATGAAGATTTTCTGAATTCTAAAATGTTACAGTAAAAGAAAAATTAGACTTAGTTAATTAACTCATCCAGGTATGATGCTTAAAGTATATGATTGCTGGATTTTTAAAAAAAAATAAATTTTGATTGTGAATGAGATAATGTGGATTTAGTAATGATAAAATTAGACAGAAGAATAATGATTGAGCTGTATTAATAGCTGAATGCAGAGTTTTGGGTTAAAAAAAAGGTGAAAGCAAATGTGAGAATTGGAAATAGTTTTCGATTAATATAGAGGTCATACCAGTTGAAACTTAGTTATATTGGATTACAATTTGATAGTGGGGTGATTTTGAAAGTACTGGTTTGAAGAAAATTTGTTTGGAGATGTTTAAGAAATTTTGAGAAAAGATATTATATCTTTTTACCGGTAAGATTTTCGGGGACGAAAACCCTAAAGAGGGGGGAGAAATGTAACATCTCGAAATAGGGCCTAAATGGAATAGTGGTTGCGAAACCACAAATCTGAGATAGAAAAGTTTATTTCGATTATTTTTTATGATTTACCGAGTGATTAGATGCATGTGTTAGAGTATTGATAAGAAATTTTATAGATTGCATGTTTAATTTGCCTATTAGGGCTTATTTGCGAGAAGTTCTTTATGTTGCCGATTTAGGGCCTAAACGGAACGATGGTTTTAGAACCACGAATTCAAAGTCAAAAATTTATTCCGATTAAGTTTTAAGGTTTATTTATTGATTAAAATATTGTGTAAAAATATCGTTAAGTAATTTTACTGATAAAGTGCTTAATTGGACTTTTAGGACTAAATTGCAAAAGTTGCAAAATATGTGTTCTAATTCATAAGTACTTGATTGAAATGGGGGTTTAAAGAGGAGGTCCTTAATGGTAATTAGACCATTATATTTCGTTTGGACAAAAATGGGCATGAATAGGACAAAATTTTAAAGAAAGGCCCTTAAGGGCATTTTAGTCATTTGGTAATTAAAAGAAATAAAAAGGGAAAATAAAGCCAAAATTGACTCATCTTTTTCATGGAGGCCGAAATTAGCATGGGGGAAGCCATGGCTAGGGTTTTCAAGCTTTCCAAGCTCAATAGTAAGTCCGTTCTAGCCCCGTTTTTCAAGTTCTTTACGTTTTTGGAATCTCTGTAACTTGATTAAGCTTATTCTAGCAATAATTTAAGTTAGGGTTCATATTTGGAAAAATACCGATAGGTGAAATGTGTTTATTTTGATGTTTTATGGTAGAATATGAAGGCTGAAATTATGTTAAACAACTTTTACTAAGCATTAATTTGTGCATGTTTCAATGTAAAATTGGTATATTTACTATGATTTCCGAGGTGTTGAAAGTAAGTATAATTATGATATTTAAATATTCAATATTAATTCGACATGGAAATGAGAAAGTATGTAAGTTTGTATTTAAATAATACATTCTCTTTATTATGTTTTTATATTTCAGCATATTTTATGTATCGTAGCTAATTTTTGAATCATAATTGACTATTGGAAGTATGGAATCAAGTATTAGAAAGAGAGAGAAATCTCGGTTGAACTTTCGGAAAGATTGGATGATACAGATGGTATGTAGCTAGGTCACATGTATGGTGCTAAGTACACATCATGTGTACAAGAGAGTTACAAGACATTATGATGTAGCTAGGTCGCATGGGTGATACTATGTGTACACCATGTAGACAAGAGAGCTACGGGATATATGTATCTAGGTCTCATGCGTGGTTCTAGGTGAAGGACACCATGTAGACAAGAGAGCTACGAGATAAACTGGCTAGGTCACATGGGTGGTACTAAGTGTTCACCATGTATACAAGAGAGCCAAAATTATGTGTACAATCGAGCTAGGTCACATGAGTGGTGCTAAGTGAAGGCCACTATGTGTACAAGAGAGCTTCGATTTTAAAGGTGGGTTGTGTGCGATACCATCACAGATCTCATTATTATTCAAGCGTTCAACTGGGAAATTGATTAAATGAAATTGTGTATGACTTTGTGATGATAAGTGTAAGTATATACGTGTGTAACTTATGAGCAATATGCTCGATATGTGATTGGAAATTGGAAAGATTGTTATGGGTAAGTGATGAATACAATTGAAGTGTGAAAGATCAAAATTGATAAAAAATCATATGGATAGTTGTAGTGATGTGAATCTAAAAATTTACCAAAAATAGTATAAATTGAATCAGAGACTGAATGAGATATCAAATTAAATCTTAATGAGATATTTTCATATAACAGAAACAGAGCAAGCAAAAGAATTCTATATTATGAGATATTTAAGTTTTTGAGAGACTGGTTCAGAATGACTACGTGATCCCCTGTTTTGACTTGGAAAAATCATTAAACATTGTACAAAAATAATTAGGGGATATAATTTATATGCTTGAAATCCTTAATGAGTCTAGTTTCAAATAAAATAAACAATAACATCCTTTGAATTCTGTACGAGGAGAGAATTGATTCGTAGTGAAGAGTGGCAGAATAGTTGAGCAGTGAAATAGGGATAACTTCAATGAATAAACTGTACTAATTGGCTAGACCAAAAATTCTGAAAATTTTATGGTAAGAATATATGTGAATCTAGTTTCAAGAAAAATTAACGGTTTGTTATTTGGAGTTCTATAGCTCCATAAATAAATAATTTAGCTACTGGTACTCTGCTAGACAGCTTATTTTGAACCTGTTTATGATTGTAATAGTGAAAGTATGTGTGTGTTTGTGATGGTAATATTCCGGGAACATATTGTGACTTCATTTAAAGTATGATAATGTATTGTTTATTAATATTTACATACTTACTTACTAAGCTATAATACTTACTCCCTTCCTTTCCTTTTTCCTATAGTGTCTTAGATGTTAGCTCGAGTTGGAGGTCGCCGGAGGTTAAATCACACTATCAAACTATTGATCGATATATAAAGGTCTTAAAGTATTTTTAAGTCTTTGGCATGTATGGAGACTCGTTTAATTGTTACTAAGTTGCTAGGAATTGGCCTAAAATACTGACCTATATTATTTGAAGGTCTCTATTGTATAAAGTTATTTAATGTAGATAGTCTTGATTATGTTATTAATTAAATGCTACAATTGATGAATGTGCATGCTTACCTATGTGTGTGGTTGAATTAAAGAATGATATGGGCCTTGTAAGCTCTTTTTAAGGGACAGCTTGAATGTGTTTGAAAAAGTTTTAAATTAGAGTGAAATTATGAATTGGTTTTTATACAATGATTAGTGATTAAGTCCGATAATGCCTCGTCCCTGTTCTGGCGTCGAACACGGGTAAGGGGTGTTACGCATATCCTAATAGTAATGAATAGAAGAATGGGTGTAATGGCAAATGGAATCCAGGCTCTAAGAGAATAAGGGGAAGGATGAAACCTTGGGTGTTCACTGAGACGACACCTCAATGGTATTTCAATGTCGTAAGCAAAGTTTGGATGATGGAAACTCCAGGGTGCTAAGAATCAGTCTGCTTCTTCTTTAGTGGTCTTACATTCATAAATGGGAGTGGAAACTTGATAAAGGGTATTTTCAAGCTCTTAGGGACAGAAAATGGTGAGATTTTTTAGGGTAGAAATTCGGCTACTTTGGTTACGTTCTCTACCACAAGCACTCATTCTCGACATTCTTATATGAAAATAAGAAAAATTATGGAAAAGAAAAGGAGATATGATTACCTTTAAGAAGTTTGGAATTGGAGAAGGTGAAGGCAGAAAGAAGAATCAGAAAAGTTGTTATGAAATTTGAAGAGTTTAAAAAAAGTTTTTAAAGAAGGGCCAGAGTCTCTGTTTTATAGAAATGAACGTGCTCAATAAGTCACTCTGAAAACTTATTGAATTCTCCAATGCAATCTTGACACCTATCAAAAGCTTATAAGTGCGACACACGAGTTCAAGTGTTTAACCGCCAAAATTTTGGTGTTGTCCAAAGAAGTAGATTGATGACATCTTTCTAATAAGACTTTTGAGGGGCAAGCCAATGAGGGGAAACCCTGAAGCATGTGTAAGGGAATTTGTATCGTCACTGAATTGTGTTTGGTGTGTATAGCCAATTTTGTCCCTATAATTGAAGTTCTTAGAAGGATGAAAATTTTGAGGACAAAATTTTGTTAAGGGGACGAGAGTTGTAACACCACAGTTCTAGTGAGAACAAGGTTTGGCAAATAGTCCAAAGGTATTATGACTGGCGAAGTGGTTTTCGCCCAAGTACATTTTGGGAATATTGAGTGGGCGGATACAGTTATGTGTTTCAGTTAACGAAAATGCTATGTCAAATTGCTATGTAAATAGGAATAAGATAATGACCAAGTAGAATGGTGTTGAGAGTGTGAGTTCACGTCAGAAGTATAGTGCGCCTTAAATCGTGGCACTGTGCAAGTTATGTTGCAATGTAAGTTGGTTAGGAACCAACCAAATGGGAACCAAAATAGTTAAAAGATAAAGTGTGAGTTCACATCAAAAGTAAGGCTTTATATGTGGGTTATCTAGGTTACAGATAATTACAAGGTTAGTTGAATGAGTTTTAATGGTGTTTTTCTATTTTATAAGGCAGTGGCTATTGCAATCCCTGATTGGATGTTGGATTTAAGGTTCAAGCTGCTATTCGTGGTTGTTAAGTGAGTCCTTAAGCTGTAACGCCCCAATTTTCGGGACTTCTATGAATTTTGGTGAATTTTTGAATTTCTGTGTTTTAACTACTGGGCGTAGGTCTAAGTATGTTAGTGGGCCTCTAAAAGCCCAAGTTTGAGATGAAATCCAGAAGTTTTAACTAATTTTAATTTTTAGGGGAAAAGGGGTTCTCGTAAGTTGGGCTTTTAAGATTTAATGGGTAAAATAAGCCACAAGAAGGCAGGTGGAAAAGTGGCATGTGACGCCACTAGGGTGCTAAAAAGGTGGCGTGTGGATGACTAGGGAGACCTAAGGTTCAAGTCACAAGGTGAGCAAATATTAGTATTAATTTTTATTTACAGAAGGGGGATGTGATGGAACTCAGGTGGAACTCTGTTAGGAAGAGTTTGAGCTGCTCAGGAGATCGAGTAAGGAGGAGATAAGGGAGAAGATTTAGGAGCTGATTAGGGGGTGTAGTATTGGTTGAATGATGGACTCTTGAGGAGCAAGAGTTGGCCGGCCAAGGGTTGCTAGTATAGGGAAAATTCGGCATTTGGGTTCTGACCATTCTCTTCTCTTTTTCTTTTCTCCTCTCATCTCCTATTCTCTTTTCTTCTTCTTTGCTTCTTCTTCTATAGCCGAACCCTTCCTACCATTCTACTCTTCCATTCCATTCGTTTTTAAGCCTTTGAAGTCGATTACCATAAAAGCCAAAATCCCGAAAGCCTATCCATAAAACCCAAAATCCCGAAAGCCTATTTTTCTTCTGTGTCGATTTCTCCTAGCCAAACCCTCTGATTCTTCTCCATCTTTTTGATCGATTCTCTCATCCTCTGAACCCCAAATTTTTGTCGAAAAAACCACCACAAAACCCTCATATTTCATCTTTCTCTTCACTATTTCAAAAAGCCGAAAACCCCATAGTCTTAGGGGAATAGCCGAATCTTTAGACCTTTAAAGATTTGATTTTTGCTAACATTTAAGGGTTTAAATTTGTATTAGAATTGTATAGGAACTAAAGTGGAATCGTTGACTAAAGGAACCGATGATAAGTTTTCGAATCTATTCTTTATTTCGGGTTTTAAAAAAGCCAAAACCCCTAAAGGCTTAGGGAGGCTGTCGATTGGGCCTATGGATCTAAGGGTTGTGACAATTGTTTTATTATGATGTTAGTGTGATCTAGAGGCTGCTGATCGAAGGCTTGGACAAGTGGAACGACTGGATCTAAACCTAGTCGCTAGTTTCGGAAAAAGGTAAGAACTCTAAGGTCTGAGGCTTGGTTGGCCGAATATGGTGAGGGGATAGGTCTGTAGTTTGTTTTCGATATTTAGATTGACGTGTTGCTAATCCAATTGTAGGCAACTCGTGTGTGGAACTCACCGTCAAACCACTACAAATCAGGTGTGTAACTGACACCCTCTCATAGACTAGATCGGCAAAAGCCGAAAAGCCAAAATGTCAAAAAATCGGTATTTTGTGGACTTGCGAGTGTGTGAATGCTCGTGAGGTAGATCGATTAACGTATTTGGTAAACTACAGTGTTTAGATTGCAGAGTGCATGATTTTTGTGCCTGAGATATTTTTGGGCTTAATGGGCCAAAATTGGGATAATGGGCCAACGGGCCCAATTCGGTAAGAACACTTGGTAAGTGTTTCTGTTAGTACGCGAATGGTGGAAATATGCATGAAAACCCCCAAAATAGATAAATTACTAGAATACCCTTAAATATGAAAATTATCGTTATACCCTTAGGTGTAAAATGACCATTATACTCCTAGGGTTAATTTGACTGAAAAGCATGATGATCTGATTCTGTATGATGTATGCCACGATTTGTATATCTGTTGTATGGGGACATGGGTTATATTTATGGAGGAAGCGTCCTAGTGGCTATGCCACAAATATCTGTTCTGGTGGCTTTGCCACAAATATCTGTTCTAGTGGCTCTGGCACAAATATCTGTATCTGGTGACTCTGTCACACTATCTGTTCTGGCAGCCATGCTGTAAATTCTGTGGCGTGTAGCGGATGGGTGGGTCGAGTAGTCTCCCCACATGGTGTAAGGATAATACAGGGGTGTATACGGTTGGATATGGTTGGGTTTCTGCATAAACATGTAATTTACGCTTACGCTCGTAATGGGCCTATGGGCTTCATTCTGAAATCTGTTCTAGGCTAAGGCCAATTTGATCTGTTTCTGTGGTTTGAACTGGTTTAGACTATGGTTGGGTTATTTTACACTCTGAGTTTCCCAAACTCACCCCTTATTTTCACCCACGTAGGTAATCCCCAACCATAGTGGGCTTGGAGCTGTGAGGGATTCGGAGTGGCCACTCGTTCCGCAAATTTGGTTTTCTTCTGGTGAATTGGACATCTTTTTATTTACTTTTATGATTTGGGTTTTAAGTTGTAATAAGGCCGCTTTAATGATTTTTAATTGTTTTCAATATGATTTACTAGAATAGGTATAATATTATCTTAATCACTGAAACTGATTAGTCTTAGGGAGCGTTTTCAGAAACAGTAATTGATTTTTAAAATACCACGACAACAAAGCAGAACTTCCGCAATGAAAACACTTTCCAAAGTTAATCACCTTTTCTTAAACTGGACTTAAATGAATTGGTTTCCTAAGAACATACACTAAGTTAAGGTGTGGCAATGGTGGTGTGCATGTCTAGGATTGGATCCGAAGGGAGCTTGGTACTTAAGCAGTCCGATGGACTCATCTCCTCTTTTCTGATTTCCTACCTAGTGCATAGCTTCCATTCACTTTAACCAATAATGAAATCATCCTTTGAACACTAAGTACGATTTTCTGGACTAAAAATAGAAAATGTTTTTTAACGTTCCGATGTGGCACGTCAGATCCGGACATAACGTCTAGGCTGGGTTTGGGGTGTTACATAAGCCCTCTTGCGTGTATATTATCCTTGTGAGAGCTTCTGTGAAAAGTGATTGATCCATGAAAATGAAACTCGGGATGTACAATATAATGATTATGCTATTGCATGAATTTTTGATAGACCTTGCATGTGTAGTTTGTATGAAACCTAACAAGCTTAAGTAAGTGATAGAAATCCTGAAGTTAAAGTATGGATGTATGGGTATGTCTAGAAATATATAATGAGGTCTGAATTAGCTTAGGTGTCTGTATGAATCAAGCGTTGAGACTTGAATAATGTCAGTGTATAAAAAGTTTATCAAGTGAGTATATGTATGTTCATCGCGGTGGAGTCTAAAGGGGTCTGTAGGGACTAAAAGCATGATCTCTTATATGAATCTCTGAAAATGAAATCCATGGCCATGGTACCATATTGTGTAAGACCATAGCAGGGCTATGGCATCATATGAAAAGAATCACAGGAAGATGATTACTCAATAAGGTTCTCGGCGTGTCCTAGGATGATGATAGAAAAACGCCACAGAATGTGAGTATAGACGAATCCATATCATAAACACGCCAGAATAAGGAAATACTTTTGTGGCAAACTCCGTAAAGAACGCCTTTGTGGCGCACTCTTAAGGAAAACCTTTGTGGCAAATATGAAAAGAAACCTTTGTGACGTAATATGAAAGGGATGCCTTTATGGAAAAATAAATAAGGAACGCCTTCATGGCGCATTCTTAAGAACTGACCTCATAGCAAACTTTGAATGGATCACTTTGGTGGCATGTTCTATCTAATTTCTGGTAAGGTGTATTTTGTTAAGTCAAAGTGGCGTGTATTGTCAAGAAAATCTATTAAGTTACGAATCTGAATGTTTATCTATATGGTAAGATATGAGTAAGTCTTAATAGGTCTGAAATATGTATAACCATGATAATGTATTGATATACTCTGCAATAAGAGTTGAATGAAGTCTTAAAAGATTTTCCTAAAAAAGACATGTATATTTGTATGTCAAGATAGGTGTCTATTATGATGATCTGTGGGTAAGAAAAGTAAGGGCTATCACATCCTCTTTCCAATTATTTTTGAATCTGAGTTAATGTTGTTTCGAATTATGAGATTCTATATAGCATGATATGGAGTTCATCTGGATGTTATACATGATAAATTATAAGCATGAATATGTGCACAAAATTAGATCAAGGTAGGTATGAGTTTGAACCATATGTATGAAATGTTGCGTAAGCATTCGCCATGTACATGTATTTGCCCAGGAAAATGTCAGCGAGTAGTTTTTTTGAAATAAGAAGTACACAAATTGATTGTAAGGAGTTTATTAGTAACCAGGTACAGAAGTTTAAGTATGATAAGGGATAAACAGTTGAAGGTTTAAGAAAAGGAGCTGATGGTGATGGACTATCCGTCCATTTTTGGATATCAACGACTAAGGTATTAATGATTATTTCTCACTAAGTTCTCATGAACTTACATGGATTATGTTTTATGTTTCAAGTAGAATTTGAAATTGCACCTAGGGGAAACGATGCCAAGACTGCGCCTAAGTAGCGACATATAGGATTGTTATGAATATAGAGCAAACTTGATGGTGTAATCGAGTCTGTTTTTCATATAGAAACCCTTGAATTAGGATAAATACGTTAGACCAAGATATCATTTCAATAATACTTGTAATTAAAATTCCCTATATATTAGAATCGAAACTCTTCATTATTTATACTTATGTATTGTATTATGAAATCTTGTATTTAAGTAGTTGAAATTAATTGTAATTTGTGTAAGCAGACGTAAGCTACAACTATATTAGAGTGGTAACACCCAAGATTTGAATATGGTTCATTGGATTGGGTTTGAGGTGTTACATAGAGAACATGATTTTTATTTATATATATTGATAAGGGCCTTGAGAACAAAAGAGAGTTATCTTCTTTCTTCCATTTAAAGCACCATTGTTGATTTGCCTTGGAACTGAGCATACATCTTTCTTGATTGAGCTAAAATAAAGGATTTGAGTGCTTGTAGAGGATTTTTTAACATCCTGGGTAAGTATTATGGTATTGCATATTGGCTTCTAAAAGAGTAAGTCTGCTTTTATGCTTGTGAATAGTAAGATGAAGAACTAAAAGCTTTGCATGGTGGTTATCTAGGTTTCAGATGATGGAAAAAGTTATATGAATGAGTTTTGAAGTTGTTGACATGTTTTTTAAGCAGTGGTTGTTGCGGTTTCTGGTTGGATGATGAATTATCAATGGTTGTTAGGTGAGTCCCTAAACTAATTCGTGCATGTATACCATTTATGCTAGATATTTCTGTGGAAATTGAATAAACTATGAAACTGACATTAGAAAAGTATAATATGAAGGTTATATTATTGTATGAATGTTTGTTGGGTCTTGCATGCGTAGTCCGCATGGACTGTGACAACCCGAATTAGGGCCTAATCGGAATAGTGGTTTCGTGACCACAAATCCGAGATAAAAATAATTGTTTTATAATTATTTTGGGGTTTATGATATGATTGTATGATTGTGTGAAAATTTCGTGATGAAATTCTATGCCTAAAGTGCTTAAATTGAAAATAGGGATTAAATCGAATAAGTTGCAAAATTTACATTTTAGAAGTTTTTAGTATGAAATTGCTTTAAAATATTAATTAGGAGGTCTTAAATAGCAATTTGACCAATTTTAAGTTCATGGACAAAATTAGGACATGGAAGGAATTTTTGAAAGTTTAGTAAGGAGGGGCATTTTGGTCATTTGGATATTAAATGAAATAAAATGGGAAAAATAACACAAAATTGGTCATCATCCTCCTTAGTTGCTGCCGAATTCTCCCTCTCTCCATAGCTAGGGTTTCTTCAACTTTCAAGCCCCATAGTAAGTGATTTCAAGCCCCGTTTTTAATGTTCTTTACGTTTTTGGATTCCCGGTAGCCCGATTAAGCTTATGCTAACAATAATTCAACCTAGGGTTCATATTTGGAAAAATACCCATAGGTGAAATTTGTGTATTTTGATGTTTTATGATAGAATATCAGGTTTTAAATTATGTTAGACAACTTGTGCCACTCGGTTTTAAGTGAAAACGAGTAAAACGGCATAATCGATAAAAATACCTATTGTTCACAACTATGTGTTTGAGTGAGAATTTGATGTGGTCGTAGAAGATAAAAATGTTCAGCATGTCATAAAACATAAGAATACGGACTGAAATTAAATTTCCGAGCCTAGGGGCAAAATTGTAATTTTGTAAAAGTTAGGGGGCAAAAATGTAATTTTCCATAATGTGATCTTTGGATTGAAATAAATAGTATGAGTGCTAAATGAGCTAAATGTGTTGTTATAGATCAAGAAAGGCGTGGAATTGACCTCGAACGAGGGAAGGAAAAAGTTTTGGACTAAATCGCAAAAATTCCACATTTTGCACCTAGGTAAGTTTGTATGTAAACATTACATTATTTTCATTTACATTCTTATATTTCAGCCTATTATATAAATATACTAGCTGATGTTAAAATTATAAATCGACTATTGGAAGAATGGAAATAAATAATAGAGAGAGATCCGGTTGAACATTGGAGAGATCGAATAAAATAGAGGAGCGTAGCTAGGTCACATGTATGATGCTTGAGTGCACATCATGTGTACAAGAAAGCTACGAAATACCATGTAGTAGCTAGGTCACATGTGTGATACGGGATGTATCCCATGTAGACAAGAGAGCTACGTAATAGATAAATGTAGCTAGGTCGCATGCGTGATTCCAAGTGAAGGACACCATGTAGACAAGAGAGCTACGAGACAAATCGGCTAGGTCGCATGAGTGGTACTAAGTGTTCACCATGTGTACAAGAGAGCCGAACTAAATGAAGTATGATGGTGGGGCTGTGTGCTAAAACCATTAAATATCGAGGATTGATCCGAATTGTTCAACGGGATGGTTTTGTGGTGACGTTGTGGTTATGGACCTATACTTGAGATGAATGAAGTGTGGTGAAAATGATTTGTGGTATATATATATATATGTAAGATAAAATAAGGTTAGCATAAAGAATGTGTGAAAGAGAAAAATTAGCATTAAAACTGTTTTGGATGGTAGTAGTGACGTGATTTTCAAAAATCACCAAAAATAGGAGGAACATAATTAGAGGTTGAATGAGATGTGCAATTAAATTTTAATGAGTCTACTTTCATATAAAAGAAACAAAACAAGCAAAGGAATTTTATATTTTGAGATATTTATAATTGTGTGTGACTTGCTCAGGATGAATATGTGATCCCCTGTTTCAACTTTGAAAAATCATTAAAAATTGTACAAAGAAAATTAAGAAATATAGTTTACATACCTAAATTCCTTATTGAGTCTAGTTTTAAATGAAACCAATTTCATGGTTATTTGAATTGTTTACTGAGAGAAATTCAATTCGTAGTGAACAGAGGTTAGACTAGTCGAGCTGTGTAACAGGGGAAACTTTAACTAATAAACTGTACTAATCGGCTGAACCAAAAATTCTAGAAAAAATTAGCAAGAATATTTATGAGTCTAGATTCCTGGAAATTTTACGGATTTGAATTTTGAGTTTTGTAACTCGAGTTATGATTTTTTTAGTGAACATAACGCAGAAAGACAAATTTTAATCAAAGTGGAGTGAATATTGAAATTAAAGTAGATATACTTGAGTTGTTGTGTAAACATATTAAATTCTTTAATTATTATTTACATACTTACTTACTAAGCTATAAGCTTACTTTGTTTTCTCTCTTTTGTCTTGTAGTATCCTCCAACTTGCTCGGGAGTTAAGGATCGTGAAGATCTCATCCGCACTATCAATACTTTAGGGTATTCGAACTAAACATTTTGAATTATGGCATGTATAGTAGGCTTAATTATTTTGTTACGTGTCATAATTGCCTAGGTTTAAAATATTGGTTACATGATTTCGACCAACTACTTTGTACAAGCCATAGAAGTTGATTAATATTGTTCAAAACATATGTTATAACGATGCACTATCAAATTGGATGACATATTTCTATCTCGCTTTTGTTTAATGGTATGTATTATATTCTAGTAATACCTGTGTATCTGTTCCTACGACGGTGAGTAGCGGTAAGGGGTGTTACATTTAGTGGTATCGAGCTATGGTTTAGTCGGTTCTCGAACTAATAAAGTGTGTGTAAAAGTCTAGCTATACATGCCATAAAAATATTGTGATAGTGTGGTGACTCTCGACTATTCTAAACGTGTTTTGTTTTAATATAGTAATGGATCTCAAGGAACTGCAAATGATGATGTCGCTAGTAATGCGCTGCCCCGCACAAGGGACCGTGCACTGTGGAAAGTAGACCGAGAGACATTGAGACAGGAGATGAGGCTCGGGATGCCTTTCTCCAAAGGATGAACAATTGGTATCTCGAATTTATTCGAGCAAATCCAAATACTCAACCTCCTCCACCCCTCCTATACCTCGGATGATTCCTGAGTCGCTCAAGACATAAATTTGGTAAGGATGAACAAGCCTCTAGTTGACAAGATTCAAAAACAAGGGGTCAAGAGTTTAGAGCAAAGATCGATGATGATCCCGAGAAAGCGGAATTCTGCTTGAAAATTCTACCCGTGTATTTGATGAGCTCTCATGTACACCCGAGGAATGCTTAAAGTGTGTTTGTATCACTTTTGAGAGATTCGGCCTACCATTGGTGGAAGACTTTGGTATCGGTGGTGCCAAAAGAAAAAGTTACTTGGGATTTCTTCCAGAAGAATTTAGAAAGAAATACATAAGTCAACGATTTATGGATCAAAAACGGAAGGAGTTCCTTGAATTGAAGCAAGGCAAGATGTCTGTGGCGCGAATATGAACGCGAATTTGTGAGACTTAGCAAGTATGCCCAGAATGTATGTCAACCGAGGCCATTATGTGCGTAAGGTTTGAAGATGGGCTGAATGAGGACATTAAAGTGCTTGTAGGAATTTTGGAATTGAAAGAATTTGTTGTATTGGTTGATCGAGCTCTTAAAGTGAAGAATTGAACAAAGAAAAAGAAAAGTCGCTATTGAGGCTCGAGATACCGTAAAAAGGCCGATAAGCAAGCCATTTCAATCTCAATCAAAGAGGTCCAAAGAGGCAAACCCTCGAATGACAGTTTCAATTGGGGAGTCACACGAGAGATCGTGGTAGAGCGTATTCGGGTCTAAAGCTCAAGCTACTTGGTGGCAAAGTATGGGTAATGTGCGACCTAGAAAGCCCGAGTGTCGACAATGTGGCCGCGCAACATTATGGTGAGTGTTGGGGAACCGAGCGAGCTTGTTTCAGTGCGCGTTCTCATGAGCATTTTATTAGAGATTGTCCTGAGAAAGTTAAAGAAGAAAGATTTTAGAGTGCTAGATGAATACCACCGCTAGTAGAGGTAGACCACCGAGAAATACCGGAGGTGGGACTAGCGATGAAAGTTGCGATGAAAGACTCATGGGCAAGATCGTGGCTAGAGTACCTACTAGAGCTTATGCTATACGTGCCTCGAGAAGATGCATCATCTCCCGATGTCATTATTGGTACATTTTCTCTCTATGATACTATTGTTATTGCATTGATTGATCCCGGTCCACTCATTCCTATATTTGCATGAATTTAGTATCTAATAAAAAGTTGCTGTTGAGTTTATCGAGTTTACGATTAAAGTGTCGAACCCCTTAGGCCAATATGTGCTAGTTGACAAGGTTTGCAAGAATTGCCCATTAATGATTCAAGGTCACTATTTTCCGCCAATTTGATGTCATACCATTTGATGAGTTTGACGTTATCTTGGGAATGGACTGTTGACATTGAATGATGCTAAGGTAGATTGTAAACAAAAGACACTAGAGTTGAAATGTGAAAATGGAGAAATTTTGTGGGTTGAAACAGATTTAATCAAATAAATTGCCTATGGTGATTTCGCATATGTCTACACGTAAATACATGAGGAAAGGGTGTGAAGCTTATCCGCTTATGTAATGAATAATGAGTTGCCTCAATCAAGTTTGAATCAAGCATCGATAGTTTGTGAGTTTCCGGATGTATTTCCGAGGAATTGCCTGGTTGCCTCCGAACAGAGAGATAGAGTTTGCCATTGATTTGTTGCCGGCATCGCACCGATCTCGATTGCTCCATATAGAATGGCTCCGATCGAATTAAAAGAATTGAAGGCTCGATTTGCAGAATTAATGAGATAAGGGATTTGTGAGACCGAGTTTCTCTCCCCAGGGTGCTCTGTATTATTCGTAAAGAAGAAGGATGGTTCAATGAGACTTTGCATTGATTATCGTCACTCAATAAGGTGACTATAAAGAACAAGTACCCATTGCCAAGGATTGATGATTTATTCGATCGCTTAAAAGGGGCTACAAGTGTTTTCAAAGATTGATTTAAGGTCCAGCTACTACCGGTTGAGAGTTAAGGAGTCGATGTGCGAAAACCGCTTTTAGGACAAGGTATGGACATTATGAGTTTCTTGTAATGCCTTTAGGCTTAACAAATGCTCCAGCTATATTTATGGACTTAATGAATCGGATCTTTCGACCATATTTGGATAAGTTTGTAGTAGTGTTCATAGATGACATTCTAATTTATTCTCGGAATGAGTTTGAGCATGCCGAACACTTGAGAACCATATTGCAGATCTTGAGAGAAAAGAAATTGTTTGCCAAGTTTAGTAAAAGTGAGTTCTGGCTTCGTGAAGTCGGATTTTTGGGACATATAGTCTCAGGTGATGGTATTCGGGTGGATCCAAGCAAGATTTCTGCGATCGTTGATTGGAAACCGCCAAAGAATGTATTTGAGGTTAGAAGCTTTTTAGGCTTAGCTGGATATTATAGACGCTTTTGTTGAGGATTTTCGATGATTGCCTCTCCTATGACTAAGTTGCTGCAAAAGAATGTTAAGTTTGAATGGACCGATAAATGTCAAGAGTTTTGAAAAGTTGAAAGCACGATTGATCAAGCACCAATTTTAGTACAGACCAGAGCCAGAAAAGAGTTCGTAATTTATAGTGATGCATCGTTGACAAGCCTTGGATGTGTGTTGATGCAAGAGGGTAAAGTGGTAGCTTATGCTTCGAGACATGCTTAAAACCGCATGAAAAGAATTATCCTACACATGATTTGGAATTGGCCGCTATTGTCTTTGCTTTGAAGATTTGGCGACATTATTTGTACGGTGAAAAATGCCGAATTTTTACTAATTACAAAAGTTTGAAGTATTTGATGAATCAAAAGGATCTGAATCTGCGACAGCGAAGATGGCTTGAATTATTAAAGGATTATGATCTAGTGATTGATTATCATCCGGAAAAGCAAATATAGTTGCTGATGCCTTGAGCGAAAAAATTTCTTTTTACTTTGAGAGCCATGAATACGGGATTAGCATTGTCTGATGATGGGTCAATCTTAGCAGAGATGAGAGCTAAACCGTTATTTCTCCAGTTGATTTGTGATGCTTAAAAGAATGATAATAAGTTGCGGACCAAAAGAACTCAATGCGAATCAGGTTACGACTCAGATTTTCGAGTTGGACCGAGACGATCGCTTAATGTTTCGAGACGAATATGTGTGCCAAAAAAATAATAAATTGATTCGAAAAATATTACATGAGGCGCACAATGGTCGTTTATCGATTCACCCCGGTAGCACGAAAATGTATAAAGATTTAGAGAAGTTGTATTGGTGGCCGTATGAAAAGGACATTTCAATTTGTAACCAAGTGTTTGATCCACAACAAGTAAAAGCTGAACATCAAGTGCCTTCGAGACTACTTCACCGGTAATGGTGCCTGAGTGGAAATGGGACAAGATTACCATGGATTTTGTAACCGGTTTGCCTTTGACTCCTAAAAAGAAGGATGCTGTCTGGGTAGTGGTTGATGATTAACAAAATCAGCTCACTTTATACCAATACGTATCGATTACTCACTTGATAAATTAGCCGAATTATATATTGCTGAAATTGTGAGGTTGCACGGGGTACCTATGTCTATAATATCAGATAGAGATCTGAGATTTACCTCGAGATTTTGGAAAAAGTTACAAGAAGCTTTGGGTACAAAATTGAACTTTAGTACCGCGTTTCATCCACAAACAGATGGTCAATCGGAAAGAGTAATCCAGGTACTCGAAGATATGCTTAGATGCTGTGTTTTAGAAATTGGAGGTAGTTGGGAGAAATATCTATCTTTAATTGAGTTTGCCTACAATAACGCTTATCGATCAAGTATACAAATGGCACCGCATTTGAGCCTTGTATGGTCGTAAGTGTCGGACTCCTTTATATTGGACTGAACTTAGTGAGAAACAGATTCACGGAGTTGATCTAGTTAAAGAAACCGAAGAGAAAATAAAAGTAATTCGGGATTGCTTGAAAGTCGCTCGGATCGACAAAAGTCATATGCGATTTGAAAAGAAAAGAGATTGAATTTCGGTGGGTGATAAAGTGTTCTTGAAGGTGTCACCATGGAAAAGATTCGAGATTTAGTCGAAAAGGCAAGTTGAGTCCGCTTTATTGGGCGTGCATTTAGATTACCGAGAGAATTGGACCAGATGGCATATCGGTTGGCCTTACCGCAGAGTTAGAGAGAATTCATAACGTGTTTCACGTATCAATGTTACTGACGTTATCGTTCGATCCTTCACATGTGATCTCCCCAACGAAATTGAGATTCGATCGGATATGACCTATGAGGAGGAACCAATAAAGATTTTGGCTCGAGAAATTAAACAGTTAAGAAATAAAAGTATAGCCTTAGTGAAAGTATTGTGGCACAGACATGGAATAAAAGAGGCTACGTGGGAACCCGAGGAAGCTATGAGGAAACAAAGACCCAAACCTCTTTATTTGGTAAGATTTTCTGGACGAAAATCTCTAAAGGGGGGAGAATTGTGACAACCCGAATTAGGGCCTAATCGGAATAGTGGTTTTGTGACCACAAATCTGAGATAAAAATAATTGTTTTATAATTATTTTGGGGTCTATGATATGATTGCATGATTGTGTGAAAATTTCGTGATGAAATTCTATGCCTAAAGTGCTTAAATTGAAAATAGGGATTAAATCGAATAAGTTACAAAATTTACATTTTAGAAGTTTTTAGTATGAAATTGCTTTAAAATATTAATTAGGAGGTCTTAAATAGCAATTTGACCAATTTTAAGTTCATGGACAAAATTAGGACATGGAAGGAATTTTTGAAAGTTTAGTAAGGAGGGGCATTTTGGTCATTTGGATATTAAATGAAATAAAATGGGAAAACTAACACAAAATTGGTCATCATCCTCCTTAGTTGCTGCCGAATTCTCCCTCTCTCCATAGCTAGGGTTTCTTCAACTTTCAAGCTCCATAGTAAGTGATTTCAAGCCCCGTTTTTAATGTTCTTTACGTTTTTGGATTCCTGTGAGTCTGATTAAGCTTATGCTAACAATAATTCAACCTAGGGTTCATATTTGGAAAAATACTCATAGGTGAAATTTGTGTATTTTGGTGTTTTATGATAGAATATGAGGTTTTAAATTATGTTAGACAACTTGTGCTACTCGGTTTTAAGTGAAAACGAGGAAAACGGCATAATCGGTAAAAATACCTATTGTTCACAACTATGTGTTAGAGTGAGAATTTGATGTGGTCGTAGAAGATAAAAATGTTCAGCATGTCATAAAACATAAGAATAAGGGCTAAAATTAAATTTCCGAGCCTAGGGGAAAAATTGTAATTTTGTAAAAGTTAGGGGGCAAAAATGTAATTTTTCCATAATGTGATCTTTGGATTGAAATAAATAGTATGAGTGCTAAATAAGCTAAATGTGTTGTTATAGATCAAGAAAGGAGTGGAATTGACCTCGAACGAGGGAAGGAAAAAGTTTTGGACTAAATCGCAAAATTTCCACATTTTGCACCGAGGTAAGTTTGTATGTAAACATTACATTATTTTCATTTACATTCTTATATTTCAGCCTATTATATAAATATACTAGCTGATGTTAAAATTATAAATCGACTATTGGAAGAATGGAAATAAATAATAGAGAGAGATCCCGGTTGAACATTCGGAGAGATCGAATAAAATAGAGGGAGCGTAGCTAGGTCACATGTATGATGCTGAGTGCACATCATGTGTACAAGAAAGCTACGAAATACCATGTAGTAGCTAGGTCACATGTGTGATACGGGATGTATCCCATGTAGACAAGAGAGCTACGTAATAGATAAATGTAGCTAGGTCGCATGCGTGATTCCAAGTGAAGGACACCATGTAGACAAGAGAGCTACGAGACAAATCGGCTAGGTCGCATGAGTGGTACTAAGTGTTCACCATGTGTACAAGAGAGCTGAACTAAATGAAGTATGATGGTGGGGCTGTGTGCTAAAACCATTAAATATCGAGGATTGATCCGAATTGTTCAACGGGATGGTTTTGTGGTGACGTTGTGGTTATGGACCTATACTTGAGATGAATGAAGTGTGGTGAAAATGATTTGTGGTATATATATATATATGTAAGATAAAATGAGGTTAGCATAAAGAATGTGTGTAAGAGTGAAATTAGCATTAAAACTGTTTTGGATGGTAGCAGTGACGTGATTTTGAAAAATCACCAAAAATAGGAGGAACATAATTAGAGGTTGAATGAGATGTGAAATTAAAGTTTAATGAGTCTAATTTCATATAAAAGAAACAAAACAAGCAAAGGAATTTTATATTTTGAGATATTTATAATTGTGTGTGACTTGCTCAGGATGAATATGTGATCCCCTGTTTCAACTTTGAAAAATCATTAAAAATTGTACAAAGCAAATTAAGAAATATAGTTTACATACCTAAATTCCTTATTGAGTCTAGTTTTAAATGAAACAAATTTCATGGTTATTTGAATTGTGTACTGAGAGAAATTCAATTCGTAGTGAACAGAGGTCAGACTAGTCGAGCTGTGTAACAGGGGAAACTTTAACTAATAAACTGTACTAATCGGCTGAACCAAAAATTCTAGAAAAAAATTAGCAAGAAGATTTATGTGTCTAGATTCCGGGAAATTTTACGGATTTGAATTTTGAGTTTTGTAACTCGAGTTATGATTTTTTTTTAGTGAACATAACGCAGGAAAGACAGCTTAATCAAAGTGGAGTGAATATTGAAATTAAAGTAGATATACTTGAGTTGTTGTGTAAACATATTAAATTCTTTAATTATTATTTACATACTTACTTACTAAGCTATAAGTTTACTTTGTTTTCTCTCTTTTGTCTTGTAGTATCCTCCAACTTGCTCAGGAGTTAAGGATCGTGAAGATCTATCCGCACTATCAATACTTTAGGGTATTCGAACTAAACATTTTGAATTATGGCATGTATAGTAGGCTTAATTATTTTGTTACGTGTCATAATTGCCTAGGTTTAAAATATTGGTTACAAGATTTCGACCAACTACTTTGTACAAGCCATAGAAGTTGATTAATATTGTTCAAAACATATGTTATAACGATGCACTATCAAATTGGATGACATATTTCTATCTCAGTTTTGTTTAATGGTATGTATTATATTCTAGTAATACCTCGTATCCTGTTCCGGCGACGGTAACGGGTAAGGGGTGTTACATGGAAGGTAACACCCCTTACCCATGTCCGACGCCAGGACAAGGTACGAGGCATCACCAGACTTAAACATACACATACATGCAAAAACCAGGCCATAAAATTTGTTTTTAATTCAAAACTTTTCATACACATGCATAATGTCCCATACATGGGTCTACGATGCCCTAAACATGCATTGAAAGTAGTTAAGGACTAAACCGAGAACTGTAGAAAGTTTTGAGAAAACTTTAAAAAAAATTTCCATGAAACAGGGTCACACGCCCGTGTCCTCAGGCCGTGTAATGCTCTGACTTTGACATTAGCAACCAAAATTTAACCACACGGCCAAGCCACACACCCGTGTAGGCCGTGTCATCTACACGGCTGAGACACACGACCGTGTCTCTACCCGTGTGGCTAACACTTAGGTTATTTTCCAAGCCTTTGTTACCATTAATCCCTCACATCTTTACACACATCAAAGTTATACATCATGGCATCATTTTAATGATTTAGCAGACTTCACTAAGGTGTATTCTTAGCTTTAACATGCTATCATTCACAAGTTTCACATACTCATATAATATCAAGCCTAGACACATTAATCCATATTCATTGACTTTGTCAAGTAACCTTATTTAAACATTAAGCATTCATGTTCAATCATCATCGTCTTATTTCTATACCATACAATTACTTCATGGCTATAACCATTTTGATTGGTCATGAAGAATTTATCATGCACACATGTCTTAACACCAATCATGCATGTCCCACAAGCATAAAAACATCATCGCATCGCAAGCAGTAGAACTTATCATGAATAATTAGGTTTACAAACCACAATCATTATAAGCCATATCTTATGGCTATATACAATGAATCAATATAAGCCAATACATTTGGCTAATCATAACAATATCTATCATAAAAACTAAGTCCCTATACATGCCACTCACTTGAAGGTGCTTAATACACATATGTCACTCCAAAGGTGATGGTTTGATAGTGTGATGCTGCCTCCAACGATCTCCAACCCCGAGCTAACCTGACAACACTAAAGAAATGAAAAGGAGAGGAAAAGCTTTATAGCTTAGTAAGATCGTATGAAAATAATAAGCAATTTATCAACTTGCTTCTCAAGGTAATACAATCCTATTTGCATTTTTACTTATGTTCCAATCAAGTTGTTTTCTCGAGTCATAGTTACTAAATTATTTATATCTGGAGCTATGAAACTCCAAATTAAGGTCTACTAATTTTCCCTGAACCTATACTTACATATCTTCTTACCATAAAATTTTCAAAATTTTTAGTCTAGCTAATAAGTTCAGTTTATTCCTTAAAGTTACCCCTTTTTAGCTGTCTGACAGTTCCGACCCCTCTTCACTAAAAATTAATTATCTTATAATACAGGACTCGGATGATGTTCTTGTCTATTTCTCTTGAAATCATACTCATTAAGAATTCTAAAAATATAAATTAGAACCCATAACTATTTTTTTACAATTTTCAATGATTTTCTCAAATCATAATAGGGGATTTCGAAATCATTTTGACTCTGTCTCACATTAATTTAAATATTTCATAATATGAGACTGTCTTGCTTACACTGTTTCTTCTATGTGAAACTAGGATCATTAAGATTTAATTTCATATTTTATTCAACCTCTAACTCAATTTCCACAATTTTTGGTGGATTTTCAAAGTCATACAACTGCTATTGTCCAACACTGTTTTGGTGAAATATAATGATAACTATTATAAGTTCACTTTCGACTAATCACGAACTCACCATTTCATGAATTCCATGTTCAAATGTACAATATAAGTTAACATGATATTACAACAAAATTTATAATCATAATTCATACGTCTTAGCTCACCGATGTCTCAACATATCAAAGTCTTAATAACCATAAGTTTGGTGTACATACATGTACTCATCGTAATATATCATATAACTATACCTCTTTAACATGCCCTCCTTGGGACTTTCATCACATCTATTGCATTACCCATTGAACACTCAGAATACTATTGGATACACGAAACACTTGCACATAAGTGCCACATACACATGCGTAGCCAAAGCTACCTCATAACATGTAACGCTCACAATAGAGCTACTCATGGGCTTGCTCATAAAAGCTATCGGTCAAGGTGTAGCTATACGGGCTGCTCACACAAGCTGTTAGGTATTCGACCAACTCAAGGATTACCTAGTCACCGGTAGGACACATAAGACCATTTCCCGGAACCCAATTACATGCATCACATCCATAATGAACTCAGACCAATTCAACGAGCTCAAGTGCCTCATGTATATCACGAACTTGGACTAACTCAACAAGTTCGGATTTCTTAATTCCTAGTGACATGTCACTTGTACCCAAGAATATTCCTAAGGTTTAGACGGGATTTTTTTTTTATACTCTATCTCTGTTGAACTTACTCGAAGTGTCGATCTCACTATCCATAGTATCAATTGCCCTTTCATAGCATAATAAGGCCTAACTCAAATAGCAAATAAGCTTTTAAGAATTTACATAACACATAGCACATATTACATATATCACTTGTCATGGATCAACATTTTCTTGCATTTCATGTAATATTCTTCCATGTTATCTTTCCACATCATATACACCATTTCATCAACTTTTCCAATATATATATATATATATTAAATCATACAATATATGCAATAATAGTGAAGAATTATAATTCAAACATAACATCGCACTATTATTATCATACAAACTTACCTCGAATGCAATTTTGGCTAATTACTCTATTTTTGTCCATAACCTCATACTTTCTAATTTAAGCTTAAATCTCCATCCTCTTGATCTAACATGATGAAATTCACTCATTTAATCATTACATTAATTAAAACATTCTATAATTCATAATTTGGCAAAATGACTGTTTTGCCCTTAGACTTTACAAAAATTATGATTTTGCCCTTAGGCTCGTAAATCAATTTTTATCAAATTTCCTCCTTTACCAAGACTAACAGAATTCTTTTTATAACAATAGCAACTCACAATTTCAATTATTTCACACATTTACAACTTATTTTAGAACTTTACAAAATAGCCCTTTTTAGGTGTTTTCATGCAAACTTCTTTCACAAAAGTTGTTTATTACACAACCAAGACTCATTTTCTTCCATAAAAATTCAGCAAACAACATAATTTCTCTCATGGCAAAACCCTAGACTTTCAACCATTTTGCAAAATAGTCCCCCTAATGCGAGCACGCCCTGGAGCTCCTCTAGTTCGAGCAAGGATCCGATCGAGCTACCCCAAGGCCCCATTACGCGAGCACGAGCTAAATCCTTAAAAGAGCATGTTTCAGCCTTAACTGCTCACATTTGGAATGAATCCATGGCTGGACGCATCGAAGGAGCTCAAATCAGCTCAACAAGGATTTCTTGCATTCTTTTGCAAGTCGACCTTGGCTCCCATTCGGTTCTATGAGCTCAACCCAGCTCTATCTATCTCAATTGAGCTCATCCTTTAATTTTCTATTTAATTGTGTTTGTTGGAATAAATTAAATAGTTTAGTTAAATTAGTTAAGTCAACTTAAATAATTAATTGAGTTTTAATTTTTCTAATTCTGGACATTATAATTAAGTTTAATTATGTCTTAGTTTGTTCATAATTATTAGCTATTTTAATATGTCAAGGTTAGGACCAATTTAAAGCTTGCTACCCATTTAATTTGTCCAGCCAATTTTAGCTAATTATTTTGTCTAGCTTCAACCGAATATAAGACATGTCTTAAACCTTACATGTTTAATGTGTTTTAGCTAAATACATGGTTTTAATATGTCTTTGAGCTGCTGGAATTAATGTATCTAAGTTGAATTAATAAGCTGAATTAATTTGAGTGCACGTGCAATGTTGGGACGGCATTAATGCAAGTTAGCTACTAATTTGTCTTCTCCAAAAGACATGATGGTTCGGTCATTGCAACAGCCACCTCAAGCTGCTGATTGTTCTTCCCAAAGTGATCGATCAGCGATTCCAGGTTGCCATTGAAAGCTTTCACACCAGCAGCCTATGCCTTTCACACTACAAGGCTATTCATGTTTTTTGTTTTCACACCTGTTGGCCGATTGTTTCCTTGTGTTCACATTTCATGGCTGGCTAGCTACCCAAGGAGTGCATTAAACTTCAAGACCATTCAGCTCTTCTAAGCATCAGCTCAATTAAGCTTCCCAAACACCAAGGCTGAATTTATTGATACAATTCAGCTCCCAATATATCTAATTAACTTCCAGCTGAACAAGTGCCTCTAGAAGCTGTCCATTGATGTTCTCCATGGCTGAGAAGCTTCAAGGAACTTTCCTAAACATATTCTAGAATTTTCTACCTTAATTAGGCTGAAAACAAAAGGCTGTTCAGCTAACTAAAGTTGGCTATCCGGCTAGCCTTGTAAATGTTATAAATAGCTAGCTCATTTCTTTGTTTAAAAACTTTTTGACAATTTGAATGAACTTATATCAATTTTTGAGATTTTCTCTTCTCTCAAATTTCGTTTATAGACTTGTTGGCTTATCTATTGTTAGTGGCGTCAACCTAGTCTTCTTTTCTGAACTTATCACTCCCAAACGAGTGTGGCGTTCAAACCCATCATACATTTGGTTCTTACCTTTTTTAGGTAAAGGGTTAAGGTCTTTTCCTCCCTTTACCAAATCACCTTAGGCCAAATAAGTTATCGGTCAACACTCTTCTTTAGTGTTGGTTCGATCTTGAGCTTAAGATCGTTTTACCATCTCCATCCTTCTATCATGAGTCCGTTTCATTTCCTTTGTGAACAGAACCTATAACTAACCATACTTATCTATTTTGAACCCTTGTTTGCTAACCCATTTCAGCCTTAGCCCATTTACAACTAAACTCTGCAAATCGAACGATACTTTCTCGTTAGACGATCGAGCATCATATTGACTCAACTCATTAAACCGAGGCAAGATTGCATCATTTGGTATTAGAGCTACTTAAAATGAGAAGTACAGACGTTCGGGAAACATCTCGGAATAGGTTTGTAAAAAAATAAAAAAAATTATTTTTAGCATTATTTCGTGTAATACAAGTCTATTATAGTTATACAAATTAAAAAAAAAAGATTCGAAAATTATAAAAAAAAAGGATATTGAAAGTTTGTTCTTCATTGTTTCTATTCCCGATCTACAATTCCTTTCCTATTCACCCTATTACCTAAAACACCACATTTCTACCTAACTATATTTCTTTCAGCCTACCCTACACCTTCTTCATCAATTCCTTGTAAACCATTTGAAGCTGAGTCCGAGACTTCGATAAAGCCTTAGCAAGTCTTTTTACGAAATCACGAGAGAAGAACGAGTTGAAAAAGGCACGAGTGTGTGAGGACATTAGAGAGGAGGTAAAAGTCGAAGAGTGTGCAAACACGAGTGGAGTATCATCTATTTTTTTTCTTTCTGCGTGATCGTGAGGCTTTGTCGTGAGGAACTAAACTTTCTATGTTTAGAAGTCCTAATAGAAATATGGAAGAAAGAGTTGAAAGGCAACCTGTCTAAAATATTCCCAATCTAAATCTCCAAGCCTTGTTGCGTAAAGTGGAGCGATTATTTGACCCAACGCTCGAGCCTATCCAAGAAAGGCTTGATCAAGTCGAAGAGAGAGCCAGATCGCCCCAAAGTCCACCAAGAAATTGAGGCCAACAATTACTTAACGAAGATAACCTATTCGACCCTAGCGAAGCCGAAAGTGATCAAGGGTCCAACTTGAGTGTTCGGCAGAGGGGACAACGAAATTGAGGCCAAAAAGATTGAGGCCGAGGAGATGATGACTTGAAAAATATCAAACTATCAATGCCTCCCTTCCAAGGCAAGTCTGATCCCGAAGCCTATCTAGAGTGGGAGAAGAAAATTGAATTGGTATTCGATTGCCACAATTACTCTAAGAATAAGAAGGTTAAGTTGGTCGTAATCGAGTTTTCAGACTACGCAATGATCTGGTGGGATTAATTAATCACTAACCGCAGGCGCAACGGGGAGTGACCCATCACTACTTCAGTTGAGATGAAAGCGGCCATGCGACGGCGATTTATCCCTTCTTATTACCACCGGGAGCTTCATCAGAAGGGACGAAGAGTGTTAAAGATTATTACAAGGAGATGAAAATCGCAATGATTCGCGCGGATGTGGAGGAAGACCGTGAAGGGACGATGGCCCAATTCCTAGCTGGTCTCAATCGAGACATAACTAATGTTGTAGAACTGTAACACTACATCGAGGTGGTGGACATGGTACACATGGCCATCAAGGTGGAGAAACAATTGAAACGAAAAGGAGCTGCCCGAGGCTATTCCACTGCAAACACCTCAAAGTGGGGCCAAGGCATTAGCAAGAACACTCCAACCAACCACGCCAAGAAACTGTCGATGCCAGCCAAGGCAAATAAACCTATACCCTAATCAAGTAAAGGCAAGGCCATCGAGAGTAATTCTAACCACACAAGGGATATTAAGTGCTTCAAATGTCTCGGAAGAGGACATATCGCAAGTTAGTGTCCCAACCGAAGCACTATGGTGTTGCGTGCGAATGGTGAGATTGAATCAGAGTCTGAAGCGAAAAATGTACCTAAAGTGACATCCGATAAAGAGAAGGGCTTGGAGCACGCCGTTGATGGTGAGTTGCTTGTTGTCAAACGGAGTTTAAGCCTTCAAGGTATGGAGAATAAGCAACAACGTGAAAACATCTTCCATACACGATGCCAAGTCTAAGGGAAAGTCTGTAGTGTCATCATTGATGGCAGAATTTATACGAACGTGGCCAGCACACTTATGGTGAAGAAGCTCGGCCTACCCACTACGAAGCACCCGAGCCCCTATAAGCTTCAATGGCTCAATGACAGGGGTGAATTAAAAGTGCTAGTTTCTTTTTCCATTGGTAAATATGTGGATGAGGTACTTTGTGATCTTATGCCTATGCACGCAGAGCACTTATAAATAGGAATACTGTGGCAGTTCGACTGGAGAGTTATCCAAGACGAGTATACCAATAGGTATACATTCAAGCATTTAGGAAAGAACGTCACCCTAGCCCCATTAACGCCCAAGCAAGTTTATGATGATCAAATGAAGTTGAAAACCTCTGTAGAAAAAATGAGAGAGAAAGAAAAGAATGTAAAAGTAGAAGAAAAAAAAAACAAGAGAAAGAAAAAAAATAGTGAAAGAGAGTGAGAAGAAAATGAGAAAAGAAAAAGATAAAAAAGAATGTGAGAAAATGAGCGTATTCGCAAAAGCGAGTGAAATTCGGAAGGCCTTAGTGATGAAACGTTCTGCTCTTGTACTCATGTATAAAGAAACTTTTCTTAACACTAACGAGTTGCATGAGGACCTACCCTCCTCTGTTTTGTCTCTTTTACAGGATTTTCAAGACGTATTCCCGGACGAAACTCCGAGTGGGTTACCACCTCTTCGCAGAATTGAGCACCAAATCAATTTTGTGCTCAGAGTTGTTATTCCAAACCGACCCGCCTATAAGAACAATCCCGAAGAGACTAAAGAATTGCAACGTCAAGTTAACGAGTTAATGGAGAAAGGCTATATTCGTAAGAGCCTTAGTCCTTGGGTTGTACTCGTTTTGTTGGTACCGAAGAAAGACGAGACGTGGCGAATGTGTGTGGACTGTTGAACCGTGAATAAGATCACTATTAAGTACCAGCATCCCATACCTCGTTTGGATGATATGCTTGATGAACTAAATGGTGCCAAACTCTTCTCGAAGATTGACTTGAAGAGTGGCTAACATCAAATCTGAATGCGGGAAGGCGATGAGTGGAAGGCGGCCTTCAAAACTAAACATGGTTTATATGAGTGGTTTGTCATGCCGTTTGGCCTAACCAACGCACCTAGCACATTCATGATATTAATGAATTATGTCTTAAGGTCTTTTAACGGTAAGTTTTGCGTCGTTTACTTTGATGATATCCTTATAACTTTGAAAGAATATGCGATGCATCTTAAGTCTGTCTTGGAAGTTTTACGAAAGAAAACCCTCTATGCTAACTTCAAGAAATGTTCCTTCTGTTCTGATAAAGTTGTCTTTTTAGGCTTTGTAGTAAGCTCGAGAGGTCTAGAAATGGACCAATAAAAGATCAAGGCCATACAAGATTGGCCAAAACCTACGAGCGTTAGCCAAGTTCGAAGCTTCCATGGTTTGGGAAGCTTTTATCAAAGATTCGTGCCTAACTTCAGCACTATTGTCGTGTCTCTAACAAGCGTGATTAAGAAGAGTTCGGCATTCGATTGGACAGATGAGCAAGAGAAGTCTTTCAATAAAATTAAAAATTGCCTTACTAACGCCCCTTTGCTTGCATTACTCGATTTCACTAAAACATTTGAAATTGAATGTGATGCTTTAGGTGTTGGGATTGGGGCCATTTTAACGCAAGACGGAAGGCCTATGGCATACTTTAGCGAGAAACTCAACGAAACCGCACTTAATTACCCTGTCTACCATAAAGAGATGTACGCGCTAATCTGAGCTCTTAAAACATGGCAACATTACTTATGGCCAAAAGAGTTCATGATTCACTCCGATCACGAAGCCTTGAAACAAATCAAGGGCCAGCACAAGTTGAATAAACGTCATGCCAAGTGGGTTGAGTACCTTGAGTCATTCCCTTACGTAATCAAGTACAAAAAAGGTAAAGATAATGTTGTAGATGATGCTCTTTTGAGAAAGTGCACTTTGCTATCCTATCTTGATTCAAAATTGCTTGGTTTTTCTTTATTGAAAGATGCTTATGTTAACGATGTTGACTTTGGTGATATCTTTGCTGCTTGTGAGAATGGTGCTTTTGAGAATTTTTATAGGTATGAAGGGTATCTTTTCAAGGAAGGAAAGCTATACATTCCTCAAAGTTCTATTCAGGATTTACTCGCGCACGAGGCACACAATGGAGGCCTCATGGGACATTTTGGAGTAAGCAAGACTTTGGCAACCCTCCAAGAACACTTTTATTGGCCCAGAATGAGGAAAGACGTCGAGCGGATTTGTGAGCGGTGCATAATGTGTAAAAAGGCTAAGTCCAAGGTTCAACCTCACGGACTATACAACCCTTTGCCCATTCCCGAAGCGCCTTAGATGGACATCTCCATGGACTTCATCCTTGGATTGCTGCGAACAAAAATGGGAAATGATTCTATATTTTTCGTTGTTGACAGATTTTCGAAAATGTCTCATTTTATCACATGTACAAAAACTGACAACGTTGTTCATGTTGCTAACCTTTTCTTTAGGGACATTGTTCGGTTGCACAGCATCCCAAGAACTATCGTGTTCGATTGAGATGCAAAGTTCTTAAGTCATTTTTGGAGATCATTGTGGGGGAAACTAGGAACTAAGTTGTTGTTTTCAACCACCTGCCACCCCCAAACAAATGGCCAAATGGAAGAGGTCAATCGCGTACTATCTACACTACTTTGAGCCATCATCCGAAAGAATTTAAAAACATAAGAGGATTGTTTACTGCACATAGAGTTCGCTTATAATCGATCTGTCCATTCGGTGACAAATACGCACCTTTTGAAATAGTTTACGGTTTTAATCCTTTAACACCCTTAGACTTAGTGCCTTTGCCTAATGATCAACTTATCTATGCAGATGCTAGGAAAAAGGCCGATTATGTCAAGGACCTCCATCAAAAGGTACGGGCCAACATTGAGGCTAGGACCGAGATTTATGTGCGAAAGGCAAACAAAGGGCAAAAACGAGTTATCTTTGAACCTGGTGATTGGGTTTGGGTTCATATGTCCAAAGAACGATTCCCAGCCCAACAGAGGTCTAAGTTATTACCCCGTGAAGATGGACCGTTCCAAGTCATCGAAAGAATCAACGAGAACTCCTACAAACTTGATTTACCGGGTGAGTATAACATAAGTGCAACTTTCAATGTAATATCCTAATTTTGGGCCTAGTCGGAATAGTGGTTTTGTGACCACAAAATCCGAGATAGAAATAATTATTTTATAATTATTTTGATGTTTATGATATGATTGCATGATTGTGTGAAAATTTCGTGATGAAATCCTATGCCTAAAGTGCTTAAATTGAAATTAAGGACTAAATCGAATAATTTGCAAAACTTGCATTCTAGAAGGTTCTAGTATGAAATTGTTTTGAAATATTAATTAGGAGGTCTTAAATAGAAATTTTACCAATTTCTAAGTTTATGGACAAAAATTTGACATGGATGGAATTTTTGGAAAGTTTAGTAGTAAGGGCATTTTGGTCATTTAGGGGTAAAATGAATTAAAATACAAAATTAAAAGCCAATTTTGCTCATCTTCAACCCCATGGCCGAATATAGCAAGGAGAAACCACGGCTAGGGTTTTTCAAGCTTCCAAGCTCGATTGTAAGTCCATTCTAGCCTCGTTTTCAAGTTCTTTACGTTTTTGGAGTCCCGGTAGCTCGATTTAGCTTATGCTAGCAATAATTTAACCTAGGGTTTGTATTTGGAAAAATACCCATAGGTGAAATTTGTGTATTTTGGTGCTTTATGATAGAATTTGAGGTTTTAAATTATGTTAGACAGCTTGTGCTACTTGGTTTTAAGTGAAAACGAGCAAAAGGGCTTAATCGGTAAAAATACCTAATAGTCATAAGTACATGTTAGAGTGAGAACTTGATGTTGCCATAGAAGGGAAAAATGATCAGCATGTCATAAAACATAAGAAAATAGGTTGAAGTTTAATTTACGAGCTTTGGGGCAAAAGTGTAAATATGCAAAAGTTTAGGGGCAAAATTGTAATTTTTCCAAAATATGATTTGGGTCAATTTGAATAATGTGAGTCCTAATTAGACTATATTTTAAATGATAGAGCAAGGAAAACTAAAATTCGGGCTAAAATGGGGAAAATACCAAGTTGTGGACGAAATGGTAAAAGTAGCCATTTTCGCAAACTAGGTAAGTTCATATGTAAATGTTGGTAACATAGTTATTATTTTAAATGTTTTTATATTATTTAAATGATATGATAATTATTATGAAATATTATACTCGTGATAATTGTTTGATAATATGTCAAATTATGTGATATACTTGGAAAATGTGAAATACTACCGAGTATCGGTATCGGTATTCCGTAGAAGATGGTTGAGACACATGATTGGGAAAAAGGTCCCGTTGAACCTTAGGAATGGATTAGGATACAAGTGACATGTCACTGGGATATTTGGGCATCCAAACTCGTTGAGTTGAGCCCGAGTTCACTTATGGATGCGAATGTCCGAACTCGTTGAGTTGAGTCCGAGTTCGTGAGATGTAACTAGGAATCTGAGCTCGTTGAGTTGAGTCCGATTTCACTTATGGATGCGAACGCCTGAGCTCATTGAGTTGAGTCTAAGTTCACTTAGGGGCAGGTTACATGATTGCTTGATTACATATGTGGCACTTATGTGCAAATTATCTATGTATCCGAATTATATTCCGATGTGTTCAACGGGTAAAGTTCTACTCAAATGGAGGAATACTCAAGATGAAAGGGACGTATTGGTAAGTGTTGTGAAATGGATACTTTGAACAGGTATGTACTTAACCCTCGGGTTGAAAAATCGATATAACAACAATATGGTAAGATGATAAATGAAAATATGATATGAATGTCTTGGTGATGATTATGCAAATGATGTTTTATGTTTGCTTATATGGTTATGTTACTTGCTATTTGCATGTGAACTTACTAAGTATTTATGCTTACTCCCTCCTTTTCATTCCTTGTAGTGTTGACAAGCCAGCTCGGAAATCGAGAACGGTCGGAGGCACGCTCACACTATCTGTATACCATCTTGGCATAATGGCTTGTATATTTTGAGTATGGCATGTATAGCATTATAATCATTTTGTATATCTGGTCTTATGATATGGTTATTGAGTAGTATAAAAATGCTTGGTAATGATTAGCCATTGTAATGGCTAATTATGATCATATTTGGTGTTATGTATGTCAAATTGCTAGTTAATCCATGGAAACCATGAAATAGGTAAAATTTACCATAAAATAGATTCAGATAATGCAGAGTGACGTAAATTTGAAAAATCATTAAAAATAGTAGAGATATAATTAGATGATGAATAAAATATGAAATTGAAGAATTATGAGTCTATTTTCATATGGAAGAAACGAAACAGGTATATGAGTTATATTTTATGAGATGTTTAAATTTTTGTGAAACAAGGCCAGAGCGATTTCTGGATCCCCTATTCTGACTTTGGAAATTCACCATAAATTGTATAAAAATAATTAGAAGTCATAATTTATATGTACAGATTTCTTATTGAGTCTAGTTTTAAGAGAAACAAACTTCATAGTCATTTAAATTCTGTACAGAGAGATATCTGATTCGTAATACACAGAGGTCAGAGCAGTCGAACCCTGAAACAGGGAAGACTTTAACTAATAAACTGTACTAATTGGCCTAACAAAAAAATTCTAGAAAAAATTAGTAAATAGATATGTAAAATTTACGGAATTGAATTTTGAGTTTCAGAACTCGAGATATGAATTTTTAAGCGACTGTGATGCAGTTAGCCAGCTTGTCTAGAATTTCTAAAATTAAATTGTTTGAGCTGCTTAAGCAATGAATTAAGTCTGTTAACACCTCGTGTTCGACTCCGGCAACGGTCTCGGCTACGGGGCATTACATTCAATGTGTCTGACTTATCCCCATTTGATGCAGAACCCAACTTGAGGACAAGTCGCTCTGAAGAGGGGGGAATGATACGAGCACACCCTAGAGCTCCTCTAGTTCGAGCAAGGATCCGATCGAGCTACCCCAAGGCCCTATTACACGAGCACGAGCTAAATCCTTAAAAGAGCATGTTTCGGCCTTAGCTGCTCACATTTGGAATGAATCCATGGCTAGACGCATCGAAGGAGCTCAAATTAGCTCAACAAGGATTCCTTGTATTCTTTTGCAAGTCGACCTTAGCTCCCATTTCGTTCCATGAGCTCAACTCAGCTCCATCTAGCTCAATTGAGCTCATCCTTTAATTTTCTATTTAATTGTGTTTGTTGGAATAAATTAAATAATTTAGTTATATTAGTTAAGTCAACTTAAATAATTAATTGAGTTTTAATTTTTCTAATTCTGGACATTATAATTAAGTTTAATTATGTCTTAGCTTGTTCATAATTATTAGCTATTTTAATATGTCAAGGTTAGGACCAATTTAAAGCTTGCTGCCCATTTAATTTGTCCAACATATTTTAGCTAATTAATTTGTCTAGCTTCAGCCGAATTTAAGACATGTCTTAAACCTTACATGTTTAATGTGTTTTAGCTAAATATAAGGTTTTAATATGTCTTTGAGCTGCTGGAATTACTGTGTCTAAGTTGAATTAATAAGCTGAATTAATTTGAGTGCAGGTGCAATGTTGGGACTGCATTATTGCAAGTTAGCTACTGATTTGTCTTCTCCAAAAGACATGATGGTTCGGTCATTGCAACAGCCACCTCAAGTTGCTGATCGCTCTTCCCAAAGTGACTGGTCAGCTCTTCCAAGCTGCCATTGAAAGCTTTCACACTAGCAGCCTATGCCTTTCACACTACAAGGTTGTTCATGTTTTTGGTTTTCACGCCTTTTGGCCGATTGTTTCCTTGTGTTCACATTTCATGGCCGGCTAGCTACCCAAGGAGTACATTAAACTTCAAGACCATTCAGCTCTTCTAAGCATCAGCTCAATTAAGCTTTCCAAACACCAAGGTTGAATTTATTGATACAATTCAGCTCCCAATATATCCAATTAATTTCCAGCTGAACAAATGCCTCTAGAAGCTGTCCATTGATGTTCTCCATGGCTGAGAAGCTTCAAGGAACTTTCCTAAACATATTCTGGAATTTTCTAACTTAATTAGGCTTAAAACAAAAGGTTGTTCAGCTAACTAAAGTTGGCTATTCAGCTAGACATGTAAATGCTATAAATAGCTAGCTCATTTCTTTGTTGAAAAACTTTTTGACAATTTGAATGAACTTATATCAATTTGTGAGATTTTCTCTTCTCTCAAATTTCGTTTATAGACTTGTTGGCTTCTCTGTTGTCAGTGGCATCAACCTAGTCTTCTTTTTCGAACTTATCAGTCCCAAACGAGTATGGCGTTCAAACCTATCATACCTTCGGTTCTTACCTTTGTTAGGTAACGGGTCAAGGTCTTTTCCTCCTTTCACCAAATCACCTTAGGCCAAATAAGTTTCGGTTCAACACTCTTTTTAGTGTTGGTTCGATCTTGAGCTTAAGATCATTTTTCCATCTCCATCCTTCTATCACAAGTCCGTTTCATATCCTTTGTGAACCGAACCAATAACTAACCATACTTATCTATTTTGAACCCTTCTTTGCTAACCCATTTCAGCCTTAGCCCATTTACAACTAAACACCGCAAATTGAATGACACTTCCTAGTTAGACGATCGGGTATCATATCTACTCAACTCATTAAATTGAGGCGAGATCACATCACCCCCTTTAGTTAGCTCATGCTACAAGGGTCCCCAAAACACAAAAATCAACAAAAATGATCATCAAAATAACTTACTTGCAAGGGATGGAAGTTGCTAAAATTTTGAGCTCTCAAAACCGCTATTTTGCTGGTATTTTCGGTGGAGGAAGGAAGAAAGATGAAAAGATGACATCTTTTTTTTAAATTTTTTTTTATTTTAATACTAAATAAGCTACCTAATACCCACCAATTTTGACTTTTCAATTTCTTCCTATCTATGGCCGGCCAAGCACCCCTTTTTAGGGTCTATTTGCACTTTAAACACCCCAAATTTTGGTTCTCTAGCTATTTAACATATTTAGCTAGCAAAACAAAACTTTTACCTTTTTTGTGATTTAGTCCTTTTTCGCAATTAAGCATGAAATCGTTAAAATTATTTCACCAAAATTTTTATGCACTCATATAATAGTGCTATAACACATAAAATAACATTAAAAATAATTTCTCCGGCCCCAAAATAGTGGTTCCGAAACCATTGTTCCGACTAGGCCCAAAATCATGCTGTTACATGGAATCTAACAAGTTAAGTATGTGATAAGTATTCTAATGATGATGTATAATTGTATGATTACAAATGGAATAGATTTGATTAAATGTGAGTTAGTCGAGTGTTGTTAATGGATCAAAGTATGAAGTCTTAAATGGTGTCAATGCATTAAGAGTCAGTCAAGTGAGTCTATGTCTGTTCACCATGGTGGAGTCTAAAAGGGTCCGTTGGGACTAAAAACACGATCTTTGATATGAATCTTGAAGGAAAAGCCCATGGCCATGGTACCTTCCAAAAGGAACTAAAGGACAGTGATTACTTAGGGGGAGAGTTGTAACAACCCGTTTTTAGTCAAATCGAAACAGTGGTTTCGGGACCACAAATTCAAAGTTAGAATAATTATTTTATTATTAATTTAATGTTTACAGCATGCTTTAATGATTGTGTGAAAGTTTCGTTTAGAAATTTTATTGTTTGATTAGTCAATTTGATAAAAAGGACTAAATCACGTAAAGTGCAAAAGTGTTGTTCTAATAGCTAAAGGTGTCAAATAGCTATAGAACCTCAAAGTAAGGGTCCTTAAGTAGTAATTAGACCATTATAATGGTAACTGGACAATATTGTTCATTAAATGGATGATTTAAATGGTTTTATAATAAGGTTAATATAGTAATTTATAAATATAAGTTAAATTAATAAAACAAAAACATAAAAATATGTTTTCATTCATCTTTCTTAACCATACATAGCAAAGAAGAAAACCATTCTAGGGCTTTAAACATTCGGCCATTTCATTGCTCAATTGGTAAGTAATTTTGACTCCGTTTTTAATGATTTATATGTTTTTGAGATCGTTGCAACTAGGTTTAGCTAGCCCAGGGACTATTTTTCAAAATTGTTAAAGATTTTGAAAGTTTCCATTGATGAAAATATGTGTTCTTTGATGTTTGATGATGAAATATGAAATCTTGTTGCTAGATTTACATATTTTGTTAAGTGATTTTTAGTGAAAATGCAAGTTAAGGATTTATTTGTGAAAATGTGAAATGTGTGGTTAAATGTGTGAAAAGTTGATAAATGTGGGCTGCTAGGGGCATTATAGTAATTCGGCTATCATGGATATTAAAGAAATTTCATGAATTTGTGATTTTGGGTAATAAGGACTAAATTGTAAAAGTGGTGAAATTCTAGGTGTAAATGTGTAAATGTGCTTAAATGTGTATTTTGGATTAAATTGAATAGAGAGATTATTAAATAAGTTAATTTTTAATATATTTAGACCAAGAAAAGTGGAATTCGGATCTAGATCAGGGGAAAACTAAAGTTATCGACTAATCGACCTATTTCGTCGTTTTCACATCCGAGGTAAGTTCATATGTGATAAATTTCATTATAAGTGTATTTTAAATGCTTTGATATTGAATAAGTTGTGAATACAAGATTTCGGATAAGTTCGACAATGCCTCGATGGTAATTCGGCATTCGAGATCTTGGTTGAACCTTAGGAATAATTTAGGATGCTAGTGACATGTTATTGGGGGATACATTGAGTTGGCTTCAGGCCATGATATTAGCACTTCGTGTGTGAGTTATACCGATTTGGCTTCAGGCCATGAATATCGACTGATTTGGCTTCGGGCCATGATATCAGTACTTCTTATATAAGTTACCTTAATTTAGTTTCGGGCCATGGTATAGGTACTTAGTATGCAAGACTCCTGAGTATCCAACTTCTATTCCGAATGGTTCAACGGGTAAATGAATGATGTGGTTGGGAGTGATATTGGTACAAGATGGTACAAGTATGTGCATAAACCATATTAGCTTTGAATCGAAGAAATGGTGAATAAAGTATATAGTTTTGTGAATGAGTAATTGAAAGGTTTATTAGTTGATGTGTATTCATGTATCTATAATCAATTGTTGAATTATGTGGTTATGATTATATCGAGTTTATTTCATACAAGCTTACTTAGCTTTATAGCTTACATAGTTTATTTTTCTATGTTTTATAATGAATTCAAAGCTAGCTCATATTCGGGGACCGTCGGAGATTTCGTCACACTATCCTACAAACGATTTAGTACCTTTAAGCTTTTGTTTTGAGTATATGGCATGTATAGGGACTTTGTTCATGTTGGTTATTTTTTGGTAATGATTTTGACCATTTGAAATGGCTTGTAAATGTATATGTCTTGGTTTGTATATAATAGCCATCAGAGTTGGCTTATTTTGAGTTAATTTGCTTCTATATATGTGTATGTGCATATAGTTTATGATATGTAAATTGGGGTTGGTTTTGGTGATGCTTATTAATAGTTGGTATTATGGAAGTTGAATGTTGATATTGGTGATGTTATTTGTTTGTGAATCAAGGTAAAGAATGTATGTTTTAAGTAGCCATATTAATGATCTAGGTTTATGAGATTTTAGGTATAAATGGATTGGTCTATTTTGCAACTTATGTGTATTGAGAAATATGGTATAGAATATGCATGAATCAGGTTTTAATTGGCTGGTTTAAATGCTTATTTATGCCTTGTGTTGGTGCCTTTAAATTGTGGTGTAGGTACGTGCAACTTTGGGTGGAAAAATGGCTTGGTAAATATCTTATTTTTGTCCACACTGGCAAAGACACAGGCATGTGTCTAGGCCGTGTATGACACACAGTTATGTTACACGATCGTGTGTCCCCTGGTGTTGAAATTAAAATCAAGTCAGTATGCTTCACACAGCCTCATACACAGGCGTGTGACTTGGCTATGTGGCATAAGTTAGTATACCCTACATGTTTGGCACGGCCTAGCACACGGCCTGACACACGGGCGTGTAGGGCCATTTTTAGGGCACGCGGGCTAGCCACACGGGCGTGTGTATTGGCCGTGTGACCCAAGTCAGAGAGTTACACGGGGTCAGACATGGGCTGGGAGACGGCCATGTGCTCCCATTTTGAATGTCCACACGGCCTGTGACACGAGCGTGTCTGCTGGCCGTGTGAGAGACACGGCCTGGCCACATGCCTGTTTTGAGAAAAAAATTTCATGGTTTTTTGAAAGTTTCCAAAGTTGTCGATTTAGACCCGAACCACTTCCGAAGCATGTTTAGAGCCTCGTAAGCTCGTATTAGGGACATTATGATTGAGATTGAATGATGATTGCATGAGTTGTGAAAATGTGGACGAAGTGATTGTATAATTTTTTTATAAGTTCGGTAATACTCTATAGCCCTATTTCGGTATTGAATACGGGTGAGGGATGTTACAGGTTCTCTGCGTGTCTCAGGATGATGATGGACAATCCTCACATAACATGAGTTTAGGCAAATCTATATTGTAAACACACTAGGTAAGAAAAGCCTTTGTGGTGTAATATAAAAGAAAAACATGTGGCATAATATGAAAGAAAAGCCTTTGTGGCGCAAAATGAAAGAAAAGCCTTTTGTGGCGTAATATTAAAGGAATGATATAGAGTATCAAAATGAGATTATGTTATAGCATGATATAGAGTTCACTTGGATGTTGCTTGTAGTGAATTATCAGTATGGGTATAAGAACTTAAATGAATCACGACATGTTTGAGTAAGAATCAATAGTATGAAAAACTATGTAAGTATCCAACATATGTATATGTTCACCCAAGACAATGACAGTAAGAAATTAATTGGAAGAAGAGCATGAGTTGAGTTGTGCATTGATGGAAGTGGTTTCTAAAGGTATTATCTTACAAAAGTATATTGGGGCAAGAGAATCATGAAACAATGAGAAGGGCCCTCCTGCTAATTAAGTACAAAAGATTAAGTATTGTTGGAACACCAGTGCCTCCAAGGCGCAGCGAAAAATTAAAAACCGGCGATCCAAACCAAGGATCCATGTGTAAGGAACGAATCGGGGTGATAAAAAGGTTTCGAATTTACCGAAATTTCAATCTGAGTAGACAAATGACGCCTAGGCAACAGAATGCTTTGAACCACTATCGAACCAAGCCGCAACCTTTTCCGATGTCGGCCTCTACGTAGTCCACCCGATTGACAATGAACGGTAGAAATCCCAGAAAACTATTTTCAGAGAGTATTTTGCTAAAACGGCTGCTAGACCACTTTCATATTTTCGGGCTAGTTATATATCTATTCTTTTTAGGTTTTTTTTCCTTTTTATATATAACTCCTCTTAATTGGTATATATTTATAACGAATTTTAATTCATTAAAATTAATCCGAACATAATAATTATCATTCAAATAAATATAATAATGTTTAACCAAAAATTATAATTACATTAATTATAATAAAGATTTCAAAGAAACTATATTTATTTAAACTTATATACTGAACTAAATTCATATATCAATAAAATTATGTTCTCGATTATGTGTACAACATCCTTGTACATAAACAAGATGTTCAACAATTTGATTGCCCAATTAAATTAATTCTATAATTAATTTAATTCATGTGACAACCAAGCAATATACCAACTATGTTTTACCTTGTTCATTTCAACCATAGGGTGTGACCTATAGGTTCTTGTAACGTTAGCGATAATATTAGAACGATTCTAATGTTACAAACAACGAGTGGCATCTAGCAATGCATCAATGCTACCTAAGTTACAAGAAGTCATGATTCGACGTAACCTTTTGTGATTAACCTTTCATGCATTCATCCTTAAGTCCTATATCTTTGGAATGGACACAAGTCATGGAATAGTCACACTTGCATAGTCCATCCCATGTTTCTTGATACCTCGAGTAGACTATGATACACAAATAAGTATGACATCTCATATCAACTTATTTGAGCATGGCCATGCATTTCTAGCCTTACTCAATCAAGTGGCCTGAGATATTTCTCCCATTATGTAGGAGGGACTTATCCTATATTGATCAACTATATCCCTCAACATAGATTGTGGTATATCCAACATCAGTCTTTATAGAACAACCAGTTACGGTGTTTGTTTGACTATATCAAAATATACAACTCACGATGTTGGGATAAAGATGATCTCAAGTATGAGGATCATATACATATTAATCACTATGAGTAATGTTGTGACAATTACATAATAATCCAAGAAACATACTCATAGCGGGTCAGTCCAATATGTTGTTCTCTAACACACATATTCATGCATTGATTCTGACACTCCATATCAATGACAACTCTTTATCATCAATCAACTACATGTTAGTCTTGATGCATTATTATTGTCCTAGCCAATAACAATACTTGACTAAGGATCTTTTGAGAATAATCATATTATTCTCAGGACATTATTATAAAATAGTTTATTTATGCACACAGAAAAGAAACTAGAATAATAATGGCAACGCCTTATATTAATAAACATGATAAACCAAGTATGTTATTACAACCATCTCGTGATTGATCTTTGGGCATACTCTTACAAGTATAACAGGGATGTTATAATTAACGTGTACATGAAGAATAAGACCTTACGGTATCAGTCATAGTAAATGGCAAAGATTAGAAGTTGAACCATGGAAAGTCCTAAAGTATTACAAGACTCCGCCAAGGTACTCTTAATGAACTCACTAAATACTTCTATACTTACGAGGTTATTACTTCTTTTCAGGTTTGCTGATAAGTGGATTCGCCTGGAGGGACAACACCAAAAGTACACCAAGCTGGTGGCGAATTAGGTTGTTATGCATACAGTGGATCGGTGGTGCAACTTTAAAAATTTTGTCTTAAGTCTATCTTAAATAATTCCCTAACTTGTAGAGATTTGAATCAGATTTGTAATAAAATGCTTATCATGTACTCCATTTCAAATTTTTAAAAATGTTGAGATTTTCTTATGGACTTCAAATAACAATCTTAAAGAAAAACTTTTTTACTAAATGTTTTGCACTGCCTAGTAACACTCGAGATCTGAACTCGATAAATCAGGTTGGGTTGAGGGTGTTACACATAGTCTGTCGCTTACTCAAGATTGAGGTAAGGCACACTATGAATGTCACAAGTAAATTAATCCATAAATGAATCTAGGATTAATTCAACTTAGATTTTGTCTGATGTGTTGTCAATCCGATCAATCACATCTTTATCTCTATCTTAGAAGAGGAAACCACTCTAATACCCAAGACAAGGTATCTTCCTATTTAGACTTGATAGACTAATCGATTTGCTTAATTTCGATTCATAAAACTATGGACCTTTTAGATTACCTACTAATTCAAGTTGTCTTCTCACATTACAATCCAACCACATATGCAACTTAGTATTATTTAAACACTTAGTAATCAATGAGTCAATATTTGCTTATATTTTGCTTTGCATGGAAAAATCATTGAGGACAAGTACAAAAGAGATTAATGTGAATACTGGAATTTTATTTAAACCAATCTATTCAAAAAATTACAAGCACGAATGACGAATGAACTACACTCAAGGCACAAGATCCTAACATACTTTACCTAACATTATCACTCAAGGAGCAATTCTCTTTAAAATGGTCAAATCTCCCACACCCATGGAAAATTTTGGAAGTTCCTCATATTCAATATATTTCTTAAACCTTATCAACCCTCATGAAGGAGACAATAGGGTTGTTCAAGTCGATCACAAAAACAATCCTCATAAAGCACCCCCGATTACCAAAACTTGTATGTTGTAGTCTATTTTAACCATCTTACTAATAACCTTTGCAATTGCCCTTATTAAGCCCTTAGTACATATATGGGAGACTATTTTAACCAGCTTACTAATAACCTTTGCAATTGCCCTCATTAAGCCCATAGTACATATATGGGAATCTTTATAAATGAATCTAAGCAACAATTTTCGATAGATGTAACATTTTTGTAGAAAACTCGTGGCTCCATGGCTGAACAATAAGATAATGTCCATAGACCATCCAAGATCCTCCTACCAAGACCTTATCATAGTCCTTTTGATTGGCAAACTTCACAAGGAAATAATTATTATCCAGATCGATAATTTTGAATTCACCAACTTTCCAAAGGCTTTTAATTATGTGCTCAAGTGCTCAATACCCAATTGTTAAACTAAGAAAACGAACAATAAGCATTTGGTGCATACTCTGATCAATTAGATCATGAACTCTTTTAGAAAAGCAAATTTCTAGATAAGGGTCATCCGTTGAGATATGCACATCATCTTCATGTAGAGCTATCTCATTATCATCCAAGAACCCCTTCCGTCTTATTGTCTCCATGTGCATTTGCCATAAACTTCTCCTTAAAGATTGATTCCTCCATTTCCAAGTCATCACTATTCACAAGTAATGAATCCTTATTCTCTACATTCTTTACAACTCGCTCTAACTCAATTGGTAGTTGAGAGATTTCTTTTAACTTCTTTACCAACAATAAATGCTTATGGCTTTTTTAGTAGAAATAATAAGAATTGCATAAAAATTAAACTCAAAACTGATATAAATGAAAATTAGTTATTAAACATTTTAGTTGACAATACAAATATAAATACAACTTCAAACAGTTAAAATGTGAAATAAAACTAATATATGATCAATAAAAAAATCGAAAACCCACTGATTACAAGTATGTGCAAGACCTCCGCGTTCCTCATTAATATCAAAACTTTCTATCACCCATCAATTGTTTATTTCTATGTTTCTGTATTCTAAAAAACTCTAATTAATAATGAAAGCTATAAATTTTAACAAAAGTGCTAAAAAAAGTTTATAAACTAAAAAGTAGAAAGACAAAAAAGCCCATCCACCTATATGGTTATTGCGTGGAGAGAAAGTTAGTTCCTAACGGTATCTATCCACCGACCAAACACCGACCTACTCTATCTCTTAACTCTTGCTCGCCTACTCAATCCTTTAAAAACAAATAAATAATTACGTAAATTATTATTACTATTTATTATAATAAAAAGATAGCAAAACAAACAAAGATAGAATCATTATCATGAAATTGAGTTTAATTATTGATTAATTAAAAAAAGGTTGAGAAAACGAAAAAAGTAATTTCCTTTTTAAAACCCTGTGAAATTCACTTCACTTGCCCACAAAACGACAATTCCTCCAATCCCTCCATCACCGCCTTCCTAATTACTTAATTGTTTGCGTGATCAAGTTTTTTTATGTATCCTTTAATTAATGATTAAAGTATACTGTAGTATGAAATCTTAGCTAAACAAACACCTAACGACACCGGTTTCATCTCACTATTTTAATATGAAAGAAATGAGATTAATAAATTCTATTTTGAAAGCATCGCAATAAGAAAACAAAATCATAATTTAATATTTAAACAATAAATTAGGTGTAAAATAAGTTTGAAATCAAAGATGACTAAAGAAAATGGAAGACAATAAAATTCATATTTATATATATACCAAAGACAACCCCAACATGCCAAGCTTTAAAGCATCCAAGTCCACGCCCCGTTTTCCTTTTTTTCCCCCAATTATAACAATTACTAAGAATAATAATATTGTGTATGTTGTATTTATAACAAAATTCCCTTACTCCACATAGATTTGTGTCGGTGAATTTGGATTTTCTCTTTTATAGTTTTTCTTCCTTCTCTTTCTCTCTGCCTTTCTTTTTTTGTTCTAACATATAACTTTGTTGTGTCGGAAAAACATTACATTTCAAACACATGACACAACCAAACTAAACTATGTCATCTCCAGCTCTCCATTCTTCTCCTCCCACTTCATAGTTCCAGCTTTCTTCCCCTGTTCTAATAAAAACCCAAGCCTCCCGACTACACAACCCAGAGTTGAGGAACATAGGATTTTTCCAATAATTTGCAAGGCATGGAGAATGGAACAGGAGTTGTTGCTTCAAGGGAGGGTTCGAGGAAGTCCACGGCGGAGAGGCCTTACAAAGGGATAAGGATGAGGAAGTGGGGGAAATGGGTGGCTGAGATTAGGGAACCCAATAAACGGTCGAGGATTTGGTTAGGGTCTTATTCAACACCTGTTGCGGCGGCTCGAGCTTATGACACGGCGGTTTTTTACCTGCGTGGACCGTCGGCGAGGTTGAACTTTCCTGACCTTTTGGCGGGAGAGAGAGTTGGCAGCGCCGGTGGCGGCTCGCTCGGTGGGGATTTGTCAGCGGCTTCTATAAGGAAAAAAGCTATTGAAGTTGGTGCTAGAGTTGATGCTCTTGAGGCAGCTCACCACCACCATCATAATCATCGTGGTCATAATTATAATCATGGTTATGACGAAGAGTTGAAGCCAAGTACAGGCGGTTTTTTACATCGGGTTGACTTGAACAAGATGCCCGACCCGGAAGATTCTGATGGTGAATGGGAAAGGAAATAGGAAGTTAAAAAAAAAAAAAGTTGATTGAGTCATGACCCTCCAACTTTTATGATTACAAAGTTGTAATTTTCGTTCCGTCTCTTTTGGCGGCTACCCCGAGGGAAAAAAAGAACGGGAAAAAAAGGGGGGGTGTTGCTAAAATGCACCGGGGGCAATTCCTATCGTGCACACTGTAGTGGAGGTAAGTCTAGGTTACGCTGAAAAAATGATGAAACCTTTTGTATTAATTATTAGTCGTAATGAAAAATCTTTTTGGTTTTTCTATTTAGGCACTTTTTCTTTTCATTGGTGGGATTTGACGGTGGTAAAAAATTTGACCACTGGAGAAAAAGAAAAAGTATAATTGTATGTTTGGCTCTAACCTCCAATTTATGTACTTCATTTACAGGGTTTTTTTTTTTTATTAATTTGGTTGTGCTTATATAGGAAGCCTCTTCACTGCGATTCAGTAAAAAAGATATATAATTACTTTGGTGTCTTAGAAATCAAGTCGCGGATGTGATGGAATTTGAGCCATTTTTGGTTTTAACAAGTCTTTACTTCTGTTCTTCGGGGAGAGTGGAGGGACCAGATGTGCAAGTTGAAGCGACATAGTCTAAAGATCACTCCCCACCGAAAAAAAAAAAGCAAATAAAGTGAGGAGATAGATATAATTATTTTAAAAATAATTTATATGTTAATTATTTGTGTTATATAATATTATCTTTTTAAAAAATATATATTTTGTGATAGTATTAGATATTGGGAATGGACAAGAAGAGATGAAAAGGGAACATGCAGTGGCCTACACATTCGGGCAGTTAGGTGCAAATTGGCCATACTAACCACTAATGCTATAACTACTAGAGTGATAAGATTTTGAGGTAGGTATTTTTCTGGTTCTCCACTCTGGAAGTGGGACACGTGAAGCTAGAATAAAAATAATAATAAAAAGAAAAGAACGATTGCAGTCCTCCTGGAAATGGATGATGATGTTTTGGTCGATCCAACTTGGTTGTTGCGGAAGGTTTTTTTCATAATAATCTATTACATTAGTTGTCAAATCTCGCCCCTCCTTGACAATCCAAAAACACCAATACGATTTTTATGCTTTGACTTGTTTTCTTCTTCGTCCTCCTTAACAACTACTTTCTTCCAATCACCGAAAGAAAATTGTTTGTTTAAGACTAACTTAAGAATCTTCAATGCCCATTGGCCTCTTTTGATGTAGATATTTGGCCAATTAGCCGTCTATCAAATCTGCCGATTTAAGGGATTGACATGAATTTCTTCTTAATTACCGCGTGTTGACCCTGGTGAAAGAGTTGTATGGCTATAATGTAAATCCCATACTAAATACAGGAGTAAATTTTGAGAAAAAGGTAAAACACAGGACAAAATTGAACGTACTGCACCTGTCATCTTCTCTCTCCAATTTGTTTTTCATTTGAGTTAAGCTTTTCCTTAGTTATCGAGCTTTATCTAAGGCAGCTGTTACAACTTCTCTTCTTGTGATGATACCGATCTTCAAATGACAGGAAGAGCGCTATGTAATATGTAAGCTTTGAAGCAGCCTGAACCAGCCAAGGGATTCCTAGGGTGGTTTAGTATATACCCCAACTAATGCGTGGCAGGTAAATTGTTTTAATAATGTGAGGTTTGAGTTGCATTTATCGGACGATTTGCAGGTACTTAACGGAAATAAACATGCAACATCACGACGAAGAGATATGTGATGTTTGATGACACGACAAGCAAGGACGACATCATGACAAGGGTCATGAACATTATATTCACAATTTTCTTTAAAAAAAAAATACTCGGAGGAGAGCCTTCAATAGTTTATCCTACGGGAACCGCATGAACACACTGAAAGAAAAGGGATGAACATTTTGGGGTTTCCAGGAGTTAGAAAGGATGTTTTCATTTATTTTCAATTTCTCAACAATCGGTGCAAAACTGAAGAGATCATTTTGGAAAATAAGTGTGCGACGACAATACTAATTTAGGGATCTAAATGCATAGGTAATGTTAAGAAGAAGTAATGTAAAAGAAATGGGAAAAGAGGTTAACAGAAAAAGTTTCTTTTAGTTTTAATAAAAGAATATAATAGTTACTTTTTTTATATAAGAAATTGTAGATAAGATAAAATTTTCATCAGATTTAATAAAAAAATCAAGGATTAAATGTGCAAAAAGCCCTCAAATTTTTCAAACAAAGTAACTAAACTACTGCTTTTCTTGTTGCACTCATTTGAGTACTTGAACTTTCAAAATGTATCAAAAAATCCTCAAACCTTTTCAAAAAAGCAATTAAGCCCCTTACTTTTCTTTGCACTCAACTGAATATTTAAATTTTTAAAATGCATCAAAAAGATCCTCAAACTTTTTAAAAAAAAGCAATTAAGCCCCTGCTTTTATTAAAAATTATAAAAATTAAAATCAATAAAAGCTATAAATAATATTAAATTTTAATAAAAATATTCAAATATTAAAAATTAGAAAAAATATATATAAAAATCGTAAATATATATATAATTGTAAAATTTTATAAAAATCATAAAAAGTATAAGATATATAGAAATATAAAAAAATTACAAAATTTTATAAAGTTGTAAGAAAATTATATAAAATATAAAGAAATATAAATTTCGTAAAAAAATTATAAAATTTATCGTATCAAAAAAAGCATTTTATAATTTTTCTATAACTTTTATTGATTTTTATTTTGTATCATTTTTTACGATTTTTATAATTTTTTTAAATTTTTTTAAATTTTTAATTTTTAAATTTTATATTTTTTTCTAATTTTTAATAAGAGTAGGGGCTTAATTGCTTTTTTGAAAAATTTTGAGGGTCTTTTTTATACATTTTGAAATTTTAAGTACCCAATTGAGTAAAAAAAACAGGAGTTTAATTGTATTTTTTGAAATTTAAGGAACTTTTTAATGCATTTTGAAAATTTAAATACTCAATTGAGTGTAAAAATAAAAAATAAAAAAATTTAATTATTATTTTTTAATTTAAAAGCCTTTTATACCGTTAAACCAAAAATCAATTAAAAAACCAATTAAAAAAGCAACGATCAACCGAGAACAGAGAGAAAAGCAAAACCCAAACTTAGAAACTCACCGCTAATACAGACTACCCATTAGAAAAGACATGATGATTTTTTTTCTGTCAAACTTTAAAAAAAATATATCTTAGTTTTCTATTTTTTTTTTTTCTCATTTTAACTTTTAAATTTATTTTTTATTAAATTACCTCAACATAAATAAAAAATTAATACTTGTTAACTTTACTGATGTGACATATATATGAATAACATATCAGCATTTAATTCATTTTTTAAAATTTTATATTAAAAAATATTTTATAACGACTCGATTTTAAATGATGTCAAAAAATACGATTTTGAAATTTAATCCGTAAATCGAGCCAATAAAAATATGAATAGAAAGATTGCAAAAGTAGTATGAAAATATATTAAAAATGGTTAAATAATTAAATTGAAAAAATCATTACTTATAGTGCAAAGAATGAATTATAAAAATTCAATCGAAACTAAATTTTAATTTAGAATATGCATAATAACCGAATTAGCAAATATGCAAAGCGCCTAAATAGTAGTTAAATCATTGTTTTTATACGATAGTGGAAGATGTTAATAATATCCACTTAACTATCATATTATAATTATAACGTATATAAATGTCTTACATTAATAAGTTAAATATGTTTAATTATGTTAATTAAATCAGTAATCGTAGTATATATATATATATTTATATGAAAGTGAGTGGAAAGAACAACAAAAACAAAAACATCATCCTGCTTTCTCTTTTGGTGCCGTCCAAGCTTGAGAGAAAGGAAGAAAATCCCTTCTTAATCTATTTAGATTTGGTCCTTCAATTGAATTAACTAAAGATAATTTTGGGTCGTTCGAGAAAAAGGAAAGGCGAGAGCTGTAGACGAGTTGATAATACAATTTGTGCTTCCATGATTTCAATTCAATACATATGCATATATTCATATGAATTGTTACAAACTAGCTTGATTAAGGTAATGGCCCTACTCGTCTCATGAATTCGATAAGTATTACATGGTTGGTAACTTGTGAAAGATGTGATATGTTTGTGATGATATGAATTGAATTGGATTGAACATGATATAAATTGGTATTGTACGAAACTATGATATGTGATCATGAATTTATATGTGCTTGAAACATTGGTTACCTTAATAACGATCTTGGGCAGAGTTGGGTATAATTGATATGTCATAAGATTGGATTAGTGTACGAGATTTTACTTTGGTTTATACCGATAAGGCGTGGAGCACATATTATACTTTGAACATCCGATGAGGTGCTATGCACATTTATATACTTTGGTTTATACCAATGAGGCACAGATTGCAAATCATACTTTAGGCGTACCCATGAGGCAGTCAGTGCCAAATATATTGGTGTGATGGTTGGATGATCTGTGTATTCATCTTGAGTACGTGTCTGGTTAATAGAGATCATGAAATATATACCATGTTATGTGACATTTGGTAGGAAATGCTAATATTGAATGACGTATCTTGATTATTAATGTTAAAGTATCAAATTATGGCATGTGAATGATCATGTGAACCAGTTAAAACGAGCCCTGAGGGTCGATATAGATATAAAACGAATCAATGGATTCAAGATAGAAATGAGAAAATGAAATAAACGTTGTGACATGATATGATTCATATGTAAATGTGATATGATAGTAGAATATATTATATGTTTATATATGATATGCCAAATGAAATATGATATGAGGATTGCCACATGAAATGCAAATTTGATATAGTTAATATCTAAATCACATTTTGATTGTATTTGAGATATTATTTCTATTTCTATTATTGATTTAAATCATGTTAGCATCATTGAGTCTTATTACTCAGCATACGGTTTGTTTATTTCTATGTGAAGGTATCATAGATCTCAAAACTTTGAAGTGATTGGCAACATCCAAATTCCACTTTCGACTTAGAAAGTTTGTATAGTTTTGTCATGTTAATAGCAAGTGGTATGTACCTAAGATTTTGAGTTGATTTTTAGGTCCATTTTGATATTTTGGTACTCATGGTAGGAACGTTTACCTTTTGAATGTGTATATGTTTGTTTGATGATATAAAAAAAAAGTTTTCTCATTCAAGTTATGTGATGCTAAAAATTAAAATTAGAACATTACTTGTATGTATGATGCTCGAATCTAGAGCGAATAGGTTTGTACTTGAGATAATTGTAACACGATTTAGACCCTATTCGGAACGGTAATTTTGGGACCACGAGTTCGAGTCAGAAAAATATTTAAAAATTATTTTCTGTGTTTATTATGTGTGAATTAATATCCGTGAAATTTTCGTGTTTTAATTTTGTCATTTGAGTGCCCGATTTAATAAAAGGGCTTAATCGCGTAAAATAGAAAATTTATGGTTTAATTTGTAAGGTTCGAATTGTTGTTGTCTTCATTGCATGAGGTATTTAAGTTGCAATATTACCATATGAATTAGTGGTGGACGGTAATGGCCAAGGAATAAGATGATTTTATATGTTATTATAAAGGTTATATAAGTAATTTAGTTAATAAACATATATTAGTTAAAAAAAAAGTTATCACATTCATTTTATTTTATTTTGTTCTTCTTGCTGAAACTTAAACAAAAGAAAAGAAATAACCAAAGCTAGGATTCGGTCATCTCTTAAGCTCAATCAAGATCAAGAATCAAAGAAATCAGATTTAGATCGGGGGAAAACGAAAGTTGTCGACTAGCTGTCATGTTCCGTTTTGTATTGTCCGAGGTAAGTTTATTAACAAATAGACGTACTTAACTTTAATTAAATGCTAAATATATATACTGAAATGAAATATGTGAATTTATTTATGCTTTAGCTGAATGTGAATAAGCTTGGCTACTATGAATAAGCTTGGCGAAGGGAGATTTATCAGATGCACACAACTCTTACTAGCTTGGTTTCACAGCCATTTTTGGAAAGTGGAAATGGTCTCGTATTACATCTTCTCTGGAAACTACTCTCCATTGAAAGAGTTAGTAGCTATGCTAAGATGGGATGATATTATAGAGGAAAAGTGAATGACGATTCTTCAGAATTTGCAAGAGGAAGACGTTGAATGGAGCGCCCCGTGGATGGTCTCTGATGAGATATTATATCGATATGGAGATTTTGATTGGTTCCTCTGCTTGGGATATGAGGAGCCGTCGGGTATGCTCCTTTACTCGTGTTAAGAAAGTACAGATCAAGATAGTTTACGCCACCAATACATGGGTTAACTCAGTGCGAGTTTGTATACAAGGGAGATAATTACAAAAAGAAAGTTCGTGAGATATCGAATGCTTGGAACCAAACTCGTAGAATGAAAAAGTTTGCTGCTAATCTAATGACTACCCTTGAGTATGACCGGTGGTGGGGTCAGAGGATCAATGACAACATCCCTACGTCAGATCAAGAAAACACCCGATTAATGGAAGAACACTTGAAAGTGATCCCATCTGAGCTAGAGATCATCAAACAAGATTTCGAGAGAAAGAGTTTGGAACTAGAAAAAAAGAATCGAGCAATTGGAGGAAGAAAAAATGCAGCTAGGGCTAGATGTCGATGTCCAGAAACTAGAAGCTGAAAAATTGAGAAAAGGAAAAAATAAGGCTGAAGAGGATTTGGACAGTTTGAAAATAGACTACAAAAAGCTGCGAAGGTCAATGAGAACTGCTGGGCTAGGAAAAACATTTGAACAGTGGCGGTAGGAAATTAAAGAGGAAAAAAGTAGAGCCAGCCAATGGGAAGAAAAATTTCGAGATGATCAAGCTCGAGAAGATACACTAAAAAAGAGTTTGGCAAAAAGCCAAAACGAGAATGAGGGATTAAAGATTCTGGTATCAGAGTTAGAAAGATCCTTGTATCAGTATCGTAGTTGTAACTCTGCAATCGAGTTAAAGGCTTGTCTGAGAAAAATTGAAGAGTTAAAACGGAAGATAGAAGAACTTAAAACTGCGCTGCAAAACCGTGAACTTCAGATTGAACTCCTTAAGAAAAATAACGAGCGATGGAAGGAGCAGCTTCATCAATCTCAAGATCAGGTCAGGAACAGGGATTACGTCATGGGCGAAGCTTTGACTCAAGTGCGGGAAGTGGCTGATCACTTACAAACATTATCAGTCCATGTCGATGTATTGGGTTTAAAATACGAGTCAGAATCAGACCGAGGCCGAGAGCTAACTCGGCTTCTTAGACAGGTCAAGGCTCTAAGTGTCAGGGCAAAGCCTTATATGTAATCCAATTTATGAAAAGAAATTTGTTTTTTGGAAAAGTTACTCTAATGAAATTGAATCATAATCAATGCCTTTTTGTTGTATTCATTGCATTCATGTATTTACATTTCATCGCATCATATGCATTAATTTTCACAAAAAAACCCTAATTAAAAAAAATCATTTAAGTAATCTGGAAACCAACAAAAATCAACCAAGTATGCATCCTTACGGTATACGAAGAAAAGCTAAAATGATGGATAAAAGACTAGAAAAGTTGGAACAAATGCAGAAGGAGATGCAAGAACAGATGCAAGCACAAATGCAAGAGCAATTGGCTAAAATCCAGCAGGATATGAAGGACCAAATAATGGAATCACAAAGGAACATGATGAACCAACTAACACAACTGCTGACTGGTGGACAGGAGAAGGGAAAGGGCCCTATGGTCGATACTGGAAATGACAATGAAGATCCTCTCTACCCTCCTGGTTTTACCCCAACGAATGTTCAGATACAACCCTAGGTATACCCACGAAGGCCATCTGTTACAATCAGGCCCCAGCAGTTTCAGGCCAATGTTTCAGTGCCGATGAACTACCAAGCCGGCTCAGGCTTTAATCTAGGGGATAACCCAACTAACCCTGTTGTCCCTGATCTCGATGATGTGATAGAAACAGAAAACACAAGGGTAGAGATCACGAAAGAACTCGAAGAACGGTGTAGATGGTTAGAAGAAAAATTTAAAGAAATGGAAAATGCCGACTATCGTGGTGGAATCGTTGCTAAGGAATTGAGCTTAGTTCCGGACCTAGTGCTTCCCCCCAAGTTCAAGACTCCTAAGTTCGAGAAGTATAACGGGACTAGTTGTCCTGAAGCTCAAATCACTATGTTCTGCAGGCGAATGGTAGGCTATGTCAATAATGGCCAACTATTGATTCACTGTTTCCAAGAAAGTCTGGTTGGGGCAGCATCCAAATGGTATAACCAATTGAGCCGTATCAAGATCAATTCATAGAAGAATCTAGCACAAGCCTTCATGAAGCAGTATAGTCACGTGACAGATATGACCCCTGATAGAATCACTTTGCAGAACATGGAGAAGATGCATAATGAAAGCTTTAGGCAATACGCCCAATGGTGGAGAGAGGTGGCCACACAAGTCCAACCACCTCTGCTAGAAAAGGAAACCACCATGCTCTTCATTAATACCCTGAAGGCACCGTTCATTAATCATATGTTGGGAAGTGCAACTAAGAGTTTCTCAGACATAGTAATGTCTGGTGAAATGATAGAAAATGCGATAAGGTGTAGGAAAATAGAGGCTGGGGAAAATGCTAAAAAGACAGCCCAGAGGAAGAAAAAACACGAGGTAAATAATGTGATCACATATTCGAAATCGATCACCGTAAGCAAACTGAAGACAACAACCACTGGTCAACAAGGTCCACCCAAACAAGAGCCAAACACAAAGCAAAATATGGAGAAACTCCAAGTTTTGCCTATTCCAATGACATACAAGGAGTTGTACCAAAGTTTATTTGATGCACATGTTGTATCCCCTTTCTATCTAAAACCAATGCAACCCCTATACCCTAAATAGTACGACACAAATGCCCAATGCGAGTACCATACGAGAATCATGGGACACTCGATAGAGAACTGTATCGCTTTCAAGAAGTTGGTTGAAAGACTTATCAAAATGGGCATTATGAAATTTGATGATGCATCTAGTGCAGAAAATCCGTTACCTAACCATGTGGATAAGGGGGTAAATGCGATAATCGAGAGTTTGGGGAATGAAATCAAGATGAATATTGCAAAAGTGAATACCCCGTTAAAAGAAGTGTGGAAGAAAATGATAGAAAGAGGGTTAACAACATAAAATTCAAGGGACAAATCCCAAAGAACAAATAATTATTGTGAGTTCCATGATCAAGAGGATCATGAGATTCAAAGATGCAGTGTATTCAGGGCTCTAGTACAAGGATTGATGGATAATAAGGAGCTAGAATTCTTTGAGTATGCTAGAAACCCAGAAGGAAAAGATGTATGTACCTCGGAAGAGGGGTCAACAAAGAATATTTACAAAGTCAACCATCCAGTGGTTATTATTTTGCGACCAAGAATTAACGAAGCCGAGGTACAGTCGCACCAAAAGTCTTAATCCAGAAGCCCATTACTTTCCCTTATAAAGATAGTAAAAGGGTACCTTAGAACTATAACTGCAATGTGACAATCCTAGGGGAGGAAATCCCAGTTAACACATCAGAGGAAGATCAAGACATGGGTTTCTATACGCACAGTGGAATACACTATGATACCCCAAATACAAAAGTCGAGCCTGTTAAAAGAAAATCATTGGTGATTGAGCAAAAGAAAGAGAAGCCAGTTAGACTTGAACCGCCTGTTAATGAATCGATAATGGAAAAAGAAACCAAGGAACTCTTGAAATTTCTAAAACATAGCAAGTATAATGTCCTGGAACAGTTGCCCAAACAGCCAGCTCGTAATCGGTACTAGCTTTACTCTTAAGCTCAGAAATTCATCGTAGCGCATTGATGAAGGTGTTGAATGAAAGTTATGTCGCTAACGATATTTTGGTAAACAAGTTGGACCACCTAGTCAACAATATAAGTGCTGACAACTTCATCTTCTTCAATGATGATGAAGTACCGCCAAGAGGCAGGAAATCGACTAAGGCTTTGCACATCACGACCCGCTGCAATGGGTATACGTTACCGGGGGTATTGATTAACAACAGATCGACCTTGAATGTCCTACCATTATCCACACTGAACAGATTTCCTGTAGATAGCTCTCACATGAAAGCCTGCCAAAATATAGTGAGGGCATTCAATAGCATAGAAAGGAAGGTAATGGGCAGAATCAAAATATCCCTTCTGATCGATCCAAGCACGTACGAGGAATATTTCATATTGATGGACATCAAACTTTCGTATAATTGCCTATTGGGGAGGCCATGGATACATTCAGCAGGGGCAGTCCCTTCGTCGCTGCACCAAAAGTTGAAATTGGTAACAGAAGGTCGGTTAGTGATGATAAATATCGAAGATGACATCATCACAACGGTGACCAGTGACGCGCCATATCTAGAGGCAAACAATGAAGCAATCGAATGTTCATTTCGATCTTTGGAGTTTGTGAATGCGGTATTCATTACCGAAGGGAATAGGAGCCCAATGCCTAAGATATCTAAGACTATAAGAATGGGCCTGTGGCTAACTGTTAGGAAAGGGGCCCTACCGAAAAGAGGACTCGGGAGACACCTCCAAGAAAGGATTGAGGCACCAATAATGAAGGACAAACAAGACTGCTTTGGCTTAGGATTTAAGCCGGACGGGAGACAAAGAAAGAAGGAACTGGAGAAGAAGCAAGGGAGAAGGAGGGCGCGATTGAACGGGGAGGAGATCGAATTGGAACCAATAATCTTTCCCCATATATCGAAGACTTTTGTGTCTGGAGGAGTCATTCACCCTGAACGGGGGACGCCAAGAAAGGAAATCGTGGAAGGAATGTTGGAAAAATTGGACATCAATGCCATATACGAAGAAGGAACTGGAATAGAGAATTTATCGGGCATTCGCCCTTATGAGTCTGGAAGTGTTCTGAATAATTGGACTGCAGAAGAGATTCTTGTAGTCTTTAGAACTAACATAGAGTAATGTTCAAAACACACTTATTGCTCTTGGCCTAGGAGTAATAAGAGTCCTTTTTATGAAATAGGCTTATGTTCAAAATCGTTATTTCAATGAAATGCATCTTTTTGTCTTATTTTGAGCAAATATTCTTTTATTCTTTCATTCATAATCATATCATACAGATCATTATTCTTAGATTCTTTTGTTCTTTGTATCTTCCTTCGCACCTACAATAGGTCTCCAGATATCAACAATATGAGCGACGCTGCTACTAACTCAGAATCTCCTTTTGAGCGAGATATGTGTCTAGAGGGATCTCAGGACTTTGAAGTTGACAGAGACTGTAACTTATCTCCTGATTTGTTAAGGATAGTAGAACAAGAAGAGAAACAGATGCTACCTCACAAAGAGTCAGTAGAAATTGTGAACTTAGGAGACGAACAAGAAAAGAAAGAAGTAAAGGTTGGAGCTTGGATTACCACAGAGACAAAGCGAGACTTCACGGAGTTACTTTAAAAATTCAAAGATATTTTTGCATGATCGTATCAAGATATGCCTGGACTAAGTACTGATATCGTGGTACACCGACTCCCCATAAAGGAAGAATGCAAGCCGGTTTAACAGAAGCTTCGAAGAATGAGGCCTAATGTTTTGTTGAAAATAAAAGAGGAGGTCAAGAAACAATTCGATGCTGGTTTCTTACAAGTGGTTAAATACTCAGAATGGGTAGCCAATATCGTCCATGTCCCTAAAAAAGATGGAAAAGTATGGATGTGTGTAGACTACAGGGATTTGAACAAAGCCAGCCCGAAGGATAATTTCCCATTGCCCCATATCGGCACCTTAGTGGACAACATGACAGGTTACTCACTGTTCTCCTTCATGGATGGCTTCTCCGGATACAATCTGATAAAGATGCATCCTGAAGACATGGATAAGACCACATTTGTAACTATGTGGGGAATATTTTATTATAAGATGATGCCATTTGGATTGAAAAATGCGGGAGCAACATATCAGAGAGACATGGTAACCCTGTTCCATGATATGATGCACAAAGAAATTGAAGTTTATGTTGATGACATGATCACCAAATCCCGGATAGAAGAGGAGCATGTGCAAGTCTTGAGGAAATTATTTTTGAGGTTGAGAAAATTCCAGCTGAAACTCAATCCAGCAAAATGTACTTTCGGGGCCAGGTTAGGAAAATTACTAGGATTCGTAGTCAGCAAAAAAGGGATTGAGATTGACCCAGATAAAGTCAAAGCCATACAAGAGTTACCTCTACCGCGTACTCAGAAAGAAGTTTGAGGATTCTTAGGAAGACTAAATTACATCGCTCGGTTCATTTCACAACTAACCGAGAAATGTGACCCCATATTCCGTATCCTTAAGAAACATAACCCTGGTGTTTGGGATGAAGAGTGCCAGAAGACTTTTGACAAGGTTAAGCAATACTTGTCTAATGCCCCAGTGTTGACACCACCTAGTCCAGATAAGCCGTTGATACTGTATTTGGCAGTATTTGAAAATTCTAAGGGATGTGTGCTTGGCTAACACGATGAGTCAGGAAGGAAAGAAAAAGTAATATATTACCTCAATAAGAAGTTCACTGAGTGTTAGATTAGATACTCGCCAATTGAAAAGTTGTGTTGTCCCTTAATCTGGACAACCCGAAGATTGAGGTAGTATATGTTGTATCACACAACTTGGCTCATCTCAAAACTCGATCCTCTGAAGTACATGATGGAGTCGACTGCTTTGAATGGGAGAATGGCCCGATGACAAATTCTACTTTTCGAATTTGATATAGTCTATATGAACCAGAAAGCTGTAAAAGGGAGTGCAATAGTAGATTTTTTAGCCAGTAGAGCTCTAGAAGACTACGAGCCTCTGAACTTTGATTTCCTAAATGAAGATCTAATGTACATGGCAACCACTGAAGAAGACTCTCAAGAAGGTCATCCTTGAAAGCTAAACTTCGACGGAGCATCAAATGCTGTGGGTAACGGAATCGGGGCAGTCCTGGTATCCCTAAACGGAGATCATTACCCTTTTACTAGCAAATTGGATTTTGACTGTATGAACAATATGGCAGAATACGAAGCATGCATCATGGGAATTCGTGCAATCATAAAATGTAAAATCAAAGTGCTAAAGTTATATGGAGATTCTGTGTTAGTGATTTATCAACTCAAAGGTGAATGAGAGACGAGAGACCCCAAGTTGATCAATTATCGAAGGATAGTTCTGGAGTTAATTAAAGAATTTGATGATATCGTCTTCTGCTACCTCCCGCGAGAAGAAAATTAGATGGCTGACGCCTTAGTAACTTTAGCTTCCTTGATCAAGATGAACAAACAAGAGGATGTGAAACTGATCCAAATGAGTATTTACGAGGCTTCAGCTCATTGTTACAACATCGAAGAAGAAGAAGAAGAAGAAAAGGATGATCATCTTTGGTTCCACGATATACTGCGATATATAAAGAATTGTGAGTACCTCGACCAAGCTACTGAGAATAACAAAAGGACGTTGAGAAGACTGGCCAATGATTATTTCTTGGATGGGGAGATCCTATACAAAAGAAGAAAGGATCAGGTGCTATTAAGATGTGTGGATGCTATAGAGGCTAAGAAAATCTTGGAAGAAGTCCATGAGGGCATCTTTGGGACACACGCTAATGGCTTTATAATGGCCAGGAAAATTATGAGGTTCGGTTATTATTGGTCCACCATGGAAAAGGATTGTATTAACTATGCCAAAAGATGTCATAAGTGCCAAATCTATGGAGACAAGATTCATGTGCCTCATTCATCTCTACATGTTATGACTTCTCTATGGCCTTTCTTGATGTGGGGCATGGATGTCATTGGGCCAATTTCGCCAAAAGCCTCAAATGGGCATCGATTCATCTTTGTGGTCATCGACTACTTCACTAAGTAGGTAGAAGCCGCTTCATATGTCAATGTTACAAAATCGACAGTTAGTAAGTTCCTGAAAAAGAAAATCATTTATCGATATGGAATGCCAGAAAGGATCATATCTGACAATCCATTGAACTTGAACAGTAGTATGATAGTGGACGTTTGCATTCAGTTTAAGATCAGACACCACAACTCGTCGCCGTATCGCCCAAAAATGAATGGTGTAATGGAAGCAGCCAATAAAAACATCAAGAAGATTGTGGGAAAAATGACTGAGACTTATAAAGACTAGCATGAGAAGTTACCATTCACCCTCTATGCTTATCAAACGTCTGTTAGGACCTCTACCAGGGCAACACTTTTCTTACTAGTTTATGGAATGGAGGCGGTTTTGTAACACCCCAAACCCGGCCCAGACGTTATGGCCGAATCTGGTGTGTCACATTGAAGTGTTTTAGAGAAAACTGTGTTTTCATTGAAAACCCTTCTTAAAATAAAAGAAACCTTAATTAACTTAAAAAACACACCTTTCAGTTGCCAAAACCTTGTTGAAACATTTGATTTAAGAAAACTTATCATTTAAAAATTTAATTGCAGAAATGTAGAAAACATACTATAATTTAGAAAACTCATGTTCAACTTCTTGTAATTACATTGAAAATAATAATAACACAATGAAAACCTTATTACAATCTGGTCTGGAACATACTTAAAAAGAAGTAAAAACTTAAATGCTTGAAAAAAAAACCCAAGTCCAAATCATCTTGCTAGCTGGCCACCCAGAGTCCTTCCAAACATCAAACCTTCTACTGAGCATCACCTGAAAATAAAATAAAAGAGAGGGTGAGTTTTCACAAACTCAGTGTGTACAACCCTCGACAAGAATAAGCATTAAAAAAAACAACATCATTCATCAATCATGCAATGCAATCCCATCCAAATTATCCATCCGCTACATACCGGCTCCGTCCCCCGTCACACCATGTGGGGATATAAATATCGACCCACCCAACCCACACACCATGGTAGCCCGGTTGCAGAACTACCTTTATTTACATATTGGGCTTTAAAAACCGTCGGTAGATCCACGATTGTCAAGCAACCATACGATCCTCATATACTTCCTCCGTTCCATAATTCCCAACTCATATGTAACCTAAGCAGAATATCATATGTATGCATGTCGCATCCACAAAACTTACATTCAACACCTATGGGTATTTTGGTCATTTTCGCCCTTAGGGGCATTTCAGTAATTTTTCCTTAATTACGGTTTTCACTTATCTTGGCCCGTTAACAAGTCCTGTGAGCTAAGATGAACAAAAACTATGCACCAGGTAAGATTCCAGAGAAGAAGAGGTGGGTCATTAAGACCGCTTAAGTACCAAGCTTTCCCTAGATCCAATCCTAGACATGCATATACCCGTTGCCACACCTTAACCCTATGACTTGTCCACGGTCGCAAATAATTAATTAAGTCTTATGTGGATATCATATACTAGGCCCAAAACCCCTTACAGAGCCCAGTCAAATTCACATACCTGGATTTGGCTCATTAAGCCCAATCATATTCATATGGCCAATTAGGCCCAAATCACCTGTATATGGCCCATTAGGCCCAAATCACATTTATATGGCCTGTTAGGCCCAGTCACATCCATATTCATGCTCACATACAAATTCCTATCACATAGCATCAATATTCAGTTTTTTCCTATTATGGGCCCAACAGCCCATCAGGCCCATTTAGCCCATCTGGCCCATATGGCCAAATCACAACCCAGGTCCACGGAATCACCCATGGGCCTCAGGCAACCTATCGGTTTCCCCCTTACAAGTTTTCGTGCACTCGCAAGACTACCATAGCCAAACTTTCGACTTTTCGGCATTTCAGCTTTTCGGCTTTTTAGCTTTTTAGCTTTTGCCGAATCATTGTGTGTGTGCAGTGTATGTACACACCTGGTAAGCAAGCGTGATGCAATCTCCTTAGCCCAAACCTACAATCGATATCACCCTTCAATTAATCGCATGCTTAATACTTATTTACTCAAAAATCGAAACCTGACCTTAACCTTACCTTAAGCCCAATCCTTAATCGCTTTTTCCTTGATAATGTATTTCCTAGATCTGCACAAATCTTAACTATTAAAACCCGATTAATAGGTGACTCGTATCCAACACTAGTCTCCTTACTATAACTATGACCATTCGAACACCTTTGCCAATGGGAGAAGAATACTTTCCAAAACCGCAACACCTTAAGGAGCAATTCGACAGAGAACTAAAAACTAAGATCCGATACTAATTCCCTACCAAAGTTGATTAGGAAGAGTGAGGGACAATAATCGATACTAAATAAAGAAAAATCGATAGGAAGAGTAACACTTACACTAGATTCGGTCAAAAAGTATTCGGCTCTTAGAAGCTTCGGTTTTTCAGCTTTTCAAACTAAGTATGGTGAATAAGGTTTATTTGGTACGTATTAAAGAAGAAGAGTAGTAGAAGAAATCAGCAAAGAAGATTGTGTAGAGGAGAATAGAAATCGACAGAAAGAAAAGAAAGTAAAATAGAGGGTTTTCGGCATTTTGGATCTTGAAGAGAAAAGGTTTCTAGCACAAAGTGAAGGGAAATTCGTCATTAACTTTTCAACCCTCCCATTCGGCACCTATTTATAGCCCTATAGCCGAATTCTTCAAGCCCAAGTTCCCAATTCAGCTCCACTTACTCCTCACTTCTCATCTCCTCGTTTTTCTCCCTAATAACCCCTTGATCCTTTACTTAATTTTCTCTTTTGAACACTCCGCTTGGAGTCCATCTTCACGCCACTTCCATCCTTCTAGAAGGCAAAAATTAAATCCTAAAAATACTAAGCTAGGATTCGAACCTTGGACCCCCTTGCTAGCTACTAACACCACCTCACTACACCTTATGTGGCGTCACTTAGCCACTCCACCACAGGCTCTTTTTGGGTCCAATTGTTTCTTCATTTATTTAAAAGCCCAACTACTAGCCAACCCTAATTCTTTTAATAATTAAATTATAATTTCTTCTACCCCTTAATTCGAACTCAACCTTAGCTAAGACCTACTAAAATTGTCACTTGGATAAGAATATTAAACATAATTTTTATCAAAATCGAAAATAAAGAAAATTCAGGATTTCGAGATTTTTGGGTTTTGGGATTTTTGGGTTTCGAGATTTTTGAATTTTGAGATTTTTGAGGCGTTACAGATTTTACCCATCGAGGTCGAGATTTCTTCCCTCAGAGTTTTGTCAGAAGTGAAGTTGGATGAAGCAGAGTGAATCCAGTCCCGATACGATCAGTTGAATTTGATTGAAAAAAAAAGGCTAATGGCTATTCGTCATGGTCAGATGTACCAAAAACAGATGATGCGAGCTTACAACAAAAAGGTTCGTCCCAGAGAATTCCACGAGGGAGACCTAGTTTTAAAAAAGATCCTGCCCATACAAAAGGATTTCAAAGGAAAATAGATGCCGAATTGAGAAGGACCTTATGTGGTAAAGAAGACCTTTTCTAGAGGAGTATTGATATTGACCGAGATGGATGGAAAGAACCTACCTAATCTAGTGAATTCAGATTCAGTTAAGAAATACTTCACCTAAAAAAAGAAAAAAAAAAGAGGAGAGGCCAAGGTGAAAACCCGCAAAGGGCGCCTTGAGACCAGAGGGGTTTTGAATTGAAAACCCGTAAAGGGCGATTCAAATTTTGATCAAAGGTGGGGCATGCGGTAATCTTGTGATACCTGAATTAACAAGAAAGAGAGTTGTTACGTTTTGGGGCATCAACAGAGTACTATAGATCCCACAAACACATATTGAGCTCAAAAAGGGTCCTCAAGAAGCTCGTACAGAGAAGCTCATGCTGCGATATCTAGGGCACCTATTTTCCTTTTATTCATTTTGTATTCCAGCAATGTTTACTTTCTTTGATTAATCTATTCTTTTCAAATTTTGTTTCTGATAAATTTTAGTTCTGTCTATCATTACGATTTTTTTCAAACATTTTGCATTGAAATAACGATTAATGGACTAATGATACTCTCATAAAAGGAGTTTTGCATTTTACTCTAAAAGTTTCTAAATAGTACAGGAACCTGAAACAGGACTATTATTTAGAACCAACCAAACTTAAGGGTTGGAAATATTTGAGAAAGAAGAGTCTAAATTGACTATTTCTTCGGGTTTTCTGTCAAAGATATCAGCTAAGTAAGAAGGCAAGGTAATGCGTCAGTGATAGAACCATGATGAACAATGAGCAATGATAATCCAAACATTAAGAATGGATTATTCTCATGACATTCTGCATTCATGCAAATATCATTCATACAAATCTAGTTAGGAGTATTTGATTCATTCTGATTATCACATCCTAATCGTTTGGCATAAGCATAGGCCCATGAAATCGATTCTACAGGTCATGTAGAGAAGATCGGTGAATCCACAAGTCTTATCTCCCTGAAGTTGCAGTGGAGCAGACTGAAGATAGCAAATCTTATTTCCCTGAAGTTACAGTGGAACAGATTGAAGTTTTAAGTTACAAATCCTATCTCTCTGAAGTTGCAGTAGAGCAGATCAAAACAAACTTTATCTCTCTGAAGTTGCAGTGGAGTAGGTTGAAATTACAAGTCTAATCTCCCTGACGTTGCAGCAGAGCAAACTGAAGAAAGCTAATCCTATCTCCCTGAAGTTGCAGTGGAGCAGATTAAAACGACGAGTCCTACACCTCTGAAGTTGCAGTAGGTCGGATCAAATCTATCATGGCAAATCTTATCTCCCTGAAGTTGCAGTGGAGTAGATTGAAGCCACAAATCTTATCTCCCTAAAATTGTAGTAGAGCAGACTGAAAACAATGGATCTTATCTCTCTGAAGTTGCAGTAGAGCAGATCAAAACAAACCTTATCTCCCTAAAGTTGCAGCAGAGCAGGTTGATATTACAAAGTCTTTTCTCCCTGAAGTTGTAGCGGAGTAGACTGAAGACAGCTAATCCTATCTCCCTGAAGTTACAGTAGAGTGGATTAAAACGACGAGTCCTATACTTCTAAAGTCGTAGTAGGTCGAATCAAATCTACGATGACAAATCTTATCTCCCTAAAGTTGCAGTGAAGCAGATTGAAGCCACAAGTCTTATCCCCCTGAAGTTGTAGTGGAGCGGATTAAGGTGACAAGTCCTATACCTCTGAAGTTGTAGTAGGACGGATTAAACCTAAAACCACAAATCTCACCTCCCTGAATTTGTAGCTGAGTAGATCAAAACTACAAGTCTTATCTCTCTAAAGTTGCGGTGAAATGGATCGAAGCAACGAGATGTGGTGGACTGGAACGAGGCTACCTAAAGAAAAGAAATACCAAAAGAAGTCAAGACTCTGTGAGGTCGGGCAAAATTGGTCTTTTTCAAAAGTCTTTGCTTTGTTCTCATTACACGATAACAAGCAAAGAGGGGTAGCTGTAGAGCTCAATTTTAGCCCGAGCCCAATAAAATAAAATAAAAACAGTCCAGCTTCTTTTTACAATAAACCCAACTAGACCCGAAGCCCAAAACAGCTAACCCAAACCCACTAAACCTAAACCAAAAACAAACCTAAACCCAACTACCTACCCAAAACCAAAGCCCAAATTACTAAACACAAATTTTAGACCCAACTAAGCCCAACAAACACAGCCCAAATCAGAAACAAAACAAAAAAAAAAAACAAAAAAAACCCTAGCTAGCCGCCCCTAAATTCGACGCCGCACCTAGGTCTTTTGACCTTTGCCATTGCCGCCGCTAGCGCACCTGCAGCACCACCACTGTCGCATCACCACCGCCCTCACCACTTGTACATGCAAGAATTAAAGAAGAAATGACAAGTAGATGAATGAAAAAACACTTTGTAAATGGTTATATAAAACCTTTTAATCGATGTAATTTTTTTGGTTAGACATTGAATACAATAATAAAAAAACAAATTTAAACACACAAATAGCAAATCACAAGAGAAGATTAGAGAAAAAAATAGCGTTAGAAAGGTCCCTTTTTTATTTCCTTTATTTTTTTATTTTTTCTTTTTTCGAATCTTTTTTACATATAAATATATATAGAAAAAGAGAGAAATCATCATCTTTTTTCGCCTAAAAAAAGGGGGTTTTCGATCTTTCGACCGTCGTATACGGTGGCGCCGACGGCGGCGGACGGTGCCGAAGCATGGCCTGAGAGGAGAGGCACTTGAGGTTGAAGAGAGAGCTTTTGAAGGTTTTTTTTTTCATACAAAGGATGAAGTGATTTTTTTTTTAAAAAAATTAACTCTTATAGGCCCCCCAAAATGACGTCGTTTTGGGATTGGCCTCAAATGCCCAAAACGACGTCATTTTACCCTGACCTGATTCGACCCGACCCGTCCGGCCTAGGATACACGTGTTTTTAAGCGGAAGGGTTATTTGCGCTTTTAGCCCTTCCACATTTTTCTGCTTTCAAATTTCGTTTTTTTTTTGTTTTTTAATTTATGCCCAGAAATCTTATTTCGTTTCTAATTTAGTCCCTTTGATGCTGCACGTTTTGGGACAGGAGAATATTGCCTTTTTGGTCCCTCAAGTTCTTTTGCGCGTTACAATTTGGTCCCCCCTTTCTTTTTATTTTGAATTTTCCCCAAACTTTCGTTTTAAGTTCAATTTAGTCCTTTTTCATTATTTGCTATTTTATTTTCAAATTAATTATTATTATTATTATTATTTTCTATTATTATATTTTCTATTATTATTATTATTATTATTATTATATCTACCATTATTATTATTATTATTATTATAACTATTACTCTTATTAACGTATTATTACTACTACTTTCTATCTATTATTATTATCTTATTTAAAATATTAGTATTATTATTATTTTCCATGATTATTATTATTAATATATTATTATTCTTATTAATACATTATTATTATCTTTTCTACTTTATTACTATTATTGTATTGTTACTAATATTATTATCATATTATTAGGCTAATTAATTTTATGTTATTACTTCATTATATGATTCCTTTTGCATTTACTTATGTTTTTACTTACATCATCATCATCATCATCATCATCATCATTATTATTATCTTTATATTACAATTGATATTAATATATTAGTACTCTTGTTAATGTGTTGTTATTTTTATTTTATTTTATTATTTTTATTTCATCCTTATTTTATTTTCGTCTTCATTATTATTGCATTATATATACTTTTATATACCTACAAATTTATTTGTGATTATCATTTTCGTCATTATTATGCTATCACACATATCAACACCGTAATCCATTTTAAGTTTTATTATGAAATCATGTCGCATTTTACTTATTATATAAAAAATTTCTTCGTATTCGAAAAGTCGTACCTTAACTTACGAGAATTCGACTTTCTCGATAAATTCAAATAAAGAACGTTTGAAAACATTTTTAAATATTCTCGGGAATTAAGAAAAATCGTATTCTAACTTATGGGATATGATTTCTTCCTAAAATCGAGATAATTGAACATTTTTCAAAATAGATTTTTGGTGTTCATTCTCGTTTCGAGGATTTAAGGCATTATGTCCTAATTTATGGGATATAATTCTTTTTCTCGGTTAACGTGAACTTAAAAAAAATTTAATTAAGCAATAATTTATCGATGGATCGTATTTTTCTTCAAAGTTCTTAATTTTCGACACTAAGACACTAATTAATCAATTAGGTACCAATTTTGAGCGTTACGAGGGTGCTAACCCTTCCTCGTGCGTAATCGACTCCCGAACCTGTCTTTTTGAATTTCGTGAACGAAAATCGTTGTTTAATAAATCAAACAATTTAAAACAACCACTTTTACGAGGTGATCCAGTCACACCTCATCAAAAAAGATTGGTGACGACTCCCATTTTTTTTCGTTTTCATTTTCAAAATAAAGTTGACTTCGTTTTTTTTTTAAAAAATGGTTTCAACAACCACAATATATTTTAACAGTAATAGTCAAGTATTTAAAAAATGCTAAATTAATTTACAATTCCCAGATCCAATTACCAAATTAACTCAAAAAAAAAGTCAAGTATTAAACATATACAAATCGTGAAATATCTGATATATATTAACCCTAAATTTATAACTCATTTTTCACATTCCTAAAGCAATTGTTTATTTGACTTATCCCTGCTTCAATCCCATTGCTTTTGAAGTTTTCAACAGTTGGTATCTTATGGAATTGCATCTACACTAGGATGAGGTGTCAGACATTCACAATATCTTTTATTTTCCCCATTCAATTATTAGTTCGTCAAATCACCTTTTATACTGCAAATAAAAATAAAGCATACAATCTCCTCCCAACTGATGAGTTCCTGGATTTCTCTAACGTTTTGCTGTCAATAGTTCATTATATCAAGCAAGACCCTAATGTCTGACTTCATTAATGGAAGGTGGAACACTAGTATAGCAATATGATGTCATCATTATCTAATTTGCATATTCATCTTCTATTTTTTTTTAGCAATTGTGCTTGAAAAGTAATATATTTTGACATATTAATAACTTATGCAGAGGGATAGTTACCCTAAAAAAAAATATTATTTAAATAGTTTAAAGATTTTTAAAATTTTAAATTAGTGAAGGTAAAATTATACTTTATTCTCTTAAAATTATAAAAATTTAATTTAATCATTTAAAAATTATAAATATATATACTATAAAAAATTAAAATGTCATTCAGCCCTCTTAAGATTTTTTTCGAACTTTTCCCCTAAACTCATGTTTGATATACCATTTCATATAGCCGAATTGTTTCTACCCCATCCTATAAGGAACAACAATTGTTAACTAAGACCAATTGGACATTTGGACTGAATCTCAAATAGTGTGTGGCTAGGGCAGGGATGCATCTAAATGTGTGGCAGCTTTGAGCACGTAAGGCAAGAAATAATATAATTAAAATATAATAGAGAACATGATTAATGATATTATAGACATAAATGTGTCCAAAATCTTGGGAGTCCTAAAAATTGTATGGAGAAGGGAACAATAGTGGCTACGAGCCCAACATATTTATAGAATCGTACCGACAGTATTATTTTTGTTCTTTTTTTCGATTTTTTAATGGAAGAATATGAATTTTGTCACCTTCTAATTTCTTACAACTTATAAATTGTTTTGTATTGTTAATTACTAAATAATTTGATAGAGATCTATTTTTCCTTTCTTTTTTAATTAGTTGTCAATTCGACACCTAGTAACTTGTGAGAGAATACAACAATTTGATAACCTTATCTTTTATGACGCTTTCCAATAAAAAATAAAAGTACTCTTTTAAAAGAAAAAAAAATTGATCATGAATCATATGTTTAATCTCATTGGAATTACAAAATTTATTCCTAGTATGTATAGAGATTAGTTTGATCTAATTGGCTTTTTAGCAACACAATTCGAGGATTATTAGATAAATATTATAATTTTATATTCGTATCGTGTGATGTTGGTGTTTAACATTATATGTAAAATTTTTATATTTTTAAAATTTTTAAAAATATTATATATATTTGTATAATATTCATGTTAATTTCTGTGATATATCATGGTTTGAATCACGCATGGCTTGTATCACAAGGCTTTCCTGAAGAGCTGGCACTGAATTCAACTCACCTTCAGGAGATTCCACGCTCGAAAGGATAACAGTAAGGACCTCTTAAGGTAGAATATCTTGCGTTTTGATGGGGAAGTTGTAGTTTAAAAAAACGTGATGCCCATGAATGTGGTGATGGACGTCGTACTTTGGGACCTCCTTTTTGGTGGGGGATCCCTCCGTACAAGATTAGCAAATGGCTCTCGGATAGAAATTCCTCCATACCTTCGTAGTTTACGTTCACCCTCTGGGTCTACCACCTTTTGCCTTTTGTCGAGGCTACAAATCTTTAGCTGGCCTCTTAGACCGAGATTGTTGTACCCCCATTCATTTTCTTTTTCCATATGAGGTAAGACCTGCAAAACCAAATGAGACAAGGTTAACATGAAATCACATGAGCCACCAAACAAAAGGCAAAACATCATATACTTCTTGAAGGCCAAGTATAAGCCACCTTATATTTGCCTGAGGAGAATTTGACACCAAGAGAAGAGGTTGGCTCTTTCATATTAAGATTTAACATGGGCACCATATGGGAATCCCCAAAAAGGATTTTCCATTTACAATCTAGAAGCCTCGTATAGTTTGTAATAAAATGCCAAGGTTCCGGTTGTAATCCTTGGAGATATTTGGCAATAGCATCCCTAGAGTCAAAAGGCCAAAAGTGCTCGCGTCATTTCCAAATCCTAGGATCCTTTAGTTCGTCAATTAAATTCACTAGCGCATATCTCATTGCTCCCTTGTCATAGAGGAAAAAAATGAAATACCATCTAGAGAGAAATGTCTTAGGGAACAACTAGGTTCCTATTATAATTAACAAGGGTGTAAGTGTCAGCCCCAACATGAATATCCTCCAATTTTGACCAGTAGAGATAGTGAGAAGGCATAGGCCTTTTCCATTTAATGGGGAACTTCCCCAAGCTTCAATTCTACCAAAATATACTTTTGGATCTAGGTGCAACTTGCCCACTCCTCTATAGATAAATTACTCCATCCCTCCATTCTAACCATGAAATAAAACCTCGTTTGAGCTTTATATTCCTATGGACTGTACATATACTGGAACAATGACATATCAGTCCATATACCCCTCTACTCGCATTTGATGATTAATCCGATTAACAACCACTAAGAACTCTCAACTGGTTGCTTGAGTGCCAAGTAGTGGAAATTCAACAAGTCCATGACAAACTAGTGAAGAGGCAAGTGAAACTTCACCTTCAACAAATACAGCGGCAGGTAGAACCCTGTCCCTCCCCTTTCATAGTTTGGCTCGAACACAGAGCTTAGGTAATGCTTCCCATCCGAAATGCTAAATTCATATTTTGGATGCCTTTGAAAGAGCCTCCTACACCTCAAAACCCTTTGCATTTCTCGCTTCATGGTAGTATATCTATATTCACCACTCATGACCATTTCGTCTACAACCCTCCACTCTTTAGGTATTTGCCCCTTATTGCCCAAAGTTGCTATAATTCCCCTGGGAACCACCATCGCCACCTTATTGTTAGTGGTGGAAGGCCTACCTTTTCCTTTTTTGACGAAACCTTACCAACTCTTTCTCTACTCTTTGCAAGTGTAACCATGTTTAACTCATCGAAACATTGAAAACGACAATGAAATGTAAAAAAAATTCAAACATCAATCACTGAGTAGGAACTTTAAACAATAGAACAAGCAAGAAAACTTTTAAACTCCAAAAAGATAAAAGTGATTTCAGGGAAGATAACAAAACAATTTTACAGAACTTTTTAACAAGCTGGAATCAGTGGCGATGTTAGAGGGCTGGTAGGGGCCCCAACCGCCCTAAATGGAAAATTTCCATTTAGGTCTCTTTATAATTTATAAAATTTTAAATTAGTAATGGTAAAATTTCACTTTGGTCCCTCAAAATGATAAAATTTTGATTTAATCCTTTAAATATTATAAAGATATAGGCTATGAAAATGGTGAAATTGCATTTTTACTATCATTAAAATATACAATTTAATTTCGGCTCCTAAACATAATTTTTTAGCTTTGCTCCTAGCTTGATTGTACCATTTTGAGAAAGACAGCTTTGACCAATGACATCTAGACACTTGTACAGTGTTAGATGCTCTATATCCAATTTGTCGTAATTTGATATGTCAAATTAGAATCTCTTGAATACTTGATGAGCTTGTTCTAAAAAAATTTACGAGTCTTTTTAATGCTTTTTATTGATTCTTAACTTTTGGTGTTAATAATAGTTTTTCTTACGTTCTACTTCTTTTCAAACCCAAATTGACAAAACTATGCCATTGGGAGTATAATGGTTAATTTTGAGCTTGTCTAGGGAGATGGCTAAGGCCAAACATTTATTTATTTTTAATTATACTTGAATGATTACTACAAATAAATTCGGGATAGTTTAATATCTATTCTATTTACATTACTTTCATAATCAAATAGCTATACACAAAATGACCTTTCCTAATAATACTAACATCCTAGGTACATGCCAAGATACAAAAAAAGTACATCACCAACATTAGATTCGGGATTATCACTAGATGCTGAGACAACAATGAAGATAGGTAACTAATCGAGTTACAAAGCTTCTGACGATTAAAGTTAATTATTCGATGACTTCTCTTTCCCTTGGTTAACAGTTAATCTACTCATTTCTTGATATGTAAAGTGTTTTATAGCCAAATCTTCAACCCCTTTTTCTATAGTGTTTTTCGATCAAGAAGAGAAAACTTAAAGAAGATGACCACTTAAATTTTATTTTTATCCAACCTTGTTATATTTTCCTAATTACTAAAATAACAATTAAACTTACTAGATTTACAAAAAAATCATTTCATATGCATCCACTAACTTGAATTTTGGTATTATCATCTAATAAGTCCCTTGGCTTCCTTTTTATATTTATTTACTGCATTTACTAATAGACTCAACTTCTACATCTTTTACATTTTAGTCATTTTTGCTAAATTAACTATTTAAATCTTAAAATTTCATAACCAAATTTTTATACAAAATTTGTTATACCATATAAATACTAATTAGTTAATATATTTTAACCACTAGCCGGAATTGTGGTGTAACAATCCGGTTTTAGCTAAATCAGAACAGTGATTTTGGAACCACAAATCCGAGGTCAAAAAATTATTTTAATATTATTTTTGGTGTTTACAACATGCTATTTGATATGTTTGAAACTTTCGTGATTTAATTTTATCGATTGGTTAATTAATTTAATAAAAGGACTAAATTGCGCAAAATACAAAAGTGGAATACTAATTGTTTAAGTGCTTATTTGCCATGATTTATTTAATTGGATGTCCTTATAATGTTATTTGACCAAGATTAGAGTTAGTGGAAATTTATGGACAACCATTAATTAATTTATAAGTTAAATAACCATGGGTAAAATGGTAAATTATGTGTTAATGTTAATAAATTAAAATAAAACAAAAGGCTAGTGGAGTGTTCATCTTTGTTTGCGAAAATTTGAAGAAGAAAGAAGACAACCATGGCTATTTAGGGTTCGGTCACTTGAAGCTTCAATTGGTATGTGATTTTTGTTCGGGTTTTGATGATTTTTATGTTTTTGAGATCGTTGATTCCTATATTAGCTAGCCCATGCTTTAATTTTTGGATTTGATGATGAATTTGTGAAATGCCATTAATGGATATTCAAGCCTTTTGTTGTTTGATGATGAAAAATAAATATTTGTTGTTAGATTTTCATAGTTTATTAAGTGATTTTTGATAAAAATGCTTATTAAGGATTAAATTGTGAAATTTGTAAATTCAGGGGTTAAAATGTGAAATAAATGGAATTAATGGGCTGCTAGGGACCTAGGGAAGATTCGGTCATGCTTGGGTTTGATGAAATTTTGTGTATTTTGTGTTGTTTTAAAATAGGGACTAAATTGTGAAAATATAAAATGCTAGGGGCTAAAGTGCAAAATGCCCATTTATGTGTTTTTGGGTGAAATTAAATGAATATGTGATTAAATAAGTTAAATTTTAATTTATTTAGATCAAGAAAGAAATAAATCTTATTTGGATCGGGGGAAGTCGAAAGTTGTTGAATAGTTGTTCAGATCCGTTCGTTTTCGTACGAGGTAAGTTCATATGCAAATAAATTTTTTTAAATTTAAATGTATATTTATATATGTTGCCGAATTGAATTGAGCATTGGAGGACTTGTTTCGAGCATGAATTGATTGAGTTACAAAGTTGAAAGCCCCATATGAACTTTCGGAATAGTATAGGATACTGATGTCATGACATTAGGATTTCCGAGGTGTGATTTCGTGTAAGACCATGTCTGGAACATTGGCATCGATATGAGATTACGTGTAAGACCCTGTCTGGGACAGCAGCATCAATATGTGATAACATGTAAGACCATATCTGGGATATGTCATTGTATGTGATATATGTGTTTCCGAGTATCCTTAACGATTTTGAATTGTTTAACGGGCAATGTCAAAATGAGACCGAATGTGAATTTGAGCTAAATGATTCATGTATGTATGAAGTTTATATGTTCATTGAAAAATAAGGTAAGTGAAGTTACTTAACATGGTAATATGGATTATATGAGAAAAGTGATTGTATATATGTATTAGATTAGTTAAATGTGGCTTATTCGAATTGAATTATTAATGTTCTTGTGATAATTATTTTCTTATGGCTTACTAAGCTTTCAAAGCCTACCTTATGTGTTCTTTCATTATTTTATAGATATATAAAGCTAGCTCGAGCTCGAGGACCGTCAAGGATCATCGTCACACTATCAATCGTTATTTTGGTACTTTAAAAGCTTGTACTTATGACATATGGCATGTATAGGCTAGTGTTGATACGGTTAGTTTTGAATTGTGTATAAATAGCCATGCAAAAATGGCTTGATAATGATGTTAATGTTTGTGAATAATTGGCCTCGTTAATTAGCTCATTTTGGGAAGTTTGTTTGATGGTATAGTTTGCATTTGTGGATGGTTATGAATTGGTTTATGTGATGTTAATGTAGTGATGGATGTGGTTTCGGTTGTGGCAGGTTTATATAAGCTATGTTATGAATATATTATTGCTTGTGTAATTGGTCTTTTTGGTACGGTCTGTGATAGCAAAAGATGACTATGTTCTATGGATGATGAGTCGGTCATTTGAGCAAGTATAATGTATCTGGTTAATGATGTTAATTAGCTACGAAATGGTATACCTAGTTGAGATTTCGTTGTGATAATGGTATGATCTATTGAGGTTAAATTTGATGACCAAATATATGGTTAATTGATTGGTTGTGTATATGTATTTTGGGTATGAAAAAGTAGCATGCGATTTAGGTGTACTTTGATTTGTTATTTGTGTTCAAAAATGTTAATGTTGCTATAGTGCAATGCGCATAACTTGGTAATAATGACAATTATATTTGACCATTTGGTGATGTTTTGATAATGACTCTTATATGGATAATTGATAAGTTGTATAATATGGCTTGTTTTGATTTGATATGCGAATGTACATAAGCATATGAAATGGTACGTTTGATAATTAGCTAATGAAATAAATGTATGCAAATGGATGTTTTGACATATGCTAGGAATATGAAATGTAATGATATATGCTTGAATTTATATTAAGTATGTAAATGCTATTAATGTGATGGTTATATAGTTTAAAAATTTTATTTATGGAGCGTGTGAACATGGCTTTGATGTATTCAAGTTTGGTTTGAATATTTGTATAGGTTGATGACATTGATGTGATTGAAATTTGAAGCATGGATTGTTTATGAATTATAAGTAATAAAGCATGATTGGTTAGAGTTGATTAAGTGGTCCATATGTGCGAATTTGACTTATATGAACGAATAGATGGTTGTTATTCGATTTAAAATTATTGTAAATTAGTTGATATATCTTTGATCATGAAATGAATTATATGAACGTGCTGAACTATGTTTTGTCAGGTAATGCCTCGTAACCCTAATTTGGTGTCGGATACGAGTTAGGAGTGTTACATGTGGTCTCAAAACCGTTACTCCTGATACCACTGAAAATAGGTCGTTACAAAAGTCGCAACACTAAGTGTATGGTGTCGTGACACAAAGTCTCAAAGTTTCAACTACAAGTCCTTAAGGTTGATACTCCAAGCCTATGGCTGAAGTGAAGGAACCCAGTGCTACTACCATTGAGGTCGCGACACTAGAAGGCTGTGTCACGATATTAAGTACCCCAACCAAGTTGTCACATCTCAAAAATTAGGTTATAAAAATTGGGTTAACGAACCGAGAGTGGTCGCGCCCAAATTTTTTTCTTATTTTAGATGATCTTTTGCTTATTTGATAATAAATAAGTAGCAAGTCTAGTGATCAAGTGGTGGTAGAGATGTCCTTGATGATCTGTCTCAAATCTCTTCCCTAATATTATTTTCTATATGGTGCAATTTTACTTCAAACCTTAACAAAGGTCACACCACATTTTTAAAATAAATGTTGTGGGAGTGTTAACAAGTAAGTGAGTTAGTGTAATGCTTAAGAGCTTAATTAGTTTCCATAAGGTCCTATGTTCAATTCTCAACATCCTCATGATTTTTATTTAATTTTTGGCTCACAAAACCATGGTCAACACCCCCCAGAATCGTCCACAGCATTTCTTTATAGGTAAGGGTTGCTTCCTACTTTAACTAGTCAACCTACCATCTTTTTCCCCCTTTTTTACTCCATGTGTTCCCCTCTTTTTTTTCTCCCTATTTTTGTCACTTTCCTTTAAACTTATGTATGCCACCCCTAGCACATGAAGCCATCCAAATTCATTTTTTTCATTTTTTCCATTTCCCTTTTTACTATCTTTGTCTCTTTCTCTTTCCAAAAACTAGAGTGTTGACTAGGTAGTTATCTAACCCTTGAAGGCTATGTACGTATTTTTGCAAAAATCCCCTCTTTCTCCTCCTTTGAACCACCTTGTGCCACCCCCTTATTTGGTTGTCTTCCTCCATATTTTACTTCATTTTCATTCATTTTTTTGAGACCACCATGATTAGTTAACCGCACCACCATTGGACCACCGTGGCCACCACCTTGCTCCACCATCAATAATGCCATCTTTTTTCTCTTCACTTTTTTTTTACTATTTTTCTTTTATAATCTCCTCATTCTCTCAAGTGTCTCACCCCTTGTCTTTCTTCCTCCTCCATCGGATTCTTGCTAGACTATTGTCGTCGTTGTGGCGGCGCATCCATCGATTTTGGTGATTCTTTCTCTTTTATCACTATTTTTCGATCTCTATAATTCTCTTTAGTAACCAAAATTCCTATATTATCTATTTCAATTAGTTTTTAATTTATTCCTAAATGTTGTATTTAGTGACTCACTTTTCAAGTAATCCTTTTTCTAGCTTCACATCCCTCTCTAATTCAAGATCACAATGATCCTCTAACCCTTTCGTTTCAACTAATAAAGAGGTCGATCAATACCAACTCAGAGAGTCACTAACATTGGGAACGATATCATATTTCGATTGAGTAACTTATCGATTAGATCCACATATATGCATTCTTAGAGTGGTGTATTGATTTGGATCTACAATCAGGTGTGAGTTAACTTACTAGAAAAATTATATATGAGATTTGTTGCCAAATAAAATATATTCATTTATAATTGAAACCTTGTTAAAAACCTCTATAATATGAAATTTTGAGAATACACTATGTATTCAGAAAAGGTTGCTAAATCCATAAAAAAGGTGATACTCAAGTAAGTACCTCGAACTAATTGTTTAATGATTGTATGTGTTAATTGATGTGATTTGATGAATGTTGTGAAGTTATGTGAATATTCCCATTTCTCATGACATGTGATATGATGACATTATATGATAGGCATATTATATAAATCATGCCACTGATATTGAAATTAAGATTTGTTTCGCATGTTAAACATGCCCTGCATGATATTATTTGATTTGCATGTTTCAACATGCCCAATGTGATAAGTGATATATTGAAATGAACAAAATGTTTATATATGTTCATTATAGCTATATCACCTGCATGGGATTGGACATTGTAAGAAGGAAGAATTGGTGGCTTTGTCCACAACCTCCAAAGTGGCTTCGTCCACAACCTACATGGCAGCTTGTCTGCGAATATTAGTGGCTTCTTCCATAACCTACATGGAAACTTGTCTATGAATATTGATGGCTTCATCCACATTGGAGTGTTTGGATGGATGAGTCCTGGGGAACTCTTTACGGAGTGTAACGGTGATGGGTAAGATGTTTTATAAAAACTTGCATAATTGTTTTACAAAATTGCACTGCCATAATCATGTGCATCAAATTTAACTATGTTGTATGATGAGTATCTATTTACTGTTATATAACTTACTATTTTTTAACTTGTTATAAGACCCATATTGGTTTTAAAAGCTCACCCCATTAGTTTTATAACCTTTCAGGTAATACACGGGCTCAGGGCTTGGACTTGACATTTGGAGGAGCCTCTCAGATGGATGTTATTAATAATGAGTTATGAACTATTTTTGGATGTTATTTTGGACTTTAGGACATTGGACTTTATAATTGGGTTGTTTCTTTATTTTACCGTTTTAAACTGCTATGCATGCATGATTGGTGACTTCCTAAATATTTTGAATTATTGAAATCCTTTAAATTATTTATGATTTTTTCTTGCTTTTAAACAAGCTTATAAATTTGTGATTTTTTTAAATATTTTCAAAAGTTCGTTGCAAAAGGTTTTTATCAATATCATATTAAAGAAACTATTAAAAATATTACAAAACCATTACTTAAATGATTTAAGGCAATATTTTGATATGATAATAAAATTCTCAAATATTCATATTTTAATAATTGTTTTCTAAAAATAAAGTTAGTCGATGTTTAAAATTAGAGATTTTCGTAAAGACAACTGCAACCTAGTTACTTTTAACAAGTAAATGTTTTCAACAATTGTAATGTGTTTTTTGAGATTCGATTATAATGTCTAGGTTAGGTTTGGGGCGTTACATTTAGTGGTATCAAAGTCGAGTTTAAAATTTGGATTGTGGATTTTAAACAGGTTTGCATGCATATCTTAAATAGTATTCTTATAAAAAAAGAAAAAAAGTATATTGATATTTAAAAATTGCATTTCTAAAAATCTAAGACTCCGAAGCTGATCAGAAATAAGTACTCTCTATACTTGAAACTTTAGATTATGAAACCTTAGTGAAACTTTGATTGAAAATTTTCAGGTGATAACATAAAGACCTGTTTCTAAAAAAAGTTGTTGGATAAAACTCATAAAATTTATCGATAAGAATTATTAAAACCTGAGGTATGCGAACTTGTGGTATGTGATTTTGAGGAGCGCAATGTTGAGAGCTCAAGATTATTTGTTAGCTTTTTCAAGAACTTGTTCCTGACCCTGAGACAAATGGCATTGTTAATGCATCTGCTGCTAAAGGCGAACATCACAAGACTAGGGTGATGCAGTGTCCCAAGAAATGTTGGGGATTTTAGAAAGGGTTTTCGAGACTACAGTTGAGAAGAAGATACTAAAAGGGAGTAAGTGGTTGGAATGCGAGAGAAAGGAAAAGAATAAAGTACAAAATAAGAGGAAGTCTAGTTATACTGATCCAAATTCGTGACTTTTGAAGCGTATCAAAGAGGACAAACCACAACATAATGTTGTAAAAGCTAATATTAAAGGTTCTAATGGATTAGTGAGAAATTCTTTTTGTAAGTATTGTAATAAGCGTAATTCGTGTGAGTGTTGGAAAAAGTTAAGAACATGTTTGAGAAGTAGGTTCGCGGAGCATTGTGTTACGAATTGTCCACGATGTCATCCTATTTAAATGCAAGCTTCGAGTCAGAAATAGAATCAGAGACTTGTTCATGCTGCTAGGCTTTGAGAATATCAAGATGCATCTAGCATAAATAAAGGTACTTTTACGATCCATTTTAATTGTACCTTGCACAGATTAAGAATTAGTATTACCAAAATGTTTGTTGTTAAAAGTGTATCTGTGAAATTAAAAATTTGGGAATGAGGAAATCATTAGTGATATTTCTATAGATAGTCATTTGAGACAATCCATGTAAGTAAATAGGAAATCCATTGGAGATTTAAGGTGAATTATTGGAACTACACTAGAATCAGAGTTGCACAGCATAAGCTTTGAGGTTAGTTTAGAAAGAAGAGTTATGAATTTTGTGGATAAGTTAATAGGCTTGACAATAGGAATTTCGAGGACGAAATTATTTTTAAGGGGGAGAGAGTTGTCACATCTAAAAACTAGGTTAGTAGAAATTGGGTTAATGAATCGAGAGTGGTCACGCCCAAATTTTTTTCTTTTTTTATATGATTTTTTACTCATTTGATAATAAATAAGTATCAAATTTAATGATCAAGTAGTGGTGGAGATGTCCTTGATGATCTGTGCTTGAATCCCTTCCCTAACATTATTTTCTATGTGGTGTAATTTTGCTTCAAACCTTAGCAAAGGTCACACCATGTTTTTAAAATAAATGTTGTAGGAGTGTTAAGAAGGAAGTGAGTTAGTGTAATGCTTAAGAGCTTAATTAATTTCCAGAAGGTCCCATGTTCAATTTTCAATATCCTCATGATTTTTATTTAATTTTTGGCTCATAAAACCATGGTCAACACCCTCCAAAACCATCCACGATATTTCCTTATAGGCAAGGGCTACTTTCGTACTTTAACTAGTCAACCTACCATCTTTTACTCTCTTTTTCACTCCATGTGTTCCCTTCTTTTCTTTTCTTCTCCCTATTTTCCTTACTTGCCTTTGAACTAATGTGTGCCACCCCTAGCACATGAAACCATCCACATTCATTTTTTTCTTTCATCTTTTCCATTTCCCTTTCTACTCTCTTTGTCTCATTCTCTTTCCAGAAAGTAGAGTGTTGACTAGGTAATTGTCTAACACTTGAAGGCTATGTACACATTTTTGTTTTTCATTTTTGCAAAAATCCTCTTTCTCCTCCTTTGAACCACCTTGTGCCACCTCTTATTTGGTTTTTCTCCTCTATCTTTTACTTTATTTTTGATTCATTTTTTTGAGACCACCACCATCCACCACCATTATTTAACCACACCATCATCGAACCACCGTAGCCACCACCTTGCTCTACCATAGATAATACCATCTTTTTTCTCTTCACTTTTTTTTTACTATTTTTCTTTTATAATCTTCTAATTCTCTCAAGTGTCGCACCCCTTATCTTTCTTCCTCCTTCATTGGATTCTTGCCAGAGGCGGCGGCGCCTCTACCAGTTTTGTTGATTCTTTCTTTTTTCACCACCATTTTTGGATCTCTATCATTCTCTTTAGTAACCAAAAGTTCTATATCATCTATTTCAATTAGTTTTTAATTTATTCCTAAATGTTGTATTTAGTGACTCATTTTTCAAGTGATCTTTTTTCTAGCTTCACATTCCTCTCCAATTTAAGATCATGGTGATCCTTTGATCCTTTCATTTCAACCAATAAAGAGGTTGATCAATACTAACCCAGAGAGTTACTAATGTTGGGAATGATATCATATTTCGATTGAGTAACTTATCGATTAGACCCAAGTGTGAGCGTTCTTAGAGTGGTGTATTGATTTGGATCTACAATCAGGTGTGAGTTAACTTACTACAAAAATTATATATGACATTTTTTGCCAAATAAAATATATTTATTTATAATTGAAACCTTGTTTAAGTTTAAAGATTTTTGTAAAGACAACTGCAACCTAGTTGTTTTCAACAAGTAAATGTTTTCAACGATTTTAATGTAACTTTCGAGATTCGGCCATAATGTTTAGGCTTGGGAGACTTGCATGGAACTTTGGTAACGTTACAATTAGCCAATAGGTCTTTGGTGCACCCTAAAGGTATTCTAGAGCAACTGTTAGTGAAAGTGAGGTAGTTTATTCTTTCAATCAATTTTATTATTTTAGACTTCGAGGAAGATTTTAAGATCTCCATTTTATTGGGAAGACCTTTCTTAGCCACTATTGATGTTGAAAAGGGTGAATTAACAATGAAAATAAATGGTAAAGTAGAAGTATTTAAATGTATTAATTGATGTCCTAACATGATTGAAGTGTCTATCTCTCCAGTTTATACTTGTCATTCAACTTGCTCGTTATTCTCTCATGCTACTAATCATCTTGATCAAAGGTGTTGGAAATGATGTAAAGTTTCAAGTACATTTTTGAAGCTAAAAGGAGTTAAGATTAGGAAAATATTAGCTATGCTCTGACACTTCACAACCTGCAATACCATAATTCATTCACGGAATAAATGATAGGTTCGAGTGTTGAGGACCTCTTTCATGCACAACTTTGGGGACTTAATGGTTCACCCAAGAATAAGTTTTTAAATTCTCCATTTCCATTTGGTTATTGTTGTACATAAGTTGGATGTTTTGAGATGATACTCTATTTTTGCTTATTTTTAAAGTTTCTTTTATGTTTAAGAGTAGGATTTTTATAGCATTACATTTAGGAATTGTATGTGGTAGGGAATTTTGAGAAGGAAAACTCATTTTGAGTGAAATGAAGTTAGTGTCATGACACATTTTGGTGATAGTCACGAAACCAACAATGGTCATGAAGTAGGGGGCCTAAAACATGTTCCGTGTTGTGACATTAACCTATTAGTATCGTGACACACTCAACAAACCAAATAAACAAACTATGTTTAAAAGCACGATGGAGTCGCCACACTGAGAACAGTCTGTTTCTAGTGTCGCGACACCACTATTGAGTATCATGAAATACCCATTTTAAAGTCATGACCTAATGCATTTAAACTTTTAATGGTCATTTCAAGCCCTTTTAATCTTTATTTCGATTTTTAATTCTCAAACCCCCTCAAAAACCTTTCCTTTTTTGTTTTCTTTCATTTTAGGGCTTGAACTCTATTTTTCTTCCCCCAAAATTTGTACTTGCATTAAAAAACCTACACTTTACTTTTTCTGCCTTTCTCAAAATTTTAGCATTCTTCTCATTGTGGGAACCAATACGCAACAACATGGTGACCGATGCTTGTCTTCATCTTCAAAAATTATTTATGTTAAGGGTTTCAAAGTCTTGATTTTTTATTATGTTAATATACTTTTGGAAAATCCATGGTTGCATAATTGTTTTAGGCTATTTTTGAACTTTGCTTATAATTTCTTGAATTCCTATTGTTAATTGGTATTATACTTATATTTTCATGTATATTTAAATATCTGAAGATTTTGCATTAAGAGATTTAGGATTGTTGATTGTGAATGTTAGTTGGTTAGAATTCTTTTTAGATTTTGGGAAATTTTTGCTTGCTTCACCCCAAAAGGCACCAAAAGGACCGAATCCCGATCAGAACTCCCTTAATCTCTAGAATATGTCAAGGACAAATTTAAAAATAGGGAGGCCAAAAAAATTTTCTTAGAACTTCAAGGACGAACATTCATATTTGAATGTGGATTCAACCTAGCCTCCTCTTTTTGTAATGAGATTTGAGAATTAGTCCATTACCGCGGGTGGTACGATTTTTACCTTATTCCAGAGGCCTCTACTGTTATCTTTATTATATTAGAGTTTTACTCTAATTTGAAATATATAGAGAAAAACATGGTGTTTATTCAACATAAGAAAGTTGACATCTTCCCTAGACTATTTGTCACCATTATAGTGTTTCATATTTTGAAAACCATAATATTTCTGCAGTGGATTTAAAGCATTTTACTAATGTTGATATGGCCACCATAATAAGCTTTTTAAAGAAAAATAGGGGAGAATGGAAATAAAGGCCATATTCTAATGTTCCTTTATCTTTTAATCAAGTCATAATGTTCCCAAATGTTAAAATGTGGATGCAATTGATCTTTATTTGGATCTGCACCGTGCGAAACACTAACATTCTCAATGTTTTTCAAGTTATTTCGCTTTATTCTATTTTTCAAAAAAAAAAAATTCTTAGGGAAATGGATTCACAAATATATGTGTAAGTGTGTTTTTGGAGGTAAAGTTTGTATATATTTTCCACACTAGGTCACAGATTTATACTGTAAAGCTAAGGTGAAAATAGAGCCAACTAAACAGTTCCATAAACCCACGAAAAGCATTATTGGTGATACTTTTCTTGGACAATATTGATAATTGCAAATGAAGCAAATTCAAAAGTAGAACCAACACCGAAAGCAAAAGATGGATGTACCACATTCCTTTCCAAAGAAATTTCTTAGGGAAATGGCTCGCAAATATATGTGTAAGTGTATTTCTAGAGGTAAAGTTTGTATATATTTTCAACACTAGGTCATAGATTTATGCTGTAAAGCTAAGGTGAAAATAGAGCCAACTGAACAGTTCTATAAACCCACGAAAAGCATTATTGTGATACCATTCTTGGACAATATTGATAATTGCAAATGAAGCAAATTCAAAAGTGGAACCAACACCAAAAGCAAAATGTAACAGCCCGTTTTTGGGTCAAATCAAAATAGTGGTTTTGAGATTACAAATTTGAAGTAGAAATATTTATTTTATTATTTCTTTAAGGTCTACAGCATGATAGAATAATTGTGTGAAAATTTTGTTTAGAAATTTTATTGATTGAGTGCTCAATTTGTCTAGAATAACTAAATTGTAATATGTGCAAAACTTGAATTCTATAAGTTAAAGGTGTCTAATTGTTATGAAATTCTAAATTAGAGGTCTCTAAATGGTAATTAGACCATTATACTTCAAATTGGACAAAAATGGACATGGTTAGATAAAATTCCAAAGTTTTGCATTAAGGGCATTTTGGTAAACTAGTAATTAATTGATTTAATAAGCTAAAAATAAGTCAAAATTTTTATTCATCTTCATCCTCCTATGCCAAAATTTCAAGGAAGTCCATAGCTAGGGTTTTGGCCACTTTCAAGCTCAATTGTAAGTCCGTTCTTGCCCTATTTTTCATGATTTTTATGTTTTTGAAGTTGTCTCAACCTAATCTAGCTATTCTAAGGACTAATTTGAAAGAAAATCAAAGTCTAAAATTTTACCCATGTTGAATAAGCTTGTATTTTGATGTTTAATGTTAGAAAATGCATGTTTGTTGTTAGTTAAACAACATTTACAAAATGATTTTTGATGAAAATGTCAAAAAGGGACCTAATTGTAAAAGGTTGTAAAATGTGTGGTAATGTGACATCTTGAATTAAGGCTTAGTCAAAACAGTGGTTTCAAGACCCAAATTCAAGACAGAAATAATAATTTTATGATTTTTGTAAGGTCTAAGATATGAATACATGCTTATGTGAAAGTTTTATGAAGAAATTCTATGCATAAAATGTCTAATTGAATTTTAGGGACCAAATTGAATAAAATGCAAAACTTGCATTCTAGAAGCTTTAAGCATGAAATTGCTTTAGATTATGAATTAGAGGGTCCTAATTATCAATTTGACCAATTTCTATATTTTTGGACAAAAATGGACACGCATAGGAAAAATTGAAAGAAAAACCCTAAGGGCATTTGGTCATTTAGTAATTAAATGAAATAAAAAGGGAAAATCAACTGGAAATGTTGTGGAGAACCATAGCTAGGATTTTCAAACTTTTCAAGCTTGGAAGTAAGTCCGTTCTAGCCCTGTTTTTAATGTTCTTTACATTTTTAAAATCCTCGTAACATAATGTACCCGTTTCTAACCATATTTTAAGCTAGGGTTCATGTATGAAATTTGACCCATGTGTAACATGCATGCAATTTGTTCATTACTAGAGGAATATGAATGTTTGATGCATGATAAACATCTTTTACTAGGTAATTTTTAGTGAAAAATCCTAAAAGGGGACTTGTTTGTGAAAGAGTAAAAATGAGTAGTAATAATGTGAAATAAAGGAAAATATGGGCTGATATGAGGATAGTAAAGGTTCAGCTAGGCTTGGGTAACCAAGAAAATGCATGCATTTCATTTTACGAGCCTAAAGACTAAATCGTAAATAAGTGGAAAGATAGGGGTAAAAAGGTAATTTTACCAAAGCATGAATTACAGATTGATTTGAGTAATGTGATTAATAAACAAGTTAAATTTGGCATTATAGATCAAGAAAAACGTGAACCGGGTCTTGATCGAGGGAAGAATAAAGTATACAACGATTAGGCTCGATTACCATATTTTTTGTACCGAGGTAAGTGCATATGCAAATAATGTGGTGTTGTAGCATATTTTTAATGTTTTGATATTATGTGATAAATGTTTTCTTGTTATTACGAGTTATATACTTATTGGTTGTTATGGAAGTATAAATGATAATTGGTCGTTACATACGACATCACGAGTAAGGATGACAAAGTATGCCTTGTACAAGTGAGGAAAATCTTGTTTGAACCTTAGGAATAGTCTCGGATAAAAGTGACATGTCACTAGGAATTAAGAAGTCCGAACTCGTTGAGTGGTCCGGGTTCGTGATATATGTGGCATCCGAGCTCGTTGAGTGGTCCGAGTTCATTATGGATGCGAGCATCTAAGCTCGTTGAGTGGTTCGAGTTCATAATGGATACAATACATGTGATTGAGTTCCGGGCAATGGTTTTGTGTGTCCTACTAGTGGCTAGGTAATCCATGAGTGTTTGGATACCTGACAGCTTTTGTGAGCAACCCGTGAAGTTACACCTTGATCGATGGCTCATATGAGCAAGCCCGTGAGTAGCTCCATGGTGAGCGTTGCATGATATGGGGTAGCTTCAGCTACGTATGTTTATGTGGCACTTATGTGCAAGTTTTCGTGTATCCAATAGTATTCCGAGTGTTCAACGGGTATTATTATAAATGAAGCGATGAAAGTCCCAAGATGGCATGGTAATGAAGGTAAAGTTATTTGATAAGCTACGGATATGTACAGGTACGTACGTTATACTCATGAGTGATGCCTTGTTGAAGGATGGTATGTGACGAGAAAGTAAATTCATATATATATATATATGAACACCTGATAAATGTGCTAGAATGCTTGAATGATGAATAATCTTGGTGGTTATGCTATTCTGTCTTGCAGGATTATAGTTTATTAATATTGCATATTATTTGCATGTGGACTTACTAAGCTTTAATGCTTACCTCCTTTTCTTTCCATCCTTTGTAGTTCTGCCAAGCTAGCTCGGGGATCGAAAGCTGTCGGAGTATTCGATCACATTATCAAAAGATTATTAGGTATAGTGAAATTGTTATTTTGAGTATGGCATGTATAGGGGACTTGGTTATTTTGTGATATGTGTCATGCTATTTGGCCAAATTGTGAAGGCCTATGATGTTGATGATTCATTTTGTAATGACCATGTGATATGGCTTATATTTGATCATTGGGTTGTAATCTAATTACCCAAGCATGCTTGTGTTAGTGCCTTGCTGATGTGATATGTTATTGCTTGGTGAATGTATGATAAAGTATGGATTAGATGCTTAAAGATAAGGGATGACTTAATGGCTTAAAATGACTATAGTCATGAATGCATAATTTGAAATTATGGTAACAAGCTTAATAATGCTTGATATTGGAGTGGAATGCTTCTAAATGGTGTAACAAAATGAATATGCAATAGGATGATATTATTAATATATGAAAGTGCTATGGTGTTGAATATTGAGTGTCTAAGTATGTCATGTTGCATGCTATGAATTGTGCTTGAGTGCGTGAGTGACTAAGGGTAGCAATTGGCTTGGAAAATAGCCTTCAAATTGTCCACACAAGTAGACACACGGGCTTGTGTCTAGGCCGTGTGTGACACACGTTCCACCCCACGGCCGTGTTGAATGGTGGTGTGTCCCCTGCACCCTAATTTTGCAAGTCAGTATGCTCAGTAGTAAGACACGGACGTGTGTCTTGGCTGTGTGAGAGACACGGCCTACCTACATGGGCGTGTACTCTGGCCGTGTGAAGTTTGCACCTTTTTATGAAAAATTCATTTAATTTTATTTGACCACATGGCTGTGTGACACTATATTGATGTTGACGTCATAGTTAAAGAGCTACACAGTCGGAGGACGTGGGCGTGTAGAGAGCACACGGGCGTGTCCCCTGTCTCACATAGGCGTGTGGCTCTAAATTAGGGAAATTTCCAAAACTTTTCTAAAAGCTCCCGATTTAGTCCCAATCCTTTTCTGATGGCTGTTTTTGGGCTTCGTGCCCATAGTAGGGACAATTTGTGTATGTATGAATGAAATTTTTTTTAAAAAAAATTTCTATAGCCCGATTATTGCATGAATGTATGAATACAAGTTTGGTAATACCTCGTACCTTATTTCGACAACGGATATGAGTAAGGGGTGTTACATTTAGTGGTATCAGAGCTATGGCTTAGTCAATTCTCGGACTAGCGTATTTGAGTCTAGCTATACAGGCCATATGTATATATATAATGATAGTGTGATGACTCCTGACAATATTAAAATGTATTTTCATATAGCAAATGGATCCCGACAGAGTAGTGGTGGATGATGTAGAAAGTAACGTGCCTACTCCAGCTGAAGGAGCGGTGCCATCCGAAAGTAGACTCGAAACTGTCAGTAGAGGAGAAGGAGGTAGAGAGGCTTTTCTACACATGATGAATGCATGGTATACGGAGTTCGTTCGAATGAACCTGAATGCTCAACCTCTCCCACCTCCCCCAAATCCTCAACCCGCACCCGTGATGCCTCAAGGTATAGATTTTATAAGATTTTTTGGAACACCAGTTGATAAAATTCGAAAGCAAGGTGCTGAAGAATTTAGGGAAAATGCTAATGATGACCTTGAGAAAGCAGAGTTCTAGTTAGAGAACTCAATACGGGTATTTGATGAACTATCCTGTACGCCCGAGGTGTTCCTAAAATTTGCCATATCTTTGTTGAGAGATGCGACCTATCACTGGTGGAGAACGTTGATATCTGTGGTACCACCGGAGAGGGTTACTTGGGAATTCTTTCAAGAGGAATTTCGAAAGAAATACATTAGTGAAAGGTTCAATAATAAGAAGCGTAAGGAATTTCTGGATTTGAAACAAGGTCATATGGCAGTTAGTGAATATGAGAGAGAATTCGTCAGACTCAACAAATATGCTCGGGAGTGTGTATCCTCCGAAGCTAAGATGTGCAGAAGATTTGAAGATGGACTTAATGAGGATATTAAAACATTAGTGGGTATTCTTAAGTTGAAAGAATTTGTGGTACTCGTTGAGCGGGCTTGTAATGCCGAAGAATTGGTCAAAGAAAAGAAAAAAGCTGAGTCTGAGGCTAGAGACACAAGAAAGAGATACCAGAGTAAGTTGTTGCCATATCAGTTTAAAAAACTGAGAGAGATGTACTCCCATTCACATGTGTCGGCTAGACAATCATACAGGAATCGTAGAAAGCAAAATTCGGGTTTTAGATATCAGGCTACATCCGTGGCAAGTGTGGGTAAAGCTAAACCTTCCAAAGCTAAATGCCAGCAATGTGGTAGACGTCATTCTGGCAACTATAGGGTGAGTGAAGGATCTTGTTTTAGATATGCTTCTTTAGACCACTTTATTAAGGATTGTCCCGAGATGATGAGAAAGAAAGATTTCAAAGTGCATGACCGAGTGGCGCAGCTTCTAAGGGAAGACCCTCGAGAAATGCCGAGAATGGGTCCTGTAGTAAGAATGTGACACGAGATACATCAATGAGATCTGAAGCTAGGGCTTCGGCTAGGGCCTACGCCATACGCGCACGCAAAGACGCAACTTCTCCTGATGTGATCACAGGTAATTTTTCTCTCTATGATACTAAAGTTATTGCTTTGATAGACCCTGGCTCTACTCATTCGTATGTGTGTATGAAATTGGCATCTAGTATGAATATACCTGTTGAGTCTACAGAATTTATGATTAAGGTGTTAAACCCATTAGGAAAGCATGTGATAGTTGATAAAGTATGTAAGAAATGCCCTTTGATGGTTAAAGGTCATTGTTTTTTGGCCGACTTGATGTTGTTGCCTTTTGATGAATTTGATGTCATACTGGGTATGGATTTGTTGACACTAGATGATACTATAGTGAATTATAGACAGAAAGCTATGGATGTGAAAATGATGAGAATCTTTGAGTTGAATAAGATGATGCAGATAAGTCGCCAATGGTAATTTCTTCATTGATTGCTCAGAGATGTATGAGGAAAGGGTGTGAAGCTTATTTGGCATACATATTGAATACAAAGGAATCCGAATAAAAAATTGAATCAGTGCCGGTTGTATGCGAGTATGCAGATGTTTTCTCAGAGGAATTTCCAGGTTTGCTTCCAATTAGAGAAGTTGAATTCGGTATTGAGCTAATGCCAGAGACTGCACCTATCTCTATTGCTCCGTATAGGATGGCCCTGATTAAGGTGAAATAATTGAAGCCACAGTTGCAAATTTGACGGATAAAGGTTTTGCGAGACCAAGCTTTTCGCTATGGGGTGCTCCCAGATTATTCGTGAAAAAAGACGGTTCCATGAGATTATGCATTGACTACCGACAACTCAATAAGGTGACGATAAAAAATAAATATGCTCTTCCAAGGATTGATGACTTGTTTGACCAGCTGAAAGGAGCGACATGGTTCTCTAAGATAGATTTGAGATCAAGATATTACCAGTTACGAGTTAAGGAGTCAGATGTGCCTAAGACTGCCTTTAGAACAAGGTATGGCCACTACGAGTTTCTTGTTATGCCATTTGAGTTAACGAATACTCCTGCCGTGTTTATGGATTTAATGAACTGAATCTTTCGACCATATTTGGATAAGTTTGTTGTGGTGTTCATCGATAGCATTCTGATTTATTCTACAGATGAGGCAGAACATGCTGAGCACTTGAGAACAGTATTACAAACTTTGAGGGATAAAAAATATATGCCAAGTTTAGTAAAAGCAAGTTTTGGTTTCGAGAGGTCGGATTCTTAGGCCACATTGTTTCAGGAGATGGTATCCGAGTTGATCCCAGTAAGATTTCTGCCATTGTTGAGTAGAAGCCGCCAAGGAATGTAATTGAAGTTAGGAGCTTTTTGGGTTTAGCCGGTTATTACAGACAGTTTGTGAAAGAGTTCTCTATGATAACCACTCCTATGACGAGACTGCTTCAAAAAGATGTCATGTTTGAATGGTCAGAAAAATATCAGCAGAGCTTTAAGAAGTTGAAATGTTATTGACTGAGGCACCAGTGTTAGTACAACCTAAATCAGGGAAAGAATTTTTGATTTATAGTGATGCGTCCTTGAGTGAACTAGGTTGTGTGCTTATGCAAGAAGGCAAGGTAGTAGCTTATGCTTCGAAGCAACTGAAGCCCTATGAGAAAAACTATCCTACGCACGATTTAAAATTGGCCGCCATTGTATTTTCTTTGAAGATTTGGCGACTTTACCTTTTCGGGGAGAAATGCCATGCCTATACAGACCACAAAAGTCTTAAGTACCTGATGACTCAAAGGCAACAAAGATGGCTAGAATTGTTAAAAGACTATGAACTTGTGATTGATTATCACCCCGGTAAGGCAAATGTGGTCGCCGATGCCCTGAGTAGAAAGTCTTTATTTGCTTTAAGAGCAATGAATGCACGACTAAGCCTATCTCATGATGGTGTAATTCTAGCAAATTTAATAGCTAGACCGACTTTTCTTCAACAGATTTGTGAAGCTTAGGAAGCTGATAAAGAGTTATAAGCTAAGAAAGCTCAGTGTGAGTCGAGTAGTGAATCAGATTTTCAGAGAGATACTAATGGTTGTTTGAGGTTCTGTTGAAGGATTTGTGTCTCAAAGAATACTGAGTTGATTCAGAATATTTTTGTACAATGATTTAAAGAAAATGTATTGGTGGAATGGTATGACAAGAGATATATTCGAGTTTGTATCGAGGTGCTTGATTTGTCAGCAAGTAAAGGCCAAACACTAGGTACCTTCAGGTTTACTTCAGCCTATTTTAGTTCCCGAATGGAAATGTGACTGAATTACTATGGACTTTGTAACAGGCTTGCTGTTGACACCAAGAAAGAAAGATGCCGTATGGGTTGTGGTTGATAGATTGACTAAATCGGCTTATTTTATACCTTTACGCATTGATTATTCACTTGATAAGTTAGCCGAATTGTATATTTCTGAGATTGTGAGACTTCATGGAGTACCTTTATCGATTATTTTGGATAGAGATCTGAGGTTCACTTCACGATTTTTGAAGAAGTTACAAGAAAATTTGGGTACAAAGCTGAATTTTAATACCGTTTTTCACCCACAGACTGATGGACAATCTGAGAGAGTAATTCAGACACTTGAAGATATGCTCAGATGTTGTGTTCTTGAATTCCAAGGTAATTGGGAAAAGTACTTACCTTTGGTTGAATTTGCTTACAACAATAGTTACCAGTCGAGCTTGAAGATGGCACCTTATGGAGCATTGTATGGACGTAAATGTCATACACCATTGTATTGGACTGAGCTTAGGGAGAATAAGATTCATGGCATAGATTTGATTAAAGAAACTGAAGAAAAGGTCAAGGGAATTCGCGATTGTTTAAAAGCGACATCGGATAGAAAAAGTCATACGTAGACTTGAAAAGAAAGAAAATTGAGTATCAAGTAAGTGATAAAGTATTCTTGAAAGTGTCTCCATGGAAAAAGGTTTTGAGGTTCGAGAGAAAAGGCAAGTTAAGTCCTCGTTTTATAGGACCGTATGAGATTATTGAAAGGATAGGGCTTGTTGTTTATCGATTGGCCTTGCCGAATGAGTTAGAAAAGATTCATGATGTGTTTCATGTATCCATGTTGTGCCGATATAGATCCGATCCTTCTCATGTGATTGTATCGACAGAGGTTGAAATCAGACCGGATATGACTTATGGTGAGGAACCAGTTAAGATCTTGGCTCGAAAAGTCAAGCAATTGAGAAACAAAAGTGCTGCTCTTGTGAAAGTTTTATGGCAAAGACATGGGGTTGAAGAGTCTACAGGAGAGCCCGAGGAGGCTATGAGGAAACAATATCCAAACCTTTTTACCGGTAAAATTTTCGGGGACGAAAATCCCTAAAGGAGGGAGAGTTGTGACATCCTGAATTAGGGCCTAGTCGGAACAATGATTTTGAGACCACAAATATGAGATAGAAGTAATTATTTTATGATTTCTGTGAGGTCTATAATATGAATTCATGCTTATGTGAAAGTTTCGTGAAGAAATTCTATGCATAAAATGTCTAATTGAATTTTAGGGACCAAATTGGATAAAATGCAAAACTTGCATTCTAGAAGCTTTAAGCATGAAATTGCTTTAGATTATGAATTAGAGGGTCTTAATTAGTAATTTCACCAATTTTTATAATTTTGGACAAAAATAGACATGCATAGGAAAAATTTTAAAGAAAAACCCTAAGGGCATTTTAGTCATTTGGTAATTAAATGAAATAAAAAAGGTAAAATCAACTTGAAATGTTGTGGAGAACCATAGCTAGGATTTTCAAACTTTTCAAGCTTGGAAGTAAGTCCGTTCTAGCCCTGTTTTTAATGTTCTTTAAATTTTTGAAATCCTCGTAACATAATGTACCCGTTTCTAACCATATTTTAAGCTAGGGTTCATGTATGAAATTTGACCCATGTGTAACATGCATGCAATTTGTTGATTACTAGAGGAATATGAATGTTTGATGCATGATAAACATCTTTTACTAGGTAATTTTTAGTGAAAACACCTAAAAAGGGGACTTGTTTGTAAAAGAGTAAAAGTGAGTAGTAATAATGTGAAATAAAGGAAAATATGGGCTAATATGAGCATAGTAAAGGTTTGGCTAGGCTTGGGGAACCAATAAAATGCATACATTTTATTTTATGAGCCTAGGGACTAAATCGTAAATAAGTGGAAAGATAGGGGTAAAAAGGTAATTTTACCAAAGCATGAATTACGGATCGTTTTGAGTAATGTGATTAATAAACAAGTTAAATTTGGCATTATAGATCAAGAAAAACATGAACCGGGTCTTAATCGAGGGAAGAATAAAGTATACGACGATTAGGCTCGATTACCATCATTTTTGTACCGAGGTAAGTGCATATGCAAATAATGTGGTGTTGTTGCATGTTTTTAGTTTTGATATTATGTGATAAATGTTTTCTTGTTATTACGAGTTATATACTTATTGTTGTTATGAAAGCATTAATGATAATTGGCCGTTACATACGACATCACGAGCAAGCATGACAAAGTATGCCTTGTACAAGTGAGGAAAGTTTTGTTTGAACCTTAGGAATAGTTTAGGATACAAGTGACTTGTCACTAGGAATTAAAAAGTCTGAATTCGTTGAGTGGTCCGGGTTCGTGATATATGTGGCATCCGAGCTCGTTGAGTGGTCCGAGTTCATAATGGATGTGATATATGTGATTGAGTTCCGGGCAATGGTCTTGTGTGTTCTACTAGTGGCTAGGTAATCTTTGAGTGGTCGGATACCTGATAGCTTTTGTGAGCAGCCCGTGTAGTTACACCTTGGTCGATAGCTCATATGAGCAAGCCCGTGAGTAGCTCCATGGTGAGCGTTGCATGATATGGGGTAGCTTCGGCTATGTATGTTTATGTGGCACTTATATCCAAGTTTTCGTGTATCCAATAATATTCTGAGTGTTCAATGGGTATTATTATAAATGATGCGATGAAAGTCCCAAGATGGCATGGTAATGAAGGTAAAGTTATTTGATAAGCTATGGATATGTACAGGTACGTACGTTATACTCATGAGTGATGCCTTGTTAAAGTATGGTAGGTGACGAGAAAGTATATTCATATATATATATATATGAACACCTGATAAATGAGCTAGAATGCTTGAACGATGAATGATCTTGGTGGTTATGCTATTATGTCTTGCATGATTATGGTTTATTAATATTGCATATTATTTATATGTGGACTTACTAAGCTTTAATGCTTACCCCTTTTTCTTTCCATCCTTTGTAGCTCCGTCAAGCTAGCTCGGGGATCGAAAGCTGTCGGAGTATTCGATCACACTATCAAAAGATTATTGGGTATAGTGAAATTGTTATTTTGAGTATGGCATGTATAGAGGACTTGGTTATTTTGTGATATGTGTCATGCTATTTGGCCAAATTGTGAAGGCCTATGATGTTGATGATTTATTTTGTAATGGCCATGTGATATGGCTTATATTTGATCATTGGGTTGTAATCTAATTACCCAAGCATGCATGTGTTAGTGCCTTGTTGATGCGATATGTTATTGCTTGGTGAATGTATGATAAAATATGGATTAGATGCTTAAAGATAAGGGATGATTTAATGGATTAAAATGACTATAGTCATGAATGCATAATTTGAAATTATGGTAACAAGCTTAATAATGCATGAAATTGGTCTGGAATGCTTCTAAATGGTGTAACAAAATGAATATGCAATAGGATGATATTGTAAAGATATGAAAGTGCTATGGTGTTGAATATTGAGTGTCTAAGTATGTCATGCTGCATGCTATGAATTATGCTTGAGTGCATGAGTGAATAAGGGTGGCAATTGGCTTGGAAAATAGCCTTCAAATTGTCCACACGGGTAGACACATAGGCATCTGTCTAGGTGGTGTGTGACACACGGTCCACCCCACGGCTGTGTTGAATGGTCGTGTGTCCCCTGCATCCTAATTTTGTAGGTCAGTTTGCTCAGTAATAAACACAAAGGCTAAGACACGGGTGTGTGTCTTGGCTATGTGAGAGACACGGCCTACCCACATGGGCATGTACTTTGGTCGTGTGAAGTTTGCACCTTTTTATGAAAAATTCATTTAATTTTAATTGACCACACGGTCTGGCCACACGGCCGTGTGACACTAAATTGATGCTGACGTCATGGTCAGAGAGTTACACGGCTAGAGGACATGGGCGTGTAGAGAGCACACGGGCGTGCCCCTATCTCATACAAGCGTGTGGCTCTGTATTAGGGAAATTTCCAAAACTTTTCTAAAAGCTCCCGATTTAGTCCCGATCCTTTTCTGATGGCTATTTTTGGGCATCGTAGGCCCATAGTAGGGACAATTTGTGTATGTATAAATGAAGTTATTTAAAAAAAAATTCTATAGCCTGATTATTGCATGAATGTATGAGTACAAGTTTGGTAATCCCTCGTACTCTATTCCAGCGTCGGATACGGGTAAGGGTTGTTATAGGTAAAATGTGAATAAATGGAAAATATGGGCTATCTTGAGCATGAAAAAGGTTTGGCTAGGCTCGGTTAATGAAGAAATTGGATGACAACCATTTTACGAGCCTAGGGACTAAAATGTAAAATGTCAAAAGTTTAGGGGGAAAAATGTAATTTTTGCCATAATGTGTTTTTGGGATGAATTGAACAATGTGATGATGAAAAAAGTTAAATTTGATATTATAGATCAAGAAAAACGAAGTTCGAGTTTAGACCGGGAAAAAACAAGGTTGTGGGCTAAATCGCACTAATAGCTATTTTTGTAACCGAGGTAAGTTCGTATGTTAAATAAGCTTTACTTTAAATGTATTTTATTTGCTTTAATTTATGCATGAATTGTGTAATTTACCTTATGGTCACGTTTGAAAATGTCTTGGTAAGCGAGAAATCCCAACCGAACCTTAGGAATAGTTTAGGATACAAGTGACATGTCACTAAGGTTTTGTGTTATGTGATTCCGGGTGCTAGTCCTGTACATCCTACCGGTGGCTAAGTATACCGGCATGTGTTGTGGTAACTTGACAGCTTGTATAAGCAGCATTGTGTAGCTACGTCTTGACTGACAGCTTGTGTAAGCAGGCCGGTGGATAGCTCGAGAGCGAGCACATATGTGATATGAGATAAAAGTAGCAATAGCTACATATGTGGCACCTTGTGTACAAGGCTTCCCGTGTATCTGATATTATTATTCCAAGTGGTTTATTGGGTATGGCAACGATGAGACTAAGTAGGAAATGATTATGAGGTGGTACAGGTATGTACTTAAAGCTTATGATTATTAATTCGTGAAATGACGATTCCAAGGTAAGTTGTGATGGAAGTGAATTATGATCATGAAGTTATGGCAACTTATACTATTTTATGTTATATTGCTTGCATGATTAATGTATGGTAAAGTTTGCTTATTTCTTACATACGAGCTTACTAAGCTATATGGCTTAGTCTGTTTATTTTTCCATGTTTTATGGTGTCACCAAACTAGCTCGGGTTGGAGATTGTCAGAGATCGCCTCACACTATCAAATTGTTATTTTGGGTACAAATGATTTTAAACATTTTGAGATTATGACATGTATAAGGACTTGGTCAAATTGTTATATGTGTCATTATGAATTTGGCAAAATGTATTGGCTTGTAATTGCCAGAGGCTTGATGTGGTACTTGGTCATGTAACTTGGCTCATTTTGGTTGAATTAGTTGTAAGCTTATATGTTATATATATGAATGTATGTGCCAATGCCTTGTTGGTGATATGGTTTTTCAATGCTTGGTAAATGGTTGAATGGGCTCTTTGGTTTTGTTGTGGAATGGTTAAGTTGGTATTTTGATATGTTAGAAGACTCAAACAAAACTTTGCTTGAGAAAGGTGTTGGTGTTGATACTTGTGGTTGTGAGATTGGTATGATTTGGGTTGGTGGAATACGATGTTGTAAGTATGTTAAGTGTTGACAATGAAATGATATGCTCTAGCCATGATTGTGGATGTTTTGGTTGCCTAAGTTTTCCATAAATTGTGCCATTGAATTGGTGTAAGTGTAGGTGTAAATGAGGGTGGCAAATGGCTTGGTAAATAGCCTTTATTTTATCTACACAGGTAGACACACGGGCGTGTGTCTAGGCCGTGTGCGACACACAGTCTGCCCAATTGGCATGTGTTCTGGCCGTGTTCACCTTGCACCTTAATTTTGAGAAACATAATGCTCAAAATTTGAGTACACGGACAGAGACACGGGCGTGTGTCTCAGCCCTGTGAGGGACACGACCTTAGCCATGGGCGTGTGTCCTAGACGTGTGAAGTCTGTGCCTATTTTATGAAAATTAGATTTACCACACGGCCTAGCACACGGGCATGAGACTTGGCCGTGTGATCTCAATTTGTTCATGCATTGCAAAATAGAGAGTTACACGGGCTAGGGACACTGGCGTGCGTGACCACATGGCCGGCCCATACGGGCGTGTGTGACCACATGGCCTGCCCACACAGACGTGTCCCAAAACCACACGGGCGTGTAATCCCTGTTTCTAGCAAAAAATTTTCTAAGTTTTGTAAAATTTTCCCAAGTGCTTGGTTTAGTCTCGAACCACTTCTGAAGCATGTTTTGGGCCTCGTAGGCTCGTATTAGGGACTTTATGATTGAATACAAGTGGCTTTAATTTGGATGCAAATTGTATGTTTGTTTGTGATGTGAGATCAGTAATGCCTTGTATCCTGTTTCAACGTTCAATACGGATAAGGGGTATTACATTTAATGGTATCAGAGCTATAGTTTAGTCGATTCTTTGACTAACCTTGCACGTGTATAAGTTTAGCTATACATGCTATATATAATTTGTGATAGTGTGATGATTCATGACAATATAAATTGTGTTTTCATCTAGTAAATAGATCCCAACTGAGAGGTAGCTGATGATGTTGAAAGTATTGCGCCAGCTTCCGCCCAAAGGACAGCGCCATCTGAAAGTAGACCAGTAACAATTAGTCAGGAAGGAGAGACTGGAGAGACCTTCTTCTAAAGGATGAATGAGTGGTTTTTCGAGTTTGTTCAAACAAATCCGGTTGCCCAACATCCTCTACCCCCACCTAACCCCTAACTAATTCCCGTAGCTCCTCAAGGTGTGGAATTGTTACGACTGAAGAAGCCTGTAGTTGATAAGATTTAGAAACAATGGGTTGAAGAATTTAGAGCCAATGTTGACGATGATCCCGAGAGGATAGAATTTTGGCTTGAGAACTCTATCAGGGTATTTAATGAGCTTTCTTGCTCACCGGATAAGTGCTTGAAATGTGCTATATCACTATTAAGGGACTCAACATACCAGTGGTGGAAAACTTTTGTATTTGTAGTACCGGAAGAAAGAGTTACCTGGGGTTTCTTCTAAGAAGAGTTCAGAAAGAAATATATGAGTCAACGATTCATTGATTAGAAATGTAAGGAGTTTTTAGAGCTGAAATAGGGTCATATGTCTGTGACTGAATATGAGCGAGAGTTTGTTAGGCTCAGTAAATATGCTCGTGAATGTGTTTCCACCGAGGCCATCATGTGTAAGAGGTTCGAAGATGGGTTGAATGAGGATATCAGACTATTAGTTGGGATTTTAGAGTTGAAAGAATTTGTCGTTCTAGTCGATCGAGCTTGCAAGGCCGAAGAGCTGAGCAAAGAAAAGAGAAAAGCTGAGTTTGAGGTTAGAGACTCAAGAAAAAGATCGATGAATAAGTCATTTTAGTCTTTGTCAAAGAAATCGAGAGATTTGTATACTCGTTTGAATGCTTCAGCTGAGTATCCCAACAGAGATTGTGGGAAGCAGTACTCGGGTTCTAAGGCCCAAACTTTGTCATAGCGAGTGTAAGTAACGTTAGGTCTAATAGATCTGAACGTCAACACTATGGTAGACCACATCCCGATGAATACAGAATGAATAACCGGGCTTGCTTTAAATGTGGCTCCTAAGATTACTTTATTTGAGATTGCCCTGAAATGACTGAGAAAGATAGTTTCAGAATGCAAGGCTGAGTAGTACTGCAATTAGAGGGAGGCCACTGAGAAATACTGGAATTTAGAACAATAATAGAGGTGTGACGAAGATGCGTCATCCCTTGATGTTATCACCGGTACATTTTCTCTCTATGATACTAACGTAGTTACATTGATTATTCTTGGATCGACTCATTCTTATATTTGTATTTGGTATCTAGTAAAAATTTTCCTATTGAGTCTACTGAGTATGTGATTATGGTGTTGAACCCCTTGGGCAAATATGTTCTAGTTGATAAAGTTTGCAAGAGTTCTCCTTTAATAATTCGGGGTCAATGTTTTTCGGCTGACTTAATGGTTCTACCATTTGATGAGTTTGATGTAATTCTTGGAATGGATTGGTTGACTCTACATCATGTTGTAGTAAACTGTAGACGGAAGATTATTGAATTGAAATGTCAAAATAATAAAATTCTTCGGATTGAACTGGGTAAGTCGTGTGAGTTGACTGTTGTGATTCCATCGATGTCGGCTTAGAGGTATGTGAGAAAAGGTTGTGAAGCTTATCTTGTGTATGTACTAAATACGAAAGTGTCTAAATTGAAGATTGAATCTATGTCGGTAGTTTGTGAATATCCGGATGTGTTTCCAGAAGAGTTACCTGGTTTACCACCAATCAGAGAGGTTGAGTTTACTATCGATTTAGTACCGAGGACTTCACCGATATCAATAGCTCCATATAGAATGGCTCTGACTGAATTAAAAGAATTGAAGTCTCAATTGCAAGAGTTGATAGATAGGGGTTTTGCGAGATTGAGTTTTTCTCCCTCTGGGCACCACCAGGTTATTCGTTAAGAAGAAAGATGGATCCATGAGACTTTGTATTGATTATCGTCAACTTAACAAATATCCTTTACCAAAGATTGATGATTTGTTTGACCAGTTGAAAGGGGCAATAGTGTTCTTGAAGATAGATTTGAGATTCGGCTATTATCAGCTGAGAGTTAAAGACTCGGCTGTGCTAAAAATCGCGTTCAGAACGAAGTATGGGCATTATGAATTTCTTGCTATGCTTTTTGGATTAACTAATGATCTTGCTGTTTTTATGGACTTGATGAATCAAATTTTTTGACCGTATTTAGATAAGTTTGTGGTTGTGTTTATTGATGACATTTTTATTTATTCCCAAGATGAGTCTAAGCATGCCGAACATTTAAGAATTGTATTGCAGACTTTGAGAGATAAGAAATTGTTTGCTAAGTTCAGCAAAAGTGAGTTTTGGCTCTGAGAAGTCAGATTCTTGGGGCATAAAAGTTGATCCGAGTAAGATTTCGACAACTGTTATGTAACACCCCTTACCCGTATTTGACTCCGAAACATGATTCGGGGCATCACCGGTCTTAGACACAAACTAACATACAAAACTGAGACTTAAATTTCCATCCAAATTTAAAACTTTCCATTTACAAACATATTGTCCCTAAAACAATCCTACAAGGCCCAAAACATGTTGTAACAGCCCAATTTAGAACCTAATAGAAACGGTGGTTTCGGGACCATGAATCCAAGTCAGAAAAATATTTAAAAATTATTTTCTGTGTTTATTTTGTGTGAATCTATATCTGTGAAATTTTCGTGATTTAATTTTGTCGTTTAGGTATCCGATTAAATAAAAAGGACTTAATCGCGTAAAGTGAAAACTTGACTGTTTAAAACATAAGGGCCAAATTGTTAGTGGCTTTCTAAGTTGAGGCATTTATGATGTAAATATCCCATTAATACATTAGTGGGACGGTATAAGACATATATTACATGGTTTTATATTATATCATTAAGGGTATATAAGTAATTAAACATTAAGTTAATATATGTTATAATATAATATATCATAAAAAATTAATAAGCCATGTTCATTCTATTCTTTTGACCGAAACCAAAATAATAAAAAAAAAAGAAAAGAAAACCTAGTTCGGCCATAAACAAGCTTGATTGAGGTATGTGTTTAGCTCGATTTTTGATAATTTCTACGTTTTTGAGATCGTTGCTTTGAGTACTACAAAACCCATGCTTGAATTTTTTATTTTGGTGAATATTTTGAGTTATGCCATTGTTGAGAGCTTGTGATTTTTGTTGTTTGATGATGAAATATGAAAGATATGTTTTAGATTAACATGTTTTGTATTGGAGTTTTTGATGATTTTGAGTAATTAGGGCTAAAGTGCAAAAATAATAATTTTAGGGACTAAAATGTGAAATAAATAAATTATATGGGTTTGTATAGACATGGGTAAAATTCAGCCCAACATGGGTATTTTGAAATTTTGTATATTTTGTGTTTTGGGTAATAAGGACTAAATTGTAAAAATTATAAATGTCAGGGGTAAAATGGTAATTTACCCATTTATGTGTTTTTGGACTAAATTGAATGAAAATATGTTTGAATGAGCTTAATTTGAATATGTTTAGATCAAGAACCAAAGAAATCGAATTTGGATCGGGGAAGAACGAAAGTTGTCGACTAGTAGCCTTGTCTCGTTTTATAACGTCCAAGGTAAGTTTATAAGCAAATAGACGTGTTTAATTATAGATAAATGCTAAATATATATGCTGGTATGAAAAATATGAATTTATATATGCTATTGCCGAATGTGAATAAGTTTGGTAACCATGTTAAAGCATTCGTTTGGACCGAGTTACGGCATCCGAAAGCCCCGTATGAACCTTAGGAATAGTTAGGATACATATGTCATGACATAGGATTTCGATATATGTGTGCGAGTAAGACCATGGAATTGTTATGTGATTCTGATATGTGTTTACGAGTAAGACCCTGTCTGGAACAGTGGCATCGATATGTGACTACATGTAAGACCACGTCGGGGACGTTGGCATTGTACGATATATGTGTGATTATCCGAGTGCCCTACCCAATTCTGAATGGTTCATCAGGCAAAGGTAAATTGTGTACGGATGTGTAATACGAGTTAAATGGCCAGGTATGAATTAGCTTGTTGGCTATTAGTAATAAGGTAAGTATGTACTTGATATTTGTTCTATTCATGTGTAATTGATAATGATGAATTTAAGTGAGATTGGCATGTGTATTCGGCTTTGTGGCTATATAAGTTGAGTATCAATGAAATGATTCATAATTATGTACAAGTGTGTGTGACCATGTATAATCAGCCTTATAGATGATATATATATGTGATGCTATGATATGATTTTCGAGTTTATGTATAAAAGTATACGTAGGCATGATTTTATTATAACTAGTTGTTTTTGGGAAGTTGATTATTAATATGTTTAAATGACCATGTGAGTATTCAGCCAAATAAGAAGTGTATGTACTTGTTGTTGTATCTTGATTCTTGAACTTGTGTATAAAAGTATATGTGTGTATTTGATAATGTAAAGACATTTTGGTTGGAAAGTTGAATGGTAATAGGTCAATTTGATTATTTGAATATTCGGCCAAGATAGTATTTATATACGAAAGTATACATATATATTATTTACAAATTATTAGTTTGAGACTAAATGGGATATGGTTACTATAAATATTGGTTAGCCTAATTGAGTTGAATATTTTGTTAGGTTAATTATTTGCTTATGACTTACTAAGCTATAATAGCTTACTGTGTGTATATTTGTTTCTATATTATAGATTTTGGATTCAAGTTACAAGCTCGGGATCGTCAGCAAAGTCAATCACACTATCGACCGCCTTCGGTATTTTATAAGTTGAGATTCTGGTACTATGGCATGTATAGGCTGGAACATATTTTTGAAATGTTGATTTTGATTATGTAATGAAAGCCATGCGAATATGGCTTGCTATTTATGTTTGGATTTGGTTTTATGGGTGCTTAGTTATAAGGTTTAGTAAGTTTGGTTTTGATAAATTGGTTATGCTTGATAGTGGTTTAAATTCGTTTTAGTTAAAGTGATTAGTACTATGAATGGATGATATTTGTGGTAAGTATTTCATGCATTGAAAATGGCTTTAATCTTAGGTTCGAATTCGGTTTTAGTTGAGTCATGGTCTAAGTCTATTTGATTATTATGCCGTATGTCATGGTTGATCATTTTTGTGGTATTTTGAAAATGTATCTAAGTATATAAAGCTTGTGAAGGTACTTTGTGTTTCGGCTATATGTTTTTATTGGATGTTAATTAAGTTAAGGTTGGCGATGTGCATGTTAAGTAAAAATCAAGACTTATACATGGTATAATTTGATGTTCACTTATAATTTATACTAAGGCATGTGTATATGATATTCAACCTTATTATATCAATTGAATTTTTTTTATATGCTTTACTTGTGTATAAAGGTGTTTATATTATGGATGTTATATATATATATATATATACATGTGGCTATTTATATAAACTTGCTAGTTACTTATAAATTTGCAAATAGGTACAAATGATTTATGATAGCCGAATAGACTAGAGAATGAAATGAGTTTATTTATAACTGAAAGCTTGTTTTTTGATTGGTACTAATATGAAAAATACATGAGTTTCATATAGATTAAATAGTTGATGCCGCATATATGAATAAAAGAGTTGGCAAGGAAATTTATTTCAAATGGTGTCTATCTTGCATAAGTGCTGGACTTTTATAGAAAAAAAAGGGTTTAATATTCAATAATGAAATTAGTAATGTAACATATTTTCTGTATATGTATAAATGGTTTTGGTATAGAATATTTGGATCATGTGAAATTTATACTATGCTGTGGATGACATATATTCTTGAAATCTGATAATTGATTTAGTTATAATCATTGATGTGATTAAAATTTCGAACTATAATATGTGATACATAACTGTGTGAATTGTAATATGATCAGTAATGCCTCATAACCCTAATTCGACAACAGATACGGGTTAGGGGTGTTACATTTTGTTGGTATCAGAGTTACGGTTTAGTCGATTCTATGACTAACATAGCACGTGTAAGTCAAATCAAGCATTTCGAAACAAACTCTGAGATATGTCGTTTCATATCTCAGAATCTCAAACAATCATTGGAGTCAATCTAAAATTCCGAGTCATCGCCCGATCCACCCTGAATTCTCCTAGGTTGCAAATCACTATCACGCTTTTGAGCTTTGCAAATCTGCTGAAGAAACCATTGGACTAGCTCTCAACTCGGCTAGAATCGAACCATTATTGCATAAATTCAATTGTGTATTCATGACCCTCAAAGCAAACAAAGATTTCCTACTCAAAGCATCGGCTACAACATTCGCCTTTCTCGGATGGTAATCGATCACAAGCTCATAGTCTTTTAATAATTCAAGCCATCTCCATTGTCGCAAGTTTAGATTTTTTTGAGTCATCAGATACTTTAAAATTTTATGATCAATAAATACATGACATTTCTCACCGTACAAATGATGTCTCCAAATATTCAAACTGAACACAATGGTAGTCAACTCTAAATCATGCGTCGGGTAGTACTTCTCGTGTAGTTTCAGCTGTCTTGAGGCATAAGCTATCACTTTGCTCTCTTGCATCAGCACACATCCTAAACCACTCAATGATGCATCACTATAAATTACAAACTCTTTCCCCGATTTAGGTTGTACTAAAATTGGTGCCTTAGTCAATAATGCCTTCAACATCTCAAAACTTTGTTGACATTTTTCAGACCACTTGAACTTAACATCCCTTTGCGGCAATCTCATCATAGGAGTAGCGATCATAGAAAATCCTTTAATAAACCGTCTGTAATAACCGGCTAATCCAAAATAGCTTCTAAACTTAGATACATTCTTTGGTGGTTTCCATTCAACAATAGCAGAAATCTTGCTCGGATCAATTCGAATACCATCACCTGAAATAATGTGTCCCAAAAATCTAACTTCTTGAAGCAAACACTCACTTTTACTAAACTTAACATATAACTGTTTTTCTCTAAAAAGTCTGTAAAATAGTTATCAAGTGCTCAACATGCTCTATCTCATCTCAAGAATAAATCAGTATGTCGTCAATAAAAACAACCTGTAACACCCCAAACCCGACCCAGACATTATGGTTAGATCCAGCGTGTCACATTGAAGTGTTTTATCGAAAACCTTATTTTTATTGTAAACCCTTCCATAGAAAATTAAGTAACATTCAATTTGTATTTAGTTTCCAAAGCGTAGTAATGACAATGAAAGAATATCTAGCGAATAGGCCTTATTACAATCCGAACTGAAATAACTTTAAATGCTAGAAATGATATGCTAAAAAAAAACAAGTCCAAGTCCTCTTGCTAGTTGGTCACCTCGGAGTCCCTCCAACCGTCGAACCACCTACTGAGGATCACCTAAGAAAAATAAAAGAGGGCGTGAGTTTTCAAAAACTCAGTGTGTACAACCCTCAAAGAGTATTAAGCAATCAACAATCACCATAATATCATACATGCAATGCTGTGCAACCCACCCTAACAATCCAACCGCTATACACCGACTCCGTCCCCCGGTACACATCATGTGAGGATATAAATATCAACCTACCCATCCGATACACATCAATAGTAGCCCGGTTGCAGTACTACCTTCATTGCAGCAAGCTGCTAATCACATATTGGGCTTAATAGCCATTGGTGGATCCACGATCGTCAAGCAACCATGTGATCCTCATATACTTCCTCCGTTCCATAATTCCAACCCATATGCAACCTAAACAGGATATCATATGAATGCAACAGGTATACATGTAACATCCATAAGTCTTACATTCAACATATAGGGGTATTTTAGTCATTTTTCGCCCTTAAGGACATTTCAATAATTTCTCTCTATTATGGGTTTATTACTTACCTTGGACCGTTAAGAAGTCCTTGATGGCTAAAGTGAATAGATATTATGCACCAGTGAGGATTCTAGAGAAGAGGGGGTGAGTCATTAAGACTGCTTATGTAACACCCCAAACCCGGCCCAAGCGTTATGGCCGAATTCGACGTGCCTCATTGAAGTTTTAAAAACCCATGATTCATTTTAGTGTTTAAAAAGAACGTCTTTTGCTAAGTTAACAAAGTAAATGGAAGCTGTGCACCAGGTAGGTATCCGAAACAGAGGAGGTGAGCCGTGAAGGCTGCTTAAGTACCAAGCTCTTGCTTGGATCCAATCTTAGACATGCCCACAACCATTGCCACACTTTGGTGAAAAAAAAACGAGTTGGAATTCATTTAAGTAGATATTTTTGATAAACCGATTAGTTGCATCGTTGCGTTATTTTGTAAACAAGTATCATTTTGAAAACGCACCCTAAGTCTAACCCATTTGGAATTATTATCAGTAAAATATAGGGAATAAAATAAAATAATCCCAGAAAGATAATTAAAATGGCCTTATTACAACCCAAAAACCAAAAAATAATAAAATTAAAAAAAACCGGTTACTTATTGCAAAGTTCGAAAGCGATCATCACGGCCACTCTGAATCCCCTCCGGCTCCAAGTCTCCACATCAAGACTCACCTGTAAAGATAAGGACAGGGGGTGAGTCCGAAACTCGATGTGCAACAAGCCCTTTCGTGAGCCCAAACTAATACCAAAGATACTTTGGCCGAACCCTTTCGCTTAATTTAACATTCTTGGGCCAAGCCTTCTCATTAATCATGTTATCGGGCCAAAGCCTTCTCATTAATCATGTTACTAGGCTGAAGCCTTCACTGCAAACGGTATGGCCCATAGGCCCATTTCAATGCCACATGTAATATTAATGGATGTATGCAAGCCCATTTGGGGAGACTACTCAACCCACCATCCGCTACTCTCCACCTGTACCTACCAAGCTCTCCATGTGGGGAATAACTCAACCCACCCAACCAAACTCTCCACTGGCAAAGAAACCTTTATCATATAACTGGAGGCCTAGCCTCTTTTAATAACTGGGGCAAAGCCCTTTTTGATAAACTAGGGCAAAGCCTTTTTCGGTAAACTGGGGCAAAGCCCTTTTTGCACTTCTTCCATTTATATCAAACCCAACCCATGCATATAATGAGTATATCATGTGCATCTCATAACATATCATGTACATATCATGTCATATCATGTATATCAAAATCTCATGCATCATATTCATAATTAAACCCTAGGGGTATAATGGTCATTTTTACCTAAAGGCAAAATAGTCATTTACCATATTTTAGGGGTAATTTTCGTAAATTTACCAAATATTATGGGTTTTCCACGTTCATTAACAATTATCAATATCCTCAAGTGTTTAAACAGTGATTTTAACGCACTTTATCAAATTAGGGCTTTTGGGCCCAAAACCCCTAATGGGTTCTACGAATGCCGATTTAGCCCATTAAGCTCACATAATCCAAATTTTACAACAATACTAACCGTGTTAACATGCAATCTTTCCAAATTCCATTTTATAGCAATTTTACCCAAATGGGCCCGAAAGCCCATTGGGCCCAATTTCAGCCCATTGAGGCCCAACTTACTGTCGTGCACAGAATTGCGCTCTTACCTGTTCCATCGATCCAAACATCAATCATATCGTTTTTATCACATTTAAAACCGCATGCAAAATCTAATGTTCCCTAAATGCCAGAATTTTGGTATTTCGGCTTTTCTGCGAATATTAGCCTAAGCTACTACGAGGTTTGTTCCACACCTGTTTTGTGACGACTGCCACCGAGATCCCTTATGATGTCCTACAATTGATTACCACAATTCTTAGATTCCAAACCACAATAACCAATCCCAATATTTAGAACACCAAAATTTCAAAAGTTACCTAAAATTACAAAAACCCAGAAAATCCCGAAAATCAGGGCGTTACAACTCTACCCCCTTAAAGAAATTTCGGCCTTAAAATTTACCTGACCCAAATAATTGAGGGTATTGTTGATGCATAGTCTCTTCTAACTCCCAAGTAGCCTCTTCCTTTCCATGATTACGCCACAGTACTTTCACCAATGGGACTGACTTTCTTCTCAACATCTTGACGTCACGGTCAAGTATCTGTATAGGTTCTTCCTCGAAAGTCAAGTCCGACTGTACCATGATTTCTACAACTGGCACGATATGAGTAGGGTCAAAACGATATCTCCTTAGCATGGACACATGAAAGACGTTGTGAATACGATCCAGCTCTGGTGGTAACTCTAGTTGATAAGCCACCGGCCCTATCCGCTTAAGGATCCAGTAAGGCCCAATGAACCGTGGACTCAACTTGCCCTTCCTACCCAACCTCAATATCTTCTTCCAAGGCGAAACCTTCAAAAAGACCATGTCCCCTACAGCATACTCAATATCCTTATGCTTCAGATCAGCATAAGACTTTTGTCGATCCGTTGCCTCCTTTAACCGATTCCTGATCACCTTATCTTTGTCTTCAGTATCTGCTACTAACTCTGGTCCAAGTACTTGCCTTTACCCCAACTCTACCCAACAAGTAGGCGAACGACACCTTCGCCCATACGGTGCCTCATAAGGAGCCATCTGAATACTTGCTTGGTAGCAGTCGTTGTACGCAAACTCCGCCAATGGCAAGTAGTCCTCCCAACTACCACGAAAATCGATGATACAACCTCTTAACATATCCTCCAAAACTTGAATAACCTTTTCCGACTTTCCATCTATCTGAGGGTGAAAAGCAGTACTGAAATCCAATCGTGTACCCAACGCCTCGTGTAACTTCTGCCAAAACCGAGATGTAATCTTTGGGTCTCGATCAGAAATTATTGATACTGGCACTCCATACAACCGCACTATCTCTGCCACATACAACTTGGCCAACTTCTGAAGTGAGTAATCGGTTCGGACAAGTATGAAATGGGTAGATTTCGTCAGCCTATCCACAATTACCCAAACTGAGTCCTTCTTGGAAGGTGTCAATGGCAGGCCACTCACAAAATCCATAGTTACCCTTTCCCATTTCCAAAGTGGTATCTTCACTGGCTGTAACAATCCTGAAGGCAGTTGATGCTCGGCCTTTACTTGCTGACACGTCAAACATTTCCCCACAAATTCGATCATTTTTCGCTTAAGCTCAGGCCACCAATATAGCTCTCGCAAGTCTCGATACAACTTACTCCCTCCTGGATGCGTAGCACAAGGTCCACCATGAGCCTCTCTCAAAATCATCAATCTCAAAATCAGAGTCCTTCGGCATACAAATTCTTCCCCGAAAACAAAGAATCCCATCATCATTTAATCCAAAGTCTGAATTCTCCCCCTTCTCAGCTTGCTGAAACCGAGAAACCAATGACTCAATCACCAACTGCTGCTTCTTAATCTGCTCCACCTAAGTCGGTCTCACTTGTAACTCTGCCTATAAGCTTCCATCGTCATACAAGCTTAAGCAAGCAAACATTGCCTTCAATTCCGCCACAGTCCTTCGACTCAACGCATCAGCCACGACATTTGCCTTACCTGGATGGTACGCAATCGAACAGTCATAGTCCTTTAACAACTCTATCCACCTTCGCTGTCTAAGATTCAGCTCCTTTTGAGTCAGTAAGTACTTAAGACTCTTATGATCTGTATAGATAATGCCTCTCTTCCCATACAAGTAGTGCCTCCATATCTTAAGCGCAAAGATCACCGCTGCCAACTCCAAGTCATGAGTAGGATAGTTTACCTCATGGGGCTTAAGCTGTCGTGAAGCATAAGCTACCAGTTTACCCACTTGCATCAACACACAGCCCAAACCTACATGTGACGCGTCACTGTACACAGTGAAATCCTTACCAAACTCTGGCCGAATCAACACTGGTGCCTCAGTCAGAACCTTCTTTAACTTCTCGAAAGCCTTTTGCTGCTTATCTGTCCAAACAAACGGTGCTCCCTTCCTTATATGTTTCGTTGACGGTGCTGCCAACACAGAAAATCCTTCCACAAATCTTCGATAATAACCTGCCAACCCCAGAAAACTTCGGATTTCTGTTACTGACCTCGGTGGCTTCCACTCCAGAATCGCCTCAATCTTCCGAGGGTCTACCTTGATCCCCTCAGCAGACACAACATGCCCCAAGAAAGTTACTTCATTCAACCAAACCTCGCACTTACTGAACTTTGCATAGAGTTGCTTTTCCTTTAGCACTTGCAGCACAATACGAAGATGCTCATCATGCTTCTCTTCCGTTTCTGAGTACACCAAGATATCATCGATAAAAACGACTACGAACTGATCCAAGTACGACTAAAATACCCGATTCATCAAATCCATGAATGCCGCCGGTGCATTAGTCAAACCAAAGGGCATAACCAGAAACTCGTAGTGACCATATCGAGTTCTGAATGCCGTCTTATGAATATCCTCTTCTTTGACTCTCAACTGATGATATCCTGACCGAAGGTCGATCTTAGAAAATACTGATGCTCCTCTCAGTTGGTCGAACAGATCGTCGATTCTTGGCAAAGGATACTTGTTCTTGATCGTCAGTTTGTTCAACTACCGATAATCAATACACATCCGCATGGTCCCATCTTTCTTCTTTACGAACAACACTGGTGCTCCCTACAGAGAAACACTTGGTCTTATAGACCCTCTATCTAATAGTTCTTGAATCTGAGCCTTCAGTTTCACCAACTCCTTTGGTACCATCCTATAAGGTGCAATGGACACTGGAGCTGTTCCAGGTAACAAGTCGATTCCGAACTCGACTTCTCTATTCGGAGGTAGTCCAGGAAGCTCCTCAGGAAAAACATCTTGAAATTCTTTGATAGTCCTAACTGACTCCACAGTCCCCTCAGGTTCAGCTTGACTCACAAATGCTAAAAACGCCTCACAACCTTTTCGAATGAACTTCTCAGCCCTTAAAGCCGAGACAACATTGGACAAATAGTTCTTTCACTCCCCTATGACCATTATCTCCTCATCCTCGGTAGTTCTTAGCACCATTCTCTTAACAGCACAATCCAACATTCTATCTATAGCATCATATTAATATCACACGGTGTAAAAGAAAGTACACTTACAGACTTGGTGCCGGGGATTCAGTGTGCCACTTCTTTCTCCAATCCATTTGAAACTTTAAAAAAACCATATATTTGGTCACAGAAAATAAGTCAAAAGAGGGTTTCTTTTTAGAAATTCTTAAAAATTGATTAAAAATACCTTTGTTTTGAAATTCTTGATTTTAAACCCGTTTAAAACCCACAGTCGAGTTGTTGCAACTTGGCTCTGATACCACTAAATGTAACACCCCAAACCCAGCCTAGACGTTATGGTCAAGTCCAGCGTGTCACATTAAAGTTTTTAAGAAAACCCATGCCTCTTTCAACGTTCTTCTTAGTGTTTTAAATGATAGTCTTTGCTAAGTTCATAAAGTGAATGGAAGCTGTGCACCGGGTAGGTATCCGAAACAGAGGAGGTGAGCCATGAAGGCTGCATAAGTACCAAGCTCTTGACTGGATCCAATTCTAGACATGCCCACAACCATTGCCACACTTTGGTGCGAGGTCAGGTTTTGGGAAAAAACGAGTTGGAATTCATTTAAGTAGATACTTTTCATAAACCGATTAGTTTCATTGTTGCGCTATTTTGTAAATAAGTATCATTTTGAAAACGTGCCCTAAGTCTAACCCATTTGGAATTATTATCAGTAAAATATAGGGTATAAAATAAAATAATCCCATAAAGATAATTAAAATGGCCTTATTACAACCCAAAAACCAAATAATAAAATTAAAATAAAATAAAAACTGGTTACTTATTGCAAAGTTCGAAAGCGATCATCACGGCCACTCTGAATCCCTTCCGGCTCCAAGTCTCCACATCAAGACTCACCTGCAAAGATAAGGAGAGGGGGGGTGAGTCTGGAAACTCAGTATGCAACAAGCCCCTTTCAGAGCCCAAACTAATACCAGCATACTGGGCCGAAGCCTTCTCATTAATCATGTTAGTGGGCCGAAGCCATCTCATTAATCATGCAACTAGGCCGAAGCCTTCACTGCAAACGGTATGACCCATAGGCCCATTTCAATGCCACATGTAATATTAATGGATGTATGCAAGCCCATTTGGGGAGACTACTCAACCCACCATCCGCTACTCTCAAGTCAGAGTCCTTCGGCATACAAATTCTTCCTCGAAAACAAAGAACCCCATCACCATTTAATCCAAAGTTTGAATTCTCCCCCTTCTCAGCTTGCTGAAACCGAGAAACCAACGACTCATCCACCAACTGCTGCTTCTTAATCTGCTCCACCCAAGTCAGTCTCACTTGAAACTCTGCCAATAAGCTTCCATCGTCATACAAGCTTAAGCGAGCAAACATTGCCTTCAATTATGCCACAGTCCTTCGACTCAACGCATCAGTCACGACATTTGCCTTACCTGGATGGTACTTAATCGAACAGTCATAGTCCTTTAGCAACTCTATCCACCTTCGCTGTCTAAGATTTAGCTCTTTTTGAGTCAGCAAGTACTTAAGACTCTTATGATCCGTATAGATAATGCATCTCTCCCCATAGAAGTAGTGCCTCCATATCTTAAGCGCAAAGATCACCGCTGCCAACTCCAAGTCATGAGTAGGATAGTTTACCTCATGAGGCTTAAGCTGTCGTGAAGCATAATCTACCAGTTTACCCTCTTGCATCAACACACAGCTCAAACCTACATGTGACGCGTCATTGTACACAGTGAAATCCTTACCAGACTCTAGCTGAATCAACACCGGTGACTCAGTCAGAATCTTCTTTAACTTCTCAAAAGCCTCTTGCTGCTTATCTATCCAAACAAACGGTGCCCCCTTCCTTATAAGTTTCGTTAACGGCGCTGCCAACACAGAAAATCCTTTCATAAATCTTCGATAATAACCTGCCAACCCCAGAAAACTTCGATTTACATTCGACCTCGGTGGCTTCCACTCTAGAATCGCCTCAATCTTCCGAGGTCTACCTTGATCCTCAGCGGACATAACATGCCCCAAGAAAGTTACTTCATTCAACCAAAACTCGCACTTATCGAACTTTGCATAGAGTCGCTTTTTTTCAGCAGCGATTCTGAATAATACGAAGATGCTCATCATGTTTCTCTTCCGTTTCTGAGTATACCAAGATATCATCGATAAAAATGACTACGAACTGATCCAAGCATGGCTGAAATACCTGATTCATCAAATCCATGAATGCGCCGGTGCATTAGTCAAACCAAAGGGCATAAACAGAAACTCGTAGTGACCATATCGAATTCTGAATGCCGTCTTATGAGTATCCTCTTCTTTGACTCTCAACTGATGATATCCTGACGGAAGGTCGATCTTATAAAATACTGAAGCTCCTCTTAGTTGATCAAACAGATCGCCGATTCTGGGCAAAAGGATACTTGTTCTTGATCGTCAGTTTGTTCAACTGCCGATAATCAATATACATCCGCATGGTCCCATTTTTCTTCTTTACGAACAACACTGGTGCGCCCCACAGAGAAACACTTAGTCTTATAAACCCTCTATCTAACAGATCTTGAATCTGAGCCTTCAGTTCCACCAACTCCTTTGGTGCCATCCTATAAGGTGTAATGGACACTGGAGATGTTCCAGGTAACAAGTTAATTCCGAACTCAACTTATCTATTCGCAGGTAGGCCAAGAAGTTCTTCCGGAAATATATTTTGAAATTCTTTGATGGTCCTAACTGACTCCACAGTCATCCCCTCAGGTTCAGCTTGACTCACAAATGCTAAAAACACCTCACAACCTTTCCGAATAAACTTCTCAGCCCTTAAAGCCGAGACAACATTGGACAAATAGTTCCTTCTCTCCCCTATGACCATTATCTCTTCATCCTCGGTAGTTCTTAGTACCATTCTCTTAACAGCACAATCCAACGTCACCCTATGCTTAATTAGCCAGTTCATTATCAAAATAAGATCAAATTCCCCAAATGGCAGCTCTATTAAATCCCCTACAAATATCCTATCTTGTGTCTCTAAAAGCACCTCCCTAAAGAGTTTATCTACCTTAATCGAGTGTCTCAAAGGACTTATCATTGATACCCCACTCACAGTCTCCTCAGGAAGCACACCTAATGCCCCAGATACATCACAAGTAGCATACGAGTGAGTGGAACCCACATCAATCAAAGCAGTGTAAGGCTTGCTATAAATAAGGAACGTACCGGTTATAATATCAGGAGGATCACCCTCTTCACAACGCCGTGCAGCATAAACCAACGCCGACTGTCGAGCATCAGCATGCCTAGCACCCCTGCCAGGTGCCCTACATCCTCGTCCATTACCATTGCCACCTCTACCTTGCCCACGGCCTCTCTGTGGTGGTGGTCCTCCTCGCTGCGATTGGACAACTCTTTGCTCTGCAACTTGATCCTGAGCTATTCTCCGAGAACACTCTCTGAACTTATGTTCCTTTGACCCACATCGAAAACATGCCCCAGTTCGTTTCCAGCACTCCCCCATATGCGCTCTGCCACAATCCTTGCAAACCTGAGGTCTACAGGCATTCACCGAAATTGGTCGAACCAGTTCCTCCATTCTAGCTCTTTTAACATTTCTATTTGCAGCACCTGAGGGTCCGGAATCCCTTCTAAATCTGGTTCGATCCCTCTCACGATTCTTCCGTTTGGTTCCTTTTACTTCCTCGGCTATCTTAGCCTTCTCCACCAACGCAGCAAAATCACGCTCCCTCTGTGGAGCTATCAGAAACATAAGCTCATTGTGGAGGCCATCCTCAAATCGAACACTGCACTCATATTCGGTCGCAACTATCCCACTAGCATATCGACTCAGCCTCAAGAATTCTGCCTCATACTCTGCAACAGTCTTATTACCCTGAGCCAGATTCAAAAATTCCTTTCGACGGGCATCCACATAACTAGCTCCAACATACCTTCCCTTAAAAGCAGTCTTGAACAGTTCCCAGGTTACTCATTCGATCGGGGTACTCTCCCTTACAGTGATCCACCATTGGTATGCCTCATCTAGTAGCAATGACACAGCCCCCTTCAGCTTTTTCTCTACAGAGTAATCTAGGTCGTCCATAATCCGCTCTATTGCGTCTAGCCAATATTCAGCCACGTTTGGGGCTACTCCAGATACGCCCCTAAAAACCTCTGCTCCGTTAGCCTGGAGTTGCTCAGAGATGGATCCCCTATTCACTGTCCCAATGCTAGCTCCAGCAACCCTTTCCAAAACCCTTAACATCGCTTGGGACAAAGCATCGTCCCCTACAGCCCGATCATGTAACCCAACCTCAGTTGCCTGTGGCACGGATGCCTCTTCAGCTGGCCTATGCCCTAAGGATGAAGATTCAGCTTGCACCCTTCCGCGACCACGTCCGCGGCCTCGTCCACGAGTTTCTCTTGTACTCATATCGAAATATCTGTTTACAAATTTTATGACATTAGTTTAATATTTCAGTTATTTTTTACGAGATGTCTTATGGAAATATAGTAGTTTAGGGATTATTTTCGCAACGTCGTAGCCTAGCTACAATCTTAATCCTACTATTTTACAGCTTTACCCTATCTAAAGTATCATAGTAGTGTCTCAGTTCTATTTATAACATCATATAAATATCACACGGTGTAAAAGAAAGTACACTTACAGACTTGGTGCCGGGGATTCAGAGTGCCACTTCTTTCTTCAAACCATTTAAAACAAAAACATGCATTTGGTCACAGAGAATAAAAATTCTTAAAAAAATTGATTTAAAATACCCTTATTTTGAAATTCTTGATTTTAAACCCATTTAGAAACCAACAGCTGAGTTGTTGCTACCTGGCTCTGATACCACTAAATGTAACACCCCAAATCCGGGCCAGACGTTATGGCTGAATCCGACGTGTCTCATTGAAGTTTTAAAAACCCATGAGTCATTTTAGTGTTTAAAAAGAACGTCTTTTACTAAGTTAACAAAGTGAATGGAAGCTGTGCACCAGGTAGGTATCTGAAACAGAGGAGGTGAGGCATGAAGGCTGCTTAAGTACCAAGCTCTTGCCTGGATCCAATCCCAGACATGCCCACAACCATTGCCACACTTTGGTGCGAGGTTAGGTTTTGGAAAAAAAATGAGTTGGAATTCATTTAAGTAGATATTTTTGATAAACCGATTAGTTGCATTGTTGCGCTATTTTGTAAACAAGTATCATTTTGAAAACGCGCCCTAAGTCTAACCCATTTGGAATTATTATCAGTAAAATATAGGGTATAAAATAAAATAATCCCAGAAAGATAATTAAAATGGCCTTATTACAACCCCAAAACCAAATGATAATAATAAAATTAAAAAAAACTGGTTACTTATTGCAAAGTTCGAAAGCGATCATCATGGCCACTCTGAATCCCCTCCGGCTCCAAGTCTCCACATCAAGACTCACCTGCAAAGATAAGGAAATGGGGGGTGAGTCTGGAAACTCAGTGTGCAACAAGCTTCTTTCAGAGCCCAAACTAATACCAGTATACTGGGCCCAAGCCTTTCGTTTAACGGTTACTGGGCCAAAGCCTTCTCATTAATCATGTTACTGGGCCGAAGCCTTCTCATTAATTATGTTACTAGGCCGAAGCCTTCACTGCAAATGGTATGGCCCATAGGCCCATTTCAATGCCACATGTAATATTAATGGATGTATGTAAGCCCATTTGGGGAGACTACTCAACCTACCATCCGCTACTCTTCACCTATGTAACGCCCTGATTTTAGGGATTTTTCGGGTTTTTGTGATTTTAGGTAAATTTTGAAATTTTGGTGTTCTGAATATTGGGATTGGTTATTGTGGTTTGCAATCTAAGAATTATGGTAATCAATTGTAGGACATCGTAAGGGATCTCGGTGGCAGTCGTCACAAAACAGGTGCGTAACAAACCTCGTAGTAGCTTAGGCTAATATTTGCAAAAAAGCCGAAATGCCAAAATTCTTGCATTTCGGGAACTTGAGATTTTTCATGCGGATATAGATGCGATAAAAATGATATGATCGGTGTTTGGATCGATGGAACAGGTAAGAGTGCAATTCCGTGCACGACGGTAAGTTGGGCCTCAATGGGCTGAAATTGGGCCCAATGGGCTTTCAGGCCCATTTGGGTAAAATTGCTAGAAAATGGAATTTGGAAAGATTGCATATTAACACGGTTAGTACTGTTGTAAAATTTGGATTATGTGGGCTTAATGGGCTAAATCGGCATTCGTAGGACCTATTAGAGGTTTTGGGCCCAAAAGCCCTAATTTGATAAAGTGCATTAAAATCACTGTTTAAACACTTGAGGATATTGATAATTGTTAATGAACGTGGAAAACCTACAATATTTGGTAAATTTACGAAATTACCCTTAAAATATGGTAAATGACTATTTTACCTTTAGGTAAAAATGACCATTATACCCCTAGGGTTTAATTATGAATATGATGCATGAGATTTTGATATACATGATATGACATGATATGCATATGATATGTTATGAGATGCACATGATACACTCATTATATGCATGGTTTGGGTTTGATATAAATGGAGGAAGTGCAAAAAGGGCTTTGCCCCAGTTTACCGAAAAGGGCTTTGCCCCAGTTTATCAAAAAGGGCTTTGTCCCAATTATTAAAAGAGGCTAGGCCTCCAGTTATATGATAAAGCAGCTGTGCTGCCAGTGGAGAGTTTGGTTGGGTGGGTTGAGTTATTCCCCACATGGAGAGCTTGGTTGGTACGGGTGGAGAGTAGCGGATGGTGGGTTGAGTAGTTTTCCCGAATGGGCTTGCATACATCCATTAATATTACATGTGGCATTGAAATGGGCCTATGGGCCATACCGTTTGCAGTGAAGGCTTCGGCCCAATAGCATGATTAATGAGAAGGCTTGACCAAGAATCGTTAAACGAAGGCTTGGCCAAAGATGTTGGTATTAGTTTGGGCTCTGAAAGGGGCTTGTTGCACACTGAGTTCCCAAACTCACCCCCCTTTCCTTATCTTTGAAGGTGAGTATTGATGTAGAGACTTGGAGCCGGAGGGGATTCAGAGTGGCCGTGATGATCACTTTCGAACTTTGCAATAAGTAACCGGTTTTTATTTTATTATTATTATTTGGTTTTTGGGTTGTAATAAAGCCATTTTAATTATCTTTCTGGGATTATTTTATTTTATACCCTATATTTTACTGATAATAATTCCAAATGGGTTAGACTTAGGGCGCATTTTCAAAATGATACTTGTTTACAAAATAGCGCAACGATGCAACTAATCGGTTTATCAAAAGTATCTACTTAAATGAATTCCAACTCGATTTTTTCCAAAACCTAACCTCGCACCAAAGTGTGGCAATGGTTGTGGGCATGTCTAGGATTGGATCCAGTCAAGAGCTTGGTACTTAAGTAGCCTTCATGGCTCACCTCCTCTGTTTCGGATACCTACCTGGTGCACAGCTTCCATTCACTTTATGAACTTAGCAAAGACTATCTTTTAAAACACTAAGAAGGACGTTGAAAGAGGCATGGGTTTTCTTAAAAACTTCAATGTGACACACCAGACTTGGCCATAACGTCAAGGCCGGGTTTGGGGTGTTACATTTAGTGGTGTCAGAGCCAAGTTGCAACAACTTGGCTGTGGGTTTTAAACAGGTTTAAAATCAAGAATTTCAAAAAAAATGTATTTTTAGTCAATTTTTAAGAATTTCTAAAAAGAAACCCTCTTTTGACTTATTTTCTGTGACCAAATATATGTTTTTTTAAAGTTTCAAATGGATTGGAGAAAGAAGTGGCACACTGAATCCCCGGCACCAAGTCTGTAAGTGTACTTTCTTTTACACCGTGTGATATTTATATGATGCTATAGATAGAACTGAGACCCTACTATGTTACTTTAGATAAGGTAAAGCTGTAAAATAGTAGGATTGAGACTGTAGCTAGGCTACAACGTTGCGAAAACAATCCCTGAACTGCTATATTTCCATAAGACATCTCGTAATAAACAACTTAAATATTAAACTAATGTTATAAAATTCGTAAATAGATAATTCGATATGAGTACAAGAGAAACTCGTGGACGAGGCCGCGGACGTGGTTGCGGAAGGGTGCAATCTGAATCTTCATCTTTAGGGCATAGGCCAGCTGAGGAGGTATCCGTGCCACAGGCAACTGAGGCTGGGTTACATGATCAGGCTGCGGGGGACGATGCTTTGTCCCAAGCGATGTTAAGGGTTTTGGAAAGTGTTGCTAGAGCTAGCACTGGGACAGTGAATAGGGGATCCATCTCTGAGAGACTCTGGGCTAACGGAGTAGAGGTTTTTAGGGGCGTATCTGGAGTAGCCCCAAACGTGGTTGAATATTGGCTAGAGGCAACAGAGCGGATTATGGACGACCTAGATTGCTCTGTGGAGCAAAAGCTGAAGTGGGCCGTGTCATTGCTACGAGATGAGGCATACCAGTGGTGGATCACTGTAAGGGAGAGTACCCCGATCGATCGAGTAACCTGGGAACTGTTCAAGACTACTTTTAAGGGAAGGTATGTTAGAGCTAGTTATGTGGATGCCTGTCGAAAGGAATTTTTGAATCTGGCTGAGGGTGATAAGACTGTTGCGGAGTATAAGGAAGAATTCTTGAGGCTGAGTCGATATGCTAGCGGGATAGTTTCGACCGAATATGAGCGCAGTGTTCGATTTGAGGATGGCCTCCGCGATGAGCTTAGGGTGCTGATAGCTCCACAGAGGGAGCGTGATTTCACTGTATTGGTAGAGAAGGCTAAGATAGCCGAGGAAGTAAAACGAACCGAATGGCAGAATCGTGAGAGGGATCGTCCCAGATTCAGGAGGGATTCTGGACCCTCGGGTGCTGCAAATAGAAATGTTAAAAGAGCTAGAATGGAGGAACCGGTTCGACCAGTTCCGGTGAATGCTAATAGACCTCTGGTTTGCAAGGATTGTGGCAGAGCGCATATGGGGGAGTGCTGGAAACGAACTGGGGCATGTTTTCGATGTGGGTCAAAGGAACATAAGTTCAGAGAGTGTCCTCAGAGAGCAGCTCAGGATCAAGTTGCGGAGCAAAGAGGTGTCCAACCACAGCGAGGAGGACCACCACCACAGAGAGGTCGTGGGCAAGGTAGAGGTGCCAATGGTAATGGACGAGGACGTGGGGCACCTGGCAGGGGTGCTGGACATGCTGAAGCTCGACAGCCGGTGTTGGTTTATGCTGCACGGTGTCGTGAGGAGGGTGATGCCCCTGATGTTATAACCGGTACATTCCTCATTTATAGCAACCTTTACACTACTTTGATTGATGTGGGTTCCACTCACTCGTATGTTGCTTGTGATGTATCTGGGGCATTGGGTGGGCTTCCTGAGGAGACTGTGAGTGGGGTATCAGTGATAATATCTTTAGGACACTCAGTTAAGGTAGATAAAGGAGGTGCCTTTAGAGACACAAGATAGGATATTTGTAGGAGATTTGATGGAGCTACCATTTGGGGAATTTGATCTTATTTTGGGAATGGGCTGGCTAACTAAGCATAGGGCGACGTTGGATTGTGCTGTTAAGAGAATGACACTAAGAACTACCAAGGATGAAGAGATAATGGTCATAGGGGAGCGAAGGAACTATTTGTCCAATGTTGTCTCGGCTTTAAGGGCTAAGAAGTTGATTCGGAAAAGTTGTGAGGCGTTTTTAACATTTGTGAGTCAAGATGAACCTGAGGGGATGACTGTGGAGTCAGTCAGGACTATCAAAGAATTTCAAGATGTTTCTCCTGAGGAGCTTCCTGGACTACCTCCGAACAGAGAAGTCGAGTTCAGAATCGACTTGTTACCTGGAACAGCTCCAGTTTCCATTGCACCTTATAGGATGGCACCAAAGGAGTTGGTGGAACTGAAGGCTCAGATTCAAGAACTGTTAGATAGAGGGTTTATAAGACCAAGTGTTTCTCCGTGGGGCGTACCAGTGTTGTTCATAAAGAAAAAAGATGGGACCATGCGGATGTGTATTGATTATCGGCAGTTGATCAAACTGACGATCAAGAACAAGTATCCTTTGCCAAGAATCGACGATCTGTTCGACCAACTGAGAGGAGCTTCAGTATTTTCTAAGATCGACCTTCGGTCAGGATATCATCAGTTGAGAGTCAAATAAGAGGGTATTCATAAGATGACATTCAGAACTCGATATGGTCACTACGAGTTTCTGGTTATGCCCTTTGGTTTGACTAATGCATCGGCAGCATTCATGGATTTGATGAATCGAGTATTTCAGCCGTACATGGATCAGTTTGTAGTCGTTTTTATCGATGATATCTTGGTGTACTCAAAAACGGAAGAGAAGCATGATGAGCATCTTCGTATTGCGCTGCAAGTGCTAAGGGAAAAGTAACTCTATGCAAAGTTCAGTAAGTGCGAGTTTTGGTTGAATGAAGTAACTTTCTTGGGGCATGTTGTGTCTGCTGAGGGGATCAAGGTAGACCCTCGGAAGATTGAGGCGATTCTAGAGTGGGAGCCACCGAGGTCAGTAACAGAAATCCAAAGTTTTCTGGGGTTGGCAGGTTATTATCGAAGATTTGTTGAAGGATTTTCTGTGTTGGCAGCACCGTTAACGAAAATTATAAGGAAGGGAGAACCGTTTATTTGGACAGATAAGCAGCAAGAGGCTTTTGAGAAGTTAAAGAAGGTTCTGACTGAGGCACCAATGTTAATTCAGCCAGAGTTTGGTAAGGATTTCACTGTGTACAGTGACGCGTCACATGTAGGTTTGGGCTGTGTGTTGATGCAAGAGGGTAAAGTGGTAGCTTATGCTTCACGACAGCTTAAGCCTCATGAGGTAAACTATCCTACTCATGACTTGGAGTTGACAGCAGTGATCTTTGCGCTTAAGATATGGAGGCACTACTTGTATGGGAAGAGATGCATTATCTATACGGATCATAAGAGTCTTAAGTACTTGCTGACTCAAAAGGAGCTGAATCTTAGATAGTGAAGGTGGATAGAGTTGTTAAAGGACTATGACTGTTCGATTGAGTACCATCTAGGTAAGGCAAATGTCGAGGCTGATGCGTTGAGTCGAAGGACTGTGGCGGAATTGAAGGCAATGTTTGCTCGCTTAAGCTTGTATGACGATGGAAGCTTCTTAGCAGAGTTACAAGTGAGACCGACTTGGGTGGAGCAGATTAAGAAGCAGCAGTTGGTGGATGAGTCGTTGGTTTCTCGTTTTTCGATGGTCGAGAGAGGGGAGAATTCAGACTTTGGATTAAATGGTGATGGGATTCTTTGTTTTCGAGGAAGAATTTGTATGCCGAAGGACTCTGATTTGAGATTGATGATTTTGAGCGAGGCTCATGGTGGACCTTGTTCTATGCATCCAGGAGGGAGTAAGTTGTATCGAGACTTGAGAGAGCTATATTGGTGGCCTGGGCTTAAGCGAGAAGTGACCAAATTTGTGGGAAAATGTTTGACGTGTCGCCAGTAGTAAAGTAGAGCATCAATCGCCTTCGTGATTGTTACAACCGAAGTGAAGATGCCACTTTGGAAATGGGAAAGGGTAACTATGGATTTTGTGAGTGGCCTGCCATTGACACCTTCCAAGAAGGACTCAGTTTGGGTAATTGTGGATAGGCTGACGAAATCTGCCCATTTCATACCTGTCTGAACCGATTACTCACTTCAAAAGCTGGCCAAGTTGTATGTGGCAGAGATAGTGTGGTTGCATGGAGTGCCAGTATCAATAATTTCTGATCGAGACCCAAGGTTTACATCTCGATTTTGGCAGAAGTTACACGAGGCGTTGGGTACACGATTAGATTTCAGTACTGCTTTTCACCCTCAGACAGATGGACAGTCGAAAAGGGTTATTCAAGTTTTGGAGGATATGTTAAGAGGTTGTATCATCAAGTTTCGTGGTAGTTGGGAGGACTACTTTCCATTGGCGGAGTTTACGTACAACAACAGTTACCAAGCAAGTATTCAGATGGCTCCTTACGAGGCACTGTATGGGCGAAGGTGTCGTTCACCTACTTGTTGGGCAGAGTTGGGGGAAAGGCAAGTACTTGGACCGAAGTTAGTAGCGGATACTGAAGACAAAGTTAAGGTGATTAGGAATCGGTTAAAGGAGGTAGCGGATCGACAAAAGTCTTATGCTGATCTGAAGGGTAAGGATATTGAGTATGATGTAGGGGACATGGTCTTTTTGAAGGTTTCGCCTTGGAAGAAGATATTGAGGTTTGGTAGGAAGGGCAAGTTGAGTCCACGGTTCATTGGGCCTTATCGAATCCTTAGGCGGATAGGGCCGGTGGCTTATCAGCTAGAGTTACCACCAGAGCTGGATCGTATTCACGACGTCTTTCATGTGTCCATGCTAAGGCGATATCGTTCTGACCCTACTCATATCGTGCCAGTTGTAGAAATCGTGGTACAATCGGACTTGACTTTCGAGGAAGAACCTGTGCAAATACTTGACCGTGACGTCAATGTGTTGAGAAGAAAGTCAGTCCCATTGGTGAAAGTACTGTGGCGTAATCATGGAAGGGAAGAGGCTACTTGGGAGTCAAAAGAGACTATGCGTCAACAATACCCTCAATTATTTGGGTCAGGTAAATTTCGAGGCCGAAATTTCTTTAAGGGGGTAGAGTTGTAACGCCCTGATTTTCGGGATTTTCCGAGTTTCTGTGATTTTAGGTAAAATTTGAAATTTTGGTGTTCTGAATATTGGGATTGGTTATTGTTGTTTGCAATCTAAGAATTGTGGTAATCAACTGTAGGACATCGTAAGGGATCTCGGTGGCAGTCGTCACAAAACAGGTGTGTAACAAACCTCGTAGTAGCTTAGGCTAATATTTGCAGAAAAGCCGAAATGCCAAAATTTCGGCATCTCGGGAACTTGAGATTTTGCATGCAGTTTTAGATGCGATAAAAATGATATGGTCGGTGTTTGGATCGATGGAACAGGTAAGAGCGCAATTCTGTGCACGACGGTAAGTTGGGCCTCAAGGGGTTGAAATTGGGCCCAATGGGCTTTCGGGCCCATTTGGGTAAAATTGCTAGAAAATGGAATTTGGAAAGATTGCATGTTAACGCGGTTAGTACTGTTGTAAAATTTGGATTATGTGGGCTTAATGGGCTAAATCGGCATTCGTAGGACCCATTAGGGGTTTTGGGCCCAAAAACCCTAATTTGATAAAGTGCGTTAAAATCACTGTTTAAACACTTGAGGATATTGATAATTGTTAATGCACGTGGAAAACCCATAATATTTGGTAAATTTACGAAATTACCCCTAAAATATGGTAAATGACTATTTTACCTTTATGTAAAAATGACCATTATACCCCTAGGGTTGAATTATGAATATGATGCATGAGATTTTGATATACATGATATGACATGATATGCATATGATATGTTATGAGATGCACATGATATACTTATTATATGCATGGGTTGGGTTTGATATAAATGGAGGAAGTGCAAAAAGGGCTTTGCCCCAGTTTATCGAAAAGGGCTTTGCCCCAGTTTATCAAAAAGCGCTTTGCCCCAGTTATTAAAGGAGGCTAGGCCTCTAGTTATATGATAAAGTAGCTGTACTACCAGTGGAGAGTTTGGTTGGGTAGGTTGAGTTATTCCCCACATGGAGAGCTTGGTTGGTACGGGTGGAGAGTAGCGAATGGTGGGTTGAGTAGTCTCCCCAAATGGGCTTGCATACATCCATTAATATTACATGTGGCATTGAAATGGGCCTATAGGCCATACCGTTTGCAGTGAAGGCTTCGGCCCAGTAACATGATTAATGAGAAGGCTTCGGCCCAAGAACGTAACCGTTAAACGAAAGGCTTCAGCCCAATATGCTGGTATTAGTTTGGGCTCTGAAAGGGGCTTGTTGCACATTGAGTTTCCAAACTCACCCCCCTTTCCTTATCTTTGCAGGTGAGTCTTGATGTGGAGACTTGGAGCCGGAGGGGATTCAGAGTGGCCGTGATGATCGCTTTCGAACTTTGCAATAAGTAACCGGTTTTTATTTTATTATTATTATTTGGTTTTTGGGTTGTAATAAGGCCATTTTAATTATCTTTCTGGGATTATTTTATTTTATACCCTATATTTTACTGATAATAATTCCAAATGGGTTAGACTTAGGGCGCATTTTCAAAATGATACTTGTTTATAAAATAGCGCAACGATGCAACTAATCGGTTTATCAAAAGTATCTACTTAAATGAATTCCAACTCGTTTTTTTCCAAAACCTAACCTTGCACCAAAGTGTGGCAATGGTTGTGGGCATGTCTAGGATTGGATCCAATCAAGAGCTTGGTACTTAAGCAGCCTTCATGGCTCACCTCCTCTGTTTCGGATACCTACCTGGTGCACAGCTTCCATTAACTTTATGAACTTAGCAAAGACTATCTTTTAAAACACTAAGAAGGACGTTGAAAGAGGTATGGATTTTCTTAAAAACTTCAATGTGACACACTAGACTTCACCATAACATCTAGGCCGGGTTTGGGGTGTTACAACCCGTACTAACCAAGCTCTCCATGTGGGGAATAACTCAACCCACCCAATGAAACTCTCCACTGGCAGCACAGCTGCTTTATCATATAACTGGAGTCCTAGCCTGTTTTAATAACTGGGGCAAAAGTCCTTTTTATAAATCGGGCAAAGCCTTTTTTGATGAAATCGGGGCAAAGCTCTTTTGCACTTCCTCCATTTATATCAAACCCAACCCATGCATATAATGAGTATATCATGTGCATCTCATAACATATCATGTGCATATCATGTCATATCATGTATATCAGAATCTCATGCATCATATTCATAATTAAACCCTAGGGGTATAATGGTCATTTTTACCTAAAGGCAAAACAGTCATTTACCATATTTTAGGGGTAATTTCATAAATTTACCAGATATTATGGGTTTTCCACGTTCATTAACAATCATCAATATCCTCAAGTGTTTAAACAGTGATTTTAACGCACTTTATCAAATTAGGGCTTTTGGGCCCAAAACCCCTAATGGGTCCTACGAATGCAGATTTAGCCCATTAAGCCCACATAATCCAAATTTTACAACAGTACTAACCGCGTTAACATGCAATCTTTCCAAATTCTATTTTCTAGCAATTTTACCCAAATGGGCCCGAAAGCCAATGCCCAATTTCAGCCCATTGAGGCCCAACTTACCGTCGTGCACAGAATTGCGCTCTTACCTGTTCCATCGATCCAACACTGATCATATCATTTTTATCGCATCTAAAACCGTATGCAAAATCTCAAGTTCCCGAAATGTCAGAATTTTGGCATTTCGATTTTTCTGCGAATATTAACCTAAGCTACTACGAGGGTTGTTACACACCTATTTTGTGACGACTGCCACCGAGATCCCTTACGATGTCCTACAATTGATTACCAAAATTCTTAGATTCCAAACTACAATAACCAATCCCAATATTCACCTACCATATTCGAACCGTGCCCTTAAAGCCTTTAAAATCTTACCTTTTTGCCGAAAACTGATGACTAGATCTAAGTCTAGTTGTTCCAAAGATCCAAGCCTTCGATCCAACCTCTAGAAGACACTAAACACCAAAAGAAATCGTCAGTTAAAGACCCTTAAAGCCCTATGCCCAAATCGGCAGCCTGAGGTCATGAGCACTTACCACCTATTCCTATTTGATTTCTATGCAGATCTGATGTAGATCTATCCTCTAAACGATAGTAGAACTCGAATCTAGGAGATCTGAAGTTTCGGCTATAAGTCCCTAAATCTACGGTACTTAGTCTTTTTAAGTGATGAAAAAGATGACGATTTGAGGCTATAACTTTGAAGTAATGTTGCCGACAGATACTAAGGGTTTAGAAAAGATGAAAGTTAATTAAAAGGAACAAAAATAACTGAAGGATTTTGGCTTGGAGAAATCAGCACAAGAAGTGAGTTTTCAGGATTTCGGCTTTTATGGCGATCGGCTATGAAGGTTTTGTGGAGGATGGAATCGATAGAGGAGGTGAGTAAGGTGTTCAGAAGGTTTCGGCTAGAAGAAAAAGCAAAAAGGAAGAAAGAAAATGAAGGGAAAAGAGAGGAAGAAGAACTCGGCACCAAGGAGAAGGAATTTGCGTTTTCGGCTTTTGTGAGAACTCAAAAAGGATGAATGACAGTGAAAGCTTTCAGGTGGCTAACCCTAATTCTCCAAGACAGAAAAAGAAAAGAACCTAACCCTAATATCAACTAAAACAATCGTCCTAACCTCCCTAAGGCCCTTGCCGAAATTCACTTAAGTGATCACATGCCCGGCACATGCCTAAAATTAAAAAGTAACAGTATGCCTACCTTGCAACTTGAACCCTAGACCTTTAATTCCTTCCCAGGCGCCATTTTTTTAGGAACTTAGTGGTGCCAGCTTGCCACTTTACCAAGGCCTTATTTGTGTCATAATTTACGGAGTTCTTCTCAAAAACCCACTTAACCAACTCTTCTATTCACTTAAAATCCAACCTTGATATTTTTCCGCGTTTAACTTAGGCTTGGGCCTTCTAAAGGCCCACTAACACATTTAAACGCAATTCCAGTACTCAGAACACCAAAATTTCAAAATTTACCTAAAATCACAGAAACCTGAAAAATCCCGAAAATCAGGGCGTTACAGCATAAGTACCAAGCTCTCCCTAGATCCAATCCTAGACATGCATATACCCATTGCCACACCTTAACCATATGACTTGTCCACCGTCGTAATTAATTATTTATTTAAGTTTTATGTCTGTTTAAGAAATTATTAGATACTAGGCCCAAAACCCTTTACAAAGCCCAAACAAGTCTACATACCTACATGTGGCCTACTAGGCCCAATTTCATTCATATGGCCCATCGACCCTAATCACATTCATATGGCCCATTAGGCCCAATCACATTCATATGGCCCATCAGGCCCAATCACATTGATAGTCATGCTATCATATGATTTTTCATTACTTAGTATCAAATTGCCAAATTTGCCAATTATGAGCCCTACAGCCTATCGGCCCATTTAGCCCATTCTGGCCCGATTGGCCAAAACATGGCCCAAGACCATGAGATCGCTCATGGGGCTTCTGATAACGTATCAGTTCCCCCTTACGAGTGTTCGCAAACTCGTAAGTCTACCGTAGCCAAACTTTCGATTTTTCGGTATTTCGAGATTTGCCGGTCTACTGTGTCTGTGGTGTATGTACACACCTGGTACTAAGACATGCTGCGATCTCCTTAGCCATGAACCTACAAATAATGTCACTCAACGATTAATCACACACTCATCAAATACGATCACCAAAAACTGAAAATCTCACCTTTGCCTTACCTTGAACGACAAGCCTTAACAGCCCTTCCTTGATCACTAATCACGAGTATTTCTTAAATCTGCATCCATCTTAATCATTAAGAACTAAACAAAAAGTGACTCGCAATCATCTTAAGTCACTCTTAAATCATCTATGACCTTTCAGCCAACCTTAATCAATAAAAAAGGAACACTTACCCAAAATCCTTAAAACACCTAAGGAGCGATTCGGCAGAGATATGAACTTCGAGTCCCCTACCAAAACCAATTTAAAAAGGTGAGGGAGAAAAGAAATCGGTACTAGAAAAATCTACTAAAAGAGCAAAGCACTTACACAAGAATCGGCCGAAGTAGAGGGAGTAGTGGCGACATAGAGGGTCTTCAGCCAAAGGGTTATTCGGCTTTTGAGATTTGTATGGTGAAAGAGGTTATTCGGCACAAAGAAGAGGAGAAGTAGGAATCATTTAAAACCAAAGGTAAATCAAAAGAGAATTTGAGAAGAGAAGAATAGAAAATTAGTAAGCAAGGAACATAATTCGACTTCTGAGCACTTAGAGAGAAAAAGTGTTTTGGCAACACAAAAGTGAGGAATTCGGCTAAAGGAAGAAACAATTTCAGCATTACCCTAGAATCCCCAAAATCAGAAACTATATATATACTGTAGTCGAATTTACCTATCCCCAAATTCCTAATTCGACTCCACTTCTCTACACCCCTCATCTCCTAACTTTTGTCCCTGATAACTCCTTAATCTCTTCCTTAAATTTCTCCTCTGATCACTCCCTTCAGAGTTAACATCCATCGCTACCACTGGCCATTCATTGAGCAAGGAGGGATTCGAACCCCAAACCTCCTTACCATGCATGTGACGCCACCTCTAAGCCCCACCTGTGATGCTACTTGCCACTCCAACACAAGGCTCTTTGTGTCCAATTCCTCCTTCATTTATTTAAAAAACCAACCTACTTGCCATCAAGGTTCTTTTAATTATTAAACTATAATCTCCTTCACCCCAAAGTTTGAACTCAAAACTTAACCAAGGCCTATTATCACATAAATAACACTTGACTAGGGATATTAAGCACACTTTTTATCACAACTGAATAAAAAAGAAAGTTCAGGATTTTTGGGGAGTTACAACTATACCCCCTAAAAGAAATTTTGTCCTCGAAATTGTACCTGATCCAAACAGTTGAGGATATTGATGTCGCATCATTTTCTCAGGTTCCCAAGTAGCCTCCTCAGCCTTGTGATTATGCCAAAGCACTTTGACTAATGGGACAGACTTCCTTCTCAGTACCTTAACATCACGACCAATTATTTGTATGGGTTCTTCCTTGAAAGTTAGGTTTGGCCTAACCTCGATCTCCTCAACCGATACGACGTGTGATGGATCTGAGCGATATCGTCTTAGCATGGAAACATGAAACACATCGTGGATTTGGCTTAGTTCAGAAGATAATTCCAGCTGATAAGCGACAGGCCCAATCTGCCTCACAACCTGATATGGCCCAATGAACCTTGGGTTTAGCTTCCCCTTCTGTCCAAACCTTAATACCTTCTTCCATGGAGAGACCTTAAGAAAAACTAAGTCCCCCACTTCATACTCTATCTCTCGACGCTTTAGGTCAGTATACGACTTCTGTCTATCCGTGGCCTCCTTCAACTGATCCCGAATTAATTTTACCTTACGCTCAGTATCTGCTACTAATTCAGGGCCCAAAACTCTTCATTCGCCCAATTCCGTCCAACATGTTGGAGCTCGACACCTTCGCCCATACAGTGCTTCATATAGAGCCATCCCAATACTTGCTTGATAACTATTATTGTATGCAAATTCGGCTAACGACAAATAGCCTTCCTAGCTACCTCGAAACTCAATTACACATCCCCTCGACATATCTTCCAAAACTTGGATCACCCTTTCTGACTGTCCAACAATTTGAGGGTGGAATGTCGTACTGAAGTTCAACCTAGCACCCAATGCCTCGTGTAGCTTCTTCCAAAATTACGAAGTGAATCGCGGGTCCCTATCAGATATTATGGAGACTGGCACTCCATGCAATCTTATAATCTCCGCCACATACAACCTAGCCAGCTTTTGTAATGAGTAACAAGTGCAGACTGGTACAAAATGGGCAGACTTGGTTAATCGATCCACTATAACCAATATCCAGTCTTTCTTAGTAGGCGTCAAGGGTAGCCCACTAACAAAATCCATAGTAATCCTTTCCCACTTCCAAAATGGAATCCTTACTGGCTGAAGTAATCCTGAAGGCAACTGATGTTCCGCCTTCACCTTTTGACAAATTAAGCATTTACTTACGAATTCCATAACCTCACGCTTAAGTCCAAGCCACCAGTAAAGCTCACGCAAATTTTGATACATCTTGTTTCCGTCGGGATGCATAGCATATAGACCGCTATGCACTTCTCGCAGCATAGACTGCTTAGATCATCATCCTTTGGTATACACATTCTCCCACAGAAACACAACACTCCTTTACTATTTATCCCAAAGTCTGATGTCTCCCCATTTTCTACTTGTCTAAAACGAGCACCCAAAGTCTCATCCATTAATTGCTTACTCTTTGTCTGCTTGATCCATACCGACTTTACTTGAAGCTCAGCTAACAAGGTACCATCACCCAACAAGCTTAAACGGGCGAGCATAGCCCTCAAGTCCAATTTAACCCTATGACTCAAACGTCAGCTACCACATTTGCTTTGCTAGGGTGGTATTCAATCGTACAATCATAATCCTTCAATAATTCCACCCACCTATGCTGCCTAAGGTTTAGCTCCTTTTGGGTAAGGAGGTACTTCAAACTCTTATGGTCCAAATAAATTATGCACTTCTCTCCGTATAAATAATGCCTCCATATTTTTAGTGTGAAAACCACCACAGCTAGTTCCAAGTCATGGGTTGGGTAATTCACCTCGTAAGTCTTAAATTGACGTGACGCATACGCAACCACCTTTCCTTCCTGCATCAATTCACAGCCAATCCCACATGCGACGCGTCACTATAAACCGAAAAATCCTTCCCAAGCTCTGGTTGAATCAACACAGGGGCCTCAGTTAAAACTTTCTTAAGCTTTCCAAAACTCTCATGCTACTTCTCTGTCCACTCAAACAGTACCCTCTTCCTCAACACTTAGTTAAAGGTGCACCAATTAATGAAAAGCCCTCAACAAACCGCCTATAGTACCCTGCCAAACTCAAAAAACTTTGAATTTCTGACGCTGACTTAGGTGTTTTCCAGTCTAACACCGCTTCAATTTTCTGGGGATCCACCTTAATCCCCTCAGTTGACACCACATGTCCTAGAAAAGTAACCTCCCTTAGGCAAAATTCGCATTTACTAAATTTGGCATACAGTTGCTTCTCCCTCAAAATCTGTAACACAATCCTTAATTGTGCATCATGCTTATCCTCATTTCTTGAGTACACTAAGATGTCATCTATAAAAACCACCACGAACCCATCCAGGTAGGGTTGAAAGACCCGGTTTATGAGATCCATGAAAGCGGTAGGTGCGTTCTTCAGCCTGAATGGCATTACCAAGAACTCGTAGTGCCCATAACGAGTTTTGAAAGCTGTCTTATAAACATCCGCCTCCTTAAACCTCAATTGATGATACCCTGAACGCAGATCAATCTTCGAGAAAATGGAAGCTCCCCTAAACTGATCAAAAAGATCATCGATTCTCGACAAAGGGTACTTGTTTTTAATAGTTAACTTGTTCAACTGTCGGTAGTCGATGCACATTCGCAACGTCCCTTCTTTCTTCTTCACGAATAACATCGGTGCTCCCTACAGAGACACAATTGGTCGGATGAACCCTCGATCCAACAATTACTGAATCTGTGCCTTAAGTTCTACCAACTCCTTCGGTGCCATCTGATAAGGGGCGATGGACACCGGAGCCAGACCTGGTAACAACTCGATTCCAAATTCTACTTCTCTATTTGGCGGCAATCCTAACAGCTCTATGGGAAAAAATCAGGAAATTCCCTAACTGTTCTCAACTCCTTAACAGTAGGGCTCTTAGCCTTTGTATCGCTATTATAAGCCAAATAGGCTTTGCATCCCTTTCGTACCAACTTCTCAGCCCATAATGCTGAAATCACATTCGACAGATAATTTCAGCATTCACCAATCACCACCACCTCCTTATCATCCCCCGTTCTTAACACCATTCGCTTTGCAGTGGAATCCAAGGTTGTTCGGTGTTTCACCAGCCAATCCATACCCAAGATTAAATCAAACTCGCTAAACGGCAGTTCCATCAAATCCGCTAAAAAGGTAACCCCTTGGACTACTAAAGGTACCTCCCTAAACAACTTATTCACTCCCACTAACTGACCTAACGGACTTATCACTGTAACCTCAGTCGCAGTAATTTCAAACATATCACCCAAAGGTTCAGTCACATTGCATGCAACATAAGAATACGTCAATCTGATATCAATCAATGTAGTGTAAGGTAACTCTTGTATAAACCAAAGCTGGCTGCCTCGCCTCAGCATGGCCTGCATTTTTCCCTGGTGCTCCACGTCCATGTCTATTGCCGTTACCGCCCCTAGCATGTTCATGGCCCCTTGGCGGCAGCTAACCACCTCTTGGTGGCTGAGCACCACCTCGGCCCACGACTAGCACCTGACCTGGCATTCTAGGGCAACTCTTGATCCTATGCTCCATAGATCCATAAGCTAGACAAGCTCCTCCCCTCTTCCAACACTCGCCTACATGACCTTTCCCACAATCAGCACAAGGTGGTACCCTTGGATTAATAGCAGGGGGCCCTGCTCTAACTTGCCCATTAACTCTGGCCCTAGCCCTAGGCCTCTGTCCAGCACCAGAAGTCTTAGCCTCCCTTTTATTCTTACCCCTTTCTTTTTTCTGATTTAGGCGCTCAGTGCGCTTCTCCTCCTAAGCTATCTTTGCTTTCTCTATCAACTCCGAGAAAACTCGCTCCCTTTGTGGAACGATCAATACTCTAAGGTTATCCCTAAGACTATCTTCAAACCTAACGCAATGCTCATAGTCCGTTGCCACCATAACTGTTGCATACCTACTAAGGCGTAGAAATTTCGCCTCATACTCCGCCACAGATTTATTTTCCTAGGTCAAGTTTTGGAACTCCTTCCTTCTAGCATCTACATAACTCGCACCCACATACTTCCCTTGAAACAAAATTTTGAAGAACTCCCAAGTGACATGCTCAGGTTGGGTGCCCACTTTCACTGTCAGCCACCACTGGTAAGCTTCTTCCCTAAGCAGTGACATTGCCCCTTTCAACTTTTGTTAAGGTGAACAGTCCAAGTCCTCCATTATCCTTTCAGTGCCCTTCAACCAGTATTCAGTCACGTTAGGAGCCACACCAGCCACGCCCTTAAAGATCTCAGCCCTATTTGATCGAAGTCGCTCCGAAATTGACCCCCGATTTCCTGTGCCATTATTGGGTCTTGCGACCCTTTCCAAAATCCTCAGCATTTCCTGCGACATTGCATTATTCCCCACGGCCCAACCATACGGTCTAGTCTCTACCACGGGTGAGGCCAAAGCCTCTTCTACTCCAACATTGGGCATATGGCCCGATGTCGACGATTTAGCCCTAGCACTTCTGCGGCCTCGGCCACGGCCTTTTGCACCTCTTCTAGCACTCATCGTTGATTCACGTATTATCTGGATTAGAACTTTTATGAAGTTTTAGTTAGTTCCAATAATTAAGCCGATGTCTTATGAAAGTATTAAAAAGAAAGTTATTTTCGTAAATCCTCTACAGTTTCAAGGTCCTATGGGCTTCAGTTTCTCTCCAATTAAAAGCCTCAGTATAATCATCTAAAGTAGCCCACTAACTATCTACAGTATATCAATTTAAACAAGCTTAATAATAAAAGAACTTACTTGGTTTGACATCGAAGACCCGGTGTGCCGCACAGCAAGATTTTTTTCCAAAACATTGTGATCTAAATTGTTTTTTAAAACAAACCCAAATAATAAGGCCCATTTCACAGCCTAATTTTTACAACTTGGCTCTGATACCACTAAATGTAACACTCCAAATCTAGCCCAGACGTTATGGCCAAATCCAACGTGTCACATTGAAGTGTTTTATCAAAAACCTTGTTTACATTGTAAACCCTTCAAGAGAAAATTAAGTAACATTCAGTTTGTATTTAGTTTCCAAAGTGTAGTAATGACAATGAAATAATATCTAGCGAATAGGCCTTATTACAATCCGAGCTGAAATAACTTTAAATACTAGAAATGATATGTTAAAAAAAATAACTCCAAGTCGTTTTGCTAGTTGGCCACCTCGGAGTCCCTCTAACCGTTGAACCACCTACTGAGGATCACCTGAGAAAGATAAAAGAGGGGGTGAGTTATCGAAAACTCAGTGTGTATAACTCTCAAAGAGTATTAGGCAATCATCAATCACCATAATATAATACATGCAATGCTGTGCAACCCACCCCAATAATCCAACCGCTATACACCGACTCCGTCCCCCAGTACACATCATGTGGGGAGATAAATATCGACCCACCCATCCGATACACATCAATGGTAGCCCGGTTGTGGTACTACCTTTATTGCAGCAAGCTGCTAATCACATATTGGGCTTAATAGCCATCGGTGGATCCACGGTCGTCAAGCAACCATGCGATCCTCATATACTTCCTCCGTTCCATAATTCCAAACCCATATGAAACCTAAACAAGATATCATATGAATGCAACAGGTATACATGTAACATCCATAAGTCTTACATTCAACACATAGGGGTATTTTAGTCAATTTTTGCTCTTAGGGGCATTTCGATAATTTTTCTCTATTATGGGTTTATTACTTACTTTGGCCCATTAACAAGTCCTTGTTGGCTAAAGTGAACAGATTCTATGCACCAGGTAGGATTCTAGAGAAGAGGAGGTGAGTCATTAAGACCGCTTAAGTACGAAGCTTTCTCTAGATCCAATCCTAGACATACATATACCCATTGCCACACCTTAACCATATGACTTGTCCACGGTCGCAATTAATTATTTATTTAAGTTTTATGTCTGTTTAAGCAATTATTAGATACTAGGGCCAAAACCCCTTACAAAGCCCAAACAAGTCTACATACCTGCATGTGGCCCACTAAGCCCAATCTCATTCATATGGCCCATCGACCCCAATCACATTCATATGGCCCATTAGGCTCAATCACATTCATATGGCCCATCAGGCCCAATCACATTCATAGTCATGCTATCATATGATTTTTTATTACTAAGTATCAAATTGTCAATTTTGCCTATTATGGGCCCTACAACCCATCAGCCCATTTAGCCCATTCTAGCTCGGTTGGCCAAAACACGGCCCAAGACCATGAGATCACTCATGGGGCTTCTAATAATGTATCAGTTTCCCCCTTACGAGTGTTTGCGCACTCGCAAGTCTACCGTAGCCAAACTTTAAGCTTTTCGGCATTTCGGCTTTCCAGCATTTTGGGATTTGCCGATCTACTCTGTGTGTGTAGTGTATGTACACACCTGGTACTAAGGCGTGCTGTGATCTCCTTAGCCACGAACCTACAAACGATGTCACTCAATGATTAATCACACACTCATCAAATACGATCACCAAAAACTGAAAATCTCACATTTGCCTTACCTTGAATGACAAGCCTTAACTGCCCTTCCTTGATCACTAATCACGAGTATTTCTTAAATTTGCATCCAGCTTAATCATTAAGAACTAAACAACAAGTGACTCGCAATCATCTTAAGTCACTCTTAAATCATCTATGACCTTTCGGCCAACCTTAATCAATATAAGAGGAACACTTACCCAAAATCCCCAAAACACCTAAGGAGCGATTTGATAGAGACCTGAATTCCGAGATTCGATACTAATCCCCTACCAAAATTGATTTAAAAAGGTGAGGGAGAAAAGAAATCGGTACTAGGAAAATCGATTGAAAGAGCAAAACACTTACACAAGAGTCAGCCGAAGTAGAGGGAGTAGTGGCAACACAGAGGGTCTTAAGCCAAAGGGGTATTCGGCTTTTGAGATTTGTATGGTGAAAGAGGTTATTCAGCACAAAGAAGAAGAGAAGTAGGAATCGTTTAAAACCAAAAGTGAATCAAAAGAGAATTTGAGAAGAGAAGAATGGAAAATCGGCAAGCAAGGAACAAGGATGTAACACCCCAAACCCGGCCTAGATGTTACGACCAAGTCTGACGTGTCACATTGACTTACGGTTGATTGTGTTCTTTGTTTATGGTAGTCAGGGTGATTTTGTAAAACAATGGTTAATTGTTGACTAAGAAAAGAACACCGATTAATTAAGTCTTTAGGTTATCCATTTGTTACGCTCGTTGTGTTTTGAAATCGTTTATTAATTTTGAACAAAACCCACACAACCTGAATCTAACAGTTTAAATCGAGTATAAGTAAAGCAATTAAGAAATCCATAAAATTTACGAGTGGCCTTATTACCACCTAAAAACCTTAAACAATTAAATAAGTAAAGGCTGGTCAAAACACCGGAAGAGAACCGAATTTACAGAACATGTGGCCACTCCGAATCCCTTACAGCTTCAAGTCCACTATGGTTGGGGATTTCCTACATGGATGAAATTAAGGGGGTGAGTTTGGAAAACTTAGTGTGTAAAATAACCCAACCATAGTCCAAATCAGTTCAAACCACATAAATAGATTAAGTTGGGCCTTAGCCCTATACAAAATTCAGAATGAATCCCATAGGCCCATAACAGGTACAGAACAGAAATATTATGTATGCAGAAAACCCAACCCATATCCATCCGTATACACCCCCGTACCAACCTTACACCATGTGGGGAGACAACTCGACCCACCCATCCGCTACACAACACAGAATTTGCAGCATGGTTGCCAGAAAAGATATTGTGACAGAGTCACCAGATACAGATATTGTGGCAGAGCCACCAGAACAGATATTTGTGGCATAGCCACCAGAACGCTTCCTCCATCAATATGACCCATATCTCATGCAACAGATATACATGTCATGGCATACAACATACAGAATCAGAATATCATGCATTCTAGTAAAAATTAACCCTAGGGGTATAACGTTCGCTTTGCACCTAGGGGTATAATGGTAATTTTTATACTTTAGGGGTACTTTAGTAAATTTACTATTTTAGGGTTTCCATGCATATTACAGCCATTACTGATTAACAGAAACACTTACCGAGCATTTTTACTAAATTGGGCCCGTTGGCCCATTAACCCGATTTCGGCCCATTAAGCCCAAATATACCGAAGTGCACGAAATTACGCACTCTATAAGCTTACCGCTTGAGATTACCGGGATTAACAAACAACTACCTCATGAGCACTCGCACGCTCATAAGTCCACAAAATGCCGGCTCTTCAGCATTTCAGCTTTTCGGCTTTTGTCGATCTAGTCTATAAGTGGGTGTCGTTTACACACCTGATCTGTAATGATACGTTGGCGAGATCCACACACGTGCTGCTTATAATCGAGTTACTAATACGTCAGACTACATATCAAAAATAAAATACGTACTAATCTCCTTACCATACTCGGCCAACATTGCCTTAGTTCCTAAAGTTCTTACCTTTCTCCCAAAATATGGACTAGATCTAGATGTCCAACAGTGTTAGCCTCCAAAGCCCTTTGCTGAATGTCCCCTTGAATGTCCCCCTTCAAAGCCCTCAGTCTCCGACTGACTTACAAATGCCAAGTAAGCCTCATAGCCTTTACGAATCCACTTCTCGGCTCTCAACGCCAACACCACATTGGACAAATAATCCCTTCGCTCACCTATCACCATAACCTCCTCACCCTCCGCGGTCTTTAACACCATTCGCTTAGAAGCACAATCCAGAGTTGCCCTATACTTAACAAGCCAATTCATTCCCAGAATAAGGTCGAATTCTCCGAACGGTAACTCCATCAAGTCTACAAAGAAAATCTTACTTTGAGTTTCTAAAGGCACGTCTCTATACAGTTTGTCTACCCTAACCGAGTGGCCCAAAGTACTTAGTACCGATACCCCACTCACAGTCTCCTCAGAGTGCACACCCATCGACCCAGATATGGCACATGCAACATACGAATGAGTAGATCCAATATCTATCAAAGCAGTGTACGTCATGCTAGAAATCAAGAACGTACCAGTTACGACGTCGGGTGCATCACCCTCCTCTCGATAATGAGCTGCATACACCAACACTGGCTGACGAGCTTCAGTATTTCTGGCACCCCTGCCAGGTGCTCCTCGACCCTAACCATTTCTATTACCGCCCCTACCTTATCCACGTCCTCTCGGTGGTTGTGGTCCACCTCTCATTGGTTGAGCAACCCTCTGTTCTGTAACTTGAACCTAATCTGTTTTCTGAGGACAGTCCTTGACTTTATGCTCCATAGATCCGTACTAGAAACAAGCACCAGAACATCTCCTACACTCGCCCAGATGTACCTTACCACAGTCTCCACAAACTTGCGGTCTAACAACATTCATCGAAACTGCTCGAACTGGCTCTTCCACTCTTGTTCTTTTAACATTCCTATTTGCACCACTCGAAGGTCCTGAATCCCTCCGAAAATAGTTTCGATCCTTCTCACGATTCTTTCTTTCAGTACGCTTCACCTCCTCAGCTATCTTAGTTTTCTCCACCAAAGCAGCAAAGTCACGCTCCCTCTGCGGAGCGATCAGCACCCTAAGTTCATCTCTAAGACCATCCTCGAAGCGCACACTACGTTCATACTCTGTAGTGACTATCCCAATAGCATACCGGCTCAGCCTCAGAAACTTAGCCTCGTACTCAACAACTGTCTTACCCCCTTGAACCAGATTCAGAAATTCTTTCCTGCGGTCGTCCACATAACTCGCCCCAACATATTTTCCCTTGAAGGCTGTCTTAAACAGCTCCCAAGTCACCCTCTCAGCTGGGGTCCCATCTCTCATTGTGAGCCACCACCGATAAGCCTCATCTCGTAGCAATGATATGGTTCCCTTCAGCTTCTACTCTACAGAACAGTCCAAATCATCCATAATCCGTTCCGTGGCTTCTAACCAATATTCAGCCACATTCGAGGCTACACCAGATACGCCCCTAAAGATCTCCGCTCCATTAGCCCGGAGTCACTCAAAAATAGATCCTCGAATTCCATTACCCGTATTTGCCCCGACAACCCTTTTCTAAAACACGAAGCATTGCTTGAGATAAAGCGTCATCCCCGGCACCTCGATCATGAGACTCCACTTCAGTTGTCGGTGGTATCGGTGCATCTGCCGCCGATATATGCCCTGAAGACGAAGATCCAGCCCGTGCACTACCTCAGCCACGTCCACGGCCTCTTCCACGAGCTGCTCTCGTACTTATATCGTATTATCTGATTACGAATTTTATCCATCAATTAAATATTTCAGTGTTTATTACAGATGTTTTATGAATAGACAGTAATTCAGAGTTTGTTTTTCACAGAATCGTATCCTAGCTACAGTCTCAGTCTACTTATCAAAATTCCTACAGTTTCAGTATCACCCTAACCAGAGTATCATAATAGGGTTTCAGTATAGGCATATAGCTGATAATTCAGAAACATTCAGAAAAATTCAGACTGATACTTACAGACATAGGGCAGAGATTCGGTGTGCCACCTTCTCAGAATCCAAATTTTAAAAAATCGGATTTGCAATCTTTGAAATCATTTATTGTAGAAAGAAAATTTAAAAAGACAAATTCCCCAAAGTGATTTTTTAAAATCTTTGTTTTATTTATTTATTTATTTATTTTTGAGACCTAGTCCATAGCCGAGTTATTGCAACCTGGCTCTGATACCACAAAATGTAACACTCCAAACCCGACCTAGACGTTATGGCCAAGTCTGATGTGTCACATTGACTTACGGTTGATTGTGTTCTTTGTTTATGGTAATCAGGGTGAGTTTGTAAAACAATGGTTAATTGTTGAATAAGAAAAGAACATCGATTAATTAAGTCTTTAGGTTATCCATTTTTTACGCTCATTGTGTTTTGAAATTGTTTATTAATTTTGAACAAAACCCACACAGCCTGAATCTATCAGTTTAAATCGAGTATAAGTAAAGTAATTAAGAAAACCATAAAATTTACGAGCGGCCTTATTACAACTTAAAAAACTTAAACAATTAAAGTAAGTAAAGGCTGGTCAAAACACCTGAAGAGAACTGAATTTGCAGAACATGTGGCCACTCCGAATCCCTCACAGCTCCAAGTCCACTATGGTTGGGGATTTCCTGCATGGATGAAATTAAGGGGGTGAGTTTGGAAAACTCAGTGTAAAATAACCCAACCATAGTCCAAATTAGTTCAAACCACAAAAACATATTAAGTTGGGCCTTAGCCCAATACAAAATTCAAAATGAAGCCCATAGGCCCATAACATGTACAGAACAGAAATATCATGTATGCAGAAAACCTAACCCGTATCCATCCGCATACACCGCCGTACCAACCTTACACCATGTGGGGAGACAACTCGACCCATCCATCCGCTACACACCACAGAATTTGCAGCATGGCTGCCAGAACAGATATTGTGACAAAGTCACGGATCTGAATATTGTGGCGAGCCACGGAGCAGAATATTTGTGGCATAGCCACCAGAACGCTTCCTCCATCAATATGACCCATATCCCATGCAACAGATATAAATGTCATGACATACAACATACAGAATCAGAATATCATGCATTCCAGTCAAAATTAACCCTAGGGGTATAACGGTCACTTTGCACTTAGGGGTATAATGGTAATTTTCATACTTTAAGGGTATTTTAGTAAATTTACTATTTTAGGGTTTTCATGCATATTACAGTATTACCGTATTAACAGAAACACTTATCGAGCATTTTTATCGAATTGGGCCCGTTGGCCCATTAACCCGATTTCGGCCCATTAAGCCCAAATATACCAAAGTGCACGAAATTGTGCACTCTACATGCTTACCGCTTGAGATTACCGAGATTAGCAAACAACTACCTCACGAGCGCTCGTACGCTCATAAGTCCACAAAATGTCGGCTCTTCGGCGTTTCGGCTTTTCAGCTTTTACCGATCTAGTCTATACACATGATCTGTAACGATACGTTGGCGAGATCCACACACGAGCTGCCTACAATCGAGTTACTAATACGTCAGACTACATATAAAAAAAACGTACTAATCTCCTTACCATACTTGGCCAACATTACCTTAGTTCCTAAAGTTCTTACCTTTCTGCCGAAATATGGACTAGATCTAGATGTCCAACAGTGTTAGCCTTCAAAGCCCTCTGCTGAATGCCCTCCTTGTCCACTCTAGCGCATACAAAACCAAAAGAAAGAGGTCAATATGCCCTTAGTCCAAACATTAGCCACCCTTAAGGGGTTTCGGCTTTACCTTAAAGCATAAGTAACAAACGAAAGTTGTTCAAATACTCACCAATCGTTGTTTTGCCCAAAAGAGTGTTCCTATCTATTATATTAATCCCGATCTATCATGATTACGAGAAGAAACAGGTTCAAGTAGCCAAAGATTCGGCTTCCTATACCATAGGTATGAAGGTTTTGGCTTCTTAAAGAAAAAGGGAAAGAGGTTCGACTATAGTAAGATTCGGCCTCCTAGATGTGAGGGGAATAAATGAAGAGAAGAAGTGAAGGAAAGAGATGGTAGATTTGGCCAATTGAGGAACAATGGAGAAAAGAAATTGCTGAAAGTGACAAAAGAGAGGGAAGTATAGGTTCGGCTATGGGGAAAAGGAAAAGATGGAAGAAAGAAAGGTGAGAAGGGAAAGTAGTGTTTGGTTATGGCAAGGGAAAACGCCACAGAGAGTTATGAGGTGTTCCAAGTTTTGGATACTAGCAAAATAGAAGGGAAAAGAGAAAAACCCTAAGCACAATACCTTATTTCGGCAAGCCAAAAGAAGATTAAACCGAAACCCTAAAGGAAAAGCTACAAAGAAACGGCACAAAACTTCCCTAATGTTGAAATTGCTACTTCAGAGACCTAGCCAAATTTTCCTATACTAGAGACCCTTGGGCAGCCAACTCTTGCTCCTCAAGAGTCCAACATTCAGCCAACACCAACTCCTTGATCAGCTACTACATTTCCTCCCTTATCTCTCCCTTACTCAATCCCCTGAACAGCTCAAACTCCTCCTAACAGAGTTCCACCTATGTTCCAATACCTACCTTTCCTGTTCACAAAAATAAATACCCTAATTAACTTACCTTGCGACTTGAACCTTGGCTCCCCCTAAACATCCACACGCCACTCCCCAATCACCTATTTGGCGTCACACGCCACTTTACCACTGATCTTCTTGTGGATTATTTTACCACCTTTATTTTAAAATCCCATAATGCCAGAACCCTCTCTCTCTAAAATTGAAAATTCTGAAATTGTCTTGGGTTAAATTTACTCTTGGTCCTTCCAAAGGCCCACTAACATACTCAGACCTACATTGTACAGTCAAAACACAAAAATTCTAAAATTCATCAAAAATCACAGAAATCGCGAAAATCCCAAAAATTAGAGCGTTACAAAGGAATTCGACTTCTGAGCACTTAGAGAGGAAAAGTGTTTCGGCAATACAAAAGTGAGGAATTAGGCTAAAGGAATAGAACCAATTTTGGCATTACCCTAGAATCCCCAAAATCGGCACCTATATATACTATAGCCGAATTTACCTATCCCTAAATTCCCAATTTGACTCCACTTCTTTACACCCCTCATCTCCTAACTTTTCTCCCTGATAACTCCTTAATTCCTTCCTTAACTTTCTCCTCTGATCACTCCCTTCAGAGTTCGCATCTAATGCCACCACTGGCCATTCATTGAGCAAGGAGGGATTCAAACCTCAAACTACCTTGCCATGCATGTGACGCCATCTCTAAGCCCCACCTATGACGCTACTTGCCACTCCAACACAAGGCTCTTTGTGTCCAATTCCTTCTTCATTTATTTAAAAACCAACCTACTTGCCATCAAGGTTCTTTTAATTATTAAACTATAATCTCTTTCACCCTAAAGTTTGAACTCAAAACTTAACCAAGGCCTATTATCACATAAATAACACTTGACTAGGGATATTAAGCACATTTTTTATCACAACCGAAAAAAAGAAAGTTTTGGATTTTTGGGGCGTTACACAACCATAAACTTATCTAAATATGGTCAAAAAATTCGGTTCATTAGGTCCATAAAAACTGTAGGAGCATTTGTTAGTCCGAAAGGCATAACAAGAAATTCGTAGTGCCCTTACCTTATTCTAAAAGTAGTCTTTAGCACATCCAACTGTTTAACTTGCAACTGGTAGTATCCGGATCTCAAATCTATCTTTGAAAACACGGTTCCCCCTTTCAGCTGATTGAACAAGTCATCAATTCTCGGCAAGCGATACTTGTTCTTTATAGTCACTTTATTAAGCTGTCGATAATCGATGCAAAGCCTCATAGATCTGTCTTTCTTCTTTACAAACAATATAGGTGTACCCAAGAGAGAATAACTTGGTCGCACAAAACCCTTATCTGTTAGTTCTTGCAACTGAGTTTTCAAATCCTTCAATTCGGTCGGGGCCATCCTATACAGAGCTATTGATATTGGAGTAGTCCCAGGGACCAAATCAATACTAAACTCAACTTCTTTAATTAGAGGCAAACTTGACAATTCTTCTGGAAACACATCCGAATATTCACACACTACTGGCACTGATTCAATTTTCAATTCGGATTCTTTTGTATTCAACATATATGCAAGATAGGCTTCACAACCATATCTTATACCATTCTGACCAGACATCGAATATATCACAATTAGCAATCTATCTGACTCATCTGATTCAACTCGAAGAATTTCACCATTTTCACATTTCAATTTAATGACTTTCCGTCTACAATTTACTACAGCATCATGCACAGTCAACCAATCCATACCCAATATAGCATCAAATTATCAAACGGCAGCAACACTAAGTCAGCTAGAAAACAGTGACCACTAATCATCAAAGGAAATTTCTTGCATATTTTATCAACTAATACATGATTGCCTAAAGGGTTTGACACCTTAATCACAAATTTCATAGACTCAACAGGCATATTCTTACTAATTACCAAATTCATGCATACATATGAATGGGTAGATCTTAGGTCAATCAAAGCAATAACAATATCTCACTAGTACGAATGGCATAAGCCTTAGCAGGTGCTCGAGCTTCAGATCTTCCAGCTGAATCCTTCATCACATTTTTGCTGTTGGCTACATTCTCGGTATTTTTTGGGGGTCTCCCTCAAGAAGCAGTATTACTCGGCCTTGTACTCTGAAACTTTTCTTTTTTAGTCATCTCAAGGCAATCTTTAAAGAAGTGGTCTTGGGAACCACTCTTGAAACAAGCTTGGTCATTCATTCGGCACTTGCCGAGGTGACTTCTTTTACAATGTGGACATTCAGGTCTATTGGGTAGATTTTCAACGCTCGCAATAGAAGTAGTTTGAGCTTTATAACCCGAATATTGATTCCCACAGTTTCTATTTGATATCCCAACTGATGCATGAGAACGAGAATGCATATCTCTAGATTTCTTAGACTGAAATTGGAACGACTTGCTCATCGGCCTCTTTCTTGCATCTCTAGCCTCAGACTCGGCTTTTCTCTTCTCTTTGGTTAGTTTCTCTACTTTACAAGCTCGATCTACGAGCGTAACAGATTCTTTCAGCTCAAGAATACCCACTAGCAGTCTGATGTCTTCATTAAGCCCGACTTCAAATCTTTTACACATAATAGCTTCGGAGGAAACACACTTTCTAGCATACTTGCTGAGTCAAACAAAATCTCTTTCATATTCAGTGACTGACATGCGGTCCTGTTTCAGCTCAAGAAATTTTTTACACTTCTGATCGATGAATCGCTCACTGATATACTTCTTTTAAAACTCCTCTTCAAATAATTCCTGTGTAACCCTCTCTTCTGGAATCACAGATACTAGTGTTTTCCACTAGTGATATGCCGTGTCCTTCAGTAAAGATATGGCACATTTCAAAGATTCATCGGGTGTACAAGATAATTCATCGAACACTCTAATAGAATTCTTGAGCCAAAATTCTACTTTTTCGGGATCATCATCAACATTTTCTCTAAATTCTTCAGCCCCTTGCTTTCAGATCTTATCAACCGGGGTTCTATTCAATCTCATAAAGTCTATACCTTGAGGCACTATGGGAGCAGGTTGAGGATTAGGAGGGGTTGAAGGAGGTTGGGCATTCAGATTTGTTCGAACAAATTTTGTATACCACTTATATGGAGGAAGGATTCCCTACCCCTTTTCTGACTAACCGTAGGAGGTCAACTATAATACTACGTTGCCCCTTATGGGGCCGACACATTACTTTTTACATCATCTGCAACAGCTCACTCGGGATCCGTTACTATATGAAAACACAGTTTAAAATCGTCATGAGTCGTCACACTATCACAATTTATATATGGCATGTATAGCTATACTCATACACACGCTACGTTAGTTCGAGAATCGACTAAACCGTAGCTCTAGTACCACTAAATGTAACACCCTTTACCCGTATCCGACGTTGGAATGGGGTCGAGGCGTCACTGGACTTAAACATAAACTAACATACAAAATCGAAACATAAATTTCCACCCAAATTTAAAACTTTTCATTTACAAACATATCGTCCCTAAAACGAGCCTATGAGGCCCAAAACATGCATTAAAAGTGGTTCGGGACTAAATCGAGAACTTTAAAAATTTTTAAAACACTTAGAAATTTTTTCATGAAAATAGGGTCACACGCCTGTGTGGCTTGGGACACGCCTGTGTGGCTTGGGACACGCCTGTGTGGGTTGGCCGTATGGTTACACACGCCTGTGTCCCTAACCTGTGTAACTCTCTGTTTATAATGTCATGCACCAAAAGGAGTCACACGGCCAAGTCACACGCCCATATGGTAGGCCGTGTGGCAAATTTAAATTTCAAAATTTTTATAAAATAGGTGCAGACTTTACACGTCCTGGACACTCGCCCATGCTCCTAGGCTGTGTCCTTCTCAAAGCTGAGAGACACGGCTGTGTCTCTGCCCGTGTGCCCAAAATAAGGCTATTGATCAAGCCATTTTGCCACCCTTACTTCTACCAATTTGCACAACATCAAGCAACACCAAATCCAAGCATATACATACAACCAAATCAACCATAAACAAGATATCGATACATCAATTACACATACTAACATCTATCATACATAAACATCACATACTTTCTTTTCCATTCATGCCAATTTCATCTTCATGATAAGCTTCATCACATAAATATACCAATGACCAATAAAGTTAATATTTGCCAGCTTCCAATGGCTATATACAAAATGAATCATTAACCATTACAATGCCAATACATTTGGTTAAACCAATATGACACATAACAAAATGACCAAGTCCCTATACATGCCATACTCAAAATATTGAAACTAAGTATACCCAAAGCAATGGTTTGATAGTGTGAATCGAGCTTTGACGACCCTCGATCCCCGAGCTAGCTTGGCAACACTATAAGGAATGGAAAGAAAAGGGGAGTAAGCTTTAAAGCTTAGTAAGTTTGCATGGAAATAGGAAGCAATATTAATCATATAATTATTCAACATAAGTTAATGTAAATATCATCATATCTTAGGCAGAATTCACTCATTAGCATTCTTACCAAGAGTTCATCACATACCAAAGTTCATACTCATGAGTTATACATACATACCTGTGCCAACTCGTAACATAGTCACGTACTTTGTCATCTTTGACATACTCTTTGGATTACCCGTTGAACACTTGGAATACTATTACATACACGAAAAGTCTTGCACGTAAGTGCCACATATGTAGCCGATGCTACCTCATATCTTATAATACATAGGGTTCACACACGAGCTAATCACGGGCCTGCTCACACAAGTTGTCAGTCAAGATGTAGCTACACCGGGTACTCACACAAGCTATCAGGTATCTGCAACACATGCTAGACTACCCAGCCATCGGTAGGACGTACATGACCAACACCCGGATTCACATAGATCACATAACACATGGTTTCCTAGTGACAATGTCACTTGTATCCTAAACTATTCTTAAGGTTCAACCAAGATTTTCTCATCGTCGAAACTTCGTTGAATATTTTCATAGAAACAATCGTACAATTTATGCAATATTAAGCATTAAATACATAATATAACATTGCATTATTTACACACAAACTTACCTCGGTACAAAATAGTAGGAAATGGACCTAATCATCAATAACCTTGTTCTTCCTCCGATCAAGGTCCGAACTTTGTTTTTCTTGATCTATAATAGAAAATTTAACTTATTTAATTTTCACATTACTCAATGTTGTCCCAAAAATCACATTATGGCAAAATTATAGTTTTACCCCTAACTTTATACTTTTTTACAAATTAGATTTTAGGTTCGTAAAATGGAATGTATCCATTTTATTTGTTACCCAAGCCTAGCCAAACTTAAATCATGCTCATAACAGCCCGTATTTTTCATCAAATCACATTTCTACTACCCAATTTTTCAACTTTTACAAATAAGTCCTTTTTATGCATTTTCACTAAAAAATCACTTAGTAAAAGTTGTTTATTACACCTTAAACATACAATATCTTCCATCAACATCAAAATACATGCATGCCACACATGGGTAAATTTTTAAACATGAACCCTACTTCAAAATATTGGTACAAATATATAGATGGGATGATAACGACTTCAAAAATGTAAAGGGCATTAAAAATGGGGCTAGGATGCACTTCCAATCAAGCTTGAAAGTTGAAGAAACCCTAGATATGGTCTCCGTAGGGAATTTCGGCTATGGTGAAGAAGATGGACACCAATTTTGACTTTATTTTCCCTTTTTATTCTTTTATTTACCAAGTGACCAAAATGCCCTTAATGCATAACTTTAAAATTTTACCTATTCATGTCTATTTTTGTCCACTAACTTATCTAATGGTCTAATTACAAACTAAGTACATATAATTTAAAACCTCATAGCAATTGGACACCTCTAACAAGTAGAACTCAACTTTTGCACTTTTTACGATTTAGTCCTTTTGACTAAATTGAGTGCCCAAACGTCAAAATTTTTGAACGAGATTTTCATAGAATAGTTCCATAAAATCGTAGACCATAAAAATATAATAAAAATGGATTTTTTCTTCGTCAAATTCATGGTCTCAAAACCACTGTTCCGACTAGCCCCAAAATCGGGCTGTTACAAAGAATTCGTGATTTTTAGTGACGCATCATTAAACGTTCTTGGTTGTGTATTAATGCAAGAGGGTGAAGTGATAGCTTATGCCTTGAGACAGTTAAAACTGTACGAAAAGAATTATCCAACGCAGGACTTGGAATTAACTACTATTGTGTTTGCTTTTAAAAATTGGAGACACCATTTATTTGGTGAGAAATGCCATATCTTCACTGATCACAAGAGTTTAAAGTACTTGATGACTCAAAAGGACTTGAATCTCCGACAACGGAGATGGCTCAAGCTATTAAAAGATTATGAGTTGGTAATCGATTATCATCCGGGAAAGGCGAATGTAGTCGCTGATGCTTTAAGTAGGAAATCCTTGTTTGCTTTGAGAGCAATGAATATGTGACTAACTTTATCTGATTATGGTTCAATTCTAGTTGAGTTAAAAGCTGGACCAGTATTTCTTCAGCAAATTTGTGAAGCTCAGAAATGTGATGAAGAACTTCAAGCTAAAAGAGTTCAGTGCAAATCGATTAGTGATTCAGACTATCAGATTGGGATCGATGATTGTTTGATGTTACGATGTAGGATTTGTGTACTGAGAAACACTAAGCTTATTTAGAAAATCCTTCACGAAGCATACTGTAGTTGTTTGTCTATTCATTTAGGAAGTACGAAGATGTACGATGATTTAAAGAAATTGTATTGGTGGTTGGGTATGAAATGAGATATTTCTTAATTCATATCGAGATGTTTAATTTGTCAATAAGTAAAGGCCGAACATCAAGTACCTTCGAGTTTACTTCAGCCTGTGATGATTCCTGAGTGGAAATGAGACAGAATTATGATGGATTCTATAACTGGTTTACCTTTGACTCCAAGGAAGAAAGATGTTGTTTGGGTCATTTTTGATAGATTGACGAAATCAACTCATTTTATTCCAGTACGTACCGACTATTGACTTGATAAGCTAGTTGAATTGTACATTGCTGACATTGTTACATTGCATGGGATGCCTATTTCTATTATTTTGGATAGAGATCCAAGGTTTACGTTTCGATTTTGGAAAAAGTTGCATGAGGCTTTGGGCACGAAGTTGAACTTTAGTATCGTATTTCATCCATAAAAGATGGTCAATTTGAAAGAACAATTCAGGTTCTCGAATACATGCTTCGCTGTTGTGTTTAAGAGTTTGAAGGTAGCTGGGAAAAATATCTACCATTAGTCGAATTTGCTTATAATAATAGTTTTCAGTTGAGTATAAAGATGGCACCGTATGAAGTATTGTATGGCCGCAAGTGTTGAACTCCATTGTACTGGGCCGAGGTCACTGAGAAACAGATTCATGGTGGTGATTTGGTTAGAGAAACCAAAGAGAAAGTAAAAGTAATCTGTGATTGTTTAAAAGCAGCTTCGGATCGACAGAAATCGTATGTAGATTTGAAACGAAAGGATATTGAATTTCAGGTCGGTGATAATGTGTTCTTGAAAGTATTTTCGTGGAAGAAAATCCTTATATTTGGTCGCAAGGGTAAACTAAACCCGCGTTTTATTGGTCCGTTTGAGGTTATTGAAAGAATAGGATTGGTGGCATATCGGTTGGCTTTACCAACAGAGTTAGAAAGGATCCACAATGTGTTTCATGTATCGATGTTGCGCCGTTATTGATTTGATCCTTCACACATAATTCCACCGACAGAGGTCCAGATTCGGTCGGTATGATTTATGGTGAAGAGCCGATCAAGATTTTAGCTCGAGAAGTTAAACATTTGAGAAATAAAAACATAGCTCTAGTGAAAGTATTGTGGCAAAGACATGGGGTCGAAGAGGCTATGTGGGAATACGAGAAAACTATGAGAAAATAGTACCCAAACCTCTTTTCTGGTAAGATTTTCAGGGACGAAAATCCCTAAGGGGGAGAGTTGTAACAACCCGTTTTTTGGTCAAATCAGAACAGTGGTTTCGGAACCACAAATCTGAAATAGAAATATTTATTTTATTATTTCTTTAAGTTTTACAACATGATAAAATAATTGTGTGAAAATTTCGTTTAGAAATTTTATCGATTGAGTGCTCAATTTGTCTAGAAGAACTAAATTGCAATAGGTGCAAAACTTGAATTCTATAAGTTAAAGGTGTCTAATTGTTATGAAATTCACAATTAGAGGTCCTTAAATGGTAATTAGACCATTATACTGTAAAATGGACAAAAATGGACATGGTTAGATAAAATTCCAAAGTTTTGCATTAATGGCATTTTGGTAAACTAGTAATTAAATGATTTAATAAGCTAAAGATAATCAAAATTTTTATTCATCTTCATCCTCCTATGCCAAAATTTCAAGGGAGTCCATAGCTAGGGTTTTGGCCACTTTCAAGCTCGATTGTAAGTCCGTTCTTGCCCAGTTTTTCATGATTTTTATGTTTTTGAATTTGTCTCAACCTAAACTAGCTATTCTAAGGACTAATTTGAAAGAAAATCAAAGTCTAGAATTTAACCCATGTTGAATAAGCTTGTATTTTGATGTTTAATGTTAGAAAATGCATGTTTGTTGTTAGTTAAACAACATTTACAAAGTGATTTTTTATGAAAATGTCAAAAAGGGACCTAATTGTAAAAGGTTGTAAAATGTGTGGTAAAATGTGAATAAATGAAAAATGTGAGCTGTCATGAGCATGAAAAAGGTTTGTCTAGGCTCGGGTAATAAAGAAATTGGATGAAAATCATTTTACGAGCCTAGAGACTAAAATGTAAAATGTTAAAAGTTTAGGGGCAAAATGTAATTTTTGCCATAGTGTGTTTTTGGACTGAATTGAATAATGTGATGATTAAATAAGTTAAATTTGATATTATAGATCAATAAAAATGAAGTTTGAGTTTAGACCGGGGAAAGAACAAGGTCGTGGGCTAAATTAAACTAATAGCGATTTTTGTAACCGAGGTAAGTTCATATGTTAAATAAGCTTTACTTTAAATGTATTTTATTTGCTTGAATTGATGCATGAATTTTGTAATCGACCTTACAGTCACGTTTGACGATGTCTTGGTAAGCGAGAAATCCCAATAGAATTAGGATACAAGTGACATGTCACTAAGGTTTTATGTTATGTGATGTTGGGTGCTGGTCCTGTACGTCCTATCGGTGGCTAAGTATACTGGCATATGTTGCGATTACTTGATAGCTTGTGTGAGTAGCACTGTGTAGCTACGTCTCAACTGACAGCTTGTATGAGCAGGCGAATAGATAGCTTGAGAGCGAGCACATATGTGATTTGAGATAAAAGTAGCAACAGCTACATATGTGGCACCTTGTGTACAAGGCTTCTCGTGTATCTGATATTTTTATTTCGAGTGGTTCATTGGGTATGACAATGGTGAGACTAAGTAGGAAATGATTACGAGATGGTACAGCTATGTACTCAAAGCTTATGATTATTACTTGCATGATTAATGTATGGTAGAGTTTGCTTATTTCTTACATACGAGTTTACTAAGCTATATAGCTTACTCCATTTATTTTTCCATGTTTTATAGTGTCACCAAGCTAGCTTGAGTTGGAGATTGTCGGAGATCTCCTCACACTATCAAATTGTTATTTTGGGTACCGATGATTTTAAATATTTTGAGATTATGGCATGTATAGGGACTTGGTCATTTTGTTATATGTGTCATTATGAATTTGGCCAAATGTATTGGCTTGTAATTGTTAAAGGCTTGATGTGGTACTTGGTCATGTAACTTGGCTCATTTTTGTTGAATTGGTTGTAAGCTTATATGTTATATATATTCATGTATGTGCCAATGCCTTGTTGATGATATGGTTTTTCAATGCTTGGTAAATGGTTGAATGGGGCTCTTTGGTTTTGTTGTGGAATGGTTAAGTTGGTATTTTGATATGTTAGAAGACTCAAACAAAACTTTGCTTGAACAAGGTATTGGTGTTGATACTTGAGGTTGTGAGATTGGTATGATTTGGGTTGGTGGAATATGATGTTGTAAGTATGTTAAGTGTTGACAATGAAATGATATGCTCTAGCCACGATTGTGGATGTTTTGGTTGCCTAACTATGCCATGAATTGTGCCATTGAATTGGTGTACGTGTAGGTGTAAATGAGGGTGAAAAATGGCTTGGTAAATAGACTTTATTTTGTCCACACAGGTAGACACACGGGAGTGTGTCTAGGCCATGTGTGACACACGGTCTACCCCATAGGCATGTGTTCCGGTCGTGTGTCCCCTACACCTTAATTTTGAGAAACAGAATGCTCAAAATTGAGCACACGGGCAGAGATATGGGCGTGTGTCTCAGCCGAGTGAGGGACAAGGCCTCAGGCACGGGCGTGTGTCCCGGGCGTGTGAAGTCTACACCTATTTTATGAAAAATAGATTTACCACACGGCCTAGCACACGGGAGTGTGACTTGGCTATGTGATCTGAATTTGTTCATGCATTACAAAATAGAGAGTTACACGGGTTAGGGTGGAATCACAAAAATATACACACTTTTTCATGTCTTTTTTAACTTAAATTCATGCAGTTTTGATAAAATTCTTATCGAAAAATAATTAATTTTTATAAAATAATTAAAATTGCTCTTAAATTATGAATACATTGAATTTTAATTAATTTTATAATTAATTTTGATTAATTTTGATCATTTTTCGACAGGTTTACACAAAGAGCAAAAAAAAAAAAGTCTCGGCAGACACTACTAAAAGTTCAAAACCGAGAAGCAGTTTGAAGTATCAAGCCAAATTAATTTTCAGCCTAAGTCGGTCCAATTATGTGTGTTAATTCATAATATAATTAGTTTTAATTTATATCCAATTTAATTTGGATTAACTAAATTATTATTAATTAATTATGAAAAAGTGGTCCAATTGAGTCAAACCGAGTGAACCGAATCGACCAAGAAGTGGACAGCCCAAAACCGTCCATATGCTGAACCAAATCAACTTATTGGTTGATTATTTAGCTTGCAAATAGGCCCTTGAAGACTTGTTCAAGTTGCAAACAAACCCCTCCACAATTGGTGGCATTATAGATTTTCCCCAAGCCTAAATTAGCAAAGTTGAAACTATCCACCTTGCCACATGTGTTGTAACGCCCCATACCCGAGACCGTTGCCGGAGTCGAACACGAGGTGTTAACAGACTTAATTCATTACATAAACAGCTCAAACAATTTAATTTTAAAATTTCCAGTCAAGCTAGCAATCTGCGTCACAGTCGCTTAAAAATTCATATCTCGAGTTCCGAAACTCAAAATCCAATTCCGTAAATTTTCCATGAAACTAGACTGATATATCTATTTACTAATTTATTTTTAGAATTTTTTGCTAGGCCAATTAGTACAGTTTATTAGTTAAAGTCTCCCCTATTTCAGGGTTTGACTGCTCTGACCTCTGTGTATTACGAATCATATATCTTTCTGTACAGAATTTCAATGACTATTAAGTTTGTTTCTATTAAAACTAGACTCAATAAGAAATCTGTACATATAAATTATGACTTCCAATTATTTTTATACAATTTATGGTGAATTTCCAAAGTCATAACAGGGGATCCAGAAATCACTCTTGCCCTGTTTCACAAAAATTCAAATGTCTCATAAATTATAATTCATATACCTGTTTTGTTCAATCCATATGAAAATAGACTCATTAAGATTCAATTTCATAACTTACTCATCATTTAATTCCTTTTTTAATATTTTTAGTGATTTTTAAAATTTACATCACTGGTGCTGTCAGATTCTGTTTTATGGCAAATTTCAGTTTACTAAGGATTTTCATGGACTAAATATCATTTTAAACATACATAACATCAAATATGACTTAGATTGGTCATTCCAATGGCTAATCATTTACAAACCCTTTTCTTGCCAAACCATAGCCATATCATAAGATCAATTACACAAAGTGAGTATTTTGTCATACATGCCACATTCAAAATATACAAGCCATTTTACCGATTTAAGCCTTCGGATAGTGTGAACGAGTCTTCGACCTATCCCGATTCTCAAGCCGGTTTGTCAAAACTACAATGAAGGATAAGGAAGGAGTAAGCATAAATACTTAGTAAGTTCACATGCAAATAGCAAGTAACATAATCACACAATCCCACATAAAACATCATTTACATTTAATATATTTCTACGATTTCATCTTACCAAGTTTTCAACCCGAGGGTTTAAGCACATACCTGCCAAATTTTCTCATTTACCACACTTACCAACATGTCACCTTCATTTTAGGCATTCTCCTTATTCTCTTAAGATTCACCCATTGAACACATCGGAAAATAATTCGAATACACGGAAAGTTTGTACATAAGTGCCACATATGTAGCCAAGCTACCATGTAACCCGCCCATAAGCGAACTCGGACTCAACTCAACGAGCTCGGGTGTTCGCATCCATAAGTGAACTCAGACTCAACTCAATGAGCTCGGATGCCTAGTTACATCTCACGAACTCAGACTCAACTCAACGAGTTCGCACATCTGCATCCATAAGTGAACTCGGACTCAACTCAACGAGTTCGGATGCCCAACCATCCTAGTGACATGTCACTTGTATTCTAATCTATTCCCAAGGTTCAAACGGGCTTTTTCCTCAATTACACATCTTTGCCGTCTTCCACAGAACATCAAAACCGATACTCGATAGCAAATCATAATTTACATATTATTCAATAATAACCATAAAGCATAATATTTCATGATATTAATCATCATATCACATAAATAACATTAAATTACTTAAAATGACAATTATGTTACTACATTTACACATGAACTTACCTCGGTATAAAATTATTAGCAATCGAGCCTATTCTTCGTAAACTTTGTTTTTCCGTCGATCGCGACTTGAATCTCGTTTCTCTTGATCTATAATGCCAAATTAATCTTATTTAATACATACATTCATCAAAACAGCATTTAATATAAACTTTGGAAAAATTATATTTTTGCCCCTAAACTTTTGCATAATTACACTTTTGCCCCTAGGCTCGGGATTTAAACTTCATCCTATTTTATTATGTTTTATGACATGCTGATCATTTTTCCCTTCTATGGCAGCATCAATTTCACACTCTAACATGTACTTATGACTATTAGGTATTTTTACCGATTAAGCCCTTTTACTCGTTTTCACTTAAAACCGAGTAGTACAAGTTATCTGACATAATTTAAAACCTCATATTCTATCATAAAACACCAAAATACACAAATTTTACCTGTGGGTATTTTTCCAAATATGAACCCTAGGTTAAATTATTGCTAGCATAAGCTAAATCGAGCTACCGGGATTCCAAAAACGTAAAGAACATTAAAAACGGGGCTTGAAATCACTTACTATGGAGCTTGGAAGCTTGAAACAAACCCTAGCTATGGAGAACCCTTTAATTTTCGTCCTAATGGAGAAGATGGACATATTTTGCCATCTTTTTCCTTTTTTTAATCTTTTAATTACCAAATGACCAAAATACCCTTAATACCTTTCTTTGAAAATTTTCATGTACAAGCCCATTTTTGTCCAAAATTTTAGAAATTGGTCAAATTGCTATTTAAGACTCCTCATTAATATTCCAAAGTAATTTCATACTAAAAACTTCTAGAATGCAAGTTTTGCAAGTTATTCGATTTAGTCCCTAATTTCAACTTAAGCACTTTATGCACAGAATTTCGTCACGAAATTTTCACACAATCATGCAATCATATCATAAACATCAAAATAATTATAAAATAATTATTTCTATCTCGGATTTGTGGTCACAAAACCACTATTTCGATTAGGCCCTAATTCGGGATATTACAACTCTCCCCCACTTTAAGGATTTTCGTCCTCGAAAATCTTACCGATAAACAGGTGTGGGTATTAGTTTCCTCAAGTTCCCATGTAGTCTCTTCTACCCCGTGCTTTTTCCATAATACTTTCACGAGAGCGACACTTTTATTTCTTAGTTGTTTGACCTCTCGAGCTAAAATCTTAATCAGTTCTTCTTCGTAAGTCATATCCGGTCGTAGCTCAATTTCTGTCGGTGAAATTATATGTGAAGGATCCGAACGATACCGACGTAACATAGATACGTGGAACACATCATGAATCTTCTTTAATTTAGGTGGTAATGCTAGCCAATATGCTACCGGTCCAACTTTTTCAATTATTTCATACGGCCCAATAAAACGCGGACTTAACTTGCCCTTCCGTCCAAATCTAAGGACTTTCTTCCATGGAGACACTTTAAAAAATACCTTATCACCAACTTGAAACTCGATTTCTTTTCGTTTCAAATCTGCATAAGATTTCTGTCTATCCGAAGTAGCTTTCAAACAATCTCGAATCACTTTCACCTTTTCTTCGGTTTCTTTTATTAGATCAACTCCATAAATCTGATTTTCTTTGAGTTCAGTCCAATACAATGGCGTCCGACATTTACGACCATACAATGCTTCATAAGGTGCCATCTTCAAACTCGTCTGATAACTATTATTATAAGCAAATTCTACTAATGGTAAGTACCTTTTTCAACAACCTTGAAATTCCAATACGCAACATCTGAGCATGTCTTCAAGAATCTGAATTACTCTCTCTGACTGTCCATCAGTTTGTGGATGAAAGGCAGTGCTGAAATTTAACTTTGTACCTAATGCCTCTTGCAATTTTTGCCAAAACCGCGAAGTAAATCTTGGATCTCTATCCGAAATAATCGACAAAGGTATCCCATGAAGTCTAACAATCTCACTGATATACAATTGAGCTAACTTATTAAGAGAATAATCCGTACGTACCGGAATAAAATGAGTCGATTTAGTCAGTCTGTCAACTATTACCCAGATGGCATTTTTTCTTCCCCGGAGTTAACGGCAACCCTGATATAAAATCCATAGTAATCCGATCCCATTTCCATTCAGGAACCATGATAGGCTGGAGTAATCCCGAAGGTACTTGGTGTTCAGCTTTCACTTGTTGACAAACTAAGCACTTTGATACAAACTCGGAAATATCTCTTTTCATTCCACTCCCACGATACATTTTCTTCAAGTCATTATACATTTTCGTCTTGCCGGATGAACCACAAATAACCATTATGTGCTTCATGCAAAATCTTTTGAATCAACTCATTATTTTTAGTACACAAATCCGATTTTTAAACATCAAGCAACCATCGAATCAATTTTGAAATCGACCCGATGACGCCTTCACATTGTTTTCTCTTGGCTTGCAAATCTTCATCGCTTTTAGCTTCTTAAATCTCTTGTAAAACATCGGTCTTGCTCTTAACTCTGCTAGAATCGAACCATCATTTGATATCTTTAACCGAGTGTTCATAGCTCTGAAAGCAAATAGTAATTTTCTGCTTAAAGCATCGGCAACCACATTCGCTTTTCCCGGATGGTAATCAATAACAAGCTCGTAATCTTTCAATAACTCAAACCATCTTCGCTATCTCAAATTCAAGTCTTTTTGTGACATCAAGTACTTAAGACTTTTGTGGTCGGTATATACTCGGCACTTTTCACCATACAAATAATGTCGCCAAATCTTCAAAGCAAACACTATAGCAGCTAATTCCAAATCATGAGTCGGATAATTTCTTTCATGAGATTTTAACTACCTCGAAGCATAAGCCACCACTTTTCCTTCTTGCATAAGTACACATCCTAAACCATTTCGAGAAGCATCACTATACACCACAAATTCTTTACCTGATTCGGGTTGTACCAACACTGGTGCTTTAGTTAATAACTTTTTCAATTCTTCAAAACTCTGTTGACACTCTTCCGTCCATTCAAATTTAACATCATTTCGGAGTAATCTAGTCATAGGAGCAGAAATTATAGAAAATCCATTTACAAACTGCCGATAATACCAAGCTAGCCCCAAGAAACTTCTAACCTCGGTTACATTTTTCGGTGGTTTCCAATCAATAATGGCTGAAATTTTACTAGGATCAACCCGTATACCATCACCTGAAACAATATGACCCAAAAATCCAACTTCCTGGAGCCAAAATTCACTTTTACTAAACTTAGCATACAACTGCTTATCTCTCAAAGTTTGCAAAACTATCCTCAAATGCTCAGCATGCTCTGTCTCATCTTTTGAATAAATTTACATATTATTTAATAATAACCATAAAGCATAATATTTCATGATATTAATCATCATATCACATAAATAACATTAAATTACTTAAAATGACAATTATGTTACTATATTTACACAAGAACTTACCTCGGTATAAAATTATTAGCAATCGAGCCTATTCTTCGTAAACTTTGTTTTTCCCTCGATCACGACTTGAATCTCGTTTCTCTTGATCTATAATGCCAAATTAATCTTATTTAATACATACATTCATCAAAACAGCATTTAATACAAACTTTGGAAAAATTATATTTTTTCCCCTAAACTTTTGCATAATTACACTTTTACCCCTAGGCTCGGGAATTAAACTTCATCCTATTTTCTTATGTTTTATGACATGTTGATCATTTTTCCCTTCTATGGCAGCATCAATTTCACACTCTAACATGTACTTATGACTATTAGGTATTTTTACCGATTAAGCCCTTTTACTCGTTTTCGCTTAAAACCGAGTAGTACAAGTTGTCTGACATAATTTAAAACCTCATATTCTATCATAAAACACCAAAATACACAAATTTCACCTGTGGTTATTTTTCCAAATATGAATCCTAGGTTAAATTATTGCTAGCATAAGCTAAATCGAGCTACCGGGATTCCAAAAACGTAAAGAACATTAAAAACGGGGCTTGAAATCACTTACTATGGAGCTTGGAAGCTTGAAACAAACCCTAGCTATGGAGAACCCTTTAATTTTCGTCCTAATGGAGAAGATGGACATATTTTGCCATCTTTTTCCTTTTTTTAATCTTTTAATTACCAAATGACCAAAATACCCTTAATACCTTTCTTTGAAAATTTTCATGTACAAGCCCATTTTTGTCCAAAATTTTAGAAATTGGTCAAATTGCTATTTAAGACCTCCTCATTAATATTCCAAAGTAATTTCATACTAAAAACTTCTAGAATGCAAGTTTTGCAAGTTATTCGATTTAGTCCCTAATTTCAACTTAAGCACTTTATGCACAGAATTTCGTCACGAAATTTTCACACAATCATGCAATCATATCATAAACATCAAAATAATTATAAAATAATTATTTCTATCTCGAATTTGTGGTCACAAAACCACTAGTCCGATTAGGCCCTAATTCGGGATATTACATGTGTGGTCGGCCAAGGGAGGGCTCTTTGGCTAATAATTTTAGCTATTTTTAGCAGCCCTCTTCAGCTATAAAAACCCCCTTAGGCTGGTCATTTGAAACACATCTCAAGCATTCACATCTTTTCTCTCTTCTCTCCACTTTCTCGCTTCTTTTCCATTCCAAATTCCCTTGCTCTCTTGCCGATTTCTCCTCTTGGAAAAGGGGCATTCATCAACCATTTGGAGCAGCAATTAAGTGTTCATAGCAACCTTGGTCTACGAGGACAATGGAAAGGAAGAACAGAGCAAACTAGTCATGTTCGGTCATAGCATATTTAAATTCTAACATTTCATATCAGCATATAAATATAACATTGAATTTCCAATAAACACATCTATTTGCTTATAAACTTACCTCGGACGATACAAAACGGAATCAAGCAGCTAGTCGACAACTTTCGTTTTTCCCCAATCCAAATCTAATTTCTTTGGTTCTTAATCTAGACATATTCAAATTAAGCTCATTCAAACATATTTTCATTCAATTTAGTCCAAAAACACATAAATGGGTAAATTACCATTTTACCCCTAACATTTTTAATTTTTACAATTTAGTCCCTATTGCACAAAACACAAAATACACAAAATTTCAAGGTACCCATGTTTGGCTGAATATCCCTAATGTTCATTCAAGTCAATATATTTCATTAATTTCACATTTTAGTCCTTCAAATTATTATTTTTGCAATTTAGTCCTAATTACCAAAAATCATCAAAAATTCCAATACAAAACATGTTAATCTAAAACATATGTTTCATTTTTCATCATCAAACAACAAAAATCACAAACTATCAACAATGGCACAACTCAAAATATTCATCAAAATCAAAAATTAAAGCTTGGGTTTTGTAGTACTCAAAGAAACGATCTCAAAAACGTAGAAATTATCAAAAACTAGCTAAGAACGAACCTTGAATCAAGATGAAAAAGATGGCCGAACCTAGCCCTTGTTCTTTCTTTGTTTCTTTTGTTTATAATTGGTGTAAGAACAAAGAAAATAATGTGATTATAGCTTATTTTTTATGATATATTAACATATATATTAAATTATTACTATTTTACCTAACTACCCTTAATGAAATAATAATATTATATAACCTATGTCCAATACCGTCCAACATCATATAAATGGATTAATTTCATCATAAAGACTCCAAATTAGAAAACCATTAGTAATTCGACCCTTATACAAATTACCACTTAATTATTATTTTACACGATTAAGTCCTTTTATTTAATTGAACATCTAAACGATAAAATTAAATCATGAAAAATTCACAGATATAAATTCACACAAAATAAACACAGAAAATAATTTTAAAATATTTTTCTAACTCAAATTCATGGTCCCAAAACTATTGTTCCGATTAAGGTTGTTCCGATTAAGGTCTAAATCGCGCTGTTACACCAGCTTGCAACTGAACTCAGAAACCAACCACAAGGTGTTTTACCTAGTGATACGGAGAATCCGAGGAATCCAGGGAAGGATCATTGTAAAGTATTGACATTGAGGAGTAGAAAGACATTAGAGCCCAACACCGTTGAAGTTCAAAAGGAGCCAGTTGATGCTCAAGACTCAGAGGAAGTTCAACCGAGTGTTGAAATTCCAGTTTCACCAGAACCAGAATCTGGAAAATCCAACAAAGTAACTTTAGAACCAGCTAATTCTGATCAACTAACAACTTTGTTAGATGCAAAATTGCCACATAAGACGAATCAACCAGTCCCAGTAAAGAAGCCTCCACCACCCTGCCCTCAAATATTTCAGAAGCAGAAGTAGGAAATTCAATTCAAGAAGTTCCTCGACGTATTAAAGCAACTTCATATCAACATCCCGTTAGTGAAGCACTTGAACAAATGCTGAACTATGTCAAATTCATGAAGGATATCCTATCTAAAAAATGAAGACCTAGAGAACTTGAGACGGTAGCCTTGACAAAGGAATGCAATGCATATCTTTAAGACAAACTACCCCCAAAATTGAAGGATCTTGGATGTTTTACCATACCTTGCAATATTGGAGCAACATATTGTGGTAAGGCACTATGTGACTTGGGTGCGAGTATCAACTTGATGCCTATGTCAATATTTAGGAAGTTAGGGATAGGTGAAGTTAGGCCGACTGTAGTTATACTTCAATTAGCAGATCGATCCTTAGCACATTCAGATGGAAAAATTGAGGACGTTTTGGTACATGTAGACAAATTTATCTTTCTTGCTAACTTTGTGATTCTAAACTTTGAAGTAGACAAAGAGGTGCCACTCATCCTAGGAAGACCGTTCTTAGCAACCGGAAAGACCCTCATTGATGTGCAGAAGGGTGAGCTTACTATGCATGTTCAGGATGATCAGGTAACATTTAACGTTTTTAAATCCATGTGATTTCCTGACACAATTGATGATTGTTCTATAGTGTCTGATTTAGAGGATTAAATCATAGAGAACTCAACTATGTTAAGGATCCATTAGAACAAATTTTGACATCAGACCCTCAAAATGATAAAGAGGAGGTTGAATACTTAGCTTTGCTAGAAGCTAATCAAAGGGGATTTAATTCGCAATCCTATTTTGAATCTTCGGAGTTAGAGAATAGGGATTATGCCCAACCAAAAGCATCAGTCGAGGAGCCACCTAATTTTGAACTCAAGGTACTTCCTTCACATTTAAAATATGTTTATTTAGGTAACGCTTCTACTTTGCTTATGATTGTTTCAGTAGAATTAACCAATGAGCAAGAAGAGAAACTCATCATTGTATTGAAACAATTCAAGAAGGCTATCAGATGGACCATAGTCGATATTCACAATATTAGTCCATCTGTATGTATGCACAAGATCATACTAGAAGATGGCGAGAAAGGGGCGATTGATGGACAACGAAGACTGAACCCCATCATAAAGGACGTAGTAAAGAAAGAAATCATCAAGTGGCTAGATGCAGGTATAATTTACCCCATCTAAGACAGTTCATGGGTAAGTCTGGTCCAGTGCATACTGAAGAAAAGAGGTATCGCGATTATTGAAAATGAGAATAACTAGTTGATATAAACTAGAATGGTTACGGGACGGAGAATTTGCATCGACTATCGAAAGTTGAACAAGGCGACAAGGAAAGATCACTTTCCTTTGCCATTTTTGGATCAGATGCTGGATAGACTCGCGGGGCTAGACTATTAATATCTTTTTGATGGATACTCAGGGTTTAATCAGATTACAGTAGCACCAGAAGATCAATACAAGACAACATTCACCTGCCCGTACGGTACATTTGCATTTAGGCGAATGCCATTTGGTTCATGTAATGCACCTGCTATATTTCAAATATGTATGATGTCTATTTTTACTAACATGGTTGAAAAATATTTGGAAGTTTTTATGGATGATTTTTTAGTATTCGGAGATACATATGATGATTGCCTAGCCAATCTAGCTAAGGTACTAAGGCGATGTGAAGAAACAAAAGTAACAGCCCAGTTTAGACCTAGTCAGAATAGTGATTTTGGGGCCACAAATTCGAGTTAGAAAAATATTTGAATAATATTTTCTGTGTTTATAATATGTGAATTAGCATGTGTGAAAGTTTCGTATGAAAATTTTATCATTTGTGTGCTTAATTTGATAAAAGGACCTAATCGCGTAAAATGTAAAAGTGGCCTTCTAATTGTTAAAGTGCCTATTTGCTATATATTTTTAAATGAGAGGTACTTATGTTGATATTTGACCATTGGAAGTATGAGTGGACATTAATGGCCTTAATTAATAAAAGTTATGTGTTTAATTATAAAGGGTAAATAAGTAAATGATGAAATAAATCTATTATAATTAAAATAAAGTATGAAATTAGGCCATTTTATGTTGTTTTTGCCTAAAATAAAATGAAATAGAAAAGATAAAGGTTTGCTAGGGTTCGACTAAGATTTTGCTTGATTGAGGTATGTATTTAGATCGGTTTTTGATAATTTCTATGTTTTTGTGATCGTTGTTTAGTAATCTATCAAGCCCATGTCTCAATTTCTGATTTTGTTGATGATTTTTAGTTATGCCATTGATGAAACTATGAGTTTTGTGAATTTTGATGATAGTATATGAAAGCTTGATTTTGGGTTAATATATTTTGTCTTTGAATTTTTGATGAATTTGAGTAAATTGAGCTAAATTGTAAAAACGAGATTTTTAGGGACTAAAATGTGAAATAAATGAAATATATGGGCTTATATGAACATCATGTATATTTGGCTAAGAAAGTGTGTATAGAAATTTTGAGTATTTTGTGATTTTGAGAATTAGGGACTAAATTGTCAAAATGTGAAAATGTAGGGGCTAATCTGTAAAATGCCCTAAATTTGTGTTTGTGGATGGATTTGAATTATTTGATGAATAAAAGAGTTAAATTTTAATTTATATAGATCAAGAACAAAATAAAACGGAATTAGATCGGGGGAAGTTGAAAATCATCGAGTAGTCGATTCCGTTCGCTTGAAACCGTAGGAGGTAAGTTGATATACAAATAAATGGGTTATGAATTGAATTATTATTGCTTATATGCTTTTGAACAATGATGAATGATTATATGATCTGAGTATGAGATATTCGAGAAAGTATCGACAAAGTATCGACGTCTGAAAAGTCTCGTATGAACCATAGGAATAGTTAGGATACATATGTCATGACATAGGATTCGATGTGTGTTCTCGTGTAAGACCACGTGTGGGACGTTGGCATCGACTTATGATTTACGTGTAAGACCATTTTTGGGACATCGACATCATATTTGATTTCGTGTAAGACCCTGTCTAGGATAGTGGTGTCGATATTTGATTGCTTGTAAGACCACGTCTAAGACGTTGGCATTGTACGAGCTTTTTGAGCTATCCAAGTATCCTTATTGATTCAAAAAGGTTCAACGGGTATTTCGAGAAAAGAATGAATACATGAAATGTGTATCCGAATCAGGTACGTTTGAAATGTGTATTATGTTTGAAAATAAAATGTAAGTACATGTACAAGTGATGGTATGTGATATAAGTATGAGTGAGTATGTTATATGTGCAAATGAATTGGGAATATATGAGGTGTATATAAACTATATGGTTTATGATAACATTTGGGTATGGATATATGTAATTTAATGATGCTTATATGATTAAAATGATAAGTTTATTTGTATATGGCTTACTAAGCTTTTGAAAGCTTACTTTGTGTGTGTTTTCAACTATTTTATAGATATTGAAGCTACTGGGAGCTCGGGAATCATAGAGGATTATCACCACATTATTGACTCTATTTTGGTACCTTTTGAAAGTTTAAGTATTGAAGTATGGCATGTATAGGCTAGAAGTACTTATATATGTTTTGTAATATGTATATCTAGCTGTGTGATATGGCTTGATTTTGATTGTGTATAAGAATGAATTATGATTATAACTTTATGATGCAAATATGCCAATATGATGTGTTCATGGATGGCCAAAGTGAATTGGTCAATTTGATAAGTTTTGGTATGTGTTTAATTGAGGAATTTGGTAAGTTCATGATATGAGATTGAATGAGGTATATTGAGATTAGGAAACATGTGTTTTTGGTTTATGATTTGGCATGTTTTGGTTTGAATATTAAGCATGAATTTGGTTGGTGAATATATGATATGAATGATGAATGTTTTGTAGTTGAATTTGGTTGGAAATATGATGTATTTGATGCTTGAATGGTACTTGTAGGGAGGACCCTAAATGGGTGGCAAATTGGCCTTGTAAATGGCCTATTATTGCCCACATGAGTAGGGACACGGGCGTGTGTCTTAGTCGTGTTGCTCAATGGCCATTTTGAAATGAGCTTGGACAGACCACATGGTCACACACACGGGCGTGTGCTAGGCCGTGTGGCCAAGTCAGTTTCGAACACAGGCTAGACGCACGGGCGTGTGATTGGCCGTGTGACTCAAGTCAGTAGCCTCCATAATTTTCATACGGCCTGGCACACGAGCGTGTCTTGTGGCCGTGTGGACAAGTCAGTATGTAAGCCCTGTTTTGCCATGGCCTAGACACACGGGCATGTCTAATGCCGTGTGAGGCACCAAGCCTACTCACACGGGCGTGTGACCTATATAACTTTGAAAAAAATGTTTAAGTTTTGAAAAATTTCGTTTGTGCTTAGTTTAGTCTCGACCTATTTCTAAAGCATGTTTAAGGTCTCGTAGACCTATGTTAGGGACTTTGTACTAATGTATGATTTATGATGCTATGATGTTTGTTAAATGAATGTTAAATGTTCTAATTTGTCCGGTAATGCCTTTAACCCTAGTCCGGCGACAGATACGGGTTAGGGGTGTTACAACAAACCTCGTACTCAATTGGGAAAAGTGTTATTTCATGGTACGAGAAGGTATTGTTCTAGGGAATCAGATAATGAGACATGGAATTAAGGTAGAAAAAGCAAAGGAAGATGTTATTGAGACACTCCTACCTCCAACATCTGTAAAGGGTGTTAGGAGCTTTTTGGGCCACGCCAATTTCTATTGAAGATTCATCAAGGACTTCTCCAAAGTTGCTAAACCCTTATACAAATTATTGGAGAAGGACGCGACATTCAAATTTGATGAAGAGTGCTTAAGAACTTTTAAAGATTTGAAGAGTCGACTAGTTTTGGCACCCATAATTGTCACACCAAACTGGGATTTTTCATTTGAATTGATGTGTGATGCAAGTGATTTTGTGATAGGAGCTGTTATGGGCTAGTGAAGGAACAAAGTTTTTCATCCCATCTACTATGCGAGTCAGACTCTGATAGGAGCTCAACTAAATTACATGGTAATAGAAAAAGAGTTACTTGCTATTGTGTTTGCTTTTGACAAGTTTCGATCTTATCTTGTAGGTACCAAGGTGATTGTTTATACGGACCACTCAGCGATTAAGTATTTTCTTACCAAGAAAGATGCTAAGTCGAAACTGATCCGATGGGTACTTCTATTCAAGAGTTCGATTTAGAAATTCAAGATCGAAAGGGAGTAGAAAACCAAGTAGCAGACCACTTGTCCAGATTGGAGCCGCAAGAAGGGAATTCTCCACTTATACCAATTCAGGAGACATTTCTAGATGAACACATACTGAAGGTAAATCATGTCCATAATACCCCTTGGTTTGCTGATATTGCTAACTATTTAGCTTGTGGTTTAATGCCGATTGATAAAACATATCATCAAAAGAAAAAGTTTCTTCACAATGTGAAGTACTATTTCTGGGAAGAACCATATTTGTTTAAAAAGTGTGCTGATCAAATGACCAGAAGATGTGTGGTAGAACATGAAGTACATAAGATTTTATACCACTGTCACTCAGCTCTAAGTGGGGTACACTTTGGAGGTACACGTATTGCGGCCAAAGTATTGCAAGCTGAATTCTTTTGGCCAACACTATTTAAAGATGCATATGCTTATGTAAAGAGTTGTGATTGATGTCAAAGGGTCAGAAATGTCACCAACAGAAATGAGATGCCTCAAACAAACATCATTGAGGTAGAATTGTTCGATGTTTGGGGTATTGACTTTCTCGGTCCTTTCCCTCCATCTTTTGGTCACAAGTACATCTTGGTAGCTGTAGACTATGTGTCTATGTGGATTGAGGCTGAAGCATATCCGACAAACGATGCTAAGGTTTTGATGAAGTTTTTGTAGAAGCATGTGTTCACAAGGTTTGGAACCCCACGAGCCATCATTAGTGATGAAGGGTCCCATTTTGTGAACAAGTGGTTGAAATGGTTACTTGACAAACATGGAGTGAAGCACAAGGTTGCCACAACTTACCATCCGCATACGAATGGGCAAGCTAAACTGGCAAACAAAGAGATCAAAGGCATACTTGAAAAGGTAGTTTGCCCAAATCGATGAGATTGGTCCAAAAGACTAGATGATGCTTTATGGGCTTATAGGATAGCATACAAGACACCTTTAGGGATTTCACCCTATAGGTTGGTCTTTGGGAAAGCCTGTCATCTGCCTTTGGAGTTAGAGCACAAAGCTTACTGGGCTCTCCAATTACTCAACTTGGATCTTAAAATTTCTAAAGAGAAACGGATGCTTCAACTTAACGAGTTAGAAGAATTCTGAATGTCTTCATACGAGAATGCCAAGTTACCTAAGGAGAGACTCAAGAAATGGCATGACAAGCACATTCGAGTTCGAGAATTTGAGAAGGTCAGTAAGTCTAGTTATTCAATTCCAGATTAAGGTTTTTTCTAGGTAAGTTAAAATCACATTGGTCTGGTCCATTTATAATTCATCGAGTCTATCCATACGGAGTTGTTGAACTTCAAGGTAAGGGAGGTAATTTTTGAGTTAACACTCAACGCTTGCAACATTACTAGGGAGATAAAATTGAATGGGATCAAATCTCGTTCATTTTATCAAATGATTAAATTTTCTTGTTTTCTTTTTAAATAAATGATTTAGGATGTATTTTCAAGATTAGTATGTTTAAATAAATTCTGTCTAGGAGATTGGAACTTAAGCGGGACTGCTTCTGACCCCTCCAATCTTTCCTGGGAATTGATTTTGACATAATTTTTCGAGAAATTATTCACTAAATGGAAAATTAAATTTTTAAATTTTCAAATCAAAGGGTCAATTTTGATCCAAGTTTTAAAATTGCAACTAATTTCAAATTTTTATTAAGTCTAGGGGCTTAATTGAACTATTTTTAAAATTTTGTTGCTCTTTTCGTAAATAATAAAAATTAGGTGCCTCTTTTGTAAATATTTTCAAAAGGCATCTAGAATAAATTTTTTTAAATTTATAAAAATATATATATATGATAATCTTTAATATATAATTATATATATTATAATATATATTAATTATTATCAACTTTGCATAAAATTAGGATTAGTATCATATTTTATTTAATAAGCATTTGTTTTAATAAATTAATAGAAATTAATAATTTAATATGTATTTTAACGATTTATTAATTGTTATTAACTTTGAGTAGAATTAGAAATAGATTTTTTTAATTATTAAAATTTTTTTAAAATCCACCCATCTATGCTTATTTTTTTTCATTCATACATCATTCCTTCCAAACACCAAAATCCCTAAGTGCCGCAGCCTCCTAGCCAACTCTACCTAGCTACCTAGCAGCCATTCGGCCAACAGCCCAGCTCCATCGCACGGCTCATGCCCACCATGCGCATGCCTGCCTCATCGCGCGTTGTACTACGTGCCTTGTGCTGCTCCAGCTCCAGCTGCCCAGGCCTTCATCCTGCACCTGCACCCAGCTTCCGCGCGCGCTCACGCCAGACTTGCTCGATGAGGATCTGCACGCTGCTTGCACATCCAACCTAGCCTGCCCGTGTTGCTGCTTGTATCCAACCCCTGCTGCGCGCTACTGCCTCGCACACCCGGACGACACACCGACCTTGCACCAAACCAACCCCTTTAGCCAAAAACCCTCCAACTTCTTTTAATTTTCCATCTTTTGATTCATAATTATTTTCTTAAGTTCCTAATTTTTACAAAAAAGGTGGTAAGACCAAGTTTTCTCCTAAATTATAATTTTATTAAATTATTTAATTTTTCAATTTATTGAATTATTAGTAATTTTTATTAATTAAATTTTTGAGAAAATAATTTTTCCCATCTTATGTTCAGGTTAATCATGCCTCGCAAGAGAACTCGTGCCTCCGCCTAAATTGACGAATCACAAAACAAGTTCCACTGTGAAGAAGCCAAAGCAAGATACAAAAGTATCTTCAAGAATCAACAGATGCATCCAGAGAAAGGCTTCACATTGAAAGAAAGCAACTATATTGATTTTATGGTGCGTATTCGTCAGGTTGTTGAAACTTTCAATTGGGAGTTGTTCTGTGAGAAGAGACCTAGTGTGGATGAAGAGTTAGTGCGTGAATTCTATGCGAATTTAACCTCAAGTGAGTTGACGGATGTTCCAATTCACGGAATCAAGGTACCAATAACTTTAAATGCTATTAATGAGTTCTTTGAATTACTTGATTTCCAAAACGATGAATATTCTTCCTTAATGAGCAATATCGAGCCTGAAAATTTGCAAGAAATACTAGAGGAACTTATAGTTCTAGGTTCTAAGTGGACTATGTCAAAGCAAGGAATCCACACTTGTAGAAGAGAATATTTGACACCACTTGCAAAAGTATGGTTCTATTTTATCCCTTTCAGCCTTATGCCTAGTTCGCATGGGACTACAATCTCATTAGAGCGAGTGGTCTTATTATACTCGATTTTAACTAGAAAACCATTGATGTGGGAAAAATCATCCTGAGAGAAATACGGAATTGTGCTGTTAGATGTTTTGGCCCAGCTTACTTCCCTTTTACAATAACAATTTTGTGCTTGAAAGCTAAAATTCTTGCAAATGTAAAGAAGACAAGATATATCCAAGGCACAATCATAGATTGGGACCTTTATTGAATAGCTGGAGACTCTGTTCTAAAGCAACGATTTGAAGAAAGTGAGGATCCCGAAGAATAAGAAGAAGAAGAAGATCTCACAGAGATCGAGCCAGTGCAATCGACTAAAGTCCCTGATAAGGTGGAACCAATGGAACCAGAAGCTGAACCTGATGTCAAGACTTCAATGTTCAAAGCTCAACCGTCTCGCCTAGATATTCGAGATGAACTGTCAAAGTTGATGGACATAATGCAACATTTGCAGTGGCAGCAACAAGCTTACTGGAGATACTCAAAAATAAGAGATGACTCGATGAGAAGTGCTCTTATGAAAATTTACAATGACCCATTTATTTTTGTGCCTGAGTTTCCAAATTACATATTTGAACCATAAAGCCCATTATCGAAGAAGGAGCAAAGCGATTCATGCAAAGACAATAATGATGGAGCAAAAGATAAGATGAATTTGAAAGGATCTGCAAATAAATAAAAGGGGGATCTCAACTTTATTTTATTTATGTTCTTAGGTTATTTTAGGATTAAGTTAATTAGGAATTTTTATTCTCGCATAATAAAACAAGAGATGGAAATCATTAATAAAATTGAACAAGTCGCGAAGTATAAAGTGTGGCAATAGATATATACATGTATAGGATTGGATTTAGAAAGAGCTTGGTACTTAAGTAGTCAAATTGACTCACCTCCCCTTTTCTAGAATCCCACCTGGTGTATAGTATCTATTCACTTTAAATAATGAAGACGGTGTATAGTATCTATTCACTTTAAATAATGAAGACATTGTTCATTTTAAGTAGGGGGACCGAAAAATTTAAATTATTTCCACTCATAATAAATAGTTCTTTTAATTATGATTAGGATATATTTTGTTCAATAAATTGAAATTTTGTTAAGTATGCTAAACTCCAGTATAAATAAAGTTCTATTATTTCAATAAATTGCTATGTTAGCTTAATAATGATATAAATGTATTTTTAATAAAGCATGCAAATCATACCATAAAATTTTAGTTCCTTAGGAAAGTTAGACGTGCATGAAAGTTTAAGTCTTTAGAATTGACTTAGAAGTTTCTTGAGGCGAAATCCTAAGAAGCATGGAATGTTAAAAATGATTTAGGCAACTTTTGTTGGGATCGTTTGAGCCTTTCAAGCCAACCATAATGAAATTTTATCCCTTGAAACCCAACTTTGAGACTATATGACCTAATTTTATTTAAACCATTGCAATATTTAACCATCACTTTTCTTTTAATTATCTTTAAATTGTCTCGAACACTAGACTCAATACTATTCAGTGTATCCTTCGAAAATAAGTTTGGGGGAGTTGAAAGAAGTATCAAATGCTCTAAAAATTGTAGTACATACAGTAAAATGCTCATGTTAAAAGAAAAAGAGCACGTGTACTTGAAAGAAAATAGATGTACAAAAGAGCATGTGAAAGCAAAGTAAGTTGTGCATTGAGGGAAATTATTCCAAAGGTCTGATTGATGCTGAGTCTAAGGTTTTAAGCCTAAATTTATCTACCTTTTACATACCCCTAGCCTAGCCACGTCACAACCTTTTTAAAGACCTATTGATTCAAGTTTTCTATGCTACCTGCATTAGTGGAGAGAAATTGCTATGTTCAACATATGAAGGCATAAGTTAAACTTAATGATTGTAGCTTAATCTTGAATAAAGAAATAAAATCAAATTGGTAAGGGTTAACATGTCTTTGTTAAGGAAGCATTTAGTCTAATTTTTCTATCATAATAGTTGTTGAGATTAATTTGAATGATATGTATACTTAAGAAGCATAACTATCAAATTTCTTTTTTTTTTTAGCATAAGTATATTAAATTCATAATTCTGGGAAGAATGCCGTTATGAAGGAGATATTCAAAGGTGTTTCTGAGAAATTCTTTTCAAATTTGTGTAGTACTCGGGACGGGCAATGAATTAAGTTTGGGGGTGTGGAAACACAAAAGTATACACTTTTTCATGTCTTTTTTAACTTAAATTCATGTAGTTTTGATAAAATTCTTACCGTAAAATAATTTATTTTTATAAAATAATTAAAATTGCACTTAAATTATGAAAATGTTGAATTTTAATTAATTTTATAATTAATTTTGATCATTTTTCGACAGGTTTACACAAAGGGCAAAAAAAATGACTCGGTAGACACTGCTAAAAGTTCAAAACCGAGAATCAATTTGAAGTATCAAGGCGAATTAATTTTCAGCCTAAGTCAGTTCAATTATGTGTATTAATTAATTATATAATTAATTTTAATTTTTATCCAATTTAATTTGGATTAAATAAATTATTATTAATTAATTATGAAAAAGTGGTCCAATTGAGCCGAACTGAGTGGACCGAACTGACCAAGAACTCGACAACCCAAAATCGTCCATATGCTGACCCAAATCAGCTTATTGGATGATTATTTAGCTTGCAAAGAGGCCCTTGAAGACTTGTTCAAGTTGCAAACAAACCCCTCCACAATTGGTGGCTTTATAGATTTTCCCCAAGCCTAAATTAGTAATGTTGAAACTATCAACCTTGCCTCATGTGTGGCCGGCCAAGGGAGGGCTCTTTGGATGATAATTTTTAGCTGTTTTTAGCAACCCTCTTCAGCTAGAAAAACCCCCTTAGGCTGGTCATTTGAAACACATCTCAAGCATTCACATCTTTTCTCTCTTTTCTCCACTTTCTCTCTTCTTTTCCATTCCAAATTCCCTTGCTCTCTTGCCGATTTATCCTCTTGGATAAGGGGCATTCATCAGCGATTTGGAGTAGCAATTAAGTGTTCATAGTAGCCTTGGTCAACGAGGACAATAGAGAACGAAGAACGAAGCAAACTACTCAAGCCACGAAAAAACACCGGATTTTATTCTTGTTCCCTATCTCTTTAATTTTTGTTGTTGCTATGATGAACATATCTATGGATATTTATGTTGTTGGAATAGTTAATTCAATAAATTTAGCTTGAATTTAATTTCTGTTAGGTTGATTGCATTTCATTTCTAAAATTGTTAAAATTGTGTTTATGTTGTTATAAGCCTCGGTAAGATGCTTGATTATGTAAAATCATGACTAAGTTATTCTTGCATTACAATTGTGATTTAGCTAATGAATTAATTATTTAAATAGATTGAAATTGTAATTAATGGACATAGTACTTAATCAGTGCATGTTTAATCATTTAAGTTAGCTGAGGGTTAAATTAGCAACGGTATCTGACGATACATTTGCCTTGCATAACTTGCAAGATTATTGTGATTAAACTATTTCAAGGTAGGGACACCTTGTTACCTCATGTAGTCTTTTATGTGCTTATTAGATTTAATTAATCGTTTGAATTGACATATGGATAGGTAACACCCCAAACCTGGCCCAGACGTTATGGCCGAATCTGGTGTGTCACATTGAAGTGTTTTAGCGAAAACCGTGTTTTCATTAAAAACCCTTCTTAAAATAAAAGAAACCTTAATTAACTTAAAAAACACACCTTTCAGTTGCAAAACCTTGTTGAAACATTTTATTTAAGAAAACTTATCATTTAAAAATTTAATTGCGGAAACGTAGAAAACATACTATAATTTAGAAAACCCATGTTCAACTTCTTGTAATTACAATGAAAATAATAGTAATTCAAGTAATAATAACACAATGAAAACCTTATTACAATCTGGTCTGGATCATACTTAAAAAGAAGTAAAAACTTAAATGCTTGAAAAAAAAACCAAGTCCAAATCATCTTGCTTGCTGGCCACCCAGAGTCCTTCCAAACATCGAATCTTCTACTGAGCATCACCTGAAAATAAAATAAAAGAGGGGGTGAGTTTTTGCAAACTTAGTGTGTATAACCGTCGATCAAAAACAAGCATTCAGAAAAAACATCATTCATCAATCATGCAATGCAATCCCATCCAAATTATCCATCCGCTACAAACTGGCTCCGTCCCCCGTCACACCATGTGGGGATATAAATATCGACCCACCCAACCCACACACCATGGTAGCCCAGTTGCGAAACTACCTTCATTTACATATTGTGCTTTAAAAGCCGTCGGTGGATCCACGATTGTCAAGCGACCATGTGATCCTCATATGCTTCCTCCGTTCCATAATTCCCAACCCATATGCAACTTAAGCAGAATATCATATGTATGCATGTCGCATCCACAAAACATACATTCAACACCTAGGGGTATTTTGGTCATTTTCTCCCTTAGAGGCATTTCGGTAATTTTTCCTTAATTACGATTTTCACTTATCTTGGCCCGTTAACAAGTCCCATGGGCTAAGATGAACGAATACTAGCACCAGGTAGGATTCCAGAGAAGAGGAGGTGGGTCATTAAGATCGCTTAAGTACCAAGCTCTCCTTAGATCCAATCCTAGACATGCATATACCCGTTGCCACACCTTAACCCTTTGACTTGTCCATGGTCACAAATAATTAATTAAGTCTTATTTGGATATCATATACTAGGTCCAAAACCCCTTACAAAGCCCATACAAATTCACATACTTGTATCTGGCCCATGAAGCCCAATCATATTCATATAGCCCATTAGGCCCAAATCACATTTATATGGCCTGCTAGGCCCAGTCACATTCATATTCATGGTCACATACAAACTTTCTATCACATAGCATAAATACTCAGTTTTTGCCTATTATGGGCCCAACAGCCCATTGGGCCCATTTAGCCCATTCTGATCCATATGGCCAAATCACAGCCCAAGTCTACGGAATCGCCCGTGGGCCTTAGGCAGCCTATCGGTTTCCCTCTTATGAGTGTTCGCGCACTTGCAAGACTACCGTAGCCAAACTTTCAGCTTTTCGACATTTCAGCTTTTCGGCTTTTTAACTTTTGCCAATTCATTATGTGTGTGCAGTGTATGTACACACCTGGTAAGCAAGCGTGATGCGATCTCCTTAGCCCAAACCTACAATCGATATCACCCTTCAATTAATTGTATGCTTAATACTTATTTACTCAAAAATCGAAACCTCACATTAACCTTACCTTGAGCCCAATCCTTAATCACTTTTTCCTTGATCACATATTTCTTAGATCTGCATAAATACTAACTATTAAAACTCAAATAATAGGTGGCTCGTATCCAACACAAGTCTCCTTACCATAACAATGACCATTCGACCACCTTAGCCAATGGGAGAAGAATACTTACCAAAACCGCAACACCTTAAGAAGCAATTCGGTAGAGAGCTAAAAACAAGATCCGATACTAATTCCCTACCAAAGTTGATTAGAAAGTGTGAGGGACAATAATCGATACTAAACAAAGAAAACCGATTGGAAGAGTAATACTTACACTAGATTCGGTCAAAAAGTATTCGACCTTTAGAAGATTCAGTTTTTCGGCTTTTTAACTAAGTATGGTGAATAAGGTTTATTTGGTACAAATTAAAGAAGAAGAGTAGTAGAAGAAATCAGCAAAGAATATTTTGTAGAGGAGAATAGAAATCGGTAGAAAGAAAAGAAAGTAAAACAGAGGGTTTTCAGCTTTTTGGATCTTGAAGAGAAAAGGGTTTCTTGCGCAAAGTGAAAGGAAATTCCTCATTAACTTTTCAACCCTCCCATTCGGCACCTATTTATAGCCCTATAGCCGAATTCTTCAAGCCCAAGTTCCCAATTCAGCTCCACTTCCTCCTCACTTCTCATCTCCTCGTTTTTCTCCCTAATAACCCCTTGATCCTTTCCTTAACTTTCTCTTTTGAACACTTCCCTTGGAGTCCATCTTCACGCCACTTCCATCCTTCTAGAAGGCCAAAATTAAATTCTAAAAGTACTAAGCTAGGATTCGAACCTTGGACCCCTTTGCTAGCTACTAACGCCACCTCATTGCACCTTATGTGGCGTCACTTAGCCACTCCACCACAAGCTCTTTTTGGGTCCAATTGTTTCTTCATTTATTCAAAAGCCCAACTACTAGCCAACCTTGATTCTTTTAATAATTAAATTATAATTTCTTCTACCCCTTAATTCGAACTCAACCTTAGCTAAGACCTACTAAAATTATTACTTGGATAAGAATATTAAACACAATTTTCATCAAAATCGAAAATAAAGAAAATTTGAGATTTCGGGATTTTTGGATTTCGGGATTTTTGGGGCTTTACAATTCTACCCCCTAAAAGAAATTTCGTCCTCGAAATTTACCTTGTTTAAACTGTTGAGGATATTGATGTCGCATCACTTAAGTTACACCACTACGCTTCTGCTGCACACTCTATTTCTAATTTTAAAATAGATAGATCGCCAACTATGGATAAAGTACGTACCAGTATTCGCTTCTGGAGCATCTTCGTCTTCTTGACGACGAGTAGCATAAACCAAAGCTGGCTGCCTCGCCTCAACATGGCCTGCATTTCTGCCTAGTACTCCAAGCCCACGTCCATTGCCGTCACCACCCCTGGCCTACTCACGGCCCCTTGGCGGCAGCTGACCACTCTTTGGTAACTAAGCACCAGCTTGGCCCACTACTGGCACTTGACCTAGCATTCGGGGGCAATCTTTAATCCTATGCTCCATAGACCCACAAGCTAAACAAGCTCTCATCCTCTTCCAACACTCGCCTCTATGGCTTCTCCCACAATCAGCACAAGGTGGCACCCCTGGATTAATAGCAGGGAGCCTTATTCTAACTGTCCCATCAACTCTGGCCCTATCCCTAGGCCTCTGATCGACACCAGGAGTCTCAGCCTCCCTCTTATTCTTACCCCTTTCTTTCTCTCGGTTTAGGCACTCAGTGCATTTTACCTTATCCGCTATCTTTACTTTCTCCACCAATTTCGAGAAAACTCGTTCCCTTTGTGGAGCTATCAGCACCCTAAGGCTATCTCTAAGTCCATCCTCAAACCTAACGCAACGCTCATACTATGTTGCCACCATTACCGTTGCATACCTACTAAGGCGTAGAAACTCCGCCTCATACTTTGCCACCAATTTATTGCCTTGGGTCAAGTTCAGGAACTCCTTCCTCCTAGCATTCACATAGCTTGCGCCCACATACTTCCCTTGGAATGTAGCTTTGAAAAACTCCCAGGTGACCCGCTCCAGTTGGGTGCCCCCTTTCACTGTTAGCCACCACTGGTAGGCTTCCTCCCTAAGCAATGACACCGCCCCTTTCAACTTTTGCTCAGGTGAGCAGTCCAAATGCTCCATTATTCTTTCAGTGGCCTCCAACCAATATTCTGCCACATTAGGAGTCACGCCAGCCACGCTCTTAAAGATCTCAGCCCCGTTCGATCGAAGTCTTTCTAAAATGGACCCCCGATTTCCGTTGCCATTATTGGGCCCAGCGACCCTTTCCAGAATCCTCAATATTGCCTACGACAATACATCTTCTCCTGCGGCCCGATAAATATTGTCTATTCCCAGCCACAGGTGAGGCCAGAGCCTCTTCTACTCCAACATCGGGCATATGGCCCGATGCCGACGATTCATCCCTAACACTTCTGCGCCTCGGCCACGGCCTCTTGCACCTCTTCTAGCACTGATTATCGATTCGCGTATTATCTGAAATAGAAATTTTATGAAGTTTTAGTTAGTTTAATAATTACACCGATGTTTTATGAAAATATATAAAGAGAAGATCGTTTTCAAAAATCCTCTACAGTTTCTAGGTCCTACGGGCTTTAGTTTAATTCTAACTATCATCTAAAGTAGCCCTCTAACTATCTACTGCATAACAATTTAAACAAACTTAAATAAAAGTACTTTCTTGGTTCGATGTCAGAAACTCGGTGTGCCACTCAGCAAGATTTCTCTTTTTCCAATGCATCGCGATCCAAAATATATATATATATTTTTTAAAATCCAAATAATAAGTAGAAAAGGAAACCAAATAATAATAAGGCCCAATTCACAACCCAAGTTTTGCAACCTGAGCTCTAATACCACTAAATATAACACCCTAAACCTAGCCAAGACGTTATGGCCGAATCTGGTATGTCACATTGAAGTGTTTTAGTGAAAACCGTGTTTTCATTGAAAACCCTTCTTAAAATAAAAGAAACCTTAATTAACTTAAAAAAACACACCTTTCAATTGAAAAACCTTCTTGAAACATTTGATTTAAGTAAACTTATCATTTAAAAATTAAATTGCGGAAACGTAGAAAACATACTTTAATTTAGAAAACCCATGTTTAACTTCTTGTAATTACATTGAAAATAATAGTAATTCAAGTAATAATAACACAATGAAAACCTTATTACAATCTGGTCTGGATCATACTTTAAAAGAAGTAAAAACTTAAATGCTTGAAAAAAAAACCAAGTCCGAATAATCTTGCTAGCTAGCCACCCAGAGTCCTTCCAAACATCGAACCTTCTACTGAGCTTCACCCGAAAATAAAATAAAAGAGGGGGTGAGTTCTCGCAAACTCAGTGTGTACAACCCTCGATAAAAAACAAGCATTAAAAAAAAACATCATTCATCAATCATGCAATGCAATCCCATCCAAATTATCCATCCGCTACACACCGGCTTCGTCCCCCGTCACACCATGTGGGGATATAAATATCGACCCACCCAACCCACACACCATGGTAGCCCGGTTGCGGAACTACCTTCATTTACATATTGAGCTTTAAAAGTCGTCGGTGATCCACGATTGTCAAGCAACCATGCAATCCTCATATACTTCCTCTGTTCCATAATTCCCAACCTATATGCAACCTAAGCAGAATATCATATGTATGCATGTCGCATCCACAAAACTTACATTCAACACCTAGGGGAATTTTGGTCATTTTCGCCCTTAGGGGCATTTCAGTAATTTTCTCTTAATAACGGTTTTCACTTATCTTGGCCCGTTAACAAGTCCCGTGAGCTAAGATGAACAAATACTATGCTTTGGTTAGAGAAGCCGAAGAGAAAGGGAAAGTAATCCGTCATTTTCTGAAAGCTACTTCAGATTGACAAAAGTCATATGCGAATTTGAAAAGAAAAGAGATCGAGTTTCAAGTTGGGGATAAAGTGTTTCTAAAGGTGTCACCTTGGAAAAAGATTTTGAGATTTAGCCGAAAAGGCAAGTTGAGTTAGTGTTTTATTAGGCCGCATGAAGTTATTACCAGAGAAGAGGAGGTGGGTCATTAAGATTGCTTAAGTACCAAGCTCTCCCTAGATCTAATCCTAGACATGTATATACCCGTTGCCACACCTTAACCCTTTGACTTGTCCACGGTCGCAAATAATTAATTAAGTCTTATTTGGATATCATATACTAGGCCCAAAACCCCTTACAAAGCCCAAACAAATTCACATACCCATATCTGGCCCATGAAGCCCAATCATATTCATATGGCCCATTAGGCCCAAATCACCTGTATATGGCCCATTAGGCCCAAATCACATTTATATGGCCCGTTAGGCCCAGTCAAATTAATATTCATGCTCACATACAAACATTCTATCACATAGCATCAATACTCAGTTTTTGCCTATTATAGGCCCAACAACCCCTTTGGCCAATTGAGCCCATTCCGGCCCATATGGCCAAATCACAACCCAAGTCCACGAAATCACCCGTGGGCCTCAGGCAACCTATTGGTTTCCCTCTTACGAGTGTTTGTGCACTCGCAAGACTACCGTAGCCAAACTTTCGGCTTTTCGGCATTTCGGGATTTTAGCTTTTCAGCTTTTGCCGATTCATTGAGTGTGTGCAGTGTATGTACACACCTAGTAAGCAAGCGTGATGCGATCTCCTTAGCCCAAACCTACAATCGATATCACACTTCAAGTAATCGCATGCTTAATACTTATTTACTCAAAAATCGAAACCTCACCTTAACCTTACCTTGAGCCCAATCCTTAATCACTTTTTCCTTGATCACATATTTCCTAGATCTACAAAAATCTTAACTATTAAAACCCGAATAATAGGTGGCTCGTATCCAACACAAGTCTCCTTACCATAACTATGACCATTCGGCCACCTTAGCCAATGGGAGAAGAATACTTATCAAAACCGCAACACCTTAAGGAGCAATTCGACAGAGAGCTAAAACCAAGATCCGATGCTAATTCCCTACCAAATTTGATTAGAAAGTGTGAAGGACAATGATCGATACTAAATAAAGAAAATCGATTGGAAGAGCAATACTTACACTAGATTCGGTAAAAAAGTATTCAGCCCTTAGAAGATTCAATTTTTTGGCTTTTCAACTAAGTGTGGTGAATAAGGTTTATTTGGTACAGATTAAAGAAGAAGAGTAGTAGAAGAAATCGGTAAAGAAGATTGTATAGAGGAGAATAGAAATTGGTAGAAATAAAAGAAAGTAAAACAAAATGTTTTCGGCTTTTTGGATCTTGAAGAGAAAAGGGGTTTTCGTACAAAGTGACAGGAAATTCGTCATTAACTTTTCAGCCCTCCGATTCGGCACCTATTTATAGCCCTATAGCAGAATTCTTCAAGCCCAAGTTCCCAATTTAGCTCCACTTACTCCTCACTTCTCATCTCCTCATTTTTCTCCCTGATAACCCCTTGATCCTTTCCTTAATTTTCTCTTTTGAACACTCCCCTTGGAGTCTATCTTCACGCCACTTCCATCTTTCTAGAAGGCCAAAATTAAATTATAAAAATAATAAGCTAGGATTAGAACCTTGGACCCCCTTGCTAGCTACTAACGCCACCTCACTACACTTTATGTGACGTCACTTAGCCACTCCGCCACAGGCTCTTTTTGGGTCCAATTGTTTTTTCATTTATTCAAAAGTCGAACTACTAGCCAACCCTGATTCTTTTAATAATTAAGTTATAATTTCTTCTACCCCTTAATTCGAACTCAACCTTAGCTAAGACCTACTAAAATTATTACTTGGATAAGAATATTAAACACAATTTTCATCAAAATCGAAAATAAAGAAAATTTGGGATTTCGGGATTTTGGGGGCGTTACAGGATATGTACAAGAGATTATTTCAATTTAATATATATGTATGTGCAATAACATATTTGCCTATTAAGATTTCTTTAATCGGTTGAATTGACATAGGGATATAGTTAAGAGATGAATGGATTTTGGTTGGTGTAGCAAATTACTGAGTTGCCGTGAATTTATTTGTAACAATATAAACATCAGTTTAATAATTCTATGTTAAGAAATGTAATTAATCTAACACAATTATGTCATCTTGATTAAAATCATATTTTGAAACTGTGCATTTGAGATTTATTTATTTATGTAGTTTAAAATCTTAGTTTTTAATCACCCTCTTCAAACAAAATATTTTTCTTCACCAAAGTGTTTTAAATAGCATTCATAAACAATTCTTTTCACAGTCCCTATGGGTACGATAACTCGACATTTACTTGTCACTTTATTACTTGTTGTGGTTGTGTACACTTGCATATTTCTGTCATTCCATGGGGACATGGGCGTGTCTCAAAACCACACGAGCGTGTGACCCCGCTTTCTAGAAAAAAAAATTCTAAGGTGTGTAAAATTTTTCTAAGTGCTCAGTTTAGTCACGAACCATTTCCAAAGCATGTTTTGGGCCTCGTAGGCTAGTATTATGGACTTTATGATTGAATACAAGTGGTTTTAATTTGGATGCAAATTGTATGTTTGCTTGTGATGTGATTCCAGAAATGCCTTGTATCCTGTTTCGACATTGAATACGGATAAATAGAGTTACAAAAAAAAGATGGAAGTACCACATTACCTTCTAAAGAGGAAATCCGAAGGAAAGCACCTCCCAAAAGGTGGAGCCTATGGTGAAACCCTAATGGTGATGTTTCTCACCCAATGTATTGCCACATTGTAGCTCTACATTGACAAGTTTTCAGAGTAATAAAGATGGGATGTCCTGCAATGGTCGATGAACCCTTAAACCATATTTCAGCATGGGGAAGAGGAAGAAGGAGAGAAATAAGGAGATGATGATGAAGTGGGAGAGCATATGCACGATGACTTCAAAGAGCCGTTTGTTCCCAAACGTCTTTCAACCAAGGGGGTAGCCTTTTGCAACCTAAGTGAAACTAGTCACATCGTCATTTGACCAATAGAGTATACAAAAAGCTTGTGAGAAGAAATGAAAAGGGAAAGATATGCGCTGAGCTGGAGTCCAACTTTGACTCTGATGAAAATTGAAGTTAGATTTCTTTGCATTTTATTTTTGCGAAATGTAACATAAAAATACAGAACTACGTTTGAAATTGGATATTATTTTTGTTTTTTTTATTTTTATTTTATTATTATCTTCATATTGTGTTTGTTTGCTATTTTTGTTTTTCTATGTAGGCCACCCGTTCAAAGATTGCACAACATTTTTGAGCTTCAATAAGGAGGTAGATGACCTTGACTTGCCCTCACACACGCTTATGATAACTAGGTAGGTCCTTAAACCTCCTAATTTTATTAAGAAACACATTGGGGACAATGTGTAATTTAACTATGGGGGCATAGAAAAAAATATTTTTGTTATTAATTTGTAACACCCTTTTTCCCGACCTGATCGACAGGTCCGAGTTCAGAATGTTACGAATAAACCGAATTAATTAATCGTATATCTGAGCTTCATTCTTACACAATTTATTAGATCTTGTTCTTATACAACTTTATTTTCAATTATTTAGCAACCAAGCACATTCTATAAATGAACATTAATAAGACTTCTTGTTAATCAGGTAACCTAATAAGTAGAACAAAGTTCTTATAATAATTTCGAATCACTGAATATATAAATCATATAAATTCTAACCATGAATTCTACTTGACTACACATATTCTAACCATGAGGTGAAGCCTCGAAGGGCTCCCCTTTATAAGCATGATACAACAAAGCTAACTTCCACTAGGGTTCTGCATGGTCTGGCTTGGTCCTTTACCACAGACTCCCATATTAGCCTAATCCTATAGTCAAGACAAAATCTGCTCATAAGTTCAAATGAACTTAGTGAGAATCCATACATTAATACTTCTAAAGAACACTTGAAAATTCAAATATAAAGAATTTATAATATGTTAGACTCCCTAAGTTCACTAGAAGATTTTCGCAAATAAGGTGGCGTAGGCGATGCTTACACATTCATTTTGAACCAACACCTTGGCAGATAACCGTGGCAATTTTGAATGCAATTGTACACTTTTTAACAACCACTTTTCAGGATATGACTTCATCAAGCTTCATCTCCAACTAATTTTCTTCCTTGCTGGCTTGACTCATTAGAAAGATAGCCATACAAACTGGTACTTAGGATTCCAACTAGATTTGGCGTGCTTACAAATGATTTACTAATATGGTGAACTCTTACCTGGTTTCCTTCATTTGATCATCTTTGGATGACTTTGTACCTAAGATAGTCCTTAACAGAATTTCCATCCATATGATAGTCCTTGCGGACATTCCCGTTATTTAGGTAGCCTTTGGCAAACTTTCCACATAGGGCAGACCTTGGCAGACTTGTCATATGAGATAGTCCTTGACGAACTTTCCACTTTTCTAGCGACCTCTTTACTAAAGTTTTCAAATTCAATGAACCGTTACGTACTCTCCACGCATGATGATTCCGTATCAACTCTGGCAGATGCTTTTTCACAAGCATCTTCAAAAGAAATACCACTTCCTTCTACATATGCCATGTCTAAGATGCTCTTATTAATTTCTCTACTTTTTCATTTTAGCAGACTCTTCTGTTTAGCACGCTTATTCACACTTTCAACATATCCTAATCATTTTGTCAACTTACTCGCTGTGTGAGTCATATATACATTTCCCTTTTATGCCCTAATAGGCTTCTTATTTGCCAACCTGGTTAACTCCATCCTTGTCATGTGTTATACATGTTCGCCACTGGATCACATTATGGCTTAACTATGGACTTTTGATTACGAAAAATTGATAAACCCCTTTCGAGGTGTCACCCTAAAGGAATTGTATACTGTTTACAAGCTGTCGCCCTAAAGTACTTATTTACCATTTACATCGTGTCAACCCAAAGGAGTAGTCGATTACCATCGTCATGGTGTTTCTCCATAGAGTCGATAGACTATCGTCACAGTGTCGCTCTAGCAAGCAACTAGGTAAGCATTACACAATGCTGCTAGACTTGCTTGAATTCCATAACAATTCGCCTATCCCCCCATCACACCGATTTTCCTATCCTCATCTACTCTGTCAAGGTAATTCTCTTCGTCCTCCGCGTATTAAAAACATGCATAACATTCCAAATACTAACACATTAAGGAGTACACCACATTTTATCACGTCAATACACCAACACAATGTACATTCAGAAGACATACTAGCAATCATTCGTTTATGTCTACAGCCTTATGCATGTATAATTTTCTTAATCATTGTAATCATATACAACCATTGATTTTAGACTAAAATCAAAACATATCAGCAGCACAATAACAAATAACACCCAAAGGGGAGTACAAAAACATAGATGAACTCCTTCATCCTCTTTAGCATAGCTTTTCCAAATGTCAGTCTTGGAAACTAAGTACGACAACCATATATCGGTTAAGCCAAAGGAATTCAAACTTTAAAATCTAGAACCCATGATACATTAACGTATTAGGAATCATTACTCTCACTCTTCCTTTAATCCACAGGTATAGAAAGTTAGAAAGCTTACCAATTTTTCAAATTCTCTACTTCCATACTTCAAATCTCACGATCATAACTGCATGCAGAATTGTGCTTAACTTCCTTTTCTTCGGAGTAATCGAAGAAGACGATGCAAATGAGAAGGAAATTCTAAATAGAATTGAACCGAATTCTTTTAGTAGGAACATCTCTTCTCACCTAAATATATAACTCTTTTTACACGATCTTCAGATCTTAATTAGCCATCCATAAACAATCATTGTGTTTCCGAATTTGGAACCATTCGATTCTATCTAGCCAAATAAGAATTAAAACTCAGCTAATTGCCCATTAGCAAGAAAGTTTCCAAAATTTCCAGTATAGTTCACCAACTTACTATCTAATTTAATCAACTCCGAACATTCCTATAAATTTAGGACCTTAAAGAAATCCAAGTGTGACAACTCCCCCACCTATAAAGAAAATTTCATCCTTGAAATTTCTTCTTGTGGTCATATATATAAGCAAACCCCCGAATAATTATCCCTTCCTTGGATAACTCCCTTCATAACTTAGAGGTAAGCATTTCTAGTTTTCTCTAATGCTTTAGCACTGATCACTTGTTCACAGATTTACCCTGAAGCCATTTAGCTTGAATGGAGGGTTTGTTTTCACTTCATACTAAGTGGGTAGTTGCACAAAGATAACTTTATTGTTATCCTAGTGTAACCCTTCGCTTTCAACTTGAACCAGAGTCCTTTAACACGATTCTACTTGACAGATTCTGTATTAACAAATAATCGAATGAGCCGGTACTTGGTAGACAGTTAACTCTAGTGGATATTTCCCTTTTTCTATTATCGAGTGGTTTAAAAGAATCCCTCCCTATAGCCAACAAGTTTCAGTTGCAGATTTGACGATTAGAATAGTTTATTTTAGAATTTGAACCCAAGCTTCCCTTGGATGTTGGCCACTTAAACCAAGATGCATAAAAAAGAAACCTTTTTATCTGAAATTATTTTTCCAACTTCCCCTTCTAAATCCCTGAGTTTTCTCCCTTTGCCTTCTCCAATTTCATTGTCCAAGTCATGCTTCCTTTCTTCCCTTGACTACTTCTCTGCATTTTCCAAGTAATTCTTTGAGTCTTCTCTTTTTTCTTCATTTTCCCCTAAAATGGTCAGGATTAAGAGTAGTCATCTTGAGGGTAGAAGTAATCATGGCGGAAGTAGTAGAAGGGTTCATGGGGGTGGCACAAAGGGTGATAGGGCTAGGCCTAGTAATCACAAGGTAAGTATCCCTATCTTTTCCTTTCCTTTTTGAGTAAATATGAGTCAAAATTAGCTACGAATTAACATAAACGTGCCAAATCATCAATATACCAACAAGTTCACACTCAATTTACAAATTTAAGAAACATTTACATTTTATTCAATTTAATCCCTAACCGAGACTAACATAACTTTCAATTTAAAACTAAAATTTTCAGTCCGATTTCACTATAGTCCATTTAGGACTTCCTATTTTTCATTTTTACTACCAATTTCGAAATTCATGCTTATTAGTCTCTATTGAACAAAACTATCAATTGACTTCATAATTTACAAAAATTACAAGAAAAAGACTAAATTGCATTAACCAATTTATGCTTCAAAATTTAAAACCCCATAGCCAAACCTCTTTCATCTCCTTCTCAAATTTTTGAAATGCAAGGATGGAAAGAGACTAATTGTAACACCCCTTACCCGTATCTGACGTCAGGATAGGGTAAGAGGCATTACCAAAAATTTACTCAGGAAATCATTTAAAATCGGGCAAGAAAATTTTGTTCCAATTTAAAACTGATCAATCTTATTCATAACGACCCTATTGTAGACCTACGATGCCCAAAACATACAATGAAAATGGCCCGGGACTAAATTGAGAACTTAAGAAAAATATTAGAAAAATACCTAGACCAAACCTCACACGCTCGTGTGCTTTGCGACACGCCCGTGTCCATAACCCATGTTGAATTGATGAAAATTATTTTTCATTTCGAACCTACAGGGGTTTTCACATTGCCTAGACACGCCCGTGTGATCGCCCGTGTTCAAAAACCTGGACATTCTGTTTATGATGTCAGCATGCATTTAGGGGTACACGGCCAAGACACATGCCCACGTCCGTGTCTCTACCTATGTGTTTACTACCATACATTCTGACTTAAAAATTTTTAGGTGCAGGGGACACATGGCAATACCACATGCCCATGGGGCTATCTGTGTGTCACACATGGCCTAGACACACGCCCGTGTGTCTACCCATGTGGACTCATTTTAGGCTATAATTTCAAGTCAATGGTCACCCTCATCATACACTCACATATATGAACCCCAACTGTATTTAACATGACCTAATTAAACTTAAAGATTATCATCAGTGATCTATTGCATGTCATCCTCATCTCACCGATTATGTACATGCTCAATTATCCTCTTTTTATATTGAGCGTTTCCATCCCCTTAGAGCACATTTAGACTTGGCTCGTTATTATAACTCATTGCCAATTATGGCCTAACTAGCTCCAAATGTTTTGGCCATATTCCATATGTCCATTCATGATGTACCACGTTCAATCATCTCAAGAACATTTTTAACATAAACATGCATGGTTGGTAGGTCATAACCTACAACAAAATGAGCCATGCCTTATGGCCATATACAAAAACGATAAGTTTAATATTGAAGCCTTTACATTGGCCAACAAAATGACACATATAACAGATTAAACAAAAGCCCTATACATGCCATTGAACCAAAGTAAAAGTATCTATATACCAAAGCTAGACAAGATGATAGTGTGTTAATTCTCCAACTATCTTCCAGTGTTTACGAGTCCTCGAGCTCTGTAAGACATGGAAAAGAGAGGGGTAAGCATTCACATGCTTACTAAGCCCAAATAACTGGAAAGTAAACTTACCGATTGATTAGCATACAACCATATTAGGCAATAAAACCAACAAGCATGAAATGGTTTCCCTATCACATACACTCAATCAACACATTAGTCTCAAAACAATACACCATGTGATTTGTCTTAGATGAGCTCATCATCCAACATTTTCATTTTCATATCTCATGTTAATCCCGTTGAGTTTCTTGGAAATCTCAATGGGTTATCCATTTACTGTCAAGTCATAAGAGCGATCATCTCATGTACGCACTCCCGCAAACCTCACATCTTACGACGGGATTACCAGTCCAGGATATATCCCCCGTACTAGCGACAAACACTCATAATGAGCTCGGATCTGAATTACCAGCCCAGGCTAAATTTAGACCCTAATCGGATTACCCGTCTAGGCTAAATCCTTAATGAACACATATTCTTCAGGAGGCTCGATCACTCAAGGAACACTCGTTCGGGCTAGATCCTTTCTATAATTGGGATCAACAGATTACCCATCCGGGCTAAACCCTTTTCTACAACACATGCAGGATCTCAACTCATGTAAGCCATGGTTTATCCATCGAATTTCCCCTTTTAACTTCAACCAAGACATTTATTATTATGTCATTATTATTAACACATTCTATGGATTTTCATACCATCATTATAAACAATTACCATGCATTCATAAAACATGCAATTTGACATATTATGAGTTTACATTAAGTTATTCGAACTTACCTGGTACTCGTTTCGGCTTCGCATTTCGGTTATTTCGAAACCTTTCATTTTCCTCGATCGACCTCCGAAATTTGTTCCTCGGGGTCTATAACAATAAAAATGAATTATTAATACCTCACATTATTCTTTTCGAGTCTAAATTTCACCCCAGACAAAATGACCATTTTGCTCCTAACCTTTCTCATTATTTACGATTTAGTCCTTAGGCTCGTATAATGAAATGCATGAAATTCCTTGGTTACCCAAGCCTAGCCAAATGTACTATGAGCTCATACTAGCCCATATTTTCCTCTATTTCACATTTCTACCACATATTTTATACCTTTTGCAAAAAGGTCCTTTTAGGGGTTTCTTATGAAAACCACTTAGGAAAAGATGTTTAACACACATCCAACTTTCATATTCCTCCATAAATCATCAAAGAATAAACATATCACACATGGTTCACTTTACATAAATGAACCCTAACTCAAAATATGGGTAGAAATGGAGAGAGTAAGCTACTGGGATTTCAAAAATACGAAGAACATTAAAACCGGTGCTTGGGAGCACTTACTATTGAGTTTGAAAATTTTGAAAACCCTAGCTATAGAGGGCTTGAGAAATTCGGCTGCATGAGGGAGAAGAATGGCTGATTTTTGCCTTCATTTTCCCTTTTTATTTTATTTATTACCAAATGACCAAAATACCGTTCCTTACTAAACTTCCAAAATTTTCCATGCATGCTCATTTTTGTCCAAAAACTTAGAAATTTGGAAAATTATTCTTTAAGACATTCTAATTAATAATCTAAAGCAATTTCATGCAAATTGCTTCTGGAATCCAAGTTTTGCAATTTATTCAATTTGGTCCTTATTTTCCAATTGTACACCTCACTCATAGAATTTCTTCATGAAACTTCAACACATGTATATTTTCATATTCTAGATCTCATAATAATCATAAAAAATATTTTGACATCGGGTTTGTGGTCTGAAAACCACTGTTCCGACTAGGCCCTATTTTGGGATGTTACATTTCTTCCCCTATGGACTTTCGTCCTCGAAAGTCTTACCAGTAAACAAGTTCGGATATTGGCTTCTCATGGTTTCTTCTGGTTCCCATGTAGCCTTTTTCACACCATGTCGATGCCATAAAAATTTTACCAAGGTTACATCTTTATTTCTCAGCTGTTTAACCTCACGAGCTAAAATCTTGACCGGTTCTTCACCATAAGTCATGTCTGGTCTAATTGCAATCTCCGTCGGTGAAATCACATGAAAGGGGTTTGATTGATATTGCCTTAACATAGATACATGGAACACATCATGAATATTCTCTAGTTCTGGTGGCAATGCCAATGGTAGGCTAATGGTCCAACCCTTTCAGTGATTTCATATGGTCTGACAAATCACGGGCTCAGTTTGCCTTTCCGGCCAAATCTCAATACCTATTTCCATGGAGATATTTTCAAGAATACTCTATCTCCAACTTGAAAGTTGATCTTTTTTCTTTTTAGATCAGCGTATGACTTTTGCCTATCCGATGCCGCTTTCAAACAGTTACGTATCATTTTGACCTTTTCTTCAGTTTCCTTGATCAAATCAACTCCGTGAATCTGACTCTCTTTGAGTTCTGCCCAATACAACAGAGTTCGACACTTTCTGCCATAGAAGGCCTCATAAGGCGCCATCTTCAAACTCGTTTGAAAACTATTGTTGTAGGCGAACTCTACCAATGGTAAGTATTTTTCCCAGCTACCCTGAAATTCAAATCGCAACATATCCTTAGGAATCTGAATCATTCACTTAAACTGACCATCAATCTGCGGGTGAAAAGTGTACTAAAACTCAACCTAGTAACCAAGGCTTCTTGTAGCTTTTTCCAAAATCTCGAAGTGAATCTCGAGTCTCTGTCTAAAATAATCGATAGCGGTACCCCTTATAATCTCACAATCTCAAATATATACAAGTCGGCCAACTTGTCAAGTGAATAATCTGTCCTTATCGGGATAAAATGGGCCGACTTCGTTAACTTATCCACCACAACCCATATTGCATCTTTCTTTTTCGGGGTCAATTATAATCCTATCATGAAGTCCATAGTAATTCTGTCCCACTTCCATTCGGGGACCATCACAGGCTGTAACAAACCTGAAGGTACTTGATGTTTAGCTTTGACTTGCTGACATATCAAGCATTTCAATACAAATTTGGAGATGTCTCTCTTCATTCTGTTCCACCAGTACATTTTCTTCAAATCATTATACATCTTGGTACTTCCCAGATGAATGCATAAATGGCTATCATGTGCCTCTTGCAAGATTTTTCAAATAATTTCATCATTCCTTGGTACACAAACTCTGCCTCTAAACATCAAACATCCATCAGAACCGATCTAAAAATCTGATTCGATGCCTGACTCACATTGAGTTCTTTTAGCTTGTAGGTCACTATCATTAGTCTGAGCATCATAAATTTCATGAAGAAATGTCAGCCTAGCCCTTAACTCTGCCAAGATCGGACCATCATCAAACAACGCCAATCGAGCGTTCACGGCTCTCAATGAAAATAAAGATTTTCTGCTTAACGCATCGGTGACCACATTCGCCTTTTCTGGGTGATAATCGATGATTAGCTCGTAGTCTTTAATTAATTCTAACCATCTCCGCTGTCTCAGATTCAATTCTTTTTGAGTCATTAAATACTTCAAACTCTTATGGTCTGTGAATATACGACAAGTCTCACCATATAAATAATGCCTCAAAATTTTCAAGGCAAAAACAATGGCGGCAAGCTCTAAGTCATGCGTCAGATAATTCTTCTTGTGTGGCTTCAACTGTTGGGAAGCATATGCTATCTCCTTGCCATCTTGCATAAGCACACAACCCAGTCCATTTAAGGACACATCGCTGTAGACCTCAAACTCTTTTCCTGACTCAGGTAATACTAGAACTGGAGCTTCAATCAACAATGTCTTTAACTTCTCGAAACTCTGCTGACACTTTTCTGGCCATTCAAACTTAACGTTTTTCTGTAGCAACCTCATCATTGGAGTCGCTATCATGGAGAACCCTTTCACAAATCTTCAGTAGTAACTGGCTAAACCCAAAAAGCTTCTAACCTCAGTTACATTTTTAGATGGTTTCCATTCAATGATGGCAGATATCTTACTTGGATCAACTCGGATACCTTCACCCGAAACAATATGACCCAAAAACCCTACTTCATGGAGCCAAAACTCACTCTTGCTAAACTTAGCATACAATTGTCTTTCCCGTAAAGTTGCAGCACTGTCCTCAGATGCTTCACATGCTCTGTCTCATCCTTGGAATAAATCAAAATGTTGTCAATGAACACAACGATGAACTTGTCCAAATATGGCCGAAATATCCTATTCATTAGCTCTATAAATATGGTCGGTGCATTCGTTAACCTAAATGGCATAACAAGAAATTCATAGTGGCCATACCTCGTTCTGAAAGCTATCTTAGGCACGTCTGATTCCTTAACTCGTAACTGGTAGTAGCCGGATCTCAGGTCTATCTTAGAGAATATAGTGGCTCCCCTCAAATGGTCAAACAAATCATTGATCCTTGGCAAAGGATACTTATTCTTGATAGTTACCTTGTTCAACTGTCGATAATCTATACATAGACTCATTGAACCATCTTTCTTCTTTACAAATAATACAGGAGCACCCCATGGTGAATAACTCGGCCTTACAAAACCTTTATTCGTCAACTCTTGCAACTGTGTTTTTAACTCTTTCAGCTCAGTTGGTGCCATCCTGTACGGAGCACTAGAGATAGGAGCTGTTCTTGGCACCAGTTCAATACCAAACTCTATCTCTCTATCAGGAGATAATCCGGGTAGTTCCTCCGAGAACACGTCTGAATATTCACATACTATTGGTATAGATTCAATCTTCAATTCTGTTTCCTTAGTGCTCAGTACAAAAGCAAGGTAGGCTTCATACCCATTTCTCATATATCTTTGAGCAATCATTGATGTAATTACAACCGGCGGTGTATCCAATTCTCTTGAAACAACCCGTAAGATCTCACCATCTGGGAACTTCAATTCAATATACTTTCTACCACAATTTACAATTACATTATGCAGGGCTAACCAATCCATACCAAGTATTACATCAAACTCATCAAATTGCAATAATATAAGGTTAGCAGAAAAACAATGACCCTGAATCGTCAAAGGACAATTCTTACAGACTTTATCAACTAGGATTGACTTGCCTAATGGGTTCGACACTCTGATAATAAATTTTGTAGGTTCAATGGATATATTCATACTGGACACCAACCTCATGCAAATGTATGACTGCGTCGATCCCAGATCAATTAAGGCAACAAGACAAGTATTAAAAAGAGAAAAGGTACCCATGATGACGTCAGGAGCAGAGGCTTCCTCTCGAGCGCGTATTGCATACGTTTTTCTCAGGGCTCGAACCTTTGATTTTGTAGTGTCTTTGGCCACTACTCGATTTCCACTAGCACTTCCAGGATATCTCGGAGGTCTACCTCATGGAATAGGAGTACTCAACTTTGGGGCTAATTCCACCTCTTTATCGGTTTACTCCGTGCAGTCTCTGAGGAAGTGGTCAAGAGAACCACATTTGTAGCACGCACCGCTCTTCATTCGGCACTCTCTGAATTGAAATTTATTGTAGCTTTTTCACTTCGGCTTTTGGTCATCTACACTCCCCACACTAGTCACTATCGAGGAAGAAGACTTCTAGTTACGTTGTTTGGAGCTTCTCGCTTTACCCGAATATCCTACCAATAAAGTGGAGCGTTCATGTTGGCTCCTCGATTTCTTTGTGGAAAATAAGAGTGCCCTACCACTGGATCTCTTTCTCGAAACTCAAGCTTCTCTCTTAGCTTGCTTTCTTTCATTATTGAGCTCTTCGGCCTTTTTGGCCCGATCGGCTAGTGCAGCAAACTCTCGTATCTCAAGGATCCCAATCAACAGCTTGATTTCCTCATTCAGACCTTCCTCGAAGCGTTTACACATTTCTGACTCTGTTTGAACCCATTCAGTCGCATACTGACTTAGCCTTACAAACTTCCTTTCGTATTCCGCTACAGTTTTATTTCCTTGTTTGAGTTCCAAGAACTCCTTTCGCTTCAAGTCTAAGAACCTTTGACTAATGTATTTCTTCTTAAACTCCGCTTGGAAAAATTCCCAAGTGATGTTTTCCTTTGGCACCACTGAAGATATAGTCTTCCACCAGTGGTATGTAGTATCCTTTAGAAGAGATACCACACACTTTAAACACTCCTCAGGTGTACACGATAACTCGTCCAATACTCGTGTAGTGTTCTCGAGCCAGAACTCAACTCGTTCAGCATCATCATCGATCTTAGCTCTAAATTCTTCATCCCCATACTTTCTAAGCTTCTCCACCGGGACCTTACCAACTTTTACAAGTGCCATACCTCGTGGCACTTCCTCGTCAGGTCGGTTAGGAGGCAGGGGAGGTAGTGGTATGTTGGGGCGATTTCTCAAATAATCCCCAAACCACTCATCCATCATGTCAAAGAAGGCTGCTCTGGCCTCTTCCCGGCCTTCAGACCTTGGCCTTCTACTAGTACTAGAAACAGCTCGTTGTACGAAAATTGGAGCATAGCTCTCGGCTCCATCGGACTCATCTTGTGCTTGATTGGAAGACATTTACCATATTCAAATAAAATCAAACAGTTAGGAGATGTCACACTATCAACGTTCGTATAATGGCATGTATAGCTAAACTCGATACACTCTACGGTAGTCCTAGAACCGACTAAATCGTAGCTCTGATACGACTAAATCTAACACCCCTTACCCATATCCGACACAGGGATAGGGTACGAGGCTTTACCAGAAATTTACTCAGGCAATCATGTAAAACCGGGCAAGAAAATTTTGTTGCTTTTTAAAATTGATCAATCTTATTCATAAGGACCCTATCGTGGACCTACGAGTCCCAAAACATACATCGAAAATTGTCCGGGACTAAATTGTGAACTTATGAAAAAAATTAGAAAAATAGCTAGACCAAACCTCACACGCCCGTGTGATTTGGGACATGCCATGTTGAATTGATGAAAATTATTTTTCATTTCGAATCTACATGGCTTTTCACATGGCCAAGAACACGCCCGTGTCCTTGGCCTGTGTGCCTTATACGGCCTAGACACGCCCGTGTGATCACCCGTGTTTAAAAAGCTGGACAATTTATTTATGAAGTCAGCATGCATTTAGGGGCACACGACCAAGACACACGCCCGTGTGTTGGGCCGTGCCCTCCACATAGTTGAGACACATGGCTGTGTCTCTACCCGTGTGTTTACTACCATACATTCTGACTTAAAAATTTTTAGGTGCAGGGGACACACGACAATACCACATGCCCATGGGGCTATCCGTGTGTCACACATAACCTAGACACATGCCCGTGTGTCTACCCGTGTGTACTCATTTTAGGCTATAATTTCAAGCCAATGGTCACCCTTATCATACACTCACATATATGAACCCTAACTCTATTTAACATGACCTAATTAAACTTAAAGACTATCATTAATGATCCATTGCATGTCAACCTCATCTCACCGGTTATGCACATGCTCAATTATCCTCTTTTTACATTGAGGATTTCCATCCCCTTAGAACACATTTAGACTTGGCTTGTTATTATAACTCATTTCCAATTATGGCCTAACTAGCTCCAAAAGTTTTGGCCATATTCCATATGTCCATTCATGATGTACCACGTTCAATCATCTCAAGAACGTTTTTAACATAAACATGCATGGTTGGTAGGTCATAACCTATAACAAAATGAGCCATGTCTTATGGCCATATATAAAAAGGATAAGTTTAATATTTAAGCCTTTACATTGACCAAAAAATTGACACATATAATAGATTAAACAAAAGCCCTATACATGCCATTAAACCAAAGTAAAAGTATCCATATACCAAAGCTAAACAAGATGATAGTGTGTTGATTCTCCAAATATCTTCCAATCTCTACGAGTCCTCGAGCTCTATAAGACAAGGAAAAGAGAAGGGTAAGTATTCGCATTCTTACTAAGCCCGAATAACTGGAAAGTAAACTTACCGATTGATTAGCATACAACCATATTAGGCAATAAAACCAACAAGCATGAAATGGTTTCCCTATCACATACACTCAATCAACAAGTTAGTCTCATAACAATACACCATGTGATTTGTCTTAGATGAGCTCATCATCCAACATTTTCATTTTCATATCTCATGTTAACCCCGTTGAGTTTCTTGGAAATCTCGATGGATTTTCCATTTACCGTCAAGTCATAAGAGCGATCATCTCATGAACGCACTCCCGCGAACCTCACATCTTACGGCGGGATTACCAGTCTAGGCTAAATCTCCCGTAGTATAAACTCATAGGGTGATGTCAAGATTACCAGTCCAGGCTAAATCTATTGTAGTGACAAACAGCCATAATGAGCTCGGATCTGAATTACCAGCCCAGGCTAAATTCAGACCCTAATCGGATTACCCGTCCAGGCTAAATCCTTAATGCACACATATTCTTCGGGAGGCTCGATCACTCAAGGAACACCCATCTTGACTAGATCCTTTCTATAATTGAGATCAACGGATTACTAGTCCGAGCTAAATCTTTTTCTGCAACACATGCAGGATCTCAACTCATGTAAGCCATGGTTTATTCATCGAATTTCCCCTTTTAACTTCAACCGGGACATTTATTATTATGTCATTATTATTAACACATTATACGGATTTTCATGCCATTATTATATAAAATTATCATGCATTCATAAAACATGCAATTTGGCATATTATGAGTTTACTTTAAGTTATTCAAACTTACTTGGTACTCGTTTCGGCTTCGCATTTCGATTATTCTGAAACCTTTTTGTTTTCCTCGTTCGACCTCCAGAATTTATTCCTCGGGGTTTATAACAATAAAAATGAATTATGAATACCTCACATTATTCTTTTCGAGTCTAAATTTTACCCTAGACAAAATGACCATTTCGCCCCTAATCTTTCTAATTATTTACGATTTAGTCCCTAGGCTCGTATAATGAAATGCATGAAATTCCTTGGTTACCGAAGCCTAGCCGAATGTAATATGAGCTCATGCTAGCCTGTATTTTCCTCTATTTCAAATTTCTACCATAGATTTTATACCTTTTGCAAAAAGGTCCTTTTAGGGGTTTCTTAAGAAAATCACTTAGGAAAATATGTTTAACACACATCCAACTTTCATATTCATCCATAAATCATCAAAGAATAAACATGTCACACATGGGTCACTTTACATACATGAACCCTAACTTAAAATATGGGTAGAAATGGAGAGAGTAAGCTACCGGGATTTCAAAAATACGAAGAACATTAAAAATGGGGCTTGGGAGCACTTACTATTAAGCTTGAAAATGTTGAAAACCCTAGCTATGGAGGCTTGAGAAACTTGGCTGCATGAGGGAGAAGAATGGCTGATTTTTTCCTTCATTTTCCCATTTTATTTCATTTATTACCAAATGACCAAAATGCCCTTCCTTACTAAACTTCCAAAATTTTCCATGCATGCCCATTTTTGTCCAAAAACTTAAAAATTGGGAAAATTTCTCATTAACACCTTCTAATTAATAATCTAAAGAAATTTCATACAAATTGCTTTTAGAATCCAAGTTTTGTAATTTATTCAATTTGGTCCTTATTTCCAATTGGACACCTCACTCATAGAATTTTTTCATGAAACTTCAGCGCATGTATATTTTCATATTCTAGACCTCATCATAATCATAAAACAAATATTTTGAAATCGGTTTTGTGGTCCCGAAACCGCTGTTCCGACTAGGCCCTATTTCGGGATGTTACACTAATTCTCTTTCTTTCCACTATGTCCAAACTAATATACATATATTTGTTTCATTATAACATATTTAATTAATTAGAATTTATATCATTTCCTTTATAAATCAATGAGCCACCATCCACTATTAATTTAAGAGTGGCTTAATTATTTCTTAAGTCCCTTGTGCATGTTTTAAGTAACGATTCTTAAGCAATTGAATTTTTACCACATTTACAAATTAGTCCATGTACCTTAATTAAGTACTGATTTGACATAATTAACTATCCAAAATTCAATTCTCTTCTAAAATAACTCCATAAATATTTAATAGAAATATTTATGGTTCTGGTTATGAAAATGAGGTCCCGAAATCGCATTTTCTAATACCACTAACTTTAGGATCATTACACTTGTTCCTTAATTAACTATAAATTAAAAAAAATTACTAGACCAAATTTTAATATATTTCCATACTAGCAATGTAAATAATAAATATTTATATTTACAAACATGGTTTATGGAAATGGTATTTTGAAACTACTAACTTTCGGGTTGTTACATTTTGGCCATTGGAAACATAATTTCCTAATTAAATGAAAGTAGGGAGTTGTATTTGGTTGGCATTTCCATTCGCCCTTCCCCTCTGTTAAGTAATTAACTATTTCATCCATATAAATGTATCTATAAATTTCAAAATTAGTAGTATCCAAAAAATCATTTTCATGATATGGAGCTTTGTAGTATTCACAATTTTCCTCTGGTGTGATGATTACTTGTTTACCCTTAAACTCGTATCCGTCGCCAGAGTAGGGTTACAAGGTATTACCGATCAATTCATAACATATAACATATATTTATCAAAGATAAAACATTCATTCTAATAAATCATTCAACACAATCACATTGTCCCTTATAAGGGCCTACGAGGCCTTAAACATGCTTTAGAAGTGGTTCGGGACTAAACCGATAGCATATGAAAATTATTGGAAACTTAGAAAAATTTTAGTCATACAAGGGTCACACGCCCATGTGAACAGGCTGTGTGCCCCTCACGGCTCCAGACACGCCTGTGTCTCAAGCCGTGTGGAAACAGGGCATACATACTGACTTGTATACTGACTTGTACCACACGGCCGATCACACGCCCGTGTGTGACTTCAATTCAATTTCAACACCAAGGGGCACACGGCTATGTAACATAACCGTGTGTCACACACGGTTGAGACACACGCCCGTGTCTCTGCCCGTGTGGACAAAAATAGGCCATTTACGAAGCCATTTTGCCAACCATTTTGCACATACCTATACAAGATCAATTGGTACCAATTTAAGTCATAAATATGTGGTTAAAAGTCATCAACCAATACACAATCATACAATATCCATTTCAACCAATTCAATACTCAATTCAATGCAATTTACCTATTCAAATACCTATCAATTCAAATTACCTTACTATACATAATTCACATATAAATTTCATTTAGTTAAACAATTCCAGACATGCATTATTCATTCAGCCTCAATCATTCATTATAAGTCAATTACCAAACTCAAATTAGAACCATTTGCACATATATAAACATCATCAAGTTCAACATCTTATGCCAATTCAAATGGCCAAAAATACATATCCATCAAGCATACCAAAATGACACAAGCCTATACATGCCAAATACCATATATACACACTTCAAAAGTACCAAAATAAATGTCTGATAGTGCGATGAAGTCTCTGACGATCCATAGGCTGGAGCTAGCTTTGTAAAACTATAAACATAAAAAACTAAACAAAGTAAGCTATAAAGCTTAGTAAGTTCGTATGTAAATATGAAATAATCACAACATTTATTAACATTAAAAAATAGATAACATAATTAACATTTAAAGCATCAATCAGTGAGCTAACATAAAGTTTAACCATATTGTAACTCTTAAATCCTCAATTCCTTCTATCTCGTTACATGTATAGTTTTCAGTACATACCTGTACCAATACATATCTATTTATCACCAACTCTCTTGCCAAATTACTTTGAGATTACAAATGCTTACGATACAATACTTTGATTTTTTGATGTCATAGTCCCACTATGGTCTTACACATTCGTTGGCAAGGCCCTGCCATGGTCTTACATTCACATGCCATAACCTGGTTATGGTCTTATTATCTGATTTGCCATAGCCCAGCTATGGTCTTATTCAACATCTCATTTACTTTAATAATACATTAATTTTAATATCTCCATATTTTTTTATTATAATAAATACTATCTCTGTAATATCCCAAATTAGGGCCTAATCAGAATAGTGGTTTCGTGACCACAAATCTGAGATAGAAATAATTATTTTATAATTATTTTTAGGTTTATGATATGATTTCATGATTGTGTGAAAATTTCGTGACGAAATTCTATGCATAAAGTGCTTAATTTGAAATTAGGGACTAAATCGAATAAGTTGCAAAACTTGCATTCTAGAAGTTTTTAGTATGAAATTACTTTGGAATATTAATTAGAAGGTCTTAAATAGAAATTTTACCAATTTCTAAGTTTATGGACGAAAATTGGACATGGATGGAATTTTCGGAAAGTTTAGTAGTAAGGGCATTTTGGTCATTTAGGGGTAAAATGAATTAAAATACAAAATTAAAAGCCAATTTTGCTCATCTTCAACCCCATGGCCGAATATAGCAAGGAGAAACCATGGCTAGGGTTTTTCAAGCTTCCAAGCTCGATTGTAAGTCCATTCTAGCCCCGTTTTTCAAGTTCTTTACGTTTTTAGAGTCCCAGTAGCTCGATTTAGCTTATGCTAGCAATAATTTAACCTAGGGTTTATATTTGGGAAAATACCCATAGGTGAAATTTTTGTATTTTGGTGTTTTATGATAGAATATGAGGTTTTAAATTATGTTAGACAGCTTGTGCTACTCGATTTTAAGTGAAAACGAGCAAAAGGGCTTAATCGGTAAAAATAACTAATAGTCACAAGTACATGTTAGAGTGAGAATTTCATGTTGCCATAGAAGGGAAAAATGATCAACATGTCATTAAACATAAGAAAATAGGCTGAAGTTTAATTTACGAGATTTGGGGCAAAAGCGCAAATATGCAAAAGTTTAGGGGCAAAATTGTAATTTTTCCAAAATATGATTTTAGGTCAATTTGAATAATGTGAGTCCTAATTAGACTATATTTTGAATGATAGAGTAAGGAAAACTGAAATTCAGGCTAAAATGGGGAAAATACCAAGTTGTGGACGAAATGGTAAAAGTAGCCATTTTCGCATACGAGGTAAGTTCATATGTAAATGTTGGTAACATAGTTATTATTTTAAATGTTTTTATATTATTTAAATGATATGATAATTATTATGAAATATTATACTCGTGATAATTGTTTGATAATATGTCAAATTATGTGATATACTTGGAAAATGTGAAATACTACCGAGTATCGGTATCGGTATTCCGTAGAAGATGGTTGAGACACATGATTGGGAAAAAGGTCCCGTTGAACCTTAGGAATGGATTAGGATACAAGTAACATGTCACTGGGATATTTGGGCATCCGAGCTCGTTGAGTTGAGTCCGAGTTCGTGAGATGTAACTAGGCATCCGAACTCGTTGAGTTGAGTCCGAGTTCACTTATGGATGCGAACGCCCGAGCTCGTTGAGTTGAGTCCGAGTTCGCTTATGGGTGGGTTACATAGTAGCTTGGCTACATATGTGGCACTTATGTGCAAACTTTCCATGTATCCGAATTATATTCCGATGTGTTCAACGGGTAAAGTTCTACTCAAATGGAGGAATACTCAAGATGAAAGGGACGTATTGGTAAGTTTTGTGAAATGGATACTTTGAACAGGTATGTACTTAACCCTCGGGTTGAAAAATCGATATAACAACAATATGGTAGGATGATAAATGAAAATATGATATGAATGTCTTGGTGATGATTATGCAAATGATGTTTTATGTTTGCTTATATGGTTATGTTACTTGCTATTTGCATGTGAACTTACTAAGCATTTATGCTTACTCCCTCCTTTTCATTCCTTGTAGTGTTGACAAGCCAGCTCAGAAATCGGGAACGATCGGAGGCACGCTCACACTATCCGTATACCATCTTGGCATAATGGCTTTTATATTTTGAGTATGGCATGTATAGCATTATAATCATTTTGTATATATGGTCTTATGATATGATTATTGAGTAGTATAAAAATTCTTGGTAATGATTAGCCATTGGAATGGCTAATTATGATCATATTTGGTGTTATGTATGTCAAATTGCTAGTTAATCCATGGAAACCATGAAATAGGTAAAATTTACCATAAAATAGATTCAGACAGCAGTAGTGACGTAAATTTGAAAAATCATTAAAAATAGTAGAGATATATTTAGATGATGAATAAAATATGGAATTGAAGAATTATGAGTCTATTTTCATATGGAAGAAACGAAACAGGTATATGAGTTATATTTTATGAGATGTTTAAATTTTTGTGAAACAGGGCTAGAGTGATTTCTGGATCCCCTATTCTGACTTTGGAAATTTACCATAAATTGTATAAAAATAATTAGAAGTCATACTTTATATTTACAGATTTCTTATTGAGTATAGTTTTAATAGAAACAAACTTCATAGTCATTGAAATTCTGTACAGAGATATATCTGATTCGTAATACACAGAGGTCAGAGCAGTCAAACCCTGAAACAGGGGAGACTTTAACTAATAAACTGTACTAATTGGCCTAGCCAAAAATTCTAGAAACAAATTAGTAAATAGATATATGAGTCTAGTTTCAGAGAAAATTTACGGAATTAGATTTTGAGTTTCAGAACTCGGGATATGAATTCTTAAGCGACTATGACACAGTTAGCCAGCTTGTCTGGAATTTCTAAAATTAAATTGTTTGAGCTGTTTAAGCAATGAATTAAGTCTGTTAACACCTCGTGTTCGACTCCGGTAACGGTCTCGGGTACGGGGCGTTACATTTGGTGGTATCAGAGCAGGTTTAGTCAGTTCTCAGACTAACCTAGCATGTGTAAAAGTTTAGCTATACATGCCACTGATCTGTGATAGTGTGATGTCTTCCGACGCGTATGAGTACCGTCTTATTTAGACAGGGTACTCTCCAACCGAGCTGCGCCGACCATGTTCAATGTTATGTGAAAGTATTTGAGTAAAATTATGATTATGATAAGTATCGGTTCAGAAAAGAATGAATAAAGGTTTATGATACATATGTGATAAATATTCATATTTGCTTAATGCTCATATGATGTAGTGTATATGGCTTACTTGATAAGATGAACGGAATAAATAGAAAGTAATAGAGGTATGAATAAAAGTCATAATATTATGATATGAATGAAAATGTCCTTGTTTTGATTTGGACGTCGAATGTTAATGAATGCTAATGATATATAATTTTTATGAGATAAAGGATTATAATGAAATGAACTTATTTGTGTTAAATTGTTGGACTGAATTATATGATTGTAATGATATGTACATGATGATGCACGAAATGAAAGTTATGATTGTGGTGCAAATATCTATGTTTGTTTGGCCTTATATGATGTCATGAGCATGACTTAATTTAATTAAATGAATGGATAAGTAAAGCTATCTAGAAAACATAGAATGTATGCATAAGCATATTGTCTAAATGGGACAATAGGAAAATTGGTGAAAGCCAACATGAATGAATGACATGATTTTGATGATGTTGTTATGATGATGGAAGTTGTGTCATATGTGTATGTATAAGAAAGTCGAGTCGAGAGGTCCTACAACCCCCCCCTTACCGAAATGGTACTTATAATGGAATTTCATGAGATTTGTATTGAATAAGTTTCCGGTTGAGAACCCAAAGAGTTCGATGATAGAATAATTATAAGTATGATCGAGAGATTGAAAATGAGCTGATAAGTAAAGTCGAGCTTGATGAAGTATCAGATTGACGTAAAGATTATTGGAATTATGCACTTTGTTCCAGTTAGAAAAGGAATTCTCCTTGGTAAACCGAATTACTCGAGTTCAAGGTCGAGAAAGAGTAAATCAAAATTTATTCAAAATCGGCCTTCTTTAGTGAATGGTTTAATATGAAATTAGTGACGGCGAGAACTAGTTGGGGAAATGATATTTGAAATGTGAACTATCTCGAGTGTGATAGTTATGACTGGACAGATTTAGCGATCTCTTTTGAGATGTTCTATGTGTTTACCCATTCTCGAAATATTTCTATGGCTATTGATCTTACTCTCAGAAATTCTTGTTATATGGGAATATCTTTTAATCCTGGTGTTGGATGAAAGCATTGGTAGTCTGATCGGTTTATAATTTATATTGCTCTATTTCATCGGGTATTCTATTTCATTTAAATCGATAAGAATTGATGAGAGAATACATATGATATTATGATTCTGTTTCTTCTACTTGATGCTTCATCTGATATATATGTATGGGAAGATATATTGTTCTTGTTATATTTGATTCTAGTGGGATTAAATGATGTTTTATTTTGGACTTTCTTTCTTTGAAGAATTATCGGGGTATTCCGTATTTTCTCTATGAGTTTGGTTTTCAATTCTCCGGCTTGGTTTTCGATTCTCCAGCATAGTATCGTATCTTGGGTTTCTTTATTCTGGATTTCTTTATTCTGGATTTCTCTATTTTGGATTTCTTTATTCGGTTTTCTTGTTATCTTTGTTCCATAATTTGTTAATTATGACTCGTGTTCGAAGTGCGTTCTCCAGCTTGCGATAATCATGTCAAATATGACTATACTTCTAATTTAATCTTGGTAATGTGGTGATTTTAGTATTCGGGTTTTTTTTTCTAATTTCTGTGTAAGGATTTGACATCAGTAAAGGCATAAGTGATAAAAGCGCGAGTTTCAGTCGGTATGGTGAATTATCTATTTGAAAGATTTCATGCGACAATTATTTCAGGATTATTTTTCCCAAGTTTGATAATAGAATTTCATTTTGTACGGATAAAAGAGTAAATAGTCTGAACGAGAAGTGTATATTTATTAGAAAAAGTTTGATATTAGTTAAAGTCACTACGAATGATAAGGTTTTCATTTTGTGAAAGCTGAAAAGTTTATTACATGTTGACAAAGTTCGGATCGATAAGAATATTGGTAATCGAAGCGTCTGAACTAGACTAGTCTACATTGAGTAAAGACTTCCTGACTTTCAGTAATGTACTGTTGTATGAATTGTGATGTGTTTCAAGATAGTGAGGTAATGTGATAGTTTAGAGCATTCGATGTTACATAAAATCAGAGTTGTTAAAGGGGTTAAAGCCGAGCATTGGGATCTATCAAAATTATCCTTGTCAGTGTTGATATTGGGATGGAAATGAGAAGGATTATTCTTGAGGCCATATCGAAATTATTTCCATGGCGAGAAAGAGGAAAATGTGATGTATCCTATTGTTAAATGTTTGGCGAGATCTATAAATCATATTCAGTATTGAATGAATTCCTACTCATCGATTCATGGAAATTCGAGTCTCTTTGATTGTTGGATTTCTTGGAATTCCGGTCTCCATTAAGCAAGTTAAGATTCGGGTTTTATGTCATGATATCATGGGAAACTGAGAAGGGTTGAAAATTTAAGAACAGTTGAGAGTTGAGATGTAAGCTTTCAGATCATATGAGAAATTAAAGAGATGTATTGGAGGTACAGTCTAAGTGAAAGTTCTTCGGCACCGAATATGAGATTAAAAGTGAAGACCACTTTTCTGGTAAGATTTTCGGGGACAAAAATCCCTAAAGGGGGGGAGAGTTATAATATCCCGAATTAGGGCTTAATCGGAATAGTGGTTTCGTGACCAAAAATCCGAGATAGAAATAATTATTTTATAATTATTTTTAGGTTTATGATATGATTGCATGATTGTGTGAAAATTTCGTGACAAAATTCTACGCATAAAGTGCTTAATTTGAAATTAGGTACTAAATCGAATAAGTTGCAAAACTTGCATTCTAGAAGTTTTTAGTATGAAATCACTTTGGAATATTAATTAGGATGTCTTAAATAGCAATTTTACCAATTTCTAAGTTTATGGACAAAAATTAGACATCGATGGAATTTTTGGAAAGTTTAGTAGTAAGGGCATTTTGATCATTTAGGGGTAAAATGAATTAAAATACAAAATTAAAAGCCAATTTTGCTCATCTTCAACCCCATGGCCGAATATAGCAAGGAGAAACCATGGCTAGGGTTTTTCAAGCTTCCAAGCTCGATTGTAAGTCTATTTTAGCACCGTTTTTCAAGTTCTTTACGTTTTTGGAGTCCCGGTAGCTCGAGTTAGTTTATGCTAGCAATAATTTAACCTAGGGTTTATATTTGGAAAAATACCCATAGGTGAAATTTGTGTATTTTGGTGTTTTATGATAGAATATGAGGTTTTAAATTATGTTAGACAGCTTGTGCTACTCGGTCTTAAGTGAAAACGAGCAAAAGGGCTTAATCGGTAAAAATAACTAATAGTCACAAGTACATGTTAGAGTGAGAATTTGATGTTGCCATGGAAGGGAAAAAATGATCAGCATGTCATAAAACATAAGAAAATAGGCTGAAGTTTAATTTACGAGCTTTGGGGCAAAAGTGTAAATATGTAAAAGTTTAAGGGCAAAATTGTAATTTTTCCAAAATATGATTTTGGGTCAATTTGAGTAATGTGAGTCCTGATTAGACTATATCTTAAATGATAGAGCAAGGAAAACTGAAATTCGGGCTAAAATGGGGAAAATACCAAGTTGTGGACGAAATGGTAAAAGTAGCTATTTTCGCATACGAGGTAAGTTCATATGTAAATGTTGGTAACATAGTTATTATTTTAAATGTTTTTATGTTATTTAAGTGATATGATAATTATTATGAAATATTATACTCGTGATAATTGTTTGATAATATGTCAAATTATGTGATATACTTGGAAAATGTCAAATACTACCGAGTATCGGTATCGGTATTCCATAGAAGATGGTTGAGACACATGATTGGGAAAAAGGTCCCGTTGAACCTTAGGAATGGATTAGGATACAAGTGACATGTCACTGGGATATTTGGGCATCCGAACTCGTTGAGTTGAGTCCGAGTTCACTTATGGATGCGAATGTCTGAACTCGTTGAGTTGAGTCCGAGTTCGTGAGATGTAACTAGGCATCCGAGCTCGTTGAGTTGAGTCCGAGTTCACTTATGGATGCGAACGCCCGAGCTCGTTGAGTTGAGTCCGAGTTCGCTTATGGGCGGGTTACATAGTAGCTTGGCTACATATGTGGCACTTATGTGCAAACTTTCCATGTATCCGAATTATATTCCGATGTGTTCAACGGGTAAAGTTCTACTCAATTAGAGGAATACTCGAGATGAAAGGGACGTATTGGTAAGTGTTGTGAAATGGATACTTTGAACAGGTATGTACTTAACCCTCGGGTTGAAAAATCGATATAACAACAATATGGTAAGATGATAAATGAAAATATGATATGAATGTCTTGGTGATGATTATGCAAATGATGTTTTATGTTTGCTTATATGGTTATGCTACTTGCTATTTGCATGTGAACTTAGTAAGCATTTATGCTTACTCCCTCCTTTTCATTCCTTGCAGTGTTGACAAGCCAGCTCAGAAATCGGGAACGGTCGGAGGCACGCTCACACTATCCGTATACCATCTTGGCATAATGACTTGTATATTTTGAGTATGGCATGTATAGCATTATAATCATTTTGTATATATGGTCTTATGATATGGTTATTGAGTAGTGTAAAAATGCTTGGTAATGATTAGCCATTGGAATGGCTAATTATGATCATATTTGGTGTTATGTATGTCAAATTGCTAGTTAATCCATGGAAACCATGAAATAGGTAAAATTTACCATAAAATAGATTCAGACAGCAGTAGTGACGTAAATTTGAAAAATTATTAAAAATAGTAGAGATATATTTAGATGATGAATAAAGGATGGAATTGAAGAATTATGAGCCTATTTTTATATGGAAGAAACGAAACAGGTATATGAGTTATATTTTATGAGATGTTTAAATTTTTGTGAAATAGGGCTAGAGCTATTTCTGGATCCCCTATTCTGACTTTGGAAATTCACCATAAATTGTATAAAAATAATTAGAAGTCATAATTTATATGTACAGATTTCTTATTGAGTCTAGTTTTAATAGAAACAAACTTCATAGTCATTTACATTCTGTACAGAGAGATATCTGATTCATAATATACAGAGGTCAGAGCAGTCAAACCCTGAAACAGGGGAGACTTTAACTAATAAACTGTACTAATTGGCCTAGCCAAAAATTCTGGAAAAAAATTAGTAAATAGATATATGAGTCTAGTTTCAGAGAAAATTTACAGAATTGGATTTTGAGTTCCAGAACTCGAGATATGAATTTTTAAGCGACTGTGACGCTGTTAGCCAGCTTGTCTGGAATTTCTAAAATTAAATTGTTTGAGCTGTTTAAGCAATGAATTAAGCCTGTTAACACCTCGTGTTCGACTCCGGTAACGGTCTCGGGTACGGGGCGTTACAATCTCAATTTCATCCATCAAGTAAATAGATACACCTTTAAGTTCAAGTATATGAACCTAACTCGTGTACAGATATGACGAAACGGACCGACTATTTAATTACTTTGCTTTTTCCCCGATCTAAGTCTGAATTCCTCGTTTCTTGATCTATGAGCAATCAAAATTAACTTATTTAATAAATTATTCATTCAATTTAGTCCAAAACATACTTTAAGGCATTTTACACTTTTACCTCACATATTTTACATTTATACAATTTAGTCCTTATTTCAGAAATACACAAAATTCACACAATTTAACAAAACCCATGCTTGGCTGAATTATATATATAGGCCCCTAGCAGCCTAAAACATTCATTTATTTCACATTTTGACCGCATAATTTTCACATTTTACAATTTAATCCCTATTATGCATTTTCATCAAAAATCACTTTACAAAACATGAAAATCTATCATCAAAAATTCATATGTAATCTTCAAACACCAAAGAACACAGAGATTCAACAATGACAACTCTCAAATTCTTTAGTAGTTTTGAAATTAAAGGTACGGGCTAACTAGATTGAGCTGCAACAATCTAAAAAATGTAAAAATCATTAAAAACCGAGCTAAAACCATACCTTAATCTAGCATCCAAAGTGACCGAATGGAAAACCTAAATTAAGCTTTCTTTCTCTTCAATATTCAGCTATCTAAGGAAGATGATACCATCAAATTGTTTTTATTTCTTTTGTTTTACTACATAATACATAATTTACTATTTTAACCTTATTAATATAACTTAAAAATCATATAATGCATGCCCATCTTTGTCCACTCACAATTAAAATGGTCTAATTACCAATTAAGGACCTTAACTTTAAGGTTCTATAGCTATTACACACCTTTAGCTATTAGAACTCAAATTTTACGCTTTACGCAATTTAGTCCTTTTTCTCAAATTAACCAATTAAACGATAAAATTTCTTAACGAAATTTTCACACCAACATAATATCATACTGTAAACATTAAAATAATAAAAAATGATAATTTTGACTTTGAATTTATTTTCCTGAAACCACTGTTTCGATCTGACTAAATACGGGCTGTTACAAATTTAGCAATTTCCACAATTTGTTAAACAAGGTCAATGATGGATCAAAACCCCTGTCCTAAATAAATGTCTTACATTGTAATTCCAAAAAATATTTTTTGACATCTTTATGTTCGAAACAAGACTTATCAAAGTCCATCATTTGCTCTTGGGATTTGATGGTTCTAAATTTCTTAGGGGCCGTTTATAATGTTTAACAAAATTTTCAGGCAAAACTAGAATCTACCAATAACACAACCAAGCAAATATTTCCCTAAATCTATCAAGAACCCACAAAAATATATTCAACAAAGAGAAGTTAGAACCCTTAACCTTGTTGTTAACACCCTTGAGATTGAAGAAGACTCCTTATTGTAAGTGGACTCCTTTTAAAACCTACAAAATAACAATAAGAGAAAAGAAGCAAATAGAAAAGTGGAAAAAAATTTAGGAAAGTTTGAATAGGGAGAGGGTCTAAAGAGTTTGAAAGAGATTTAGTGAACTAATATTGTGTTTTAGGGGTTAATAGGGTTTAAATATTATTTATATTTGGTTTTTAAGTTTAAAATCGATGGGTTTTAGTTTTAAGCATCAGGTTGCATCACTGGGTCAAGTGTTTTGTTGCAGAACTCGACTTAATGTTGGGACACTCATTTCCAATGTCACGACATTCTTCTTAGAATGCCAGTGTCGCGACACTGAGGTGACATGTTGCAACATTCTCCCTAAAATAAAAAAAAAGTTTTATTCTGCTGCCATGTTGCGACATTACTGGGCCAATGTCACGACATCGGCTCTGTTTTTGTGAAAATCGTGTTTTAGGGGTGTCGTGACACAATCATCTCAATTTTAAAGGTCCCACATAATTCTAAGTGGCCTAACTAATCATCATACCTTAAATCCTAATTTATTATATCCTACTCCCACAAAAAATTAATCAAAGGTTCAAGAATTAAAATTATACAAATTATACAAATTATAAAGTTCAATGGTTAAGTTTTAAGTTTTACTACCGGAGTCATTTGATAGGCTTTTTAACTTTTCCATTGACTTTCGATCTCGAGCTCAATCATCCTGATTTGTCCAATTACACCCCTTCCAAACTGGGTCTTTCCACTTGTTCTTTGCTTGAGCACAAATTCATATCCTTGTATGTACAAGACGCTGAGAGTACCTTTGATCAATGCTATTAATGGCATGATAAAATATAACATGACAATTTTCCACTAAGTACCCAACATGTTCCTCATCTTTTGAGGGATTACCACACTTAAACACTTCCACTTCTCTATCGATTTTCATAATTAATTCATTTTTATCCACATCGATGGTAGACTTGGATGTGGCTAAGAACAATCTTCCCAACAGAATGGGAATTTCTATATCTTTCTCAATTTCAAGGACTACAAAGTCAATAGGAAATATAAATTGCCTAACCTTGACCAATACGCCCTCTAATACACCTTTAGGGTGTACCAATGACCTATCAACCAGCTACAATGTGATGGAGGTGCCTTTCAGCTCTTCTAAACCTAATTTTTGATATATAGATAATAGCATTAGATTGCTGTCGGCGCCTAAATCGCTTAAGGCCTTCCCAAGCTTCCCTCTCTATAGGAATTGTAAAGCTCCTTGGATTTTTAAGCTTAGAAGGGTATATTTTTAATTATTATTGCACTACATGTGACATTTATATTAATCCATTTAACTTTCTTAAGTTTCCTATGCCTAGCCTCGATTTCCTTTAAGAATTACTTAAGAATTTTATCAATAAGCTCTATAAAGGGTAAATTCATATTTAGGGACTTAAAAAGATTTAAGAAACTTACAAAATTTGCATTATCCCTTTTCTTCTTGTCCTTGAGCTTTAATGGGAATGGAATGCTCTTACAAATCAAATTGGAACTTTGGTGTAGCTCAAGTTCGGCCACTTGCTCCTTTATCTTTCGAGTCTCGTTATCATTTGGGAAGTCATTCAAAGGATCACCAATTTCCTCCTTATCCACTTCCTTTAGAGCTAGAACACTCGGGTTTCTAGAATTATACCCGAGCAGAGCATAATGGTTTTCACGTGCTCCTTTCCATCCCTCATAGGATTGTTCTCAGTGTTGCTTAGGATACCCTTTCAATATTGCCTTTGCATCATGATCATCATTTGGCTAAGTTAGGCTGGATATCAACCAACTGCATATTCGTTTGAGTGCATTCAGTCTACAAATGTTGTACCCCTTTACGTATTGACTACATCTCTCTTCTATCTTGCCCATCCACTGATCACATGAGACATGATCGTTATTTGTGTATCGCCTCTCATACTCCTAATATTTAGAGATGTGAAGATGTTGATATAGAGGAGTTGGTCGATTTTGATTTGGTTTTACAATGGTTACATACCCATTTAAGGTTTGAATGGCCCTTCCAACCTAAATTATATATACTAGAATATGGGTTTCCTCCCCTATTTCCCAGGTAATTGACTTCCTTAGGTTTGCTTTAAAGGTAATTTCTCTAAGTGGTACTATCACCTTGACTACCTGTGCAGAATGGTGCAGACCTTAGTGGTTGATTGAAACCCATCTCCAGACGGTTCAACTTTTCAAGGATCTAATGGTATTTGTCATCCTCATAAACTACTTTTACTGTTGGGGGTCTCAGATTGTATATGAACCTATCAGCTAGCCACATGTACGAGCCTCTACATAAGTTTTCGACATGAAAGCGTCGATGAATGCCCCATCTAACCCGAACCTCAAGTTTCCATCCACACCATTATAGAAAATTTGTATTTGCAACCACTAAGGTAGTTTATGATATGGAGACTTGCGCAATAGCAGTTTAAACCTCTGTTATACCTTCAATTTGGCGAAAGTTGGTGATGTCTCACCTTAGTTGCATCATTTTACTTGGCGGAAAGAATTTTTGCCAAGAATCTATTTGCAAGTTCCTCCTACGTGTTAATTGAATCTGGAGCCTACGAATCCAACCAAGTAAACCTCTATCACGTAGATATTGGAATGTCATAAAACATATATTTAGATATATTATGTAATACCCCACACCCAGCCTAAACTTTATGATCGGATTATGAAGGTTAAAACGCTTGTGCGAAAGAGAGACAAATATTTGACTTGATGGAAACCAACTTCAGCGAAAAGGAAATACACTCGAAGTACTCTTTTTGAAAACATAACAAATCTAAAAAACCTTAGCTTATTTCTATTTCTAAAATCAAAACTAATTTACTAAAAACATTTGCGTACCAAAACATTTTAGAGAAACTCCTAGTTAAGTTTGTAGCGAAAAACCTTTAAACTTTTAGTTTACAAAACCGCGAATTCCTTTTAGTTATTATAAGTTAAGAGTCATTAAAAGATTAAAGCTATTGCATAATAAATGCTAAAAACAATCCTAACAACCTAATCAAACTATAAAATGTTCAAAGAATAAACAAACCCAAGGAAAAGTCTGAAATGTCCAAATTAAACAAATTAAGAGTCCACATTATATAAAATAAGCACGTGAAACCCAAGCTCCAGAATCGCCATCCACTCCTAATTTGGAGGATTACCATAAACCAATAAACAAAGATTTGAGATTAAAGCCCAGTGTGTGTTTTGGATTGTATTTCAAAAGAAAATAATATATATATTTATATACCAGAATGTCACATAATATATTTCTTTCAAATAATTCATATCGTATCAAAATTCATATGGGTCATAACTTATCATATCATTGCATATCATGCTAGATCGTACCATTACATATCATACCAAATCGAATCATAGCATAACAAATCATATCCTACCCCTATCCGCTACACACCATCTCCGTCCAACCATTCACATCATATAGGACTATAATAGTCCATCCATCCAATCACACCAATATGTGGCAGTGTGCCACTCATATTGTGACACCCTTAACCCGTATCCGTTGCTGGAACTGGGTTACGAAACATTACCGGTCAAGCAAAATAATTTACCATAAAATGCATACATAATCTAATTACAATCAAATACATTCATAATGCCCCTTAATAGAGCTCTCGAGACCCTAAAAATACTATAGAAATAGTTTGGGACTAAATCAAAAACATTTGGCAATTTTAGGAAAAAGTTGAAACTTTTGGACTGCTGGGGTCACACGGCAATGTGACCAAGCCGTGTGAGACACACGACTATGTGGACATTCGAAATAGGGACACACGGCCGTGTCCCAACCCGTTTCTATGCCCGCGAAACTCACTGACTTGGGTCATATGGCCAACCACACGTCCGTGTGCCAGGCCGTGTAACTGCTTGACTTGTAAGCGACCGTGTCGTATGGCCGTGTCTCACACATGGCTGAGACATATGCCCGTGTGGCCCCAAAATGAACCATAAAACATAAGTTTACCATTTCAAGTTGCTTGGACCCTAAGAAACCTAAATACCAACTCAAAGTGGCATTAATCGGGCCAAAAACACATTAAAACCAACCTAATAAGTTCCTAACCAATGTAACCTCATTGGTACCACAAGTATATACAATTTTACTGTAACACCCCTAACCCGTATCCGTTGCCAGATTAGGGTTACGAGGCATTACCGATCAAAATACAACTCAGAACAAACTTTCATTCTAGTAATATTTATCTAGTAAAATTTTAAACCAAACTTTCATGCTTTGATTCTATAATTCATATAACTTCCAAATTTATATTCAATCAATATTAACAAGAAATCATGAAAATCAAATATTAATCTCATAACCAAGGATATTTCATTTCACATGCGAATCATATATGTATACTTTAACATTTATGGCATTCAAATAATTTAAATATAAAACATCTTATTATCTTACAAATCTTATGCACATACTTTAAGACATACAAACATACATCATTTCATTCCATGTAAATAACATGTACCGTTATGACATTTGTTTACTTAACTACAACAATTGCATAACATAGATACATATATATATAATATCCTACTTAGCATAAGTCGAATATATCATCAACTTAACCAATTCAGCTACTTAAATAACTGACCAATACATTCAAGTAATATGCCATTTGAAGATTGACACAAAAATCACATTCATTAATCAAAATGTCATAGCCCAACTAAGTCTACAAATATTCAATACTACAAATATAACATTATCATATAAATAAACCTATAATGACTTAATTAAGCACACTTATCGAACCACAATTATGGCACATTTTCTAACCAACATAAAACCTAACATTGTAGTCTTTTATTATCGTACCTCAAATAAGGCATATTAACCAAAACAATCATATAACATACTCATTATTTGTCTTCATCAACCGTACCTAATTAGCTAATCATTCAAACATAAGATATATACACATACATTACCATTACATCTAATTCATAATAACTAATACCCATTCGAATATATATATCAATATCATTTTATTCCATTACTAATCCAAGTTAATAAACCATTCTCAAATACAAAACACATCATACATCGAGTTTACGAAAAGTGAACTAAACATGAGCTATTTGTAATACATTTACAAAGCACAACAACCAAATTTACATATATATTTATCTTTACATGAATCATAGCCAAATCAACCAAATATATTCATTACCTAAATTCGACATTTAGCCCAAATACACTCATCAACCAATTTAAAACCATTACTATCAAATACAAAATATAACCAAATCATTTTAACCAAATGTAACATGACAAACATAATTCATACTCATGTACATACCATAGCTGATTCAACCAAACTACATCCAAATTCACCTATCATTATCAATACATATAACACATATAAAACATTGACTAAAGTTTCACATATTATCATAGCATATTAGCCATTTTCGCATGGCTTAATATATACACAACTTCAAACTTAGCAAAAATTATAACCTAGCTTATACATGCCATAGATTCAGATTAAAACTTATAATGTACCAAAAACAATTGATAGTGTGATAGACTTTGTTGACGATCCCTGAGCTCGTAACTTGAATCCAAAATCTATAAAACAGAGGTAAATATAAACACACACAGTAAGCTATCATATCTTAGTAAGTCATAAGCAAATAAACAACTAATTGACATAATCAATTCATTAAAACCAAACCAAATTATACTATGATAATCACACTAAATCTCAAACTTATAATTTCATGTATAACATACACTTTCACATATAAACTTATTCATGGCCGAATATGCATATATCTATTATCAATGAAATATTCAATTTCAAAACCATAGTACCATCATATAATCGAATATACATAAACCCACATACATATATTCATAAATCATTTCATAAATATTCACATGATATAATCAAAAGGCCGAATACACTTTCCATATGCACATACATTTTTCATTTACATTATACATGTTTTACAACATATATCAAGTAACCTACTTACCTTATTTCAAATAGGGAATAAGCTATCACATACCTGGTCACTTTAGCTTATTTCACACATTTAATCACAACTATCATTGCCCGTTGAACCGTTCAGAATTGATTAGGATACTCGGACAATCATATATATCATACAATGCCAACGTCCCAGACGTGCTCTTACATGCTATCTCATATCGATGCCACTGTCCCAGACAGGGTCTTACACGAATCAAATACGATGCCGATGTCCCAGACATGGTCTTACACGTAATCACATATATCGATGCCAAAGTCCCAGATGTGGTCTTACACGTAAACACATATCAGATCCTATGTCATGACATATGTATCCTAGCTATTCTTAAGGTTCGTACGGGGCTTTTAGATGTCGTAACTTGATCGAATCGAACATGTAAATTTAATTCCCAAGTATTTAAACATTTGGCTATTATGTATACAAACTCATAAAATTTAAATAAGCATTTTACATTCACATATATTAAAAATTTACAGCACTTATTTGCTTACAAACTTACCTCGGACAATGAAAATCGGAACGGGATGGCTAATCGACAACTTTAGTTTTCCCCTGATCCAAATTTGATTTCTTTGGTTCTTGATCTAAACGTGTTCAAATTAAACTCATTCAAACATATTTTGATTCGATCTAGTCCAAAAACACATAAATAGGCAAATTACCATTTTACCCCTGACATTTTTACACTTTTTACAATTTAGTCCAAATTGCACAAAACACAAAACATGCAAAATTTGCACATACCATGCTTAGGCCGAATCTTCCTTATGTTCATACAAGTCCATACATTTCATTTATTTCACATTTTAGTCCCTAAATTTATCATTTTTGCAATTAAGCCCTAATTACTCAAAATCATGAAAAATTCCAATACAAAACATATCAATCCAAAACATATCTTTCATATTTCATCAACTAACATAACAAAACTCAAATATTCATCAATGGAATAACTCAAAATATTCATCAAAATTAGAAATTCAAGCATGGACTTTGTACATTACACTGCAACGATCTCAAAAACATAAAAAATATCAAAAACCATGCTAGTTACATACCTTGATTAAGCTATCAAATGGCTGAACCCTTAAAAGCTTTCTTTTCTTTTCATTTTCTTTAGTTTCGGTCACCAAGAACAAAATATGAATGCATTATAATTATTTAATGTTTTATGATATATTGACATATTAATAAATTTACATATTTAACCTTTGTTATTAAATATGAAACCATTATATTATATGATTAAAACTGTCCATCACCATTTTGTATGGCCTAATTGTAACATAAATGCCTCAATTTAAAAAGACAACAACAATTCGGCCCCTTTACAGTTAACCATCAAATTTTCATTTTACGCGATTAAGCCCTTTTATTAAATTGGACACTCAAACGATAAAATTAAAGCACGAAAATTTCACAGATATAAATTCACACATAATAAACACAGGAAATAATATTAAAATATTTTTCTAACTCGAATTCGTGGTCCCAAAACCACCGTTCCTAATAGGGTCAAAATCGAGCTATTACATTTACAATAAATTAAACATTAATTCAATTCATCAACTCATTCAACCAATACCAAATCAATATACCTAACAAAGTTACCACAATCACAATAATTCAAATATATGTATAAACCACACATACTAGCATAACAACTATACCTCATTCTCATACAATATGCCAGTTGGTTAATTGCACAAAATATCATTCATAATATTTACATAAGCCAAACATTTACCAGTACCGCTCGAAAGCCTATATATGTCATATAATCCGAATTGAAAGTTTTAAAAACTACCGAGATAAGCTGGATTATGTGACTTAAGTGCCAATTTGATCATCCAACCTTCTGAAAATCTACAATGACATTAAACAACACAAGTAAGCCTAACGAGCTTAATAAGTTTAACGAATTAAACAATAAAATTTACTGAACAAATTATAATAATTTAAACAATAATAACCATTCAAAAGAAACCTGTCATTCATAACTTCAATCGACAATTCATCCATATTCAAATTAATATGAAATAAAAAACACATATCTTTCAAATTAATTAAACAAACTACCTTACCGAGATTTTCCATTTGAAGAATGACTTACGGGTAAGTTTACATCGTCAATAGAAGCTCATAAGAGTTGGTCCTCTCGAACACGCCAACAAAAGCTCGTAAGAGCTGATCCACTCAAATCACGCCAAATAGAAAGTATAACGCGAGAGTTTGCAACAAATGCTGAACTTTGGTTTACTTGGGTAATATGCTGATATCTCCCTCCAATACCATCTCCACTCTAAACCCCCGTCATACACCAAACAGGAATGTACTCAAATCTTGCATTCAAACCAAACCTAGTATTAAAATCTATAATATAATTCCAACAATAATTCATTTCCAACAATAGAACTTATATATAATATCAATCATCAATTTATGTAAATTTTAAATTTTAACCATACGAACTTACTTGGACTGAATTATAGTTGTTGTAGAAGTTCAAGGACTATTTTGCTATTTTTCTTTTTCCATGAGTATCTACGAGATTTTGATCTAAAAATTTAAAGTTCTTCATTTCTTAGCACATATTTAATTTCTAAACTATTTTAAAATTAATACCCTTTTACTTTTCTAAAATACACAATTACCCTAAACTTTTACCATTTTTGCAATTTAGTCCCTTAACCTTAAATTCATCAAATTAACCAAATTTTCTCAAGCCAATATTTTATCCAAATATACTAGGCCCTCAAACAGCCCGCAATAAACATCAAATTAACTATCCAACGCTAATATTTTGACATTTTCACAATTTAATCCTAAAATCAAAATCTAGTAAAAATCACTTTAAAATTCATCAAATAATATAATCAAAGCTCTAAATGTAACAGCCCGATTTAGACATAATCAGAACGGTGGTTTCAGGACCACGAATCCAAGTCAAAAAAATATTTTAAAAAATTTTTTTGTGTTTATTTTGTGTAAATTTATATCTGTGAAATTTTCGTGATCTAATTTTGTCATTTAGGTAATCGATTAAATAATAAGACTTAATTGCGTAAATTGAAAATTTGATAGTTAAAAGCATAATGGCCAAATTGTTAGTGGCTTTCTAAATGGAAACCTCTATGTTGCAATTAGCCCGTTTGATGAAAGGGTGGATGGTAATGGGCTTGTTATATATGGTTTTATAATTTTATTATTAAAGTTATAATGGTAAAATAAGTAATAATATGTATATAATAAAACATATAATAAAAAAACAATGTTCATATCATCATTTTTATGATCAAAACATTAATAAGAAGAAAATAAAAGAGAAAGCTAGGGTTCGATACATACTGAAGCTCAATTAAGGTTTGTTTTTGTTCGATTTTTTATAATTTCTACATTTTTGAGATCGTTGCTTTGAGTACTACAAAGTCCATGCTTGAATTTTTTATTTTGGTGACTATTTTGAGTTATGCCATTGTTGAGAATTTGTGATTTTTTTTTTGTTTGATGATGAAATATGAAAGATATGTTTTAGATTAACATATTTTGTATTGGAGTTTTTGATGATTTTGAGTAATTAGGACTAAATTGAAAAAATAATAATTTAAGGGACTAAAATATGAAATAAACGAAATCTATGGACTTGTATGAACACTAGAAACATTCGGTCAAACATGGGTATCTTGAGATTTTGCATATTTTGTGTTTTGTGCAATAGGGACTAAATTGTAACAAGTGTAAAATGTCAGGGTAAAATGGTAATTTTCCCATTTATGTGTTTTTGGACTAACTTGAATGAAAATATGTTTGAATGTGTTTAATTTGTATTGAATTAGATCAAGAAATGTAGAAATCGGATTTGGACCGGGGAAAAACCAAAGTTGTCGAGTAGTTGTTCCGTTCCGATTACCGTTGTCCAAGGTAAGTTTATAAGCAAATAAATGCTATTAATTTTGTATATATATAAGTTTTATATGTTGAACTGAATTTTATGATTTTATATACCTAATGACTGAATGTGTATATACTTGGAAATTAAATTTACAAGTTCGATTCAACCAAGTTACGACGTCCGAAAGCCCGATATGAGCCTTAGGAATAGCTAGGATACATATGTCATGACATAGGATCCTGATATGTGATGTGCGAGTAAAAGCATGGCATTGATATATATGCACGAGTAAGACTACGTTTAATACGTTGGCATCGATATGTGATTTCGATATCTCTGTGTGAGTAAGACCCTGTCTGGGACAGTGGCATCTATATGTGATTACATGTAAGACCACATCTGGGACGTTGGCATTGTACTATATGTGTGATAATCCGAGTATCCTACCAAAATCTGAATGGTTCAACGGGCAAATATAAGTTGTGTACGAATGTATAAAACGGGCTAACTAACCAGGTACGTGATGTGGTAGTTGTTTACCTATTTGAAAATAAGGTAAGTTGATTTTTGATATGTGGTACACACATATGTATGATATTAGTTTGAATTTGTGAGTAACTGTGAAGTATATTCGGCCATAAGTTAAGTGTGATTATGTAGTATTAAGGTTTGATACATGAGTATAAGCAAACAAATGATTAAAGATTTGGCTTTATACATTGATAATATGATTTTAAATAGTGTATGATACTATGGTATAGACATATGTATATTCGGCTACATGATAAGTATAAGATTGAAATATTAAAGTTTGATTTAAGAACATATGTTTATGAATGTGTGTATACATATTTGATTATATAATGGTACTATGCTTTTGAAATTGAATGTTACTTTGATAACAGATATAGTACATTCGTCCATAGGTTATGTATAGTGATATCATATTGTGGCCTATGTGCAAACTTATATAAATGATTATGTACGGCCTAAATGATATAAAGAAAGAATAATTATAAAGTGATTCATGAATATATGTATATGAGTTTATGTATATTCGGTTAATTTTTGAAATTGTGGCTTTGAAATTTGAATGATATATTAATATTAGTTGTATGGATATTAGGCAAAAGTGAAAGTATATGTATTTTATGAAATGATAAGTTTGAAGTTAAATGTGATTATGATAGTATAAATTAGTTTGGTAATTATGTTGATATTGAGATTGAGTTATTTATTTGCTTGTAGCTTACTAAGCTCTCAAAGCTTATTCTGTATATTTTTCTATGTTTATAGATTTTCGGAGATCTGCTCGGGTTGGAAGTCGATGGAGACAGCATCACACTATCCTGTTATCATTTCAGTAAATAATATTTTGAGACTCGGTTATGTGGCAGGTATAGGCTAGTCTTAAAGTTAATTATTTTGAATGAGTATGTATTAAAGCCATGCGAAAATGGCTTAACTATCTTGCTTGAAATCGGTTATGTTTAATTATGGTTTACGTTCATTGTAGTTATAATGTTAGGTGCTATGGTTGAATGATATTTGTGATATGCATTTTTGTGCATCAAAGTTGATTGGTGAGCTGAATGTGGTCTGAATGATTCGGCCATGATATACTGGTATGTATGAAATATATTTGTTATGTTACTTTTGGTTGAAATGCTTTGGTTATGACTTGTAATGATAGTAATAACCTCATTTGGTTGACAAGTATATTCGGTTAAATGATAATAAGAAATATTGAATATAATTGATAATTAGTTCTACACATATATATTTTTTCATGTGAATTGCGGTAGTTTATAACGATAAGGGTTATGTTAATATTTGGTCTTGGATTAAACTTATGTGGAGAGCATATCCAAGGTATATGATGTGTATGTGTCTCGGCTACATTATATATAATGGTTGTTAAATGAGTTAAGTATATCACATACTAGTTAGGTGACAATTAATATACATGCATAGGGTATATTCGATGTTCCCTTATGGTTCGAAATAATCATATGTATAATTCATGATATGTTTATTATGGTAAAAAAATATGTGCTAATTTATTTAGATATGCTTTGTTAGTTGAACTTATATATGTATATGTATGAGTGCACTTATACTATGGTTGATATATGTGTAAAATCGAATAATACTTGTCTTTATGTTTCGGTTTGTTTGGAAATGCATATGCATATATCATGCTTATATGATTTGTAAAATAGGTACAATTGATGAAGATAAATAATGAGTAGGTGTTAGGTTGTATTGATAGTAAAATGGTTAATTATTAAGTAACATTTATATATATTTGTATGCGGATGTGCATTTGGTAAATTACTAACTTAAGTTGAATGGTGGAATTGATATCACTTGAATGTTTAATGAAATATTATTGATTATTTGTGCAATTGATAATGCCATATATGCTAAGAGACCTAAAGCCTTATAATATGACTTAATTGGTTAAACCTGCGCAAATATAGAATGAAGAAATAAAATCTTTAATTTTTATTTTAGTATTCGCTTATCATTAAAGTGATTAACCGATGATTTGTATATGTAATATGGTTATATTTAATTTGTACATGTATATAAGAATATGATTTGTGATAATGTGAGAATGTTCAGAACTGTGCTTATGTTCAGTAATGCCTTGTGACCCTAGTCCGTGATGGATACGGGTTAGGGGTGTTACATTTTATTAGTATCAGAGCTATAGTTTAGTCGATTCTAGGACTATCATAGCGTATGTAAGTCTAGTTATACATGCCACATTTAACAAGTGATAGTGTGATATCTCCTGACTCTGACCAAAAAAAATTGATGAGACAGATAAGTTTTCCAACCAAGCTAATTCTGATAGTATGGAATGTATACTCAAATGTTTGAATGGAAATGTGTTGATGATGTGCTGAAACTTATAAAGGTATGGATCAAATTGTATGATATGTTGTTATTGATAAATGTTATAATTATATGAGCATATGAGTTATGATATTTTGATTATGACTATTATACGAAATGCTTTGATTGTGAATTAGTGATTTGAGATGGCATATGAACTATATGTTAAGAACAAAAGTGATTAAAAGCAAATGTTTATTAAATGATTTGAGAATGTGAAAATTAATAATGAACTAGTTAATTGTAATAGTATGTGTTATGTGCATTTATGTGTAAGTTAAATTTGAGGCTTTACTGCCTTCACCCCGTTATCCGTAAAATGTTACAATGAAATCTGTAAGAATCGGGTTGAATAAGCCTACGAGTGTGGAATTACAGAAGTCTATGTTTGGAAGATTAATGATATGGTTAGAAAAGTGAATGAATCAGCAAATGAAGACAGTATTAAAAGAGACATTGGATAGTTCTGAAAATTATTCAGATTATGTGACGTCACTGTTAAAGAAGAAGTTATCTCCGATCAAATGACCTATTCAGGTATGTTGTCTAAAGAAAGCATTAACTGAAAGCTTTTCTGAATTAATTTCTGTCGGTGAAGGGATAATATTTGAATTGTATTGATGGTTGAGTGTAATGGTTATAGTCGGGCAGTTATTATAATTTCTTTTGGCATTCTATGTTCATTCTCAGAAGTATCTGTGATTATTTAATTTCAGAAGGAATTCTTATCATATGAGGATACTAACTAAATATACTAATAAATGAAAGTCTGGGTTACTCTGTCTGAGCTATGTTTGACATTGTTATGTCTTTCTTTGGTATTCGTTCCATTTTGTGGACATGAAAGTCGACGGTAAAATATGTATGATGCTAATGCTCTGTTTCTGCTGGCTATTGCTCTATAAAAAATATGTGAAGATTATATTGCTTCTATTACTGTTGATTTTAGTATTCACGAGTGATATTGTTCTTTTTAGACATTTTCTGGAATGTCATCAGGGTTGATATCATTCTATATGGGTTGAAATTTTCTAATATTCAATGTAGCTTCAGATATTGAAAATTTCATTATTCTGGTTTTCTCATGATTCTATGTGATTATTTATAAGATATGTCTATTTGAAGGAAATGGTTATATCTATCTATTATAATTATAATTTCCATTCTAAAATCTAGAAGTACTGTAGTACCGTTATCAGAGTTATAAAAGTTGTGCTTCTGTATTGGTTGCTGCTCAAATCATATTTAATTTTCTTCTAAGTTCAGATGCTTTGTTAACAGCCAGGATATTATCTATTGTTATGGGTAAGATGACCATCTTATTATGACATTATGATTTCTATTTGATGATTGTGGCATCTGTATAATGATATGTTTGGATTATTCTTTCTAACGAGAAGAAAGAATTTCTTCGAAAAGACTGATTATGTGGTTTAATTTGATCCAGAATTATCTGATTGAAAATGTAATTGGGTTATATGAGTTTGAATCTATCCACTAGATTGGAAATAAACTTCGAATGTACATGTGTGATCTGAAGGGTAGTATGGAAGAAGAACTTGTATTCTTGAGGACTTGATACAGAATTTTGACTATCAGAACAATTCTATCTGAAAAATGTTGTGGTAAATTAAAATTAGTTCAATTATTGAAGCTTTCTTTTGCATGAAGACATTATCCACTGAAATATTAGTTTTGATTTAGCTTAAATTGAATAAAGAGTTTACGAACCTCAGTCATGTGTCAATGAACGGGTTGAAGTATGTTCTAATAATGGAGTATACAGAGATATCCTGTGATTCCTCATGGCTAGAGCTGTTAAAGAACTATGAGCTTGTGATTGACTACCATTCGGAAAAGGCTAATGTTGTTACTAATGTTCTAAGCCGAAAATCACTGTTTGTTTTGTGTGCAATGAATGCGCATATGGCTATGTCTGATGATCGATCAATAATAGTTGAATTAAAAGCAAGACTGTTATTTATTCAGCAAATTTGTGATGTTCAAAAAGTCGATGATGATTTGACAGCAAAACGAGGCTCAAAGCAGTCGGTTATCTGTTCACCCGGGTAGTACAAAGATGTATAATGATCTGAAAAAGCTTTATTGGTGACATGGTATGAAATGAGACATTTCTGACTTTGTTTTGAAATGTTTAGTCTGACAGCAAGTAAAAGCTGAGCATCAAGTACCTTCTGGACTACTTCTGTCGATTATGATACTCGAGTGGAAATGGGATAGAGTCACGATGGATTTTGTATCCGGTTTACCGTTGTCACCAAGCAAGAAAGATACAATCTGGGTTATTGTTGATAGATTGACTAAATCGGCTCATTTTGTTCTGATACGTACAGACTACTCGCTGGATAAGCTAGCTGAATTATATGTTTCTCAGATTGTGAGATTACATGGTGTACCTATATCTATTGTTTCGGATAGAGATCCAAGGTTTACATCACGGTTTTGGAAGAAATTGCAAGATGCACTAGGTACAAAATTACATTTTAGTACTGCTTTCCATCCGCAAATAGATTGCCAGTCTGAGTGAATAATTTAGATACCTGAGGATATGTTGAGATGTTGCATTCTCGAATTCGAAGGTATGTGGGAACGATACCTACCTCTGATTGAATTTGCGTATAATAACAGCTTTCAATCGAGTATCAAAATGGCACATTATGATGCTTTGTATGGTCGTAAATGTCGTACGCCATTGTACTGGACAGAGCTAAATGAAAATAAGATACACGGGGTCGATTTGATCAGAGAAACTGAACAGAAAGTGAAAATGATCCGTGAAAGTCTAAAAGCAGCATCAGATCATCAGAAATCATATGTTGACTTGAAATGTAATGATATAGAGTTTCTGACCGAAGATAAAGTCTTCTTGAAAGTCTCACCGTGGAAGAAAATACTCAAATTTGGTCGTAAAGGCAAATTGAGTCTGAGATTTATTGGGCTGTATGAGGTAATAGAGTGTATCAGACCAGTTGTTTATAGATTATCATTGCCACCTGAGTTAGAAAAGATCCATAACGTATTCCATGTTTCGATGCTCCGTAAATATCAGTCTATCACTTCATACGTGATTAGTCTATCTGAGATCGAGATTAAGCCCGATATGACGTATGAAGAAGAACCGATTCGTATTCTGGCTCACAAGATTAAATAGTTACGAAATAAGAAGATTTAGTTAGTTAAAGTATTGTGGCATAAACACGGTGTAGAGGAAACAACGTGGGAACCAGAGGATGCAATGAGAGATCACTATCCGAACCTATTCACCGCTAAGATTTTTGGGGACGAAAATCCCTAAGGGGGAAGAGTTGTAACAGCCCGATTTAGACCCTAATCGGAACAGTGGTTTCAGAACCATGAATCTGAGTCAGAAAAATATTTAAAAATTATTTTCAGTGTTTATTTTGTGTGAATTTATATCTGTGAAATTTTCGTGATCTAATTTACTCGTTTAGGTACCCGATTAAATAAAAGGACTTAATCGCATAAATTAAGAATTAGATTGTTAAAAGCATAAGGGTCAAATTGTTAGTGGCTTTCTAAATGGAAACCTTTATGTTGCAATTAGCCCATTTGATGAAAGGGTGGACGGTAATGGGCTTGTTATATATGGTTTTATAATTTTATTATTAAGGTTATAATGGTAAAATAAGTAATAATATGTATATAATAAAACATATAATAAAAAAACAATGTTCATATTATCATTTTATGACCAAAACATTAATAAGAAGAAAAGAAAAGAGAAAGCTAGGGTTCGACACATACTCAAGCTCAATTAAAGTTCATTTTTATTCGGTTTTTGATAATTTCTACGTTTTTGAGATCGTTGCTTTGAGTACTACAAATCCCATGCTTGAAATTTTGATTTTGGTGAATATTTTGAGTTATGCCATTGTTGAGAACTTGTGATTTTTGTTGTTTGATGATGAAATATGAAAGATATGTTTTAGATTAACATATTTTGTATTGGAGTTTTTGATGATTTTGAGTAATTAGGACTAAATTGCAAAAATAATAATTTGAGGGACTAAAATGTGAAATAAATGAAATATATGGACTTGTAAGAACACTAGAAACATTTAGCCAAACATGGGTATCTTGAGATTTTGCATATTTTGTGTTTTGTGCAATAGGGACTAAATTGTAACAAGTGTAAAATGTCAGGGGTAAAATGGTAATTTTTCCATTTATGTGCTTTTGGACTAAATTGAATGAAAATATGTTTGAATTAGACTAGAGTTAATCTGCGCTCCGAGAACTCTTAGCCGACACCCAACCCAAACGAGCACGCCATAAAGCGAAAGGGATTAGCCAAGAAAGGTACCTTTATTGTCCTCATGGTTCTCTCTATTTAAAGCTAGTTTCGTATCCACTCTTATGTTAGCTTCCCGATGTGGGATCCCTCCATCATCAGAGTATAAATTCAACACCAACTCTTGCCGCCCCCTGTTAGCAAAATAAATGCTCTTTGATTGCCATGAGTTTCGAACCATGGACCTCCTTGCCAACTCTATGATGCCACCTTCCTGCCTCTTATGTGGCGCTACTTTGCCACTAGACAACAAGGCTTTTTGTGGCACAATTTCTCCATCAATATTCTTAAGGCCTACCTACTGCACCTAGGGTTTGATTCACCTTAAACCAAAATTTTTGCTAGAGTCCAGGTTTGAACCCAGGACTTTTCCAACACTTCTCAGCACACTTAACCACTAAAACAAGCCTTTAATAACGAAATTTACATGCAGAACAAAATATTATAAGCTTCCTTCAACCGCTCCCATGCTCAAGGCCCAAAACTTCTAGGCCCAAATTTAGGGTGTTACAACTCTACCTTCTTTAAAGAAATTTCGTCCCCGAAATTTCCATCTAACCGTGTAGTCGTGTAACATCTACCCTACTATGCTACCGCTGCGCACTCTGATCCTACCATCACTATCACACTTCAACTAGAACTTGAAACATCTCATACATACAACACTTATTCACTAAAGCAGACACATATTTATCACACATATATACAATTTCTATATCCAAACATCACATCCACATAAAATAAATACCAAATTTAAATTCAGAACAATGTCTAAGGAATCCACAGTATTTCAATTTCTAAATAGACAAAAGTATTCAGAAGACTTACAGATTCGGCGTCGGAGACTCGGTGTGCCACACTTTTTAAGAGAAATACTTCAAACAGAACATGTGGTTGAAAATAATTTTTCTGAAATTCAAGCTTTGAAAACCCAATCCACAGCCAAGTTGTTGCAACCCAGGCTCTGATACCACTAAATGTAACACCCCAAACCCGGGCTGAAAGTTTGGCTCGAATCTGGCGTGTCACATTGAAATATTTTTCGAAAACCATGTTTCCATTAAAAACCCTTCTTAATAATTAAAAACTTATACCCTTTTTAAACCTTGTTAGAAAACCTCAGCTGAATAACATTCTTAACAACTTTGTAAAAATCTTGGCAGTTGCAAAAGCTTAATTTAAAAACAATTGCAGATACGCGATGTTTTGAACAACAGTAGTTACATTGGAAAACCGTGTTCTAATACTAGCAATTATAAGAACAATAAATAAAATTCCAAATTTGAAATCCAGAAAATTACAACGGCTTTACTACAACACACATAAAATCATTTAAAAGTAATAATCAAAATTGTAACATAAATAGTGTGTATAGCTTCCTTCGAGCCCCTCGCAGCTCCGATCCGTCTAAGGCTGGAAATTACTTGAAAGGTTAATAAACGGGGTGAGTTTACAAAAACTTAGTGTGCAACAAGCCCCTTTTAGAGCCCAAATTAATATCAGCATACTGGGTCGAAGCCATTTAACGGTTATTGGGCCGAAGCTTTTTCATAAATCATATCACTGAGCCAAAGCCTTTACTGTAACGGTATGGCCCAAAGGTCCATTTCAATATCACATGTAATACCAATGAATGTATGCAAGCCCATTTGGGGAGACTACTCAACCCACCATCCGCTACTCTCCACCCGTACCAACCAAGCTCTCCATGTGGGGATTAACTCAACCAACCCAACCAAACTCTCCACTGGCAGCATAGCTGCTTTATCATATAACTAGAGGCCTAGCCTTTTTCAATAACTGGGGCAAAACCCTTTTTGATAAACTGGGGCAAAGCCCTTTTTCGGTAAACTGGGGTAAAGCCCTTTAAGCACTTCCTCAATTTATATAACCCAACCCATGCAACATGTAATGTATGGAGAATGTCATGCCCATATTTGAATCAAACAATCACAGTCAAGTCATTCATATCACCAACATATATTCACAATCAAATCCACACAGTCCAAGTCAGTCATTTGCCCACAAGGGCAAAACAGTCATTTAACACCCTAGGGGCAAAATGGTAATTTTACCCAAGGATATTTCAGTAATTCTACCCTACAGGGGTATTTTGGTAATTCTACACTATAAGGGTATTTTAGTAATTCTACCCTACAGGGGTATTTTAGTAATTCTACCTTATAGGGGTATTTCAGTAATTCTACCCTACAAGGGTATTTCGGTATTTCTACCCTACAAGGGTATTTCAGTATTTCTACCCTACAAGGGTATTTCAGTAATTCTACCCTACAGGGGTATTTCGGTAATTCTACCCTACCGGGGTATTTCGGTAATTCTACCCTACAGGGGTATTCGGTAATTCTACCCTACAAGGGTATTTCGGTAATTCTACCCTACAAGGGTATTTCAGAAATTCTACCCTACAAGGGTATTTTGGTAATTCTACCCTACAGGGGTATTTCGGTAATTCTACCGTACAAGGGTATTTCGATAATTCTACCCTACAAGGGTATTTTGGTAATTCTACCCTACAGGGGTATTTCAGTAACTCTACCCTACAGGGGTATTTTAGTAATTCTAAAGTATTCTAAACAGGGATAACAATACGAATGGCCTAAAGCCTATTCTCGGCCCAAATGGGCCCACATGCTCATGTGGCCCTTTTAGCCCAAATCTAGCCACAGATATGAGATTCACCTAGCCTAGTCCAATATTTACTACATAATCAAACAACTTATCCAATTGGGCTCGTAGGCCCATTAGGCCAACATGGCCCTTTTCGCCCCATCGCGGCCCGAAGTAGCCATCCTACAGCTAGAGTAGTGAGAAATACACACCTGATAGGAGACTAGAGTTAATCTGCGCTCCGAGAACTCTTAGCCGAAGCCCAACCCAATCGAGCACGCCATAAAGTGAAAGGGATCAACCAAGAAAGGTACCTTTACTGTCCTCATGGTTCTCTCTATTTAAAGCCAGCTTCGTATCCACATGTTAGCTTCCCGATGTGGGATCCCTCCATCATCAGAGTTTAAATTCAACACCAACTCTTGCCGCCCCCTGTTAGCAAAATAAATGATCTTTGATTGCCATGAGTTTCGAACCATGGACCTCCTTGCCAACTCTATGACGCCACCTTCCTGCCTCTTATGTGGCGCTACTTTGCCACTAGACAACAAGGCTTTTTGTGGCACAATTTCTCCAACAATATTCTTAAGGCCTACCTACTACACCCAGGGTTTGATTCACCTTAAACCAAAATTTTTGCTAGAGTCCAGGTTTGAACCCAGGACTTCTCCAACACTTCTCAACACACTTAACCACTAAAACAAGCCTTTAATAACGAAATTTACATGCAGAACAAAATATTATAAGTTGCCTTCAACCGCTCCCATGCTCAAGGCCCAAAACTTTTAGGCCCAAATTCAGGGTGTTACAACTCTACCTTCTTTAAAGAAATTTCGTCCCCGAAATTTCCATCTAACTGGGTAGTCGTGTAACATCTACCCTACTATGCTACCGTTGCGCACTCTGATCCTACCATCACTATCACACTTCAACAAGAACTTGAAACATCTCATACATACAACACTTATTCACTGAAGCAGACACATATTTATCACACATATATACAATTTCTATATCCAAACATCACATCCACATAAAATAAATACCAAATTTAAATTCAGAACAATGTCTAAGGAATCCACAGTATTTCAATTTCTAAATAGACAAAAGTATTCAGAAGACTTACAGATTCGGCGTCGGAGACTCGGTGTGCCACACTTTTTAAGAGAAATACTTCAAACAGACCATGTGGTTGAAAATAATTTTTCTGAAATTCAAGCTTTGAAAACCCAATCCACAGCGAAGTTGTTGCAACCCAGGCTCTGATACCACTAAATGTAACACCCCAAACCCGGCCTGGAAGTTTGGCTCGAATCTAGCGTGTCACATTGAAATATTTTTCGAAAACCATGTTTCTATTAAAAACCCTTCTTAATAATTAAAAACTTATACCCTTTTTAAACCTTGTTAGAAAACCTCAGCTGAATAACATTCTTAACAACTTTGTAAAAATCTTGGTAGTTGCGAAAGCTTAATTTAAAAAAAAATTGTGGATACGTGATGTTTTGAACAACAGTAGTTACATTGGAAAACCGTGTTCTAATACTAGTAATTATAAGAACAATAAATAAAATTCCAAATTTGAAATCCAGAAAATTACAACGGCTTTACTACAACACACATAAAAACATTTAAAAGTAATAATCAAAATTGTAACATAAATAGTGTGTATGGCTTCCTTCGATCCCCTCGCAGCTCCGATCCGTCTAAGGCTGGAAATTACCTGAAAGGTTAATAAATGGGGTGAGTTTACGAAAACTCAGTGTGCAACAAGCCCCTTTCAGAGCCCAAATTAATATCAGCATACTAGCCAAAGCCTTTTTTTAACGGTTACTAGGCCGAAGCCTTTTCATAAATCATATCACTGGGCCGAAGCCTTTACTGTAAACGGTATGGCCCAAAGGCCCATTTCAATATCACATGTAATACCAATGAATGTATGCAAGCCCATTTAGGGAGACTACTCAACCCACCATCCGCTACTCTCCACCCGTACCAACCAAGCTCTCCATGTAGGGAATAACTCAACCCACCCAACCAAACTCTCTACTGGCAGCATAGCTGCTTTATCATATAACTGGGGGCCTAGCCTCTTTCAATAACTGGGGCAAAGCCCTTTTTGATAAACTGGGGCAAAGCCCTTTTTTGGTAAACTAGGGCAAAGCCCTTTAAGCACTTCCTCCATTTATATAACCCAACCCATGCAACATGTCATGTATGCAGAATGTCATGCCCATATTTGAATGAAATAATCATTGTCAAGTCATTCATATCACCAACATATATTCACAACCAAATCCACACAGTCTAAGTTAGTCACTTGCCCACAAGGGCAAAATAGTCATTTAACACCCTAAGGGCAAAATGGTAATTTTACCCCATAAGGGTATTTCAGTAATTCTACCCTATAGGGGTATTTCGGTAATTCTACCCTACAAGGGTATTTTAGTAATTCTACCCTACAGGGGTATTTTAGTAATTCTACCTTACAGGGGTATTTCAGTAATTCTACCCTACAAGGGTATTTCAGTATTTCTACCCTACAAGGGTATTTCGGTAATTCTACCTTACAAGGGCATTTCAGTAATTCTACCCTATAAGGGTATTTCAGTAATTCTACCCTACAAGGGTATTTCGGTAATTCTACCCTACAAGGGTATTTTGGTAATTCTACCCTATAGGGTATTTCAGTAATTCTACGCTACAAGGGTATTTCGGTAATTCTACCCTACAAGGGTATTTTGGTAATTTTACCCTACAAGGGTATTTTAGTAACTCTACCCTACAGGGTTATTTCAGTAATTCTAAAGTATTCTAAACAGGGATAACAATACGAATGGCCTAAAGCCCATTCTCGGCCCAAATGGGCCCGCACGCTCGTGTGGCCCTTTTAGCCCAAATCTAGCCACAGATATGAGATTCACCTAGTCTAGTCCAATATTTACTACACAATCAAACAACTTATCCAGTTGGGCCCGTAGGCCCATTAGGCCAACATGGCCCCTTTTAGTTATCCAGTTGGGCCCGTAGGCCCATTAGGCCAACATGGCCCCTTTCAGCCCATCACATCCCGAAGTTGCCATCTTACAGCTAGAGTAGTGAGAAATACACACCTGATAGGAGACTGGAGTTAATCCGCGCTCCGAGAACTCTTAGCCGACACCCAACCCAAATGAGCACGCCATAAAGCGAAAGGGATCAGCCAAGAAAGGTACCTTTACTCTCCTCATGGTTCTCTCTATTTAAAGCTAGCTTCGCTTCCACTCTTATGTTAGCTTCCCGATGTGGGATCCCTCCATCATCAGAGTTTAAATTCAACACCAACTCTTGCCGCCCCCTGTTAGCAAAATAAATGCTCTTTGATTGCCATGAGTTTTGAACCCTGGACCTCCTTGCCAACTCTATGACGCCACCTTCCTGCCTCTTATGTGGCGCTACTTTGCCACTAGACAACAAGGCTTTTTGTGGCACAATTTCTCCAACAATATTCTTAAGGCCTACCTACTACACCCAGGGTTTGATTCACCTTAAACAAAAATTTCTACTAGAGTCCAGGTTTGAACCCAGGACTTCTCCAACACTTCTCAGCACACTTAAACACTAAAACAAGCCTTTATTAACGAAATTTACATGCACAACAAAATATTATAAGCTGCCTTCAACCGCTCCCATGCTCAAGGCCCAAAACTTCTAGGCCCAAATTCAGGGTGTTACAAGATTCGTCTTATGTTTCATTCCCCTTAGGTATTTAGGGGGTTTAGTTCATATTTGTAAAAGAAAATATCTCAGAAGAATAATGATAACAAAACATAAAGAAAACCCAAAACTCCTGAAAGAAAATTAAGGGAGATCTTCCGTCTTGAAGGAGAATCCAGCTTCTGAGATGGATCAATCGGCTTTCTTCGAGTAATTCCTTGCCTCCCACTCCGTGTGTCCCCTTTTCATCCTCCTCTCTGATGTTTAAATAGGCTTTAGAATGCCTTAGAACCCTCAAAAGTGGCCTTTTCTAAATAGAACTCGACATGGACACGCTCGTGTGACACGCCAATGTTCGATTGCTCCAAACCGTGTTAGAGTCTGTTGAATAGACGCGATCGTGTGGTCTACTCGTGTAAGTCACGCTCAATTTTGCTAAAAGGGCACGGGCGTGTGGTCTACCCGTGTCGTGTGAGGAAGTCCAGGCCATGTTGATTTCCCACGTTGGCTATTTTCTTCATTTTTGGCCTGTTTCTCGCTCTTTTTACTCTCCTATGCTCACCTAAGTATAAAACATGAAATTAAAGAATTAGGAGCATCAAATTCACCATATATAAAGAGAATTCATCCATAAATGTGCTAAACATGGGATAAAAATATGTATAAATTACAGTTTATCAAATACCCTCACACTTAAGCGTTTGCTTGTCCTCAAGAAAAATCCTCAACTTACAATCAAAATCAATTCTTCTCAACTTATAATTCTTATTAATGATATCTCAAAATAATCCATAAGTGATCATACATTGAGAATTCAACTAAAAGAACGTCAAAGTTTCAAACATTCCAAGTTGCGTATTTTATCACAAGAGCATAGGTGTCTCCCCTCATCTAGGTAATTACCATTAATTCAAAATATCATAGAGTTTTACGTCCTCACTAGAGATTCACTCAAATCACTCGAGGTGTTTTAAGGACAACAAGTTTAAGCACTCAATAGTCAATATGAAAAGTTATTACCATAGGCTTGCACGAAAATCAAATCTCCACCACTATATATTGATATGATACATCAATCAAAAGGTCTTTAAAGGGTTGTAACGTGGCTTTGGTTAGGGGGTGTGGCCACAAGATGAAAGAAAAGGTTAGAATCGAGATTAAATTGAAAAATTACCTAACTAGAAAAACAACTAATCATCAATTGAATACATGTGAGCTTCTTCTCAGAATATGGACTTAAACACTTAAGCTCAAAAACAAAGAATTACTTCTAATATAAATATGTGTATTGTAATTTTTTTTAAAGAACAAATAAAGTAACATAGACTAACTATCAAAGGTAAAACTTAGCTAAGCAATTTATTCCAATCAAATCTCGACAAAAATAGGGATCAAATTAATTTAGGGGATTTCAACAATAATGGGTTATGGGTTAATATGGATGGTAAATCAATGAATGGGTTATTAGGCTCAAGAGGTTTCACTAAGGGTTAATTATGAAGGTAGGCTTTTATGGAGTGAGTGGGTTAAACCTAAGTGCCTTTATCATCTTGACATATCAAATCAAATGGTGTGGTCTTGACATGCATAATCAAGCAAGTTCTAGAATAACAAATCAGGATTGACGCACTCAAAGCAACAAAAAAAGTGAGCATGAAAGAAATAATAGATGCTCTTAAAGGCTCAATATCTCACAAAAATTATGGCTTTTTGATGTTTAAACCTTGTGAATTTTATCTCGAGATAATACCTAAACTTGGGGAAGCAACCTAAAAAAATTTTAATTCTCAAAATTCAACTTATCATGCTTGATTCTCTAATTCCTTAAAGTTTAAACAATCAATACATGAATGCCTATGTTTTAATTCAAGACATATCAATAAAAATCATAAATTAATCAAAATTCATTCTAATAATGATATGAGAAGATCACATGAGAATAAGATAAAATTCAGGGATTTTTCTAATAATGATATAGATAACCCCCCACACACTTAAGATGTACATTGTTCTCAATGTACAATGATAGATATACGGAAAAATATAAAACCATAAGATAGGGAGAGAGGTGAAACTTCCTGAATGGAGAATACTTGGCCAAGGCAATGATGAGATTGGAGGAGGATGCTATAGTGATGGTAAGGTTGGGTTCCACAACTATAGTGTCCAGTGAAGAGGTTATCGTGGTGGTCGAGTAGGACATGGCAGACGTGGAGAACCTTTTCCAATGGAGTTGCAAGTTCCTAAGTGATGGTGAGCTTTGGAGCTCTTTCTAACTGTGATAAATTCAAGAAATCTTTTAGGAAATATAAAGAAGCATAATTCCTCGTAATGGAATAGGTGAAACTATAAATTGTTCAATAAAAATTATAAAACCTAAAAATGAAATAGTATTAAAGAAAAAATAAAAAGTACTTTAAGAATATAAATAAAGATAAAAGTGAAAATAAAAAATAAAAATAATAAACCAAAAGTCTTTAAACATCGTCATCGCCGGATGTTTCGCGAGGTGGTGGTGGCAATGAGATGTGAAGGTGCTGACAAATCTAAAGTAGAGTAGCATCAATATGGTCAAAGCACTGAAAACATTACTGCTCAAATTGAGTAAGGCGCTCATAGATGTCAGAGTATGAAGCTGCCGCATGAAGTAGACGATAGATGGGTGATGGCTGAGACGGTAGGTCCTCATGATGTGGAAGGACATCATCAGTAATGTCCTCTGGGTCCTCCTCCTCGGCGTACTGGACCAGGCGGTACTAGAGAGGGTTGGTTCCACGTCGTTTCTCGATCATCCTCATATGCAGCATACTCGAGATGCCCTATGGGGACATCTAGCTGATGAGAGTGAGGGAGGATGATTGTGAGGCTGTGTTGAGGAGGCCGAAGTAGGGCGCCAGGCGAGTCACATAGGGGCCAATAGAGATGACTCCCTTCCTATGTCGCTCCGTCTAATGGCGAATGGTGAGAGCGATGAAATATGCAAGGTCGAAGACATGCCCATGTGCCATACTCCATAAAAAGTAGGCATCATGAGTGTTGACGACACCGGTGCTCTCTTACCATCCTGTTAGAGTGTGGGCCAAGATGGCGTGTAAGTACCTCAGGGATAGGGCGAGAGCCGATGCCTTGGAGCGGCTAGGGTCGTAGGTGGCTGAGGTAGGGACGAGAGCCTTCCAGCACTTTGAAGGAGAGTAATGGATGTGGTGATGGAGGGTATCGAGTTCGTTGTCATCCATGAACTCCTCCGTGTACAACCCTAGTGCAATTCCGAACTTCGGTACGCTCAACTGGCACACTAAGCCATCGAGATGAAACTGGACCGTTCCAAGATCATCAAACTGTGTCATGACGACTTGAGGGTGGAAGGTTGAGCAAATTTCGAGTGTGAGGTTGAGGTATATCGGCTCGATGATCTCGAAAAAGAGGCCCCATGGGTCAGTCATCAGAAGGGCTCGGATCACGTCAACCAGTTGGGTTTGTTCAAGTACTGCCCAATCAATGCAGCAGCCCACACTTAGGGGTCGGGCCCAAAGTATCTAAAAAAGTTCCTCCTGGGGTCCGAAGGGAAACAGAAGAAAGGGGTGGCGCACTTCAGCTGATGCGCTGCCGATGTGGCTCCAGGTCCCTTCCATTTTTCTAAAGCGGGGACGTCGATTTTCTTGCCACGTGAAGTTGAGATGGTATACTTGTAATAAGAAGTCCAAGTTAAAACAATACTCCCAAGAATAGCATAGAGACGTCTGCATCTATGTTCAAATTAAAGAAGAGTACTTCATGGGCATCATAGGCAAAATGTGAGATGTACCAAAGTAACTAAATTCTTATGGAAGTCATTATAAACAATACGAGCAAGAGAATAGTGCTAAATGGAATACCTAGTGAATGAATGCATGTGGGTTTGAGAATATGAAATATGCTGTGAGTAAGCATGAAATTCATGGAAACAAGAAAATTGATGAATGTAGCATAATGTATTAACTAAAATGGAAAATTTCTAACAAAGAGCATAAGTATTACTATCATTATAACCATGAATATTACTAAAAATAGTCAAATAAAACAATAAAAAATCATAAAATAAGTAAAATATTTGAAGAGAATAGAGAGAAAAAAAGTAAACAAACGTAAGAAGAAAGAGTTTGGGTCGTCGAGGTTGGTGCTGTGGTCGGCGCACGGGCGTGGCAGGGAGGTCGTGTGAAAGGCTTCTGGCGGCTAGGGTTTGATGTTTGGAGAAGGGGATGATGAATTGTAGGGGTTTATATAGATTTTGGGGCACACGGCCATGGGGTACGCCCGTGTGCCCTAATTTTAGCCCGTGTATATCGTGATTTTCAAATTTGGGCACATCTGAAATTCGGCCAATGCCTGTGTTCTTTGGACGTGTTGTTACACACGGCCGTGTCGCACGGCCATGTTCTGCTTCGTTCGCTTCTCCCACGCCCATGTATGTATTTCCACGCTCGTGTTATTTTGTCAGTCTTGACCATAGGTAGTGAGCACGGGCGTGTCGCTCGCCCGTGTTGTTTTCTCAGTTTCAACCATAGCCTCTAGACACGACACGCCCGTGTTGTTTTGGTAGATTCATCCACGGCCATGTCACACGGCCGTGGCAACTTATCGATTCCCGTGTTGGGGAAAAATTTTGCCCTATTTTCACACAGCCGTTTTGCACGGCCTTGTTACCTTCCATGGTATGGGCACGACCTAAGGCACGCCCGTGTGCCTGGCCGTGTGGTTCTGGAAAACCTATGTTCAGTGACTCAGTTAGTGAATTAAATGTTAAAAACTAAAATTTAAAGAAGTTAACACCGTTAGTGCTTGGGTTGCCTCCCGAGAAGCTCTTATTTATAGTCTAAGCTTGACTTACCTCTCTGTTGCATGGTCATGGTGGTTCAAGGAGTTTACACTTCTCACTCCAGCTATCAATTTTATCAAAATAAGGTTTGAGACGAGTACTATTTACCTTGAACGTACCGAAGCTGGGATGAATTACCTTGACTGTATCATATGGGAAAAAGCTAAGTACCGTAAGAGGGGTTTCTCCATTAGGTTTAGATGTGGTAATGCGAGGGTCTACGACATCTAGTAGTACCTTGTCTCCAACCTTAAGTTGATTTGGTGAAGCATTGGGCCCATCATGGCGTAGTTTCAGTTTATCGTGTGTTCTCAGTTTCTATGTCCGCCATTCATCTAGTTCCTTGACTCGTAGCCTTCATTCTTCATAGATGGGTCCTTTGTTGTTACTTGAACATGGCTCATGTATGCTTTTCGGATGTGTTTCCTGCAAAGAAGGTTGCACCACATGGTTAGTTTTAGTGGTACGATTTATACAATCACCCTTGATATTTTATGTGTTACTTGAATTACGAGCTTGAAGGGTGATTGTCTCATCACCCACACGAAGTGTGAGTTCACCTGTACCAACATCGATAATGGTTCTAGCAGTTGCTAAAATGACCTTCCTAAAATTAGAGGCACGTCACTACCCTTTTCCATGTCTAGAACAATAAAATCAACTAGGAATATAAATTTTTCAACTTTAACAAGCACATCTTTAATGATACCCCTAGGAAATCTAATAGTTTTATCTGCTAACTGAATGCTCATCCTAGTTTGTTTGGGTTTCCCATGACCTAGTTGTTTAAACATTTTATAAGGCATGACATTAATGCTAGCCCCCAAATCAGTCAAAGCATTACTAACATTTAAGCTACCAATTAAACAAGGAATCGTAAAACTCCCTAGATCTTTCAATTTGTTGGCCAGCTTATTCTGTAGTATGGCTGAGCACACTGCGTTCAACTCCACATGTGATGCTTCATCCAATTTTTGTTTATTTGCTAGAAACTCCTTTAGAAATTTAACTACGTTTGGCGTCTGCTAAAGAGCTTCAATAAACAGTAAGTTAATATGTAGTTTTTTTAATAATTTAAGGAATTTACAGAATTGTTCATCTGTGTGGTCTTTCCTTGTCGCATTAGGGTATAGCACTCGAGGTTTATACTCTGTACTTACCGGTTCCCGCTCATTGTGGTCTACCTCATCCTTACCTTTGGTTACCACAATTCCTTGCCTTGGTTCTGGTTCAGGTTCCACTAACCCATCCTCATCTTGAACAGTAATTGCGTTAAGCTGCTCCTTCGGGTTAGTTTCTGTATTACTCGGTAAGCTACCTTGTGGTCGTTTGGAAATCATCTTTGCTAACTGGACTATTTGATTCTCAAGCCCCTGAATGGATGCTTGCTGATTTTTAAGAGCTGTCTCGGTATTCTGGAAACGAGTTTTTGACACCAAGATAAATTTTGTTAGCATCTCCTCAAGGTTCGGCTTCTTTTCCTGCTGGTAAGGTAGTTGTTGAAAACCTGGGGGATGTTGTGGCTTTTTATTTCCTTGACCACCCCACGAGAAGTTGGAATGGTTCCTCCAACCTGCATTATACGTGTTACTGTATGGGTTATTTTGAGATCTAGAATTGTTATTACCCATATATTGAACTTGTTTCTCCTTGGTGCTAGGGTTGAAGGATGGATAATCTACGTGTACTCCTCCTCCACTTGAATCACACCTCATCACTAGATGTACCTGAGTAGAACCATATAAACCATCAATCTTTTTATTTAAGAGTTCTACCTGGTTAGAGAGCATAGTAACCGCATCGAGGTTGAAAACACCGGCTGCTTTTGTCGGCTTTGTCCTCATGACTTGCCACTGATAGTTATTCAGTGACATCTCCTCCATGAATTCGTAAGCTGCTTTAGGTGGTTTGTTATTCAAAGTTCCACCAGAGGCTGCGTCAATGAGTTGCCTCGTTGAGGGGTTCACACCGTTGTAAAACATCTGAACCTGTAGCCAAAGTGGTAACCCATGGTGAGGGCACCTTCTCAAAAGATCCTTGTATCTCTCCCATACATCATAGAGTGTTTCTAGATCCATCTGCACAAAAGAAGAGATGTCATTCCTCAACTTAGCCATTTTAGCCGGCGAAAAATATTTAAGTAAAAACTTTTTAGTCATTTGTTCCCAAGTAGTGATTGACCCTCGTGGTAACGAGTTCAACCACTGTTTAGCTTTGTTCCTCAATGAAATGGGAAACAACTGAAGGCGTATGGCATCATCAGAAACGCTATTGATTTTAAAAGTATCGCAAAACTCCAGAAAATTTGCCAAGTGATTATTTGGATCCTCATCCTGCAAACCATCAAACTAAACAAACTGTTGTATCATTTGAAATGTGTTAGGTTTCAGTTCAAAATTATTTGCAGCAATAGCAGGTCTAACTATACTTGACTCAGTTCCTATTAATTTAGGTTTAGCATAATCATACATAGTGTGTGGAGTAGGATTCTGATTTACTGGATTAACAGCAATCGCAGGAGGTAGCAGATTTTCCTGATTTTTAGCCATCTCCTCAGTTATGGTGTGAATGTCGTAATCTTGCTCTTCCTCTGTGTATCTTAGGCTTTGCCTTATTTCTCTTCGGTTTCTGTGAACTATGCGATCGATCTCACTATCAAAAAGTAATGGTCCTAACGGGTTCCTTCTAGTCATAAACTATAAAAGCCTACCAGAAATAAAAAAAAAAAAGAAGAATTAGTAAAGATAAGCTAGACTAAAATAAGAAGCGCTCCTAATATCTTAGCTCCTCCGCAACGGCGCCAAAAACTTGATCGTGTTGACTCGTGATAAGTTTTAATAAATTTAAATTTGACAATTCATGAAGACTAACTATTATCATGACGAAGGCAAGTGTACCTATCGAACAGTAGTATAGTTTTAGCAAGATTGGGATGTCGAACCCAAAGGAACTAAAAGTACTAGTATTAACTCTTTTCTTATTATCTAGCCTAAAAATGAAGGGGTTTGTTTTATCTAAACTAATTAACTAACTAAGAATTCACAGAAAGAAAATTGGGGAAAATACTTTTGGGAAATTCGATTAATTAAGACAATACCCAAGGAAAAAGCCACCTAGACTTCACTTGTTATTCGACTCTGAATTAAATGATTTATTCACTTGACTTGATCCGTAGAAATCCCTAATTTATATTATTATCTCTCTCGAGACTAACAATGTCTAACCCTAGGTTGATTAATTGAAATCTCTTTCTAATTAAAACCCCTAGTGTTGCATTAACTCGATCTATGGATTCCCTTATTAGGTTTGACTCTAATCTGGTAGATTTATGTCGTCCTATGTCTAGGATTGCATGCAACTCTGCTTTATTATGCTAGATCTACTCTTAAATAGAGAATTTTGCTCTTCTAAATAAACACATCAATACTTGAATTAATATCCTAAAATATTAAAACAAGGATTAAGAACACATAATTAAGAACAAATCAAGTATTTATCATATAATTCAGAAAATAATAACAAGATTCGTCTTAGGTTTCATTCCCCTTAGGTATTTAGGGGATTTAGTTCATATTTGTAAAAGAAAACATCTCAGAAGAATAATGATAAAAAAACATAAAGAAAACCCAAAACTCCTGAAAGAATATTAAGGGAGATCTTCCGTCTTGAAGGAGAATCCGGCTTTTAAGATGGATCAATCAGCTTTCTACGAGTTATTCCTTGCCTCCCACTCTGTGTGTCCCCTTTTCATCCTCCTCTCTGGTGTTTAAATAGGCTTTAGAATGCCTTAGAACCCTCAAGAGTGGCCTTTTCCAAATAGAACTCAACTTGGGCTCGACAGGGACACGCTCGTGTTCGATTGCTCCAAACCGTGTTAGATTCTATTGAATAGACACGACCGTGTGGTCTACCCGTATAAGTCGCGCTCAATTCTGCTAAAAGGGCACGCACTTGTGGTTGACACGTGTGAGGAAGTCCAGGCCGTGTTGATTTCCCATGTTGGCCTATTTTCTCCGTTTTTGGCCCGTTTCTCACTCTTTTTACTCTTCTATGCTCACCTAAGTATAAAACATGAAATTAAAGGATTATAAGCATCAAATTCACCATATCTAAAGAGAATTCATCCATAATTGTGCTAAACATAGGATAAAAATATGTATAAATTACGGTTTGTCAGAAACAAATTCGGATACTAACTTCTCATAGTCTTCTCTGGTTCCCAAGTGGCCTCTTCGACTCCATGTCGATGCTAAAGTACTTTGACAAGAGCCACACTTTTATTCCTCAATTGCTTAATTTCTCTTGCCAAAATCTTAATCGGTTCCTCACTATACATCATGTCCGGTTGGATCTCAACCTTAGTTAGAGTAATTACATGCGAGGGGTCTGATCGATATCGACGTAGCATCGACAAATGAAACACGTCCTGGATTCTTTCCAACTCTGATGGTAATGCAAAGTGATAGGCAACCGGCCCAATTCTCTCAGTGATCTCGTAAGGTCCAATAAAACAAGGGCTTAGCTTGCCTTTCCTACCAAATCATAGAACCTTCTTCCATAGAGACACTTTCAAAAATACCTTGTCGCCCACTTGAAACTCGATCTCTTTCGTTTTTAAATTTGCATACGATTTTTGTCTATCCGATGCCACTTTCAAACAATCTCAAATCACTTTAACCTTATCCTCAGTTTCTCTAATCAAATCAACTCCGTAAATCTTACTTTCCTTGAACTCTGTTCAATACAAGGGAGTTCGGCATTTTTGTCCATACAATGTTTCGTAAAGAGCCATCTTCAAACTAGTCTGATAGCTATTGTTGTAAGCAAACTTGACCAAAGGCAAATAAGCTTCCCAACTACCTTTAAGCTCAAGAACACAGCATCGAAGCATATCCTCAAGTCTCTAAATTATTCTCTTAGATTGTCCATCGGTTTACGGGTGGAAAGCAGTACTAAAATTTAGTTTTGTACCTAAGGCCGCTTGTAACTTTTTCCAAAATCGAGAAGTGAACCTCGGGTCTCTATCCGAAATGATCAGTAAAGGTACACCGTGAAGTCTAATAATCTCTGAGGTGTACAATTCAGCCAACTTGTCAAGAGAAAATTCAGAGCATACTGGTATAAAATGAGACGACTTAGTCAATCTATCGACTATTACCAAAATAGCGTCCTTTTCTTCAGAGTCACTGGTAGTCCAGTCATAAAATCCATAGTAACTCGATCCCATTTCCACTCTGGAATCATAATGGGCTAAAGCAATCCAGATGGCACTTGATGTTCAGCTTTGACTTATTGACAGATCAAACATCTTGATACAAATTTGGATATGTCTCTTTTCATGCCATTCTACCAATACATTTCCTTCAAGTCGTGGTACATCTTTGTACTCCCCAGGTGAATTGAAGTACGACTATATGTGCTTCTTGCAAAATGTTTTGAATCAGTTTGGCATCTTTAGGAACACAGATTCCACCTATGAATCTCAAACATCCATCGGGGTCAACCTGAAAATCAGATTCACTAGAGGACTCGCACTGGATTTTCTTAGATTGTAATTCTTTATCGACTTCCTGAGCTTCACAGATCTGTTGAAGAAGAGTTGGCCTAGCTCTCAATTTGGACAATATAGCGCCATCATTGCATAAAGTCATCTGAGTGTTCATGGACCTCAAAGTGAACAAAGACTTCCTACTCAAAGCGTCAGCGACCATGTTCACCTTTCCCGGGTGGTAATCAATCACAAGTTTGTAATCTTTCAACAATTCTAGCCATCTTCGCTGTCTTAAATTCAAGTCCTTTTGAGTCAACAAATACTTAAAACTTTTGTGGTCGATGTAAACATGGCATTTCTCACCGAACAAGTAATGACACCAAATCTTCAAAGCAAACACAATCACAGCTAGCTCTAGATCGTACGTCGGATAATTCTTCTCGTGAGGTTTTAATCATCTTGAAGCATAGGCCACAACTTTGCCTTCTTGCATAAGCACACAACCTAGTCTATTCAAAGATGCATCACTAAAAATTATAAATTATTTTCTTCATTCAGGTTGTACTAGCACTGGTGCCTCCGTCATTAACATCTTCAACCTTTCAAAGCTTCATTGACACTCTTCCGTCCACTCAAACTTAGCATCTTTTTGCAGTAGTCTCGTCATAGGAATGGCTATCATAGAAATCCCTTTACGAACCTCCGGTAGTAGCCGGCCAAACCCAAAAAGCTCCTAACTTTGGTTACATTCTTTGGAGGCTTCCATTCAACAATGGTAGAAATCTTACTAGGATGAAACAATGTGACCTAGGAATCCAACTTCCCGAAGCCAAAACTCACTCTTTACTGAACTTAGCATACAATTGGTTGTCCCTCAAAATTTACAAAACGATCTTCATGTGTTCGACGTGCTCTGCCTCATCTCTCAAGTAGATTAAAATATTGTCAATAAACACTTCGAAAATTTTGTCCAAATAGGGTCAAAAGATTCTATTCATCAAATCCATAAATACGGCTAGACCATTTGTTAATCCAAACGGCATAACTCATAATTCATAGTGACCATACCTAGTTCTGAAAGCAGTCTTATGCACACTTGTCTCCTTAACTCGAAGTTGATAATAGTCGAACTTAAGATCGATCTTGGAAAACCATGTTGCTCCTTTTAACTGATCAAACAAATCGTCGATTCTTGGGAAATGATACTTGTTCTTGATCGTTACCTTATTTAGTTGTCGATAATCAATGCATAATCCGATGGCGAAAAGCTTGGTCTTACAAATCCTTTGTCCACTAGTTCTTGTAGTGAGACTTTAGCTCCTTCAGTTCTGTTGGAGCCATTCTGTACAGAGCAATCAAAATAGGTGCAGTCCCTGGTATCAACTCAATACCAAACTCAATCTCTCTAACCGGGGATAGACTTGGCAATTCCGCCGGAAACACATCCACAAAATCACGTATGATAGGTACTGATTCAACCTTCAATTTAGATTCCTTTGAATTCATTACATAAGCCAAATAAGCTTTATACCCTTTTCTTAAACTTTTTTAGGCATTCATTGAAGAAATTACAACCGGTGACCCATTAAACTCTTCGGACTCCACCCGAAGGATCTCACCGCTCTCATGTCTCAATTTCATAACTTTTCGTTTACAGTCCACTATAGCACCGTGGAGTGTCAATCAATCCATACCCAAAATAACATCAAATTCGTCAAACGACAACAACATTAAATCGACCGAAAAGCAAAGATCTCTAATCATCAAAGGACATTTCTTGCATATCTTATTTACTAAGACATGTTTGCCTAACGAATTTGATACCCTAATCACAAATTCTGTAGACTCTACAGGTAAATTCATGTTAGATGCCAATGTCATGCATATATATGAATGGGTAGAGCCTGGATCTATTAAAGCAATAACATCTTTATCATAGAAATAAAATGTACCGGTGATCACATCTGGAGAAGATGCTTTATCTCGAGCACGTATGGCATAGGCTCTAGCTGGGGTGCTAGCCTCAGATCACACAACAGTCTCCCGAGTCATATTCTTGCTGCTAGTTCCACCACCGGTATTCTTCAAGGGCCTCCCTCTAGGAGCTGAACCACTCCGTCTCACAGTCTGGGGTTTCTCACCCAGCTCGGAGCAATCCTTAACAAAATGATCTGGAGAACCTCATCCAAAAAATGTCCCCACATTTCTCCTACACGGACCCAGATGATGCTTCTCGCGGTGTTGGCACTCAAATTGACGAGGCTTAGTGTCACCTACACTAGCTATAGATGTAACTTGAGTCTTAAAACTCAAGCCTTGCTTCTTACGGTTTCAATAGGAGCGTCCTGTCGATGCATAAGAATGAGAAGGTGCAGCTCTTGATTTCTTAGATTGTGTCAGAGCCGATCTACTCATCATTCTCTTTCTAACGTCTCTAACCTCTGACTCGGCTTTCTTCTTTTCTTTTGTTAATTCTTCAGCCTTACATGCCCGTTCAATAAGTACAATAAACTCTTTAAGTTCAAGGATGCCAACCAACACTTTAATGTCCTCATTGAGTCCATCTTCGAACCTCCGGCACATCTTGGCCTCAGTGGGCACACACTATTGAGCATACTTACTTAATCGAACAAATTCCCGCTTGTACTCTGTCACTAACATATGTCCCTGCTTAAGCACGAGAAATTTCACTCATTTCTGATCAATAAACCTTTCGCTAATATACTTCTTTTGGAATTCCTCCTGAAAGAACTCCTAAGTGACAGCTTCCTTAGGTACTACCGAGATCAAAGTCTTCCACCAATGATAAGCATTGTCCCTCAATAAAGAAATGGCACACTTAAGGCACTCCTTGAGTGTGCAAGATAGCTCCTCAAATAGTCAGATCGAATTCTCGAGCCAAAACTCGACTCTCTCAGCATCGTTATCGGTATTTACTCTAAATTCATCGGCTCCCTATTTTCTAATCTTATCTACAGGGGTCCTAGAAAATTTCATAAAGTCCATATTTTGAGGCATCATCGGCACAGGTTGAGGGTTCAAGGGGGGTTGAGGAGGTGGGGCTTGAGCATTAAGGTTTGCTCTCATAAACTCGGTATAACAGTTATTCATCATTTGGAGGAAAGCCTCTCTCGCCTCTCCTCCTTGGCTAACTGTATCGGGTCTATCCCCCTTTGTTACCGTCCCTTGAGCGGTGGCTGATACATTACTCTTAATATCATCAGTCCCAGCTCGATCGGGATCCATACTATATGAAAAATACAATTTATATCGTCAGGAGTTGTCACACTATCATAATTTTATTCATGGCATGTATAGCAAAACTCACACACATGCTACGTAGTCCGACAATTGACTAAACCGTAACTCTGATACCAATAGATGTAACACCTCTTACCCATATCCGAGATCGGGATAAGGTACGAGGCATTACCAGATGAACATACAAACATCCATCTAAAAATACATGTATGAAGTTTCTATTCTTATCATTTTGTCCCTTATATAGGTTTAAGAGGCCCAAACATACCTTTGAAGTGGTTCGAGACTGAACCGAGAACATATGAAAGACTTAAGAAATTTTTTTTGCATTTTAGCCTCACACGCCCGTGTGAAGGCATATCACATGCCCGTGGGCTTGAGACACAGTCGTGTCCCTAGCCCGTGTGGAATTTTGAATTTTATTATTTTTTTGATCAAGGTGCAGTGGTTTTCACACGGCCTAGACACACGCCCGTGTCCTTGGCCAGTGTCCTCCCACACGACCTAGACAAGCCCGTGTCGTCAACAGTGTCTGAAAACATGAACATTCTATTTATGACATCTTCATTCATTTAGGGGCACACGGCCAAGGCACACGCCCGTGTGATTAGGCAATGTACTCCACATGGTTGAGACACACGACCGTGTTTCTAACCCGTGTAGACACTACAAAGCTTGCAACGTGAAAATTTTTTGGGAAGTAGGGGACACATGGCTAAACAACACGCCCGTGTGGGCTGCCCGTATGTCACACACAGACTAGACACCTACTAGATTGTCCATCCATGTGGACCATTTGGAGGCTATTTTCCAAGCCATTAGTCACCCAAGGTCTCTCATGCAATCCAACATGTATATCATTCTACCATTTAACCCATATCACAAGCACATATACAATTTAACATGCATATAATAGAAACATCATAGGAAGACTTCTCAAAAGGTTATATGGATCAACTCACTTGGCCATATACAAAATGATCATTCCAAATAGAGCACCAATACTTTGGACTAGACACATGACACATTTACAAAATAATAATCACCTATACATGCCATGATTCAAAATAATCAAATGTATTATACCCAAAGTTTAGTTGATAATGTGACCGGAGCTCCAACGTTCCCAATTCTTCGAGCTAGCTTGACGAATCTAAAAAGGAAGGAAAAAGGGAGGGGTAAGCTATAAGCTTAGTAAGTACACATACAAATAAAGTAAGCCTTATTTAGACTTCAGAATATTATTTATATCTTTGTCACTATTTCAAAGCTTCCATCAAAATGTATGATCTATATTTCGAAAGATATTACATAAAGACATGCATTGCCATTAACCATTGTGGTCATAAGAGTACACAAGTTTAAGCACGTACCTTTTTACTTCCATGAATACATATATATTTTACCTAGCTCACATTCAAACTACATGTACATTACTAGTTGGACGTTTGGAATAATGAATAGGATACTCAGATACATATGCACCGAAGTGTCATAACATAACATAGCACGTGTAACTCCCCAAAAAAAATCCAAAAATCTCGAAATCTAAAAATCTCGAAATCCCAAATTTTCTTTATTTTCGATTTTGATGAAAATTGTGTTTAATATTCTTATCCAAGCGATAATTTTAGTAGGTCTTAGCTAAGGTTGAGTTCGAATTAATGAGTAAAAGAAATTATAATTTAATTATTAAAAGAATCAAGGTTGGCTAGTAGTTGGCTTTTGAATAAATGAAGAAACAATTGGACACAAAAAGAGCCTATGGTGGAGTGGCTAAGTGACGCCACATAAGGTGTAGTGAGGTAGCATTAGTAGCTAGCAAGGGGGTCCAAGGTTCGAATCCTAGCTTAGTATTTTTAGAATTTAATTTTGGCCTTCTAGAAGGATGGAAGTGGCATGAAGATGGACTCCAAGAGGAGTGTTCAAAAGAGAAAATTAAGGAAAGGATCAAGGGGTTATCAGGGAGAAAAATGAGGAGATGAGAAGTGAGGAGTAAGTGGAGCTGAATTGGGAACTTGGGCTTGAAGAATTCGGCTATAGGGCTATAAATAGGCGCCAAATGGGAGGGTTGAAAAGTTAATGATGAAATTCCCTTCACTTTGTGCCAGAAACCCTTTTCTCTTCAAGATCCAAAAAGCCGAAAATCCTCTATTTTACTTTCTTTTCTTTCTGCCGATTTCTGTTCTCCTCTACACAATCTTCTTTGTCGATTTTTTCTACTACTCTTCTTCTTTAATCTGTACCAAATAAACCTTATTTACCATACTTAGATTGAAAAGCCGAAAAATCGAATTTTCTAAGGGCGGAATACTTTTTGACCGAATCTAGTGTAAGTGTTGCTCTTCCAATCGGTTTTCTTTATTTAGTATCGATTATTATCCCTCAATCTTTCTAATTGACTTTGGTAGGGAATTAGTGTCAGATCTCGATTTTGGATTCCTGTCGATTTGCTCTTCAGATATGAGAAATACGCGTGTTTAGTGATCAAAGTAAAAGCTAGTAAAGGCTTGGCGTTCAGGTAAGGTTAAGGTGAGATTTTAGCTTTTGGTAAAGTAATCGATAAGTACGTATAATTAATCTTTGAGTGATATCGATTGTAGGTTTAGGCTAAGGAGATTGCATCACACTTGCTTACCAGGTGTGTACATATACTGCACACACACAATGATTCGGCAAAAGCCAAAAAGCTAAAAAGTCGAAAAGTCGAAATGCCGAAAAGCCAAAAGTTTGGCTATGGTAGTCTTGCGAGTGCGCGAAAACTCGTAAGGGGGAAACCGATAGGTTTCCTAAGGCCCACGGGCGATTCCGTGGACTTGGTTTATGATTTGGTCATATGGGCCAGATGGGCTAAATGGGCCCGATGGGCTGTGGGGCCCATAGTATGCAAAAACTAAATATTGATGCTATGTGATAGGAATTTGTATGTGAGCATGAATATGAATGTGACTGGGCCTAATGGGCCATATACAGGTGATTTGGGCCTAATAGGCCGTACGAATATGATTGGGCTTAATGGGCCAGATGCAGGTATGTGAAATTGTTTGGGCTTTGTAAGGGGTTTTGGGCCTAGTATATGATATCCACATAAGACTTAATTAATATATTATGATCGTGGGCAAGTCATAGGGTTAAGGTGTGGCAACGGGTATATGCATGTCTAGGATTGATCTAGGGAGAGCTTAGTACTTAAGCAGTCTTAATGACCCACCTCCTCTTCTTTAGAATCCTACCTGGTGCATAGTATTCATTCATCTTAGCTTACGGGACTTGTTAACGGGCTAAGATAAGTGAAAATCATAATTAAGGGAAAATTACTGAAATGCCCTTAAGGGCAAAAATGACCAAAATACCCCTAGGTGTTGAATGTAAGTTTTGTGGATGCGACATGCATACATATGATATTCTACTTAGGTTGCATATAGGTTGGGAATTATGGAACGGAGGAAGTATATGAGGATCGCATGGTTGCTTGACAATCGTGGATCCACCAATGGCTTTCAAAGCCCAATATGTAAATGAAGGTAGTTCTACAACTGGGCTACCATGGTGTGTGGGTTGGGTGGGTCGATTTTTATATCCCCACATGATGTGACAGGGGACGGAGCCGGTGTGTAGCAGATGGATAATTTGGATGAGATTACATTGCATGGTTGATGAATGATGTTTATTTTGAATGCTTGTTTTTGATCGAGGGTTGTACACACTGAGTTTGCAAAAACTCACCCCCTCTTTTATTTTATTTTCAGGTGATGCTCAGTAGAAGGTTTGACGTTTGGAAGGACTCTGGGTGGCCAGCTAGCAAGATGATTTGGACTTGGATTTTTTTTTTTATTTCAGGCATTTAAGTTTTTACTTCTTTTTAAGTATGTTCCGGACCAGATTGTAATAAGGTTTTCATTGTGTTATTATTACTTGAATTACTATTATTTTCAATGTAATTACAAGAAGTTGAACATGGGTTTTCTAAATTATAGTATGTTTTCTACGTTTCCGTAATTAAATTTTTAAATGATAAGTCTTCTTAAATCAAATGTTTCAACAAGGTTTTTGCAACTAAAAGGTGTGTTTTTTTAAAGTTAATTAAGGTTTGTTTTATTTTAAGAAGGGTTTTCAATGAAAACACGGTTTTCGCTAAAACACTTCAATGTGACATACAAAATTCGGCCCTAAGAGCACCTGGACCTAGCATGCATCACATAATCACGCCTCTCAACGGGGCTACATAAGCTCCCGGACCTAGCGTGTACCACATAATTACATGCCTCTCAACAGGGCTACATAAGCACCCGGACCTAGCATGTATCATGCCATCAAATGAGCTCATACATACATATCTATCCTAGTGACATGTCACTTGTATCCTTACCTATTCCTAAGTTCAAATGGGATTTTCGAACTTTTGTCTCTTTGTCGAACATTCTCGGAATGTTGGCCCCATAACATATAACATTTTCAAATACAAATGCTAACACGACAACACTTGTAATGTAAGAATGAAACATCAAAAGACATCATAGCAACAAAGTAGCCAAATAACATATTATTTATCTAAATATTATTTGAACATTTAAAATGTCAATTAAAGTATTTATTTGCACGAGTACTTACCTTGGTACAAAATATTCGGTATAGTGCCTAAGCCTCGAACACTTTGTTCTTGCCTTTATCAAGATTCGGTTCTCATCTTTCTTGATTTATAATAATAAATTTAGCTCATTAACTTCATACATTACTCAAATCGACCCGAAATTCATACTTTGATAAAATTACCATTTTACCCCTAAACTTTCACTTATTCACAATTTAGTCCCTAAGCTCGTATGTTGGAATGCAAGTGATTTCTTGGTTACCTAATCTAGTCGAATGCTTTTTGTGCTTATAGCAGCCCATACTTCCTTCATTTCACACTTTTCTACCCATTTTCTCAACTTTTACAAATAAGTCCTTTTTAGGGTTTCCATGCAAAATCACTTAACAAAAGTTGTTCTCCATACCTTAGACTATCATATTCTTCCATAATCCATCCAAATACATCTAATTCATGCATGGGTAATTTTCTAAAAATAAACCCTAGCATGAGAGATATGGGTAGAAATGAAGAGAGGTAGTTGTAAGGATGTCAAAAATACAAAGAGCATTAAAAACGGGGCTAGGATTGACTTATTATCAAGTTTGAAAGTTGAAGAAACCCTAGCTATGGTACCCTTGAAGTTTCGGCAGCAACATGAGGAAAATGAGCTGATTTTTAGCTCTTTTTTCCCTTTTTAATTCATTTAATATCTAAATGACCAAAATGCCCTTGTTCACTAAACTTACAAAAATTTCCTTGGATGTCCATATTTGTCCAATATTTTAAAAATTGAGCAAATTGCTTTTTAAGATCTTCTAGTTCATAATCAAAACAATTTCACACAAATTATACCTAAAACCCAAATTTTGCATCTTATTCAATTTAGTCCTTATTTTCTAATTGGACACTTTATTCTTAAAAATTTCCTCATGAAACTTTACCACATGCATATTCTTATATTCTAAATCTCATAAGGGCCATAATCTAAATATTTTAACGTCGAATTTATGGTCTTGAAACCATTATTCCGACTAGGCCATATTTCGGAGTGTTACATGCTGGATAACTCAGCCACCGGTAGGACGTACGGACCAGCACCTAGAACAATAATAACCCCTAATGACATGTCATTGGTATCCTAATCTATTCCTAAAGTTCAATCGGGATTTTTTGTAGTCAAATCATTGTCGAATGTGTCTGCAAGGTCGTTTTTACAATTTATGAAATATCAAAGTATTTAAAGTACAATTGTAACAATGCTTATTACATATGAACTCACCTCGGATACAAAAACGGTGAATTAAGTCGATTAACCCGAAACCTTAATCTTTCCCCTATCTAAATCCGTATTTCGCCTTTCTTGATCTAAATACAATCAAAATTAACTTATTTAAAAATCTCTCTATTCAATTTAATCCAAAAAACACACATTAAAGCACTTTTACATTTTTAACCCTAACATTTCACATTTTTGCAATTTAGTCCTTATTTCATAAAATCAAAAATTCATACCATTTAACCAAGCCCATATTTTTCATTTATTTCACAATTTAACCACAAAATTTACACATTTCACAACTTAATCCCTAATTGTACATTTTACTAAAAATCACTTAACAATTGTTGTTTACCTAACAACAACCATGCATTTTCTACTATTAAACATCAAAATACATCAATATTATTAATGGCAAAACCCTAAAATTTTAATAGTTTTGCAAAATAGTCCCTAGACTAGCTAGACTAAGCTGTAACGATATCAAAAACATAGAAATCATTAAAAACGAGACAAAATTCACTCACCAATTGAGCAATGTAGTGGCCGAACCCTAAAACACTCCCATGGCTTTTTCAGCTTTCAATTTTCGATGGAAGAATTATAGAAGAAAGATGATAGCTTTGGTTATTTTATTATTTTACTTATTATTTCACTAATTTACCTTTTTAACCTTGTTATTAATCCGTTAAAATTACTTAAACCATGTACATAAATGTCCACTAACATTAGTAATGGTCTAATTACAGCATAAGGACCTTTACTATTTAATTTTATATCTATTAAACCCCTCTAGCACATAGAACTCCAATTTTACATTTTACGTGATTTAGTCCTTTTTATCAAATTAAACACTCAAATGATAAAATTTCTTAACGAAAATTTCACAAAATCATACTATCATACTGTAGACATTAAAATAATAATAAATAAATATTTCAAATTTGGATTTGTGGTTCCAAAACCACTGTTCTGATTTGACTAAAAATAGGCTATTACAAAAATCTTCTCTCCTATCTAGCATTTCAAATCAATTTGTTTCTATCTACAGTTTACTATCACATCATGCAAAGATAACCAATTCATACCCAGAATATCATCAAATTCTTGAAAGGGTAACAACATCAAATCAATAGGGAATTCACAACCCCTAACTTTGAGTAGACGATTACGAAAAACTAAGTTAATTATCCCATTCTGACCTAGTAGATTACAAATATAATAATGAGTTGACCCAAGGTCAATGAATGTATACACAGTAACATCAAAGAGATAGAATATACCAACAATCACGTCTGGAGTAGTAGCTTCTTCCCTAGCTCGAATGGCATAGGTGCGAGCAGGTGCTCTACCCTCTAACTAAATGATAGTATCCTTCATTCTCGTACGAGTAGTCCCGGTAGCACTATTTTGGCCCAGACGTCTACTTTTCTGAGAGGTAGAAATTTGCTTTTGTTTCGAGTTTTCATCCTTTTTTGGCGATTTAGGACAATTCCGAATAAAATTATCAGTCAATCCACATCTATAACAGGCTCCCAATTTACCTCTACACTCGCCAAGATGGTATTTCCTACAATATCGTCAATCGGTCTTCGAAGCATTTCGTACACTTCCCACACTATCAGCTGGTTTAGTAGGTACTTTGAAATCCTGTTGAATTGTCTTGTTTTTGTTCAGATGCTCAGACACTGAAGTAGCTCAGCTAAAATCATCTTTAGTCTTCTTAGACGATGATGTAAAATACGACTTGGAAGAACCTCTCATGTGAAATTCTCGAATCCGTCTACCCCATTGTATATTCCGGTTATACACTTCTTCCATTTTCTGTGCACGATCAGATAAAACAACAAATTCTCAAATTTCATTACCTCCGATCATCATTCAAATTTCATCATTCAGGCTGTCTTCAAACCGAATACACATTTCTTCTTCAGTAGGCACAATTTCTTGGGCATATTTACTGAGATACACAAATTCTCTCTCGTATTCATCCATCAATCTATTTCCCTGACGTAGCTCAAGAAATTCTCTCTTTTTCTTGTCCAAACACCTTTTCCCGACATATTTATTTTTAAACTTGATCTAAAAGAATTCCCAAGAAATTTTCTCCCTCGGTACCACAGCTACTATCATAGACCACCAACTATACACTACCTCTTTTAATAACAAAACAACACATCAAAGAAAATCATTAGGAGAGCAAGCTATTTCTTCAAAAACCCGTAAGATATTTTAAAGCCAGTACTCAACTTTAACTAGATCATCCTCTGATCTTCCCTGGAATTCTTCAGAATAACACTTTTTAAGTTTCTCAATCAGAATACAACTATTAGGCTCAATCACAGGAAGAGGTGGAGGTGCAACCGTAGGTACAATAGGTGGTACAATAGAGCGTAGAGGTCGTTGAGCCAAATTTTTCATTTGTATAAATTCACTAAACCACTAATTCATATACCCAAAGAACATATTTTTAAGCTCATGTTCCTGAGCCGGAGGAATCAAAACATTGCTACATGTCCCATGAATAGAAGTCGGTACATTACTGTTAACCTCATCATTGTCAGCACGATCAGATCTATCTGACATCTTTAGAATCTATAAGAAAACAAAGATTAGATCGGATGAAACACATCACACTATCGTAGATTTATATGGCATGTAATTTTAGACATTGAACAAGCTATGTTCAGTTCGAGAATCGACTAAACCGTGGCTCTAATACCACTAAATGTAACACCCCTAACTCGTATCTATGTCGGAACAAGGTTACAACCAGTCAAACAAAATAATAAACCATACAATTTATACATCAATGCATACATAATCTAATTACAATCAAATACATTCATAATGTCCCTTAATAGAGCTTTGAAGACCCTAAAAATACTATAGAAATAGTTCGGGACTAAATCGAAAACATTTGGAAATTTTAGGAAAAAATTGAAAATTTTGGACTGCAAGGGTCACACGACCTTGTCTCAAGCTGTATAGACATTCAAAATAGGGACACACGGTCGTGTCTCAACCAGTGTCCACACTCGTGTAACTCATTGACTTGGGTCACACGGCCAAGCCATACACTCATGTGCCGTGTACCCCTCGAAATGACCTCACATACCCGTGTGGTACACCATGTGCTAGGCCGTGTAATTGCCTAACTTGTAAGCCTTGAACCTACAGGGGACACACGCCTGTGTCTCAGGCCGTGTGGGCCCAAAATAAACCTTAAAACACAAGTTGCTTGGACCCTAAGAACCCAAATACCAACCAAAATACCAACTCAAAGTGACATTAATCAAGCCAAAAACACATCAAAACCAACCTAATAAGTGCCTAACCAATGTACCCTCATTGGTACCATAAGTATAAACAATTTTACGACAAAATAAATGTTAATTCAATTCATCAACTCATTCAAGCAATACCAAATCAATATACATAACAAAGTTACCACAATCACAATAATTAAAAATATATATGCCATACATACTAGCATAATAACTATACCTCATTCTCAAAAATATGCAAGTTGGTTATTTGAACAAAATATCATTCATAATATTTACATAAGCCAAACATTGACCAAAACCGCTCAAAAGCATATACATGCCATATAATCACAATTAAACGTTTCAAAAACTACCGACATAAGCTGGATAGTGTGACTTGAGTGCCGATCCAATCGCCTAACCTTCCGAAAATCTATAATGACATTAAACAACACAAGGAAGCCTAACGAGCTTAGTAAGTTCAACGAATTAAACGATAAATCTCACCGAACTAATTATAATAATTCAATTAATAACAACCATTCAAAAGAAACTTGTCATTCACAACTTCAATCGATAATTCATCTATATTTAGATTTATATGAAATAAACAACATATCTTTCGAATTCATTAAACGAACTACCTTACCAAGATTTTCCATTTGAAAAATGACTTATGGGTAAGAGTACATCATCAACAGAAGCTCATAAGAGTTGGTCCTCCCAAAAACGCCAACAGAAGCTCGTAAGAGCTTAACAGTAGCTCGTAAGAACTAAACAGAAGCTCATAAGAGCTGATCCACCCGAATCACACCAAACAGAAAGTATAACGCGAGAGTTCACGACAAATGCTGAACTTTGATTTACTTGGGTAACATGCCGATATCTCCCTCCAATGCCATCTCCACTCCAAACCCCCGCCACACACCAAACACGAATGTACTCAAATCCCACATTCAATCCAAACTGAGTATTAAAATTGATAATATAATTCCAACAATAATTCATTTACACCAATAGAACATATATATAATATCAATCATCAATTTATACAAATGTTAAATTTTAATCCTACAAATTTATCTGGACTAAATTGCAGTTGTTGCAGAAGTTTAAGGACTATTCTGCTATTTTTTCTTTTCCATAAGTATCTACGAGATTTTGAGCTAAAAATGTAAAATTCTTCATTTATTAGCACATATTTCATTTCCAAACCATTTTACAATTAATACCATTTTACTTTTCTAAATTACACAATTACCTTAAACTTTAACTATTTTTGCAATTTAGTCCCTTAACTTTAAATTCATCAAATTAACCAATTTTTCTCAAGTTAGTATTTTATCCAAATATATTTGGCCCTCAAACAGCCCCTAATAAACATCAAATTCACTATCCAACCCTAATATTTTGACATTTTCACAATTTAATCCTAAAATCTAAATCTAGTAAAAATCACTTTACAAATTCATCAAATAAAATAATTAAAGCTCTAAATACATAATATTCATAAAAAATTTCAATATTCAACAATGATAATTTCTAAAATTTTTAACAGAATAAAAAACAAAGGTATGAGCTAGCTGGACCTAGTTGCAACAATCTCAAAAACATAAAAATTACAAGAAAACGATTCAATTTCCTTACCATGCAAAGACAAAAGATGAACAAAGCTTCCTAGGTCATCAATGGTGAGGTTTAGCCAAGAAGAAGAGAAAAATGAGAAAAGTAAAGCTTTTGTTTCAATTTGTTTCTTTAATTTCGAATAAATTACAAAATTGTTATTAAAACCTTTTATTTTGTCATTTTCCTTTAATTAGCCGTCCCACTATTTAAATTAAGTCTTAATTATCCCTTAAGTCCTTCCTCAAATAATAATTAACCATTTAGTTACCTAAATGCATTAATTAATAAGTTTTGAACCTTTTTCAATTTGTCCTTTTCTCTTAATTAACAATCTAAACGTTAATATTTCTAAAATAAATTTTAATATGACTATAATAACTCTATAAATATTCTAAAAATAATATTTACGAGTTGATACGAAGAAAATTTGTGGTTCCGAAACCACTATTTTGTTAGCACTAAAAATCAGGATGTTACACACATATATTTGTAACTAAGCTGCCATACATTTAATTTGCAGTCTAGCCGCCATATTTGCAGTATAAACTGCCATATACACTTCCTCCGTCATAACATATCCCACCCCAAACATATAAATATACATATCATATACCTATCATAATCATAAATAGATAGCATACATACATATAGCACGTGTTACATGTCATGCTTGCATGCATAGTTCATTTTACACATAGCGTAAGTTATAGTTTTGTTCAAGCTTAACATATTTATCATGTAACACCCCTAACTTGTATCCATAACAGGAACAGGGTTATAGAATATTACCAGATTTTACGGAACAATTACAGGTAATTCAAGACATTTACTATTTATATCTGAAACTAATCATATCATCCCTTAGATGGACCCTCAAGGCCGAATTGAAGCATTAGAAACAAGTTTTATCCGTTACACTCAAATAAGCATTAGAAACTTACCAATCATATTCATTTAAAATAAGCATACAATAACATGCTTCCCAACAATTTAGCAAATTTGCCTAATCACATACACTCAAATAAGCAAGTTAGTCACATAATTCACTTATACATCAAATAAGAATGGATGAGCTTATCATGCTATAAACTTTCAGAAGCATTTGAGACATAATTCTTTTAATCTCATAAATTTTCATGTCAGAAGTTTTATCCATAGAATTATTGAAATATCGATGGATTATCAGGTAGTACACACAAGGTGTACAAAAATGTAAATAGTTAACTCATAATCAGGGGTACCGATTATGGCACTTAATCAGGGAGCACACTCTAGAGCCACATATCAGGATGCTTAGATGAGCCATGTAACAGGACACTTATCCGAGCTAAACAGGAAACTCATAAGATTTTTAATCAGGGAGATCATAGAGCTTATCAAGTAACTTCGAAGAGTTATTATCAGGAAGCACCAGATAAGGTAATAAGGAGTTCAAGTGAGCCATGTCAGGAAGCTCATAAGAGCCTATATCAGGACGCTCACGGAGAGCTGCGTTTGTATGCGCAATAAATACTGGACCACAACCAATTGAATCATGTAACAGGACGCTCACAAAGAGCTATGGTAGTGCACAATGCATGCAGGATCACTACCGATCAAGATGCTCTCAGGAAGTATATAACAGGATGCTTGAAAGGGCTATAACAGGATTGCTCATCGGAGCTATATTCTGCCTGCAACATATGCATGACCATATTCAATACAGGAAATCACATATATCCATCGAAATTCATCATTCAAACAGAACTTAATATTTTCCGGACAAAATCAGACATATGATTATTTCATATATTTATAACATTTATACAATTCATATAATCACATACCACATTCAATTCAAACATAAAACAAACACAATTTAGTTACACGAACTTACCTTGATATTTGTTTGTATAAAAAATCTACTAATCCGACCTTTTTGTTTTCCTCAATCCAATTCCGTATTTGGTTTTTTTAGATCTATATAAATGAATTAAATCATCATTTTAATACAATTCATATTCAATTGGATTCAATTTACACTCTAGGCAAAATTACCATTTTGCCTTCATACTTTTCATAAATTCCAATTTCGTCCCTAGGCTCGGAAAATGAAATTCATGCAATTTAGTCCTTATTCCAAGCCTAACCAAAATTTTCATATAACACTTACAGCACTTATATTTCACAAAAATTATAACTTTTCCATGGGTTTTACCACTTTTCAGTTTAGTCCCTAAATCATGATTTTATCAAAATTCTCTTTGTAAAAGTTGTTTATCTATCAACAACCTTTCATTTTCTACCATAAATTTCAAATTTTCAGCATATTCATCCATGGAAAAATTTTTATACTTTGATATCTTTACAATTTAATCCGCAAAATAGATAAATTAAGCTATTCCGATTTCAAAAATATAAAAATTACTAAAAACAGGACAAGAATACTTACTCAATGAAGCCAAGAAAGCTTGCTTTCTCTTTCCTAGGGTTTCCATGTATATTTTGGGGAAGAAGATGATATAAAATGATATTATTTCTTTTAATTCATTTATCATCTTTTAGTTATTTTAGTTTCTAATTTAGTCCTTACCTCTTTCTAATTTTCCATGGATGAATCACCAAAAATATCTACTAACTTTTCTTTAATGGTCTAATTACCATATAAGGACCTTTTATTTTGAATTCCATAGCTAATTGATCCTTTTAGCTACTAGAACTCAACTTTTGTATTTTATACAATTTGGTCCTTTCCATAATTAAATACATAATCGGTAAAATTTTCTTATCAGAATTTTCATATAACATTCCTATCATAATATGGACCATGCAATAATATTAAAATAAATTTTCTTTTTGGCTCGGATTTGTGGTCCCGAAACCACTGTTTTGACATCACTGAAAATGGGCTATTACATATCATGCTTTTAAAGCTGCTCATACGAACTTAAGAACTAAACTTACAATTTCTTGACCCTTACGATGTCCTCGGACCAAATATTGAATTCCCTAAACAACCCTTAATTGTTAGATTAAGGATCGGAGTGTTACAGAAACAAATAGAACAATTTATCTTAATTCAAAACAAATATTCAATTAAAATATAAAAATAGAATAATTCATAGAATAATTATTCACATGGGCCCTATTTCAGGTTTACGATGCCCTAAAATTAGTTTGAGAGTAATTAGGGATCAAATTGAATAAAAACATAAAATTTAGGTAAAACTTGAAAACTTGGAAAATAGGGGTCACATGGCCGTGTGACACAACTCAGACTGTGTGGGAATTTAAATTAGGGACACACAGCCCTGTACCAACCCATGTCATAGACCGTGTAATCCACTGACTTGGCTCACATAGACGTGTCGTAGTCCGTATGCTATCCCGTGTAACTCACCGACTTAAGACACACGGTCAGGTCTCAGCCCGTGTTCTAAACCTGTGTGAAACCTGCACCTGTTTTATAAATTACACACTACCGTACAAACAAGTCGTGTGAGGCACACACGGCCGTGTGATAGCCCATGTCCTAGGCCGTGTATACTAAAATGTACCCCTACAACAAGTCATATCATCACTCATTCTTACTCAATAAGACACTTCATTTGCTCATTCATTCAATAACTGAAAACACACCTTAAACAGTCACCCATATACCAAATAACCAACCTACAAATTCTAACCAATATACCATTGAAAGACACCTCAATTTATAAGCAATTCAATACCACACTTTTTCCAAGATTTTTCATAAAAACAATCATATCTAACTCAACCATATTAACCACACATATAAACATTTCAAATCCAAATACACACTATGATAATCATCAATATATAGATATAGATATCTTATTTCAACATTACATGACACGTTCAAAAGAGCTATTTAGCCTACTATATCATCCATACTTATTGACACCAACATTCTTTCAATAAGACCTATATAAATGCCACTACCCAAAGTAAGATGCAAAACCTACCAAGATGGATGTGATAATGTTCACTTTGTGGTTGATCCTTCCAAACGGCTAGCAACATTTGTCTACAAAACAACATAAAGAAAAACCGTAAGCTTACATAGCTTAGTAAGGACATAATATAACTTTTTCTTTAAACTGATTGAACTTGAAATATACAATAGGTCAATACTCCATTTTCTGGGGCACTAATGATGCAATATCAAGGCACTAGAGTGCAATCATAAAAGGAATGCGCGGTCAAAGGTACCGAAATATAAACAGGGGCACGTATGTGCATATAGGAGTATCAAAGTACATACAGGGGAACGTATGTGCATTCAAGGGTATTGAAGTACAAACAAGGGAATGTATGTGCATTCAGGGGTACCGAAGTACAAGCAGGGGCACATATGTGCATTTGGGGGTATCAAAGTACAAACAGGGGCACGTATGTGCATTCAAGGGTACCAAACTAAAAACAGGAATACGTATGTGCATTTAGGGGATATTTTCTTCATGCCCAGATACATACCTCAATTTGTTTCATTCTCATATAACTTTGACATGTTTCCAAGAAAAAGAATCACTAAATTTTTCCTTATCAATTGCATAAATACAAAAACATTTGTAACCATTGTTGTTATATAAATATCCAGAGTACTTCTAATTATATACATATTCGTAAATAAACATCAAACAACTAGGGAAAAATAGTACAAATCATTATATAAAATCATATTTATGTACTGAAGTACTATGAACTTACCTACGATCACTTCCGATTACGGAGCAAGGACTACTCAGTAATTTTTTCTTTTCCTCAGTTATCGTCTTTTTGGTTTGGCTCTTGATCTAAATAATAATTAAATAAAATCAATTAATTTCACATTCAATTCAGCACACATGACCCTTAACTTTTAATTATTTACATATTTTCCTAAAATTTTACATATTTCACAATTTAGTCCCTAAACTTAAAATCTCCAAAATTGGCAAACTTTGCCAAATACTCAAGTTAGCCGAATTTTTACCCTTCCATAACCAGCCCACATTTATTCAAATTTCACATGAATTCCATGTAAAATTTATAGTTTTATCAAATTAATCATTAACTCAAAAACTAACAAAACCACTTTATAATTTACTCAAAATCAACCCCTAACACTTCAATTTCATTATTTAACATCTAAAATATCAAGTATTCATCAATGATCTAAAATCTTTGATAGTTTTGAAAACGAAGCTATGGGCTAGCTAGACCTAGTTGTAATGATTACAAAAACATAAAAATTACAAGAAATAGAACTAGAATGAGCTTACATGCAAGCAATGGAAATGGTCGAACCTAGCTTGAAAAAAAATGGCTTTCTTCTCTTCTCAAATTTGGCTAAGGATGGTGGAAGATGACTATGTTTCTTTTATTATTATTATTTTACTTTAGTTTTAATATTAATTTACTATTCTACCCTTTTTATTTTAACATACAATTTAATATAACTTTATTCATAAAAGTCCACTATTTTTATACATGGTATATTTACCACCTAAGTCCTTTAACTTATACCTCCAAAACCATTTAACCCATTTAACTAATGGCAACCAACTTTTGCAAATTTTGCAATTTAATCTTTTTCTATTAATTAAACAACCACACATTAAATTTTTCACCAAAATTTTATACAACTCTGATGCATTTTTTTAAATATTAATTTAATAATAAAATGGAACCTATATTTCCAACACCACTTAAAAACGGGATGTTACACTTATATTGGCCAAAAAGGCCTACATGGCCCAAAAACCTAACCCCGTGTGGACCCCCGCACATTCTGTACATTTTCACATGGTCGTGTGCCTCACACGACCCAGCCACACGAGCTGTTTAAAATCACATGGTTGTGTGCCACACACGACCACCTCACACGGTTTGTAAAACTTCACACGACTGTGTGCCATACACAACCCATTACACAGCCTAACACACGGTCGTGTGGAAACTGGGCAGTTTCAAAACAACCTCTATTTCGCAATTTCAGTCAAATTTTAATGGAGTTTTGGTTCATTTTTACACACCCGAAGATATACTTATCGGTCACACTCTCGAAAACTCACGAAACCTACAATCGTCTGTTATATCTCACCAATTACCCAATAAGAATGCACCAAAAATCACATTAATAAATAAAAATTTTAGATTTGTATAACTTAATTCAAGAATTTACTTTGATGAATCAGCACTTAAAATGAATATTACTCCGCTGGGAAAGTTTGATTTGCACACCCTTTGCCTAATCCAAAGCACAAAAACAATCATCACAAATTCGAACAAAACAAGCGCTACACGATCTCAACTTGAATAAAGAATAATTGAAACTCTAACGCCAGAAAATTAACTTGAAGATCTTACTCTTAAGGAGGAAATAAAACCCCGCTTCACACGCAATACCGACAAATTGGAGGAGTAAAAATAAACGTAGTAATTAAAGGAATGAAAATAACAACAGAGGAGGCAATCGGCTTAAGTAGAGCAAAACAAAGAAAGAAGAAAAGAAAAAGTAAAGGGCAAAGAAAAATGTGAAAATGAATATGAAAGAAACGTTCCAAAAAGGGGATGGAAGTTTGATGGGAATAAAGGAGAAAATTAGGAAAAGGATAAACATTGAGTTAAAATTTCTTTAAAAAAGATTTAACAGAATTTTGATAAAACTCAAACACTCAACAAAGACCCAAACAAAAATATTCCACACTTGAGTATAACGAGACTCAAACTCAGGACCTTGAAGTAACCAAATACTTAACCATTGAACCACTAGGCTCATCATTGTCATAACCAAAATAAGAAATTGATTTAAGCTTAAAAGCTCAAGCTCAAATTTAAGCCAAAATTAACAAAAGCTCCTAAATAAGGGAATCAAACTTAGTACCTAAAGAATACTTCCAAGGCATTTAACCAACACACCAAATCAAATTATTGAACAAACAACCACATTCAAAATTCCAAAAATTTAAGGCATTATAACTCTCCCCTCCTAAAAGAAATTTTGGCCTCGAAATTTACCTTACTCATAGAGATGAGGATATTGCTGACGCATCAAATCCTTAGGCTCCTAATGATTTCTTTGGAACCATGATTCTGCCAAAGTAGTTTAACAAGAGGAATGTTCTTTCTTCTCAAAACTTTAACTTCATGATCCAAAATTCGTATCGGCTCCTTCTTAAAGGACAAATATGCCCTCAACTCATTCTCTTCCAAAGGAACCACATGTGATGGATTAGATCAATAACGTCTCAACATAGACACGTGAAAAACATCATGAATATGACCCAACACTGAAGGCAATTAAAGCTAATAAACAACTGGCCTAACACGCCTTAAAACCTGATACGGCCTAATGAAACGAGGGCGTAACTTACCCTTACGACCAAACCAGAGAACTTTTTTCCAAGGAGACACCTTAAGGAACACATGATCCTTAACCTCAAACTCAATAACTCGTCTCTTAAGGTCAGCATAAGACTTCTACCTATTGGAAGTGGCCTTAAGTCGATCTTGAACCAAATGAGCTTTGTCCTCAGTCTCAGCGACTAACTCAGGACCCAAAACTTTCCTCTCTCCCAACTCAGTCCAACAAAGTGAAGTGTGACATTTCCTACCATATAAAGCCTCATAAGGCGTCATCTAAATGCTAGACTAAAAGTTGTTATTATAAGCAAATTCAGCCAACGAAAAATACCCCTTCCAACTACCCCAAAAATCAATCACGCAACTCTGTAGCAGATCCTCCAAAATTTGAATTACCCTCTCTGATTGACCATCAGTCTGAGGATGAAATGTTGTACTAAAATCCAGTCGTGTACCCAAAGCCTCATGTAACTTTTTCCAAAAATGGAAAGTAAAACGAGGATCCTGATATGAAATGATAGATACTAGATCTCCATAAAATCTGACAATCTCGAAAACGTAAAGTTCCACTAACTTTTGTAATGACTAGTCAGTCCTAATAGGAATGAAATGGGTAGATTTAGTTAACCGGTGCACAATAACCCAAACAAAATTCATCTTAATGGTTGTCAAAGGCAACCCACTAACAAAATCCATAGTTACCTGTTCCTACTTCCATCACAGAATCTTAACGGGTAGCAATAGTCCAAAAGGAAGTTGGTGCTCAGCCTTAACTTGCTGGCATATTAAACAATGGGACACAAACTCAGTCACCTCATGCTTCAGCCCAGGCCACCAATGCAAATCAAGGAGATCACCATACATCTTACTACCTCTAGGATGCATAGCATAAGAGCTACTATGTGCTTCCCGCAAAATAGACTGTCTCAAATCCACATCTTTAGGCACACATATATGACCCCGAAAACTTAAAATCCCATCATCGTTTTACCTAAAATCTAAAGTCTTACCCTCATCTATCTGTTGAACCTGACTAATCAGATACTCATCCAAGAGCTACTTACTCTTAATCTCATTCAACCAAGAAGATTTAACTCGAAGCTCAGCCATAATTCCACTATCATCAAACAAACTTAGGCGAGTAAACATCTCCCTCAAATTTTTCATAGTTCTTCGACTAAAAGCATCAGCCACCACATTGGCCTTTACTAAGATGATACTCAATCGAACAATCATAATCCTTAAACAACTCGATCCAACGACATTGTGTAAGATTCAACTCCTTTTGAGTGAGGAGATACTTTAGACTCTAATGATTAGTGTAGATGATGCAACTCTCACCATACAAGTAATGCCTCCAAATCTTAAGTGCAAAATCAACCGCAACAAGCTCAAGGTCATGAGTCAAATAATTACCGTCGTGCTACTTAAGTTGTCTAGAGGCATAAGCAACAACTTTACCTTCCTGCATCAAAACACACCCCAAACCTGTGTGCAAAGTGTAACAACTCGATAGTTACGGGTAATTAGAATGTGTATTTTCGGGTCTTCGTTTTCGTAAAATGAATTCGTAAATATTTATTAAAAATATTTATGAAGTTATTTGTGTGATTAATTAGGTTTTGACTAGGTGAATTAGTTTCAATTAAGGGTAATTAGGTGTAAGGATTAAATTGAATATAGGGTAAAAGTTGAATTATAAAATAGAGAAAAGTAAAAGGACTAAATAAGTAATTAAACCTAAAGTTAACATGTGTTTGGTATAGGTAATGACATGTGTGACAATTATATACATATATTTATAATCATTATTATTTACTTATTATTTAAGTAAATAAATTATATTATTATATTATTATATTATAATATCATATAAAACATAAAGTAAATAAAATAATAAATAAAAGAAATGAAATAGAAATAGAGAAGCAAAACAAAATAAAGGGGAAAAGGGAGAAAAGAAAAAGAGAAAGAAAAGAAGGAGAAAATTAGGGATTTCAAGGGTTCAAGTTCAAATTGGTTAGTCAATTTAATTCTTTTTCTTGAAAATTTTATGTTTTTAGAATTCTAGTATAAAATACTACTTGATTTATGTTGAAATTTTAGAAATTAGTGGATTTTTAGATGTTGTTCATGTTGAATAATTTGAGTAATAGGGGTTAATTTGATAGGATTTTAAGTTAGAATTGAGAAAAGGATTGGATTGTAAAATAAATTATAAGTTTTGAGTAATAGAGACTAAATTGAGAAAATTTTGACATTTAGGGATTTAAATGAAATTAGAGAGTTGAAATTAGTCTAAAGTGGAAATTGAATGAAAATATGGAATTTGTTTTAGAGAAATAAAGTTAGTCTCGGTGTAGGGACTAAATTGGAATTTAGGCAAAAGTTGAATAGAAATTGAAATATTCAATGTGACATTGTGTGTATTAATGATTTTTAATTGTTTCCATTTTCGTAGCTAACGTTGTGCTGAAAAATTTGGAAAGGAAAGGAAAAGAAAAAGTCAACGAGGAGTAGCTTGAAAATTCTGGTGTGTATTTCTATAATCCGAATTTAATAATTAATTTTTGTAATTATTACTTAATGAGTATGGTAAGTGGATTGAGGTGAGTATTTGATATTATGATATTGAATTGAATTGAATTGATTTCATAAATATATGTGATTGTTTGAATTGAAATGATTATTGATTGTATTTAAAAAGTGAATTGAAACCCTATTAACTATATCGGGCTGAGTCGGATATAATTGGCATGCCATAGGATTGGAAGAGTTAAGGGATACTTCGACTTTGAGTCAATAAGAAACTAGGTGTCAAATTATTACTTCGAATAAATTCGATGAGGTACTGGGTACCAATTTACTTCGGCACAACTGATGAGACATTGGGTGTCAAATTATTATTTTGAATTAACCGATGTGGAACTGGGTGCCAAACTAGTGTGTTTTGGTTGGATTCGTATATTTGTCCGAGTTCGATTCATGTTAATAGGGGTTATTGAATAAAACAGTGTTATGATTGATAATGAATGGTGAAATTAGATATGGCTAGAGACACATGAATTGAGTATTGTGAATTGAATATGAATGAAAAATTTTATGGTTCAAGTAATATGTGTTGATATTGTGAAAAGCTATCTGGGATAGCAAATAATAAGTAATGAATGAATTATAAAAGCTTTGTTTATAAATTGATTAGCTGTATGATTAAGGTTTTTGGATAAATTTTAATGTGCGTATGTTTTATTACTTTACTTTAAAGTATTCGGATTATAGAAATACCACTGAGTTTATACTCAACGTACGGTTTATTTTTCGTGCGTAGTTTAGGTAAACTCAGATTGTCAATTCAGCATCCACAACGATCCCGAACTTAAAACGTGGTGACGTATGTTTCTTTTTGTGTCGGCATGCACCTAGGATGCCTTATGCTTGTCATTTTGGGAAATGATTTTAAGATGATATTGGTTACTTATATACATGAATATATGTGTACTATGTTGAGGCAATAATATGGTGTGCTTAAGTTAGTGTATAAAATGATCATCATAAAGGCAAATTTGAGATGAAATTGACATGAATTTAGATTAGCTAAAACAATTATTTATTTGATTGTTTGGATAATATATGCGAAATACTAATGAGGGTACATTGGTTAGGTCATTAGATTGATTATTTAAACATATTTTAAATGTATTTGATTGTGTTTTGGATTGGTTGTATAAATGGATATTGAATTGCTTGGTGTTTAAGATTGCAGGGTATGGTAAACTTGATGCTTAAGGTTCATTTTGAGTCCACACAGTCAAACACATGGGCGTGTGAATGGACCGTGTGAGACAAACGGCTAACACACGGGCGTGTGATTTGGCCATTTGTCCCCTGCATCTTTATAATTTCAAAATAGAATGCTCAGGTATTTTCACACGGGCAGAGACAAGAGCGTGTGTCTCAGACGTGTGTGACACACGGCCTAACACACGGGCATGTGGTTGGCCGTGTGATCGAAGTCAAAAAGTTACACAGGATCAGACACAGTCAGTGGCACCGGCATGTCCTATGGTCATAAAGGTGTGTCCCTTGACCACACGGGTGTGTGTGCCCTGCATCTAAGAAAATTGTTAAAATTTCGCGAAAATTTTTTGAAGTACCCAATTAAGTTCCAATTTGTTTCTAACACGTATTTAGGTCTCGAGGGTTCAAAAGAGGGACAATAAAATTAAATTATGATGTGTTTGCTAGATGATTATGTAGTGTTCGTAATTGGTCTGAAAAATCCAGTAATGCTCTGTAACCCCGTTTCAGCGACAGATAAGGGTTAGGGGGTGTTACACGAAGCATCACTATAAACCACAAACTCTTTCTAGGCTTAGGCTGAATCAGGATAGGTGCCTGAGTCAAAACCAACTTGAGCTTTTCAAAGCTCGTTTGCTTCTCAACAGTGTAACACCCCTCACCCGTGTTCAACACCAGAAAAGGGTTACGGAGCATTACTGGACATATTATACAATTAAACATGTATTTCACATACATTTTCAAATTTCATGTAATTATCATTCAACATTATTCACATTGTCCCTAAAACGATCCTACGAGGCCCAAAACATGCTTTTGAACTGGTTTGGGAATAAAATGATAACTTAAGAAACTATTAGAAAACATAGAAAATTTTTCAAAATACAGGGGACAATGTCCGTGTGGCATAGCTGTATGTCTCACACGACCAAAGAGGCGCTCGTGTCACAGGCTGTGTGGACATTCCAAATGGGATTACATGGCTATGTCCCAGCCCGTGTTCGACCCCGTGTAACTCCCTGACTTGGGTCACACGGCCAACCACACGCCCGTGTGACCAGCCCATGTGCCCTTTAAAATGGCCACACATACCCGTGCGCCAGGCCGTGTGTTAGGTCGTGCCAAACCTGTAGGGTATACTGATTTATACCACACGTGTAACATCCCGAAATAGGGCCTAAACGGAACAGTGGTTACGAAACCACAAATCCGAGGTAGAAAAATTTATTTTATTATTATTTTGAGGTTCATGATATGATTACATGATTGTGCAAAAATTTCGTGATGAAATTCTATGCATAAAATGCTTAATTTGAAGTTAGGGACTAAATCGAATAAGTTGTAAAAATTAAATTTTAGAAGTTTTTAGTATGAAATTGTTTTGGAATATTAATTAGGAGGTCTTAAATAGCAATTTGACCAATTTTAAGTTCATGGACAAAATTAGGACATGGAAGGAATTTTTAAAAGTTCAGTAAGGAGGGGCATTTTGGTCATTTGGATATTAAATGAAATAAAATGGGAAAAATAACACAAAATGGTCATCTTCTCCATAAGTTGCTGCCGAAATTTTCTCTCTCTAGAGCTAGGGTTTCTTCAATTTTCAAGCTCCATAGTAAGTGAGTCCAAGCCCCGTTTTTAATGATTTTTACGTTTTTGAGATCCCTAGAGCTCGATAAAAGCTTATGCTAGCAATAATTTAAGTTAGGGTTCATATTTGGAAAAATACCCATAGGTTAAAAGTGTTTATTTTGATGTTTTATGATAGAATATGAGGTCTTAGATTATGTTAGACAACTTGTGCTACTCGATTTTAGGTTAAAACGAGTAAAAGGGCTTAATCGCTAAAATACCTAATAGTCATAAGTGCATGTTAGAGTATGAATTTGATGCTGCCATAGAAGGGAAAAATGATCAACATGTCATAAAACATAAGAATAAGGGATGAAGTTTAATTCCCGAGCCTAGGGGCAAAAGTGTAGTTATGCAAAAGTTTAGGGGCAAAAATGTAATTTTACCAAAGTTCGTATTAAATGCTGTTTTAATGAATGTATGTATTAAATAAGTTAAATTTGCTATTATAGATCAAGAAGAACGGAATTCAAGAGTAGATCGGGGAAAAGAAAAAGTAAAGGACTAAATTGTAAAGTTTAGTCACATTTTGTATCGAGGTAAGTTTACAGTAAATAAATGCAATATTCTTATATTTTACATTATTATTGTTAATTTCCAGTATTTATATACTTATTTTTTTAGAATATTTAAAGTCGAATTAAAGCTAAGTAGCAGAGAAAAAGCATTAGGAAGCCCTGTTTGAACCTTAAGAATATTAGGATATTGGGGTTGACAGACAGGATAGTAATGAGCCATGTAAGTCCATATCAGATATATGGCTTTGGATATAGGAATGAGCCATGTAAGCCCATATTATATATATAAATATGGCATTGGAGACAGGAATAATTGATGTAAGTCCATGTCGAAGACATGGCATTGCGAGACATTGATAGACAGGACGCGACCCTAATATCCTTAGTATTACGAGTGGTTCATCGGATCATTGTATATGTTAAATCATAGTGAATTATCAGCAAAAAGGGAAGGTAGATTATATTTATGAATAGTGAAAGGTCGTAGTAAGAAAGAAGGTAAGTGAGTAAAGAAGAAGGTAGAAAATGAGAAGTAAAGAAAGTTTATGAGGCTAGGTGACTTGATGTATATTTATTCATTATGTTGAATGTTGTAATTTATTTGCTTGTAAGCTTACTAAGCCTAGTGCTTACTCTCTTACTTTCTTTTTCTTATAGTTTTTATCAAGCCACTTGGGGATCGAAGGAAACGTCGGAGACCCGATCACACTATCGAAGAAATTACATTGGTATAGTTAGACGTTTCATTTTGTGTATGGCATGTATAGGAACTTGGTTTCTTTTGATATGATATGATCAATGAATGATGTGTAAATATTTTCTAGTGATTAGCTAATAGAATGGCTGATGATATACATGTTTAATAGTATGTATGATTAAGTAGTAACTATCACATGAAAATTATGAAAAATGTGGAAGTAACTTAAAAACGGATTCAAGTATCAGAAATAACGTGATTTTGAAAAATCACAAAAATTTGTAGAGACATGGTTTGATAGTGAATAATATATGAAATTAAAGATCATTGTGTCTATTTTCATATGGAACAAGCAAAGCAGGTAAAGGTTTTGTATTTTATAAGATATCTGAGTTTCAGTGAAATAGGGCCAGAGCAATTTCTGGATCCCCTGTTTCAACTTTAGAAATTCACCATAAATTTTATAAAAATAATTAGGTGGTGTACTTTATATGGTTAGAATCCTTATTGAGTCTAGTTTTAAGATTTGTATAGAGAGATATCTGATTCGTAATACACAGAGGTCGGAGCAGTCGAACCCTAAAACAGGGGAGACTTTAACTAATAAACTGTACTAATTGGCCCAGCAAAAAATTCTAGAAATAAATTAGTAAATAGATATATGAGTCTATTTTCATGGAAAATTTACGGAACTGGATTTCGAGTTTCGTAACTCGAGATATGAATTTTTAACCAACCATGACGCAGAAAAATAGTTTATTCCGAAAATTAATATAAGTAGTTAGAATTGTTTAAAAAAGGTAAAATAAGATTAGTAACACCTCAAGCTTGACTCCAATGACGGTTTCGGGCGTGGGGGCGTTACATTTATTGGTATCAGAGCAGGTTTAGTCGGTTCTCGGAATAGTTAGTATGAGTAAAAGTCTAGCTATACATGCCATACCTGTATTTTGATAGTGTGACGACTCTTGACGATTTTTAAATATTTTGTTTTATAGTAATGGATCCAGAGCGAGCTGGTGATGATGATGTAGAAAGTAACGCGGCCGCTCCCGCTGAAGAAAAATACGCATCTTAGAATAGGCGATGAATGATTAATCAGGGATGAGTGACTCGAGAAGCTCTCTTCCAAGCTTTGAATGATTTGTTTGCCGAGTTCGTTCGTACGAATTCGGCAGTTAGACCTCCACCCCCTCTTGATTCTCAGGCTACCCATGCAGCTCAAGCTTTCCCAGTCACAGGTACAGTGATAAGAGAAAAGCCACCAGTTGATAGAATCAGGAAACAAGGGGCAGAAGAGTTCCGAGCAACAAAGGGTGATGATGCAGAAAGAGCAGAATTTTGGTTAGAAAATACTATCAGAGTCTTTGACGAATTATCTTGTACACCTGAGGAATGTATGAAATGTGTAGTATCACTTCTTAGAGACTCAACCTACCACTGGTGGCAAACACTTGTATCAATTGTACCAAAAGAGAGGGTCACTTGGGATTTCTTTCAGGAGGAATTTCGTAAAAAGTACATCAGTCAGAGGTTTATTGATCAGAAGAGAAAGGAATTCCTAGAATTGAAACAAGGTAATATGACGGTGAACGATTATGAGCGCGAATTTGTCAGGCTTAGTAAATATGCTAGAGAATGTGTGTCCATAGAGGCTATCATGTGTAAAAGATTTGAGGATGGGTTAAATGATGATATTCGACTGTCAGTGGGTGTTCTAGAAATAAAAGAGTTCGTTATTTTAGTTGAGAGAGCCTATTAGGCTGAGGAGCTGTTAAAAAGAAAAGGCAAAGTTGAGACAGAGACACAAGATACAAAGAAGAGACAGATGAGCAGGTCATTCCAAGCTACATCCAAAAGGCCAAAGGAGTTTTCTACCAGATCTAGTTTCTCAGCCAGGTATTCTATTCAGAATAGAGGCAGCAGATTTAAGGACTCGAAGGCTCAGACCACCTCGATTGCGAGTGTAGGTAATGTTGGATAGGGTAGATCAGGGTGTCCACGGTGTGGTAGACTTCATTATGGTCCTTGTCGGGTAGGCGAAAATGTTTGTTATAAATGCGGTGCTCCAGACCATTTTGTACGAGAATGTCCAGAGGTAGCTAATCGAGAGATAACACAGAGTGCTAGATCCGGAAATGCTCCTACTAGAGGCAGATTACACGAGGCAACCGGGAGTAGGAGCAAGTAACAGAGGTACCTCAAGAGATTCAGCTGTGAGACCAGATGCTAGAGCCCCTGTAAGGACTTATGCTATTCGTACACGCGAAGAGGCATCCTTCCCCGATGTGATTACGGGAACATTTTCTTTACATAATATTAATGTCATTGCTTTGATTGATTCGGGTTCAACTCATTCTTATGTTTGCAAGAAATTGATGCCTAGTATAAGTATGCCTATAGAATCTACAGAATTTGTGATTAAAGTATCGAATCCATTAGGCAAGCATGTATTAGTAGATAAAGTATGTAGAAATTGTCCTTTGATGATTAGAGGCTACTGTTTTCTAGCCGATCTCATGCTATTGCCATTTGATGAGTTTGATGTGATTCTTGGTATGGATTGGTTGACTACACATGATGTGATAGTGAATTGTGGGAAGAAATTCATTGAGTTGAAGTGTGAAAATGGTGAAATTATTCGGGTTAATTCAGAAGAGTCAGATAGTTCATTTTCCATAATTTCTGTTATGTCTGCTCAGAAATGTTTGAGAAAAGGGTATGAAGCATATCTTGCTTTTGTGTTGAATACTAAAGATCCAGAATTGAAAATTGAATCAGTGCCTGTGGTATGTGAGTTTCCCGATGTGTTTCCGGAAGAACTACCAAGTTTGCCTCCTGTTAGAGAAGTTAAGTTTGGTATTGAGTTGATTCCAGGTACCACGCCCATTTCTATTGCTCCTTATAGAATGGCTCCGTTGGAATTGAAAGCTCAGTTGCAGGAATTAACAGATAAAGGCTTTGTAAGACCCAGTAGTTCACCATGGGGTGCACCAGTGCTATTTGTGAAAAAGAAAGACGGATCGATGAGATTGTGCATAGATTATCGGCAACTTAACAAGGTAACAGTAAAGAACAAGTATCCACTGCCTAGAATTGATGATCTGTTTGATCAATTGAAGGGAGCTACTATGTTTTCCAAGTTAGATTTGAGATCCGAATATTATCAGTTGCGAGTTAAAGAGTCAGATGTCCTGAAGACTGCTTTCCGGACTAGGTATGGTCATTATGAGTTCCTTGTGATGCCATTTGGCTTGACTAATGCTCCTGCCATTTTCATGGACTTAATGAACCGAATTTTCAGACCGTACCTGGATAAGTTTGTAGTTGTGTTCATTAATGATATTTTGATTTATTCTCATGATGAGACTGAGTATGCAGAGCATTTAAGAACAGTTTTACAGATTCTGAGAGATAATCAGTTGTATGCCAAGTTCAGCAAAAGTGAGTTCTGGTTACGAGAAGTTGGTTTTCTTGGACATATTGTCTCAGGTGAAGGTATTAAGGTTGATTCGAGCAAGATTTTAGCCATTGTTAATTGGAAGCCTCCTAGAAATGTATCAGAAGTTAGAAGTTTTCTTGGTCTTACCAGATATTATAGACGATTTGTAGAGGGATTTTCTATGATAGCTACCCCGCTGACAAGATTGTTGCGAAAGGATGTCAAGTTTGAATGGACTGAGAAGTGTCAACAGAGTTTTGATAAGTTAAAAGCATTGTTGACTAAAGCTCTTATTTTAGTACAACCGTAACCAGTAAGGAGTTTGTGATTTACGATGATGCGTCCATGGATGGACTTGGTTGTGTACTTATGCGAGGAAGGAAGGTAATCGCTTATGCCTCTAGACACTAAAGCCACATGAGAAGAACTATCCGACACATGATTTAGAGCTAGCCGCCATTGTTTTTATGCTGAAAATTTGGAGACATCATTTGTACGGTGAGAGAAGTGCCACATATTTACCGATCACAAAAGTTTGAAATATTTGATGACTCAAAAAGATTTGAATTTGAGACAAAGAAGATGGTTAGAGTTGATTAAAGATTATGAGCTAATGATCGATTATCACCCAGGTAAGGCAAACGTTGTTGCTGATGCTTTGAGTAGGAAATCTTTGTTTGCATTAAGAGCTTTGAACACTAGTCTAGCCTTATCAGATGATGGTTTTATCTTAGCTGAGTTGAGAGCCAAACCGATGTTTCTTAAAGAAATTTGTGAAGCTCAGAAAAATGACAGTGAGTTGTTAGCCAAAAGAGATCAGTGTGAGTCGGATATAGAGTCGATTTCATATCGGTCGATTCGGCGGTTGTTTGATGTCCAGAGAGACGGTATGCGTGCGTCAAGAATGATGAGCTTATTCGAAAGATCTTACAGGAAGCACATAGTAGTTCTTTGTCTATTCATCCAGGTAGTACAAAGATGTATAATGATTTGAAGAAAATGTATTGGTGGGTAGGAATGAAAAGGGACATTTCAGAGTTTGTTTCTAGATGCTTGATCTGTCAGCAGGTAAAGGCTGAACATCAGGTACCTTTAGGTTTATTGCAGCCCGTGCTAGTCCCTGAGTGGAAATAGGATCGAATTACTATGGATTTTGTGACAGGATTGTCGTTTACACCGAGAAAGAAAGATGCAGTATGGGTTGTGATTGATAAATTAACGAAGTCGGCTCATTTTATCCCAGTTCGTATGGATTATTCACTTGACAAGTTGGTCGAGTTGTATATTTCAGAGATAGTCGACTACTACGGGGTACCATTATCGATCATTTCGAATGAGATCCAAGATTTACTTCACGATTTTGGAAGAAATTACAAAAGCTTTGGGCACAAAGTTGAGTTTTAGTATAGCTTTCCATCCTCAAACCGACGGTCGATCGAGAGAGTTATTCAGTACTTGAAGATATGCTTAGATGTTTGTGTCTTTGGAATTTCAAGGTCATTGGGAAAAATATTTACCATTAGTAGAGTTTGCTTATAATAATAGTTATCAATCGAGTTTGAAGATGGCACCTTATGAAGCTTTTTATGGACGTAAATGTCGCACACCTTTGTATTGGACAGAGCTTAAGGAAGATCGATTCTGGGGTTGATCTAGTTAAGGAAACAGAAGAGAAAGTAAAATCATCGAGATTGCTTGAAAGCGACTTGAGACGGACAAAAAGTCGTATGCGATTTGAAGAGAAAAGAGATTGAATATCAAGTTGGTGACAAAGTTTTTTGAAAGTATCCCCTTGGAAGAAAGTTCTTAGATTTGGCAAGAAAGGCAAACTAAGTCCAGTTTTTATTGGACCGTTTGAAGTGATTGAGAGAGTCGAACCATTAGCATATCGATTAGCTTTGCCGATTGAGTTAGAGAAGATTCATAATGTATTTCATGTGTCTATGCTACGTCGTTATCGTTCAGATCCGTCACATGTGATTTCTCGAGACAGAGAGGTTGAGATTCACCCGACATGACTTACGATGAAGAACCAGTAAAGATTCTAGCTCGAGAGGTAAAGCAATAAGGAACAAAAGTATTGCACTTGTGAAAGTACTATGGAATAGACATGGGGTAGACGAGGCTACATGGGAACCCGAAGAGGCTATGCAAAACAAAGTACCCAAATCGCTTCACGGTAAGATTTTCTGGACGAAAATCCCTCAAGGGGGGAGAAATGTAACATCCCGAAATAGGGCCTAAACGGAACAGTGGTTACGAAACCACAAATCTGAGGTAGAAAAATTTATTTTATTATTATTTTGAGGTTCATGATATGATTACATGATTGTGCGAAAATTTCGTGATGAAATTCTATGCATAAAATGCTTAATTTGAAGTTAGGGACTAAATCGAATAAGTTGCAAAACTTACATTCTAGAAGTTTTTAGTATGAAATTGTTTTGGAATATTAATTAGGAGGTCTTAAATAGCAATTTGACTAATTTTAAGTTCATGGACAAAATTAGGAAATGGAAGGAAATTTTAAAAGTTTAGTAAGGAGGGGCATTTTGGTCATTTGGATATTAAATGAAATAAAATGGGAAAAATAACACAAAATGGTCATCTTCTCCATAAGTTGCTGCCGAAATTTTCTCTCTCCATAGCTAGGGTTTCTTCAATTTTCAAGCTTCATAGTAAGTGAGTCCAAGCCCCGTTTTTAATGATTTTTACTTTTTTGAGATCCCGGTAGCTCAATAAAGCTTATGCTAGCAATAATTTAAGTTAGGGTTCATATTTGGAAAAATACCCATAGGTGAAAAGTGTTTATTTTGATGTTTTATGATAGAATATGAGGTCTTAGATTATGTTAGACAACTTGTGCTACTCGGTTTTAGGTAAAAACGAGTAAAAGGGCTTAATCGCTAAAATACCTAATAGTCATAAGTGCATGTTAGAGTATGAATTTGATGCTGCCATAGAAGGGAAAAATGATCAACATGTCATAAAACATAAGAATAAGGGATGAAGTTTAATTCCCGAGCCTAGGGGCAAAAGTGTAATTATGCAAAAGTTTAGGGGCAAAAATGTAATTTTGCCAAAGTTATTATTAAATGCTGTTTTAATGAATGTATGTATTAAATAAGTTAAATTTGCTATTATAGATCAAGAAGAACGGAATTCAAGAGTAGATCGGGGAAAAGAAAAAGTAAAGGACTAAATTGTAAAGTTTAGTCACATTTTGTATCGAGGTAAGTTTACAGTAAATAAATGCAATATTCTTATATTTTACATTATTATTGTTAATTTCCAGTATTTATATACTTATTTTTTTTAGAATATTTAAAGTCGAATTAAAGGCGAAGTAGCAGAGAAAAAGCATTAGGAAGCCCCGTTTGAACCTTAGGAATATTAGGATATTGGGGTTGACAGGACAGGATTGTAATGAGCCATGTAAGTCCATATCAGACATATGGCTTTGGAGACAGGAATGAGTCATGTAAGCCCATATTATATATATAAATATGGCATTGGAGACAAGAATAATTCATGTAAGTCCATGTCGAAGACATGGCATTGGCAGGACATTGATAGACAGGAACGACCCTAATATCCTTAGTATTCCGAGTGGTTCATCGGATCATTGTATATGTTGAATCATAGTGAATTATCAGCAAAAAGGGAAGGTAGATTATATTTATGAATAGTGAAAGGTCAGGTAAGAAAGAAGGTAAGTGAGTAAAGAAGAAGGTAGAAAATGAGAAGTAAAGAAAGTTTATGAGGCTAGGTGACTTGATGTATATTTATTCATTATGTTGAATGTTGTAATTTATTTGCTTGTAAGCTTACTAAGCTTAGTGCTTACTTTCTTATTTTCTTTTTCTTATAGTTTTTATCAAGCCACTCGGGGATCGAAGGAAACGTCGGAGACCCGATCACACTATCGAAGAAATTACATTGGTATAGTTAGACGTTTCGTTTTGTGTATGGCATGTATAGGAACTTGGCTTCTTTTGATATGATATGATCAATGAATGATGTGTAAATATTTTCTAGTGATTAGCTAATAGAATGGCTGATGATATACATGTTTAATAGTATGTATGATTAAGTAGTAACTATCACATGAAAATTATGAAAAATGTGGAAGTAACTTAAAAATGGATTCGAGTATCAAAAATAACGTGATTTTGAAAAATCACAAAAATTTGTAGAGACATTGTTTGATAGTTAATAATATATGAAATTAAAGCTCATTGTGTCTATTTTCATATGGAACAAGCAAAGCAGGTAAAGGTTTTGTATTTTATAAGATATCTGAGTTTTAGTGAAATAGGGCCAGAGCAATTTCTGGATCCCCTATTTCAAATTTATAAATTCACCATAAATTTTATAAAAATATTTAGGTGGTTTAATTTATATGGTTAGAATCCTTATTGAGTCTAGTTTTAATAGCAACAAACCTCATAGTCATTGAAATTCTGTACAGAGAGATATCTGATTCGTAATAAACAGAGGTCAGAGTAGTCAAACCCTAAAATAGGGGAGACTTTAACTAATAAACTGTACTAATTGGCCCAGCCAAAAATTCTAGAAAAAAATTATTAAATATATATATGAGTCTGTTTTCAGGGAAAATTTATGGAATTGGATTTCAAGTTTCGTAACTCGAGATATGAATTTTTAAGCAACCATGACGCAGAAAAACAGTTTATTCTGAAAATTAATATAAGTAGTTAGAATTGTTTAAAAAGGTAAAATAAGATTAGTAACACCTCAAGCTTGACTCCGATGACGGTTTCGGGCGTGGGGGCGTTACAACACTGCCAAATCACACACTCGTGTGCTGGTCCGTGTGGAGCATACTGACTTAATTTCTATTTAAACACCAGGGGTCAGACAGTCGTGTCACCTGATCGTGTGTCACACACAGATGATACACACGCCTATGTCTCTTCCCGTGTGGACAAAAATTGGCTATTTACCAAGCCATCTTTCTCGCCCAAATTGCAATCACCTAAAAACATCAATTGGCATATAACATAGCATCAATTGACATTCAAACCAATCTTAGCCAAGCATAATTCATGCCATTTGCAACACCCCTTACTCGAGTCCGAGGCTGGGACAAGGTACGAGCCATTATCGGACTTAAACGTACACAACTATGTAAAACCGAGCGAAAAAAATTTCATTCAAATTAAAAACATTAATTAATATTCATAATGTCCCTTATATGGGCTTACGAGGCCCAAAGCACACATCGGGGGTAATTTGGGACTAAACCGAGAACTTACGAACATTTTACAATACTTAGAAAATTTTCTAGTTTTGGAGAGTCACACGCCCTTGTGGGTTAGGCCGTGTGGTCACACACGCCCGTGTGCCTTGGGACATGTCCATGTCCTCAGCCCATGTAACTTTCTATGTATGACATTAGCAACTATATAGGGTCACACAGCCAAGTCACACGGCCGTGTGCTAGACCGTGTCCTCCAAACGGATGAGACACACAGTTGTGTCTCTGCCCGTATAATGGCTATTTACCAAGCCACTTGGCACCCTCGTTAGCACTTACTTAAACATAACTTCAATGACACTTTTTGAGGCAATTTCATATCGATTTATTCATGCATAAGGCACTATACTTTGCCTAATTTAAACTTAACAACTTCATGCCATAATTATCGTTAACACATTCTTACACTTCATACTTATGCTAAGGTCTATCCATAGGCCAATTTAGTCACTTTAAAACAATCAAGTATGTAGGGCACATTCACAATTCATCCATCCAAACACACACGACCACATCCTATGAAACCTTTTAGCACATGCATGCATATATGGACAGGTTTACAACCCAATAGCCAATATGAGCCACATCACATGGCCATATACAAAACGAATCATATTCCCATTATGAGCCAATACATTTGGCCAAGTCAAATGACACATATCGAATTGACTAAGTCTCTATACATGCCATAGACTTAAAATGCTAGAAATCATTTATACCCTTCAATAGCTGGCTAGTGTGATGAAATCTCTGACGATCTCCAACCCAAACTAGCTTAGTGACCCTATAAAATGAGGAAAAAGGAAGGGGTAAGCTATATAGCTTAGTAAGTCCATATGAAAATAATAAGAGATTTATAGACATGTTTTTTCCATATTCTCACAACATGTTCTCAAGTTAATACAATCATAATTGCACAAAATTCTACTATTTACTCTTGTTCATCTCAAGCTTTCTACTCAAGTCATAGTCACTAAATTCTTTATATCTTGAGCTACAGAACTCCAAATTAAGATCCGCTAATTTTCCCTCAAACCAGGCTCACATATCTTTTTACCATAAAATTTTATGAATTTTTTGTCCAGCCAATAAGTACAGTTTATTCTTTAAATTCTCCCCTGTTCTGCTATTTGACAATTTCAACCCTTCTTCACTAAAAAATAGTTGTCTCCCAGTACAGAATTCGAATAATGTTCCCGTCTATTTCCATTGAAAATATACTTATCAAGGATTTAGTCATATGAATTATAAACCATAATTATTTTCATAAAAGTTTTAATGATTTTCCAAAGTTAAGACAAGGGAACCTAAAATCACTCTACCCCTATCTAATAGAAATTAAAATATTTCATAACGTGAAACTGTTTTGCTTACACATTTCTTCTATACAAAACTAGACTCGATAAAGTTTAATTTTATATTTTATTCAACCTCTAACTCAATTTCTACAATTTTTGGTGGATTTTCAAAGTCGGACTACTGGTGCTATCCAAAACTGTTTTAGTGAAAAATGATGATAACTAAGTTTATAACCCCTTTGCAAATCATTTCAACCATCATGGTAAAAATACATATTTATACATCATAAGCATAGACCCATAATCACAAGGTCAACACAAAATCATTCTCATGGGCATGACTTACTTATTTGCATCCTTACCTAAGGTGTATCATAAATAGAAATCATTTCTCATGAGTTTTGCAGACATACCTATACCACTTGTAACATCATCATAACTTTTCTTAATCATTACACAATCTTTAAATCACCTGTTGAACCAGTTGGAATATTAAAGGATGCCTGATAAGCCTAATACAAAAGGGTAAAATGCCGATGCCATGTCCCGGACATGGTCTGACACTGGCTCTCATACATCTGTGCCGATGCCATGTCCCAGACATGGTCTTACACTGACACATATAACAATATCGATACCATGCTCCAAACATGGTCTTACACTGGCTCGCATATTCAGGCTGATGCCATGTCCCAAACATGGTCTTACCATACATGGTCTTACACTAGCTCTCATAATGTGGTCGATGCCATGTCCCAAACTTGGTCTTACACTAGCACACATATCAACCGAATGTCTTGGCATGGATATCCAATCTATTCCTAAGGTTCAACCGGGAGTTTTACAACAACAAATCTCGTTATACATATTCCATATAATATCACTCTTTAACACCAAGTAACCATTCATTACAATGTCATCAAACATCATAGACATATGTTTTATGTCATTTCATATACATAGCTTACAATATAATTTCGTGAAGCATAACCCATCACGTACATAGTACCACAAACATATAATTCAACACATCCGAATTTTCATATCAATTTAGATTTCAATCACAAATCACAATAACATTATTGTCTTACCAATTTTATCATACGACTCGTTTTTCGATTCCTCGTCGAGTATATCTGTAACAAATAATACAAATTATATAATAATAATTAGGCATTACAATTCAAATAAGACATTGCATTATTATTATCACATGAACACACATCGAATGCAAAAACGGCTAATTATCCCCTTTTTGTCCTTAACCACGTACTTTCTCGATTTAAGCCCGAATCTCAATTTTCATAATCTAACATTTCAAATATAGCTTATTTATTACTCACAATATTCAAATTGACCCAAAAATCATACTTTGGAAAAATTACAATTTTGCCCCTAAACTTTCACTTATTTACAAATTAGTCCCTAGGCTCGAAAAATAAAATTCATTCCATTTTATCCCAACCCAAGCCTAGTCGAAAACCTATCTTACTTACAACAGCCCACATATTTTATTATTTCACACCTTTACCACTTATTTTACATCTTTTACAAAATGGTCCATTTTAGGTGTTTCTATGAAAATCACATAACAAAAGTTGTTTATTTAACAACCAACATTCATTTTCTTCCATAGAAATGCAGCAAAAAACATGAGTATTCTCATGGAAAAACCCTAGACTTTCAACCATTTTGCAAAATAGTCCCCTCATTAGCTAAATTAAGCTACAAGGGTTCCAAAAATACAAAAATCGTCAAAAATGACCATCAAAATCACTTACTTGTGAGGGTTAGAAGTTACTAAAATTTTCAAGCTTCCATGGCCATTTCCTTAGGTAAGAATTGGCGGAGAAGAAAGAGAAATAAAAAATATGATAGCTTTTTGCATTTTTTTCTTATTATACCTTTTTAACTTAATTACCAATTTACAATTTTAATTTCTAAATAATTTCAATCATACCAAACAAATATCTTCCACTAACTTATTAATGGGCTAATTTCCACATAAGGGCATCCACTAAAAATTCTATAGCTATTTAATACCTTTAACTATTAGAATGCAACTTTCGCATTTTACGCAATTTAGTCCTTAAAGCCAAATTAAACACTTCTCACATATAAGTTCTTCATGAAAATTTTACACAATCATATAAACATATCATAGACCTTTTAATAATCATAAAATAATTATTTCTAATTCAAATTTGTGGTCTCGAAACCACTATTTTGATTATGCCCTAATTCGAGATGTTACAACTCTTCCCACTTTTGGGATTTTCGTCCCCGAAAATCTTATCAGAAAAGTGGTTTGGTCGTAAAAACTTCTCTTCTCATAATCATTGTCACAAAACTCTCACTCGACTATACCTTTAATAATTATCTCTTTATTTTCTCATGCTCGAATCGTGAGCGATTCTTTCACTATACAACACATCGACTGAATCTCACTTCTATTAAAGAGTTCATACATAAGAAATGTCATATCCATGTCATCATATACACACGCACTTGAATCTTTTCAAATTTAAATAGTGCAATTAGCCAGATCATCTCGGCCTTATACTCTCTATAATTTAATACGGCCCGATAACTTACAGAATCAACTCTCAATTGCTCTTAAATTTCAGAGTCTCTTTTAGCTTCCTTAAGAAATCACAATATAAAACTGGGATTTCAATTCAATTAATGAAGACTTAGCACTCCAAGAATTCTAACAATTATAGAGACACGAAATCCCATTAATCTAATGAGTGAAATTTTTCCGTACATACCAGCAAAATTTTACAGCTCTCATCAAACATTTAATCAACAAGCCACATAACATTTTCTTCCACCTTACAAGACAGGGGAAATTCCCGGTATTGCCCTGAGAATGATCCCTTTCTTCTGTGCATTCTAACATTAATACTGACGGAGGTAGTTCTGGTAAAACTTGTTGTTCGGCTTTAACTCCATTAACATTTCAATTACTCATACACAAAGATCAGAATATCGAGTTCCAAACTCAATCGCTAACACACTATTTCCATGAGTTTTCTTGCAGAATCTCTATATAAGTTTTTGATTTTTCTATCCAAACACTTGTGATTACAATTTGCTTCCTCAAAGATCATTCGATACTATCTCATCATCTTTTAATACCCAAATCATCTTCACTATATCAAATTCAGATCTTTCTATAACATTAGATACTCTAAGCTATTACGTTTTCTTATGGTCTTAAAACACTTCACAATTCATGCAGCAACACATTACTAAAATCAAGAAGTCTTTGCCGATGTCAAATCCTTACACAAAAATTTGAGAAATCCAAATCCTAAGGTCACCACATTACCAATAATCAAACCAAAAGCATAATCATACTCCACATAGTCATCATAAGCCAAAGAACACACTTTAGACATGAGTCAAGATTGACAATTTATGAAATAAAGATGACATGAAAACTAAGAAGAAGAAATCCAAGTTGGAAAATTCCAAAATAAAGAAATCCAAGATGCGATACCGTATCGAAATATCGAGAACATAGCTCACAAGAAAGTATGAAAGATTTCGATAATCCCTCAGAGAAAAGAAGTCTAGAAAAACATCATTCGGACCTACTAGGATTGGATGTAACAATAACAATGCACCTTCCCATATATAAATCAAATAAAGCAATATTTAGAAGAAATAGAATCATAGCTTCATACACATTTTCCCATCCATTCGCAATAGATGAAATGTATTAGAATGCTAGAGGGAAATAGAGTAACATAGATTATAAACCTATCATGCTGACAATGCTTTCGTCTAATATCACGATTATAAAACATCCCCACATAGCAAGAATTTCATCAGAGGATCAACAGCTATAGGAATATTTCTGAGAACAAATAAACACATAGAACACCTTAGAAAAAACTGTCCTAATCTGTTCAGCCATCACAAAATTCATATTATTCTTTTCACTAAAGGAGATCAGTTTTGAAAAACAATTCAATTAATACATTTCTCGACAACGTATCAGAGTAGATTGATTTATCGAAGTTAACTTCTTCACCAACTGTGATATTGCTTGAATCACAAAATTTTCTGGGTCAAACTGATACCTTACTAATTCTGGCTTCACTTATCAACTTGTTCTCAATCTTTGATCATATTCATAACTATTCTATTACTAAACTCTTTAGTTTCACACATGTGAGTTTATTCAATACATTTCTTACAAAATTCCATTACAAAACACCACCCTAGTAAGGGGGAAGGCTGAGGTCGTAAGGTCCCTAACTTGTCTCTCATACACATATACATATGACACCACTTTCACCATCAAAGTAATGCCGTCACAATTATATCATTCATTTCAGGCAAACTATTGTTCACATTTGTATTTCACAGATTTTTCGATTATCTTATTTAATCAAGTTCACTTATGCATCTATTCTATGAATTTCGAATGTCTTTTCTCATCACATTCACTTAATCAAACATATCAAACACGTAACATCATGTGAGGGCCAACAAATATGAATAAATGTATCACAATCGAAACTTTCATCTCACACATCATCATATGCATATCATTACAATCATATAAATCAAACCAATCGATTTAACACATTTACTTAAACTATACGAGTTTGCTAATCATAATTATTCAAATAAGTATACATGGACATTCATTCCACCAATATTTTTGGTAATATACCTAAACACATGCATTCACTCGAGCAAATCAGTCTTATACATCATGGAATTATCGATCAATCGTAGATAAGCTCATTATGCCGCTTACACATTCTATTTCATGTTTCTCATGTCTCATATATGGACATACATATATATATCATGAATTCTTATTCCTACCTTTTCGAGTTTTAACTCATCATAATTGCACTTTACTCAATTACCTTAGTACCACTATCAACATGGTCGGGTGTAGCTCGGTTGGAGAGTACCTTTGTCTAAACAAGATGGTTCTCATTCGCATCGGAAGACATCACACTATCACAAATCCGTGGCATGTATAGCTAAACCTTCACACAAGCTAGGTTAGTTCGAGAACTGACTAAATCATAGCTCTGATACCACTAAATGTAACACCCTTTACCTGAGTCCGAGGCCAGGATAGGGTAGGAGGCATTACCGGACTTAAACATACAAAACTATGTAAAATCGAGCCATAAAAATTTAGTTCAAATTAAAAACATTCATTCATATTCATAATATCCCTTATATGGGCTTACGAGGCCCAAAACACACATCAGGGGTAGTTTGGGACAAAACCGAGAACTTACGACCTTTTTACAACACTTAGAAAATTTTATAGTTTTAGAGAGTCACACACCCGTATGGCTTGGGACATGCCCGTGTCTTCAGCCCATGTAACTCTTTGTTTATGACATCAGCAATGATATAGGGTCACACAGCCAAGACACACGCCCGTATGCTAGATCGTGTCCTCTACACGGATGAGACACACGGCCGTGTCTCTTCCCATGTGGCCTAGAAAATTGCTATTTACCGAGCCACTTGGCACCCCCGTTAGCGCTTACTTAAACAAAACTTCAATGACACTTTTCAGGGCATTTCATATCGATTTATTCATGCATAAGGCACCATACTTCGCCTAGTTTAAACTTAACAACTTCATACCATAATTATCGTTAACACATTCTTACACTTCATACTTATGCTAAGGTCTATCCATAGGCCAATTTAGTCACTTTAAAACCATTAAGTAATCTAGGGCACATTCACAATTCATCCATCCAAACACACATGACCACATCCTATGAAACCTTTTAGCACATGCATGCATATATGGATAGGTTTACAACCCAATAACCAATATGAGCCACATCACATGGCCATATACAAATCGAATCATATTCCCATTATGAGCGAATACATTTGGCCAAATCAAATGACACATATAGAATTGACGAAGTCCCTATACATGCCATAGAATTAAAATTCTTGTAATCATTTATACCCTTCAATAGCTAGGTAGTGTGATGGAATCTCTGACGATTTCCAACCCGAGCTAGCTTAGTGACCCTATAAAATGAGGAAAAAGGAAGAGGTAAGCTATATAGCTTAGTAAGTCCATATGAAAATAATAAGATATTTAATGACATGTTTTTACCATATTCTCACGACATGTTCTCAAGTTAATACAATCATAATTGCATAAAATTCTACTATTTACTCTTGTTCATCTCAAGCTGTGTAATTGAGTCATAGTTACTAAATTATTTATATCTTGAGCTATGGAACTCCAAATTAAGATCCTCTAATTTTTCCTGAAACAAGACTCATATATCTTCTTACCATAAAATTTTCTGAATTTTTGGTCAAGCCAATAAGTACAGTTTATTCTTTAAAGTCTCCCCTGTTCTATTGTTTAACAGTTTCAACCCTTTTTCACTAAAAATTAATTATCTCATACTATGAATTCTAAACCATAATTATTTTCATAAAATTTTTAATGATTTTCCAAATTTAAGACAAGGGAACCTGAAATCACTCTAGCCCTGTCTCACAGAAATCCAAATATCTCATAACATGAAATTCTGCTTACACCGTTTCTTCTATGAGAAACTAGACTTGATAAGGTTTAATTTTATATTTTATTCAACCTCTAACTCAATTTTCACAATTTTTGGTGGATTTTCAAAGTCGAACTACTACTACTATCCAAAACTGTTTTAGTAAAAAATGATGATAACTAAGTTTATAACACCTTTACAAATCATTTCAACCATCATGGTAAAAATACATATTTATACATCTAAAGCATAGACCCATAATCACAAGGCCATCACAAAATCATTCTCATGGGCATGACTTACTTATTTGCATCCTTACCCTAGGTGCATCATAAACCAATATATGTTTTCATGATTTTTGCACACATACTTGTACCACTTGTAACATCATCATAACTTTTCTCAATCATGACACAATCTTTAAATCACCCATTAAACCAATTGGAACACTAAAGGATACCCAATAAGCATCATACAAAAGGGTAAAATGTCGATGCCATGTCCCGAAAAATGTCTTACACTGGCTCTCATACATTGGTATCGATGCCATGTCCAAAACTTGGTCTTACACTAACACATATAACAATGTCGATGCCACGTTCCAAACATGGTCTTACACTGGCTCGCATATTAAGGCTGATGCCATGTCACAGATATTGCCTTACACTAGCTCTCATAACAATACCGATGCCATGTCCCAGACATGGTCTTACGCTGGCTCTCATAATGTGGCTGATGCCATATCCCAGACATGGTCTTACACTAGCACACATATCAACCAAATGCTTTGGCATGGATATCCAATCTATTCCTAAGGTTCAACCGGGAGTTTTACCACAACAAATCTTGTCATACATATTCCATGTAATATCACTCCTTAACACCAAGTTACCATTCATTACAATGTCATCAAACATCATAGACATATGTTTTAGGTCATTGCATATACATAGCTTAAAATATGATTTCGTGACGCATAACACCATCACATACATAGTACCACAAACATATAATTCAACGTAACTGAATTTTCATATCAATTCAGATTTCAATCACAAATCACAATAACATTATTGTCTTATCAATTTTATCATAAGACTCATTTGTTGATTCCTCGTCGAGTATATCCGTAACAAATGCAAAAACAGCTAATTATCCCTTTTTTGTCCTTAACCACGTACTTTCTCGATTTAAGCCCGAATCTCAATTTTCTTGATCTAACATTTAAAATATAGCTTATTTATTACTCACAATATTCAGATTGACCCAAATATCATACTTCGGAAAATTTACAATTTTGCCCCTAAACTTTCACTTATTTACAAATTAGTACCTAGGCTCGAAAAATAAAATTCATTCAATTTTATCCCAACCCAAGCCTAGCCGAATATCTATCTTACTTACAGCAGCCCACATATTTCATTATTTCAAACTTTTACCACCTATTTTACAACTTTTACAAAACGGTCCATTTTAGGTGTTTTCATGAAAATCACTTATCAAAAGTTGTTTATTTAACAACCAAGATTCATTTTCTTCCATAAAAATGTAGCAAAAAACATTAATATTATCATGAAAAAACCTTAGACTTTCAACCATTTTGCAAAATAGTCCCCTCATTAGATAAATTAAGCTACAAAGGTTCCAAAAGTACAAAAATCGTCCAAAATGACCATCAAAATCACTTACTTTTGAGGGTTAGAAGTTGCTGAAAGTTTCAAGCTTACATGGCCATTTCCTTGGGTAAGAATCGGTGGAGAAGAAAGAGAAATAAAAAAGATGATAGCTTTTTGCATTTTTGTCTTATTATACCTTTTTAACTTAATTACCAATTTACCCTTTTAATTTCTAAATAATTTCAATCATACCAAACAAATATCTTCCACTAACTTCTTAATGGGCTAATTTCCACATAAAGGCTTCCACTAAAAATTCTATAGCTATTTAATGCCTTTAGCTATTAGAATGCAACTTTCACACTTTATGCAATTTAGTCCTTAAAGCCAAATTAAACACTTTTCACATATAATTTCTTCATGAAAAATTTACACAATCATATAAACATATCATAGACCATTTAATAATCATAAAATAATTATTTCTAATTTAGATTTGTGGTCTCGAAACCATTATTCTGACTAGGCCCTAATTCGAGATGTTACAACTCTCCCCCTTTTAGGAATTTTTGTCCACGAAAATCTTACCAAAAAAGTGGTTTGGTTTTTGCAAAAACTTCTCTTCTCATAATCATTGTCACCGAACTCTCACTTGGCTGTACCTTCAATACTTATCTCTTTATTTTCTCATACTCGAATCATGAGTGATTCTTTCACTATACAACACATCAACTAAATCTCACTTCTATTGAAGAGGTCATACACATGATAGGTCAGATCCATGTCATCGTAACACGTATACACATGCACTTGAATCTTTTCAAATTTAAATAGTGAAATTAGCCAGTTCATATCAGCCTTATACTCTCTATAATTTAATACGACCCGATAGCTTGCGGACTCAACTCTCAGTTGCTCTTAAATTTCAAAGTCTCTTTCAGCTTCCTCAAGAAATCACAATATAAAACCTGGATTTCAATTCAATTAATGAAGACTTAGCACTCTAATAATTCCAACAATCATAGAGACACGAAATCTCATTAATCTGATGAGCAAAATTTTTTCGTACATACCGGTTAAATTTTACTGATCTCATCAAACATTTAATCAACAAGCCACATAACATTTTCATCCTCTTTACAAGACAGGGGAAATTCCTGGTATAGCCCCGAGAATGATCCCTTTCTTATTTCCATTCTAACATCAATACTGACAGAGGTAGTTCTGGTAAAACCGGTTGTTCGGCTTTAACTCCATTAACATTTCAATCACTCATACACAAAGATCAAAAATATCGAGTTCCAAACTCGATCACTAACACACTATTTCTTTCAGTTTTCTTGCAGAATCTCTATATAAGTTTTTGATTTTTCTATACAAACACTTGTCATCACAATTTGCTTCCTCAAAGATCATTCGATACTACCTCATCATCTTTTAATACCCAAGTCATCTTCACTATATCAAATTCAGATCTTTCTATAACATTAGATACTCTAAGCTATCACGTTGCTTTATGGTCTTAAAACACTTCACAATTCATCCAACAACACATTATTGAAATCAAGAAGTTTTTGCCGATGTCAAATCCTTACACGAAAATTTGAGAAATCCAAATACTAAGGTCACCACATTACCAATAATCAAACCAAAAGCATAATCAAAGTCAACATAGTCATCATAAGCCAAAGAACACACTTTAGACATGAGTCAAGATTGAAAATTTATGAAATAAAGATGACATGAAAACCAAGAGGAAGAAATCCAAGTTGGAAAATTCAAAAATAAAGAAATCCAAGATTCGATACCATATCGAAATATTGAGAACATAGCTCACAAGAAAGTATTAAAGATTTTGATAATCCCCTAGAGAAAAGAAGTCTAGAAAAACATCATTCAGACCCACTAGGATTGGATGTAACAATAACAATGTACCTTCCCATATATAAATCAGATAAAGCAATATTTAGAAGAAATAGAATCATAGCTTCATACACATTTTCCCATCCATTCGCAACAGATGAAATGTATTAGAATGCTAGAGGGAAATAGAGTAACATAGATTATAAACCAGTCATGTTGACAATGCTTTTGTCTAATATCACGATTATAAAATATCCCCACATACCAAGAATTTCATCAGAGGATCAATAGCTATAGGAATATTTCTGAGAACAAATAAACACATAGAATACCTTTGAAGAGACTATCCTAATCTGTTCAGCCATCACGAATTTCATATTATTCTTTTCACTAAAGGAGATCAGTTTTGAAAAAAATCAATTAATACATTTCTCGACATCGTATCAGAGTAGATTGATTTACCGAAGTTAAATTCTTCACCAACTGTGATATTGCGTGAATCACAAAACTTTCCGGGTCGATCTTATACCTTATTAATTCTGGCTTCACTTATCAACCTGTTCTCAACCTCTGATCATACTCACAGCTATTCCATCACTAAACTATTTAGTTTCACACTTGTGAGTTTATTCAATACATTTCTCATAAAATTCCATTACAAAACTCCACTCTAGTAAGGTGGAAGGGTGAGGTCGTAAGGTCCCTAACTCGTCTCTCATACACATATACATATGACACAACTATCATCATCAAAGTACCATCATCACAATTATATCTTTCATTTCAGGCAAACTATTGTTCACATTTGTATTTCACGGATTTTCAGATTACCTTATTCAATCAAGTTCACTTATGCATACATTCTATGAATTTCGAATGTCTTCTCTCGTCACATTCACTCGAGCAAACCAATCTTATACATCATGGAATTATCGATCAATCATAGATAAGCTCATTATGCCACTTACACATTCTATTTCATGTTTCTCATGTCTCGTATATGTGTATACATATATATATCCTGAATTCTTATTCGTACCTTTCTGAGTTTTAACTCATCATAATTGCACTTTACTCAATTACCTTAGTACCACTATCAACATGGTCAGGTGTAGCTCAGTTGGAGAGTACCTTTGTCTAAACAAGATGGTTCTCATTTGCGTTAGGAGACATAACACTATCACAAATTTGTGGTATGTATATCTAAACCTTCACACATCCTAGGTTATTTTGAGAACCGACAAAACCATAACTCTGATACCACTAAATGTAACACCCTTTACCTGAGTCTGAGGCCGAGACAGGGTACGAGGCATTACCGGACTTAAACGTACAATAATATGTAAAATTGGGCCATAAAAATTTTTTTCAAATAAAAAACATTCATTCATATTCATAATGTCCCTTATATTGGCTTACGAGGCCCAAAACACACATCGAGAGTGGTTTGGGACTAAACCAGGAACTTACGAACTTTTTAAAACACTTAGAAAATTTTCTAGTTTTAAAGAGTCACACGCCCGTATGGGTTAGACCGTGTGGTCACACACGCCTGTGTGGCTTGGGATATGCCCGTGTCCTCAGCCCATGTAACTCTCTGTTTATGACATCAACAATGATATAGGGTCACACGGCCAAGTCACATGCCCGTGTGCTTGATCGTGTCCTCTACACGGATGAGACACACGACCGTGTCTCTGCCCGTGTGGCCTAAAAAATCGCTATTTACCGAGCCACTTGACACCCCCGTTAGCACTTACTTAAACATAACTTCAATGACATGCCATAAACTTAAAATGCTTGAGCCAGACTCACATGACCACATCCTATGAAGCCTTTTAGCACATGCATGCATATATGGATAGGTTTACAACCCAATAACCAATATGAGCCACATGACAAGGCCATATACAAAACGAATCATATCCCCATTATGAGCCAATACATTTGGCCAAATCAACTGACATATATCGAATTGACGAAGTCCCTATACATGCCATAGACTTAAAATGCTTGAAATCATTTATACCCTTCAATAGCTGGCTAGTGTGATGGAATCTCCGATGATCTCCAACCCGAGCTAGCTTAATGACACTATAAAATGAGGAAAAAGGAAGGGGTAAGCTATATAGCTTAGTAAGTCCATATGAAAATAATAAGAGATTTATTGAGATTTTTTTCCATATTCTCACGACATGTTCTCAAGTTAATACAATCATAATTGCACAAAATTCCACTATTTACTCTTGTTCATCTCAAGCTATCTACTCAAGTCATAGTCGCTAAATCATTTATATATTGAGCTAAGAAGCTCTAAATTAAGATTAGCTAATTTTCCCTGAAACTAGACTCACATATCTTCTTACCATAAAATGTTTAGATTTTTTGGTCCAGCTAATAAGTACAGTTTATTCTTTAAAGTCTCCCCTATTTTGCTGTTTGACAGTTCCAACCCTTCTTCACTACAAATTAATTTTCTCATAGTACGGAATTCGGATAATATTCCTGTCTATTTCTATTGAAAATAGAGTTATTAGGGATTTACTAATATGAATTATAAACCATAATTATTTTCATAAAATTTTTAACTATTTTCCAAAGTTAAGACAAAGGAACCTGAAATCACTCTAGCCCTGTCTCACAAAAATCCAGATATCTCAAAACGTAAAATTCTTTTGCTTACACAGTTTCTTCTATGTGAAACAAGACTCGATGAGCTTTAATTTTCTATTTTATTCAACCTATAACTCAATTTCCACAATTTTTGGTGGATTTTCAAAGTCAGACTACTGTTGCTGTCTAAAATTATTTTAGTGAAAAATGATGATAACTACGTTTATAACACCTTTACAAATCATTTCAACCATCATGGTAAAAATACATATTTATACATCATAATCATAGACCGATAATCACAAGGTCATCACAAAATCATTCTCATGGGCATAACTTACTTATTTGCATCCTTACCCTAGATGCATATAAACCAAAATCATTTCTCATGAGTTTTGCACACATACTTGTACCACTTGTAACATCATCATAACTTTTATCAATCATGACACAATATTTAAATCACCCGTTGAACCAGTTGGAATACTAAAGGATACCCGATAACCCACATACAAAAGGGAAAAATGCTGATGCCATGTCCCAGACATGGTCTTACACTGGCTCTCATACAACGGTGTCGATGCCATGTCCTAGACATGGTCTTACACTATCTCTTATAACAATGCCGATGCCATGTCCCAGACATGGTTTTACAGTGGCTCTCATAATGTGGCCGATGGCCTGTCCCTGACATGGTCTTACACTAGCACACATATCAACCAAATGTCTTGGCATGGATATCCAATCTATCCATAAGGTTCAACTGGGATTTTTACCACAACAAATCTTGTCACACATATTCCATGTAATATCACTCTTTAACACGAAGTTACCATTCATTACAATGTCATCAAACATCATAGACATATGTTTTAGGTCATTGCATATAAATAGCTTACAATATAATTTCGTGAAGCATAACACCATCACGTACGTAGTACCACAAACATATAATTCAATGCATCCGAATTTTCATATCAATTCAGATTTCTATCACAAATCACAATAACATTATTGTCTTACCAATTTTATCGTACGACTCGTTTGTCGATTCCTCGTCGAGTATATCCGTAGCAAATCATGCAAATTATATAATAATAATTAGGCATTACAATTCAAATAAGACATTGCATTATTATTTATATAATGATAATTAGGCATTACAATTCAAATAAGACATTGCATTATTATTATCACACGAACTTACCTCGAATGCAAAAATGGCTAATTATCCCATTTTTGTCCTTAACCACGTACTTTCTCGATTTAATCCCAAATCATGATTTTCTTGATCTAACATTTCAAATATATCTTATTTATTACTCACAATATTCAAATTGACCCAAAAATCATACTTTGGAAAATTTACAATTTTTCCCCTAAACTTTCATTTATTTGTAAATTAGTCTCTAGGCTCGAAAAATAAAATTCATTCAATTATATCCCAACTCAAGCCTAGCCGAATATCTATCTTATTTATAGCAGCCCACATATTTCATTATTTCACACCTTTACCACCTATTTTACAACTTTTACAAAATGGTCCATTTTAGGTGTTTTCATGAAAATCACTTAACAAAAGTTGTTTATTTAACAACCAACATTCATTTTCTTCCATAAAAATGTAGAAAACAACATGAATATTCTCATGGAAAAACCCTAGACTTTCAATCATTTTGCAAAATAGTCCCCTCATTAGTTAAATTAAGCTACAAGGGTTCCAAAAATACAAAAATCATAAAAAATGACCATCAAAATCACTTACTTGTGAGGGTTAGAAGTTGCTAAAATTTTCAAGCTGCCATGGCCATTTCCTTGGGTAAGAATCGGTGGAGAAGAAAGGGAAATAAAAAGATGATAAGTTTTTGCATTTTTGTCTTATTATACCTTTTTAACTTAATTATCAATTTACCCTTTTAATTTCTAACTAATTTTAATAGTACCAAACAAATATCTTCCACTAACTTATTAATGGGCTAATTTCCACATAAGGGCTTCCACTAAAAATTCTATAGCTATTTAATACCTTTAGCTATTAGAATGCAACTTTCGCACTTTACGCAATTTAGTCCTTAAAGTCAAATTAAACACTTCTCACGTATAATTTCTTCATGAAAATTTTACACAATCATATAAACATATCATAAACCTTTTAATAATCATAAAATAATTATTTCTAATTCAGATTTGTGGTCTCAAAACCACTGTTCCGACTAGGCCTTAATTCAGGATGTTACACCATTTCAATGCCATCAACTATAAGGCATACAAGTACTACGATATGCTATTCAATTTCATACCAAAATCACATTCTCAATTCTCTTAACTAGTTAACTTCATATATTTACTTTCTTACTTCTAATCACATGCATACCAATTCTTCAAAATTCAACCATATGGTACTCCAAATACCAATTCACAATAAGCATATAAATGGCAATTATCAACCACACAACAAAAGGCCATTTGCACAAATATATACATCACCATATATACCAAAACAAGCCATCTCTCATGGCTATATACAAAACCACATATGTGACATTTGCAAGCCAACTCAATTGGCCATATTCATTACCAAACCACAAACCAAAATGACCATAAGTCCTATACATGCCATATAACCAAAATATAAACTCAAAAGTACCAAAGTAGAAGCTCAATAGTGTGATACAATCTCCAATGACTCCCAATCTGAGCTAGCTTCGAAATTCACTATAAAACATGGAAAAGTAAACAAAGTAAGCTATAAAGCTTAGTAAGCTCGTATAGTTAATAAGTAAAACTCACTACTTAATCACCATTCAAGTAATATAACATAGTATACTTCAAAATCATGTAATTAAAAGGTTAACATATATTCAATCACATAATTAATCATGATCTCATAACTTTCATAGTTTTAATGCTCGTATAGTTTTCGTACATACCTTTACTGATACGTATCTATTTCTCACCATTTCATATCTTTAATATAACTATTGAACCATTTGGAATACTATCATATACTCAAGAATCTCACACCCTAAGTGCTAATACATAGCCGAAGCTGTCTCAATCTCATATCACATATAATGCTCACTCTCGAGCTATTAACGGGTCTGCTCACACAAGTTAACGGTCATGACGTAGCTACACAGTGCTGCTCACACAAGCTTACGAGAATTTGCAACACATGCCGGATAACTCAGCCACCAGTAGGACGTACGGACCAGCACCCAAATCACATAACCCCTAATGACATGTCATTCGTATTCTAATCTATTCCTAAGGTTCAATCGAGATTTCTTGTAACACCCCAAACCCAGCCCAGACGTTATGGCCGAATCTGACATGCCACATAAGAGTTTGAAAATTCATGTTTCATTTTAGTGTTTAAAAAAAATTAACTTTTAATAAATTAACAAGTGAATGGAAGCTGGGCAACAGGTAGGTATCCGAAACAGAGGAGGTGAGCCATGAAGGCTGCTTAAGTACCAAGCTCTTCGATTGGATCCAATCCTAGACATGCCCACTGCCATTGCCACACTTGGTTATAACGAGTTGAAGTTTATTTAAGTGAATATTCTTTAAAGTTGGATAATCGTGTCATTGTGTTATTAAAAACGAGTTCCATTTTGAAAACGCGTCCTAAGCCTAGCCCATTAATTATCAATCAGTTTAAAGTTAATAAAAAAAATAGAATAAAATAATCCAGAAAAAAATAAAAAGAAAGTTAAAATGGCCTTATTACAACCCAAAAATAAATAATAAGTAAATAAATAAAGAAATCTTAAAGGAAACCAAATGCTTAATTAAAAAAAACCAAGGGCAATCACCGTAGCCACTCAATCCCCCCTTCGGCTCCAGTCCCCTCATCATGGCTCTCCCGCAGGTTAAGGAAAAGGGGGTGAGTTTGGAAACTCAAGTGTACAACAAGCCCCTTCAGAGCCCAAAACAATATCACTGTTGGGCCTTAGCCCAAGTCCAAGCTCAACATATACTGGGTCAGTGTAGCCTTTTCATATTTCATATTCTTTGGGCAAGCCTTCACATATTTCATATTCTTGGGCCAAGCCTTCATCAGAAACGGTATGGCCCATAGGCCCATTTCAATATCACATGTAATGTCAATGAAAGAATGAATGCAAGCCCATTTGGGGAGACTACTCGACCCACCATCCGCTACTCTCCACCCGTACCAACCAAGCTCTCCATGTGGGGAATAACTCAACCCACCTAGCCAAAACTCTCCACTGGCAGCATAGCTGCTTTATCATATAACTGGAGGCCTTGCCTCTTTTTAATAATTGGGGCATAAGCCCTTTTCGATAAACTGGGGCATAAGCCCATTATCATAACTGGGGCATAAGCCCTTTATTAACTGGGGCATAAGCCCTTTTTGCACTTCCTCCATCCATATAAAAACCCAACCCCATGTATTTATGAATTCATCATGTGCAAATCATATATATATATATATCATGTGCATATCATACATATCATGTGCATATCATACATCTCATGTGCATATCATACATATCATGTACATCAAAATCCTATGTAACAAGTTCATAATTAAACCCTAGGGGTATAATGGTCATTTTTTTCCTAGGGGCAAAACAGTCATTTTCATATTATAAGGGTAATTTCGTAATCTTACCAAATTTTAGGAATTTTCCATTTTCATTATCAGTTACTAACTATTTGTTTGTTTTAACCGCGAATCTGGCCCATTTTTAACGAACCGAGTTATTGGGCTAAAAACCCCTAATGGGCCCCACATAGTCGATTTGTCCTCTAGGCCCATTTAGCCTGTTTTCCATATTGGTATTACCAGTCTTAACGTGCAATTTAACAGGTTTTCAATTTCTACCAATTTTTCCCAAATGGGCCCGAAAGCCCATTGGGCCCGATTTTAGCCCCTCGAGGCCCAACTTACCAAGAATGCCAGAAATCTCATTCTTACCGTTTCCATTGTTCTCAATCATCATCTCATGGATTTTAACTAACTAGTGAGCGTTAAGCTTGCTCACAAGTTCTCGAAATGCCGAATTTCGCATTTCGACTTTTCGGCATTTATCGCTTTAAGCTATGAAAAGGGTTCGTTACACACTGCTTGGCGATATTCCTTGACGAGATCTCCTACACGATTTCTCCTATAATCCATCATTAATAATCAGCTTCCCATAATTGAACTAAACCAGAATCATCTAATATTAATACTTACACATTCGCCACCATCCATAATGGCCTTAGGAATTTTACCTTGCCGCGATTGATGACTAGGCCTAGCCATTCCGGTGATTCAAGCTATTTCAATCGACACTACACCTTGCTGCTCCTTCACTAAATAAACCACAAAAATATTAAAAGAAGACCCCATAAGGCCTATACACATATTCGGCCATCTCCCTAAATTATGGGGTTTCGGCTTTTGGCCAAAAGTTACTCTAGGAATTGTTTAAAGTTTGAACGCTTACCACCGTCTTTCTTCTCTAGAATCCGTATGCCTAAAAGGTAAAAGAATTGAACGCCAAAAAATTGAAAAGAAAAGAAAAGGTTGCTGGTCACAAGAATCGGCACCACCCTATCCTCACTGATTTCGATTTTTTTGCGGTATTTCGGCAGAAGTAGAGATTAAGGAAAGAAATAATGGTGAATGAAGGGAAATAGTGGGCTGGTTTGAATGAAGGAGAAGGAAGAAAAGATGGAAGAAGAGATGGTAGATTCGGTTGCAAAAGAAAAAGAGAGAAAAGACTAATCCTCTAGGGAGAAAACGGCACAAAAATACCTATGTGCCGAAAATTCCCCGTCCAACCTCCCTTATTCAGCCAACTCTATCTTCATATCAATTCCCTAAAATCTCTCCCCTTATCCCTCCTTAATCCATGCATTTAACTGATTCAAACTCTCTCCCAAAGAGTTCCATTCAGCTACAACTCTTGCATGCTCAAAGCATAAAAATTAGCATCCTTTTTGCCAACATAGGGAATCGATCCCAGGTCTTCCCCCTCTATGCTCCACACGCCACATTTTTAGGAGCTTAGTGGCGTCACCCTTGCCACTTTACCAAAGCTCTTTTTGTGATACATTTTACCCACAACTTTATATAAGGGCACCTCGCCAGAGCCCCTAACTCCTAAGTCCAAAATTTAAAAATTCTACCGGGTTTTGGCCAACTCATGGGCCTTCCATAAGCCCATTTACATACTTAAATTATGAATTCCATAATCACATACCAAATTTTAGAAACTTTACTAAAATATCAAGAATCGCGAAAACCCGAAAATTAGGATATTACATTTCTCATTTGCGGAATCGTCGTCGATCATATCTGCAAGGTCATATACACAATCTATTCAATATTAAAGCATTTAAAACACAATTATAATAATGCTTATTAACATACGAACTGACCTCGATTGCAAAAATGATGAAATAAGTCGATTATTGTGATACTTTGTTTTTCCCCCGATCTAAATCCGAATTTCGCTTTTGTTGACCTAAATGTAATCAAAATTAATTTATTTAATTATCATTCGGTTCAATTTAGTCCAAAATACACATTAAGGCAACTTTACACTTTTTCCCCTAATATTTCAACATTTTTACAATTTAGTCCTTAGCTCATAAAAACACAAATTCATGAAATTCAACTTATACCCATGCTAGCCGAATTTCAATTAAGTCCCTAGTAGCCCATAATTTTCATTATTTCACACATTTCAACATGAATTTTACACATTTCTCAGTTGAATCCCTAAATGACAATTTTGTCAAAAATCACTTTACAAATGTTGTTTATCTAACAACAAGCATACATTTTCTATGATCAAACATCAAAATACAAATGTATTCATCAATGGAAAAACCCTAAACCTTTAAAAAAATTGTAAATTAGTCACTGGGCTAGCTAGATTAAGCTGCAATGATCTCAAAAACATAGAAATCATTAAAAAGGAAACAAGAAACACTCACCAATTTAAGCTTTAAAGTAGTCGAACCTTAGCACATTCCCATGGCTTTTATTCTTTGAATTTTTTATTGTAAGATTGATAATAAAAGATGATATAAATTTTTGTTTTATTATAAATAACATTTATTAACCGAATTACCTATTTAACCTTAATTTAAAACATTAAAATTCACTTAAATGATGTCCAAGAATGTCCACTAACTATATAAATGGGCTAATTACCACTTAAGGACCTTTACTCTAAAGTTCTATAGCTATTAGACACCTTTAGCTAATAGAACTCAAGTTTTACACTTTACACGATTTAGTCTTTTTTTATCAAATAAAGCACTCAAACGATAAAATTTCTTAATGAAACTTTCACACAATCATACTATCATACTGTAAACATTAAAATGAGCTAAGATTTGTGGTCCAAGAATCACTATTCTGATTCAACTAAAAATGGGTTGTTACAACTCTCCCCCCTAAGGAATTTTCATCCCCGAAAATCTTATCAAAAAAGAGGTTAGGGTATTGTATTCTCATAGCTTCCTTGAGTTTACACGTAGCCTCTTCAACCCCATGATGTTGCCACAAAACCTTCACAAAGCTATGTTTTTGTTTTTCAACTCTTTAACCTCTTGAGCTAAAATTCTGATTTACTCTTCGTTATACGTCATATCAGATTGAATTTCAATCTCTCTCGGAGAAATTACGTGCGATGGATTTGATCTATATCGGCGCAACATCGAAACGTGAAACACATTGTGAATCTTTTCTAACTCTGATGGTAAAGCTAGCTGATATGCCACTGGCCCTATTCTTTCAATAATCTCATACGGCCTGATGAATCGAGGACTCAATTTTCCTTTGTGACCAAAATGAAGAATCTTTTTCCACAGAGATACTTTCAAAAATACTTTGTCGCCGACTTGAAATTCAATGTCTTTGCATTTCAAATCCGCGTAAGATTTCTGTCGATCTGAAGCTGCTTTCAAACTGTCGCGAATTACTTGCACTTCGTCTTCGGTCTCTCTAACCAAATCAACCCCGTGAATCTTTTTCTTACTGAGCTCGGTCCAGTATAATGGAGTTCGGCATTTGCGACCATACAATGCTTCATACGGTGCCATATTTATGCTCGATTGAGAACTGTTGTTATATGCAAATTCAACCAATGGTAAATATTTCTCCTAGTTGCCTTCAAACTCTAAAACACAACAACAAAGCATATCTTTGAGAATCTGAATTACTCTCTCAGACTGACCGTCGGTTTGTGGATGAAAAGCAGTACTAAAGTGCAACCGTGTACCCAAAGCTTCTTGCAGTTTCTTCCAAAATCACGACGTAAACCTCGGATCTCTATCCAAAATAATAGAAACTGGAACCCCATGCAATTTAACTATCTCATAGATGTACAATTCAGCTAATTTATCAAGTGAATAGTCTGTACATATTGGAATGAAATGTGTAGACTTTGTAAGTCGATCAACGACAACCCAAATAGCATTTTTCTATTTCGGAGATAGGGGTAATCTCGATACAAAATCCATCGTAACTCTATCCCATTTCCACTCTAGTATCATCACTAACTGAAGTAATCCTAAAGGCACTTGATGTTCTACTTTGACTTGTTGACAAACTAAGCATCTCGATACAAACTCTGAAATGTCTCGTTTCATGCCTGACCACCAATACAATTATTTCAAATCATTGTACATTTTAGTACTCCCCGGATGAACAGATAAACAACCATTGTATGCTTCGTGTAGAATTCTCTAAAGAAGCTCGAAATTCTTTGGTACACAAATTCTATTTTAGAACATCAAACAATCATTGGATCCGATTTGATAGTCTGAACCAGTAGTCAACTCACATTGCACTCTTTTAGCTTGCAATTCATTATCACACGTTTGAGCTTCACAAATTTGTTAAAGAAATAACGATTTAGCTTTTAATTCAGCCAAAATCGAACCATTATTAGAAAAAGTTGATTGTGTATTCATCACTCACAAAGCAAATAAAGATTTTCTACTCAAAGCATCCGCGACTACGTTCGCTTTCCCTGGATGATATTCAATTACTAACTCATAGTCTTTCAATAGCTCGGGCCATCTTTGTTGATGCAAATTCAAATATTTCTGAATTATTATATACTTCAAGCTCTTATGATCGGTAAAAATATGACACTTCTCACCAAATAGATGATGTCGCCAAATTTTTAATGCAAATACAATAGCAGCCAACTCTAAATCATGCTTCAAAAAATTCTTTTCATGCGGTTTCAACTGTCTGGAAGCATAAGCTATCACTTTACCCTCTTGCATCAAGACATAACCGAAACCGTTTAATGACGTGTCACTGAAAATCAAAAACTCTTTACCCAACTCAAGTTGAACCAAAATTTGGTGCCTCAGTTAACAATGCTTTGAACTGTTCAAAACTCTATTGACATTTCTTGGGCCATTTGAACTTCAAATCTTTCTATAGTAATCTGGTCGTCGGTGTAGCAATCATCAAGAATCCTTTAACAAAATGCTGATAATAGCTAGCTAATCCCAGAAAGCTTTTGACTTTGGATACGTTTCTTGGTGGTTTCCAATCAACAACTGCGGAAATCTTATTCGGATCAACTCGGATACCTTCTGCTGAAACAATATGTCCTAAAAATCTGACTTCTCAAAACTAAAACTTGCATTTACTAAATTTAGCAAACAACTTCATGCTCAAAACCAAATCTCTCAAGGTTGGTAACACAATTCTCATATGTTCAGCATGCTCAGACTCATCTCAAGAATAAATCAAAATATCATCAACAAATATAACAACAAATCTGTCCAAATAGGGTCTAAAAATCTGATTCATCAAAACCATAAAAACTGCAAGAGCATTAGTTAATCTGAAAGGCATAACAAGAAATTCATAATACCCGTACCTTGTTCTGAACACAGTCTTCGGTACATTTGAATCTTTAACTCGTAATTGATAATAGCCAAATCTTAGATCGATCTTCGAAAATACTGTTGCTACTTTCAACTGATTAAACAAATCATCAATTCTCGGCAACGGGTACTTATTTTTAATTGTAACCTTGTTGAGCTGATGATAACGATCCATCTTTCTTATTTACGAACAACACTGGTGCACACCAAGGTGAAAAACTAGGTCATGCTAAACCTCTATTTGTTAACTCTTACAACTGAGCTTTTAATTCTTTCAGTTCTGCCGGAGCCATTCCGTATGGAGTTATAAATATCAGTGATGTTCCCGGTATCAATTCAATGGCAAACTCAACCTCTCTGATCGATGGCAACCCTGGTAATTCTTTTGGAAACACATCTGGATACTCAAAAACCACTGACACTGATTCAATCTTCAGTTCGGATACTTTTGTGTCCAATACATGCGCAAGGTAAGCATCATAACCTTTTCGTACATATCTCTGAGCTAACATCGACGATATCACAACAGGAAATCCACCCGACTCATCTGATTCAATTCGAAGGATTTCACTGTTCTGGCATTTCAATTCAATAATCTTTCATCTACAATTCACAACAGCATCATGCAGAGTCAACCAATTCATACCTTGAATCTCATCGAATTCATCAAACAGTAAAACCATCAAATTTACCGAAAAACAATAATCCCGAGTCATCAAATGACAGTTCTTGCAAACTTTATCAACTAGGACCTACTTGCCTAAGGGGTTCGATACTTTAATCACAAACTCAGTAGACTCAACAGGCAAACTCTTACTAGACACTAAGTTCATACAGACATATGAATGAGTCGATCCAGGATCAATCAAGGCAATTACATCAGTCTCATAGAGAGAAAATGTACCAGTGATAACATCTGGTGACTACGCATCTTCGCGAGCGCGAATAGCGTAAGCTCTGGCTGGCGCTCTAGCCTCAGATCTCAAAGCCGAATCCTTTATTGTACCTTTGCTACTAGTCACATTTCCCGTATTTCTAGGTGGTCTCCCTCTAGCAATTATGTTGCTCAGTCTTGCACTCTAAAATTTATCTTTCTTGGCTAACTCAGGTCAATCTCGAATAAAGTGGTCTAAGGAACCACATTTGAAACAAGCTTTATTATTCATCCAGCAGTCCCCAAAATGTCGTCGTCCACACTGTTGACACTCAGGTTTATTATTTCTCACACTACCCACACTCGACATTGAAGTAGCTTGAGCTTTAGGACTCAAGTACTGCTTTCCATAATCTCTATTTGGACACCCCACTGAGGCATTTGAACGAGTATACAAATCCCGTGATTTCTTTAACAAGGATTGATATGTAACAGTCTGATTTTGGGTCTAGTCGAAACAGTGGTTTCAGGACTACGAATCTAATGAAGAAAGATTTATTTTATTATATTTCTATGGTCTACAATTTCATGGAATTGTTTCGTGAAAATTTTGATCGAAAATTTTATCGATTGGGCACTCAATTTAGTTAAAAGGACTAAATTGCAATAGGTACAAAAATGTGTTATAGAAGCTAGAGGTGTCTAATTACTATGAAATTTTAAATTGACGGTCCTTAGATGGGAATTAGACCATTTTTTAATTAGACGGACAAAAATGGACATGGTTAGATATAATTTAAAAGTTTTAAGTGAAGGGCATTTTGGTCATTTAGTAAATAAAGACAAAAATAACTAATAAAAAGAAGTCATCTTCTTCAATTTCATCCCTTTGTGCTGAATTTGAAGAGTCACCATAGCTAGGGTTTTGGCCAAAGCTTCCAAGCTTGATTATAAGCCCGTTCTAGCCCCGCTTTTAATAATTTTCATGTTTTTGAGATCCTTATAACCTAATCTAGCTATTTCAAGGACAATTTTGAAAGAAATATGAAGTTTAAAATTTTACTCATGTTAGATATGTGTATTTTGATGTCTAATGGTAGAAAAAGCATGTTTGGTGTTAAATAAACGACTTTTGCTAAGTAATTTTTAGTAAAAATGTTAAAAAGCACTTATTTGTAAAAATTAAAAAATAAGTAGTAAAATTGTGATTAAGTGGAAAATTTGGGTAGGTATAAGTATGAAAATGGTTCGACTAGGCTTAGGTTTTGAAGAAATTGAATACATTTCAATTTACGAGCCTAGGGACTAAATCGTAAAAATGTAAAATATTAGAGACAAAATTGTAATTTTGCCATAATATATTTTTGGGCTAAATTGAATAATGCGAGCATTAAATGAGTTGAATTTTTTATTATAGATCAAGAAAAATGAGGTTCGGACCTAGATTAGGGGAAAAATAAAGTGTTTGACGATTGGGTCCAATTCTACTATTTTTGTACCAAGGTAAGTTCGTATGTAAATAATACATTGTTAAATTTATGTTTTAAATGCTTTAATATTGTATGAATTGTGGTTGACTCATTGGATGCATTCGACAAAGTTTTGACAAGCGAGAAATCTCGGTTGAACCTTAGGAATAGAATAGGATACTAGTGGCATGTCACTAGGAACCCATGTGTATATACGATTATGTAATCCGGGTGCTGGTCTCGTACGTCGTACTAGTGGTTGGGTAGTCCGGCGTGTGTTGCAGATACCTGACAGCTTATGTGAGCAGCATTGTGTAGCTACGTCCTAACTGACAGCTTGTGTGAGCAGGCCTGTGAATAGCTCGAAAATGAGCCCATATGTATTATGAGATATGAGGTAGCTTCGGCTACATATATGGCACTTGTGTGCAAAATTTCCCAGTATCCGTTAATATTCTGAGTGTTCAACGGGAATGTCAAAGTTGTGAAAGGATATGGTTTTGTTACGAGTTGGTACAGGTATGTACATAAAACTCATAAGTAATGAGCTCGATATGTGATAAATTCTTGGTAGGATTGTGATTGAGTAAGTTATGACTATGAGATTTTGATAACGTTCATGCTAATCTTCATTATGTTAATTGTATGTTAATTGTAGGGTTATGATGCTTATTATTTGTAGAGGAACTTACTAAGCTATCTAGCTTACTCCCCTTTCTTTTCCATGTCTTATAGTGTCACCAAGCTAGCTCAGGGTTCGGAGATCGTCGGAGATCCACTCACATTATCAACAAATATTTTGGTACCAATGCATTCAACATTTTTAGTTATGGCAAGTATAGGGCACTTGGTCATTTTGTTATGTGTCATAATTGATTTGGCCAAATGTGTTGGCTTATATTGGTTAGAAATTCATTTTGTATAAGACCATTGGAAATGGGCCAATATTGGTTATAAGTATAATCATATAATGATGCCTTTCATGAATGATGTGTTGATGTCTTGGTTATGGATGTTTGGTTGTATGTATATGCTTGGATTGGTTCTATGTTATGTTGTGTAGGTGTGTGCATTAAAGGGTGGCAAAGTGGCTTGGTAAATAGCCTTATTTTTTTCCAAACCGGTAGACACACGGGCATGTGTCTAGGCCGTGTGCGACACACGGCTTGCCCCACGGGTATGTGTATAGGTCGTGTGTCCCCTGCACCTTAATTTTTTGTAAAAAACAATGCCCAATATTGAGTACACAGGTAGAGACACGGTTGTATATCTCAGCCATGTGAGGGCCACGACCTTGGATGTAACACTGCTTACCCGTTTCTAACGCTGGAATAGGGTACGAGGCATTACCGGGCTTAATTGTTCACAAACATGCGAAAACAGGGCTACAAAATTTCATTCGTATCAAAAATTTTCATACACATGCATAATGTCCCATACACGTGCCTATGAATCCCTAAACATGCATTGGAAGTAGTTAGGGACTAAATCATGAAACTTAGAAAGTTTTGGGAAAACTTAGAAAATTTTTCCATTACACAAGGTCACACGCTCGTGTGGACATAGGGACACGCACGTGTGCCTTCGACGCGCCCTTGTCCTCAAGCCATGTAACTCTCTGACTATGACGTCAGTAAATAATTTGGACCACACGGCCAAGCCACACGCTGGTGTGCTAAGGCCATGTCCCCCACATAGTTGAGACACACAACCATGTCTCAACTAGTGTGGCCAACACTTAAGCTATTTTCCAAGCCTTTAAGTTACCCTTAATCCTTCACATCTTTATTTCCATATTACACATTTAATTCATGGCCATGACCATTTAGATTGGTCATAAAACATTCATCATGCACATATTTCATAACACCAACCATATCACATCACAAGCATTAGAACATAGCATAGATAGATAGGTTCACAAACCATAATCAATATGAGCCACCCTTCATGGCCATATACAAATAACTCAATATAGGCCAATACATTTGGCTAGTCATGTTAACACATATCATAAAAAAAAAACCAAGTCCCTATACATGCCACTCACTTGAAAACGCTTAATATATAAATCAATATTCAAAGATGATGGCTTGATAGTGTGGTGTTGCCTCCAACGATCTCCAATCTCGAGCTAACTTGACAACACTAAAGAAAAGGAAAGGAAGGGAGTAAGCTTTATAGCTTAGTAAGACCGTATGAAATTAATAAGCAATTTATCAACTTGATTCTCAAGGTAATACCACAACATTTGTGCTTTTGCTTATGTTCAAGTCAAGTTGTTTTCTTGAGTTGTAGTCACTAAGTTATTTATATTTGGAGGTACGAAACTCCAAATTCAGATCCTCTAATTTTCCCTGAAACTAGACTCATATATCTTCTTGCCATAAAATTTTCAGAATTTTTGATCTATCCAATAAGTACAGTTTATTCTTCAAAGTAACCCCTATTTCGTTGTCCGATAGTTCCAACCCCTCTTAACTAAAAATTAATTATCTCCTCATAAGAATTTCAGATGATGTTACCTTTTGTTTATTTTGAAAATATACTCATTAAGGATTCTAAACATATAAACTATAACCCATTTTTGTACAATTTTTAATTATTTTCCCAAATCAGAACAGGAGATTTCGAAATCATTTTGACTCTATCTCATAACAATTTAAATATCTCATAATATGAACTTCTTTTGCTTACACCGTTTCTTCTATATGAAACTAGACTCAAAAGCTTTAATTTCATATTTTATTCAGCCTTTAATTCGATTTCCATAATTTTTGGTGGATTTTCAAAGTCAGATTGCTGCTGTTGTCCAAAACAGTTTCAATGCTAATTTTACCCTTTCATAATTATCTTTAAATAGGCTTTCATGCCAATCAATTTCTCTTTTCATATTCATTAGGCCACAAGGTGAAGGGATAAACATATCATGTCCCAATTTAATTCGACCTAAAAGCCTCACACATAATCATCCATCAAATTTACTACATAATTATACACCATAGGTATCGACCTAATATTTACAAGGTCGTCACAAAGTCATTCTCATAGGTATGACTTACTCATTTACATTCTTACCAAAAGTTCAATATACATCGAGCTCATCACTCATGAATTTTTAGTACATACTTGTACCCTTTCAAAATGATCATAAACATAGCTTACTCATTTTCATTCCTTACCAATCATACAATATACATTGAGCACGCATTTCATGAATTTCATGTAAGTACTTGTATGACTCACATCATGGTTATAACCTCTCCTATTTCGACATAAACCGTAAATTTCTCGTTGAACCATTTGGAATACCACAGGATATTTAATAAGCCTCAAGCATAGGGTAAGGTGCCGACGCCATGTCCCAGACATGGTCTTACACTGGCTCACCCATCAAAGTCGATGCTATGTCCCCGACATGGTCTTACACTGACTCTCGTATATCAAGACCGATGCCATGTTTTAGGCATGGTCTTACATTGGCTCTCATCTATCAGTGTCGATGCCATGTCCCAGACATGGTCTTACACTAGCTCTCATATCTCGAGGCCAATGCAATGTCCCAGACATTTTCTTACACTAGCTCTCATATCTCCCTAGCATCATGGCATGAATATCCGATCTATTCCTACAATTCAACTAGGAGATACCTGTATTAATCTCATCATACATTACTCATAGCCATATTCAAACATTTTATGCAAAATCAATCATTAAATTCATAATAACAATAAATTTGTAATATTTATGCACATCTTACTCGTTTCAGTGAAATATCATATTCCATCAAATTTCCAATGTATCCAATCATCACATAAATGTTATTAACATTTGGCATCACTTTCTCATACTCAATATCATCAAAATATAATTCAATACAATCATAGCAAGATATATTTCAAGTATATTAACAATAACATGGATAATGTGCTTATTTAATCACATGGACTTACCTCGAATGCAAATTTCGACCAATTATTCCATTTTAGTCCATAACCTCGTGCTTTCCGATTTAAGCCTGAATCTTGGTTTTCTTGATCTATAATGATAAAATACACTACTTTAATCATCATATTAACCAATACATTTCATAATTTATACTTTGGCAAAATGACCATTTTGCCCCTAGACTTTTACAAAATTTACAGTTTTACTCCTAAGCTCGTAAATCAATTTTTATCGAATTTCCTCATTAACCAAGCTTAGCTGAATTATTTTTATACCTATTGCATCTTAAAATTTCAAATATTTCACATAATTACCATCCATTTAAGAAACTTCACAACATGGTCCATTTTAGGTGTTTTTCATGAACACCACTTCACAAAATTTGTTTACTTAAAAACCATAACTCATTTTCTCCCATAAATTTTCAGCTAACAACATAAATACTCTCATGGTAAACCTCCAAACTCTCAACCCTTTTGCAAAATAGTCCCCCCATTAGCTAGCTCATGCTACAAGGGTCCTAAAAGTAAAAAAATAATAAAAAAAATAACCATTTAAATAACTTACTTGCAAGAGGATAGCTTGGCTAAAGTTTTAAGCTCCAAAAACCCTTATTTTTGCTGAGAATTTTTGTGGAGAAGAAGAACACTATAGCCTCCCTTTTCTTTATTATATTTTAGTCAAATAAGTCACCAAAAGCTCACCTATCCTTGACATTTTGATTTTCTTTGTCCCTATGGCCAGCCATCTCATTATTAAAGGCCTGTTTTCTCTTTAAAGACCCCTAATTTTGATTCTCTAGCTATTTAACATATTTAGCTAGTAAAATAAAACTTTTGCCCTTTATGTGATTTAGTCCTTTTTTGTAATTAAGCTCACAATCGCTAAAATTAATTCACCAAAATTTTTCATGCAATCATATAATCATGCTATAATACCCAAAATAATATTAAAATAATTTTTTAACCTCAAATTTGTGGTTTCGAAACCACTGTTTCGACTAAGCCCAAAATTGAGCTGTTACATTGGACACGGGTATGTCCCGGGTGTGTGAAGTTCGCACCTATTTATTGAAAAAACATAAATTTTAAATCAACCACACGACCTAGAACACGGGCATGTGACTTGGCCGTGTGTCCTCAATTTGTTCTTGGGTGAAAAACAGAAAGTTACACGGGTTCGGGGCGTGTGTGACCACACGGGCGTGTCCCATGTCCACTTGAGCATGTGACCCTTGTTTAGTGAAAATTTTTTGATGTTTTGTAAAATTTTCTAAAGTTCTCAGTTTAGTCCCGAACCACTTCCAAAGTATGTTTTAGGCCTCGTAGGCTCGTATTAGGGACTTTATGATTAAATGCAAAAAGTTTTAATTTGGATGCAAATGTATAACCTGAAATTGTATGTTTGTTCATGTGATAAGTCCGGTAATGCCTCGTACCCTATTTCGGCATTAAATACGAGTAAGAGGTGTTACATTTAGTGGTATCAGAGCTACGATTTAGTCGATTCTTGGACTAGCTAGCATGTCTAAGAGTCTAGCTATACATGCCATACATGAACTGTGATAGTGTGATGACTCCTGACAATTTCAAACTGTGTTTTCATATAGTAAATGGATGTAGAAAGTAATGCATCGGCTCCCGCTCAAGGGGTAGCGTCATCTGAAAATAGACCTCCAACGGTCAGTCAGGGAGGAAGCGCTAGAGAAGCCTTCGTCCACATGATGAATGAGTGGTATTCGGAGTTTGTTTGAACAAATCTGAATGCTCAACATCCTCCACCCCCTCTTTATCCCCAACCGATTCTCGTAGTTCCTCAGGGTGTGGATTTGGCAAAACTGAACAAGCCCCCGGTTCATAAGATTCGAAAGTAAGGAGCTGAGGAATTCAAGGTTAATGTAGATGATGACCCCGGGAGAGCCGATTTTTGGCTTGAGAATACTATCAGAGTACTTGATGAGTTATCATGTACACCTGAAGAATGCTTGAAATGTGTTATATCATTATTGAGGGACACAACATATCACTGGTGGAAGACACTAGTATCTGTGGTACCGAGAGAGAAGGCTACATGGGAATTCTTTCAAAAGGAATTCTGAAAGAAGTGTATCAGTCAGCGGTTCATCGATAAAAAATGTAAAAAATTTCTTAAGCTGAAACAGGGCCGAATGTCAGTGGCAGAGTATGAGCGAGAATTTGTCAGGCTTAGTAAGTATGTCCAAAAGTGTGTTTCCTCTATGGCTATTATGTGTAAAAGGTTTGAAAATGGATTGAATAAGGACATCTGATTGTTAGTTAGAATCTTAGAACTAAAAGAATTTGTTGTATTGGTTGAACAAGCTTGCAAAGCCAAAGAGCTAAGCAAAGAGAAAAGAAAAGCCGAGAATGAAGCTAGAGATGCAAGAAAAAGGTCGATGAGATCTCAGTCAAAGAAATCTAGAGAAATGTATTCTTGATCGAACGTTTCAGCTGGGTATTCACACAGAGATCGCGGGAAACAATTTTCGTATCCTAAATCTCAAGCTACATCAATGGCAAGTGTGAGTAATGTTAGGTCTAACAGACCTAAATGTCAGCGTTGTGGTAGACGACACCTCGGTGAGTGTAGGATGAATGACCGAGCTTGCTGCAAGTGTGGTTTTCAAGAGCATTTTATCTGAGATTGCCCTGAGGTGGCTGAGAAAGAACAATTTCTGAGCGCAAGGCCGAGTAATACTACCAATAGAGGTAGGCCATCGAGAAATACCGGGAATGGAACTAACAGTAAAGGTGTGGCAAAAGATACAGCTGTGAGATCTGAGGCCAGAGCACCTGCTAGAGCTTATGACATTCGTGCTCGTGAGGATGCGTCATCTCTCGATGTGATTACTGATACATTTTCTCTTTATGATACTAATGTTATTACATTGATTGATCCTAGATCGATTCATTCTTATGTTTGTATGGATTTGGTATCTAGTAAGAATTTTCCTGTTGAGTTTACTGAGTTTGAGATTAAAGTGTCAAACCCTTTAGGCAAGTATGTGCTAGTTGATAAGGTTTGCAAGAATTGTCCTTTGATGATTCGAGGTGACTATTTTCTGGCTAACTTAATGTTGTTGCCATTTGACAAATTCGACGTTATTTTGGGTATGGATTGGTTGACATTACATGATGCCACAATAAATTGTAGACAGAAAATGATTGAATTGAAATTTGAAAATGGTGATATTCTTTGGGTTGAAACCGATGAATCTAGTGAATTGCCTATTATGATTTCATCTATGATTGCTCAGAGGCACGTAAGGAAAGATTGTGAAGCTTATCTTGCTTATGTGTTGAATACAAAAATTTCTTGATTGAAAATTGAATCAGCACCGGTAGTCTGTGAAAATTGAAAATTGAAAATTGAATTAGCCGTAAGTCCATGTGACACGTCAGATTTGGCCATAACGTCTGGGCCAAGTCTGAGGTGTTACATTTAGTGGTATCAGAGCCAAGTTGCAACAACTCGACTGTGGAACGGGTCTAAAAACGGGAGTTTTAAAGAAACATTGAATAAAGTTTTTTGAAAATCATTTTTTTAGGAACTTGATTATAAATTGTTTTCGAGAATGTTTCTAATATTTTCTTTTTACAAATAGATGATTTTAAAGATTAAAATCAGTTTTCTAAAATTAGTTTTTTAGAAGGTGGCACACCGAATCTCCAGCCCAAGTCTTTAAGTTTTCTGAGCCTTTCTGATTGTTTCTAAAATATCTGTTATATGCTTGTACAAAACCTTATCATGGTACTTTAGTTAGGGTAACACTGGAACTATAGAAACTCGATAAGTAGATCGAGATCAGAGCTAGGCTACTGCGAAAGAAAACAAACTCAAACTCTGAATTACTGTTATTCATAAGACATCTGTAATAAATACTGAAATATTAAATTGATTCATAAAATTCTTAATCAGATAATACAAAATGAGTACACGAGCAGCTCGTGGAAGAGGCCGTGGACATGGTCGAGGTAATGCTCAAGCTGAATCTTCGTCTTCAGGACATGTGCCGGCAGCAGATGCACCGGTACCACTGACAACGGAGGTAGAGTCTCATGATCGAGGTGTCGAGGACGATGCTCTGTCTCAGGCGATGCTTTGAGTTTTGGAAAGGGTTGCTGGGGCAAGTACGAGAAACAGAATTCGGGGGTCTATTTCTGAGCGGCTCCGGGCTAATGGAACAGAGATATTTAGGGGCGTATCTAGTGTAGCTCCGAATGTGGCTGAGTATTGGTTAGAAGCCACAGAGCAGATTATGGATGATCTGGACTGCTCTGTGGAGCAGAAGCTGAAGGGAGTCATATCGTTACTCAGGGATGAGGCTTATCAGTGATGGCTCACGGTGAGAGATGGAACTCCTGCTGATAGTGTGACTTAGGAGCTGTTTAAGACAGCCTTTAAAGGAAAGTATGCTGGGTCTAGTTACGTGGAAGCTCGCCAGAAAGAATTTTTGAACCTGGTGCAAGGGAGTAAGTCAGTGGCTGAGTATGAGTCTGAGTTTCTGAAACTGAGCCGGTATGCTTCTGGGATTGTCGCTACAGAGTATGAGCGTAGCGTACGCTTCGAGGATGGTCTAAGAGATGAACTTAGGGTGCTAATTGCTCCACAGAGGGAGCGTAACTTCGCTGCTTTAGTGGAGAAAGCTAAGATAGCTGAGGAAGTGAAGCATACAGAAAGACAGAATCGTGAGAAAGATCGGAACCATTTTAGGAGGGATTTAGGACTTTCAGGTGGTATGAACAGGAATGTTAAGAGAGCAAGGGTAATGGAGCCAGTTCGAGTAGTACCGATGAATGCTGTTAGACTGCAAGGTTGTAGGAATTGTGGAAAGATACATATGGGCAAGTGTCGAAAACGTTCTGGTGCTTATTTCCGATACGAATCTATGGACCATAGGGTTAAGGACTGTCTCTAGGAACCAGATCAGGTTCAAGTTTTAGAGAAGAGGGTCGCTCAACCAGTGAGGGGTAGGCCACAGTTTTTGAGAGGACGTGGGCAAGGCAGAGGTGGTAATGGAAATGGTCAAGGAAGAGGAGCGCCTGGCAGGGGTGCTGGATTTGCTGAGGCTCGTCAGCCGGCGTTGGTGTATGCAGCTCGTCGCCGCGAGGAGGGTGATGCACCTAACGTCATAACTGGTACGTTTCTGATTTCTAGTATGCCATACACTGCGTTGATAGATGTTGGATCTACCCATTCGTATGTTGCATGTGCTATATCGGGGTCGCTGGGTGTGCGCTCTGAAGTGACCGTGAGTGGGGTATCTGTACTAAGTCCTTTGGGTCACTCGGTTAGGGTAGATAAACTGTATAGAGATGTGCCTATAGAAACCCAAGGAAAAGTTTTCTCTGGAGATTTGATGGAGCTACCTTTCGAAGAATTCGATCTCATTTTGGGAATGGATTGGCTTATTAAGCATAGGGCTACTTTGGATTGTGCTACTAAGCGAATGATGTTAAAGACCACAAAGTATGAGGAGGTTTTGGTGATAGGCGAGCGTAGGGATTATCTGTCTAATGTGGTGTCGGCATTGAGAGCCGAGAAGTGGATTCCAAAGGGATGTGAGGCTTATTTGGCATTTGTAAGCCAATCGAAAACTGAAGGTCTGACAGTGGATAAAGTTAGAACCGTCAAGGATTTTCAAGATGTTTTTCTAGAGGAGCTTCCAGGTTTGCCCCCGAATCGAGAGGTTGAGTTTGGAATCGACTTGTTGCCTGGAACGACACTGGTGTCCATTGCACCTTATAGGATGGCACCGAAGGAGTTGGTGGAACTGAAAGCCCAAATTCAAGAGTTGTTGGATAAATGCTTCATTAGACCAAGTGTGTCTTCATAGGGAGCACCAGTGTTGTTCGTTAAAAAGAAGGATGGGTCAATGCGGATGTGCATCGATTATCGGCAGTTGAACAAACTGACGATTAAGAACAAGTACCCACTGCCGAGAATCGATGATTTATTCGATCAACTTAGAGGAGCTTCAGTATTTTTCAAGATTGACCTTCGATTTGAGTATCATTAGTTGAGGGTTAAGGAGGTGGATATTCACAAGACGACATTCAGAACTCAGTATGGTCACTATGAGTTCTTGGTTATGCCATTTGGGTTGACGAAGGCACCTGCGGCATTTATAGATCTGATGAATCGAGTGTTCCAGCCATACTTGGATCGATTCGTAGTCGTCTTTATTGATGATATTTTGGTTTATTCTGAAACTAAGGAGAAGCATGATGGGCACCTTCGTATTATGCTGCAAGTACTAAGGGAGAAGGAGCTTTATGCGAAATTCAGTAAGTGTAAGTTCTGGTTGAGAGAGGTAACTTTCTTGGGGCATGTTGTCTCTACTGAAGGGATTAAGGTGGATCCTTGAAAGATTGAAGCGATTCTGGAATGGAAGCCACCGAGGTCAGTGTCGAAATTTTGAAGTTTTCTGGGATTAGCTAGGTACTATAGAAGGTTTGTGGAAGGATTTTCTGTGATGGTAGCGCCTTTAACAAAGTTTATAAGGAAGGGAGTACCGTTTGTTTGGACTGAGAAACAACAGGAATCTTTTGAGAAGCTGAAGAAAGTTTTGACCGAGGCACTGTCTTCGATTCAAATGAGTCCGGAAAAGATTTTACCAGTATGCAGCGATGATGCATCACACGTAGGGTTGGGCTATGTGCTGATGCAAGAGGGTAAAGTGGTTGCTTATGCATCGCGACAGCTTAAACCACATGAAGTTAACTATCCTACTCATGATCTGGAGTTGGCAGCGGTAATCTTTGCGCTTAAGATTTGGAGACATTACCTGTATGGAGAAAGGTGTATTATATACACAGATCATAAGAGTCTTAAGTACTTGCTGACTCAGAAGGAGCTGAACCTTAGGCAGCGGAGATGGATAGAGTTGCTTAAGGATTATGACTGCGCGATTGAGTATCACCTAGGCAAAGCTAATGTGGTGGTTGATGCCCTAAGTCATAGAACTGTATTTGATCTGAGAGCCATGTTTGCTCATTTGAGTCTGTATGATGACGGTAGTCTGTCAGCAGAACTACAAGTTAGGCTGACCTGGGTGGATGAGATTAAGGAAAAACAGTCAAGGGATGAGTCCCTGGTTTCTCGATTCCAGTAGGTTAAGAATGGGGATACTTCTGAGTTCGGACTGAATAGTGAGGGAGTTCTGTCTTACCGAGCTAGAGTTTGTATTCCAAAGGACTCTGACTTGAGGCAAGCAATTCTGAAAGAAGCTCATGGAGGTCTGTGTGCTATGCATCCTGGAGGGAATAAAATGTATCGTGACTTAAAGGAGTTGTATTGGTGGCCTGGATTGAAGCGAGAGGTAACGAAATTTATGGGAAAATGTCTAACTTGTCAAGAAGTGAAAGCTGAACATCAATTACCTTCCGGACTTTTGCAGCCAGTGAAAGTACCACTTTGGAAGTGGGAGAGGGTAACCATGGATTTTGTGAGTGGGCTACCCTTGACTCCGTCGAAGAAGGACTCGATTTGGGTAATTATGGATAGGTTGACCAAATCTGCTCATTTTATAACTATCCGCACTGATTATTCATTTCAGAAGTTAGCCAAATTGTATGTGGCGGAAATAGTGCGACTTAACGGAGTGCCAGTGTCGATTATCTCTGATCGAGATCCTAGATTCACACCTCAGTTTTGGAAAAATTTGCATGAGGCGTTTGGTACGCAGTTGAACTTTAGTACAGCCTTTCATCCTCAGACTGATGGTCAGTCAGAAAGGGTTATTCAGATTCTGGAAGACATGTTGGGAGGATGCGTTATCGACTTTCGAGGCAGTTGGGAGGATTACTTACCGTTGGCAGAGTTTGCATGCAACAACAGTTATCAGGCAAGTATTCGAATGGCTCCTTATGAGGCACTGTATGGGCGAAGATGTCGTACACCTAGTTGTTGGACCGAGTTGGGTGAATGACAAGTTCTTGGACCTGAATTGGTGGCAGATACTGAGAATAAGGTCAAGTTGATTAGAGACCGATTGAAGAAAGCATCTGATAGACATAAGTCATATGCAGATTTGAACCGCAAGGGAATTGAGTACTTTGTGGGTGATATGGTCTTCTTGAAGGTTTCACCTTGGAAGAAAATATTAAGGTTTGGGAGGAAAGGCAAGTTAAGTCCGCAGTTCATTGGGCCTTATCGGATTCTTAAGCGAGTGGGTCCAGTGGCTTATCAGTTGGAGCTACCTCCAGAGTTGGATAGGATTCATGATGTCTTTCACGTCTCCATGTTAAGGAGGTATCGTTCTGACCCTACTCATGTTGTGCCGGTTGCAGAGATCGAGGTCCAAATAGACTTGACTTTTGAGGAGGAGCCTGTGCAGATTTTGGATCGATATGTTAAGATTTTGAGGAGGAAATCAGTTCCGCTAGTAAAGGTGATGTGGCGTAATCATGGCAGAGAGGAAGCTACTTGGGAGCCAGAAGTGGCGATGCGTCAACAATATCCTCATCTGTTTGATTCAGGTAAAATTTCGAGGATAAAATTTCTTTAAGGAGGGTAGAGTTATAACGCCCAATTTTTGGGTTTTCTGTGTTTCTGTGTTTTTTTAAAATTTGGGTGTGTTTTGGTTTTAGTAGGTTAGTGGGCCTTTGGAAGGCCCAAACTAAAGTTAAATCCGTGGTAGTCTTCAGAATTTTGATTTTAAGAACAAGTGATGCAATTGGCGTTTGGGCTTTTAAGAGTAAAGGGGTAAAAGATGACACAAAAAGGAGTGTGGTGTAGTGGCAAGGTAGCGCCACTTAGGGGACAAGGAAGTGACGCCATAGAGGAAGTAAGGTGTCCAAGGTTCAAGTCTTGGCTCTTGCAATTTATTTTGGTTTTTCTTTTCAATAAATCTAGAAGCAAGTAGGTGCGCTTTAAAGTTTAATGTGTTGGACTTATGACACAAATGAGTTGATGGCCTAGTGGTGGTGGCGTGATTTGGCATGTGAGAGGACTTTGGTTCGAATCCCTTGGCACGCAAAGGTTGATTATTTTGCTATGTTGGGATGGCAAGAATTGGTGTTGGTTTTAAACTCTAATGATGGAGGGATCCCACATCGGGAAGCTAACATAAGAGTAGATGGAGAGCTGGCTTTAAATAGAGCAAACCATGAGGAGAGTTGGCATACCCTTCTGGGCTGATCCCTTTCGCTTAGTGGCGTGCCCGTTTGGGTTGGGCGTCAGCTAAGAGTGTGGGAGCATAGATTAACTGCAGTCTCCTAATAGGTGTGTATTTCTCATTACTCTAGCAGTAGGACGACTATTTTGGGCCGCGATGGGCTGAAATGGGCCATGTAGTCCCAATGGGTCTGTAGGCCCAAGTGGATAAGTTGTAGAATTACTAAAGTACCCCTATAGGGTAGGACTATCGATTTACCCCTGGAGGGTAAAATGACTATTTTGCCCCTCGTACGTAAATGACTAACTTATGTGATGATTGGATTAGTTGACGTGGATTTATGGTAGTTATCGTTAATTAGTAAGTCTAATGTGTTAGTGATCGATCGTAGGATTATCGCGTGGGAGATATCGTCATCAATCGTCATCAACTAGGTATGTAAACGACACCCTTCCTTAGACTGAATCGGTAAAAGCTGAAATACCGAAACGTTGGTATTTTGTGAACTCGCGAGCGTGCGAGCGCTCGTGAGACAGTTGTTAATGAATATGGTGCATTTGGATGATTAGAGTACAGAGTGTGCATTTTCGTGCACAACGGTATATTTTGGCTTAATAGGCCGGAAACGGGCCAATGGGCCAACAGGCCCACTTTGGTAAAAAGACAAGGTAAGTACTTCTGATTACTAGGTAAACATTAGAATGAGCATGAAACCTTAGCAATAGGCAATAATTACTGAAATACCCTTATACATGAAAAATTATGATTTTACCCCTAGGGATATTTTATTTTATCTGAAAAGCATGACGTTCTGTTTCTGTGTACGTATGCCATGACATATTATTCTGTTGCATGGTTGGGAGTGGCCACATCATCTGCAAAGTTGGTTTTTCTAAGTTAGTTTATTTTTATTATTTTTATATTCTGATTTAATTTTGGGTTTTAAGTTGTAATAAGGCCACTATATAAATTTCTCTTTCCGCTATGGTTTTTATTTTACGATTATATTTATACTATGTCGAAATCAAGTAGTGTTAGGTCACAATGAGTTTTCAAAATTAATGAACATTTTCAAGACTCAACAAGCACGACAAATGGATAGCCTAAAGATTGATAAACCGGCTTTTCATTCAATTGTTGTTTTTACAAAGACCACCCTAATCACTTAAACCAACGAATGCATACTAAGTCATAAGTCCATGTGACACGTCAGATCTGGCCATAACGTCTGGGCCAGGTCTGGGGTGTTACATCATAAGAGTTTAAAATACTTGATGACTTAGAAAGATCTGAACTTGCAACAATGGAGATGGCTTGAGTTACTAAAGGATTATGAACTAGTGATTGACTATCATCTAGGAAAGGCAAATGTAGTCGCAGATGCTTTGAGCAGAAAGTCCTTGTTTGCTTTGAGAGCTGTGAATATGAAACTGACTTTGTCTAATGATGGTTCAATTTTTTCCGAATTAAGAGCTAGACCGATATTTCTTTAGCAAATTTGTGAAGCTCAAAAAAATGATAGTGAATTGCAAGCTAAAAGAGCTCAGTGTGAATCGGGCAGTGATTCAGACTTTCTGATTGGTTCGGATGATTGTTTGGTGTTCTAAGATAGAGTATGTGCAATGATGAACTTATTCAGAAAATTTTACATGAAGCACACCGTGGTTGTTTATCAGTTCATCTAGGTAGTTCGAAAATGTATAATGATTTGAAGAAATTGTATTGGTGGTCAGGTATGAAACGAGATATCTCTGAATTTGTATCGAAATGTCTAATTTGTCAACAAGTAAAAGTCGAACAATAAGTGCCTTCGGGTTTACTTCAGTAGTGATGGAACTCGAGTGGAAATGGGATAAGATTATGATGGACTTCGTAACAGGTTTGCCTTTGACTTCGAAAAAGAAAGATGTCGTCTGGTTTGTTGTTGACAAATTGACAAAATCAATTCATTTTGTACCGGTACGTACTAACTACTCACTTGATAAGCTAGCTGAATCGTACATTGCTGAAATTGTTAGATTGCACGGAGTGCCTATTTCTATTATTTTGGATAGAGATTCGAGATTTACTTTGAGATTTTGGAAGAAATTACAAGAAGCTTTGGGCACGAAGTTAAATTTTAGTACCACTTTTCATCTGAAAACTGACAGTCAATCTAAAAGGACGATTCAGATTCTTGAAGATATGCTCTGATGTTGTGTTCTAGAGTTCGAAGGTAGTTGGGAGAAATATCTACCATTTGTCGAATTTGTATATAACAATAGTTTTCAGTCAGGTATAAAGATGGCACCGTATGAGGCATTTTATGGCCACAAATGTTGAACTCCATTGTATTTGACAGAGCTTACTGAGAGACAGATTCACGGTGTAACACCCCTAACTCATATCTGTCACCAGATTAGGGTTTCAAGGCATTACCAGACATAACACAGTTCCGCACAGTCATTTAACATTTTTCATGCATGTATGAAACACATGACCGAATATAATCATTCGTACTTAATTACCTATAATTCATAAATAAATTATGCTTTAAAATTCAATCACATCAATATCCTTTTCTCATCTAAATATTTCAAACCAATTTGCATACATCTAAGCTATGTTCACACACTATATAATTTCAATATTCGAAAACATAATCAAGCATATATTATTCAATTCATATAACGAATATATATATCAAGCTGAATAACTAACAAATCATTTCTTAGCTTCTATACGAATGCATAATTAAAACATTCGAACATATTATACTAATCAATAAGCAATCCCATGTGTGATCTTAATAATAATACTACATGACCGAACCAAATATTTTATGAACTTTACACATGCTCCTGACACAGTAAAACAAAGTCATTTCTGAATACCATTACCAACATATGGCTATCAAAATTCATTTACAAATTTTCATGTTATCAACTTGCGTAATTTAGCTCAATTTGTACTATTTCATTCAGCATAATAGACAAAATTATAAACACAAACAAGTATTTCCAAAAGACCAAATTTCATTAATAAAACTAAATAACCAATTTAATCACTTCTCATTTGATAAAAAAATAGTCATCTCACAAATAAAAATGCCAAATCAAAATATGCCAATTTCACAAAATATACCTCATACCAAAAAGTCACACACACAAAAGACCAAATTTGTTTCTTATCAATTCGGGTAGCAAAATTAACCACAAGAATCATACCAATTTTATATGCTTTGTATTATGCCAAAACGTCACTTATAAAGCCAATATATAAAAATCATATTTAGCATCTCTCATTGCCGAAACATATGATCAAACACCACAAACATATATGCCATGTATTAAGCTTATCAACATGAACTAATTTATAAGTCATTCGCATCATTACTCAACTAAAACATATATCCAAAACACCATTCATACATGTCATGGAACATACTTACCAAAATGTACTTATCCCATGCCAAATTACTAAACCATCAACTAACTTATTAATCAAGTCGAACCATATAGCCAAATACCACACATATATACACCATGAAATATACTTTCATAATAAGTCTATGCCATAACAGAATGCATATAAGCATTAATATCAAGATTAAGCCATTTTCACATGGCTAAATATATACACATTTCAAGACCAACCAAAGCAAATACTAGCCTATACACGCCATAGGTTCAAAGTTCAAACTTTTAAAATACTAAAACAACGGTCGATAGTGTGACAGATTTCCTTGACGATCCCCGAGCTCGTAACTAGCATCTAAAATCTATAAAACAACGAATGTACACACATAGTAAGCTTGAATAGCTTAGTAAGTCATAACCAAATAAATCATTTCAACAACATACATAATTCAATTAAACTAGATAGAACTAAACAAATCTTAACCAAATGTACATGTACCATACTTACAAAATCATATATATCTCATAATCATTAACATTTTAATATCAATGGCCGAATATACATATACTCATAAACATATATAATTCTCACTTTTATAATGCATATTTCATATATATATCACAAGTACACACTTACCTTATTTTCCCAATCATTTAACTTAGCACATACTTGACCTATTAGCTCAATTTCACATTCAATCATTACTCGATATTGCTCGTTGAACCATTTGGAATTAATAGGAATACTCAGATAGTCGAAAAGCTCCTACAACGCCAACATCCTAGACGTGGTCTTACATGTAATCACATATCAATGCCACTATCCCAAACAGGGTCTTACACAAACTCATATATGATGCCAATGTCCCAAACATGGTCTTACATGTAAATCACAAATCGATGCCACCGTCCCAGATGTGGTCTTACACGAATTCACATATCAGAATCCTATGTCACGACATATGCATCTTAACTATTCCAAGGTTAGTACGGGGCTTTCGGACATCGTAACTCATCGATTCAAGCTCATAAATATTGCTCCCATGCTTAATTCAATTTGGCATATACATATACACAAGTAATAATTCAATTCGGAACTATTAAAATATATATAATCGAATTTAACGACATTTATTTACTTATGAACTTACCTCGGATAACAACGAAAGAACAAGGACGATTATTCAACAACTTTAGGTTTCCCCCGGTCCAATTCTGATTTCCTCTTTTCTTCTTAGGTTCAGCCAAAAAGATGAACAACATGCATGGTTTTTATGTTTTATTTTATTTAATTACATTATAACACATAAATTACTATTTTAACCTTTATAAAATAATATGAAAACATTACAACTCATGTCCATAACCATCCATACTAATATTCCATGGTCAAATATCAACATAAGGACCCCACAATATAAAAACATAGCAACTTAACACTTTAACAAATAGCTAACCAATTTTACATTTTATGCGATTAAGTCCTTTTATTAAATCGAACACTCAAACGATAAAATTAAATCACGAAAATTTCACACATATAAATTAACATGTTGTAGACACCAAAAATAATGTTAAAATATTTTTTAACTCGAATTTATGGTCTCGAAACCACTATTTCGAATAGGGTCTAAATCAGGGTATTACACATGGGGTTGACTTGGTTAGAGAAATAAAAGAAAAAGTAAAGGTAATTCGTGACTGTTTAAAAGCCGCTTCGAATAGACAAAATTAGTACGCAGATTTGAAAAGAAAGGAGATTGAATTTTATATCGGTGATAAAGTATTTCTAAAAGTATCTCTGTGGAAGAACATTATCAGATTTGGCCGTAAAGGCAAGTTAAGTCCACGTTTCATTGAGCCATATGAGGTAACTGAAAGAATAGGGCCAATGGCATATCGATTAGCTTTACCGACAGAGTTAGAAAGGAATCATAATGTGTTTCATGTGTCGATGTTACGACGATACCGTTCTGATCCCTTACATGTGATTTCTCCAACAGAGATTGAGATACGACCTGATATGGCTTACGGTGAAGAACCGATCAAGATTTTAGCTCGGGAAGTTAAACAGTTGAGAAATAAGAGCAAAGCCCTAGTGAAAGTTTTGTGGCAAAGACATGGGGTCGAAAAGGTACGTGGGAACCTAAGGAAGCTATGAGAAAACAGTACCCAACCTATTTTCTGTAAGATTTTTGGGGACGAAAATCCCTAAAGGGGGAGAGTTGTAACAGTCTGATTATGGGTCTAGTCGAAAAAGTGGTTTTGGGACCATGAATCTGATGAAGAAAGATTTATTTTCTTAAATTTCCATGGTCTACAATTTCATGGAATTTTTTTGTGAAAATTTCGTTAAAAAATTTTATCGATTGGGCACTCAATTTAGTTAAAAGGACTAGATTGCAATAGGTGCAAAATGTGTGTTATAGAAGCTAGAGGTGTCTAATTGCTATGAAATTTTAAATTGAAGGTCCTTAGATGGAAATTATACCATTTGTTAATTAGATGGACAAAAATGGACATGGTTAGATAAAATTTCAAAGTTTTAAGTGAAGGGCATGTAACAGCCTGATTTAGACCCTAGTTGGAATAGTGGTTTCGGGACCACAAATCTGAGTCAAAAAAATATTTTAATATTATTTTTTGTGTTTACAACATGATATGTGATATGTGTGAAAATTTTATCGTTTGTGTGCTCGATTTTAAAAATAGGACTTAATCACGTAAAATGCAAAAATGACTTGCTATTTGTTAAAAGTGTCAATCTACTATGAGGCATTAAATGAGAGGTCCTTATGTTGATATTAGACCCTTGAATGTGATAATGGACATTTATGGACATGTATTAGTTAATATTCATGTTTTATAATAATGGTTAAAATTGGAAATTGATAATTAAAGCTTAAATAATTAAAACAAAAGCATTATCATCTTTATTTTCATAATCCATAACTGAAATTGAGGAAGAAAGAAAAGCATCCATGGCTATTTAGGGCTTGGCTACTATCAAGCTCAATTGTAAGTTTATTTTTGTTCGATTTTTGATGATTTTTATGTTTTTGAAATCGTTGTTTCGTATTCTAGCTACCCTGTACCCTCATTTTTGAAATTGTTGATGATTTTGTGAAGTGCCATTGTTGAATTTATGAGCTTTGTGATGTTTAATGATAGATTATGAAGGTTTGATGATAGATATACAAGTTTTGTTAAGTGATTTTTGACAAAAATGCCAATTAGGGATTATATTGAGAAAATGTGAAAATATGTGGTCAAATGTGTGAATAAATGATAAATATGGGCTGTTATGGAGCCTATAGAATTTTGGATAGCTTATAATTGAAAGAAATTGTGTAATTTTGTGTATTTATGAAATAAGGACTAAATTGTAAAAATGTGTAACTTTAGGGGATAAAGTGCAAAAAATGCCCAAATATGTGTTTTTGGACTAAATTGAATGTGTTGATGAATAAAAGAGTTAATTTTGAATGTATATAGATTAAGAACGAAAGAAAACAGATTTAGATCGGGGAAAATCGAAAGTTGACTAATAGTCGATCTAGTCTGTTTATTTTGAATACGAGATAAGTTCATAAGAAAACAATTGTTGTTAAATTCATATGAAAATGTATTTAATTGTGCCGAATTGAACTTTAGTAACTTTATATGTGTATGACAAATTGATATAAGTATGGCAGAAGTAACTACAAGCTTGAGACGATCGAATTACAACATCTGAAAGTCCCGTACAAACCATAGGAATAGTTAGGATACATATGTCATGACATAGGATTTTCGATATGTGATTTTGTGTAAGACCACGTCTAGGATGTTGGCATCGATTTGAGATTTACGTGTAAGACCATGTCTGGGACATTGGCATCGTGTATGATTTTGTTTAAGACTCTGTCTAGGATAGTAGCATCGGTATTTGATTACATGTAAGACCTCGTCTAGGACATTGGCATTGTACGAGCTTTTCGAGCTATCCGAGTATCCTTATTGATTCTGAATGGTTCTATGGGCAACGTTGAGTTAAGATCGAATGTGAAATCGAGCTAAATGGTTCAGGTACGTGTGAAGTTAAATGTTCATGAAAACAAGGTAAGTATAGTACTTGAGATGATGATATGAACTATACATGTTAAAGGTGTGATCATTATGTACTTGATATTGTTCATATTTGGCCATGTTGAAATAATCATGCTAATGTTCATTTGATAATTTATTTGCTTACGACTTACTAAGCTTTTAAAGCTTACTTTGTATGCTCTTTCCATGTTTCTAAATCATCGAAGCTACTCAAACTCTAGGATCGTCATGAAACGTCATCACACTATCGATCATCTCATTGGTATTTTTGGAAGCTTTTTATATATGGTATATGGCATGTATAGGATAGTGTCATCTTGATATGTTTTAAGTTGTGGTTTTAGCCATGTGATTTGGCTTGTAAATGTTGATGTGGATTTGGCCATTTAATTTAGCTTAAGTTATGTGTTTGATAAGGTAAATATATGATGTATATAATGCCTTATATGTTGGCTTATTTGGTATGATGATGTGTTGGTTAGTTTGATTAGTTTTTAATTGATGTGCTTATACTTGGAAGCTAGCATATTGTGGTTTGATTTCAGATGACCATATGGTATATGTTGAATTATAAAATAGGTAATAAGTTGATGGATAAATACATTTAGTAGTTATGTATGTTCAATGTTTTTGATATAGTGAAATGGTATGTTTTATTTATGGAATTGAGTAATCGAAATGGTAGATTTTAGATGGTACAATATGTGGTGAATTGGCATGTTTTGGCTGCATATATATGTTTAGAAATAATGCAATTTGATGTGGTTTAGGTATGCTTGAGGAGGGTGAGAAATGTGACTTAAACCAAGTCTATTTCCACTGTACATGACTGAGCACACGAGCGTGTGGCTCGACTGTGTGTGACACATGGCTTTGGTACACGGTCGTGTGTCCCTTAGGGTACCCTACGATTTAAATCAATATAACCTATAGTTTTGACACAGCCTAGACACACGAGCGTGTCTATTGGTCGTGTGTGGCACACGGGCTAGCACATGGGCGTGTGGTTGGCTATGTGATCCAAGTTAGTAACCCCTTAGATTTCACACGGCCTGGCACATGGGCTTGTCCTCGGCCGTGTGGTGCAAGTCAGTATGTATGCCTTGTTTTCACGCGGGCGTGTCTGGTAGTCGTGTGAGGCACATGGCCTGTTCACACTGGCGTATGACCCATTATATCTTTGAAAATTTTCTATGTTTCCCTAAGTTTTTGAATGTTATCAGTTTAATCCCAAACCCCTTCTAAGCAAGTTTAAGGCCTCGTAGACCTATTTAAGGGACATTGTGAATGTCATTGGATGTTATTTGATAATGTGTAAGCTATGTATGTGATATGTTGTAATGTGTTAGAAATGGTTTGGTAATGCCTCTTAACTCTAGTCTGGCGACGGATATAGGTTAGGGGTGTTACAGGGCATTTTGGTCATTTAGTAAATAAAGAAAAAAAACTAATAAAAAGATGTCATCTTCTTCAATTTCATCCCCTTATGCCGAATTTGAAGAGTCACCATAGCTAGGGTTTTGGCCAGAGCTTCTAAGCTCGATTGTAAGTCCGTTGTAGGCATGTTCTTAATGATTTTCATGTTTTTGAGATCCTTGTAACCTAATCTAGCTATTTCAAGGACTAATTTGAAATAAAGACGAAGTTTAAAAGTTTAGCCATGTTAGATATTTGTGTATTTTGATGTCTAATGGTAGAAAATGCATGTTTGGTGCTAGATAAACAACTTTTGCTAAGTGATTTTCAGTAAAAATGTCAAAAAGGACTTATCTGTAAAAGTTATAAAATAAGTAGTAAAAGTGTGATTAAATGGAAAATGTGGGCTGGTATAAGTATGAAAATGGTTCGGCTAGGCTTGGATTTTGAATAAATTGAATACATTTCAATTTACGAGCCTGGGGACTAAATTATAAAAAGTTGAAACATTAGAGGTAAAAATGTAATTTTGCCATAATATGATTCTTGGGCTAAATTGAATAATGTGAGTATTAAATGAGTTAAATTTGTTATTATAGATCAAGAAAAAAAAGATTCGGACCTAGATCGAGGGAAAAATAAAGTGTTTGATGATTAGGTCCAATTCTACTATTTTTGTACCAAAGTAAGTTCGTATGTAAATAATGCATTGTTATATTTATGTTTTAAATGCTTTAATATTGTATGAATTGTGGTTGACTCATTGGATGCATTCGACAAAGTTTTGATAAGTGAGAAATCTTAGTTAAACCTTAGGAATAGAATAGGATACGAGTGACATGTCTCTAGGAACGCATGTGTATATGCGATTATGTAATCCGGGTGCTGGTCTCGTACGTCCTACCAGTGGCTGGGTAGTCCGGCGTGTGTTGCGGATACCCGGCAGCTTGTGTGAGTAGCACGGTGTAGCTACGTCCTGACTGACAACTTGTGTGAGCAATACTGTGTAGCTACGTCCTGACTGACAGCTTGTGTGAGCAGGCTCGTGAATAGCTCAAAAACAAGCCCATATGTATTATGAGATATGAGGTAGCTTCGGCTACATATATGGCACTTGTGTGCAAAATTTTCGAGTATCCGTTAATATTCCGAGTGTTTAACAGGAATGTCAAAGTTGTGAAAGGATATGGTTATGTTACGAGTTGGTACAGGTATATACGTAAAACTCATAAGTAATGAGCTCGATATGTGATGAACTCTTGGTAGGATTGTGATTGAGTAAGTTATGACTATGAGATTTTGATAAGGTTCATGCTATTCTTCATCATGTTAATTGTATGTTAATTGTAGGGTTATGATGCTTATTATTTGCAGAGGAACTTACTAAGTTGTATAGCTTACTCCCCTTTCTTTCCCTTGTCTTATAATGTCACCAAGCTAGCTCGAGGTTCAGAGATCGTCGGAGATCCACTCACACTATTAACAAATATTTTGGTACCAATGAATTCAACATTTTGAGTTATGGCATGTATAGGGGACTTGGTCATTTTGTTATGTGTCATAATTGATTTGGCCAAATGTGTTGGCTTATATTGGCTAGTAATTCACTTTGTATAAGGCCATTGGAAATGGGCTAATATTGGTTATAAGTATAATAATATAATGATGCCTTTCATGAATGATGTGTTGATGTCTTGGTTCTGGATGATTGGTTGTATGTATATGCTTGGATTGGTGCTATGTTATGTTGTGCAGATGTGTGCATTAAAGGGTGGCAAAGTGGATTGGTAAATAGCCTTACATTTGTCCACACGGGTAGACACACGGGCATGTGTCTAGGCCGTGTGCCACACACGGCTTGCCCCACGGGCATGTGTATAGGCCGTGTGTCACCTGCACCCTAATTTTTGCAAAACAGAATGCCCAATATTGAGTACACAGGTAAAGACATCGTCGTGTGTCTCAGCCATGTGAGGGCCACGGCATTGGACACAAGCGTGTGTCTCGGGCATGTGAAGTCTGCACCTATTTATTAAAAAATCATAAATTTTAAATCGACCAAACGGCCTAGCACACGGGCGTGTAACTTGGTTGTGTGTCCTCAATTTGTTCTTGGATGACAAATAGAGAGTTACACAGGTTCAGGACACGGGTGTGTGTGACCACACAGCCTACCCACACAGGCGTGTCCCATATCCATACGGACGTGTGACCCCTGTTTAGTGAAAAATTTTCTATGCTTTGTAAAATTTTCTAAAGTTCTCAATTTAGTCTCGAACCACTTCCGAAGCATGTTTTGGGTCTCGTTGGCTCGTGCTAGGGACTTTATGATTAAATGCAAAAAGTTTTAATTTGGACGCAAATTTATAATCCAAAATTGTATGTTTGTTGATGTAATAAGTTTGGTAATGCCTCATACCCTGTTCTAGCATTGAATACGGGTAAAGGGTATTACATGATATGGTTTACTCATCGATCTCTTTCTTGAATCCCCAATCTCGAAATCTACTTTTCTCTTTTCTTTGCCAAGTTCATCGGCTTTGCAAGCTCGGTCAACTAATACAACAAATTCTTTCAACTCTAGAATCCCGACTAGCAATGTGATACCTTCGTTCAACCCAACTTCAAATCGTTTACACATAATTGCTTTGGTGGAAACACATTCTCAAGCATATTTACTGAGTCTTACAAACTCTCTCTCGTACTCAGTTATAGACGTTCAACCTTGTTTTAGCTCTAGAAACTCTTTTTGCTTCTGATCAATAAACCGTTGGCTAATGTATTTCTTTCTGAATTTGGCTTGAAAGAATTCTCAGGTGACCTGTTCTCTCGGTACCATAGATACTAAAGTATTCCACCATTGATGTGATGTGTCTCTCAAAAGTGATACGGTACGTTTTACATATTCAGCTGGTGTGCAGTATAGTTCATCAAATACTCTGATAGTATTCTCAAACAAAAAATCTACTCTCTCAGGGTCATCATCTACAGTAGCTCTGAATTCTTTAGCCTTGCATTTTCAAATTTTATCAACAGGCGGCTTATTCAATCGTAGAGGTTCCAAACCTTGAGGGGCTACGGGAACCGGTTGGGGATTAGGTAGGGGTAGAGGTTGCTGAGCGGCCGAATTTGTTCGAACAAACTCCATAAACCACTCATTCATCATCTAGAAGAAGGCTTCCTTGGCCTCTCCTTGCTGACTACCTGATATGGGTCTCGACTCATATTGCGCTACTCCGTGAATGGAGGCTGGCGTATTACTTTCAACATCACTAGCTACAACTTGATTGGGATCCATTTACTATATAAAAATACAATTTAAACTGTCAGGAAATATCACACTATCACAGGTTATATATGGCATGTATAGCTAGACTCTCACACATGCTATGTTACTCCCAGAATCGACTAAACCATAGCTTTGATACCAATAAATGTAACACCCCTCACCCGAATTCAACATCGAAATACGGAGTATTACCAGACATATTATACAATTAAACATATATTTCACATACATTTTCAAATTTCATGTAATTATCATTCAAAATTATTCACATTGTCCCTAATATGAGCCTATGAGGCCCAAACCATGCTTTAGAAGTGGTTCGGGACTAAAATGATAACTTAGGAAACTATTAGAAAACTTAGAAAATTTTTCAAAATACAGAGGACACACGCCCGTGCGGCCCGACCGTGTGTCTCACACGGCCAAAGACACGACCGTGTCACAGGTCGTGTGGACATTCGAAATGGGATCACATGGTTGTGTCCCAGCCTGTGTCTGACCCCTTGCAACTCCCTGACTTGGGTTAGATGGTCAACCACACGCCCGTGTGACTAGCCCGTGTGCCCTTCAAAATGGCCACACACGCTCGTGTGCTAGGCCGTGTGTTAGGCAATGCCAAACCTATAGGGTATACTGACTTATGCTACACGGCCAAGTCATACGCCCGTGTGCTGGGCCGTGTGGAGCATCCTGACTTGATTTCTCTTTAAACACTAGGGGACACATGGCCATGTCACCTAACCGTATGTCATATACAGATGAAGCACACGCCCGTGTCTCTGCCCATGTGGACAAAAATAAGCTATTTACCAAGCCATCTTTCTCACCCAAATTGCAATCTCCTAAAAACAACAATTGGCATATAACATAGCATCAATAGATATTCAAACTAATCTCATCCAAGCGTAATTCATGCCATTTCAATAAACCTTCAACAGTATCCCACCAAACAAATGAAGTATTCTTGCGTAGCAGCTTAGTTAAAGATACTGCTAATAAAGAAAACCCCTCAATGAACCTTCAATAGTATCCCACCAAACCCAGGAAACTCTGTAGTTCATTCACATTTTGAGGCTCCTTCCAGTCGAGAATAGCCTTTATCTTCATAGGATACGCTCAGATACCCTCGATAGAAACCACATACCCTAAAAACATAACCTCACCTAACTAAAAATCAGATTTACTTAACATATAGTTCCTTTTCACGAAGAATTTGAAGAAATGTTTGAAGATGCTTATCATGCTCATTATCAATCTTCAAATATATCAGAATGTCATTAATAAACATTATAATGAACTAATCAAGATAAGGTTAAAAAACCCGATTCATGAGATTCATGAACGATGTCGGGGCGTTAGTTAACTCGAAGGGAATAACAAAAAACTTGTAATATCCATAACGAGTCCTGGAGCCGATTTTATGCACATCAACATCCTTAACCTTCAACTGATGATACCCAGAACGAAGATAAACTTTCAAAAACACAGAACCCTAAGGAATTGATCAAATAGATCATCAATCCTCAAAAGTGGGTACTTAATCTTTATTGTCAATTTGTTCAACTAACGATACTCTACACACATCCTCATCGATCCATCCTTTTTCTTAGTAAAAAGAACTAATGCTCCCCACAAGGACACACTAGGCCGAATAAACCCTCTGTCCAATAGTTCTTGAAGATAGAACTTAAGTTCCTTCTGCTCATTTGATGTCATTCGGTAAGGGCGATAGATATCGGAGTTGTACCTGATAGTAATTCAATCCCTAACTCCACCTCTCTATCTGAAGGTAATCCTGAAAACCTTTTAGGAAAAACGTCCGAAAAATCCTTAACAGTGCAAATCCTTTCCACAGTCAAACCCACACTACTCATATCATGCACATAAGCTAAATACGCATCACAACCCTTATGAATTAGCATTTCAGCTACTAAAGCGAAAATCATATTAGATAAATAATCTCGATGCTCACCAACTATCATAATCTCCATATCGTCACCAACCTTAAAGGTCACTCTTTTAGTCTCACGGTCAAACCCTACACGATGCTCCACCAACCAATCCATACCCAAAACCAAGTCAAACTCCCCAAACGACAACCCCATCAAATTAGCACATAATACATACCCTTCAACCTCAAGCGGACACCTCCTATATACCTTACTAACTCGAACAAATTGACCCAATGGACGAATCATGGAAAGTTCACTATTAGTGTCCTCCACTATAACAACACGTTTTTGGGTCAAATCAAAACAGTGGCTTCAGGACTAACAATCCAGAGTGGAAATATTTATTTTATTACTATTTTAAGGTCTACAGTATGATATAATAATTGTATGAAAATTTCATTAAGAAATTTTATCGATTGAGTGCTCAATTTGACTAGAAGGACTAATTTGCAATAGGTGCAAAATTTGAGTTCTATAAGTTAAAGGTGTCTAATTGCTATGAAATTTGAAATTGGAGGTCCTTAAATGGTAATTAGACCACTATACTTTAGGATGGACAAAAATGGACATGATTAGGTGAAATTTTAAAGTTATACATTAAGCGTATTTTAAAATAAAGACCAATATCGTTTGAACCTTAGTAATAGAATAAGATACGAGTGACATGTCACTAGGACCCCATGTGATATATATGATTATGTGATCAGGGTGATGGTCATGTACGTCCTACCGGTGGCTAGGTAGTTCGGCATGTGTTACGGGTACCTGTCAGCTTGTGTGAGCAGCCCGTGTAGCTACGTCTTAACCGTCAGCTTATGTGAGCAGACCCATGATTAGCTCGAGAGCGAGCCTTTATTTGATATGAAATATGAGGTAGATTTGGCTACATATGTGGAACTTGTGTGCAAAGACCTTTCGTGTATCCGTTTAGTATTCCAAGTGTTCAATGGGTATGTCAAAAATGAGATAGAGTATGTTAAGTCACAAGTTGGTACAAGTATGTACGAAAAACTCATAAGAATGATGTAACATCCCGTATTAGGGCCTAGTCGGAACAGTGGTTTCGGGACGTAAAATCCGACATAAGAAAATTTATTTTTATTATATTTTTATGGTCTGCGATTTCACAGAATGATTTTGTGAAAATTTTGTTCGAAAATTTCGACATTTGGGCACTCAATTTTGTCAAAAGGACTAAATTATAAAAAGTTAAAAAGTTGAGTTCTACATGTTAGAGGTGTCTAATTGTTATGAAATTTTAAATGGAAGGTCCTTAAATAGTAATTAGACCATTTTATAATTTGTTGGACAAAAATGGCCTTGGATGGATAAAATTTCAAAGAAAGGCAAAAAGAGCATTTTGGTCATTTAGGGGTAAAATGCATTAAAAGACAAATTTTAAAACCCAAATATGTCCCTTTCTTCTTGATTCAGCCGAATTTACCAAGAGCAGCCATGGTTAGGGTTTGGCTAAGCTTCCAAGCTCAATAGTAAGTGATTTCGGGCCCCGTTTTTAATGTTCTTTACATTTTTAAAATCCTAGTAACACATTCTAGCTATTTCTACCATTATTTTGAGCTAGGGTTTGTGTTTAAAAATTTACCCATGAATTACATGCTTCTATTTTGATGTCTAATGGTATAAAATGAGTGTTGGGTGTTTAATAAACGACTTTTACTAAGCAGTTTTCGATGAAAATGTCTGAAAGGACCGTTTTGTAAAAGTTGTGAAATTGGTCATAAATAGGTGATTTAGTGGAAATTGGGGGCTGTCATAGTTATGAAAAATGACCATCATGTCATAAAACATTAGAAAATAGGATGAATTTTAATTTTCGAGCATTGAGGCAAAAGTGCAAATATGCAAAAGTTTACGGGTCAAAATGTAAATTTGTAAAAATATGATTTTTGGACCCCTATGAATAATGTGACTAATTAGTAGGCTAAATGTGATATTATAGATCAAGGAAAACAAGATTTGGGCTTAGAATGAGGTTGAACAAGGTTAAGCACAAACTCGAAATAAATAGTCATACTCGAAACCGAGGTAAGTTCATATGTCAATGATAATGCAATGATATTATTATTGTTCATACTTGAACTTAAAATGATGTGTTGACACTGCATGATGGATAATTATTTAGTTGATATAAAGATTATATATGGTAACAAATGCCAAATTATAATTATATGCAATATCATATTTATTTTATGGGCTAATGTCTAAATAAACATGGAAATGTATTGAATTGGATATACATTGCATGAGCAGCTATGCATAATAAAAAGGGAAATTCGATGGATAAACCATGATTTACATGAGATTTGAGATCCTGCATGTGTTGCAGAAAAGGATTTAGCCTGGACTGGTAATCCGAAGATCTTAAGTATCAAAAGGATCTAGCTTGGACTGGTGTTCTTTAAGTGATCGAGCCTCTCGAAGAATATGTGTGCATTATGGATTTAGCCCGGACTGGTAATCCAATTAGGGTCTGAATTTAGCCTAGACTGGTAATTCAGATCCGAGCTCATTGAGAGTACTTGTCGTTACAAGGGATTTAGCCTAGACTGGTAATCCTGACATCACTCCATGAGTTTATATTACGGGGGATTTAGCCTGGACAGGTAATCCCACCGTAAGATGTGAGGTTCGTAGGAGAGCACACACGAAATGATCACTTGTATGAATTGACGGTGAATGGGATATCTATCGAGATTCTAAGAAATTCAACGAGATTAATATGAAAAATGAAATAAAAGGTTCTTTCCATGATACATCAAGTATGTTATATGATATTATTATGATGCATATGAGTTGTCATGTTTGGACCAGTGCAGTGCTAAATGATAGTACAAGTACTCGAAACCCATGAGCACGTGTTTGACATGTGAAATGAAATGGACTTGTGACGATAGTGCAAATGAATGAATGATATTGATGAGAATAATTTCTATGACAAATTTGTGATGGTTATTATCTTGTTGCACTAAGACAGATTTGGTACAGTAGCATTGTTTTGAATTTAAAAATCCACCAAAAATAGTGAAAATTGAGTTGGAGACTGAACTGAATATGAAATTAAATTTTGATGAGTCTAGTTTCACGTAAAGGAAACGGTGTAAGCAAAAGAATTTTGTAGTATGAGATATATGAATTCTTGTGAGACAGAGTCGGAGTGATTCCAGACGCCCCTGTCTCAAATTTTGAAAATCACTAAAAATTGTACAAAACTAATTATGATTTAAAATTAATATGAATGAAATCCGCAATTAGTCTACTTTCAGGACAAAGATGTGGGAACATTATCCGAGTCTCGTACTATGAGATAAATAAATTTTAGTGAACTAAGGTCGAAACTTCCAAATAACAAAATAGGGGAGAATTTGAATAATAAACTGTACTTATTGGCTCAACCAAAAATTTTGGAAATTTTATGGTAAGAAGATATATGAGTTTAATTTCAGGGAAAATTTGTGGATCTTAATTTAGGATTCCTTACCTCGAGTTATAAATAATTTATCGATTATGACTCGAGTAGACAGCTTGACCAGAATATGAATAAAAGTGTAAATATAGTTGTTTTACTTAAGGAAACATGTTATATTAATGCTTATTATTTTAATATGGACTTACTAAGAATAAAGATTACTCCCTTCTTGCCATTTCCTTTAGTTTTGACAGGTCAGCTCGAGTTGGAGATCGTCGGAGGCAGCATCACACTATCGAGCCTTTACCCTTGGAGTATTGACATGTATATGTTTTACGTTTTCAAGTGAGTGGCATGTATAAGGACTTAGTTTTTCTATGATCGATGTTGTTGTGATTAGCCAAATGTATTGGCTTATAATGATTTGTTGTATGTAGCCATGAGATGTGGCTTATAATGAATTTGGCTTGGAAGCGTATTTATCCATGATATTTGTAAATGTCTTGTGATGTGGGTATGGGATTATGCTTGTTCACTATGTTTAAGAAGTATATGGCATATGTACATGGTGAATGCCTTAAGACCATTCGAGGTCGTCATGGCCATGGAATAAATGTGTGATATGGTAATAAGTTGTTAGTGCCCTGAACATGGATGTTTACTTTATAAGTTAGTAAACATAGTATAATGGTATAAGTGATCAATAAGATGACAAGGTCACATGAATGTGTAATAATGTGGCTAGACTATTTTATCACGAGTAGGAGGAACAAATGCATAATAACGAACTATTGAGGAATGCCATAGAAACCATGTATGTGTGTGCTTGTAAAGATGACAAAAAAATTAGGAAATTAGCCTAAGTTTTGACTACACGAGCAGGCCACACGGGCGTGTGTCTTGGCCATGTGTCTTTAACAGAATCTTAAGGATTAAGTCAAAGAGTTACACGGGCTGAGGACATGGGCGTGTCCAGAGCCACACAGGTGTGTATGTCTACACGGCCTACCCACACGGGCGTGTGACTCTCCAAAGCTAGAAAATTGCTCCCCCAAAGTTTACCGAATGCTTTCGGTTTTGTCCCGAATCACCCTAATGTATGTTATAGGCCTCGAAGGCTTGTATAAAGGACAATATGCATGTGTTCAAAAAGTTTTAAATTTTTGGCGAAATTTGGTGACCTGGTTTCGTATGTTCATGAATGTTTAAGTCCGGTAATGCCTCGAGCCCTATCCCAGCGTTAGATACGGGTAAGGGGTGTTACATTTAGTGGTATCAGAGCTATAGTTTAGTCGATTCTCAGACTAACCTGGCATATGTATGAGAGTTTAGCTATACATGCCACCGATCTGTGATAGTGTGATGTCTCTCGACGCGCATGAGAGCCATTTTGTTTAGACAATGGTGCCCTCCAACTGAGCTATACCGACCATGTTTGATGAGAATCTAAGGCATTCGGGTAAAGTACAATTATGATGAGCTTAAAATTTGAAAATTATGAATAAAAGTTCATGATATGTACACGATAGCATATGAGATGAAAGTTTAAACTATGATGTATTTGTCCATGTTTATATGGCCTTTATAAAAGGTTATATGCCTGATTTGTTGGATTGAATGAATGAGATTAGTAAGTTGTCACCAAAACCCATAGATGCATACCTAAATATACGTGTTTAAATAAGATAACTGAAAAGTTCTTGTCATACGAACGTGAATAAAAGTTTGCCTGAAGTGAATGATATGCTTATAAAAATGTTACTTTGATAATGAACTAGTGATATATGTATATGAGTATGAGAAACGAGTTAGGGATCTTACAACCCCACCCCTTTACCAGAGTGGTGTTTTGTGAAAGAATTTCACGAGAATCGTATTGAATAAGTTCACAACTATGATTCCAAAGGTTCAGCTATAGAATGGTTTTGAACATGATCAGAGATTAAATTGGATTGATAAGTAACGACAAGACTAGTAAGGTAAGATGTTGGGAAACGTATTAATTGGAAATTTCTTCAGAACTGAACTTCTTTAATGAAAAGCATAATGTGAAATTTACGATGGCAGAAATAATTAAAGGAATAATGTTGAAAGGTAAGATACCAAATTATGGCAGTCTTTTCTAAGGTATTCTGTATGTTTAACTATTCTCGGAGATATTTTTACGGTTACTGCTCTACTGATAAAATCCTTGTTTTATAGGAGTGCTTTCTAATCACGATGTATAGACGAAAGTATAGATAACCCGACTGGTACATAATCTGTATTGCTCTTTGTCTCTCTGGCATTCCATTACATTCCATCTAATGGGACTTTATGAAATAATACACACGATGATATAAATTTGTTTCTCCAAATTGATGCTCTATTCAATATACATACATGGGAAGGTAAATTATCCTTATTGCATTTAATCCCAATGGGTTGGATTGATGTATTCTTTTGGACTTCTTTTCTCTGAAGAATTATCAAGATCCTTTATATTTTTCTTTTGAACATTTTTCTGGGTCTTTCATTATGATATGGTATCTTGGATTTCTGTACCTTGGATATCTTTATCTTGGATTCCTCTGTCATGGATTTCTTTATTCTGGTTTTCTTGTTATCTTCAACTCGTAAATTACCTATGATCACTTGTATTCAAGGTATGTTCTTCAACCTATGATGATTATGTCGATTATGAACATGTTCCTGGCTTAATTATAGCAACGTGATGACCTCTGTATCTGGATTTCTCTAAATCTTCGTGTAAAGAACTGATATCAATAAAGGCATACATGATGAAATTGCAGTTTCAGTTAGTATGGTAGACTCCTTTCATCGAGTAGGTTAATCAAAGTTAATGCATTCAATTGAGGCATTTTTGTTATCTTGAACCAATGCAATTGAAATGGACTTGGTTAGCATGATAAGTGAGTTTAAATGGTTTCATGTCAAACTGTCCTATCAACTGAAAAAGAGGATCTCTTAAAATGTCATTTATCGATGATTAATACCGACTCAGCGGTTCAACTGGTATTGATTATTATTTGAAAGATTAAATAAGGTATTCGTGTCTGGAAACAAGATTTTACCTCTCTTCGGGTAAAAGATAGATAGTCTGAATGAAAGTGTATATATCTTAGGAGACCCTGATACGATTTAAAGCTGTTCTGAATGATAAAGTTTCCGTCTTGTAAAAGTTGAATGGTCTAGTACATGTCATTAAAGCTTTGAATGAGCGAGAACGTTATTGACCAAAGTCTTTCAACCGATGGGATATGTGTTGAATAAAAACTTCTTGACTTTCAATAATGTGTTATTGAATAAATTGTGATATGCTCTAAGTCATTAAAGTAAGAGGATGACTAAAATATATACTGTCATAAAGGGAATTGAATGTGCAATTGTGTAAATGACTTAAGTCGATTATTGCCTGATTCCTGAGAAGGGAAAAATTAGGTTACAAGTACTTGAAGTAAAAAAAAAATTTTATGGGCTTATACAGAGAGTTTGCAAGAAAAATCACAGGAGTAATACATTGATGATCGAGTTTAGAACTCGACATTTCTGATCTTTGTAATTGAATACATGAAAGGTTATCAGGGCTACTGCTGAACATTGGGTGATATCAGAATGATCTTCGTCAGTAGTGATATTAGAATGGAAATGAGAACAAGATGATTATGGATTTCTTGTCAGGATTATTCTTATTTTTGAAAGAGAAAAAGAATGTATGGATTTCTGTTTGACATATGATGAAATTCACAAATCATCTTGGTAAATGTTAAATCTGCCCAACGGGTTAAAGGAATCATGTATTAATGAGAGTATAAGATTTCTTGAGAAGCTAGTCCTGGTTAATTGGATTGCGATACAAACTTTTATATATCATGAGTTATTGGGAAAGCTAAATAAGACCCTAGATTTTAATTGGATTGCGATACAAACTTTTATATATCATGAGTTCTTTAGCACTAATTATGAGATAGTAAAGACCATGAGGAACTAAACCACTCTTCTGGTAAGATTTTCGAGGACGGAAATCCTTAAAGGGGGAGAAATGTAACATCCCGAATTAGGGCCTAGTCGGAACAGTGGTTAAGGGACCACAAATCCGACGTAATAAAATTTCTTTTTCTTATATTTTTATGGTCTACGATTTTACTGAATTATTTTGTGAAAATTTCGTTCGAAAATTTCGACGTTTGGGCACTCAATTTGGTCAAAAGTACTAAATTGTAAAAAGTGCAAAAGTTGAGTTCTACATGTTAGAGGTGTCTAATTGTTATGAAATTTTAAATGGGAGGTCCTTAAATAGTAATTAGACCATTTTATAACTTGTTGGACAAAAATGGCCTTGGATGGATAAAATTTCAAACAAAGGCAAAAAGGGTATTTTGGTCATTTAGGGGTAAAATGCATTAAAAGACAAATTTAAAAACCCCAAATGTGTCCCTTTCTTCTTGCTTCAGCCAAATTTACCAAGAGCAGCCATGGTTAGGGTTTGGCCAAGCTTCCAAGCTCAATAGTAAGTGATTCCGGGACCCGTTTTTAATGTTCTTTACATTTTTGAAATCCTAATAACACGTTCTAGCTATTTCTACCATTATTTTGAGCTAGGGTTTGTGTTTAAAAATTTACCCATGAATTACATGCTTCTATTTTGATGTCTAATGGTAGAAAATGAGTGTTGGGTGTTTAATAAACGACTTTTACTAAGCGGTTTTCGATGACAACGTTTGAAAGGACTGTTTTGTAAAAGTTGTGAAATTGGTCATAAATGGGTGATTTAGTGGAAATTAGGGGCTGTCATAGTTATGAAAAATGATTATAATGTCATTAAACATTAGAAAATAGGATGAATTTTAATTTTCGAGCATTGGGGCAAAAGTGCAAATTTGCAAAAGTTTAAGGGTCAAAATGCAAATTTGTAAAAATATGATTTTTGGACCCCTATGAATAATGTGACTAGTTAGTAGGCTAAATGTGATATTATAGATCAAGGAAAACAATATTCGGGCTTAGAACGAGGTTGAACAAGGTTAAGCACAAACTCGAAATAAATAGTAGTACTAGAAACCGAGGTAAGTTCATATGTCAATGATAATGCAATGATACTATTATTGTTCATACTTGAACTTAAAATGATGTGTCGACATTGTATGATGGATATTTATTTAGTTGATATGAAGATTATATATGGTAACAAAAGCCAAATTATAGTTATATGCAATATCATATTAATTTTATGGACTAATGTCTAAATAAACATGGAAATGTGTTGAATTGGATGTACATTGCATGAGCAGCTATGCATAATGATATACTTGATGGAAAGAGAAAATCTCGGTTGAATAAAAAGGGAAATTCGATGGATAAATCATGATTTATATGAGACTTGAGATCCTATATGTGTTGCAGAAAAGGATTTACCCTGGACTGGTAATCCGAAGATCTCAAGTATAAAAAGGATCTAGCCTGGACTAGTGTTCCTTAAGTGATCAAGCCTCCCGAAGAATATGTGTGCATTGTGGATTTAGCCTGGATGGGTAATCCGATTCGGGTCTAAATTTAGCCTGGACTGGTAATTCAGATCCGAACTCATTGATAGTGCTTGTCGTTATAAGGGATTTAGCCTGGACAGGTAATCCCACCGTAAGATGTGAGGTTCGCGGGAGTGTGCACACGAAATGATCACTTGTATGAATTAACGGTGAATGGGATATCCATTGAGATTCTGAAAAATTCAATGAGATTAATATGAAAAATGAAATAAAAGGTTCTTGCCATGATACATCGAGTATGTTATATGATATTGTTATGATGCATATGAGTTGTCATGTTTGGACCAGTGCAGTGCTAAATGATAGTAGAGGTAAGTACTCGAAACCCATGAGCACGTGTTTGACATGTGAAATGAAATGGACTTGTGACGATAGTGCAAATGAATGAATGATATTGATGAGAATAATTTCTATGACAAATTTGTGATGGTTATTATCTTGTTGCACTAAGACAGATTTGGTACAGTAGCATTGTTCTAACTTTGAAAATCCACTAAAAATAGTGAAAATTGATTTAGAGACTAAACTGAATATGAAATTAAATTTTGATGAGTCTATTTTCACGTAAAGGAAACGGTGTAAGCAAAAGAATTTTGTAGTATGAGATATATGAATTCTTGTGGGACAGAGTTGGAGTGATTCCAGACTCCCCTGTCTCAAATTTTTGAAAATCACTAAAAATTGTACAAAACAATTTATGAGTTAAAATTCAAATGAATGAAATCCTAAATTAGTCTACTTTCAGGACAAAGAGACGAGAACATTATCCGAGTCTCGTACTATGAGATAAAAAAAATTTATTGAAGTAAGGTCGAAACTGCAAAATAGCGAAATAGGGGAGAATTTGAATAATAAACTATACTTATTGGCTCGACCAAAAATTCTGGAAATTTTATGGTAAGAATATATATGAGTCTAGTTTCTTGAAATATTTATGGATCTTAATTTAGGGTTTCGTAGCTCGTGTTTTAAATAATTTATCGACTATGACTCGAGTAGACAACTTGACCAGAATATAAATAAAAGTGTGACTATAGTTGTTTTACTTAAGGAAACATGTTATATTAATGCTTATTATTTTCATATGGACTTACTAAGCATAAAGCTTACTCCCTTCTTTCCATTTCCTTTAGTTTTGACAGGTCAGCTTGGGTTGGAGATCATCGGAGGCAGCATCACACTATCGAGCCTTTACCCTTGGAGTATTGACATGTATATGTTATACGTTTTCAATTGAGTGGCATGTATAGGGACTTAGTTTTTCTATGATCGATGTTGTTGTGATTAGCCAAATGTATTGGCTTATAATTATTTGTTGTATGTAGCCATGAGATGTGGCTTATAATGAATTTGGCTTGGAAGCGTATTTATCCATGATATTTGTAAATGTCTTGTGATGTGGGTATGGGATTATGCTTGTTCACTATGTTTAAGAAGTATATGGCATATGTACATGGTGAATGCCTTAAGACCATTCGAGGTCGTCATGGCCATGGAATAAATGTGTGATATGGTAATAAGTTGTTAGTGCCCTGAACATGGATGTTTAATTTATAAGTTAGTAAACATAGTATAATGGTATAAGTGGTCAATAAGATGACAAGGTCACATGAATGTGTAATAATGTGGCTAGACTATTTTATCACGAGTAGGGGGAACAAATGCATAATAACAAACTATTGAGGAATGCCATAGAAACCGTGTATGTGTGTGCTTGTAAAGATGACAAAAAAAATTAGGAAATTAGCCTAAGTTTTGACTACACGGGCATGTGTCTTGGCCATGTATCTTTAACAGAATGCTAAGGATTAAGTCAAAGAGTTACACGAACTGAGGACACGGGCGTGTATGTCTACACGGCCTACCCACATGGGCGTGTGACTCTCCAAAGCTAAAAAATTGTTAAGTCGCCCCAATTTTACCTAATGCTTTCAGTTTTGTCCCGAACTGCCCTAATATATGTTATTGGCCTCGAAGGCCTGTATAAGGGACAATATGCATCTGTTGGAAAAGTTTTAAATTTTAGGCAAAATTTGGTGACTCAATTTCGTACGTTCATGAATGTTTAAGTCCGATAATGCATCGAGCCCTATCTCGGCATTGGATACGAGTGAGGGGTGTTACAAATGAGCTTGTTAAGTGATGAGTTTTTGGTAAGTTTAAGAATGATAAATTTATCCTTATGAAACTATGATGATAAATATGTGATTTATGTCAAGTTAAATTGTATGGTATTCATGCTAAATGTTGCTTAGTATTGTTTATTATTGCATGTGAACTTACTAAGCTTTATGCTTACTCTCCTTCCTTTCCATTTTCTTATAGTATCGCCAAGCTAGCTCAGGAGTCGAAGGACGTCAAAGCTCGATTCACACTATCAAATTAATCTTTTGGGTATTCATGACTTCACAATTTGAGTATGGAATGTATAGGGACTTGGTCTTTTTGTGATATGTTTCATTATTGGTTTTGCAAAATTTGTTGGCTTGTGATGGTATTCATTTTGTAAATGGCCATTTGGTATTGGCTAATATTGGTTAAGTATATATGCATATAGAGATGTCTTTCATGGATGGAGTTAATGCATGGTTTATGATGATAATTATGGAACGTTGTATGTGATAGAATAGCATGTAATTGATGTGTGGATGTCTTGGTTGTGTGTATATGCTTGGATTGGGGTTGTTTGATGTTGTGTAGGTTGGTGCAAGTAAGGGTGGCAAAAAGGCTTGGTAAACAGCCGTATTTTTTCCCACACGGGTAGACACACGGTCGTGTGTCTAGGCCGTGTGTGACACACAGGTGTGTGTCTAGGCTGTGTGTGACACACGGCTTGCCCATTGGGTGTGTGATCCGACCGTGTGTTCCCTGCATTTTTTAATTTTAGCTTCGAATTGACCACACAAGCAGAGACGCGGTCGTGTGTCTTAGTCGTGTGAAGGACTTGGGCATGTGCCCAGGGCATGTGAAGTCTGCACCTATTTTATAAAAAATTATGAAAATTAAATCGCCCACACGGCCTAGCATACGGGCGTGTGCCTTGGTTGTGTGACCCTATTTTGTTGATGATGTCATAAATAGCGAGTTACACGGGCTGAGGACACGGATGTGTCCCAAGCCACACGGGCGTGTGTGACTACACGGCCTATCCACACAGGCGTGTGACCCTCCAAAGCATGAAAATTTTCTAAGTGTTGTAAAAGTTTTGAAAGTTCTCAATTTAGTCCCGAACCACTCCCAATGTATGTTTTGGGCCTCGTAGGCTCGTTTAAGGGACGATACGAATGTTTTTGAAAAGTTTTAAAGTTGAGTGGAAATTTATGTCTCGATTATGCATGATTGCTTGTGTATAAGTCCAGTAATGTCACATACCTTATTCTGGCGTCGAATATGGGTAAGGGGTGTTACATTTAGTAGTATCAGAGCTACGGTTTAGTTGATTTTTAGACTAACATAGTGTGTGTACGAGTCTATCTTTACATGCCACATATATATTGTGATAATGTGATGACTCCTGACGATTATAAAATTATTTTTTCATATAGTAAATAGATCTCGACCGAGCCATGGTGAATGATGTAGAAAGTAATGCACCAACTCCTGCTCAAAGGGCAACGCTAGTCAAAAGTAGACCCGTAACTGTGAGTCAATAAGAAGGAGAAGGGGATAGGGAAGTCATTCTCTAAATGATGAACGCATGGTATACGAAGTTTGTTTGAACAAACTCAAATGCTTAACCACCTCCACCCCTACCAAATCATCAAGCTATTTGTAACACCCTAAATTTGGGCCTAGAAGTTTCGGGCCTTGAGCATGGGAGCGGTTGAAGGCAGCTTATAATATTTTGTTGTGCATGTAAATTTCGTTAATGAAGGCTTGTTTTAGTGGTTAAGTGTGCTGAGAAGTGTTGGAGAAGTCCTGGGTTCAAACCTGGACTCTAGCAGAAATTTTGGTTTAAGGTGAATCAAACCCTAGGTGTAGTAGGTAGGCCTTAAGAATATTGTTGGAGAAATTGTGCCACAAATAGACTTCTTGTCTAGTGGCAAAGTAGCGCCACATAAGAGGCAGGAAGGTGGCGTCACAGAGTTGGCAAGGAGGTCCAAGGTTCGAAACTCATGGCAATCAAAGAGCATTTATTTTGCTAACAGGGAGCGGCAAGAGTTGGTGTTGAACTTAAACTCTGATGATGGAGGGATCCCACGTCGAGAAGCTAATATAAGAGTGGATGCGAAGCTGGCTTTAAATAGAGAGAACCATAAGGAGAGTAAAGGTACCTTTCTTGGCTAACCCCTTTCGCTTGATGGCGTGCTCGTTTGGGTTGGGCGTCGGCTAAGAGTTCTTGGAGCGCGGATTAACTCAAATCTCCTATCAGGTGTGTATTTCTCACTACTCTAGCTGTAGGATGGCTACTTTGGGCCGCGATGGGCTGGAAGGGGCCATGTTGGCCCAATGGACCTACGGGCCCAATTGGATAAGTTGTTTGATTGTGTAGTAAATATTGGACTAGGCTAGGTGAATCTCATACCTGTGGCTACATTTGGGCTAAAAGGGCCACACGAGCATGTGGGCCCATTTGGGCCGAGAATGGGCTTTAGGCCATTCGTATTGTTATCCCTGTTTAGAATACTTTAGAATTACTGAAATACCCCTGTAGGGTAGAATTACTAAAATACCCTTGTATGGTAGAATTACTGAAATACCCTTATAGGGTAAAATTACTGAAATACCCCTGTAGGGTAGAATTACTGAAATACCCCTGTAGGGTAGAATTATCGAAATATCCCTGTAGGGTAGAATTACCGAAATACCCTTGTAGGGTAGAATTACCGAAATACCCTTATAGGGTAGAATTACCGAAATACCCTTGTAGGGTAGAATTACCGAAATACCCTTGTAGGGTAGAATTATCGAAATACCCTTGTAGGGTAGAATTACAAAATACCCTTGTAGGGTAGAATTACCAAATACCCACGTAGGATAGAATTACCAAATAACCTGTGTAGGTAGAATTACCAAAATATCCTTGCAAGGTAGAATTACTGAAATACCCTTGTAGGGTAAAAATACAGAAATACCCCTGTAGGGTAGAATTACCGAAATACCCTTGTAGGGTAGAATTACCGAAATACCCTTATAGGGTAGAATTACCGAAATACCCTTGTAGGGTAGAATTACCCAAATACCCTTGTAGGGTAGAATTATCGAAATACCCTTGTAGGGTAGAATTACCGAAATACCCTTGTAGGGTAGAATTACTGAAATACCCCTGTAGGATAGAATTACCGAAATAACCCTGTAGGGTAGAATTACCGAAATATCCTTGCAAGGTAGAATTACTGAAATACCCTTGTAGGGTAAAAATACAGAAATACCCCTGTAGGGTAGAATTACTAAAATACCCTTGTAAGGTAAAATTACTGAAATACCCTTGTAAGGTAGAATTATCAAAATACCCTTGTAGGGTAGAATTACCGAAATACCCCTGTAGGGTAGAATTACTGAAATACCCTTGTGGGGTAAAATTACCATTTTTGCCCCTAGGGTGTTAAATGATTGTTTTGCCCTTGTGGGCAAGTGACTGACTTGGACTGTGTGGATTTGATTGTGAATATATGTTGGTGATATGAATGACTTGACTGTGATTGTTTGATTCAAATATAGGCATGACATTCTGCATACATGAAGCATGAGTTGGGTTATATAATTAGAGGGAGTGCTTAAAGGGCTTTGCCCCAGTTTACCGGAAAGGGCTTTGCCCCAGTTTATCAAAAAAGGGCTTTCCCCAGTTATTAAAAGAGACTAGGCCTCCAGTTATATGATGAAGCAATTATGCTGCCAGTGGAGAGTTTGGTTGGGTGGGTTAAGTTATTCCCCACATGGAGAGCTTGGTTGGTACGGGTGGAGAGTAGCAGATGGTGGGTTGAGTAGTCTCCCCAAATGGGCTTACATACATTCATTTGTATTACATCTGATATTGAAATGGGCCTTTGGGCTATACCGTTTACAGTAAAGGCTTCGGCCCAGTGATATGATTTATGAAAAGGCTTCGACCCAGTAACTGTTAAACAAAAGGCTTCGGCCTAATATGCTGATATTAATTTGGGCTCTGAAAAGGGCTTGTTGCACACCGAGTTTTAGTAAACTCACCCCGCTTATTAACCTTTCGTAATTTCCGGACTTAGACGGATCGTAGTGCGAAGGGCTCTCGGGAAGCCACACACACTATTTATGTTATAGTTTTGATTATTACTTTTAAATGTTTTTATGTGGGTTGTAGTAAAGCCGTTGTAATTTTCTGGATTTCAAATTTGGAATTTTATTTATTGTTCTTATAATTGCTAGTATTAGAACACGATTTTCCAAAGTAACTACTGTTGTTCAAAACATCACGTATCCGTAATTGTTTTTAAATTAAGCTTCAGCAACTGCCAATATTTTTACGAAGTTGTTAAGAATGTTATTCAGCTGAGGTTTTCTAACAAGGTTTAAAAAGGGTATAAGTTTTTAATTATTAAGAAGGGTTTTTAATAGAAACATGGTTTTCGAAAAACACTTCAATGTGACACACCAGATTCGAGCCAAACTTCCAGGCCAGGTTTGAGGTGTCAAATTTAGTGGTATCAGAGCCCGATTACAACAAATCAGCTGTGGATTGGGTTTTCAAAGCTTGAATTTCAGAAAGTTATTTTCAACCACGTGGTCTGTTTGAAGTATTTCTCTTAAAAAGTGTGGCACACCGAGTCTCCGGCGCCGAATCCGTAAGTCTTCTGAATACTTTTGTCTGTTTAGAAATTGAAATACTGTGGATTCCTTAGACATTGGTCTGAATTTAAATTTGGTATTTATTTTATGTGGATGAGATGTTTGGATATAGAAATTGTATATATGTGTGATAAATATGTGTCTGCTTCAGTGAATAAGTGTTGTATGTATGAGATGTTTCAAGTTCTAGTTGAAGTGTGAGAGTGATGGTAGGATCAGAGTGCGCAACGGTAGCATAGTAGGGTAGATGTTACACGACTACTCGGTTAGATGGAAATTTTGAGGACGAAATTTCTTTAAGGGAGGTAGAGTTGTAACATCCTAAATTTGGGCCTAGAAGTTTTGGGCCTTGAGCATGGGAGCGGTTGAAAGCAGCTTATAATATTTTGTTGTGCATGTAAATTTCGTTAATGAAGGCTTGTTTTAGTGGTTAAGTGTGCTGAGAAGTGTTGGAGAAGTCCTGGGTTCAAACCTAGACTTTAGCAGAAATTTTGGTTTAAGGTAAATCAAACCCTAGGTGTAGTAGGTAGGCCTTAAGAATATTGTTGGAGAAATTGTGCCACAAAAACCCTTGTTGTCTAGTGGCAAAGTTGCACCACATAAGAGGCAGGAAGGTGGCGTCGCAAAGTTGGCAAGGAGGTTCAGGGTTCGAAACTCATGGCAATCAAAGAGCATTTATTTTGCTAATAGGGGGCGGCAAGAGTTGGTGTTGAATTTAAACTCTGATGATGGAAGGATCCCACATCGGGAAGCTAACATAAGAGTGGATGCGAAGCTGGCTTTAAATAGAGAGAACCATGAGGAGAGTAAAGGTACCTTTCTTGGCTGATCCCTTTTGCTTTATGGTGTGCACGTTTGGGTTGGGCGTCGACTAAGAGTTCTCGGAGCGCAGATTAACTCCAATCTCCTATCAGGTGTGTATTTCTCACTACTCTAACTGTAGGATCGCTACTTCGGGCCGCGATGGGCCGGAAGGGGCCATGTTGGTCCAATGGGCCTACGGGCCCAATTGGATAAGTTGTTTGATTGTGTACTAAATATTGGACTAGGCTAGGTGATTCATATATCTGTGGCTAGATTTGGGCGAAAACGGCCACACGAGCATGTGCGCCCGTTTCAGCCCAGAATGGGCTTTAGGCCATTCGTATTGTTATCCCTGTTTAGAATACTTTAGAATTACTAAAACACCCCTGTAGGGTAGAATTACTAAAATACCCATGTAGGGTAGGATTACTGAAATACCCCTGTAGGGTAAAATTACCGAAATATCCCTGTAGGGTAGAATTATCGAAATACATACCCTTGTAGGGTAGAATTACCGAAATACCCCTGTAGGATAGAATTACCGAAATACCCCTGTAGGGTAGAATTACCGAAATACCCCTGTAGGGTAGAATTACCGAAATACCCTTGTAGGGTAGAACTACCGAAATACCCTTGTAGGGTAGAATTATCGAAATACCCTTGTAGGGTAGAATTACCGAAATACCCTTGTAGGGTAGAATTACCGAAATACCCCTGTAGGATAGAATTACCGAAATAACCCTGTAGGGTAGAATTACCGAAATATCCTTGCAAGGTAGAATTACTGAAACACCCCTGTAAGGTAAAATTATTTAAATACCCTTGTAAGGTAGAATTACCGAAATACCCTTGTAGGGTAGAAATACCGAAATACCCCTGTAGGGTAGAATTACTGAAATACCCTTGTGGGGTAAAATTACCATTTTTCCCCTAGGGTGTTAAATGATTGTTTTGCCCTTGTGGGCAAGTGACTGACTTGGACTATGTGGATTTGATTGTGAATATATGTTGGTGATATGAATGACTTGACTGTGATTGTTTGATTCAAATATAGGCATGACATTCTGCATACATGAAGCATGGGTTGGGTTATATAAATGGAGGAAGTGCCTAAAGGGCTTTGCCCCAGTTTACCGGAAAGGGTTTTGCCCCAGTTTATCAAAAAAGGGCTTTGCCCCAGTTATTAAAAGAGACTAGGCCACCAGTTATATGATAAAGCAGTTATGCTACCAGTGGAGAGTTTGGTTGGGTGGGTTGAGTTATTCCCCACATGGAGAGCTTGGTTGGTACGGGTGGAGAGTAGCGGATGGTGGGTTGAGTAGTCTCCCCAAATGGGCTTGCATACATTCATTTGTATTACATGTGATATTAAAATGGGCCTTTGGGCTATACCGTTTACAGTAAAGGCTTCAGCCCAGTGATATGATTTATGAAAAGGCTTCGGCCCAGTAACTGTTAAACAAAAGGCTTCGGCCCAATATGTTGATATTAATTTGGGCTCTGAAAAGGGCTTGTTGCACACTAAGTTTTAGTAAACTCACCCCATTTATTAACCTTTCAGGTAATTTCCAGCCTTAGACGGATCGGAGCTGCGAGGGGCTCGAAGGAAGCCACACACCCTATTTATGTTATAGATTTGATTATTACTTTTAAATGTTTTTATGTGGGTTGTAGTAAAGCCGTTGTAATTTTCTGGATTTCAAATTTGGAATTTTATTTATTGTTCTTATAATTGCTAGTATTAGAACACGGTTTTCCAAAGCAACTACTGTTGTTCAAAACATCACGTATCCGCAATTGTTTTTAAATTAAGCTTCCGCAACTGCAAAGATTTTTATAAAGTTGTTAAGAATGTTATTCAGCTGAGGCTTTCTAACAAGGTTTAAAAAGGGTATAAGTTTTTAATTATTAAGAAGGGTTTTTAATGGAAACATGGTTTTCGAAAAACACTTCAATGTGACACGCCAGATTCGAGCCAAACTTCCAGGCCGGGTTTGGAGTATTACATTTAGTGGTATCAGAGCCCGGTTGCAACAACTCAGCTGTGGATTGGGTATTCAAAGCTTGAATTTTAGAAAATTATTTTCAACCACGTGGTCTGTTTGAAGTATTTCTCTTAAAAAGTGTGGCACACCGAGTCTCCGACGCCAAAATCGTAAGTCTTCTGAATACTTTTGTCTGTTTAGAAATTGAAATACTGTGGATTCCTTAGACATTGGTCTAAATTTAAATTTGGTATTTATTTTATGTGGATGTGATGTTTGGATATAGAAATTGTATATATTGTGATAAATATGTGGCTGCTTCAGTGAATAAGTGTTGTATGTATGAGATGTTTCAAGTTCTAGTTGAAGTGGGATAGTGATGGTAGGATCAGAGTGCGCAGCGGTAGCATAGTAGGGTAGATGTTACACGACTACTCGGTTAGATGGAAATTTCGGGGACGAAATTTCTTTAAGGGAGGTAGAGTTGTAACACCCTGAACTTGGGCCTAGAAGTTTTGGGCCTTAAGCATGGGAGCGGTTGAAGACAGCTTATAATATTTTGTTGTGCATGTAAATTTCGTTAATGAAGGCTTGTTTTAGTGGTTAAGTGTGCTGAGAAGTGTTGGAGAAGTCCTGGGTTCAAACCTAGACTCTAGCAGAAATTTTGGTTTAAGGTGAATCAAACCATTGGTGTAGTAGGTAGGCCTTAAGAATATTGTTGGAGAAATTGTGCCACAAAAAGCCTTGTTGTCTAGTGGCAAAGTTGCGCCACATAAGAGGCAGGAAGGTGGCGTCACAAAGTTGGCAAGGAGGTCTAGGGTTCGAAACTCATAGCAATCAAAGAGCATTTATTTTGCTAACAGGGGGCGGCAAGAGTTGGTGTTGAATTTAAACTCTGATGACGGAGGGAGCCCATATCAGGAAGCTAACATAAGAGTGGATGCAAAGCTGGCTTTAAATAGAGAGAACCATGAGGAGAGTAAAGGTACCTTTCTCGGCTGATCCATTTCACTTTATGGCGTGCTCGTTTGGGTTGGGCGTCGGATAAGAGTTCTCGGAGCGCGGATTAACTCCAGTCTCCTATCAGGTGTGTATTTCTCACTACTCTAGCTGTAGGATGGCTATTTCGACCCGCGATGGGCCGGAAGGGGCCATGTTGGCCCAATGGGCCTACGGGCCCAATTGGATAAGTTGTTTGATTGTGTAGTAAATATTGGACTACGCTAGGTGAATCTCATATCTGTGGCTAGATTTGGGCTAAAAGGGCCACACGAGCATGTCGGCCCATTTGGGCCGAGAATGGGCTTTAGGCCATTCGTATTGTTATCACTGTTTAGAATACTTTAGAATTACTGAAATACCTCTGTAGGGTAGAATTACTAAAATACCCTTGTAGGGTAGAATTACTGAAATACCCCTGTAGGGTAGAATTATTGAAATACCCCTGTAGGGTAGAATTACTGAAATACCCCTGTAGGGTATAATTATCGAAATATCCCTGTAGGGTAGAATTACCGAAATACCCTTGTAGGGTAGAATTACCGAAATACCTTTGTAGGGTAGAATTACCGAAATACCCCTGTAGGATAGAATTATCGAAGTACCCCTGTAGGGTAGAATTATCAAAATACCTCTGTAGGATAGAATTACCGAAATACCCTTGTAGGGTAGAATTATCGAAATAGCCTTGTAGGGTACAATTATCGAAATACCCTTGAAGGGTAGAATTACCGAAATACCCTTATAGGGTAAAATTACTGAAATACCCTTGTAAGGTAGAATTATTGAAATATCTTTGTAGGGTAGAAATATCGAAATACCCCTGTAGCGTAGAGTTACTGAAATACCCCTGTAAGGTAAAATTACTGAAATACCCTTGTAAGGTTGAATTATAAATACCCTTGTAGGGTAAAAATACCGAAATACCCCTGTAGGGTAGAATTACTGAAATATCCTTGTTGGGTAAAATTACCATTTTGCCCCTAGGGTGTTAAATGATTGTTTTGCCCTTGTGGGCAAGTGACTGACTTGGACTGTGTGGATTTGATTGTGAATATATGTTGGTGATATGAATGACTTGACTGTGATTGTTTGATTCAAATATAGGCATGACATTCTGCATACATGAAACATAGGTTGGGTTATATAAATGGAGGAAGTGCTTAAAGGGCTTTGCCCTAGTTTACCTGAAAGGGCTTTGCCCCAGTTTATCAAAAAAGGGCTTTGCCCCAGTTATTAAAAGAGACTAGGCCTCCAGTTATATGATAAAGCAGTTATGCTGCCAGTGGAGAGTTTGGTTGGGTGGGTTAAGTTATTCCCCACATGGAGGGCTTGGTTGGTACGGGTGGAGAGTAGCGGATGGTGGGTTGAGTAGTCTCCCCAAATGGGCTTGCATACATTCATTTGTATTACATGTGATATTGAAATGGGCCTTTGGGCTGTACCGTTTACAGTAAAGGCTTCGGCCTAGTGATATGATTTATGAAAAGGCTTTGGCCTAGTAATTGTTAAACAAAAGGCTTCGGACCAGTATGTTGATATTAATTTGGGCTCTGAAAAGGGCTTGTTGCACACTGAGTTTTAGTAAACTCACCCCGTTTATTAACCTTTCAGGTAATTTCCAGCCTTAGACGGATCGGAGCTGCGAGGGGCTCGAAGGAAGCCACACACACTAATGTTATAGTTTTGATTATTACTTTTAAATGTTTTTATGTGGGTTGTAGTAAAGCCGTTGTAATTTTCTGTATTTCAAATTGTGAATTTTATTTATTGTTCTTATAATTGCCAGTATTAGAACACGGTTTTCCAAACCAACTACTGTTGTTCAAAACATCACGTATCCACAATTTTTTTTAAATTAAGCTTCCGCAACTGCCAAGATTTTTACAAAGTTGTGAAGAATGTTATTCAGTTGAGGTTTTCTAACAAGGTTTAAAAAGGGTATAAGTTTTTAATTATTTGGAAGGGTTTTTAATTGAAACATGGTTTTCGAAAAATACTTCAATGTGACACACTAGATTCGAGCCAAACTTCCAGGCCGGGTTTGGGGTGTTACATTTAGTGGTATCAGAGCCCGATTGCAACAACTCAGCTGTGGATTGGGTTTTCAAAGCTTGAATTTCAAAAAGAAATTTTCAACCACGTGGTCTGTTTGAAGTATTTCTCTTAAAAAGTTTGGCACACCGTGTCTCCGATATTTGAATCAAGTAAGTCTTCGAATACTTTTGTCTGCATTTTAGAAATTGAAATCTCGTGGATTCCTTAGACATTGGTCTGAATTTAAATTTGGTATTTATTTTATGTGGATGTGATGTTTGGATATAGAAATTGTATATATGTGTGATAAATATGTGTCTGCTTCAGTGAATAAGTGTTGTATGTATGAGATGTTTCAAGTTCTAGTTGAAGTGTGATAGTGATAGTAGGATTAGAGTGCGCAGCGGTAGCATAGTAGGGTAGACGTTAAACGACTACTCGATTAGATGGAAATTTCGAGGATGAAATTTCTTTAAGGGAGGTAGAGTTGTAACACCCTGAATTTGGGCCTAGAAGTTTTGGGCCTTGAGCATGGGAGCGGTTGAAGGCAGCTTATAATATTTTGTTGTGCATGTAAATTTCGTTAATGAAGGCTTGTTTTAGTGGTTAAGTGTGTTGAGAAGTGGTGGAGAAGTCTTGGGTTCAAACCTGGACTCTAGCAGAAATTTTGGTTTAAGGTGAATCAAACCCTGGGTGTAGTAGGTAGGCCTTAAGAATATTGTTGGAGAAATTGTGCCACAAAAAGCCTTGTTGTCCAGTGGTAAAGTTGCGCCACATAAGAGGTAGGAACGTGGCGTCGCAAAGTTGGCAAGGAGGTCCAGGGTTCGAAACTCATGGCAATCAAAGAGCATTTATTTTGCTAACAGGGGGTGGCAAGAGTTGGTGTTGAATTTAAACTTTGATGATGGAGGGATTCCACATCGGGAAGCTAACATAAGAGTGGATGCGAAGCTTGCTTTAAATAGAGAGAACCGTGAGGAAAGTAAAGGTACCATTCTTGGCTGATCCCTTTCGCTTTATAGAGTGCTCGTTTGGGTTGGGCGTCGGCTAAGAGTTCTCGGAGCGCGGATTAACTCCAGTCTCCTGTCAGGTGTGTATTCTCACTACTCTAGCTGTAGGATGGCTACTTCGGGCCGCGATGGGCCGGAAGGGGCCATGTTGGCCCAATGGGCCTACGGGCCCAATTGGATAAGTTGTTTGATTGTGTAGTAAATATTGGACTAGGCTGGGTGAATCTCATATCTGTGGCTAGATTTGGGCTAAAAGGGCCACACGAGCGTGTAGGCCCATTTGGGCCGAGAATGGGCTTTAGGCCATTCGTATTGTTATCCCTGTTTAGAATACTTTAGAATTACTGAAATACACCTGTAGGGTGGAATTACTGAAATGCCCCTGTAGGGTAGAATTACTGAAATACCCCGTAGGGTAGAATTGCTGAAATACCCCTGTAGGGTAGAATTATCGAAATACCCTTGTAGGGTAAAATTATCGAAATACCCCTGTAGGGTAGAATTACCGAAATACCCCTGTAGGATAGAATTATCGAAATACCCCTGTAGGGTAGAATTACCGAAATACCCCTGTAGGGTAAAATTATCGAAATACCCCTGTAGGGTAGAATTACCGAAATACCCCTGTAGGGTAGAATTACTGAAATACCCTTGTAGGGTAGAATTATCGAAATACCCTTGTAGGGTAGAATTACCGAAATACCCTTGTAGGGTAGAATTATCGAAATACCCTTGTAAGGTAGAATTACCGAAATACCGTTTTAGGGTAGAAATACCGAAATACCCCTGTAGGGTAAAGTTACAGAAATACCCCTATAAGCAAGAATTACTGAAATACCCTTGTAAGGTGGAATTATCGAAATACTCTTGTAGGGTAGAAATACCGAAATACCCCTGTAGGGTAGAATTACTGAAATACCCTTTGGGGTAAAATTACCATTTTGCCCCTAGGGTGTTAAATGACTGTTTTGCCTTTGTGGGCAAGTGACTGACTTGGACTGTGTGGATTTGATTGTGAATATATGTTGGTGATATGAATGACTTGACTGTGATTGTTTGATTCAAATATAGGCATGACATTCTACATACATGAAGCACGGGTTGGGTTATATAAATGGAGGAAGTGCTTAAAGGGCTTTGCCTAGTTTACCGGAAAGGGCTTTGCCCCAGTTTATCAAAAAAGGGCTTTGCCCCGATTATTAAAAGAGACTAGGCCTCCAGTTATATGATAAAGCAGTTATGCTGCCAGTGGAGAGTTTGGTTTGGTGGGTTGAGTTATTCCCCATATGGAGAGCTTGGTTGGTACGGGTGGAGAGTAGCGGATGGTGGGTTGAGTAGTCTCCCCAAATGGGCTTGCATACATTCATTTGTATTACATGTGATATTGAAATGGGCCTTTGGGATATACCGTTTACAGTAAAGGCTTTGGCCCAGTAACCGTTAAACAAAAGGCTTCGGCCCAGTACGCTGATATTAATTTGGGCTCTGAAAGGGGCTTGCTGCACACTGAGTTTTAGTAAACTCACCCCGTTTATTAACCTTTCAGGTAATTTCCAGCCTTAGACGGATCGGAGGTGCGAGGGGCTCGAAGGAAGCCACACACACTATTTATGTTATAGTTTTGATTATTACTTTTAAATGTTTTTATGTGGGTTGTAGCAAAGCCGTTGTAATTTTATGGATTTCAAATTTGGAATTTTATTTATTGTTCTTATAATTGCCAGTATTAGAACACGGTTTTCCAAAGCAACTATTGTTGTTCAAAACATCACGTATCCGCAATTGTTTTTAAATTAAGCTTCCACAACTGCCAAGATTTTTACAAAGTTGTGAAGAATTTTATTCAGCTGAGGTTTTCTAACAAGGTTTAAAAAGGGTATAAGTTTTTAATTATTAAGAAGGGTTTTAATGGAAACATGGTTTTCGAAAAACACTTCAATGTGACACGCCAGATTCGAGCCAAACTTCCAGGCCGAGTTTGGGATGTTACATTTAGTGGTATTAGAGCCTGGTTGCAACAACTGAGCTGTGCATTGGGTTTTCAAAGCTTGAATTTCAGAAAATTATATTCAACCACGTGGTCTATTTGAAGTATTTCTCTTAAAATGTATGGCACACCGAGTCTCCGGCGCCGAATCCGTAAGTCTTCTGAATACTTTTGTCTGTTTAGAAATTAAAATACTGTGGATTCCTTAGACATTGGTGTGAATTTAAATTTGGTATTTATTTTATGTGGATGTGATGTTTGGATATAGAAATTGTATATATGTGTGATAAATATGTGTCTGCTTCAGTGAATAAGTGTTGTATGTATGAGATGTTTCAAGTTTTAGTTGAAGTGTGATAGTGATGGTAGGATCAGAGTGTGCAACGGTAGCATTGTGGGGTAGATGTTACACGACTACTCGATTAGATGGAAATTTCGGGGACGAAATTTCTTTAAGGAAGGTAGAGTTGTAACACCCTGAATTTGGGCCTAGAAGTTTTGGGCCTTGAGCATGGGAGCGGTTGAAGGCAGCTTATAATATTTTGTTGTGTATGTAAATTTCGTTAATGAAGGCTTGTTTTAGTGGTTAAGTGTGCTGAGAAGTGTTGGAGAAGTCCTGGGTTCAAACCTGGACTCTAGCAGAAATTTTGGTTTAAGGTGAATCAAACCCTGGGTGTAGTAGGTAGGCCTTGGGAATATTGTTGGAGAAATTAATCCGCAAAAAGCCTTGTTGTCTAGTGGCAAAGTTGCGCCACATAAGAGGTAGGAAGGTGGCGTCACAAAGTTGGCAAGGGGGTCTAGAGTTTGAAACTCATGGCACTCAAAGAGCATTTATTTTGCTAACAGGGGGCGGCAAGAGTTGGTGTTGAATTTAAACTCTGATGATGGAGGGATCCCACATCGGGAAGCTAACATAAGAGTGGATGCGAAGCTGGCTTTAAATAGAGAGAACCATGAGGAGAGTAAAGGTACCTTTATTGGCTGATCCCTTTCGCTTTATGGCGTGCTCGTTTGGGTTGGGCGTCGGCTAAGAGTTCTCGGAGTGCGGATTAACTCCAGTCTCCTATCAGGTGTGTATTTCTCACTACTCTAGCTGTAGGATGGCTACTTCAGGCTGCGATGGGCCAGAAGGGGCCATGTTGGCCCAATGGGCCTACGGGCCCAATTGGATAAGTTGTTTGATTGTGTAGTAAATATTAGACTAGGCTGGGTGAATCTCATATCTGTGGCTAGATTTGGGCTAAAAGGGCCACATGAGCGTGTGGGCCCATTTGGGCCGAGAATGGGCTTTAGGGCAATCGTATTGTTATCCCTGTTTAGAATACTTTAGAATTATTGAAATACCCCTGTAGGGTAGAATTACTGAAATACCCTTGTAGGGTAGAATTACTGAAATACCCCTATAGGGTAGAATTACTGAAATACCCCTGTAGGGTAGAATTACTAAAATACCCCTGTAGGGTAGAATTACTGAAAAACCCCTGTAGTGTAGAATTACCGAAAAACCCCTGTAGGGTAGAATTACCGAAATACCCTTGTAGGGTACAATTATCGAAATACCCTTGTGGGGTAAAATTACCGAAATACCCTTGTAGGGTAGAATTACCGAAATACCCCTGTAGGGTAGAATTATCGAAATACCCCTGTAGGGTAGAATTACCGAAATACCCCTGTAGGGTAGAATTACCGAAATACCCCTGTAGGGTGGAATTATCGAAATACCCTTGTAGGGTAGAATTATTAAAATACCCTTGTAGGGTAGAATTATCGAAATACCCTTGTAAGGTAAAATTATCTAAATACCCTTGTAGGGTAGAAATACCGAAATACCCCTGTAGGGTATTATTACTGAAATACCCCTGTAAGGTAGAATTACTGAAATACCCTTGTAAGGTTGAATTATCGAAATACCCTTGTAGGGTAGAAATATCGAGATACCCCTGTAGGGTAGAATTACTAAAATACCCTTGTGGGATAAAATTACCATTTTACCCCTAGGGTGTTAAATGACTGTTTTGCCCTTGTGGGCAAGTGACTGACTTGGACTGTGTGGATTTGATTGTGAATATTTGTTGGTGATATGAATGACTTGACTGTGATTTTTTGATTCAAATATAGGCATGACATTTTGCATACATGAAGCATGGGTTCGGTTATATAAATGGAGGAAGTGCTTAAAGGGCTTTGCCCCAGTTTACCGGAAAGGGCTTTGCCCCAGTTTATTAAAAAAGGGCTTTGTCCCAATTATTAAAAGAGACAAGGCCTCCAGTTATATGATAAAGCAGTTATGCTGCCAGTGGAGAGTTTGGTTGGGTGGGTTGAGTTATTCCCCACATGGAGAGCTTGGTTGGTACGGGTGGAGAGTAGCAGATGGTGGGTTGAGTAGTCTCCCCAAATGGGCTTGTATACATTCATTTGTATTACATGTGATATTGAAATGGGCCTTTGGGCCATACCGTTTACAGTAAAGGCTTCGGCCCAGTGATATGATTTATGAAAAGGCTTCACCCGATGAATCATTAAACAAAAGGCTTGACCCGAAGATGCGATATTAATTTGGGCTCTGAAAGGGGCTTGTTGCACACTGAGTTTTAGTAAACTCACCCCGTTTATTAACCTTTCAGGTAATTTCCAGCCTTAGACGGATCAGAGCTGGGAGGGGCTCGAAGGAAGCCACACACACTATTTATGTTACAGTTTTGATTATTACTTTTAAATGTTTTTATGTGGGTTGTAGTAAAGCCATTGTAATTTTCTGGATTTCAAATTTGGAATTTTATTTATTGTTCTTATAATTGCTAATATTAGAACACGGTTTCCCAAAGCAACTACTGTTGTTCAAAACATCATGTATCCGCAATTGTTTTTAAATTAAGCTTCCGCAACTGCCAAGATTTTTACAAAGTTGTTAAGAATGTTATTCAGCTGAGGTTTTCTAACAAGGTTTAAAAAGGGTATAAGTTTTTAATTATTAAGAAGGGTTTTTAATGGAAACATGGTTTTCGAAAAATACTTCAATGTGACACGCCAGATTCGAGCCAAATTTCCAGGCTTGGTTTGGGGTGTTACACTATCTCTGTAGCCCCCCCAAGTTATGGAAATGGTAAGAATGAACAAGCCTTCGGTTGATAGAATTCGTAAATAGGGAGCCGAAGAATTTCGAGCTAATATAGATGATGATCCCAAAAAGGCAGAGTTCTAGCTCAAGAACACCATCAGGGTATTTGATGAGTTGTCTTGTACACCTAAGGAATGTATGAAATGTGTTGTGTCACTCCTAAGAGACTCGACTTATCAGTGGTGGAACACCCTTGTGTCGGTTGTACCAAGGGAAAGAGTTAATTGGGAATTCTTCCAAGAAGAGTTCCGTAAGAAGTACATTAGCCAAAGGTTTGTCAATCAGAAAAGAAAAGAATTTCTTAAGTTAAAACAGGGCCGAATGGCAGTAATGGAGTGCAAGCGTGAGTTTGTAAGACTTAGCAAGTACGCTTAGGAATGTGTATCGACTAAGGCCATCATGTGTAAGAGATTTGAAGACGGATTGAATGAAGATATCCGATTGTTGGTTGGTATTCTTGAACTAAAAGAACTTTTGGTACTTGTAGAGAGAGCTTGCAAGGCCGAGGAATTGGCTAAAGAGAAAAGAAATATCGAGATCGAAGCTAGGGACTTAAAGAAAAGACTTATGAGTAAGTTGTTTCAATCTTCATCAAAGAAGTCGAGGGATTTCTATTCTCGTTCTAATGCTTTTGTTGGACTCTCAAACAGAAATCGGAATAAATCATATTTGGGTTCGAAAGCTCAAACCACTTCGATTGCTAGTGTTGGCAATGCTCGACCAAATAGATTTGAATGTCCACATTGTGGTAGATGTCACCCTAGTGAGTACTGGATGAATAACTGGGCATGTTTCAAGTGTGGTTCACACGATCACTTTTTCAAAGATTGCCCTGATATGGTTGAGAAAGAAAAATTCTAGAGTGTGAAATTGGTAATATTACTGCTAGAGGAAGGATACAGAGAAACCCGGGAAATGAAGCAAGTAGCAAGAGTGCACCTAGAGATTTGGCTGTGAGATTCGAGGGTAGAGCACTTGGGAGGACTTATGTCATTCACGCTCGCAAAGAGGCTTCATCTCCTGATGTGATTACGGGTACTTTTTCTCTTTATGACACTCATGTTATTGCTTTGATTGATCTGATCAACACATTCCTATGTTTGAATGAAATTTGTATCTAGTATGAATATTCCTGTTGAGTCTACGGAATTTGTGATAAAAGTGTCAAACCCCTTAGGCAAGTATGTATCAGTAGATAAAGTTTGCAAGAATTGTCCTTTGATGATTCGAGGTCACTATTTTCTGGCTAATCTTATGCTTTTGCCATTTGATGAATTTGACATGATTCTTGGTATGAATTGGTTAACCACTCATAATATGATAGTTGATTGTGGAAGAAAATTTATTAAGTTGAAATGTGAAAGTGGCGATATTCTTCGGGTTGAATCTGATGAATCGGATAGATTACCAGTTGTGATCTCTTTTATGACAACTCAGAGGTATATGAGAAAAGGGTGCAAATCTTATCTTGCCTTTGTGCTGAATTCCAAAGTGTCTGAGTTAAATATTGAGTCAGTACTGGTAGTATGTGAGTATTCGGATGTGTTTCTAGAAGAGTTGCCCGTATTACCTCTATTTAGAAAAGTTGAATTTGGTATTGAGTTAGTCCCTAGAACTGCACCTATTTCGATTGCTCCGTATAGAATGGCACCGACCGAATTGAAAGAGTTGAAAGCTCAGTTGCAAGAGTTGACGGATAAAGGTTTTACGAGACCTAGTTTTTCTCTGTGGGGTGCACCAATATTATTTGTGAAAAAGAAAGACGGCTCTATGAGACTTTTCATTGATTACCGATAACTCAATAAGGTGACCATAAAGAATAAGTATCCTTTGTGAAGAATAGATGATTTGTTTGACCAATTAAAAGGGGCCACATGGTTTTCAAAAATAACCTTGAGGTCTAGTTACTATCAATTGAGAGTCAAAGACTCGAATGTGCCAAAAACTGCATTTTAGACGAGGTATGGTCACTATGAATTTTTGGTTATGCCATTTGGTTTAACGAATGCTCCCGTTATGTTTATGGACTTAATGAATCAGATTTTTAGACCATACTTAGATAAGTTTGTGGTCGTGTTTATCGATGATATTTTGATTTATTCTCGAAATGAGTCCGAGCATGCTGAGCATTTGAGAACTATTTTACAAACTTTGAGAGATAAATGGTTTTATGCTAAGTTTAGTAAAAGTGAGTTTTTGCTTTGAGAAGTCAGATTTTTAGGGCACATTGTTTCGGGTGATGTTACTTGAGTTGACCCAAGTAAGATTTCAGCAATTGTTGATTGGAAACCGCTGAGGAATGCATCTGAGGTTAAAAGCTTTCTAGGCTTAGCCGGTTATTACAGACGATTTTTTAAAGGATTTTCCATGATTTCTACTCCAATGACAAAGTTGCTACAGAAGGATGTCAAGTTCGAATGGTCAAAAAGGTGTCAACAGAGTTTTGAGAAGTTGAAGGTATTGTTGACTGAGGCACCAATTTTAGTACAACCTAAACTGGGAAAAGAATTTGTGATCTATAGTGATGCATCCATGAATGGACTGGGTTGTGTACTTATGCAAGAAGGCAAAGTGATAGCTTATGCCTCGAGGCAATTGAAACTGCATGAGAAAAATTATACGACACGTGATTTGGAACTAGCCACCATTGTGTTTGCATTGAAGATTTGGAGACATCATTTGTATGGTAAAAAATGTCATGTTTATATTGATCATAAAAGTTTAAAGTACTTAATGACTCAAAAGGATTTCAATTTACGGCAAAGGAGATGGTTGGAATTGTTAAAAGATTACGAGTTAGTGATTCACTACCATCTTGGAAAGGAGAATGTGGTCGCTGATGCTTTAAGTAGAAAGTCATTGTTTGCTTTAAGGGATATGAACACCCAGTTGACTCTAACCGGTAATGGTTCGATTCTAGCTGAGTTGAGAGCTAGACTGGCATTTCTTCAGCAGATTTGTGAAGCTCAGAAATGTGACAGTGGTTTACAAGCTAAAAGAGTCCAGTGTGAATCGGGTATTGAATCAGTTTTTTAGATTGGTTCCGATAAGTGTTTGATGTTCCGAGATAGGATTTGTGTTCCTAAAGATACTGAGTTGATTCAAAAGATTTTGCATGAGGCACATAGTGGTTATTTGTTAGTTCATCTAGGCAATACAAAGATGTATAATGACTTGAAGAAAATGTATTGGTGGTCGGGAATGAAAAGAGACATTTCAAAGTTTGTATCGAGATGCTTGGTTTGTTAACAAGTAAAGGCCGAACACTATGTACATTCGGGTTTACTTTAGCGTCTGATGGTTCCCTAGTGGAAATGGGATAGGATCACTATGGACTTTGTGACAGGTTTGCCCTTGACACCAAAAAATAAAGATGCCATTTGGGTTACGGTTGATAGGCTAACGAAGTCGACTCATTTTATTCCGATACATACTGATTACTCACTTTGATGAGTTAGCTATTATGTACATTGGTGAAATTGTTAGATTGCATGGAGTGCCTATCTTGATTATATCAGATAGAGATTCAAGGTTCACTTCGCGGTTTCAAAAAAAGTTGTAAGAAGCTTTGAGTACAAAGTTAAACTTTAGTACCGCTTTTAATCCACAAACCGATGGTCAATCTGAGCAAGTAATTCAAATTTTTGAGGATATGTTTCAGTGTTGTGTTCTTGAATTTGAGGGTAGTCGGGAAAAATATCTACCTTTGGTAGAATTTGCCTACAACAACAATTTTCAATCGAGTTTGAAAATGGCACCTTATGAGGCATTGTATGGTCGTAAGTGTCAGACACCGTTGTATTAGACTAAACTCAGAAAGAATCAGATTCACAGGGTTGATTTAGTCAGAGAAACCGAAGAAAAAGTGAAGACAATTTGTGATTGTTTGAAAACAGCTTCGGATAGATAGAAATCCTACGCAGATTTGAAACAGAAAGAGATTGAATTTCAAGTCGGTGATAAGGTATTCTTGAAAGTGTCTCCGTGGAAGAAAGTCCTCAAAATTGGCCAGAAGGGTAAGTTGAGTCCGTGTTTTATTGGACCATATGAGATTACCAAAAGGATAGGGCCGGTGGTGTAACACCTCTTACCCGTGTTTGACGCCAGAATAGGGTACGAAGCATTACCGGACCTAAACACAAGCATTCATACAAGATCGAGACCTGAATTTCTCTCTAAATTAAAAAAAATTCATTTATACTCGTATCGTTCCTATTATGGGCCTACGAGGCCCAAAACAGACATTGGTGATGGTTCGGGACTAAACGAGAACTTTTGGAACTTTTACCACACTTAGAAAATTTTGATGTTTTGGAGAGTCAAATGCCCATGTGGGTAAGCTGTGTGATCACACACGCCTGTGTGTCTTGGGACACGCCCGTGTCCTCAGCTCATGTAACTCTTTGTTTATGACGTCATTAGCAAAATGAGGTCACACGGCCACAACACACACCCGTGTGCTTAGGTCGTGTGGCGAATTAAATTCTCGATATTAAGTGCAGACTTTACATGGCCAGGGTACACGCCCATGTCCTAAGGTCGTACCCTCCACACCAGTTTCATGACCAATCATCTTTGCTATCCTACTTCCAAGTTACACATTTGTACCACATTTATTGCCATACACATACTTGCCATCCATCACACTCATTATCATGAACAACCACAACAAGCATAAACACATTTGCATGCATGCATAATTTAATTGGGGTTACAACCAAAATAATCAATATGTGCCACATCTCATGGCCATATACAAAATGAATCACAATACCATCATAAGCCAACACATTTGGCCAAATCAATATGACATATAACAAAAAGACCAAGTCCTTATACTTGCCATACTCAAATTACTTAAATTCACTATACCTAAAAGATTAAGTTGATAGTATGAATTGAGCTCCGACGTCTTTCTATCCTCGAGCTAGCTTGGCGACACTATAAGGAAATGGAAAAGAAAGGGAGTAAGCATAAAGCTTAGTAAGCTTGCATGTAAATAATAAGCAATAAAATATGCATTCTCATACACATACAAAGCATAACTTAATCCATCTCATTCTCAATAATCATTGTAGTCATATCCAATTTCATTCAACTACATAATGTCCAATAGAACTCAAGATCATAATTCCTTCATTCTCATCTTACCCAAGTTTTACCATTTCGTAATCTCAATAACTACGAGCTTGGTATACATACTTGTACCCTTTCAACATGATCATACCTTATTATTTCTTTGACCAATCCTTAGATTGCCCATTGAACCACTTGGAATACTATGGGTACTTGGAATTTTCATACACACAATAAGATGCCAATGCCATGTCCCAGACGTGATCTTAAATGGGATCTCACATCGACGCCATATCCCAAATTTGGTCTTATATGAAATCTCATTTCGATGCCATGTCCCAGACGTGGTCTTACACGAAATCTCATATCAATGCCATAGCCCAAATATGGTCTTACATGATAACAAATATCGATGCCAATGCCATATCCCAGATATGGTCTTATATAGGATCTCACCAACCCAAATGTCATAATATTTGTACCCTAAGTATTCCTAAAGCTTAACCGACTTTCATCACCTCAAATCCTTGTTGGACAACATCAATAACATTCACAAATACAAATATACAATTCATGCAGCATTAAATGTTAAATACATAATAAAATGTTGTATTAATTACACACAAAACTTACCTCAATACAAAATATGGACAATTAATTCGATTTAGTCCAAGATCTTGCTCTTTCCCTAGTCTAGGCCCGAACTCCGTTTTTCTTGATCTATAATAGAAAATTTCACTTATTTAATTATCACGTTATTTAAGTCATTCCATAAATCATACTTTGGAAAAAATTATAATTTTGCCCCTAAACTTTCACATATTTACACTTTTGCCCCTAAGCTCGTAAAATGAAATGTGCCAAATTTCTTTGTTACCCAAGCCTAGCCAATTCATATTCCCTCTTATAACAACCCACGTTTTTCATCAAATCACATTTTTAACACCCATTTTTACATGTTTTACAAGTCCTTTTAGATGTTTTCATGAAAAATCACTTAGAAGAAGATGTTCATCTAACACCAAACTTCCATATTCCTCCATTAATCATCAAAATACATGTATGACACACATGGGTAAATTTTTGAACATAAACCCTAGTTCAAATAAAGGGTAGAAATGGCTAAATCATGCCTCAAGGATTTCAAAAATGCAAAGAACATTAAAAACGAGGCTAGGATTGACTTACTTTCAAGCTTGAAAAGTTGAAGAAATCCTAGATATGGTGACTCTTCAAATTTGACACAAGCATGGAAAAGATGAATAGATTTTGGCTTTATTTTCCCTTTTAATTCATTTATTTACAAAATAACCAAAATGCCCTTAAGGTTTCTTTAAAATTTCACCCATGCATGCCCCCTTTTGTCCATAAAAATAGAAATTGGGAAAATTGTTATTTAAGGACCTCTATTTAATAATCTAAAGCCATTTCATACTTAAAGCTTCTAAAATCTCAAATTTTCCAACTTTTGCAATTTAGTACTAAAATTCAAATTGGACACATATTCACAAAATTTCTTCATGAAACTTTCACACAATCATGAAATCATGCCATAGACCTCAAAATAATCATAAAAAAATATTTATACTTTAGATTTGTGGTCTCAAAACCACTATTCTAACTAGGCCCAAAATCGGGATGTTACAAGTGGCACGTCGGCTAGCTTTGCCATCTGAGTTGGAAAGGATTCATGATTTGTTTGATTTGTCTATGTTTCATCGATATTGATTAGACCCTTCACATGTGATTTCACCAAAAAAGGTTGAGATTCGACCGGATATGACTTATGGCGAAGACCCGGTTAAGATTTTGGCTCGAGAAGTCAAACAATTGAGAAATAAATGTATTGCCCTTTATGAAAGTTTTCTGGCAAACACATGGGGTTGAAGAGGCTACATGGGAACCCAAGGAAACCATAAGAAAACAATACCCAAACCTTTTTATCGGTAAGATTTTTGGGGACGAAAATCCTTAAGGGGGAGAGTTGTAACATCCCGATTTTTGGGCCTAGTCGGAATAATGGTTTTGAGACCACAAATCTAAAGTAGAAATAATTATTTTATGGATGTTTTGAGGTCTATGATATGTTTACAATATTGTATGAAAGTTTCGTTAAGAAATTTTGTTGATAGAGTGGCCAATTTGATTTGTAGGACTAAATTGAAAAAGTTTTAAAGTATGTGATTCTAGAAGCTTTAACCATGAAATAGCTATGGATTATTAATTAGAGGTCCATAAATATAATTTTGACCAATTTCTATTTTTATGGAAAAAAAGGGACACGAATAGGTAAAATTTCAAAGTTTAGTAAAAATGGCATTTTGGTCATTTGGTAAATAAAAGAATTAAAAGGGAAAAAAAGCCAAAATTTGTCCATCTTCTTTAACCCTTGGATGAATTTCATAAGGGACTCCATAGCTAGGGTTTTGTCACTTTCAAGCTTGATAGTAAGTGCATTCTAGCCCTGTTGTTAATGTTCTTTACATTTTTGAAGTTGTTATCAACCGATCTAGCCATTTCTACCATTTATTTGAGCTAGGTTGATGTATAGAGTTTGACCCATGTGTGACATACATGTATTTTGATGTTTCATGGTATATTATGAAAGTTTGATGTGTAATAAACAACTCTTACTAAGTGATTTTTTATGAAAACACCTAAAAAGGACCTATTTGTAAAAGTTGTAAAATGTGTAGTAAAAATCTGATTTGATGAAAAATATGGGATGTTATGAGCATGTGTGTGGGTCGACTAGGCTTGAGTAACAAATAAATTGAATGCATTTTATTTTACAAGCCTGACTAATTTGTAAATATGTGAAAGTTTAGGGGCAAAACTGTAACTTTGCCAAAGTATGGCTTTTGGACTGATTTGAACAATGTGGTAATTAAATGAGTTAACTTTGCTATTATAGATTAAGAAAAATGGAGTCCGAACCTAAACCGGGGGAAGAACAAGGTTGTGGACTAAATCGAATTAGTTAGATATATTTTGTACCAAGGTAAGTTCATATATAAATAATGCAATATTATGATCATGTTTTTAATGGATTAATATTGTATGGATTGTATAATTGATTCGATGAACACATTCGACAAGTTTTAACAAGTGAGAGAAAATCTCGTTTGAACCTTAGGAATAGAATAGGATACGAGTGACATGTCACTAGGACCCCATGTGATATATATGATTATGTGATCCGGATGCTGGTCATGTACGTCCTACCGGTGGCTAGGTAGCCCGGCATGTGTTGCGGGTACCTATCAGCTTGTGTGAGCAGCCTATATAGCTACATCTTGACCGTCAGCTTGTGTGAGCAGACTCGTGATTAGCTCGAGAGTGAGCCTTTATGTGATATGAAATATGAGGTAGCTTTGGCTACATATGTGGAACTTGTGTGCAAAGACCTTCCGTGTATCCATTTAGTATTCCAAGTGTTCAACGGGTATGTCAAAAATGAGAAAGAGTATGTTAAGTCACGAGTTGGTATAGGTATGTACAAAAAACTCATAAGAATGAGCTTGTTAAGTGATGAGCTTTTGGTAAGGTTAAGAATGATAAAGTTATTCTTATGAAACTATGATGATAAATATGTGATTTATGTTAAGTTAAATTGTAAGGCATTCATGCTAAATGTTGCTTAATATTGTTTATTATTACATGTGAACTTACTAAGCTTTATGCTTACTCCCCTTCCTTTCCATTTTCTTATAGTATTGCCAAGCTAGCTCGGGAATCGAAGGACGTTGGAGCTCGATTCACACTATCAAATTAATCTTTTGGGTATTCATGATTTCACAATTTGAGTATGGCACCTATAAGGGACTTGGTCTTTTTGTGATATGTTTCATTATTGATTTGGCCAAATGTGTTGCCTTGTAATGGTATTTGATTCATTCTGTAAATGGCCATTTGGTATTGGCTAATATTGGTTAAGTATATATGCATATAGAGATGCCTTTCATGGATGGAGTTATTACATGGTTTATGATGATAATTATGAAACGTTGTATGTGATTGAAAATAGCATGTAATTGATGTGTGGATGTCTTGGTTGTGTATATATGCTTGGATTGGGGTTGTTTGATGTTGTGTAGGTTGGTGCAAGTAAGGGTGGCAAAAAGGCTTGGTAAATAGCCTTATTTTTCCCTACACGGGTAGACACACAGGCGTGTGTTTAGGCTGTGTGTGACACACGACTTGCCTATTGGGTGTGTGATCCAACCGTGTGTCCCATACATTTTTTAATTTTAGCTTTGAATTTGCCACACGAGCAGAGACATGGCCTTGTGTCTTCGCCGTGTGAAGGACATGGCTCAAGGACATGGGCGTGTGAAGTCTGCACTTATTTTATGAAAAATTTATGAAAATCAAAATCGCCCACATGGCCTAGAACACGGGCGTGTGCCTTGGCCGTGTGACCCTATTTTGTTGATGACGTCATAAACAAAGAGTTACACGGGCTGAGGATACGGGCGTGTCCCAAGCCACACGGGCGTGTGTGACCACACGGCCTATCCACACAAGCGTGTGACCCTCTAAAGGATGAAAATTTTCTAAGTGTTGTAAAAGTTTTAAAAGTTCTCAATTTAGTCTCGAACCACTCCCAATGTATGTTTTGGGCCTCGTAGGCTCGTTTAAGGGATGATACGATTGTTTTTGAAAAGTTCTAAAGTTGAGTGGAAATTTCTGTCTTGGTTCTACATGATTGCTTATGTATAAGTCTGGTAATGCCTTGTACCCTATTCCGACGTCAAATACAGGTAAAGGGTGTTACACTTTACATCTAACCATGACCCCTAACAGGTTGCTGACCAACCCTCTAAGGTGGAATCTGACCCTAAACTGGAGCCCGCCTAGGATCAACAATAAGTGGACACTCACTAATCTTATGCCCCAGTGTCCCACACCTAAAGCAAGCCTTAGTCTTCCTCCAGCACTCGTCCACATAGCGTCTGTTACAATACCCACATATTTGAACTTGCTCGGCTCTCACAACTAACTCAACCCTGGCAGCTGACTCTGCCTGCAGAAGTCTATCAAATCTGGCCCCTTCATGGGTCACTGAGATGAACTAGAAGGACCCGAACCCCTCTTGGTTTTATTCTGATTTTTCTGTCGCTCCCTCTTCTCGCGCTCGGTGCAGTTAACCTCCTCAGCAATCTTGGCCTTATCCACCAATGCCATAACAACACACCCCTTCTAAGGAGCTATCAAGACCTTGAGATCATACCTTAATTCCTTCTCAAAATGTATGTTCTATTCATAGTCATTAGCAACCAACCCTCTCGCATACCTACTCAATCATAGAAATTTGGCCTTATACTCGACCATCGATCTATCCCCCTTAGTTAACTCCATAAACTCGCATTTACGGGCCTCAATATAGCTTGCCACCACATATTTACTCTAGAAGGCATTCCGAAAATAATCCCACGTCAGCTGTTCAGATTGACTGCCCTCCTGCATAGTCAACCACCACTGGTATGCTTCAATGCGAAGCAAGGATACCGCACCCTTTAGTTTTTGCTCAGGGGTGCAATTTAAATCGTTCATTATCTTTTCCGTGGCTTCTAACCAATACTCAGCCACAGTCAATGCGACTCTAGTGATGCCTCTAAACAATTCAACTCCATTGGATCGAAGTCGTTCAGTAATAGACTATTGACCCCTAGATCTAGTATAGGTCCCAGCGACCCTCTCTAAAACCCTCAACATTGCCTGGGACAATGCATCGTCCCCGACAATCTGAGCCGCAGACTCAGTCTTAACAGTTAGACTTCTAATAGTCTCACTTGTATCTAATTGAAGCATATTGCCCATCGTAGAAGGTTCAGCTTGAGCCCCCCCAACGACGACCACCGCGCCCACGAGTACCATGTCCATGAGAACCACGAGTTCTCATTATCTTATCTATATTTTTCAAGAAATTTTGTGAAATTAGTTTAACCTTTAAACCTTAATCTTAAAATTTTATCAGAATTCTTATCAATGTATAGAAAAATTTTTTCTACACTACAGTCTCTAATGGCTATTTCTTAGACTAAAGTATTGCATGCAAAATATCTCTAAAGCATAACTAAAGTTTAGAGTTCTTACTTGCATAGGCATCAGAGTCTCAATTTTACTTATCAAAAATTTAAAGATCATAAAAATTTCAATTTAAAAAAACCATAGTTTACTTTTGAAAACAATTTGGACCAAAAATACACAGTTGAATTTTGCAACCTAACTCTGATACCACCAAATGTAACACCCCACACCCGGCTTAGACATTATGGTCGAATTATGAAGGTTACAACCCTTATGCGAAAAAGAGACAAATCTTTGACTTGATGGCAATCAACTTCAGCAAAAAGGAAAAACACTCAAAGTACTCTTTTTGAAAACATAACGAATCTCCAAAATCTTCTCTTATTTGTGTTACTAAAATCAAAATTAATTTACTAAAAACATTTGCGTACCAAAACATTTTAGAGAAACTCCTAGTTAATTTTGTAGGGGAAAACCTTTAAACTTTTAGTTTACAAAACCGCGAATTCATTTTTAGTTATTTTAAGTTAAGCGTCATTAAAAGATTAAGGTTGTCTCATAATGAATGCTAAAAGCAATCCTAACAACCTAATCAAAATATAAAATGTTGAAAGAACAAACAAACCCAAGGAAAAGTTTAGAATGTCCAAATTAAACAAATTCAGAGTCTACAGTGTATAAAACAAGCACGTGAAACCCAAGCTCCAGAATCGCCATCCACTCCTAATTCAGAGGATTACCTAAAACCAACAAACAAATATGTGAACTTAAAGCCCAATGTAACAGTCTGATTTAGACCTTAATTGGAACGGTGGTTTAGGGACCACGAATCCAAGTTAAAAAAATATTTAAATATTATTTTCTGTGTTTATTATATGTGAATTTGCATGTGTGAAAGTTTCGTATGAAAATTTGATCGTTTGTGTGCTTAATTTAAAAGACAGACTTAATCGCGTAAAATGAAAATTTGGTGGTTAATTGTGAATGGGCTGAATAGTTGTTGTTCTTTTAAAGTGGAGGTTTTATGTTGTAGATTGACCATTGAAGTTAGTGATGGATGGTCATGACCTTAATATATATAGTTTTTGTATTTATTAACAAACGTTAATAAGGTAATTTATGTAATTAAATATGTATTAATAAAACATAAAATAAAATAAAGTGCTCATACTTTTCTTTGCATGACCAAAACTTAAAGAAAATAAAGGTTTAGAAAGCTTTGAACATTCGGCAATTTGGAAGCTAAATCAAGGTATGTTTTTGTTTCGGTTTTTGATAATTTTTACGTTTTTGAGATAGTTGCTTCAAGTACTATTCGACCCATGCTAGAATTTCTGATTTTGATGAATGTTTTGAGTTATGCCATTGATAAATATTTGTGTTTTGTGATGTTTGACGATGAAATATTAAAGATTTTTTTTAGATTAACATGTTTTGCATTGGAGTTTTTGATGATTTTGAGTAATTAGGACTAAATTGTGAAAATAATAATTTGAGGGACTAAAATATGAAATTAATGAAATTTGTGTATTTGTATGTACTAGAGGAACATTCGGCCTAACTATGTTACATGGAGATTTTGTGTATTTTGTGTTTTATGCAATTAGGACTAATTTGTAAAAGTATGAAATATCAGGGGTAAAATGGTAATTTTCCATTTATTTGTTGTTGGATTAAATCGAATGAAATTGTGTTTGAATGAAATTAATTTGAAAATTGTATAGATCAAGAACAAAAGAAATCAGACTTGGATCAGGGAAAAGCAAAAATAGTCGAATAGTCGATTTACACCGTTCGTCGATATTCGAGGTAAGTCTTTAAGCAATTAAACATCGTTAATTTTGAATGTAACTTAGTTTAATATGCTGATTTGGATGTAACATCTCGAAATAGGGCCTAAATGGAATAGTGGTTGCGAAACCACAAATCTGAGGTAGAAAAGTTTATTTCGAATAATTTTTATGATTTACCGAGTGATTAGATGCATGTGTTAGAGTATTGATAAGAAATTTTATAGATTGCATGTTTAATTTGCCTATTAGGGCTTATTTGCAGAAGTTGCTGCAACAGCCCGATTTAGGGCCTAAACGGAACGATGGTTTTAGAACCATGAATTCGAAGTTGAAAAATTTATTCCGATTAAGTTTTAAGGTTTATTTATTGATTAAAATATTATGTAAAAATGTCGTTAAGTAATTTTACTGATAAAGTGCTTAATTGGACTTTTAGGACTAAATTGCAAAAGTTGCAAAATATGTGTTCTAATTCATAAGTACTTGATTGAAATGGGGGTTTAAAGAGGAGGTCCTTAAATGGTAATTAGACCATTATATTTTGTTTGGACAAAAATGGGCATGAATAGGACAAAATTTTAAAGAAAGGCCTTAAGGGCATTTTAGTCATTGGGTAATTAAAAGAAATAAAAAGGGAAAATAAAGCCAAAATTTTATCATCTTTTTCATGGAGGCCGAAATTAGCATGGGGAAAGCCATGGCTAGGGTTTTCAAGCTTTCCAAGCTCAATAGTAAGTCCGTTCTAGCCCCATCTTTCAAGTTCTTTACATTTTTGGAATCCCGGTAACTTGATTAAGCTTATTCAAGCAATAATTTAAGCTAGGGTTCATATTTGGAAAAATACCCATAGGTGAAATGTGTTTATTTTGATGTTTTATGGTAGAATATGAAGGCTGAAATTATGTTAAACAACTTTTGCTAAGCGGTTTTAAGCAAAAATGAGTAAAACGGCTTAATCGGTAAAAGTTGTTATTGTCCATAACTATGTGTTAGAGTGAGAATTTGATGTTTCCATAGAAAATAAAAATTATCAGCATGTCATAAAACATAAGAATAAGGGATGAAGTTTAATTCTCGAGCCTAGGGGCAAAAGTGTAAATATGCAAAAGTTTAGGGGCAAAATTGTAATTTTGCCAAATTTTGAGTTAAGGACTGTTTTGAATAATAAATTAATTAAATAAGTAAAATATAATGTTTTAGATCCCGGAAAACGAGATTTGAAACTAGAATGAGAGAAAAATTGAAAATCGGGAAAGTTGGTAAAATGGTCGTTTTAGTATCGAGGTAAGTTCATATGTATAATAAGCATTAATTTATGCATGTTTCAATGTAAATTGATATATTTACTATGATTGCTGAGGTGTTGAAAGTAAGTATAATTATGATGATTTAAATGTTCAATATTAATTCGACATGGAAATGAGAAAGTATGTAAGTTTGTATGTAAATAATACATTATCTTTATTAAGTTTGTAAATCATTAAAAATTTTACAAAAATAATTAGGGGATATAATTTATATGCTTGAAATCCTTAATGAGTCTAGTTTCAAATAAAATAAACAAGAACATCTTTTGAATTCTGTATGAGGAGAAAATTGATTCGTAGTGAAGAGTGGTAAGAACAGTTGAGCAGTGAAACAAGGGTAACTTCAATGAATAAAATGTACTAATTGGCTAGACCAAAAATTCTGAAAATTTTATGGTAAGAATATACGTGAATCTAGTTTCAAGAAAAATTAACAGTTTGTAATTTGGAGTTCTACAGCTCTAGAAATAAATAATTTAGCTGCTGGTACTCTGCTAGACAGCTTATTTTGAACCTGTTTATAATTGTAATAGTGAAAGTATGTGTGTGTTTGTGATGGTAATATTTCGGGAACATATTGTGACTTCATTTAAAGTATGATAATGTATTGTTTATTAATATTTACATACTTACTTACTAAGCTATAATGCTTACTTCCTTCCTTTCCTTTTTCCTATAGTGTCTCAGATGTTAGCTCGAGTTGGAGGTCGCCGGAGGTTAAATCACACTATCAAACTATTGATCGATATATAAAGGTTTTAAAGTATTTTTATGTCTTTGGCATGTATGGTGACTCGTTTAATTGTTACTAAGTTGCTCGGAATTGGCCTAAAATACTGACCTATGTTATTTGAAGGTCTCTATTGTATAAAGTCATTTAATGTAGATAATCTTGATTATGTTATTAATTAAATGATGCAATTTATGAATGTGCATGCTTGCCTATGTGTGTGGTTGAATTAAAGCATGATATGAGCCTTGTAAGCTCTTTTCAAGGGAAAGCTTGAATTTGTTTGAAAAAGTTTTAAATTAGAGTGAAATTATGAATCTGTTTTTATACGATGATTAGTGATTAAGTCCGGTAATGCCTCGTACCCTGTTTCGGTGTCGAACACGGGTAAAGGGTGTTACATTGGAATTCATGTTTATAGTAGAGTTAGTCGAATGTGGTAAAGCATAGAAATAACATATTTGAGTTTAACTTGATTGAGTTATAACATTTGGAAGTCCGTATGAACTACATGGAATATTTGAAATGTTCGATATATGAATTGGTTATGAGACAGCTTTATAATAATGATATTTGGGCTTTGAGCCTAGCAAGCCTTATGCTGGTGAATTTAATCGGGCTTGATGCCTAGCAGGCTTATTGCCGGTGTATAAAATCAGACTTTGAGTCTAGCAGGCCTTGTGCTAGTGTGTGATATAGGCTTAGGCCTAGCAGGCTTTATGCCTGTGAATTATTATAAGTTTATGCCTAAAAGACTTTATGCTGATGTGGTTATTGAATACGTTTAATGAGCTAAATGATCAGGTATGAATTAGCTTGTTGTTTACTTGAGTTAAGGTAAATAAGTAACTTGATACTTATTACTAATTATGTGTGATACAAATGAAGATTACATGTGAATTTAGTATGTGTATTCGGCCTTGTAAATAAATGGCATGAATATTGTAGAATTGATTCTTGGATATGTGCATTTATGTGATCATGTATATTCGGCCATATAAGTGGTATATGTACATGATGTTATATTATGGTTCTTGAGCTTATATAAATGTGTATGTGTATGTTTGATTTTATTCAGCCATTTTGGCTTTGAAAGCTGAATAATATTAGGTCAAATTGATTAAATGAGTATTCGATCAAGGTAGATTTCGTGTATGAAAATGTGTTATTTATCTCATTTGTAGATTTGAGGTTAAGTTTGATAATGATAATGAAATTTGGATTCAAGTTACGAGCTCGGGGATCGTCAGCAAGTTTATCACACTATCCACTGCTTTGGTATTTATATATTTGAATTTTGAACTATGGCATGTATAAGTTGAACATACTTTTTAAATGTTGAATTTGGTTATGTATTTAAAGCCATGCGAAAATGGCTTGCTAGTTATGCTTAGTTTTGGTTTTATATGTGTGCTTAGTTATAATGTTTAATAATCTTGGTATTGATAATTCAATTATGTTTGATTGTGATTTGAAATCGTTTTGGCTATAATGTTTTGAGATATGAACAAATGAAGTTTGAGATAGGTATTATATGTTTTGGAAATGGTTAATGTTTTGGCTGATTTTGTGTGGCTAGTTCGGCTATGATATGTATGAATAAAAGTGTATGCGCATTAGGTTGTTGTATTTAGTCAATGTGCTATAAGTGATTTGATATCTAAGGTTGTTTAGCTATATCCGAATTTGATATAATATGTTTTGATATGTTATAATATGGTATGCAAGATTTATGTTTTGATTATGTTACAATTTGTGATTCGGCACTTGTTAATGAAAGCTTTTCGCATTTGATAAAAATTTGGACGTGTAAGCGGTTTAAATAATTAGATTCGACTATGCAAGGTGTTGAGTTAGGAGAATATTCTGTGATAGTTTTAGTTCATTATTTGCTATAAATTCAATTGTTAAGTGTAACTTTGAAACCTAGGGCAAGTACGCAATATGTATTCAAGCTATAATAGCATATTCGGACATGTCGATATATATTAAGTTGCATGTGTAATTGCTTGTTAAAATATGTAATAAGTTTTTGATTGGTTTTATTATGAATACATACAAAAGTTGCCATTTGTGCTTGAAAATGGAGTAAGTTTATAATTATGTTATTAAATTTATGACCATTGAGTAAAGTTGGCAATTTTATATGTATATGTTATTGAATAAAGTACTATTTAAACATTTTAAAGTGTTTAAGATATGCTACTGTAAAATAAGTTATAAATAGTTTGATTTCTTCTAAGTATATAGAGAATATTGGGATGTTTTAATATGTTCTGTATATTATATTATGAATATCAAAATCGTGTTTATTATTTAATTGAATTTATGCTTTATTCATATAAATGTGACTTTTATATATATATATATATATATATATATGTGGTTATTTATAAATGTGTTTTAGGTTTGTTAATGCCTCGTAACCCTAATCCGGTGACGGATATGGGTTAGGGGTGTTACACCCAATGTGTGTTTTGGCTCATATTTTAAAAGAACATATATAGAAATTTATATGCTAGAATGTCGCATAACATATTTCTTTCAAATAATTCACATCGTATCAGAATTCATATGGATCATAACTTATCATATCATAACATATCATGTTAGATCATATCGTAACATATCATATCAAATGGAATCATAGCATAACAAATCATATCCTACCCTCATCCATTACACATCATCTCTGTCCAACCATTCAGATCATATAGGACTACAAGAGTCTATCCATCCAATCACACCAATACGTGGTAGTGTGCCACTCACATATATTTGTAGCTGAGCTGCCATGCATTTAATTTGCAGCCTAACTGCCATATTTGTAGTATAAACTGCCATATACACTTTCTCCGTCATAATATATCCCACCCCAAACATATACATGTGATATATACATATCATAGTCATAAACAGATAGCATACATACATATAGCATATGTTACATGACATGCTTACATGCATAGTTCCTTTTACACATAGCGTAAGTTATAGTTTTGTTCTAGCTTAACATATTTATCATGCTTTTAAAGCTGCTTGTACAAACTTAAGAACTAAACTTACAATTTCCCAACCCTTACGATGTCTTCGGACCCAAATATTGAATTCCCTAAATAGCCCTTAACTGGGCCCTAAAATTGGCCAAAAAGGCCCACACAGCCCAAAAGCCTAGCCTATGTGACACGGTCTGTACATTTTCACATGATTGTGTGCCTCACATGGCCCAGCCACAAGAGCTATTTAAACTCACATAGTCGTGTACCATACACGGCCGTGTGCCATACACAGCCCACCACACAGCCTAACACACGACTTTGTGCAAACTGGGCAGTTTCGAAATAGCCTATGTTTCGCAATTTCAGTCAAATTTTAAGGGATTTTTGGGTCTTTTTTACACAACTAAAGATAATTTATCGACCACGCTCTCAGAAACTCATGAAACCTACAATCGTCCGTTAAATCTCACTAATTAGCCAACAAGAACACACCAAAAATCACAATAGTAAATCGAAATTTTAGATCCATATAACTTAATTCAAGAACTTACTTCGATGAATCAACGCTTAAAATGAATATTACTCTGCTGGGAAAATTTGATTCGCACATCTTTCGCCTAACTCAAAGCACAAAATAATTTGTCACAAATTCGAACAAAACAAAGGCTACACGATCTCAACTTGAACGTAGAACCATTGAAACTTTAACGTTAGAAAATTAACTTGAATATCTTACTCTTAAAGAGGAAATACGACCCCGCGTCATAAGCAACACTGACAAATTGGAAAAGCAAAAATAAATGTAGTAATTAAAGGAACGAAAATAACAGCAGGTGAGGCAATCGACTTAAGCAGAGCAAGGCAAAGAAAGAAGAAAAGAAAAACTAAAGAGTAAAAAAAAATTTGAAAAAGAATATGAAAGAAACGTGCCAAAAAGGGGATGGAAGTTTGATGGTAATAAAGGAGAAAATCAGGAAAAGGATAAACATTGAGTTAAAATTGCTTTATAAAAGATTTAACAGAATTTTGTTAAAACTCAAATACCAAACAAATAACCAAACAAAAATATTCCACACTTGAGTATAACGAGACTTGAACTCAAGATATCAAAGTAATAAAATACTTAACCATTAAACCACTAAGCTCATCATTGTCACAACCCAATATAGAAATTGATTTAAGCTTAAAGGCTCAAGCTTAAATTTAAGCCAAAATTAACAAAAACTCCAAAATAAGGGAATCGAACTTAGGACCTAAAGCATACTTCCAAGGCACTTAAACAACACACCAAATTAAATTATTTGACAAACAAACACACTTGAAATCCAAAAATTTGGGGCATTACATATTAGAGGAACCATTGGTATGGGGTTATTTTATTCTAATGATTCAAGATCTCTATTAGTTGGCATGTTGATGCTAGATATTTATCGGATCCACATAAAGGTCGACCTCAAACAGGAGGGGTACAACCATGTCTTGACGTTCAACAAAATAGTCGTTAGTTGCATCTTCAGATCATGTAGAAATAAATGCAATTCATAAGTCAAGCCAAGGGTGTAACACCCCAAACCCGACCTAAACGTTATAACTGAATCTTGAGAAGTTACAGAGAATGGGTTTAGTTACGTAAAATCATTTCAGTTATTCAACTCATATACTTTATATCTATTTTCGAAAACATTAATTAATTAGTTATTTTCCAAGACCTATTTTACAGCAGAAGTCTTTCAAAACCATTGCATTTTAGAAATTCGATTCGTATTTTTGGAAAAACCTCTTTTTGCAGAAAAACCTCCGGTTTAATAAAATAAGTTATAAAGGCATGCAGAATACCAATAAACCAAAAATTAACGGTTAACAATCATAAAGTCCAGAGAGTCCCAAAAATTACAAACTCTTAAATGAAAACCAAAATCATAAATAAAATCATAAATTGTCAAATTTAAACTGTTTACGGTCGAGTGGTCACCACTGAGTCTCCGCCGCTCTGATCCACCTAAGTCTATGGATTGCCTGAGCAGAACATACAAACAGAGGTGGATTTTCGTAAACTCAGTGTGTAACCTACAAGAATTAAGCATGCAAAACATACAGAGTTATGTAGATAGTCAGATACAGATCCATATTCAGATAACAGTCTCAGATAACAGATATGCGAAATCCAACCCCCATCCTCTACACACCAACTCCGACCATCCCATCACACCATGTGGGGATAAAAACACCCACCCCTCCATATACACCATATTGTGTCATTACGACACATATCAGAATATATGCAGCCAAGCTGCCAAAATATAGGTGACTAATGCTGAACAGAATACTTCCTCCTCATATACAAATCTCACCCCCAAACAGATATAGAAAGCAGATACAAATATACAGATTATACATGCTCAACAAGCTTATATACAGATAATGGAAATATTAGACATGCATAGCATTTTGATACTCAGAACAGAGTATCAAACTATCAGATCCATAATTTTAGGGTTTGGTTAGCCCTTATCGGCCCTACAGTAAGCCCACAGTCGATTGGAATGACCCATGCAACCCTAGGGAAAATTTCAAAAATATGGGCCCACATGCCTGTGTGGGCCCACACGCCCGTATGGCTCACAAGCCCAGATGGGCCTTGCCCATGTAGTCCACACGGCCTAGCCCAAAATCTACACGCCCGTTTGACATGCCCGTTTAGGCCCACAAGCCCAAATTGGCCTAGCCCGTGTGGCCCACACGGCCATACTAAAGCCACCACAAAGCCGTGTCTTACGCACGGCCATGCCTACATCGACCACACGGTCATGTCTCATACACGGCCTTTTACACGGGCTACAACACGCCCTTGTGGCGTCGGCAAACCAGTTTTTTGGCTTTTGTCGAAGTTTGACTCTCTGCATTTCGAGTACACACTTGGTACATTTTTTATGCAAAACCACTCCCGAGCCACATAGCACCTAAAATTATCCAACAAACCACTGAATTAGCCGCTTAAATAGACACCAAACCGAACCATATTGAAATAAACAACCCTTTTATTCCACTAAAACCCTTACCTTCAAACGATTAACGGAGATTTCGCACAATTAAAGCGCTGATTAGAAACCCCTAGCCCCTTGATCTTCTCCTAATCACCAAACGAGCCACATTAACCAATGATCTATTAACTAAAATAAAAACACACCTATCAAACTTACTTGTAACGTACAAGGAGTACTGAAAAAATAGGATACGAAAATTTGACAGCAAGTAGAAAATAGAAATAAAAATGGTGACAAGAAGGAAAAGGGGGGAAATGGCAGAGAGCAGAAAGAAGAGGAATAACGTCAGATTTTTGGGAAATTTTGAAAGAGAGAGAAAATTTTGGAAAATAACAAAAGGATAAAATAAAATAAAATCAGATAATTTATAAGGAATCCCCCAAATTCTTCTCCACTATCCCACTGACAACCACTTCCTCAGAAACCCAACTATACTGAAACACTAATAGTTAACAAAGCAAAAATAATACCCACACGCTAGCACAGGGATTACAACACAGGACCTCCAACACACTAACTCCCTTACCACTTGAACTAGCAGGCTCATTCTGATATGAATTTACAGACAATTTAATATAAGCCTACCTATCGAAGGTAAGGCTTAGATCCAAAAATAACAAAATTTGCTAAAGGTAAGGCTTGAACTTGGGACCTCACACACAAACCCAGAACACTTAACCACTGAAGCAGATACATATTTATGTTAGATATTCATAGAAGCAAAAGTATATTTTCCCGGGTGTTAACTCTACCCCCTAAAAGAAATTTTGACCTCAAAATTTACCTGATTAGAGTAGATGAGGATACTGCTCACGCATCGAGTCCTCAGGTTCCCATGTGGCTTCCTCAGTGCCATGATTCCACCACAGAACCTTTACTAATAGAATAGATTTCCTCTTCATAACCTTAACATCTCGATCCAGAATCTGAACTGGCTCCTCCTCAAAAGTCAAGTCTGGCCTAACCTCGATCTCCTCAACTGAGACAACATGAGATGGGTCAGACCGATACCGCCTCAACATAAAGACATGGAAGACATCATGGATACAATCAAACTCCAGAGGTAACTCCAACTGGTAAGTGACCAGTCCCACACGCTTTAGAATTCGATACAGCCCAATAAACCTAGGGCTCAACTTGCTATTGCGATCAAACCTCAAAACTTTCTTCCACGGAGAGACCTTAAGAAAGATGAAGTCTCCCACGGAGTACTCAATATCTCTCCTCTTCATATCTACATAAGATTTCTATCTATCAGAAGCCGCCTTCAAACAGTCCTGAATCAGTCTAACCTTATCTTTTGTCTCAGAAATCAACTCAGGACCTAAAACCCAACGTTCATCCAACTCAGTCTAACATAGTAGGGTACGACACTTATGACCATACAAAGACTCGTAAGGTGTCATCTGGACACTAGGTTGGAAACTGTTACTATAGGTGAACTCAGCTAGCGGCAAATAGTCCTTCCAATTACCTCGAAAATCAATAACACAACCCCGAAGCATATCCTCTAGTATCTGAATCAACCTCTCAGATTGACCATCGGTCTAATGATGGAACGTAGTATTGAAGTCTAATCTCAAACCCAGAGCCTCATACAATTTCTTTCAAAACTGATATGTGAAACGAGGATCTCTATCAGAAATAATCGACACCGAAACCCTATGCAGTCTAACTATCTCAGAAATATAGAGCTTCGCTAACTTCTGCAGAGAATAATCTGTCCAAACCAGAATAAAGTTAGCAGACTTGGTCAATCGATCCACGATGACCCAAACATAATCCTTCTTAATGGGTGTCAAAGGTAACCCACTAACGAAGTCCATCGTCACTCGTTCCCACTTCTATAAAGGTATTTTAACGGGTTAGAGCAAGACCAAAGGCAACTGGTGCTCAGCCTTAACCTACTGGCACGTTAGACATCGAGCAACAAAATCCCTAACCTCATGCTTCAAACCCAGCCACCAGTACAACTCATAAAGATCGCGATACATTTTATTACCACCGGGATACATAGCATAAGGGCTACTATGCACCTCCTTCAAAATTGACTACCTCAAACCAAAATCATTCGATACACAGATCCATCCTCAAAAACACAGAACTAAATCGTTATTCAGCCCAAAGTCAGAAGTACTACCACTCTCAAGCTGACGAAACCGCAATCTCAGAGACTCATCCTTTAACTGCTTATCTCTAATTTGATCAATCCAAGTTGGCTTAACCTGCAACTCGGCTAACAAACTCTCATCGTCAAACAGACTAAGGCGAGCGAACATCGCCCTCAAATCAGTCATTACTTTACGACTTAGAGCATCGGCCACCATATTGGCCTTACCAAGATGATACTCTATCGTGCAGTCATAATCCTTAAGCAATTCAATCTATCAGAACTGCCTAAGATTCAACTCTTTCTGACTAATAAGGTACTTGAGACTCTTATGATCAGTGTAGATGATACACCTCTCACCATACAAATAGTGCCTCTAGATTTTTAACGCAAAGACCATAGCAGCCAACTCGAGATCATGCATCGGATAGTTTCCCTTATGTGTCTTAAGGTGCCAGGATGCATAAGCCACAACCTTACCATCCTGCATTAGAGCACATCCCAAACCGACATGCGATGCATCACTGTAGACCATGAACTCCTTACCAGATTTAGGCTATATCAGAACAGGAGCCTGAGTCAGAACAGACTTGAGTTTCTCAAAGCTCGATTGTTACACATTAGTCTAGACAAACGCAACACCCTTACGTAGGAGCTTAGTCAAGGGAGTTGAAATCAGATAGAACCCTTCGACAAACTGCTGATAATAACCCGCCAAACCCAGAAAACTACAGATCTCAGATACATTCTTAGGCTGTTTCCAATCAAGGATAGCCTCAATCTTCCTTGGATCAACATGAATCCCCTCAGTAGACACCACATGCCCTAAGAAAGTCACTTCACGCAACCAGAACTCACACTTGCTCAATTTAGCGTAAAGCTGTTTCTCATGTAGAATCTGAAGCATTACTTTAAGATGCTCATCATGATCATCCACGGTCTTAGAGTATACCAAAATATCATCGATAAAGACCATGACGAACTAATCCAGATATGGTTGAAACACTCGATTCATTAAATCTATGAATACAGCTGGAGCATTCGTCAGACCAAAAGGCATAACTAGGAACTCGCAATATCCACAACGAGTCTTAAATGCAGTCTTATGAACATCTGCTTCCTTAATCCTCAATTGATGATACCCAGAATGAAAATCTATCTTAGAGAACACTGAAGCCCCTTGGAACTGATCAAACAAGTCATCGATCCTCAGAAGTGGATACTTATTCTTCACAATCAACTTATTCAACTGTCGATAATCGATGCACATTTTCATGGTCTCATCCTTCTTCTTAACAAACAGAATTGGTGCCCCTCACGGAGTGTAACACCCCAAGCCTGTATTCGTCGCTGGATTAGGGTTATGAGGCATTACCGATCATTCTATTATTCATATAAATATTCATTATAAATTTTCAATTCAAGATTCAGATCACATACATGCTTATAATTCAGTCCAATTTCAAATCTTAAAAGGTTTAACATGTACAGCACAACATAAATAATACATAACCTAAATCATATATTTATACATATATGTAAAATTTTATGCATTTACAGAGCATAGTTGTATCAATAATTTCATCATTGAGTATTAAACTTATTTATTGAAAATCATTCGAATGCACAAACTTTATATCAATTAAACAATGTCATCACCAACCCTATTAATTATTTATGTGGCATTTATACTTTAGCTTATATGAATTTTGCATATTATGTATAATTACACAAATTAAGAGCAAGCATTCAGGTACATACATAGAACCCAATCCATTCATTACCTACTCAGCTATCCTAATTCATTTACACATTTTCATAACCTCACAAATAATCAATGAATTTATACAACCAAGCACATATACATATAAACTATAAGGTGAAAGTATACATATATCTATAAAGTCATATAAAAGCTTATCAACATGTCATGGCCGAATATTTAAGTACTCATATTCTTGTCATTACCAAAATCCTCATATTAACCTATGGCCCAATATGTCTAAGATATCATGATAATTAAATGAAATACCATACACATAATTAATCTAGTCTATTCAGCTATCATGGATCATTTGTACCTATTGGCAATCTTATAAGCAACTTACAAGTTTATAAATACAGCCTCATGCATTTTTACATATATACATAACATCCATAATATAATCACTTTATACACAAGTAAAGTATAAATAAAAATTTGATCAAAACAATGTGGCCGAATATCACATATACACATGCTCTAGTATAAATTATAATGGTCATCAATTTATTGCAAGCATATGTCATAATTTTACTTACCGAACATATGGCAAACCCTAGCATAATTAACATCAAATTTAAACATATGATCGAACCACAAAGTACCTTTGCAAGCTATATATACTTAAATACACCTTCAAATAACACAAAGATTTTAAATGACTATAATATACAGCATATTTATCAAAAGACTCAAGCCTAAACCGAATTCAAGCCTAAAAATAAAGCCATTTTCATTTCACAAAGTACTTACCACGAATCAACCATAATCAAGCATAATCGCATATATCAAACCAAGATCATGATCATTATAACTAAGCACACATAAAATCAAATCCAAACATAAATAGCAAGCAATTTTCGCATGGCTTTTAATACATAACTAAAATCAACACTTCAAAAATATATGTTCCAGCCTATACATGCCATAATTTAAGTTTAACTAATAAGGTACCAAAACAGTAGATAGTGTGATGTACTTGGCTGACAGTCCCCGAGCTTGTAGCTTGACTCCAAATCTATAAAACAAGACAGATATACACACAGTAAGCTATTTAAGTTTAGTAAGTCATAAGCAAATAAACCAACCAAGTTACAATGTCATTATCAAGCTTACTCTCAACTTACATCTTCAATAATAATGTATCAAACACATATACCTATTACCTTGGCCGAATGTTTACCTAAACTATTTATTCAAGAGTTATTCAATCTTTCAAGCCAATATGTCAATACATAATCAAACATACATTTATACGTTCGAATGAACTCAAGAACCATATTATGACATTTTACACATATATTTCCTATGTAACCGATTAATCACAATCACACATATGTATATACACATAATTAAAAAAATCTCTTTAATAAGACTTAAGTTACTCATCTTCCAAGCCGAAATCATAAATCATATTTGTACATATTCTTATTAAATTCACACACCACTTGTAACATACATAAATTAACTTACTTACCTTATTTCCATAGATAATAGATTATTACATACCTGATCTTTCAACTCATTTTTCGTATTTATTCACAATTCATCCATGCCCGATGAACCATTCGAAATTGGGAGGACACTCGGATAATCAAACATATATCGTACAATGCCAACGTCCCAAACGTGGTCTTACATGTAATCTCTTATCAATGCCACTGTCCCAGACAGGGTCTTACTCGTAAACACATATCAGAATCACATATCAATGCCATGGTCTTACTCGCACACATATATCAGAATTCTATGTCATGACATATGCATCCTAATTATTCCTAAGGTTCATACGAGGCTTTCGGATGTCGTAACTCGGTCGAAACAAATTTGGAAACATTGTAACCAAGCTTATTTACATTCGGCTTTAACATGTATAAATTCATATAATTCATTTCAGCATATATATATTACATTTAATTAGAATTAAGTACGCCTATTTGCTTATAAACTTACCTCGGACAATGAAAAATCGGTACGGATCGACTAGTCGACAACTTTCAATTTCCCCCGATCCAAATCCGATTTCTTTGGTTCTTTATCTAAACATATTCAAATTAAGCTTGTTCAAACATATTTTCATTCAATTTAGTCCAAAAACACATAAATGGACAAATTACTATTTTACCCCTAACATTTACAATTTTTTCAATTTAGTCCCTATTGCACAAAACACAAAATACACAAAATTTCAAGGTATCCATGTTAGGCCAAATGGTACCCATATCTATACAAGCCCATATATTTCATTTATTTCATATTTTAGACCCTCAAATTATTATTTTTGCAATTTAGGCCTAATTACTCAAAATCACCAAAAACTCTAATACAAAACATGTTAATCTAAAACATATCTTTCATTTTTCATCATCAAACAATAAAAATCACAAACTATCAACAATGGCACAATTCAAAATATTCATCAAAATAAAAAATTAAAGCTTGGGTTTTGTAGTACTCGAAGCAACGATCTCAAAAACGTAGAAATTATCAAAAACCGAACAAAAACGAACCTTGATTGAGCTTGAATATTGGCCGAACCCTAGCTTGGCTTCTTTTCTTTTTCTTTTATTAAGTTTCAGCTATGAAGAATATGAACACCAAATGACTTTTTTTTATGTTTTATGTTATATTATAACATATAATAACTTAATGTTTAATTTACTTATTTACCCTTAATGATATAATATAAAAACCATGTAACATATGTCTTATACCGTCCCACTAAAGTATTAATGGGGTATTTACAACATAAATGCCCCAACATAGAAAGCCACTAACAATTTGGCCCTTATGCTTTAAACTATCAAGTTTTCAATTTACGCGATTAAGTCCTTTTATTTAATCGGATACCTAAACAACAAAATTAAATCACGAAAATTTCACAGATATAAATTCACACAAAATAAACACAGAAAATCATTTTTAAATATTTTTTTGACTCAGATTCGTGGTCCCGAAATCACCGTTCTAATTATGGTCTAAATTCGACGTTACACGGAGACACACTGGAACGGATGAAACCACAATCCAGAAGTTCTTGAAGTTAAGTTTTAAGTTCAGTAAGCTCCTTCGGTGCCATACGGTATGGAGCGATAGACACCGAAGCTATACTCGATAAAAGCTCAATTCCAAACTTAACTTCTCGATTCAGAGGTAAATCCAATAACTCCTTAAAAAAGACATCTGAAAAATCTCTCATTGTTTTGATATCCCCAATAAAAGAGTTCCCAGAATTAGAAACATTGACATAAGCCAAGTACGCCTCACACCCTTTTCGAACTAGTTTTTCAGCCACAAGAGCGGAGATCACATTGGACAAATAATATCAATTCTAACCAATCACAACCACCTCCACATCGTCCTTGGTCCTTAGAACACCCTCTTAGATGCGCAATCCAAACTGACTCAATGCTCAACCAACCAGTCCATACCCAGAATTAAATCGAACTCTCCAAAAAGAAGCTCCATCAGATTTGCCAGAAAAACAGCCCCTTGTACCACTAGCGGAACATCCCTATAGATTTTACTAACCCAAACAGACTGCCCTAATGGATTTAGTACAATAATATCACTAGAAGTACTCACAATAGGAACCCCCAGGTTTTCAAATACAGTGCTAGCAATATAGGAGTGAGTAGAACCTATATCTATCAAAGCAGTATAAGGCACATCAAATATAAGGAACGTACTGGTGATGACATCAGGAGTATCTCTATCCTCTCAGTAATGTGCAGCAAAAACTAGTGCAGGCTACCTCGCCTTAGTCTAACCAGCACCTCTACTCGGTGCTCTTTGCCCACGACCCATACCATTACCACCCTTGGGTGGCTGCTGAACTGCCCTCTAAGGCTACGTAAAACCTGATCCTGAAGCTTGTATCTGATCAGCCTTCTGTAAGCACTCTCGAATACGGTACTCTAATGACCCACACCTCAAACAAGCCCTTATCGTCCTCCAACACTCGTCCGGATGGTGCCTACCACAACCACCACACAATTGAATCCTAGTAGAAGCAACAGAAGACCCTACTCTAAATGGCCCATCAGATCTAGCCTTTCTGATAGGCCTCTGAATAGAACTAGAGGGCTCTGAATCCCTCTTCTACTTACCCCTCTCATGATCCCTATTCTGGCACTCCACACGCTTAACATCATTGACGATCTTCGCCTTCTCAACCAAAATCACAAACTCTCACTCCCTCTGTGGAGCAATCAGTACCTTCAGATTATCCCTTAAGCCATCCTCTAATCGGGCGCACCTCTTATACTCAGTTGCCATCATGCCTCGAGCGTAGCGACTTAACCTCAGAAACTCGACCTCGTACTCAGCCATAGATCTATCGCCTTGCATGAGATTCATGAACTCACGCCTATGAGCATCCACATAGCTCGCTCCCATATACTTGCTCTGAAAGGTAGTCTTAAAGAAATCCCAATTCAGACGATCAGGCTGAGTACCCTCCTCAACCGTTAACCACCACTGATATGCCTCGTCGTGAAGCAAGGAGACTACACCCTTAAATTTTTGCTCAGGAGTACAGTCTAAGTTGTTCATGATCCTCTCGGTGGCCTCCAACCAATACTCGACCACATTAGGGGTGACCCTAGTGACACCCCTAAACAATTCAACATTATTAGACCGAAGTCGTTCAGTTACCGACCCTCGGCCCTCAGCTTCAGAATGGGGTCCAGCAACCTTATCCAAAATCCTCAGCATGGTTTGGGATAGTACGTCATCCCCAGCCAAATGACTTTGAGACCCAGTCTCAGTAGCAGGCGAAACTGGTGTCTCACTCATATCTAAGTTCGGCATACTGCCCAGAGAGGAAGACTCAGCTCGAGCCCCCTACAGCCTCTACCACGGCCTCGAATGCCACAATCACAAGTTCCAAGAGCGCTTATTGTATATTTCGAGTTTTGTCTACGTTAAAAATTTTATACATTAGTTTCAATATTTATTAGCAGATGTTTTATGCATAAATTATCAGAAATTTAGAATTGTTTTCAAAGGTTTCAGTCTCTAACTACTCAGTATAGTTTCAGAAAGTTCTGACTATAGTGTTTTTAAAGTTTTCTATTAGAAATTCAGAAATACTTATAGGATCGACACCGGAGACTCGGTGTAGCACATACTTTCCCAATTTATCCAAAAAGAATATTTGAAAACCAATTCTATTTGAAATATAATTTTGAAACCCAAAATTCACATCCCGAGTTTTGCAACCTGGCTTTGATACCACTAAATGTAACACCCCAAACTTGGCCTAGACGTTATAGCCGAATCTAGAGAAGTTACAGAGAATGGGTTAGTTACGTAAAATCATTTCAGTTATTCAACTCATATACTTTATATCCATTTTCAAAAACATTAATTAATTAGTTATTTGCCAAGACCTATTTTACAGCGGAAGTCTATCAAAATCGTTGCATTTTAAAAATTCGATTCGTATTTTTAGAAAAACTTCTTTTTACGGAAAAACCTTTGGTTTAAAAAAATAAGTTATCAATGCATGCAGATTATCAACAAACCAAAAATTAATAGTTAATAATCATAAAGTCTAAAGAGTCCTAGAAATTACAAACTCTCAAATGAAAACCAAAATCATAAATAAAACCATAAATTGTCAAATTTAAACTGTTAACGGTCGAGTGGTAACCGCTGAGTCTTCGCCACTCCGATCCGCCTAAGTTTGCGGATTACTTGAACAGAACAGACAAACAAAGGTGAGCTTTCATAAACTCAGTGTGAAACCCAATAAAATTAAGCATGCAAACATACAGAGTTGTATAGACAGTCAGATACAAATCCAGATTCAAATAACAGTCTTAGATAAAAGATATGCAAAATCCTACCCCCATCCTCACACCAACTCCAGCCATCCCATCACACCATGTGGGATTAAAAACACCCACCCCTCCCTACACACCACATTGTGCCATTACGACACATATCAGGATATATGCAGCCAAGCTGCTGGTATATAGGCGATTAATGCTGAACAAAATACTTCCTCCTCATATACAAATCTAACCCCTAATTAGATATAGAAAACAGATACAGATATACAGATTATACATGCTCAACATGCTTATATACAGATAATGGAAATATCAGACATGCATAGCATTTTCATACTCAGAACAAAATATCAAACTATCAGATCCACAGTTTTAGGGTTTGGTTAGCCCTTACCGGCCCTACGGTACGCCCACAGTCAATCGGAACGACCCATGCGATCCTAGGGAAAGTTTTAAAAATATGGGCCCACATACCTGTGTGGCCCACATACCCAGATTGGCCTTGGCCGTGTGGCCCACACGACCTGGCCCAAAATCCACACGCCCGTGTGACATGCCCATATGGGCCCACATGCCCAACTTGGCCTAGCACGTGTGGCCCACATGGCCATACTCAAGCCACCATATGGCTGTGTCTTGCACACGACTATGCCTACGTCGACCACACGGTCGTATCTCGCACACGGTCTTCCACACGGGCTACCACACGCCCGTATGGCATCGACAGACCAGTTTTTTAGCTTTTGTCGAAGTTTGACTTTTTGCGCTTCGGGTACACACCTGGTACATTTTCAATGCAAAAACACTCCCGAGCCACACAACACCTAAAATTATCCAACAAACCACTAAATTAGCCGCTTAAATCAACACAAAAACCAAACTATATTGAAATAAACAACCCTTTTATTCCACTAAAACCCTTACCTTCAAACGGTTAACGGAGATTTCACACAATTAAAGCGCCGATTGGAAACCCCCATCCCCTTGATCTTCTCCTAATCACCAAACGAGCCACATTAACCAATGATCCATTAACCAAAATAAAAATACACCTACCAAACTTACCAGTAACCCACAAGGAGCACCGAAATAATAGGATACGAAAATTTGACAGGAAATAGAAAATAAAAATAAAAACGGCGACAAGAAGGAGAAGGGGAATATGGCAAAGAGCAGAAAGAAGAGGAATAACGTCAGATTTTTGGGAAATTTTGAAAGAGAGAGAAATTTTTTGAAAATAACAAAAGGATAAAATAAAATAAAATCAGATAAGTTATCAGGATTCCCCCAAATTCCTCTCCACTATCCCACTGACAACCACTTCCTCAGAAACCCGACTACACTGAAACACTAACAGTCAACAGAGCAAAAATAATACCCACACACTCACGCAAGGATTCGAACACAGGACCTCCAACACACCAACTCTCTTACCACTTGAACCAGCAAACTCGTTTTAATATAAATTTACAGACAATTTAATATAAGCCTACCGATCGAAGATAAGGCTTAGATCCAAAAATAACAAAATTTGCTAAAGGTAGAGCTTGAACTTGGGTCCTCACACACACCTAGAACACTTAACCATTGAAGTAAATACATATTTATGTCAAATATTCACAGAAGAAAAAATATAATTTCAAGCTATTGACCAAACATATCCAAAAGATAAGTGATTTGCCTCTACAAGAAAAGAGGCCAACTATCTTATGCAATGATAATTCAACACATAGAGTTTAATTGAAGGGTCGTGACATCAAAGAGTAGTGTAATTGCAACATTTGAAATATTAGTACACAAATTATGAATGTGTCGTCTCAAAAATATAATGTGATGTTGTCATTAGAGGAGTATAAAACACGATTTACTCTTTTCCTTTAACCAAAGTTTTGTCTCACTGGGTTTTCCTGTTAAAGGTTTTTAATAAGGTAGCTTTTAATGAGAAATTGTGTACTATTTTTCCTTCATTGAGTTTTCATTCACATGGATTTTCCCAATAAGATTTTAATGAGACTCATTTTCATTGGTGGACATCCAAACAGGAGTGTTGTAAATATTTTCACAAATGAATGTCCTTTCAACTCTCATAAATCTAAAATTTATTCTCTAGTAATTTTAAAAAATTTATAAGATGCCTTAATTATCTTATTTATGTATTTGTAACTCAAGCGTTAAGCTTATGGCATTCAAGTGAAAAAAAAAAAGAATTATTCTCTTAAATTGTGTCATCTTTTTCTCTCTTGTTTTTACTACAACCCCTTTTTTTTAGTTTTATAACATTATTTATTAATTTTTATATTTCATCTAACAGAGTGTTAAAAAAAGGAAATTTGCAAATAAATTAGCTTTACTCTTTGTATATTAGGGGTATCTTTTCTTGAAATATTAAATAAAATAAAGAATCACATATGTACCGTATTTTCTTTTTGTTTTCAAAATGAAGGCTAGTATTCAACAAAGCGCCCATAGGCAAACACATTCAATAGAATTTGAATTATAGGTAGAATAATTTTTTTTATAGAATTTGTAGGGTGTGTTTAATAAATTATTAAAAAAATTTATTTTATTAAAAATAAAAATAAAAATAAAAATAAAAATAAAAATTTTAATATTTAATATTTAATATTTAATATTTTAAATGTGTTTAATAATCATTTTAATTTTTTTGTTGAATATAAATTTTTCAACAAAAAATTGTTGAATAAGAAAAGTAGGTAGGTAGCTTTACTTATTTTATTTTATTGAAAAATTAAAATAAATTATTTTCGAAAAAAGAGATATACAAATTATCATATTTATTATTCATCCAAAATTATCTAAATTAATATAAAATATTATATTAATAAGATTATATTAAAAATAAATAATCTTTTAAAAATTTACATTTACTTTTATCAAACAACATAATTATATTTAGTACTTATATTTACTAATTTACTGAACAATTATCTTGTATAAATTTAACACTTATCAAATTTAGTAGTAAAATTTCAGTACTTAATTTTCTAGCACTTAAAATTTCAATTTATCAAACACAGTCTTAGCCTAAGACCGAACCGGTCAATTGGATAATCCATTTTATAATTTTAACAATAATAAAATTATATTTTGATGCTTTTATTATAATTAGTTTTACTTAAAAAAATTCTTAATTTTTTATATTTTTTTATTAAGGGTTTTTTATTTCACAGAAAATGACATATGATTGTTTTTTTTCATTTTCCCATGTTTATTTTAGGGAAAATAACTTGGTCAACGAAAAATAACTTACAGGTCAACGAAAAATAAACTTTTTTTTTCTTGTAATTGACCTACCATTTTGAAAAGCATTAATCATTTTCTAAAAATGAGCTCATTTATGTATAATTTTATTTTTATATAAAAATTAACTTTAATCAAGCCTAATATAACTATTAATAATTTTTTTAGTTTTTGTTTTTAAAAATATTAAAAAATATTATAATATTCAATATTGTTAAACATACATATTCAATTATTTATATTTGATAATATAATAAATTATAAATAATATTATTATTTTAATAAATTATTTAATTTTAAAAATGTATTTTAATAAATTTAACAATAATAATTTTAAATTTTAAATAATATTATTTACATATTATTGAAAAATATTAATATTTTAATATTAAACATATAATACAATTTACAAATATTTAATAATAAATGTTTTATAGTATAAAAATGAATATTTTAATTATATAAATATGAGTATTTTTTAAAATCATGCTTAGCTTCATTTTCAACTCTAATGTATCACTATTCGCTATCATATATGTAATTTTAAGTAAGTTTTAATTATGCATTGTTGATTATTAAGTTTATATATGATGTTTAGTATTATAAAAAATTATCAAATTAGACATTCTTTATTATTAAGTTTATATATGACATTTATTATTATAATTATCTTATTATAAAATAAATTTTGATTGTTAAAAAGGAAATGATACTATTATATTTTGTAACAAATATATTTATATTGTGTTTGTTTCACTAAAAATAACTTTTAAAAAATAGTATTAATAAAATTTTTCAAACAATGAAATTTTTTTATACAAATTTATCCAAACACCAAAAAATATAATTTTTTAAAAAAATTAATTTATTTTTCAGAAATTGTTTTTAAAGAAACAAACACAACCTAAAAATCATATTTTAATTAATATTAAATTGTAAGTGAAATAGAATAAATTTCAAATAAAAAAAAAGTTGGTTTGGTAGGATAGGGGTCTATGTGTCTTAACCTAGAGGAATAAATTAGATCCACAATACATGGGTTGCCTGAGTCAGAGAGTGTATGGTTAAATTATACCCTCTTTTCTTTTTCCTTATGGTGTCCACACATTTTGCCTACCTTAATTACTTTTCCTTTTATCGAAATGCCAGTCACCCATTCCCATTTTAAGAAACTTTCTAAATCAACTCCAATAATTTCATCATCATCCACCAATCTATCTTATCATGATTTCGCATTTCAACAAAACTGGTTAACCCAATAAGGTAATGGTATAATCACTTTTTGATCTTCTAATTTTATATTTTACCCTTACATTTAATTTTTACCTTTCAGCCATTGAATTTATTTTTTTAAATTAAATTACCATAAAATAGATGAAAAAATTAACACTTGTTAATTTTGTTAATGACATAATATGCATGTGGATTATTACATAGATGATATTTTTGTTGATGATATAGTATACATGTGGATTACTACATAGATGATACATCAATTAATTTTTTTAAATTTTAAAAATATTTTTTTATATTTTATTTATAATTTTTTTAATAATTTTGGATTTTAAATTTTTAAAAATAGTTTTTTATATTTTTTTAAACTTTTAAATTTTAAAAAAAATAATTAAATGTTGACATATCACCCATATAGCAATCCATATTTATGCAACGTCAGCAAAATTAAAAAACGTTAACTTTTCCATTCATTTTGGGGTGATTTAACAAAAATGTAAGTTTAAGGGCTAAAAAAATAGGAAAAATTAAATGAAATGCTAAAATGACTTTATTTTTGTGAAGTTGGAGGGCCATATAAGTCATTATGGCTAAGGTATACTATCTTTATTTTTATTTTTTTATTCATAAGCGAGAGACTTGTTTAAGGAAAACTATTTCATATACACTATTCAGATTTTTAAATTCTACAAGCAGGTTAAATGTGTGACATGTGTCCCACAAGGTATAGTAATTTTTTTTTAGAAAAATAAATATTTAAACAAATAAAACACTTATAACATTTTCAACAATGCTTGTGGAGTCTAAAAACTCCACAAGTTATGTATCAAATACTTTCTCTTTTTGGAAGTATTCATTATACTTGTAATGTACATTTTTATTACATAAGTAGCTTTAAAAAAATTAACACATATATATATATTTTTAAATTTATTTTTAATATTTTACTATACATTTATAAAACACTTGTTAACTTCTACTATTATTCATAAAATCTAGCTAACTTTATTAACAATATGCTAAATATTTTCCCAATCTAAAACTTTATCGTACTTTTTAATGGTTGATTTAAAAATTTGAATCAAACCATCAACATCACATTTGTTCTTTCATATCAACCTGTTTATATATATATATATATATATTAAAAAAATTGAATTTCTTTTAAAAAGAGAAATCAATCATTCTGTATAAAAACAATTTAAGAGAATTTATTCATATTAAACCAATATTTGTCCAATTGCTACCTAATCGAGCAGAAACATAAAATTCTACCATAATTCGAACCTAACATAACCTAGATTGATAGACATGAGCAAAAAAAAAACAAAAAAAACGGCATGACCTAGATAGTTATAAAACTCTTTAATATCTTTGACTCATCAACATATAGTTTTTGAGATATTAGTCTTGTATGTGCATAATGTATACCTCTCAAGTTTTTAATTAAAAGAAATTATCATTCTAAGCTACTACCCAAAACTTTAAGTTGATTTGATTTATCATTTTTTTTTTTGAAATTTTGTATTTGATGTATATTTATTATTTAATAGTAGGGAAATCCAATCTTCAAAATTATTAAGAGTATATATTTTTTTCAAGCACGTATTTTTTTGTTAGGCACAGATTTCTAAATTTAACACATAATACTTCCAATCGAGTTTGGTATTAACTCAATGATATTAATTTAGTTGATGAAAAAACAAAATAAAAAATAATTAATTTATAAATTTAAAAGCATATATATATTACAACATTTTAGGTTTTCAGATGATGTGGGCAATTTAATTTTTTGTCACGTGAACACTTAAATTTTAAGTATAAGGAGAAAAGTATGAAGTGTTGTGGACGTCGATTCACCTAAAGAGGTCGAGAGCCAAAATAAGGATAAAAGGACACATTAATTAAGTAGATAGTTGCTTAGAGTATCATTAGGGTATATTCGATTGATCTTTTCTTCATTGTTGGTCAGCGTATTTATAGTATAAGTCCTCTTGACCATTAACGTCACATGGCATATTGTTATGAAGGAGTTATCCTCACCTAATGAGTAAAATGCGTACATTGTGGGGCCCATTCTGTTATTCACTCAACCAGTACAAGGTTGTTATGCCTAGCTGCACTTTACAAATATTCAAAGGTCTGTTCGCACTGAAGGAGTGATCACACCTAAAATGTGAATGCGTTGGCATTTTGAAGGCAACGGAGGGTGAGAAGCCTTCTTATTGTGGCGGATGATTGAAAGAATGGAAGGTCAATGCCTTCCGTTTCACGGCAGGTGGTTGAGAGAAGCACTTTCTTAGGCTAGGTCAATGGTGTTGGAAAAAATCTGGTTTAAAGCGATTTTCGATCACAGTGAAAAATTAAAAATTTGAAAACTAAGCTGGTTTGTGATATTTATGGTAATAAACTTTTTCCCAAAAGTACATGTGTTTTGTGCGAGACGAATCCTAGACGTTCTCGACTTTTAATCTAATGACCTTCTCTGCTATTCTCATACCATGAAATGCTTCAAGTGTGGGCTCAGACAATCATTAATCAAACATAGAACCAGAAATTGTTTTCTTACTTTCAGTAGCAAATTAAATGTAACATCCCATTTTTAGTCAAATCAGAATAGTGGTTTTGGAACCACAAATCCAAGATCGAATAATTATTTTAATATTATTTTAAGTGTTTATACCATGATAGCATGTATGTGTGAAAGTTTCGTGAAGTAATTTTATCGTTTGAATGCTTAATTCGGTAAAAAGGACTAAATCGCGTACAATGTAAAACTTGGGTTCTAATAGCTAAAGGTATCTAATAGCTATAGAACCTTAAATTTAAGGTCCTTAAGTGGTAATTACACCATTTTAATTGTGAGTGGACATATATGGATACAAAATGGATGTTATTAAATGGTTTTATTAAAGGTTAATATTGCAATTTGTTTATTAATCAAAATATTAATAAAACAATAACATAAAGATGAGTTTCATTCATCTTTCTTAATCGTGTATCATAAAGAAGAAATCCATTTTAGGGCTTGAAATATTCGGCCACTTCATGATCTAATTGTAAGTCTGTTTTTGCTCGATTTTTAATGATTACTATGTTTTTGTAATCGTTACAACTATTACTAGCTAGCCCAGGGGCTATTTTGCAAAAATGTTAAAGATTTTGAATGATGCCATTGATGAATACATATGTATTTGAAGTTTCTTGATAGATTATGAACGATTGTTGATAAATATACAAGTTTTGTTAAGTGATTTTTAGTGAAAATGCAAAATAGGGATTAAATTGAGAAATGTTGAAAATTTGTGGTTAAAATGTGAAATAAATGAAAAATATGTGTTTCTGGAGGGATAATGGTAATTCGGCTAAGCATGGGTGTCTTAAAATTTGCATGAATTTGTGATTTTGTGTAATAAGGATTAAATTGTAAAAATGTGAAAGTTTAGGGCAAATGTGTAAAATAACCCTAATGTATATTTGGGATTGAATTGAATAAATAAATGATTAAATAAGTTAATTTTGAATATATTTAGATCAAGAAAAGTGAAATTTGGATTTGGATCAGGGAAAAATTAAAGTTATTGACTAATCAACTTATTTCGTCGTTTTCACATCCGAGGTAAGTTCGTGTGTGATAAATTTCAATATAAATGTATTTCACATGCTTTGATATTGCATAAATTATGAATATGAGACTGTGGATATGAACGATAATGATTCGACGACGATTCGACATTCAAAATCTCGGTTGAACCTTAGGAATAGTTTAAGATGCTAGAGACATGTCATTAGGGGATTCGTTGAGTTGGCTTCAGGCCATGAGATAGCACTTTGGGTGTAAGTTATACCGATTTGGCTTCGGGCCATGCATATCGGCTGATTTGGCTTTGGGTCATGATATCAGTACTTCAAAGATAAGTTACCTTAATTTGGCTACGGGCAATGGTATAGGTACTTATCATTTGAGACCTTTGAGTATCTGACTTCTATTTCAAATGGTTCAATGGGTAAATGAAAGACGAGAATGTGTATGAGATTAGTACGAGATGGTACAGGTATGTGCATAAACCATATTAGCTTTGAATCAAAGAAATGGTGAAGAAAGTATATAGTTTTGTGAATGAGTTATTGAAAGGTTTGTTAGTTTATGTGAATTCTTATATTTATGATCAATGGTTGAATTATGTGTTTATGATTATATTGAATTTATGTCATACGAGCTTACTAAGCTATAAAGCTTACTTTATGTATTTCTCTATGTTTTATAGTTTTCAAAGCTAGCTCAGACTTGGGGATCGTCAGAGATCGCATCACAATATCCAATTATCAAATTGGTACTTTTGAACTTAAGTTTCGAGTATTTGGCATGTATAGGGACTTTGGTCATTTTGGTTATGTGTTAGTAATGGATTTGGTCATTTGAAATGTCTTGTAAATGTTAAATATTTGGTTTGTGCATAGCCATGAGAGTTGGCTCATTTTGGTTGTTTTGGATGTATATATATATGTGAAAATGGCATTTGATGTGTGGTTTGTGATTTGGTTGTATATATAACCATGGAAATTGGCTTAATTTGGTTGGTTTGGTTGTGTGTTTATATTGCTTTGTTTATGTGTTAATTGATGAATATGCTTATTTGGAGTTGATTTAGATGCTCATAAATGCAATCTTTTGGTGTTATTGAGTTTGGTGTAGGTGAGCATAAGATAGGGTGGCAAAATAGCTTGGTAAATAGCCTATTTTTGTCCATAAGGGTAGAGACACTATAACATCCCGAATTAGGATCTAGTCAGAACAGTGGTTTCGAGAGCATAAATTCGAAATAGAAATAATTATTTTATGATTACGTGATGGTTCATGATATGATTGCATGTTTGTGTGAAATTTTCATGAAGAAATTCTATGCCTAAAGTGTCCAATTTGACCTTAGGGACTAAATTGAATAAGTTGAAAAACTTGTGTTCTAGAAGCTTCAAGCATGAAATTGCATTATATTATTAATTAGAGGTCCTTAAATAGTAATTTGACCAAGTTTTAAAATTTTAGACAAAAATGGGCAAGAATATGAAAAATTTGAAAAAAAAGCCTTAAGGGTATTTTTGTCATTTGGTAAATAAAAGAATAAAAAGGGAAAATGAAGTGAAAATCTTGTCCATCTTCTCCAAGTGCTAGCTGAAAATTTTATGCTCTCCATAGCTAGGGTTTTCAACTTTTCAAGCTTGATTGTAAGTACTCCCAATCCCCGTTTTTAATGTTCTTTACATTTTTGAAGTTGTCATCAACCGAACTAGCTATTTTTACCATTATTTTGAGCTAGGGATCATGTATGAAATTTGACCCATGTGTGACATGGTTGTATTTTGATGTTTAATGGAGGAATATGAATGTTTGATGTGTGGTAAACATCTTTTACCAAGTAATTTTTAGTGAAAACACCTAAAAAGGACTTATTTGTAAAAGGTGTAAAAATGAGTAGTAGAAATGTGAAATTAAGGAAAATGTGGGCTGATATGAGCATGGTGTAGGTTCGGCTAGGCTTGGGTAACTAAGAAAATACATGCATTTCATTTTACGAGCTTAGGGACCAATTTGTAAATAAGTGAAAAGTTAAGGGTAAAATGGTAATTTTACAAAAGTATGTGTTATACGTCGATTTGACCAATGTATGTATTGAAAAATTTAAATTTGGCATTATAGATCAAGAAAAACGTGATTCGGGTCTTGATCGGGGAAAAAACAAAGTTTACGAGGATTAGTCTCGTTTCTGTCATTTTGTACCAATGTAAGTTCATGTGTGAATGATGCAATGTTGTATCATGTTTTAATGCTTTATTAATGTATGAATTTCCATGTTTAATTATTGTAAGGAGTGTATGAATAATATTATGGTCAATGAGAATGACTTTGTGAACGAGTTCGACGAAGATGTATTGTAACAGTCCGATTCAGGGCCTAGACGGAACAGTGGTCTCGGGACCACAAATTCAAAGTTTGAAAAATTATTTTTATTATTATTATGAGGTTATATCATGATTATAATAATGTATGAAAAATTTGGTGAGTTAATTTTGATATTTGCGGGCCCGATTGCAAAAAAGGACTAAATCGTAAAAAGGGCAAAAGTTGCATATTAGTACCTAAATGTGTTAAATAGCTAGAGAAAAAAATTGGGGGCTTTTAAAGGGCAATTAGACCCTTTTTAAACAAGCTGGCTGGCCATGAGATGAATTGAAACAAATAGTCAAAAGTTTAGGTAAGTGATGTCATGATTTGGTGATAAAATAATGCCTAAAGCCTACCTACTATTTTTCTTCTTCTCCATCTTTTATCTCCACCAAAAATATCAGCAAATATGGAGCTTTGAAAGCTGAAAATTTGCAGCAACTTATTTCTCTCATAATATAAGTGATCTTGATGATTTTCTTGATAATTTTAACATTTTTGGAATGCCTGTATTATGGGCTTTCAAATGAGAGGACTACTTTGCAAAATGGTGATAAGTATAGGGTTTCACCATGTGAATGTTCATGTTATTTTCTAAAATTTTATGGAATAATATGAGTTTTAGGAGAGTTCTAAACAACTTTTGTGAAAAGTGTTAGCATGAAAACACCTAAAGGAACTATTTTGCATAGGTTGCAAAATAGGTGATAAGTGTGTGAAATAGTAAGATTTTGGGGTTGCTATAAGAGTAAAAATAGTTCGGCTAGGCTTGAAATACGAAGAAATTCGATAAAAATCGATTTTCGATCATAGGGGTAAAATGGTCATTTTGCCAAAGTCTAGGGGCAAAATAGTCATTTTACCAAATATGTGAATTTGTGGTAGCCTAATTATAATTAGTGACTAAATGAGTGCATTTTTTTTATTCTAGATCAAGTTTTGCCAAATCCGAACCTAGACTGGGGGAAAGCCAAGCAAATCGACTAAACCAACCAGTTGAGTACATTTTGTAAACCGAGGTAAGTTGTACTTAAATGATACAACTATATTATTAATATATGTGTTTAAGTTGTCATTAAATGGATATAGCATGAATTGCTTGATTGTGTATTGAAAATGCATAAAGACAATGAGATGATAGAACTCCCGTTGGAACATTAGGTAATATACCAAATATTCTAGCTGTGACATTTGGGTCACTTGTGTGAGCTAGAGTAAGACATGTCTGGGACATGTGTTGGCCACATTATGATAACCAGTATAAGACCATGTTTGGGATATGGCATCGACATTGAGATGAGTGCTAGAGTAAGACGTGTCAGGGACACACATCGGCCTCGATAATGATAGTCAGTGTAAGACCATGTCTAGGACATGGCATCGACTTGAGATGTGAGCCAGTGTAAGACTATGTTCGGGACATAGCATCGGTACCTTACCCCTAGATTGAGGTTTATAGAAGGACCGGCAACGTACCAAATGGTTCAATGGTGTAAGTATGTTTGCGAGTTAATAATGAAAACATAATCATGTTGCGAGTGATACATATACCAAATCGGTACGTATGAGAAATGAGCTCATTAGAGAGCATATGACTCGTATGGATGGTAATGAGTAAGTCATACTTATGCTTATCCTTGTGTTATGAGCATGATGATTATTGATGAATTGTTGTTGTATGTTTATTTATATGCAACTTACTAAGCTTTTATGCTTACCCTCCTACCTTTCTATTTTCTTATAGTGCCGCATATTTAGCTCGAGGATCACTTGGAGTCAGAGATATCGATCACACTATCGTCCGAAATTTTCAGTATAGTTGGATTTATTTTTTGAACACGACATGTATAGGGCTTAGACTTGATTATTTTGTGTCCTTAAGCATTGGCCTAATGTGTAGGCTTGGGATAAGTCCCACACTTTGAATTTGGTCTTGATATTGACTATTACTCATTTTGATTATGCAAAGGTGATATTTCTTTGGTTGAGTATATTGCCTTAGGAAAGAATGTCTATTGTAGCTAATTTGGTTGTATGGTATAGACTAGAATTGATGTTGGTTGAGTTTGTGCTAATTTATGTAAATAAGGGTGGCAAATATACTTGGTAAACAACCTTATTTTGTCCACACGGATAGGCACACGGGCGTGTGTCTAGGCCGTGTGTGACACACGGTCAGCCCCATGGGCGTGTGATGAGGTCGTGTGTCCCCTGCACGTAAAAAATTCAAGTCAGTATGCATGGTAATAATCACACGGGCGGAGACACAGCCGTGTGTCTCAGCCGTGTAGAGGACATGGCCTAGCACACGGGTGTGTGCTATGGCCGTATGACATGTTGGGTGTGTTGACGTTAGAAACAGAATACTCAAGTTTTCTCACACGGGTTAAGACACGGGCATGTCAAGGCCGTGTGAGCAACATGAGCCAGGGACACGGGCATGTGTCTAGGCCGTGTGAAGTCTGCACTTAAATTTTTGTAAAATGGTGTAAATAAATTAGCCACACGGGTAAGGGACACGGGCGTGTCCCTAGGTGTTTAAGCCGTATGGGACACACGGGTCATCAATACAGCCATGTTAGGATGGTCACACGGGCGTGTTACCTTTCCATATGGGCGTATGCCCTCTCTTAAATACAAAGTTTGCATAGATTGGATAGTCCCGGAAGGATTCTGAATGGTTTCCAATGGTCGATCTAGGCCTCGTAGGCTCATATTAAGAGGAATAAAGTAGAAATTGAAAAAGTTTTAAATTGGACCGAGTCTAGGTGACTTAAAATGGGTTGCATGTACAAGATCAAGTAGGTAATGCCTTGTACTCCAACTCAGCTTGGGTTACGGATATGGGGTGTTACATGTATCATCAAAGAATCCCATTTGATCCTTAGGAATAGTTTAGGACACAAGTGACATGTCACTAAGAACTTTGTGATCTGAACTCATTGAGTTGTGGTCTGAGTTCATGATGTATGAGACACATGTTTTGGCGTCCGGGTACTGGTATCGTATATGTCATTAATGACGAAGTAGTCCGGCATGTGTTACGGATACCTGACAGCCTGTATGAGCAGACCCGTTTGCTACATATGAGGCTCTTAGGTGCGAGATTCTGATGTATCCGATAGTATTCCGAGTGCTCAACGGGTAGTTCTAAAGGAAGTTCAATGAGTAATCTTGATGAATACGTCAAAGACGAGAAAGTATGTTTTCATGTGCAAGTGGCACAGGTATGTACATTGAACTTATGAGAATGACATGAGATATGATGAACTTGTGGTAAGAACATGTGTATATGTATATGAAGAATAAGTTTGAGAGTTTTGATAATATGCAAGGTTATGTTCTGTAACATCCTGAAATAGGGCCCAGTCAGAATAGTGGTTTTGGGACCACCAATCCGACGTTAAATTATTTATTTCATGATTATTATGAGGTTTAGAATATGAAAGCAAGCATGTGTTAAAGTTTAATGAAGAAATTCGAAGTATAAGGTGTTTAATTGGAAATTAGGGACCAAATTGAATAAATAGCAAAACATGGGTTCTAGAAGCAATTTGCATGAAATTTCTTTGGATTATTAATTAGAAGGTCTTAAATAGAAATTTTCCCAATTTTTAAGTTTTTGGACAAAAATGGGCATGCATAGAAAAATTTGGAAGTTTTGTAAGGAGGGGCATTTTGGTCATTTGGTAATAAACTTAATAAAAAGGAAAAAAGAAAGCCAAAATCAGCCATCTTCTTCCTTGTGGCTGCCAAAATTCCTAAAGCTCCATAAGCTAGGGTTTTCAACATTTCAAGCTCAATAGTAAGTGTTCTCTAGCCCCGTTTTTAATGTTCTTTATATTTTTAAAATCCTCGTAACATACTCTATCCATTTCTACCCACATCTCAAGCTAGGGTTCATGTTAGAAATTTACCCATGCATGATATGAATGTTCTTTGATGATTTATGGAGGATTATGAAAGTTGGAAGATAGATAAATATCTTTTACTAGGTGATTTTTTATGAAAACACCTAAATGGGACCAAATAGTAAAGGGATGAAATGTGAGGTAGAAATGTGAAATAGAAAAAAATATGGGCTGGTATGAACATAGAATAGATTCGGCTAGGCTTGGGTAACCAAGGAATTACATGCATTCCATTATACGAGCCTAGGGACTAATTTGTAAAAAAGTGAAATGTTAGGGGCAAAATGGTCATTTTTCTTGAGGGTAAAATTTAGGTCCGAAATGAATAGTATGAGACATTAATAATTTTTTTTACTGATATAGACCCCGAGGAACCAATTCCGGAGCTCGATCGTGGAAAACAAAAGGTTTTGGAATAACCGAAACACGAACCCGAAACAATTACCAGGTAAGTTTGTGTAACTCAAAGTAAACTTTAAAGAAAATGCATATTCTTAAATGTATGCTAATTTGGATATTGATTGCATGACAATCCAAGAAATGTGATAGTGTAAAATGAAAAAAGATGACAATTGTCCCAGTTGAATGAAAAAGGGAGATTCGATGGGTAAATTCTTATTTACATGACATGAGATCCTGCATGTGTTGTAGAAAGGGATTTAGCCCGGACGGGTAATCCGATGATCTCAGTATGGTAAGGATCTAGCCCGAACGGGTGTTCCTTAAGTGATCGAACCTCTCGATGAATATATGTGCATTGTGGATTTAGGCCGGATGGGTAATACGATTAAGGACTGAAATTAGCCTGGACTGACATTTTAGATCTGAGCATATTAGAGTAATTGTCGTTGTAAGGGATTTAGCCTGAAATGGTAATCCCGACAATACTCCTTGAATTTATATTATGAGAGGTTTAACCTGGACTGGTAATCTCACCGTAAGAGTGAGGTTCACGGGAGTGTGTATTTAAAATGGTCACTAGCATGACTTGACGGTAAACGGGATACCCATCAAGATTTTCGAGAAATTCAACAGGACTATAATGAGAAATGAGAATGGAAATGTTGAATTGATGAGCTCATCTAAGATTAATGCTATATTTCTTGAGATGAAACTAACTTGATGATTGAGTGTATGTGATAGGGAATTCATACTATGCATGTTTGGCATGAATATCTTTTATGGTTGTATGCTAAATAACTGGTAAGTTTACCTTCCTGTTATCCGAACTTACTAAGCATGTTAATGCTTATCCCCTTTCCTTTCCCTATTTTACAGAGCTCATGAACTCGTGAAGATTAGAATACGATTGGAGTATTGTCAACACTATCAACTTATCTTACTTTGGTATATAGATACTTTTATTTTATTTCAATTGCATGTATAGATTTTTGGTTATTTTGTTATATGTGTCATTGGTTAACCAATGTAAGGGCTTGAATGATATACCTATTCATTTTGTATATAGCCATAAGACATGGCTAATTTTGATATAGGTTGTAACCTACTAATTGTGCATGTTTGTGCTTAAATGTTCATGTGATGGTTAAATGTGGTATATCATGAATGAACATGTGGAATGTGGCCAAATCACTTGGAGATGGTTAGGTCATAATTGGCAATGAGTTAGAAAATGAGCCAAGTCTAAATGTGTTTGATAATATGGTAATCCTTAATACAATGAGGATAATCTAGCATGTACAAAACCAACGAGATGAGGTTAACATGCATATTTAGGCCTTGTTAAATACCATTGAAGTACTCAAATGTGTGTGGATGTTGAGGGTGACCATTGGATCGGATTGTAGCCTCCAAAAAGGTCCACACGGGTGGACACACATGCTTGTGTCTAGGTCGTGTGTGATACACAGTCAGTTCCATGGGTGTGTGGTACGGCTGTGTGTCCCCTGCACCTAAACTTTTTAAGTCAGTATGCATGGTAGTAAACACACGAATAGAGACACGGTCGTGTGTCTCAACCGTGTGGAGGGCACGGCCTAGCACACAGGCGTGTTTCTTGTCCGTGTGCCCCTAAATGCATGATGATGTCATAAATAGAATGTTCAAGTTTATGGACACGAACGTGTCTAGGCTGTATGAAGGACACGGGCTAAGGACACGGGCGTGTGCTCGGCCATGTGAAAACCCCTGTAGGTTCAAAATGGAAAATAAATTCAATTAATTCCACATGGGTAAGAGACATGGGCGTGTCCCAAGCACATGGGTGTGTGCATTGCCTCCACACGGGCGTGTGAGGCTTAAACCTAGAAATTTTCCTAAGGTTTTCTTAAGTTCTCAGTTTAGTCTCAGACTATTTTTAATCTGTGTTTTGGATCTTGTAGGGACATATTAGGGTCAATATAACATTTTTTGATTGGTTTTAAATTTTAATGAAATTTTATAACCCAATTTTTCTCGGAACGTTTATGCTTTTATACGGTAACGCCTCGTACCTTGTCCTGGTCTCGGGTACAGGTAAGGGGTGTTACATTTTCATTATGTTAAATGTATGATTAATGCTTGTTTAAGTTACATTTTATTTGCATGTGAACTTACTAAGCTTTAATGCTTACCCTCTTTCCTTTCCTTTTTTTTATAGTGTCGCCAAGCTAGCTCGAGGATCGGGAGACGTCGGAGACTCGATCACACTATCAATTGAACATTTGGGTATAGCTAGTCTTATTATTTTGAGTATGGCATGTATAGGGACTTGGTCTTTTTGTTATGTGTCATATTGGTTAGCCAAATGTGTTGTCTCATGATGGTATTATGATTATTTTGTACATTGCCATGAGAGGTGGCTCATATTGATTATTTGGGTTGTAACCCTAATTATTGGTGCATCCATGCAAATGTGTTTATGTTTTGATATGGTTTTGGTTGCTTATGGATGATATGTGAGATGAATGACATGTGTATTAAGTGAATGAATGAGGACTAATACGTATTACCATAATATGAAATTGCTGTGGAATGTCATATGGAAGTTGATGATGGGAGTATGTGATATGTCTATATTATAAAGACATGGATAATCATGCTGGTGGATGCTTGTGTAGCCAAATGTGCCATGTTGCTTGCTATGAAGTAGGATTGAGTATGTGAGTGTTTAAGGGTGGCAAATGGCTTGGAAAATAGCCTAAAAATTGTCCATACGGTTAGACACACGGGCATGTGATCCGGCCGTGTGTCCCCTGCACCCTAATTATGCAAAACAGAATGCCTAGTAGTAAACACACGGGTAGGACACAGCCGTGTGAAGGACACGGCCTTAGGACATGGGCGTGTGCCTAGGCCTTGTGAAGTCTACACTTAATTTGTGGAATTTAATTTGCCACACGGCCTAAGCACACGAACGTGTGCCTTGGCCGTGTGACCCTAATTGTGTTGATGACGTCATAGTCAGAGAGTTACACGGCCTGAGGACATGGGCGTGTCCCGAGCCACACAGGCGTGTGTGACCACACGGCCTACCCACAAAGACGTGTAACTGTCCAAAACAAGAAAAATTTTTATGTTTTCCTGAAGTTCTGAAAGTTTTCAGTTTAGTCCTGAACCACCTTTAGTATATGCTTTGGGCCTCGTAGGCCCTTATAAGGGACAATTTGCATGTGATTGAAAAGATTTTATTTTGAATGAAATTTTATGGCTCAGTTTTGTATGAATGTTCATGTTTAAGTCAGGTAATGCCTCGAACCCTATTCCGGCGTCAGGTATGAGTAAGGGGTGTTACATTTAATGGTATCAAAGTTACGATTTAGTCAGTTTTCAAACTACGTATCATGTGTACAAGTCTATCTATACATGCCATACATAAATTGTGATAGTGTGACAACTCTTGATGATTTTAAAAATATGTTTTAATATAGTAAATGGATCCCGACAGAGTAGTGGTGGATGATGTTCAAAGTAACGCACCTGCACCCGCTGAAGGGGCAGCGCCATCTGATAATAGACCCACAACTGTTAGTAGAGGAGAAGGAGGCATAGAAGCCTTTCTCTATATGATGGATTCCTGGTACACGGAGTTCGTTCAAATGAACCCGAATGCTCAACCCCTTCCACCCCCACCTATTCCTCAACCTATCCCTGTAGCACCCCAAGGTATGGACTTCATGAGACTGAATAGACCTCTAGTTGATACGATTCAGAAACAATGAGCCAAAGAGTTCCGAGCTAGTAAAGATGATGTCCCTGATAGGGCAGAGTTCTGGCTCGAGAATACCATTAGGGTGTTTGATGAGTTATCGTGCACACCTAAGGAATACATGAAGTGTGTTGTGTCCCTCCTAAGAGACTTGACTTATCAATGGTGGAACACCCTTGTGTCGGTGGTACCAAGAGAGAGAGTTAATTGGGAATTCTTCCAAGAAGAATTCTACAAGAAGTACATTAGCCAAAGATTTATTGATCAGAAAATGAAGGAATTCCTCGAGTTAAAACAGGATCGAATGACGGCAACGGAATATGAGCGTGAATTCGTGACACTAAAAAATACGCTCGAGAATGTGTATCAACTGAGGCCATTATGTGAAAAAGATTTGAAGATGGATTAAACGAAGACATCCGATTGCTGGTGGGTGTTCTTGAACTGAAGGAATTTGTTGTGCTCGTTGAGCTGGCTTGTAAAGCTGAGGAACTGACCAAGGAAAAGAGGAAAGTTGAGGCTGAGGCTAGAGATATAAGGAAGAGGCTGTCAAGCAAGTCACTTCCATTCCAGTCTAAGAAATCCAGAGATGTGTATTCCTGTTCTTATGTTTCGACTGGGCATTCGTGCAGAAATCGTAAGAAGTAGAATTTGGGTTTTAAATCTCAGGCTACATCTGTGGCTAGTGTGGGTAATGATAGAGCTTCCAGACCCGAGTGCCAAAAATGTGGTAGAGGTCATTTTGGTAAGTGTAGGGTAAGCGATGGATATTTTTTCCGATGTGGTTCTCAAGACCACTATATCAAAGACTGTCCTAAGATTGTAGAGAAAGGAAAATTTTGGAGTACAAGGTCGGGTAGTACGGCTACAAAAGAGAGACCCTCGAGAAACACTGGTAATGGGGCTAGTAGTAAAATTGTAACAAGGGAGACAGTGGTGAGATCTAAAGCTAGACCTCCAGTTAGAGCCTATTCCATACGTGCGCGAAAGGACGTATCTTCTCCCGACGTGATCACGGGTACATTTTCTCTTTATGACACTTCTGTTATTGCCTTGATTAACCCCGGTTCTACTCATTCATATGCGTGCATGAAATTAGTATTGATAAACCGTCATTTATACATATTTTTACCCTATGCTTAGCGCATTTTTTGGTTGATTTTTCCTTAGAATTGGTGAATTCGATGCTCCTAATGCCTTAATTTCATGTTTTATACTTAGGTGAGCTTAGGAGAGCGAAAAGAACGAGAAACGGGCCAAAAATGGAGAAAATGGGCCAACGTACAAAATCAACACGGCCTGGACTTCCTCACACGGACAGACCACACGACCATGCCATTCTAACAGGCTCGAACACGGCCTGAAGTAATCGCACACGAGCGTGTCACACGGGCGTGTCCCTGCCGAACCCAAGTTGAGTCCAATTCGAAAAAGGCTAATTTTGAGGGCTCTTAGGCATTCCAAAGCCTATAAATACACCCTAGAAGAGGAGAAAAAGGGAGGCATTGGAGGAAGAAAGGAATTACTGGAAGAAAGTCGATTGATCCATCTCAGAAGCCGGATTCATCCTCAAGACTAAAGATCTCCCCTTAATTTCCCTTCAGGAGTTTTGGGTTTTCTTTATGTTTTGTATTCATTATTCTTCTAAGATGTTTTTCTTTTTAGTTATGAACTAAATCCCTTAAATACCTAAGGGGGATGAAACTTAAGATGAACCTTGTTATTATTTTTTGAATTGTATGATAAATATTTGACTTTTTCTTAATTATGTGTTATTAATTCTTGTTTTGATATCCCAGGATATTGATTCAAGTTACGCTCTTATTCAGAGGAAGAATAGACCCTATCTAAGAGTACAATTGTCATAATTAAGCGGAGTTGATTTCACGCCTAGAGATAGGATGACAAGATTTTGCCGGATTAGGGTGAAAACTAATAAGGGGATCCATAGATCGAGTTAATGCAACCCTAGGGTGATAATTAGAGAAAAGTCTCAATTATCCAATCTAGGGGTTAGACGTTATTAGTCTTGAATAGGGATAATAACATAACTTAGGGATCTCTACGGGACAAGTTAAATGAATAATCGTCCGATTCAGAGTCAGAATAACAAGTAAAGTCTAGGTGGATTCTTCCTTAGGTATTGTATTAATTCAATCGATTTCCAAAAGTAATCCCCCAATTCTATTTTCTGTGAATTCTTAGTTTAGTTAATTAGTTAGTTAAAACAAACCCCCTTATTCTTAGGCTAGATAATAAAAAGACAGTCATTACTAGTACTTTTAGTTCCTTTGGGTTCGACAATCCGGTCTTGCTAAAATTATACTACTGTTCGATAGGTACACTTGCCTATATTGTGATAATAGTTAGTTTCAAGAATGATTAATTATAAATATTTAAAACCTGTCACAAAATCACGATCAAGTTTTTGACACTGTTGTCGGGGAGCTAAGATATTAGGAACACTCAATTTTTATTACTTTAGCCATTTATTTTCCTTGCAAGTTAATTTTATTATTATTATTATTATTTTACTTTTTCTTTCTCTTGGCAGGTTTTTATAGTTTATGACTAGAAGAAACCCGTCAGGACCACTACTTTTTGACGAAGAAATCGATAGCACAGTTCGTAAAAACCGAAGAGAAATAAGGCGAAGCCTAAGATACACAAAGGAAGAGCAAGAGGATGATATCTCAACTACGGCTGAGGAGATGGCTAAAAATCAAGATAATCAACTACCTCCTACGATACCCGCTGAACTAGCAAATCAGAATCCTGCTCCTCGTACTATGTATGATTATGCTAAACCTACTTTAACAGGAACTGAGTCAAGTATAGTTAGACCTGCTATTGCTATGAATAATTTTGAACTAAAACCAAGCACTATTCAAATGATACAACAATTTGTTCAGTTTGATGGTTTGTAGGATGAGGATCCAAACACTCACTTGGCAAATTTCCTGGAATTCTATGATACATTTAAAATTAATGGCGTTTCTGACGATGCTATTCGTCTTCGGTTATTCCCTTTTTCATTGAGGAACAAGGCTAAACAGTGGTTGAATTCATTACCACGAGGGTCAATTACTACTTGGGAACAAATGACCGAAAATTTTTTATTAAAATATATTTCGTCGACTAAAACGGCCAAATTACATAATGATATCTCTTCGTGTGTGTAGATGGACTTAGAAACTCTTTACGATGCATGGGAGAGATACAAAGACCTACTGCGAAGGTGTCCTCACCATGGATTACCTCTATGGTTGCAAGTTCAAACATTTTACAATGGTGTGAACCCCTCGACAAGACAGATGATTGATGCAACAGCCGGAGGAACCATCAATAACAAAACACCTGAAGAGACTTACAATTTTATTGAAGAGATGTCACTGAATAACTATCAGTGGCAAGTCATGAGGACTAAGCCAACTAAAACAACAGGCGTTTATAACGTCGATTCGGTTACTATGCTGTCAAATCTGGTAGAACTTCTAAATAAAAAGATTGATGGTTTACTTGGTTCTACCCAGGCTCATCCAGTAATGCACTGTGAAGTCAATAGAGGTGGATCAAGCAATTCAGAATATCGATCCTATGGCCACAGCATGGAGAATGAACAATTAAATTACATGGAAAATAATCTTCAATCTCAAAATAATCCTTATGGCAATACTTATAATGCAGGTTGGAGGAACCACCCAAAATTCACCTGGGGTGGTCAAGGGAATCAAAGGCCACATAATCTTCCGGGTTTTCAACAACCACCCTTTCAACAGGAAAAGAAACCGAACCTTGAAGAGATGCTATCTAAATTTATCTCGGTGTCCGAAACTCGTTTCCAGAACATCGAGACAGCACTTAAAAATTAACAAGTGCCGATCCAAGGGCTCGAAACTCAAATAGGCCAGCTGTCCAAACTAATCTCCGAACGACCAGAAGGTAGCTTGCCAAGTAATACTGAACCCAACCCAAGGGAACTTCTCAACGCAATTAATGTTCAAGATGAAGAAGGATTCGTTGAGCTTAAGCTAGAACTAAGGCAAGAAACTGTGATGAGCATAGGTCAAGGTGAGGTAGGTCATGATAAAAACAAATTAGTGAATGTCAAATATAAACCTCGTGTGCCATACCCCAACGTGACAAGGAAAGACAGCTCAGATGAACAATTTGGTAAATTCCTTAAACTCTTAAACAAATTACACATTAACTTACCGTTTATTGAAGCTCTATCACAGATGCCAAACGTAATAAAATTTTTAAAGGAGCTTTCAGCAAATAAGTGGAAGTTGGACGAGGCGTCGCATGTGGAGCTAAACGCAGTTTGCTCAACTATTCTACAGAATAAGCTACCCAACAAATTAAAAGATCCAGGGAGTTTTACAATTCCTTGCTTAATTGGTAGTTTAGATGTTAATAATGCATTAGCTGATTTAGGGGCTAGTATTAATGTCATGCCCTACAAAATGTTCAAACAATTAGGTCTTGGGAAACCCAAACAGACTAGGATGAGCATACAATTATCAGGTAAAACTATAAGATTTCCTACGGGTGTTATTGAAGATGTGCTAGTTAAAATCGATAAATTTATATTTCCCGTTGACTTCATTGTTCTAGACATAGAGGAGGATAGCAACACTCCTTTGATTTTAGGAAGGCCCTTTTTAGCAACTGTTAAAATGATTATTGATGTTGGCACAGGTGAGCTTACACTTCATGTGGGAGACGAAACAATCACCCTTCAAGCTTGCAATTCTGGCAACACATCGGAAATTGAAGGTGATCGTCTAAACCATTCTACTAAAACTGACAGCAACCTACTTTGTAGGAAATGAGTCTGAAGGAAGTACATGTGCCATTCTCAAGAAATAATAGAGGACCTATTCATAAAGATCGAAGGCTACAAATCGAGGAACTAGATGAATGGCAGACGCATAAACCAAGAACACCCGATAAACCAAAACTACGCCAGAACGAGCTCAATACCTTTCCAAATCAACTTAAGGTTGGAGATAAAATTTTATTAGAAGTCGCAGATCCTCACATTGTCACTGCCAAACCGAATGAAGAAGTCCCTCTTACAGTACTTAGCATTTTCCCATTCGGTGCAGTCGAGGTAAGTCATCCCAAGTTCGACACTTTTAAGGTAAACAACACTCGTCTAAAACCTTATTTTGATAAGATGGGTAGCAAAAATGAGGAGTATAAACTCCTCGAACCACCATGACCATTCAATGGAGAGGTAAGTCGAGCTTAGACTATAAATAAGCGCTTCTCGAGAGGCAACCCGAGCACTAACAATATTAATTTCTTTAAATTTTAGTATTTAACACCTAACTTACTAACAGAGATCTTGAATATAGGTTTTCCACACAAACATGGCCAGGCACACGGGCGTTTTGAGGACCGTGTGGAAACAGGGCAGAGATTTTTCCCAAACATAGGCTACGATAAAATGCCACGGCCGTGCGACATAGCCGTGGGTGAACCTGCCAAAATAACACGAGAGTTCGTCATGCCCGTGTTGTAGAACCGTGGTTGAACTTGAGAAAATAGCACGGACGTGCGACACGCCCATGTCTAGCACCCGTGGTCAAACATGTTAAATTAACACCGGCGTGGGCCTACATACACGAGCGTGGGAGAAGCGAAAGAAGCCAGACACGGTCGTGTGACACGGCCGTGTATACCCACACCCACAAGGAACACGGACGTGGACTAAATGTCAGACGCGCCCAAAACTCAAAATTCGTGAATCACACGGGCTAAAATTAGGGAACACGGGCGTGTTCCCTGGTCGTGTGCCCCAAAATCTATAAATAGGCTGCACTATTCATTGTCTTTTTCACCTAAAATCCCTAACCCTAGCCGCTGCAAGTCCACACGCCCGCCTCGCTACGCCTATGGCCGCTTCCAACCCCATTTTTGACTATCATTCTCCCCTTTCTAGCATTTGTTTACTCTTTTCCCTTTAATGGCACTCATTTTTCATGCTAGTTATTATAGTAATCTACATTTTATATGTTATTTTTATCTTTCTATTACTAAAAATTCATTATCTAGAGTAGTTATCATCTTTTTCATGTGAAATTCTTACTCATTACATGATTTCTCTGCCCCATTTGACTAGTTTAAAGTAATTATTCATGGTTAGAGTAACAGACATACTCATGCATTTTGTGTTGACATGTTTCATCCATCAAGTATGATTGTATTCCATGAAATTCTCGGCCATTCTTATGCCATAAAATTGAGTGCTTTGGTTAAAGTTGTTAGTCTTAGTAGTTGTGGCTGAAATTATGATTTTTTATTGTATTTTAATTTTTCTCTTCATTTTACTTTGACCATTCCTCAAGATGAATTAATGGTTTTGATTGCAGGTACAATGTCGTCTTCACGAGGAAAGAAAACAGCTATCCCCGCTTTGAAGAGAAGGAAGAGGGCATCATCTTTCTCGGGTCCTACCGCAGAAATTTGCCACCCTTTTCTGCAGTTCCCCATTAGGCCCCAAGAAGAACTTTACCAAATACTCCGGGCCCGACCTTTAACTGCGGGCCGCTGTATCGACTGGGCTGCAGTAGAACAAGTTCAATTGGCTGATGCGATTCGGGCCCTCTTAACCACCGACCCTTGGGAGATTTTCTTTGGGATCATCAAGCCGACGTATCTCGAGCTTACGATGGAACTATGCTCAATGTTTCATCTTTAGATCGTAATGACAAATTAGGATGATCCCAGCACAGTCAATTTTCGCCTAGGCGGATTAGTCCGCCAGCTAAGCGTCCCAGAATTTGGTACTGCATTGGGCTTATATACAGAGGAGTTCAAGGAGGAAAATGACTTATATTCTCTCAACCGTCACATCCACTATTCTCCCTCACGGTGCTGGGGCACACTCGTACCACATTCGGCCACCTATGACCCCAGTCGCTCTAAGGCATCAGCTCTCCCTCCATCCTTGAGGTATTTACATTCGATTCTATCTCACACCTTGAAATGGTGGAGAGAGAGCACCGGCGTCGTCACCACTAACAACGTCTACTACTTGTGGTGTATGTCGCACGGGCACGTCTTCGACCTCGCCTACTTTATCGCCCTTGCCATTCGCCACTAGACAGAGCGACATCGAAAAGGGGTCATCTCCATTGAGCCCTATGTGACATGACTGGCGCGACACTTCGGGCTCCTCAACACCGCAGCCCAAGAATCATCATTGACCCTCATTGGCCAGATGTCTCCATAAGGCATCTCGAGCATGCTAAGTATGAGGATGATCGAAAAGCGCCAAGGAACTTACCCTCCTCAATATTGTCTTGCCCAATCTACCAAAGGAGGAGGCCCCCGAGGACATTACTGATAATGTCCCCCCACAGCACGAGGACCCGCTGTCTTAGCCACCACCACCCTCCCATCTATTTCATGCAGCGGCTTCATATACTGACATCTCTGAGCACCTCACTCGATTCGAGCAGTAGTGTTTTCAACGATTTGACAACATTGATGCTACTTTACAGCAGATTTGTCACCACTTCCACATCTCATCGCTAGTCCCACCTCGCAAACCATCCAGCGATGAAGATGTTTAAAAACAATTTATTATTTTATGATTTTAATTTTTATTAAAAACTACTTTTTATTTTTATTAGATTTTAGAATTTTATTTTATAATTATCAATTTTGGTTATTCCATTAAGAGTAATTATTCTTATTTATATCTCCTAAAAAGTCCCTAATTCTGTCACAGTTATATAGAGCTCGTAAGCTCATCATCGTATAGGAACTAAAAACTCCACCGAGAAAGGTTCTCCACGACTGCCATGTCCTGCTCAACCACGACCGTAGCTACCACTAGATATAATATTCTTTTGGCGCAGGACTTATGGTCTAGTGAACCTCTACTCCCCACCGGAGTATCCTCCTCCACTCTCGCGCCGATTACTCTCCAAAACTCCAGTTCAAGGAATTCATTCATCATTCAGGAAGTTTCACTTCTCTCCCTATCTTATGATTACAAATTTATCTTTTTCCTATCTATCTTTGTACATTGAGGACAATGTACATCTTAAGTGTGGGGGGTATTCATTTCACTATCAGAAAAATCCCTGAATGATTGCCTTGTTCTCTTGAAAAGCTCTTATATCATGTTTAGGATAAATTTTGATTGATTTATGACTTTTTTTATATATCTTAAATTAAAACATAGGCATTCATGCACTGAGTATTTAAACTTTAAGACATTAGGGAAGCAAGCATGATAAGTTGATTTTTTTAAGAATTTTAAAATTTTAGGTTGTTTCCCCTAGTCTAGGTATTCACTTGATTTGAAATTCACAAGTTTAAACATCAAAAAAGCCATAATTTTGTGAGATCTTGAGCCTTCAAGAGCATCTATTAATTCCTTTATGCTCACTTTCATTATGAGTGCGTCAGTATGGGACTGTTATTCTAGAACTTGCTTGATTATGCATGTTAAGACCATACTATTTGATTTGATATGTCAAGATGATAGAGACACTTAGGATTAACCCACTCATGCCATGAAAAGCCTACCTCCACAATTAACCCTTAGTAAACCCCGTTGAGCTAACAAGTCATTTCTTGTATTACCCTGAACACTAACCCTTAACCCATTATTATTGAAATCCCTTTAATTAAATTGATCCCTATTTTTGTCGAGATTTGAATTGAATAAATTGCTTAGCTATGTCCTGTTCTAAATAGTTAGTTATTTGACTTGTTCTTAAAAAAAATGTATACATATAGGTAGTAGTGATCTTTTGAGCTAAAGTAGTTAAATTCCATATTCCGAGAAAAAAGGTCTGTTGTACGCAACTGATGACTAGTCATTTTTCTAGTTAGGCAATTTTTCAATTCAATCTCAATTCTAACCCTTTCTTCCAGCTTGTGACCACACCCTTTAACCAAAACCACGTTACAACTCTCTAAAGACCTTTTGATTGATGTTTCATCTCAATTTATAGTGGTGGAGATTTGATTTTCATACAAGCCTATGGTAATGACTTTTCATTATTGACTATTGAGTGCTTCATTTATTGTCCTTAAACACCTCGAGTTATTTGAGTGAATCTTTAGTGAGGATGTGAAACTCTGTGGTATTTTGAATCAAAGGTAATTACTTAGATGAGGGGAGACACCTATGTTTTCATGATAAAATGCTCAACTTGGAATGTTTGAAACTTTGATGTTCTTTTAGTCAAATTTTCATTGTTTGATTACCTATCGATTATTTTGAGGTATTATTGATAGAAATTATAAGTTGAGAAGAATTTGTTTTGATTATGAGATGAGGATTTTGCTTGAGGACAAGCAAATGCTTAAGTGTGGGGTTATTTGATAAACCGTCATTTATACATATTTTTACCCTATGCTTAGAGCATTTTATCGATGATTTTTCCTTAGAATTGGTGAATTCGATGCTCCTAATGTCTTAATTTCATGTTATATACTTAGGTGAGCTTAGGAGAGTGAAAGGAACGAGAAACTGGCCAAAAACGGAGAAAATAGGCCAACGTACGAAATCAACAAGGCTTGGACTTCCTCACACGGGTAGACCACACGATCGTACCATTCTAACAGGCTCAAACACGGCCTGAAGTAATCGTACATGAGCGTGTCACACGGGCGTGTCCCTGCCGAACCCAAGTTGAGTCCAATTCGGAAAAGGCAAATTTTGAGGGCTCTTAGGCATTCCAAAGCCTATAAATACACCCTAGAAGAGGAAAAAAAAGAGGCATAGGGAGGAAGGAAGGAATTACTGGAAGAAAGCCAATTGATCCATCTCAGAAGCCTAATTCATCCTCAAGACTGAAGATCTCCCCTCAATTTCCCTACAGGAGTTTTGGGTTTTCTTTATGTTTTGTATTCATTTTTCTTCTGAGATGTTTTCCTTTTTAGTTATGAACTAAATCCCCTAAATGCCTAAGGGGGATAAAACCTAAGACGAATCTTGTTATTATTTTCTGAATTGTATGATAAATATTTGACTTGTTCTTAATTCTTGTTTCGATATTCCAGGATATTGATTCAAGTTACGCTCTTATTCAGAGGATGAATAGACCCTGTCTAAGAGTACAATTATCATAATTAAGCGGAGTTGATTGCGCGCCTAGAGATAGGGTGACAAGATTTTACCGGATTAGGGTGAAACCTAATAAGGGGATCCATAGATTGAGTTAATGCAACCCTAGGGTGATAATTAGAGAAAAGTCTCAGTTATTCAATCTAGGGATTACATGTTATTAGTCTTGAATAGGGATAATAACATAACTTAGGGATCTCTATGGAACAAGTTAAATGAATAAATCGTCTGATTCAGAGTCAGAATAACAAGTAAAGTCTAGGTGGATTCTTTCTTAGGTATTGTCTTAATTCAATTATTTTCCAAAATTAAGTCATTACTAGTACTTTTAGTTCTTTTGGGTTCGACAATCCGGTCTTGCTAAAACTATACTACTGTTCGATAGGTACACTTGCCTACATCGTGATAATAGTTTGTTTCAAGAACGATTAATTATAAATATTTAAAACCTGTCTCAAAATCACGATCAGGTATTTATTATGAATATGCCTGTTGAGTCTATAGAATTTATGATTAAAGTGTCAAACCCGCTAGGCAAACATGTTTTAGTTGATAAGGTATGAAAGAAATGTCTTTTAATGATTAGAGATCATTATTTTCTAGCTGACTTGATGTTATTGTCGTTCGATGAATTTGATGATATATTGGGCATGGATTGGTTGATATTTCATGATGCTATAGTAAATTGTAGAAAAAAGTTGTTGAATTGAAATGTGAAAATGGTGAAATTCTCCGGGTTGAATTAGATGAGTCAGCTAAGTTGCCAATAGTGATTGTAATATCCCGAATTAGGGCCTAATCAAAATAGTGGTTTCGTGACCACAAATCCGAGATAGAAATAATTATTTTATAATTATTTTGAGGTTTATGATATGATTGCATGATTGTGTGAAAATTTTGTGAAGAAACTCTATGCATAAAATGCTTAATTTGAATTTAGGGACTAAATCGAATAAGTTGCAAAACTTGCATTCTAGAAGTTTTTAGTATGAAATTGCTTTGAAATATTAATTAGGAGGTCTTAAATAGCAATTTGACCAATTTCTAAAATTTTGGACAAAAATGGGCTTGTACATGAAAATTTTCAAAGAAATGTATTAAGGGCATTTTGGTCATTTGGATAATTAATGAATAAAATGGGAAAAATAACACAAAATAGTCACCATCCTCATTTAGTTGCTGCCGAAATTCACTCTCACCATAGCTAGGGTTTCTTCAACTTTCAAGCTTCATAGTAAGTGATTCTAAGCCCCGTTTTTAATGATTTTTACGTTTTTGAGATCCCGGTAACTCGATAAAGCTTATGTTAGCAATAATTTAACCTAGGGTTTATATTTGAAAAAATACCCATAGGTGAAATTTGTGTATTTTGATGTTTTATGATAGAATATGAAGTTTTAAATTATGTTAGACAACTTGTACTACTCGATTTTAAGCAAAAACGAGTAAAAGGGCTTAATCGATAAAAATACCTAATAGTCACAAGTACATGTTAGAGTGAGAATTTGATGTTGCCATAGAAGAGAAAAGTGATCAGCATGTTATAAAACATAAGAATAAGGAATAAAATTTAATCCCGAGCCTAGGGGCAAAAGTGTAAATATGTAAAAGTTTAGGGGTAAATTTGTAATTTTTCCAAAATTTGAATTAAGGATTAATTGATAATGTGAGTATTAAATAAGCTAAATGTGTTATTTTAGATCAAGAAAGACGTGGAATCGACCCCAATCGAGGAAAAGAAAAGATTGTGGACTAAATTGCAAAATCTTTGTATTTTGGTATCAAGGTAAGTTCATGTGTAAATAATGTAGCATAATTGTTATTTTTAAGTCATTGATGTCAATTATGTGATATGCTGATTTTATCATGAAATATATGCTTTGTGGTTATTTTCAAACAAAATGCAAATCATGTGTGCTACTTGCTAAATATAATTATTACCGAGTATTGATTTCGGCATTCTACGAAAGACGGCAAGGATAAGTGTTCGAGGAAAATCCCGTTTGAACCTTAGGAATAGATTAGGATACAAGTGACATGTCACTAGGATGGTTGAGCATCCGAACTCGTTGAGTTGAGTCCGAGTTCACTTATGGATGCGAATGTCCAAACTCGTTGAGTTGAGTCCGAGTTCGTGAGATGTAACTATGCATCCGAGCTCGTTGAGTTGAGTCCGAGTTCACTTATGGATGCGAACGCCCGAGCTCGTTGAGTTGAGTCCGAGTTAAACTTATGGGCGGGTTACATGATTGCTTGATTGCATATGTCGCACTTATGTGCAAGTTATCCATGTATCCGAATTATATTCCGATGTGTTCAACGGGTAAAGTTCTACTCAAATGGAGGAAAACTTGAGATGTAAAGAGACGTATTGGTAAGTGATGTGAAATGGATATTTTGGACAGGTATGTATTTAACCCTCGGGTTGAGTATTGATACAACTACGATAAGGTAATGAGATGATGAAAAATGATTAGAAATGTGATATGTGTTTTGGTGATATATGCTAATGTTGATTGGTTTGATTGTTTGTTATGTTACTTATTATTTGCATATGAACTTACTAAGCATTTATGCTTACTTCCTCTTTCTTACTCATTGTATTTTTGGAAAAGCCAGCTCAAGAGTCGGGATAGGTCGAAGGCTCAGTCACACTATCCGGAAGACTTTTTGGTAAATGGCTTGTAAATTTAAGTATGGCATGTATAGCAATATACTTATTTTGTGTAAATGATCTTATGATATGGTGATGGAATGGTTGAGAAAATGTTTGATAATGATAAGTTATGGAAATGGTTAGTTTAGATTATGTTTGATGTTATGGAAAGTTATTAAGATACTTAGTGCATGAAAACTCATAAAAAGGGATGAAATTTGCCATAAACAGAACATTGCAGCAACACTGACGTGAGTTTGAAAATTTACTAAAAATCATAAAAATCGAATTAGGTGATGGATTAAAGATGAAATTGAAGCTAAACATGTCTAGTTTCACATAAAACAAATGAAACAGGTAAAGGAATTATATGTTAGAAGATATGTGAATTTTAGTGAAACAGGGCCAGAGTGATTTCTGGATCCCCTGTTTCAACTTTAAAAATTCACCATAAATTTTAAAGATATAATTAGGTGGTGTATTTTATATTATAAGAATCTTTATTGAGTCTAGTTTTAGGAGAAACAAACCTCATAATCATATGAATTTTTTACAGAGAGAAATGTGGTTCGTAGTAAACAGAGGTCAGTCCAGTCAAGTCCTGTAACAGGGGTAACTTTAACTAATAAACTGTACTAATTGGCCCAACCAAAAATTATAGAAAAAAATTAATATATGGGTATATGAGTCTAATTTAGGGAAAATTTACGGATCTTGATTTTGAGTTTCGTAACTCGAGATATGATTTTTCTTGTGACTGTGACGCAAGTAGCTTCAAAGCTGTGAATGTAGAAATAAATAATTCAAAGTTCTAAAAATGTTAAATTAAGTTTAGTAACACCTTATACTCGACTCCGGCGACGGTCTCGGGCGTGGGGGTGTTACATTTGTTGGTATCAGAGCAGGTTTAGTCAGTTCTCGGACTACGTGTTGTATGTACGGATTTTGCTATACATGCCATATGTATAAATTGTGATAGTGTGACGACTTCTGACCTTTTTAAATGATTTTTTTTATAGTAAATGGATCCCGATCCAGCTGTGGCGGATGAAGTAGAGAGTAACGTGCCAGCTTTCGGAAGAAGGAGCAAATACGACTCGAAAATCCACCTCCTACTTGTTGGTCGGGAGGAGGAGAAAAGGGTCGGGAAGCCTTTCTCCAAATGATGAGTGCATGGTACATCGAGTTCGTTAAATGCGAACCCAAATGTACAACCTCCCCACCTCCCCAATTCCTCAACCTGTACTCCGATGCCTCAAGGTATGGATCTGATGAAATTTCATAGAACTCCAGTTGATAGAATCCGCAAGCAAGAGGCCAAGAATTTAAAGCAAATATTGATGATGATGCCGAAAGCGAGTTACGGCTTGAAAATTCTATCCGGGTGTTTGATGAATTATCTTGTACACACGAAGAATGTTTGAAATGCGCTATATCTTTGTTGAGGGATTCAGCCTATAATTGGTGGAAGACTTTGATTTCGGTGGTACCGAAAGAGAGAATAACTTGGGAATTCTTTCAAGAAGAGTTTCAAAAGAAATATGTTAGTGAAAGTTTTATTGATCAGAAGCGTAAAGAATTTCTTGAGTTGAAGCAAGGTAATATGACAGTTACAGAATATGAAAGAGAGTTTGTTCGACTAAGTAAGTATGCCAGAGAGTATGTTCCTACAGAGGCCAAGATGTGCCGACGATTTGAAGACGGGCTCAACGAAGACATTAAGGTATTTGTAGGAATTCTTGAATTAAAAGAAATGGTAGTGCTGGTGGATCGAGCTTGCAAGGCTGAAGAACTACTTAAAGAGAAGAAAAAGGTAGAGGCTGAGACTAAAAATTGGAAGAAAAGACCTACGAGCAGTTCATTCTCACAGCAGCCTGGAAAATCAAGGAATATGAATCCTTGTTCCCAAGCTTCAGCTGGGCAATCATATGGAAATTATAAGAAGCAAAATGTGGGTCCTAAGTCCCAGACTACTTCGGCAGCCAGTGTAGGGAATTCAAGATTTGTTAAACCTGAGGGCCAGCGGTGTGGTAGGAATCATTTTGGTCCTTGCAGAGCAAATGAATGTTTTCGATGTGGTTCTCCGGATCATTTTATTAGAGACTGCTCAGAGAGAGCTGAAAAAGAAAAATTTCAGAATACAAAAACAAGTGGGCGGATTCAAGAGGAAGATATCCAAGAAAAGTCTGGAGCGAAGCAAGCGGTAAGAATGTAGCCGAGGATGCACCAATTAGACTCAAGGAAGGAAGGGCTCCGGCTAGGACTTATGCTATTAAAGCGCGAAGATGCTTCCTCACCTGATGTGATTACCTATACATTTTCTCTCTATAATGTTAATATTATTGCTTTGATTGATCCCGGTTCTACTCATTCATATGTGTGCATGAAATTGGTGTCTAGTATGAATATACCTGTTGAGAACACAGAATTTATGATTAGAGTGTCAAATCCGTTAGGCAAATGTTTGATTGTTGATAAAGTATGTAAGAAATGTCCTTTAATGATTCGGGATCATTACTTTCCGGCCGACTTGATGTTGTTGCCGTTTGATGAGTTTGATGTTATTTTGGGTATGGATTGGTTGACATTGCACGATGCTAAAATAAATTGCAAAGAAAAGGTTATTGAATTAAAGTGTGAAAATGGTGAAACTTTGCGGGTTGAATCAGACAAATTAGAGGCATTATCTAGTATGATTTCTTTAATGTCGGCTCAAAGATATTTGAGAAAGGGTTATGAAGCTTATTTGGCGTATGTAATTAATACAAAAGAAGTTGAAAAGAAAGTTGAATCGATCTTGCCAGTGTGTAAATTTGCGGGCGTATTTCGGAAGAATTGCCGGTTTGCCTCTCATCGAGAAGTAGAATTTGGTATTGATTTGATACCGGAACAACTCCGATCTCGATTGCTCGTATAGAATGGCACCAAAGAAGTGTTGAAAGAATTAAAGTCGCAGTTTGCAAGAGTTGACTGATAAAGGCTTTGTGAGACCGAGTTTTTCACCTTGGGGTGCTCCCGTGTTATTTGTGAAAAAGAAGGATGGTTCTATGAGGTTGTGTGTTGATTATCGGCAATTAAACAAGGTAACAATCAAGAACAAGTATCCGTTGCCAAGAATTGATGATTTATTTGATCAGCTAAAAGGAGCGACATGGTTTTCAAAGATTGACTTGAGATCTGGGTATTATCAACTGCGGGTAAAAGAGTCGGATGTGCCTAAAACTACTTTTAGAACAAGGTATGGTCATTATGAATTTTTAGTTATGCCATTCGGGTTGACAAATGCTCCTGCTGTGTTTATGGATTTAATATATTCCGACCATACTTGGACAAATTTGTTGTGGTGTTTATAGATGATATTTTAATTTATTCAAAAGATGAGACAGAGCATGCTGAGCATTTGAGGATAGTTTTGCAAACTTTAAGAGATAAGTAGTTGTATGCTAAGTTTAGTAAAAGTGAATTTTGGCTCCGGGAAGTTGGATTTTTGGGTCATATTGTTTCAGGTGATGGTATACGGGTTGATCCTAGTAAAATTTCAGCCATTGTTGATTGGAAACCACCGAAAAATGTAACCGAAGTTAGAAGTTTCTTGGGGCTAGCTGGGTATTATCGGCGGTTTGTAAATGGATTTTCTATAATTGCTGTTCCTATAACTAGACTACTCTGAAAGGATGTTAAATTTGAATGGACGGAAGAATGTCAATAGAGTTTTGAAGAATTGAAAAAGTTATTAACAGAGGCACCAGTGTTAGTACAGCCCGAATCAGGTAAAGAATTTGTGGTGTATAGTGATGCTTCTCTAAATGGTTTGGGGTGTGTGCTTATGCAAGAAGGAAAAGTGGTGGCCTATGCTTCGAGGCAGTTAAAACCTCATGAGAGGAATTATCCTACTCACGATTTGGAATTGGCTACGATGGTGTTTGCTTTGAAAATTTGGCGACATTATTTGTATGGTGAAAATTGCCGGGTATATACCGACCATAAAAGTCTTAAGTACTTGATGTCACAAAAAGACTTGAATTTAAGACAGCGAAGATGGTTGGAGTTATTGAAAGATTACGAGCTTGTTATTGATTATCATCCGGGAAAAGCGAATGTGGTTGCTGATGCTTTGAGCAGAAAGTTGTTGTTTGCTTTGAGAGTTATGGATACTCAGTTGAAAATGTCAGATGATGGTTCGATTCTAGCAGAGTTAAGAGCAAAACCGATGTTTTTACAAGAAATTTCTGAAGTTCAGAAAGATAATCAAGATTTGCAAGCCAAAAGAAAGCAGTGTGAAATTGATACAGAGTCAGATTTTAGAATTGGTTCTGATGGATGCTTAATGTTTAAAGATCGGATTTATGTACCGAAGAATGAGGAATTGATTCAAAAGATCCTACAGGAAGCACATAGTGGTTGTTTCTCGATTCATCCGGGTAGTACGAAAATGTATAATGACTTGAAGAAAATATATTGGTGGAATGGAATGAAAAAGATATATCGAGTTTGTGTCCAAATGCTTAATTTGTCAACAGTGAAAGCTTGAACACCAAGTGCCTTCTGGATTACTTCACCTATTATGGTTCCCGAATGGAAATGGGATCGGATTACTATGGCTTTTGTATCGAGATTGCCATTGACTCGGGAAAGAAAGATGCCATCCGGGTAATAGTTGACAGATTAACTAAGTCGGCTCATTTTATCCCGATGCGTGCACGGATTATTCTCTTAACAAATTGGCTGAATCAGTATATTAGAGAAATTGTTAGACTACATGGAATACCATTGTCGATTATTTCGAGATAGAGATCCAAGGTTTACCTCGCGGTTTTGGCAAAAGTTGCAAGACGCGTTAGGTACAAAGTTAAATTTCATCATCGCTTTTCATCCACAAACCGATGGACAATCGAGAGAGTAATTCGATTCTTGAAGATATGCTCGGATGTTGTGTATTGGAATTTCAAGGAAGTTAGGAAAAATATTTACCGTTGGTAGAATTTGCTTACAATAATAGTTATCAGACGAGCTTGAAAATGGCACCTTATGAAGTATTGTATGGTCGTAAGTGTCGAACGCCTTTGTATTGGACTGAACTCAAGGAAAATCAGATTTATGGAGTTGATCTAATAAAAGAAACCGAAGAAAAAGTGAAGGTAATTCGAAATTGTTTGAAAGCTGCTTTAGATAGATAAAAATCTTATGCAGATTTGAAACGAAAAGACATTGAATTTCAAGTTGGTGATAAAGTATTTTTAAAGGTGTCTCCGTGGAAAAAAGTTCTCAGATTTGGACGGAAGGGCAAATTAAGTCCGCGTTTTATTGGGCCGTATGATATAATTGAAAAAGTTGGACCGGTAGCATATCGGCTAGCATTACCACTTGAATTAGAGAAGATTCATGATGTGTTCCACGTATCTATGTTACGTCGGTATCGTTCGGATCCTTCACATGTAGTTTCACCGACAGAAATTGAACTACAACTAGATATGATCTATGAAGAAGAACCGATTAAGATTTTAGCTCGAGAGGTCAAACAACTAAGTAATAAAAGGATTGCACTTGTGAAGGTGTTGTGGAAAAAGCATGGAGTAGAAGAAGCTACATGGGAATCCGAAGAAAATATGAGAAATCAATACCCACATCTGTTTACCGGTAAGATTTTCGAGGACGAAAATCCTTAAAGGGGGGAGAGTTGTAATATCCCGAATTAGGGCCTAATCGGAATAGTGGTTTCGTGACCACAAATCTGAGATAGAAATAATTATTTTATAATTATTTTGAGGTTTATGATATGATTGCATGATTGTGTGAAAATTTTGTGAAGAAACTCTACGCATAAAATGCTTAATTTGAAGTTAGGGACTAAATCGAATAAGTTGCAAAACTTGCATTCTAGAAGTTTTTAGTATGAAATTGCTTTGAAATATTAATTATGAGGTCTTAAATAGCAATTTGACCAATTTCTAAAATTTTGGACAAAAATGGGCTTGTACATGAAAATTTTCAAAGAAAGGTATTAAGGGCATTTTGGTCATTTGGATATTAAATGAAATAAAATAGGAAAAATAACACAAAATGGTCATCTTCCCCATTTAGTTGCTGCTGAAACTTCACTCTCACCATAGCTAGGGCTTAATCGGTAAAAATACCTAATAGTCACAAGTACATGTTAGAGTGAGAATTTGATGTTGCCATAGAAGAGAAAAGTGATCAGAATGTTATAAAACATAAGAATAAGGAATAAAATTTAATCCCGAGCCTAGGGGCAAAAGTGTAAATATGCAAAAGTTTAGGGGTAAATTTGTAATTTTTCCAAAATTTGAATTAAGGATTAATTTGATAATGTGAGTATTAAATAAGCTAATGTGTTATTTTAGATCAAGAAAGACGTGGAATCGACCCCAATCGAGGAAAAGAAAAGATTGTGGACTAAATTGCAAAATCTTTGTATTTTGGTATCAAGGTAAGTTCATATGTAAATAATGTAGCATAATTGTTATTTTTAAGTCATTGATGTCAATTATGTGATATGCTGATTTTTATCATGAAATATATGCTTTGTGGTTATTTTCAAACAAAATGCAAATCATGTGTGCTACTTGCTAAATATAATTATTACCGAGTATTGATTTCGGCATTCTACGAAAGACGGCAAGGATAAGTGTTCGAGGAAAATCCCGTTTGAACCTTAGGAATAGATTAGGATACAAGTGACATGTCACTAGGATGGTTAAGCATCCGAACTCGTTGAGTTGAGTCCGAGTTCACTTATGGATGCGAATGTCCAAACTCGTTGAGTTGAGTCCGAGTTCGTGAGATGTAACTATGCATCCGAGCTCGTTGAGTTGAGTCCGAGTTCACTTATGGATACGAACACCCGAGCTCGTTGAGTTGAGTCCGAGTTCGCTTATGGGCGGGTTACATGATTGCTTGATTGCATATGTCGCACTTATGTGCAAGTTATCCATGTATCCGAATTATATTCCGATGTGTTCAACGGGTAAAGTTCTACTCAAATGGAGGAAAACTTGAGATGTAAAGAGACGTATTGGTAAGTGATGTGAAATGGATATTTTGGACAGGTATGTATTTAACCCTCGGGTTGAGTATTGATACAACCACGATAAGGTAATGAGATGATGAAAAATGATTAGAAATGTGATATGTGTTTTGGTGATATATGCTAATGTTGATTGGTTTGATTGTTTGTTATGTTACTTATTATTTGCATATGAACTTACTAAGCATTTATGCTTACTTCCTCCTTCTTACTCATTGTAGTTTTGGAAAAGCCAGCTCAGGAGTCGAGATAGGTCGAAGGCTCAGTCACACTATCCGGAAGACTTTTTGGTAAATGGCTTGTAAATTTAAGTATGGCATGTATAGCAATATACTTATTTTGTGTAAATGATCTTATGATATGGTGATGGAATGGTTGAGAAAATGTTTGATAATGATAAGTTATGGAAATGGTTAGTTTAGATTATGTTTGATGTTATGGAAAGTTATTAAGATACTTAGTGCATGAAAACTCATAAAAAGGGATGAAATTTGCCATAAACAGAACATTGCAGCAACACTAACGTGAGTTTGAAAATTTACTAAAAATCATAGAAATCGAATTAGGTGATGGATTAAAGATGAAATTGAAGCTAAACATGTCTAGTTTCACATAAAACAAATGAGACAGGTAAAGGAATTATATGTTAGAAGATATTTAAATTTTAGTGAAACAGGGCCAGAGTGATTTCTGGATCCCCTGTTCCAACTTTAAAAATTAACCATAAATTTTAAAGATATAATTAGGTGGTCTATTTTATATTCTAAGAATCCTTATTGAGTCTAGTTTCAGGAGAAACAAACCTCATAATCATATGAATTTTGTACAGAGAGAAATGTGGTTCGTAGTAAACAGAGGTCAGTCTAGTCAAGTCCTGTAACAGGGGTAACTTTAACTAATAAACTGTACTAATTGGCCCAACCAAAAATTCTAGAAAAAAATGAGTAGATGGGTATATGAGTCTAGATTCAGGGAAAATTTACGGATCTTGATTTCGAGTTTCTTAACTCGAGATATGATTTTTCTTGTGACTGTGACGCAAGTAGCTTGAAAGCTGTGAATGTAGAAATAAATAATTCAAAGTTCTAAAAATGTTAAATTAAGTTTAGTAACACCTTATACTTGACTCCGGTGACGGTCTTGGGCGTGGGGGCGTTACAGTGATTTCTTCTATGTCGGCTCAAAAATGTATTAGAAGAGGATGCGAAGCTTATTTAACTTATGAGTTGAATACGAAAGAGTCTGAATTGAAGATTGAATCAGTGCCTGTTGTATGTGAGTGTCCGGATGTGTTCCCGGAAGAGTTGCCTAGATTACTACCTTTTAGGGAAGTTGAGTTTGGTATTGAGTTAGCCCCTGGTGCAGCACCTATTTCCTCCATATAGAATGGCCCCGGCTAAATTGAAAAAGCTAAAGTCACAATTGTAGGAATTGAACGTTAAGGGTTTTGTGAGACCGAGCTTTTCGCCGTGGGGTGCTCCAGTATTATTCGTGAAAAAGAAAGACGGATCTATGAGGTTATGTATAGATTACCAACAACTCCATAAGGTAACGATTAAGAATAAGTATCCTTTACCAAGGATTGATGACTTGTTTTACCAGTTGAAAGGAGCGACATGGTTTTCTAAAATAGACTTGAGGTCAGATTACTACCAATTGAGAGTGAAAGACTTGGATGTGCAGAAAACTACTTTTTAGACGAGGTATGGTCACTATGAATTTCTTATCATGACTTTTGGTTTAATGAATGCTTCCGCCGCATTTATGGACTTGATAAATCGTATTTTCTGACCATACTTGGATAAATTTGTTGTTGTTTTTATTGATGACATATTGATTTACTCTTGTGATAAATCTGAGCATGCTGAACATTTGAGAACTATTTTACAAACTTTGAGAGACAAGCAGTTGTTTGCTAAGTTTAGTAAAAGCGAGTTTTGGCTTTGAGAAGTTGGATTCTTGGGCCACATTGTTTCGGGTAATGGTGTTAGAGTTGACCCGAGTAAGATCTCAGCTATTGTTGAATGGAAACTGCCTAAGAATGCAACTAAGGTTAGAAGCTTTCTAGGCTTGGTTGACTATTACAGATGGTTTGTTAAAGGATTCTCCATGATTGCTACTCCGATGATGAGGTTGTTATAGAAAAATATCAAGTTCGAATGGACAAAAAAGTGCCAACAGAGTTTGGAGAAATTAAAGGCATTGTTGATTGAGGCTCCGGTTTTGGTACAACCTGAGTCAGGTAAAGAATTTGTGATTTATAGTGTTAAATGGTTTGGGGGTGTGTACTTATGCAAGAGGGTAAAGTCGTAGCTTACGCTTTAAAACAGCTGAAGCCTCACGAGAAGAACTATCCAACAAATGATTTAGAGTTGGCCACCATAGTGTTTGCTTTGAAGATTTGGAAACTTTATTCGGTGAGAAATGCCATGTCTATACCGATCACAAAAGTCTTAAGTATGTGATGACTAAAAAGGATTTGAACTTGCGGCAACGAAGATGGTTGGAACTATTAAAAGATTATGAGCTTGTGATTGATTACCATCCGGGTAAGGCGAATGCGGTCGCCGACGCGGTGAGTAGGAAGTCGTTGTTTGCCTTGAGGGCTATGAATACACTGTTGACTTAGTCTGATGATGGTTCAATTCTAGTCGAGTTGAGAGCTAGACCAACTTTTCTTCAACGGAGTTGTGATGCTCAGAAATTTGATAAAGAGTTGCAAGCTCAGAGAATTCATTGTGAGTCCAGCAGTGAACTAGATTTTCTGAGTGACTCCGATGGTTGTTTGAGATTTTGTGGTAGATTTGTATTCTGAAGTACACTGAGTTGATTCGAAATATTTCACATGAGGCGCACAACAGTTGTTTGTCAGTTCACTCAGGCAGTACAAAAATGTATAATGACTTGACGAAAATGTATTGGTGGAATGGTATGAAAGGAGATATCTCAGAGTTTGTATCGAAATGCTTAGTTTGTCAGCAAGTAAAAGCTGAACACTAAATACCTTCAGGTTTACTTCAGCCCATCATGGTTCCCGAATGGAAATGGGACCGGATTACTATGGATTTTGTGACAAGTTTGCCTTTGACATCAAGAAGGAATGATGTTGTATGGGTTGTTGTAGATCGATTGACAAAGCTCATTTTATTCAGGTACACACTGACTATTCGCTTGATAAGTTAGCCGAGTTGTATATTGCTGAAATAGTGAGGTTGCACAGAGTGCCTTTATCGATTGTATTGGATAGAGATCCGAGATTCAGTTCACGGTTTTGGAAAAAGTTACAAGAAGTTTTGGGTACAAAACTGAACTTTAGCACTGCTTTCAATCCACAGACTGATGGTCAGTCTGAGTGAGTAATTCAAACCCTTGAAGATATGCTACGGTGTTGTGTTCTTGAATTCCAACGTAATTGGGAAAAGTACTTACCGTTGGTAGAGTTTTCCTACAATAATAGTTATCAGTCAAGTTTGAAAATGGCGCCTTATGAGGCATTATGTGGGCGTCAGTGCCGAACGCCATTGTATTGGACCAAGCTCAGAGAAAATCAGATTCACAGAGTTGATCTGGTCAAAGAAACCAAAGAGAAGGTAAAGGTAATTCGTGATTGTCTGAAAGCTGCTTCGGATAGACAGAAATCCTACGCGGATTTAAACTGAAAGAAATTGAGTATCAAGTTAGTGATAAGGTATTTTTGAAAGTCACTCCATGGAAAAAGGTTTTAAGATTTGGTAAGAAGGGCAAATTGAGTCCTCATTTTATAGGGTCGTATGAGATCACAGAGAGAATAGGGTCGGTTGCCTATCGGTTGGCTTTACCATCCGAGTTGGAAAAGATTCACGATGTGTTCCATGTATCTATGTTGCGCCATTATAGATCAGATCCTTCACATGTGATTTCACCAACAGAAGTTGAGATTTGACCGGATATGACTTATGGTGAGGAATCGGTAAAGATTTTGGCTCGAGAAGTTAAACAGTTGAAAAACAAAAACATTGCCTTTTTAACAGCCCAATTTAGACCCTAATTGGAATGGTGGTTTCAGGACCACGAATCTGAGTCAAAAAAATATTTAAAAATTACTTTCTATGTTTATTACGTGTGAATTTGTGTGTGCGAAATTTTCATGATTTAATTTTGTCGTTTGAGTGCCCGATTAAATAAAATGACTTAATCGCGTAAAATGCAAAATTTGTATGCTAATTGTTGAAGTGCCTAATTGCTTTGTTCTTTTAATGTGGAGGATTTACGTTGCAAATAGCCCATTGACATATTGAATGGACGGCATTAGGCTTATATTATATGGTTTTGTTATAAATTCATTAAGGTTAATTTAGTAAACTAATAATATAAGCTAACATAATATAAAATATATCATAAAACATTAGTGTTCATATATCATATATTGCCGAAACATAAACAAGAAAGAAAAAGAAAAAGAAGTTAGGGTTCGGTCATTCTCAAGCTCAATCAAGGTATGTATTTAGCTCGGTTTTTGATAATTTTTACATTTTTGAGATTGTTGCTAAGTTATCTTCAAGACCCATGCTTGAATTTTTTATTTGGATGAATATTTTGAGTTATGTCATTAATGAGAGCTTGTGATTTTTTTTGTTTGATGATGAAAAATGAAAGATATGTTTTGGGTTAACATGTTTTGTACTGGAATTTTTTATAATTTTGAGTAAATAGGACTAAATTGCAAAAATAAAAATTTGAGGGACTAAAATGTGAAATAAATGAAGTATATGGACTTGTATGAACATGGGTAAGATTCGGCCTAACATGGGTGTGTTGAAATTTTGCATATTTTGTGTTTTGTGCAATAGGGACTAAATTGTAAAAAGTGTAAATGTCAGGGGTAAAATGGTAATTTTCCCATTTATGTGTTTTTGGACTAAATTGAATGAAAATATGTTTGAATGAGCTTAATTTGAATATGTTTAGATCAAGAACCAAAGAAATCAGATTTGGATCGGGGGAAAACGAAAGTTGCCGACTAGCTGTCCCGTTCTATTTTACATCGTCCGAGGTAAGTTTATAAGCAAATAGACGTACTTAATTTTAATTAAATGCACATTATATATGCTGAAATGAAATATGAGAATATTTATGCAATTGCCGAATGTGTATAAGCTTGGCTACCATGTTCATGTATTCGTTTTGATCGAGTTACGACGTCCGAAAGCCCCGTATGAACCTTAGGAATAGTTAGGATACATATGCCATGACATAGGATTCCGATATGTGATGTGCGAGTAAGACCATGGCATTGATATGTGACTCCGATATATGTGTACGAGTAAAACCATGTTTGGGACAATGGCATCAATATGTGATTACATGTAAGACCACATCTAAGACGTTGGCATTGTACGATATATGCGTGATTATCCAAGTGTCCTATCCAATTCTGAATAGTTCATCAGGCAACGACAAGTTGTGAACAAATATGTATAACTAGCTAAAATGACCAGTTATATACTAGCTTGTTACTTGCTTGAAATAAGGTAAATAAGTAATTTGATTATTTGTTACAAATCATGTACGATGCAAATGAAGAATATATGTGTATGTGGTATGTGTATTTGGCTTTGTGAATGAGTAACTTATGTATCAGTGAGATGATTCTTAAATATGTGCATATATGATAAGGTATATTCGGCCACATAATTAATAATTGTATATAAAGTTGTATTTTGATACATGAACTTATGAATTAGAGTGTATATGGACTAGGTTTTATTATAAATATTTGGCTTTGGAAGTTGAATAATAATATGTTAAATTGATTATGTATGTAATGCCCCAAAAATCCCGAAACCAAAAAATCTCAAAATCCTGAATTTTCTTTTTCGGTTCTAATAAAAAAAATGTGTGCGAGGTATTTTCAATTAAGTAGGTAATAGTATGTCTTGGCTAAGTTTTGAATTTGAACTTAGGGGAAAAGGAAATTATGCGTTAATAATTATTAAGGAACCCTGATGGCAAGTAGTTGGGATTTTAAATAAAAATAGGGGGAAAATGGCATCAAAAAGCCTTGTGAAGGAGTGGCAAAGTGACGCCACTTTAGGAGTAAGGAGGTGGCGTTAGTAGCTAGCAAGGAGATCCAAGGTTCGAATCCTAGCTTAGTGTTTTTAGAAGTTTAATTTTGGCCTTATAGAAGGTTGGAAGTGGCATGAAGATGGACTCCAAGGGGAGTGTTCAGAAGAAAAAATTTAGGAAAAGATCAAGGGGTTATCAGGGAGAAAAATGAGGAGATGAGAAGGGAGAAGTGATGGAGCCAAATTGGGAATTGGGCAAGGAAAATTTGGCTATAAGGGCTATAAATAGGGGCCGAATACAAGGTTGCCAGGCTACTGCCGAAATTTTTCTTCACTTTGTTGCCAGAAACCCCTTTCTCCAAAAGTCGAAAACCCTTATTCTCCTTTTTATTTTCCTTGTGTCGATTTCTTTGTTTCAATTTTGGTTTGGCCGATTCTTTTTCCTCTCTCCCTTGGTTCTGAATAATCAATTGCTGCCATTCAAATCTCTAGAGCCGAATACCCCTTTGGCTGAATACTCTTGGTGCCGCCACTACCTTTACCACCCAGTTGATTCTAGTGTAAGTGTTCGCTCTTCCAATCAGTTGGTTTTGCTAAGTATCGATTATTGTCCCTCACTCTTTTTAATCAACTTTGGTAGGGAATTAGTATCGGATCTCGAATCTTAGCTCTCTGCCGAAATTGCCTTTAGGTGCTTGCGGTTTTGGTAAGTATTCCTCTCCCATTGGCTAAGGTGGCCAAATGTTCATCGTTAAGGTAAAGGGACTTGTGTTGGATACGAGTCATCTATTATTCTGGTTTTAATAGTTAAGATTGGTGCAGATCTAGGAGTTGATCGTGGTTAGTGATTTAAGAAGGGGCTGATCGCACAAGGTAAGGTTAGGGTGAGGTTTCGGTTTTAGTAAGGATATATATTAAGCATGTGATTAATGGAAGGGTGATATCGTTTGTAGGTTGGTGACTAAAGGAATTGCAGCACGCTTACTTACCAGGTGTGTACATACACTGCACACACAAGTAGATTGGCAAAAGCCGAAATGCCGAAAAGCTGAAAGTTTGGCTACAGTAGTCTTGCGAGTGCGCGAACACTCGTAAGGAGGAAACTGATAGGTTGTCTGTGGCCCCATGGGCGATTCCATGGACTTGGGCTGTGATTTGGCCAACTGGGCTAGAATAGGCTTAATAGGCCCGATGGGTTGTTGGGACCATAATAGGCAAAAATTGATAATCGATGCTATGTGATAGAGAATTCGTATGTGAGCATGAATATGAATGTGACTGGGCCTAACAGGCCATATAAAAGTGATTTGGGCCTAATGAGCCATATACAGGTGATTTAGGCCTAATGGGCCATATGAATATGATTAGGCTTAATGGGCCAGATACAGGTATGTGAATTTTTCAGGGCTCTGTAAGGGGTTTTGGGCCTAATATATGATGACTACATAAAACTTAATTAAATTATTGAGACCGTGGATAAGTCATAGGGTTAAGGTGTGGCAACGAGTATATGCATGTCTAGGATTGGATCTAAGGAGAGCTTGGTACTTAAGCGGTCTTAATGACTCACCTCCTCTTCTCTGGAATCCTACTTGGTGTATAGTATTTGTTCATCTTAGCTCACGGACTTGTTAACAGGACAAGGTAAGTGAAAACCGTAATCAAGGAAAAATTACCGAAATGCCCCTAAGGGTAAAAATGACCAAAATACCCCTAGGTGTTGAATGTAAGTTTTATGGATGTGACATGAATACATATGATATTCTGCTTAGGTTGCATATGGGTTGGGAATTATGGAACAGAGGAAGTTTATGAGGATCGCATGGTTGCTTGACAATCGTGGATCCACCGACGGCTTTTAAAGCCCAATATGTATATGAAGGTAGTTCCACAACCGGGCTACCATTGATGTGTCGGTTGGGTGGGTCGATATTTATATCCCCACATGGTGTGACAGGGGACGGAGCTGGTGTGTAGTGGATGGATAATTTGGATGGGATTGCATTGCATGTTGATGTATGATGATTTGTGATTGCTTGTTTTTTTCGTGAGGGTTGTACACACTGAGTTTGCAAAAACTCACCCCCTTATTTATTTTATTTTCAGGTGATTCTCAGTAGAAGGTTCGATGTTTAGAGGGACTCTGGGTGGCCAGTTAGCAAGATAATTTGGACTTGTTTTTTTTAAGCATATAAGTTTTATTTTATTAAGTATGTTTCAGACCAGATTGTAATAAGGTTTTCATTATGTTATTATTACTTGATTTATTATTATTTTCATTGTAATTACGAGAAGTTGAACATGGGTTTCTTAAACTATAGTATGTTTTTCTACGCTTCCGCAACTAAATTTTAAAATGACATGTTTTCATTAAATCATATGTTTTAAACAAGTGATTGAAAGGAGTTTTTTTAAGTTAATTAAGGTTTCTTTTAAGAAGTGTTTTCAATGAAAACATGGTTTTCGCTAAAACACTTCAATGTGACACACCGTTCGCTTCCATAACGTCTGGCTGGGTTTGGGGTGTTACAATGTGAGCATTCAACTAAGGTGGGAAATTGTCTATGAAAATGTATTATTTATGGGATTTGTAAGTTTGAGATTAAGCATGGTAATGTTAATGTAATTTGGTTTAGTTTACAATGAGTTGATTATATCATTGGTTTGTTTATTTGCTTATGACTTACTAAGCTATGATAGCTTACTGTGTGTATATTGTTTCTGTTTTATAGATTTTGGATCAAGTTACGAGCTCGGGGATCGTCAGCTAAGTTCATCACACTATCTACTGTTTCGGTATTTAATAAGTTAAACTCGAATTATTGCATGTATAGGCTAGCCTTGGAGTTAGTTTATTTCGAAAGTATATGTATATTAGCCATGCGAAAATGGCTTAACTTCTATGCTTGAATTTGGTTTTGTTTGATTATGGTTTTAGTTCGTTTTGGATATAAAGCTATGTGCCATGGATAAGTGGTATTTGTGGTATGAGTTTGTGCATTAAAGTTGGTTAATGACTTTGGATGAGGTATGAATGAATCGGTCATAAGTATGTTTGGTTGGGTTGGATGAGTTTCATACTAAGATAAAGTATATATGCGAATTTGCTTATTATGTTTAGGCTTGGTCTTATATGTTCTTAGCCATAATGTTTAATGAGGTTAGTTTTGGTAATTCAGATATGGAAATTTTGGATGTGTACGTGGGTTTAAGTAATATGATTCGGCTATGCAAGGTAATAAGTAATGAAAATGTTCCATGGTTGTTTTGGTATGCATTCAAATGTTAAGTGTCGCTTTTAGTTTTAGGGTAAATGCGCACCATGCATACATGCATTAATAGCATGTTTGGCCATGTTATATTGTACTAAAGTTGCATATGTGTTTGCTTATTAAATTATGTAATATGTCTTCAATTGGTTTTATTATGAGCTTGTGCAGAAGTTGTTATTTGTGAATAAATGTCAGATTGAGGATATAGTAAATTACGCATGATTTGGTATTAAGATGTTATTTGTATCCGAACATGGTTTACGTTAAAATGGTAATATGTGCTTAAGCTCAATGGAACATGATGCATCTCTTATATGTTGGTTTTTTATTAAACCGTAAATATGACTTACTATTAAGCTTATTTCAAATATATATTCAGATGCCTTTTTTATATATATACACATGTAATCGAATGGATGTATTAAATTATATTTAATATATGAGATATGAAATTCACATTGATTAACATAGTAATGTTGCATAAATGAATGACAAGTTTGGTATTGAAATTTATTCCATTTGTAGTACAACATGTATGTGTGCATGACTTTTATAAAATTAGGTTGATATTCCATTTACGAAGTTTTTGATTTGTTATATATTCTATTTATAAATATATAATATGTTTTTGTAACACCCCAAACCCGGCCTAGACGTTATGGCTGAATCTGGCGTGTCACTAAGTGCTTTCCAAAAATTGGACTTGTCGTTAAGATTTCGAATTTAAAATAAAACCCTTTTAGTTGTTATTGCTTGAGAAAAATCTGCAAGTCAAGTTGTTACTAATAAAAATCAATTTGTCAAAACGGTTGCCTTATTTATCACCGTTGATTCCTTAAACTGAATAAAATGCACGGTACCTTTTTATAAAAACTTTGAAGTTTAAAATGCGTGATTTCCTCGAAAATGGTCATTACTTTGAAAACTCATCTCTTCCTAGTCTAGCAGTTTAAGGTAAGAAATCAAAACCGAAATAAAAGTTAAAAACTAGAAATGGCCTTATTACATAATCAAAAACCCCAATATGAAATTAAAACAAATAAAGTCAAAATTAGAATATCATCAATCGTGTGGCCACCTTTGAGTCCCTCGCAGCACCAAATCGTCTAAGGCTAGGGATTACCTGCACAGTTCAAAAGAAAGGGTGAATTTATGAAAACTCAGTGTGTAATCCCCTATCAGTCCAACAGTAAACAATGCATGCAGTAATAGTCTAGGCCTGAGCCCTATTCAGTATCGGTGCAGTCTGGGCCCGAGCCCAATACAGTAACAAGATGGGTCCAAGCCCAATTCAAAAGATGTCGATGCGATCTGGCATGTCATGTAACACACTCTAATCCAGCCAACATACCATGTGGGGATTAAATCGACCCACCCAGCCAATACACCAATATCACAACGGCGCGCTACACAATGTGCAAGAATGTCGCTAATAACGATTATAATGCTGCAAAGCCACCGAGTAGTAATTACGTGGCAAAGCTACCAATACAATGCTTTCCTCCAAATCGAAACCCAACCCCATGCAAGTATGTTGTGTCATAAATAATACGTGTATGCGTTATGTCATACTTAAAACCAATCATATAAATGTCATCCACACATCAATTAACCTATCACTAGGGGTATAATGGTCATTTCGTCGGTTAGGGGTAGAATGGTAATTTTTTCCCTCATGGGTATTTTGGTCATTTAACTAATTTTGAGGTCTCGGTATAGATAACGACCCTTCAAAAGGTCTACAGCTGTCTCGAATGACTCGGATAACCCATTTGGCCAAAATAGTGTAAATGGGCCCAAGGCCCACTACTCAGCCCAAGTGGGCCCACACATTCGTGTGGCCCATTTAGCCCAAATTCAGTCATGACTATGCGATCACCATAGCCCACTCCATTATTTGTCACTTACCGTAAACTTTATCCATGTAGGGCCCACGAGCCCATTGGGCCCACATTGCCCATCTCGGCTCAATGAGGCCCCTAACGGCCCAAGCCCATGAGAACACTCTTGGCGGCCTCTATCATCTGTCGCCCATGATTTGTGGGCTCGGTTTACCACAAGAGCTTTTGCATGCTCGTGAGGCCTCAAATGTCGAGTTTTGACTTTTCGGCTTTTGCCGATTCACAGTAACATAGTGGTGAGAATACACACCCTTATCCAACGTTTTGACAGTAGCAAAATTGGGTGTACGATTACACACCTTCTAGCAACCCCTTGTGAAATTCCAAAAGCACCAACCTTGATAAACAGGAGTTTAGCCTTAAACCCTTAAATCGTTTGGCTAGGCTCCCACAATTGTTGATTGACCCCTAACGTATCCCTCAGAACCGAATATTGACTTAAGGGGCGGCACACGTGAGTGGGGTATTGCATTCGATCTACCACCAATAATCAGCTTGATAACAAAGAGAAAGGGTAACAATAGATTTGCAACCGAAATGAAGTGACAAAAAGAAAGTATGCGAAGGTCTATGCTGAGATCGACTTGTCAGAGTTTTAGAAGGTGTGAGAAGAAAACAAGATATTCGACTATTACTTAGGAAGAGAGGGAGAGACGGAAGCAGAGATGATCCAGAGATAGCATATTTGGTCAAGCACCAAGAGTGGGATTGAAGGTCTAAGGTATTCAGTTTAGAAAAGAGGAGAAGAAGAATGCCAATTTGGTAGAGAGAAAATGTGAAAAAGAAAGGGTAAGGTTTCAAAAGAAGGTTCGACACTTACTAACTTGTATTCGGCAACACAATCAGAAAATAAAGTTGAAAAGAAGAAAGACTCGAATGGTAAAAAACATACCAAAACAAAATGAGGACACAAAAGTTCAAGAGAAATGCTACCGAAAAACAAAATGAAAAGAACACCATATTGTTCCTATACTAATTCGACACAACCAAAGGAAAAAAAGAAGTTCCCCAAGTGTTCCCCCAAAGTGCCGAATACACCTCCCAAAGAATCCCAAATTCAGCCAACACCTTTCCACCCAAACTCCATGATTTTCTCCCCCTTATCCCTCCACCTTTTCCTCCTCCAAATCCCTACCAACCTTCATCCAAATCTCTTTTGACCAAGTCTCCATCCACCTCTGTAGAGTTTGAATCAAACTCCACCTCTCACGCCACCGAGACATAAAATAAAATCCCCTCTGCACTACCTGGGGTTCAACCCAAGCCCTCTCAGATGCTCCACACGCTACTTGCCACTAAGCCACAAGGCTTTTTGTGACATAAAACAAACACAATTATTAATAAAGCCCATGTGCCAGTATACTGATTCTTTTAAGAGCAAAATAAAAAATTCTGCAAAAGTCGGAGCAAGAACCTAGGACTTCCCAGACACTCCTAAACACACCCAAATCACTTAACCATTAAAGTAAACATAGAATTTGTACCAAACCATGCAAAATTACAAACCTTATATTTTTGGGGCGTTACAGTTTTAATATATGCTGAACTATGTTTTAAATATGTTATCGTATGAACGATGTGAATTTTAAGATTTGATATTTGATAATGTTACGAGCACTGATGTGTTTAAAATTTTGAATTATAAAATGTAATGCAGAATAGTATGAACTGTGACATGATCGATAATGCCTCGTAACTCTAATCTGGCGACGGATACGGGTTAGGGGTGTTACAGCCTTGGTGAAAGTGTTCTGGCAAAGACATGGGGTTGAAGAGGCTACATAGGAGCCTGAGGAGGCTATGAGGAAGCAATACCCAAACCTTTTTACTGGTAAGATTTTCGGGGACGAAAATCACTAAAGAAGTGAGAGTTGTAACATCCCGAATTATGGTCTAGTCAGAACAGTGGTTTCAAGACCACAAATCTGAAATAGAAATAATTATTTTATGATTACTGATGGTTCATGATATGATTGCATGTTTGTGTGAAATTTTCATGAAGAAATTCTATGCCTAAAGTGTCCAATTTGACCTCAGGGACTAAATTGAATAAGTTGGAAAACTTGTGTTCTAGAAGCTTCAAGCATGAAATTGCATTAAATTATTGATTAGAGGTCCTTAAATAGTAATTTGACCAAGTTCTAAAGTTTTGGACAAAAATGGGCATGAATAGGAAAATTTTGAAAGAAATGTCTTAAGGGCATTTTTGTCATTTGGTAAATAAAAAAATAAAAAGAGAAAATGAAGTGAAAATCTTGTCCATCTTCTCCAACTGCTAACTGAAAATTTCATGCTCTCCATAGCTAGGGTTTTCAACTTTTCAAGCTTGATTGCAAATATGATACTGTAGATATGAACGATAGTGATTTGACGACGATTCGACATTCAAAATCCGAGTTGAACCTTAGGAATAGTTTAGGATGCTAGTGACATGTCATTAGGGGATTCATTGAGTTGGCTTCGGGCCATGATATAGCATTTCGGGTGCGAGCTATACTGATTTCACTTCGGGCCATGCATACCGATTGATTTGGCTTCAAGACATGATATCAGTACTTTGAAAATAAGTTACCTTAATTTGGCTACGGGCCATGGTATAGGTACTTATCATGTGAGACCTTTGAGTATACGACTTCTATTCCGAATGGTTCAGTGGGTAAATGAAAGACAAGAATGTGTATGAGATTAGAACGATATGGTACATGTATGTGATAAACCATATTAGCTTTGAATCGAAGAAATGGTGAAGAAAGTATAGTTTTGTGAATGAGTTATTGAAAGGTTTGTTAGTTGATGTGAATTCTTATATTTTTTATCAATGGTTGAATTATGTGTTTATGATTATATCGAATTTATGTCATATAAGCTTACTAAGCTATAAAGCTTACTTTGTCTATTTCTCTGTGTTTTATAGTTTTCAAAGCTAGCTCGGACTCTAGGATCATCGAAGATCACATCACACTATCTAATTATCAAATTGGTACTTTTGAACTTAAGTTTTGAGTATATGGAATGTATAGGGACTTTGGTCATTTTGGTTATGTGTTAGTAATGGATTTGGTCATGTGAAATGTCTTATAAATGTTAAATATTTGGTTTTGTGCATATCCATGAGAGTTGGCTCATTTTGGTTGTTTTGGATGTATATATATGTGCAAATGGCATTTGATGTGTGGTTTGTGATTTGGTTGTATATAGAGCCATGGAAATTGGCTTAATTTGGTTGGCTTGGTTTTGTGTTTATATTGCTTTGTTTATGTGTTAATTGATGAATATGCTTATTTGGAGTTGATTTAGATGCTCATAAATGCAATCTTTTGGTGTTATTGAGTTTGGTGTAGGTGAGCATAAGATAGGGTGGCAAAATGGCTTGGTAAATAGCCTATTTTTGTCCACAAAGGCAGAGACACGTGCGGGTGTCTTAGCTGTGTGTGACACACAGTCAAGTACACGACCGTGTGTCCTCTGGTGTTGATTTTGAAATTAAGCCAGTATGCTCCACAGGCCTCACACACGGGCGTGTAACTTGGCCGTGTGGCATAAGTCAATATACCCTACAAGTTTGGCACAGCTTAGCACATGGCCTGGTATACGGGCGTGTGTGTTGGTCGTGTGACCCAAGTCAGAGAGTTACATAGGGTTGGACACGGGCTGGGACACAGCCATGTGCTCCCATTTCGAATGTCTCCACGGCCTGTGACACGGGCATGTCTGGTGGCCGTGTGTCTACATTGGCGTGTGTCCCTTTTTTTGAGAAAAATTTTCAAAGTTTGTGAAAGTTTTTTAAGTTATCGTTTTAGTCCCGAACCACTCCCAAAGCATTTTTAGGGCCTCATAGGCTTGTATTAGGGACAAATTGTTTGAGATTGAATGGTGATTATATGAAATGGATAAATGTATGATGAAAGTATGTATAAATGTGTTGTAAGACTGGTAACGCACTATAACCCTATTCCGGCGTTGAATACGAGTGAGAGGTGTTACATTAAATCTCTCTCTACAGAAACTAATAGAATTATTATTTCGAGAAAATTGAATTTATACATAGAAAAAAATTATAAATATTTTCAGACAGGATAACAATATGTCAAAGTTGTGTGTTGTTTTTACCTCTACCAATGCCATCTATTTATATGGAGAGATTGAAAAATCATGATTTAATTAATACAATACAAATAATACTTATCTTATAAAAAAAACAAGTCTCCTAGTTCTACTAGGAGAGAGGAGTGGCTAACCCAAGTTAATTATACTAGGGTTGTCACCCCTCATACACATTATGAGGGGTTTTGGGCTTGTCCTATATTGGGTTCAATTATATGTACTTCCTGGATTTTTAACCCAACACTTTACAATTTAATCCAACCAAATACATGTTATTCTATTTCTCAAAATAAATATTATTTATTAAATTAATTAATTGGCACATAGTGATCAAGAAGTGTAACATCCCGATTTAGACCCTAAACGGAACGGTGGTTTTGGGACCACGAATCTGAGTCAGAAAAATATTTAAAATTTATTTCTGTGTTTATTATATGTGAATTTATATGTGTGAAATTTTCGTGATTTAATTTTGTCGTTCGAGTGCCCGATTTAATAAAAGGGCTTAATCGCGTAAAGTGAAAATTTGATGGTTATTTTTAAAAGGGACGAATTGATGATGTCTTTCTTATATGAGGTATTTATGTTGCAATTTGACCATATGGGATATTGATGGATGGTTGTGACCTTAAAATATGTGTTTTAATTATTAATTTTTAAAGGTTAAATATGTAAAATAATAAATAACATATATATGATATAATATACCATAATTAAAAGCCATGTTCTTCATTTTCTCAAGACCAAAACTAAAGAAAAGAAAAATAAATAAAGAAAGCTTAGGTTCAGCCAATGTCCAAGCTTGATTCAAGGTAAGTTCTAGCTCGGTTTTTGATAATTTTTACGTTTTTGATATCGTTGTTATGTTATCTACAAAGCCCATGCTCGAATTTATGATTTTGGAGAATATTTTGAGTTATACTATTGATGAATATTTGAGTTTTGTGATGCTAGTTGGTAAAATATGAAAGATATGATTTGGATTGATATGTTTTGTATTGGAATTTTTGATGATTTTGAGTAATTAGGACTAAATTGAAAAAATAATAAATTGAGGGACTAAAATGTGAAATAAATGAAATGTATGGACTTTTATTAACACTAGGAACATTCGGCCTAAGCATGATGTGTGCAAATTTTACATGTTTTGTGTTTTATGCAATTTGGACTAAATTGTAAAAAGTATGAAATGGGTAAAATGGTAATTTGCCCATTTATGTGTTTTTGGACTAAATTGAGTGAAAATATGTTTGAATGAGTTTAATTTGAATATGTTTAGATCAAGAACCAAAGAAATCGAATTTGGATCGAGGGAAAACTAAATTTGTCGACTAGTCGTCCCGTTCCGTTTTTCATCGTCCGAGGTAAGTTTATAAGCAAATAGACATTGTTAATTTTAATTAAATGTGAGTTATATATGCTGAAATGAAATATGTGAATATATATATATGAGTTAGCCGGATGTGTACAAGCTTGGCAGCTATGTTTATGAATTCGTTTCGACTGAGTTACGACATCCGAAAGTCTCGTACGAACCTTAGGAATAGCTAGGATACATATGTCATCACATAGGATTTCCTAAATGTGTTCTCGAGTAAGAACACGTCTGGGACATTGGCATCGATATGTGGTTAGGAGTAAGACAATGTTTGGGACATCGGCATCGTATTTAATTCGTGTAAGACCTTGTTTGGGACAGTGGCATCGATATGAGATAGCATGTAAGACCACGTCTGGGACGTTGTCATTGTTCGATATATGTGATTATCCGAGTATTCTATTCAATTCCAAATGGTTCAACAAGCAATGATAAGTTGTGTTCGAAGGTGTAAAACGAACTAAACGATCAGGTATGAGTTAGTTGACCACTTATTTGAAATTAAGGTAAGTTGGCCATTTGATATGTTATGCTAAATTTTAAGTTATTAATGTGAACATATGTGTATTTGAGTAGTATATTCGGCCATATACTATGAATATGGATATTAAGTTATATTTGATTCATGAGTATTTTCGTACGAGAGTAAATGTACTTTGTTAATATATGTATGTACATTCAGTTCCAACTAATTCTATATGTGAAAGTATATGATATACATGAAATCGTAAGTTTGTGATTTAATGTGAATATGATAGTATAGTTTGAGTTGATTATGTTATTGAGATGTTTATTTGCTTGACTTACTAAGCTTAAATAGCTTACTGTGTGTGTTCTTGTTTACCTCTGTTTTATAGATTTTGAATTCAAGTTACGAGCTTGGGGATCGTCAGCAAAGTCTATCACACTATCGACCGTTTTTGGCACATTATAAGTTAGAACTTGACTTTATGGCATGTGTAAGCTAAGTTATGTTTAATAAGTTTGAAGTTGTGTATATATATTAAGCGATGCGGAAATGGCTAATATGATAAGTGATTATATGAAACTTTAGTCATGTTTATATGTGTTATATGTGTTGAAAATGGTTGGTGATTTTGGATGTGTATGTTTGGTTGATTCGGCTAAGGTACATGCATAGATAAAAATATATGAGAAATTTTGGTCGTTGAGTTTGGTTAAGGTGTCACAAATAGCTTATGATTAGTTCATATTTGGTAAGTTTTAAGCATGTTATGCTATGTTTTTATGAATTGATTTATAAATCAACTAGTAATGAAGTAAAATAATGATATATATCCGACTATGTATTGGTTATTTTGGATCGGTTTGTCAAGGCAATGTATGTGCATATGTTATACTTGAATGGTTGGTGGAAGCAAATAATGAATATGTGATATGATAACTTTGGTGGATATGTTTTTGTTTGAGGTTCGGTAATGAAAGATTAAAATGTTAGGTTAAATATTTGAGTTGGAAATGTACCATATTATGAATTATAATTTGGTATGTGATAGATAGGTATTTTGATATGATTTGTTTCGGTTCTCATGTGTATAATTAATTAAATGATATTTGTATGTGGTTAAATGAATATGTTTGTTTATGTGTATTACATATGCATACCTATTATATCGTGAGGTTGTTTAAATTTAGACAATTATGCTTAATATGTGATTTGGTATAATTAAGATTTAATTAATGGAATAGGTTAAAATATATTCGGTAATTATAAAATAAAAAGGTTACATTTAGTGTAAAAATGTGTATATTTGAATGACATCAAAGGTATGTACGGCCATATTGTTATGTTACTAATGTCGCATATATGTGTTTGGACAATAAGTTGTATGCATATTAGTTGATTGGTTTCATCATATACATGTACAGAAATTGTAAAATAATATGTTTGATGCTTAACTAATGAGATTATGTACTTATAAATTGTTTACATATGAAAAGTGAGATGATATGCTTGAATTTGGTTTAATGGCAAAAATGACATTAATGTATTGTATTCAGGGAATCGAATGATGAAAGTGTTAAATATGTGCACATGATTTTGATGATTAAATGTTTGATAATGTTATAAATGTACCGTTATTCTATAAAGCATGAAAAGTGATAAACAACAGTACTAATTTGTGACTTGTCTGGTAATACTTTGTAACCCCATTCCTATGACGGATACAGGTCAGAGGTGTTACAAGAAGTGTGACTGGTTAGGAAGGATTCGCCCAAAAACTTTGATGACACATAAAATGAATGGCAAACCCTTTATAGTTACAAGAGATGAATAGAAAGGCTGGTGTGCGCCAAAGCACATGGCAAGCAAAGATATGAGTTAAAACTAAGATTAGAGAGTGCATTAAAGTAAGAAAGATATGAGAAAATTCTAAGATAAGTATTGGACGTAGTCTACCTTGCCCGAAAATAATGTTAATACTAGTGAGTATGGAATATGTTATTAAGACTGATAATAAGGTAAGTGAAGCGGCTAAGGATTATGTAAAGATAAGATTTATGAAATGATAGAAAAGGTAAATAGATTTTAAGTATAGTATGCACAAGAGAAGGAAAATGGTTTTGTAGAAAGAAAGATGGTAGCCTCAGTATTGTACCCGCCAAAGAAGGTAAAAGGGTCAAGAAATACTCCAAGGATGTGCTAAACAACATATGAAATGTAGAATGAATGAAAAAGTTATTCCAAGGTTTAGCTTACTAAGTCCTTACAAACTTACTAAAGTTGTTTTTGTTTTTAAGTCTATAAAAGAATATGCACCGAGAGACGATGCCAGGGCTATGCCAAGGAAACGATGCGTTAGGCAGTTTGCGTATTTAGAGGAAAACATGTGGCGTGTCAAAGTCTATGCATAAATAATTTAAATAGAAATTCATTTTGTTTATAGCTAAAGTCTGCGCTTAATTAAATAAGTAAAACTCCATGATGTACATAGTAGACATAGAAAGATAAGTAGGAAAGTCTGAAAGGTTATTGAGTCAAAACAATAACCACACATTGTATTTTTACAAGAAACTCTGTAGTAGCCATAGATAGTAGTTGTACATAGGCGAGATGTAAATGCAGCCATACAATGTACTCCATAAGAAATTTTGTTATACAAAGATAGACGTTTACATCAATGAATAAGGAAGAAAATTTTCAAGTTACATCTATATAAGGTGTAACACCAGAGATTCAGATCCGACAGATCGAGTCGAATCGATGGCGTTACATCCATACTTAGTGAGAAACCACATTCATTTCTAAATGTAACCTATTTTTCTAACTTTATCATTTCTATCCATCTTTGTCCATTTGATTCTATATGCAATTAGTTTCTGGTTTCAACGAGCTACCAAAGGGACCGATTGGACATATGTAATTAGGGCCCAAATGATTTATAATTAAGTTCCAATTTTTTGCCTATTAATTATAAACTCATTTAGTTACAAAATCATTCTACTATAGTATCGTGACTAAAATGGAATAAAGATGTATGCTTTTAGCTTGGCAATCAAAAACCCAAAACTAAATACTCAATACTGAAATGGAGAAATTGATGATGAAGTGTAGTGAATCACTTACTATTCATTTAACCAAAAATATCGTCAATGAATGAGAGGCCAAACACTGCACATCTAGTAGGGAACTTTGAAATTTTATATAAACCATAGTTGAACAGGACCATGGTGAACTACTTCCTATTTTGTTCAATATGATGCATTTTTGTTAATGCAAATTGATATGGGAATTTATGTACGGGTAAGTGGAATAAAGAGAATAAGAGTTGAACTTTTTTGTAAGGTACATGGAATTCTAAAAATGACCATAGTTATGCGACTGGTACACATCGATATTTAGGAGAAAATTTTAAAGATAAAATTTTCTTAATGAAAGAGAGCTTTAAGTCCCCGAAATTTTTGAAATGACACGTGTCATAATTACGTGCTTTAATTTCGAAAAAATTATGAGAATTCATGGAATGACTTGGATAAGATATTTTATGAAAGGAATTTGATATTGGTGATAAGAACATGTGAAATAAACTGAAAAGTAAAAATGTGGCAAAAGGGACTAAATCATAAATTTTGGAAAGTTTAAGGACTAATGTGCAAAATGTCCAAAAATAGAAAATATATATTAGGATGGAATTTTTTACACTAAATGAATTGGAATGTGATGTGGTGGGATGGAAATCACTTTGGGGATTAAATTGGAAAAATTAAATAGTATAGAGGTTAGATTGTAATTTTCCCATTTTTATCGAGAAAATAGCCAAAGTGTGATTTTCATTGCTCATGCAGTTATAATAAAAGTTTATGATAAATTATAAAGTTAAATTGGTTTAAGTATAGAAAATTGAAAAGAATCGCTAAAAGGGGCAAAATTGTAATTTTTTCATAAAAGGGTAATTTGGTCAATTTCAAAGAATATTATGATGGAAATAATATTTAAATATAATATTGAATATCCAAAATTATTTCAAATAATTGAAACCTCGTATTAAAGAATTGGGCCACATTTTGACAAAATTAGTTTTAGAAAGGTTGGGCTTAGGCCTTGAGCCCATTTAGAGGTCTTTTTAATTGGGGAAAGAACACCTATCAGCTGAGTTTCTCTTCTTCTTTAGTTGGTCAGCAGTCCCCATGGTCGCCATTCTTTTCTCTTCCATTTTCTTGCTTATTTCTTCAATTTCTCTCCAAATTTCCATTATCAAACTTAAGATTTTGATTAAATCTTCTTGGAAATAACCTCTTAAGCTCAATTCCTCCATCAATTTCATAAATTTCAACCTAGGTTTTATTGAGCTTTAGTGAGAAAATTTGAAGCTAGAGTGAGAAAGCTACAATAAGTTAATAAATGGCTTCCTACACTTCCATTAGCTTGATATTGGTTGAGATATTATATGAAAAAGCCTAGAAGAATTTATATTAATTTTATTATTATATTTTTGGTTGTATGGAAATGAAGAAATGGTCATTTGAGGATGCCCAAGCTTAATTGATGATGGATTGGTGTCCATGGAAGCTTGATTAAGTGTTGGAAAGCATCCATTAAGGTAAGTATCATGGATACTCATCTTTCACCTAAGTAAGTAAGCTTAGGGTTCATGAAATTAATATTAGAATTGAGTGTAATTATGTGAATATTAATGTGAAATTTCTTGGCGTAATTGGTCATAAATGATAACTCGTTTATAGTAAAATATAACACCAAAGATATATAATAAATTAGAACGGTGGTGTCCGCAAGTGCACGAGTCAAATTGTAATATAGTTTAGTACAACGAAATACTTGGAAGTATTTTGAGGATCTTACCCAAGGGAGGATGGAATAAATTATGAAAACTCTTTTACAATACTAAGTATAAGTAGTAGTATTAATCTCTATATTACGATGAACCATAAAATAGATTGATGAGATAGAAATAAGTAAGTAATGAAAATAAATAGGAAAAATAAACAACCGATAAAAATCAATAAACTAATAAAGAAGATTAACTCACTTCAAGGTTTGTAACTAACATCGAATTAGGGTATTAGGGTGGATTAGCTACCGATTAACCAATTATTACCTCTCAACCTCTAATTAACTTATCGATTGGTTGATACTAGTTTATTTTTCAAACTCACTTTCTCAACCATGATAAATTATGATTTACTTAGTTTGACTTATCCCCTGACTTCGTCTAGCCTATGATAACTTCCTAAGGTTGTCAAACCTAGGGGTTTAAAAACATGTAACTCGTACCAACTAATCCTTCTCGTGAAAACCCTAAATCTTTTGTTAACCACATCCTCATCCACTCATTAATCTCCCCTAAGGGATTTAGTCACTCATGTTATTCATAATCTTAATCTCAATAGAACAAATCATGTAAAGAACACGATTGATTTGAGAGAGAAAAGAGATTTGAATAATTGTAGATTGAATATCAAATAGGAAATAGAGTAGCAAATTGATTGAATAGAATAAAAAATAAATCAAATTTAAAGAACAAGTAAATTAAAATACTTCGGTAATATAAATAAGCTATTGGATTAAAACTAATTCTAAGTGGAAAAAAAATAAGTTATTGAAAAGCCGAAAGAAAAATAATCTAACCCTAATTCTAAACTACTAGGGTTCTTGAAGGCGTCTAGGGTGATTTAGTTACATCAAACCCCTAATGTCTAATTTATAGAAGTACTGGTATCCCAAATTAGGTCTTCAGCATGTCTTAGGTCTTTGTATAAATTTGAATTGCACGAACGAAAATAGTCTCCTTATACTTGGGTAGCATGTCGACCTGTGTCACACCAAACCACGTCTCGGGAAGCTTGTGCCTCATTCATCCATTGCTTCCATGTCAGTTGGGTCTTTTACATCTTCGTTCTATACACTCAATTGAACATATTAGTACGACTTAAGGCTCGTGTCGGCCTATTGGGTCACAACACTTATAAAATATGTTAAAAAACACTTGTTTTATTAATATTTAATCCTAAATCCCAACTATTAAAAATAAGCTCCTTAAGTGCGGAATTGACTTGAATTAACTACTACATTTGACAACAGGTCAAATACCCTCACACTTAAGTATTTGCTTGTCCTTAAGCAAACTAAACAAAAACAAAATAAAGATTGAAACTGAAACTGAAAAGAAGAAAATAAACACGCAAAGAAAAGAAAATGTACTTAAGCTAGCTTAGTACATGAGATTGGATCAGAGCATCGACATTAGGAAGATTTGCCTAAATATATAACTCTATCTAGAAATTTAAATAATTCGAAGTTATTTACACCTAAGCAGATTAGTTCAATAAATTACATAGTAAACAAGTTAAAGAAAATTAAATATATAGTTCTATCAAAATGTATATATGAATATAATACTCATTTGTTTAGAGTATAATAAGTTCAAATATTTTTTCCTACTCGGTTTATTTTGGTCCATGCTTTGCACTCTAATGCAATAGTAGTTCCCCGTATAATCCTTAATGATTTTGGTCTTTTGTTTATTTTTTATCTTCTTTGACCGTGTGTGGTAAGGATTTTGGTTTAAGATTCGTACTTTTCTGTAGGATATTTTCAAACATTTTGTTGGGTTTTGATTATCTATTTCATTTGGTGTGGTTTTGAATGTTTTGAAATCCTTGTTAGGTGAAGAGTGAGAGTTATCTAATCCTTCGGTGAATTAGGTGCTGGTTGTTCATTGTTTTTCGGGGTAAGTGACCAAATGCTAGCGTAGGGCTGGTTTATTTAAGTGATAAGTATCGAATTCAAGGTTTAGTTTCATTATTAGTTGTTAATCGGGTTAGCCGTGGATGTCATGTACCAGAATTCAGATTGTTGCTTTAGTGTCGACATCCTAAAAGCATTAAGGTGTGTGTTCTAACCCGAAAACACTAAATCAAAGCTGGAAGACGACACCACATGGTTGTGCAAGCCATACGGGCATGTGTTTGACCGTTTGTCAGGCTATGTAGTCCACACGATCTGGACAGGTAGAATGTGTGCATCACACAAGTGTGTGGGCCCATTTCATGCAGTCCGAGTGTAGGTATTCTCAAATCTAATTTGCAAGTATTCGGTAAGGATGTTAACCTTATGAAGTCATAATTTGTGTGTTCATATTTCTGTATTAATATGACTTTGAGTAAGCTAACTCGTATGATTTGTTCCATTATCTTGTATGTATGAAAAACATGAATCTGATTTGCTATTAGTAGGTATGGCATGTTATGATAACTATGCATGACCATTTAGCATGACTTTGCATATGCATTTGGAGTGGGATATGGTTATGTGATGGAGGAAGTTTGATTCTGGTAGTTTAACTACACTATGTAATTCTGGCGATATTTTCGCAATATACCTCTGGCAGCACAACTGCAAACTTTCTGATAAGCATACGACTACATTTTGGTGTGATGGATAGATGGGTTCTAGTATCCCTAACTGGTGTGATTCGATGGATAGAGCTAGTGTGTAGCGAATGGGGGTAGGATTATTCTGTATGATTATGCCATACTAAGCATGTTTTAATTTCTGATCTATCTGCTCTGATATTTGCATCTAAGCATGATTCTGTATGTTATTTTACTTGCGAGCCAAGGCACACACTGAGCTGTATAGCTCACCTCATTTGCTCAATCCTTTTAGGTAACCCTAAGACTTAGGATTTGACGTCATTCGGGAGCTCGAACTAGTTTTTTTTCACTAAAGCTGATTTAATTTTTTTTATTTTAAAATTTATGGACTGTTGGACTATTTTGGACTTTATTCATGGTTTTGGGATTTGCTAAGTATTTATTTATTTTTTTTTTAATTTTGACATGATTTATGAAAATAAAAAATTGAACATTTGATTTCCAAAATTAGACAAGCCTAATAAATTTTCCACTACAAAGTTTTAATCGAGTGTACGCGATTTTACAAAGAAAATAAATTATGTCGATAGTATGGTGTTTATAAAAAATTGAATATTATAAATAAACGTTTCAAAATTCACATATACAATTTACGGTTGTCAAATTTTTCCAACCAAAAAGGATAAAGCAAGTTTTGGTAAATCATTCAATTTTAAAATAGATGAAGTTTTGAAACCAAACGATCAAAGCTTTGAAATATTAATGTAACCTTTATGATCCGGCCATAACGTCTAGGTCGGATATGGTGTGTTACATTTAGTGGTATTAGAACCAGATACAAAACTCAGGTTGTGGTTTTCGAGTCAAAATTTCATGAGTATTATTTTTTTAAAATAATAACAAAATAAAATTTTGATTTTGATTTTTTTTTTGTTTGAGTTCATAAAAAGAGAACCCAAGACTCCGAAGTCGATTCATGTAAAAAAAATTTTACTTTAATTATCGTTGCTTTATTACTTCAGTAAAACTATTGGGCTTTAGAATTGTAGAATAAAATATTATCTACTTTAAGATAAGTAAGTACTTCTGGTAAACTTTAGACTTAGGATTTAAAAATAATCTAAGATAAACAATAGATTTATGAACTGTAGATAAGTAAAATGAGTACACATGGTACATGAGGTCGTGGAGGACGTCGTCGAGGTGCTCGAGCTAAGCTTTATGCTCTAGGTAGCATGCCCAATTTGGGAACTAGTGAGACGGTAGAGACGCATACTGCTAAAACTGATAGTTAGAGTGTAGGGGACGATGCACTATCCCAAGCTATGCTGAGAGTTTTATAAGGGGTCGTTGGGGCCCAATTTGGATCTATAGGTCAAGGGTCTATAATTGAGTGACTCTGGTTTAATGGTGCTAAGCTGTTTCGAGGTGTCATTAGGGTTACCCCTACTATGGTTGAGTATTGGTTAGAGGCCACTGAAAGGATTATAGACAACATAGACTTTGCCACATAACAGAAATTGAAAGGTGCAGTATCCTTACTTTGCAATAAGGCATATCAGTGGTGGCAGTCTGTGGTACAGGGCACACAAGTTGAGCATGTATCATGGGAGTTCTTTCAGAGTGCCTTCCAAAAGAAATATGTTAGGGAAAAATAAATTAAGGCCCATAGATTGGAATTTATCGGGCATAAGCAAAGGGGAGATTTCTATAGTCAAGTACGAGGCCGAGTTTCTAAGGTTGAACAAGTATGCTTAGAGTTTTGGTAGTTACTGAATATGATAAGAGTGTCTAGTTTGAGGATGAGCTCCGCTACGATTGGTAGCTCATTACCAAGAACAAGTCTTTGAAGCTTTAGAGCATAAGACTAAGGTAATAGAGGAGATTAAGTGCATAGAGCGCGGGAGGAGGGAGTAGGAAAATAATCTGAATAAGATGGAATCGGGTCCTTCCAGTTCAGCTCAGTGGCCTAATAAAAGGGTCAGAGTAGATAGACGTCACTAGTTTGAGGCAGCGGTAAGGGTTGATCAAGCTCTGATTTTTGCATATTGTGATAGGCATTATTTGGGTGAGTGTTGGCGGAAGATAGGGGCATGTTTTAGGTGTGGGTTTATGGAGCACTAGAGTAGTGAGTGTCCATGTCGGGTTGAGAAGATGCAAGCACCGGTACATGATTGGGCTCAGCCTCAGAGTGTAGTTCACCAACCTTCGAGGGGCCATGGTCAATATAAAGGTCCTAATGGTGGTGGTCATGGATAGAGGGCACCGGGTAGAAGTGCGAATCAAACTGAGGCCATGCAACCTACTTTGGTTAATGCAGCGAGACTTCGCGAGGGCAGAGATGTAGGTGATGTGATAGCAGGTACATTTATTATCTATTCATATCTATATTTTTCTTTGATTGATATCGATTCTACACATTCATATATTGCTAGCTCTATTTCTGGTATTTTGGGGATTCCTGTTGAGGATACTATTATTGAGGTTTCAGTGATTAGTCCATTGGGACAGTTAGTGCAAGTTAATAAGGTTTACAGGAGGTGTTCTCTTAAAATTCAAGGGATTGTGTTTTTTGCTGATCTAATGCAGTTATCATTTGGGGAATTTGATCTGATTTTAGCCATAGACTGGCTTGTAGAGCATCAAGTTAGTCTATATTGTACTTCGAAGAGGGTAACTTTGAAAACTATGGATGGTGAGGAAATTGTGATGGTTGGCGAGAGTCGAGATTATCTATCTAATGTAATTTTCACCATGGTAGCTAAGAAGTTGGTTATAAAAGGGTGTGAGGCGTTATTGGCTTATGTTCATGAATCAAGGTGGATTCTGCTCTAAAGGGAATTTGAATAATCAAAGATTTTTCGGATGGTTTTCCAGAGGAATTACCTGGGTTACCACCGGATCGAGAGATGGATTTTTAGATTGAGATTTTGTCTAGGACAATTTCGGTGTCCATTGCCCCTACAACAAGGCACCAAAGGAGCTTAAGAAATTAAAGGTTCAACTTTAGGAGCTTCTCGATAAAGGGTTTATTAGACCCAGTGTGTCACATTGGGGTGCATCAATGTTAGTCGTTAAGAAGAAGAATGACACAATGAGAATGTGTGGATTACAGAAAACTGAATAAGTTAATGGTAAGAATAAGTATCCGTTACTGAGGATCAACGACTTGTTCTATCAACTTCGAAGGGCATCAATGTTTTTCAAGATCAATCAGTGATCTGGGTACAATTAGTTGAAGTTGAAAGAAGTTGAAAGAAGTCGATGTGCCTAAAACCACCTTTACAGCTCGTTATACTCATTATGAGTTCCTAGTTATGCCTTTTGGTCTGACTAATGCTCCAACCGCATTCATGGACCTTATGAATAGGGTTTTTTAACCATATCTGGATCAATTAATCATGGTTTTCATTGACAATATTCTGGTATATTCTAAGTCTAAGGTTGAGCATTATGAACATCTAAGGGTGGTTTTACAAATCCTCTGTGAGAAGGAACTGTATGCTAAGCTTAGCAAGTGTGAGTTTTGACTAAATGAGGTTATGTTTCTAAGGCATGTGGTATTTGCTGAAGGTATCTTAGTGAACCCAAAAAAGATAGAGGCGATTTTGAAGTGGAAACAACTTAGAAATTTATGAGATTTGGAGTTTTTTTAGTCTAGCAGGATATTATTAGAGGTTTGTGGAAGGGTTTTCTTTGAATGTTGCACCTTTGACTAGGCTATTACATAAGAATGCTCCTTTCAAGTTGGCTGGTGAGTAGTAAGCAAGTTTTGAAAAGCTTAAGTCAGTTTTGACTTAGGCACTGTTCTGATACAGTGTGAGTCTAGGAAGGAGTTTGTTGTGTACAGTGATGCATTACACACTGGTCTCAGTTGTCTTTTGATAGAAGAAGGTAATGTGGTGGCTTACGCTTCTAGGTAGCTCAAGTCTCACAATGACAACTATCTAACACATGATCTCGAGTTAGCAGTAGTTGTTTTTACTCTAAAAATTTGGAAGTATTATCTATTTGGTAAAAAGGGTATAATTTACATGAATCACAAGAGTTTCAAATACCTTCTTACTTAGAATGAGTTAAACCTTAGGCAACGTAGATGGATTATGGATTGAGTTGCTTAAGGATTACGACTGCACTATAGAATATCATCTTGGTAAGGCCAATGTAGTGGTCAATGCTCTTAGTTAGAGGATGATGACTAAGTTGAGGGCGATGTTTGCTCACCTAAGTTTGTTTGAAGATGGTGGATTTTTAGCTGAGTTGCAAGTTAAACCGACTTGGACCGATAAAACTCAAGGTAAGCAAATTTTGGATGAGTCTTTGGTTCTTCAGGTTCAACAGATCGAGAAGGGTAAGACTTCAATTTCAAGTTTAATAGTTAGGGTATTTTGTGTTTCCGGGCTCGAGTTTGTGTGTTGAATGATAGAGAGCTAAGGCTATCTACTTTTTAGGAAACACATAGTAGCCCCTATGTTGTGCACACAACATAGAACAAAATGTACCGTGATCTTCGGGATTTGTATTAGTGGCCCAGTTTGAAGCAGGAGGTAACTAATTATGTGGCTCGATGTTTGGCATGTCAGCAAGTTAAGGCTTAGCATCAACTTCCTTCTAGCTTGTTAAAGCCCATTAAGATTTCGCAGTGGAAATGGGAACGGGTAACTATGGATTTTGTTAGTTGCCCTTGACACCCACAAAGAAAGATTCAATTTGGGTTATTGTAGATTGGTTGACTAATCTTCTCATTTTCTTCTGGTTTGGATTGATTACTCATTGTAGAAGTTGGCTAAACTATATATCTTCGAGATTGTAAGACTTCATGGGGTACCTGTGCCAATTATCTCTGATTGAGACCCTTGTTTCACATCTCAATTTTGGAAGAAATTACATGAGGATTTCAGTACTCGATTGGACTTTAGTATAGCATTTCATCGGTAGACTGATGGACAGTCCAAGAGGGTAATTTAGGTATTGGAGGATATGCTACTGAGTTGTGTTATTGACTTCTGTGGTAGTTGGCAAGAGTTTCTGCCTCTGGCTTAGTTTGCTTATAATAATAACTTTTAGTTCAGTATTCAAATGGCACCTTACGAAGCTCTGTATGGTCGTAAGTGTTGTACTCAATTGTGTTAGACTGAGTTGGGGGAAATGAAGATTATAGGTCCGAATATGGTTATCAAGATTGAGAATAAAGTTATATTGATTCGAAATTGACTCAAGGAAACTTTTGGAAGACAAAAATCTTACTTAGATCTTAAGAGAGGATATTGAGTTTGAGGTGGGGGATCAGGTTTTTCTTAAGGTATCTTCGTGGAAGAAGGTTTTGAGGTTCAGCCGTAAAGGCAAGTTGAGCCCTAAGTTCATTGGACCATATTGGATTTTGAGGCAAGTAGGCATATTGCTTATTATTTGGAGCTACCTCTAGAGTTAAACCATATCCATGATGCCTTTCATGTCTCTATGTTGGGACGTTATCGGTCTGACCCATCTTATGTGGTTCTAGTTGAGGTTGGATTTATCTTTTAAGGAGAATCCGATTCAAATTTTGGATCATGTGGTGAAAGTTTTGCGAAGGAAAAATATTCATTTAGTTAAATTCTTGTGGCGAAATCATGTATTTAAGGAAGCCACTTGGGAACCGGAAGACTCAATCTATAGGAGTATCCCCATATTTGTTGTAACATCCCGAAATAGGGCCTAGTCAGAATAGTGGTTTCAGGACCACAAATCTAACATTAAAATATTTATTTTATGATTATTATTAGGTCTAGAATATGAGAATATGCATGTGTTAAGACTTCATGAAGAAATTCTTTGAGTAAGGTGTCCAATTGAAGATTAGGGACTAAATTTAATAAATTGCAAAACTTGGATTTTAGAAGCAATTTGAATGAAATTGCTTTAGATTATAAATTAGAAGGTCTTAGAGAGAAATTTTTCTAATTTCTAAGTTTTTAGAAAAAAATGGGCTTGCATGGATGAAATTTTAAAGAAAGGGCTTAAAGGCATTTTGGTCATTTGGCATTTTAATGAAATAAAATGGGAAAAATGAACCAAAATCAGCTCATTTTCTTCCCCATGCTGCCGAAACTTCAAGGGACTCCATAGCTAGGGTTTTCAACATTTTCAAGCTCAATTGTAAGTGTACCCAAGCCCCGTTTTTAATGTTCTTTGTATTTTTGAAATCCCGGTAGCTTATTCTCTCCATTTCTACCCAAATTTCATGCTAGGGTTCATGTTTAAAAATCTACCCATACATGAGTTACTTGTATTTTGATGGTTTATGGAGGAATATGAAAGTTGGAAGTGTGTTGAACATCTTTTCTTAGGTGATTTTCATGAAAAACCCCTAAAGGGACCTTTTTGCAAAAGTTGTTAAATATGTGGTAGAAATGTGAAAATAATGGAAAATGTGGGCTGCCATAAGAGGGAAAAGTGTTCAGATAGGCTTGGGTAAGATAGAAATTGCATGTGTTCATTATACGAGCCTAGGGACTAAATCGTAAAAATATGAATGGTTAGGGGCAAAACAGTCATTCGGGCCGGAGGTGGAATTTAGACTTGAAAAGTATAATGTGGAGTTTTAATGATTTAATTTTATTGTTATAGACCCCGAGGAACAAATTTCGGAGGTCGATCGAGGAAAGCGAAAGGTTTCGGAATAACCGAAACACAACACCGAAACGAGTACCAAGTAAGTTTGGATAGCTTAAAGTAAACTCAAAATGTGTCTAATTATATGATTTATGAATGCATGATGATTGTATTTATTAATGGCATGAAATCATATGAAATGCATCCTTGACAATGATTTGTTAGAAAATATCTCGGTTCAGATTAAACAGGGAATTTGATGGATAAACCATGATTGACATGTGAATTGAGATCTTGTATGTGTTGCAGAAAGGATTTAGCCCGCATGGGTAATCCGATGATCTCAAGAATGAAAAGGATCTAGCCCGGACGGGTGTTCCTTGAGTGATCGAGCCTCCCGAAGAATATGTGTGCATTATGGATTTAGCCCGGACGGGTAATCTGATTAGGGTTTGAATTTAGCCTGGACTAATAATTCAAATTTGAGCTCACTAAGGGTGTTTGTCGTTATAAGGGATTTAGACTGGACTGGTAATCCCAACATCACCTTATGAGTTTATATTACGGGGGATATAGCCTGGACTGGTAATCCCGTCGTAAGATCTAAGGTTCATAGGAGTGCATACCTGAAATGATCATTTGTATGAATTGACGGTGATTGGATAATCCATCAAGATTTCTTAGAAACTTAACGGGACTAACACGAGGTATATGTACGAATGACATGTTGAATAATGAGCTCATCTGAGATAAATTACATGGTGTTTTGTTATGTGACTAACTCATTGATTGAGTGCATGTGATAGGGAAACTATTTTCATATTCGTTGGTTTCATTAACTAATAAGGATGTATGGTAAATAATTGGTAAGTTTAATTTTTAGTTATTCGAGCTAACTAAGCATGTAAATGCTTACCCCTCTCTTTTTACTATTTTCAGAGCTCGAGGACTCGTAAAGATTGGAAGACGGTTGGAGAGTCTACACACTATCAACTAATTCAGCTTTAGTATATAGACACTTATGTTTTGTTCAATGGCATGTATAGAACTTTTGAGTATTTTGTTATATGTGTCATTTGATTTGCCAAAATGAAGGCATATAAAGTTATACCTACCTTTTTGTATATGGCCATGGAAATTGGCTTATTTTGAAGTAGGCTATAACCTACAAATCTATGCATATTTATGTTCATATGAAATGGCTTGGTCTTCAATTGGTAATGAGTTATAAAAACGAGCCAATCTTAAAAATGTCAAACAGACATGGAAATCTTTAAATGCAAGATGAGGATTAACTTAGCATGTATGAAACCAATGACATGAGGTTTACATGCAATGAGGTTAATCAAAGTTATATATATAAGTGTATAATTTGGCCTTAACATGCACTAAAGTAATCCATAAGTATATTTGGTTGATAGAGGGTGATCAAAGGCTAGGAAAATAGCCTAATAAGGTCCACACGGGTAGACACACGGGTATGTCCCATGGGTGTGTGGTATGGTCGTGCATCCCCTACACCTAAATTTTTAAGTTAGTGTTGTGCACGGGGTAAGCACACGGGCGTGTGTCTTGGCCGTGTACCCCTAATTGTATGATGAGGTTGAAGTCAGTGCTGCACACGGGCTGAGGGCACAGGCGTGTCCCAAGCCACACGGGTGTGTGTGACCACACGGCCCCACCACACGGGCGTGTCACACTTCAAGGCAAGGGAAAATTTTCTAAGGTGCCCAAAGTTTATTGAATGTTTTCAGTTTTGTCTCATATTGCCCCTAGGTGTGTTTTAGGCCTCGAAGGCCTGTATAAGGCACTAGAGGTACATGTTTGAAAAGTTTTAATTTTGGACAAAAACTCGGTGACCCGATTTAGTGTGTTTGTGAATATGTAATCCCGATAACGCCTCGAACCCTATCCCGGCGCCAGATACGGGTGAGGGGTGTTACATTTGTGGATTAGGTAAATTTCAAGGATGAAATTTCTTTCAGGAAGGGAGAATTGTAATGCCCCAAAGTCTTTAATTTCTGGGCTTATAATTATGTCAAGTGATTAATCTAGTTTAGTGGTTAAGAGTTTTGTTTATGTGTTTGAGGTCATGTGTTCAAATCCCTTCCTTTGAATTTATATTTTTTTCCTTCATTTGGCTATTCATATGTAGGTTCTATTTATCCTTGTTATTTTTTTTGGCAAGAATGATCCTGTTGGTTCAGTTGTAAGGCCTTAGCTTACCTATAAGTCCCACGTTTGAAACCTATCATGCTAAAAAGGAATTTGTAACAGCCCGTTTTTGGTTAAACCAAAACAGTGGTTACGAGGCCACAAATTTGAAGTTAAAATAATTATTTTGTTATTATTTTAATGTCTACAGTATGATAGTATGATTGTGTGAAAATTTCGTTAAGAAATTTTATCATTTGAATGCTTAATTTGATAAAAAGGACTAAATCGCGTAAAGTGTAAAACTTGTGTTCTATTAGCTAAAGGTGTCTAATAGCTATGAAATATTAAAGTGAAGGTCCTTATGTGGTAATTATCCTATTTATAAAGTTAGTGGACATTTTTGGACATCATTTAAGTGAATTTTAATGTTTTAAGTAAAGGTTAAATTAGTAATTTATGAAATAAATTAAGTAAAATAACTAAAAAAAATTTATCATCTTTGTTGTTTACATCTTCCACCGAGAATCAACTAAGGAAATCACCATTAAAATAGCTTCAAGTTTCGGCCAACTATCATCTATGCATGTAAGTGTGATTTCGTCCCCTTTTTAATGATTTCTATGTTTTTGAGATTGTTGCAGCTTAATCTAGCTAGCCCAGGGACTAATTTGCAAAAATTTTAAAGGTTTAGGGTTTTTTCCATTGATGAATATAGGTGTATTTTGATGTTTGATGATAGAAAATGTATGGTTGTTGTTAGATAAACAATATTTGTAAAGTGATTTTTAGTAAAATTGTCAATTAGGGATTAAATTGTGAAATGTGTAAATTTTGTGGTTAAATTGTGAAATAAATGAAAAATATGGGCTGCTATAGGACTATATGAAATTCAGCTAGCATGGATAGGGACCTAATTGCATGAATTTGTATTTTTATGAGATAAAGACTAAATTGTAAAAATGTTGAAATATTAGGGACAAAAATGTAAAGTTATCATAATATGCATTTTGGGCTAAATTAAATAGAATGATAATTAAATAAGTTAATTTTGATTACATATAGATCAAGAAAAGCGAAATTCGGATTTAGATCGGGGGAAAAATAAAATGTTTGACTAATCGACTTATTTCATCGTTTTTGCATTCGAGGTAAGTTCGTATATTAATGAGCATTAATATAATTGCATTTTAAATGCTTTATTATTGAATTATTTATGAATATGACCTTGTGGATACATTCGATGAAGATTCGGTATTGAGAAATCCCAGTTGAACCTTAGGAATAGATTAGGATACAATGACATATCATTAGGGGTTATGTGATTTGGGTGTTGGTCCGAACGTCCTACCGGTGGCTGAGTTATCCGGCATGTGTTGCGGATTCTCGTCATCTTGTGTAAGTATCACAGTGTAGCTACGTCATGATCGTTAGCTTGTGTGAGCAGACACGTTGATAGCTCGAGAGCGAGCATTATATGAGATATATGGTTGAGATAGCTTTGGCTATGTATGTGGCACTTAAGGTGCGAGATTCCCGAGTATCCAATAGTATTCCGAATGGTTCAATGGGTATATCAAAGATATGGATGAGTATGATATTGGTATGAGATGGTATAGGTATGTACATGAACTGTATAAGCTTTGAATCGAAGAAACTTGTGAATTTCACATCTAACATTATATATGATCATGTGATAGGTTTGTAGATTAATATGAGTTGTATATTGTTATATTCAATTGTTTGAATTATGTTTATGGCAAATTGGGCTTATTACTATATGAACTTACTAAGTTTTATAGCTTACTTTTGTAACACCCCTTACCCATACCAGAGACCGGGATAAGGTACGAGGCGTTACTGAACAAATATACAAACATCCGACTAAAATACGAGCCATAAAATTTCATTTCAAACCAATTCCATCATTTTATCCCTTATATGGGCTTACGAGGCCCTAAGCATACATTTGAAGTGGTCCGGGACTGAATCGAAAACATATGAAAGACTTAAGAAAATTTTTGCATTTGGCCTCACACGCCCGTGTGGAGGAACACCATACGCCAATGTGCTTGGGACACGCTCGTGTCCCTAGACCGTGTGGAATTCTGAATTTTTATTTTTTTTCCAGTTCAAGGTGCAGTGGTTTTCACATGACCTAAACACACGCCCATGTCCTTTACACAGCCTAGACACAGCCATGTTGTCGCCTGTGTCCTTCACACAGCCTAGACACGACCATGTTGATGCCCTTGTCCGAAAACCTGGACATTTTATTTATGACGTCATCAATCATTTAGGAGCACATAGCCAAAGCACACGCCCGTGTGTAGGCCGTGTACTCCACACGATTAAGACACACGGTTGTGTCTCCAACCCGTGTGGTTACTAGAAAGCATGCAACATGAAAAATTTGGGATGTAGGGGACACACGGCTGAAGAACACGCCCGTGTGGGGTGCCCGTGTGTCACACACGGTCTAGACACCTACTCGTGTGTCTATCCATATGGACCATTTAGAGACTATTTTCCAAGCCCTTGATCACCCAAGACTTCTTTTGCACTCCAACATGCATATCATCCTACTATCCGACACAAACCATAAGCACTTGCACAATTCAGCATGCATTCGATGGAATAACTATATGAAAGCATCTCAATTACTTATATGGACCAAATCACTTGGCCATATACAAAATAATCATACCAAATGGGGAACTATTACCTTGGGCTAGCCACATGACACATATACAAACTAACAATCACCTATACATTCTATGACTCAAAATAATCAAATGTATTATACCCAAAGTTTAGTTGATAGTGTGACCTGAGCTCCGACGTTCCCAATCCTTCGAGCTCGCTTGGCGAATCTAAAAGGAATGGAAAAAGGGAAGGGTAAGCTATAAAGCTTAGTAAGTACACATACAAATAAAGTAAATTTGAATTAGGCCTTAGAACATCATCTACGTCTTTGTTGCCATTCCACACCTTTCATCAAAACATATGATTTAGATCTTGTAGCATAATACATAAAGACATGCATTGCCATTAATTATCATAGTCATAAGGGTACTTAAGTTTAAGCACATAACTTTGCTTCCTTGCACAATTATATACTTTACTTAACTCAGGTTTGAACCTCGCATACATTACCCCTTGAACATTTGGAATAATAGACAGGATACTCGGATACGAATGCACTGAAGTGCCATAACCATAACATAGCACGCCTCTCAATGGGGCTACATAAGAGCACCCGGACCTAGTATGCATCATATACCCACGCCTCTCAACAGGGCTACATAAGCTCCCAGACTTAGCGTGTATCACATAATTACATGCCTCTCAATGAGGCTACACAAGCTCCCGGACCTAACATGTATCATGTCATCAAATGAGCTCATACATACATGGCTATCCTAGTGACATGTCACTTGTATCCCTACTTATTCCTAAGTTCAAACGGGATTTTCGAACTTTCATTTCTTTGTCGAACATTCTCGGAATGTTGGCCTCATAACTTACGACATTATCATATACACTTAAACTATCAATTAAGATATTTATTTGCACATGTACTTACCTCGGTACAAAATACTCGAAATAGTGCCTAAGCCTCGTTCACTTTGTTCTTGCCTTTATCAAAATTCGGCTCTCGTCTTTCTTGATCTATAATATCAAATTTAACTCATTAACCTCATACATTACTCAAATCGACCCCAAATTCATGTTTTGGTTAAATTATGATTTTACCCCTAAACTTTCACTTATTCACAAATTAGTCCCTAGGCTCGTATGATGAAATGTAAGTGATTTCTTGGTTACCCAAGCCAAGCCAAATAAGCTTCATACCCTTTTCTTAAACATTTCTGGGCATCCATTAAGGAAATTACAATTGGTGACCCATTAGACTCATTGGACACCACACGAAGGATCTCACCGCTTCTATGTTTTAATTCAATAACCTTCCGTCTACAGTCCACTATAGCACCGTGAAGTGTCAACCAGTCTGTACCCAAAATAACATCAAATTCGTCAAACGGCAACAACATCAAATTGGTCGAAAAGTAAAGACCTCTAATTATCAAAGGACATTTCTTGCATATCTTATTTACTAAGACATGTTTGCCTAACGGATTTGATACCCTAATCACAAATTCTGTACACTCTATAGGTAAATTCATACTAGATCCTAATTTCATGCATATATACGAATGGGTAGAGCCTGGATCTATTAAAGCAATAACATCTTTATCATAGAAAGAAAATGTACCGTTGATCACTTCTGGTGAAGATGCTTCCTCTCGAGCATGTATGGCATAGGCTCTAGCTAGGGTCCTAGCCTCAGATTGCACAGCAGTCTCCCGAGTCATATTCTTGCTGCTAATTCGACCACTGGTATTCTTCAAGGGCCTCCCTCTAAGAGCTGAACCACTCTGTCTCCCGGTCTGAAGTTTCTCACCCATCTCGGGGCAATCCTTAACGAAATGATCTGGAGAACCACATCCAAAACACGTCCCCTCATTCCTCCTACACGGACTCAGGTGACGTTTCCCGCAGTGTTAGCACTCGAATTGACGAGGCTTAGCATCATCTGGAGCACCCTATCGATGCATAAGAATGAGAAGGTACGTCTCTTGATTTCTTGGATTGTGTCAGAGCCGATCTACTCATCATTCTCTTCCTAACGTCTCTACCCTCTGTCTCGACTTTCTTCTTTTCTTTCGTTAATTCTTCAGCTTTACATGCTCGTTCAACGAGTACAATGAATTCTTTAAGTTCAAGGATGCCTACTAACACCTTAATGTCTTCATTGAGTCCATCTTCAAACCTACGGCACATCTTGGCCTTAGTAAGCACACACTCTCGAGCATACTTACTTAATCGAACAAATTCCCGCTCGTATTCTATTACTGACATACGTCCTTGCTTAAGCTCAAGAAATTCCTTTCATTTTTGATCCATAAACCTTTCGCTAATATACTTCTTTCAGAATTCCTCCTAAAAGAATTCCCAAGTGATAGCCTCCTTAGGCACTACCAAAATCAAAGTCTTCTACCAATGATAAACATCGTCTCTCAATAAGGAAATGGCACACTTAAGGTACTCCTCGGGTGTGCAAGATAGCTCCTCAAATACTCGAATCAAATTTTCGAGCCAAAACTTAGCTCTCTCAGCATCGTCATCGGTATTTGCTCTAAATTCCTCGGCTCCCTGTTTTCTAATCTTATCTATGAGGGTCCTAGAAAATATCATGAAATCCATATTTCGAGGCATCATAGGCATGGTTTGAGGTTTTAAAGGGGGTAGAGGAGGTTGGGCTTGAGCATTAGGGTTCACTTTAATAAACTCGGTATACCAGTCATTCATCATTTGAAGGAAAACCTCCCTAGCCTCCCCTCCTTGGCTAACTGTAACAGGTTTATTCTCCTCTGGCACTGTCCCTTGACGGTGGCTGGTGCATTACTCTCAACATCGTCAGGTACAGCTCGATCGGGATCCATACTATACGAAAAATATAATTTATATCGTCAGGAGTTGTCACACTATCACAAATTTACTCATGGCATGTATAGTTAGACTCAAACACAGGCTACGTAGTCCAAGAATTAACTAAACCATAGCTCTGATACTAATAAATGTAACACTCCTTACTCGTACCAGAGACTGGGATAAGGTACGAGGCGTTACCAAATAAATATACAAACATCTGACTAAAATACGGGCCATAAAATTTCATTTCAAACCAATTCCATCATTTTCTCCCTTATATGGGCTTACGAGGCCCTAAGCATACATTTGAAGTGGTCCGGGATTGAACCGAAAACAATGAAAGACTTAAGAAAATTTTTGCATTTGGCCTCACATGCCCGTGTGGAGGCACACCATACGCCCGTGTGCTTGGGACACGCCCATGTCCCTAGCCCGTGTGGAATTCTGAATTTTTATTTTTTTTCCAATTCAAGGTGCAGTGGTTTTCACACGGCCTAAACACACGCCCACGTCCTTGGTCCGTGTCCTTCACACGGCCTAGACACGGCCATGTTGTCGCCCGTGTCTGAAAACTTGGACATTCTGTTTATGACATCATCAATCATTTAGGAGTACATAGCCAAAGCACACACCCGTGTGTAGGCCGTGTACTCCACACGGTTGAGACACACGACCGTGTCTCCAACTCGTGTGGTTACTACAAAGTATGCAACATGAAAAATTTGGGATGCAGGGGACACACGGCTGAACAACACGTCCGTGTGGGCTGCCCGTGTGTCACACACGGTCTAGACACCTACTCGTGTGTCTATCCATGTGGACCGTTTAGAGACTATTTTCCAAGCCCTTGATCACCCAAGACTTCTTTTGCACTCCAACATGCATATCATCCTACTATCCAACACAAACCATAAGCACTTGCACAATTCGGCATGTATTCGATGGAATAAATATATGAAAGCATCTCAATTACTTATATGGACCAAATCACTTGGCCATATACAAAATAATCATACCAAATGGGAAACTATTACCTTGGGCTAGCCACATAACACATATACAAAATAACAATCACCTATACATGCCATGACTCAAAATAATCAAATGTATTATACCCAAAGTTTAGTTGATAGTGTGACCCGAGCTCTGACGTTCTCGATCCTTCGAGCTAGCTTGGCGAATCTAAAAGGAATTGAAAAAGGGAAGGGTAAGTTACAAAGCTTAGTAAGTACACTTACAAATAAAGTAAATCTGAATTAGGCCGTAGAACATTATCTACATCTTTGTTGCCATTCCACACCTTTCATCAAAACATATGATCTAGATCTTGTAGCATAATACACAAAGACATGCATTGCCATTAATTATCATAGTCATAAAGGTACTTAAGTTTAAACACATACCTTTGTTTCCTTGCATAAATATATACTTTACTTAACTCAGGTTTGAACCTCGCATACATTACCCCTTGAACATTTGGAATAATAGACAGGATACTCGGATACGAATGCACTGAAGTGCCATAACCATAACATAGCACGCCTCTCAATGGGGCTACATAAGAGCACCCGGACCTAGTATGCATCATATACCCACGCCTCTCAACAAGGCTACATAAGCTCCCAGACTTAGCGTGTATCACATAATTACATGCCTCTCAACAGGGCTACATAAGCTCCCGAACCTAGCATGTATCATGTCATCAAATGAGCTCATACATACATGGCTATCCTAGTGACATGTCACTTGTATCCCTACTTATTCCTAAGTTCAAATGGGATTTTTGAACTTTCATTTCTTTTTCGAACATTCTCGGAATGTTGGCCTCATAACTTACGACATTATCATATACAATTGTTAACATGGCAACACTTGTAACATAAGCATAATTCATCAAAACATATTATGACAACAAAGTAACCAAATAACATATTATTTATCTAAATGTTATTTAAAAACTTAAATTATCAATTAAGATATTTATTTGCACATGTACTTACCTCGGTACAAAATACTCGAAATAGTGCCTAAGCCTCTCGTTCACTTTGTTCTTGCCTTTATCAAAATTCGGCTCTCGTCTTTCTTGATCTATAATATCAAATTTAACTCATTAACCTCATACATTACTCAAATCGACCCCAAATTCATGTTTTGGTTAAATTATAATTTTACCCCTAAACTTTCACTTATTCACAAATTAGTCCCTAGGCTAGTATGATGAAATGCAAGTGATTTCTTGGTTACCCAAGCCTAGCCAAATACTTCTTGTACTTATAGCAGTCCATATTTTTCTTCATTTCACACTTTGTACTCATTTTTATAATCTTTACAAATAAGTCTTTTTTAGGGTTTCCATGCAAAATCACTTAACAATAGTTGTTCTCCATACTTTAAACTATCATACTCCTCCATAATTCATCAAAATACACCTAACTCATGCATGGGTAATTTTCCAAACATAAAACCTAACATGAAATATGGGTAGAAATGAAGAGAGCAAGTTACCGGGATTTCAAAAATACGAAAAACATTAAAAAGGGGGCTCAGGAGCACTTACTATTAAGCTTGAAAATGTTGAAAACCCTATCTATGGTCTCTTGAAATTTTTGGCAGCAAGGGGAAGAAGATGAGCTGATTTTTGGCTCTTTTCCCTTTTTAATTCATTTAATAACCAAATGACCAAAATGCCCTTACTCACTAAACTAACAAAAATTTCCATGGATGTCCATATTTGTCTAAAAATTTAGAATTTGGGCATATTGCTCTTTAAGATCCTCTAATTCATATCCGAAAACAATTTCATACAAATTACACCTAAAACCCAAATTTTGCATCTTATTCAATTTAGTCCTTATTTTCTAATTGGATACTTTATTCTTAAAATTTCCTCATGAAACTTTACCACATGTATATTCTCATATTTTAAATCTCATAATAATCATAATCTAAATATTTTAACGTCGGATTTATGGTCTCGAAACCATTATTCTAACTAGGCTATATTTTGGGATGTTACAACTTTGTTTACTTTTCCATGTTTTGTAGTGAATTTTTGAAACTAGCTCGGATTGGGAGTCGTCGAAGATTGCATCACACTATCGAGCTTCTATTTTGGTACTTTTAAGCTTATGTATTTGGTTATATGGCATGTATAGGAATTATGGTCATTTTGGTTTATGGTTTGGTAATGAATTTAGCCATTTGAATTGGTTTGTAAATGTTTCGTGTTTGGTCTTGTGTATAGCCATAAGAGTTGGCTTATTTTGGTATATTTGGTGATGTATATATATGAGCAAATGGCCTTAGTTATGCATTTGGTAATTGATATATAAATGCTTGTGGTGAATGGTTGTTTGTGAATTGGTATGTTTGTGATTTAAGTAAAGTGATGTATAAATGAAAGTGTATATATGAAGTTAACTAGTTAAGTGAATTGAGAATGTGAATTTGATATAGAATTGAATAGCCTAATGTGGTACTTATGTGCCTTGTTGTTTTTGGTATGGAAATGGTATGAATTATACTTGGTTGAGGTTGGTTGAATGCTTATTTATGTCATATTATGTGCCAATTGGATTGTATAGTTGTATGCTAATTTGGGTGAGAAAGATGGCTTGGTAAATAGCCTATTTTTGTCCACACGGGAAGAGACACAGGCTTGTGTCTCAGTCGTGTGTGACACACGGTCTGGTGACATGGCCGTGTGTCTCTTGTATTTTGAAAAAATTTTCTAAGTTTTTCAAAAATTTCCTGAGATATCGATTTAGTCCCAAACCACTTCTAAAGCATGTTTTGGGCCTCATAGGCTTGTATTAGGGGCTTGATGAATGATTATGAATGACTTGTATTTGAATTTGATAATTGTATAGGAAATATATGTTCGATTGTATAATAAGTCTAGTAATGCTTCGTAACCCTATTCTGGCAACGAATACAAGTGAGGGGTGTTACAGAATTAATTTTTTCTTTGACTCTGTTGTTGTCAACCAATGTGTTAGAGTTTCGGTCAAACCCAATTACTATTTAATATGGTAGGTTAAGATTTTATCAGATTTATTTTTTGAAAATAATTAAAAATTATCCCAAAATAATCTCCTTAGTTGTCATTTCTTTCAACCCCACTTTCCCATTTTTTCCACAATTTGCTACTAGAACTCTCTCTCTCTCTCTACTATCCCAAGTGTGGGTATTTTGAAATTTGATTGGCAAGTATTGAGTAAGGATGTTGGACCTTGTGAAGTCGTAATCTGTGCGTTCATATTTCTATATTAATATGACTCTAAGTAATTTAACTCGTATGATTTGTTCTATTATCTCATATGTATGAATAACATGAAACTGATTTGTTATGAGTGGGTATGGCATGTTATGATAACTATGCATGATCGCTTAACATGACTTTGCATATGCATTTGGGGTGGGGTATGGTTATGTGATGGAGGAAGTTTAATTATGGCAGTTTAACAACATTATATAATTCTGGCGATATTTCCGCAATATACCTCTTGCAACACAGGTGCATACTTTCTGAGTGGCATATGACCACATTTTGGTGTCACATCCCGATTTTTAGGCCTAGTTGGAATAGTGGTTTTGGGACCACAAATCCGACATAATAAAATTTATTTTTATTGTATTTTTATGGTCTACGATTTTACGGAATGAATTCGTGAAGTTTTCGTTTAAAAATTTTGACGTTTGGGCACTTAATTTGGTCAAAAGGACTAAATCGTAAAAAGTGCAAAATGTGAGTTTTAGATGGTAAAGGTGTCAAATTGCTATGGACTTTAAATTAGAGGTCTTTATATAGTAATTGGACCATGGGACATTTGTTGGACAAAAATGGGCATGAGATAGGTGAAATGAACAATGTTTAAGTTATGGGCATTTAGGTAATCTAGTAAATAAATGAATTAAAAGCCCAAAATAGCCAAAATTGGCCTCCATCTTCTTGCTCCAGCCGAAACCCCCATGGAAGCCATGGCTAAGGTTTTGTTCAAACTTCCAAGCTCAATAGTAAGTGATCCCTAGCCCCGTTTTCAAAGTTCTTTACATTTTTAAAGTTCTCGTAACTCGATTTACCTATTTCTACCATTATTTTAAGCTAGGGCTCATGTCTAAAAATTTACCCATGAATGACATGCATGTTTTTTTATGTCTAATGGTAGAAAATGAATGTTGGGTGTTAGATAAACATCTTTTGTTAAGTAATTTTCGGTGAAAACATCTAAAAGGACCGTTTTGAGAAAGTTATAAAATGTGTAGTAAGCTTGTGTTTTAATGAAAATTTTGAGATTCTATAGTTATGAAAATGGTTCAGCTAGGCTTGGGTAACAAAGAAATTGAGTGCATTTCATTTTACGAGCCTAGGGGAAAAAGTGTAATTATGACAAAGTTTAGGGGCAGAAACATAATTTTGCTAAAATATGATATTTGGACCACATTGAATAATGTGACTAATAATTAGACTAAATATAATATTATAAATCGAGGAAATTGAGGTTCGGACCTAGAACAGGGGAAAAACCAGGAATCGATGGTTAGGTCCCTTTTTGATAACCTTGGTGTAGAGGTAAGTTCATGTGTAAATAATACTACCTTATGTTATGTATTTTATATTTCGATATTGCATGAATTGTACATTTGTTTCCATGAAACTTATCAATGATGATTATGACGAAGTTCCGATGAATGAGAAATCCCAAATGAATCTTAGAGATGAATAGGGTACAAATGTCAAAACAATAAGGTTATTAAGATTCCGTATAAGACCATATCTAGGATATGGCCTTGGTATGTGATTTCGTATAAAACCATGTCGGGGACATGGCGTCGATATGATATTTCATGTAAGACCATATTGGGGATATGGCATTGAAACGATACTATATGTATGATATTTCCAAGTAGCCCTTGGTATTCTGAATGATCCAACGGGTACGTTCAAAACGAGATGGTATGTGACTGTATTACGAGTGGTACAAGTATGTACATATAACTCATGTAAAGTGAATTCGGTTTATGATGCATTATTTGTAAGGATACGAATGAGTAAGATATGTATTTATACCATGATGGTTGGAATAATTGGTAAAAGTGTTATTGACTTGGTTATCATTATTTTATACTAAAATAGTTTTGGACAGCAGCAGCAGTCTGACTTTGAAAATGCACCAAAAATAATAGAAAGTTATTTAGAGGTTGAATAAAATATGGAATTAAATCTTATTGATCCTAGTTTCACATAGAAGAAACGGTATAAGAAAAAGAATATCAGATTATGAGATATTTAAATTTTCGTGAGACATAGTCAGAATGTTTTTGGCATCCCCTGTTCTGATTTTGGAAAATCATAAAAAATTTTAAAAAAATAATTATGAGTTATAATTTATATGCTTAGATTATTTAATGAGTCTATTTTCAAAATAAACAAACAGTAACATCATTCTAATCCCGTATGAAATGATAATTAATTTTTAGCGAAGAGGGGTCAAAACTGTCAAACAGCGAAAAGGGGTAATTTTAAAGAATAAACTGTACTAATTGGCTAAACCAAAAATTATGAAAATTTTATGGTAGGAAGATATGTGAGTCTAGTTTTAGGAAAAATTAACGGATCTTAAATTGGAGCTCCATAGCTCCAGATGTAAATAATTTAGTGTCTATGACTCAAGTAGACAGCTTGACCGGAATTTGATCAAATAGTGGATTAATATGCAATTATAATTGTGATACCTTGAGAGCAAGTTGTAAGAATTTGGTAAAAGCATATTAATAAAATTTCTTATTATTTTCATATGAACTTACTAAGCTTTATAGCTTACTCCCCTCCCTTTCCCATCTCTTATAGGTTAATTTTTGCTAGCTCGGGTTGGAGATTGCCGGAGATGTCATCACACTATCAAGTTATCACGTTGGATAAAAACGGATGCAACTCCCTTAAGTTTATGGCATGTATATGGACTAAGTCACTTTGTGAATATGTCTCTATAAGTTAGCCAAATGTATTGGCTTGTAATAGTTAATAAATTGATGTTGTGGGTTGCCATGCAAATTTGCTTATATGGTTTAAATGGTCGTAAATCAAATTTTGTATACATGTATGTGCCAATGCTTTGAAGACGTGGATTTTGTTATAAGGCATGAATGCTTGAAGATTTAAATTAGATTTGTTAGCATGTTGATAATCATGATATAAATGGATAAATTGGAGGTAAACCAATTATATATATTATATGTGTTTTGGTAAGTTTGGACTTGAATAAGAGAAATGTCATGTGCATGCATGTGTTGCTGCGAGGATGCCATGCTTGAGCCTTGATTGTGGATATATAATTGTTCAATTAAGTATGTTAATTGCTATAGAGATGTATAAGTGTATGTGTACAACTATGGGTGGCAAATGGCTTGGAAAATAGCCTTGTATTTGTCTACACGGGTAGACACACGGGTGTGTGTCTAAGCCATGTGTGACACACGGCCTGCCCCCATGAATGTGTAGCCCGGCCGTGTGTCCCCTGTATCTTGTACTTTAACTTCGAATTGGTTACACAGGCTGAGACACAGTAGTGTGTCTCGACTGTGTGAGGGACATGGCCTTGGGACATGAGCGTGTGCTTTGGCCGTGTGCCCCTAATTTGGTGATGACGTCATAAACAGAGAGTTACATGGGCTGAAGGTACGGGCATGTCCCAAGCCACACGGGCGTGTGTGACCACACGGCCTACTCACACGGGCGTGTGACCCTGTTTCATGATGAAATTTTCTAAGTTTTCTCAGAAGTTTTTAAAGTTTTCGGTTTAGTCCCGAATCACCTTTGATGTGTGTATAGGGCCTCGTAAGCCCATTTAAGGGACGTTATACATATGTATGAATGTTTTTTATTTGGATAAAATTTTATGGTTGATTTTATGTGATTATGTATGTTTAAGTCTGGAAATGCCTCATATCTTGTCCCGGCCTCGGATACGGGTAAGGGGTGTTACATTTGGTGTGATGGATAGATGAGTTCTACTAGCCTTAACTGGTGTGATTAGATGGACGGAGTTGGTATATAGCAGATGGGGGTAGGATTATTCTGTATAATTTTGTCATGCTAAGCATGTTGTAATTTCTGATTTGTCTGCTCTGATATTTGCATTTAAACATGATTTTGTTATGTAATTTTACTTGTGCACTAAACTTTATAGCTCATCCCGTTTGTTTAATCTTTTCAGGTAACCCTAAGACTTAGTATTTGGCAGTGCTCGGGAGCTTGGACTAATTATTTCAACTAAAATTGATTTAATTTTTTTATTTTAAAATTTATGAACTTTTGGACTGTCATGGTTTTGGGATTTGCTAAGTATTTAATTAGTGTTTTTTTTTAATTTTGGCATGACTTATGAAAATTAAAAATTAGACGTTGGATTTCCAAAATTAAACAAGCTTAAGAATTTTTTCACTACAAAGTTTTAATTGGGTGTATGTGATTTTAAAAAGGAAATAAATTAAGTATAACAAATTGAATATTATAAAATTCAAATATACATTGAATAGTTGTCAAAGTTTTCTAACCAAAAAGGAAAGAAGGAGTTTTGGTAAAATATTCGATTTCAGAATAGGTTTAAGTCTTGAAACCAAACAATCAAAACTTTGAAATATTAATGTAAGCTTCATGATTTGATTATAGCGTTTAGGTCGGGTATGTGGTGTTACAATTATAATTATTTTTGTCTACAATATATAAATATAAAATGATATTATTTTAATAATTATGTTAATAATTTAAGAGAGTTTGATCAAATAAAAAAATTATGTATAAAATTGTATAAATCTAATGTTCATGTGTAAAATTGCACATTAAATCAAAATTTATGTATAATTTTGAGATTTATCCCACAAAATAATATTACATTATTGCTTGGGAGATGATTTTATCCTACAACGTGACAAGATAACCTCAATATAATTGTAAAATATTAATTTTTATTATCTTTTATGTTATAATTTTTACTTTTACCCATAACCCCTTAATTCTTAACTTTAAGAAAAAACGGATTTTCGAACTCATATTCTCTTAATTATTGCAATTACAATAATGCCAACTTATTTAAGGCTCAATTATCATATTTATTATTTAATTTAAATTTGATAATTTCGGGCCGATATTGTATTTTCAAAATCGTGATTAAAAATTATACATTAATATGAAGTTGAGCAAGTAAGAAATAATATATTTATATAAATTGTTTATAGTACTTATGGTTTAATGTAAAAAAAATTTCGTTAAACTTGACAACTACGATGGTTTTGGTATCCAATAGCGAAGCCACGTTGACCCTAATTTTTTTTTTTAAAAATCTGTAATTTATAAAATTGATAAATTGACTCGCGAAAATATTAAAAATTGACCGTATAAAAGAATTAGAAGAAAATTACTTTGTAAGATCAATTAATTTATCTCTCCACCCATAATATTTTTCTTTCAAACATTTATTACTTCTCTAATGCATTATCTAAAATTTCTATAAGATACATGATAAATTATTTTCCAAGTGGGTCTTCCTAATTCGCTTACAACTCTTCTTTCTTTTTTCCCAAGTTTTTCTTGTTATATATTGATTAATTAATTTTGATATATTAATTTTGTACGATAATCTTTAACATTGATTGAGTAATAATTTTTAGACGTTTATTAATATAAATCATTAAGGTAGTATTTGAGAATTGAAATTTAGATTTTAAAATTTATGGTTTATAAATTTATTATTTTTAAATTATGTGTTTGGGAATTAAAATATTTGAAATTCAAGATTTTGAATTAATTTAAAATTATTGTTTGGATAATTTAAATTTAGATTTGAATTTCAACTAATTTTAAGTCTCTAAAAGTTAACTATTTAGGAAGATTTTGAATATAGTTGTTTGAACCAGACTGGACCAATTAGATCAGAAATCGATTAGGGTATCAATTTAAAAAAGACATTAAATTGATTGACCTAGGAATTAGAATAGATTGGTTGAACCAGACAAAAACTCAGTTGAACAAGACCATTGGACAAGATTTTTTTAAAAAAAATTTATGAATTTTTTAATAATTTATTTAATTAGACCAATTAAACCGTTAGATTGATTAGACCGACAAACTAGTGACTTGACAGATTTGACTTACCAATTTGATTTCGAATAAAAAATGGCATTCCACTTAGTTTTTACGATAGAACTGATTGCTTCTATATATACTTTCATAGAGTTTTTTTTTTTAATTAAGCATTGAATAAATAAGGCTAATTTCTAAGAATATGCTAAAAAAAATTATTTGAGAAAGTAGGCTGTTTTTTTTTTTTTACTAATCTATGTTGTTTTTTATTAATAAAAAGAAAATGTGTCCTGTAGGGCATGCTTTCAGCCACATTAACTGAAAACGCTTCCTACAAGAATGTTTTCACTAGAAATTAACAACTTATTTTTTTTCAGTTAGATGGTTAAATGTTAATATTTTTGTCCTTGAGTCCTGGGCTCAATTCCTCTCCTACTCACATTTGTATTTTTTTTATTTCATGTTGTTTTAAGTTTTTTTTTTAATTAATATTTTTAACATATTTGCTTTTTTGGTTATATGGTTAGATAATTGTGATTTCATCCTTGAGTCCTAAGTTTGATTCTTCTTATAAGTATTTTAATATGTATTTTTTATTTCATGTTTCAAGCTTTTTTATTATTTTTAATTAATGTTTATAATTAATAAATATATTTTTTTTCAAGTTTTTTTTATTTTCAATTAATAACTATTTTATTTATAAAACCAAATAATTATTACAGATATCATTATTTTTAGTAAATATAATTTTTTTACATGAGTAATATTTATCTTTCAATTCATATCATGAGTGTAGTAAATTGACATATTATATATTATTGTATGTGTATTTGAAATAATTATCTGAAATATTTCATATATAAAAATATTTGAAATATCATATCCACAATGTAGATGAAAAAAATAATGATATTTAAAATAATTATTTAATTTTATAATATAAGAAATCACCATACCCCCACAATATAGGTGGAGAAAATAAATGTTTGACATATAAATATTATATATAAAGAAAAAATATATCTAAAGTATTAGTTAATGTTTTTAAAATATAATTACATATTCATTATTTGATTTTATAAAGAAAAGAGAGATGAATTAAATATAAAAAACTTGAAAAAATATATTTATCAATTATACACATTAATTAAAAATATTAAAAAGCTTGAAACAACATGAAATAAAAAAATACATATTAAAATATTTATAAGAGGAATCAAACTTAGGGCTCAAGATGAATTCACAATTATCTAACTATTTAACCAAAAGAGCTAATATATTAAAAATATTAATTAAAAAAACTTAAAAAAATGAAATAAGAAATACAAATGTGAGTAGGAGAAGAATCGAATCCAAAACTCAGCAATAAAAGTACTAACATTTAACCATTAAACAAAAAAAAGTCAAATTGTTAATTTTCAATGAAAACACTTTCTATGAGAAGCATTTCCAATTTATGGGGCTAAAAGTGCCCTACAAGACATGTTTTCCTTTCTTTCCCCAAAACAACATAGATCGATAAATTTAAAAAAAAAATAAAAATAACCTATTTTCTCAAATAATTTTTTTTTTCTAACATGTTCTTAAAAATTAGCCGACAATAGAATGTAGTTATTTTTTCAAAGAGTTTTAGTTTTAAATTAAGCATTCCACAATAGAATGTACCTTTCTAATTTTTTTTATATACTTTTATAAGATATTAAAAATGACTCTCAACTTTATCGTATTATTTATACAAATCATTTATACTTTTACTTCTGAATAAAATTATATAATTTAAATTGTACTTTAGATAGACTTGCATATAAATTAAATTCAAGAGTTTATAAATTAAATTTGTGAAAATTATTATATAAATGAAAATTTTAAATATTTATATCGTATTAAATTAAATGAATGATCGTTTCGTTGTTGATGATAAGTAAAATTATTTATTTATTGTTTGAGTTTTGAAGGTTGTGTGAAAGAAGAGAGAATAAAAAATTTCTCATATTTTTTTAATTAATCTTGGATTTTGAAATTTTCAAGTTTTAAAATAGATTTTAAAATCCAAAATTTAACATTTATGAAATTAGATTTGGATTTTCCCAAATACAAATCCAACTTTTTATTTGTTATCCAAACATAAATTTTGATTTGAAAATCCAAATCTAATTTTTTTTACCCAAATCATGGTTTCCAAACAAGTCATAAAGAAATTAAAATTCATATCATATTTATAATCTTGAATATCTTGAATATCAATTATAATTTTAATATTTTTATTTAATAATTGTTGTTACTAGTGTGAATCTTGTGTTTGTGTTCATCTTGGGTTTGACATAACATTTTCACGACACCAAAAAATACTTAGTTTTTATTTTTATGAAAGAAATTTACTAGTTATGTTGACTTGATAAAAAATTATAAATATTGGATTTAATTTTGTACTGTATCTCAATTTATCTCATATTTCTCATAATTTGTTTTAGTCATTTTATTTATTAAGTTGTTATATGATAAATAAAAAAATTTGAAATTTTAGTATACAATTCTATAAATATAGAATTTATATTATAAAATTGTTAGGTATATTAGTAAAAATATAAGTATCACATATAATTGTTTTATTTAATAATAGCAAATCTTGATTTTTAAAAATTATTTATTTCATATTTTTAACAACATTAACAATTAGAAGATAATTAAACAATTTCAACACATAAGTAAATATCGTGGAACATTGTAAAAAAAAAAAGAGTTATCAAATTTTATTTGATACTTTTTCTTTTATCTTATTATTTTAATAGTTTTGTAAAGATCTTACATTTAACTATCCTATACATTGATTTATTGAGTATTAATATTATACATTAGTATATATGATTTTTTATATGTTTTGATTTTTCAAAATTGACCTCATAATTTAAATTTCGCTACAATTGGTATTTATAATTTTTTTATTCACTTTAGTACATGAACTTAACAGTTAAATTATATTTGTCTTTGAACTTAAAAAAAAATAAAACGTAATGTTGTAACATTTTTAAATTCTGTCACGTCATTAAATCTTAATAAAATTTAAATTCACAAATCAAAATAAATTTCATTATAAAGTTTAAATACTAAAATAAATAATAAATAAAAATATCAAAATAAATAAAATAAATTTAAGTACGAAAGTAAACTTAGTGAAGGGTAAAAAGTTTTAAAAAAAAAAATTATTAATTTATATTATATCAACTCCTTTTTAGAGTACATCAACTTCTATATGTGTGTGTCTGAATTATGTTTTTTCAGGAATTTATATCTTAGTCATCCCAATAAATACGAGGAACAGAGAAAAAAAAAAAGAAAAGGAAAGGTCATTGGTGGATGGTAAAGAAAAGGTGGGCCCTCGTCCCGACTCTTGGATTGGACTTTACTGGAAAGTTTTTCTTTTTCATTTTCTTCGCATTCTCATTTCCTTTTCCTTTTTTAATATTCGTGAATAAAATTCGATTTAATTAAGAAATTTTAAAAAAAAATTAAATTTCAAGTTAATTTAATTGAGTTATCCAAGTCAACTAAAAAATAATTCGAATTTTAAGTTCGAATCGAGTTAAATTTTATAATTCGAATAAAAGATTAGGGTAAATACTCCTTTAGTACCAAATAATTTTAAAAATGAACAAATTAATTTTTCTCTCAACAATAGTTACAAAAAAATTCAACATAGTTTTCAAATTTTCAAAAATAAATTTTAAAATTTAAAATATTTATAAAAATTTCAAAATTTAAATTTTGTTAAAAATTTATAAAATTTTTTAAAAAAAATTCTAAAAAACATATAAAGAAAGTTAAAAATTTAAAATTTTTTTAAAATAATAATTATGGACCTAAATAAGTTAATTAATGATTCAAGTTTATAATATTAAAATATCTTATTTTTTTATTATTTTGCTTTGAATTTTTTAAAAATATATATGTTTTCAAATTTATGTACTCTAATATGAAATTAGTTATAGTGTAACAATATTTTAATTTGACATATTTAATTTTTTTAATTTAACTCGAACAAATTCACTTTATTCGACTTAACTCGAATTTCATATCATTCGACTCGATTAGAAATTTTTTTTAAATCAAATTAGGTTGATAAATTAGGAGACTCATTAACTCGATTATACTATGGTAAGTAGTAGTAAAGATGGTAACGCAGGTCGAGGAAATGTTGCTAAATTTATTATCTTATGATATATTGTGTTTTACCACATGTCATGTTTCACTATAATTTTGAAAATATTATCATTTTCATAAATGTTGGATGTATTTACTTTCATCTTACTTCACTCCACTTCAATATAAATTTTATTAATTATTATGATATTTTCAATTATTTTAAAGTTAATTAATATTTAAATATAATTCTTCAAAACAAATATGTAAACATAAAATATATGGATTTTTCTACAACATATTCTTACAATTCTTTTTGGTGAAAACATATTATTACGAATTTACTTTATAGTACCTATATATATTCAAGGGTAAAATGATAATTTTATAATATGGGATAAAGCAGGGTAGAGCGATGTCAGCAATCACCATAACAGTTCCAGACCTATTCCCCCAAAAATAATTTATCTTGCTCCACATCTACTTTTCAAAAAAAAAAAAATCCACTCCATTTTATACAAAATCTATTAGAAGATTCAAATTTTATCAATCCTAAAAATTAGAGCGTGAATATCGTTTATAATCCCATTTAATAAATAATCTATAATCAGGACTTTCAATCTTAACTTAAACGGCTGTTTTACCTAAAAAGGCCATTTTCTAAATTTAATTACGAAAATTGGCCTTTTTTGAGTTATTTATTGGATTAGGTCGTTTTCCACGAAAACGCATCCACGTCAGCAGAAAACGCTTCCTTGAGGGCGCACTTTGCTGACGTGGACAAAACGCTCCCCCAGGAAAGCGCTTTGCCCGTATTTTTTAGGGTTTAATTAATTTAGGGTTAGGGTTTTTAGGGTTATGGTTTTTTAGGGTTTAGAATTTAAGGGTTTTAGGGAAAAAAATTAATTGAATTGGGGTTTAAATTAACTATTAATTTTAAATACTAAATACTAAATTAGAGTTTAGGGTATTAGGGTTAATTGATTAAATTAGGGATTGATTAAATTAAGGTTAATTGATTAATTTAGGATTAATTGGTACATAATCATTTAAACATACTATTTTAATATTTTATTTCTTATAATATTTTAGTAAAAAACCCTTAAAAAACACTTAACGTGTAAACAACAACTTGGTAATTCGATTACTTCAGCGTTTAGGTATTTTTCCCTTATCAATGGCTTAGATCATTTTATTTTTGATCCACCGGCTAAGTTTCTTTTACCTTGTAACAAGCTCATTTCTGATTTTTTTAATTATTAATTTCCAATATACATACATGAAAAAGAAATTCTCAAAGATAACATGATTGCAACATATATACATACTGGCGCTATGCTAAATTTAGGGTTTCGAGAAAAAATTAATTGAATTAGGGTTTAGAGTTTTAGGGTTAATTCATTAAATTAACTATTAATTTTAAATACTAAATACTAAATTAGAGTTTAGGGTATTAGGGTTAATTGATTAAATTAGGGTTTACTTTTTTTAAATAAATTTGTGTTTAGGGTATTAGAAAAAACATATAAGCAATATATATTTTTTTGTCTTAGGGTTTAGGGTTTAAGGTTTCTACAAGAATAATTTTGAGTAGACGTTTCTGAACAAATAGTGTCGAAAATGCTTCAAGCAGGATGAACTGTCAGCAAAATTTCTGAAAAAAGCTCCCACGTAGACGCTTTTTTGGTACAGTAGTTCGTAGAAAAATAATTTTGAGTAGATGTTTCTGAACAAATAATGTCGAAAACGCTTCAAGCAGGATGCACTGTTAGCAAAATTTTTGAAAAAAGCACCCATGTGGATGCTCTTTTGCTACAGTAGTTCGTAGAAAAATGAGGCTATAAATGAGCCCAATTTTATTCTCAGGTTGCATAACTTACAGCAAAAAAAAAAAATTAGAGAGGCTAAGAAGAAAAGAAATTGAAGATGAGTGAACGTATTAGTGCTGTTATTTACTATGATGGTGAGGTCTGTAACACCGAGAACGGTGTTGTTTTTTTATCGGAGAACACAGCGAGACTGGTTTTTAACCAGAACATAGATTTGAAAGAACTTCGTAAAAGAATTAGGCGTAAAATCTTCGGAACGATGCCAATGAAAGTTTTGTCTATTAAGTATCAATTTTGTGCTTCAGTTGATCCTGTGACATATGACTCATTCGACATCAAAGGCGCTCGTAGCTTGGAGACAATGGTACAGACTCCTCTCGCTAGTGGATCACCCTATCTTAAGTTATATGTACAATTTTCATTGCCAAATGATGCATTTGTAGCTTCAACATTTACTACTAGTCGAGAGGAATACACGACCCCTGCCTGACACTCTGTTAGTGGGTGGCAAAACACGAAAGTGCCCGTGTTTAGTAGCAGTATGGAGTACCCAACCCCTGCACGACGCTCCGTTAGTGGATGGGACATGTACCTCAGTGGGTCAATATTTGAGGCTGGAAATACGTACTGGGGAATGACATCAACTTCTAGTGGTTGGTAATCCACATCTGATTGGAGACGTTGTGAAACATCTATAAGGAGGGATGATGTACTTCCTACGACGTCCACTAACGAGGGGACCTTCTACGTTGCACATGATGATGGGTCAGATGATGAGTCCGATGCAGATCCACCTAGAGAGGCTGACCCCGATGGTGCAGAAGTTGCATTATTTTCTAAACCAAAGCCTGTTCCAACCATACTTGAAGATGTTGAAGGGGGTTCAGATGATGATGAAGAAGAATATCCGCGATTCAGTGCGTACTCGCCTCCAGCCCACATACATAATGTCGATCAATCTCAAGATGATGCCTTGGAGTTTCCAGATCTACCACATAGAAGGCGTGACCGTACAAGTTACTCATTGGATTTAGGTGAATTGGAAGTTGGTAAGGATTTTTCCAATAAAGATAGTTTTCTCGATGCATTAAAACAACATAGCATCATGAACGAGGTTAACTACAACGTGGTTAAATCCAAATCTGATAAGTTTGAGGCCAAGTGTGTAGTGCAAGATGGTACATGTTCATGGAAAATCATGGCCTCGTTAAGGAAAAAGACAAGCTTGTGGGAGATAAAAAAGGACAAAGGTCTACATACATGTGTTGCCAGTATAGTATCACTAACAATTTAGAGTTTTTTAATAGTACTGTTATTATGTACTGTTGTATTTTTCAACGTACTTCATTGACAGGTGTTTCAGAAGATCATCCCATGATGGATTCAGATATGTTAGCTACCTTAATACTACCGACGGTGAAGGCGGATCCCAGAACTTCAGTGCCGGTCTTAATTGCCAATATTTGTAGCCAGTTGAGGTATACGCCCTCTTACCGCAAGGCTTGGATAGCTAAGCAGAAGGCGCTGGAAAAGATATGTCCCAACTTGAGTAACAGACCTTGAAAACCTGCATACTACAACGACCGATTGCTCTGTGGGTGCCAAGTATTTAAGCATCTATTTTGGAGCTTTAAGCAATACTGAGACATATTTCTATATTGCAAGCCATTGGAACAATTGACGGTACCTTTATATATGGTAGATATACCCATCGGCTATTGCTAGCTATGACATAGGATGGTAGTGGGAGAATCCTTCCAATTACATTTGCAATAACACCGGGGGAGTCAACTGATGACTGGGAGTTCTTTCTTTCTAGGTTAAGGAGGCATGTCTGCCCCCAACCTAATATCTACGTCATATCAGATCACGGCACCAAAATACTAGCCGCAATTGAGCGACAGGGAAGCCTGTGGCATCACACACACCATCGATACTGCCTAAGGCACGTTGCGTCCAACTACTATAGGCAATTTTGATTTACAAATGAAAAATGACAAATGACCAACATGGGTATTTAATATCTATTAATATAATTTTGTTTGTAATATTGAATTTATTTTAAATGGAAAAGTGGTATGTAACTATCAACTTATATTGGCAGGGTATGAGATAAGTAAGGACCATTTTCATGAGATGTTGGTGGTTTTGTATTCAGTTAACGAAGAAGGTGCAGACTACCTCTGTAACATACCCTTCGAACAGTGGACACAAGAATACGATGGCGGCCTACGATATGGTCATATGACCTCAAATGTAATACCCCAAACCCGACCCAAAAGTTAGACCCCAATCTGGCGTGTCATATTGAAGTGTTCAGGTATATCCTCTTCTCAAAGTTAGACCCATGTTTTCATTAGAAACCCTTCTTATTTAAAACGTAGTACATTGAAAACTTATTAATTTTATTCTCAAAATCTCTTTTAGTTACAGAATCTAGTTTTAAATTAAATTACTAAAAACTTGATCTTAAAAACTTAAGTTACGAAAGCATTTTGAAAATGTTGCAGAAACTTAGTGTTTGAAAACAATTATTGTTTTAAAAAATCGTGTCCTACTTCTAATAGATATTAAACATACTAAATAAACTTCCCAAATAAAAATTTAAGGAAATAAAGAGGCCTTATTACAACCCCAATCAAAAACTAAAGTGCTTAACTAAATAAACGAAATAGAAAAACATGTGCAGTTGTATGGTCATCTCCGAGTCCCTCTACGACATCGATCCACCTAACGTTGGGGATTACCTGTACAGTTAATTAATGGGGTAAGTTTATGAAAACTCAGTGTGTAATCCCCTTACTAGAGTAACAATCAAGATATCACAAATAGAAATAGAAATATGCAGCGAGCCCATTAACAAGATAAAGATATAGTTCAATTTAGAGCATACGTGGGCCAAAGCCTATTACAATATCATTTGGGTCACAGCCCATAACAGAATCAATTGGGCCTAGCCCAAACCAATAACAGAACAGAATGTGTGAATGCATGGATGCATGCTATCCCATCCAACCCTACACTTGCCTCCGTCCAACCCTAAACTACCTGTGGGGAATAACTCACCCACGCCATCCCTACACTTACAATGTTAGCACCTTTGCGGCAAAGACTAATCGAAATCGCAAAGAAAGTCGCTAGTATATATACGGCTTTAAGCCTTCAGTAGCGGTATTATAATTGGCACAAAGCCATCAGTAACTGTATTATGTTTGGCACATAGGCATCAACGACGGTAATATAATCGGCACACAGCCTTGGGTAAATATGATCCACACAGAGTCATCCATAAGTATGTTAGGCACATAGCCATGGGTAAATACGATTGGCACAAAGCCATAATCAAGATAGAACAGAGCCATATTTAGGTTGGCATAGAGCCATAAACAGATTAAGCGACACTAAGCCGTCCATCGGTCCACAGTCGTCTCGTGCGACCCGTGCGACCTTAACAGATCAATACTGGATCCACAGTCGTCTTGTGCGACCCATGCGATCCTATCAGAACAGTACTTCCTCCATATCAATGTCCCAAACCCATACAATATGTCGTGTATGTCATGCTCAATCATCACACGTGTATGCAGAATGACCATGCTCAATAACAATCATTAAACTTATATTAAAAGTATATCAGTTTTACAACCACAGTCAAATCAGTTAAAACACAGTCATACAATCACAGTCAGTCAGTCAAATTCATAGTCTAAGTCAGTCATTTACCCAAAAGGTCAAAACAATCATTTTACCCTACAGGGGTATTTCGATAATTTTACAAACCGGGGGTATTTCGATAATTTACAAATTGAGGGTATTTTGGTAATTTTACAAATTAGGGGTATTTTGGTAATTTTACAAATCGAGGGTATTTCAGTAATTTTACAAATCAGGGTATTTTAGTAATTTTACAAATCGAGGGTATTTCAGTAATTTTACAAACCGAGGGTATTTCGATAATTTTACAAATTGAGGGTATTTCGATAATTTTACAAATTAAGGGTATTTCAGTAATTTTACAAACTGGGAATATTTCGATAATTTTACAAATCGAGGGTATTAACGACCCAACAGAAAGTCCACCGTTGCCTTGAGCGACTTAAATAACCTAAACAGACATAACGGTGCAAATGGGCCTAAGGCCAATTACTCGGCTGAAGTAGGCCCACACGCTCGTGTGGCCTATTTAGTCCAATTTTAGTCATGGCTATGCGAACACCATAGCTCAGTTCATTATTTTTCACTTACCGCAAATTTTATTCGTGTGGGGCCCACGAGCCCATTGGGCCCCCACGACTCATTCCAGCCCATCGAGGCCCAGAACAACCCTAGTGCACGAGAACGCTCATGGTGGCCTCTACAGTCCATCGCCCCTGATCTGTGGGCTCGATTTACCACACGAGCTATCGTAAGCTCGTGAAGCCTCAAATGCTGAATTTCGACTTTTTAGCTTTTGCCAATTTCAACAAAGAAGGGCGTGAATACACACCTGTTTATGAGAACGAATCGAAGTCCACGATCACCAACCTTGGTTAAGCAAGTATGAAATAATCCCTCCTAAAACTAGTGATCACCAATCCTTGGCACATCCTGCATTGAATCTTGATGACTTTCATCCTCACCAACTCATTTGGTTCGCTCTATTTAAAGCCAGCTTCTCGCCTATTCTCATGTTAGCTTCCCGATATGAGATTACTTTCAACCATTAGGATTTTTCCACATTCTTATGACCACTTCAACCATAGAGTTCCAATCCAACTCTACCTCCTACACAGCTCAAAAAGCAAAATAAATACTCTATTGCGTATCCCAAGACTTGAACCTCAGACCTCATAGTTATACAACACGCCACATTGCCACTCTACCACAAGGCTTTTTGTGTTATAAATTCCTCAAAAATATCTTTAAAGCATACCCACTAACATCAAGGCTCCCTTAAGAGAAAAACATAAATTTTTGCTAAATCCCAGGTTTGAACCCAGGACTTCTCCAACACTCCTAAACACTCCTAATCACTTAACCACTACAGCAGACAATCAATTGTGATATTTCTTCCACACATAAACTTTTATGTGCAGTCTCCTAGTGGCTCCCACGCATAAGGCCCAATACTTCTAGGCCCAGAAATTTGGGGCATTACAATTCACCCCTCCTTAAAGAAATTTCATCCTCGAAATTTCCAACTAACAGGGTAGTTGTGTAACAACTACACCACTACGCTACCGCTTCGCACTCTCATCCAAATAACACTAATACACTTTTAACTTAGTCTTGAAACCTCTCATACCTAACCAAACATCTAACCACAGAAGCAAACATATATTTATCACACATGCATACAATTTCTATATTCAAACATCACAACCAAATAAAACACACCTGACTTAAAAGGAACTGTGCAATCTTGAATCCGATGCTCCTTAGATCCGCATCTGAGACATGCTCTTGTCTTTCTCCAACATTCACCCGGATGACGTCTTTTACAATGCTCGCAAGTCAGAAAGTTTGAATGCATCTTAACACGTTTCACAGAATGAGGCTCCTGCTTCAACGGACTGCGATCTCTCTTCTTGTTACAATCCAAGCACCTAGCCTGAAGTGTTTCACCATTCGCCTTAACTCTTGCCTCAAACACTTCTTCCAGCACTTCCCTTACCAACTGGGTCAGTGCCTCTGTACCAAGCTTTGGGTTATCGCTACTCGAAGTTGGCGGACCTACCTTGACCTCCGTCTTGTGGACAATCTCATGTTTCGGGGAAACGGGTAGCTCCTCGCGACCTTTCTTGCCTTCGAAATCCATTACGGTACTGTTGCTCGCTTAAGAATCTGTTCTTCCAGAGCACACACAGAATTAATACAAAAATCTAATTTTAAGTACAGTCTAATATCTAAAGAAACTTACAAATTCGGTGCCAGAGACTCGGTAACCCACACTTTCAAGAAAACATTCAGAAAAACATTTTGAATCCTTTGAAACAATTCTTTCAGAAATTCAATTTTGAAACCCAATCCACAGCTGAGTTTGGCAACCTGGCACTGATACCACTAAATGTAACACCCCCAAACCTGACCTAGAAGTTGGCCTGAATCTGGCGTGTCATATTGAAGTGTTTTTCGAAAACCATGTTTTCATTAGAAGCCCTTCTTATTTAAAACATAGTACATTGGAAACTTATTAATTTTATTCCCAAAATCTCTTTTAGTTGCAAAATCTAGTTTTAAATTAAATTACTAAAATCTTGATGTTAAAAAGTTAAGTTGTGAAAGCATTTTGAAAATGTTGCAAAAACGTAGTGTTTGAAAACAATTATTGTTTTGGAAAATCGTGTCCTACTTCTAACAGATATTAAACATACTAAATAAACTTCCAAATAAAAAGTTAAGGAAATAAAGAGGCCTTATTACAATCCCAATCAAAAACTAAAGTGCTTAACTAAATAAACGAAATAGAAAACCATGTGCAGTTGTGTGGTCGTCTCCGAGTCCCTCTGCGACACCGATCCACCTAACGCTGGGGATTACCTGCACAGTTAATTAACGAGGTAAGTTTATGAAAACTTAGTGTGTAATCCCCTTACTAGAGTAACAATCAAAGATATCAAAACAAAAATAGAAATTGATGCGCTGCGAGCCCTGCTTATTGATAATAATATAGTCCAATTCAGAGCATACGTGGGCCAAAGCCTATTACAATATCATTTGGGTCACAGCCCATAATAGAATCAATTGGGCCTAGCCCAAACCAATAAAAGAACAGAATGTGTGAATGCATAGATGCATGCTATCCTATCCAACCTTGCACTTGCCTCCGTCCAACCTTGCACTACCTGTGGGGAATAACTCACCCACACCATCCCTACACTTATAATGTTAGCACCGGTTGCAGCACTAATCGAAATCGCAGCAAAGCTGCTAGTATATATACGGCTTTAAGCCTTTAGTAGCAGTATTATAATAGGCACAAAACCAGCGGTAACTGTACTATGTTTGGCACATAGCCATCAGCGACGGTAATATAATCGGCACACAGTCTTAGGTAAATATGATCCACACAAAGTCATCTATAAGTATGTTAGGCACATAGCCACAGGTAAATACGATTAGCACAAAGCCATAATCAAGATAGCACAGAGCCATATTTAGGCTGGCATAGAGCCATAAACAGATTAAGCGGCACTAAGCAGTCCATCGGTCCACAGTCGTCTCGTGCGATCTTAACTGATCAATACTGGATCCACAGTCGTCTCGTACGACCCGTGCGATCCTATCAGAATAGTACTTCCTCTATATCAATGTCCCAACCCCATGCAATATGTCGTGTATGTCATGCTCAATCATCACACGTGTATGTAGAATGGCCATGCTTAGTAACAATCATTTAAACGTATATTAAAAGTATATTAGTTTTACAACCACAGTCAAGTCAGTTAAAACACAGTCATACAATCACAGTCAATCAGTCAATTTCATAGTCTAAGTCGGTCATTTACCCACAAGGGCAAAATAGTCATTTTACCCTGCAGTGGTATTTCGATAATTTTACAAAATAGGGGTATTTTGATAATTTTACAAATTGGGGGTATTTTGATAATTTTACAAATCGGGGGTATTTCAGTAATTTTACAAATTAAGGATATTTCAGTAATTTTACAAACTGGGGGTATTTTGGTAATTTTACAAATCGAGGGTATTTCGATAATTTTACAAATAGGGGATATTTTGATAATTTTATAAATCGGGGGTATTAACGACCCAACAAAAGTCCATCGTCGCCTCGAGCGACTTAAATAACCTAAACAGAGATAACGGTACAAATGGGCCTAAGGCCTATTACTCGACCCAAGTAGGCCCACACACTCGTATGGCCCATTTAGCCCAATTTCAGTCACGGCTATGCAAACACCATAGCTCAGTTCATTATTTGTCACTTACCGTAGATTTTATCCGTGTAGGGCCCACGAGCCCATTAGGCCCACACTGCTCATTCATTCCTACCCATCGAGGCCTAGAACAACCCTAGTGCATGAGAACGCTCGTGGTGGCCTTTACAGTCCATCGCCCCTGATTTGTGGGCTCGATTTACCACACGAACGATCGCACGCTCGTGAAGCCTTAAATACCGAAGTTTCGGCTTTTCAGCTTTTGTGACTTATAACAAATAAGAGCGTGAATACACACCTATTTATGAGAACGCTTCGAAGTCTACGATCACCAACCTTGGTTAAGCAAGTATGAAATAATCCCTCCTAAAACCAGTGATCACCAATCCTTGGCACATCTTGCATTGAATCTTAATCACTTTCGTCTTCACTAACTCATCTGGTTCGCTCTATTTAAAGCCAGCTTCTCGCCTATTCTCATGTTAGCTTTCCGATGTGGGATTACTTTTAACCATTAGGATTTTTCTACATTCATATGACCACTTCAACCATAGAGTTCCAGTCCAAGTCTACCTCCTACACAGCTCAAACAACAAAATAAATACTCCATTGCGCATCCCAAGACTTGAACCTCAAACCTCACAGTTACACAACGCACCACCTTGCCACTCCACCACAAGGCTTTTTGTGTTATAAATTCCTCAAAAATATCTTTAAAGCCTACCCACTAACATCAAGGCTCCTTTAAGAGAAAAATATAATTTTTTGCTAAAGCCCAGGTTTGAACCCAGGACTTCTCCAACACTCCCAAACACTTCTAATCACTTAACCACTGTAGAAGACAATCAATTGTGATATTTCTGCCACATATAAACTTTTATGTGTAGTCTCTTAGCGGCTCCCACGCACAAGGCCCAATACTTCTAGGCCTAGAAATTTGGGGCGTTACATCAAACCTGGCTGAATGCATAAATTCTGTTCTGAAAAGAACACGTCATTTGCCGATAACATCGATTGTTTGAGAGACATATTTTTGTTTAGCGGCACTATTTCTGAAGCGAGCAGTGAGTTATAAAGGCCAAATGCAAAGAGGCCGTGTATGGTGCCCAAAGGTATTGTAAGAAATTAACAAGGCGAAGACACGGGCAAACACCATACATACAGTCTGTCACAATCGAGAAACCTATGGTTTCCTATGACAGAGTTTGACAGACCACACGAAGGTATTCTTGGCGGGCAATATCGTGTACACTTGAGAAATAGGACTTGCGACTGTGGGAGGTTTGACGCACTTCGTTATCCATGCGCTCATGTAATTGCAGCTTCTCAGAATCTCCTTCTAGATCCCATGAGCTACGTCGTCAAAGTGTACAAACTAGAAACCATGTACAATGTGTAGAGACACGTATTCCCACCTATCTCAGATGAACGTAAGTGGCCGCCTGTATCGCTTACTCCGTTTAAGCTGTTACTAGATAGAGAATTGCGTCGCAAACCAAAGGGTCGACCTTGCTCGACTAGAATACGTACCAATATGGATATCCGAGAAACAACCAATCAACAGAAGTTGTGTGGATGGTGTAGGAACCCAGGCCATACAAGTAGATCATGTCCAAATCGAAATAGTTGATTGTTTTCGTAAAAAACTATGTTGTATTATTTATATTTTATTAAATGAAACTATGTTGTATTACAATTGTCTTATTCAAAAGAACTTTTATTTTATTAAATGAAACAATATAAAAAATTTTGTAAAAATATATTAAAAAAAATCAATGTCCGTGGCGGTTGGAATCAGTGCCACATGGGGGTCGTCGACGGGTCTGTGCTAGATTCCTCCTTCAATCAGCTTCCGGTGGGGGTTGTGATTCCTCCGGCAGGGGATCTGGTTGTGGGTGTTGGAAGGGTGACCCACCTTGATAGAATAATGACTACGGCGGTGTTTGCATCACTCATGGCAGAGGTGCTTGAATCCCATAAGGTGATGGGGGTTGGTAGAAAGAAGAGCTCCCCAATGGTGCCTCGTGCGATCCCACATACGACGATGGCCTATAGATCGACGATTGACTCGGAGTAATCAGGAACAGAGATGAACCGACCCATGGATCCCAACCTGCCATAGGACTAGAAAAAGGAAACATATAAGGGTTAGGATACATATAAGGGCTAGTATACACACCTGGCATAATCTGAAAAGGCTATGATGTGGGTGTCGTCAGTTGAACTGTTGGGCCTGGTGATTGTGTGGGCATTGTTGACGGGCCTGCATTGTCGTCCCTTATTTTTGGATTTAAAGGGCCCCGTCGTTCCCTTTGGGCACGAATTTGTCGTCACCTCTCCTCTTCCGACAATAAATATGGTTTGCCATAGATCCTAAACCATGGCATGTATTCCGGTATGCACGCTAACTCTGGAACGATGATCGATTCCCGAGTAGGTATATAATCATATCGATTTTCCCACATTTCGATATAGTGTGACCAGAATCTCAGCCAATCTGTATGCAGTTGTCGTAAGTCGACTTTGTGCTCATCATCAAACACCTCAGGTGCCATGAGAATTGGTTGTCAGAATCTAAATTGATGCAATACTCTATCTGACTGATGCATCTCCACGGTAGCATAGTTCACCAATGGGACCTTCACATGCCAAACATTTGGATTTTGAAGGAATTCAACCAGAATTACTGCCCGAATTGTCGAATCCTCGTATAGTGTCCATTGAAACTATATGAACATGATAAAAATATTACTTATATACATAATACATAATACTAAATACTAAATACCAAATACGAAATGACTATTTTATTATGTATATATATTTTATTTAATACTTACTTCTGCTTCCGATCGTTGGTCTAATAGAAGCCATATATCTTCGAGAGAGGTAGGTATTCCGACATAACTCGCCGAATGGTTCCACCTAATTAAATAAATCTTGAGCATACAATTATATTCTAAATCTACATAATAATTGTAAAATCTAATATAAAATTTACCTCGTTATGAGTGGAAATGTATATGGGTGGTCCACTTGAGGACGTAAAAATGGAAAGCGAAACTGTGCCCATGATTGTAGTAGTGATAGACAACCTCCTATTTTGGCTTTGTTCGGTCGCGTCGCCTCGCACATTTCCTTATACAATGTTTCCAACATGGCAGGGCCCCAAATCAATTCACTGATAGCTCTAAAATCTACGAGTTTCAGCAGCCATCTCAGATGTACAAGGTTTCGTGTCAAGTCCGGTATCAGATAACCTCCAATCATCTCAAGAATGTATGCCCGAGCATATCGTATTCTTTTGAGTTCAGTTGAATCATTATCCAGCTCTGGGGATGTGTCTCGTAACCAACCCATCTCGATCCGACCTCCGTTAATATTATCCAGTATAGCACCCAAAAGCTCGTAGCATACGGCTCCTCAATCAGTAGATGATGCAGACTTGGTGACTGTGTACCCATCCACCGGCAATCCCAATTGCAAATGCACGTCTTCCAGAGTGATAGTACACTCTCTGCATGGAAGATGAAAAGTGTGCGTCTCGGGTCTTCACCTCTCTATCAATGCACTGATTAGTTTCGGGTCCAACTTGCACCCCCGGCCTATCGTGGCCACGTGCCAAAATCCCGCTTCCCGCAAGTAATTCTCGATCAACGGCGATAGAGGACCAAACATATTATGGATGTAGCATTGCAACACCCGATCTACAGACTATTATAAAAATTTATAAAACAAAAATTAATTAAAATTGCATAAATTAATTAATGCAAACATCATAAATGAAAAAAAAATCAAGCAGTATTGAAATTTTAATTATAATTGCATAAATAAATAAAATATCAAATAGTATTGCAAATTTAATTAAATTTGCATAAATTAAAAAAATATCAAATAATATTGAAAATTTAAAATTATCACTTACCATTGTCATTTGATCAACGGAGATGTGCTTATCATCGAGATGGATTAATTCTCCATCCATTGCTAACACGATCGAATTTTTTAATTTAAAAAAATTAAATTCAAAAAAATTTTAAACAAAGAATTTTGATAGAATTTTGATATAAATTTGATAGAATTTTGAGAAAATTTCAATGAAATTTGATAGATTTTTGAAGGGAATATTGAAAGAATATTGAGAATTATGAGAGAATTGTGTGAAAAATAAATGAAGGGAAAGGAATTTTGAGAGAATTATAGAAATTGTGAGAGATTTGTGTAAAAAAATGATTTGGGGGGGCCTTTTTATTTTTTTTTGGACCGTTGGAAGCCAACGGTCAATTTTTTTACCGTTACACGGGCAAAACACTTCCCTGGGAGCGTTTTGTCCACGTCAGCAAAGTGGGCCCCTAAGGACGTGTTTTTTGCTGATGTGGACAAAACAATCCCCCAGGGAAGCGTTTTACTGACGTGCACACTAAAGCGCGCTGACGTGGACGCGTTTTTGTGGAAAACGGCCTAATCCGGTAAATAACCCAATAAAAGGCCCATTTCCGTAATTAAATTTAAAAAAGGGCCTTTTTGGGTAAAATGGCCAACTTAAACATTAGAAATTACATTTTTCTAATATATGCTTTTATTGATACCACGAAACAGCTATCAATATTTTCAGAAGTAAATAAATAAAGTTCAGTCAATTAATGTTTTTGGTAATTTATGCGATAGCTAAGCTAATTAATGGAATCGAGTGATTAGCATTCTTTTTTTTAGTGTTTCCACTGTCTATTTCCATTAGTGGGTAATTTATTATTTATAGAGAGACTTATGAGAGATAGAGAATGATAGTTAAATTGCTTTTCAATTTGGTTAACGTGGGGAAATTGTGTAAGGAACTAGAGAAGATAAATACAGAGGTTGGCTCTTTCTTGCTTTTCCCCATATTCTTAACACAATTTTAACATCACTATTTACGTGGCATCATTTTATTTTTATTTCATAATATATTGTTGGACCTAAAGTTGCGGATGGTTTAAATTACCAACTAAAAATGAAAATATATGACTGCAGTGGTTACTATGGCTTGAACTACGAAAATTGTGTAAACAAATAACAAAGAACATAATAGTTTGTTTACGTAGTTCAATTTTTCTAGGTTTGTGGAACCTAGCTTAATGAGTAATTTCACTATTTTTAATCCACAATACAATAAGTGAATCACACTCAGTCACTCCCTAAGTATAGAGATCTCACATTTGTACCTAAAGACTAGAACACTCACATCTAAATCCTCTCATTCAAAATTTAGACTATAAACACCTAAGGTTTACAATTAAATTGTACTTAAACAACAAGTTCTTCAATGAACTAATATGACATGCTCTCTATATGCTCTCGTACATCACCTATACAAGCCTCAAATATATATATATTAGGTTTTGGCTTGCTAACTGCTAGAGATTCAATAGGAAGCAACTTCTTGAATTTAGCAACTACATAATAGCAAATATATTATACTAATAAAGTCCAATAAAAACACAATCTAATGGAGATACAATCTTTTAATTAAAAAAAGCAACACGACTCAAAAATATATCTACAATTCAAGGGTTGTCTTGATTCAATCCAATCCAATCCAATCTTCTCAAGCAATGATTGTTCCCATAGGTGGAATTATATATCTTCAAAAGTATTTGCTTATTCAATAGCCTAAAAGACTTTGCTTCATTAAACTACGAAAAATTTTTGCTTGGTCTCAATAATGAATTGTAGTGAGCACTACCGAGTGCCACTCAAAACATTACTTTTGAACTTCCCTCAACATATACGAGCAATATATTTAAAAGGGTGTTCCTTGAGCCCCTTTCTCTTTTTTATTTGTAGCGAATGACTCTCCAATCTTATAAAGATAGCTAGAAAGGATGGGGACATAACTGGGACTCAAATTTATAAAGGTAGCTCATGTAACGCCCATATCCCGACCCGATCACTGGGTTTGGGTATCTAATGTCACAATTAACCCGAGTTACTTAACAAAATTTCTAGCCTGTTTCTTATAGATTTAAAATACTTAATTGTTCATCCATTACCACCAATCAACTCTTTCTCCATTCCATAGATAATAATATATTTGAAATTTAAATTTAAATTATACTTTATACCATAGAAGTAATCAGTCCCCACAAGCATTCTACCTTATTCCATACAAACAATTAATTACATTAGATTTAGACTCAAGACTTTAATAAAGATATGCTTAAGCAATTTCCCACTTGAGGTGTAGCCTCTAAGGCACCCCTTTATACATATGATACTACTATGACGCCATCCATGTGAGCCTATCAGAGTCTTTCTTGGTCCCTCCAGTTTACACGATGTCACCCCAAAGGACCTATGTACTGTTTACATGGTGTTACCCCAAAAGACCAGTCGATAACCATTGTCATGGTGTTGCTCTATAGATTTGATAGACCTTTGTCATGGTGTCGCTTCATAGAACAAGTAGATAACCATTCCACGATGCCACCCAACTTTTTTGAATCCCATAACAATCTGCCCATTTCCTCATTACATTGATTTTTCCTATCTTTATCTACCACGATAATGTAACTCCTTCCGTGGTCCACATATAATATACACATGCATCTTACGCAATACAAAGTACTTATTACCACAACACACAACACACCATTTATCAATACGTAAAATTTGAACCATTTGACATCCAGTAATCATACTTACACAGGATTATGCATTCACAACATACTCATTCACCATATCCATACATGATCATGAATCTAAAAAACTCATAATAGACCTAGGCGCTAATCATACAACCAGTACAACACCAACAACCATGCAAAGGTAGAGTACATAAACTCAGCTTACATCCATTGTCCTCACCAACTTAGCTTGTCCAAATGTCAGAGTGTCATTCGTCCTAGAAGCTAAGCATGACAATAATATATATCGAATAGACTAAAGGTGTTCAAGCCCTAAAACTCAAATCCATGATTATACAAAAGCTTTTTAGGAAGCCTTACTTCTATTTTCCTCTAATTCACAGGTACATAAAAGACTTAGAAGCTTACTAGCTTGCTGAATCCTCTACTTTCTAAACTCGAGTCTTACATTCACTTCCCCATGCAGAACTTCCTTAATTTCCTATTCTTCGGAGCAACTGAAGGAGAAGATGATGCAGATGAGAAATTACAAATGGAACTGGGAAGAATTTTCCTCTACTGAATAAGGCTTCTCACACAAATATATAACTTTTTTCTGCACGGTCTCCTGATCTGCCATAATTCAGTGTAGCGAAATAAAGTAGTTTTCATACTTAAAGTGTAACGGCCCATACCCGTGTTCAACACCGAAACAGGGTACGAGGTATTACCAGAACATAACACATACCATTAAACAAAACCGAGAGAGAAATATGTCATCCAACTAGATAATGCATCGTTATAACATATGTCTTGAACAATATTAGCCAACTTCAATGGCTTTGTACAAAATGATTGGTCAAATACTGTAACCAATATTTTAAACCTAGGCAATTATGACACCTAAAAAAATAACTAAGCCTATTATACATGCCATAATTCAAAATGTTTAGTTCAAATACCCCAAAGTATTGATAGTGCGGGCAGATCTTCACGATCCTTAACTCCTGAGCAAGCTGGACGACACTATAAGACAAAAGAGAGAAAAGAAAGTAAGCTTATAGCTTAGTAAGTAAGTATATAAATAATAATTAAAGAATCTAATATATATACACAATAACTCAAGTATATCTACTTTAATTTTTTTTCTATTCACTCCACTTTGATTTAAGCTGTCTCTCCTGCATCATGTTCACTAACTAAATCATAACTTGAGTTACAAAACTCGAAATTCAAATCCGTAAATTTTTCCTGAAATTAGACTCATATTACTTCTTACTAATTTTTTTCTGGAATTTTTGGTCCAGCCAATTAGTACAGTTTATTAGTTAAAGTTTCCCCTATTATACAACTCGACTGATCTGACCTCTGTTAACTACGAATTGATTTTCTCCCAGTACAAAAGTCAAATAGCCAAGAAATTTGTTTTATTTAAAACTAGACTCAACAAGGAATCTATTCATGTAAATTATATTTCTTAATTATTTTTGTACAATATTTAATGATTTTTCAAAGTCAAAACAGGGGATCACATAGTCATTCTGAACAAGTCACACAAAAATATAAATATCTCAAAATATAGAGTTCCTTTACTTGCTCTGTTTTTCTTACATGAGAATAGACTCACTAAGCTTCAATTTAATATCAATGGTAGAAATAGGTAGACCGAGCTACGAGGATTTCAAAAATGTAAAGAACATTAAAACGGGGCTTGAATGCACTTACTATTGAGCTTGAAAGCTTGGGAAAAACCCTAGCTATGGAGAACATGCAAGTTTCGGCCAAGCTTAATAAAGATGAACTCATTTTTGTGTTATTTTTCCCATTTTATTTCAGTTGTAACAACCCGATTTAGGGCCAAAATGGAATAGTGGTTTCGAAACCACGAATCCGAGGTTAAAAAAATTATTTTGATTAAGTTTTAGTGTTTATATTATGATTGCATAATTGTGTGAAAATTTCGTAGCGAAATTTTATCGATTGGGTGTTTAATTTGACGTTTAGGACTAAATTGAAATAGGTGAAAAATCTGTGTGTTCTAGTTCATAAGTACTTGATTGAAATGGGGGTTTTAAGTAGAGGTCTTTAAATGGCAATTAGACCATTATACTTTATATGGACAAAAATTTGGACATGGATGGAATTTTTAGAAAGTTTAGTAGTAAGGGCATTTTGGTCATTTGTGTATTAAATGAAATAAAATGGGAAAAATAACACAAAAATGAGTTCATCTTCATTAAGCTTGGCTGAAACTTGCATGTTCTCCATAGCTAGGGTTTTTCCCAAGCTTTCAAGCTCAATAGTAAGTGCATTCAAGCCCCGTTTTAATGTTCTTTACATTTTTGAAATCCTTGTAGCTCGGTCTACCTATTTCTACCATTGATATTAAATTGAAGCTTAGTGAGTCTATTCTCATGTAAGAAAAACAGAGCAAGTAAAGGAACTCTATATTTTGAGATATTTATATTTTTGTGTGACTTGTTCAGAATGACTATGTGATCCCCTGTTCTGACTTTGAAAAATCATTAAATATTGTACAAAAATAATTAAGAAATATAATTTACATGAATAGATTCAGAATGACTCATTTTTGTGTTATTTTTCCCATTTTATTTCATTTAATACACAAATGACCAAAATGCTCTAACTACTAAACTTTCTAAAAATTCCATGCATGTCCAAATTTTTGTCCATATAAAGTATAATGGTCTAATTGCCATTTAAGGACCTCTACTTAAAACCCCCATTTCAATAAAGTACTTATGAACTAGAACACACACATTTTTCACCTATTTCAATTTAGTCCTAAACGTCAAATTAAACACCCAATCGATAAAATTTCGCTACGAAATTTTCACACAATTATGCAATCATAATATAAACACTAAAACTTAATCAAAATAATTTTTTTTAACCTCAGATTCGTGGTTTCAAAACCACTATTCCATTTTGGCCCTAAACCGGGGTGTTACATAAAGAGCTTAAAATACGAGCAATTTTAGTATGTTTTAATTATGTTTTCTTAGTTTAGTTTACATTCAATAAAAAAGTGTATTTTGTGTCTTTTATTCACCTTAGGGGCCGAATGAGGCTTAAAGGCAAGCTAACATATTTAGAAAGTGTGCAGAAGACCATTCAAAGACGTAGGAACTCAAAGCTGGTCGTTATGTTGCAACACTGGGAGCTTGATGTCGTAACATAGGGAGAAAAATACAAGAATTCCAAGTCTGCCTTAGGTGTTGTGACACAACCATGGGATGTCACGACACACCCTTGATGTAACACCCCTAACCCGTATCCGTCGCTGGAATGGGGTTACAAGGCATTACTATTCATAATACAATTCAAAACAGACTTTCATTATAAGGTAAATTATCTAATTTTTTTAAAACCGAATTAACATATTTCGATACTTCGTTTAACTAATTATTCAAACTTCTGTTAATTCAATTGAAATAAATAAACATAGAAATCTAATGCTTTTCTTATAACCCAATACCATTCATTTCATTTTCAAATGAAATATGCAAAATTAATATTCAAAACATACGAATGGTGTATATATAAATGAATCAATCATCTTGAAATTTATACTCACCAACCTAAATTAATAAAGTCACACATCAATATATTCCATATAAATAACATATATCTCAATGTCCATTTCTTCTATCAAATATTATCTAACATTATGACATATATTACTTGACCACAATTATAACACAAGCATATAAGTAAATATATATATATATATATATATATATATATATAACCTATTTCTAACATATTTGCCGAATCATGAAGGTAATACATGAATAAGTCAAATTAACATATCCAACTTGTCACCACTTAGCCAATTCCTTCCATGACTTCACATATATACGAGTGCTCTTACGTTGCTATTACAATCGAATTAAAAATAGCTAATACCTATTCACATTTACATACATTTCATAGTCATTTCATTTTAATGCTAACCAAAATTAGTGTACCATCCTCACATACAAAGCATATCATTTGATAAATATACCAAAATAAATCCTAATTACATTAGAATATAACCGAATACTTTTTTAGTACCAATTCATGATATAAAATGTACTTTTCAAAGATAAGTCATTCACCAGTCATAGATATATATGTATACCCAAGACACAAATATCATGAATCATATAGATAACCATACAAATAACTCTAATCATATTCGGTCATTTCAATATGTCCTTTATTACCAAATCATTTATAACACCTTAACCTAACATAATAACTAAAATTCACATGTATACTTCTTTTTAATAAAACCCGCATCCAAATTAAACAAACATACCTATGTATATATTATAACTAATACATCCATACCATATTCGAGTTCATCAATCAACCTCAATATACAGGCACACAACACAATTTCCAAAGATCCAAGACACATGGTGTAATAACCAAAATAGATTCAAATCATACTTTGACCAAAATCGAACTCAAGCATAGAAGTTAAGCCATTTTTGCATGGCTTATATTATACATACCAAAATCTAATGTTTCCAAAATATGTACCAGCCTATACATGCCATAATACAAGTTTGATTTATTTAAATACCAAAGCTGTAGATAGTGTGATAGACTTTGCTGACGATCCCTGAGCTTGTAACTTGAATCCAAAATCTATAAAACAAAGTAAACATGAACACATAGAGTAAGCTATTATAGCTTAGTAAGTCATAAGCAAATAAACAATCCCAAGATATAATCAAATCATTTTAAGTTAAACTGAATTATATTAACATTACCAAGCTTAATTTCAAACTTAGAAGTGAGATAAATAATTACATTTTCATACACAATTCTACCTTGGTCGAATGCTCACATAATCATATTAATCGAATGTCAATTAACTTTCTAAGTTAAAATGTCATTATATAATCAAATACATATATACATATTTACATAAGCTCAAGAATTCGATTATAACATCATGTACGTATACTACATATATGGCCGAACACACATGGTCACATATATATGCATATCCAAAAATCAATTCTATAATATTCATACCATTTGTTCAAAACCGAATACACTTGTTTAATTCATGTATACTTATTCTTTGCATCACATATAACTTATATCAACTTTCAAGTCACTTACATACCTTATTACTGATAGCTAACAAGCTAAATCATACCTGGCCTTTTAGCTCGTTCTACACATTCGATCACGATTTAGCTTTGCCCGATGAACTGTTCAGAATTGGGTAGGATACCCGAATTATCACACATATCGTATGATGCCAACGTCCCAGACGTGGTCTTACATGTGATCACACATCGATGCCACTGTCCCAGACAGGGTCTTACTCGCACACATATATCAGAATCACATATCGGTACATGGTCTTACTCGCACATCACATATTGGAATAACATATTGATGCCAACGTATTAAACGTGGTCTTAATTACACACATATATCAGAATCACATATCGATGCCATGGACTTACTCATATGTCACATATCGGAATCATATATCGATGCCTCATATACATCTTATATCAACTTTGAATTGATCAAAATATACATATATTCGTTAACCAAATTATCATTCACTATAAAGATCACAATATTATCATACAATTGAATATACATACATATATATATACTTATCCATGATCCACACTTTAACATCACATACATAAAAATGTATTACTTAGCCGAATATAAGCTTGCAATTTATATACAAATAATCAACGTTTTAACATGTATAGTTCATATTACCACTTTCAATACCAAACTCATTCATTACTTTATCATCGAACATGGATTATTTGCAATACTCAATGCCGATTCATAATTTACTTCAATTTATTACATCTATTTATTGATCATCTATATATTAAAATTTAACAACAACTATTTGCTTATAAACTTACCTCGGACGTTGTAAAATGAGACAGGGCTGCTAGTCGACAACTTTCATTTTTTCCCGATCTAAATCCGATTTCTTTGGTTCTTGATCTAAACATATTCAAATTAAGCTCATTCAAACATATTTTCATTCAATTTAGTCCAAAAACACATAAATAGGAAAATTACCATTTTACCCCTGACATGTACAATTTTTACAATTTAGTCCCTATTACACAAAACACAAAATATACAAAATTTCAAAATACCCATGCTGGGCCAAATTTTACCCATGTCTATACAAACCCATATAATTCATTTATTTTACATTTTAGTCCCTTAAATTATTATTTTTGCAATTTAGTCCTAATTACTCAAAATCATTAAAAATTCCAATACAAAACATGTTAATCTAAAACATATCTTTCATATTTCATCATCAAACAACAAAAATCACAAGCTTTCAACAATGGAACAACTCAAAATATTCATCAAAATAAAAAAATTCAAGCATGAGTTTTGTAGTACTCGAAGCAACGATCTCAAAAACGTTGAAATTATCAAAAACCGAGCTAAACACATACCTTGATTGAGCTTAGAAATGACCGAACCCTAGGTTTCTCTTTTTCTTTTCTTTTTTTTTTTTTTTTTTTTTTAGTTTCGGTCAAAAGAAAATGGATGAACATGGCTTATTTTTATGTTTTATGATATATATTATAACTTATTATAATTTAAAGTTTAATTTACATATATAACCTTAATGAAATAATAATAAAATCTTATAATATATGTCCATTACCGTCCACCCTTTCTTCAAATGGGCTAATTGCAACATAAAAGCTTCCATTTTAAAAGCCAATAGCATTTTGGCCCTTTATACATTAAACTATCCAATTTTTAATTTACGCGATTAAGTCCTTTTATTTAATCAGACACTAAAACAACAAAATTAAATCACAAAAATTTCACACATGCTAATTCACACACAATAATCACAGAAAATAATTTTAAAATATTTTTTTGACTCAGATTCGTGGTCCCGAAACCACCGTTCCGATTAAGGTCTAAATTGGGCCGTTACACTAGAAGCCACCTTTAAACCTGAGCATACTGTCTTCAATGTCGCGGTACAGACACTAGGGTGTAGCAACACCGACCTTGTACGGGAATAATTACGAGTCAGGGGAGGGCGACGACTATCCTAATTCTATAAATAGGCTTATTTAGTACTTGTTGAGGACAAATTTTCATACTTTAAGTTTTTCTCTATTTAGTTTCGGTTTTTCCTTTCTTTTTGGCCTTAGGTTTATTTTCAATTATTTTTTATTTTGTGTTCTTCGGGGAACGTGATTTCTAAACGCGATCAAATGCTAGTGGATTTTTTACACTTCATCTGTAAATTATAAATGGGATTCTCTAAACTATATTCTTGATTTACTCTTTATGCATATCTTTGTTATCAAGCTTATGATGTTTATGGATTCTACGAGGAACTAATCTTCTTCTGGGGGATTAGTGAGTTGTAACACCCTTAACCCGTATCCATCGCCAGAATAAGGTTATGAAGCATTACTGTAAAATCGTAACTTAAAAGCATACATTTAGTACTTCAACATAAGCATGGCATAATTCATTCAACTACATGCATATCATCCCTTAATCAAACCTTCGAGGCCTTAAAAACACTTTAGAAACAATTCGGGACTAAATTGAAATCAATAAGAAAGTTCATGAAAAAGTTAGAAAATTTGAACTGTAGGGGTCACACGGCCGTGTGGCTAGGTCATGTGACTCATATGGCTAAGACACATGCCTCTGTCTCAGGCTATGTAACAATCGAAATAGAGACGCACGACCATGTCCCAGCACGTGTTTGTGCCTGTGTAACTTTCAAAGTTGGGTCACATGGCTAAGCCACACACCCGTGTGCTAGGCCGTGTAACATTCAAAACGATTTACATACTTGTGTGTCAGGCTGTGTAACTGCCTGACTTGCAAACCTTAAAACCTATAGGGACATGAACAACATCATTTGAAATCATCAATTTCATGAACATAAGTATACTTTCACTGAACATCCCATTTTCAATCCTTTTCATAGATTCATGACATAAGTCATTTGAACACTTACCGTTCATTTCCTTTTCATGCCCATTGGACCATTTAGAATAACATTGGATATGCGGTAAATCTTACACACAGTGTGCTAAACATATAACTTTTCCTTTCCTTTTCCTTTAGATCGTTACTCACACGAGCTATGAAATGGGTCTACTCACACAAGTTGTAGGTTGAAATGTAAACTACATAATGCTGCTTACACAAGCTGTAGAGTATCTGTAACACCCCAAACCCGGCTTGGACGTTATGGCCGAATCTGACGGTGTTACATTGAAGTGTTTTAAAAAAATGCGATAACATTGAAAAGCTCGTTCTATAATTAACCTCTTTATGATCTTGTCAATGATCTTAGGATGTCTCGTTCGTTTCAAAATGTAAATCGTTTAGCAAAAAGTTAATCATATTAAATTGTCATTTATTTTAAACACTATTTCTTGCGGAAGCTTTTAAAACATGTTGCGTAACGTGGTGTTTTGAAAAACAGTTATCTCTTTGAAAACTCGTGTCCTACGGCTAGCAGTTATAATCACAACAAATAAAACCCCAAATTAAAGATTAAAAATCTAAAGAGGCCTTATTACATAAAAAAATACCCCAAAATCAAACTACTTATAATTTAAAATCAAATAAGAAAGTACGTGCGGTTATGTGGCCACCTTTGAGTCCCTCACAACACTAATCTGGCTAAGTCTGGGGATTACCTACACAGATAAATCGATGGGTGAGTTTACGAAAACTCAGTGTGTAATCCCAAAACAATAATCATGCAGTGAGCATATACAGTCTGGGACTAAGCCCGTTTCAGTAACATTTCAGTGTCAGTTAGGGTCTTAACCCATTACAAATATCAATATCAGTGTGGGCCTGAGCCCATCTCAGTGACAGTACAGGACAGATGTGCAATCAATAGATCCTACCCAACAAGCCTCTACACTCCATTTCCGTCCAACGCTACACTCTATGTGGGGATAAAATCAACTCACCCATCCCTACACTCCAAAATAGCACCGGTTGCGGCATTGAAAAGTATTTGTAGCAGAGCTGCTAGAACAGTACACTTCCTCCAATCATAATAAACCCATCCCCATGCAACATATCATGCATCATGTCATGTCATGTCATAATATCATACGTGTATTTAACATGTGTAAAACGGCATGCTCAATTACAGTCATACATCTTGTAAGGGCATAACAATCATTTTATTTCATACGGGCAATAGTCATTTTACCATACAAAGAAAAAAAAAGGGTCTAGGTACTCTTACCGACCCAAAAGTAGGTCCACAGTCGTCTTGGGCGACTCGTGCAACCTTAATAGTCAAACAGTGAAAATGGGCCTAATGCCCATAATGCGGGCCTATGTGGGCCCACACGCCCGTGTAGCCCACATAGCCCAGAAATCGCCTTGCCTGCGTGGATTATATAGTCTGGCCCGATGTTCTCCACACGTCAATGTGGTTATTTTGTGTGGGGCCCACATGCTCGTGGGGCCCACACGGCCCATTTCGGCCCACCATAGCCCAAATCGGCCTCAGCCCATGAAATCGCTCATGGCGGCCTCTACGATCAAACGCCCATGTTTAGATACACGGATTACCACATGAACGAGCGTACGCTCGTGTAGTATTAACGGTCTCTTTTTTAGGCTTTCGCCGATCTAAGATTAGGGGCAGTGTTGTTACACACCTTGTTGCGAAAAGGCGTAGAAGCCCACGAGCACCAAACCTATATTCAATCATGACACTTTGTCAGTCCTTTAACCAATAGGGTTAATCACCCCATTTTTAACTATTTGATACTTGCCTTGATTGAACGAGTGTGGTTTAGCCCGCTTAAACCGCTGACGAAGGTTGATTACAAACTCCTTAACGAATATCTGCATTACAAGCAAATTTTATTAATCATGATTATTTATACACATGGCTTAAGTCAACATATGTTAACTTACAGAAACACAGAACCCAAAAGTAGGGAATGAAGCATTCGGCCTACACCCTAGAATGCAAGCCAAAATACTCAGGTTGAACATGATGACTAAGAATAGAGTTACCTTCGATCAAGTATCGAGGAAAGGTTTCGAATGCTTTAGTATCACTTGTAAACTCCTTCACTCCTCGAGAAGTTCTAGAAGCTGAAAGAAACACCACAATAAGAGAGAGGAGATGAGAATTGACAATAAGAGAAAAAGAGTATTTGGCTCAAATAGTGTAAGAGAGGGGAGACTTGATAAAAGTTGAAAGAGTAGATAGAGAACAAGAAGGCACTGTGTCCACTCACCGATTTGTCAGAGAACAATTGCCAAATCGAAAACAAAAGTAGGAAGAGTAAGGGATGAAGTATTCGGCCTAGGTACCAAATAGAAAGAGATGGTAAGAGAAATGATTTGAGAGAGAAAAGAGAGGAGAAGGGAAGAGAGAAAGTGCTCAGCAAATCAACAAACCAATTGAGGGAGGGAGAAGATGGAGTAATCGGTCAAGAAAGGTCACAAATAGAACAAGAAACCCGAGAGAACAACTTGTCCAACCCGAAAGTGATAAGGAACTCAATCGTGAGGGAAAAGAAATAATGCCAATTTCAAATTAGGCAAAACAGTAAGATACCCTAAAAGAAACCCCAACAACATTCGGCCACCCACAAATGAGAACCTGAAGAGAAGACAAAAATGAAAAATTTGAGAGCATAACCCACCTCAGCCGAAATTCCTGAGTGCCCACTGTTCAAAATCGGCACACTACTCCCTCTCACCATAACTTCCCTTGATTTTCTCCTAAAATCCCTCCTGAAATCCCTCAAACCGATCACACTTCCCTCAACTACTCAATTCAAATTCCTCTTAACCACTTCAATGTTTCGGTCAACCCACAACACTCCTACGGCACGACAACAAAATAAAACACTCCACTGCATCCGCTAGGATTCAAACCTCATTCCTCTGGCATAGATAACACAACACTTACCCCCTAGACCAGCAAGCCCTTTCTGACATGTTTTACCCATTTTTATTTAAAAGCCTACTGACTAGAGACAAAGGTTTATTCATCAAAACAAAATTTTTGCACAAGTCAAGACACTACCCAAAACACTTAACCACTGAAGTATACATATATTTGTGCAACACAACATATATAAAAATAAATACTTAGATTTTGGGGCATTACAGTAGGACATTCAAGACTAGCACCCAAAACATGGTAACCCTAATGACATGTCATTTGTATCCTATGTACTCTTACGGTTCAAACGGGGATTGATAATCGTCGTAACATCGTTCAATTTCCATCATTTAATTACATGATAAATAACACATGAATATATAGATCAATAGAAAATTACAACTTCATTTAATCATACGAACTTACCTCGATGACAAAGACGTAGAAACGAGATCAACTAATCCAAGGCTTTAGCTTTTTCTCGATCTAGATCCGTACGAGGTTTATCTTGATCTAAATAAGCAAATTCAATCCATTTAATACTTATACTATTCAATTCAATAAAAAATTCATACTTTTCCAGAATTATAATTCAATTCAGTCCAAAATTCATACTTTTGCAAAAATACAATTTTGCCCCTAATATTTTAACTTCTTTACAACTTAGTCTTTAAGCTCGTAAATTGAAATTTAAGCAATTTCATCCATATTTCATGCTAGCCAAATTCACTAAGGACCTATATCAACCCATACAAATCAACATTTCACAATTTTACCATGGAATTTTACTACGTTTATAAACAAGTCCCTAAATGCAATTTTCATCAAAAATCCCTTTACAAAATTTATTTATTCAACAACAACGATTCATTTTATTCCATTAAATTTAAAAAATCAAGCAAGAGCATTCATGGAAAAACCCTAACTCTTTAACAATTTTACAAATTAGTCCCTGAGCTAGCTAGATTAAGCTACAACGACTTCAAAAACATAGAAATCATTTAAAACGAGATAAAAAATTACTCACATGCAAATGATGAACTAGCTGAACCTTCAAGCACCCTTCAATGGTGTTTTTCTTTCTTATTTTCGGTGGGGAATTACTAAAAGATGATAATTTTGGTTTTTTTCTTTATTTTATTTTATATTAATTTTGTTAATTACTAAATTAACCTTGGCTTTTATCATTCAAATCACTTAATAATGTGTCCATAAAAGTCCACTAATAATAACAATGGTCTATTTAAATCCCCTTACTTTAGAATTTCATAGCTAATTGATACCTTTAACTTATAGAACACTACTTTTGCACATTTTATGATTTAGTCCTTTTAACTTAATTAAGCATGCAAACGTAAAACTTTGTTAACAAAATTTTTATACGACCTTATTGAAACTCCATAGACATTAAAGTAATAAAAAAATAATAATTTACTCATTGGACTTGTGGTCCCAAAACCATTATTTCTATTTCATTGAAAACGGGTTGTTGCATGAGTGGAAGTGTGATTAATTAATTGTTATGTAGGATTTTCATAGTGGATTAGTTGTTTGGGAGAGGAAGAACTTAAACCTTAGACTTGACAACCTTAGAAAGTCATTTAAGTGGAAATTAACCCAAAATTGGTATGGCCTATTCGTGAACACCTTAGCCGTGAACCAGTCTGGATTGTGAGGTTGAGAGATAAGTAGTTCTTTCTGACTCATTAGTTTAGTGGAAGATCAAGAGATCCTACTAGGGTAATGACTAGTTGATTGAGTAGAAGCTCGAAATAGGAATTAGTTAAGATTACCAAAGCAAGCTAATCACCCATGCCTAGATTTGATTAAGTTAGAATTCATTCAACCGAAGTTCACTTTATTTTTTCTATTTTTATTTCATTATTATAAAAATTCAAAATCTTTTCTTTATGTTTTATCGTAATATAATTTATTTAAACTACTAATTAATTCTTTTTGCATTTAGGTTAACTTTAATTTAGTACTCGTCTCTTTTAGGTATGTTCCTCGAAATACTCACATATTCCGTTGTAAAAACTAAATTACAACCTGACAATATACTTGTAAACACCACCTCAAATTTATATCTTTAGTTGCAGTATTCATACTCTGGACGCTGGTACGTCTAGAGGCGATCAAGTTGTTGGCGTCTTTGCCCGGGAGACAACGCTACTAAGTTGATTTTAATTTTTACGTTTTAATATAATAATTAGGAAATATCTAAGTTGTTATTTTATTTTTACTAACATCTTTTACTTTCTTTTTGGTTACAGTGTATGACTCGTAGTAGGGGCATACCTATAGAGCCAGCTACTGATCGAGAGAGAATTATTTGTAAGAATCGTCAATAGCAACAAAAACAACAACAACAGATGCAAAATCAACCGTCTGCTACAAGCAATCCACCAGGAGATAACGCGTTGTTTGATGAGATTAACGTAACTAACCCTGTAACACCCCTAACCCATTTCTATCATCGGATTAAGGTTATTGAGCGTTACTGTACAAAGAAAAACCTTAAACATCAAAATAGAACAACAATTCAACTTAAGTATAAATTTCCAATAACTCATTCCAATTATAGCAAGCATACACATTTGGGCCTTAATTCAAGCTTTCGAGGCTATAAAAACAATTTAAAAATGATCGGGGATCATTTTCAATAAATTAGAAAATTTTACGAAAACCTAAAAAAATTGAGAAAGCAAGGGTCGTATGGCTGTGTTACATGGCTCAGACCGCGTGGACATTTGAAGTAGAGACACGTGGCCGTGTCGCAGCCTGTGTGTCCACCTGTGTGTGTATTAGAAATAGGACCACACAACTGTGTCGCAGGCCATGTGACAAACTATTTTGAGACACAAGGCCATGTCTCAAACCGTGTGAAACTTGCACTTAAAATATAAATGACACGGGACCGTGTGAGGTAACCTTGTGTGGTACACGGCCGTGCGACGACCCTTGTGCTCCAAATTTAGCCCTTAAAACAAGCCATTTCAAAACCTATACTTGCATACCAAATGCACCTTTCACATACACATTCATATGACCAAAACACACCTTAAACACATACAAAAATACCAATTCAACTAACCTATATGTCCTAACCAATATGCCATTCAAAGGCACCACATTTCAGAACACTTATCCTAAATTAATTTAACATAATAAGTTCAATCATTTAAAATACTTCAAATATACCAAATAACCACATCCACAACATTTCAATCAACCATTTCCTTCCTAATTTCAAAAGGTCATGCACAACCATTAACATCTTATAAATACACTTCATATACGAACCGCCAACAAAAGCATTAAGGCACACCAAGGCTTGGCACAATCCAATACATACCAAATAGACATACAACCCTATACATGCCACTTATAACCATTTCAATATATACAAAAGCTACCAAAGTGGATTAATGGATAGTGTGATCGTGCTCCGATGAAGATTCCAACTGTTCGAGCTTTCCGTTGAACTACAAAACAAAGAAAACAACTATATAAGCAACTAGTGCTTAGTAAGCTCATATAAATGAACTTAAACTTACCAATTGCCTTTCCCTATACACCATACCTCACAAGGTTAGTAGGTAAAGCAATGCACATAAAATTCCAACCCAATCAAGGCATATAACATATCAAGCATTTCAATTTCACCATTCATCTATCATATGACTACATTATACATTCATTTTCTTTTAATTATACTTATCATATATTCCATATCCTTATTTTAAGTCATAGATTATTTCATATAGTCATATACTATGTAAAGCTTTAATTACCCATTCATATCATGAAAGGAATTTCACTATATAAACCATTCATTCACATAATTCAAATGATATCTTTTCAATCCAAATACATCAAAGCAACCTCCATTTTAAAGGAATTTTCATACCATAAATCACATTTACTCAAAGCAACAATCCATATATGTAACTAAGAAACTCATTATAATATCTTTCACTTGCCAATACTATAAATATGCCATAATATATAAGCACTTAAATAGATTGTAATTCTATTTATTTCATAACAACATTTCACCAATATAAAAGTACTCACATGTAAACAAATAGTTTATTGAACATTTAATACTTTCTAATATCTTGCAAATGCATAAACATTTAAGCATATAAGTAAACCGTAAATTTCATTAACATTTAGCCCAATGAACTAAGTAACTCGACTCGGATGCTCGGGTAACTACACCACACCAGAGGCATCGTAGATGCATAATAGAGGCACCGAAGTGCAAACAGAGGCACAAATGTGCAATCAAGGGCACCGAAGTGCAAACAAAGGCACTGAAGTACAAATCCCCTACAAGCACACATATTAATCCTATTGGCACGCCAATAATATCCTACGCGATTACCATGTTCAACCAGGTATCACACTTAAATTTATCACTCAAATACATTTCCATCATTCAGAGGCACTTTATCCTTTTCGTACACATACCATAATTTCATTACTTTCATATTTTTAATATGCAACTTCAAGAAATAAAACTATCAATTTCTCAACTTTAGATGTACTAATTTGCAATATTGCAATATATATGTAAATAAACAATAGAGTTTCACATATATACTAGCAAGTAAGTAGAAACAATAGTGTAATCACAATTAGCTTACATTTACATAACAACTCACTGGGAACTTACCTTAATCAAAGTAAACAATTAAAGAGGTAATCTATAATTCTTGATTAAATACAATTTCACCAGTCACATTAATAATTGTTCACATATCTTTTAATTTGATTAATTTCTCTAGTTGATCCATAATAATAATTTATCTCACCACTACCGATTTAATTTAAACATAGCATAAATATCTATTTATATTCATCCAAAACAGAAAATAATGATTTCAATCCTCGACTAAAATAGTTACTAAAACGGAGTTGACTACTAGCCCGAAACTTTAGGTTTTTCTTGATTTAAATCCGATTACGTCGTTTCTTGATCTAAATAATAATTCAACCCAATTAATACATTTACAACATTCTAACAAGTAGTTTTATGCAATTAAGCCCTTCCATTAACAATTTACAAATTTCCCCCCAATATTTTAACTTTTATACAATTAATTCCCTAAACTCAAAACTTGCGAATTTACCATTTTTAGCTAAAATTCATGTTAGTCGGTTTTTACCTAGCCCATATTTATCATCAATTCACAATATTTTCTTTGAAATTTACCATTTTTAATAATGAAGTCCCTAAACCTTAAAATCATAAAAAATTACTTACCAAAATAGTTATATTTAACATTCAAGCTTAATAATCTATTAATTAAATTCACAAAAATACTTAAACCATTTATGAAAAATCCCTAAAATTTTAACAGTTTTACAAATTGAGCCCCGGGCTAGCTAGATTAAGCTAATACGGTAACAAAAACATAAAAATCATTAAAAATGAAACAAATTTGCATACCATGCATGTAAAACAAAAGTTGGCTGACAGTTCTCTAATCTCCCATGGTGTTTTTGATCAAAAATTTGTAAGGTAGAAGATGATACATACTTTACTTATTTGTTTATCTATTTATTTTAATTATTTAATATTTTCCCTTTAAACATTCAACTAAATTTTATCCATGCAAAGTCCATAATTGTCCATTCTTACATCCTATGGAAGTTTCTTAAATAAATCCCTTAATTCATATTTACATAACCATTTGACACATTTAACTATTAGTGTAACACCCCTAACTTGTATCCATCGTCGGATTAGGGTTAAAGGCATTACCAAACAAATCGAAACATTTTACAAATGATTCAAATATATCATTCATATTCATAGTTAAACATTATCATAGAGTCCCTTATATTGGTCATCAAGACCTTAAGCAAGCATTAGAAAGGGTTTAGGACTAAACCGAGCTAATACAAAATTTTTCAAAAACTTATACATTTTTCAAAGTTGTACAGGTCACACGCCCGTGTGAATAGGCCATGTGCCTCACACGGCATTAGACACGCCCGTGTGTCTAGGCCATGGCAAAATAGGGCATACATATTGACTTCACCGCACGGCCACAAGACACACCTGTGTGCCAGGCCGTGTGAAAATTTGGGAGGCTACTGACTTGGCCACTCGTGTGTGCAATCGCATGGTCTACCTAGGCTCATTTCGAAATGACCCTCAAGCAACACGGTTGAGACACACACCCGTGTTCTTTCCCGTGTGGGGAAAAATAAGCCATTTACAAGGCCAATTTGCCACCCCTTTAAGGGTCCTTCCTACAAGCAACAAATAGGCATCTAAAGCATCATATTTTCAACCAATTTCAAACCCAAGTCATACATCATTCATATCATATATTCATCAACCTATTACATACTTAACATCTGTAGCGCCCCCACGCCCGAGACCGTCGCCGGAGTCGAGTATGAGGTGTTACTAAACTTAATTTAACATTTTAAGAACTTTGGATCACTTGTTTCTACATTCACAGCTTTCTAGCTACTTGCGTCACAGTCACAAGAAAAATCATATCTCGAGTTACAAAACTCAAAATCAAGATCCATAAATTTTCCATGAATCTAGACTCATATACCTATTTTCTAATTTTTTCCCAAAATTTTTGGTTGGGCCAGTTAGTACAGTTTATTAGTTAAATTTACCCCTGTTTCAGGACTTGACTGGACTGACCTCTGTTTACTACGAACCACATTTCTCTCTGTAAAAAATTCACATGAGTATGAGGTTTGTTTCTCATGAAACTAGACTAAGTAAGGATTCTGAGAATATAAAATACACCACCTAATCATATCTGTACAATTTATGGTGAATTTCTAAAGTTGGAACAGGGGATCCAGAAATCACTCTGGCCCTGTTTCACTAAAATTCAAATATCTTCTAACATATAATTCTTTTACCTGTTTAGTTTGTTTTATGTGAAACTAGACATAATAAGCTTCAATTTAATATTTAATGCATCACCAAATTCGATTTCTATGATTTTTAGTAAATTTTCAAACTCACGTTAGTGTTGCTGTAATGTTCTGTTTATGGCAAATTTCATCATTTTTATGAGTTTTCATGAACTAGATAACCTATTAACCTTCCATGACATCAAACATAATCTAAACTAACCATTTCCATAACTTATCATTATCAAGCATTTCCTCAACCAATCCTTCATCATATCATAAGATCATTTACACAAAATAGGTATATTGCTATACATGCCATACTTAAATTTTACAAGCCATTTACCAAAAAGTCTTCCAGATAGTGTGACCGAGCCTTCGACCTATCTCGACTCCTAAGCTGGCTTGTCCAAAACTACAATGAGTAAGAAGGAGGGAGTAAGAATAAATGCTTAGTAAGTTCATATGCAAATAATAAGTAACATAACAAAGCAATCATACCAAACAACATTAGCATGGTATCACCAAAACATAAATCACATTTCTAATCATCATTCATCATCTTACTACCTTATCGTTGTTGTATCAATACTCAACCCGAGGGTTAAGTACATACCTGTCCAAAGTATCCATTTCACAACACTTACCAATACGTCCCTTTTCATCTCGAGTATTCCTCCATTTGAGTGGAACTTTACCCGTTGAACACATCGGAATATAATTCGGATACATGGATAACTTGCACATAAGTGCCACACATGCAATCAAGCAATCATGTAACCCGCCCTTAAATGAACTCGGACTCAACTCAACGAGCTCGGGCGTTCGCATCCATAAGTGATCTCGGACTCAACTCAACGAGTTCGGATGCCTAGTTACATTTCACGAACTCGGACTCAACTCAACGAGTTCAGACATTCGCATCCATAAGTGAACTCGGACTCAACTCAACGAGTTCGGATGCTCAACCATCCTAGTGACATGTCACTTGTATCCTAATCTATTCCTAAGGTTCAAACGGGATTTTCCTCGAACACATATCCTTGCTGTCCTTCCGTAGAATCTGAAACCAATACTCGGTAACAATTTGTACTTAACAAGTAGCTTACATAATTTACATTTTATTCGAAATTAACCACAAAGCATATATTTCATGATAAAAATCAGCATATCATATAATTAACATCAATGAATTAAAAATAACAATTATGCTACATTATTTACACATGAACTTACCTTGGTACCAAAATACAAAAATTTTGCAATTTAGTCCACAATATTTTCTTTTCCTCGATTGGGGTCGATTCCACGTCTTTCTTGATCTAAAATAACACATTTAGCTTATTTAATACTCACATTATCAAATTAATCCTTAATTCAAATTTTGGCAAAATTACAATTTTACCCCTAAACTTTTGCATATTTACACTTTTGCCCCTAGGCTCGGGATTAAACTTTATTCCTTATTCTTATGTTTTATAACATGCTGATCACTTTTTCCTTCTATGGCAACATCAAATTCTCACTCTAACATGTACTTGTGACAATTAGGTATTTTTACCGGTTAAGCCCTTTTACTCGTTTTTGCTTAAAATCGAGTAGTACAAGTTGTCTAACATAATTTAAAACCTCATAATCTATCATAAAACACCAAAATTCACAAATTTCACCTATGGGTATTTTTCCAAATATAAACCCTAGGTTAAATTATTGCTAGCATAAGCTTTACCAAGTTACCGGGATCTCAAAAACGTAAAAATCATTAAAAACGGGGCTTAGAATCACTTACTATAAAACTTGAAAGTTGAAGAAACCCTAGATATGGTGAGAGTGAAATTCGGCAGCAACTAAATGAAGAAGATGACCATTTTGTGTTATTTTTCCCATTTTATTTCATTTAATATCCAAATGACCAAAATGCCCCTCCTTACTAAACTTTCAAAAATTCCTTTCATGTCCTAATTTTGCCCATGAACTTAAAATTGGTCAAATTGCTATTTAAGACCTCCTAATTAATATTTCAAAGCAATTTCATACTAAAAATTTCTAGAATGCAAGTTTTGCAACTTACTCGATTTAGTCCCTAACTTCAAATTAAGCATTTTATGCATAGAATTTCTTCACAAAATTTTCACACAATCATGCAATCATATCATAAACCTCAAAATAATTATAAAATAATTATTTTTATCTCGGATTTGTGGTCACGAAACCACTATTCCGATTAGGCCCTAATTCGGGATATTACAACATCCATACCAAAACATAATATATCACGAGTCATAATCAAACCAAAATATTTGTTTTGTAACTTCAATTTACCTCATTCATTCTCATACCACATTCTTACCAAATTCACCATTAGGTACCTATCAAAACCTTACCAAATTTATCAAATCTCTTGACCACATATAAACACATCATATTGGTCATATTGCATCACATTTCATATACTAAAATCAAACCATGATCACAACCAAAACCTAGCCATATCACATGGCTAAATATAAATACATCACAAAACATAATAAAAGTACTTCTAGCCTATACATGCCATACTTCATAATTAAACTTTCAAAAGGTATCAGAATATAGTTCGATGGTGTGGTGATAATCCTTGATGATCCCCGAGCTTTCGGTAGCTTTGATATCTATAAAACAGTTGAAAGACACACAAAGTAAGCTTTCAAAAGCTTAGTAAGCCATATACAAATAAACTTAACAATATAAACATATAAGCATCATAATTTACATATACTCCTTAGCCAATTGCAATCACAAACCACATAACTCAAATACATTTCACATTTAGTATATTTTCTCATACTTTTGTCATATATAATCACTTGATCACAAAGATACATATACTTACCTTTTAACATCAAATATGATATACAATTTCAAACGTACTTGAATCGGATACACATTTCATAGAATCATTCATTTCTCGGAATGTCCGTTAAACTGTTCGGAATCATAAGGATACACAGATAGCTCAAAAAACTCGTAGAATGCCAACGTTCCAGACGTGGTCTTACATGTAACCAAATATTGATGCCACTATCCCAGATAGGGTCTTACACGAATCAAATATGATGCCAATATCCTAGACATAGTCTTACACGTAAATCATAAGTCGATGCCAACATCCCAGATGTGGTCTTACACGATAATACATATTGAAATCATATGTCATGACATATGTATCCTAACTATTCCTATGGTTTGTACGGGGCTTTTCAGACGTCGGAACTTTGTCGATATTTTCTCGAATATCTCATATTCAAGGCGTAAAGCTATTCATCATTGTTCAATAGCATATAAGCATAAATAAACCATTTCAAATACATTTATTTGTATATAGACTTACCTCGTACGGATTCGGATGAACGGAGTCGACTACTCGACGACTTTCAATTTTCCCCAATCTAATTCCATTTTCTTTTGTTCTTGATCTATATAAATTCAAATTTAACTCTTTTATTCACCAAATCATTCAAATCAATCCACAAACACACATTTAGGGAAATTTACAAATTAACCCTCACATTTTCACATTTTAACACTTTAGTCCTTAATTCACAAAATCACAAAATACGCATAATTTCCATATACTTATGTTAAGCCGAATTCTCATAGTATTGATATAAGCCCATATGTTTCATTTATTTCACATTTTAGTCCCTCAAAATCTCTTTTTTACAATTTAGTCAAAATTACTCAAATTCATCAAAAATTGAAAGACAAAACTTAGTAATCTAACACATATCTTCCATTTACTAACATCAAACTTCATAAAACTCATAATTTCATCAATGTCTCAACTCAAAATCATCAAAAATTTTAGAAATTCAAACATGGGCTTGATAGAACTCTAAACAACGATCACAAAAACGAAGAAATTATCAAAAACCTAGAAATTATAAAAAACCGAGCAAAATACATACCTTAATCAACAATCACAAGTGCCGAACCCTAGTTGTGTTTTTCTTTCTTATTTTCCTTTGATTTTCGGTAATATGAGATGAATATAACAATAATCCATATTTTTCTTTTATTTAACACATATTAATTCATCATTTACCATTTTACCCTTCATTAATAACATATAAAATTTCATTAACCATAGGCATTTATGTCCATCCATTATTCAAATGGTCCATTCTCAACATAAGGACCTCTCATTTACAAAGACATAACAAAATAGACACACTTAACATATGGCAAGCAACTTTTACATTTTACGCAATTAGGTCCTTTTATCAAATTAAGCACACAAACGATTAAATTTTCACATGAAATTTTCACAAACATCAATTCACATATAATAGGCACAGAAATTAATATTAAAATATTTTTTGACTTGGATCTGTGGTCCTGAAACCACTCTTCCGACTAGGGTCTAAATCAGGCTATTACAACTCTCCCCTTAAGAGATTTTTGTCCCCGAAAACTTTACAGTTGAACAGATTTGGATATTGCCGTCTCATAACATCTTCAGGCTTCCACGTAACCTCTTCAACATCGTGCCGATGCCACATTACTTTTACTAACAAAATTTTCTTATTTCTCAATTCTTTAATCTCACGAGCTAAGATACGAATCGGTTCTTCTTCGTAGGTCATATCTGATTGAATCTCAGTCTCAGACGAAGAAATCACATGTGATGGATTAGATCTATATCGTCGAAGCATCGATACATGAAATAAGTTGTGGATCTTTTCTAACTCAGGTGGCAACAACAAACGATAAGCGACTGACACGATACGTTTAATAATCTCATACGGTTCGATGAACCCGGGACTCAGTTTGCCTTTTCTACTGAATCGGAGTACTTTTTTCCACAGTGAGACTTTCAAAAACACTTTGTCACCAATTTCAAATTCAACATCTTTTCGTTTCAAATCCTCGTAAGATTTCTGACAATCAGAAGCTGCTTTCAGACTACCTCAGATCACTTTTATTTCTGTTCAGTCTCTTTTATCAGGTCAACCCCATGTATCTTATTCTCACAGAGCTCAATCCAATACAAAGGTGTACGGCATTTGCGACCATATAAGGCTTCGTACGGTGCCATTTTAATGCTTGATTGAAAATTGTTATTATATGCGAATTCAATCAAAGGCAAATACTGTTCCCACGTACCTTCAAACTTAAGAATGCAACATCTTAACATATCCTCGAGTATCTGAATAATCCGCTCAGATTGACCATCCGTCTGCGGGTGAAAAGCAATACTGAAATGTAATTTCGTACCTAATGCCTCTTGTAGTTTCTTCCAAAACCATGATGTGAATCTCGGATCTCTATCTGACACAATAGGCAATGGCACACCTTGCAATCTCACAATATTGGAAATGTTCAGCTAACTTATCAAGTGAGTAATCAGATCGTACTGGAATAAAATGGGCTGATTTTGTCAATCTATCAACCACAACCAATATTTAATCTTTCTTTCTCAGAGATAAGGGTAAACCCGAAACAAAATCCATTGTCACTCTATCCCATTTCCATTCCGGAATCATAATTGGTTGTAACAATCAGATGACACCTGATGTTTACCTTTAACTTGCTGATAGATTAAACATTTCGTAACAAATTTAGAGATGTCATGCTTCATACCAGACCACCAATAAAGCTGTTTCAGATCGTTATACATTTTCATACTACCCGGATGAACAGATAAACGACTGTTGTGAGCTTCGTTCAAAATCATCTGAATCAACTCTGGATTTCTCGGAACACAAATCCAATCTCGGAATCTCAGACAATCATCTTTATCCATTCTAAATTCTGAATCACAATCTAAATCACATTAACTCGTTTTGCTATTATCGCATTATCAACTTTCTGAGCTTTGTAAATTTGCTGTAAAAACAAAGGTCTCGCTTTCAATTCAGCTAAAACTGAACCATCATCAGATATAAACAAGTGAGCATTCATAGTACGTAATGTAAATAATGATTTTTGACTTAAAGCATCAGCAACAACATTTGCTTTTCTAGGATGATAACGATAAGAAGCTCATAGTCTTTTAATAGTTCTAGCCATCTTCTCTATCTCAAGTTCAAATCTTTCTGACTCATCAGATATTTCAAACTTTTATGATCGAAATAAACGTGACATTTCTCACCAAACAAATAGTGACGCCAAATCTTCAAAGCAAATACAATCGCAACTAACTCAAGGTCGTGTGTTGGATAGTTCTTTTCGTGCTGCTTTAACTGTCTCGAGGCATAAGCTATGACTTCGCCTTCCTGCATCAAAACACATCCCAGACCGTTTAACAAAGCATTACTGTAGATCACAAATTCTTTACCTGATTCAGGTTATGCTAACACTAGAGCTTCAGTCAATAGGACTTTCAACTGATTAAAGCTTTTCTGACACTTTTCAGACCATTCAAATTTCACATCTTTCTGAAGTAATTTCGTCAATGGAGTTGCAATCATAGAAAAGCCTTTTACGAACCGTCTATAATAACCGGCAAGTTCCAAAAAACTACGGACTTCAAAAACATTTCTCGGAGGCTTCCAATCCAAAATAGCTGAAATTTTGGTCGGATCAACTCGAATACCTGATGCTGGCACAATATGGCCCGGAAAACAAACTTCGCGCAACCAGAACTCACATTTGCTAAACTTCGCATACAATTACTTATCACGCAAAGTCTATAGTACTATTCTCAATGCTCGGCATGCTCGGATTCATCACGCGAATAAATCAATATGTCATCAATGAATACGACAACAAATCGATCTAAATACGGTTTGAAATTTCTGTTCATCAAATCCATAAAGATAACAGGTGCATTAGTTAATCTGAAAGGCATAACTAAAAACTCATAGTGGCCATATCTCATTTTGAATGCAGTTTTCGGAATGTCTGAATCTTTTACTCGTAACTGATAATAGCTTGATCTCAAATCTATCTTCAAAAACACGGTAGCTCTTTTCAACTGATCAAACAAATTATCAACTCGAGGCAGAGGGTATTTGTTCTTGATAGTCACCTTGTTCAACTGACTATAATCTATGCACATTCTTATCATACCGTCTTTCTTTTTCACAAACAGAATAGGAGCACCCAAGGTGAGAAACTCGGTCTTGCGAATCCTCTATCCGTCAATTCTTGCAATAGAGACTTTACTTCTTTTAATTCAGTTGGAGCCATTCTATACAGAGTTATCGAAATTGGAGTAGTCCCCGGCACTAATTCAATGCCAAACTCAACTCTCATATCGGAGGTAATCCTGGAAGTTCTTTAGAAAACACATCAGGGAACTCACATACAACAGGTACTGATTCAACTCTCTTTTATGATACTTTTGAATCAATCACATAGGCAAAGTAGGCTTCACAACCCTTTCTTGCAATACTCAGAGCTTTCATTGAAGATATCATAGCTGGTAACCCATTCAAATCATTAGATTCAATTTGGACTATTTCATCATTCTTGCATCTCAAATCAATAGTTTTCCGTTTCCAATTCACAATAGCATTGTGCAAAGTTAGCCAATCCAAACCCAGAATTATATCAAACTCATCAAAAGGTAATAACATCAGATCGGTTGGAAAATAAATGTCTCGAAACATTAACGGATAGTTCTTGCACACTTTGTCAACTAAGACACTTTTACCTAGGGGGTTCGATACTTTAATCACATATTCAATAGATTCTACAGGCAAAGTCTTACTGGATACTAAATTTATGCATATATACGAATGCGTTGAGCCAGGATCTATCAAAGCAATCACAGAAGTATCATAAAGTGTGAAAGTACTAGTTATAACATCGAGAGACGAAGTTTCCTCACGAGCTCAGATGGCATAGGCTTTGGCAGATGCGCGAGCCTCAGATCGAACAGCGGTGTCCCTAGTCCCTCTTTGACTACTACTCACATTTTCCATATTTCTGGGAGGTCTACCTCTAGCTAAAGTGTTACTCTGTCTCAGATTTTGTACAATCTCTTGTTCGATAGACTAGGGACAGTCTCGGATAAAATGACTTAAAGATCCACATTTGAAACAAGCCCGATCATATAGTCTGCAATTACCGGGATGTCTTTTATCACAATGTCCACACTCGAGTCAATCAGATCGAACATTTCCAACACTGGCAATAGATGTAGCTGGAGCTCTGAAGCTCAAATGTGATCTTGCACAATCTCTACTCGAATGCCGCACATTAGCCTTTGAATAGCTAAAATCATCTTGAAATTTCTTTGACACAGACTGAAATGATTTACTCACAGATCTTTTTCTCATATCTCTAGCTTCAAAATTAGCTTTTCTTTTCTCTTTCCCGAGTTCTTCAGCTTTACAGGCTCTTTCAACAAGCACAACGAATTCTTTTATCTCTAGAATCCCAACTAACAAGCGGATATCCTTGTTCAAGCCATCTTCGAATCTCTTGCACATTATAGCTTCAGTCAAAACACATTCTCGAGTATATTGGCTTAGTCTCACAAATTCTTGCTTGTATTCTGTAACAGATATATGGCCTTGTTTCAGCTCAAGAAACTCTTTAAGTTTTTGGTCGATAAATCTCTGACTGATGTATTTCTTCTAAAATTCAGCTTGGAAGAAATCCCAAGTGACTCGTTCCCTCAGAACCACGGATATTAAAGTCCTCCACCAATGATAGGCAGTATCTCTCAGAAGTGAAACGACACACTTTAGGCATTTATCGGGAGTCAATGACAATTCATCAAATACTCTTATCATATTCTCTAACCAGAACTCAGCTTTTTCATCATCATCATTCGTAGTAGCATGAAATTTTTCAGCCCCATATTTTCTAATCTTATCGACCGGTGGCTTACTTAACTGAATCCGATTCACTTGTGGCATAACAGGGACTTGCGGAGGATTAGTCGGGGTTGGGGGGTTGTTGAACAGTCGAATTAGTTCTAATGTTCTGACTGAACCAATCATTCATCATTTGATAGAATGCTTGTCTAGCCTCTCCATCATGGCTACTCGTAGTCGGTCTAGAATCGGATGGCACTATCCCTTGTGCGGGAGCAAGTGCATTATTTTCAACATCGTCAGCTACGACTTGTTCGTGACCCATTTGCTATATATAAAAACACATTTTCATTCTCAGGATTCATCACACTATAGCAGTTCATAAATATGGCATGTATAGCTAGACTCACATAAGCTACGTTAGTCCTAGAATCAACTAAACTATAGCTCTGATACCAACCAAATGTAACACCCTAACTCGTATCTGTGGCCAGATTAGGGTTAAAGGCATTACCAGACAAATCAAAACATTTTACAAATAATTCAAATATATCATTCGCATTCATAGTCAAACATTATCATAGAGTCCCTTATATTGGTCATCGAGACCTTAAGCATGCATAGAAAGGGGTCGGGACTAAATCGAGCTCATACAAATTTTTTTGAAAACTTATACATTTTTCAAAGTTGTACAGGTCACACGCCCATGTGAAAACGCCATGTGCCTCACACGGCATTAGACACGCCCGTGTGTCTAGGCCGTGGCAAAATAGGGCATACATACTGACTTCACCACACGGCCACAAGACACGCCCGTGTGCCAGGCCGTGTGAAAGTTAGGGAGGCTACTGACTTGGCCACCCGTGTGTGTAATCGTGTGGTCTACCTAGGCTCATTTTGAAATGGCCCTCGAGCAACACGGTTGAGACACAAGCCCGTGTTTCTGCCTGTGTGGGACAAAATAGGCCATTTACAAGGCCAATTTGCCACCCCTTTAAGGGTCCTCCCTACAAGCAATAAATAGGCATCTAAAGCATCATATTTTCAACCAATTTCAAACCCAAATCATACATCATTCATATCATATATTCATCAGCCTATTACGTACTTAACATCCATACCAAAATATAATATATCATAAGTCATAATCAAACCAAAATATTTGTTTTGTAACTTCAATTTACCTCATTCATTCTCATACCATATTCTTACCAAATTCACCATTAAGTACCTATCAAAAAGTTACCAAACTTATCAAATCTCTTGACCACATATAAACACATCATATTGGTCATATTGCATCACATTTCATATATTAAAATCAAAGCATGATCACAACCAAAACCTAGCTATATCACATGGCTAAATATATATACATCACAAAACATAATCAAAGTACTTTTAGCCTATACATGCCATACTTCAAAATTACACTTTCAAAAGGTACCAAAATATAGTTCGATAGTGTGGTGATGATCCTCGATGATCCCCGAGCTTCCAGTAGCTTCGATATTTATAAAACAGTTGAAAGACATACAAAGTAAGCTTTCAAAAGCTTAGTAAGCCATATACAAATAAACTTAACAATATAAACATATAAGCATCATAATATACATATACTCCTTAGCCAATTGCAATCACAAACCACATAACTCAAGTACATTTCACATATAGTATATTTTCTCATACTTTTGTCACATATAATCACTTGATCACAAAGGTACATATACTTACCTTTCAACATCAAATATGATATACAATTTCAAATGTACCTGAATCGAATACACATTTCATAGAATCATTTGTTTCTCGAAATGCTTGTTGAATCATTCAGAATCATAAGGATATGTAGATAGCTCGGAAAACTTGTACAATGCCAACATCCCAGACGTGGTCTTACATTTAATCAAATATCGATGCCACTGTCCTAGACAAGGTCTTACACAAAATCAAATATGATGCCAATGTCCCAGACATGGTCTTACACGTAAATCATAAGTCGATGCCAACGTCCTAGATGTGGGCTTACACGATAACACATATCAGAATCCAATGTCATGACATATGTATCCTAACTATTCTTATTGTAACACCCTGAATTTGGGCCTAGAAGTTTTGGGCTTTGAGCATGGGAGCGGTTGAAGGCAGCTTATAATATTCTGTTGTGCATGCAAATTTTGTTAATGAAGGCTTGTTTTAGTGGTTAAGTGTGCTGAGAAGTGTTGGAGAAGTCCTGGGTTCAAACCTAGACTCTAGCAAAAATTTTGGTTTAAGGTGAATCAAAACCTGGGTGTAGTAGGTAGGCCTTAAGAATATTGTTGGAGAGATTGTGACACAAAAAGCCTTGTGGCTTAGTGGCAAGTGGCGTGTGGAGCATTTGAGGGGAGGCATGGGTTCGAATCCCATGGCAAGCAAAGAGCATTTATTTTGCTAACAAGGGGTGGCAAGAGCTGGTGTTGAATTTAAACTCTGATGTTGGAGGGATCCCACATCGGGAAGCTAACATAAGAGTGGATGGGAAGCTAGCTTTAAATAGAGAGAACCATGAGGAGAGTAAAGATACCTTTTCTTGGCTGATCCCTTTTGCTTTATGGCGTGCTCGTTTGGGTTGGGCGTCGGCTAAGAGTGCTCGGAGCGTGGATTAACTCCAGTCTCCAATCAGGTGTGTATTTCTCACTACTCTAGTTGTTGGATGGCTACTTCGGGCCGCGATGGGCCGAAAGGGGCCATGTGGGCCCAATGGGCCTACGGGCCCAATTGGATAAGTTGTTTGATTGTGTAGTAAATATTGGACTAGGCTAGGTGAATAGCATATTTGTGGCTAGGTTTGGGCTAAAAGGGCCACACGAGCGTGTGGGCCTATTTGGGCCGAGAATGGGCTTTAGGGCCATTTGTATTGTTATCCCTGTTTAGAATACTTTAGTTTACCAATTATTGAAATGCCCTCGACTTGTAAAATTACTAAAGTACCCTCGATTTATAGAATTATCGTTTTACCCTCGATTTACAAAATTACCATTTTACCCTCAGTTTACAAAATTACCGTTTTACCCTCGATTGTGAAATTACTGAAATACCCCTGTAGGATAGAATTACCAAAATACCCCTAGTTTGTAAAATTACCAAAATACCCCTAGTTTGTAAAATTACCAAAATACCACTAGTTTGTGAAATTACATAAATACCCTCAATTTGTAAAATTACCAAAATACCCTTGATTTACAAAATTACAGAAATACCCTTGACTTTCTAAAAATTATAGAAATACCATTGGTTTACAAAATTACTGAAATACCCTTGGTTTGTAGATTTACCAAAACACCCTTGTAGGATGAAATGACTAAAATACCCCTAATAGGTAAAAAGACCGTAAAGCCCCTGTAGGGTAAAGTGACCGTAATACCCTTGTATGGTAAAATGACGAATATGCCCTTATGTTCCGTATGACTGATGTGCTTAGGATTTACATATATTGATATTGGATTAGTTAAGTTCGAGTGACAGTGTGTGGTTATCGTAGGTGATTGATTACGAAACGCGTTTTAACTTCAACCCATAACAGTGTGTGTACTAACCTCGTAGTAGCTTAGATTAATATCTGTGAGAAGCCAAATGCTAAAATACCGGCATTTCAGAACTTGTAATGTTGCGTGTGGGTATAGATGCGATAAATACGATAAGGTCGGTGTTTGGGTCGATGGAACGGTAAGAACTCAATTTTGTGCACGATGGTAAGTTGGGCCTCAATGGGCTGGAATTGGGCCAAATGGGCCCATTTGGGTAAAATTGATAGAAAATGGAATTTGGAAAAGTTGCATGTTAACACGGTTAGTACTATGGTAAAATTTGGGTTAAGCAGGCTTAGTGGGCTAAATCAGCATTCGTAGGGCCCATTAGGGGTTTTGGGCCCAAAAGCCCGAATTTGATAAGTGGGTTAAAGATCATTGTTTAAACACCCAGAAATATTGAAAAATGGAATGAACATGGAAAACCCTGATTTTTGGTAAAATTACGAAAATACCCTTATAATATGAAAAATGACTGTTTTGCCTTTGTGGGCAAGTGACTGACTTGGACTGTGTGGTTGACGGATTTGATTGTGAATATATGTTGGTGATATGAATGACTTGACTGTGATTGTTTGATTCAAATATGGGCATGACATTCGCATACATGACATATTGCATGGGATATGGGTTATATTGATGGAGGAAGTGCTAAAAGGGCTCTCGCCTTCCATCGGGGTGGGCTTATGCCCCCGGCATCGGGAAAGGGCTTATGCCCTGGGCTTACCGGGGCTTATGCCCCAGATTATTAAAAGAGGCAAGGCCTCCAGTTATATGATAAAGCAAACTATCTTTGCCGGTGGAGAGTTATGGGTCGGTGGGTCGAGTTAATCCCACATGGTGTGTTGGTTGGTACGGGTGGAGAGTAGCGGATGGTGGGTTGAGTAGTCTCCCCAATGGGCTTGCATACATTCATTGACATTACATGTGATATTGAAATGGGCCTAAGGGCCATACATGCATTCTGATAAAGGCTTGGCCGGTGATATGATTTATGAAAAGGCTTTGGCCCAAGAATCATTAAACGAAAGGCTTCGCCCAAGATATGTCAAGACTAAATAGGGCTTTGGCCCGATTGTACTTGATACCGTTATTATTTATCGTTTGTTTGTTATTGGGATTACACACCGAGTTTTCGTAAACTCACCCCGCTTTCTAACTGCAAGGTAATCCCTAAACTTAGATGGTTTGGAGTCATGAGGACTCGGAGATGGCCACACTACTATTTCTATTTCTGTTTCTTTTAATTGCAATAAGTAGCCGATTTATTTCTTTATAAGTTTTGTCTTAGTAATATTATTATTTGGTTTTGGGTTGTAATAAGGCCGTTTTAATTATTTTTCTGGGATTATTTTATCTTATACCCTATATTTTTCTCGATAACAATATGAGTTAGACCTAGGCGTGTTTCCAAAATGATAATTGTTTTCAAAATAACGTAACGATATAATTAATCAGTTTATCAAAAATATCTACTTAAATGAATTCCAACTCGTTTTTCTCCAAACCTAACCTAGCACCAAAGTGTGGCAATGGTTGTAGGCATGTCTAGGATTGGATCCAATCAAGAGCTTGGTACTTAAGCAGCCTTCTAGGCTCACCTCCTCTGTTTCGGATACCTACCTGGTGCACAGCTTCCATTCACTTTATTAACTTAGCAAAGACTATCTTTTAAAACACTGAGAAGGACATTGAAAGAGGAATGGGTTTTCTTAAAAACTTCAATGTGACACGTCGGATCCGGCCATAACTTCTGGGCCGGGTTTGGGGTGTTACACTTATGGTTCATACGGGGCTTTTCGGACGTCAAAACTTTGTCTATATTTTCTCGGATATCTCATACTGAAGGCGTGAAGCCATTCATCATTGTTCAATAGCATATAAGCATAAATAAACCATTTCAAATACATTTATTTGTATATAGACTTACCTCGTATGGATTTGGACGAACGGAGTCGACTACTCAACGACTTTCAATTTTCCCCGATCTAATTCCGTTTTCTTTATTTCTTGATCTATATAAATTCAAATTTAACTCTTTTATTCACCAAATCGTTCAAATCAATCCACAAACACACATTAAGGGAAATTTACAAATTAACCCTCATATTTTCACATTTTAACACTTTAGTCCTTAATTCACAAAATCACAAAATACACATAATTTCCATATACCTATGTTAGGCCAAATTCTCATAGTATTGATATAAGCCCATATGTTTCATTTATTTCATATTTTAGTCCTTCAAAATATCCTTTTTACAATTTAGTCCAAATTACTCAAATTCATCAAAAATTCAAAGACAAAACTTACTAATCTAACACATATCTTCCATTAACTAACATCAATCTTTATAAAACTCATAATTTCATCAATGGCTCAACTCAAAATCATCAAAAATATCAGAAATTCAAACATGGGCTTGATAGAACTCTAAACAACAATCACAAAAACGTAGAAATTATCAAAAACCGAGCAAAATACATACCTTAATCAACAATCACAAGTGCCGAACCCTAGTTGTGTTTTTTTTTCTTATTTTCCTTTGATTTTCGGCACTATGAGATGAATATAACACTAATCCATATTTTTCTTTTATTTAACACATATTAATTCATCATTTACCATTTTACCCTTCATTAATAACATATAAAATTTCATTAACCATAGGCATTTATGTCCATCCATTATTCAAATGGTCCATTCTCAATATAAGAACCTCTAATTTACAAAGACATAACAAATAGACACACTTAACATATGGCAAGCAACTTTTACATTTTACGCGATTAGGTCCTTTTATCAAATTAAGCACACAAACAATTAAATTTTCACACGAAATTTTCACAGACATCAATTCACATATAATAGGAACGAAAAATAATATTAAAATATTTTTTGACTAGGATCTGTGGTCCCGAAACCACTATTCTGACTATGGTCTAAATCGAACTGTTACAATTAGAACTTAACTTTTGCATCTTTTACAATTTTGTCCTTTTTACCTAATTAACTATTTAAACGCTAAAATTTCTTAACCAAATTTTTACACAACCTTAATGACACTCCATAAATATTGAAGAAAATATTTATGGCTTAGTTTACGAAAACAATGTCTCGATACCTCCTTTTTAAAAATCACTTGACTTTAAGGATTTATCACTTGATCCTAATTACTCATTCAAATAACATAATCTATCAAATCAAAATTTATTATAAAACTATATTTGACTCGTAAATATTAATAATATTTATGAACTCACTCGTTGGATTTGTGGCCCTGAAACCACTATTTTCGACACCACTGAGAAACGAACTATTACAGCTCTCCCCCTTAAGAAAATTTTGTCCTCAAAATTTCTTACCTGGAATAAGTTTTGTTCTTGTGCTCTAAAAAATTCTTTGTTCATCCAAATTAAATCTGTCCCTAAGTCATTACACGTTTTGTCACTACCTGGCTCAATCACAAAAATGCTACTAGAAATCTCGAATGAGATGTCTTGAATAAATTCAGAATTGCTCCATACATATTCAATTTCTGAAACATAGATTGTCACAATCAATACTGAAATTGGTGATCTGATCATTCTGAGTCTACTCCCTTTAAACTAAAAAATTCAAGCATTTTCTTTGTATTTCACAAACTCTTTAGAGAATTAATGATTTAACTGTCGAGTCTGTAAGAATTGAACTGGTATAATTCGAGATCATCTGAGTGAAACACTACTGTAAATAACAAATTCTTCTCCTGTTTAGGCTGAAGTAGTTACCTGACTTGACTAAACAAATTCAATGGTTCGCTATAATAGCTTCATCATCAACAATACAATTATTGAGAAATTTCTAATAAATTGTCTATAATACAAGTTTTCAAATGTTAAGCATGCTCTGAATAAATTTTATAATAAATTAGTACACCATCAATAAAGAATGCCTGTAAAAGATAAGAAAAGAAGTTACCCGATCTATCGTGGTCGTTTCAAATGTTAATGTTGGGTGTGTGCTTCCTCCTCTACTCACTGATAGTTCAAATTGTTGTGCCAACTTTGTGTGGGGTTCCCACATAGAAAATCAGAACAAAAACATAAAACAACTAATAGTTTACTATTAATCCTACTCCTACAAAGTTAAATTACAATTATTTAGAACTAATACAAATTCAAAAATTAATACAATCTTTTAAAAATAAAACTTTAAAAATTTTAATCATCTTTCTCAAAAACTGTCTTATCATTTCATACTTCATCACTTTCATCCTCTTCACTTTCTTGCTTTTCCCCTTCCTAATAGGTTTGTGGCGAGTGAAATATATCCAGTAGATAATTTGGAATCCTTATGTTTTTTCATCGTGTGAATTCTTGAAGAACTGGGCCCATTTCCTGCATCCATCGTATCATTCTATTTATGTTAGCTTCGCTGCTCTTACCCATTTTCTTACTCTCACATCCATCTTTTCCTTTCTTCTCTGGTTCTAATCCATAATCTATTTTTGGTTGAGTTCCACATACTGAGTATACATAAAATCATCAATCACACTCTTTGTTGGGAGCATAAATTGTTCTTTCTAGTCCATAGGTACCTTTTCCCTTTTACAAAGTGCCATCACTAAATGGGGAAAAGAAAATCCCAACCTTCTAGCCACTGCCAAAACACTTCATGTTTTGATAGATCCACTCTCCGATGCATATCTGTTTCATCTGTAAAATACCATATAACAGTATAGCTCTAAAAGTATTTACGTTAGAGACATTTAATGCAGGTGCTATTATAGTATAGATAAATTTCATCCACATTTTAGCTATCAAAAACATGATTGCCTGATTAAAATTGGTCAGGTCCCGTACCTGGCTGGAGAGCCCATTCACCATGATTCTCCATTAAGCATTTTACAATGCTCTTCATGTCTAAATCCTCGAATTTATTTAAGTCACTATTTTTTAAGTAATCAATTTTATAATAAGGAGCATTATAAAATTCACAAATAGTTTCTGGGTTAAATGGAATATCCTTACCTCTCACCGTTATTGTATTCCACCGGACACTATGTGGTTTTCGTGTCTCATCATCCTTAAGAGCAGCTTATAACTATTGGATAAGGGGAATAACAAGGTTTTCTTTTGGGACTACATAAAAGTGTTCCTATATATAATACGAAACTAATGAACATATCTTTTTGCAAAGAACCATTGTTGGTTTGGATCCCTATTCTTGGATAAATGTTTTGCCTTGAAGCTTAAGATAATACTTCTCGGTATTTTGATTTCGAAATTTACGGGATTCAAAATCATTGGTTGTTCTTGCACAATAAACTTTTTAAGCTTCCTAGGAGGCATTATAATCTATAGATGAAATGTTTAAGCAATATATTCAATATAACAATAACAAAGAAAGTTTAGAACCCTTAACATTGATGTTGCGACTCTTTCCTTCTTCTTTCATCACCTACATCAATTTAGTGTTATAAATAGAAAAGTAAGTTTGTAAATTTAGAGATTTTAATGATGAAGGGATTTGGGGATGTCTCGGTCTACAATAGGCATATATCAAATAAAAGTTAGAATCTAAATGTAACACCCCAGACCCGACCCAGACGTTATGGCCAGATCTGACGTGTCACATGGACTTACGACTTAGTATGCATTCGTTGGTTTAAGTGATTAGGGTGGTCTTTGTAAAAACAACAATTGAATGAAAAGCCGGTTTATCAATCTTTAGGCTATCCATTTGTCGTGCTTGTTGAGTCTTGAAAACGTTCACTAATTTTGAAAACCGCATGACCTAACACTAACACTAGCATTTTCGACATAGTATAAATATAATCAGAAAATGAAAACCATAGCGGAACGAGAAATTTATATAGCGACCTTATTACAACTTAAAACCCAAAATTAAATCAGAATATAAAAATAATAAAAAATAAACTAACATAGAAAAACCAACTTTGTAGATGATATGGCCACTCCGAATCCTTCACAGCTCCAAGCCCACTATGGTTGGGGATTTCCTGCAGAGATGAAAATAAAGGGTGAGTTTGGTAAACTCAGTGTGTAACATAACCCAACCATAGCCCAAACCAGATCAAACCTCGAGTTAGACTTATCTCGGCCTTGGCCCAAGATGAAAAAATCGAGAATGAAACTCATAGGCCCATAGCAGTTATAGAACAAATATATCATGAATGCAGAAATCCCAACCCAGAGCCATCCATAACACCCCCGTACTAGCCTTACACCATGTGGGGAGACTACTCGACCCACCCAACCGCTACACACCACAGAAATTGCAGCGAGGCTGCCAGATATTGTGACGAAGTCACCAGACACAGATATTGTGGCGAGGCCACCAGAACAGATATATATGTTTATATATGTGGCGAAGCCACCAGATTGCAGCGAGGCTGCCAGATATTGTGACGAAGTCACCAGAACAGATATATATGTGGCGAGGCCACCAGATTGCAATGAGGGTGCCAGAATGCTTCCTCCATCAATATAAACCCATGTCCCATGCAACAGAATAATATGTCATGGCATACATACACAGAAACAGAACATCATGCTTTTCAGATAAAATAAAATATCCCTAGGGGCAAAATCATAATTTTTCATGTATAAGGGTATTTCAATAATTATTACCTATTGCTAGGGTTTCATGCTCATTCTAACGTTTACCAAGTAATCAGACGTACTTACCTCGTCTTTTTACCAAAGTGGGCCTGTTGGCCCATTGGCCCGTTTTCAGCCCATTAAGCCCAAATATACAGTTGTGCACGAAAATGCCACTCTGCACTCTAATCATCCAAATGCACCATATTTATTAACAACTGTCTCACGAGCGCTCGCACACTTGTGAGTTCACAAAATACCAACGTTTCGGTATTTCGACTTTTACCGATTCAGTCTAAGGAAGGGTGTCGTTTACACACCTGGTTGATGACGATTGATGACGATATCTCCCACGCGAAAATCCTACGATTGATCACTAACACATTAGACTTACGGATTAACGATAACTACCATAAATCCACGTCAACTAACCCAATCATCAGACAAGTTAGTCATTTACGCATGAGGGGCAAAATAGTCATTTTACCCTCTAGGGGTAAATCGGTAGTCCTACCCTACAGGGGTATTTTAGTAATTCTACAACTTATCCACTTGGGCCTACGGACCCATTGGGACTACATGGCCCATTTCAGCCCTTCGCGTACCGAAATAGCCGTCCCATCACTAGAGTAGTGAGAAATACACACTGTTAGGGGGACAAAGCGGCTTAATCCGCGCTCCCACACTCTTAGTTGACGCCCAACCCAAACGAGCACACCACCAAGCGAAAGGGATCAGCCCAGAAGGGTATGTCAACTCTCCTCATGGTTTGCTCTATTTAAAGCCAGCTCTCCATCTACTCTTATGTTAGCTTCCCGATGTGGGATCCCTCTAACATCAGAGTTTAAAACCAAACCAACTCTTGCCGTCCCAACATAGCAAAATAATCAACCTTTGCATGCCTAGGGATTCGAACCAAAGTCCTCTCACATGCCAAATCACGCCACCACCACTAGGCCATCAACTCATTTGTGTCATAAGTCCAACACATTAAACTTTAAAGCGCACCTACTTGCTTCCAGATTTATTGAAAAGAAAAACCAAAATAAATTGCAAGAGCCAAGACTTGAACCTTGGACCCCTTGCTTCCTCTATGGCGTCACTTCCTTGTCCCCTAAGTGGCGCTACCCTGCCACTACACCACACTCATTTTTGTGTCATCTTTTACCCCTTTACTCTTAAAAGCCCAAACGCCAAATGCATCACTTGTTCTTAAAATCAAAATTTCGAAGACTACCACGGATTTAACTTAAGTTTGGGCCTTCCAAAGGCCCACTAACCTACTAAAATATATATTTTAACCAACCGAACACACACCAAATTTTAAAAACACAGAAACACGAAAACTCAAAATTGGGCGTTACAACTCTACCCTACTTAAAGAAATTTCATCCTCGAAATTTTACCTGAATCAAATAGATGAGGATATTGTTGACGCATCGCCACTTCTGGCTCCCAAGTAGCTTCCTCTCTGCCATGATTACACCACATCACCTTTACTAGCGGAATTGATTTCCTCCTCAAAATCTTAACATCTCGATCCAAAATCTGCACAGGCTCCTCCTCAAAAGTCAAGTCTGTTTGGACCTCGATCTCTGCAACCGGCACAACATGAGTAGGGTTAGAACGATACCGCCTTAACATGGAGACGTGAAAGACATGATGAATCCTATCCAACTCTGGAGGTAGCTCCAACTGATAAGCCACTGGACCCACTCGCTTAAGAATCCGATAAGGCCCAATGAACCGCGAACTTAACTTGCCTTTCCTCCCAAACCTTAATATTTTTTCCAAGGTGAAACCTTTAAGAAGACCATATCACCCACAGAGTACTCAATTCCCTTGAGCTTCAAATCTGCATATGACTTCTATCTATCAAATGCTTCCTTCAATCGGTCTCTAATCAGCTTGACCTTATCCTCAGTATCTGCCACTAATTCCGGTCCAAGAACCTGTCGTTCACCCAACTCGGTCTAACAACTAGGTGTACGACATCGTTGCCCATACAGTGCCTCATAAGGAGCCATTCGAATACTTGCCTGATAACTGTTGTTGTATGCAAACTCTGCCAACGGTAAGTAATCCTCCCAACTGCCTCGAAAGTCAATAACACATCCCCTCAACATGTCTTCCAGAATCTGAATAACCCTTTCCGACTGACCATCAGTCTGAGGATGAAAGGCTGTACTAAAGTTCAACCACGTACCCAATGCGTCATGCAACTTTTACCAAAATCGAGATGTGAATCTAGGATCTCGATCAGAGATAATCGACACTGACACTCCGTGAAGTCACACTATTTCCGCCACATACAATTTGGCTAACTTCTGAAGTGAATAATCAGTGCGGACAGGTATAAAATGAGCAGATTTGGTCAACCTATCCATAATTACCCAAATCGAGTCCTTCTTCGACGGAGTCAAGGGTAACCCACTCACAAAATCCATGGTTACCCTCTCCCACTTCCAAAGTGGTACTTTCACTGGCTGCAAAAGTCTGGAAGGTAATTGATGTTCAGCTTTCACTTGCTGACAAGTCAGACATTTTCCCACAAATTCCGTTACCTCTCGCTTCAATCCAGGCCACCAATACAACTCCTTTAAGTCACGATACATTTTATTCCCTCCAGGATGCATAGCACACAGACCTCCATGGACTTCTTTCAGAATTGCTTGCCTCAAATTAGAGTCCTTGGGAATACAGACTCTACCTCGGTAACACAGAACTCTCTCACTGTTCAGTTCAAACTCAGAAGTATCCACATTCTTAACCTACTGGAATCGAGAAACCAGGGACTCATCCCTTGACTGTTTTTCCTTAATCTCAACCACCCAGGTCGGCCTAACTTGCAGTTCTACTAACAGACTACCGTCGTCATACAGACTCAAACGAGCAAACATGGCTCTCAGATCAGATACAATTCTATGACTTAAGGCATCAGTCACCACATTAGCTTTGCCTGGGTGATACTCAACTGCGCAGTCATAATCCTTAAGCAACTCTATCCATCTGCGCTGCCTAAGGTTCAGCTCCTTCTGAGTCAGCAAGTACTTAAGACTCTTATGATCTGTGTATATAATACACCTTTCTCCGTACAGGTAATGTCTCCAAATCTTAAGCGCAAAGATTACCGCTGCCAACTCCAGATCATGAGTAGAATAGTTAACTTCATTTGGTTTAAGCTGTCGCGATGCATAAGCAACCACTTTACCCTCTTGCATCAGCACACAACCCAACCCTACATGTGATGCATCACTGCATACGGTAAAATCTTTTCCTGACTCCGACTAAATCAGTATAGGTGCCTCGGTCAGAACTTTCTTCAACTTCTCAAAAGATTCCTGTTGTTTCTCTGTCCAAACAAACGATACCCCCTTCCTTATAAGCTTTGTCAAAGGCACTGCCATCACAGAAAATCCTTCCACAAACCTTCTATAGTACCCAGCTAATCCCAAAAAACTTCGAATTTCTAACATTGACCTCGGTGGCTTCCATTCCAGAATCGCTTCAATCTTTCGAGGGTCTACCTTGATCCCTTCAGCAGAGACAACATGCCCCAAGAAAGTTACCTCTCTCAACCAGAACTCACACTTACTGAATTTCGCATAAAGCTTCTTCTCCCTCAGCACTTGCAGCACAATACGAAGATGCTCATCATGCTTCTCCTTAGTTTTAGAATAAACGAGAATATCATTGATAAAGACGACTACAAATCGATCTAAGTATGGCTGGAACACTCGATTCATTAGATCTATAAATGCTGCAGGTGCGTTCGTCAACCCAAATGGCATAACCAAGAACTCATAGTGACCATACCGAGTTTTGAATGCTGTCTTGTGAATATCCACCTTCTTAACCCTCAACTGATGATACCCAGATCGAAGGTCAATCTTGGAAAATACTGAAGCTCCTCTAAGTTGATCGAATAAATCATCGATTCTCGGCAGTGGGTACTTGTTCTTAATCGTCAGTTTGTTCAACTACCGATAATCGATGCACATCCGCATTGACCCATCCTTCTTCTTAACGAACAGCACTGGTGCTCCCCACGGAGACACACTTGGTCTAATGAAGCCTCTATCCAATAACTCTTGAATTTTGGGCTTTTAGCTCCACCAACTCCTTCGGTGCCATCCTATAAGGTGCAATGGACACCGGTGCCGTTCCAGGCAACAAGTCGATTCCAAACTCAACCTCTCGGTTCGGGGGCAAACCCAAAAGCTCATCTGGAAAAACATCTTGAAAATCCTTGACGGTTCTAACTTTATCCACTGTCAGACCCTCAGTTTTCGATTGGCTTACAAATGCCAAATAAGCCTCACATCCCTTTTGAATCCACTTCTCGGCTCTCAATGCCGACACCACATTAGATAGATAATCCCTACGCTCGCCTATCACCAAAACCTCCTCATCCTTTGTGGTCTTTAACATCATTCACTTAGTAGCACAATCCAAAGTAGCCCTATGCTTAACAAGCCAATCCATAACCCAAAATGAGATCGAATTCTCTGAAAGGTAGCTTCATCAAATCTCCAGAGAAAACTTTTCCTTGAGTTTCTATAGGCACATCTCTATACAGTTTATCTACCCTAACCAAGTGAGCCAAAGGACTTAGTACAGATACCCCACTCACGGTCACCTCAGAGCACACAACTAGCGACCCAGATATAGCATATGCAACATACGAATGGGTAGATCCAACATCTATCAACGCAGTGTATGGCATACTAGAAATCAGAAACGTACCAGTTATGATGTCAGGTGCATCACCCTTCTCTCGGCAATGAGCTACATATACCAACGCCGGCTGATGAGCCTCAGCAAATCCAACACCCCTGCTAGGCGCTCCTCTTCCTTGACCATTTCCATTACCACCTCTACCTTGCCCACGTCCTCTCAAAAACTGTGGCCCACCTTTCACTAGTTAAGCGACCTTCTACTCTAAAACTTGAACCTGATCTGGTTTTTGGGGATAGTGCTTAACTCTATGCTCCATAGATCCACATTGGAAATAAGCACCAGAACGTTTCTGACACTCGCCCATATGTATCTTCCCACAACTCCTACAACCCTGCGGTCTAACAGCATTCATCGGTACTGCTCGAACTGGCTCTATTACCCTTGCTCTGTTAACATTCCTGTTCATACCACCTGAAAGTCTTGAATCTCTCCTAAAATGGTTCCGATCGTTCTCACGATTCTATCTTTCTGTACGCTTCACTTCCTCAGCTATCTTAGCTTTCTCCACTAAAGCAGCGAAGTTAAGCTCCCTCTGCGGAGCAATCAGCAGCCTAAGTTCATCTCTCAGACCATCCTCGGAGCGTACGCTACGCTCATACTCTGTAGCGACAATCCCAGAAGCATACCGACTCAGTCTCAGAAACTCAGACTCATACTCAGCCACTGACTCACTCCCTTACACCAGGTTCAGAAATTCTTTTCGGCGAGCGTCCACGTAACTAGCCCCAACATACTTTCCTTTGAAGGCTATCTTAAACAGCTCCCAAGTCACACTGTCAGCAGGAGTTTCATCTCTCACCGTGAGCCACCACTGATAAGCCTTATCCCTGAGTAATGATATGGCTCTCTTCAGATCATCCATAATTCGCTCTGTGGCTTCTAACCAATACTCAGCCACATTCGGAGCTACACCAGATAGCCCCTAAATATCTCTACTCCATTGGCCCGGAGCCGCTCAGAAATAGACCCCCAAATTTCGTTTCCCGTACTTGCCCCAGCAACCCTTTCCAAAACTTAGAGAATCGCTTGGGACAGAGCATCGTCCCCGACACCTCGATCATGAGACTCTACCTCTATTGCCGGTGGTACCGGTACATCTGCCGCCGACACATGTCCTGAAAACGAAGATTCAACTTGAGCATTACATCGGCCACGTCCACGGCCTCTTCCACGAGCTGCTCGTGTACTCATTTTGTATTATCTGATTAAGAATTTTATGAATTAGTTTAATATTTCAGTGTTTATTACAGATGTCTTATGAATAACAGTAATTTAGAGTTTAAGTTTGTTTTCTTTCGCGGTAGCCTAGCTACAGTCTCAATCTACTTATCAGAGTTTCTATAGTTCCAGTGTTACCCTAACTAAAGTACCATGATAAGGTTTTGTACAAGCATATAATAGATATTTTAAAAACAATCAGAAAGGCTTAAAAAACTTACAGACTTGGGCCGGATATTCGGTGTGCGATCTTCTAAAAAACTAATTTTAAAAAACTGATTTTAATCTTTAAAATCATCTATTTGTAAAGAGAAAATATTGGAAACATTCTCGAAAATAATTTATAATCAAGTTCCTAAAAATGATTTTTAAAAAAACTTTATTCAATGTTTCTTTAAAACTCCAGTTTTTAGACTCGTTCCACAGCCTAGTTGTTGCAACTTGGCTCTGATACCACTAAATGTAACACCCCAGACCCGGCCCAGACGTTATGGCTAGATCTGACGTGTCACATGGACTTACGACTTAGTATGCATTCGTTGGATTAAGTGATTAGGGTGGTCTTTGTAAAAACAGCAATTGAATGAAAAGCCGGTTTATCAATCTTTAGGCTATCCATTTGTCGTGCTTGTTGAGTCTTGAAAACATTCATTAATTTTGAAAACCCGCGCAGCCTAACACTAGCAGTATCGACATAGTATAAATATAATCAGAAAATGAAAACCATAGCAGAAAGAGAAATTTATATAGCGGCCTTATTACAACTTAAAACTCAAAATTAAATCAGAATAGAAAAATAAAAAAATAAACTAGCTTAGAAAAACCAACTTTGCAGATGATGTGGCCACTCCGAATCCCTCACAGCTCCAAGCCCACTATGGTTGGGGATTTCCTGCAGAGATGAAAATAAAGGGTGATTTTGGTAAACTCAGTGTGAAACATAACCCAACCATAGCCCAAACCAGATCAAACCTCAGAGTTAGACTTATCTGGGCCTTGGCCCAGTACAAAAATCAGAATGAAACTCATAGGCCCATAGCAGATACAGAACAAATATGTCATGAATGTAGAAATCCCAACCCAGAGCCATCCATAACACCCCCGTACCAGCCTTACACCATGTGGAGAGACTACTCGACCCACCCAACCGCTACACACCACAGAAATTGCAGCGAGGCTGCCAGATATTGTGATGAAGTCACCAGATATAGATATTGTGGTGAGGCCGCCAGAACAGATATATATGTTTATATATGTGGCGAAGCCATCAGATTGCAGCGAGGCTGCCAAATATTGTGACGAAATCACCAGAACAGATATATATGTGGTGAGGCCACCAAATTGCAAATGAGGTCGCGTAACGCTTCCTCCATCAATATAAACCCATGTCCCATGCAAATGAATAATATGTCATGGCATACGTACCGTGTAAACGTAACATCATGCTTTTCAGATAAAATAAAATATCTCTAGGGGCAAAATCGTAATTTTTCATGTATAAGGGTATTTCAGTAATTATTACCTATTGCTAGGGTTTCATGCTCATTCTAATGTTTACCAAGTAATCAGAAGTACTTACCTCATCTTTTTAACAAAGTGGGCCTGTTGGCCCATTGGCCCGTTTTCGACCCATTAAGCCCAAATATACCGTTGTGCACGAAAATGCACACTCTGCACTCTAATCATCCAAATGCACCATATTTATTAACAACTGTCTCACGAGCGCTCGCACACGTGCGAGTTGACAAAATACCAACGTTTCGGTATTTTGACTTTTACCGATTCAGTCTAAGGAAGGGTGTCGTTTACACACCTGGTTGATGACGATTGATGACGATATCTCCCACGAGATAATCCTACGATTGATCACTAACACATTAGACTTACGGATTAATGATAACTACCATAAATCTACGTCAACTAACCCAATCATCAGACAAGTTAGTCATCTACGCACGAGGGGCAAAATAGTCATTTTACCCTCCAGGGGTAAATCGGTAGTCCTATTAGTAATTCTACAACTTATCCACTTGGGCCTACGGGCCCACTGGGACTACATGGCCCATTTAAGCCCATCGCGGCCCGAAGTAGCCGTCCTACTGCTAGAGTAGTGAGAAATACACACCTGTTAGGAGACTGCAGTTAATCCGCACTCCCACACTCTTAGCTGACGCCCAACCCAAACGAGCACGCCACCAAGCGAAAGAGATCAGCCCAGAAGGGTATGCCAACTCTTCTCATGGTTTGCTCTATTTAAAGCCAGCTCTCCATCTACTCTTATGTTAGCTTCCTGATGTGGGATCCCTCCAACATCAGAGTTTAAAACCAACACCGTCCCAACATAGCAAAATAATCAACCTTTGCATGCCAAGGGATTCGAACCAAAGTCCTCTCACATGCCAAATCACACCACCCCCACTAGGCCATCAACTCATTTGTGTCATAAGTCCAACACATTAAACTTTAAAGCGCACGTACTTGCTTCCAGATTTATTGAAAAGAAAAACCAAAATAAATTGCAAGAGCCAAGACTTGAACCTTGGACCTCTTGCTTCCTCTATGGCGTCACTTCCTTGTCCCCTAAGTGGCTCTACCTTGCCACTACACCACACTCATTTTTGTGTCATCTTTTACCCCTTTACTCTTAAAAGCCCAAATGCCAAATGCATCACTTGTTCTTAAAATCAAAATTTCGAAGACTACCACGGATTTAACTTAAGTTTGGGCCTTTCAAAGGCCCACTAACCTACTAAAATATATATATTAACCAACTAGAACACACCCAAATTTTAAAAAACACAGAAACACAGAAAACCCAAAAATTGGGCGTTACACTAAACTATATGGTTAGTTAAATATCCAATAATATATAGGAAATTTGAATTTTAAATTTCATCATGTTTTACTGCCGGATTCATCTAGCTATTCCACTGACGCGTCCACCTACATCTTTTTCTGCATTTGTCCACATGCTGTCATCTCCTTTCATCCTTTTCCACTTATATCTTTCTTTATATCTTCCTTTTAACCCTGCATTAATCACATTAGACGTGTCCTTGAATTTAGGGCAGTTTGATTCAAAGGTAAATATGGAATGACACTGCTCCCCCGATTTCTACCGATTTTTCACACTTTGGTGAGATCCACATATGAAAAATTCAATTTCACCATTAATTTTCATCGTTAATTCATTTGTCTCTAAATCAATGGTGGCTTTGAATGTGGCTAGAAAAGGTTCTCGTAACAAAATATGTATCTCCCTATCCTCTTTAAAATCTAGAATGACAAAATCTGTCGAGATGATAAAATTGCGCACCTTAACTAGAACATACTTTAACACTCCTTTAGGCTAGACTACAGATCTGTCAGTTAACTACAGCATAATTTGAGTGTTTTTGAGGTCCCCTACCTCAATTTTTTTATAAATAGATAAAGGCATTAAGTTTATACTACCTCTTAAATTCATAGAGCTTTCAAAAAATGAATGTCCCCTATCTCTATCAGAATTGTATAGCTTCTTGAGTCTTTCAATTTTTGGGGTACCTGTCTAGAAATAATAATGCTAGAGGACACATTGATATTACTTGCTTTTCTGCGTTAACTTTCATATGCCTAGACATGATTTCTTTTAAAATTTTGGTCTATTTTGAAACTTTCTCATTTAATTCAATTAGAGGTAAGTTGACATTCAACGTTTTAAACAAGTTTAAAAAAATGTACAAACTCGTCTTTTTTCCATTTCTGTTTCGATTCTAATATGGAAGGAAACTATACCTGTGTGTTAGTGGTCGTATCTTTTGCTTTCTCCTCTAGTTTAGTTACCAATTTGATGACCTTTTCTGGTTCTGGTTCCTGTTCAACTTCTTGGGGGTTTTCTGTAGGACTTTCTACATTTCCTTTTTCCTCCTCTTGTGCCAAGGTTTCCAGGTTACTAAAGATTTTACCCGAATGGAGCGCGATCACTTTTACTTGCTCCTTTGGTCCTTTCTATGAATTATTCCAGTATTGTTGGGTATGCTTGTGCCAAATTGCGTTTTGATATCTCCCCTCATACTCATTAATTGGCTCATTTGGTCCTCCAATTTAGTCAATGTCTTCAATGAATTAGTGCACTCTGATTGCACTAGCTTTACTTCTATTCTCATTGGCTGCATCTCCCTTTCAATTCGATCAAGGAGTTGACCACATACAGTATGGTCATTTGATCTTGAAGTTTCTACAAATAAGGAGGTTGGTAATTAGTGTTTTTAGCTTGATTTGAATTATTACCTCTTTCTTGATTTCTTCCCCATGTCAAGTTTGGGCTGTCTCTCTAGTTGGGATTGTCTGTATTTGAATAAGGGTTTCCACCCCTATTTTTGATATAATTCATATTCTTAGTAGGATTGTTGATATAATGGAAGAGCGGTTTGTCTCCTCTATACATAGGCGGTATATTATTAGCAGATTCAATGCGGTTAAGTGTATCCATTAACTGTTAGTACTTGCCATTTTCTTGAATAGCTTTTACCATAGTGGGTTTTTAGCCATATGTGAATTGTTCAATGGGCCATTGAAAGGAGTTCAATGCCATGTTTTCTATTAGTTCGTATGCATCCCCGTACGTTCTGGTCATAAGAGCTCAGCCTACTACTCCGTCTAATTGGATCTTGCATTTGGATCCAACCTATTGTAAAACACTTGCAATCGCATCTACTTAGGGAATCTATGGTGTGGGCATTTCTGGATTAATGTTTTAAAGCATTCCTAAGCCTCGTGAAAACTTTCCCTTTCCAACTGTCTAAAAACAACGATTTCTCTTCTTAGTTGAACTATTTTACTAATAGGGAAGAACTTCTATAAAAATTTTCCAGCGAGCTCATCTCATGTCATGATAGATCCTGGTGCCTACGAGTCTAACCAAGAAAAGGAATTATAAATCAAAGAAAAGGGAAACAACTAAAGATGAATACTGTCATCAAGGATCCCTTTGTACTTGAAAGTATCAAAAAGTTAGAGAAATCATTTTAAATGTTGATTCAGATCCTCTGTCATTGTGCCCCTAAATTGAATATTATTTTGGATCATCTGAATCATTGCCGGTCTGATCTCAAAATTGTTAACTGTAATAGTCGGCCTTATTATGCTCTCCTGAACCATGTCCAGACTTAGTAATGCGTAATCTCTTAGGGTTCTCTCGTTACAAGCCATATGTAAATTTACAGGTAGTTGTGGTGGTACTGGTGGATCTCCTAAAGTGTTATCGTTAACTTCGTCGAACAACGAATTCTCACGTGGTACATTGCCTACAACAGGTGGCTGTAGATCTTGCATCTGCTGCTATCAACAATTTCTCCGAACTATTGTTTCTGGATCTGTAACTAGCTTTATAGGTATTCCCCTACTACGAGCCATACATTAAACCCAAAAAGAAAATATTAGTAATAATAAGAATTAAAATCATATATATAACCTAAAAATTTCCTAATTATTCTTACTGAAGTGCAAAAGTTAAAATCAAACTAGTGACGTTGCCTCCCCGACAGCCGCGCCAACAACTTGATAGCCTCTAGAAGTACTAAATCTAGAGTGTGAATACTATAATAAAAGATATATATATGAGGTAGTATTTACAAGTATACGAGTCCAGTTGTAATATAGTTACAACGGAGTAGGTGAGTACTCCGAGGATCGTACCTAAGGGAGGGTAGTACTAGATCAATTTTAACCTAAACACAAAAAGATCTATTTAGTATTCGAAATAAGTTATAGTAAAAAAATAAAAATAAAAGGACTTTTTAAGATTTTATTAATAATAAAATATAATATAATAAAGAAACAAATATCAAGAGATTGAAAAGTAGAATTAATCAAGTCTGGTTGGGTGATTAGCTCACTTTGGTAATCTTCATCAACTGTCGCTTCAGGTTCCTCGTCAATCAATTAGTCGCTATCCCAGCAGGATCTTCTAATCTTCCGACCCCATAGTCTTCCGACCCCATAGTCTAGATTGGCTTGGGGTGAAGATGTTCATGGATAGGCCATACCAATTTTGGGTTAATTCTCACCTTGATGACTTCTTAGGGTTCTCAGGCCTAGGGTTTAGGTTCTTCCTCTCTGGAACAATTGATCTATTGAGTATCCCTACAAAACAGTTAATAGATCACACCTCTACTTGCTAATCCCTAATAAAGGGATTAGTTTCTTATGGTTGTCATAAACAATATATAATTGATATAAATGGTAAACAAGATAAATGAAATGAAAGTATAGAATTTAAGAAAAATCCTAATTTGAATTAATAATGAAAGCGAATCCATAAAGTTTGGTTGTCTAAACAAATCATATTTCTCAAGATAAAACAATGAACAAGCTGAAAGTGTATCTAAAACCTAAGAAAAGAGAAAATCTAAACTGAAATTAAAAGAGAAATTCTAAGCTAAGTGACTGATGTCCCTAATGTGTGAAAAATGAACCTATTTATAAATTTCAGGTGGTCGTCATCCTTAACCCTAGGTTAGTTGACATTCCTGAGCCTTCAGTTTGATTGTGCAGACCAAAACACCCCTAGCTCTATTAATTCCAGTTCAAAGTTGATGTTGCTACACATCAGGAACCTATGTCACAATAATGGATTTAGTAGATTCCTTTTGGGATGTCTTCAGGGGTATGTCGCGACACCCTTCGACTGTGTCACGACATCGAAGGCAATCTTGTGATTTCTCCATTCTGCTCTCTATGTTGTGACATTGGTCATTGCACACTACGACTTAGTGACCAGTATCGGTTTAGTATGCCTTCTAATGGTCTCTTGCACACTTACAAAGCTCATTAGCTCACTGTTAGGCCTTGTTCAGCCCCTAAGGTCAATAAAAGACTCAATTTGCACATTTCATTAACTTTAAGAAAACGAACGAAAACATAATTAAAACCTAATGAAAATGCTTGCTTTCAAGATCCTAAAGTGCAAAAATTAGTTTAAATTGTTACACCAAATTACGATAGATATAGTTAATTAATCATACCTCCACTTGCTAATCCCCCACAAGAGGATTAGTTCCTTATGGATCTAATAAACAATATAAACTTGACAGAAAGAATAAATATGAAGAGTAATTTAAGAGAATAGAGTTTAAAGGAAGCCTGATTTATATTAGAGTTTAAGTGCAGAATCCTCACAAAGTTTGATGGTATTTCACAAATCTAATTACCCTATAGAAGTAAATAATGGGAACTGGAATAAAACTTAAGCCTAAGAGAATAGAAGAACTAAAGATTAAATCTAAATAGAAAATTATACAATATTGAAGGGTGTCTATAACAGGTGTTAAATGAGCCTATTTATAGACTTTAGGGTGGCCATCGTCCTTAACCCTAGGTTAGTTTTCATCTTTGTGCTTAACATTTAATTGTGTAGACCAAAATACTCCTAGCTCTTAGTTTTTTCCTATACAGAGGCGATTCCGCGACACACTAGGTCCTATGTTCTAACATCCAATCCTTCATATTGCAACATAGCAACCAGTATTGAGTTAGCACGGCTTCTAATGGTCTCCTGCACCCTCACAAAGTATATTAGTTCACCTGTAGGTCTCATTCAGCCCCTAAGGTCAGTACAAGACTCAAATTACACACTTTATTGAACTTAACTAAACTTATGAAAATGTATTTAAAAATTAACTAAAATGCTTATGTTCAAGCTCCTAAAGTGCAGAAACTAGTTTAATCTACGACATCGAATTACAACATATCAAACTCCCCCATTCTTAAGTCATTTCTTGTCCTCAAGAAACACAAACAAAAATATTAAATGAAAAGACGATCCGTGAACAAGTATGGTACAAGTGCTAGTTTTGGAGCACTTGAATAAGCAATTCATAATTACACATAATCTTGACATGATATTTAGTTGACTTACCACTTTTGATATCAAACACTGAAGTTTAGTATATTAAAAAGCATAAAAGCATTAAGAGTCTCAAGTGTAGGAATCCATCAATAAATTATACAAGTAATTTGATTATCCTAGCAGAATACAAATAGTAATAAATGCATCTATTTAGTATGATTTCAAATTGTGAATAAGTCTACCTATATCACATAGGGCTTTTTGGGTTGTAATGTTCTGAGGCTTAGGGCAGGTATGGATTTCAAGAATAGTAAGCATCAAATAGTTTCAAGCACGAAAATAGTTTGGCACATCATATTATCCCATATTCTCCCCCTTAGTGACCCTTTCTCGCTCATCGCCTTATTTTTTCTTCTCTCACCTTCCTTTTATCTCCTTATAGTAGATCTCAGTATCATATATTAACTATGGCTAGCTCACGATTTTTTGTACAATAGTGGCTGAGTTTTTCTATAACTGTGACTTTATCACTTTTTCATTCTTTTTCACGGTACCTTACTCACAACTGCTTTTACTTTTCATATATTTTTTCTACTCGTTAAATTTTCTTTTTGATTTCTTTTCTTTTTGCACTTTAAGCAAACCTATAATCACTATTCTCTACTAATCTTTCCTATTAATTTATTTTTACAAAACCATCGTAATGTATCTACTTATCCCTCAATATGTTTGACTAGGCATCTATGATCATGCAATTCAAGACTAAAGAAAAGGGTTAGCACAAAGTATGATTTTAGCTTAGGTTTTTTATATATGTTCATCAAAAAGGGTTTTCTAACTTAAAATAGGTACTAAAGATGAATAAATAGGGTTAGTTTTTTGGCTTTAGGTGTATACCAAACAATGACTTAAGTCATCCCTAGGTATCTCAATATTCACAAATTTAGTCAACCAAACAATCATAAATTTAACAATTTATCATTCTTACTAGCATGCTTGTTTCCTTGTATTCTTTATGTCATTTAGTACATTCAATTGCTTAATGCCTATTTACAGTGTAATATATAGAACATAATAGTCTAATAAAAAAATTTTAAATCACCTCTCATCATGCAATATTTACCGTAAATACAATCAACCTATGTACATGCTCCTAACCAATCACTTGTATTTCTAAAGCTCAAGTACTCAATTGATAAGAAAAATCAAAGAAAAGCATAAAAATTTAAAATAAATTTTCTAAGTTACTCCCCCACACTTTAGATAACACATTGTCCTCAATATATAGCCTTGTAAAAGATAAGGAAATAAGTTACCTGATTGTTCGTGGTAATCCCATTAGCTATTCGTGGGTGGCTTTTCTTATGCTTACAAGCTCAAAATTATTGTGCTACTACCAAGTGAGGTTCCTATATAGAAAATTTTTTTTGCAACAGAAAAATAACAATTTACTATTACTCTTACTCCTAACAAATTAAAATTTAAAAATCTTCCAACAATTTATACAATCCCACAAAACTAAAATTTAGTTTTAATCCTCATTAGAATCATTAAAATGAGACGAACGCCTCATTTCTATCGGTGTTTTCCCCTATCCCGTGCCATATCTCTAGAGGGAGCTCCCATTCGTTGAAGGTGCATGAGGAGTTGGGCTTTGGATGACAGGCCCTTTTAGTGTAGAATATTGTGGCTGGAATGTCATCTCATAGTCATCCTCTTCTGTCATGTGGTCTTCTTCACTCTCATTCTTTGAAGTTGCCTCCTCCTTTTCACCTCCATAATGTGTATGTGTTTGGCCAACATGTCAGCCAGCAATTGAGAGCTTTTAATTCATTCAGTCGAGCAAATTCTTAGAGTAACGGGCCTATTTCCTACATCCACCTGATCATCCCATCAAGTTTTTTCCTCCAGGCTCCTGCTTTCTCCTCTTCAAGCTTTCGACTTCTCTTTCTACTTGAGCGGAATCAGAACATCCATATTATCTTTCCTCCTGTGATTCTAGTTCATAATGTTATTTCTTTGAAATTTGACGTATTACGTATACAACAAATCTCCACTTATGCTTCTTATTGGCTTCATGAATTGTTCATTCTCATCCATCAAAACTTCTGCCCTTCGACACAGTTCTATCACCAAGTGGGGAAAGAAGATTCTAGCTTCTTGGTCGTGTGCACAACTCCTCATTTGATGGTAGATCCATCTTCCCACACATATCTACTTGCATTGGAAAATGCCACGCAGCAAAATAGCTCAAAAAGTATTAATGTTAGAAACATTTAATACGAATGCAATTCTAGTTCCTATGAACTGCATTCATATTTTTGTTACCGAGAATATTATTGCTTGATTGAAGTTAGTTGGCAAGGTCGTATCCTGCCTAGAATTACATGTACCTCTACCCTCGATTAAGTATTTAATGACATCCTCTATTTCTATATCCTAAAAGTTATCTAAATCAGTGTTATCAAGGAAGTCTTTGCTATAGTAAGGTACATCATAGAACTCACATATCTCCCGAGCAGTAATAGACACCTCTTCTCCTCTCACCATTACTGTGTCCTAATTTTATCTTCTTCTTCTTTCCTGGTCTTCAAAAGAAGCATAGAATTCTTGTACTATTGAGATTACTACAGTTTTCTTAGGGGTGATATAGAATCGCTCCCAACAATGGTATTTAACTAGAGTCCAAATTTTGTTGATCTACCCTATAACTCAAAAAAGTATTTTTCAATATTTGGGTTTTCGAATTTTGTAGGGTTTAAAACTACTAGAGTTTCTTAGACTGAAGCTTTCTTACTTCTTATAGGTGGCATTTTCTAATATTCAGTTCTTAAGCAATCAAAGAAAAATAATCAATAATCAATGGAATAATAAAACGAGTATAGATGCACTTAACTCGTCCTCCTTGCAACCGTTTCTACTTCTCCACCAAGTGCTTGATGATGTTTTTCTCAAGTATAGGAATAGAAATCACAATGGAGGATTAAGAGGTTTAGGGTTTGAATTTGTAACACCCTGATTTTGGGCTTAGTCAGAATAGTGGTTTCGGGACCGCAAATCAGACGATAAAAAATTTATTTTTATTATATTTTTATGGTCTACGAGTTTACAAAATAAATTTGTGAAAATTTCGTTCGAAAATTTTGACGTTCGGGCACTTAATTTAGTCAAAAGGACTAAATCACAAAAAGTGCAAAAGTTGAGTTCTACATGTTAAAAGTGTCAAATTGTTATGAGTTTTTAAATTAAAGGTCCTTAAATGGTAATTAGACCATTGGTTAATTGTTGGACAAAAATGGACATGAAATGGGTGTATTAAAATATTTTTAAGTTAGGGGTATTTTGGTAAACTAATAATTAAAAGAATTAAAAAGGGAAATAAGCCAAATTAGCTATCATCTTCTTCATTCAACCATTTCTACCAGCAGTAGCCATGGTTAGGGTTTGTTTAAACTCCCAAGCTCGATTTGCAAGGAAAATCGAAATTCGGGCTAAAATCGGCAAAATACCAAGTTGTGGATAAAATGGTAAAAATGACCATTTTCGCATACGAGGTAAGTTCATATGATTTTAATAATGCAATGTGTATTTTAATGTTAATGTTATAATATTATATGAATTGTAAGTATACATATATGTGAATAATTTGATATTATGTAAATGATGTAACATTACTATATGTTGTTGATGTCTTTATAATGGTATGATGATTATTGTTTACGAATTGTTGCATTCTATGATTATTTTTGAATTATTATACAAAATGAAAAATATGAGTTGCCACTGGAGTATCGATATTGACATCACGAGAAAGATGGCAAAGGCGTATGATCGAGGAAAATCCCGTTTGAACATTAGGAATAGATTAGGATACAAGTGACATGTCACTAGGAAATTGAGATCCGAACTCATTGAGTTGCATTCCGAGTTCATGAGAATTATGAGGCATCTGAGCTCGTTGAGTTGCGTTCTGAGTTCACTTATGGATGCAAGCATCCGAACTCGTTGAGTTGTGTTCCGAGTTCATTATGGATGTGAACACCCGAGCTCATTGAGTTGTGCTCCGAGTTCATTATGGGTGAAATTATGGTAGCTTGATTTCGTGTATCCGAATTATATTCTGATGTGTTTAACGGGTAAATCTCAAGTGAACGAAGTGAAATACTCCAGATGAAAGCGACATGTTGGTAAGTGTTGTGAAATGAGTACGATGAACAGGTATGTGCGTAAACTCTCGAGTAGAGAACTCGATATGTTGTAATTGTGTGGTAAGAATGTTCATGAGAATGCTTTTGTATGACCTTGTGATTATGTGTCCATACTTATGATGCATAATTATGTGTTCTTACCATGATGGATGAAATGATATTGTATGGATTTGGTGAATAATAGTGGTGAATGAGTAAATTCAGCCTTGATAGTTTTGGGTTACTGCAGTGGTGCAACTTTGGAAATTCACCATAAATTGTGGAAATTGAGTTAGGGGCTGAATAAAATATGAGATTAAAGCTCAATGAGTCTAGTTTTACATAGAGGAAATGATACATGCAATTGAACTTTATGTTATGAGATATTTAAAATGTTGTGAGACAGAATCTGAATGAATTCGAGATCCCCTGTTCCTATTTGAGAAATTCACTAAAAATTGTAAAAAAATATTTATGAGTTATAATTTACATGTATAGATTTCTTATTGAGTCTATTTTTGAGAGAAATAATCAGCATAGCTCTTTGAGTTCTGTACAGAGAGAAAATTTTTTCGTAGTGAACAGAGGTCAGAGTAGCTGAAAACTGAAGCAGGGGAAACTTTAATGAATAAACTGTACCAATTGGCTAAACCAAAAATTCTGGAAATTTTATGGGAGAAAGGTATATGAGTTTAGTTTCAAGTAAAATTAACAGAACTTAATTTGGAGTTTTGTAGCTCCAGATATAAATGATTTAGTAACTGTAATTTGGTAAAACAGCTTAACCTGAACATGTGTAAATTGTACAATTTTGGTGTTTTATCTTAGAAAAGCATGATGGTAATTGCTTATTAATTTCATATGGACTTACTAAGTGTAAAGCTTACCCCTTCCTCTCCACTTCTTCAGTTTTGGTAGGTCGGCTCGGGGTTGGAGATCGTCGGAGGCAGAATCACACTATCAAGCTATTACTTTTGGGAGAATTAATTCAATACTTGAAATATCAAGTAAGTGACATGTATAGGAAGTTAGTTTGTGATATGTATTATTATTATTATTACTTTGGCTAACCTTATTGGTCTGCGTTGAGCTATCATATATGGTCATGAGATATGACCTTTATTCATTATGGGTTGTAAATTTAATTAAACAATTATGTCTTATGTTTGTGATGTGATGATATAGTTAGGTTTGTTTGTTATGCATGATTAGTAATATATCCTGTAAATTGAATACATGCCTATGGATTATGAATTAAATGTGTAATACAGAGATGAGTGATGTCGCCTTGGACATGGATGTTTAAGGGATGATATGCATGTGTTTGAGAAGTTTTGAATTAAATGAAAATTTATGGCCCTATTTTCGTCTTTGTGTATGGTTAAGTCTGGTAATGCCTCGTACTGTGTTCCAGCCTTGGATACGGGTAAGGGGTGTTACAGAATTGAAAAGAAGTTTTAGAGGGTAGAGAGGATTAGAGAGATTTTAATAGTTGAGAAAGGTTTAGTGGGTGAGTAAAAGTGTTTTTTGAGTGAAAATTAAGGGTTTTTAGGGTTAAAAGTTGGGTAAAGTAAGAATTAATGTAACACCCCTTACCCGTACCTAAGGCCGGGATAGGGTACAAGGCATTACCAAATATACATACAAATGTTCATGCAAAACAGGGCTATAAAATTTCTTTCAATTCAAAAGTCATTCAAACATATGCAAAAGTCCCTTGTATGGACCTATGAAGTCCAAAACATACATTAGAAATAGTTCAGGACCCAACCAGGAACTTTAGAAAAACTTGGGAGATTTCCTTAAATATAGAGTCACACGCCCGTGTGAGAAAGGGGACATGCCCATGTGCTCTTGATATATTCGTGTCCTTAGGCCGTGTAACTCTCTTACTATGACATCAGCATCAAAATAAGGTCACACGACCTTGTCACACACACGTTTGGCAAGGCCGTGTGGCCAAATAAAATTAAATAATTTTTCATAAAATGGTGCAGACTTTACACGACCAAAGTACATGCCGTGTGGTTAGGCCTTGTCTCTCACACGGCTAGGACACATGCCCGTGTCTTAGCCCATGTGTTTACTATTGGGCATTCTGACTTGTAAAATTTGGGTGTAGGGGACACACGACCGAACAACATGCCCATGGGCAGATCGTGTGTCACACACGGCCTAGACACATACCTGTGTGTCTACCCGTGTGGACAAATTATGGGTTATTTTCCAAGCCTTTTTGCCACCCTTTAAGACTCACTCATTTATACATGTTCTCAGCATACAACAAAACACATTTAAATTACTCCAATATCCAAATCCATGATGAAATTATGCCTCTAATGCCTCTATGCACTATCTCAATTTTTACATGCATTTCTTAATCTTTTCATACCAATTCATAATCTCTAGGTTTTTATATCCTTCTTTCCAACTTTACACATTTATAACATTGTTGTAGCCATACTCATTGATCATAAATCATTCACCAAATAAACATGCTATACCTTACATCCATCATTCTCAAGCAACCACATCAACATGAACACATTGCATGCATACATGATTAATAAAGGTTACAACCCAATAGTAAAATATGAGCCATGCCTCATGGCCATATACAAAATGACTTATCGACCATCATGGACCTTTACACTTGGCTAACATAAGTGACTTATCGACGATCATGGATATAACGCCCTGAAAATGCTAGGTTTTAATTATTGTGTGTTGTGCTACTTAAGTAAGTGCTTATTCCAATGGTTGAGTGTTCTGAGGGGTGTTGAAGAAGTCCTGAGTTCGAGCTTGGGCTTGTGCAAATGTTGGTTTTTGTCTTGAACAAACCCTGTGTGCTGGAGGTGAGAGTCTTAAATAAATCTAAGAGGAGCGTGTCGTAAAAAGTCATGTGGTTTGGTGGCAAGTGGCGTGGTCATTTCTACAAGAAGACCTGGGTTCGAATACTTTTCTGTGCAAGGGGAATTAATATTTTACTGCTCTCACAAGGGAAGTGTTAGAGTTTGGCCGAAACTCTGAAAGTGGAGTGGTTGGGTGAGTGTGGGTAGCCAAATTGGGGGATAGAATCGTGGGAGTGGGTAAAGGAGTTATCAATTTGAATTGGTAAGAGGAAAAATAGGAGGGAATCAAGGAAGTGGGATGTGAGGTGTTAGTAGTGGCCGAATGTGGGAGTTCTCATGGGGCTAGTTCGGTTTTGGCTAGGGGTTGCCGAAACTAGGTATTTTGTTTTGCATTTAGTTAGTTTGTGTTAACTTTTGGGGTCATTTGACAGTTTTTTTTTTCTTTTTCCCTCTCTTAGAATTTTGGAATACTGTAGTTTTCTTTCGTTTGTTTCAGAAAAGAGTGTTGCGTTGTGACAGTTTTTTCAGTATTCGTAGTGTGTATTTCTTTTCTTCTTTCTCACATCTCATCTGTTGCGGCTGCCTTGCTTGACCGATTTCTTTCTTATCTTACCTTGGGATTGTTTGGCTTTTGCTTCAAGGACCAATCAACCCTCTTCTTCCACCTCAAGCCTTGGTCAAATACTGCAGGAGTTGTGGGTTCTTCTAGCGTTACTTTTCTTCCTCTCCCTTTTTGGTTTTGTTTTGCGGAATACTGTGTTCTTGGTTCAGAAGGCCGAGTACTTCATCTCATATCATCTTCGCTTTTCTTTGGCATGTTGCTATTTTCTGTCAATCGGTGAGTTCTTTCTTCTTCTTTTTTTCTCTTCTCTTTCAATATTTATTCGAGCCTTTCCTCTATCATTCTAATGGAGCCAAACACTCATCTTTTATTGCCAAATCTTATCTCTTTCCCCTTGTGTTGGTTCTTTTGGTTTCTAAAGATCCTCGAGGAGTGAAGGTGTGTGCAAGGGATAACTTCAGTGTTCGAAACCTCTCCCACACTTGTCGGATAAGGTAATCTTATTGAGGTTTGAGTGTTTAAAGGAGGTGTGTAGGCTTGCGGCATTCTTTCGGAGGGTTGGCTGAATGTGATTTTCCCTTTCTAGGAAGTTGAGTATGTTTGTTAATGATGGGGTTTAATGTTTTACACCTTGTTTTAGCGATTGTGTTAATGAATTCCTTTGATAATGCAGATCGTCGGTAAGAGTAAAGAATCAAGTTTGGTCAGCGACTTAGGAAGATTAAGTAACAGTTGGGTAATCAAAGTATGTATCAACATTAGTTGGAATATGAATAAGATGATGGGGGTTTAACCCTAGTGTTGATAAGTGACTAATCGAATTTCTGACTGTGTTAGGTGTGGAAAACTCGTGGCCTAGGAGCGCAATTCTGAAATCAGGTGTGTAATCACATCCCTTTTTACTGTAAAGTGGCAAACACCAAAAAGCTGAAAGAATGGCAATAGTTGCTACACGAGCGTGTGAATGCACGTGTGGAGATTTCGATGTGAAAGTAGAGGCCACCATGAGCGAACTCATGGGCTGTGGCTGTAATGGGCCACGTTGGGCCGAAGTGGGTTGTGTGGGCCCAATGGGCTCGTGGGCCCTCATGGATATAATCTGCGGTAAGCGACAAAATGTGAACTAGGCTATGGTATTCGCATAGCCGTGTTTGAATTTAGGCTAAACGAGCCTCACGTGTGTGTGGGCCCATTTAGGCCGAGTAATGGGCTTTGGGCCCATTTGCACCGTTTGATCATCTAGGTTACCTGAGTCACGCGAGAAGACTATGAACCTACACCTAAACCCTAATTTTTGAAATGACTATTTTACCCCTAAGAGGTACATGACCAAAATACCCCTACATGATGTATGACTATTTGAGAATGCCATTCTTATCGTATGTACATTTATATTATGTTACATTGCATGGGGTGGGATATATATATTGTATTGGAGGAAGTGTATGAAAGGCTATAAGCCTTCTACTGGTAGCGCAGCTGCAAATACTGTTAGTGCCAAAATCGGTACTTTATTCTAGAGTGTAGGGATGGGCGGGTCGATTTATTCCCCACATGGAGTGTAGGGCTGGACGGAGTGGAGTGGAGTGTAGAGGATGGTTGGGTAGGTTTTCTTGTGCATCACTGATATTGTACTATAATGGGCTAAGGCCCGCACTGATATTGCCACTATTATGGGCTTAAGCCCAGACTGTTCAGATATTGTATGTTTGACTACTCGGTAGCTAGGGACTACACACTGAGTTCCATACTCACCCTTTTCTGCTTAATTGTGCAGGTAATTCGTAGGCGAATCGGTGTCGCGAGGACCTTGGCGATGGCCACACCACTGCTTCTAGTTTTATTTAATTTGTGTTTGGATTTTATTTTGGGTTTGTAATTAGGCCTTTTTAATCTTCTGGTTTAAATTCAGTTTTTGGTCATTTTGATTTATATCCATTAAGAACGTAAAATACGGTTTTTCTAAAACGATAACTGTTTTAAAAACACTACATCTTCGAAATGCTTTCGAAGCAATAAGAGTTTTAAAAGTAAGAATGATTTTAAATGAATAACGAATAAGTTAGATTAAATAGAGAACTAACAAAGTGGTTTTACATTTCCAAATGATTTATGTCAAGAACAAGTATTCGAAAAGCACTTCAGTGTGACATCACAAATTCGGCCGTAACGTCTAGGCCGGGTTTGGGGTGTTACAATGGACCATTAGGGATTTTCGTCCTTGAAAATCTTACCAATAAAAAGGTTTAGATATTGGCTTCTCATAGTCTCTTCAGGCTCCTATGTAGCCTCTTCAACTCCATGCTTTTGCCACAATACTTTCACGAGAGCAATATTCTTGTTCCTTAACTGTTTGACTTCCCGAGCTAGTATCTTAATCGGTTCCTCTCTGTAAGTCAAATCCGAACAAATCTCCATCTCTGTTTGTTAAATTACATGTGAGGGGTCAGATCGATAACGGCGCAACATGGACACATGGAACATGTAATGCCCCGTACCCGAGACCGTCGCCGGAGTCGAACACGAGGTGTTAACAGACTTAATTCATTGCTTAAACAACTCAAACAATTTAATTTTAGAAATTCCAGACAAGCTGGCTAACTGCGTCACAGTCGCTTAAAAATTCATATCTCGAGTTACGAAACTCAAAATCCAATTCTGTAAATTTTCCCTGAAAATAGACTCATATATCTATTTACTAATTTTTTTTCTAGAATTTTTGGCTTGGCCAATTAGTACAGTTTATTAGTTAATGTCCCCCCTATTTCAGGGTTCCACTCCTCTGACCTCTATGTATTACGAATCAGATATCTCTCTGTACAGAATTTCAATGACTATGAAGTTTGTTTCTCTTAAAACTAGACTCAATAATAAATCTGTACATATAAATTATGACTTCTAAATATTTTTATACAATTTATGGTAAATTTTCAAAGTCATAATAGGGGATCCAGAAATTGCTCTGGCCATGTTTCACAAAAATTTAAACATCTCATAAAATATAACTCATATACCTGTTTCGTTTCTTCCATATGAAAATAGACTCATAATTCTTCAATTCCATATTTTATTCATCATCTAATTATATCTCTACTATTTTTAATGATTTTTCAAATTCACATCACTACTGCTGTCTGAATCTATTTTATGGTAAATTTTACCTATTTCATGGTTTCCAAGGATTAACTAGCAATTTGACATACATAACACCAAATATGATCATAATTAGCCATTCCAATGGCTAATCATTACCAAGCATTTTTATACTACTCAATAACCATATCATAAGACCATATATACAAAATGATTATAATGCTATACATGCCATACTCAAAATATACAAGCCATTATGCCAAGATGGTATACGGATAGTGTGAGCGTGCCTCCGACCGTTTCCGATTTCCGAGCTGGCTTGTCAACACTACAAGGAATGAAAAGGAGGGAGTAAGCATAAATGCTTAGTAAGTTCACATGCAAATAGCAAGTAACATAACCATATAAGCAAACATAAAACATCATTTGCATAATCATCACCAAGACATTCATATCATATTTTCATTTATCATCTTACCATATTGTTGTTATATCGATTTTTTCAACCCGAGGGTTAAGTACATACCTGTTCAAAGTATCCATTTCACAACACTTACCAATACGTCCCTTTCATCTTGAGTATTCCTCCATTTGAGTAGAACTTTACCCGTTGAACACATCGGAATATAATTCGGATACATGGATAATTTGCACATAAGTGCCACATATGTAATCAAGCAATCATGTAACCCGCCCCTAAGTGAACTCGGACTCAACTCAACGAGCTCGGATGCCTAGTTACATTTCACGAACTCGGACTCAACTCAACGAGTTCGGATGCCCAAATATCCCAGTGACATGTCACTTGTATCCTAATCCATTCCTAAGGTTCAACGGGACCTTTTTCCCAATCATGTGTCTCAACCATCTTCTACGGAATACCGATACCGATACTCGGTAGTATTTCACATTTTCCAAGTATATCACATAATTTGACATATTATCAAACAATTATCATGAGTATAATATTTCATAATAATTATCATATCATTTAAATAACATAAAAACATTTAAAATAATAACTATGTTACCAGCATTTACATATGAACTTACCTAGTATGCGAAAATGGCTACTTTTACAATTTCGTCCACAACTCGGTATTTTCCCCATTTTAGCCCGAATTTCAGTTTTCCTTGCTCTATCATTTAAAATATAGTCTAATTAGGACTCACATTATTCAAATTGACCCGAAATCATATTTTGGAAAAATTACAATTTTGCCCCTAAACTTTTTCATATTTACACTTTTTCCCCAAAGCTCGTAAATTAAACTTCAGCCTATTTTCTTATGTTTTATGACATGCTGATCATTTTCCCCTTCTATGGCAGCATCAAATTCTCACTCTAACATGTACTTATGACTATTAGGTATTTTTACCGATTAAGCCCTTTTGCTCGTTTTCACTTAAAACCGAGTAGCACAAGTTGTCTAACATAATTTAAAACCTCATATTCTATCATAAAACACCAAAATATACAAATTTCACCTATGGGTATTTTTCCAAATATGAACCCTAGGTTAAATTATTGCTAGCATAAGCTTAATCGAAAGCTCTGGGGATCTAAAAATGTAAAGAACTTGAAAAACTGGCTAGAATGGACTTACAATCGAGCTTGGAAGCTTGAAAAACCCTAGCCATGGTTTCTCCTTGCTATATTCGGCCATGGGGTTGAAGATGAGCAAAATTGGCTTTTAATTTTGTATTTTAATTCATTTTACCCCTAAAATGACCAAAATGCCCTTACTACTAAACTTTCCAAAAATTCCATCCATGTCCAATTTTTGTCCATAAACTTAGAAATTGGTAAAATTTCTATTTAAGACCTCCTAATTAATATTTCAAAACAATTTCATACTAGAAACTTCTAGAATGCAAGTTTTGCAAATTATTCGATTTAGTCCCTAATTTCAATTTAAACACTTTATGCATAAAATTTCTTCACGAAAATTTCACACAATCATGAAATCATATCATAGACCTCAAAATAATTATAAAATAATTATTTCTATCTCGGATTTTGTGGTCACAAAACCACTATTCCGACTAGGCCCAAAATCAGGATATTACAGAACACATTATGAATTCTTTCCAACTCTGATGGCAAGGCCAACCGATATGCTACCGATCCAATCTTTTCAGTAATCTTATATGGCCCTATAAAACGAGGAATTAATTTTCCTTTCATTCCAAATCTCAGGACCTTTTTCCACGGAGACACTTTTAGAAATACCTTATCACCAACTTGATACTCAATTTCCTTTCGTTTCAAACTAGCATAAGATTTCTGCCTGTCACGAATAATCTTTATCTTTTCAAATTAGCTTTCAAACTATCACGAATAATCTTTATCTTTTCCTCGGTCTACTTAATTAAGTCAACCCTTTGAATCTTGTTTTCTTTAAGCTCAGTCCAATATAGGGGTGTTCGACATTTACACCCATATAAAGCCTTGTAAGGCGCCATTTTCAAACTTGATTGATAACTATTATTGTAGGAAAATTCTATCAACGGTAAGTACTTTTCGCAATTGCCTTGGAATTCAAGAACACAACACTTGAGCATATCTTCCAGGGTCTGAATCATTCTCTCGAATTGGCCATCGGTTTGTGAATGGAAAGTAGTACTAAATTTTAGCTTCGTACCTAAGGCTTCTTGTAACTTATTCCAAAACCGTGAAGTGAACCTTGGATCTCTATTCGAAATAATCGACAATGGTACTCCATGAAGTCTCACAATTTCAGTAATGTACAACTCGGCTAACTTATCAAGTGAGAAATCAGTTCGTACCGGTATAAAATGAGTCGATTTAGTCAACCTGTCAACTACGACCCAGACGGCATCTTTCTTCTTTGGAGTCAAAGGCAATCCTATCACAAAGCCTTTATTAATATGGTCCTATTTCCATTCGGGGATCATGATAGGTAAAAAGTAACCCTGAAGGCACTTAATGTTCGACCTTTACCTGTTGACAAATCAAAAATTTCGATACGAACTCTGGGATATCCTTTTTCATGCCATTCCACCAATACGATTTCTTCAAATCATTATACATCTTTGTACTACCTGGGTGGACTGATAAACAATCGCTATGCGCCTCATATAGAATATTCTGAATCAACTCGACGTCGTTCAGAACACAAATTCTACCACGAAACCTCAAGCAACCATCAGAGTCAATCTAAAAATCCGGTTCACTCCTAGACTCGCATTGAGCTCTTTTAGCTTGTAACTCTTTATCGACTTTCTGGCCATCACAAATCTATTGAAGAAAGGTCAGTCTAGCTCTCAACTTTGCTAGGATCGAGCCATCTTCGAACAAAGCCAGCCACATACCCATAACTCTCAAGGCAAACAATGATTTTCTACTCAAAGCGTAGACAACTATATTCGCCTTACCCGGATGGTAATCAATCACAAGCTCGTAAGCTTTAAGTAATTCGAGCCATCTACGTTGCCTTAGATTCAAATCCTTTTACGTCATCAAGTATTTTAAACTTTTATGATCGGTGAGCACCCGGTACTTCTCACCATATAGATAGTGTCTCTAAATCTTTAACGTAAAAACAATGGCGGCCAATTCCAAGTTATGTGTCGGGTAGTTCTTCGCATGAGGCTTTAATTGCCTTGAAGCGTAGGCTACCACCTTACCCTCTTGCATAAGTACACATCCCAAACCATCCAAGGATGTATCACTATAAATCACGAATTCTTTACCCGGCTTGGGTTGTACCAAAACTGGTGCTTTGGTTAGTAACACCTTTAGTTTCTCAAAGCATTGTTGAAACTTTTCCGACCACTCAAACTTAACATCTTTTTTCAGCAACCTGGTCATCAGAGTGGCGATCATAGAAAATTCTTTAACAAATTGTCTGTAATAGCCAGTCAAGCCTAAAAAGCTTCTAACTTCTGTCACGTTCTTTGACAGTTTCCATTCGACGATAGCCGCAATCTTACTCGGGTCAACTCTAATGCCATCACTCGAAGCAATATGTCCCAAAAACCCAACTTCTTTAAGCCAGAATTCACTTTTGCTAAACTTAGCATACAGTTGTTTATCTCTCAAAGTTTGTAAAACTGTCCTCAAGTGTTCAGCATGCTTGGATTCATCATGAGAGTAAATCAGTATGTCATCAATAAACACTAAAACAAACTTATCCAAGTATGGTCGAAAAATTTAGTTCATTAAGTCCATAAATACAACGGGAGCATTCGTTAGCCTAAATGGCATAACAAGAAATTCATAATGACCATAGCTTTTTTAGAAAGCAGTTTTGGGCACATCTGATTCTTTAACTCGCAGCTGGTAATAGCCAGATCTCAGATCTATCTTTGAAAAAACTGTTGCTCCCCTCAGCTGGTCAAATAGATCATCAATCCTCAGCAACGTGTACTTTCTCTTGATTGTCACCTTGTTGAGTTGACGATAATCAATGCATAGTGTCATAGAACCATCCTTCTTTTTCACAAATAGTACCGCTGCACCCCAAGGAGAGAAACTAGGTCTTGCAAAACTTTTATCCGTCAATTCTTGTAACTAAGATTTTAACTCTCTTAATTTCGTCGGAGCCATTCGATATGGAGCAATCAAAATAGGTGTTGTTCCCAGCACCAGGTCAATTCTAAATTTGACTTCTTTGATAGGAGGTAATCCTAGTAACTCTTCCGGAAAGACATCTGGGTATTCGCACGCTACTGGCACTGATTCAACTTTCAATTTAGATTTCTTAGTGTCCAACACATAAGCCAGGTAGGCTTCACATCCATTTTTCAAGCATTTTTGAGCTGACATAGAGGAAATCACAACGGAAGGTACGTATGACTCATCTGGTTCAACCCGAAGAGTTCTGCCATTTTCACACCTCAATTCAATGACCTTTTGTCTACAATTTACTATAGTTTCATGTAGTGTCAACCAATCTATACCCAAAATAACATCGAACTCATCAAATGGCAACAACATTAGATCGGTCGGAAAACAATGACCTTTAATCATTAAAGGGCATTTCTTGCATACCTTGTCAACTAGTACATGTTTGCCTAACGGATTCGACACCTTAATTACAAATTCCATAAATTTTACATGTAATTTTTTACTAGACACCAATTTCATGCAGACATATGAATGGGTTGACCCCGGGTCAATCAAAGCAACAACAGGAATATCATAAAGAGAAAATGTGCCCATAATGACATCAGGAGCTGAGGCTTCCTCTTTAGCGCGTATAGCACAAGTTCTTATCGGGGCTCAAACCTTTGATTTGGAAGTAGAGTCCTTTGCAACACTACGGCCTCCACTGGCATTTTCAGGGTATCTTGGAGGTATACCCCGAGAGATAGGAGCATTCAGTTTCGGGTTTGGCTCAACCTCTTTGTCATCTATTTTCGGGCAATCCTTAAGGAAGTGGTCAAGGGAACCACACCTATAGTATGCCCCGCTCCTCATCTGGCACTCTCCAAAGTGAAACTTAGTACAACTATTACACCCCTGCTTTTGGTTTCCCACATTCCCCACACTAGTTGTCATGGGAGATGAAGACCACTGATTAGGGCGCTTAGAAGTTCTTGTTTTACCCGAATATCCACTGAATAATTGGAGTGTTCCTAGTAGCTTTTCAACTTCTTTGTGGGAGATGTATATGTCTTACCCATGAATCTCTTACTCGAAACTCGAGCTTTCCTCTCTGATTGTTTCTTTTCATTACTTAACTCTTCAGCTTTCTTAGCTCTGTCGGCCAACACTGTAAACTCTCTTATCTCAAATATCCCAATCAATAGTTTAACATCCTCGTTTAACCCTTCTTCGAAGCGCTTGCACATTTCTGCTTTAGTTTGAACCCACTCTTGAGCATACTGGCTTAGTCGGACAAACTCCAATTCATATTCTGCCACAATCTAATCTCCTTGCTTAAGTTCTAGAAATTCCTTTCTCTTCAGATCCAAGAACCTTTGACTAATATACTTCTTTTTAAATTTAGCTTGAAAGAACTCCCATGTAATATTCTCCCTCGGTGTCACTGAGGATACAGCCTTCCACTAGTGATATGTAGTGTCTTTCAGGAGAGATATCGCGCATTTCAAACATTCCTCAGGGGTACACGATAGTTTGTTAAGAACTCGCACGGTGTTCTCAAGCTAGAACTCAGGCCTTTTCGGATCATCATCGATTGTAGCCCTAAACTCTTCAGTTCCATATTTCCTCAGTTTATCTACTGGAGCTTTACCAATTCTTACTGGTGTCATACCTTGTGGTACTTCTTTTTTAGATCGGGTAGGGGGTGGGGGAGGTCGAGGTACAGCAGGGTTGGTTCTTAAGTACTCACCAAACCATTCATCCATTATTTTGAAAAAGGCTGCCTTTGCCTCTTCCCGGCCTCTAGACATGGGCCTCTTACTACTACCAGACGTGGCTTGCTGTACGAAAGCTGGAGCATGGCTGTCGGCTTTCTTGGACTCATCTCAGGCTTGATTGGAAGACATTTACTATATACAAATACATTTAAAATGGTTAGGAGATGTCACACTATCATAACTTGTATAATGGCATGTATAGCTAGACTCGATACGTACTACGTTAGTCCGAGCATCAACTAAATCGTAGCTCTGATACCACTAAATGTAACACCCCTTACCCGTAACCAAGGCCGAGAGAGGGTACGAGACATTACTAAATATACATACAAATGTTCATGCAAAACCGAGCTATAAAATTTCTTTTAATTCAAAAGTTATTCAAACATATGCGAAGCGTCCCTTATATGAACCTACGAGGTCCAAAACATACATTAGAAATAGTTTGGGACCTAACCAGGAACTTTAGAAAAACTTCAGAGATTTCCTTAAATACAAAGTCACACGCCCGTGTGAGAAAGGGGAAATGCCCGTATGCTCTAGACACACCCGTGTCCTCAGGCAGTGTAACTCTCTGACTATGACATCAGCATCAAAATAAGGTCACACGACCGTGTGACCAAATAAAATTAAATAATTTTTCATAAAATGGTGCAGACACGGCCAAAGTACACTTCCATGTGGTTAGGTCGTGTCTCTCACACGGCTAAGACACACGCCTTTGTCTTAGCTCATGTGTTTACTATTGGGCATTCTGACTTGTAAAATTTCAGTGCAGGGGACACATGGCCGAACGACATGCCCATGGGGTAGACCATGTGTCACACATGGCCTAGGCACATGCTCGTGTGTCTACCCGTGTGGACAAATTCTGGGCTATTTTCCAAGCCTTTTTGCCACCCTTTAAGACTCACTCATTTATACATGTTCTCAGCATACAACAAAACACATTTAAATTACTCCAATATCTAAATCCATGATGAAATTATGCCCCTAATGCCTCTATGCACTATCTCAATTTTTACATGCATTTCTTAATCTTTTCATACTAATTCATAATCTCTAGGTTTTTATATCCTTCTTTCCAACTTTACATATTTATAACATTATTGTGGCCATACTTATTGATCATAGATCATTCACCAAAAAAGCATGCTATACCTTACATCCATCATTCTTAAGCAACCAAATCAACATGAACAAATTGCATGCATACATGATTAATAAGGGTTACAGCCCAATAGTAAAATATGAGCCATGTCTCATGGCCATATACAAAATGACTTATCGACCATCATGGGCTTTTACACTTGGCTAACTTAAATGACACATATAACCAAAAGATAAGTTACCCTATACATTTCATTATATCAAAATGAATAGTTCTTTTATACCCAAAATGAGATTGCCGATAGTGCGATCAGACTCCCACCGTCCTCCAACCTTCACGAGTCCAAAAGCTCTATAAGAAAGAGAAAAGTAAAAAGGGGGAAGGCATTACATGCTTAGTATGTTCATGCAACAGAAAGTAAACTTACCTGTCATTTTAAACACATAATCACAATAAGCCATGTATCCATCAATTATAAATAATATTGTCTAAACATATGCACTCAAGGAACAAGTTAGTCACATGATTTCGAAGACTCATAGATGAGCTCATCACATCATATACATATTCAATTTTGAATTCCTCCTGTCATTTACAAATGTTTTATCTAGTGAATCATTGAATTATCGATGGATATTTCATCACTTAGTATGCTCTAGGTGTACTATTTTATCAACCGTCAATTATCTCCAGTAGTGCCCTATCCGATACACTCTCGAGCTGTATCTTTTACAGCAGAATTACCAGTCCAGGCTAAATTCTAGCTGTATCATGTACTCTAAGGGTTTTGTCAGATTACCAGTCCAGGCTAAATCCTTTATATGACAAAGAATTCCGTACAGAGTCTAATCTGGATTACCAGTCCAGGTTAAATCCAGTCAACTAGGATTACCAGTCCAGGCTAAATCCTAATTAAAACATGTACTTAATAGGCTCATTTTAGGATTACCCGTCCGAGCTAAATTCTTTCCATAATGAGATCAATGGATTACCCGTCCGGGCTAAATCCTTTCTGCAACACATGTAGGATCCCATTTCTCGTGAGAAGTGACCTATCCATCGAAATTCCATATTCAAACGGATTCAAACCTATTTTTCAATAAATTTTGGATTTATGAACATTTTCATACAATTTATTATTTATACATTTCACATTCAATTTAACACAACAATTAAAGTCAACATGCATAAACATCCAATTAGGTTACACAAACTTACCTGAATGATGTCTCGGGTTTGGATTCCGACTATTCCAAAACCTTTTGTTTTCCACGGTCTACTTCTGGAATTGGTCTTTTCGAGTCTATATAAACAAATTAAATTATTAATTCATCACATTCTTCAATTTTAACCCGAAAACTTACTCTATGGCAAAATTACCTTTTTACCCCTAACTTTACACATTTTTACATTTTAGTCCCTAGGCTCGTATAATGAAATACATGCACTCCCTTGATTTCTCAAGCCTAGCCAAATTATATTTTAGCTTATAAAACCTCACATTTTCCTTTATTTTACTTTTCTACTACCCATTTTCACATCTTTTACAACTTGGTCCATTTTTAGGTGTTTTCATGGAAAACCACATAACAAAAGGTGTTTATCATACATCAAACTTTCATATTCCTGCACTAAACACCAAAATACATACATGTCACACATGGGTAAGTTTTTGAACATGAACCCTGGCTTAGAATAAGGGTAGAAATGGCTAGAACATGCTTTAAGGATCTAAAAATATATAAAGAACATAAAAAACGAGGCTAGGGAGCACTTACTATCAAGCTTGAAAGTTGAAGAAAACCTTAGCTATGGTCCTTAGAATTTTTGGCACTACCTTGAACAAGATGGACAAGATTTTCACTTTTTTTCCCTTTTATTTCTTTTATTTACCAGAAGACATAAATGCCCTTAAGGCCTTTCCTTGAAATTTTATCCATGCATGCCCATTTTTGTGCAAACTTTTGAACTTGGTCAAATTACTATTTGAGGACCTCTAATTTATAATCTAACTCAATTTCATGCTAATAGCTTATAAAATTCAATTTCTGACATTTTGCAATTTGGTCTCTAATGCCAAATTGAGCATCTTAGGCATAGAATTTCTCTATGAAATTTTTACGCAAGCATACCTTCTCATTCTAGACCTCATAATAATCATGAAATAATTATTTTTATTTCAGATACGTGGTCTCGAAACCACTATTTCGGTTAGGCCTTAGATCGGGATGTTACAATTAAGCCATCGGGTTGCATAGATGGGTTGAGTCAACCCTGTAAAAAATTGAAACGATGCCACAACACAGGGGTTCCGTGTCTTGACATCCCTGTTAGTGTTCCAATGTCACAACAACGAGGTTCAGTGTTGCGACATACTCTAAAATTTTTAAAACCTGGGTAGTCTGTCTTTCATGTTGCGGCACAAGAAGGTTAAGTCGTGACATCGAAGTGATTTCTTTGATTCTTTAGCTCTGGATGCGGTGTTGCGACATAGAGGTGCTGTGTTGCGAAGCTAGCTCTCATTCTTCCAGATATTTCGATTTTCAAAGTGCTCCAAACATGTGTTAGATCTGTTGTTGATTTTCCTATAAACTTTTGATTAATAGGTCAATGAAATATATAATATTGTACAATAGGTTAAGATTAGATCAAAATATTAGGTCTTGCTGTCAGACTCATCCGTCAGCTCGGTAAATATGCACTTAAGCATTCCTCGTATTTTATTTCTGTCCCTACTGATGCGATCCTAGCTCGAAAAGCTACGACCGATCCCATTGAGTTGTCACAAGGTCCCATTACTCAGTCTCATGCTAAGAAGTTTCAAGATGCCGTTGCAAGTCACATTTATCGAGCTTGGAGAGGGGAGGTGGCCGGACTCATCAAGCAAGCATGGAGCTCAACACCATGCATTTGATACAGCTTATTGCAAGCTGAATTTTAGTTAAATAGTTGTTGGATTAAAATTTAAATGTGTTTAGTTATTTTATTTTAAGTAATTAAGTTGTTTTAATTTTATTTAGTTGTTTAAATAAATTTGACAATTAATATGTTCTAAGTTATTTAATTTGCTACAGCCATTTAATTTGTTTTAGCTTATTAAATGAGTTTTAGTTACTACAACTCATTAAAGTTTATAGGTGAACTAACCAATTGGACCAGCTGGTGCATTGATTGACATTAAAGAGAGGAATGAATTTAAGACCAGCAACTGTTATGAGCTTCTCCAAGTGACTGTTTGAGGAGTTCAATGGACAAGGAGCTGTTCGTACAAGCCCATTCAGTTCCCAAATATTTTCACATGATGGTGGCTGTTCCAATTCGTCCATTCACACCTTTTGACCGTTTATATTCAACCATCCACATAAAGGGGGCTGTTTGTGTGCCAAATGACATTAATTTTTGGCTGCTGCTTATTTGGCTGTCCAAGGAGAAATTAAAAGGCTGTTATGACTCTTTAGCAGATCAAGCATTGAATTAAGTTTATTCAGCTCATTAGAGTTAATTATTAGATGAATGGGAAGACCAAACATGCTGTTCATTGCTGTTCCTTATGTTAGAGTTCATCAAAGGTCTTGTAGTTTTCAATTAGCTCAATTAGGCTCATTAATAGCTCAATTAAGCTGAGTGTGTGTGTCTATTCGGCTGGGGTTTGTCTCATGCCTATAAATACTTTGTTTTCAGCTAGTTGTAGGAACTTTTGGACTAAATATATGAACTTTTGTTTTTTTGGGAGAATTCAACTCTCATTGTTCTTGTAACACCTCTTACTCGTACCAAAGACCGGGACAAGGTACAAGGCATTACCGTGAACATACAAGGACATTTCGAGAGAATACGGGCTGTAAAGTTTTATTTCAAAGTCAAACTAAATCAAATTATATTATATCGTCCCTATTATGGGCATACGAGGCCCAAAACATACTTTAGAACGATCCGGGACCAAATCGAGAACTTAAGAAAATTCGTGGAAAATTTTCATACTCTAGCCTCACACGCATGTGTGGAGGCCTTCCACACGCCCGTGTGCTAGGGACACGCCCGTGTCACTTGCCTGTGTAGAATTATTTCGATTTATTTTTCATTTCGAAGCTGCAGTGATTTTCACACGACCGAGCATACACTCGTTTCCTTTGCCTATGTTCACAACACGGCCAGGCACACACCCGTGTTGTAACCCATGTGATTTTAGGCTGCATTCTGTTTATGACGTCATCTTGCGATTTGAGGCACACGGTCAAGGCATACGCCCGTGGCTAGAGGCCGTATCTTCCACACAGTTGAGACATATGGCCATGTCTCCGCTTGTGTGTTTACTACAAAGTTTGCTGCCTGAAATTTCAAGGTACAGGGGACACAAAACCGGACTACATGCCCGTATGTCACACACGGCCTAGACACATGCCCGTGTGTCTACCCGTGTGGACTATTTGGCCATTGGTCACCCAAAATCACTCATACACAGTCAAAAGTTCCTATGGCATATAACATGGCCTATATGCAACTTTAAACCACTTTGATATGGTCATTTGCATGGTAACCTCATATCATTGGTTAGTACATGCTAGGTTATCCTTTTGCATTAAAAATGTTCATTATCCCATTTCACATTTCACACTTGGGCCCTATTAATACCATATACCACTTTATGCCTTTACCATATTCAAATTATTGGGCCTCATTTAACACATTCATCCATGGCATATCATACCATCATAATACATGAGGCAAGTAAACATAGGCATACAAAATAGATAGGGATTACAACCCATACCAATATTGGCCACATCCCATAGCCATATACAAAAGAATTATCAATACCATAAGCCAACACTTTGGCTAACCAAATGACACATATAACAAAATATGACAATTACCCTATACATGCCATTATAACAAAATAAAAGTATTCATATACCAAAGCAAGATTAGTGATAGTGTGATGATTACTCCAATCGTCTTCCAATCTTCACGAGTCCACGAGCTCTGTAAAATAGGGAAAGGAAAGGGTGCTTATCATGCTTAGTAAGTTCGGATAACAGGAAGGTAAACATACCGGTTATTTAGCATACAACCATAAAAAAAATATTCTTGCCAAAATGCATAGTATAAATTCCCTATCATAAACACTCAATCATCGGGTTAGTTTCATCTCAAACAATATAGCATTAATCTTAGATGAGCTCATCAATTCAATATTACCATTCTCGTTTCTTATTATAGTCTCGTTGAATTTCTCAAAAATCTTGACAGGTATCCCGTTTTTCGTCAAGTCATGCTAGTGACCATTTTAAATACACTCTTGTGAACCTCACTCTTACGACAAGATTACCAGTCTAGGTTAAACCCCTCATAACATAATTTCAAGGAGTATTTTCGGGATTACCATTCCAGGCTAAATCCCTTACAACAATAATTACTTCAATATGCTCGGATCTGAAATGACAGACCAGGCTAATTTTTGGGCTAAATTCACAATGCACATATATTAATCGAAAAGCTCGATCACTTAAGGAACAACCGTCCGGGCTAGATCCTTACCATACTGAGATCATCGGATTACCCGTCCGGGCTAAATCCCTTTTTGCAACACATGCAGGATCTTATGTCATGTAAATAATAATTTACCCATCGAATCTCTCTTTTTCACTCAACCGAGACAATTGTCATCTTTCTTTGATTGTCATGTAATCAATATCCAAATTAACATACATTTAAGAATATGCATTTTCAAGTATATTTAAAGTTTACTTCGAGTTACACAAACTTACCTGGTATTTGTTTCGGGTTCGTGTTTCGGTTATTATGAGACCTTCGGTTTACCTCGGTCGACCTCTAGAATTTGTTCCTCGGAGTCCATAACAGTAAAAATAAGTCTTTAGTAACTCACATTATTCATTGCGAGCCTAAATTTCACCTCTGGGCAAAATGACCATTTTGCCCATTACCTTTCACAATATTTACGATTTAGTTCCTAGGCTCGAATGATGAAATGCATGCAATTCCTACATTACCCAGGCCTAGTCGAATGATTTTCCCTCTTATGGAAGCTCACATTTTCCACTATTTCTCATCTTTCTACCCAGTTTTACAACTTTTACAAAGTGGTTTCTAAAGCCATTTCCATGAAAAATCACTTAGTAAAAGTTGTTTACCATCCTTTAAACTTTGATATTCCTCCATAAACCATTAAAATACAAGTAACTCATGCATGAGTAAATTTCTAAACATGAACCCTAGCATGAAATATGGGTAGAAATGAAGAGAGCAAGTTACGAAGATTTCAAAAATACGAAGAACATTAAAAATGGGGCTTGGGGCACTTACTATTTAGCTTGGAAAGTGAAGAAACCCTAGCTATGGTGGCTCTCAAATTTCGGCAGCAAGGTGGAGAAGATGGGTTGATTTTTGGCTTATTTACCATTTTATTTCATTAATTAGCCAAATGACCAAAAATGCCCTTAATTCTTTCAAATTTTATCCATACATGCCCATTTTTGTCTAAAAACATAGAAATTGGGTAAATTGCTCTTTAAGTCCTTCTAATTAAAAATCTAAAGCAATTTCTTACAAATTACTTCTAGAACCCAAGTTTTGTAACTTATTCAATTTGGTTCTTATTTTCCAATTGAACACCTTATACTTAGAATTTCTTCATGAAACTTTACCACATACATATTTTCATATCCTAGACCTCATAATGATAATAAAACTAATATTTTAACGTCAAATTTGTGGTCCCAAAACCACTATTCCGACTAGGCCCTATTTCAGGATATTATATTTCTCCCCCTTTAAGGACTTTCGTCGTCAAAAGTCTTACCAGAAAACTGGTTTGAATATTGACTTCTCATGGTTTTTTCAGGTTCCCATGTGGCCTCTTCTACCCCGTGTCTGCACCATAAAACTTTTACCAATGCTATATTCTTGTTCCTTAATTGTTTGACTTTCCGAGCCAAAATCTTAACCGGTTCTTCACCATAAGTCATATCCGGTCTAATCTCAATTTCCATCGGTGAAATCACATGAGAGGGGTCTGATCTATATTTACAAAACATGGACACATGGAATACATTGTGAATCTTTTCCAATTCAGACAGCAATGCTAATTGGTAGGCTAATGGTCCCACTCTTTCCATAATCTCGTATGGTCCAATAAACCACAGACTCAATTTGCCTTTTCGACCAAATCTCCGTACCTTTTTCCAGGGAGATACTTTCAAGAACACTTTATCTCCAACTTGAAACTCGATCTCTTTTCTCTTCAAATTAGCATATGATTTTTGCCTATACGATGCCGCTTTCAAACAGTCGCGTATCACTTTAATCTTTTCTTCAGTTTCCTTGACTAAATCAACTTCGTGAATTAGGCTTTCCTTGAGCTCTGTCCAATACAGTGGAGTTTGGCACTTTCGGCTATACAATTCCTCATAAGGTGCCATCTTTAAACTCGTCTAGAAACTGTTGTTGTAGGTGAATTCCACCAATGGTAAATATTTTTCCCAACTACCTTAAAATTCAAGGACGCAACATTGCAACATGTCCTCGAGAGTCTAAATAGTCCACTCAGACTGATCATCTATCTATGGGTGGAATGCCATACTAAAGCTCAACTTTGTACCCAAGGCTTCTTGTAGTTTCTTCCAAAATCTCGAAGTAAATCTTAGGTCTCTATCTGATATGATTGACAATGGAACCCTTGTAGTCTTACAATCTTGGAGACATACAAGTCAGCCAATTTATCAAGGGAGTAATCTGTCCTTAATGGGATGAAGTGAGCCGACTTAGTTAGCATGTCGACTATAATCCAAATAGCATCTTTCTTCCTCAGAGTTAACGGTAACCCAGTCACAAAATCCATAGTAATCCGGTCCCATTTCCATTCAGGGAACATCATAGGCTGTAATAAACCCGAAGGCACTTGGTGTTCAGCCTTAATCTGTTGACATATCAAGCATTTCGGCACAATTTCAGAGATATCTCTTTTCATACCATTCCACCGGTACATGGTATTTAAGTCATTGTACATCTTAGTACTTCCTGAGTGAATAGACAGACGACTATCATGTGCCTCTTGTAAAATTTTTCGAATAAGCTCGTCATCTTTGGGTACACAGACCCTATCTCGAAACATCAAGCAACCATTAAAGTCAACCCAAAAATCTGATTCAACGCCCATATCACATTGTGCTCTCTTAGCATACAAGTCACTATCATTGATCTGAGCTGCGCAAACTTCTTGGAGAAATGTCAATTTGGCTATTAACTCAGCCAGAACTGAACCAACATCAGATAACACCAAATGCATGTTCATAGCCCTCAAATGTAAACAAGAACTTCCTACTCAGGGCATCGGTGATTACGTTCGCCTTTCCTGGGTGGTAATCAATTATCAGCTCATAATCTTTAATCAATTCTAGCCATCTTCGCTGTCTCAGATTTAATTTCTTTTGAGTCATCAAGTACTTCAAACTCTTGTGATGAGTGAATACACGGCAAGTTTCACCATACAAATGGTGTCTCCATATTTTCAAGGCAAATACAATGGCAACTAGCTCCAAGTTGTGAGTCGGATAATTTTTCTCATGCGACTTCAGTTGCCTCGAAGCATAGGCTATCACCTTGCCCTCTTGCATAAGCACACAACCCAGTCCATTTAAGGATGTGTCACTGTAGATCACAAATTCTTTTCTCGACTCGGGTAGTACTAGAACTAGAGCTTCAGTCAGCTACTCTGACCATTCAAATTTAACGACTTTTTGCAGCAACCTCGTCAATAGAGTTGCTATAATGGAAAATCCTTTCACAAACCTTCGGTAGTAACCGGTTAAGCCCAAAAAGCTTCTAACTTCAGTTACGTTTTTAGGTGGCTTCCATTCAATAATAGCAGAAATCTTACTTGGATCAACCCAGATGCTATCACTCGACACAATATGACCCAAGAATCCTATTTCTCGGAGCCAAAACTCACTCTTGCTAATTTTAGCATACAATTGTTTATCCCGTAAAGTCTATAACATAGTCCTCAGATGCTCCGCATGCTCTGACTCATCCTTTGAATAAATCAAAATGTCGTCAATGAACACAACGATGAACTTGTCTAAATATGGCCGAAATATTCTATTCATTAAATCAATAAATACTGCCGGGGCATTCGTCAATCCAAATGGCATGACAAGAAATTCATAATGGCCATACCTTGTTCTGAATGTAGTCTTAGGCACGTCTGACTCCTTAACTCGAAACTGATAGTAGCCAAATCTCAGATCTATCTTAGAAATTATAGTGGCTCCCCTTAGCTGGTTGAACAAATTGTCGATCTTGGCAATGGATACTTATTCTTAATGGTCATCTTATTGAGTTGTCGGTAGTCTATGCATAACCTCATTGAACCATCTTTCTTCTTTACAAATAACACAGGAGCACCCCAAGGCGAAAAACTCGGTCTTGTAAATCCTTTATCCGTCAACTCTTGCAATTGTACTTTTAACTCTTTCAAATCAGTCGATGCCATCCTGTACGGGGCAATAGAAATAGGGGCTATTCCTGGTACCAGCTCGATACCAAATTCTACCTCTCGAACAAAAGGTAATTTGGGTAACTCTTCCGAAAACACGTCTGGATGCTCATACACTATCGGTATCGACTCAATCTTCAATTCAGATTCCTTAGTATTCAGAACAAAGCAAGATAGGCTTTGTACCCCTTTCTTATGTACCTTTGAGCCATCATAGAGGTAATCATAACTAGCGGTGTACCCAACTTACTTAAATCAACTCGGAGTTTCTCACCATCTGAGCATTTCAATTTTATAAACTTGCTACCACAATTTACAATCACATCATGATGGGCCAACCAATGCATGCCAAATATTACATCAAACACATCAAATGACAAAAGCATAAGGTTGGCTGAAAAATAGTGACCTTGAATCGTCAAAGGACAATTCTTACAAACTTTATCGACTAAAATAGACTTGCCTAGAGGGTTTGACACCTTAATTACAAATTTCATAGGTTTTATAGACATATTCATGCTAGACACCAATTTCATGCAAATGTATGAATGGGTCAATCCCGGGTCAATCAAGGCAATAACATGAGCATTATGGAGAGAAAATGTACCCGTAATGACGTCAGGAGCTGAAGCTTCCTCTCTAGCACGTATCGCGTAAGTTCTCACTAGGGCTCGAGCCTCTAATTTTGCAGTAGTATCCTTGGTAACAGTTCAACTGTCGCTTGCACTTCCAGGATGTCGTGGTGGTCTACCTCGAGGATTAGGGGCATTAGACTGTAGGGCTAAATCCACCTCTTAATCGGCTCAATCTAAGCAATCCTTAAGGAAGTGGTCAAGGGAACCACATCTAAAGCATGCACCACTCCTCCTTCGAGCCGAAGTGGAATTTGTTGTAGCTTTCACACCTCAGCTTTTGATCATCCACACTTCCTACACTAGTCACCTTGGGGGAGGAAGACTTTGGGTTATGACGTTTAGAGCTTCTTGTTCTACCCGAATGTCTCACCGATATAGTGGAGCACTCTTATTGACTCTTCGATTTCTTTGTGGGAAAAGAGTGCGTTTTGCCTCTAGATCTCTTATTTGAAATTCGAGCTTCTTTCTTTGCTTGCTTTCTTTCATTATTTAGCTCTTCGGCCTTCTTGGACTGATCAGCTAGTGCCGCAAATTCTCGTATCTTCAGGATGCTGATCAACAGCTTAATTTCCTCATTTAAGCCTTCCTCGAAGTGCTTACACATTTTGGTCTCTGATTGGACCCACTCCGTTGCATACTGACTTAACCTTACGAATTCCCTCTCATATTCTGACACAGTTTTATTTCCTTGCCTGAGTTCAAGGAACTCTTTTCGCTTCGAATCTAAAAATCTTTAACTGATGTATTTCTTTTTAAACGTAGCTTGGAAGAACTCTCATGTAATATCTTCCTTCGGTAATATTGAAGATACAGTCTTCCACCAGTGATATGCAATATCTTTAGAAAAGACACAACACACTTTAAAAATTCCCCAGGTGTACATGACAACTCGTCCAAAACTCGCGTAGTGTTCTCGAGCCAGAACTCGGCTCATTCAGCATTGTCATCTACCTTAGCTCTAAACTCTTCAGCCTTATATTTTCTAAGTTTGTCCATTGGGGACTTACCAATTCTCACAAGTTCCATACCTTGTGGCGCTTCTCCCTTAGGCCGAGCAGGGGGCGAAGGAGGTCGTTGTATATTGGGGCAGTTTCTCAAATAATCCCTAAACCGTTCATCCATGATCTCGAAAAAGGTAGCTTTGCCTCTTCCCAGCCTTCAGACATAGGCCTCCTACTACTACTAGCAGTAGCTCACTGAACGGAAGTTGGAGCATGGCTCTCGGCTCCCTCGGACACATCTTGGGCTTGATTGGAAGCCATTTACTATATTCAAATACAATTAAAAATAGTTAGGAGATGTCACACTATCATAACTTGTATAATGGCATGTATAGCTATACTCGATACATGCTACGTTAGTTCTAGAACTGAGTAAATCGTAGCTCTGATACCACTAAATATAACACCCCTTACCTGTACCCAAGACCGGGACAAGGTACAAGGCATTACCGCAAACATACAAAGACATTTCAAGAGAAGGCGAGCTATAAAATTTCATTTCAAAGTCAAACTAAATAAAATTATATTATATTGTCCCTATTATGGGACTACGAGACCCAAAACATACTTTAAAATGATCCGAGACCAAACTGAGAACTTAAGAAAATTTGTGGAAAATTTTCATACCCTAGCCTCACACGCCCGTGTGGAGGCCTTCCACACACCCGTGTCAGTTGCTCGTGTAGAATTATTTTGATTTATTTTTCATTTCGAAGCTGCAATGATTTTCACACGGCCAGGCACACGCCCGTGTGGTCACTTATGTGATTTTAGGCTACATTCCATTTATGACGCCATCATGCAATTTGAGGAACACGGCCAAGGCACACGCCCATGGCTAGAGGTCGTGTCCTCCACACAGCTGAGACACACAGTCGTGTCTCTGCCCGTATGTTTACTAGAAAGCTTGCTGTTGAAATTTCAAGGTGCAAGGGACACACGGCCGAAGTACATGCCCGTGGGGCTGACCGTGTGTTACACACGGCCTAGACACATGCCTATGTGTCTACCCGTGTGGACTATTTGGTGGCTATTTTCCAAGCCATTGGTCACTCAAAATCACTCATACACACTCAAAAGCTTCTATGGCATATAACATGACCTATATGTAACTTTAAACCACTTTGATATAGTCATTTGCATGGTAACCTCATATCATTGGTTAGTACATGCTAGGTTATCCTTTTGCATTAAGGATGTTCATTATCCCATTTCACATTTCATACTTTGGCCCTATTGATACCATATAACACTTTATGCCTTTACCATATTCAAATTATTTGGCCTCATTTAACATATTCATTCATGGCATATCATACCATCATAATACATGAGGCAAGTAAACATAGGCATACAAAATAGATAGAGATTAGAACCTATCTCAATATTGGCCACATCCCATAGCCATGTACAAAAGAATTTTCAATACCATAAGCCAACACTTTAGCTAACCGAATGGCACATATAACAAAATATGACAATTACACTATACATGCCATTATAACAAAATAAAAGTATTCATATACCAAAGCAAGATTAGTGATAGTGTGATGATTCCTTTAATCTTCTTCCAATCTTCACGAGTCCACGAGCTCTGTAAAACAGGGAAAGGAAAGGGGATAAGCATTAACATGCTTAGTAAGTTCAGATAATAGGAAGGTAAACTTACTAGTTATTTAGCATACAACCATAAAAAAAAATATTCTTTCCAAACATGCATAGTATAAATTCCCTATCACATACACTCAATCATCGGGTTAGTTTCATCTCAAACAATATAGCATTAATCTTAGATGAGCTCATCAATTCAATATTACCATTCTCGTTTCTCATTATAGGCCCGTTGAATTTATCAAAAATCTCGACGGGTATCCCATTTTTCATCAAGTCATGCTAGTGACCATTTTAAATACACACTCCTGTAAACCTCACTCTTACGGCGGGATTACCAGTCTCGGTTAAACCCCTCATAATATAAATTCAAGGAGTATTGTCGAGATTACAATTCCAGGCTAAATCCCTTACATCGAGAATTACTCCAATATGCTTGGATCTAAAATGCTAGACCAGGATAATTTCAGTCCTTAAATGTATTACCCATCCGAGCTAAATCCACAATGCATATATATTCATCGGGAGGTTCGATCACTTAAGGAACACCTGTACGGGCTAGATCCTTACCATACTGAGATCATCGGATCACTCGTCCGAGCTAAATCCCTTTTTGTAACGCATGCAGGATCTCATGTCATGTAAATAAGAATTTACCCATTGAATCTCCCTTTTTCACTCAATCGGGACAATTGTCATCTTTCTTGGATTGTGATGCAATCAATATCAAAATTAACATACATTTAAGAATACACAGTTTCAAGTATATTTAAAGTTTATTTTGAGTTACACGAACTTACCTTGTAATTGCCTCGGGTTCGTGTTTTGGTTATTCTGAAACCTTCCGTTTACCTCAGTCAACCTCCAAAATTTTTTCCTCGGGGTCTATAACAGTAAAAATAAGTCATTAGTAACTCACATGATTCATTGCGAGCCTAAATTTCACCTCCGGGCAAAATGACCATTTTACCCCTAACTTTTCATAATATTTACAATTTAGTCCCTAGGCTCGTATGATGAAATGCATACAATTCCTACATTACCCAAGCCTAGCCGAATGTTTTTCTCTCTTATGGTAGCCCACATTTTCCACTATTTCTCATCTTTCTACCCATTTTTACAACTTCTAAAGAATAGTCTCTAAAGCCATTTCCATGAAAAATCACTTAGTAAAAGTTGTTTACCATCCTTTAAACTACAAGTAACTCATGCATGAGTAAATTTCTAAACATGAACCCTAGCATGAAATATGGGTAAAAATGAAGAGAGTAAGTTACGAAGATTTCAAAATTACGAAGAACATTAAAAACGAGGCTTGAGAGCACTTACTATTGAGCTTGGAAAGTGAAGAAACCCTAGCTATGGTGGCTCTCAAATTTCACCAGCAAGGTGGAGAAGATAGGCTAATTTTTGGCTTATTTCCCATTTTATTTCATTAATTAGCCAAATTTCTTTCAAATTTTATCCATACATGCCCATTTTTGTCCAAAAACTTCGAAATTGGGTAAATTTCTCTTTAAGACCTTATAATTAAAAATCTAAAGCAATTTCTTACAAATTCTTCTAGAACCCAAGTTTTGCAACTTATTCAATTCGGTCCTTATTTTCCAATTAAACACCTTATACTTAGAATTTCTTCATGAAACTTTACCACATGCATATTTTCATATCCTAGACCTCATAATGATAATAAAAAAATATTTTAACATCAAATTTGTGGTCCCAAAACCACTATTCTGACTAGGCCCTATTTTCAGGATGTTATAGTTCTTTTTGGATTGAAACGACTAATCAAGTTCAGCTTGTGGCGTCATTCTTCCTTATTATCTGAACTTATCACTTTCAAAATTGTGGCATTCGACCATGCCATCGGTTCCTATCTTGCTAGATAGTGGGTCGAGGTTAGCCAAATTATCTCTTATCCATTTCCATCTAAGTGTCGTCTAAGAATTGGGTCAACAATTCCCTTCATTGTTGGTCACTCTTGGCCTTAGCTAAATTGCTTCATTAGCCAATTTAATTATCTTTCAGACCTTGTCTAAACCTATCTTTTCATCTTTTCCAGCCTATTTTGTTAAAACTCAACACTTACTTAATTTCACGATCAGGCAATCTAAATGACTCAAATCAACACCGAATTGAGCTCGTATCATTTTGGTATCTGAGCTAGTGAAATTAAAGTGAGTATTGACGTTTGTAGCAATGACGGGATTGTAATTTGATAAAAAAGTTGTAAAAAAAATTCGTTAAAAAAATCAGTATCTATTGAAATTCAAAGTGTGAATATCAATATTTGTAAGTACAAAATCTGTTGGTGTTAAAAAAAATCGAAGAAGGAAAGCTAGCTCGAGAATTATTTGCTACCCAAATTCATTATTCTACTTCCATACCAATCAACCACACTTTCGTCCCTCTTCCTTTTATTTGCTAGCCTACCTTGTCCTAACATCAAGATCTACCTGAATCGATCATTACTTTTGCAAGCCGACTCCACAACTATCGTTGTTCAGTCCAAGTAGTCCATTGAGAACTTAGAGAGACGAATTGAATGGAAAAAGGCAAGAGTGTAGTGAGCCTATTCGAGTGAACAAAAGCCAAGTGAGTGAACTTTCTTTGGAGATAAATAGTGAGGTTTTAGTTTGTGAGAACTTAAGATGTCAAGAAGTCTGGAAAGGAATCCAAACGAAGAAGGTTGTTTTTGGCCTATAAGGAATGTTGGTGGAGGCGTGATAGATCTTAAACTTCAAGCGATCATGCGAGAAATGAAGCGACTATTTGATCGTAAACTCGAACCCATCGAAGATCGATTATATTAAGTCGAGGTGCGAAAACAACGCGAGGGCACCCCTATAAATGTAAGAAAAAGGCATAGGCATCCTATCCAAAACCAAGAAGATCCTTATGAGCCAAGTGACCAAGAAAGTGACCGTTCATCTATGCGGAGCATAGGACATCAAGGCCAAAGAAATCGGGGCTGTAACAGCCTAATTCAGACCCTAGTCGGAACGGTTGTTTTGGCACCACAAATTTGAGTCAAAAAATATTTAAATATTCTTTTCTGTGTTTATTATATGTGAATTTGCATGTGTGAAAGTTTCGTATGAAAAATTGATCGTTTGTGTGCTTAATTTAATAAAAAGACTTAATCGCGTAAATTGAAAACTTGATAGTTTAAAGCATAAGGGTTGAATTGTTAGTGGCTTTTAAAAATGGAGTATTTATGTTGTAAATAAACCATAAACATTTGTTATGGACGGTAGTGCCTATGTTTATAATTGTTTCATATTTTATTATAAAGGATAAATATGTAATTAAGTTAAAAGTTAACATATATTATAATAAAACATAAAATAAATTTATATTCATTTCATTCTCTCATCACTAAAACTAAATAAAAGGAAAAGAAACAAAAGCTTTGTGATATTCGACCATTCTCAAGCTTGATTCAAGGTTAGTTTGGTTTTGGTTTTTGATAATTTTTACATTTTTGAGATCGTTGCTTCGAATACTATCCGACCCATGCTAGAATTTCTGATTTTGATGAATTTTTTGAGTTATGCCATTGATGAATATTTGTGTTTTGCGATGTTTGATGATGAAATATTAAAGATATGTTTTAGATTAACATGTTTTGTATTGGAGTTTTTGATAATTTTGAGTAATTAGGGCTAAATTGTAAAAATAAAAAATTGAGGGACCAAAATGTGAAATAAATGAAATATATGGACTAGTATGAGTATAAGGAATATTCGACCTAACTATATTGTTGTGAGATTTTGCATATTTTGTGTTTTATGCAATAGGGACTAAATTGTGAAAATTATGAAATATCAGGGGTAAATGTGTAATTTACCCATTTATGTGTTTTTGGATGAATTTGGTTGAATATTTGAATTAATAAGTTTAATTTATATTAATTTAGATCAAGAAAAGAGAAGATCAGATTTAGATTAGGGAAAAATTAAAGTTGTCGACTAGCCAATCCGTACTGGTTTTTCATCGTCCAAGGTAAGTCTATAAGTAAATAAATATTGTTAATTCTAATTATATATGAGTCAATATGATAATTTGGAATTTATAGATTTATAGTAGAGTTAGCCGGATATGGTTAAGCATGAAAATAATGTATTTGAGTTTAATTCAACTGAGTTATAACATTTGAAAGTCCGTATGAAGTATATGGAATATCTGGAAGTTTCGATATATGAATGATTTTTGAGACAAATTTATAATAGTGATATCCGGGCTTTGAGCCTAGCAAGCCCTGTGCTTGTGAATTAAATCGGGATTTATGCCTAGCAAGCTTATTGTCGGTGTATAAAATCAAACTTTGAGTTTAGCAGGCCTTGTGCCGGTGTGAGATACAGGCTTAGGCCTAGCAGGTTTTATGCCGGTGAATTATTATAAGTTTATGCCTAAAAGACTTCATGCTGATGTGGTATTTGAATATATTAAACGAGCTAAATGGCCAGGTATGAATTAACTTGTTACCTACTTAAAATAAGGTAAGTAAGTAACTTGATTATTTTTTACAAATTATGTATGATGCAAATGAAGTATATATGTGATTATGGTATGTGTATTCGGTCTTATGATCGAATGATATGAATATTATGGATTTGGTATTTGAATATGTGTTTACAAGACCATGTGTATTCAGCCATATGGATAGTTCGTGTTCATGATGTTATATTACAATTTTTGAGCTTGTGTATATGAATGTATGTACATTTGGTTATATATTGACATCTTGATTTTGAAGGTTGGATGATAATTAATTATTTTGATTATATGAGCATTCAGTCAAGGAGGAATTTTTTTTATGAAATTATATTTTATATATGTATGGAATTAAAAGCTTGAAATTAAATGAGATTACAAATGTACAAGTTGAATTATTTGATTGAAATGATTTAGTATTGAGATGATATTATGCATTAATTGTTTAATTTGCTTAAGGCTTACTAAGCCAAGTTAGCTTACTCTGTGTGTTTTCGTTTACTCTTTTTTATAGATTTTGGATTCAAGTTACGAGCTCGGGGATCGTCAGCAAAGTTCACCACACTATCTTCAGCTTCGGTACTTAATTAATCGAACTTAAATTATGGCATGTATAGGCTGGAGTATGTTTAAGTCGATGAACTTAGTTTTGTATAAAGGCCATGCAAAAATGGCTAAACTTATAGTGTTAAATTCAGTTATTTTAAGTTCGGTTTATGTTCACTTTGGTGTTAAAGTTATGTGCCATGTATGTGTAATGCTTGTGTTAAGTACTATGTGCTTTAAAAATGGTTTGCTTGCTATGTCTAATTTCTGCTTTATATGGTTTTGGTTAAATTTTCTTTGAGTTTGATTGTTGATCAATATTGTATATGCTTCATGGATAAATTTGGCCGATTGATTGGTATGTATTTAAGTTAAATGTAATCATTATTTTAGGTAAGCCGCATATATTATATGTGTGCATCATTAACAGGTTCGGCTATGGCATAATGTATTGAAAACATATATGTTTGTTATTTAAATTATATAATATGATTGTTTATGTAAATTTGGTTGTCATGTGTGATTTAGGTGTATTATGTGAATTGGTGATAAAAGGGTATATGATTATTTTCGAACTTTGTAAGTTTGACATGTTGGAACTTAGGTTCACAAATCTAAAGTCGGGTTGATAGTAAAAGTTATATGCTAATATATTCGGTTAAGCTTTGTTAGTTAAACTTATATATATATGTATATAAGATTATTTTAAGGTTGGTATATGTATATGTTATTTCATTACTTATAAAGATTTATGCATATGAATTGATAAGGTAAAATGAAGAAGAATGAAATCTTAAGTATAGAATGGTCATATATTCGGGTAATGTAATGAAATAAAAGACCATATGAATAGTAGATTTTGTATTAATAAAAGAAATATGTATATCTATGACATAATCAATTGAGGTTCGGTATTTAGAAAATAAATTATTGCCCTTATAGTTGTTTATGAAATATTTTATATGTGTAGTAGCAATTCAGCTAAGGTAAGTGTTTTATTTTGAAAAACATGTGGTTTGATAATGTTGACTCATTGAGATTAAAATTTATAGTATTCATATATGATGTTAATACATGATTTGTTGAATTAAAGCTTAAAAGTTAGTTATGAGTTGTTCCTGTCAGGTAATGCCTCGTAACCCTAATTTAGCAAAGAATACGAGTTAGGGGTGTTACATTTTATTGGTATCAGTGCTACGATTTAGTCGATTCTAGGACTAACGTAGCGTGTGTGAGTCTAGCTATACATGCCATAATATATACTGCGATAGTGTGATGACTTTTGACATTTCAAAATGTGTTTTCGTATAGTATGTGGATCCCGACAGAGCTGTAGCTGATGATGTCAAAAGCATAGCGCCTGCTCCCGCGCAAGGGACAGCGCCGGTTGATTCTCGACTAACCTCGAGCAACCAAGAGTGAGAGGCTAAGTAAGCCTTTTACCAAATGATGAACGATTGGTTTACTCAATATGTCTGGACTAACCCTGCTGCACAACAACCTGCACCCCCAATTAATCCATCTTCTATACCTGGTATACCTCAAGTGAGTGATCCGTTGGGATTGCTGAAGCCACCTGTTGATAAAATCAGAAAACACGTGGCTGAAGAGTTTAAAGCTACAGATGATGATGATGCTGAACGGGCTGTGTTATGGCTTAATAATACTATCCGTGTGTTCGATGAGTTATCTTGTGCTCCGAATGAATGTTTAAAGTGTGTCATATCTTTATTACGAGACACTGCATATCACTAGTGGAATACACTTATATCGGTGGTTTTGAAAGAACCGGTGACTTGGGAATTCTTTTAGACTGAGTTCTGTAAGAAATACATCAGCCAGAGATTTATCGACTAGAAATGCAAAGAATTTTTGGAATTGGAACAGGGTCGTATGACCGTAGCAGAGTATGAGCAAAAATTCGTGAGACCCAGTCGATATGCCCGTGAATGTGTGTCAACCGAAGCTATCATGTGTAAAAGATTTGAAGACGATTTGAATGAAGACATTAAATTGCTAGTAGGCATACTTGAGATAAAAGAGTTCGTAGTACTGGTTGAGTGGGCCTGCAAAGCTGAAGAGCTCAGAAAAGAGAAAAGAAAAGCTGATTTTAAAGCTAGATATTCCCGTTAAAGATCATCAGGTAAAAATTTTCAGCCCGTATCGAAGAAGTTCAGAGATGATTCTAGTCGATCTAGGGATACTTTGGACTTTTCTGGACGAGATCGAGATCGACCTTTTGTGAATTCACGAGTCACTTCGATTGCGAGTGTTAGCAATGTTCAGCAGAATAGACTCGAGTGTAAGCATTGTGGTAAATGACATTCTAGAAATTGTATATTGCATGATCGGTCTTGTTTTAAATGTGGATCGATGGATCATTTGATCCGAGATTCCCCGATGTTAGCTGAGCAAAACACTGTTCAGAACGTGAGACTAAGAAACATGTCGGTACCACCATGGCATTCAGGTAATGTGAGTGGCAGTCAGAGAGGGATGAAAGATTCAGCAGTTTGATCTGAGGCTCGTGCACCTGCCAGACCATATGCCATACGCGCTCGCGAGGAGGCTTCTTCCCTATATGTTATTACTGATACTTTCACTCTTTATGATATTAGTGTTATTGCATTGATTGATCCTAGTTTGACTTATTCATATGTGTTTGAGACATTAGTATTCAGTAAGAGTTTTCCTGTTGAGTTTACTGAGTTTGTGATTCGAGTATCAAACCCCTTGGGCTAGTGTGTTCTAGTTGACAGAGTGTGTAAAAATTGCCCGTTGATGATTCGAGATTCATGCTCTCTGACTGATTTGATGTTGTTACCCTTCGACAATTTTGATATAATTTTGGGTATGGACTGGCTAACTTTGCACGATGCCGTTGTTAATTTCAAAAGAAAGACCATTGATTTGAGATGTCAGAACAACAAGATTATTCGGATTGGATCTAATGATCTGAGTGGTTTACCAGCAGTAATATCTTTGATGTTAGCTCAGAAGTATGTGAGAAAAGGTTGTGAAGCTTACTTTGCTTATGTGCTTGATAGTAAAGTGACTAAAAAGACGATTGAATCCGTACCAGTTGTGTGCGACTATCTGGACGTGTTTCCTGAAGAATTGCCAAGTTTTCCACCTATCCGAGAGGTAGAGTTTGGTATTGATTTAGTACAAGGGACAATTCTGATTTCAATAGCTCCGTATCAGATGGCACCTACTGAATTAAAAGAGTTGAAAGCACAGTTGCAAGAATTGACAGATAAAGGTTTCACGCGACCGAGTTTCTCTCCCTAGGGTGCACCTATGTTATTTGTTAAAAGAAAGATGGAACTATGAGAATGTGTATTGATTATAGACAGCTCAATAAGGTGACTATAAAGAATAAGTATCCGTTTCCACGAATTGATGATTTGTTTGATCAGTTGAAAGGGGATGTAGTGTTTTCAAAAATAGATTTGAGATCAGGCTATTATCAGTTGCGAGTTAATGATTCTGATGTGCAAAAGACTACTTTCTGAACGAGGTACGGACACTATGAGTTTTTAATCATGCCTTTTGGACTTACTAATGCACCTGCTGTTTTCATGGATTTGATGAATCGGATTTTTAGACAGTATATGGATAAGTTTGTAGTTGTGTTCATCGATGACATTTTGATTTACTCCCGTGATGAAACTGAACATGCTAAACATTTGAGACTTGAGTTACAGACTTTCCGAGATAAGCAATTATATGCGAAGTTCAGTAAATGTGAGTTTTGGTTAAACGAAGTCAGTTTTCTGGGCCATGTTGTATCAACATCGGGTATTCGGGTGGACCCGAGCAAAATTTCAGCTATACTTGATTGGAAACCTCTGAGAAATGTTTCTGAAGTTTAAAGTTTTCTGGGACTTGTTGATTACTATAGACGATTCGTGAAAGGTTATTCTATGATTGCAACCCTAATGATGAAGCTATTACAAAAAGATGTTAAGTTCGAATGGTAAGAAAAGTATCAGAAAAGTTTTGATCAGTTGAAAGCTCTTTTGACCGGAGCTCCAGTGGTAGTTCAGCCAAAATCGGGTAAAGAATTTGTTATCTATAGTGATGCATCTTTAAATGGTTTGGGCTGTGTTTTGATGCAGGAAGGCAGAGTTATAGCTTATGCCTCGAGACAGTTGAAGCCCCATAAGAAGAACTATCTGACACACGACCTAGAATTGGCAGCTATTGTATTTGCGTTGAAAATTTGGCGTCACTATCTGTTTGGTGAGAAATATTATGTTTATTCTGATAAAAAAAGCCTGAAATACTTGATGAATCAGAAAGATCTAAATTTGAGACAACGTCGATGGTTAGAATTGCTAAAAGACTACAAACTTATGATTGACTATCATCCGGGAAAGGCTAATGTTGTTGCTGATGCTTTAAGCCGAAAATCGTTGTTTGCTTTGCGTGCAATGAATGCGCATGTGGCTATGTCTGATGATGGTCTGGTAATAGCTGAATTGAAAACAAGATTGTTATTCGTTCAACAAATTTATGATTCCCAAAAGGTTGATAATGAGTTGATAGCAAAATGATCTCAATGTGATTTAAATAGTAATTTAGAGTTTCGAATTGATGCTGATGATTGTTTGAGATTCAGAAATCGATTGTGTCCTGAGGAATTCAGAGTTGATTTAGATGATTTTGAATAAAGCTCACAATAGTCGATTGTCTGTTCACCCAGGTAGTACGAAGATGTATAATGATTTAGAATAGCTTTATTGGTGGCATGGTATGAAAAGAGACATATCTGAATTTGTATCGAAATGTTTAGTCTATCAACAAGTAAAAGCTGAGCATCAGGTACCTTCTGGATTGCTTTAACCGATCATGATACCTGAATGGAAATGGGACAGAGTCACAATGGATTTTGTATCTGGTTTACCGTTAACACCAAGCAAGAAAGATGCAACCTGGGTTATTGTAGATAGATTGACTAAATCTGCTCACTTTGTTCCGATTCGTACAGGTTACTCGCTTGATAAGCTCGCTGAATTGTATGTTTCTCGATTGTGAGGTTACATGGTGTGCCTATATCTATTGTTTCAGATAGAGATCCGAGGTTTACATCGCGATTTTGGAAGAAACTGCAAGATGCACTAGGTACGAAATTACATTTCAGCACTGCTTTCCACCCACAAACAGATGGTCAGTTTGAGAGAATCATTCAAATACTTGAGGATATGTTGAGATGTTGCATTCTCGAGTTTGAAGGTGCGTAGGAACGATATCTACCTCTGATTGAATTTGTGTATAATAATAGTTTTCAGTTCAGTATTAAAATGGCACCTTATGAGACTTTGTGCGATCGTAAATGTCGTACACCATTGTACTCGACTGAGCTCAGGGAAAATAAGATACACGGGGTCGATTTGATCAGAGAAACTAAATAGAAAGTGAAAGTGATCCGTGAAAGTCTGAAAGCAGCATCAGATCGTCAAAAATCATATGCGAAATTGAAACGTAAAGATATAGAGTTTCAGATAGGAGATAAAGTCTTCTTGAAAGTCTCACCATGGAAGAAAATACTCAAATTTTGTCGTAAAGGCAAATTAAGTCCGAGATTCATTGGACCATATGAGATTATAGAGCGTATCGGGCCGGTTGCTTATAGACTATTGTTACCACCTTAGCTAGAAAAGATTCACAATGTATTCCATGTTTCGATGCTTCGTAGATACCGATCTGATCCTACACATGTGATTAGTCCGTCTAAGATTGAGATTAAGCCCAATATGACGTATGAGGAAGAACCGATTCGTATTCTGGCTCACGGGATTAAAGAGTTACAAAATAAGAAAATTCCATTAGTTAAAGTATTGTGGTAGAAACACGGGGTTGAGGAAGCAACGTGTGAGTCAGAAGATGCAATGAGAGAACACTATCTGAACCATTTCACCGGTAAGATTTTCGGGGACGAAAATCCCTAAGGGGGAGAGTTGTAACAGCCCGATTTAGACCCTAGTCGGAACAGTGGTTTCGAGACCATGAATTCAAGTAAAAAAAAATTTAAATATTATTTTCCATGTTTATTATATGTGAATTTGCATGTGTGAAATTTTCGTGTGAAAAATTTATCGTTTATGTGCTTAATTTAATAAAAGGACTTAATCGCGTAAATTGAAAACTTGATAGTTTAAAGCATCAGGGCCGAATTGTTAGTGGCTTTTAAAAATGGAGTATTTATTTTGTAAATAAACCATAAACATTTGTGATGGACGATAGTGCCCATGTTTATAATTGTTTCATATTTTATTATAAAGGATAAATAAGTAATTAAGTTAAAAGTTAACATATATTATAATAAAACATAACATAAATTTATATTCATTTCATTCTCTCATCACTGAAACTAAATAAAAGAAAAAGAAACAAAAGCTTTGTGATATTCAGCCATTCTCAAGCTTGATTCAAAGTTAGTTTGGTTTCAGTTTTTGATAATTTTTACGTTTTTGAGATCGTTGCTTCGAATACTATCCGACCCATGCTAGAATTTCTGATTTTGATGAATGTTTTGAGTTATTACATTGATGAATATTTGTGTTTTGTGATGTTTGATGATGAAATATTAAAGATATGTTTTAGATTATCATGTTTTGTATTGGAGTTCTTGATGATTTTGAGTAATTAGGACTAAATTGTAAAAATAAAAAATTGAGGGACCAAAATGTGAAATAAATTAAATATATGGACTAGAATGAGTATAAGGAATATTCAGCCTATATATGTTGTGAGATTTTGCATATTTTGTGTTTTATGCAATAGGGACTAAATTGCGAAAAATGTGAAATAATAGGGTAAAAGTGTAATTTACCCATTTATGTATTTTTGGATGAATTTGGTTGAATATTTGAATTAATAAGTTTAATTTATATTAACTTAGATCAAGAAAAGAGAAAATCAGATTTAGATCGGGGGAAAACTAAAGTTGTCGATTAGCCGATCAGTACCGATTTTTCATCGTCCGAGGTAAGTCTATAAGCAAATAGATAATGTTAATTCCAATTATATATGAGTTAATATGCTGATTTGGAATTTATAGATTTATATTAGAGTTAGCCGGATATGGTTAAGCATGGAAATAACGTATTTGAGTTTAATTCGACTGAGTTATAACATTTGAAAGTCCGTATGAACTATATGGAATATCTGAAAGTTTCGATATATGAATGGTTTATGAAAAAAATTATAATTGTGATATTCGGGGTTTGAGCCTAGCAAGCCTTGTGCTGGTGAATTAAACCGGGCTTTATACCTAGCAGGCTTATTGCCGGTGTATAAAATCAATCTTTGAGTTTAGCAGGCCTTGTGCCGGTGTGAGATGAAGGCTTAAGCCAAGCAGGCTTTATGCCAGGGAATTATTATAAGTTTATGCCTAAAAGACTTCATGCTGATGTGGTATTTGAATATGTTAAACGAGCTAAATGGCCAGGTATGAATTAACTTGTTACCTACTTAAAATAAGGTAAGTAAGTAACTTGATTATTTGTTACAAATCATGTGTGATGCAAATGAAGTATATATGTGATTATGGTATGTGTATTCGGTCTTATGATCGAATGATATGAATATTATGGATTTGTTATTTGAATATGTGTAAACAAGACCATGTATATTCGGCCATATTGATAGTTCGTGTACATGATGTTATATTACAATTTTTGAGCTTGTGTATATGAATGTATGTACATTTGGTTATATATTGACATCTTGATTTTGAAGGTTGGATGATAATTAATTATTTTGATTATATGAGCATTCGATCAAGGAGGAATTGTTTTATGACATTATATGTTATATATGTATGGAATTAAAAGCTTGAAATTAAATGTGATTACAAATGTACAAGTTGAATTATTTGATTGAAATGATTTAGTATTGAGATGATATTATGCATTAATTGTTTAATTTTTCTTAAGGCTTACTAAGCTAAGTTAGCTTACTCTGTGTGTTTTCGTTTACTCTATTTTATAGATTTTGGATTCAAGTTACGAGCTCGGGGATCGTCAGCAAAGTTCACCACACTATCTTCAACTTCGATACTTAATTAATCGAACTTAAATTATTGCATGTATAGGCTGGAGTATGTTTAAGTTGATGAACTTAGTTTTGTATAAAGGCCATGCGAAAATGGCTAAACTTATAGTGTTAAATTCAGTTATTTTAAGTTCGATTTATGTTCACTTTGGTTTTAAAGTTACGTGCCATGTATGTGTAATGTTTGTGTTAAGTACTATGTGCTTTAAAAATGGTTTGCTTGCTATGTCTAATTTCGGTTTTATATGCTTTTGGTGAAAGTTCTTTGAGTTTGATTGTGGATAAATATTGTATATGCTTCATGGATAAATTTGGCCGATTGATTGGTATGTATTTAAGTTAAATGTAATCGTTATTTTAGGTAAGCTACATATATTATATGTGTGCATCATTAAAAGGTTCGGCTATGGCATAATGTATTGAAAACATATATGTTTGTTATTTAAATTATATAATATGATTGTTTATGTAAATTTGGTTGTCATGATTGATTTAGGTGTACTATGTGAATTGGGGATAAAGGGTATATGATTATTTTCGAACTTTGTAAGTTTGACATGTTGGAACTTAGGTTCACAAATCGAAAGTTGGGTTGATAGTAAAAGTTATATGCTAATATATTCGGTTAAGCTTTGTTAGTGAAACTTATATATATATGTATATAGGATTATTTTAAGGTTGGTATATGTATATGTTATTTCATTACTTATAAAGATTTATGCATATGAATTGATAAGGTAAAATGAAGAAGAATGAAATCTTAAGTATAGAATGGTCATATATTCGGGTAATGTAATGAAATAAAAGACCATATGAATAGTAGATTTTGTATTAATAAAAGAAATGTGTATATCTATGACATAATCAATTGAGGTTCGGTATTTAGAAAATAAATTATTGCCCTTATAGTTGTTTATGAAATATTTTATATGTGTAGTATCAATTTAGCTAATGTAGGTGTTTATTTTGAAAAACATGTGGTTTGATAATGTTGACTCATTGAGATTAAAATTTATAGTATTCATATATGATGTTAATACATGATTTGTTGAATTAAAGCTTAAAAGTTAGTTATGAGTTGTTCTTGTTAGGTAATGCCTCGTAACACTAATTTAGCGACAAATACGGGTTAGGGGTGTTACATTTTATTGGTATAAGTGCTACGATTTAGTCGATTCTAGGACTAACGTAGCGTGTGTGAGTCTAGCTATACATGCCATAATATATACTGCGATAGTGTGATGACTTCTGACATTTCAAAATATGTTTTCGTATAGTATGTGGATCCCGACAGAGCTGTAGCTGATGATGTCGAAAGCATAGCGCCTGCTCCCGCGCAAGGGACAGTGCCAGTTGATTCTTGACTAACCTCGAGTAACCAAGAGGGAGAGGCTAAGGAAGTCTTTTAGCAAATGATGAACGATTGGTTTACTCAAAATGTCTGGACTAACCCTGCTGCACAACAACCTCCACCCCCAATTAATCCATCTTCTATACCTGGTATACCTCAAGTGAGTGATCCGTTGAGATTGTTGAAGCCACCTGTTGTTAAAATCAGAAAACACGTGGGTGAAAAGTTTAAAGCTACAGATGATGATGATGCTGAGCGGGCTGTGTTATGGCTTAATAATACTATCCGTGTGTTCAATGAATTATCTTGTGCTCCAAATGAATGTTTAAAGTGTGTCATATCTTTATTACGAGACACTGCATATCACTGGTGGAATACACTTATATCGGTGGTTTTGAAAGAACCGGTGACTTGGGAATTCTTTTAGACTGAGTTCTGTAAGAAATACATCAGCCAGAGATTTATCGACTAGAAATGCAAAGAATTTTTGGAATTGGAACAGGGTCGTATAACCGTAGCAGAGTATGAGCAGAAATTCGTGAGACTCAGTCGATATGCCCGTGAATGTGTGTCAACCGAAGCTATCATGTGTAAAAGTTTTGAAGACGATTTGAATAAAGACATTAAATTGCTAGTAGGCATACTTGAGATAAAAGAGTTTGTAGTACTGGTTGAGTGAGCCTGCAAAGCTGAAGAGCTCGGGAAAGCGAAAAGAAAAGTTGATTTTAAAGCTACATATTCCCGTAAAAGATCATCAGGTAAAATTTTTTAGCCCGTATCGAAGAAATTCAGAGATGATTGTAGTCGATCTAGGGATACTTTGGACTTTTCTGGATAAGATCGAGACCGACCTCCTGTGATTTCACGAGTCACTTCGATTGCTAGTGTTAACAATGTTCAGCAGAATAGACTCGAGTGTAAGCATTGTGGTAAATGACATTCTAGAAATTGTAGATTGCATGATCAGTCTTGTTTTAAATGTGGATCAGTGGATCATTTTATCCGAGATTTCCCGATGTTAGCCGAGGAAAACACTGTTCAAACGTGAGACCGAGTAACATGTCAGTACGAGGTAGAGCACCATGGCATTCAGGTAATGTGAGTGGCAGTCAGAGGGGGACGAAAGATTCAGCAGTTCGATCTGAGGCTCGTGCACCTGCCAGAGCATATGCCATACGCGCTCGCGAGGAGGCTTCTTCCCTAGATGTTATTACCGGTACTTTCACTCTTTATGATATTAGTGTTATTGCATTGATTGATCCTAGTTTGCCTTATTCATATATGTTTGAGACATTAGTATTCAGTAAGACTTTGCCTATTGAGACTACTGAGTTTGTGATTCGAGTATCAAACCCCTTGGGCCGTTGTGTTCTGGTTGACAGAGTGTGTAAAAATGAAGAAGAATGAAATCTTAAGTATAGAATAGTCATATTTTCGGGTAATGTAATGAAATAAAAGACCATATGAATAGTAGATTCTGTATTAATAAAAGAAATCTGTATATCTATGACATAATCAATTGAGGTTCGGTATTTAGAAAATAAATTATTGCCCTTATAGTTGTTTATGAAATATTTTATATGTGTAGTAGCAATTCAGCTAAGGTAAGTGTTTTATTTTGAAAAACATGTGGTTTGATAATGTTGACTCATTGAGATTAAAATTTATAGTATTCATATATGATGCTAATACATGATTTGTTGATTTAAAGCTTAAAAGTTTGTTATGAGTTGTTCTTGTTAGGTAATGCCACGGAACCCTAATTTGACGATGAATACGGGTTAGGGGTGTTACAGGGGCCATAGAGAAAGAGACCGTATAGACGATAGCCTCAAAAGCATTATGATGACCCTGCCCCCGTTCCAAGGGAAGAACAACCCCAGGGCATACTTGGAGTGGAAGAAAAAGATCGAGTTAGCCTTTAAGCGCTACAATTACTCGGAGAGTAAAAAGGTAAAGTTGGCAGTCATCGAATTCTTGGTTTATGCCATAGTATGGTGGGATCAACTTGTGACAAGCCAAAGAAGAAATGGGGGAAGACCCATCTCAATGTGGGCCGAGATGAAGGTAGTCATGAGAAAGCGTTTCATACCTTCTTACTATCACCGAGATCTCTACCAACGATTGCAAAGCCTTACCCAAGGCAATTGAAGTGTCGAAGAATAATACAAGGAAATGGAGGTAGCGATGATCTAAGCCAATATCGAGGAGGATTGGGAGGCAACAATGGCCATGTTTCTTGCAGGATTAAACCGTGACATCGCTAACATAGTCGAATTGCAACACTATGTTGAAGTGTTGGACATGGTTCACATGGCCATCAAAGTTGAAAAGTAACTTAAACGGAAGGGAGTTGGCTGATCCTACTCTAATCCATCAACTACCAAATGGATCCAAGGAGCTAATAAACCCGCTATTCGAACTAAGAATCCTATTGTAGCGGCCAAGTACAATCCCACTACTGGTGAGCCAAGCAAAAATAAAATCGATCCTGTGCCAAATCGCACAAGAGACATAAAGTGTTTCAAATGACAAGGATGAGGACACATAGTCAGCCAATGTCCCAATCAATGAATCATGGTGGTACGGGCCGACGGAGAGATCGAATCCAAGGAAGAGAATGAATATGAGCCTGAAGTGCCAACCGGTGATGAAGAAGAAGATTTGGAGTTTCTAGTTGAAGGCAAGATCCTTTTGATGAAAAGGAGCCTCAACATTCAAAGCACCGAAACCAAGCAACAATGGGAAAATATTTTCCACACCCGATGCCACATCCAAGGCAAGGTGTGTAGCATGATTATTGATGGAGGAAGCTGCACCAACGTCGCAAGTAATATGCTGGTTGAAAAACTTGGTTCAACCACGACCAAGCACCGAGCCTGTACAAGTTACATTGGTTAAACGATGGAGGAGAGCTTAAAGTGACAAAACAAGCTGTTGTAGCATTCTCCATTAGAAAATTCCAAGACAAGGTGGTGTGCGACATGGTTCCATGCACGTGGGACTTCTTCTTTTAGGGCATCCATGGTAGTTTGATCGACGGATACTCCACGACGGATACACTAACCGTTATACCTTTAAGCATCTAGGCAAAATGTAACTCTAGCCCCTCTTACCCCGAAACAAGTGTATTAAGATCAAATCAAGTTAAAAAGAGTCTGTAGAAAAAGTAAAAGAAAAAGAACAAGAAAGAAAAAGCAAAAGAAAACAAAATTGAGAAAAAAAAGGAAATGGTGAGAAAATTGAGGTAAAAACACGAGTTGAAAAAGAAAATAAAAAAGAAGATGAGAGTGACAAAATTAACATGTTTGCGAGAAAAAGAGAAGTAAGAAAGTCTTTGTTGATGTGCCAGCCCATTCTTGTACTTATGTACAAAGAATGACTTTTTGATGCTAATGAACTTAAAAATACTTTACCTTATTCTATTGTGGCTTTACTTCAGGAATTCGAGGATGCATTTCCGGAGGAAGTGCCGAGTGGATTGCCTCCTCTTTATGGTATCAAACATCAAATCAATTTTGTGCTTGGAGCTATGATCCTAAACCGTCTAGCCTACCGAAGCAACCCCGAGGAGACTAAGGAGTTGCAATGACAAGTAGCTAACTTGATGGAGAAGGGCTACATACGGGAAACTTTAAGCCTTTGCGCAGTGCCCGTTCTATTGTTGCCCAAAAAGGATGGCTCGTAGAGGATGTGCGTGGACTACCGAGCCATTAACAAAATCACCATCAAGTATTGTCACCCTATTCCTAGATTCGATGACATGCTTGATGAGCTTAGTGGTGCCAAACTCTTCTCCAAGATTGATTTGAAGAGTGGATATCACCAAATACGCATGCAAGAGGGAGACGAGTGGAAGATGGCCTTTAAAACAAAATATGGTTTGTATGGGTGGTTAGTGATTCCATTCGGCCTCACAAATTCCCCAAGCACATTTATGCGATTGATGAATCACGTTTTACGATCTTTTATTGGTCGTTTTTGCATAGTATACTTTGATGACATTTTAATCTATAGCAAATCATTGGCTGATCATATTGAACATTTCTGTGTTGTTTTGGAGGTTGTACAAAAGGAAGTGTTATATGTGAATCTTAAGAAACGTTGTTTTTGTATTGACAAAGTTGTTTTCTTAGGTTTCGTTGTAAGTACGGGTGGTCTAGAGGTAGATCAAGAGAATATCAAGGAGATCCAAGAATGGCCTCGTCTGACGACCATTAGCCAAGTTAGAAGCTTTCACAGACTTGCGAGCTTCTATAGGAGATTCGTGCCAAACTTTAGCACCATAGATACTCCTTTAACAGGTATTATCAAGAAAACTCTCCTTTTACTTGGACTAATGAGCAAGAATATGATTTTAATAAAATTAAAGATTGCTTGACTAACGATCCACTGTTGTGTCTACCTAATTTTAACAAAACTTTCGAAGTGGAGTGTGATGCTTCAGGAATAGGTAAGGTGTGGTCTTGTCGCAAGATGGCCGACCAATTGCCTACTTCAGTGAGAAACTCAATGGGGCTACACTCAATTATCCAACCTACGATAAAGAGATGCACGCCTTGATACGTGTGCTGGAGACAGGGCAGCATTACCTTTGACCGAAAGAGTTCGTTATACTTACGGATCATGAAGCCTTAATGCATTTAAAGGGACAAACTAAGTTAAACAAACGCCATGCTAAGTGGGTGGAATTCCTAGAATCCTTTCCATATGTGATTAAGTACAAACAAGGTAAAGAAAATGTTTTTGCAGATGTGTTATCACGTAGGTGTGCTTTAATTAATCATTTGGATGCTAAGTTGCTTGGATTTGCATATTTGCGGGATTTATATGATAATGATTCTGATTTAGGTGAGGTGTTCAAGTTGTGTGTTCAAGGTGCCCATAACAGGTATTTTTGACAAGATGGATTTCTCTTTCGAGAAAATAAGATATGTATACCCCAATGATCAATTAGAGATGTGCTGGTTTAAGAAGCACATAGTGGGGGATTAATGGGCCACTTCGGCCTAGCCAAAACTTGGGCTATTTTACAAGAGCACTTTTATTGGTCGAAGATGCAGCAAGATGTGGTTAGAGTGTGTGAGCAATGCTTAGCTTGCAGGAAGGCTAAGTCAAAAATTCAGCCACATGGTCTACACACTTCTTTGCTAATTCCGGAAGCACCATGGGTGGATATCTCCATGGATTTCGTTCTAGGCCTTCCTAGAACAAAGAATGGAAAAGATTCTGTATTTGTGGTAGTAGATAGATTTTCAAAGATGGCTCACTTTATTGCATGTAATAACACTGATGACGTGTTAAATGTTACAAATCTGTTCTCTAAGGAAATTGTGCGTTTGCATGGTATTCCTAGGACCATTGTTTTGGACTGTGACGCTAAGTTTCTTAGCCATTTTTGGAGAACTTTGTGGGGTAAGCTTGGTTCCAAGCTTTTGTTCTCAACAACTTGCCATCCCCAAACCGACGACCAAACAGAGGTTGTTAATAGATTTTTATCAACCTTGCTGCGTGCCATAATTCAAAAGAACTTTAAAACTTGGGAGGAGTGTCTATCACACATTGAGTTTGCTTACAACTGATCAGTGCACTTGGCTACCAAGCATTCGCCATTTGAAGTGGTATATGGTTTTAATCCCTTAACTCCTACAGATTTATTTCCTTTACCTTCTAATCAATTAGTGCATGTAGATGGCAAGAAAAAGGCAAAATTCATTAAATAATTGCATCAATGAGTTAGGGACAACACTGAAAGAAGAATCGAGCAATATGCTCAAAAGGTGAACAAGGGACGCAAGCGAGTAATATTCGAACCTGGTGACTGGGTTTGGATCCACATGCGTAAGGAAATATTTCCAACCCAAAGGAGATCCAAACTTGTAACATCCTGAATTAGGGCCTAATCAGAACAGTGGTTTCAAGACCACAAATTTGAGATAGAAATAATTATTTTATGGATGTTATGAGGTTCATGATATATATGCATGCCTATGTGAAAATATCGATGAGAAATTTTACCGATAAGGTGTCTAATTGAGTTATTAGGACTAAATTGCAATAAGTGAAAAATGTCTATTCTAGTTGATTTAAGGGCTTAATTGTGATGAGATTTGAAATTTGAAGTCCTTATTTGGCAATTAGACCATTATATGTCATTATGGACAAAAATGGAGATATGAGGGATAAAATATCAAAGTTTTAATGGAAGGCCATTTTGGTCCATTAGTTATTAAAAGAATTAAAAGAGAAAAATCGTCAAAAATTATGTCCATCTTCATCCTCCTTGGCCAAATTTTACAAGAAGCCATAGCTAGGGTTTCTTTCATCTTTCAAGCTCAAAGTAAGTGCATTCTAGCCCCGTTTTAATGTTCTTTAATTTTTGATATCCTTGTAGCTCGATTTAGTTATTTCTACCCTTAATTTGAGCTAGGGTTCATGTTCAATAATATACCCATGAATGATATGCTTGTGCTTTGATGTCTAATGGAAGAATATGAAAGCTTGAGGTGTGATGAACAACTTTTACTAGGTGGTTTTTGGTGAAATTGATAAAAAGGACCTAATTGTAAAAGTTGTAGAAACTGTGTAAATGTGTGAATAAATGAAAAATGTGGGTTGATATAAGAGGGAAAATGATTCATCTAGGCTTGAATAATGAGAAAAATGGGTACTTTTCATTTTACGAGCCTAAGGGCAATTTCGTAATTTTGTGAAATTTGGGGAAAAATTGTAATTTTGCCATATCGTGATTTTTGGACTGAATTGAATAGTGAGTGTATTAAATGAGCTAAATGTGCTATTATAGATCAAGAAGGATGAGGGATAGACCTTGAGCAAGGAAAAGGTAAGGTTGTGGACTAAATCGCAAATTGTCATATTTTGCACCGAGGTAAGTTGTATGTAAGTAATTTAACAATTTCATTATCATGTGTTTAATAATTGATGTTCTATGATGTATGTATGAATGCCCTAATAAAATTGGCTTGTGAACATTTATTGAAAGATTGGTGATAGCTTCATATCTCGGAAGTCCCGGATGACCTTGAGGAATGCTTAGGATTCGAATATCATGACACCACGATTAATGAGAGCCAGTGTAAGACCATGTCTGAGACATGGCATCGACATTGATATGATAGCTAGTGTAAGACCGTGTTTGGGACATGGCATCAACATTAATATGTGTGCCAGTGTAAGACCATATTTGGGATATGGCATCAGCCTCGGTATGTAATTTCATGTAAGGCCATATCTGGGATATGGCGTTGATATGAGATTTCGTGTAAGACCATGTCTGGGACATGGCATTGATGTGAGGTCCCGTGTAAGACCATGTCTAGGACATGGAATCAGTACTGACGTGAGATTTCATATAAGACCATATCAAGGATATGGCATTGATATGTAGACCCATGTAAGACCATGTCTGGGACATGACTTTGGCATTCTATGTGGTGCATGATGATTCCAAACATCCCTTAGTATTTCGGGTGATTCAACGGGCCGTTCAAGGTTATGGTTAAGAAGTGGGGTAGAATGAGTAAGAATTTATGGTACATGTATGTACGTAAACTTCATGAGTATTGGACTCGATTCATGTTGGGAAATTTGGTATGGTTATGAAAGAGTAAGATAAGCATGATGTTCAAAGGAAATTATTATCAATTCTCAATGTGTTCAATATGTGTAATATGATAATGTGTTAGTAATTGATAGCATGTTTAATCTATGAATTTCATTACTTATGTTGTTCATTATTTGCTCACGACTTACTAAGCTATATGCTTACCCCTCCCTTTTTTCCTCTTTCTTATAGCATTGTCAAGCTAGCTCGGAGATCGTGGATGTTGGAGCTCGAGTCACACTATCAAAAAATCTTTTGGGGTATAATTAGTTTACTACATTTAAGTATGGCATGCATAGGGGACTTAGTATTTTGTTATATGTGTCATATTTGTTAGCCAAAGTGATGGCTCATTTTGGTATATTATTCTATTTTGTATATGGCTCATATTGATTGTGGGATTGAATTCCCTAAATATTGGTACATGCATGAAATGTGTAATTATTCTTGTGGTGTGTGCCTAAATGGTTGTTAAAAATGGATGATGAAATGTGAAATTTATGCTTGATGGAAAAAGGGTGTTAATTTCCATGGTCATAATATGAATAAAGGCAAAGAGATGGATTGAGTGAACTTGACAAGTCAAGGAGTTCCCAATTAGGTACACTTGATATTAATTTATCATGCATGAGTTAAAGCTATGGATGTTTAAGTAACCCTTTTATGCCATGACAATCACCACTGGCATATGAGTGTGTGCAGGGGTTCTTAAGGGTGACAAGAGGGCTTGGAAAATAGCCTCAAAGTTGTCCACATGGGTAGACACATGGGCATGTGTCTAGGTCATGTGTGACACACGGTCAGCCCCATGGGCCTGTAGTCTTGCCGTATGTCCCTTGCACCCTAGTTTTACAAGTTAGTATGCATGGTAGTAAACACACGAGCAGAGACACGGCCGTGCGTCTCAGCAGTGTGAAGGACACGGCCTCAGGACATGGGCGTGTGCCCAGGCCATGTGAAGTCTGCACCTTAATTGCGAAAATTAAATTTGCAACATGGCCTGGCACACGGGCGTGTGACTTGGCCGTGTGATCCTTAATTGATGCTGATGTTATAAACAGAGAGTTACACGGCTTGGGGACACGGACGTGTAACCCTATTTTAGGAAATTTTTTCTAAATTTCATGGTTTAGTCCCGAACCACCCCCAATGTATGCTTTGGACCTTATTGGCCTGTATTAGAGACGATTTGCATGTGTATGTACAGTTTTGTGTTCAAAAGAAATTTTATGGCTCGGTTCTATATGTATGTTTACGTTTTAGCCCGATAATGCCCTGTACCCGTCCGACAATGGATATGGTTAAAGGGTGTTACAAAACTCTTGCCAAGGGGTGACGGACCTTTTCAAGTTTTGTAAAGGATTAATGAGAATGCTTACAAGTTAGATCTACCAGGTGAGTACAGGATTAGTGCTACTTTCAACGTTGCTGACTTATCCTCTTTTGATGTAGGTGATGATTCGAGGACAAATCGCCTTAAAAAAGGGGGATGATGCGATCCTAGCTTGGGAAGCTATGGTTGATCCCATTGAGTTGCCATAAGGTCCCATTACTCAGTCTCATGCCAAGAAGTTTCAAGACGCCATTGCAAGTCACATTGATCGAGCTTGGGGAGGAGAGGTGATCGGACTCATCAAGCAAGCATGGAGCTCAACACCATGCGTTCCATATGGCTTATTTCAAGCTAAATTTTAGTTAAATAGTTGCTGGATTAAACTTTAAATGTGTTTAGTTATTTTAGTTTAAGTAATTAAGTTGTTTTAATTTTATTTAGTTGTTTAAATAAATTCGGCAACTAATATGTTCTAAGTTAATTAATTTGCTACAACCATTTAACTTGTTTTAGCTTATTAAATGAGTTTTAATTACTACAACTCATTAAAGTTTAATTGTGTTTATAGGTGAACTAACCAATTGAACCAACTGGAGCATTGATTGGCATTAAAGAGAGGAATAAATTTAAGACTAGCAGCTGTTATGAGCTTCTCCAAGTGACTGTTTGAGGAGTTCAATGGACAAGGAGCTGTTCACACAAGCCCATTCAGTTCCTAAACGTTTTCACATAGTGGTGGCTGTTCCAATTCGTCCATTCACACCTTTTGACCATTTATATTCAAGCATTCACATGAAGGGGGCTGATCGTGTGCCAAATGACATTAATTTTTGGTTGCTGCTCATTTGGCTGTCCAAGGAGAAATTAAAAGGTTGTTAAGACTCTTTAGTAGATCAAGCATTGAATTAAGTTTACTCAGCTTATTAGAGTTAATTATTAGCTGAATAGGAAGACCAAACATGCTATCCATTGCCGTTCCTTATGTTAGATTTCATCAAAGGTCTTGTAGTTTTTAATTAGCTCAATTAAGTTCAATAATAGCTTAATTAAGCTGAGTGTGTTTGTTTATTCGGCTGGGGTTTGTCTCATGCCTATAAATACTTTGTTTTCAGCTAGTTGTAGGAACTTTTGGACCAAATATATGAACTTTTGTTTTTCTATGGGAATTCAACTCTCATTGTACTTTTTGGATTGAAATGACTAATCAAGCTCAACTTGTGGCATCATTCTTGCTTGTTATCCAAACTTATCACTTTCCAAAGTGTGGTGTTCGACCATACCATCGGTTCCTATATTGCTAGATAATGGGTCGAGGTTAGCCAAATTATCTCTTATCTGTTTCCATCTAAGTGCCGTCTAAGAATCGGGTCAATAATTCCCTTCATTGTCGGTTCACTCTTGGCCTTAGCTGAATTACTCCATTAGCCAATTTAATTATCTTTTAGACCTTGTCTGAACCTATCTTTTCATCTTTTCCAGCCTGCTTTGTTAAAACTCAACACTTGCTTAATTTCACGATCAAGCAATCTAAACAACTCAAAACAACACCGAATCGAGCTCGTATCACCTATTGGTCCAGAACCCATCATGCCATTCTATTATTTTCTGTTTATCTCGCTTTCTGAATTTGCCCTTTCAACCTGCACTGGTCGATGTCAATTCTTTCCACAAATCATACCAAATATCCACTTTTAATATCAAATAGTAATGCAACCACCCTGACCTTTTTTATAGTCTTTGTTCCACAATAGATTTGAAGATTGTTGTTGCATAACATTTTTAAATAATACATTTAAAAGAAATAGTGTTATGAAAGGTACCTTTCATGTCTCGATTAGAATGTCATTAAGTAGCACATAATTTCAGTTCTGGTTCCAATTTTTGAGTTTTTCTACACAATGGGTTATCAGCCTACTAGGTGATTTTTTTAGTAACTGAGTGATCTGTGGTTCCTTTGGCCTTGGTTCCACTCTTGCCAATAGTTCTGTTTGTTTGATGCCAGCCCTGTAAGCATAAGTCTTACCCACGAGTATTTTTTCGACTTTTGCCAAAGTTTGGAAAATCCCTGAATCACTAAACTTTTGGGGTGTCTGATTAAATATCAATATCTTAAAAAGATCTTCAAATCAAATGTATCCCCTATATTTGCATGTTTTCCCTCGCTCTCTTTCACAATGTTTCGAGACTTTGGGTATTTTTCCACTAGGTTAACAGCGAATATTATTGTCTCTAATCGTTGAGATAAATTTGTAATGGCTTGTACTCGTACGCTATTCTCATCACTAGAACATATTGTCGTCGGGAAGGTGAATCCAACTCTCGATTGATCCTTTTTTTTGGGCATCATGTCCACAACTGGTTTGATAACTTCTCGTGAGGTTATTTCTCCTAATCCACTTAGATACTCTTCCATACTCAGGATTAGCTGATTGTTCGAGGGTTCCCCTTCCTCACAAGTGTGTTTAGTTGAGTTCGTCTCTTCATTTGATTTTCCATTTTTCTTGTACTAATGATCCATTGAATTTGTATTGATATTAGTGTCATCTTCATGTAAACAGATCGGATTTCCTCCTTAAAGTTGACTTAGTTCAAGTATCATTAATCGCCTATTCTTCTAGATCTTCTCCCATTCTTTATAGACTCCTTCCTCATAAATGTCATTATCATAATATAATTTCTCATCCAACCACATATAATCAAAGTTATCCATAGTCTATGCCAAACTGATTCTAGTAGTTATTATTGCGGGTATCTTGGACGAGATTGTTTACAAGGATTTCTTGCAAAGGAGAGAAATGTTAGTAATGTTAATAAATAATCAAATAAACTAAAATCGTATCTATAATATGAATATTTCCTAATTATTCTATTAATATGAAAAAATTAAAATCAATATAGTGACGTTGCCTCCACGGCAACGACGCAAACAATTTGACCACATCCGGATATACCAACATCTAGAGTAAAAATCTTGCACACAAGATATAAAAGATGGTATCTGCAAGTATACGGGTCATGTTGTAATATAATGCCAACGGTGTAGGTGAGTACTCCGAAAATCATACCCAAGGGAGGTGAGCACTAAATTAATTCTAATCTAAACATAAAGAGATCTAATTACTACTTTAAATGGATTATATTACAATAAATAGAAAGAAGGTTTTGGTGATCAATACTAATAACAATAATAAAAGAAATCAAAGAAATAAATAAAACACGAGAAATCAAAGAGTAAAATATATCAAATCTGATTGTGGGTGATTAGCTCGCTTCGGTAGTCATAATCAACTATCATGTAAACCCTAAAATCGGGCCTAGACGTAACGACCCAATCTTTAAAAGCTCAGTGTAAGATCAATACATAATATATATAACATGCGTTTCACACATCAAATAAACACATCCAATTCCATATATGTAAACCATTTTCACAGAAATATCATATCATCATTAAGACACATACATGAATATATCGAGACATGCTCATGAAACAATGCACATTTTGAAGAATTTCCTACCCATCCTTGCTACACACCAATATCGAGTTCCCTAGAACTCGCCCATCCAATAACACACCATTTATGGACAAGCCACCAAGAAAATGTTGATTAACCACCACGTAACACATTGTGGACAAGCCACCACATAATTGCCGATAACGACCAGGTTATCGTAGTTAAACTACCACATAGCTTCCACCTTTCACAAAACTGGCCCCATGCATGTGATATGACCATTTTCAAATTTATCTCATATAATCACTTTTCACATTTCTCATGTAGTCATGCTCATAGTTGCATATTTCTCAATTTTACACATTTGCATGTAAACATGCTCACTGTAACAACTCGGTTTTAGTCAAATCAGAACAGTGGTTTAGGGACCACAAATCTAAAGTCAAAATAATTATTTTATTATTATTTTAATGTTTATAATATGATAAAATGATTGTGTGAAAATTTCGTTAAGAAATTTTATAGTTTGAGTGTTTAATTTGATAAAAAAGACTAAATCGCGTAAAGCCTAAAACTTGTGTTCTATTAGCTAAATGTGTCTAATAGCTATGGAATATTAAAATTAAGGTCCTTAATTGGTAATTAGACCATTTATGTTGATAGTGGATGTACATGGCTTGGTATAAGTGAAAATTTTAATAATTTTAAAGGTTAATTAAGTAATTTGGTAATTAATGATAATTAAAAATAAGTAGAACAAAGTTACCATCATTTTATTTCTTCTTCAACCAATTTCACAAAGAAACAATAGCCATTTTTGAATCTAGGGTTTGGCCAAGCTTGCGTATGCAATTGGTGAGTGATTTTCGTCCCATTTTTAATGACTTCTATGTTTTTGAGATCGTTGCAGCTTAATCTAGCTAGCCTAAGGACTAATTTGCAAAATTATTAAAATTTTAGGGTTTTTCCATTGATGAATACTTGTGTATTTTGATGTTTGATGATATAAAATGTACGGTTGTTGTTAGATAAACAATATTTCTTAAGTGATTTTTAATAAAATGTCCAAATAGGGATTAAATTGTGAAATGTGTAAAATTAAAGGTTAATTTGTAAAATAAATGAAAAATTTGAGCTTCTAGGGACCTAATTGAAATTTGGCTAGCATGGGTTTAGGTTGAATTGCATGAATTTGTACTTTTATGAGATAATGACTAAATTGGAAAAATGTTGAAATATTAATGGCAAAAGTGTAAAGTTTCTATAATGTGTATTTTGGACTAAATTGAATTGATCGATGATTAAATAAGTTAAAATTTTATATTATATAGATCAAGAAAAGTGAAATTCAGATTTAGATCGGGGGAAAAACAAGGTGTTGGATTAGTCGATCTACTTTGTCGTTTTTACATTCGAGGTAAGTTTGTATGTAATAAGCATTGTTATATTTGTATTTTAAATGCTTTGGTATTGCATAAACTATGATTATGACCCTACAGACATATTCGACGATGATTCAACAAGTGTGAAATCTCAGTTGAACCTTAGGAATAGATTAGGATACAAATGACATGTCAGTAGGGGTTATGTGATTTGGGTGCTGGTCCGTACGTCCTACCAGTGGCTGAGTTATCCAACATGTGTTGTGGATATTCGTCAGCTTGTGTGAGCAGCATCGTGTAGCTTTATCATGATCGTCAGCTTGTGTGAGCAGACCCATTGATAGCTCGAGAGTGAGCATTATATGTGATACGAGATTGAGATAGCTTCGGCTATGTATGTGGCAATTAGGGTGTGAGATTCCCAAGTATTCGATAGTATTTCGAATGGTTCAACGGGTATATCAAAGATATGTAATGGTGTGAAATAGATATGTATCAGTACAGGTATGTATGGAAACTATATAAGCATCGAATATATGGAAGTTGTGAGTTCATGGTTAAAATTATGTAATTGAATATATGTTAACATTGTGGTTAAATGTTTTGTAGTATATTATGTTCATATTTTCAATGGTAATTGAATGGTGAGTTTTGCTTATTATTTTCATATGAGCTTACTAAGCTTTATATCTTACATTATTTATTTTTCCATGTTTTATAGTGAAATCAAAGTTAGCTTGGATTTGGGAATCATCGAAGACCTCATCACACTATCAAGCTATCATTTTGGTACTTTTGAATCTAAGTATTTGGTATATGGCATGTATAAGAAGTGTGGTCATTTTGGTTATGATTTGGCAATGAATTTAGCCATTTGAGTTGGCTTGTAAATGTTAAGTGTTTGATGTGTGTATAGCCATGAGACTTGGCTTATTTTGGTATATTATTGGTGATGTATATATATATGCATATGACTCTTGTTATGTGCTTGATGATGGATTGTAAATGCTTGTGGTGAATGGTTGAGATTTGATTTGGTATGCTTGTGAATTTAAGTCAAATAATGCATATTTGAAAATAGTTAAATTGATAATGTGAGAAAGTGAAGTTTGGTATGAAATTGAATGGAATATTATGATGTTGTGTGTCTTTTATATGTTGTTATTGAAATGGCATGATTTATGCTTGGTTGAGATTGGATGAATGCCTATTTATGTCTTGTTTGGTGCCATTTGGTTTTGTGTAGGTGTATACAAATTTGGGTGGCAATTTGGCTTGGTAAATAGCCTATTTTTGTCTACACAAGCAGAGACACGAGTGTATGTCTCAACTGTGTGTGACACACGGTCAGGTTACACAGCCGTAGTTGTGACAGCTCATTTTTAGTTCAACCGAAATAGTGGTTTCGGGACCACAAATCCGAAGTCAAAATAATTATTTTATTATTTTAATGTCTACAGCATGATAATATGTTTGAGTGAAAATTTCGTTAAGAAATTCTATCTTTTGATTGGTCAATTTGATAAAAACGGAGTGAATCGTGTAAAGTGAAAAAGTGATGTTCTAATAGTTTGTATGTCGATTCCAAGCCGCTACAAAATGTTTCAGCCTTTACGTAATCCACATGGTGTGACAACGAACGGTAAGCACTCTCTAAAACTTTTCCAGAGAGAGAAAAGTCTCTTGACGGCTACTAGACCTCACACACTTTATTTTTTGGGTATATAAGGTTTTTCTTAAAAACATTATTTTCCCTAATTCGAGAATAATTGATATTTTTTATATGAAGTAAATCATAATAATTAATCGAATATAATAATTATAACTACCATAACTATAATAATGTTTGATCAAAAAAATTACAATTACAATAATTATAATAATATTTGATCCTAAATTATAATTACAATAATTATAAAAAGGATTTTGGTAAATTATTTTTAGTTAAATTTTATACAAATCAAATTCATATATTAATTTAACCATATTTTTCATTATGTGTAAAACTTACTTGTACATATAATTCCTTCAATATTTAATTGCCCAATTGAATTAATTCTATAATCAATTTAATTCATGTGACATCTAAACTCAATACCAACTATGTTTGGATTCCGTTTGTTTCAACCATAGGGTGTGACCCTGTAGGTTCTTGTAATGTTAGCAGTAATACTAGAATGATTCTAATATTATAAAGAATAAGTGGCATTGAGCACTACATCATTTCTACCTAAGTTACAAGAAGTCATAATTTGACATAACCTCTCTATGATCAACCCTTCGTATATTAAATCAATTTGTCCTTTATATCTAGAATGGACACAAGTCATGGAATATTCACACTTGCATAGTCCATCTAATGTTTCTTGATATCCTCAGTGGATTATGAAAGACAAATAAATATGATATCTCATATCGACTTATTTGAGCATGGCCATGCATATCTAATCTCACTCAATCAAATGGCCTAGGATATTGCTTCCATTATGTTGGAGGGACAAATTCTATATTGATCAACCATATCCCACTACATAGATTGTGGTATATCCAACCAGTTATGGTGGACGTTTGACTGTATTAAAATATATGACTCTCCAAGGATCGTATACATAGTAATCGGTATGAGTAACGTTGTGACTATTACATAATAATCCAAGAAACATACTCATAGCAGGTCATCCCAATATGTTGTTCTCTAACACACATACTCATGTATTGATTTTGACATCTCATGTCAATGACAACACTTTGTCATCAATCAAATACACGTTAGTCTTAATGCATTATTGTTGTCCAAGCCCACAATAATACTTGACTAAGGACATTTTAAGAATAATCATATTATTTTCAGGACATTATTATAAAATAGTTTATTTATATACACTAAAAATAAACTAAAATAATAATGGTTATGCCTTAAATTAATAAACGAGGTAAAATAAGTATGTTATTACAATCATCTTATGATTGGTCTTTGGGCATACTCTAACAATCTCCTACTAGAATTAAGACCAATCACTCATATATCTAATACCAAGTGGCTTAGTGTGACAATCATGCATCTGCTGTGTCAGAGGCTTGGTCAGTGGTTTAGTAATGTTATCATCTGTAGGTACTCTGCATGTCTCTACATCCCCTCGATCGATAATCTTTCAAATAAGATGATATCGCCTAAGTATATGTTTGGATTGTTGGTGAGATCTAGGTTCCTTGGGTTATGCAATAGCTCCATTGTTGTCATAATAGAGTTCTATAACATCTGATATGCTAGGCACTACCCCTAGTTTAGTAATGAACTTCTTGATCCGAATAGCTTCTTTTTCTGCCTCACTAGCTGCAATATACTCGGCCTCTGTTGTATAATTAGCTATTGTATCTTGCTTTGAACTCTTCTAACTTACAGCACCACTATTAAGGCAAAACACAAAATCTAATTGCGATCAAGAATCACCTTTATCGATTTGGAAGCTAGCATCAGTGTAACCTTTTACACTTAGCTCTTCCTCACCTCCATACATAAGAAATGTATCCTTAGTCCTTCTTAAGTACTTAAGGATGATTTTAACTACCACCCAATGACCTTCACCAGGATCTACTTGGTACCGACTCGTCATGCTTAAAGCATACGACACATCTTGTAACACCCCTAACCCGTATCTGTAACACCCTAAACCCAACCCAAAAGTTAGACCCTAATCTAGCGTGTCACATTGAAGTGTTTTTCGAAAACCATGTTTTCATTAGAAGCCCTTCTTATTTAAAACATAGTACATTGAAAACTTCTTAATTTTATTTCCGAAACTCCTTTTTTACTTTGTGAAAGCTAATTCTAAAAGTAACCGATTTACGAAAACATGATGTTTAAAAGTTAAGTCGCGAAAACGTAGTGTTTTGAAAACAGTTGTTGTTTTGGAAAACCGTGTCCTACTTGTAACAGATATTAGACATACTAAATAAATTTTCCAAATAAAAGGTTAAGGAAATAAAGAGGCCTTCTTACAACCCAAATCAAAACCAAAGTGCTTAACTAAATAAACGAAATAGAAAAACATGTGCAGTTGTATGGTCGTCTCTGAGTCCCTCTGCGACACCGATCCATCTAACGTTGGGATTACCTGCAGGGCTAATAAACGTGGTGAGTTTACGAAAATTCAGTGTGAAATCCCCTTATTAGAGTAACAGTCAGTATACAGAAACAAAAACAGAAACAGTTTGGGCTAGAGCCCGTTAATAGTAACAGTATCGTCCAGTTCAGAGCATACGTAGGCCAAAGCCTATTACAATGTCATTTGGGTCACAGCCCATAACAAAATCAATTGGGCCCAGCCCAAACCAATAACAGAATAGAATGTGTGAATGCATGGATGCATGCTATCCCATCCCAATAATCCAACCGTTACACATCAACTTTGTCCCTCGATACGCATCATGTGGGGATATAAATATCGACCCACCCATCCAATACACATCAATGGTAGCCCGGTTACGGTACTACCTTCATTACAGCAAAGCTGCTAATCATATATTGGGCTTCAAAAGCCTTCAGTAGCGGTATTATAATTGGCACAAAGCCATCGGTAACTGTATTATGTTTGGCACATAACCATCAGCGACGGTAATATAATCGGCACACGACCTTGGGTAAATATGATCCACACAGAGTCATCCATAAGTATGTTAGGCACATAGCCACAGGTAAATACGTTTGGCACAAAGCCATAGTCAAGATGGCATAGAGCCATTTTTAGGTTGGCACAAAGCCACAATCAGAATAATTGGCTTTAAGCCATCGGTAGCTGTTTCATGTTAGGCACATAGCCATCAGCGATAGTAATACAGTCAGCATACAGCCTTGGGTAAATATGATCAACACAGAGTCGTCAATAATCATATATTGGGCCTAAAAGCCACCTGTGGATCCACGGTCGTCAAGCAACCATGCGATCCTTAATCAGTGGATCCACGGTCGTCAAGCAACCATGCAATCCTTAATCGGTGGATCCACGATCGTCAACCAACCATGCAATCCTCAATTTCTTCCTCCGTTTCACAATTCCAACCCCATGCAATATGTCGTGTATGTCATGCTCAATCATCACATGTGTATGCAAAACGGCCATGCTCAGTAACAATTATTTAAACATATATTAAAAACATATTAGTTTTACAACCACAGTCAAGTCAGTTAAAACACAATCATACAATCACAGTCAATTAGTCAAATTCATAGCCAAGTTAATCATTTACCCACAAGGGCAAAATAGTCATTTTACCCTACAGGGGTATTTTAGTAATTTTACACTATAAGGGTAATCCGATAATTTTACAAACCAGGGGTATTTTGGTAATTTTACAAAAATGGGGTATTTCGGCAATTTTACAAATTGAGAGTATTTCGATAATTTTACAAATCAGGGGAATTTCGATAATTTTACAAATCAGAGGTATTTCGATAATTTTACAAATCGAGGGTATTTCGGTAATTTTACAAATCGGGGTATTTCGATAATTTTACAAATCGAGGGTATTTCGATAATTTTACAAACTGTGGGTATTTCGATAATTTTACAAATCGAGGGTATTTCGATAATTTTACAAACTGGGGGTATTTCGGTAATTTTACAAATCAGGGGTATTTCGATAATTTTACAAATCGAGGGTATTTCGATAATTTTACAAACTGGGGGTATTTCGGTAATTTTACAAATCGAGAGTCTTAACGACTCAACAGAAGGTCCACCATCGCCTCGAGCGACTTAAGTAACCTTAATAGACCTAACGGTGCAAATGGGTTAGGCCCATTACTCAGCCCAAGTAGGCCCACACGCTCATGTGGCCCATTTAGCCCAAATTTAGTTATGGCTATGTGGCCCAACCACTTCCCACCTAACAGTTAGATTTACTCAAGCGGGCCCACGGGCCCATCGAGGCCCAGAACACCACTTCAACCACAGAGTTCTAGTCCAACTCCACCTTCTACACAACTCAAATAGCAAAATAAATACTCCACTGCACATCCCAAGACTTGAACCTCAAACCTCATAGTTACACAACATGCCACTTTGCCATTCCACCACAGGCTCTTTCTGTGTTAAAAACGTCCATAATTAACCTTAAGACATATGTTCCAGCGTCCAGATTCACTTGAGAGAAAAACCAAAATGATTTGTAAGAGCCAAGACTTGAACTTAGGCTCCCTTACAACCTTAATGACGCCACAACCACTAGACCACATGTTTCCTTATGTCATTTATTTAACACAATAATTTAAAAGGCCATCCTCCAAGCATCTAGGGTTTTATTCAGTTAATACTAAAATTTTTGCTAAAGCCTAGGTTTGAACCCAAGATTTCTCCAACACTTCTCGCGGCCATTAACCACCAAAGTAGACATTTAATTGTGTCATTTCTTTGCACAATTAAATACTTATATACAACCTCCTTACGGACCCATGCTCAAGGCCCAATACTTTTAGGCCCAAATTCGGGGTGCTACAGTATCCGTCGTCAAAATAGGGTTACGAGGCATTACCAATCATAACACATTCAATACAATCATTCAATTCAAAACATGCATAAAAATTAATTATACCAATTTATTTATGATAATAATAAAACTCGATTAGTAACCATCTATTCAATCATATACGTCACAATCACATACATAAAAATTCTATATATTATTTATTTAGTCACTTATTTGATCCAACTAATAAACATCATATCATAATACATGTACATTATTACTCAAATAGTTGAACCAAATGACTAATGATCATAACATTCAAATTTCTAAATACTAATTAAACATGTTTCATTTTATCCATTTGTATACGTCTATTTCATAAATAAATTAATAATCATACCACATATATATATAAGCACATTTGCATATAACATCATTACAAGTCACATCTTTGACTTAATATACAATCAAACATATAAGGAATATAAACATATATCTTCATATGGTCAGATATTATTGCATAATTTATCAAGTTCATACACATTTCACCATATCAACACTAATCTTTTTGAGACATAAATAACAATTCATTTCATATCTAATTCACAAGCTAAGAATTATGTATAAAATTTATACCAAATTACATACATACACGACCAATTCACATGTCAAAAATTACCATGTTTGAAATGTAAACACATAACTGAAACACTAATCAAGCTCTAAGCACAAGTCATAACCATTTCATATGTTACTTCTCATGCTCAATAATTCATACACAAAACCATTCATCTTACAATATATATATACAAACATCCTTATTAATTTCCTTACGTAACATTTAAAGTATAAACATTCTTTACCATACTAAACTGAATCAAATATCAAACCATTCATTATATTTCATGAGTATATATGCCAAATCACAACTAGCTTATAGTTATCACTTATATTTTATCATCTAACTGAATACATAAGTACATAAACAATCCATAATCCAAACACATTCATCAACTACAATCGTATATATATCAAGCTTTTATTCTTTTAATAGAAGTAACCATAATCCATATACCATTATTTCATGCCAAAACGTATTTTATACCATGCATATCACAAATACCACTCATCCATTAATGTTAGATTACATGTAATACCTTAACTGAACATAACAATCAAGTTCACATGTATATTTCATCTATGCATGAACCATCGCCAAATCAATAACATATACATCTATAATTGCCAACACCAAATTACCAAAACCAAGCTTATCAAACACATTTTAATTAAGAACATATAAACCAAACTCAAGCATGTAAGCAATAGTGGAACCCAAAATGAAACATGACCATCATCGAAATGAAGCATTAAATCCAAACTTAACAAAGTAATAAGCCATTTTCGCATGGCTCAAGATTACATAAACCAAAATCCTACATTTCAAAATATAATCCAGCCTATACATGTCATACGTTTGAAAATTCAGCTTATAAATACCGAAGACAATCGATAGTGTGATAAACTTTGCTGACGATCCCCGAGCTCGTAACTTGATTCCAAAATCTATAAAACAATGCAAACAAACACATACAGTAAGCTATCATAGCTTAGCAAGTCATAAGCAAATAAATAACTCAATGTTAACATCAACTCAACTTAACCAAACTAATTTATGCTATCATATTCACATTTATTTTCAAGATCATAATTTCTTATATAACATATACTTCCATATACAATTTCACATTGGCCAAATATAAAATAATCTTATATACACATATTCAAGAATCATTTCAAAAATACTCACACTATATATTAAATAGGCCGAATACACTTTCCATATTCACATACATTCTTCATTTACATAATTCATGATTTGTAACAAATATTAAGTAACTTACTTACCTTATTTCAAGTAGGTAATAAGCTATCTCATTCCTAGCCATTTTAGCTCGTTTTACACATTCGATCACAACTTAACATTGCCCGATGAACCATTCAGAATTGGATAGGACACTCAGATAATCACATATATTATACAATGCCAACGTCCTAGACGTGGTCTTACATGTAATCACATATCAATGCCACTGTCCCAGATAGGGTCTTACTCACACATATATATCGGAGTCACATATCGATGCCAATGTATAAAACGTGGTCTTACTCGATGCCATGGTCTTACTCACACATCATATATTGGAATCCTATGTCATGACGTATGTATCCTAGCTATTCCTAAGGTTCATACAGGGCTTTCGGACGTTGTAATTCAGTCGAAACGAACTCGTAAACATAGCTATCAAGCTTGTACACATTCGGATAACATATATATATTCACATATTTCATTCCAGCATATATAGTTCACATTTAATTAAAATTAACAACGTCTATTTGCTTATAAACTTACCTCGGACAATGAAAAACAGAACAGGACGACTAGTCGACAACTTTGGTTTTCCCATGATCCAAATCTAATTTCTTTAGTTCTTGATCTAATCATATTAAAATTAAACTCATTCAAACATATTTTCACTCAATTTAGTCCAAAAAGACATAAATAGGTAAATTACCATTTTACCTTGACATTTTACACTTTTACAATTTAGTCCAAATTGCACAAAACACAAAACATGCAAAATTTGAATATACTATGCTTAGGCCAAATGTTCCTTGTGTACATACAAGTCCATGCATTTCATTTATTTCACATTTTAGTCCCTCAATTTTTTTTTTGCAATTTAGTCATATTTACTCAAAATTCATAAGAAATTCCAATACAAAACATATCAATCCAAAACATATCTTTCATAATTCACCGACTAACATCACAAAACTCAAATATTCATCAATGACATAGCTCAAAATATTCACTAAAATTAGAAATTCGAGCATGGGCTTTGTAGATAACTTAACAACGATCTCAAAAATGTAAAAATTAACAAAAACTTAGCTAAAACTCACCTTGAATCTAGCTTCAATATTGCCTTATAATTATTTTCTGTTTTATAATACATTAAGATATTATTAAGTTTACATATTTAACCTTAATGATTTTATAATAAAACTATATATTATATGTCTAATGACGTCCATACATAAAATCAATGGCATAATTGCAGCATAAGTACTTCCTCTTATAAAGACACATTTATTTCGACCCATTTTACAATTACCACGAAATTTTCATTTTACACAATTAAGCCATTTTACTTAATCGGGCACTCAAACGACAAAATTAAATCATGAAAATTTCACACATATTAATTCAAACATAATAATCACTGAGAATAATTTTTAAATGTTTTTCTGACTCAGATTTGTGGTCCCGAAACCACTGTTCTGAATAGAGTCTAAATCGGGCTGTTACACATCTGGACGAGTACATAGCATGGCATACATGATAGACCCTATAGTTGAAGCATATGTAATCTTACTCATGCGTTATCTCTCTTGTGGAGTTGAAGGACACATTTACTTTAAGAGTGAAACACCATGTCTTATAGGTAGGAATCCTCTTTTAGATTCTTCCATACTGAATCTTTTCAGTACTTTATCTATGTATGTACTTTGGCTTAGACCTAGGAGTCTTCTTGATCTATCTCTATAAATCTTGACTCCTAAGATGTAAATAGCTTCACCTAAGTCTTTCATAGAAAAACAACTTCCTAACTAGGTCTTAATAGACTGTAAGGTAGGTATGCCATTTCCTATGATAAGTATGTCATCCACATACAATACTAAGAATGTGATAATGCTCCCACTAACTTTCTTGTAAACACAAGGTTCATCTTCATTTTTGATAAAGCCAAACTCTTTGATTGCATTATTAAAACAAAGATTCCAACTTCCAGAAGCTTGCTTTAATCCATAAATGGATCTTCGTAGCTTGCATGTTTTTTTAGCATCTTTTGGATCTATAAAACATTCAGGTTGTGTCATGTACACATCCTCTTCAAGTTTTCTATTAAGGAAAGCAATTTTGATGTTCACCTGCCAAATTACATAATCATGAAATGAAATTATTGGGAGCAAGATCAGGATGGTTTTAAACATAGCAACAGGAGAAAAAGTTTCATCATAGTCAACACCATGAACTTGGCAAAAACCTTTGGCAACCAATCGCTCTTTGTATGTTTGTATATTACCATCCATGTCGGTTTCTTTTTGAAAACCCACTTGGACCCTATGATCCATACTTGGTTTTCTAACATGGAATCCATCTCAGACCTCATGGCCTCTAACTATTTCTTAAAATCTAGGCTCACCACTGTTTCTTGATAAGTCTTAGGCTCATCTTGATCTAGAAGCAGAACATCACCATGTGTTGTAATGAGAAATCCATATCGCTCATGTACTTGGCATTCTCTTAAAGATATGTGTGGTGGTTGTGTTTCTACAACAGTTACTTGTTCCTCAATTTCTTGTAGAACCTACTATTGTTCTATTTTTAGTTAAATAGTATTTTGTGGTTCTCGAATTTCATCAAGTTCAATCTTTCTCTCATTTCCTTTTCCAGAGACGAATTCTCTTTCTAGGAAGACACTAGTCCGAGCAAAAAATACTTTGTCTTTAGTAGGATTGAAGAAATAATATCCTTTAGTTTCCTTAGTGGTTTGGGCGGCGTCACACAAGGGAAAGAAAAAGAAAAATTGAAGGGAAAAGAGAAGAGGAAGAGGGAGGGGTGGCTAGGGTGAAAAGAAAATGGCTAAATTTTGAGATAAATAAATAAAATTGATATTTATACCTAGGTTTACAAGGTAAAGGCGACACAAAAATTGGGAGATTGGAAATTTTAGCAAAATTTTAGCTATTTTGTAAGGGAAGGAGTTCGAACTTGGGACCTTGATCTAATTACCTTGCCTCCTAATTACCTTTTGACCACTAGGCTATTTACTTATCTTTGAAATAATTTCACAAAAAATTTAAGATAAATTTTAGGATGTTACAACTCTATCTCCTTAAAGAAATTTCAGCCTCAAAATTTACTTGATTTAAAAAGGTGAGGATACTAAAGTCAAATAGAATCCTTCGGCTCCCAAGTAGCCTCTTCGACCCTATGGTTTCTGCAAAGCACCTTAACTAAAGGAATTTTTTTTCACCTAAAAACTTTAACCTCACAATCCAATATTCAAATAGGCTCCTCCTCAAACAATAAATCTGCTCTAACTTCGATCTCATCAATTTAGGTTGTGTAGACGAAAACACCCTTGTTCATTAAATTAGCCTTTTCACAGCTATGTCATGACACCGTCTCACCTATGTTGTGACACCATCTCACCTGTGTCGCAACATCCTTAGCAAACTACTTCTTGGGTATTCTGCTGGTTGTGTTGAGACATCCCAGCTTCGTGTTGCAACATCGATAGTAATCCATTGTATTTTTGCCCTCGAATGATGTCTTGCACACTCAATCAACATGTTAGTATTCCCTTAGGCTCAGATTGACCTGGAAGGTCATAAAACACATAAAAAATGTTCTTTTTTATTCATTAGATCCTAATAAGGTAAACTTAATAAAAACTATATTAATTTTCTATAAGACCAGCACATTAAGTATAGAATTGTGCCTATTCTGCTACAATGAGTTGTGGTAGATCACATGCTCTACCAGTGGCCTAACATATATGCCAATCGGGTTAGAAACTAACATGCCCTACCAGTGGCCCATCATATCTAGATACTGAGTTTGCACACCAAGGAAGTTGTATTTATTTATTATCACTTACATGCATATGCAAATGGTTACATGCAACAACTTACCACGTTCAAAGGAGACGGTTTTACCTGAATTCATAACCCTTAATTATTACAGCCTAAAAACTAACAAGATATAGATACTCCGAGTAGACTCATAGAAAACCCACAAAAATTGGATACTCATGAAAGATCTCACAGTAGCTAGTTACACCACAAGTCTTTTACTACCCTCCACAACCTTTATTTGTTATTCGAACACTTGCTAGTTCTTCTCCGACGATGCTAGTCCCTCTTTTCTCAGGGTACAAGAAATAAAAACAGGATAGAAGATAGGAAAGAAGAAGCACCACCATGATAACAACAAAACCATTATATATAGAACATACAACTCTCACAATAACCCCACACGTGGCAAGCCATACAAAGCTAACTCAGCATTTTTTTGTGGCCAACATAATAATTTCTAAACAAATCCTCCATTAAACATCCTTGCATTCTAGTTAATTTTCAATTAGATCTTAATAAGAAACCAACTAAAATTGAATAGCATAACCACGTCCTCATAAAGAAAACTATCATGTCCATGGCCTAACAATTTGCCATTAATGGATGCTAATAGAAGGGTCCGCCAAATTAAGGTTTGCCACGAGAACTCACTGATTGGTAGGTACTCCCCAACGACCACACCAAGACATATAGATCATTAACCTATACTTCACCAAAAGACGAACCTTCAAAAAAGTCTTTACAAACTTACTTAATTAACCAAATAATCTACCAATCATGATGCGACAACCAGCACTAACTTAACCTGGCGAATAGGGCATAAATCAACCTTCCTTGGCTTATACTTTAGCCAACACGCCGCCCACACAAACCACCAACTTGGACTATGTCGGTCGGGGTGTTCCATATACACTTAAGATTTTTCTAGTTGATTAAGATTATCAGTATGTATGAATACCTAAGGGATTAAGATCATGATTTAATTGGATGGAAATGAAAGTTCTTACTAGTTGATTAAGATTGCCCCAAGGTGACTTAAATCAATAGGTGTACGAATTATTGTTGCAATGACTTACAAATATTTTCAAGGTTTAATGTAAGATGTATCCATCATCTTAATGCATATTGAATGTTGGAAAAGATTTTTCAAATATTTGGTTAATACAAAGATATTAAAGAATTGATGTTTTATTTTAAGTTTGAAAACGACACCTATTTTCTTACTAAACATATTTATTGAGAAGAAACTGAACGGAAATAACAATAAAGAATGGAAAGGAACTTCATGGTTGTCCTAAGTTGTGAGAAACTCAAAACGGTTCTTCATAATAAAAGTCTTTAGGCCACTCAAGTTGAGGCTAGAAAAAACTAGGAGGGGTCTGTTTGAAAAATCCAGTTAAAAAAAACTATTTTCCTTCATAGAAAAAAATTAAAATTTGAAAACCGAGTCAGTTTGTGATATTTATAGGAATAAATTTTTTTTCAAAAAAATACTTGCGCTTTGTACGAGATAGACTCGAGACGTTCCAAATTTTCAATTGAACGAACTTCTGTACTATTCTCATACCACAAATTTCTTCAAGTGTGGGCTTGAACAATCACAAACCAAAAACAATTTATTACTTTCAATAAGAAAGTAATTCTCTCTCAATAGAAACCGACATAATTGTTATTCCTAAAAAAATATAATTTATACATAAAAAATAAATTCTCACTATTTTCTACCAGAATAAGAATATTGAAAACTTGTATAAACTATTGTAATAAGTTCTACTAATGCCATCTATTTATAAGAAGAGATAAGAGAATCCTGTTGAATTAGTAGAACATAAATAATACTTATTTAATAGAAAAACTAGTCTTCTAGTTTAACTAAAAAAAGGGGATGACAATCCCTTGGTAAATACACTAGGTATATATAAGGGGATTTGGGCCTCTCTGGTAATGGGTCTAAATATACGTGTTTCCTAAACATGTAATCCAACACTTTATAATTTAATTTAACTCAATACATGTTTTTCTGTTTTCCAAAATAAATATTGTTTACAAATTAATTTAATCAGATAAATTAAATTTTTAATTAAATAATTTTATCAATCCAATTATAATACCGTTAAAGCCATGACAACTTTAGCGTAAAATAACTTATTAGAAACTATATTTAATTTTCATATTCAACGAATTCACCATAACTAAATAATTTAATTCCATTTTTTGAACTGCAATTCTTTAATTAAATAATAATTCAAAAAACTTAAATTGATTCTCAAGTCATTTCTATACTTAGTGAGCAAACACATTCATTTTCCAATGTGACCCATTTCTCTCACTTCATTGTTTCTATCCATTTATGTTCATTTGCTTCTTTATGCAATTCATTTCTAGTTTTGATGAGCTACTGAAGGGGTTGATTAGACATATATAATTAGGGCTTAAATGATTTATAATTAAGTTTCAACTTTTCTCTTATTAATTATAAACTCATTTAATCAAGAAGCCATTCCACTATTGTAACGCCCCCACGCCCGAGACCGTCGCCGGAGTCGAGTATGAGGGGTTACTAAACTTAATTTAACATTTTAAGAACTTTGGATCATTTCTTTCTACATTCACAGCTTTCCAGCTACTTGCATCACAGTTACAAGAAAAATCATATCTCGAGTTACGAAACTTGAAATCAAGATCCGTAAATTTTCCCTAAATATAGACTCATATACCTATTTACTCATTTTTTCCTAGAATTTTTGGTTGGGCCAATTAGTACAGTTTATTAGTTAAAGTAACCCCTGTTTCAGGACTTGACTGGACTGACCTCTGTTTACCACGAACCACATTTCTCTCTGTAAAAAAATCATATGACTATGAGATATGTTTTTCCTGAAACTAGACTCAATAAGGATTCTGAGAATATAAAATACAACACCTAATTATATCTGTACAATTTATGGTGAATTTCTAAAGTTGGAACAGGGGATCCAGAAATTGCTCTGACCCTGTTTCACTTAAATTCAAATATCTTCTAACATATAATTCATTTACCTGTTTAGTTTGTTTTATGTGAAACTAGACATATTAAGCTTCAATTTCATTTTTAATCCATCACCAAATTCGATTTCTACGATATTTAGTAAATTTTCAAACTCACATCAGTGTTGCTGCAATGTTCTGTTTATGACAAATTTCATCCTTTTTATGAGTTTTCATGAACTAGATAACCTATTAACCTTCCATAACATTAAACATAATCTAAACTAACCATTTTCATAACTTATCATTATCAAGCATTTTCTGAACCAATCCTTCATCGTATCATAAGATCATTTACACAAAATAAGTATATTGCTATACATGTCATACTTAAATTTTACAAGCCATTTACCAAAAGTCTTCCAGATAGTGTGATCGAGCCTTCGACCTATCCCGACTCCTGAGCTAGCTTGTCCAAAACTACAATGAATGAGAAGGAGAGAGTAAGCATAAATGCTTAGTAAGTTCATATACAAATAATAAGTAACATAACAAACAATCATACCAATCAACATTAGCATGGTATCACCAAAACATATATCACATTTCTAATCATTTTTCATCATCTTATTACCTTATCGTTGTTGTATCAATACTCAACTCGAGGGTTAAGTACATACCTGTCTAAAGTATCCATTTCACAACACTTACCAATACGTCTCTTTTCATCTCGAGTATTCCTCCATTTGAGTAGAACCTTACCCGTTGAACACATCGGAATATAATTCGGATACATGAATAATTTGCACATAAGTGCCACAAATGTAATCAAGCAATCATGTAACCCGCCCCTAAGTGAACTCGGACTCAACTCAACGAGCTCGGGCGTTCGCATCCATAAGTGAACTCGAACTCAACTCAACGAGCTCGGATGCCTAGTTACATCTCACGAACTCGGACTCAACTCAACGAGTTCGGACATTCGCATCCATAAGTGAACTCGGACTCAACCCAACGAGCTCGGATGCTCAACCATCCTAGTGACATGTCACTTGTATCCTAATCTATTCCTAAGGTTCAAACGGGATTTTCCTCGAACACATATCCTTGCCGTCTTCCGTAGAATGTCGAAACCAATACTCGGTAACAATTTGTATTTAACAAGTAGCTCACATAATTTACATTTTGTTCGAAAATAACCTCAAAGCATATATTTCATGATAAAAATCAGCATATCATATAATTGACATCAATAACTTAAAAATAAAAATTATGCTACATTATTTACACATGAACTTACCTTGGTACCAAAATACAAAGATTTTGCAATTTAGTCCACAATCTTTTCTTTTCCTCGATTGGGGTCGATTCCACGTCTTTCTTGATCTAAAATAACATATTTAGCTTATTTAATACTCACATTATCAAATTAATCCTTAATTCAAATTTTGGCAAAATTACAATTTTACCCCTAAACTTTTGCATATTTACACTTTTGCCCCTAGGCTCTGGATTAAACTTTATTCCTTATTCTTATGTTTTATAACATGCTGATCACTTTTCTCTTCTATGGCAACATCAAATTCTCACTCTAACATGTACTTGTGACTATTAGGTATTTTTATCGATTAAGCCCTTTTACTCGCTTTTTTTGCTTAAAATCGAGTCGCATGTTGTTGTCTAACATAATTTAAAACCTCATATTCTATCATAAAACATCAAAATACACAAATTTCACCTATGGGTATTTTTCCAAATATAAACCCTAGGTTAAATTATTGCTAGCATAAGCTTTATCGAGTTACCGGGATCTCAAAAACGTAAAAATCATTAAAAACGGGGCTTAGAATCACTTACTATGAAGCTTGAAAGTTGAAGAAACCCTAACTATGGTGGGAACAAAATTTGGCAGCAACTAAATGAAGAAGATGACCATTTTGTGTTATTTTTCCCATTTTATTTCATTTAATATCCAAATGACCAAAATGCCCCTCCTTACTAAACTTTCAAAAATTCCTTCCATGTCCTAATTTTTCCTATGAACTTAAAATTGGTCAAATTTCTATTTAAGACCTCCTAATTAATATTGCAAAACAATTTCATACTAAAAACTTCTAGAATGCAAGTTTTGCAACTTATTCGATTTAGTCCCTAACTTTAAATTAAACTCGTTATGCCAAAAATTTCTTCACGAAATCTTCACACAATTATGCAATCATATCATAAGCCTCAAAATAATTATAAAATAATTATTTCTATCTCGTATTTGTGGTCACGAAACCACTATTCCGATTAGGCCCTAATTCGGGATATTACAACTCTCCCCTTTAAGGATTTTCGTCCCTCAAAAAATCTTACCAGAAATGAGATGTGGGTATTGATTTCTCATATTTTCTTGATTCCCATGTAGCTTCTTCTACTCCATGCTTTTGCCACAACACCTTCACAAGTGCAATATTTTTATTCCTTAGTTGTTTGACCTCTCGAGCTAAAATCTTAATCGGTTCTTCTTCATAGGTCATATCTGGTTGTAATTCAATTTCTGTCGGTGAAACCACATGTGAAGGATCCGAATGATACTGGTGTAACATAGATATTGGAACACATCATGAATCTTCTCTAATTCAGGTGGTAAAGCTAGCCGATATGCTACCGGTCCAACTTTTTCAATTATTTCATACGGCCCAATAAAACGCGGACTTAATTTGCCCTTCCGTCCAAATCTAAGAACTTTCTTCCACGGAGACACCTTTAAAAATACTTTATCACCAACTTGAAATTCAATGTCCTTTCGTTTTAGATCTGCATAAGATTTCTGTCTATCTGAAGCAGCTTTCAAACAATCTCGAATTACCTTCACTTTTTCTTTGGTTTCTTTTATTAGATCAACTCCATAAATCTGATTTTCCTTGAGTTCGATCTAATACAATGGCGTTAAACATTTACGACCATACAATGCTTCATAAGGTGCCATTTTCAAGCTCGTCTGATAACTATTATTGTAAGCAAATTCTACCAACGGTAAATATTTTTCCCAACTTCCTTGAAATTCCAATACACAACATCTAAGCATATCTTCAAGAATCTGAATTACTCTCTCTGATTGTCCATCAGTTTGTGGATGAAAAGCAGTACTGAAATTTAATTTTGTACCTAACGCGTCTTGCAACTTTTGCCAAAACCGCGAGGTAAACCTTGGATCTCTATCTGAAATAATCGACAATGGTATTCCATGTAATCTAACAATTTCTCTAACATACAGTTCAGCCAACTTGTTAAGAGAATAATCCGTACGTACCGGGATAAAATGAGCCGACTTAGTTAATCTGTCAACTATTACCCAGACGGCATCTTTCTTTCCTGAAGTCAATGGCAACCCTAAAACAAAGTCCATAGTAATCCGATCCCATTTCCATTCAGGAACCATAATAGGCTGAAGTAATCCTGAAGGCACTTGGTGTTTAGCTTTCACCTGTTGACAAATTAAGCATTTGGACACAAACTCTGATATATCCCTTTTCATTCCATTCCACCAATACATTTTCTTCAAGTCATTATACATTTTCGTACTACCCGGATGAATCGAGAAACAACTACTATGTGCTTCCTGTAGGATCTTTTGAATCAATTCCTCATTCTTCGGTACACAAGTCCGATCTTTAAACATTAAGCACCCATCGAAACCGGTTCAAAATCGACTCAGTATCAACTTCACACCGCTTTCTCTTGGCTTGCAATTCTTGATCATCTTTACGAGCTTCAAAATCTCTTGTAAAACATCGGTTTTGCTCTTAACTCTGCTAGAATCGAACCATCATCTGACATTTTCAACTGAGTGTTCATAACTCTCAAAGCAAACAACAACTTTCTGCTTAAAGCATCGGCAACCACATTCGCTTTTCCCGGATGATAATCAATAACAAGCTCGTAATCTTTCAATAACTCAAACCATCTTCTTTGTCTCAAATTCATGCCTTTTTGTGACATCAAGTACTTAAGACTTTTATGGTCGGTATATACCCGGCACTTTTCACCATACAAATAATGTCACCAAATCTTCAAAGCAAACACCACCGCAGCTAATTCCAAATCGTGAGTAGGATAATTCCTCTCATGAGTTTTTAACTGCATCGAAGCATAAGCCACCACTTTTCCTTCTTGCATGAGTACACACCCCAAACCATTTAGAGAAGCATCACTATACACCACAAATTCTTTACCCGATTCGGGTACAGACTAACACCGGTGCCTCTGTTAATAACTTTTTCAATTCTTCAAAACTCTGTTGACATTCTTCCGTCCATTCAAATTTAACATCCTTTCGGAGTAATCTAGTTATAGGAGCAGCAATTATAGAAAATCCATTTACAAACCGCCGATAATACCCAGCTAGCCCCAAGAAACTTCTAACTTCAGTTACATTTTTCGGTGGTTTCCAATCAACAATGGCTGAAATTTTACTAGGATCAACCCGTATACCATCACTTGAAACAATATGACCCAAAAATCCAACTTCCCGGAGCCAAAATTCACTTTTACTAAACTTAGCATACAGTTGCTTATCTCTCAAAGTTTGCAAAACTATCCTCAAATGCTCAGCATGCTCAGTCTCATCTTTTGAATAAATTAAAATATCATCTATAAACACCACAACAAATTTGTCCAAGTATGGTCAAAATATGCGATTCATTAAATCCATAAATACAGCAGGAGCATTTGTCAACCCGAATGGCATAACTAAAAATTCATAATGACCATACCTTGTTCTAAAAGCAGTTTTAGGCACATCCGACTCTTTGACCCGTAGTTGGTAATACCCAGATCTCAAGTCAATCTTTGAAAACCATGTCGCTTTTTTTAGCTGATCAAACAAATCATCAATTCTTGGCAACGGATACTTGTTTTTGATTGTCACCTTGTTTAACAGCCGATAATCAACACACAACCTCATAGAACCATCCTTCTTTTCACAAATAACACGGAGCACCCCAAGGTGAAAAACTCGGTCTCACAAAACCTTTATCACCAACTCTTGCAACTACGACTTTAATTCCTTCAACTCTGTTGGTGCCATTCTATATGGAGCAATCGAGATCGGAGCTGTTCCTGTATCAAATCAATACCAAATTCTACTTCCTCGATCGAGGTAAACCCGACAATTCTTCCGAAATACGTCCATAAATTCACACACAACCTAACACTGATTCAACTTTCTTTTCAACTTCTTTTATATTAATTACATACGCCAAATAAGCTTCATAACCCTTTCTCGATATATCTTTGAGCCGACATTGAAGAAATCACACTAGGCAATGCCTCTGATTTATCTGATTCAACCCGCAGAGTTTCACCATTTTCACACTTTAATTCTATAACCTTTTCTTTGCAATTTATTATAGCATCATGCAATGTCAACCAATCCATACCCAAAATAACATCAAAGTCATCAAACGGCAACAACATCAAGTCAGCCGGAAAGTAATGATCCCAAATCATTAAAGGACATTTCTTACATACTTTATCAACAATCACACATTTGCCTAACGGATTCGACACTCTAATCATAAATTCTGTGTTCTCAACAGTATATTCATACTAGACACCGCCATGCACACATATGAATGAGTAGAACCAGGATCAATTAAAGCAATAACATTAACATCATAAAGAGAAAATATACCGGTAATCACATCAGGTGAGGAAGCATCTTCGCGCGCTTTAATAGCATAAGTTCTAGCCGGAGCCCTTCCTTCAGGTCTAACTGTTGCATCTCTGACTACATTCTTACTGCTTGCTTCACTCCCAGCTTTTCTTGGATATCTTCCTCTCGAATCCGTACCACTTGTTTTTGTATTCTAAAATTTTTCTTTTTCAGCTCTCTCTGGGCAGTCTCTAATAAAATGATCCGGAGAACCACATCGAAAACATTCATTTGCTCTGCACGGACCAAAATGATTTCTACCACACCGCTGGCATTCGAGTTTAACAAATCTCGAGTTCCCTACACTAGCTGCCGAAGTAGTCTGGGACTTAGGACCACATTTTGCTTCTTATAATTCCCATATGATTGCCCAGCAGAAACTTGGGAACGAGGATTCATATTTCTTGACTTTCCGGGTTGCTGTGAAAATGAACTGCTCATCGGTCCTTTTTTCCAATTTCTAGTCTCAGCCTCTACCTTTTTCTTCTTTTTAAGTAGTTCTTCAGCCTTGCAAGCTCGATCCACCAGTACTACCATTTCTTTTAATTCAAGAATTCCAACAAATACCTTGATATCTTCGTTGAGCCCGTCTTCAAATCGTCGGCACATCTTGGCCTCTGTAGGAACATACTCTCTAGCATACTTACTTAATCGAACAAACTCTCTTTCATATTCTCAGAATCACATATTACCTTGCTTCACTCAAGAAATTCTTTACGCTTCGATCAATAAATCTTTCACTAATATATTTCTTCCGAAACTCTTCTTGAAAGAATTCCCAGGTTACTCTCTCTTTCGGTACCACCGAAATCAAAGTCTTCCACCAATTATAGGCTGAATCCCTCAACAAAGATATAGCACATTTCAAACATTCTTCAGGTGTACAAGATAATTCATCAAATACCCTGATAGAATTTTCAAGCCGAACTCTGCTTTCTTGGCATCATCATCAATATTTGCCTTAAATTCTTGACCCCTTGCTTGCGGATTCTCGACAACCGAGTTCTATGAAATTTCATCAGATCCATACCTTGAGGCATCGGGGTACAGGTTGAGGAATCGGGGCGGTGGGGTTGTACATTTGGGTTCGTATGAACGAACTCAGTGTACCATGCACTCATCATTTGGAGAAAGGCTTCCCGATCCCTTTCTCCTCCTCCCCGACCAACAGAGAGGAGGTGGATTTTCGATCGTGCGCGCTCCTTCAGCCGGAGTGGCGCGCATTACTCTCTCACGTCATCTCGCCACACTGGATCGGGATCCATTTACTATAAAAAAATCATTTAAAAAGGTCAGAAGTCGTCACACTATCACAATTTATACATATGGCATGTATAGCAAAATCCGTACATACAACACGTAGTCTGAGAATCGACTAAACCTGCTCTGATACCACTAAATGTAACGCCCCACGCTCGAGACCATCACCGGAGTCGAGTATGAGGGGTTACTAAACTTAATTTAACATTTTAAGAACTTTGGATCATTTCTTTCTACATTCACAGCTTTCCAGCTACTTGCATCACAGTTACAAGAAAAATCATATCTCGAGTTACAAAACTTCAAATCAAGATCTGTAATTTTTTTCTGAATCTAGACTCATATACCTATTTACTAATTTTTTTATAGAATTTTTGGTTGGGCCAATTGGTACAGTTTATTAGTTAAAGTAACCCCTGTTTTAGGACTTGACTGGACTGACCTCTGTTTACTACGAACCACATTTCTCTCTGTACCAAATTCATATGACTATGAGGTTTATTTCTCCTGAAACTAGACTCAATAAGGATTCTGGGAATATAAAATACACCACCTAATTATATCTGTAAAACTTATGGTGAATTTCTAAAGTTGGAACAGGGGATCCAGAAATTGCTCTGACCCTGTTTCACTAAAATTCAAATATCTTCTAACATATAATTTCTTTACCTGTTTAGTTTGTTTTATGTGAAACTAGACATATTAAGATTCAATTTCTATTTAATCCATCACCAAATTCGATTTCTACAATTTTTAGTAAATTTTCAAACTCACATCAGTGTTGCTGCAATGTTCTGTTTATGGCAAATTTCATCCTTTTTATGAGTTTTCATGAACTAGATAACCTATTAACCTTCCATAACATTAAACATAATCTAAACTAACCATTTCCATAACTTATCATTATCAAGCATTTTCTCAACCAATCCTTCATCGTATCATAAGATCATTTACACAAAATAAGTATATTGCTATACATGCCATACTTAAATTTTACAAGCCATTTACCAAAAGTCTTTCAGATAGTGTGATCGAGCCTTCGACCTATCCCGACTCCTGAGCTGGCTTGTCCAAAACTACAATGAATAAGAAGGAGGGAGTAAGCATAAATGCTTAGTAAGTTCATATGCAAATAATAAGTAACATAACAAACAATCATACCAATCAACATTAGCATGGTATCACCAAAACATATATCACATTTCTAATAATTTTTCATCATCTTATTACCTTATCGTTATTGTATCAATACTCAACCCGAGGGTTAAGTACATACCTGTCTAAAGTATCCATTTCACAACACTTACCAATACGTCTCTTTTCATCTCGAGTATTCCTCCATTTGAGTAGAACCTTACCCGTTGAACACATCGGAATATAATTTGGATACATGGATAATTTGCACATAAGTGCCACAAATGTAATCAAGCAATCATGTAACCCGCCCCTAAGTGAACTCAGACTCAACTCCATGAGCTCGGGCGTTCGCATCCATAAGTGAACTCGGACTCAACTCAACGAGCTCGGATGCCTAGTTACATCTCACGAACTCGGACTCAACTCAACGAGTTCAGACATTCGCATCCATAAGTGAACTCGGACTCAACTCAACGAGCTCGGATGCTCAACCATCCTAGTGACATGTCACTTGTATCCTAATCTATTCCTAAGGTTCAAACAGGATTTTCCTCTTACACATATCCTTGCCGTCTTCCGTTGAATGCCGAAACCAATACTCGGTAACAATTTGTATTTAACAAGTAGCTCACATAATTTACATTTTGTTCGAAAATAACCACAAAGCATATATTTCATGATAAAAATCTGCATATCATATAATTGACATCAATAACTTAAAAATAACAATTATGCTACATTATTTACACATGAACTTACCTTGGTACCAAAATACAAAGATTTTGCAATTTAGTCCATAATCTTTTCTTTTCCTCGATTGGGGTCGATTCCACGTCTTTCTTGATCTAAAATAACACATTTAGCTTATTTAATACTCACATTATCAAATTAATCCTTAATTCAAATTTTAGCAAAATTACAATTTTACCCCTAAACTTTTGCATATTTACACTTTTGCCCCTAGGCTCGGGATTAAACTTTATTCCTTATTCTTATATTTTATAACATTCTGATCACTTTTCTCTTCTATGGAAACATCAAATTCTCACTCTAACATGTACTTGTGACTATTAGATATTTTACCGATTAAGCCCTTTTACTCGTTTTTGCTTAAAATCGAGTAGTACAAGTTGTCTAACATAATTTAAAACCTCATATTCTATCATAAAATATCAAAATACACAAATTTCACCTATGGGAATTTTTCCAAATATAAACCCTAGGTTAAATTATTGCTAGCATAAGCTTTATCGAGTTACCGAGATCTCAAAAACGTAAAAATCATTAAAAACGGGGCTTAGAATCACTTACTATGAAGCTTGAAAGTTGAAGAAACCCTAGCTATGGTGAGAGAAAAATTCGGCAGCAACTAAATGAAGAAGATGACCATTTTGTGTTATTTTTCCCATTTTATTTCATTTAATATCCAAATGACCAAAATGCCCCTCCTTACTAAACTTTCAAAAATTCCTTCCATGTCCTAATTTTGCCCATGAACTTAAAATTGGTCAAATTTCTATTTAAGACCTCCTAATTAATATTGCAAAACAATTTCATATTAAAAACTTCTAGAATGCAAGTTTTGCAACTTATTCGATTTAGTCCCTAGCTTTAAATTAAACTCGTTATGCCAAAAATTTCTTCACGAAATATTTGGACAATTATGCAATCATATCATAAGCCTCAAAATAATTATAAAATAATTATTTCTATCTCGAATTTGTGGTCACGAAACCACTATTCCGATTAGGCCCTAATTCGGGATATTACAACTATACTATCGTGACTAAGCTCTCCCTTATTATATACCCTTATGAAAGCTACTCAATTAGTGCTCATCCAATGACCTTATTATAAGTGTGTTTCCCTCATAGGTATCCTTAATCTCTTTGGGATAAATCTATTCTCCCAATATGATCCTATTGTATCTCATGATGTATTTCATGAAAAGCTGACTACTATCAAATAGTAATTAAATCATTTACTTTTCATCTATCATGTAATATCAATGGGAGGATATCATTTACTCATTTCTTGAGTTATGAATTGCATTATTATGAAAGATGCTATATACTACAGAAGTCGTATACCAAATGCATCTGCTTTTAGTTCCTTATTTATTTGAACTCAAGCTTTTACTCCATCAAAGTAAACAAGTCATGCATACATAGATGCTTGGCAAATTCATTTGGTTTACTATTGAATGGATTTTTTATTATTAAATAAGGAAATTTAGTCAGTTAAACTGACACATAGTTAAAATGGAACTAAGTGCACTTAATCACAAGAACCAAGAGTGTTAATGGAATTTTCTAATTTTTCCACTACACCGTGTCTCCGTGCTTAGGTATATAAGGATAGCAATGCCTTCAGCAAAAACCTTTACATTTTCTTTGTGTTCATCTTCCTCTTTGATCTTCGTAGTAGTCAGCCAACTCATATGTTTGTCATAGCTCTCTGGTAATTACTGATGAACCCTATGTTATTTTTAAGACTATTTATGTTACGGCCCGATATAAGCAATTACATTGGCCATAGATATGGCGAAAACATTGAGTTAAAGTGCATTCATTCTTTTTTGAAAACACATGCTATTATTTCTTTAAAAAAACCAATGAGGATAATTTCGAAAACTTGATAAAAAATCCTTCATTATTATTTGGAAATCCATTTAGTGATTCTTTTAAATTCAGGTTTGAAATATTGAATTTTGAAAAAAAAGTTTTATTAGAAAAAAATGTCCAAATGTCTAGAGTTTAAAAATCCCATGCCACAGTTCTATAGTCTACCATAAAATAAAATCCCAAATATTAATAAAGTCCATAAAAGTCCCAAGTGTAATAAAAATCCATATTTATATTAAACCATTTCCGGGAGCATCACCAACGATCGCATCCAAGTCCTAAGCACGAGGATTATCTGAAACATATGAATAAAGTGGGTAAGCTTTAAAAGGCCTAGTGTGAGATCATCACAAATAAAATTACATACAAATCAAAATATCAATCTCAACTTATCAATCATCACAAAAATCACAAGTTCTAACACTGAAACTTATGCATGAACATGTTGATGCATACTTTAAAATGATGCACATTTTATAAAATCTCCTACCCATCTCCGCTACACACCAATATCATGTACCCTAGAACTAGTCCATTTGAACCACCATTTATGGACAAGCCATCACTGATTTGCAGATAAACTGCCACTGATAACACATTGTGGACAAGCCACCACATATGCAGATATACTACCACTGAAACAGTTTGTGGAAAGACACCACTGATTTGAAGATAAGCTTCCACTTACTTCCTCCTTTAACAAACCCACCTCAGGCATGTGATATGAAAATTTTAGTTTTTAACACATATTATTCACTTTTACACTTAGGCATGCAAAAATGCTCTTATAATCACATATCCAATACTGATCACTTACAATCACTTTAACATGTTTTAACATGCATTTCACATTAGATCATGGATATCAAATTTAAACATACACATATATAATACCACATGCTTTAGATCAACAAAAGTATCACACATGCCATGTATCACATATCATAACGATGAGATTTACACATATCTCACAATCACAGTTACCATCACAACATATGTCATGCTTTCATAGAATCATTTGGTTAGGTTTACTTACTTGGTAATCCTTTTCGATGAGTTTTGTAACAGTCCGATTTAGACCCTAGTAGGAATAGTGGTTTCGGGACCACAAATTCGAGTCTAAAAAATATTTTAATATTATTTTCTGTGTCTGTGATATGTGAATTTATATCTGCGAAGTTTCTGTGATTTAAATTGTCTGTTTCTGTGCTTAATTATGAAAAAGGATTTAATCACGTAAAAGATAAAATTTGCATGCCATATATTCAATATGTTTAATTGGCATGGCTTTGGATTATTATGGCCTTATGTGGCAATTACTCCATGGAATTTATGAGTGGTCATAAATGACCTTGTTTTATGTAATTGATATGTTTATTAATGAGGGATACAATGGTAATTCATACTTTAACATGAATTAAAGAAAACAAATTGCATGCATGTGTTCAAAAAAACACATATTATAACCGAAAATCAAAGAAAATAAAAAGAAGAAAGCCATTTTAGGTTTCAGCTAGCTTAATCCTTGATTAAGATCAAGAACAAAGAAAATCAGACTTAGATCGAGGGAAGTCCAAAATAGTTGAATAGTCGACTCGTTTCCATTCAAAATTCGTACTAGGTAAGTCAAAATACAATTACGTGTTAAATCGATTGAATGTTGTATATACTAGTTATAATCTGTATTGGACGACTGTGAGAGCCTGATGAATGAATTCCGAGTAAATTCTGATAATATGTTAGTATCTGAAAAGCTCTGTATGTTTCTAAAGGAATGTTGACATCGATCTGAGATATCATGTAAGACCATGTCTGGGACACATGCCTTGATTTGATATTTATGTGTAAGACCATGTCTGGGACATCGGTATCATATCTGATTTCGTGTAAGATCCTGTCTGGGACAGAGGCATCAATATTGAATTACATATAAGACCACGTTTGGGACGTCGGCATTGTACCCGTTTATGAGTATCTGTACCATTTCTGAACCGTCTGATGATAGAGTATGAGATATGGAAATGAATATATGAAATGTATAATCTATATAGGTACGTTTGTATCGTACTAAATTTCTGAATATGAAAGACTCTATTACTGTGAAATAATGAATGTGAAGTGTGTATGGAATTTGGAAATGAAGCATGACATGTATGCGAGCAAATAAGCATGGTTAGGCTTATGAACTATTCTGTGAAATGGCTATAAATTCTTACTGTTGATTTGTACTTTATATGCTTTAGTATTTAGGCCAATTGTATTTGGCTTACTAAGCTCTTTGTAGCTTACTTTGTGTAATTTTTGTATGTTTTACAATTATCGTAGCTACTGAAGGCTTAGGGATAGTCGAGGATTGTCACCATACTATCAAACTCATTTTGGTACTTTTGAAAGTGTAAATTTTTGAAGTATGGCATGTATAGGCTAGAATGTTTATGTATTTAAGCTTTGATATGTAAATATGTTATGCCATGAGAGTTGGCTAGCAAATGATATGTTTGTGCATAGTTTTGGTAAATGGATTGTGATGCCATTGTGTATACATGTAATGGTTATATAGCCTTGTATGTGGTGGTCATTTTGAAATATGCCAAGTTGAGGAAATGGTAAGTTTAAGCATAAGTTAGAAAGTGTCATAAGTGAGCTATGAAATGAACATTATGGCATGTTGTTGTAATAAGATTTTAATGTGTTTTGATATGGATTTAAATAGGTTATTGAATGATGATGATTTAGTTATAATGAAGCATGTTTTGAGCATGGAATTGGCTAAAAAGTTTGGTATAAATGTTGTTTAATATTGTTTGTAGGAATGACCCAAAAAGGGGTGGCAACTTGGCTTAAACCAAGCCTGCCTTGTGTCACACGGTCAGGGAACACGGGCTTGCCTCGTGGCCGTGTATGCAAAGTAGTAACTTTTTAAGATCACACAGTTAAGACACATGGGCGTGTCATATGGCCGTGGGCTTAAGTCAGTAGCAAGCTAAGAATTACACGACCATGGCACACGGCCGTGTCTATTGGCTGTGTGTAAAAGTCAGTATATATACTCTATTTTGGCACGGCTGGATCACATGAGTGTGTCTAGTGCCCGTGTAAGGCACACGGTCTAGTCACACAGGCGTGTGACCTCAACAGAATTGAAAATTTTTTCTAAGTTCTGAAAATTCTGAATGTGTTCGGTTTAGTCCCGACCTTTTCTAAAAGTATGTCTTAGGTCTTAGAGACCTCCATAAGGGATGAATTGCTGATTTTCTTATGCATTAATATTATGTGATATCTGTCATTCTGTATTGATCTGTAATGTTCTGTCTGTCTGGTAATGCCCCTTACCTATTATGGCAACTATTACGGGATAGGGGTGTTACAAGTTTTTCAACCCTTCTTTGAAGTACTCATTGTACTTGCATTTAATCTCAATTTTAATATTAACATACTTTGTTTATCGCAACATTATATTTAATTTAAATGGTATTGAATCCATACATTTTTCGTAGATCTAAAAAGCCATAATCTACTTGTAGTTATTTCGCTTAGATTTAAACCAGAAAGACGTATCTAACACACAACAACGTATATTGGTTAGGATCCCTCGAAGGTATTTTATTACTACTAAATTAGTCACAAAAAACCTTAACATAACATTTACCCCACAATTTGCACACTCAAATTGATGATCTCCGATCCAAAGTTAAGGATCTCTCCTATTGTTATCGTTTGAACCTTCAAAGAATATAAAGAGTAGTGTTAACATGTGAAATAAAAAATAACTTCTATGAACACTATATGATTTGGCCAAGAGATGAAAACACTAAGAAGAGAAGTTGATGATCGAATAACCCACTCTTACACACTCAATCAATTCGAGATGGTCGGTGGATCGATATAGACATGAGATCGAAGAGTTGGGTGATCTAAAAGAATTATTAAAATAAACATGGTATAATATTAATCAAAATAAAAAGAATGATAAAGAAATAAGGAGAAAAAGGAGAAGCTCAACCACCAGCGGTGACAGTGGTCGACGAAGGCTGTAGTAAAAAGAAATGGTGGAGGTTCAACAAAACAAAGATGAAATATATAGATGAAAGGAAGAGGGATGGAGGAGAAAATAATTCGTGGTGGCTTGTGGTGGTGGTCACGGTGGTAATGATTGGTGATGGGGAATAGAAAGAGGAGGAGGAGGAATGGTGGCTACGAGGTATAGTGGTCGGTTGTGAAGGGTTCGATTGCGGTGGAGGAAGGAAGAAAAAGAAAAAGAGAATAGGGTGGTGGTTTTGCAAAAGGAGAGAAAAATAGGTGAGAATAGAAGAGGAAATAGAGAGAAATGGGAGAGAGAGATGAGGCGACGACAACGAGAGGTGGATGAGTGAGAAGATAGGTTAGTTATCTTTGTTTAGGTTTAATGAACCTCTTCTATGGCAAGGGTGAGATGAAATGACAAGAGAGGGAGACATGGAGTAAAAAGAAGGATCATGCTCCTTCAACTTATAGTAAGTTTAACCCATAGTGGAGGAAAAGAATCCTCCTATTCATGGAAGTTATCGGGTGGATGGAAAGCTTAATAAAATAATAAGTTTTTGTGTAAAAAAAATAAATAAAAATGTGTGAACAAGGGGACTTGAACTTAAGACCACTAGGATAGCTAAGGAGCATTAAACCAGTAGACTACTTTAGCGCCTTGTTTTAATTTTTGTACCACTAATTATAAAAATGTGGGATGTGACAACTCGACCCTCAAAAATAAATTTCATCCTTGAAATTTACCTGATGGGAAAATGTGAGGATATTGTTGTCACATCGAATCTTCTAGCTTCCAAGTGGCCCTATTAGAGCCATGATTCTTCTATAAAACCTTCATGAGTGGAATCTGTTTCCTCCGCAAAACCTTGACCTCGCGATCAATAATTAGTATCGATTACTCATAAAATGACAAATATGAATGAAACTCAATCTCCTCAACTAGAAGTATATGATAAGGGTCAGACCAGTATCATCTCAACATGGACATATGAAAAACGGCGTGGAAATAATCCAACTTTGGAGGTAACTCTAGCTGATATGCCACTGGTCCAACTCTACTAATGATGCGATATGGTCCACTTAACCTCGGACTCAATTTCCCCATGTGGCCAAACCTCAACACTTTCTCCCAAGGTGAATTCTTAAAGAAGTCTTGATCACCAATGCTGAACTCTATATCCTTCCTCTTCAAGTCAGAATAAGACTTCTGGCGATCTGATGTTGCTTTTAAACAACTCTGGATAACCAAAATAGTATTCTTAGTTTCTTGCACTAAATCTAATCCTAACACTTTCTTCTCCTCCAATTCCATCCAATACAGAGGTGTGTCTAGCCCGTGTTGTGACAGCCCTAATTTAACCCTAGTCGGAAAGTGGTTTCGGGACCACAAAACTAAGTCACAAAAATAATTAACCGTTATATTCTATGCTTATTATATGTGTAAATGCATGTGTGAAAGTTTTATGCTTTGATTTTTGTCATTTGTATCTGAAATTTATTAAATAGGACTTATATGAGACATTTTTGAAATGTGATAGGTTAATGTGTAATGGTCTATTAATGCATCTTATAAAAGTATGGACTTGCATGTCAAATTATCCATTCTAGTTAGTGGCCGGCCATGTTGTTATTTATTATATAATATATATAATTTTTATATTAGCATTATTTCTATTATATGGCTTTATAATATAGAATAAGGATATTAAAAATAGAAAATGGATGAAGAAAACAAGGAATTCATCTTTTTTCCTTCTAAGCCGAATGTTAAGAGAGAAAAGGGGAGAAAACACCATTCGGTCATCTTAGGCTTGAATCAAGGTAAGAAATTCATGTTAGTTCTTGAAATTTTAGTTAATTTTAAGTTAGTTACCAAGTTCTTTATTTAACCCATGTTAAAATTTTGATTTTTGGGGAGGATTTGAGTTCTTGGCCATGGTAGATAATGAAAGGGATACATGGTTGTCTTCAAGTTTAATGAATGATGTTTGAGATAGTTTAATGTTCTTGTAAGTAGTTTAGATGATAAAAAAAAAATCAGCTTGTGTATTTGTGTAATTGCCGAATTTGAACTAGGGATATTTTTTAGTAATGTTTGTATTTTAAATGATGGAATGGAGTGAATGTTTGGAATGTGTTATGCATAAATTATAAGTTAGATTAAAGGTTGTTATATTGCCTTGTCATTGCCGAAAAGGTGCTTGGTTAAAGAAATTTGGGTGTTGGATGTTTAAGTAATTTAAATAGTTATAAACTAATTTTGAGTTTCGATATCTAAATCTATTTTGTTGTGTCTGAATTTGATAAATAAATAAATTGTTTTAATATGATTATACCATAGCAAAAAAACAATAATTATGCTTTAATTTTATTTTCCTTTTAATTGGTAATTCGACACTTGTATATAATTTGATAATTGGATGTGTATGTATTTAATTTATAATATCACACTTGAACATGTTATATATATATGTGGTTGTATGTGTGTGATTATTTATCAAATTATATAAATAACCATACATGTAGAATTTATTAAATCCATAATTAGTCTTAACGTAGACATGCTTATAATTATAAACTTGATAATGCCTAGTAGGGTGTTCGATTGTGCATGAGTAGGATATATATATATATATAAGGTGTTTAATAGTTAATTATTAAGGTTATTCGTACCTTAATTATATGATATACATGTATTAAATTAAATTGCCTATTTGATAAGTAATTAAATAAATCTATTTGTTTTAAAATAAGTTCAAGAGCAAAGAGGGTCAAAGTTGGATAGGGGAAAAGAGAAAGTAATCGAGTAGCCATTCCGCAACCATTCAAGTATATCCGAGGTAAGTTTTGAGTAGTTACCTTTAGTATATAATTGATGATGCCTTGATATGTATATATTAGATGAATTGTGACCTTTTGGTTCTACTTGAATTAAGTTGTGTGATAAATAATTTATGTATATGACTTATAGTCGAATGATCACTATGGGTTATGTTTGAATGGTGAAATGGATATGTGATATTTATGTATGACTTTTGAACCGAAATGTAAATGATGGTGTTCATATAGAGCACATATCCGAATGTAGCAAATGACTACTAATGTGATATGTTGAATGAGATGTGTTAATATATGATTAAATATGCATGATATTTGATGTGTATCCGGTCTTAAAGACCCGCAGGCTATATGCTGGAATTATATCCGGGCTAAATCCCGCAGCTTCGTCTTTGGTAATATATCTCAAGCAAATCCCGCAGCTTCGTCTTTGGTATTATATCCGGGTTAAATCCGTAGGCCTAGTGCTGGTATTATATCTGAGCTTAAAGTCCCGCAGGTTTCGTGCTGGTAACTAAATTCGGGTTTTAAACCTAGCAGGCTTAACGCCGGTGATTCAAGTAAGATTATGAATTCGAAAGTTCGAGGTAAACTACTATTGATTATATATGATACATTATGATAGTCAGGTACGTATTATGTACTCGTATGTGAATTGATTTTTTTTAAAGTGAATTATTAGTATCAAAGAACGATATATGTGTGTGAATGATTACTATATCTACAAATAAGAGCATGACCTATTCGGTCGATGTATGTCATTACATGAAAGTATGTGACTTAAATTAATTGTATGAGCTGTAAAGTAAAGTAAAGTATGTGCTGAAATTTCTTTGTGTATTCATATATTTATATACATATATATTTGGCCAATAGGCTTTTTAATTGGTGTACTTGTGTATATTTGGCCAAGTGATTTGTAATTAGAATATTAGTTTTGTGGTATTAATGCTTGATTTAAATGACAAGTTTTAATTGTTTGTATTGCTTAAAACTTACTAAGCTTTGAAAGCTTACTCTGTTCTTTATTTCTCTGTTTTATAGATTATTGATTTTGGCCACCGACTCGGGGATCGTCAGCCGTTCATCACACTATCGATCTTTTTGTTTTGGTACAGTTATATTTTGGACTCGATATGGCATGTATAGGTTAGGCTGATGATTACGATGTTTTGAAATTATAAATATTCTGGCCATACGAAAATGGCGTATAATTTAAATAACAATATATATTTCAGCTCGATCTCTGTTTATGTTTATGTTTATTTACAATGTGAATGAGATTATTAAATGTTAATTCGGTAATACCTCTTAGCCTTAATCTGGCGATCTGATTCAGGTTAGGGGTGTTACATTTAATTGGTATCAGAGCTACGGTTTAGTCGATTCTAGGACTAAAGTAGAGTATATGAGTCTAGCCATACATGCCATTATGTGATAATACAATAGTGTGATGATTTCTGACAGTTAAAAATGTGTTTTCGTATAGTAATGGATCCCGATCCCGATCGAGCGATAGCTGATGATATCGAGAGTGTAGCGCCTGCTCCCACGCACGGGATAGTGCCGGTGGACTCTCAACCTATTGCGAGCAATCAAAATGACGAGGCTAGACAAGTCTTTTATAATGTGATGAATGATTGGTTCAACCAATACATTCGAACTAATACGGCTGCTCCACAACCCCCACTCCCGAATAATACACCCCCTGCACCTACGATACCTCCGGTAATTGATCAAATGAGGTTGAATAAGCCCCCGGTTGACAGAATTCGAAAGCACGGGGCTACTGAACTTAAAGCTACAAACAGTGATGATGCTGAGCAAGCTGAATTTTGGTTGGACAATACTATCCGAGTGTTCGATAAACTGTCTTGCACACCCGATGAATACCTAAAATGTGCTATATATTTGCTACGTGATTCTGCCTACTATTGGTGGAATACATTGGTTTCTGTTGTGCCCAGAGAGCAGTGACTTGGGAGTTCTTCCAAACCGAGTTCCGAAAAAAGTATATCAGCCAGAGATTCATCGATCAGAAACGGAAGGAATTTCTTGAACTTAAATAGGGTTCCATGTCAGTTACTGATTATGAACGAAAATTTGTGAGACTTAGCCGGTATGCTCGAGAATGTGTTTCTTCAGAAGCTATTATGTGTAAACATTTCGAAGATGGATTGAACGAAGATATAAAACTATTTGTTGGCATTCTTGAAATCAAAGAGTTTGTAGTACTTGTCGAGCGAGCTTGCAAAGCCGAAGAGCTCAGTAAGGAGAAAAGAAAAGCTGAAGATGGAGCTAGAGAGCTCCGTAAAAGATCTTCGAAAAAGCCCTTTCTGCTGTCACCAAAGAAATTCTGTGATGATTCGAGCCGATCTAAGAACACTTCGGGCTTTTCCAGACGAGACTGTGATAGACCCCCTGTGAGTACGCGAGCCACTTCAGTTGCCAATGTTGGAAATGATCGTCGGGATAGAACAGAGTGCAAGTTTTGTGGAAAATTGCATTCGGGGAGTTGTAGATTTCATGACTACTCCTGTTATAAGTGTGGATCAGCTGACCACTTTATCAAGGACTGCTCGAGATTATCTGAGCAGAATATGAATCAGAGTGGGAAACCAAGTACTACTACAGCACGAGGTAGACCACCTAGAAATACGGGAAATGCTAGCGACGGTCAGAGAGGATCTAGAGATGCTACGACCAGATCTGAGGCTTGTACTCCTGCTAGAGCTTACGCTATACGCGCACGCGAGGATGCTTCTTCGCCTGATGTTATTAGCGGTACTTTCACTCTCTTTGATACTGATGTGATTGCATTGATTGACCCTGGTTCTACTCATTCATATGTATGTGAGACTTTAGCATCCAGTAAGACTCTACCTGTTGAGTCTACTGAGTTCGTGATTCGAGTGTCGAATCCCTTGGGTCGATATGTGCTAGTCGACAAAGTGTGCAGGAAATGTCCCCTGATCATCCGAGGTTCCTGTTTTTCGGCTGATTTGATGCTTTTACCGTTTGATGAATTTGATGTTATTCTCGATATGGATTGGTTGACTGTACATGATGCAGTTGTGAATTGCAAAAGAAAGACTATTGATTTGAGATGTGCAAATGATGAGATAGTCCGAGGAAAGTCTATTAATTTGAATGGGTTACCAGCGGTAATATCCTTGATGTTGGCTCAGAAATATGTAAAAAGGGGGTGTGAAGCATATCTTGTTTACGTACTTGATAATAAAGAGTCAGAAAAGAAACTTGAATCAGCGCCAGTGGTTTGTGAGTATTCGGATGTTTTTCCTGAGAAGTTACCGGGATTACCACCTGTTCGAGAGGTAGAGTTTGGCATTGAACTTGTACCTGGGACTACACCAATTTCAATAGCTCCGTATCGTATGGCACCAATTGAATTGAAGGAATTGAAAGCTCAGTTGCAAGAGTTGATGGATAGAGGTTTCGCTCGACTGAGTTTCTCACCTTGGGGTGCACCAGTATTGTTTGTGAAAAAGAAAGACGGAACCATGAGAATGTGCATCGACTATCGTCAATTAAACAAAGTGACAACAAAGAATAAATATCCGTTATCGCATATTGATGATTTGTTTGATCAGCTGAAGGGAGCCTCAGTGTTTTCAAAGATAGATTTGAGATCAGGTTATTATCAGTTGCGAGTTCGAGACTCAGATGTGCCTAAAACTGCTTTCAGAACGAGATACAGTCACTACGAGTTCTTAGTGATGCCGTTTAGGCTCACTAATGCCCCTGCGGTATTTATGGACTTGATGAAGCAGATCTTCAGACAGTATTTGGACCGGTTTGTAGTTGTGTTTATAGACGACATTTTGATCTATTTGTGAGATGAAACCGAACATGCCGAGCACCTGAGATTAGTGTTGCAGATTTTACGGGACAAACAGTTATATGCTAAGTTCAGTAAATGTGAGTTCTGGTTGAGAGAAGCTAGCTTTTTAGGGCATGTGGTATTCGCATCGGGTATTCGTGTTGATCCAAGTAAAATATCAGCCATAATTGATTGGAAGCCTCCTAAAAATGTTACTGAAGTTTGGAGCTTTTTGGGACTTGCTGGTTATTACAGACGGTTTGTAAAGGGTTTCTCGATGATAGCCACACCAATGACGGTTACTTGAGAAAGATGTTAAGTTCGAATGGTCGAGAAAAGTGCGAGTAAAAGTTTCACCAATCGAAAACCTATTTGATCAAGCTCTAGTGTCGGTCAGCAAACAATCGGGTAAAGAGTTTGTCATTTACAGTGATGCGTCCTTAAATGGGCTGGGTTGTGTATTGATGCAAGAAGGTCGAGTTGTAGCTTATGCTTCAAGGAAATTAAAGCCACATGAGAAAAACTATCCGACCCACGATCTCGAATTAGCTGCCATTGTATTTGCTTTAAAAATATGGTGACACTACTTATTTGGAGAAAAGTGTCATGTATATTCGGATCACAAAAGCCTCAAATATTTGATGACTCAGAGATTTGAATCTGAGACAAAGACGTTGGCTTGACTTGTTGAAAGATTATGAGCTTGTCATTGACTATCACCCGGGAAAGGCTAACGTGGTTGCCGATGCTTTAAGTCACAAGTTACTATTTGCTTTACGAGTGATGGATGTACACTTGTCCGTTTCATCCGATAATGTGTTAGTAGCAGAATTAAAAGCCAAACCGTTATTGATTCATCAAATATGTGAAACTCAGAAAGTCGATGATGAATTGATTGCTAAACGAGTTGAATGTATTTCGAATGTGGATTCAGAATTTCAGATTGACGACAATGATTGTTTGAGGTTCAAAAGTTGATTGTGTGTTCCAAGAAATTCGAAACTTATTTCGATAATTTTGAGCGAGGCTCATAATAGCCGAATGTCGGTCCATCCTGGTAGCACGAAAATGTACAATGATCTAAAACGTCAGTATTGGTGGCATGGTATGAAACGTGATATATCTGACTTTGTATCGAAATGTTTGATATGTCAATAAGTGAAAGCAGAACATCAAGTGCCTTCGGGTTTACTTCAGCCGATCATGATACCCGAATGGAAGTGGGATCGAGTTACGATGGATTTTGTACCTAGGTTACCTTTGTCACCAAGCAAGAAAGATGCGATATGGGTTGTTGTAGATAAATTGACTAAATCAGCTCATTTCATTCCTGTACATATGGATTTCTCACTTAATAAGCTAGCCGAGTTGTATGTTTCTCAGATTGTCAGATTACACGGGGTACCCGTTTCAATTGTGTCTGATAGAGACCCAAGATTTACATCGCAATTTTAGAAGAAATTGCAAGAAGCATTGGATACTAAGTTGCATTTTAGCACCGCCTTTCATCCCCAGACCGATGGTCAATCCGAGCGGATAATTCAGATACTCAAGGATATGTTGAGATGTTGCATCCTTGAGTTTAGTGGTTCATGGGAACGGTATTTACCTTTGATTGAATTTGCTTACAACAATAGTTTTCAATCAAGCATTAAGATGGCGCCTTACGAGGCTTTGTACGGTCGTAAATGTCGTACACCGTTGTTTTGGACCGAGCTTAGCGAAAGTAAAATATTCGGGGTTGATTTGATTAAAGATGCTAAGCAGAAAGTAAAAGTGATCCGTAAAAGTCTGAAAGCAGCTTCAGATCGTCAAAAGTCATATGCGGATTTAAAACGAAAAAACATCGAGTATCAGGTCGGAGACAAAGTGTTTCTTAAAGTTTCACCTTGGAAAAAGCTGCTCAGATTTGGCCATAAGGGCAAATTGAGTCCGAGGTTCATCGGGCCATATGTAATATCCGAACGAGTTGGGCCGGTGGCATACAGATTGATTTTACCCCCTGAACTTGAAAAGATTCACAACGTTTTTCATGTTTCGATGCTTCGACGTTATAGATCCAATCCATCGCATATAATTAATCCATTAGAGGTTGAGATTCAATCTGATTTGAGTTACGAAGAAGAACCAGTTCGTATTTTGGCTCGTGAAATAAAAGAACTACGAAATAAGAAAATTTCTTTAGTGAAAGTATTGTGGCTCAAACACGGGGTAGAAGAAGCTACTTGGGAGCTTGAGGACTCTATGAAAGAATGATATCCTAACTTATTCACTGGTAAGATTTTCGGGGACGAAAATTTTTTTATACAAGGGAGAGTTGTGACAACCCTAATTTGACCCTAGTCGGAAAGTGGTTTCGGGACCACAAAACCAAGTCACAAAAACAATTAACTGTTATATTCTATGCTTATTATATGTGTAAATGCATGTGTGAAAGTTTTATGCTTTGATTTTTGTCATTTGTATCTGAAATTTATTAAATAGGACTTATATGAGACATTTTTGAAATGTGATAGGTTAATGTGTAATGGTCTATTAATGCATCTTATAAAAGTATGGACTAGCATGTCAAATTATCCATTCTAGTTAGTGGCCGGCCATGTTGTTTTTTATTATATAATATATATAATTTTTATATTAGCATTATTTCTATTAAATGGCTTTATAATATAGAATAAGGATATCAAAAATAGAAAATGGGTGAAGAAAACAAGGAATTCATCTTTATTTCCTTCTAAGTCGAATGTTAAGAGAGGAAAGGGAAGAAAACACCATTCGATCATCTTAGGCTTGAATCAAGGTAAGAAGTTCATGTTAGTTCTTGAAATTTTAGTTAATTTTAAGTTAGTTACCAAGTTCTTTATTTAACCCATGTTAAAATTTTGATTTTTGGGGAGGATTTGAGTTCTCGGCCATGGTAGATAATGAAAGGGATACATGGTTGTCTTCAAGTTTAATGAATGATGTTTGAGATAGTTTAATGTTCTTGTAAGTAGTTTAGATGATAAAAAAAAATCAGCTTGTGTATTTGTGTAATTGCCGAATTTGAACTAGGGATATTTTTGAGTAATGTTTGTATTTTAAATGATGGAATAGAGTGAATGTTTGGAATATGTTATGCATAAATTATAAGTTAGATTAAAGGTTGTTATATTGCCTTGTCATTGCCGAAAAGGTGCTTGGTTAAAGAAATTTGGGTGTTGGATGTTTAAGTAATTTAAATAGTTATAAACTAATTTTGAGTTTCGATATCTAAATCTATTTTGTTGTGTCTGAATTTGATAAATAAATAAATTGTTTTAATATGATTATACCATAGCAAAAAAAAAAAAAAAATTATGCTTTAATTTTATTTTCCTTTTAATTGGTAATTTGACACTTGTATATAATTTGATAATTGGATGTGTATGTATTTAATTTATAATATCACACTTGAACATGTTATATATATATTTATATATATGTGGTTGTATGTGTGTGATTATTTATCAAATTATATAAATAACCATACTTGTAGAATTTATTAAATCCATAATTGGTCTTAACATAGACATGCATATAATTATAAACTTGATAACGCCTAATAAGGTGTTCGGTTGTGCGTGAGTAGGATATATATATATATATATAAGGTGTTTAATAGTTAATTATTAAGGCTATTCGTACCTTAATTATATGATATACATGTATTAAATTAAATTGCCTATTTGATAAGTAATTAAATAAATCTATTTGTTTTAAAATAAGCTCAAGAGCAAAGAGGGTTGAAGTTGGATAGGGGGAAGAGAAAGTAATCGAGTAGCCATTCCGCAACCGTTCAAGTATATCCGATGTAAGTTTTGAGTAGTTACCTTTAGTATATAATTGATGATGCCTTCATATGTATATATTAGATGAATTGTGACCTTTTGGTTCTACTTGAATTAAGTTGTGTGATAAATAATTTATGTATATGACTTATAGTCGAATGATCACTATGGGTTATGTTTGAATGGTGAAATGGATATGTGATATTTATGTATGACTTTTGAACCGAAATGTAAATGATGGTGTTCATATAGAACTTATATCCAAATGTAGCAAATGACTACTAATGTGATATGTTGAATGAGATGTGTTAATATATGATTAAATATGCATGATATTTGATGTGTATCCGGGCTTAAAGGCCCGCAAGCTATATGCTGGAATTATATCCTGGTTAAATCCCACAGGCTTCGCGCTGGTAATATATCTGGGTTAAATCCCGCAGGCTTCGTGCTGGTATTATATCCGGGTTAAATCCCGCAGGCCTAGTGCTGGTATTATATCTGAGCTTAAAGTCCTGCAGGTTTTGTGCTAGTGACTGAATTCGGGTTTTAAACCTAGCAGGCTTAACGCCGGTGATTCGAGTAAGATTATGAATTCGAAAGTTCGAGGTAAACTACTATTGATTATATATGATACATTATGATAGTTAGGTACGTATAATATACTCGAATGTGAATTGATTTTTTTTAAAGTGAATTATTAGCATCAAAGAATGATATATGTGTGTGAATGATTACTATATCTACGAATAAGAGCATGACCTATTCGGTCAATGTCTGTCATTACATTAAAGTATGTGACTTAAATTAATTGTATGAGCTATAAAGTAAAGTAAAGTATGTGCTGAAATTTCTTTGTGTATTCATATATTTATATACATATATATTCGGCCAATAGGCTTTTTAATTGGTGTACTTGTGTATATTCGGCCAAGTGATTTGTAATTAGAATATTAGTTTTGTGATACTAATGCTCGATTTAAATGACAAGTTTTAATTGTTTGTATTGCTTAAAACTTACTAAGCTTTGAAAGCTTACTCTGTTCTTTATTTCTCTATTTTATAGATTATTGATTTTGGCCACCGACTCGGGGATCGTTAGCCGTTCATCACACTATCAATCTTTTTTTTTGGTACAGTTATATTTTGGACTCGATATGACATGTATAGGTTAGGCTGATGATTACGATGTTTTGAAATTGTAAATATTCTGGCCATACGAAAATGGCGTATAATTTAAATATCAATATGTATTTCAGCTCGATCTCTATTTATGTTTATGTTTATTTACAATGTGAATGAGATTATTAAATGTTTAGTTCGGTAATACCTCTTAGCCTTAATCCGGCGATCTGATTCAGGTTAGGGGTGTTACACGTGTACCCTTCGAAATGGGCTGTGTGCCTCACATAGCCACTAGACACGCCCGTGTGTCTAGGCTGTGCTTGAGACTGACTTTAATTATAGTACTAGCCCAGGGGACACATGGCCGTGTAACATGACTATGTGTCACAAACGGCTGGGACACTGGCTCGTGTCTCTACCCGTATGACAAAAATAGGCTACTTGAAAAGCCATTTTGCCACCCTATATACATAAGCTTTTAAGACCACATTTCATAACCCAAAATGCAACCAAAACCTTTCTAAAACAAGCATCACTCATACTTCAATATCATTAATCATTTCCATACATAATTCCAATTCAAACATTCTAATTCCATGTAACTAATTCATAACTTGAACACATGATTCATATCACATTTATAACCATTTCAACCACAAAACTAACTTACCAAAAAGACCATTTCACTAGGCCATATATATACACCAAATTACCATTTTTGCATCACATATCGTTTACCAAAATTAAACCATAAGTTCAATCATAATCAAGCCATATCTCATGGCATGATATACCCATGTCAAAACATTCCACATTAATTCTAGTCTATACATGCCATACGATGATATATACATTTTCAAAAGGTACCAAAATAATATTTGATAGTGTGGTGATGATCCTCGATGATCCCCGAGCTTCCAGTAGCTTCAATATCTATAACACAATGCAAACACACACAAAGTAATCTTTCAAAAGCTTAGTAAGCCATATACAAATAAACCTATCATTTTAAGCATATAAGCAACATAAAATACATATACTCCATAGCCAAATAGTATCACAAATCACATAGTTCATATACATTTCACATATTCCCAATTCATTTGCACATATAGCATATTTTCTCATACTTATATCACATATCATCACTTGCATATATACTTACTTCTCATTAACAAATGTTGAACACATCTCCACGTACTTGAATTAGTCATCCATTCATTTAATCACGTCTTTCTCAGAATGCCCATTGAACAGTACGAAATTAAATAGGATACACAGATAACTCAGAAAGCTCGTACAATGCCAACGTCCCAAACGTGGTCTTACATGTAATCAAATTTTCCTTTAGTTCATATAAGCTCACAAATTTCATTTATTTCACATTTTAACCCCTCAATTTCTCATTTTCACAATTTAGTCTAAAATACTCAAATTCATCAAAAATCACAATACAAAACATAGTAATCTAACACATATCTTTCATTTTCTATCATCAAACTTCATAAAACTCACATTATCAACAATGGCACATCTTAAAATCATAATCAAATTCAGAAATTGAGGCATAGGCTTGAAAGATTACTAAGCAATTACTAAGCAACGATCACAAAAACATAGAAATTATAAAAAACCGAGTCAAAACCGCACCTTAATCAAGTAATCAAAGTGATGAACCCTAGCAAGCTTATTTTCCTTTCTTTTTCTTTGTATTTTTGGCAAGGATGAGTGAAAATAAATCTTGAATTTGATTATGATTTATTATAAACTTTATAATAGCCATTTTACCAATTTAGCCTTAATTTAATAAACATTTAAACTTACAATGGATGTCCAACAATGTCCATTTAATATCAATGGTCTAATAACATAATAAGGACCTCACATGTAATAAACCAAAGCAATTCAACACTTTAGCAAATAGAACACATCTTTTGTATTTTATGTGATTAGGTCCTTCTATCGAATTAAGCACACAAACGATTAAATTTTCACACCAAATTTTCATAGATATAAATTCACATATTATAAGCACAAAAAATATTATTAAAATATTTTTCTAACTCAGATTTGTGGTCCCAAAACCACTATTCCCTCTAGGGTCTAAACTGGGATGTTACAACTCTTCCCTCCTTAGGGATTTTTATCCCCGAAAATCTTTCCATTGAACAGATTTGGATATTGTTGCCTCATAGCATCATCGAGCTCCCACATAGCCTCTTGAACACCATGTCGATGCCATATTACTTTTACTAACTAAATTTTCTTATTTCTCAATTCTTTAGCTTCGCGAGCCAAGATACGGATCGGTTCTTCTTCATAGGTCATATCGAACTGAATTTCTATCTCAGATGGGGAAATCACATGCGAGGGATCAGATCTGTATTATTGAAGCATCGATACGTGAAACACATTATGAATCTTTTCTAACTCAGGTGGTAATAACAATCTATAAGCAACTGACCCGATACGCTCAATAATTTCAGACGGCCCAATGAATCTCAGACTTAATTTGCCTTTACGACCGAATCGGAGTATTTTCTTCCACGAAGATACTTTCAAAAACACTTTATCCCCGATTTGAAACTCAATATCTTTCTGTTTCAAGTCTGCATATAATTGTTTTTAGTTTCTGTTCAGTCTCTTTTGTCAAGTCAATCCCATGTATCTTATTTTCACTAAGCTTTGGCCAATACAATGGTGTACAACATTTTCTACCATATAAAGCATCGTACGGTACCATTTTAATGCTAGATTGAAAACTATTATTATAAGCAAATTCAATCAATGCCAAATATTGTTCCCAGGTATCTTCAAACTCAAGAATGCAACATCTCAACATATCCTCAAGAATCTGAATAATTTACTCGGATTGACCATCCGTATGTGGGTGAAAAGTAGTATTGAAGTGTAATTTTGTACCTAAAGCCTCTTGCAGTTTCTTCTAAAATCAGAAAGTGAATCTCGGATCTCTATCTGACACAATAGACAATGGCATCCCGTGCAATCTTACAATATCGGAAATATATAACTCAGCTAATTTATCAAGCGAGAAATTTGATCGTACAGGAATAAAATGAGCTGATTTCGTCAATCGGTCAACTACAACTCAAATCGCATCTCTTTTTCTCAGAGATAAGGGCAAACCCAAAACAAAATCCATCGTTATTCTATCCCATTTCCACTCTGGAATCATAATTGGTTGTAACAAACTGAATCGCACCTGATGTTCAGCTTTAACTTGCTGACAGATCAAACATTTCGAAACAAAGTCAGAGATATCTCTTTTCATTCTAGGCCACCAGTATAGTTGTTTCAAGTCATTATACATTTTCGTACTACCCGGATGTACAGATAAACGACTGTTATTAGCTTTATTTAAAATTATCTGAATCAACTCTAAATTTCTCAGAACACAAATCTGACCTCGGAATCTCAAACAATCGTTATTATTAATTCGATATTCAGAATAAAAATCTAAATCACATTGAGCTCGTTTTGCTATTATCTCATTATCAACTTTCTGAGCATCAATAATCTGTTGTAAAAACAACGGTCTCGCTTTCAATTCGGCTAAAATCGAACTATCATAGGACAGAACTAAATGAGCATTCATCACACGCAATGCAAACAATGATTTCTGACTCAAAGCATCAACAACATCATTTGCTTTTCCCAGATGATAATCGATAACAAGCTCATAATCTTTTAGTAGTTCTAGGCATCTTCTCTATCTCAGGTTCAAATCTTTTTGAGTCATTCAAATCTTTTAGTAGTTCAAATCTTTTCTGACACTTTTCGACCATTCAAATTTCACATCTTTCTAAAGCAATTTTGTCAACGGAGTAGCAATCATAGAAAAGCCTTTCACAAATCATCTATAATAACCGGCAAGTCCCAGAAAACTGCAGACTTCAAAAACATTTCTTGAAGGTTTCCAATATAAAATAGCTAAAATTTTGCTCAGATCAACTCGGACACCTTATGCTGACATAATATGTCCCAGAAAACCAACTTCGCATAACCAGAATTCACATTTACTGAACTTCGCAAATAGCTGCTTATTACGCAAAGTCTGTAACACTATTCTCAAATGCTTAGCATGTTCGGTTTCATCTCAAGAATATATCAAAATGTCATCAATGAATACGACAACAAATCAATCTAAATACGATCTAAAAGTTCTGTTCATCAAATCCATAAAAACAGCAAGTGCATTCGTTAATCTGAAAGGCATAACTAAAAACTCAAAGTATCTGTACCTCGTTCAGAAAGCAGTTTTCGAAATGTCTGAATCTTTTACTCTCAACTGATAATATCCCGATCTCAAATCTATCTTTGAAAACACAGTAGCTTCTTTCAACTGATCAAACAAATCATCAATTCTGGGAATAGCATATTTATTCTTGATAGTCACTTTGTTCAACAGACGATAATCAATGCACATTCTCATCATTCCGTCTTTCTTTTTCACAAACAAAACAGGAGCACCCCAGGGAGAAAAGCTCGGTATTGTGAATCCTCTATCAGTTAACTCTTGCAACTGAGACTTTCATTCTTTTAACTCAGTCGAAGCCATTCTATATGAAGCTATCGAAATCGGAGTAGTTCCTGACGCTAATTCAATGCCAAACTCAACTTCTCAAATCAGACGTAATCCCAAAAGTTCTTCAGGAAACACATCAGGGAATTCACAAACAACAGGTACTGATTCAATTTTCTTTTTTGTCACTTTCAAATCAATCACATAAGCAAAGTAGACTTCACAACCCTTTCTTACATATTTCTGAGCTAACATCGAAGAAACCACTGCTGGTAAACCATTCAAATCATTAGACTCAATTTGAATAATCTTATTGTAACACCCCAAACCCGGCCTGGACGTTATGACCGAATCTGGCGATGTCACATTGAAGTGTTTCAAAAAGTGTAGTTTCATTGTAGAGTCCGTTTTGTGAAACCCCGTTGCGGTCTTTAAGAGTAGTTAACATGTTTTGTATATTGCTAGAACATAGGTTGGTTTAGCAAAACATATGCCATATTAAATTGTTATTACACTTTAAAAAAAATAGTGTTTGATTGCGGTAGCTTTCAAAACGAGGTGCGTAACGTGGTAGTTGAAAATCATTTATCTTTTGAAAACCCACATCCTTCCACTAGTAGGTATAAATCATAGTAAAATAATAAAAGCCCAAATTAAAGTATAAAACTTAAAGAGGCCTTTTGCATAAAAATACCCAAATAAAACTACATATAAATTAAAAGATAAATTCGAAAGTGTAAGCTGTTATGTGACCACCTCTAAGTCCCTCGCAGCACCGATCCGCCTAAGGATTACCAGTACAGTTAAAACAGTTGGGTGAGTTTATGAAAACTCAGTGTGTAATCTCAATAATAAGCAAACAGTCAAACATACAGAGAGCGAATACATTCTGGGCTTAAGCCCATATTAGTAACAGTAACAGTATGCAAGTCCTACCCAATCCAGCCTCTACACTCCATCTCCGTACCAACCCTACAATCCATGTGGGGATATAATTGACCCACCCATCCCTACACTCCGAAATAGCACCGATTCATGGCACTAATCAGATTTGCAAAGCAGAGTCGCAAGATGATCGGCTTAAAGCCATCGGTGATTTACAAAGAAGCCACCAAGATGACAAGACACTTCCTCTAATCAAATATAACCCATCCCCATGCAATGCATCAAGCAGCATGTCATTTCATATCACAATATCATACATGTACTAAATACAGTTACAAATAGCATGCTAAAATATAAACATACCTCACATAGGGGCAAAAGAGTTACCTTACCATATAAGGTCAAAACAGTCTTTTTACCCTATAGGGGAATTACAGTCATTTTATCCTACTGGCGTATATCGGTTATTTTACCCTATGGGGGTATTTCAGTCATTTTACCCTAAAATGGCATTACGGTCATTTTACCCTATAGGGGTATTACGGTCCTCTCGTGTACTCTAAACAGTTATAATAGTGTAGTTAGGCCCAGGGTCCATTATGCAGCCCTAGTAGGCCCACATGCTCATGTGGCCCACTAAGCCTAAGAACGACCACGGCCATGCGAACTACACAACCCAATCCAATATTTACCACCTAACGTAAATTTTATCCGTGTGGGGCCCACAAGCCAATTGGATCCACACAGCCCCTTTCGGCCCATCGTGGCCTAGTAACGTCCTAAACCATGTGTGCATCATGGCCAGTCCAACCTTCCCCACCTGACGGTGAGATTCACCTATATGGGCTCACAAGCCCATTGGACCCAATGTGGCCTATTACAGCCTAAGCCCACGAGATCACTCGTGGTGGCCACTTTAGTCTATTGCCCACGATTTGGGGTCTCAGTTCACCATACGAGTTATTGCACGCTCGTGTGACCTCAAATGCTAAAGTTTCGACTTTTTGACTTTAGCTGGCTCACAGAGATAGATTTCGATGTACAATTACACACCTTGCTAGCGAAAAAACGCAGAAACCCTCGAGCACAAAACCTATACCCAAGCAAGGCACTCAATCAGTCCTTTAATCAACAAGATTACGCATCCCCTTCTATTGCTTAAACCATAATAATCATTGATACCTGCCTTGATTGAACGAGTGTGGTCTAGCCCACTAAAACTATTGACGAAATCGGATAACAGCCCCTTGATAAATATTTGCGTTCAAACGGACCTATTAACCATTAGCATATGCGCAAGTAACTTGAACCAAGTGCAAAGCAACTTACCGAAACGTGATACTACGAAAGGCTAAAACAGGTATTCGACCTGCAATGGCACATCCAAAAGTATACCCTTAAACCAAGGTACCAGATGGGACAATCGTTCCCCTATCAAAATCGGCATAGAGAAGAAGTTGTCAAAAGAAGGCAATAACAACCGATATAGAGAGAGACAAAGTAAAGGTACTGCAATGCTAGATTAATGAACACTTACCCAGTCAAAACAACCACGAAGGGAGTATGAAGTATTCAGCCAATATCATAGAATTAAGAGCAAAGGATAGGGAGTATTCAGCCAGTGTTGAAAGAGAGAAGAGAATCGCCAATAGAAGAGAGAAAGAAAGATTGCCCAAAAATTGAAAGAAATAGAGAGGGAGAGAAGCCAAGAATCGGCCAAGAGAAGAAGAGGGAAAAATTAGAAAAAGAAGTCAAGGAATGTTTGCCCAAAATCGAACCCAAAAGCACTAAGGTAATCGGCCTAAGCACAAAATGATAAGAGGAGAAAGGAAAAGCGTAACAAACCAGAACCGAAAAGGTACTGAAACAGAGCAATTACAGTTATTTGGCTTCAGAAAACAAAGAGTAGAAAGAACCTCAATGCAAAAGGTAAAAACCGAAAATGAGGAGAAAAAGGCTTGAAACATCAGAAAAAATCGAGAGACCCCAAATGACCCTTAACGAACATGGCTCCCAAAAGAAATACCCAAAACCGATTTCCCCCAATGCCTAAAGACCAAATTCGGGACAACACTCTCCTCCCCCTTCAAATTTCCTATTTTTCCTCCATAAATCACTCCATCGTCCACTCCCTAATTCCTTTTCAATCCCTTCCTTGATTTGCTCCTCCAATAACCCATTCAAATTCCTCAAGACCCATTCAAACTTAGAGTCCCCATCTAACTCAAATACCAGTCGTCCCATATAGCAAAATAAATACTTCTTTTATGCTGCGCCAACACTCGAACCTCAGACCTTAAGGTTACTCTACACGCCACCTTGCCACCACACCACAGGCTCCTTTTGTGATAAAAAATCATCCATAGTAGTGTCCAAATTCACTTAAGAGGAAAAGCTAAAATTTTGCTAGAGCCTAGATTTGAACCCAGGAGTTCTCCAACACTCCTCAAGACACTTAGCCACTAAAGCAGGTATTTATTTGTGTCATTTCTTGCTTAACTAAAATATCTATGAGCAGCCTCCTAATCACTCCCATGCTCAAGGCCCAATACTTCTAGGCCCAATTTTAGGGCGTTACACTCATCATTCTGACATCGAAAATCAATAGTCTTCGGTTTGCAGTTTACAATAGCATCGTGCAAAGTTAACCAATCCATACCTAGAATTATATCAAATTCGTCAAATGGTAATAACATCAAATTAGCCAGAAAACATGAATCTCGAATCATCAATGGACAATTCTTACACACTTTGTCAACCAAAACACATCGGCCTCACTAAGTTCATACATATATAAAAATGAGTTGATCCTAGATCTATTAATGCAATCACAAAAGTATCATAAAGAGTAAAAGTACCAGTAAAAACATCTAGAGTCGAAGCTTTTTTGCGTTCACGAATAACATAGGCTCTGGCAGGTGCGCGAGCCTCAAATCTAATTGTTGTATCTTTAGTTCCCCTCTGGCTACCACTCACATTACCTATATTTCTGGGTGGTCTACCTCGAGCTGTATTGCCACTCGGCCTCAGATTTTGCACAATCTCTTACTCTACAAACTCAGGACATTCACATATAAAGTGATCTAAGGATCTACATCTAAAGCAAGCTCGGTCATTTAATCTACAACTTCTCGAATATCTTTTACCACAATGTCTACACTCGGGTCGATCGGATCAGACATTTCCAACACTTGCAACATAAGTAGCTAGAGATCTAAAACTCGAATCGATCTAGTACGATCTCTACTCTAATGTCCCACATTAGCCTTTGAACGGCTAAAATCATCTCAGAATTTCTTTGATGCCGAATGAAATGACTTGCTCGATGATCTTTTTCGCACCTCTCTAGTTTCTGAGTCAGCTTTTCTTTTTTCTTTCCCGAGTTCTTCAGCCTTACATGCTCGTTCAACAAGCACAACAAACTCTTTTATTTCCAAAATTATAACTAATAAGAGGATATATTTATTTAAGCCATCTTCAAACCTTTTACACATTATTGCTTCGATTGAGACACATTCTCGTGCATACTGACTCAATCTCACAAATTCTCGCTCGTATTCTATAACAGACATACGTCCCTATTTTAGCTCAAGAAGCTCTTTGTGTTTCTGATCGATGAATCTCTGACTGATGTATTTCTAACAGATATCCCAGGTGACTCATTCTCTCGGAACCACAAATATCAACGTCTTCCACCAATGATACGCTGTATCTCTCAGAAGTGAAATGACACATTTAAGACATTTGTCCGGAGTACATGACAACTCATCAAACACTCGTATCATATTCTCTAGCCAAAATTCAGCTCTCTTAGCATCATCATTATTAGTAGCACAGAACTCTTCGGCCCCATATTTTCTAGTTTTATCAACGGGTGGCTTACTCAACTGAATCAAATTAGCTTGTGGCATGACAGGAACTTGTGGAGGATTTAGCAGGGGTGAAGGTTGTGTAACAGTCAGATTAGTTCTCATATACTGAGTAAACCAATCATTCATCATTTGGTAAAAAGCTTACTTAGCCTTTCCCTCGTGACTACTAGTAACAAGTCTAGAATCAGATGGCGCTGTCCCTTAAGTGGGGGCAGGCGCATTACTTTCAACATCGTCAGCTACGGCTCGTTCGGGATCCATTTACTATATAAAAACATATTTTAATTGTCAAGAATCATCACAATATCACTGTTCATATATACGATATATATAGCTAGACTCACATACGCTACGTTAGTCCTAGAATCGACTAAACAGTAGCTCTGATACCAACCAAATGTATCACCCTTAACCCATATCCATCGCCGGACTAGGGTTAAGAGGCATTACCAGACATATCAGAATATTTCACAATCATTTCACAATAAAAAGTCATACATCGTCATATCATAGTCAAATATCAACATAAAGTCCATTTCTTAGGTCAACGAAACCTTAAACATACTTTGGAGAAGGTTCGGGACTAAACCGATCTCGTATAAAAGTGTCTAGACACTTAGAAAATTTTCTTGAAATCATAGGTCACACGCCCATGTGAACAGGCCGTGTGCCTTTCACGGCTACTAAACACACCCATGGCGTAGTCCGTGTGAAAACATGGCATACATACTGACTTATACCAAATGGCCGGAGACATGCCTGTGTGTCTTGGCTGTGGTCAAAACTAACTTGGGTCACACGGCTGACCACACAACCGTGTGTCTCACCGGTGTACTCTTCAAAATAGCCATACACGCCCATGTGCCAAGGCTGTATGCCTCACACGGCCACCAGACACACCCGTGTGTCTAGGCCGTGCTCGAGATTGACTTTAATTGTAGGACTACCCTAGGGGACACATGGCCGTGTAACATGACCGTGTGTCACAAATGGTTGGGACACATGCCCGTGTCTCTGCCCATGTCGACAAAAATAGGCTACTTGAAAAGCCATTTTGCCACCCTATCCACATAAGTTTTTAAGACCACATTTCATAACCCAAAATGCAACCAAAACATTTCAAAAACAAGCATCACTCATACTTCAATATCATTAATCATTTCCATACATAATTCCAACTCAAACATACTAATTCCATGCAACTAATTTATACCTTGAAAACATGATTCATATCACATTTATAACCATTTAAACCACAAAACTAACTTATCAAAAAGACCATTTCACTAGGCCATATATATACACCAAATTACCATTTTTGCATCACATATCCTATACCAAAATTAAACCATAAGTTCAACCATAATCAAGCCATATCTCATGGCATGATATACCTATCTCAAAACATTCCACATTAATTCTAGTCTATATATGCCATACGATGATATGTACATTTTCAAAAGGTACCAAAATAATATTTGATAATGTGGTGATGATCGTCGATGATCCCCAAGCTTCCAGTAGCTTCGATATCTATAACACAATGCAAACACATACAAAGTAAGCTTTCAAAAGCTTAGTAAGGCATATACAAATAAACTTATCATTTTAAGCATATAAGCAACATAAAATACATATACTCCATAGCCAAATACTATCACAAATCACATAGTTCATATACATTTCACATATTCCCAATTCATTTGCACATATAGCATATTTTCTCATACTTATATCACATATCGTCACTTGCACATGTACTTACTTCTCATTATCAAATGTTGAACACATCTCCACGTACTTGAATCGATTATTCATTCATTCAATCACGTATATCTCAGAATGCCTGTTGAACCATACGAAATTAAGTAGGTTACACGAAAACTCGAAAATCTCATACAACGCCAACGTCCCAGACGTGGTCTTACATGTAATCAAATATCGATGCCACTGTCCCAGACAGGGTCTTACACAAAATCAAATACGATATTGATGTCCCAGACATGGTCTTACACGTAAATCTCAAATCGATGCCAACATACCAGATGTGGTCATACACAAAATCAAATATCAGAAATCCTATGTCATGACATATGTATCCTAACTATTCCTATGGTTCGTACGGGGCTTTTGGACGTCGTCACATTATCAGAACTTTTTCAATTCCACATATTCAACTTCTATAACCATTCATCACAATTCAATATCATATAAACATGAATAAATCAATTCAAACACATTTATTTGTGTATAGACTTACCTCGTATGGAAATGAACGGAAACAAATGGCTATTCAACAACTTTCGACTTTCCCCGATCTAATTCTTTTTTCTTTGATTCATGATCTAAACACATTCAAATTTGACTTATTCAATCTTGCATTTGTTCAAATCAATCCATAAACACATATTTAGGGCATTTTAAAAATTAGCCCTCACATTTTCATATTTTATCATTTTAGTCCCTGTTTCATAAAATCACAAAATATGCATAATTTCCTTTCACACATGCCAACCGAAATTTTCCTTTAGTTCATATAAGCCTACATATTTCATTTATTTCACATTTTAACCCCTCAATTTCTCATTTTCACAATTTAGTCCAAAATACTCAAATTCATCAAAAATCCTAATACAAAACATAGTAATCTAACACATATCTTTCATTTTCAATCATCAAACTTCATAAAACTCACTATCAACAATGGCACATCTTAAAATCATAATCAAATTCAAAAATTAAGGCATGGGCTTGAAAGATTACTAAGCAACAATCACAAAATCATAGAAATTATCAAAAACTGAGTCAGCTTATTTTCCTTTATTTTTCTTTGTATTTTTGGCAAGGATGAGTGAAAATAATGCTTGAATTTGATTATGTTTTATTATAAACATTACAATAGCCATTTTACCAATTTAGCCTTAATTTAATAAACATTTAAACTTATAATGGATGTCCAAAAATGTCCATTTAATATATAATGGTCTAATAACATAATAAGGACCTCACATTTAATAAACCAAAGCAATTCGACACTTAAGCAAATAGAACACATCTTTTGCATTTTCTACGATAAAGTCCTTTTATCGAATTAAGCACACAAACGATCAAATTTTCACACGAAATTTTCACAGATGTAAATTCACATATTATAAGCATAGAAAATAATATTAAACTATTTTTCTGACTCAAATTTGTGGTCCCAAAACCACTATTTTGACTAAGGTCTAAACCGGGATGTTACATGTAATTATGCAAGTAAACCTCCATCGTCAAACAAAATCAACCGAACAAACATTACTCTTAACTCACTCATTGCTTTTCTACTCAATGCATCGACCACGACATTAGCTTTACCCGAATGGTACTCAATAATGTAGTAGTAGAACTTATGTAGCTGTATCTAATGCATCTGTCTCAAGTTCAACTCCTTTTGAGTAAGGAGATCATTAAGAGTCTTATGAACTGTGTAGATGACACACTTCTCCCCATAAAGGTAGTACCATCAGATCATAAAAGCGAAAATCGCTATAGCCAATTCAAGGTCATGCGTTGTATAGTTACAGTCATGCAGTTTGAGTTGCCTCAAAGCATATGCCACTACTTTCCCATCTTGCATCAATACACAACTGAGACCTGTATGAGAAGTGTTACTGTAAACCACAAAATCCTTATCAAACTCGAGTTGGATCAATACGGGGGCTAGGGTTAATACTGTCTTGAGCTTTTTAAAACTAGCATGTTGTTCATCACTCCATTTAAATAGCTCACTCTTTCTCAATAGCTTCGTCATTGGTGCCGCAATCAACGAAAATCCTTCAACAAACCTCTAATAATACCCAACAAGTCTGAGAAAATTTTGAATCTCACTAATATTCTTAGGCTACTTCCAATCCAGAAAAACTTTGATCTTCTTGGGGTCAATACGGATACCCTTAGCAGATACCACGTGTCCCAAAAACATCACTTCTCGGAGCCAAAACTCACACTTACTTAGCTTCGCGAACAACTTTTTCTCACACAAGGTTTGAAGGACTAACCTTAAGTGTTCCTCATGCTCCAACTCAAACTTGGAGTGGATCAGAATGTCATCAATAAAGACCACTACAAACTGATTGAGATAAGGTTGAAAGACTCTATTCATGATTCTATGAAAGTGGTGGGAGCAGTCGTAAGTTCGAAGGGCATCGTTAGAAATTCATAGTGTCCATACCGAGTCCTGAAAGTAATTTTAGGTAGATCAACCTCTCTCACTTACAATTGATAGTAACCTAACCTCAGATCAATCTTGGAGAAAACTACGGCACCCCAAAATTGATCAAAAATGTCGTCGATCCTTGGCAAAGGGTACTTATTCCTCATAGTCAGTTTGTTCAATTGACGATAACCGATACAAACCCTCATCGACCTATCCTTCTTTTTCATAAATAGCATTGGAGCTCCCCACGGTGATACACTTTGCCTTATGAAGCCACGACCAAGTAACTCTTGCAACTACACTTTGAGCTTTTTTGGCTTCTTAGGTTCCATACGATAAAGTGTAATGGACACCGAAATAATCACAGGCAGTAACTCAATTCTAAACTTAACCTTACATGCTAGAGGTAAACTAGACAAGTCTTCTGAAAAGACGTCTAGAAACTCTTTACTACATGAATGTTCTCCAACACTACACCATCCACTTTCGTATTCAAGATATACGCCAGATAGGCATCACATCCTTTATGAATCAAATTATTTGCTACTAAGGTAGAAGTCACATTTGATAAATAATTCTGATGCTCCTCGATCATAATTATTTCATTCCCATCTGGAATCCTCAGGGTAACCTATTTTGTATCACAATCAAGACTAACCCGATGCTCACTTAACCAATCCATGCCTAATATAAGATCAAATTCTCCAAAAGGAAATTTCATTAGATGAGCAAGAAATACCTCACCTTGGACTTGCAACCAACATCTCCAATTTGTTTTGTTCACATGCACAGATTACCCTAAGGGACTAAGGATAGTTACATCGCTTATAGTCCCCTCAAGTCGAATTCCTAACTTATCAGCCATCACACAAGATAGATATGAATAGGTAGAACCTATATCAATTAATACAAAGTATGGAACAATATTAATGGTAAAAGTACCTGCTATCACGTATACTGCATCACGATCCTCTCTAGCCTAGCCTATACACAAGTGCCTCACATCTGCCCGATTAACACCCTGACGCAGTGCTCACTGCCTTTGCCCAACATTTTTGCCTATATTCTAACCTTGAGCTCTCTGGGCCACTGTCCAGCTCTCTGGTTTGGGGCTTGATTCTGTCTTGATTTTTGCATATTTTCATTAAGTTGTAGACAATCTCGGATCTTATGATTTAGTGACCCACGCTTCAGACATACACCCATGCTCTTCCAACAGTCACCTGAGTGCCTCTTGCCACAAGTGGCATAGTTCTGAACTCTACCTCCTATTGCAACAAAGTTCTTGCTGGGTTGATCCTCTCTGGCTCACTTAATTGGACGCGAAACCTACACATTAGGGCCTGTTCTCTCTTTGCAAAAACTTTTGCTTGCTCCTTCCTTTCTTGATCTATGCACTTGACTTCCTCACAGATTTTGGTTTTCTCCACCAAAGCTTTGAAAACCATTTCTTGAAGTAGGGCCACTTGCATCATCAACTCAAATCTCAGCCCAAACTCAAATCAGGCAGATGTATCCTGCTCATTTGCAACCATACCTAAAGCATAATGGTTAATCCTCAAAAACTCAGCCTCGTATTCAGTTGTGGACATGTTACCTTGCCTGAGCTAAAAAAATTCCAGTCTTCTATCCTCAACATAACGTATGCCCACATATTTCTTCTGCAAGGCATCTAGAAAATGCTCCCACATCAGTCGATCGGCTTGAGTACCTTTTACAATGGTTACCACCAGCGATAGGCCTCATTTCATAGTAATGACATAGTCCCCTTAAGCTTCTGCTCTAGGGTGCACTCCATATCATCTAAAATCCTCTCTGTAGCCTCCAACCAATATTCAGCTACTATGGGGGCCATTCCTACAACACCTCTAAATAGCTCGGCTCTACTCGAACGAAGCCTTTCTGAACTAGGTACAAAACTGCTGGCCCCAGTTTGAGCACCCGCCACTCACTCTAACACTCAAAGCATGCCTTCTGATATAGACTCGTTCGTAGGCTCATGTTGACTTTCCTCAATAATAGGTGCACGTTTAACATTTTCCACTGCTGGCTCAGGAGTTCGTAGTTGGGATGCAAACGACTTGATCTGGGTTCCTTGACCCTGCTCTCCGCAAGCTCTCATTCCCTGAGTTCTAACTCCGTGGGTACTCATTTTAAGTTTTATGATTTTTCTGTCAACAGAGGTAAGTTTTTATGTTATCACCTGAATATTTTTTAATCGAAGTTTCATTCCAATTTACACTTGTCTTGCTATATATTGTTTTCACAATCTAGAGTTTTCATAGTCTATAGTTTCAAATCTACAGAACACTTACCTAGGATAAGCTTCGGGAGTCTAAAATTTTTTTACAACAATTTAATCATGTATTATGCTTTTCCCAAAAATACCCTTTTTATAATGCATGAAGTTTTTCAAAAACACTTTATATATAATCTGAGTTTTGAACCAGACTATGATACCAGTAAATGTAACCCCTCAAACTAGGCCTAGATGTTATGGCCCGATCTACACAATTACATGGGCCATAGATATGGTGAAAACATTTAGTTGAAGCGCATTCGTTCATTTTTCAAAACACATGATATTATCTCTTAAAAAAGACGATAAGGATAACTTTGAAAACTTGACATTATTATTTTGAAATCCACTTAGTGATTCTTTTAAATTCATATTTGATATATTAAATGTAACACTCCTAACCCAATTCTGTCGCCGGAGCAAGGTTATGGAGTATTATCGAAGTTTACAGAATATTTACAGATAATTCATGTTAAATATGTTTATTACCAAAACTAGTCATATTGTCCCTTGAACGGACTCTCGTGGCCCATTATAAACGTTGGAATCAAGTCGGGACTAAATCGGGAACTTAGGAAATTTTTTAAAAAATTTCACAATTTCTCTCATATACAAGGGTCATACGCCCGTGTGGATAGGCCGTGTGGCTCACACGGTCAAGCGACACACCTATGTCCTAGACTGTATAGTCTAAGAAATAGGTCACACGATCGTGTCCCCAGCCTATGTAACTTTCTGACTTGCAAAACATTAAGGTGCAAGTTTTACACAGCCAAGATACATATCTGTGTTCTAGGCCGTGTAGCACACACGGCTGAGACACACGCCCGTGTCTCTTCCCATGTGCCAAATTCTGAGCATTCTGTTTCAAAATTTTAAGATGTAGGGGACACACGGCCAAACCACAAACCCATGTGCCAGGCCATTCATCACATACAGTCAAGACACACGCCCATGTGTCTACCTGTGTGGACAAAATAAAGCTATTTTCTAGCTTTATTTCTCACCCAAACTTTTCCAATGACCTACACGAAAACTTTCATTCATATACCAACCAATTCAAGCATCATAACCAAGTTAATTCTAACATCTAACATGGTAGATCATTTCATGCATTCATGTCTATAATCTTACCCTTTTGTGAACATACATGTTAACATAATTTAATCAACCACACTAAACACATGGGTATTCATCATGGTATAACCTTATAATTTTACCAAAATAAATCTTTACTAGCCATTCCAATGGCTAAATTACAATCAACCATTTACGTGCCAATATGGCCAAGTAACCTATACATGCCATTATAACCATAATTGATTTACCATATGTACCGAAATGGGCCGATGGATAGTTTGATTGATCTCCGCCAAGCTTCTGGTTTACTATAAAACAGGGAAATAAAACTAATTAAGCATATAATGCTTAGTAAGTTCATATAACATGGTACTTAACTTACCATTCATTCTATTTCAAGATAAACATGTAAGGCACATTCAATCAATTTGATCTCAAGCCCTACACATATCCTCATTGCCCTTGTTAGTCATACATTCCACAATATCATCAAGAAACATATATGGAATCCACAACAATCAGATTTCCAAACACATATGCTTTCCACATCATATATTCATTTAATATGTATAAATGATATCTTTATATTACAATTATATTTTCATAATAATTCATCTCGAGTTCAAATTATTTCATGTCAGAACTTTACTCATATTATTCGAAATATCAATGTCACACAAGTAGTACACTTAAGGTGTACAAATCTATAATTAAGGATGAACATATTCATCAAATAAATTCCATGTACAAATATCATCATCTCATGTTTCCATATATAAATTATCATGTATTATCATTTTCATGTATTTCATCCAGATTCGTGTAATAGCTCATTTCTTATTCATATCTTCTCATGTTAGGGTTTTTACCCGTTGAATTTATTCGAAATATCGATGGATGCATAGGTAGTACACTTGAGGTGTACAAATCAGGATCTATCAATTCATATTAAAGGGTGCCCATTAGGGCACTTAATAAGAAAGCACACTCTTGAGCCACATATCATATAACATGATTACTTGTCCAATCAAAATCCTGTTTTCAACATATGCTCACAAGAGCTTAATCAAGATTACCTGTCCGAGCTAAATCCTATCTGTACATATGCTCAAGAGGGCTTATATTAAGATTACCAGTCCAGGCTAAATCCTTTTTGTAATGAGGTCAATAGGATTACTCGTCCGAGCTAAATCCCGTCAGCAACAAATGCAAGACCTCATTAAATAAGTGAAATCACATTTATCCATTGATTTTCATTTATTCAAATGAAATTTAACATTTTTCAAGCATTATCAGGCATGTGATTATTTCATACATCTATAACATTCATATAATTCAAATAAACACATTCCACATTCATTTTAAGCATAAAAGTAGTGTTTTTATCATTTATCGTTTATCGAGCATTATCATTGATCGGGCTTTTTCGGTTATGTTTTCAATGTCATATATATATGATATTTATATAAATTACATACACAAAATCTTGTTCAAGAATATAAATATACAATTTAGTTACATGAACTTACCTCAACAAATGTTCATGTACGTAAAATCTACTAATCCGACATTTTCCTCTTTTCCTCGTTCTAACTTCGAATTTGGTCTATTCGGATCTAATTTAGCCAAGAAAGCTTGTTTTCTCTTTCCTACGGTTTCCATGGAATATTTTGGGAAGAAGATGATATAAAATGATTTTTATTTTTATTTAATTATTTATCATCTAATTTTATCACTTTCCAATTTAGTCTTTAGCCTTTTTCTCATGGATGAATCATCCAAAAATATCTACTAATTTTTCATTAATGGTCTAATTACCATAAAAAGACCTCCAATTTAAATTTCTATAGCTATTTAATCCCATTAGCTATTAGAACTCAACTTTTGCGCTTTGTGCAATTTGGTCCTTTATCAAATTGAACATGTAATCGATAAATTTTCTTTATGAAATTTTCACACAATATTATTATCATACTATAGATCATAAATAGTATTAAAACATTTTTTTCTTTCTGGACTCGAATTTGTAGTTCTGAAACCACTGTTTGAATTTTATCAAAAATGGGCTGTTACATTAAATGCGAAAACGATTTTGTTAGGAAAAAAACCAATTTATTCAATCTAAGTATAATCCATTCAAAATGTCTAAATGTGCAGTGTTTAAAATAAAATCTAACATAAAAGCCACCACTGATATGCCGATAAACTTCCACTTACTTCCATCTTTCACAAACCTACCCTATGCAAGTGATATGACAATTTCACTTTTTAACACATATTATTCACTTTTACACTTAGACATGTAAACATGCTCTTATAATCACATATCACATATTTATCATTTATAATCACTTTAACATATTTAACATATTTTTCACATTAGATCATGTATCTCAAATTTACACATAGACATATATAAATATCACATACTTTAGATCATCAAAAGTATCACACATACCATGTGCCACATATCATAGGGAAGAGATTTACACATATATCGTAATCACATTTTCCATCACAACATATATCATGCTTTCATAGAATAATTTGGTTAGGTTTACTTGGTAACCTTTTTTGATGAGTTTTTGAACCCTCCTTTGAAGTACACATTGTACTTGGGTTTAATCTCAATTTTAATATTAACATACTTTGTTTAATGCAACATTATATTTATTCTAAATGGTATTGAACTGATAGTTGTGATTTCACTTGGATCTAAACCCGAAAGACATATTTAACACACAACAACGTATATTGGTTAGGATCTTTCAAATGTATTTTATTTCTAATAAATTAGTCACTAGAAATCTTACCATAACACTTACCCCATGGTTTGCACACTCAAATTGATGATGTCTGATTCAAAGTTAAGGATCTCTCCTATTGTTAAATTCCGACCCTTCAAAGAATATAAAGAATAGTGTTAACACGTGAAATAAAAATAACCTCTATGACCACTATACAATTCGGCCAAGAGAGGAAATCACTAAGAGGAGAAGTTGATGTTTGAATAACCTACTCTTACACACTCAATCAATTTGAGATGGTCAGTGGATCAATATGGACACGAGATTAGTGAGTTGGGTGATCTAAAAGAATTATTAAATAAATAGGGTATAAGATTATTCAAAATAAAAAAAATGGTAAAGAAATGAGGAGAAAAATAGAAGAAACTCAACCATTAATGGCGGAGGCGATGGCGACGGTGGTAGTTCGACGAAGGGTGTAGTGACCGCCTCTAGACATACTAATGTCTAGAGTGTAAAAGTACAATAAAATAGAGAACTACGAGACAATTTCAACTAGTATACGGGTCAAGTTGTAATATAGTTGTTACAATGAAGTAGTGAGTACTCCGAGATCGTACCCAATGGAGGTGAGTGTTAGATCAATTCTAACCTAAACACTAAAAGATCTAATTAGTACTTTAAATAAGTTATGGCATGGGCACATAGAAAAGGGTTTCTTAAGGTTTTTATAACAAAAAAATAACATAAAAGAAATAAAATTCATGAGATACAATAGTAGAGTAAATCAAATCTCGATTATGGGTGATTAGCTCGCTTTGGTAATCCTCATTAATTGTTGGTTCAAGCTCTTCGTCAATCAACTAGTCGCTACCCTAGTAGGATTTTGCGATCTTCCACTAACATAATGAGTCAAAAATAACTACTTATCTTTCGACCTCATTGTCCAGACTAGCTTAGGGTGAAGGTGTTCAAGAATGGGCAATACCAATTTTTGGTTAAGTCCCAACTTGATGACATCTCGGGGTTGCCAACCCTAGGGTTTGTTTCACGCTATTCTTTTCCTAAATACTTGATCATTTGAGTAACCTCACAAAATAATTAATAGATCATACCTCCTCTCGTTAATCCCCCATAGAGGGATTAGTTCCTCGTGACTTTCATAGGCAATATGAAATCACTATAAAGAGAGAGCATGCTAATTAAATCAACAAGATAAAGTAAATAAAAGAGCCTGACTGTATTCAGATTAACTGCAAATCCATAATGTTTGAATGCTTCCACAATTTAGATATCCTGAAATCAATAAGAACAATGGAAAGAAATTTAAAACCTAAGAACAAAAGAAAACTAAACTAAATTTTACATAGAAAATTCAGGCTAAAGGAATGGTGTCCATAACACGTGCGAAAGGAACCTAGTTATAGCTTTTAGGTGGTCGTCGTCCCTAACCCTAGGTTAGCTGATGTCCTTGAGTTTAAAGTGTGATTGTGTAGACCAGAATACCATTGCTTCATGTTTTGTTTCTATTATAGAGTCGATGTCATTACACACCAGGACTTGTGTCATGACAGAGGTGACAGTATACTTCTCCTTGAGACGTCTTCAGGGGTATGTCACGACATCGAAGGAAGACTTGAGCTTTTTGTATTCTATTCCTATGTTGCAACATCGAGTCATTTGTGTTGCGACATAGTGACCAGTATTAATATAGTACGCCTTCTAATGGTCTCTTGTGCACTCACAAAGTGCGTTAGCTCACCCTTAGGCCTCATTTAGCCCCTAAGGTCACTAAAAGACTCAATTTGCACACTTTATTGAATGTAAATAAAACTAAGAAAAATTAATTAAAACATAACGAAAATGTTTATAGTTAAGCTCATTAAATACAAAAACTAGTTTAATCCCAGAATACCCTTGCTTCATGTTTTGTTTCTATCATAGAGTCGATGTCATGACACAGCAGGACTTGTGTCATGACAGAGGTGACAGTATACTCCTCCTTGAGATGTCTTCAGGGGTATGTCACGACATCGAAGGAAGATTTGAGCTTTTTGCATTCTATTCCTATGTTGCAACATCGAGTCATTTGTGTTGCGACATAGTGACCAGTATTAATATAGTACACCTTCTAATGGTCTCCTGTGCACTCACAAAGTGCGTTAGCTCACCTTTAGGCCTCATTTAGCCCCTAAGGTCACTAAAAGACTCAATTTTCACACTTTATTGAATGTAAATAATACTAAGAAAAAATAACTAAAACATAACGAAAATGTTTATAGTTAAGCTAATTAAATACGAAAACTAGTTTAATTTGCTACACCAAATTATAGCAAATCATGTAGTAAAATGAAATGGTTGAGGTTCGACAAAACAAAGGTGAAACATTAAGATGAAAGGAAGAGGGATGGAGGAGAAAAAAATTCGCGGTGATTTGTAGTGGTGGTCACAGCCGCAATGGGGAAGAGAATGAAGAAGAAAAGGAATGGTGGCTATAAGGCATGATGGTCAGTGGTGAAGAGTTCGGTCATGGTGGGGGAAGGACACAAAAATGAAAAGAGAAAAGGGTGGTTGTTTTGCAAAAGGAGAGAAATTGGTGAGAATATAAGAGGAAAAAGAGGGAAATGGGATAGAGGGAGGAGGGGGCAACAATGAGAAGTGGGTGAGTGAGAGGAGAGGTTGGTCAACTTGGTCTAGGTACAATGAACCTCTTCTATGGCAAGGGTGAGATGAAATTGCAAGAAAGGGAGACATGGAGCAAAAAGAGGGATCATGCTTCCTCAACTTATTGTAAGTTTGACCCATAATGGAGGAAAGGAATCCTCCAATTCATGGAAGCTAAGACATGGATGAAAAGCTTAATAATCACATGGGTTTTTGTGTAAAAAAATTAAATAAAAATGTGTGCACAAAAAGAATTGAACTTAGGACCACTAGGATAGCTAAGGAGCATTAAACCACTAGACTACTTCACTTTCTTGTTTTAATTTTTGCGTCACTAATAATAAAACTGTGGGATGTGGCAATACTACTTATTGATACTAAAATAGGAATATAAAGAGAGAATGTATATGAACGAAGCAAAATGTCTGAGTATGTGGCTGGCATGAAAATGAAATGTCTGGGTTCAATTATGTTGGCTTATAGCATTCACCCATGTGACACACCATTGGCGTACTGAGTTTGTCTAAGTTTTGTATACGCCATTGGGTGTACTCTATAACATGGAATGACTTTTTTGAAAGATTGGATTGTGCTATTAGTATTCTGCTTAAGATCTCTATGGAAGTTCATTTGAACTTATGCCATTACCCCTTTTCCTTCTCAAGCCTACTGTTGAAGGATAATTTTTTGAAGGACTACGAAAGAGGACATATGTTGCTGTGAGTTATCTGTTTATTTTTATTATGCATGATGATGGGTGTGAAGTCTGATTGTATTTTGTAAAGGATTTGTATTTAAACTCAAATTGAGGAATTATGATTTAATGAAGTTTCGTTAAAGTTTATGGAATGATTTTAAATTATTATATTTTGGGTTGATATAAATATCTTACAGAAATTCTATATGCCATTTGGCTTATACTCTCTTTTTAGTATTTTATTAAATGTTTATTTCAAGCACTATAGTTTTACAAAGATTAAGCCATAAAACGTTTTGGAGGAGAATTATTTATTTGTAGTGACACATCTTACTTGGATCCTTTTAAGGGATCAGGTTGGGCGTGTTACATACTTAACTGGTTGCTAGTGTCTTGGACTGAGATTCGCCTAATAACAGCTCACCAACCCTACTGTGAAACAAATATCTAGAATAGAAGAACTCAGGCTTGTGAGAGACCCTCCCACTACGATGAAGCTCCCTATACTACTGATCATTTGTAGGTCTACTATTAGTAGTTGATTCTGGAACTCTTATTTTAAGACTTTGTGTATGTTCCAAAAGTTCCTTGAGTACTCCTATAAATCAAGCTTTAAATTTGTTCATGTAACTTTCCTCAAGAAAGGTAGCATCAGTTGACACTATCATATTTGCTCTTTCGGCTTATAAAACAAACAACCCTTTGTTCCTTTAGGATATCCCAAAAACATGCACAACTCTATTTGTGAATCCAACTTCCTTGCATCTTTATCCAATATGTAGGGTAGGAATATCCAAATCCTTAAATTCTTAAGGCAAGGTAAGGCTTTTTATTGTGCAACAATTCATATGAAGGTTTAGGTACGGCTTTAGTTGGTACATCATTCAAAATGTAGCAAGTTGTTCGTAAAGCATATCCCCAGAAAGAGATTGTCAGTTGCGAATAACTTAACATCAATTGAACCATGTCCAATAAAGTTTGATTCCTTCTATCAACCGCGTAATTCTGTTGTAGAGTTCTCGACGCATTTAATTTAGATAATATCCTATTTTCTATATGATACCCTAAGAACTCATCCGATAAAAATTTCCCACCTCGAGTAGATCAAAGTATCTTTATGGGAAAACCTAGTTTTCTCCACTTCTGCATGAAACTCTTTGATTTTATCAAAGGCTACACTTTTGTGGTGCATTAGGTACACATACCCATATTGGGAATAATAATATATAAAATTCACGTAATAATCGTAACTACCTCTTGCACTTACATTCATGGGGACACATATGTCAGTGTGCACAAGTTCTAAGGGTTTCATGACCTTTGTTCCTTTTGCAAAAGAAGATCGCTTAGTCATCTTACCTTTCAAGAAATATTTACATTTTGGATGATCAACTTCCTTAAGTGAACTTAATGTGTCATCATTCACAAGTCTAGTGATTCTTTCTTGGTTAATATAACCTAGTCTCAAATGCCAAAGGTTTGCCTCACAAGAGTGAGAACTTTTAGGTCTTTTATTTCCTAATTCAATTTCAAACAGTGTGTACATCTTTGGTTTGATAAAATTGAGATTATTAGGAATCCATCAATTACCAAAAAGTGTACAATTTCTAAATATTGCAACACTATTATTAAAAGCCACACTTAAGCCATCTCTAAAAAGGCATACGATAGAAACTAAGTTTCTTTTGAAACTAGGTACATAGAAAACAACATTCAAAATAATCTTTCTAAAATTATCAAAATAAAGATGTACATTGACTGCCTCCAGACGTACTAACGTTTATAGTGTGAATACTGAATAAAATATAGAAGTACGAGACGATATCTGCAAAAATACAGGTCGAGTGGTAATATAGTTTTACAATGGAGTAGGTGAGTAATCCAAGGTTCGTACCCGAGGGAGGCAAGTGCTATATCAATTCTAACCTAAACACTAAAAAATCTCATTTGTACTTTAAATTAGTTATAGTACGAAAACATAAAATAAAGGATTTTTAGGGTTTTTATAATAATATAACAAAATACCATAAAAGAAATAAGCTTCAAGAGAAACAAAAGGAGAATGAATCAAATCTTGATTATGGGTGATTAGCTTTGTAACGCCCCATACCCGAGACCATTGCCGGAGTCGAACACGAGGTGTTAACAGACTTAATTCATTACTTAAACAGCTCAAACAATTTAATTTTAGAACTTCCAAACAAGCTGGCTAACTGCATCACAGTCGCTTAAAAATTCATATCTCGAGTTCTGAAACTCAAAATCCGATTCCGTAAATTTTCCCTAAAACTAGACTCATATATCTATTTACCAATTCTTTTCTAGAATTTTTGGCTAGGCTAATTAGTACAGTTTATTAGTTAAAATCTCTCCTATTTGCAGGGTTTGACCGCTCTGACCTCTGTGTATTACGAATCAGATATCTCTCTGTACAGAATTTAAATGACTATGAAGTTTGTTTTTCTTAAACTTAGACTCAATAAGAAATCTGTACATATAAATTATGACTTCTAATTATTTTTATACAAATTATGGTGAATTTCCAAAGTCAGAACAGGGGATCCAGAAATCGCTCTGGCCCTGTTTTACAAAAATTTAAACATCTCATAAAATATAACTCATATACCTGTTTCATTTCTTCCATATGAAAATAGACTCATAATTCTTCAATTCCATGTTTTGTTCATCATCTAATTATATCTCTACTATTTTTAATGATTTTTCAAATTCACGTTACTACTGTTGTCTGAATCTATTTTATAGTAAATTTTACCTATTTCATGGTTTCCATGGATTAACTAGCAATTTGACATACATAACACCAAATATGATCATAATTAGCCATTTCAATGGCCAGTTATTACCAAGCATTTTTATACTACTCAATTACCATATCATAAGACCATATATACAAAATGATTATAATGCTATACATGCCATACTCAAAATATACAAGCCATTATGCCAATATGGTATACGGATAGTGTGAGCGTGCCTCCGACCGTTCCCGATTTCCGAGCTGGCTTGTCAACACTACAAGGAATGAAAAGGAGGGAGTAAGCATTAATGCTTAGTAAGTTCACATGCAAATAGCAAGTAACATAACCATATAAGCAAACATAAAACATCATTTGCATAATCATCACCAAGACATTCATATCATATTTTCATTTATCATCTTGCCATATTGTTGTTATATCGATTTTTCAACCCGAGGGTTAAGTACATACCTATTCAAAGTATCCATTTCACAATACTTACCAATACATCCCTTTCATCTTGAGTATTTCTCCATTTGAGTAGAACTTTACCCGTTGAACACATCGGAATATAATTCAGATACATGGAAAGTTTGCACATAAGTGCCACATATGTAGCCAAGCTACTATGTAACCCGCCCATAAGCGAACTCGGACTCAACTCAACGAGCTCGGATGCCTAGTTACATTTCACGAACTCGGACTCAACTCAACGAGTTCGGATGCCCAAATATCCCAGTGACATGTCACTTGTATCCTAATCCATTCCTAAGGTTCAACAGGACCTTTCTCCCAATCATGTGTCTCAACCATCTTCTACGGAATACCGATACCGATACTCGGTAGTATTTCACATTTTCCAAGTATATCACATAATTTGACATATTATCAAACGATTATCATGAGTATAATATTTCATAGTAATTATCATATCATTTAAATAACATAAAAACATTTAAAATAATAACTATGTTACCAACATTTACATATGAACTTACCTAGTATGCGATAATGGCTACTTTTACCATTGCGTCCACAACTTGGTATTTTCCCCATTTTAGCCTGAATTTCAGTTTTCCTTGGTCTATCATTTAAAATATAGTCTAATTAGGACTCACATTATTCAAATTGACCCACAATCATATTTTGGAAAAATTACAATTTTGCCCCTAAACTTTTGCATATTTACACTTTTTCCCCAAAGCTTGTAAATTAAACTTCAGCCTATTTTCTTATGTTTTATGACATGCTGATCATTTTTCCCTTCTATGGAAACATCAAATTCTCACTCTAACATGTACTTATGACTATTAGGTATTTTTACCGATTAAGCCCTTTTTGCTCGTTTTCACTTAAAACCGAGTAGCACAACTTGTCTAACATAATTTAAAACCTCATATTCTATCATAAAACACCAAAATACACAAATTTCACCTATGGGTATTTTTCCAAATATAAACCCTAGGTTAAATTATTGCTAGCATAAGCTAAATCGAGCTACCAGGACTCTAAAAACGTAAAGAACTTGAAAAACGGGGCTAGAATGGACTTACAATCGAGCTTGGAAGCTTGAAAAACCCTAGCCATGGTTTCTCCTTGCTATATTCGGCCATGGTGAAGAAGATGAGTAAAATTGGCTTTTAATTTTGTATTTTAATTCATTTTACCCCTAAATGACCAAAATGCCCTTACTACTAAACTTTCCAAAAATTCCATCCATATCTAATTTTTGTCCATAAACTTGGAAATTGGTAAAATTTCTATTTAAGACCTCCTAATTAATATTTCAAAACAATTTCATACTAGAAACTTCTAGAATGCAAGTTTTGCAAATTATTCGATTTAGTCCCTAATTTCAATTTAAGCACTTTAGGCATAGGATTTCATCACGAAATTTTCACACAATCATGCAATCATATCATAAACATCAAAATAATTATAAAATAATTATTTCTATCTCGGATTTTGTGGTCACAAAACCACTATTCCGACTAGGCCCAAAATTAGGATATTACAACTCTCCCCCCTTTAGGGATTTTCGTCCCCGAAAATCTTACAAAAAAAGTGGTCTTCACTTTTAATCTCATATTTGGTGCTGAACAACTTTCACTTAGACTGTACCTCCAATACATCTCTTTAATTTCTCATATGATCTGAAAGCTTACATCTCAACTCTCAACTGTTCTTAAATTTTCAACCCTTCTCAGTTTCCCATGATATCATGACATAAAACCCGGATCTTAACTTGATTAATGGAGACCGAAATTCCAAGAAATCCAACAATCAAAGAGACCTGAATTTCCATGAATCTGATGAGTAGGAATTCATTCAATATAGATATGATTTATAGATCTCGCCAAACATTTAACAATAGGATACATCACATTTTCCTCTTTCTGCCATGGAAATAATTCTGATATGGCCTCAAGAATAATCCTTCTCATTTCCATCCCAATATCAACACTAACAAGGATAATTTTGATAGATCCCAATGCTCGGCTTTAACCCCTTTAACAACTCCGATTTTATGTAACATCGAATGCTCTAAACTATCACATTACCTCACCGTCTTGAAACACATCAGAATTCATACAACAGTATATTACTGAAAGTCAGGAAGTTTTTACTCAATGTAGACTAGTCTAGTTTAGACGCTTCGATTACCAATATTTTCATCTATCCGAACTTTGTCAACATGTAATAAACTTTTCAGCTTTCACAAAATGAAAACCTTATCATTCGTAGTGACTTTAACTAATATCAAACTTTTTCTAATAAATATACACTTCTCGTTCAGACTATTTACTCTTTTATCTGTACAAAATGAAATTCTATTATCAGACTTGGGAAAAATAATCCTGAAATAATTGTCGCATGAAATCTTTCAAATAGATAATTCACCATACCGACTGAAACTCGCGCTTTTATCACTTATGCCTTTTCTGATGTCAAATCCTTACACAGAAATTAGAAAAAAAAAAACCCCAATACTAAAATCACCACATTACCAAGATCAAATTAGAAGTATAGTCATATTTGACATGATTATCACGAGCTGAAGAACACACTTCAAACACAAGTCATAATTGACAAATTATGGAACAAAGATAACAAGAAAACCGAATAAAAAAATCTAAAATAGAGAAATCCAGAATAAAGAAATCCAGAATAAAGAAATCCAAGATATGATACTATGCTGGAGAATCGAAAACCAAGCCGGAGAATCGAAAACCAAACTCATAGAGAAAATACGGAATACCCCGATAATTCTTCAAAGAAAGAAAGTCCAAAAGAAAACATCATTTAATCCCACTAGAATCAAATATAACAAGAACAATATATCTTCCCATACATATATATCAGATGACGCATCAAGTAGAAGAAACAGAATCATAATATCATATGTATTCTCTCATCAATTCTTATCAGACGAAATGAAATAGAATACCCGATGAAATAGAGCAATATAAATTATAAACTAGTCGACTACCAATGCTTTCATCCAACACCGTGATTAAAAGACATTCCCATATAACAAGAATTTCTTCGAAGATCAATAGCCATAAAAATATTTACGAGAACGGGTAAACACATAGAACATCTCAAAAGAGATCACTAAATCTGTCCAAATCATAACTATCACACTCGGATAGTTCACATTTCAAATATCATTTCCCCAACTAGTTCTCTGCCGTCACAAATTTCATATTAAACCATTCACTAAAGAAGGCGATTCTGAATAAATTTCGATTTACACTTTTCTCGACCTTGCACTGAGTAATTCGGTTTACCAAGGAGAATTCCTTTTCTAATCTGGAATAATGCATAATTCCAATAATCTTTACGTCGATCTGATACTTTCTTCAGCTCGACTTTACTTATCAGCTCATTTTCAATCTCTGATCATACTTATAATTATTCTATCACTAAACTCTTTGGGTTCTCCACCGGAAATTTATTCAATACAAATCTCATGAAATTCCATTATAAGTACCATTTCGGTAAGGGGGAGGGGTTGTAGGACCTCTAACTCGACTTTCTTATACATACACATATGACACAACTTCCATCATCATAACAATATCATCAAAATCATGTCATTCATTCATGTTGGCTTACACCAATTTTCCTATTGTCCCATTTAGACAATATACTTATGCATACATTCTATGTTTTCTAGATAGCTTTACTTATCCATTCATTTAATTAAATTAAGTCATGCTCATGACATCATATAAGGCCAAACAAACATAGATATTTGCACCACAATCATAACTTTCATTTCGTGCATCATCATGTACATATCATTACAATCATATAATTCAGTCCAACAATTTAACACAAATAAATTCATTTCATTATAATCCTTTATCTCATAAAAATTATATATCATTAGCATTCATCAACATTCGACGTCCAAATCAAAACAAGGATATTTTCATTCGTATCATAATATTATGACTTCTATTCATACCTCTACTACTTTCTATTTATTCCGTTCATCTTATCAAATAAGCCATATACACTACATCATATGAGCATTAAGCAAATATAAATATTTATCACATATGTATCATAAACCTTTATTCATACTTTTCTGAACCGATACTTATCATAATCATAATTTTACTAGAATACCTTCACATAACATTGAACATGGTCGGCGCAGCTCGGTTGGAGAGTACCTCTAAATAAGACGGTACTCATACGCGTCAGAAGACATCACACTATCACAGATAAGTGGCATGTATAGCTAAACTTTTACACATGCTAGGTTAGTCCGAGAACCGACTAAACCTGCTCTGATACCACCACATGTAACGCGCCGTACCCGAGACCGTTGCCGGAGTCGAACACGAGGTGTTAACAGACTTAATTCATTACTTAAACAGCTCAAACAATTTAATTTTAGAACTTCCAAACAAGCTGGCTAACTGCGTCACAGTCGCTTAAAAATTCATATCTCAAGTTCTGAAACTCAAAATCTGATTCCGTAAATTTTCCCTGAAACTAGACTCATATATCTATTTACTAATTCTTTTCTAGAATTTTTGGCTAGGCTAATTAGTACAGTTTATTAGTTAAAGTCTCTCCTATTTTCAAGGTTTGACCGCTCTGACCTCTGTGTATTACGAATCAGATATCTCTCTGTACAGAATTTAAATGACTATGAAGTTTATTTTTCTTAAACTTAGACTCAATAAGAAATCTGTACATATAAATTATGACTTCTAATTATTTTTATACAAATTATGGTGAATTTCCAAAGTCAGAACAGGGGATCCAGAAATCGCTCTGGCCCTGTTTCACAAAAATTTAAACATCTCATAAAATATAACTCATATACCTGTTTCGTTTCTTCCATATGAAAATAGACTCATAATTCTTAAATTCCATGTTTTATTCATCATCTAATTATATCTCTATTATTTTTAATGATTTTTCAAATTCACGTCACTACTGTTGTCTGAATCTATTTTATAGTAAATTTTACCTATTTCATGGTTTCCATGGATTAACTAGCAATTTGACATACATAACACCAAATATGATCATAATTAGCCATTCCAATGGCTAATTATTACCAAGAATTTTTATACTACTCAATAATGATATCATAAGACCATATATACAAAATGATTATAATGTTATACATGCCATACTCAAAATATACAAGCCATTATGCCAAGATGGTATACGGATAGTGTGAGCGTGCCTCCGATCGTTCCCGATTTTCGAGCTGGCTTGTCAACACTACAAGGAATGAAAAGGAGGGAGTAAGCATTAATTCTTAGTAAGTTCACATGCAAATAGCAAGTAACATAACCATATAAGCAAACATAAAACATCATTTGCATAATCATCACCAAGACATTCATATCATATTTTCATTTATCATCTTACCATATTTTTGTTATATCGATTTTTCAACCCGAGGGTTAAGTACATACCTATTCAAAGTATCCATTTCACAATACTTACCAATACGTCCCTTTCATCTTGAGTATTTCTCCATTTGAGTAGAACTTTACCCGTTGAACACATCGGAATATAATTCAGATACATGGAAAGTTTGCACATAAGTGCCACATATGTAGCCAAGCTACTATGTAACCCGCCCATAAGCGAACTCGGACTCAACTCAACGAGCTCGGATGCCTAGTTACATTTCACGAACTCGGACTCAACTCAACGAGTTCGGATGCCCAAATATCCCAGTGACATGTCACTTGTATCCTAATCCATTCCTAAGGTTCAACGGGACCTTTTTCCCAATCATGTGTCTCAACCATCTTCTACGGAATACCGATACCGATACTCGGTAGTATTTCACATTTTCCAAGTATATCACATAATTTGACATATTATCAAACAATTATCACGAGTATAATATTTCATAGTAATTATCATATCATTTAAATAACATAAAAACATTTAAAATAATAACTATGTTACCAACATTTACATATGAACTTACCTAGTATGCGATAATGGCTACTTTTACCATTTCGTCCACAACTTGGTATTTTCCCCATTTTAGCCCGAATTTCAGTTTTCCTTGGTCTATCATTTAAAATATAGTCTAATTAGGACTCACATTATTCAAATTGACCTAAAATCATAATTTGGAAAATTACAATTTTGCCCCTAAACTTTTGCATATTTACACTTTTGCCCCAAAGCTCGTAAATTAAACTTCAGCCTATTTTCTTATGTTTTATGACATGCTGATCATTTTTCCCTTCTGTGGCAACATCAAATTCTCACTCTAACATGTACTTATGACTATTAGGTATTTTTACCGATTAAGCCCTTTTTGCTCATTTTCACTTAAAATCGAGTAGCACAAGTTGTCTAACATAATTTAAAATCTCATATTCTATCATAAAACACCAAAATACACAAATTTCACCTATGGGTATTTTTCCAAATATAAACCCTAGGTTAAATTATTGCTAGCATAAGCTAAATCGAGCTATCGGGACTCCAAAAACGTAAAGAACTTGAAAAACGGGGCTAGAATGGACTTACAATCGAGCTTGGAAGCTTGAAAAACCCTAGCCATGGTTTCTCCTTGCTATATGCAGCCATGGTGAAGAAGATGAGCAAAATTGGCTTTTAATTTTGTATTTTAATTCATTTTACCCCTAAATGACCAAAATGCCCTTACTACTAAACTTTCCAAAAATTTCATCCGTGTCCAATTTTTGTCCATAAACTTGGAAATTGGTAAAATTACTATTTAAGACCTCCTAATTAATATTTCAAAACAATTTCATACTAGAAACTTCTAGAATGCAAGTTTTGCAAATTATTCGATTTAGTCCCTAATTTCAATTTAAGCACTTTAGGCATAGGATTTCATCACGAAAATTTCACAAAATCATGCAATCATATCATAAACATCAAAATAATTATAAAATAATTATTTCTATCTCGGATTTTGTGGTCACAAAACCACTATTCCGACTAGGCCCAAAATCAGGATATTACAAGCTTGCTTCGATAATATCCATCAACTGTCATCTCGGGTTCCTCGCCAATCAACTAGTCCCTACCCGTGGAGGTTCTTCCGATATTCCACTAACATAATGAGTCAGCAAGGATGATCGGTTGTTTAATGTCACAACAATTATGTGCAAGTGTACACTATCAATACAAGTATAGTAGATAGATATGAGTTTGTCGGATATCGATCCCACTAGGATGGTTGTCTTTTGTCTATCAATGTCAGTGCAATAAATAGATAGAAACAAGATAAATTGTGAGAGTAGTTATCGAAGCAATAACTTAAAAACAATAAGATAAAATATGATAATGATAAATTGGGATCCCCAAAGTGAATCTTCAGCAGAATACTAAATGCTCAAAAGGTATAAAAGGACAAGTGATTGTCGATGCATTAAATTTCAATGAATATCTTACCAAGCCTAACTTTTATATTTAATCTAAGACTTAAACATGCACATTATCCGAACCTTCCAATGATGGCAATGGAACACTATTAAGAACAAGTGGATTAAATTCCTCTAATTCTCAAGCAACTTTCGTTGTCATGCTTGTTAGTTGCTGCACTTTCCAGTGTCAATGACCAAAATAACACTTGCATGCTAAAAACATTCAACCCCAAAGATTAAACAGCAGAAGTAAGATTGAATAAAATAGCATTTAACCCAAAAATCATGTATACTTTCGTACAGACATGAAATAAAAAGTAATCACCAACGTTCAGAAAAGAAATATAAAAGAAACAAGTGGAGAGTACTATTCCTAGAAAATCTCGACTTGATCTCTCAACTCCCTCTTGTGTCACACTTAGGGCTATTTGTGAAGAGCTAATATGCTTCCTTTTCACGTCAGGTCACTCGTAGGAGGCTTAAGTTGGCATAGCCAAAAAGCTTCAAAAGATAGGTTGAAGAAGATAATACCCCCACCAAAAAAAATCTCTCATCATTTTCCTTTTCATGTGAATATTAATATTTATCCAAATAGCACAAGTGTCCTTTCATAAAAAACATGCTACCTTTGTAAGTACAAGTTGGTTGTACCAGACTGGACAGCTCACACCTTTTTGTTCATATCCGGACAGCTGTCAGGTGCGGCTACAATTCTGGGTGCAATATGAAAATACTCATGCAGCGACATCAGTACCAAAACATGACAAAATTAAGGATAAATAGGTTAAGATCCACTGAGTTATAAAATGCAATTTTCTGAACTGAAAATGTTAAAATATGTGCTAAAGATAACTAAATGGGGACAAATTGACCAATAAGTAGGGATAAAACATATGTTCTTTCTAGTACTATCACACCCTCAAACTTGAGTTGTTACTTGTCCTAAAGTAAAACAGAAACTAGCAAGGCTACACAAGAATTCACTAAGGCAAATAATCTTTCTAGCAACTCGAATCACCTAAAATCCCAATGAATGAGTCACATTCAGAAGAAAGAATATTGCACCGAAATACATAAGTATGAATGAATAAAATTGCAACTTCATGAAAACCATCATCATGCTTTAAATCCTAAATTCTATGTACTAATACATCATTTATTGTACAATATATGTCTCTTTTTTTTTAATAATAGATATCATTGCATTACTGTACCTTTGTTCCTGAGATGTAACGATGGAGTGCAACAAACCCCCAGGGAGTACGAAATTGCATCGACACACACTCATGCAGCGACAACGTTTAGCCAGATTCATTTTTCTAACGCTTGCATTAGAGTGTTCCCTCTTTAACATTTCACAATACACCCACTTTGGAGTTTCTCTTATTCATAACTATATATATATATATAAGCTTCTGTAAAAGGCAGATTCATTCATGATTCAAGAAATGCTACTAGTCATCCATTAACAATGCAACCTAAATCATTCATCAAAGAATTGAAGATACACCACTCAATCAAATTTATCCAACTCATTCATTGATAATTAACATGATTCAAGAATTAAGCATCGAATGTAACAAAAATTTTCAAACACATTTGCATTAACCACAAATAAACTTTGCATGCTTCATTAAATATAAGTTTTTTTTTTTAAATGTGAGTGTATTTCCAAACCCCATATGCATTCCCCCAAACATAAATATTGCATTGTCATCAATGCACTAAAATTAAAATGCAATAACAATGTGCACTAACAAAATAAAAATAACAGCTACATGCAATGCATGAACACTTCAGCTACGTGCAATGCAATGACAATGCTTTTTGTCTTTGCAGCGCTTTCTCTTCTTTTCTCAGCCACAATTTTCCTTGGATCGCTCCTCAGGTGATAAGCCCTCATTCTTGATGAGTCATAAGTGATAGTACAATAGTACGAACTGCGTTGAAAATAAAACCCAAGTGCGTCGAAAATGGTACCTAATTATTCTACAAAAATAAAAAAAGTAAAACAAACTTGGACAAAAACAAAAATAAAATAAAATTTCATAAAAATAAATTTCATAAAAATTAAAATTTTTCAACCAATTTAATAGTCTCTGCCTGCTTTTGATCAATATTCCCAAAATAATGTTTCAATCGTTGGCCATTCACTTTGAACTGGTGTCCATCATGTAAATCTCTGATTATGACCGCACCATGAGGAAATACTTCGAAAACTTTGAAAGATCCAAACCAACCGGAGCGTAATTTACCCAGGTGCAGTTTTAATCTAGAATTGAATAATAAAACTTGTTGACCCACGATAAATTGTCGCTGCAAAAAAATTCTGTCATGCCATCGTTTGGTCTTTTATTTGTAAATTACAGTGTTTTCCTAGGCATTTCGCCTAATCTCCTCTAGTTCAGTGATATCCAATAGCCTTTTCTTTCTAGCAACTTTATAGTCCAAGTTCACTCGCTTAATTGCCCACATTGCTTTGTGCTCCAGCTCAACTGGCAAGTGACATACTTTCCCAAAAATCAATTGATACAGTGACATCTCTAATGAAGTTTTGAATACTGTCCACAATGCCCACAACGTGTCATTCAGTCTGGAAGACCAATCTTTCCTCTAAGGTTTCAAAACCTTCTCAAGAATGGTTTTAATTTATTTATTTGATACTTCAGCGTGTCTATTAGTTTGCAAATGATAAGTAGTAGCCATTCTATGATTAACTTCATATCTTTTAAGTGCAGTTGCCACTTGGTTGCCATGAAAGTGCGTACCCTAATCACTAATCAATGCTTTTAGTGTGCCAAAGTGGGTAAGTATATGCTTGTGAAAAGAATTAAGCATTGTCTTTGCATCATCCTTTGGGACTGGGACAGCTTTAACCCACTTCGAGACGTAGTTAACAGCTACTAATATATGAAGATTTCCAAATGAACTTGGAAATGGTCCCATAAAATCCATACCCCAAATATCAAACAATTCAATCTCCATAATTGGTTGCTTCAACATTTCATTGCGCCGGGGTATAGAATTAGTGCGCTGACACCTTGTAATAGCCCGTTTTTAGTCAAATCAGAATAGTGGTTTTGGGACCACAAATATGAGGTCAAATATTTATTTTATTATTATTTTAAGTTTTATAGCATGAATATATGATTGTTTGAAAGTTTCGTTTAGAAATTTTATCGTTTGGTTGCTCAATTTGATAAAAAGGACTAAATCGCGTAAAATGCAAAAGTGTTGTTCTATTAGCTAAAGGTGTGAAATAGCTATAGAACCTTAAAGTTAAGGTCCTTATGTTGTAATTAGACCATTTTTTGTCTAAATGGACATTTATGGACTTATAATAAGTGTTTTTAGTGATTATTATTAAACGTTAAAATACAAATTATATAATAACTTAGTAAAAAGTGAAAAATATGGTATCATCTTCTCCATTTACTATCCACCACCAAAAATAAGGGTTTGAATAGCCATTAGAGAGCTTGAAGCATTTGACACTTTCAATTGCTAGCATGTAAGTGATTTTGACTCGGTTTTTAATGATTTCTATGTTTTTGTGATTGTTGCAACTAGTACTAGCTAGCCAAGGGGATATTTTGCAAAACTATTAAAGATTTTGAAAGTTATAATTGATGAATATGTATGATTTTTTATGATTGATGATAAATTTTGAATGGTTGTTGATAGTTAAACAAGCTTTCTTAAGTGATTTTTAGTGAAAATGCAAAATAAGGATTAAATTCAAAAATATTGAAATTTTGTGGTTGAAATGTGAAATAAACGAAAAATATGGGCTAATAGGGGTATTATGGTAATTCAGCTAGCATGGGTTTATTGTGAATTTCATTAATTTGTGATTTTATGAAATAAGGACTAAATTGGGAAAAATGTAAAATATTAGGGGCAAAAGTGTAAATGTATGTGAAAAGTATCTTTAAATGTGTTGTAAGTCTGGTAATGCTCTATAACCCTCTTCTAGCGTTGAATACGGGTGAGGGGTGTTACATTTATTGGCATTAGAGCAACAGTTTAGTCGATTCTAGGAATAACGTAGCATGTGTGAGAGTCTTGCTATACATGCCATATATAAACTATGATAGTGTGATGACTCTTGACATTTTAAAGTGTGTTTTGATATAGTAAATGGATCCCAATCGAGCTATAGCTGATGAGGTTGAGAGAAATGCCCCCGCTCCTGCTCAAGGGATGGCAACGTCCAATTCTAGACCCGTTTCGGGTAGCCAGGGAGGAGAGGCTAGAGACAAACTCGACTACTCAATAACCTCCACCCCCTCCTAATCCCCAACCAGTTCCTGTAGTTCCTCAAGGAGTTGAGCTTTTAAGATTTAATAAGCCTCCAATTGACAAGATCCGTTAACACAGGGCTAAACAGTTCAGAGCTAATGTTGATGATGATCCTAAGAGAGTCGAGTTTTGGCTTGAAAATACGATACAAGTGTTTGATGAGCTTTCTTGCACACCGACTGAATGTTTAAAGTGTGCTATATTCCTTCTGAGAGACACCGCATATCAGAGGTGGAATACGTAAATATCTGTGGTGCCGAGGGAGAGTCACCTGGGAATTTTTTCAGACCGAGTTTCGAAAGAAATACTGTAACAGCCCATTTTTGAGTCAAATCAGAATAGTGGTTTTGAGACCACAAATCTGAGGTCAAAATATTTATTTTTTATTTTAATAAGGTTTACAGTATGATAGAATTATTGTGCGAAAGTTTCGTAAAGAAATTTTATTGTTTGAATGCTTAATTTGGTAAAATGAACTAAATCGGGTAAAGCGTAAAACTTGTGTTATATTAGCTAAAAGTGTCAAATAGCTATAGAACATTAAAGTAAAGGTCCTTAAGTGGTAAATAGGTCATTTATGGGTTAGTGGATGATGATAGCACGGCACATGGTGTAAATTATAATAATTTTAAAGGTTAATTAAGTAAATTGGTAAATAATGTTAATAATAATAAGACATAACAGTTTTGATTCATTATCATCATGTTCTTACTGAAATTAGGGCTTGAGAAGGCCATTTAGATCCTTGATTATGGTACAGCTTTTGCTCGATTTTTAATGATTTCTATGTTTTTGTAATTGTTGCTTCGTTTTCTAGCTAGACCGTACCTTAGATTTCAAAATGGTTAAAGATTTAACATATTACCATTGTTAAATGTTTGAGTAATTTGATGGTTGATGATGTATTTTGAATATTTGTTAATAGTTAAACTAGTTTTGTAAAGTAATTTTTGACAAAAATGTCAAAAAAGGGGTTAAATTGAGAAAATGTAAAATTATGTGCGTAAAAGTGTGAATAAATTGCAAATATGGGCTGCTAGTAATATATAGTAGATTCGGTTAAGCATGGGCTTGTACTAAATTGCATGAATTTGCAATTTTATGTGGTAAGGACTAAATTATAAAAATGTGAAAGTTTAGGGATAAATGTGTAAAATAGCCCTAAAGTATATTTTGGATTAAATTAAATAAATAGTTGATTAAATAAGGTCATTTTGATAATATGACTTGGCCGTGTTGCATAAGTCAATATACCCTACATGTTTGTCACGGCTTAGTACACGGCCCGACACATGGGCGTGTGTGGCCACTTCGAAAGGCACACGGGCTAGACACACGGGCGTGTGGCTGGTTGAGTGACACAAGTCAGTATACTCTCCAATTTTCACACGGCCTGGTACATGGTCGTGTCTTCGGCCGTGTGATGCAAGTCGATATGTATGCCCTGTTTCCACACGGCCTAAGACACGGGCGTGTCTACTAGCCGTGTGAGGCACATGGGCGGTGATCCCTGTATGTTTGAAATTTTCTAAGTTTTCAAAATTTTTATATGTTATCGATTTAGTCTCGAACCACTTTTAAAGTATGTTTAAGGCCTCGTAAGCCCTTTTAAGGGACAATATGATTGTGTTGAATGGTATTTGAATATGAATGCATAAATGTATGAGTTATGTATGTTAAATGATGTATCTTGATAGGTAATACCTCGCAACCCTACTTTGACAACGGATACGAGTTAGAGGTGTTACATTTATTGGTATCAGAGCTACGATTTAGTCGATTTTAGGACTAACATAGCTTATGTGAGTCTAGCTATACATGCCAAATATAAAACTATAATAGTGTGATGACTCCTGACATTTTCAAATGTGTTTTTATATAGTAATGGATCCAAAATGAGCTGTAGCAGCTGATGTAGAGAGTAACGCGCCAGCTCCCGCTCAAGAGACAGTGCCTTCTAAATCTAGACCCGTGTCTAGTAGCCACGGGGATGAGGCTAAAGAGCCTTCTTTCAAATAATGAATGAGTTGTTCACATAGTATATTCGTACGAACCCGACTGTTCAGCAACCTCTGCCTCCACCTATTCCCCAATCGATCCCTGTAGTTCCTCAAGGTATGGATCCTTTATGATTAAATAAGCCACCTATTGATAAGATATGGAATTACGGGGCTGAGGAATTCAGAGCCACTATTAATGATGACCCTGAGAGAGCCGAGTTTTGGCTAGAGAACACAATTCGGGTATTTGATGAATTATCTTGCACATCTGAAGAATGTTTAAAATATGTTGTATCATTGTTCAGACACACTGCGTATCAGTGGTGGAATACCTTGATATCAGTAGTTCTGCAAGAAAGGGTTACTTAGGAGTTCTTTCAAGTTGAATTTAGAAAGAAATACATCACCCAAAGAAATACCTCGAGCTGACATGTTACTCAGTCTCGCATTATGTACTGTGTTTTGTTCAGCTAACTCAAGGCATTCATGAATAAAATGATCCATCGACCCACATTATTTACCACAATGTTTGCACTTCGATTGAATTGATCTAACATTACCAACGCTAGCTATTGAGGTAGCTTTCGAATTCACAAGTGGTCTATCCCGATCACGTCTAGTATAACCCGCAGTAGCTTTTGGACGGCTAGAATCATCTCATAATCTCTTTGATGCCGACTGAAATGACTTACTCGATGATTTATTACGAGAATCTATAGCTTCAAATTCAAATTTTCTTTTCTCTTTCCTGAGTTCTTTGGCTTTGCATGCTTGCTCAACTAATACAAAAAACTCCTTTATTTCAAGAATGCCAACTAGTAGTTTAATGTCTTCATTTAACCCATCTTCGAATCTTTTACACATTATTGCTTCAGTCGATACACATTTACAGGCATATCTGCTGAGTCTTACAAATTTTCGTTCATATTCTGTCACGGTCATACGACCCTATTTCAACTCCAGAAATTCTTTGTGTTTCTGGTCGATAAATCTCTGGCTGATGTATTTCTTACGGAACTCAATTTGAAAGAACTCCCAGGTCACCTGTTCTTTCGAAACCACCAATACTAGTGTATTCCACTAGTGATATATGGTGTCTCGTAGCAAGCATATGGCACATTTTAAACACTCATCAGGGGTACAAGATAGCTAATCAAACACGCGAATAGTATTATTGACCCAGAATTCATCTCGCTCAGCATCATCATCATCAGTAGCTCTAAATTTCTCAGCCCCATGTTTTCTAATTTTATCAATAGGGGGCTTATAAAATCTCAACGGATGAATCCCTTGAGGCAAATAGGTATCAGAGGAGGATTAGTTAAGGTGGAGGTTATTATGCAGCCGGATTCATCCAGATATACTGAGTAAACCAATCATTCATCATTTGGTAAAAGGCTTGTTTAGCCTCTCCCTCTTGGTTACTCGAAGTCAGTCGAGAATCAACCTACGCTATCCTTTGCACAAAAGCAGGTGCTATACTCTCAACATCATCAGCTACGGCTCGATCGGGACCCATTTACTATACGAAAACCCATTTTCAAATGTCAGGAGTCATCACATTATCATAGTATAAAATATGGCATGTATAGCTCGACTCACACGTGTTACGTTAGTCCTAGAATCGACTAAATCGTAGTTCTGATACTAATTAAATGTAACAACCCTAACCCGTATCCGTCGCCGAATTAGTGTTACGAGGCATTACTGGACAAAACACAGCTTAATACGTTTATATAATACATTACATATACAAAGATATATCAAATTCTTCCTATTAATTCTCAAACTCAAATAGCAACCATTTACTAATTCATATAAATCAAATGTGCATATGTAAACCATTTAACCAATTAAAATTAATCATGCTTTATAACTCTATTACATCAGTATCGTCAGCCTATTCAAATAATCGAACCAGGCTATTATACATCAAAACCAAAATTTACATATGTTTCATAATTATAAAGTTCGAATTATATGGCCATCAATTCTATAACATTCGAATACCTAAGTCATAATTAATTGTATTTCAATTCATAAATCGAGCTTACAATAAGACTTCCATTAGTGCAAATTCACTTCTTTGACTAAATACTAAACATACCATTTTACATATCTATGTACATTCGCATATTATACCATATCACCCTATATCACATAGCATAATATTCATTAACATAAAAGATAATAGCTAGCATTACAAAATGACCAAATATACTTCTTTTACATTACAAATTCATGCGCATATTACCATATCAATATGGACCATTTTTGAACACAAATGTCAAGTCATATCATACCTAATTCGCAAGCTAAATAACATATCTAAGCATCATATATTCAACCAACCTATGAACCATTTCTAAATATAATTACCAAATCAAAAAATACCAAAATTTATATGCTAGCATCATGACAAAATTACAAGTATACAACCAATTCATTTCTCACCTATTTGGTTATCACAATTAACCATTAAAGTCATACCAATTCCACCATTCAATGTTAAGTTAAATTTACCATTGCGTAACTGAATACATATGTCAACTTGTCACTTTATGACTATCTATTTAGCTCACAATACATACCTAATACATAGTCATTATTTACTAATAAGTAACCGAATCAAAGTAACCATTTTACTTATAGAATTGCCATTAACACTTTATACACATAACAAAAACCAAACGTTAAACTAATCAACTTAACCTTTAAATATCAAACCACAAACAAACATATCATATGCATATGTTGTAACGCCCCGAATTTGGGCCTAGAAGTATTGGGCCTTAAGTATGGGTCTGTAAGGAGGTTGTATATAAGCATTTAATTGTGCAAGGAAATGACACAATTAAATGTCTACTTTGGTGGTTAATGGCCCCGAGAAGTGTTGGAGAAATCTTGGGTTCAAACTTCGGCTTTAACAAAAAAAAAAGGTTTTAAGTGAATAAAACCCTGAATGCTTGGATGAAGGCCTTTTAAATTATTGTGTTAAATAAATGACACAAGGAAGCATGTGGTCTAGTGGTTGGGGCGTCATTAAGGTTGTAAAGGAGCCTGGGTTCAAATCTTGGCTCTTGCAATTTATTTTGGTTTTTCTTTTAAAGGAACCTGGACTTTGGCCTATAGACCTTATAATTAATTGAGGATAAAATATGACACAGAAAGAGCCTAGGGTGGAGTGGCAAAGTGGCGTGTTGTGTAACTATGAGGTTTGAGATTCAAGCCTTGGGATGCAAAATGGAGTATTTATTTTACTATTTGAGCTGTGTAGGAGGTGGAGTTGAACTGGAACTCTGTGGTTGAAGTGGTCAGAAGAATTTGAATTGAATTTGAATGGGAAGTTGGAGTGATTTGTGGAGGAAATCAAGGAGAGGATTATGGAGGGATTTTAGGAGAGGAAACTGGAGTTTGAGTTGGTGTGGTATTGTGCCGATTTTGCTTGGTGGAATTCATGAATTCAGTTTTGAGAGGGGTGTGTATCATTTTCGTCCATTGAGAGCATTTTGGGGGTTTTTCGGGTTTTGGTTTTGTTCTTTTTTGGTAGCTGTTCTCTCCTAATTTCTTTTTGATTTTCTACCCTTTCTATCGTGCTCATTCTTGCGCCTGGACCGAAAATCTCTTTTCCTTACTCTTTTGAGCAGTAGCCGTATATCCCTCTTCTCTTTGCATCTTTATTCTTTCAGTTTCTAGTCAAGTGTTTCTCTCTTATAGTGTAAACCATTTACATCTACTCTTCCCTTATTTCAATTTATTTTTGGGTCTCTCCTTCTTCCAAGTTTGCAGATCAACAACATACTTCTCCTCTTTTCTTTCAGCTTGTTGTCAGCTAGTGAGAGTTCTCTGGTATTCAGTAAGTGCTTGTGATTCCCTTTCTGTTTCTATCTATTGTTAGAATCTTTCCTTTTAAACCCCTCTTTCTTTCTGCTGTTGTTGTTAGAGGAAGCGATTGTTACAATTCGCCTCTGCCATTCTTGGTATTTTCGGCAAATTGGTGGCGGCGGCCGGTTGCTCTTTTTCTCCTAGGTTGGACTTAGTGTTTTAAGTAAGTGGTTTTTCATCTGGTTCAATTATCCAGTTGTAGATGGATGATAAGTGTCGTTGGAATCCAGATAACCCCCCTAAGGCCTATCGATCGCTCTTTTGCAAACGGATTCAGCAAGTAAACCATATTGGCGGATCTATTCAAGTGAGGGGTAGGTTTGGGCAAGTTATTTGTGATGGGGGTTTTTGGATAGATAGATTAATGCACGTTTAACTGAATCTCGTGTATGAATGTAGGTTGGAGTACTTGCGGATCCTTCGCACGTTTTCGTAAGCAGGTGTGTATTCACACCCTTCTCTACTATAAATTGGCAAAAGCCGAAAAGCTGAAAAATACGGCGATTGAGGCCTCACAAGCGTGCTATTGTTCATGGGGTAAACCGAGCCCACAAACCATGGGCAATAGGCTGTAGAGGCCACCACGAGCGCTATCGTGGACTTGAGCCTCAATGGGCTGAATGGGCTCGATGGGCCTTGTGGGCTCGCTTGTGTCAAATCAGCTGCTAGGTGGAATATGGTTGGGCTTGTCATGTCGCGTACATGGCATAGGCTGTTTTGGGCCACGTTGGGCCGGACTAGGCCGTGTGGGTGCCAATAGGCTTGTGAGCCCACACGGATAAAATGTATGTTATGTGGTAAGTTTTAGACTGGGCTACGTCGTTCGTACAACCGTGAGTAGGTTTGCGTTAAATAGGCCGTATGGGCCCAATGGACCTGTGGGGCCGTATGGGCAAATTTCGCTGTTAAGTGGGAAATAGATAGACTTGTCATGTCGTGGACATGATTTAGGTTGTTTTCGGCTTCGATGGGAAAAAATGGGCCGTGTGGGCCCAATGGGCTCGTGGGCCAACACAGATAAAATCTACAGCAAGTGACTATTAATGAACCAGGCTATGGTGTACATATAGTCGTACCTAAGTTTAGGCTAAATGGGCCACAAGAGCGTATGGGCCCACTTAGGCCGAGTAATGGGCCACAGGCCCACTCGCACCATTATGTATATTTAGGTTACTACGGTCACTCGAGGCGACAATAGACACTCGGTTGGGTCGTTAAGACCCCCGATTTGTGAATGATCGTAATACCCCTGTAGGGTAAAATGACTATAATACCCCTGTAGGGTAAAATGACCGTAATCCCTTGTAGGGTAGAATGACGATTATGCCCTTATGTTTCGTATGACTGATGTGCTTATTATTTACATATATGATTGTACTGAATATGACTTTGCATACATGCAATATTTGTAACACCCCAAACCCAGCCTAGACGTTATGACCAGATCTGACGTGCCACATCGAAATGTTAAAAACATTTTCTATTTTTAGTCTAGAAAATCGTACTTAGTGTTCAAAGGATGATTTCATTATAGGTTAAAGTGAATGGAAGTTATGCACCAGGTAGGAAACCGGAAAAGAGGAGGTGAGTCCATCAGATTGGTTAAGTACCAAGCTCCCTTTGGATCCAACCCTAGACATGCACACCACTATTGCCACACCTTAACTTAGCGTATGCTCCTAGGAAACCAATTCAATTAAATCCAATTTTAAGGAAAAGAGATTAATTTTGGAAAACATTTTTGTTGCAGAAGTTTTCCTTTGTTGTCGTGATATTTTAAAATTAGTTACTGTATTTGAAAATGCGCCCTAAGACTAATCAGTTTCAGTGATTAAGATAATATTATACCTATTCTAGTAAAACATATTAAAACCATTTACAAATCAATAAAGCGGCCTTATTACAACTTAAAACCCAAATCATAAAAGTAAATAAAAAGATGTCCAATTCACCAGAAGAAAACCAAATTTACGGAACGAGTGGCCACTCCGAATCCCTCACAGCTCCAAGCCCACTATGGTTGGGGATTACCTGCGTGGATGAAAATAAGGGGTGAGTTTGAGAAACTCAATGTGTAAAATAACCCAACCATAGTCTAAACCAGTTCAAACCACAGACACAGATCAAATTGGCCTTAGCCCAGAATAGATTTCAGAATAAAGGCCATAGGCCCATAACAGAAACGTAATGCAAAATTACATGTTTATGCGAAAACCCAACCATATCCAACCGTATACACCCCGCACCATCCTTACACCATGTGGGAGACTACTCGACCCACCCATCCGCTAAACGCCACAGAATTTGCAGCATGGCTGCCAGAACAGATAATGTGACATAATCACCAGATACAGATATTTGTGGCAGAGCCACCAGAACAGATATTTGTGGCAGAGCCACCAGAACAGATAATTGTGGCATAGCCACCTAGACGCTTCCTCCATAAATATAACCCATGTCTCCATGCAACAGATATACAAATCATGGCATATATCATACAGAATCAGATCATCATGCTTTTCAGTCAAATTAACCCTAGGGGTATAATGGTCATTTTGCACCTAGGGGTATAACGGTAATTTTCATACTTAAGGGTATTCTAGTAATTTATCTATTTTGGGGATTTCATGCATATTTTCACCATGTTCGTACTAACAGAAACACTTACCGAGTGTTCTTACCGAATTGGGCCTGTTGGCCCATTATCCCAATTTTTGGCCTATTAAGCCCAAAATATCGAAAGGCACAAAAATCATGCACTCTGCAGTCTAAACACTATAGTTTACCAAATACGTTAATCGATCTACCTCACGAGCATTCGCACACTCACAAGTCCACAAAATACTGGTTTTTTAGCATTTCGACTTTTCGGCTTTTGCCGATCTAGTCTATGAAAGGGTGTCAGTTACACACCTGATTTGTAGTGGTTCAACGGTGAGTTCCACACACGAGCTGCCGACAATTGGATTATCAACACGTCAATCAAAATATCGAAAACAAACTACAGACCTATCCCCCTACCATATTCGGCCAACCAAGCCTCAAACCTTAAAGTTCTTACCTTCTTCCGAAACTAGCAACTAGGTTTAGACCCAGTCGTTCCACTTGTCCAAGCCTTCGATCAGTAGCCTCTAGATCACACTAACATCATAATAAAACAATTGTCACAACCCTTAGAGCCATAGGGCCCAATCGACAGCCTCCCTAAGCCTTTAGGGGTTTCAGCTTTTCTAAAACCCAAAATAAAGAATAGATTTGAAAACTTACCACCGATTCCTTCCGTCAACGATTCCACTTCAGTTTCAATTTGATTTTGATGTAGATCTACCCCCTTCAAACGTTAGCAGGAATCAATCTTTAAAGGTCTTAAAGATTCGACTATACCCCTAAGACTATGGGGTTTTCGGCTTTTTGAAATAGTGAAGAGAAAGATGAAATATGAGGGTTTTTTGCGATGGTTTTGTTGGGGTTTAGAGGATGAGAGAATCGGCCAAAAAGATGGGGAAGAATCAGAGGGTTTGGCTAGAGAAATCGGCACAACATAAAAAGGTTTTTAGGATTTTGGCTTTTATGGAAATCGGCTTCCAAGGCTTAAAAAACGAATGAAATGGAAGAGTAGAATGGTAGGAAGGGTTCGGCTATAGAAGAAGAAGCAAAGAAGAAGAAAAGAGAATATGAGATAAGAGGAGAAAAGAAAAAGAGAAGAGAATGGTCAGAACCCAAATGCCGAATTTTCCCTCCACCTACTAGCCGAATTTTCCCTATACTAGCAACCCTTGGCCAGCCAACTCTTGCTCCTAAAGAGTCCATCATTCAGCCAATACTACACCCCCTAATTAGCTCCTAAATCTTCTCCATTATCCCCTCCTTACTCGATCTCCTGAGCAGCTCAAACTCTTCCTAACAGAGTTCCACCTGAGTTCCATCACATCCCCTTTTTGTACATAAAAATTAATACTAATATTTGCTCACCTTTTGACTTGAACCTTAGCTCTCCCTAGCCATCCACACACCACCTTTTTAGCACCCTAGTGGTGTCACATACCACTTTGCCACCTGCCTTCTTGTGGCTTATTTTACCCATTAAATCTTAAAAGCCCAACTTACCAGAACCCTTTTTCCCCTAAGAATTAAAATTAGTTAAAACTTCCGGATTTCATCTCAAACTTGGGCCTTCTAGAGGCCTACTAACATACTTAGACTTACGCTCAGTAGTCAAAACACAGAAATTCAAAAATTCACCAAAATTCACAGAAGTGACAAAAATTGGGGCGTTACAATATTTATGACATGACATACTACATGGGGTTGGGTTATTATTGACAGAGGAAGTGTACGGCTTGTAGTCGTTCTGAACAAGGCTTTCAGCCTTTCTGCGATACTTATGGCTTATAGTTGTTCTGTTAACTGGCAGCGTTGCTGAGATATTTATGGCCTTGAGCCATTTTGTCTATGACGTTGAGCTGTTCTGTTGACTTAGTGCCGCAACCAGTGCTAAGCTTGGTGTGTTGGCTGGGTGGGTCGATTTCATCCCCACATGGTGTGTTGGTTGGACTAGGCTGGGTATCTATCTGCATATCTGCATCTGATACTGATTCTGTACTGGGCTTAGGCCCACCTGATTCTGTTAATGGGCTAGGCCCACCTGTTACTGATTTTGAGAACGGACTAGGCCCAATTGATTCTGATGAGGCCTGAAACCCAAGTGAAATTGTACTGGGCTTTGGCCCACACACACTGTTACTGTAATGGGCTCTGGCCTAGATTGATTCTGAGTTCTGTCGGTTTACTAACTATTTTAGTTTAGGAAGGGATTACACACTAAGTTTTCATAAACTCACCCCATTTATTAACTGCACAGGTAATCCCCAACATTAGGAGGACCGGTGCTGTGAGGGACTCGGAGGTGGCCACACAACTACTATTGTTTTCGATTTTTCTTTTAAGTTATCTATTTACAAGTACTTATATTTGATCTGGGTTGTAATAAGGCCTCTTTTAATTTTTGGTTCTAAATTTGGAATTTATATATTGTTGTACAACTGGTAGAGTAGAACATGGTTTTTCTAAAAGAATAACTGTTTTTCAAAATATCACATTTCCGCAATTGTTTAAATTAAGCTTTCGCAGCAAATAAAGTTTTAAAGGTAATAATGTTTTACAAGAGAATGACTTTTAATAAACCAACGTAAACTGAGGGTTTCACAAGTTTTAAAATGGCCAGAGGTTTTAAATAGTAAAAAGGGTTTTCAATGAGAACATAGTTTTTGAAAAATACTTCAATGTGACACGCCAGATTCGGGCCTAACTTCTAGGTTGGGTTTGGGGGTGTTACATATGTATTTAATTTATCTATAATTAGTTGAATACATTCATTAGCATGTATATCTTTCACATTTTTACCAAAATAAACTCATCCATAATTAAACATACTAAACCTCAAATATTAACAAACCATATCAACTTCACTTCCTCTATATGCCATAACCGAATTTACCTTAATACCCACTCACATAACAAAACCTTAACAAAGCACATCAAACAAGATTCACATATATATATACTTATATATATATAAGCCATAGTTGGAACACCAAAACCAAACATAACCATCAATTGATCAAAGCATAAAATCCAAACTTAACAAAATAATAAGCCAGTCTCGCATGGCTCATATTTACATACCCCAAAATCAAATATATATACTAGCCTATACATGCCATAGGTTCAAGTTCAAACTTACAAAAAATACCAAAACAGCCGATAGTGTGATAAACTTTGCCGATGATCCTCGAGCCCGTAACTAGTCTCCAAAATCTATAAAGCAGAAGCAAACATACACACAGTAAGCTATCACAGCTCAATAGGTCATAAGCAACTAAACAATTCAATGACATAATCAATTCAATTTAACCAAACCAATTTATGCTATCATAATCACATTTAATTTCAAGCTTACAGTTTCATATACAACATATACTTTCATATATAAACTTTATCTTGGCCGAACATACATATATCTATTATCAAAGTATCATTCAATTTCAAAGCCATAATGTCATTATATAACCGAATATATATACACTCATATGCATATACTCATGAATCAAACTTTAATATCACATACTTATACATAACATGTGGCTGAATATACTTCACAAATACACATATATTTACATTAGCATCATGTATAATTTGCATTACTTCTCAAATAACCAACTTACCTTATTTTCAAGTAGGTAATCAACTATCACATACCTTATCACTTTAGCTCGATTTACACATTCAATCACAACTTATCATTGTTCGTTGAACCATTTGGAATTGAACAGGATACTCAGATAATCACACATATCGTATAATGCCAACGTCCCAGACGTGGTCTTACATGTAATCACATATCAGTGGCACTGTCCCAAACAGGGTCTTCCATGAATCAATTACGATGTCGATGTCCCAAACATGGTCTTACACATAATCACACATCGATGCCAACATACCAGACGTGGTCTTACACGTAATCACACATTGAAAATCCTATGTCATGACACATATATCCTAGCTATTCCTAAGGTTCATACGGGGCTTTTGGATGTCGTAACTCGATCGAATCAAACTCGTACACATAGCTTTCAAGCTTATACATATTCAGCTTCCATATATATACTATCACATTATTTATTTCAGCATATATAGTTCATATTTAATGAAATAAATATCATCTATTTGCTTATAAACTTGCCTCGGACAACGAAATTCGGAACGAGACAATTATTCGACAACTTTGGTTTTCCCTCGACCCAAATCTGATTTCTTTGGTTCTTGATCTAAACATATTCAAATTAAACTCATTCAAACATAATTTCATTCAATTTAGTGCAAAAACACATAAATGGATAAATTACCATTTTGCCCCTAACAGTTTACACTTTTTACAATTTAGTCCAAATTACACAAAACACAAAACATGCAAAATTTGCACACACCAAGCTTAGGCTGAATGTTACCCATGCTCATACAAGTCCATTTATTTTAGTTATTTCACATTTTAGTCCCTCAATTTATTATTTTTTCAATTTAGCCCTAATTACTCAAAATTATCAAAAATTCCAATACAAAACATATTAATCCAAAACATATCTTTCATAATTCATCATCTAACATCACAAAGCTCAATTATTCATCAATGGCATAACTCAAGAATTCGTGATGTTAGATGATGAATTATTCATCAATTATTCACAAGTGGCAACCGAGGTGCTACGAGAGATTCTGCTGTGAGATCTGAGGCACGAGCACCTACCCGAGCTTATGCTATCCATGCACAGGAGGAGGCATTATCGCCAGACATTATTACCGATACTTTTTCTCTTTTTAATACTAATATAATTGCGTTGATAGATCCTGGATCAACCCATTCATATATATATGTATGAATTTAGTATTTAAAAAGAGTTTACATGTCAAGTCTACAGAGTTTGTAATTAAAGTATCGAACCCCTTAGGCAAGTCTGTTTTAGTTAATAAAATTTGTAAGAATTGTCCTTTGATGACTCGGGGTTACTATTTTTGGGCTGATTTGATGCTTTTACCGTTCGATAAGTTCGATGTGATTCTGGGTATGGATTGGCTGACTATGCATGATGCCGTAGTGAATTATAGACGAAAGATCATTGAATTGAAATGTCAAAATGGTGAAATTCTTCGGATTGAGTCTGATGATTCGAGTGAATTACCTATTGTGATATCGTCAATGTTAGCTCAAAAATATATGAAAAAGGGCTATGATGCATATTTTGCATACGTATTGGATACTAAGGTGTCTGAATCAAAGATTGAATCTATACCTACTATTTCTGAGTTTTTAGATGTATTTTCAGAAGAATTATCGGGCTTGCCACCGATTAGAGAAGTTGAATTTGGTATTGAATTAGTACTGGGAACAACACCGACATCGATAGCTCCGAACAGAATGGCTCCAACAAAATAAAAAATTTGAAAGCTCAGTTACAAGAATTAACAGATAGAGGTTTTACACGACCGAGTTATTCTACCTAGGGTGCACCGGTATTGTTTGTGAAAAAGAAAGATGGCACGATGAGAATGTGTATCGACTACAGACAGCTGAATAAAGTGACTATAAAGAATAAATATCCTCTACTGTAGATTGATGATTTATTTGATTAGTTGAAAGGGGCTACAATATTTTCAAAGATTGATTTGAGATTGAGTTATTATCAATTACGAGTTAAAGAGTTGGATGTGCTGAAAACAGCGTTCCGAACAAGGTATGGACATTATGAATTATTGGTTATGCCTTTTAGATAAACTAATGCTCCTGCAGTTTTTATCAACTTCATGAATTAGATATTCAGACCGTATTTAGATAGATTTGTTATTGTATTCATTGATGACATTCTGATCTATTCATAAGATGAATATGAACATACTAAGCACTTGAGAGTTGTGTTATAAACTCTACGTGATAAGCAATTATTTCCAAAGTTTAGCAAATGTGAGTTTTGGCTCTGAGAGGTCATATTTTTGGGGCATATTGTTTCAGCTGACGATATTAGAGTTGACTCGAGTAAGATTTCTGCTATTTTTTATTGGAAACCCCCAAGAAATGTGTTAGTCTGTAGTTTGAATGGTTAAAAAAAGTCAACAGAGTTTCGAACAGTTGAAAAAACTATTAACTGAAGCACCAATTTTGGCTCAACCAGAATCAGGGAAGGAATTTGTGATTTATAGTGACGCGTCATTAAATGGTCTAGGATGTGTTATGATGCAAGAAGGGAAAGTTATATCTTATGCTTCCTGACAATTGAAACCGCATGGAAAGAATTCCCCGACGCATGATTTAGAGTTGGCTACAATTGTGTTCGCATTGAAAATTTGGCGACATTACTTATACGGTGAAAAATGCCATATTTATACAGATCACAAAAGCTTAAAATATTTGATGTCACAGAAGAATTTGAATTTACAACAACGAAGGTGGCTCAAGTTATTGATAGAATATGATTTTGTGATTGATTATCACCCAGGAAAAGCTATTGTTGTTGTTGATGCCTTGAGCCGGAAATCTTTGTTTGCATTGCGAGCAATGAATACCCAGTTGATGATTTATGATGATGGGTCTATTTTAGTTGAATTAAAGGCTAAACCTATTTTTCTTCAACAAATCTGTAAATATCAGAAAAATAATCCCGAATTGCAAGCTAAACAAATTCAAGGTGAGACTATCCCTAATTCAGAGTTTCAAATTGGAGTCTATGATTGTTTAAGGTTTTGAAATAGAATTTGCGTTCTGAGAAATTCAGAACTCATTCAGAAGATTTTGCACGAAGCACACCATAGTTGCTTATCTGTTCATTTGGGAAGTACCAAAATGTAAAATGATTTGAAATAGTTTTATTGGTGGCATTGAATGAAATGAGATATTTCAGAGTTTGTTTCTAAATGTTTGATTTGTCAGCAAGTCAAAGTTGAACATCAAGTGCCATCAGGTTTACTACAGCCTATGATGATTCCTGAGTGGAAATAGGATAGAGTTACAATGGATTTTGTGTCAGGAATGCCTCTAACTCTGAAAAGAAAGATACTATCTAGGTTGTCGTTGATCGACTAACGAAATCTGGTCATTTCATACTGCAATGTATAGATTACTCACTTGATAGATTAGTTGAATTGTACATATCTGAGATTATTCGATTGAACGGGGTGCCAGTATCTATTATTTCTGATAGAGATCTGAGATTTGCGTCGTGATTTTGGAAGAAATTGCAAGAAACTCTAGGTACGAAATTGAATTTCAGTACTGCTTCTCATCCTCAGACTGACGGTCAAACCGAGAGAGTTATTCACATTCTCAAAGACATGTTGAGATGCTGTATTTTAGAGTTTCGGGGCAATCGGGAAAAATACTTATCATTGATTGAGTTCATGTATAATAACAGTTTTCAAACTAGTATTAATATGGCATTGTACGAAGCTTTATATGGTCACAAATGTCGAACTTCGCTATATTAGACTGAACTAAGTGAGACAAAGATTCACGAGGTTGAACTGATCAAAGAAACTGAAGAAAAAGTGAAAGTGATTCGCGACAGTTTAAAAGCAGCTTAAGATCGACAGAAATCATATGTAGATTTGAACCGTAAAGAAATTGAGTTTCAAGTTAGGGATCGAGTGTTTCTAAAGGTGTCATCGTGGAAAAAGGTTCTTCAATTCAGCCGTAAAAGAAAGCTGAGTCCACGATTCATTGGGCCGTATGAGATTATTGAACGAATAGGGCAAGTGGCATATCGACTAGCTTTACCGTTAGAACTTGAAAGGATTCACAATTTCTTTCACATTTCTATGCTATGTCGATACAAATCTGATCCGTCACATGTAATTTCTTTGGTAGATGTTGAGATACAGGCTAATTTCATGTATAGCGAAGAACCAATTAGGATTTTATCTCGTGAAATCAAAGAATTGTGAAATAAACGCATAACCCTAGTGAAGGTTCTTTGGCATAAACACGGGATGAAAGAAGCTACGTGGGAACCTAAGGAAGCTATGAGAAAACAATACCCTAACCTATTCATTGGTAAGATTTTCGGGGACGAAAATCCCTAAGGAGGAGAGTTGTTAAAGTCCGTTTTTAAGGCAAATCAAAACAGTGGTTTCGGGACCAAAAATATAATGTCAAATTATTTATTTTATTATTTTAATAAGGTTTACAGTATGATATAATTATTGTGTGAAAGTTTCGTAAAGAAATTTTACTGTTTGAATGCTTAATTTGGTAAAAAGGACTAAATCGCGTAAAGCGTAAAACTTTTGTTATATTAGCTAAAAGTGTCAAATAGCTATAGACCATTAAATTAAAGGTCCTTAAGTGGTAAATAGGAAATTTATGGGTTAGTGGATGATGATAGCATGGAAAATGGTGTAAATTATAATAATTTTAAAGGTTAATTTAGTAAATTGGTAAATAATGTTAATAATAAAACATAATAATTTTGATTCAGTATCATCATCTTCTTGCCAAAATTAGGGCTTGAGAAGGCCATTTAGATCCTTGATTAAGTTACGATTTTTGCTCAGTTTTTAATGATTTCTATGTTTTTGTAATCGTAGCTTCGTATTCTAGCTAGCCCGTACCTTAATTTCAAAATGGTTAAAGATTTAACATATTACCATTGTTAAATGTTTGAGTAATTTGATGGTTGATGATGGATTTTAAATATTGTTGATAGTTAAACTAGTTTTGTAAAGTGATTTTGGATAAAAAAATGTCAAAAAGGGGTTAAATTGAGTAAATGTAAAATTATGTGGGTAGAAGTGTGAATAAATTGGAAATATGGGCTGCTAGTAATATATAGTAAATTCGGTTAAGCATGGGCTTGTACTAAATTGTATCAATTTGCAATTTTATGTGATAAGGACTAAATTGTAAAAATGTAAAAGTTTAAGGGCAAATGTGTAAAATAGCCCTAAAGTGTGTTTTGGACCAAATTGAAGAAATATTTGATTAAATAAGCTCATTTTGATAATAGATAGATCAAGATAAGCCGAGATAGGGTTTAGATTAGGGAAAAGGAAAGATTGTCGAATAGCTAATAGTTGTTATCCGACGAGGTAAGTTCGTATAATTAGAATCAAACTTTTAAATACTTGAAATAATTGAAATGAATGTGTATAATTGAGTAGTTGATATATTTGGATTATGAATGCCTTATCGATATGGTTTATTTGTTATCGGGCCTCGTTTGAACTGTAAGAATTCGTAGGATACGAGTGACATGTCACCAGGGTTACCATTTTGGTTGAGATCCTGCATGTGTTGTGGACTCACCAAAGCTCGTATGAGCTTACCGATATATCAGCTAGTAAGAGCTTACTGTTCACATCTTGTATAAGCTTATTGATTCAGCTAGTCAGAGTTTATCGTTTCAGCTCAATAGAGCTCACTGTCCATCAGCTCAAGAGGAGCTTACTGTTCATAGCTCGAAAGAGCGAAAGATGATAATGAGTTGATGGATTACTGAATTATATGTACTGTATATCACCCGAGTATTCCTCAAGATTCTAATAGGTTCAACGGGCATAAGTTCTGTGATATAGTAAACTACTATTTATACGAATGAATTACTGTTATACGATTGAAAGTAAAATGTTACAAATGATGTACATGATGTATGTGAAGTTGATATGATACAATGTACTGAGTATCTATATTAAGTTAATGGATGATTTCATGTATTTAGGTGACTAACTTGTAATGAATGTTTGTGTTTAGGCATTTGGTAATTGAATTGAATACACCTTAATTATTGCTTTGATTATGTATAAATGGTAAGTTTAATTCTGAATTATACAGGCTTACTAAGCTATAAAGCTTACTCTATTTCTTTTCCATGTTTTATAGAGGTTCGATAGCTCGCTCGTTTCGGTAAAGTTGGAGTTACACATCACACTATCTAATTGTCGATTGGTACTTTCGAACTTGTGGATATATGTAAATATGGCATGTATAGGCTAGTTATAAAGATGTTAGTTATGAAAGAGAATTTGTATGGTCCCATGACTGTAACAATTTTGGTACCAGCACGGCCCAGTTTTGTCCAGAATGTCCCAATTTTGTTTTGGCTCATGAAAACACCCATGGCCATCTCGTCGACCACACGGCCATGTTCTGTAATATGGCCTCTCACACGAGCGCCCACACACCCGTGTGGTACCGTCAACCCACTTTTCGACTTTTCAGCCTTTTGGCTTTCCAACTTTTCAGCCTTTGTAGTTTGACATCAAACGATAGTTTTCACACACCTGCTTGTGAGAACTAATACAAGCCCACGAGCACCACAGCCTTGACTAGACGAAGATGATTTGTTCGCCTTAAACCACTAGTTAGGATGAATTTCTAGATTCTTGGTAAACTCAAAACGTGAATCTCAAATGGTAGGTAGAAGTATTCAGCCTACACTAACACACCGACAATTGAGTGACGAGATGGACGGTCACATTCCTGTCAAAGACGGCAGACAAAGATGGTTTAGAGGAGAATGCTAATACAAGAGAGAAAAGAAAGAGAAAATAAATCAACCGCGAACCCCTACAGAGATGACAACAATAGCAAGGTTCGGCTATGGCCAACGATTCGACAACCTAAAACGAAAGCTTAATTGTAACATCTCGAAATAGGGCCTAAACGGAATAGTGGTTGCGAAACCACAAATCTGAGGTAGAAAAAAACTTATTTTATTATCATTTTAAAGACTATGGCATAATTGCATGATTGTGTGAAAATTTCGTTTAGAAATTTTATCGATAGAGGGTCCAATTTGATATTTAGGACTAAATTGAAAAAGTTGTAAAATGTGTGTTCTAGTTCACAAAGGTACTAAGGTACTAATTTGTAGTGAACAGAGGTCAGAGCAGCCGAACATTGAAATAGGGGAAGCTTTAACTAATAAACTGTACTAAATGGCTAGACTAAAAATTCTGAAAAAAAATTAGCAAGAAGATATATGAGTCTAGTTTCAGAGAAAATTTACGGATTTGGATTTCGAGTTTCGTAACTCGAGTTATAATTTATTTAGTGACTATGACGCAGATGGACAATTTATTTATGAAAGATAAAATAAATTGTTTTGATTTGTTTAAGTGATCGGAAAATTTTTATTGATTCCAGTTTATTCCCGAACTGTTTCAATTACATGTTTTAGGGTCTCGAGGACCCTTTTTAAGGACATATTGAATGAATGAAACTAAATTAATTTTAAAAGCAAATTATTATGCCCCGAATTAATAAACTAAGTCCGGTAACGCCTCGTGCTCAACTCCGGCGATGGTCTCAGGTAAGGGGTGTTACATTTATTGGTATCTGAGCAAAGATTTAGTCTATTCTTGGAATATTTAGTATGAGTAAGAGTCTAGCTATACATGCCATACTTATATGTTGATAGTGTGACGACTGTTGACGATTTTAAAATGTCTTCTTTTATAGTTATGGATCCCGAACAAGCTGGTGCAGATGATGTAGAGAGTAACGCGTCAGCTTCCTTAGAAGGGACAGTGCCACAAGATAGTAGTTAAAGGCCCGTTACAGTTAGTCAAGGAGGAGGGACTCGAGAAGCCTTCTTCTAAGCTATGAATGAATGGTTTGTTGAGTTCATTCGTACGAATCCGACTGTTAGACCTCCACCCCCTCATGATCATCAGACCACCCAGGTAGCTCCCCTAGTCACAGGTACGATTATAAGAGAAAAGCCACCAGTTGATAAAATCAAAAAACAAAGAGCCGAAGAGTTTCGAGCTACAAAAGATGATGATGCAGAAAAGGTAGAATTTTGGCTCAAGGATACTATCAGAGTCTTTGATGAGTTATCCTGCACACTTGAGGAATGTATGAAATGTGTTGTATCACTTCTTAGAGATTCGACCTACCGTTGGTGGAAGACACTTGTATCAATTGTACCGAAAGAGAGAGTCACTCGGGATTTCTTTCAGGAGGAATTTCGTAAAATGTACATCAGTCAGAGGTTTGTTGACCGGAAAAGAAAAGAGTTTTTAGAGTTGAAACAGGGCAATATGACAGTGACTGAATATGAGCGCGAGTTTGTTAGACTCAGCAATTATGCTCGAGAGTGTGTGTCTACAGAGGCTATTATGTGCAAAAGATTTGAGAAAGGTCTCAATGATGATATCCAATTGTCAGTTGGTGTCCTAGAAATAAAAGAGTTTGTTGTCCTAGTTGAGAGAGCCTGTAAGGTAGAGGAGCTGTTAAAAAGAAAGGGCAAAGTTGAAATTGAGATGCAAGACACGAAGAAAAGACTAATGAGCAAGTCATTTCAGTCTACATCCAAGAGGCCTAGAGAGTTCTCCACTAGATCTAACTTTTCAGCTGGATATTCTAGCCGAAACAGAGGCAAAAGATTTATGAGTCTGAAAGCTCAAACCACTTCAATTGCAAGTCTTGGCAGTTTTCAGCCTGATAGACCAGAGTGACCCCGATGTGGTCGACGTCACCCAGGTCAGTGTCGAGCAATTGAGACAGGTTGTTTCCGATGTGGTGCACTAGACCATTTTATTCGGGAGTGTCCCGAGATGATTTAAAGGGAAGCAATACCGAGTGTAAGATCAGGCAACGCTCCTGTCAGAGGTAGACCACTGAGAAATCCGGGAGCTGGGGCATGTAATAGAGGTGCATCTAGAGATTCAGCAGTGAGGCCAAATGTTAGAGCACCTTCAAGGACCTATGCTATCCGTGCTCGCGAAGAGGCATCTTTCCCCGATGTGATTACGGGTACATTTTCTCTCCATGATACTAGAGTTATTGCTTTGATTGACCCGGGTTCAACCCATTCATATGTTTGCATGAAATTGATGCCTAGTATGAGTATGCCTATAGAATCTACAGAATTTGTGATTAAAGTATCAAATTCATTAGGCAAGCATGTATTAGTAGATAAAGTATGTAGAAATTGCCCTTTGATGATTAGAGGTTACTGTTTTCTGGCCGATCTCATGCTATTACCATTTGATGAATTTGATGTGATTCTTGGTATGTATTGGTTGACTACACATGATGTGATAGTGAATTGTGGAAAGAAATTCATTGAATTGAAATGTGAAAATGGTGAAATTCTTCGAGTTAATTCAGAAGAGTCAGATAGTTCATTTGCCATGATTTTTGTTATGTCTGCTAAAAAATGTTTGAGAAAAGGGTATGAAGCTTATCTTGCTTTTGTGTTGAACACTAAAGATCTAGAAATTGAAAATTGAATCAGTGCCTGTGGTATGTGAGTTTCTCGATGTGTTTCTGGAAGAACTACCAGGTTTGCCTCCTGTCAGAGAAGTTGAGTTTGGTATTGAGATGATTTCGGGTACAACACCTATTTCTATTACTCCTTATAGAATGGCCTCGATGGAATTGAAAGAATTGAAAGCTCAGTTGCAGGAATTAACAGATAAAGGCTTTGCAAGACCCAGTAGTTCACCATGGGGTGCACCAGTGCTATTTGTGAAAATGAAAGACGGATCGATGAGATTGTGCATAGATTATAGGCAGCTTAACAAGGTAACAGTAAAGAACAAGTATCCACTACCTAGAATTGATGGTTTGTTTGATCAATTGAAGGGAACCACTGTATTCTCCAAGATAGATTTGAGATCTAGATACTATCAGTTGCGAGTTAAAGAGTCAGATGTCCGAAAGACTGCTTTCGAGACTAGGATGGTCATTATGAGTTCCTTGTGATGCCATTTGGCTTAACTAATGCTCCTACCATTTTCATGGACTTAATGAATATAATTTTTAGACCGTACTTGGATAAGTTTGTAGTTGTGTTCATTGATGATATCTTGATTTATTCTCATGATGAGACTGAGCATGCAAAGCATTTGAGGACAATTTTATAGATTTTGAGAGATAATCAGTTGTATGTCAAGTTCAGCAAAAGTGAGTTCTGGTTATGAGAAGTTGGTTTTCTTGGACATATTGTCTCAGGTGAAGGTATTAGGGTTGATCCGAGCAAGATTTCAGCTATTGTTGATTGGAAGCCTCCTAGAAATGTATCAGAAGTTAGAAGTTTTCTTAGTCTTGTCTGATATTATAAACGATTTGTAGAGGGATTTTCCATGATAGCTACCCCGTTGACAAGATTGCTGTGAAAGGATGTCAAGTTTTAATGGACTGAGAAGTGTGAACAGGGTTTTGACAAGTTAAAGGCATTGTTGACTGAAGCTCCGGTTTTAGTACAACCAGAATCAGGCAAGGAGTTTGTGATTTACAGTGATGCGTTCTTGAATGGACTTGGTTGTGTACTTATACAGGAAGGAAAGGTAATTGCTTATGCCTCTAGACAGCTAAAGCCACATGAGAAGAACTATCCGACATATGATTTAGAGCTAGCTGCCATTGTTTTTGCGCTGAAGATCTGGAGACATCATTTGTACGGTGAGAAGTGCCGAATATTCACTGATCACAAAAGTTTGAAATATTTGATGACCCAAAAAGATTTGAATTTGAGGCAAAGAAGATGACTAGAGTTGATTAAAGATTATGAGCTAGTGATCGATTATCACCCAGTTAAGGCAAAGTTGTTGTTGATGCTTTGAGTAAGAAATATTTGTTTGCATTAAGAGCTTTAAACACTAGTCTAGCCTTATCAGATGATGGTTTTATCTTAGCTGAGTTGAGAGCTAAACCGATGTTTCTTGAAGAAATTTGTGAAGCTCAGAAAAATGACAGTGAGTTGTTAGCCAAAAGAGCTCAGTGTGAGTCAGATATAGAGTCAGATCTTCAGATAAGTTCTGACGGTTGTTTGATGTTCAGAGACAGGGTATGTGTACCGAAGAATGATGAGCTTATTCGAAAGATCTTACAGAAAGCACATAGTAGTTCTTTGTCTATTCATCCAGGTAGTACCAAGATGTATAATGATTTGAAGAAAATGTACTGGTGGGTAGGAATGAAAAGGGACATTTCAGAGTTTGTTTCTAGATGCTTGATCTATCAACAGGTAAAGGCCGAACATCAAGTACCTTCAGGTTTATTGTAGCCTGTGCTAGTCCCTGAGTGGAAATGAGACCGAGTTACTATGGATTTTGTGACAGGATTACCTTTGACACCGAGAAAGAAAGATGCAGTATGGGTTGCGATTGATAGGTTAACAAAGTCGGCACATTTTATCCCAGTTCGTATGGATTATTCACTTGAGAAGTTGTCCGAGTTGTATATTTTAGAGATAGTCAGACTATACGGGGTACCATTATTGATCATTTCAAACAGAGATCCGAGATTTACTTCACGGTTCTGGAAGAAGTTACATGAAGCTTTGGGCACAAAGTTGAGTTTTAGTACAGCTTTCCATCCTTAGACCGACGGTCAATCAGAAAGAGTTATTCAGGTACTTGAAGATATGCTTAGATGCTGTGTACTAGAATTTCAAGGCAGTTGGGAAAAATACTTACCATTAGTAGAGTTTGCCTACAATAGTAGTTATCAGTCGAGTTTGAACATGGCACCTTATGAAGCTTTGTATGGACGTAAATGTCGCACACCTTTGTATTGGACAGAGCTTAAGGAAAATCAGATTTACGAGGTTGATTTAGTTAAAGAAACAAAAGAGAAAGTAAAAGTTATCAGAGATTACTTGAAAGCAGCTTCAGACAGACAAAAGTCATATGCAGATTTGAAGAGAAAAGAGATTGAGTATCAAGTTGGTGACAAAGTGTTTTTCCAAGTATCCCCGTGGAAGAAAGTTCTCAGATTTGGTAAGAAAGGCAAACTAAGTCCATATTTTATTGGACCGTTTGAAGCGATTGAGAGAGTCGGACCATTAGCATATCAATTAGCTTTGCTGATTGAGTTAGAGAAGATTCATGATGTATTTCACGTGTATATGCTATGTCGTTATCGTTCAAATCCGTCACATGTGATTTCTCAAACAGAGGTTGAGATTCAGCCAGACATGACTTACGGTAAAGAACCAATAAAGATTCTAGCTCGAGAGGTAAAGCAATTAAGGAACAGAAGTATTGCACTTGTGAAAGTATTATGAAATAGACATGAAGTAGACGAGGCTACATGGGAGCCCGAAGAGGCTATCCGAAAACAGTACCCAAATCTCTTCACAGGTAAGATTTTCGGGGAAAAAAATCCCTAAAGGGGGGAGAAATGTAACATCCCGAAATAGGGCCTAAACGGAATAGTGGTTGTGAAACCACAAATTTGAGGTAGAAAAAAAATTATTTTATTATCATTTTAAGGTCTATGTCATGATTGCATGATTGTGTGAAAATTTCGTTTAGAAATTTTATCGATAGAGGGTTCAATTTGATATTTAGGACTAAATTGAAAAAGTTGTAAAATGTGTGTTCTAGTTCACAAAGGTACTAAGTACTTGTGAGTAATGGGTTTTTAAAGTGGAGGTCCTTGGAAAGTAATTAGACCATTATACTAGTTTGGACAAAAATACCTAAAGGAAGATAAAACACCATAGTTTTTAATTAAGGGCATTTTGGTCATTTAGTTATTAAAATGAATTAAAAACAAAATTAAAAGCCAATTTTTATCCATATTCAACCCCTTGGCCAATTTTCACATGAATAAGACATAGCTGGGGTATTTCAAGCTTGCAAGCTCAATTGTAAGTCCGTTTTAGCCCCGTTTTTAATGTTCTTTACATTTTTGGAGTCCTGGTAACTTGATTAAGCTTATTCTAGCAATAATTTAACCTAGGGTTTATATTTGGAAAAATACTCATAGGTGAAATGCTTTTATTTTGATGTTTTATTGAAGAATATGAAGCTTGAAATTGTGTTAAATAACTTTTGCTAAGCGATTTTACGTGAAAACGAGTAAAACGACATAATCGATAAAAATACTTAATGTTCATAAGTACATGTTAGAGTGAGAATTTGATGTTTCCATAGAAGGGAAAAATGACCAGCATGTCATAAAACATAAGAAAATAGGATGAAGTTTAATTTCTGAGCCTTGGGGTAAAAGTGTAAATATGTAAAAGTTTAGGGGCAAAAGTGTAATTTTCCAAAGTTTGAGTCAATGACTGTTTTAATAAATGTGACTATTAAATAAGCTAAATTTGTTATTATAGATCAAGAAGAATTAAATCCGGAGTTAGACCGGGGGAAGAAAAAGATAGTGGACTAAATCGATATAGTTGATCGTATTTTGTTTCGAGGTAAGTTTGCGGTAAATAAATGCAATATTCTATTATTTTATGTTAATTTTGTTAATTTCCAGCATGTGTATATTTATTTTATGAAATTATTCAAAGAATACTCAAGCATGAATTGACGAAGAAGTAATTTCAGAAAGTCCCGGTTGAACCTTAGGAATGTGTAGGATACAAATGTCATGACATTAGGGTTTAAGGATACCATGTAAGACCATGCCAAGGAATGGCAATTGGTAAGGTTTATAAGGCAAGGAAATCATGTAAGACCATGTCAAGACATGGCATTGATAAGTTACTATAAGCCAAAGGTCCCATGTCAGAACATGCCAAGGCATGGCATTGGTGAGTTCATACGCTAAGGACACCATGTAAGACCATGTCGAGACATGGCAATGGTAAGTTTCAAAAGGATACCACGTAAGACCATGACAAGTCATGGCAATCGTAGGGTACCCATGTATCCTTAGTATTCCAAGTGGTTCGATGAGAAAATTTAAAGAGAATATCAAGGTAAGGTAAAGTAAGACGAGTTATACTAAAAAGGCAAGACAAGTTCATGCTAGAAGAGCAAAGGTAAGTATATAATGTCCATGTATGCTTGATAAGGAAAAATTTAAGCAAAATGTATTAATAAATTCGATTAAGTAAGTAAGTATTTAAGTAAGTGAGTAAGTGAAGAAGTTTAAAATATGTCTATGACAATTAATGAAGTTGCATTAAGTAGTATCATGCCAAGTAGTAAAATAATTCTTATGAATGTTGTTATTTATTTGCATGCAAACTTACTAAGCTTAATGCTTACCCCACTTATTTTTCTTCTTTTTTTAGTTTTTTCAAGCTAACTCGAGGATCGTAAAGTACGTCGGAGGTTCAGGCACACTATCACAAGGATTATTTTGGTATAGCTAGACGTTTCATTTTGAGTATGGCATGTATAGCATCGTAACCATTTTGTGTGTCTGATCTTATGATATGGTCAATGAATGGTATGTAAATTCTTGATAATTATTAGCTATTGGAATGGCTAATCAAGGACATGTTTGGTGTTATGTATGCCAAAATGCTAGTTATTCCATGGAAATCATGAAAAAGGTGAAATTAGCTTTAAAACAGTATCAGTCAGCAGTAATGACTTGAATTTGGAAAATCACTAAAAATAGTAGAAATAGATTTAGATTGTGAATAAGATATAGAATTAAATCTTACTGAGTCTATTTTTATATGAAAGAAACAGAGTAAATAAATGAGTTGTATTTTATGAGATATTTAAATTTTGGTGAGACAGAGTCAGAGTGATTTCTGAATCCCCTGTTCTAAACTTATAAATTCACTAAAAATTGTACAAAAATATTTTGGAGTTATAATTTATATGTATCGATTCCGTATTGAGTCTACTTTTAAATGAAATAAACGGAATGGTTATTTGAATTCTGTACATGGAGAAAATTAATTCGTAGTGAACAGAGGTTAGAGTAGCTGAACACTGAAACAGGGAAAACTTTAACTAATAAATGTACTAAATGGCTAGACCAAAAATTCTGAAAAAAATTTAGTAAGAAGATATATGAGTCTAGTTAAAGAAAAAATTTATGGATTTGGATTTTGAGTTTTGTAACTCGAGTTATGATTTATTTAGTGACTATGACACAGATGGACAGTTTACTTATGAAAGATGAAATGAATTGTTTTGATTTGTTTAAGAGATCGAAAATTTTTTATTGATTCTGGTTTATTCCTGAACCGTTTCAATTACATGTTTTAGGGTCTCGAGGACCCTTTTTAAGGACATATTGAATGAATGAAACTAAATTAATTTTAAAAGTAAATTTTTATGCCCCGAATTAGTAAGCTAAGTCCGGTAACGCCTCGTGCTCGACTCCGGCGACGGTCTTGGGTAAGGGGTGTTACATTAATTACCTTAACCAAAGTAGGGAGAAATTCAGCTAGCAATGTAGAGAGGACTTGAAGGAAACCTATCAAGAAAAGAGGGAGAAGGAACAAGGATATTCGGCACAAGCACAAAAAGGTGGTGATGCCGGCTAGAACTAAAAGAAAGAGTTATCAAGAGTTCGGCAAAGGCTTATGGGAAACAACGGAATGCTCGATCAAGGATAAGATAGACTGAGAGGTAAAAGAGAAAAGAAAGGTATCCCATTAGAGTTTGTAGAAGAAAAGAAAAAAATATCAAAGGTCAATTCTGCCACACTTCAAAATGCCAAAAAAGACTAGAGAAAACTGGCGCAAAGAGAGCAATACCCCCAAAACCAAATTCGGCACTCCTCTTCCTATGACCGAATTGGTACTAAGGAGACCCCTACTTTTGGCCACTACTACCTCTCCCCCATCCTTGATCCACTCCCCCTATTTCTCCACAAATCTCTCCCCTTTCTCCTCTCTTGACCAATTCAACTCTATCTCAACTACTCCCCAAATTCAGCTACACACTTCCCATTTCCCCCAACACTCTCAACTGTCCAAGAGCCAAGGTCTCCCACTATCAATCAACCTCTTGCATGACCAGCAGCAAAAAGAATGCCCTCCTTGCGTGCCATAGAACTTGAACTCTGGTCTCCTAGCAGAAGTAACACGCCACTTGCAACCAGACTAACATACGCCTTATGCTATGCAACCCTCACATAATCTTAAAAGTCTACTGGCTATGGAAAATGGTCTATTCACTTAGAAGCAAAATTTTGCTCAAGCCAAGGCTTGAACCCCTGACTTCCCAAACACTCCCAGAGCACTAAACCACTAAGGCAGACATACATTCACATCAGACCACACAAAAATAATTTTAACAGGGTTTTTGGGATTTGGGGCATTATAGCAACGGCAAGTTAGATTAGTGCACGGGCTAGGGACATGGCCATGCGAGCCACACGTCCGTGTCCTAATATCACACAAGAGTGTGCCTCTATTTTTCATGAAAATTTTCAAAGTATTCCAAAGCATAATTTGGGCCTCGTCGGCCCATATTAGGGACTTTAAGATGAAATGTGAAAATTTTTAATTTGAATGCAAATTCATGACTCGATTTTATACGATTGCATATGTTTATGTCCGGTAATGCCTCATACCCTGTTCTAGTGTCGAACACGGGTAAGGGGTGTTACATATAACCTATGATAGTGTGATGATTCCTGACACTATAAGTTATGTTTTCGTATAGTAATAGATCCCGAACGAGCTGTAGCAGATGATGTTGAGAGTAATGCGCCAACTATTGCTCAAGGGACAGCACCTTCTGAATCTAGACCCATGTCGAGTAGTCACGGAGGTGAGGCTAAATAAGCCTTTTTCTAAATGATGAACGAGTGGTTCAGTCAATATGTCCGAACAAATTCGGTTGCGCAACAACCTCCACCCCCACCAATTCCATAACCAATCCCCGTAGTTCCTGAAGTTATTAATCCTATACAATTGAACAAGCCACCAATTGATAAAATTTGTAAGCATAGGGTTGAAGAGTTCAGGGCTACAGTTGACGATGATCCTGAGAGAACTAAATTTTGGCTTGAAAATATAGTTAGAGTATTTGATGAGTTGTCGTGTACACTCGAAGAGTGCATTAAATGTGATGTATCCTTATTGAGAGACACTACGTATCAATCATGGAATACTTTGACATCAGTGGTACCGGAAGAACGTGTTATGTAGGAGTTCTTTCAATCCAAGTTTAGAAAGAAATATATCAACCAGAGGTTCATTGACCGTAAACACAAAGAGTTTTTATAATTAAAATCGGGCCATACGTTCGTGACAGAGCATGAACGAGAATTCGTGAGGCTTAGTAAATATGCCCGAGAATGTGTTTCAACGAAAGCTGTTATGTGCAAAAGATTTGAAAACGGATTGAACGAATATATCAGATTGATAGTTGGAATTCTTAAGTTGAAGGAGTTCGTGGTACTCGTCGATCGTGCTTGCAAGGCTGAAGAACTGAGCAAAGAAAAGAGAAAGGCTAATTCTGAAGCTAGAGATTTGAGAAAGAGATTGATGAGTAAACCCTATCACTCTTTATCCAAGAAATCACAAGATGTTTATAGTCGATCAAATGCATTGGTGGAGTACTCTAATAGAGATCGTGGGAAGCAATTTACGAATTCAAAAACTCCAGCTACATCAATGGCAAGTGTAGGTAATGTTAGACCAAATAAACCTGAATGTGGATGATGTGGAAAATGACATTTTGGAAAGTGTAGAATGAATGAAAAAGCCTATTTTAGATGTGGTTCGCAAGAACATTTCATTTGAAATTGTCTTGAGTTAGACGAGAAAGATAAATCTCAGAATGCAAGATCAAGCAACATGATTGCGAGAGGAAGACCATCCCGTAATGTTGGAAATGTGAGTGGTAGTAGAGGTGCAACATGAGATACTGCTGTGAGATCCAAAGCTAGAACAACTGCCAGAACTTGTAACAGTCCGATTTAGACCCTAATTGGAACGGTGGTTTCAATACCACGAATTCGAGTCAAAAAAATATTTTAAAATTATTTTCTATGTTTATTTTGTGTGAATTTATATCTGTGAAATTTTCGTGCTTTAATTTTATCGTTTGAGTGTCTGATTGAATAAAAGGACTTAATTGCGTAAAATGAAAATTTGGTGGTTATTTCTAAAAGGGGCCTAATTGTTATTGGCTTTAGTAATGGGAGCTTTTATGTTGCAATTAGTCCATTAAAAGAAAGGGTGGATGGTAATGGACTTATAATATATGGTTTTGTTCTAATTTTATTAAGGTTAAATAAGTAATTAAATAAAAAAGTTATTATATGTTATAATAAACTAAATTAAAATAAGCTTTTCATATCATTTCCTCTTGGCCAAAACTAAAACAAGAAAGAAAAAGAAAACAAAGCTAAGGTTCGGTTGATTCTAAGCTCAATCAAGGTAAGTGTTTAGCTCGATTTTTGATAATTTTTACGTTTTTGAGATCGTTGCTTCGAGTACTACAAAACCCATGCTTGAATTTTTTATTTTGGTTAATATTTTGAGTTATGCCATTGTTGAGAGCTTGTGGTTTTTGTTGTATGATGATGAAATAAGAAAGATATGTTTTAGATTAACATGTTTTGTATGAAGTTTTTGATGATTTTGAGTAATTAGGACTAAATTGCAAAAATAATAATTTGAGGGACTAAAATGTGAAATAAATGAAATATATGGATTTGTATGAGAGTGGGTAAAATTTAGCCCAACATGGGTATGTTGAAATTTTGTATATTTTGTGTTTTCTGCAATAGAGACTAAATTGTAAAAAGTGTAAATGTTAGGGGTAAAATGGTAATTTGCCCATTTATATTTTTTTGGACTAAATTGAATGAAAATATGTTTGAATGAGCTTAAATTGGATATGTTTAGATCAAGAACCAAAGAAATGGGACTTAGATCGGGGGAAAACGAAAGTTGTCAACTAGCTGCCCTGTTCTATTTTGTTTCGTCCGAGGTAAGTTTATAAGCAAATAGACGTATATAATCTTAATTAAATGCTAAACATACATGCTGAAATGAAATTTATGAAATTATATATGCTATGGCCGAATATGAAATAGCTTGGTTACTATATTTCTGAATTCGTTCCAACCGAATTACGACGTTCGAAAGCCCCGTATGAACCTTTGGAATAGTTAGGATACATATGTCATGACATAGGATTCCGATATATGTGTGCGAGTAAGACCATGGCATCAATATGTGATTCCGGTATATGTGTGCGAATAAGACCCTGTCTGGGACAGTGGCATCGATATGTGATTACATATAAGACCACGTCTGGGACGTTGGCATTGTATGATATGTGTGATTATCCAAGTGTCCTATCCAATTTCGAATGGTTCATCGGGCAAAGGTAAATCGAGTTCGAATGTGTAAAATGAGCTATATGCCAAGTACAAATTAACTTGTTATCTATTTGAGGTAAGGTAAGTAAGTACCTTGGTTATTTGTTGTAAATCTTGTAAAATGCAAATGAACAAAATATGTGTATGTGATTTGTGTATTTGGCCTTGTGAATGAGTAACTTGTATGTTATGAATAATCCTTAAATATGTGAACATGTGATGTGGTTTGTTCGGTTACCTACCTAATAGGTGTATATGAAATTATATTATAACATATGAGCTTATGAAATTGTGAGTATGTGAACTAGGTTTGTAATGTTGTTTGGCTTGGGTAGTTGAATGATAATATGTAAATTTTGCTATATAAGCAATAGGCCAAGGTGACTTATATTAATGAATGCATATTTATATAATATAAACTTATTATGTTTATATCCAAATGTATTAGGATAATATAATTTGGTTTAGTTAATTAAGTTGTTAATAACATTGGGACGTACATTTGCTGTAACACCCCAGACCCGGCCCAGACGTTATGGCCAGATCTGACGTGTCACGTGGACTTACGACTTAGTATGCATTCGTTGGTTTAAGTGATTAGGGTGGTCTTTGTAAAAACAGCAATTGAATGAAAAAGCCGATTTATCAATCTTTAGGCTATCCATTTGTTGTGCTTGTTGAGTCTTGAAAACGTTCATTAATTTTGAAAACTCACGCAGCCTAACACTAGCAGTTTCGACATAGTATAAATATAATCAGAAAATAAAAACCATAGCGGAAAGAGAAATTTATATAGCGGCCTTATTACAACTTAAAACCCAAAATTAAATCAGAATATAAAAATAAAAAAATAAACTAACTTAGAAAAACCAACTTTGCAGATGATGTGGCCACTCCGAATCCCTCACAGCTCCAAGCCCACTATGGTTGGGGATTTCCTGCAGAGATGAAAATAAAGGGTAAGTTTGGTAAACTCAGTGTGTAACATAACCCAACCATAGCCCAAAACAGATCAAACCTCAGAGTCAGACTTATCTGGGCCTTGGCCCAGTACAGAAATCAGAATGAAACTCATAGGCCCATAGCAGATACAGAACAAATATATCATGTATGCAGAAATCCCAACCCAGAGTGTAATATTCCGAATTAGGGCCTAATCGGAATAGTGGTTTCGTGACCACAAATCCGAGATAGAAATAATTATTTTATAATTATTTTGAGGTTTATGATATGATTGCATGATTGTGTGAAAATTTTGTGAAGAAATTCCATGCATAAAATGCTTAATTTGAAGTTAGGGGCTAAATCGAATAAGTTGCAAAACTTGCATTCTAGAAGTTTTTAGTATGAAATTGCTTTGAAATATTAATTAGGAGGTCTTAAATAGCAATTTGACCAATTTTTAAAATTTTGGACAAAAATGGGCTTGTACATGAAAATTTTCAAAGAAAGGCATTAAGGACATTTTGGTCATTTGGATAATTAATGAAATAAAATGGGAAAAATGACACAAAATAGTTATCTTCCCCATTAGTTGCTGCCGAATGCTCCATGTCTCCATAGCTAGGGTTTCTTCAACTTTCAAGCTTCATAGTAAGTGATTCCAAGTCCCGTTTTCAATGATTTTTATGTTTTTGAGATCCCGATAACTCGATAAAGCGTATGTTAGCAATAATTTAACCTATGGTTTATATTTGGAAAAATACCCATAGGTGAAATTTGTGTATTTTGATGTTTTATGATAGAATATGATGTTTTAAATTATGTTAGACAACTTGTACTACTCGATTTTAAGCAAAAACGAGTAAAAGGGCTTAATCGGTAAAAATACCTAATAGTCACAAGTACATGTTAGAGTGAGAATTTGAGGTTGCCATAGAAGGGAAAAGTGATCAGCATGTTGTAAAACATAAGAATAAGGAATAAATTTTAATCCCGAGCCTAGGGGCAAAAATGTAAATATGCAAAAGTTTAGGGGTAAAATTGTAATTTTGCCAAAATTTGAATTAAGGATTAATTTGATAATGTGAGTATTAAATAAGCTAAATGTGTTATTTTAGATCAAGAAAGACGTGGAAACGACCCCAATCGAGGAAAAGAAAAGATTGTGGATTAAATTGCAAAACCTTTGTATTTTGGTACCAAGGTAAGTTCATGTGTAAATAATGTAACATAATTGTTATTTTTAAGTCATTGATGTTAATTATATGATATGCTGATTTTTTTTTATGAAATAAATGCTTTGTGGTTATTTTCGAATAAAATATAAATTGTTACCGAGTATTGGTTACGGCATTTTATGGAAGACGTCAAGGATATGTGTTCAAGGAAAATCCCGTCTGAACCTTAGGAATAGATTAGGATACAAGTGACATGTCACTAGGATGGTTGAGCATCCGAACTCGTTGAGTTGAGTCCGAGTTCACTTATGGATGCGAATGTCCGAACTCGTTGAGTTGAGTCCGAGTTCGTGAGATGTAACTAAGCATCCGAGCTCGTTGAGTTGAGTCCGAGTTCATTATGGATGTGAACGCCCGAGCTCGTTGAGTTGAGTCCGAGTTCGCTTATGGGCGGGTTACATGGTAGCTTGGCTACATATGTGGCACTTATGTGCAAACTTCCTACGTATCCGAATTATATTCCGATGAGTTCAACGGGTAAAGTTCTACTCAAATGAAGGAATACTTGAGATGAAAAGAGACGTATTGGTAAGTGATGTGAAATGGATACTTCGGACAGGTATGTACTTAACCCTCGGGTTGAGTATTGATACAATAACGATAAGGTAGTAAAATGATGAAAGATGATTAGAAATGAGATTTATGTTTTGGTGATACCATGCTAATGTTGTTTGGTATGATTGCTTTGTTATGTTACTTATTATTTGCATATGAACTTACTAAGCATTTATGCTTACCCCTCTTTCTTACTCATTGTAGTTTTGGACTAGCCAGCTCGAGAGTCGGATTGGTCTGAAACTCACCACACTATCCTAAGAACTTTTCGGTAAAATGGCTTGTAAATTCAAGTATGGCATGTATAGCAAAATACTTATTATGTGTAAATGATCTTATGGTATGGTGATGAAATGGTTGAGGAAGTGCTTGATAATGATAAATTATGGAAATGGTTAGTTTAGAATATGTTTGATGTTATGGAAAGTTAATAAGTTACCTAGTTCATGAAAATTCATAAAAAGGATGAAATTTGCCATAAACAGAATATTACGGCAACACTGATGTGAGTTTTAAAATTTAATAAAAATCATATAAATTGAATTTGGTGATGGATTAAATATCAAATTGAAGCTTATTATGTCTAGTTTCACATGAAACAAACTAAACTGGTAAAAGAATTATATGTTAGAAGATATTTGAATTTTAGTGAAACAGGGTCAGAGCAGTTTCTGAATCCCCTGTTCCAACTTTAGAAATTCACCATAAATTGTACAGATATAATTAGGTGGTGTATTTTATATTCTCAGAATCCTTATTTAGTCTAGTTTCAGGAAAAATAAACCTCATATTCATATGAATTTTATACAGAGAGAAAAGTGGTTCGTAGTAAACAGAGATTAGACCAGTCAAGCCCTGAAACAGGGGTAATTTAACTAATAAACTGTACTAATTGGCCCAACCAAAAATTCTAGAAAAAAATTAGTAGATAGGCATATGAGTCTAGATTCAGGTAAAATTTACGGATCTTGATTTCGAGTTTCGTAACTCGAGATATGATTTTTCTTGTGACTGTAACACAAGTAGCTAAAAAGCTGTGAATGTAGAAACAAATAATCTAAAGTTCTTAAAATGTTAAATTAAGTTTAGTAACACCTCATACTCGACTCATGACGGTCGGTCTCGGGCGTGGGGCGTTACATTTAGTGGTATCAGAGCAGGTTTAGTCGGTTCTCGGACTACGTGTTGTATGTACGGATTTTGCTATACATGCCATATGTATAAATTGTGATAGTGTGACGACTTCTGACCTTTTTAAATGATTTTTTTTATAGTAAATGGATCCCGATTCAGCTGTGGCAGATGAAGTAGAGAGTAATCGCCGATTCGGCTGAAGGAGCAGCCGGCCGAAAAATCCACCTCCCACATTGGTCAAGGAGGAGGAGAAAGGGTCGGGAAGCCTTTCTCCAAATGATGAGTGCATGGTACACTGAGTTCGTTCGTACGAACCCAAATGTACAACCTCCCCCACCTCCCCCAATTCCTCAACCTGTACCCCAGATGCCTCAAGGTATGGATCTGATGAAATTTCATAGAAATCCAGTTGATGTAACCGTAAGCAAGGGGCCCTCCCCCAATTCCTCAACCTGTACCCCGGATGCCTCAAGGTATGGATCTGATGAAATTTCATAGAAATCCAGCTTGACGTAATCCGCAAGCAAGGGGTCAAGAATTTAAAGCAAATATTGATGATGATGCCGAGAAAGCGAGTTTTGGCTTGAAAATTCTATTCGGTATTTGATGAATTATCTTGTACACCAAGAATGTTTGAAATGCGCTATATCTTTGTTGAGGATTCAGCTTAGAATTGGTGGAAGACTTTGATTTCTGGTGGTACCAAAGAGAGAGTAACATGGGAATTCTTTCAAGAAGAGTTTTCGGAAGAAATATATTAGTGAAAGATTTATGAATCGAAGCGTAAAGAATTTCTTGAATCAAAGCAAGGTAATATGACGATTACAGAATATGAAAGAGAGTTTGTTCGATTATGTAAATATGCCGAGAGTATGTTCCTCTGAGAGGCCAAGATGTGCTGACGATTTGAAGACGGGCTCAATGAAGACATCAAAGTATTTGTTGGAATTCTTGAATTAAAAGAAATGGTAGTATTGGTTGATCGAGCTTGTAAGGTGAAGAATTACTTAAAGAGAAGAAAAAGGCGAGATCGAGACTAGAAGTCGGAACAAAAGACCGATGAGCGCCTCATTCTCACAAAGAACTGGAAAGTCAAGAAATATGAATCCTCGTTCTCAAACTTCACTGGGCAATCATATGGAAACTATAAGAAGCAAAATGTGGGTCCTAAGTCCCGCACTACTTCAAAGAAATGCCAAAGTAGGGAATCTGAGATTTGTTAAACCAGAGTGCCAATGGTGTGGTAGAAATCATTTTGGTCCGTGCAGAGCAAATGAATGTTTTCGATGTGGTTCTCCGATCATTTTATTAGAGATCGCCAGAGAGAGTGAAAAAGAAAAATTTCAGAATACAAAAACAAGTGGGGCGGATTCGAGAGGAAGATATCTAAGAAAAGCTAGGAGCGAAGCAAGCAAGCGGTAGAAATGTAGTCGAGATGCACCAGCTTAGACTCAAGGAAGGGCTCTGGCTAGAACTTATGCTATTAAAGCACGCGAAGATGCTTCCTCGCTTTGATGTGATTACCGGTACATATTCTCTCTATAATGTTAATGTTATTGCTTTGATTGATCCCGGTTCTACTCATTCATATGTGTGCATGAAATTGGTGTCTAGTATGAATATACCTGTTGAGAACACAGAATTTATGATTAGAGTGTCGAATCCGTTAGGCAAATGTGTGATTGTTGATAAAGTATGTAAGAAATGCCCTTTAATGATTCGGGATCATTACTTTCCGGCCGACTTGATGTTGTTGCCGTTTGATGAGTTTGATGTTATTTTGGGCATGGATTGGTTGACACTGCATGATGCTAAAATAAATTGCAAAGAAAAAGTTATAGAATTAAAGTGTGAAAATGGTGAAACATCATGGGTTGAATCGAGATAAATCGAGAGGCATTGCCTAGTGTGATTTCTTCAATGTCGGCTCAAAGATATTTAAGAAAGGGCTATGAAGCTTATTTGGCGTATGTAATTAATACAAAAGAAGTTGAAAAGAAAGTTGAATCAATGCCGCTTGTGTGTGAATTTGCGGACGTATTTCGGAGGAAGAATTGCCGGGTTGCCTCCCGCTTAGGGAAGTAGAATTTGGTATTGATTTGATACCGAACAGTTCCGATTTCGATTGCTCCGTATAGAATGGCACCAAAGAGAGTTGAAGGAATTAAAGTCGCAGCTTGCAAGAGTTGGACTGATAAAGGCTTTGTGAGACCGAGTTTTTCACCTTGGTGTGCTCCGTGTTATTTGTGAAAAAGAAGGATGGTTCTATGAGATTGTGTGTTGATTATCGGCGCTAAACAAGGTGACAATCAAAAACAAGTATCCGTTGCCAAGAATTGATGATTTGTTTGATCAGCTAAAAGGAGCGACATGGTTTTCAAAGATTGATTTGAGATCTGGATATTATCAATTGCGGGTAAAAGAGTCGGATGTGCCTAAAATTGCTTTTAGAACAAGGTACGGTCATTATGAATTTTTAGTTATGCCATTTGGGTTGACAAATGCTCCTGCTGTTTTTATGGATTTAATGAATCGCATATTCCGACCATACCTGGACAAATTTGTTGTGGTGTTTATAGATGATATTTTAATTTATTCAAAAGATGAGACAGAGCATGCTGAACATTTGAGGATATTTTGCAAACTTTGAGAGATAAACAGCTGTATGGTAAGTTTAGTAAAAGTGAATTTTGGCTCCAGGAAGTTGGATTTTTGGGTCATATTGTTTCAGGTGATGGTATATGGGTTGATCCTAGTAAAATTTCAGCCATTGTTGATTGGAAACCACCGAAAAATGTAACTGAAGTTAGAAGTTTCTTGGGGCTAGCAGGGTATTATCGACGGTTTGTAAATGGATTTTCTATAATTGCTGCTCCTATAACTAGACTACTCCGAAAGGATGTTAAATTTGAATGGACGGAAGAATGTCAAGCAGAGTTTTGAAGAATTAAAAGTTATTAACAGAGGCACCAAAGTGTTAGTACAGCCCAATCAGTAAAGAATTTGTGGTGTATAGTGATGCTTCTCTAAATGGTTTGGGGTGTGTGCTTATGCAAGAAGGAAAAGTGGTGGCTTATGCTTCGAGGCGCTTAAAACCTCATGAGAAGAATTATCCTACTCACGATTTAGAATTGGCTGCGGTGGTGTTTGCTTTGAAAATTTGGCGACATTATTTGTATGGTGAAAAGTGTCGGGTATATACCGACCATAAAAGTCTTAAGTATTTGATGTCACAAAAAGACTTGAATTTAAGACAGCGAAGATGGTTGGAGTTACTGAAAGATTACGAGCTTGTATTGATTATCATCCGGGAAAAGCGAATGTAGTAGCTGTTGCTTTGAGCAGAAAGTTGTTGTTTGCATTGAAAGTTATGAACACTCAGTTGAAAATGTCAGATGATGGTTCGATTCTAACAGAGTTAAGAGCAAAACCGATGTTTTTACAAGAGATCTCTGAAGCTCAGAAAGATGATCAAGATTTGCAAGCCAAAAGAAAGCAGTGTGAGATACAGAGTCAGATTTCAGAATCGGTTCTGATGGGTGCTTAATGTTTAAAGATCGGATTTGTGTACCAAAGAATGAGGAATTGATTCAAAAGATCCTACAGGAAGCACATAGTGGTTGTTTCTCGATTCATCCGGGTAGTACGAAAATGTATAATGACTTGAAGAAAATGTATTGGTGGAATGGAATGAAAAAGGATATATCAGAGTTTGTGTCCAAATGTTTGATTTGTCAACAGGTGAAAGCTGAACACCAAGTGCCTTCGGGATTACTTCAGCCTATTATGGTTTCTGAATGGAAATGGGATCGGATTACTATGGATTTTGTTTCAGGATTGCCATTGACTCCAGGAAAGAAAGATGCCATCTGGGTAATAGTTGACAGACTAACTAAGTCGGCTCATTTTATCCCTAAGACGTGCGGATTATTCTCTTAACAAGTTGGCTGAATTGTATGTTAGAGAAATTGTTAGACTACATGGAATACCATTGTCGATTATTTCAGATAGAGATCCAAGGTTTACCTCGCAGCTTTGGCAAAAATTGCAAGACGCGTTAGGTACAAAGTTAAATTTCGATCTTCGCTTTTCATCCACAGATCGATGGACAATCGTAAAGAGTAATTCGATTCTTGAAGATATGCTCGGATGTTGTGTATTGGAATTTCAAGGAAGTTGGGAAAAATACTTACCGCTTGGCGTAATTTGCTTACAATAATAGTTATCGATTTAGAGCTTGAAAATGGCACCTTATGAAGCATTGTATGGTCGTAAGTGTCGAACGCTCTCTGTATTGGACTGAACTCAAGAAAAATAAGATTTATGGAGTTGATCTAATAAAAGAAACCAAGAAAAGTAAAGGTAATTCGAAATTGTTTGAAAGTCGCTTCGATAGACGTAAATCTTATGCAGATTTAAAACGAAAGGACATTGAATTTCAAGTTGGTGATAAAGTATTTTTAAAGGTGTCTCCGTGGAAAAAGGTTCTCGATTTGGACGGAAGGGCAAATTAAGTCCACGCTTTATTGGGCCGTATGAGGTAATTGAAAAAGTTGGACCGGTAGCATATCGGCTAGCTTTACCACCTGAATTAGAGAAGATTCATGATGTGTTCCAAGTATCTATGTTACGTCGGTATCGTTCGGATCCTTCACATGTGGTTTCACCGACAGAAATTGAACTACAACCAGATATGACCTATGAAGAAGAACCGATTAAGATTTTAGCTCGAGAGGTCAAACAACTAAGGAATAAAAATATTGCACTTGTGAGGGTGTTGTGGCAAAAGCATGGAGTAGAAGAAGCTACATGGGAATCCGAAGAAACTATGAGAAATCAATACCCACATCTGTTTACTGGTAAGATTTTCGAGGACGAAAATCCTTAAAGGGGGGGAGAGTTGTAATATTTCGAATTAGGGCCTAATCGAAATAGTGGTTTCGTGACCACAAATCCGAGATAGAAATAATTATTTTATAATTATTTTGAGATTTATGATATGATTGCATGATTGTGTGAAAATTTTGTGAAGAAATTCCATGCATAAAATGCTTAATTTGAAGTTAGGGGCTAAATCGAATAAGTTGCAAAACTTGCATTCTAGAAGTTTTTAGTATGAAATTGCTTTGAAATATTAATTAGGAGGTCTTAAATAGCAATTTGACCAATTTCTAAAATTTTGGACAAAAATGGGCTTGTACATGAAAATTTTCAAAGAAAGGCATTAAGGGCATTTTGGTCATTTGGATAATTAATGAAATAAAATGGGAAAAATGACACAAAATAGTTATCTTCCCCATTAGTTGCTGCAGAATGCTCCATGTCTCCATAGCTAGGGTTTCTTCAACTTTCAAGCTTCATAGTAAGTGATTCCAAGTCCCGTTTTTAATGATTTTTATGTTTTTGAGATCCCGATAACTCGATAAAGCTTATGTTAGCAATAATTTAACCTAGGGTTTATATTTGGAAAAATACCCATAGGTGAAATTTGTGTATTTTGATGTTTTATGATAGAATATGATGTTTTAAATTATGTTAGACAACTTGTACTACTCGATTTTAAGCAAAAACAAGTAAAAGGGCTTAATCGGTAAAAATACCTAATAGTCACAAGTACATGTTAGAGTGAGAATTTGAGGTTGCCATAGAAGGGAAAAGTGATCAGCATGTTGTAAAACATAAGAATAAGGAATAAAGTTTAATCCCGAGCCTAGGGGCAAAAATGTAAATATGCAAAAGTTTAGGGGTAAAATTGTAATTTTGCCAAAATTTGAATTAAGGATTAATTTGATAATGTGAGTATTAAATAAGCTAAATGTGTTATTTTAGATCAAGAAAGACGTGGAAACGACCCCAATCGAGGAAAAGAAAAGATTGTGGATTATATTGCAAAACCTTTGTATTTTGGTACCAAGGTAAGTTCATGTGTAAATAATGTAACATAATTGTTATTTTTAAGTCATTGATGTTAATTATTTGATATGCTGATTTTTTTTATGAAATAAATGCTTTGTGGTTATTTTCGAATAAAATATAAATTGTTACCGAGTATTGGTTACGGCATTTTATGGAAGACGTCAAGGATATGTGTTCAAGGAAAATCCCGTTTGAACCTTAGGAATAGATTAGGATACAAGTGACATGTCACTAGGATGGTTGAGCATCCGAACTCGTTGAGTTGAGTCCGAGTTCACTTATGGATGCGAATGTCCGAACTCGTTGAGTTGAGTCCGAGTTCGTGAGATGTAACTAAGCATCCGAGCTCATTGAGTTGAGTCCGAGTTCATTATGGATGCGAACGCCCGAGCTCGTTGAGTTGAGTCCGAGTTCGCTTATGGGCGGGTTACATGGTAGCTTGGCTACATATGTGGCACTTATGTGCAAACTTCCTACGTATCCGAATTATATTCCGATGAGTTCAACGGGTAAAGTTCTACTCAAATGAAGGAATACTTGAGATGAAAAGAGACGTATTGGTAAGTGATGTGAAATGGATACTTGGACAGGTATGTACTTAACCCTCGGGTTGAGTATTGATACAATAACGATAAGGTAGTAAAATGATGAAAGATGATTAGAAATGAGATTTATGTTTTGGTGATACCATGCTAATGTTGTTTGGTATGATTGCTTTGTTATGTTACTTATTATTTGCATATGAACTTACTAAGCATTTATGCTTACCCCTCTTTCTTACTCATTGTAGTTTTGGACTAGCCAGCTCGAGAGTCGGGATTGGTGGAAAACTCACCACACTATCCTAAGAACTTTTCGGTAAAATGGCTTGTAAATTCAAGTATGGCATGTATAGCAAAATACTTATTATGTGTAAATGATCTTATGGTATGGTGATGAAATGGTTGAGGAAGTGCTTGATAATGATAAATTATGGAAATGGTTAGTTTAGAATATGTTTGATGTTATGGAAAGTTAATAAGTTACCTAGTTCATGAAAATTCATAAAAAGGATGAAATTTGCCATAAACAGAATATTACGGCAACACTGACGTGAGTTTGAAAATTTAATAAAAATCATATAAATTGAATTTGGTGATGGATTAAATATCAAATTGAAGCTTATTATGTCTAGTTTCACATGAAACAAACTAAACTGGTAAAATAATTATATGTTAGAAGATATTTGAATTTTAGTGAAACAGGGTCAGAGCAGTTTCTGAATCCCCTGTTCCAACTTTAGAAATTCACCATAAATTGTACAGATATAATTAGGTGATGTATTTTATATTCTCAGAATTCTTATTGAGTCTAGTTTCAGGAAAAATAAACCTCATATTCATATGAATTTTATAGAGAGAGAAAAGTGGTTCGTAGTAAACAGAGGTCAGACCAGTCAAGCCCTGAAACAGGGGTAACTTTAACTAATAAATTGTACTAATTGGCTCAACCAAAAATTATAGAAAAAAATTAGTAGATAGGCATATGAGTCTAGATTCAGGGAAAATTTACGGATCTTGATTTCGAGTTTTGTAACTCGAGATATGATTTTTCTTGTGACTGTAACACAAGTAGCTAAAAAGCTGTGAATGTAGAAACAAATAATCTAAAGTTCTTAAAATGTTAAATTAAGTTTAGTAACACCTCATACTCGACTCCGGTGACGGTCTCGAGCGTGGGGGCGTTACACAGAGCCATTCATAACACCCCCGTACCAGCCTTACACCATGTAGGGAGACTACTCGTCCCACCCAACCGCTACACACCACAGAAATTGCAGCGAGGCTGCCAGAAATTGTGACGAAGTCACTAGATACAGGTATTGTGGTGAGGCCACTAGAACAGATATATATATATTTATATATGTGGCGAAGCCACCAGATTGCAGCGAGGCTGCCAAATGTTGTGACGAAGTCACCAGAACAGATATATATGTGGCGAGGCCACCAGATTGTAGCGAGGCTGCCAGAACGCTTCCTCCATCAATATAAACCCATGTCCAATGCAACAGAATAATATGTCATGGCATAGACATAAAACATCATGCTTTTCAGATAAAATAAAATATCCCTAGGGGTAAAATCATAATTTTTCATGTATAAGGGTATTTCAATAATTATTACCTATTGCTAGGGTTTCATGCTCATTCTAACATTTACCAAGTAATCAGAAGTACTTACCTCGCCTTTTTACCAAAGTGGGCCTGTTGGCCCATTGGCTCGTTTTCGGCCCATTAAGCCCAAATATACCGTTGTGCACGAAAGTGCACACTCTCCACTCTAATCATCCAAATGCACCATATTCATTAACAACTGTCTCAAGAGCTCTCGCACACTCGCGAGTTCACAGAATACCAACGTTTCGGTATTTTGGCTTTTATCGATTCAGTCTAAGGGAGGGTGTCGTTTACACACCTGGTTGATGACGATTGATGACGATATCTCCCACGCGATAATCCTACGATCGATTACTAACACATTAGACTTACGAATTAACGATAACTACCATAAATCCATGTCAACTAACCCAATCATCACACAAGTTAGTCATTTACGCACGAGGGGCAAAATAGTCATTTTACCCTCTAGGGGTAAATCGGTAGTCCTACCCTACAGGGGTATTTTAGTAATTCTACAACTTATCCACTTGGGCCTATGGACCCATTGGGACTACATGGCCCATTTCAGCCCATCGCGGCCCAAAATAGCCGTCCTACTGCTAGAGTAATGAGAAATACACACCTGTTAGGAGACTGCAGTTAATCCGCGCTCCCACACTCTTAGCTGATGCCCAACCCAATCGAGCACGCCACCAAGCGAAAGGGATCAGCCCAAAAGGGTATGCCAACTCTCCTCATGGTTGCTCTATTTAAAGCCAGCTCTCCATCTACTCTTATGTTAGCTTCCCGATGTGGGATCCTCCATCATCAGAGTTTAAAACCAACACCAACTCTTCTTGTCCCAACATAGCAAAATAATCAACCTTTGCGTGCCAAGGGATTCAAACCAAAGTCCTCTCACATGCCAAATCATGCCACCACCACTAGGCCATCAACTCATTTGTGTCATAAGTCCAACACATTAAACTTTAAAGTGCACCTACTTGCTTCCAGATTTATTGAAAAGAAAAACCAAAATAAATTGCAAGAGCCAAGACTTGAACCTTGGACCCCTTACTTCCTCTATGGTGTCACTTCCTTGTCCCCTAAGTGGCGCTACCTTGCCACTACACCACACTCCTTTTTGTGTCATCTTTTACCCCTTTACTCTTAAAATGCCAATTGCATCACTTGTTCTTAAAATCAAAATTTCGAAGACTACCACAGATTTAACTTAAGTTTGGGCCTTCCAAAGGCGTACTAACCTACTAAAATATATATTTTAACCAACTAGAACACACCCAAATTTAAAAAAAACACAGAAACACAGAAAACCCAAAAATTATGCGTTACGACTCTACCCTCCTTAAAGAAATTTCGTCCTCAAAATTTTACCTGAATCAAACAGATGAGGATATTGTTGACGTATCGCCACTTCTGGCTCCCAAGTAGCTTCCCCTCTGCCATGATTACGCCACAGCACCTTTACTAGCGGAACTGATTTCCTCCTGAAAATCTTAACATCTCGATCCAAAATCTGCACAGGCTCCTCCTCAAAAGTCAAGTCTGTTTGGACCTCGATATCTGCAACCGACACAACATGAGTAGGGTCGAACGATACCGCCTTTAACATGGAGACGTGAAAGACATCATGAATCCTATCCAACTCGGAGGTAGCTCCAATCGATAAGCCACCGGACCCACTCGCTTAAGAATCCGATAAGGCCCAATGAACCGCGGACTTAACCTCGCCTTTCCTCCCAAACCTTAATATTTTCTTCCAAAGTGAAACCTTCAAGAAGACCATATCACCCACAGAGTACTCAATTCCTTGCGCTTCAAATCGCATATGACTTTTCGCTCTATCGATGCTTTCTTCAATCGATCTCTAATCAACTTGACCTTATCCTCGTGATTCGCCACCAATTCAGGTCAAGAACCCGCTGCTCACACCCAACTCGGTCCAACAACTAGGTGTACGACATCTTCGCCCATCTGATTGCCTTACAAGGAGCCATTCGAATACTTGCCTGATAACTGTTGTTGTATGCAAACTCTGCCAACGGTCAGTAATCCTCCCAACTGCCTCAAAAGTCGATAACGCATCCCCTTAACATGTCTTACAGAATCTGAATAACCCTTTTCGACTGACCATCAGTCTAAGGATGAAAGGCTGTACTAAAGTTCAACCACGTACCCAACGCCTTATGCAACTTTTGCCAAAACCGAGATGTGAATCTAGGATCTCGATCAGAGATAATCGACACTGGCACTCCGTGAAGTCGCACTATTTCCATCACATATAATTTGGCTAACTTCTGAAGTGAATAATCAGTGCGGACAGGTATAAAATGAACAGATTTGGTCAACCTATCCACAATTACCCAAATCGAGTCCTTCTTCGACGGAGTCAAGGGTAACCCACTCACAAAATCCATGGTTACCCTCTCCCACTTCCAAAGTGGTACTTTCACTGGCTGCAAAAGTCCGGAAGGTAATTGATGTTCAGCTTTCACTTGCTGACAAGTCAGACATTTTCCCACAAATTTCGTTACCTCTCGCTTCAATCCAAGCCACCAATACAACTCCTTTAAGTCGCGATAAATTTTATTCCCTCCAGGATGCATAGCACACAGACCTCCATGAGCTTCTTTCAGATTTGCTGCCTCAAGTCAAAGTCCTTCAAAATACAAACTCTACCTCAGTAACACAGAACTCCCTCACTGTTCAGTCTGAACTCAGAAGTATCCCCATTCTTAACCTGCTGGAATCGAGAAACTAGGGACTCATCCCTTGATTATTTTTCCTTAATCTCATCCACCCAGGTCGGCCTAACTTGCAGTTCTGCTAACAGACTACCGTTGTCATACAGACTCAAACGAGCAAACATGGCTCTCAGATCAGATATAGTTCTACGACTTAGGGCATCAGCCACCACATTAGCTTTTCCTGGGTGATACTCAATCGCGCAGTCATAATCCTTAAGCAACTCTATCCATCTCCGCTGCCTAAGGTTCAGCTCCTTCTGAGTCAGTAAGTACTTAAGACTCTTATGATCTATGTATATAATACACCTTTCTCCGTACAGGTAATGTCTCCAAATCTTAAGCGCAAAGATTACCGCTACCAACTCTAGATCATGAGTAGGATAGTTAACTTCATGTGGTTTAAGTTGTCGCGATGCATAAGCAACCACTTTACCCTCTTGCATCAGCACACAGCCCAACCCTACATGTGATGCATCACTGCATACGGTAAAATCTTTTCCAGACTCTGGCTAAATCAGTACAGGTGCCTCGGTCAGAACTTTCTTCAGCTTCTCAAAAGATTCCTGTTGTTTCTCAGTCCAAACAAACGGTACTCCCTTCCTTATAAGCTTTGTCAAAGGCGTTGCCATCACAGAAAATCCTTCCACAAACCTTCTATAGTACCCAGTTAATCCCAGAAAACTTCGAATTTCTGACACTGACCTCGGTGGCTTCCATTCCAGAATCGCTTCAATCTTTCGAGGGTCTACCTTGATCCCTTCAGTAGAGACAACATGCCCCAAGAAAGTTACCTCTCTCAACCAGAACTCACACTTACTGAATTTCGCATAAAGCTCCTTCTCCCTCAGCACTTGCAGCACAATACGAAGATGCTCATCATGCTTCTCCTCAGTTTTAGAATAAAATAGAATCGATAAAGACGACTACGAATTGATCCAAGTATGGCTGGAACACTCGATTCATCAGATCCATAAATGTCGTAGGTGCGTTCGTCAAACCAAATGGCATAACGAAGAACTCATAGTGACCATACCGAGTTTTGAATGCCATCTTGTGAATATCCACCTCTTTAACCCTCAACTGATGATACCCAGATCAAAGGTCAATCTTGGAAAATACTGAAGCTCCTCTAAGTTGATCGAATAAATCATCAATTCTCGGCAGTGGGTACTTGTTCTTAATCGTCAGTTTGTTCAACTACCGATAATCGATGCACATCCGCATTAACCCATCCTTCTTCTTAACGAACAACACTGGTGCTCCCCATGGAGACACACTTGGTCTAATGAAGCCTCTATCCAATGACTCTTGAATTTGGGCTTTCAGCTCCACCAAATCCTTCGGTGCCATCCTATAAGGTGCAATGGACACCGGTGCCGTTCCAGGCAACAAGTCGATTCCAAACTCAACCTCTCGGTTCGGGGGCAAACCTGAAAGCTCCTCTGAAAAAACATCTTGAAAATCCTTGACGGTTTTAACTTTATCCACTGTCAGACCCTCAATTCCTGATTGGCTTACAAATACCAAATAAGCCTCACATCCCTTTTGAATCCTCTTCTCGGCTCTCAATGCCGACACCACATTAGACAAATAATCCCTACGCTCGCCTATCACCAAAACCTCCTCATCCTTTATGGTCTTTAACATCATTCGCTTAGTAGCATAATCCAAAGTAGCCCTATGCTTAACAAGCCAATCCATTCCCAAAATGAGATCGAATTCTCTGAAAGGTAGCTCCATCAGATCTCTAGAGAAAACTTTTTCTTGAGTTCTATAGGCACATCTCTATACAGTTTATCTACCCTAACCGAGTGACCCAAAGGACTTAGTACAGATACCCCACTCACGGTCACCTTAGAGCGCACACTCAGCGATCCAGATATAGCACATGCAACATAGGAATGGGTAGATCCAACATCTATCAACGCAGTGTATGGCATACTAGAAATCAAAAATGTACCAGTTATGACGTCAGATGCATCACACTCCTCTTGGCGACGAGCCTCAGCAAATCCAGCACCCCTGCCAGGCGCTCCTCTTCCTTGATCATTTCCATTACCACCTCTGCCTTGCCCACGTCCTCTCAGAAACTGTAGCCCACCCCTCACTGGTTGAGTGACCCTCTACTCTAAAACTTGAACCTAATCTGGTTCCTGGGGACAGTCCTTAACCCTATGCTCTATAGATCCGCATCGAAAACAAGCACCAGAATATTTCCAACACTCGCCCATATGTGTCTTCCCACAACTCCTACAACCCTGCGGTCTAACAGCATTCATCGGTACTGCTCGAATTGGCTCCATTACCCTTGCTCTCTTAACATTCCTGTTCATACCACCTGAAAGTCTTGAATCTCTCCTAAAATGGTTCTGATCTTTCTCACGATTCTGTCTTTCTGTATGCTTCACTTGCTCAGCTATCTTAGTTTTCACCACTAAAGCAGCGAAGTTACGCTCCCTCTGCGGAGCAATCAGCACCCTAAGTTCATCTCTCAGACCATCTTCGAAGTGTACGCTACGCTCAGACTCTGTAGCGACAATCCCAAAAGTATACCAGCTTAGTCTCAGAAACTCAGACTCATACTCAGCCACTGACCTACTCCCTTGCACCAGGTTCAGAAATTCTTTTCGGCGAGCGTCTACGTAACTAGCCCCAACATACTTTCCTTTGAAGGCTGTCTTAAACAGCTCCCAAGTCACACTGTCAGCAGGAGTTCCATCTCTCACCGTGAGCCACCACTGATAAGCCTCATCATTGAGTAATGATATGGCTCCCTTCAGCTTCTGCTCCACAAAGTAGTCCAGATCATCCATAATCCACTCTGTGGCTTCTAACCAATACTCAGCCACATTTGGAGCTACACCAGATACGCCCCTAAATATCTCTGCTCCATTGGCCCAAAGCCACTCAGAAATAGACCCCCGAATTTTATTTCCCGTACTTGCCCCAGCAACCCTTTCCAAAACTCAAAGCATCGCCTGGGACAGAGCATCGTCCCCGACACCTTGATCATGAGACTCTACCTCCGTTGTCGGTGGTACCGATGCATCTGCTGCCGGCACATATCCTGAAGATGAAGGTTCAGCTTGAGCATTATCTCAGCCACGTCCACGGCCTCTTCCATGAGCTGCTCGTGTACTCATTTTGTATTATCTGATTAAGAATTTTATGAATCAGTTTAATATTTCAGTGTTTATGACAGATGTCTTATGAATAACAGTAATTCAAGATTTAAGCTTGTTTTCTTTCGCGGTAGCCTAGCTACAGTCTCAGTCTACTTATCAGAGTTTCTATAGTTCTAGTGTTACCCTAACTAAAGTACCATGATAAGTTTTTGTACAAGCATATAACAAATATTTCAGAAACAATCAGAAAGGCTCAGAAAACTTACAGACTTGGGCCGGAGATTCGGTGTGCCACCTTCTAAAAAACTAATTTTAGAAAACTGATTTTAATCTTTAAAATCATCTATTTGTAAAGAGAAAATATTGGAAATATTCTCGAAAACAATTTATAATCAAGTTCCTAAAAAACGATTTTCAAAAAACTTTATTCACTGTTTCTTTAAAACTCCTATTTTTAGACCCGTTCCACAACTGAGTTGTTGCAACTTGGCTCTAATACCACTAAATGTAACACCCCAGACCCGGCCCAGACGTTATGGCCAGATCTGACGTGTCACATGGACTTACGACTTAGTATGCATTCATTGGTTTAAGTGATTAGGGTGGTCTTTGTAAAAACAGCATTTAAATGAAACAGCTGGTTTATCAATCTTTAGGCTATCCATTTGTCGTGCTTGTTGAGTTTTGAAAATGTTCATTAATTTTGAAAACCCACGCAGTCTAACACTAGCAGTTTCGACATAGTATAAATATAATCAGAAAATAAAAACCATAGCGGAAAGAGAAATTTATATAGCGGCCTTATTACAACTTAAAACCCAAAATTAAATCAGAATATAAAAATAATAAAAAAATAAACTAACTTAGAAAAACCAACTTTGCAGATGATGTGGCCACTCCGAATCCCTCATAGCTCCAAGCCCACTATGGTTGGGGATTTCCTACAGAGATGAAAATAAAGGGTGAGTTTGGTAAACTCAGTGTGTAACATAACCCAACCATAGCCCAAAACAAATCAAACTTCAGAGTCAGACTTATCTAGGCCTTGGCCCAGTACAGAAATCAGAATGAAACTCATAAGCCCATAGCAGATACAGAACAAATATATCATGAATGCAGAAATCCCAACCCAAAGCCATCCATAACACCCCCGTTCCAGCCTTACAGCATGTGGGGAGACTACTCGACCCACCCAACCGCTACACACCATAGAAATTGCAGCGAGGCTGCCAGATATTGTGATGAAGTCACGGATATGAGATATTGTGGCGAGGCCACGGAAACGATATATATATATATATATATATGGCGAACCCACTCAGATTGCAAATGAGGTCGCGGATATTGTGACGTAGTCACCAGAACAGATATATATGTGGCAAGGCCACCAGATTGCAGCGAGGCTGCCAGAATGCTTCCTCCATCAATATAAATCCATGTCCCGTGCAACAGAATAATATGTCATGGCATAGAGACAGAACATCATGCTTTTCAGATAAAATAAAATATCCCTAGGGGTAAAATCATAATTTTTCATGTATAAGGGTATTTCAGTAATTATTACCTATTGCTAGGGTTTCATGCTCATTCTAATGTTTACCAAGTAATCAGAAGTACTTACCTCGTCTTTTTACCAAAGTGGGCCTGTTGGCCCATTGGCCCGTTTTCGGCCCATTAAGCCCAAATATACCATTGTGCACAAAAATGCACACTCTGCACTCTAATCATCCAAATGCACCATATTCATTAACAACTGTTTCACGAGCGCTCGCACCCTCACGAGTTCACAAAATACCAACGTTTCGGTATTTCAGCTTTTACCGATTCAGTCTAAGGGAGGGTGTCGTTTACACACCTGGTTGATGACGATTGATGACGATATCTCCCACGCGATAATCCTATGATCGATCACTAACACATTAGACTTACGAATTAATGATAACTACCATAAATCCACGTCAACTAACCCAATCATCACACAAGTTAGTCATTTACGCACGAGGGGCAAAATAGTCATTTTACCCTCTAGGGGTAAATCGGTACTACAGGGGTATTTTAGTAATTCTTCAACTTATCCACTTGGGCCTACGGACCCATTGGGACTACATGGCCCATTTCAGCCCATCGCGGCCCAAAATAGCCGTCCTACTGCTAGAGTAATGAGAAATACACACCTGTTAGGAGATTGCAGTTAATCCGCGCTCCCACACTCTTAAATGACGCCCAACCCAAACGAGCACGCCACTAAGCGAAAGGGATCAGCCCAGAAGGGTATGCCAACTCTCCTCATGGTTGCTCTATTTAAAGCCAACTCTCCATCTACTCTTATGTTAGTTTCTCGATGTGGGATCCCTCCATCATCAAAGTTTAAAACCAACACCAACTCTTGCCATCCCAACATGGCAAAATAATCAACCTTTGCGTGCCAAGGGATTCAAACCAAAGTCCTCTCACATGCTAAATCACGCCACCACCACTAGGCCATCAACTCATTTGTGTCATAAGTCCAACACATTAAACTTTAAAGCCCACCTACTTGCTTCCAGATTTATTGAAAAGAAAAACCAAAATAAATTGCAAGAGCCAAGACTTGAACCTTGGACCCCTTGCTTCCTCTATGGCATCACTTCCTTGTCCCCTAAGTGGCGCTACCTTGCCACTACACCACACTCCTTTTTGTGTCATCTTTTACCCCTTTACTCTTAAAAGCCCAAACGCCAATTGCATCACTTGTTCTTAAAATCAAAATTCTGAAAACTACCACGGATTTAACTTAAGTTTGGGCCTTTTAAAGGCCCACTAACCTACTAAAATATATATTTTAACCAACCAAAACACACCCAAATTTAAAAAAAAAACCACAGAAACACAGAAAACCCAAAAATTGGGCGTTACATTTGCTTATGACTTACTAAGCTATAAAAAGCTTACTCTGTATGTATGCGTGTTTCTGTTTTATAGATTTTTGGATTCGAGTTACGAGCTCGGGGATCATCAGCAAAGTCATTCACACTGTAACAGCCCAATTTAGACCCTAATCGGAATGGTGGTTTCGGGACCACGAATCTGAGTCAGAAAAATATTTTTAAATTATTTTCCGTGTTTATTTTGTGTGAATTTACATCTGTGAAATTTTTGTGATTTAATTTTATCGTTTGAGTGTCCGATTAAATAAAAGGACTTAATCGCGTAAAATAAAAATTTGTTGGTTAATTGTAAAAGGGCCAAATTGTTGTCTTTTTTGATTGAGGTATTTATGTTGCAATTTGACCATATGTATTAGTCATGGACGGTGATGTCCATGATTCATAATGATTGCACATTTTATAATAAGTTAAATATGTAAATTAAATAATATATTAATATATGTTATAATATAACATAAAATAAAAGCCATAGTGGTTTATGTTTTTTTTGACCGAAACATAAAATTAGAAGAAGAAAGAAACAAGTTTAGGGTTCAGCCATTAGTAAAGCTCAATCAAGGTATGTAATTAGCTCGATTTTTTATAATTTTTACGTTTTTGAGATCGTTGCTATGTTATCTACAAAGCCCATGCTTGAATTTTTTATTTTCATGAATATTTTGAGTTATTCCATTGATGAATATTTGAGCTTTATAATGATAGTTGATGAAATCTGAAAGATATGTTTTAGATTAACATGTTTTGTATTGGAATTTTTGATGATTTTAAGTAATTAGGGCTAAATTGCAAAAATAATAAATTGAGGGACTAAAATGTGAAATAAATGAAATGTGTGGACGTGTATGAACACAAGGAGTATTCGGCTTAAGCATGGTGTGTGCAAATTTTTTATATTTTGTGTTTTGTGCAATTTAAACTAAATTGTAAAAAGTGTAAATATTAGGGGTAAAATAGTAATTTAGCCATTTATGTGTTTTTGGGTGAATTTGATTGAATATTTGATTAAATAAGTTTAATTTATATTAATTTAGATCAAGAAAAGAGAAAATCAAATTTGGATCGGGGGAAAACTAAAGTTGTCGATTAGCCGTTCCATTTTGGTTTTTCATCATCCCTGGTAATTTATAAGCAAATACACGTACTTAGTTTTAGTTAATTACTAAATATATATGCTGAAAAGAAATATGTAAATTTGTATATGATATAACAGAATGTGAATAAGCTTGGCTACTATATTTTTGAATTTGTTTCGACGGAGTTACGACGTCCAGAAGCCTCGTATGAACCTTAGGAACAGTTAGGATACATATGTCATGACATAGGATTCTGATATATGTGAGCGAGTAAGACCATGGCATCGATATGTGTTTTTGTGTAAGATCCTGTCTGGGATAGTGGCATCGATATGTGACTACATGTAAGACCACGTCTGGGACGTTGGCATTGTACGATTTGTGTGATTATCCAAGTGTGCTATCCAATTCTGAATGGTTCATCGGGCAAAGGTAAATTGAGTTCGAATGTGTAAAATGAGGTATATGCCAAGTATGATTTAACTCGTTACCTATTTGAGGTAAAGTAAGTAAGTTCCTCGATTAATTGTTGCAAATCATGAAAGGGTGCAAATGAAGACTATATGCAAATGTGATATGTGTGTTTGACTTTGTGAGTTAGCAACTTGTTTATCTTGAATAATCTTTAAACATGTGCATATATGAGTAGGTAATTTCGATTATATATTTAATATATGAATATGATGATTTATTTTGATACAGGGGCTTACGTAATCAAGTATAATTGGCCTTGAAATTATTATTGAAATGAAACTTAGTATTAGGCATGCATGATTATATGTATTCGGCTTCATGGTTAATATATGCAAATGAAACTATGCGATTACATATGAGTTTATATGATAATGGGTAAGTGAAGTAAGTTACAGTAACTAGTTGGTTGTGGAGTATAAATGATAATAATGATAATTTGGCTTCATGAGTATTCTGTCAGGGTGATATTTGAGTATGAAAATATATATTTATAATGAATTTCAGATATGTGAATATGATTTATATTATGATACTATAATTTAGTTTAGTTTAAATAAGTTGATAATAATTTTGGGATATTTAATCCCTTATGACTTACTAAGCTTCAAAAGCTTACTCTGTGTTTTTATGTGTGTTTCTATTTCATAGATTTTGGATTCATGTTACAAGCTCGGGGATCATCAGCAAAGTCTATCACACTATCTACAGCTTCGGTATTTAAATAATCGAACTCAAATTATGGCATGTATAGGCTGGATCATGTTTTGAAATATTGGATTTTGGTTTTGTATAAATTAAGCCATGCGAAAATGGCTTAACTTCCATACTTTAATTCGGTTATGTTTGATTATGGTTTAAGTTCGTTTTGGTTATATTCTTATGTGTCATGGATGAAGGGTATTTGTGATATGTGTTTTATGTATTGAAGTTGTTTGATGACTTTGGATGTGGTAGAGTGAATCGGCTATGACATATATGTAATAGTATGAATTATGTTTGTTATAAAATTCGATAAAGAAGTTATAATGGTTATAATGTATATTCGGTTATGTTATTAAATATTATGATATGTTTTTATGGCATATTTTATGAGATGAAATGGGTATGATTCTTGTGTATGATATTTTAGCATGGAGTATAACTTGTGAAGTTGGCATATTTTGATTTGGCCTTAATATTTATAAATTTGGTTTATTAAGTTATATAGAAATGGTGTGAATTATTTGTATGTATATTAATGACCGAATAAAAATTATGAAATGGAATAATTAGTCAAGGTATTATTACGTGTGGTATGATGTTATGTGATTAATTCAATAGTTGAATAGATGTGAAGTGAATTGGTTGTTTATTTGTAATCTAGAATAATGTTTAAATATAATTCTTATCCTGTGAATTTGATACGAAATGAATTGTTATTTTTGTTCGAAAATGGTTAATAATGGTATGATGTAATGTGCTTGAACTTGGTAAAATTTGTTTGCGTCTTTTATATATATTTGGCTATCTATTAAACTGTAAATGTGATTTGCCATAATGCTTAAATGTGCTTAAGTATGAATATATATATCCGAATAGATGTTTTAATTTGCATTAATATGTATAACATGTAAATTTCATATTGACTATTATATCAATGCCGCATAAATGAATGAAAAATTTAGTATTAAAATTTGTTTCGTTTGTTGTTTAATTTGTACATGTGCAAAAGCTATATAATAATAGGTTGAATATTCATTTAATGAAATAATTATTTCATTATATGTTCTGTATATATATAATTTGTTTATATATATATATATATTAGATTATGTTTTAATTATGCAAAGTTACGAATGATATAGATTTTATATATAACCTTGATAATGTGGACTTTGCTTATGAATTTGGATTATAAATTTGTACAGCTCTAACATGAATTATTTAAGTATATATAAAAAAAATCTGATCTGAATTGTGTTAGAATTAGTAATACCTCGTAACCCCATTCCGGCAACGGATACGAGTTAAGGGTGTTACACACACTATCAGCCGCCTTCGGTATTTTATAAGTTGCATTTTGGAACTATGGCATGTATAGCTTGGATCTTATTTTGAAAATGTCAAATGTTGGTTATGTATATAAGCCATGCAAAAATGGCTAAACTTTTATTTTTAAATTTGGTTATATTAGGTTTGGTTTATGTTCACTTTGGTTTAATAATTACATGCCATGTATGTATATTGTTTGTGTTAGGTACCATATGCTTTGAAAATGGTTTGCTTGTCATGCCTAAATTCAGTTTTCTATACCCTTGGTTAAATGTTCATTGAGCTTGGTTGTTGTTAAATATTGTATATGCTTCATGGATAAAATTTTGGTCGAGTGGTTGGTATACATATTATGTTAAATGTGATCTTTATTTTTAGGTAAGTTGCATATATTATATATGTGCATCATTAATAGGTTCGGCTATGGTATAATGTATTGAAAATATATATAATTGCATGAGGTAGATTCGGTGTCTACTAATGGACTATATTAATGTTATGTTTGATGCTTGATTTACTTATTTTGGCGATTAGACATAGTGGAACTTGGATTTGCATAAGAAGATTAGTCAAAATTTTAAAGGTTATATTTGTAATAGTATGCAGTTATAATATGTTAGTTGAGTTCTTACATGTCTTTATAGGCATATATATATGTGCTTGTATTTTGGTTAATGTGTATATGTGCATGGTTGTATAGATTTGTTAGTTATTTGTAAATTTATGAATGTGTATAAATGAATTGTGTGGGCCGAATAGGTAAAGAATGAAATGGGTTATTTCATATATAGCCGAATGTTTGCTTCTAAGTTATATTTATATGCAAAACAAATGAATTCCATATGAGTCCATATGTTAATGACGCATAAGTGCTTACAAAAGGTAATTATTGAATTTGTTTCATTTGAAGTTTAAATTTGTATATGCACATGACTTATAAAATAGGTTTGTCATTCAACTAATGAAATTATTGATATATTATATGTTCAGTATGAGTAAAATTTGTTTTGTTTTATGTTGGATCATGTTTTAATCTTGCTATGTGGTAAATGATATGTTTTTAAGATTTAACAATAGATTAAGTTATGAGCATTGCTATAATTGTATATTATTTAATTATAAAATTATGATTTATATTTTATTTAACATTTGTTCATATATATGAATATGATTTGTGTGGAAGTACGGTGTTGTGTTTTAGTCCAGTAATGCCTCCGGACCCTAATCTGGCAACAGATACGGGTTAGGGATGTTATATTTGATTGGTATCAGAGCTACGATTTAGTCAATTCTAGGACTAACGTAGAGCTTGTGAGTCTAGCTATACATGCCATAATATATACTGCGATAGTGTGATGACTTCTGACATTTGAAAATGTGTTTTCATATAGTAAATGGATCTCGATAGAGATGTAGGTGATGATGTCGAGAGTGTAGTGCCTGCTCCCGCGCAGGGGACAGCGTCGGTTGATTCTCGACTGATTTCGAGTAACCAGAAGGGTGAGGCTAGACAAGCCTTTGACCAAATGATGAATGACTGGTTTACTCAGTATATCCAGGCTAACCTGGCTGCACAACAACCTCCACCCCCGACTAATCCATTTTCGATGCCGGCTATACCTCAAGTAAGTGGTCCACTGAGATTATATAAGCCACCTGTTGATAAAATCAGAAAACATGAGGCCGAAGAATTTAAAGCTACTGATGATGATGATGCTGAGCGGGCTGAGTTTTCGCTTTATAATACTATCCATGTGTTTGATGAGCTATCCTGTACCCCAGATGAGTGCTTGAAATGTGCCATATCTGTACTTCGAGATACAACATATCACTGGTGGAATACCCTAGCATCAGTGGTTTCGAAAGAGTGGGTTACCTGGGAGTTCTTTCAGACTGAGTTCCGTAAGAAGAATATCAGCCAGAGATTTATTGATCAGAAGCGTAAAGAATTTCTAGAGCTAAAACAGGGTTGGATGACCGTGACAGAGTGTGAGCAGAAATTTGTGTGACTTAGTCAGTATGCCTGAGAGTGTGTTTCTACCGAAGCCATAATGTGTAAAAGATTTAAAGATAGACTGAACGAAGACATTAAATTGTTAGTTGGCATACTAAAGATAAAAGACTTCGTAGTACTGGTTGAGTGAGCCTGCAAAGCTGAAGATCTAGGGAAAGAGAAAAGAAAGGCTGACTTAGAAGCTAGAGATGCACGTAAAAGAACATCACGTAAGTCATTACAGTCGGCACCAAATAAGTTCCGAGATGATTTCAGCCGTTCCAAAGCCACTTCGGGTTATTCTAGACGAGATCAGAGCAGACCAGCTATGAGTTCGAGAGCTACCTCAGTAGCTAGTGTAGGGAATGTTAGATAAAATCAACTCGAGTGTAAGCATTGTGGCAAACGACATCCTGGTAGTTGCAGGTTACATGATCGGGCTTGTTTTAAATGTGGATCGATGGATCATTATATTCGTGATTGCCTAGTGTTAGCTGAAGAAAATCCAACGCAGAATATGAGATCGGGTAATACTGCAGCTCGAGGTAGACCACCCAGAAATATAGGTAATGCGAGTGGCAGTCAAAGAGGGACTAAAGATATAGTAGCCAGATCTAAGGCTCGTGCACCTGCCAGAGCCTATGCTATTCGCGCACGAGAGGAAGCCTCATCCCCAGATGTCATTACTGGTACATTCACTCTTTATGATATTAATGTAATTGTATTGATTGATCCTAGTTCTACTCATTCTTATGTGTATGAGACATTAGTATTCAGTAAGACTTTACCTGTTGAGTCTATTGAGTTTGTGATTAGTGTGTCAAACCCCTTGGGCTGGTGTGTTATGGTTGACAAAGTGTGTAAGAGTTGTCCCCTGATGGTTCGAGATTTGTGTTTTTTGGCGGATTTGATGTTGTTGCCATTTGATGAGTTCGACATAAATTTGGGTATGGATTGGTTGACTTTGCATGATGCTATTGTAAATTGCAAAAGAATGACCATTGATTTATGGTTCAAGAATCATGAGATTATTCGGATTGAATCTAATGATCTGGATGGATTACCAACAGTGATGTCTTCGATGTTAGCTCAGAAATATGTGAGAAAAGGCTACGAAGCTTAATTTGCATATGTGCTTGACAATAAAGTGGCCGAAAGAAACATTAAATCTGTACCTGTTGTGTGCGAGTATCCGGATGTCTTTCCTGAAGAATTATCGGGTTTACCAATTATTCGGGAAGTAGAGTTTGGTATTGAGTTAATGCCTGGGATGACTCTGATATCCATAGCACCGTACAGAACGGAACCTACAGAATTAAAAGAATTGAAAGCTCAGTTGCAAGAGTTGACAGATAGAGGTTTCGCATGGCCGAGTTTCTCTCCTTGGGATGCACCAGTACTATTTGTGAAAAAGAAAGATGGAACTATGAGAATGTGCATTGATTATAGACAGCTCAATAAGGTGACTATAAAGAATAAGTATCCGTTGCCACGGATTGATGATCTATTTGATCAACTGAAAGGGGCTACAGTGTTTTCGAAGATAGATTTGAGATCAGGATATTATCAGTTGCAAGTTAAAGACTCTGATGTGCCAAAGACTGCTTTTTGAATGAGGTACGGACACTACGAGTTTTTGGTTATGCCTTTCAGACTTACTAATGCACCTGTTGTTTTTATGGATTTGATGAATCGGATCTTTAGACAGTACTTGGATTGGTTTGTGGTTGTGTTCATAGATGCCATTTTGATCTACTCTTATGATGAAACCGAACATGCCGAACATTTAAGACTTGTGTTACAGACTTTCCGGGATAAACAGTTGTATGCGAAGTTCAATAAATGTGAGTTCTGGTTAGGTTAAGCGAAGTCAGTTTTCTGGGCCATGTTGTATCAGCATCGGGTATTTGGGCTGATCCGAGTAAAATTTCAGCTATACTTGATTGGAAACCTCCTAAGAATGTTTCTAAAGTCCAAAGCCTTTTGGGATTTCTGGTTATTATAGACAGTTTGTTAAAGGCTTCTCTATGATTGCAGCTCCGATGACAAAGCTATTACAGAAAGATGTTAAGTGTGAGTAGTCAGAAAAGTGCCAGAAAAGCTTTGATCAGTTGAAAGCCCTTTTTACCGAAGCACCAGTGCTAGTTCAGCCAGAATTGGGTAAAGAGTTTGTTATCTATAGTAATGTATCTTTAAATGGTTTGGGCTATGTTTTGATGCAGGAAGGCAGAGTTATAGCTTATGCCTTGAGATAGTTAAAGCCACATGAAAAGAACTACCTGACACACGATTTAGAATTGGCAGCTATCGTGTTTGCGTTGAAAATCTGGCGTCACTATTTGTTCGGTGAGAAATGTCATGTTTATTTTGATCACAAAAGCCTGAAATACTTGATGACTCAGAAAGATCTAAATTTGAGACAACGTCGATGGTTAGAATTGTTAAAAGACTATGAGCTTGTGATTGACTATCACTAGAGAAAGGCTAATGTTGTTGCTGATGCTTTAAGCCAAAAATCACTGTTTGATTTGCGTGCAATGAATGCGCATATGGCTATGTCTAATTATGGCTCGATAATAGCTGAATTGAAAGCAAGACCGTTATTTGTTCAACAAATTTGTGATGCTCAGAAGGTTGATAATGAATTGTTAGCAAAATGAGCTCAGTGTGATGCAGAGGTTGATTCAGAATTCAGAGTTGATGCTGAGGGTTGTTTTAGGTTCAGAAACTTGATATGTGTCCCGAGAAATTTAGATTTGACTCAAATGATTTTGAATGAAGCTCACAATAGTCGGTTATCTGTTCACCCAGGTAGTACGAAGATGTATAATGATCTGAAACATCTCTATTGGTGGCATGGTATAAAACGAGATATTTCTGACCTTGTTTCAAAATGCTTAATCTGTCAACAAGTAAAAGCTGAGCATCAGGTACCTTCTGGATTGCTTTAGCTAATTATGATACCAGAATGGAAATGGGACAGAGTTACAATGGATTTTGTATCTAGTTTACAGTTAACACCGAGTAAGAAAGATGCAATCTGGGTTAATGTGGATAGATTGACTAAATCGGCTCACTTTGTTCCAGTTCGTACAGATTATTCGCTTGACAAGCTTGCTGAGTTATATGTTTCTAGGATTGTAAGATTACACGGTATGCCTATTTCTATTGTTTCACATAGAGATTCGAGGTTTACATCGCAGTTTTAGAAGAAACTACAAGATGCACTAGATACGAAATTACATTTCAACACTACTTTCCACCCACAAACAGATGGTCAGTCTGAGCGAATCATTTAGATACTTGAGGATATGTTGAGATGTTTCATTCTCGAGTTCGAAGGTACGTGGGAACGATACCTACCTCTGATTGAATTTGCGTATAATTACAACTTCCAATCAAGTATCAAAATGGTACCTTATGAGGCTTTGTACATTCGTAAATGTCGTACACCATTGTACTGGACTGAGCTCAGTGAAAATAAGATACACGGGGTCGATTTGATCAGAGAAACTGAACAGAAGGCAAAAGTGATCCGTGAAAGTCTGAAAGCAGCATCAGATCATCAGAAATCATATGCGGACTTGAAACATAAAGCTATAGAGTTTCAGATTAGAGATAAAGTCTTCTTGAAGGTTTCACCGTGGAAGAAAATACTCCGGTTCGGTCGTAAACGCAAATTGAGTCCAAGGTTTATTGGGACGTGTGAAATTGTAGAGCGTATTGGGCCATTTGCTTACAGACTATTGTTACTATCTGAATTAGAAAAGATTCACAATGTATTCCATGTTTCGATGCTTCATAGATATTGATCTAATCCTTCACATGTTATTAGTTCGACTGAGGTTGAGATTACGGCTGATATGACGTACGAGGAAAATCCAATTTGTATTCTAGCTCGTGAGATTAAAGATTTGCGAAATAAGAAAATTTCATTAGTTAAAGTACAGTGGCATAAACACGGAGTTAAGGAAGCAATGTGGGAGCCAGAGGATGCAATGAGAGAATGTTATCTGAACCGATTCACCGGTAAGATTTTCGGGGACTAAAATCCCTAAGGGGGAGAGTTATAACAGTCTGATTTAGACCCTAATCAGAATAGTGGTTTCGAGACCACGAATCTGAGTAAGAAAAAATATTTTAAAATTATTTTTTGTGTTTATTTTGTGCGAATTTATATCTGTAAAATTTTTGTGCTTTAATTTTATCGTTTGAGTGTCCGATTGAATTAAAGGACTTAATTGCGTAAAATGAAAATTTGGTGGTTATTTCTAAAAGGGGCCTAATTGTTATTGGCTTAGTAATGGGAGCTTTTCTGTTGCAATTAGTCCATTAAAAGAAAGGGTGGATGGTAATGGACTTATAATATATGGTTTTGTTCTAATTTTATTAAGGTTAAATAAGTAAATAAAAAAAAGTTATTATATGTTATAATAAACCAAATTAAAATAAGCTTTTCATATCATTTCCTCTTGGCCAAAACTAAAACAACAAAGAAAAAGAAAACAAAGCTAGGGTTCGGTAGATTCTAAGCTCAATCAAGGTAAGCGTTTAGCTCAATTTTTGATAATTTTTACGTTTTTGAGATCGTTGCTTTGAGTACTACAAAACCCATGCTTGAAATTTTTATTTTGGTGAATATTTTGAGTTATGCCATTGTTGAGAGCTTGTAGTTTTTGTTGTTTGATGATGAAATATGAAATATATGTTTTAGATTAACATGTTTTGTATTGGAGTTTTTGATGATTTTGAGTAATTAGGACTAAATTGCAAAAATAATAATTTGAGGGACTAAAATGTGAAATAAATGAAATATATGGATTTGTATGAGAGTGGGTAAAATTCAGCCGAACATGGGTATGCTGAAATTTTGTATATTTTGTGTTTTGTGCAATAGGGACTAAATTGTAAAAAGTGTAAATGTCAGGGGTAAAATGGTAATTTGCCCTGTTATGTGTTTTTGGACTAAATTGAATGAAAATATGTTTGAATGAGCTTAATTTGGATATGTTTAGATCAAGAACCAAAGAAATCATACTTGGATCGGGGGAAAACAAAAGTTGTTGACTAGCTGCCCTGTTCCGTTTTGTATCGTCCGAGGTAAGTTTATAAGCAAATATAATCTTAATTAAATGCTAAACATACATGCTGAAATGAAATTTATGAAATTATATATGCTATGGCCAAATATGAAATAGCTTGGTTACTATATTTTTGAAGTCGTTCCGACTGAGTTACGACGTCCAAAAGCCCCGTATGAATCTTAGGAATAGTTAGGGTACATATGTCTTAACATAGGATTCCGATATATGCGTGCGAGTAAGACCATGCCATCGATATGTGATTCCGATATATGTGTACGAGTAAGACGCTATCTGGGACAGTGGCATCGATATGTGATTACATGTAAGACCACGTCTGGGACGTTGGCATTGTATGATATGTGTGATTATCCAAGTGTCCTATCCAATTCCGAATGGTTCATCGGGAAAAGGTAAATTGAGTTCAAATGTGTAAAATGAGCTATATGCCAAGTATGAATTAACTTGTTATCTATTTGAGGTAAGGTAAGTAAGTACCTTGGTTATTTGTTGTAAATCTTGTAAGATGCAAATGAACAAAATATGAGTATGTGATTTGTGTATTTGGCCTTGTGAATGAGTAACTTGTATGTTATGAATAATCCTTAAATATGTGAACATGTGATGTGGTTTGTTCAGTTACCTAACTAATAGGTGTACATGAAATTATATTGTAACATATGAGCTTATGAAATTGTGAGTATGCGAACTAGATTTGTAATGTTGTTTGGCTTAGGTAGTTGAATTATAATATGTAAATTTGGCTATATAAGCAATAGGCCAAGGTGACTTATATTAATGAATGCATATTTATATAATATAAACTTATTATGTTTGGATCCAAATGCATTAGGATAATATAATTTGGTTTAGTTAATTAAGTTGTTAATAACATTGGGACGTACATTTGCTTATGACTTACTAAGCTATAAAAAGCTTACCCTGTATGCATGCGTGTTTCTATTTTATAGATTTTTGGATTCGAGTTACGAGCTCGGGGATCGTTAGCAAAGTCATTCACACTATTAGCTGCCTTCAGTATTTTAAAAGTTGCATTTTGGAACTATGGCATGTATAGGCTGGATCATATTTTGAAAATGCCGAATGTTGGTTATGCATATAAGCCATGCAAAAATGGCTAAACTTTTATTTTTAAATTTGGTTATATTAGGTATGGTTTATGTTCACTTTGGTTTAGTAGTTACATGCCATGTATGTATAATGTTTGTGTTAGGTACCATGTGCTTTGAAAATGGTTTGCTTGTCATGCCTAAATTCGGTTTTATATGCTCTTGGTTAAATGTTCATTGAGCTTGGTTGTTGATAAATATTGTATATGCTTCATGGATAAAATTTTGGTCGAATGGGTGGTATATATATTATGTTAAATGTGATCTTTATTTTTAGGTAAGTTGCATATATTATATATGTACATCATTAGTAGGTTCGGCTATGGTATAATGTATAGAAAATATATACAATTGCATGAGGTAGATTCGGTGTCTACTAATGGACTATATTAATGTTATGTTTGATGCTTGATTTACTTATTTTGGTGATTAGACATAGTGGAACTTGGATTTGCATAAGAAGATTAGTCAAAATTTTAAAGGTTATATTTGTATTAGTATGCGGTTATAATATGTTAGTTGAGTTCTCACATGTCTTTATAGGCATATATATATGTGCTTGTATTTTGGTTAATGTGTATAGGTCCATGGCTGTATAGATTTGTTAGTTGTTTGTAAATTTATAAAGGTGTATAAATGAATTCTGTGGGTCGAATAGGTAAAGAATGAAATGGGTTCTTTCATATATAATCGAATGTTTGGTTTTAAGTTATATTTATATGCGAAACAAATTAATTCCATATGAGTCCATATGTTAATGACACATAAGTGCTTATAAAGGGTAATTATTGAATTTGTTTCATTTGAAGTTTAAATTTGTATATGCACATGATTATAAAATAGGTTTGTTATTCAACTAATGAAATTATTGATTTGTTATATGTTTAGTATGAGTAAAATTTGTTTTGTTGTATGTTGGATCATGTTTTAATTTTGCTATGTGGTAAATGATATGTTTTTAAGATTTAACAATAAATTAAGTTATGAGCATTTATATAATTGTATATTATTTAATGATAAAATTATGATTTATATTTTATTTAACATTTGTACATATATATGAATATGATTTGTGTGAAAGTACAGTGTTGTGTTTTACTCCAGTAATGCCTTTAGACCCTAATCCGGCGACGGATATGGGTTAGGGGTGTTACAAAACTAAGGCTATTCGCGCTTGCGAAGAAGCGTCATCCAGATGTTATTTCCGGTACATTTTCTCTTTATGGCAGTGATGTAGTTGCATTGATAGACCCCGGATCAACTCATTCATATATATGTGTGAATTTAGTGTCTAGTAAGAATTTACTTATTGATGCTACTGAGTTTGTTATAAAAGTGTCGAACCCCTTAGGCAAATATGTCCTGGTTGACAAAGTTTGTAAGAATTGTCCGTTAATTACTCAAGGTTACTGTTTTCTGGCTAATTTGATATTGTTGCTGTTTGATGAGTTTGTTGTAATTCTGGGTATGGACTGGTTGACATTACATGATGCAGTAGCAAATTGTAGACGAAAGACAGTTGAATTGAAATGTCAGAATAATGAGACTCTCTGTATCGAGTCAAATGATCTGAGTGGTTTACCACATGTAATTTCGTCAATGTTAGCTCAAAAATATGTGAAAAAGGGATGCAACGCATATCATACATATGTATTTGATACAAAAGTGTCAGAATCAAATATTGAATCAGTACCAGTTGTTTGCGAGTATCCAGATGTGTTTCCAGAAGAGTTACTGGGTTTGCCACTAATCAGAGAGGTTGAATTTGCTATTGATTTAGTACTGGGAACTTCACCGAGATCGATAGCTCCATATAGAATGGCTCTGATAGAGTTAAAAGAGTTGAAAGCTCAGTTGCAAGAATTAATTAATAGAGGATTCGCACGACCGAGTTTCTCGGTCTGGGGTGCACCAGTGTTGTTAGTAAAGAAAAATGATGGTTCTATGAGAATGTGAATAGACTATCGATAGCTCAACAAAGTGACAATTAAGAATAAGTATCTGTTGTCAAGAATAGATGATTTGGTTGATCAATTGAAAGGTGCAACAATGTTTTCAAAGATTGATTTAAGATCTGGCTATTATCAGTTGCGAGTTAAAGATGTTGATGTGCCGAAGACAGCGCTCAGAATGAGGTACGAGCATTATGAATTCCTTGTTATGCCTTTTGGATTAACTAATGCTCCTACCATTTTTATGGATTTGATGAATCGAATTTTCAGAGCGTATCTAGACAGATTCATTGTTGTATTTAATAACGATATTTTGATTTATTATTGAGATGAACCCGAGCATGTCGAGCATTTAAAAATAGTGTTACAGAACTTGAGAGACAAGCAATTGTTTGCAAAGTTTAGGAAATGTGAGTTTTGGCTCCGATAGGTTGGACTTCAGGGGCATATCATTTCAGTCAAAGGTATTAAAGTTGACCCGAGCAAGATTTCTGCAATTATAGATTGGAAACCTCTGAGAAATGTATCTAAAGTCTGAAGTTTTCTAGGACTAGCTAGCTATTATCGATGTTTTGTGGAAGGATTCTCTATGATTGCAACACCGTTGACTCGATTACTTCAGAAAGATGTAAAGTTTTAATGGTTCGAGAAGTGTCAGTAAAGTTTCAAATAGTTGAAAGCATTATTGACAGAAGCACCAGTGTTAGTACAGCTTGAGTCGGGTAAAGAATTTGTAATTTTTAGTGATGCATCATTGAACGATTTGGGTTGTGTATTGATGCGGGAAGGTAAGGTTATAGCTTATGCTTCTAGACAGTTGAAGCCGCAAGAAAAGAATTATCTAACACACGATTTAGAGTTGGCCGTGATTGTGCTCGCATTAAAGATTTGGCGACATCACTTGTTTATTGAGAAATGCCACATCTATATAGATCATAAGAGCTTAAAATATTTAATGACTCAGAAAGATTTGAACTTGCGACAACGAAGATGGCTTGAATTACTGAAAGATTATGAGCTAGTAATTGTTTATCATCCCGGGAAAGCAAATGTAGTTGCTGATGCTCTAAGCAGAAAGTCATTATTTGTTTGGTGTGCGATGAATACACAGTTAGCTTTGTCTGATGATGGTTTGATTATAGCTGAGTTGAAAGCGAGACTATTATTTCTACAGTAAATTTGTGAAGCTCTAAAGTGTGATACTAAATTGCAAGCTAAATGAGTGCAAAGTGTGTCGACTAGTGATTCAGAGTACCAAATCGGAGCCGATGATTGTTTAATGTTCTGAAACAGAATTCGTGTATCGAGAAATTCTAAGATTATTTAGAAAATTTTGCATGAAGTGCACAGTGGATGCCTTTCTGTTCACCCCGAAAGTACCAAAATGTTTAATGATCTGAAGAAGTTGTATTGGTGGTCAGGTATGAAACGAGACATTTCTGAGTTTGTATAAAAGTGATTGATTTGTCAACAAGTGAAAGCTGAGTAGTAAGTACCTTCAGGTTTGCTTCAGCCTGTGATGATACCAGAGTGGAAATGGGACAGAGTTACGATGGATTTCGTATTGGGATTGCCCCTGTCTTCGAAAAGAAAGACTCCATTTCGATTGTTGTAGATCGATTAATGAAGTTTGCACATTTCATTCCAGTACGTACAGATTATTCATTTGATAAATTGGCTGAATTGTACTTATCTGAGATTGTTAGACTGTAAAGGGTGCCAGTTTCGGTTATTTTGAACAGAGATCCAAGGTTTACATTGCTATTTTGGAAGAAATTGCAATAAGCTCTTGGTACGAGATTAAATTTTAGTACAACATTTCATCCGCAAACAGACGGTCAGTCTGAGAGAGGAATTTAGATTCTCGAAGATATGCTCAGATGTTGTGTTTTAAATTTCGAAGGTAACTGGGAGAAATATTTGCCACTGGTTGAATTTGCGTATAAGAACAGCTTTGAATTGAGCATAAAGATGGCACCATATGAAGCTCTTTATGGTCGCAAATGCAAAACTCCATTGTACTAGACTAAGCTTAGTGAGAATCAAATTCACGTTGTTGATTTGGTTAGAGAAACAAAAGAGAAAGTGAAAGCAATTCGCGACTGTTTGAAAGTAGCTTTCGATCATCAGAAGTCATACACGGGTTTGAAACAAGAAGACATTAAATTTCATATCGGTTACAAAGTGTTCTTAAAGGTATCTTCGTGGAAGAAAATACTTCGTTTCGGTCGTAAAGGTAAATTAAGTCTGCGATTCATTGGGCCATACGAGATTATTGAACTAATAAGGCTAGTGGGATATAAGCTAATGTTACCGATTAAGCTAGAGAAAATCCATAATGTGTTTCATGTATCGATGTTGCGACGATATAGATCAAATACATCACATGTGATTTCCCCATCAGAAATCAAATCCATCACATGTGATTTTCCCATTGGAAAATGAGATTCAACCTGATATGTCATACAACAAAGAACCGATCAGAATTCTAGCTCGAACGATTAAAGAGTTAAGAAATAAATGAATAGCTTTGGAGAAGGTTTTTGGCAATGACACAGTCTCAAAGAAGCTATGTGGGAGCCCGAGGAAGCTATGACAAAACAGTACCCAAACCTATTCATTGGTAAGATTCTCGGGGACGAAAATCCCTAAGGGGGAGAGTTGTAATAGCCCATTTTAAGTTAAATCAAAACAATGGTTTCGGAACAAAAATTAGAAGTCAAAATATTTATTTTATTATTATTTTAATAATTACAGCATGATTGAATGATTGTGTGAAAATTTTGTTAAGAAAATTTTTTGTTTAATTGATTAATTTGAGAAAAAATGACTAAATCGCGCAAAGTGTAAAAGTAGCGTTCTATTAGCTAAATGTGTCAAATAGCTATAGAACCTTAAATTAAAGGTCCTTAAAACAAAAAAAAACTAAAAATAAAAATTAAAACAAAACAAAAATCAAACGTTTGTCCATCTTTCTTGTAATTGTCGAAAATTGAAGATAGGAGAAACCATTTTAGGGTTTAAAGCATTCAGCAACTTCTTTAATAATTTTTATGTTTTTGTGGTCGTTGCAACTAGTATTAGCTAGCCCAGGGACTATTTTGAAAATCTGTTAAAGATTTTGAATGATTCCATTGATGAATACATGTGTATTTTGAAGTTTCTTGATAGATTATGAATGTTTATTGATAGATATACAAGTTTTGTTAAGTGATTTTTAGTGAAAATGCAAAATAGGGATTAAATTGAGAAATGTTGAAACTTTGTGTTTAAAATGTGAAATAAATGGAAAATATGGGCTGCTAGGGGTATAATGGTAATTCGGCTAGCATGGGTTAGTCTTGAATTTCATGAATTTGTGATTTTGTGTAATAATGACTAAATTGTAAAAATGTGAAAGTTTAGGGTCTAGCGTGTAAAATAGCTCAAATGCATATTTTGGATTGAATTGAATAATTAGAAGAATAAATTTGATTACTTATAGATCAAGAAAAGAGGAATTCAGACTTAGATCGGGGAAAAAATAAAGTAATTGAATAGTAGGTCTGTTTCGTCATTTTTGTACACGAGGTAAGTTCGTATAATTGAACTTAAATTTGCATTTATTTAATTGATGGATGTATTGTGATTGTATTTATCTTATTGGTAAAGTTTGGAAGATTTCAAATTAAATGTACAATTCAAGTAAGGCGAGTTGCCAAATAAAACCATAGTTGGGCTATGGCAATCGGAAAATAAGACCATAACCGGGTTATGGCATGTGAATGTAAGACCACGGCAAGGCCATGGCAATATATGTGTAAGACCATAGTTGGAATATAGCATTGGAAAACCGACGTACACGTAACATAAACATTTATAAGCCTGGAGTGATTTAGTATGAGAATTAGTGAGAAATATGTATACATATCGACATAGGTATGTGCGGAAAACTATTCAAGTAAAAAGAAAAAAGAAGTTGAAAAATTATGAGTTAATATGTGAATAAACTTTATGTTAACTCATTATTTGATGATATAAATGCAATTTATGTTATCTATTTTGAAATGCTAATGAATGATGAGTTTAGTTCATATTTACATACGAACTTACTAAGCTACATAGCTTACTTTGTTTACTTTTCTATGTTTTATAGTATTTTGAAGCTAGCTCGGAATTCAAGAATCATTAGGGACTTCATCGAACTATCGGACATCTATTTTGGTACTTTTGAAGTTGTGTAAATATGGTATATGGCATGTATAGGCTTGAGTCATTTTGGTATGTATGATGAACATGTATTTTGGCCATTTGAGTTGGCTTATGATGATGAATTGGATGATGTTTATAAATGTGTAAATGATTCTATTTTGAGTTTTGTAATTGACCTATATTATGTGATTGAGGTTTAACTTATAATGTTTAATGATATTAGATAATTTGATTTCTAAAAGGGTTGATAATTTGGAAGGTTATGTGCTTGTGAATTTGTGAATGATAATGCATGTTTGGAATGGTTTTGTAAATTGAATTGTATATGTGAATTAGGTATGTAGTTAGATGGCAATTTGTGGCATATTTGTGACTTGTATGGTTGGGGATGAAATGGTATGATTTGAATATTGGTTGATGATATTTGGCTACTTATTTGTGTCTTGAAATGGAACTATTTGAGCTTATTTATGTATGTGCAAAATGGGTGGCAAAATGGCTTGGTAAATAGCCTATTTTTGTCCACACAGGCAGAGACACGGGCATGTGTCTTAGCCTTGTGTGACACATGGTCACATTACATGGCCATGTGTCCCCTGGTGTTAAATTTGAAAACAAGTTAGTATGCTCCACCCGTGCGGCATAAGTCAGTATACCCTATAGGTTTGGCATGGCCTAGCACACGGCCTAGCACACTGGCGTGTATGGCCATTTTTAGGTCACACAGTCTAGCCACACAGGCGTGTGTGTTGGCCGTGTGACCTAAATCAAAGAATTTCACAGGGTCGAGCACGGGCTAAGACACGGTCATGTGCTCCTAATTCGAATGTTCACACGACCTATGACACGGGTGTGTCTGGTGGCCACGTGAGACACACGGCCTGGCCACACGGGCATGTGTCCCCTATTTTTTGAGAAAATTTCATTATGCTCTAAAAGTTTACAATGTTATCGGTTTACTCCTGAACCACTCCCAATGCATGTTTTGGGCCTAGTAGGCTCGTAATAGGGACCATGTGATTGAAATTGATTGATGATTGCTCGAAATGTGAAATTTTATGCAGAGTTAAATGTTTAATTGTTTATAAGTCCAGTAATACTCTGTAACCCTATTTCAGCGTAGAATATGAGTGAGGGGTGTTACAAGTGTCATGTATTCTCGGATCATAAGAGTTTAAAGTACTTGATGACTTAGAAAGATCTAAATTTGCATCAAAGAAGAAGGTTAGAATTGTTGAAAAATTATGATCTAGTTATTGCATACCATTCAGGAAAGACAAATGTGGTGGCAGATACTTTAAGTTGAAAAACTATGGCACCATTATTTTATCTTTGAGCAAAAGTGAGTATGTCTAATAATGGATCTCTGCTAGCAGAATTAGTGGTAAAGCCGACCATTCTTTCACAGATATTAGAAAAGCATATGAAAGATGTTCAATGTGAAGTGTTTAAGTATAGAATGATGTTTAACAAAGCAGCAAATTTTAGTCTAAGAAATAATGTTGAGTTAAGATTCATGAATAGAATGTTTGTACCAATTAGTAATAGGTTGAGAAAAGATTTATTAAGAGAAGCTCATCAGGGACATTTCTCACTCCATCCTGGAAGCATTAAAATGTACAGAGATTTGAGAAGCTCATATTGGTGGCCTATTATGAAAAGAGAAATTATAGAGTATGTTTCAACTTGTCTAACTTTTCAGAGATTCAAAGCTAAACATCAAGTACCTTCAGGTAAATTATATCATTTAGAAATTTCAGAATAGAAATGGGATAGAATTACTATGGATTTTTTATCAGGTTTACCTCTCAGTCCTTTTAAGAAGAATTATGTATGGATAATAGTAGATTGGCTTACTAAGTCATCATTTTTTGCCAGTGAATACTACTTATTCTTTGAAAAAATTAGTTGAATTGTATATTTCTAAGATAGTACACCTTCATGGAATTTTTTCTTCCATAGTGTCTTATAGAGATCCAAGGTTTACCTCGAGGTTTTGGAATTAGTCTCAAAGAGTAATTCAAATTTTGGAAGATATGTTGAGAAGTTGTGTAATTCATTTTGGATCGAATTAGGAAAGGTATGTTTCCTTGGTTGAGTTTGGTTACAATAACAATTTTCATGCCACTATGAAAATGTCTCCATTTGAAGCTTTGTATGGTAGAAGGTGTAGAACACCTGTTTGTTGGATAGATCTTAGTAAAAGAAATTTAGTGGGTCCGAAATTAGTACGAGAAACTAAAAAGAAAGTCTCTATTATCTGAAATCATTTAAAGGTTGCACAGGATCGTCAAAAAGCTTATGCAAATCTAAAAAGAAAAGAAGTCTCATTTGAAGTTGGGGATAAGGTACTTTTAAAAGTCTCTCCTTGGAAGAAAATGATCAGATTTGGCTAGAAAGGAAAACTAATTCCAAGGTTTGTAGGACCTTATGAAGTTTTTGAGAAAGTTGGGTCTGTAGCTTATAAGTTGGCTCTACCTCCTGAGTTATCAAATATCCACAACGTGTTTCATGTATCTATGTTGGGAAAGTATAGATCAAATCCTAATCATGTTGTTCAATTTGAAGAATTAAAGGTTGAACTAAACTTGTCTTGTCATACAGAGAGATATCTGATTAATACACAGAGGTCAGAGCAGTCGAACCCTGAAACAGGGGAGACTTTAACTAATAAACTGTACTAATTGGCCCAGCCAAAAATTCTAGAAAAAAATTAGTAAATAGATATATGAGTCTAGTTTTAGGGTTTGACTGCTCTAACCTCTGTGTATTACGGATCAGATATCTCTCTATACAGAATTTCAATGACTATGACGTTTGATTCTCTTAAAACTAGACTCAATAAGAAATCTGTACATATAAAGTATGACTTCTAATTATTTTTATACAATTTATGGTGAATTTCCAAAGTCAGAACAGGGGATCCAGAAATCACTCTGGCCCTATTTCACAAAAATTCAAATGTCTCATAAATTATAATTCATATACCTGTTTTGTTCAATCCATATGAAAATAGACTCATTAAGCATCAATTTCATAACTTACTCATCATTTAATTTCATTTCTACTATTTTTAGTGATTTTTCAAATTTACATCACTGCTCTGTCAGATTCTGTTTTATGGCAAATTTCACTTTACTAAGGATTTTCATGGACTAAATATCATTTTAAACATACATAACATCAAATATGACTTAGATTGGCCATTCCAATGGCTAATCATTTACAAACCCTTTTCTTGCCAAACCATAGCCATATCATAAGATCAATTACACAAAGTGAGTATTTTGCCATACATGCCACATTCAAGATACACAAGCCATTTTACCAATTTAGGCCTTCGGATAGTGTGAACGAGTCTTCGACCTATCCTGATTCTCAAGCCAGTTTGTCAAAACTACAATGAAGGAAAAAGGAAGGAGTAAGCATAAATGCTTAGTAAGTTCACACGCAAATAGTAAGTAACATAATCATGCAATTCCACATAAAAACATCATTTGCATAAACAACACCAAGACATTCATGTTACATTTGCATTTAATATCATGCTACGATTTCATCATACCAAGTTCTCAACCCGAAGATTTAAGCACATACCTGTCAAATTTTCTCATTTACCACACTTACCAACATGTCACCTTCGTTTTAGGCATTCTCCTTATTTTTTTAAGATCCACCCGTTGAACACATCGGAATATAATTCGAATACACGGAAAGTTTGTACATAAGTGCCACATATGTAGCCAAGCTACCATGTAACCCGCCCATAAGCGAACTCGGACTCAACTCAACGAGCTCGAGCGTTCGCATCCATAAGTGAACTCGGACTCAACTCAACGAGCTCGGATGCCTAGTTACATCTCACGAACTCGGACTCAACTCAACGAGTTCGGATGGTCAACCATCCTAGTGACATGTCACTTGTATTCTAATCTATTCCCAAGGTTCAAACGGGATTCTTCTCAATTACACATTTTGATTGCCTTCTTCGAAATGTAAAAACCGATACTTGCTAGCATCTCATACTTATCAAGTTGTTCACATAATTTGATATTACAAAATAATAATTCACAAAACATAATATTTCATGATAATAAGTATCATATCATATAAATAACATTAAATCACTTAAAATAAAAATTATGTTACCTTATTTACACATGAACTTACCTCGGTATAAAATTATTAGCAATCGAGCCTATTTTTCGTAAACTTTGTTTTTCCCTCGATCGCGACTTGAATCTCGTTTCTTTTGATCTATAATGCCAAATTAATCTTATTTAATTCATTCATTCATAAAAACAGCATTTAATACAAACTTTGGCAAAATTACTTTTTTGCCCCTAAACTTTTGCATCATTACACTTTTGCCCCTAGGCTCGGCAATTAAACTTCATCCTATTTTCTTATGTTTTATGAAATGCTAATCATTTTTCCCTTCTATGGCAGCATCAATTTCACACTCTAACATGTACTTATGACTATTAGGTATTTTTACCAATTAAGACATTTTACTCGTTTCCGCTTAAAACCGAGTAGTACAAGTTGTCTAACATAATTTAAAACCTCATATTCTATCATAAAACACCAAAATACACAAATTTCACCTATGGGTATTTTTCCAAATATGAACCCTAGGTTAAATTATTGCTAGCATAAGATAAATCGAGCTACCGGGATTCCAAAAACGTAAAGAACATTAAAAACAGGCATAAAAATCCCTTACAATCAAAGCTTAAAAGTTGAAGAAACCCTAGCTATGGAGAGAGCAAAATTTGGCAGCAACTATATGGAGAAGATGACTATTTTGTGTTATTTTTCTCATTTTATTTCATTTAATATGCAAATGACCAAAATACCCTTAATACCTTTCTTTGAAAATTTTCATGTACAAGCCCATTTTTGTCCAAAATTTTAGAAATGGGTCAAATTGCTATTTAAGACCTCCTCATTAATATTCCAAAGTAATTTCATACTAAAAACTTCTAGAATGCAAGTTTTGCAAATTATTCGATTTAGTCCCTAATTTCAACTTAAGCACTTTATGCATAGAATTTCGTCATGAAATTTTCACACAATCATGCAATCATATCATAAACCTAAAAATAATTATAAAATAATTATTTCTATCTCAGATTTGTGGTCACGAAACCAATATTTCGATTAGGCCCTAATTCGGGATATTACATGTCTTATGAAGAAGAACATGTTTGCATTCTAGTAAGAGAGGTAAAAGAGCTGGGAAATAAAAGAATTCCCTTAGTAAAAGTTCTATGGAGAAATCATAGTACTGAAGAAGTTACATAGGAAAGAGAAAGCCAAATGAAATAGTAGAATCCTCGATTATTTTCAGGTATGAATTTCGGGGAAGGAATTTTATAAGTGGGGAAAAGTTGTAACAGCCCGCTCAGCGAAGTCTCTATATTTGGTTATTGTTTATTGTGTTATGGTATTAACTGTAGCTTTCAGAAAATAAAGTGTTAATTTTGTCTAAATATAGTATTTTGTGTATGTGTCAATTGGCGAATCCTATGTTTTGGCGAGGACTATGGGTCAGCGGATTCTTCTGTGGATTGGCAGATTCTTCTATTGAGTAGACGTCACATAGAAGTTTAGGTGAATTCGTTAACTTTGTAGTTAATAGATTTGTTTATCATTTTTATAAGGCTATTTAGTTAGACCAGTGAGAATTGGTTACAATGGAACTAAGATACTATAGTTGATAAGACTTAAATGATGATAAGTACCCTTAATCACGAAAATTAAAAGCGTTAGTGGAATAATCTGATCCTTCCACTAAACCTTGTCTCTATGCTTAGGTATATAAGCATATTAGTGTCTTCACTAGAAACTTTGTGTTTTCTTTACATCCATCTTCTTGATTCTCTCTACATTCTCTGAAAAGCATAAGCCCAGAAACCTGTTTAAAGTTGGGTTCGTTATATTCAGCCAACCTATAAGTTTGTTTTAGCTCTCTAGTAAATATTGATGAACCCTTGGTTATTTTCATAGTTATTTACATATATTTAACTCTGCATGCATTAGTATCAGATTAGTATATAAGGAAGGAAGCTTTTTGATTCTGGTTAAGTGTTAATGTTTCTTGCATGCATGTTTGGGTTTAATGGTGTAATGATCTTATAAGTGTAATTATTTATATTTTAGCTCGAAGCTATAGAAGGTCCGAGTGATAAAGGCAAGGATCTTGCTATATAGACTTTGCTGTATTTTTGGTGAGTTCTTCATAGTTCCATGTGTGCGGTATTTTGTTTTATATTTGGTGTAAGGTAAGTACTTATAGTTTGTAAAGGTGAAGTGTATGTACGAAAAGTGGTTGTTTAGAGTTATTAGTCTACGTCTGTAATGTACGTGTTAAAAAGTAAGAATCATTCTTCATGCTTAAGCCACTACCTTTTACTTATAAAAAAAAATATATTGACTAAATCATGGAAATGATGTTAAGGAAAAATATTCATGGCGGTACCTTGAATGGAATGTACATTGAATTGGCAGATCCAATACATGAAAATGGTTGTGTAACTTTTAATAGGGAAAATGTATGTTGTAAACCAGATTGGCAAATCATGAGAAAGGATACAAACAAAGGAATATGAATGAAATATATTATAGGAATCTGATTAAGGACTTGGGTGCATGGCTTGCATGAATAAGGTTTATCTGTATGCTCATATGGGCATAGTGTATAAGCCAAAGGAATACTAAACTAGCGGATAGACTATCTGTGTATGGTACTTACTAATAACTCTTTAAAAGAGTTATATTTCATGCCTTTAGACTTAGTTAATTGTCTGTACTTTAGTGATTTTAGTTGCATTTTAGAATATTACATTTGTATTTTTAGAGCAATGCATTAAAGAGCTTGGATTATGCTTAAGTGTTATTACATGTTACTTTTAATTGTCTGTTGGAAGGACTTGTTTGGTGGTTGATTGGCAGGGGCAATGTGTAGGATGAGTAGAGGGTAGAGTGACAAATTTCGGGTAGTTTTCCAACACAAATGCTATGGCAATAACTGGAAGATGGCTAGTCAGCACTTAATGCGTACCATTCTCAATCTCAATTGTACCTATACTAGAAAAATCCACCTGGAAAAGAGCGAAAGGATTATGGGCTGGTGGACCTACCCTAGAAGGTCAAACCTATAAAAGCAAAAGGGGAAACCTTAGAAAGGGGACAGCTTTTCGAATAGAAGAAAATAAATAGTAGCTTTTGACAGGAAAGGAGGGAAGGACCAAGAAGGAGGCGACTGAAGAAGGAGAAGACGACTACATCATCTTTGTTAGCTACAAGAGATTTTGCTGCCGATGTTGAGAGCTAAATAGGTGAAAACCGACATCTCGAAATTTCTCCTTTGATTCTTATCGCATTTCGTTTAGAACTTAATTGTAAAAAATGATGTTGATTACTCGATTTACCCAGCTATGAGCTAAATCTCTTAGGCTTGGGATTACTTTGTTGAACCCTTTAATTTCTAGTAATGTTCAAAATTTAAGTTGGAATTATTCTATTTTTTTATTCAATCGTATTTCATTTTTATTACAAACTGTCTATTGACGAATATGTAGCAAGTTATTAAGATAACTTAATGCTGACAGGGTTAGGTTATTTTGATAAACATTGCATAATATGATTGAATGAAAAATTATTTTTCACAGCAACCTCTAGACATAAAGCCTTGCCTCATTCAAAAAAGTGTAGAAAATATTAGTGGTAGTCGAACTTAAGTCTATAAACATATAGTACCTTAGGGAAAGTAGCCCAAGGTTTGCTCTCTAGAGAAGCAGACTACTATGGAAACCTATCGAGCAGTAAAATGTTCAAGACTTTGTTGTGGCATTAATAGTTAGAGAAGGTAGATGCATCGGTAATCCCAGTCGTACTCATCAACATTGCAATTACTTAATCTTTTTTTTCTGTAGTTACTTGGTCGTGACATTCTTGCTTTGTTTACTTTTTTTATGTTGCACATTTTTTACATCATCATTCTCTCATTTTGCCACTACATTTTCATTGTTATTTTGCTTTAGCTTTAATCTAGCCTAACTCTAATAACTCGACAAAATTATACCATTTTAATCCCTGTGGAGACGATCTCACTTATCATTTTATTACTTGTTTGACGTGTATACTTGCACAATTCACACACTATATTCACAAGCGACAAGTTTTTGGCGCTGTTGTCAGGGATTGGCATTTGGTGAAATTTGGTTTTGCTTTTTTCTTTTTTTTCTTAGTTTTAACTAACTTAGTTGTATTTAATTACTGCAGGGTTGCCATCAGTGCAGAGTAGAAACATTCCTGTTAGCGAAGAGTATCCTATTGACATAGAGATTGAAAAAACTTTGCGAAGGAGAAGAAGGGAATCACGTAATATGGATAGGGAAGGGAATGATCTTGGTCTAATGATCCATTGAATCCAAATGGTAGGGATGTTGATCTTCCTATTCATCATGTGATAGATGACCAAGACAGTCCAATTCGGGAACATGTTGTTCCAATTTTAGATGATTTGAATCCAAAGATAGTAAGACCACACATACAAGCTCAGCATTTTGAGTTCAAATCGATAATGTTGCAAATGTTGCAAACAGTAGGACAGTTTGGAGGATTACCTACTAAAGATCCAAGACTACATTTAAGACTTTTTCTAGAGGTCTGTGACTCATTTAGACAATAGGGTGTTCCTGAAGATGCCTTGCGACTTAAATTGTTCCCATACTTTATTTTGGTGCAAGGAACTTATCATGAATCCATTGATTTCTGCCGCTTTCATTATTGCTGCTGGGTTGGCTGTTGGGTATGCTTCGATTGGACCTGGAGTTGGTCAAGGTACTATTGCGGGCCAAGCTATAGATGGTATCATGAGACAACCTGAGGCGAAGGGAAAAATACGAGGTACTTTATTGCTTAGTTGGATTTTATGGAAGCTTTAACAATATATGGGTTGGTTGTAGCATTGGCACTCTTATTTCCGAATCCCTTTTGTTTAATTCTATAAACGTAAGATTTCTGTATTTTTTTCCTTATTTTATGGCTTGGGACTTTCTCCTCGCTTTTTCAAATTCTATCAAGATTTCGCCCCTACAATTAATTATTCGTTGGGACAATAATCCATGGGAAGGATTAATTTGACGATGATGAATTATTACACCGACTCGCTTTCTTCCTTCCCCTTCTTAGTTCAAGAGAACCACTTATTTTCTATTTTAATGAGTGCTGCAACAAATGAGGTATTTTGCTGTTGACATGAAACATGCCCCTTAATTCTAAAAAGAATTATTATTTGGAATTTTCAATTGAAAAAAAATACATTTCTAGCTAACTAGATAACTAGAATATATTTTTTACTCCGTTTAGACATAGGTAAATGAAAATTCATTATTATGATTATGAATAATTTTATAAAAAATTTAATAATTTATTAAAACAAAAAAAGAAATACATAGAATTAGAATAATTAGAATAATATAAATATGATAGAATAGAATAAATGGAAAAGGAGTCAAAGCGATATAATACAAAAAAATAACTGAGTCTATCTAAAATAAAATAGGAGATCATATGAAAAATGTAACCGATTCTTTCGTTTCCTTGGGTCACTGGCCATCCGCCGGGAGTTTCGGGGTTAATACCGATATTTTAGCAACAAATCCAATAAATCTAAGTGTAGTCCTTGGTGTATTGATCTTTTTTGGAAAGGGAGTGTGTGCGAGTTGTTTATTTCAAGAATAGGCTGGATTCACCCAGTTGTACTTTTTTTCATTATAACTAGGAAAGAAAAAATCATGCAAGAGCGTGGCTTAATGCTTTGCGGTTGGGAACAGTGGCATCATGGAATGACTTGTGCCAGAGATTTTTGCTACTGTATAGTTTGCCAAACATGAATGCCAAGTTTAGAAATGAAATCACATCTTTTTAGCAATCAGAGGATGAAATTCTTTATAAAGCTTGGGAAAGATTTAAAGAATTACTTAGAAAATGTCCTCATGCATGGTTTTCAACACTAGACTCAGGTGAAGATGTTTTATAATGGGCTGAATGCACATACAAGGATGGTAATTGATGGCTCTGCAAATGGTACTCTATTGGACAAATCCTATATTAAAGCATATGAGATTTTGGAACGGATTGCTAGCAATGATTATCAATATCCTACCACATGATTTGGGATTGGCAGGAGAGCTATTGGAACCATTGAACTTGATGCAATCACTTCGTTGACAACCTAAGTATCTTTTTTAGCTAATATGCTCAAAACCAAGAAGGGGCCCACTATAGTCTAGGAGATGAAATCAGCTGAACTATCGTGTGTTTATTGCGGTGAAGACCATGTTTTTGATGAATGCCCATCAAACCCAGCATCTGTATATTATATGGGTAATTTTAACCAAAATAATAACCCTTATTGTAACAGCCGATTTCCTTGAAGTGTTAGAATAGTGGTTTCGCGGCCATAAACCTGATGTGAGAGTCCGTAAATATTAAATATTAATATTTACAAGTATTATATGGTGTAATGATAAAATTTGATTTAATGATTTGTATTAAATGGAAGAACAATTAGGTTCAAGTGATATGACCCTAAAGTCAAGTGGTTTTAGAAAATAAGGTATCGGGACCCCATTTCTATAAATTGAGTAGTAAACGTTTTTATAAATACTTACAGAGTGTTATTAAGGTTATATTAAAGTTTCGTTAAGAAATTTTAATATTTAGATGGTTAATTCAGCAAAAAGGACTAAATCGTAATAGTTGAAAAAGTCAATCGCTATTAATTTAAAGGTGTTAATTGATTAAAGAAACATAATTGGATGGCCTTAATGGATAGCTTACCCATTCTTAAGATGGTGGACGGTTGAAGTTTTAATTTCTTTTAATTTATATGTTTTATATGTTATTTTATTATTAAAATAAAGAAAAAAAGGTTAAAAATAAGAAAACATAATGGTTTTCTTCTCCATTTTGTTTCTTCATCACCGAACCTCCATGGAAAATGTTTTAAGGTTCAGCCATGGTTATATCCTTGCATGGTAAGCTATTTTTCACCTGTTTCTAATAATTTTTATGTTTTTGAGATCGTTGCAATTAGGTCCAGCTAAGTCATGCCTTCGTTTATGAAACTATTAAAGATTTTGAATGTTGCCATTGATAAATCTTTGTGATTTTAGGTGTTAAATGATGAATTTGAAGTATTATTTGCTATTTATAAGTATTTTGTTAAATGATTTTTGATGAATTTAAGATTAGGGATTAAATTATTAAAATAGTAAAAATACAAGAATTTAATGTGTAATAACAACAAATATGGGCTGCAGTAATGTTACAATAAATTTAGCTAAGCTTAAATTTGAGTAAAAATGGTTAATTTGCATGTTTTAAGCTTAGGGACTAAATTAAATAAAAGTAAAATATTGGGGGCAATTTTATAAAAATGTCGAATAGGACTAAATTGTATAAAATGAATTGGTTTTACTATCTGAATTAATGCATTGAATGAAATTGTTAATTTCGATCAAGAACGAGTGGAAAATCGAGGAGAAGAGAAAATTATCAAATAGCCCCTATACTCAGTCATTGCCACAATTTAGTCAGGTAAGTTCGTATGAACTGTAATGATTATAATGTTAATTAAATTAAATGTTTATTATGTTGTTTTTAATGTAAATGAATCAATAAATATGTTAATATATCCACATTATGACAAATTGACAGTTATCGAGCCCCGCTTGATCCTTAGGAATTCGTAGGATACAAATGACATGTCATTAGGATTTCCATGTTTCGGGCGTTCATCTTGAATGTCCTACTGATGGCTAAGGTCTTATAATTGTTGTGAGTACTCTACAGCTTGTGTGAGAAGCATCGTGTAGCTTATATTCTAACCCATAACTTGTGTGAGGAGGCCCATTTCACGGCTCATGTAAGCAATGATGTAAAGGAAAAGGAAATGTGACGATTATATGTTTAAAACAATTAGTGTGAGCTTTCCCGTGTATTCGATGTTATTCTAAATTGTTCAATGGGCATGAAAAGAACAGGAATGGTAACTGTTCAAACGAACTATGACATGAATTTATGAAAATGATTGAAATGGAAATGTTCAACAAAAGTATACCTATGTTCATGAAAAGGATCAATGCAAAAGTAGTATGTTCATGTACATCTTGCTTACCTCATGTTGATTCAAGAGAATTATTTGTTAATGCACTAACATGTGTTGTGGATGGTGCTTAGGCTTATGCCAAGCTTATGGTTGGATTATATCATGCTTAATCTAAATTATATACTTTGAAATGGTAAGTGTCCAAATGTAAATATGCTTATGCTTATGAAAAGGTTGTATGAATAAAAAGATATATTTTCTTCTGAAATGGCATATCATGTAGTTGATCCCAAAAGTGTTATGTATAAATGCACTAACTTGTGTATTGATGATGATATTTAGGCTTGTGTCAAGCTTGTGTAATTGGTTAATGTTTATGCTTATGTCTTGTATTATGCAAATTATACAGGTACGAAAAGGTAATGAAATGATAAGTTCATAATTAAGATGCAATATGATGATATAAAAGGACTGATGAGTTAAAGGACTTACTTATATGTGAGAATTTTACTTATGCTATGGATGAATTTATCTATGTCATGAATAAACACACTAATTCGTGAATTGATAATGTTATTTAAGCTTATGCCAAGTAAATGGAATAGTAAGTAAGTAAATAGAATGGTTCATAGTCTTATGAAAATGTTAATGATTGTGTAATATGTCTTATAAAATCCTATTATGTTAGGAATTAAAAATATATGTGATGTTGATGGACTTACTCATTTGTTAGTTGATGGTTATATAATTTGATAAATTTTGTGGCATTGGTATAGGTTTTTATTTACTTTATAAAATTCATTATTGAAATGGAATGTTATGTTAAATGTTTATAAAAGCTTACTAAGAATTCATTTCTTACATAATTACTTTCCTTTACTTTACAGATTATCGGAAGCTCGACCAGTTTGGAAGCTCGTCGGAGATCTATCACACTATCCAGCGATTATATCGATAGTTTATTATGTTTTGGCCAAGGTTATAATGGCATGTATAGGTGGACTTGTGTTTGATGTTAGTTGAATGTTGGTTAATGGTTTTGGTATGCATATGTTGTTTTGGCACCATGTAATGTTGGATGGTTTGTGTCATTTTGGTACTTTTGATACCTTATTGGTATGTGTTAATATGGCTAAGATATGTTGCATGCAGAGTGACCAAATGCCATGTTTATGTGGAGGATCTAATGATCATAACTATGGTGTGTTTCGAAAGTAGTATTAATCATATGAGTATGATTGAAATGTGGTAAGTATACATGTTTTGATATGTTTGAATGACTGTATTTAAGGAGCCTTGTGTGGCATATTTGTAACATCCCTAACTTGTATCCGTCACCGGATTAGGGTTAAGAGGTATTACCGAACATATCAAAACATTTCACGACCACTTCACAATCATAAATTATACATCATCACACCATAATCAAATATCATCATAAATTCCTGTTCTTAGGTCAACAAGACCTTAAAGATGCATTAGGAAGGGGTCGGGACTAAACCGAGCACATACCATTTTTTCAGAAACCTAACAAATTTATAGAAGTTATAAAGGTCACATGCCCGTGTGAACAGGCCATGTGCCTCACATGGCTACCAAACACGCTCGTGTCACAAGCCATGTGAAAATAGGGAATACATACTGACTTATACCACACGGCCGAAGACATGCCATTGTGCCTTGGTCGTGGTCGAAACAGACTTAGGTCACACGGCTAACCACACACTCGTGTGTCCAGCCCGTGTACCCTTCGAAATGGCCACACACGCCCATGTGCGAAGGCTGTGTTCCTCACACGGCCACCAGACACGCCCGTGTGTCTAGGCCATGCTCAAGACTAACTTTAAATTGTAGGACTACCCCAGGGGACGCACGACTGAATAACATGACTGTATGTCGAACACGGTTGAGACAAACGCCCGTGTCCCTACTCGTGTGGACAAAAATAGGCTATTTACAAAGCCAATTTGCCACCCTTAATGGTCATCCCTACAAGTCCATAATCAAGCATTATATAAGCAACATTTTCAGGAAAATTCAACTCCAAACAGATATCAATCAATTAATTTCATATTCACTCTCTATACCAAAAATCACATGCCAAATTCATTCACTAGTATGTGATCAACATCTCAAATTACCATATCAATCTCATACCAAGATTATACCAAATCCAGAACTAAATCATTACTCAACCAAACATGTAACCAAGACACCATACATACATACCATGAAACATACTTCCCAAAATGAACTTATACCATTCCTAAATATACACAACATCAACAAGCCATTTTCTCATGGCTATATATATACAAATCAAAATGAACCATATCGAAACTAGCCTATACATGTCACATAACCAAAAACTCAAAGCTTTTATTTACCAAAGTGATAACTGGATAGTGTGATGAGGTCTCCTTCAGCTTCCAACCCGAGCAAGTCTCCGAAACTCTATAAACATAGGAAAAACATACAGAGTAAGCTTTGAAAGCTTAGTAAGCCATAAGCAAATAAATTATCTCAATGATATTTATAATTCAATTTAATTAGGCCAAATTTAGCAAATCTCAACCACATATACATTCATCATACTCGTAAATTCATATAACCATATTAAGTACCTTCACTTATCTTATTTATCAATGAATATATAATCATGCTTTCAAATTCAAATATGAACCGTTAGCTCGATCATATGAATCAAGCTCACATATATTCATTACATCGCCAACCAACCATGGTCATTTATTTCAAATCATACATAAAGTTATATCAACTTCTTTATAAACACTTCCAAACTCGAACTTCCATAATTTCCTTATTCACATAAACCAAATTCATATACATGAATCATATATCCAACCAATATCAACTTTATTTTACTAATCATATATCATATATAAAGCATACTCCAACTCAACCATTTTAATTTCATTATTCGTTCAAATTTTCGAACCAAACAATCATACATCAAAACCATGTTTCATGTTTCATAATTCTCATGTCCGAAACAGAGGACCACAATTTCATATAATGAGCGTATATAACACATCATTCATTTGTATACATTCATATCATTCGTTGTAATATGTTTTATGTATGATCATATGAAACATATTCACCTTTCAATTCTGAATTTCATAAACAAATCACACGTACCTGAATCAGATATTATTTCACATAGTTATTCATTTCTCAGAATGCCCATTGAACCATTCGAAATCAATAAGGATACTCGGATAGCTCATAAGCTAGTACAATGCCAACGTCCTAGATGTGGTCTTACATATAATCAGATATCGATGCCACTGTCCTAAACAGGGTCTTACATGAAATCATATTCGGCAAAATTGCCCACGGCCATGTCACACGGTCGTGTAGACGTATCGCATCCCGTGTTTTGGGAAAATTTTGCTCTATTTTTGCACGGCTGTATCACACAGCCGTGTCTCCACCTGTGGTATGAACACGACCTAAGGCATGCCCGTGTGCCTAGCTATGGGGATTTGGAAAACTTGTGTTAAGAGACTTGGTTAATGGTTTAGATCTTAAAAAATGAAAATTTAAAGAAATTAACTCGGTTAGTGTTCGGGTTGCCTCCCGAGAAGTGCTTATTTAGAGTCTAAGCTCGACTTACCTTTCTGTTGCATAGTCATAGTGGTTCGAGGAGTTTACACTCCCCTTTCCTACTATCAATCTTATCAAAATATGGTTTTAGATGAGTACTATTTACCTTAAAAGTGTCGAATTTGGAATGAGTTACCACTGTACCGTATGGGTAGATGTTAAGTACCGTATAGGGGGTTGCTCCATTGGGTTCAGAAGTGGTAATATGAGGGCCTGTTGCATCTAATAGTACTGTGTCTCCAACCTCTATTTGATTTGATAAAACATTAAGACCGTCATGGCGTGGTTTTGGTTTATCATATGATTTTGATTTTTGTGTACGCCATTCATCTAGTTCCTTGATCCGTGGCCTTCGTTCTTCATAGATGGGTCCTTTGTTGTTATTTGAACATGGCTCATTTATGCTCTTCGAACGTGTTTCCTACAATGTAGGTTGCACCACATGATCAATATTAGCAGCATGATTTATACAACCACTCTCACTATGTGATGCGTTACTCGAATTACGAGCTTCAAGAGTGATTGTTGCATCACCCACACGAAGTGTGAGTTCACCTGTACCAACATCTATAATGGTTCTAGCAGTTGCTAAAAAGGGTCTTCCTAAAATCAAAGGCACGTTATTGTCCTCATCCATATCTAAAACAACAAAGTCAACTGGGAATATAAATTTATCAACTTTAACAAGTACATCTTCAATAATACCCCTAGGAAATCTAATGGTTTTATTTGCTAATTGAATGCTCATCCTATTTTGTTTGGGTTTCCCAAAACCTAGTTGTTTAAACATTTTATAGGGCATGACATTGATACTTTCCCCTAAATCAGCCAATACATTATTAACATCTAAACTACCAATTAAACAAGGAATTGTAAAACTCCCTGGATCTTTCAACTTGTTAGGTAGCTTATTTTGTAGAATGGCTGAGCAAACTGCGTTCAACCCGACATGCGATGCCTCATCCAACTTCTGCTTGTTTTCTAATAGCTCTTGAAAAATTTAACTACATTTGGTATCTGCGAAAGAGCTTCAATAAAGGGTAAGTTAATATGCAATTTCTTCAGTAATTTAAAGAATTTACCAAATTGTTCGTCCATGTGGTCTTTCCTTGTCGCACTGGGATATGGCACACGAGGTTTATATTCCCTACTTACCGATTTTTGCTTACTGTAGTCTACCTCATTCTTACCTTTACTTACCAGAATTCCTTGCCTTGGTTCTGGTTCAAGTGTAACTAACCTTTCTTCATCTCGAACAATAAGTGCATTAAGTTGCTCATTTAGGTTAGTTTCCGTATTACTTGGCAATTTACCTTGTGGTCACTTAGAATTCATCTTTGCCAACTGACCTTTTGATTCTCGAGCCCCTGAATTGATGCTTACTAATTTTTAAGAGCTGTCTCAGTGTTTTGAAAATGAGTTTCTGACACCGAGATAAATTTCATTAGTATCTCCTCAAGGGTTGGCTTCTTTTCCTGCTGGTAAGATGGTTGTTGAAAGCTTGGGGGATGTTGTAGCCTTTGATTTCCGACTACCCCATGAAAAGTTGGGGTGGCTCCTCCAACCTGCATTTTAAGTGTTACTATATGGGTTATTTTGAGATCTAGAATTATTGTTACCCATATATTGAACTTGTTCCTCCTTAGTGCTAGGGTTGTAGGATGGATAATCTGTGTGTACTCCTCCTCCACTTGAATCACACCTCATTACTGGATATACCTGAGTAGAACCATATAAGCCGTCAATCTTTTTATTTAAATGTTCTACCTGATTGGAGAGTATAGTAACCGCGTCGAGGTTGAAAACACCTACAACTTTCGTCAGCTTTGTTCTCATCACTTGCCACTGATAGTTATTTAGTGACATCTCTTCAATAAATTCGTAAGCCTCTTCAGGTGTTTTGTTGTTCAATGTTCCACCAGCGACCGCGTCAATAAGTTGCCTCGTTGAGGGGTTCACACCGTTGTAAAAGGTTTGACCCTACAGCCATAGAGGTAACCCATGGTGAGGGCACCTTCTTAAAACATCTTTGTATCTCTCCCATGCATCATAGAGCGTTTCTAAATCCATCTGCACAAAAGAAGAGATATCATTCCTTAATTTAGTCGTTTTAGCCGGCGAGAAATATTTTAATAAAAATTTTCTGTCATTTGTTCCCAAGTGGTGATTGATCCTCATGGTAACAAGTTCAACCACTGTTTAGCCTTATTCCTCAGCAAAAAGGGAAACAACCGAAGGCGAATGGCATCATGAGAAATTCCATTTATTTTAAAAGTGTCGCAGAATTCCAGAAAATTTGACAAAAGAGTGTTTGGGTCCCCGTCCTACAAACCATCAAACTGAACAAACTGTTGAATCATTTGAATAGTGTTAGGTTTCAGTTCAAATTTATTAGCAGTAATAGCAGGCCTAACTACACTCGATTTAGCTCCTGTTAGAGTAGGTTTAGCATAATCATACATAGTACGTGGAGTAGGATTCTGATTTACTAGATCAAGAAAGAACACACGGAGGTAGGTAGCATTATTCTGATTGTCAGCCATCTCCTCAGTTGTATTATGGATATCGTCCACTTGCCCTTCCTTTATGTATTGTAAGCTTCACCTTATTTCTCTTCGGTTTCTACGAGCTGTGCTTTCTATCTCTCTATCAAAAAGTAATGGTCCTGACGAGTTTCTTCTAGTCATAAACTATAAAAAAAAACCTGCCAGTAAAAAAAGAAAAAGAAAAATTAGTAAAGAAAAATTAGGCACAAAATAAAAATTAAATTGTAATAAAAGTAAAAATGGCTAAAGTAATAAAAATTAAGTGTTCCTAATTACTTAGTTCTCCGGAAACGGTGCCAAAAACTTGATCGTGTTGATTCGTGATAAGTTTTAATAAATTTATATTTGACCGTTCTTGAAGACTAACTATTATCACGATGAAGGCAAGTGTACCTATCGAACAGAAGTATAGTTTTAGCAAGACCGGGATGTCGAACCCAAAGGAACTAAAAGTACTAGTATTAACTCTTTTCTTATTATCTAGACTAAAAATAAAGGGGTTTGTTTTATCTAAACTAATTAACTAACTAAGAATTCACAGAAATAAAATTGGGGAAAATACTTTTGGGAAATTCGATTGATTAAGACAATACCCAAGGAAAAATCCACCTAGACTTCACTTGTTATTCGACTCTAAATTAGACGATTTATTCAATTGACTTGATCTGTAGAAATCCCTAATTTATATTATTATCTCTCTCGAGACTAAAAACGTCTAACCCTAGGTTGATTAATTGAAATCACTTTCTAATTAAAACCCCTAGTGTTGCATTAACTCGATCTATGGATTCCCTTATTAGGTTTGACCCTAATCTAGCAGACTTATGTCATCCTATGTCTAGGATTGCATGCAACTCCGCTTAATTATGCTAGATCTACTCTTAGACAGGGGCTTTTCCTCCTCTGAATAAGCACATCAATACTTGAATTAATATCCTGAAATATTAAAACAAGGATTAAGAACACATAATTAAGAACAAATCAAGTATTTATCATATAATTTAGAAAATAATAACAAGATCCATCTTAGTTTTCATTCCCCTTAGATATTTAGGGGATTTAGTTCATAAGTGTAAAAGAAAACATCTTAGAAGAATAATGATAACAAAACATAAAGAAAACCCAAAACTCCTGAAGGAAAATTAAGGGAGATCTTCCGTCTTTAAGGAGAATCCGTCTCTGAGATGGATCAATCAGCTTTCTTCGAGTAATTCCTTGCCTCTTACTCCCTGTGTCCTCTTTAATCCTCCTCTAAGGTGTTTATATAGGCTTTAGAATGTCTTAGAACCCTCCAAAGTGCCCTTTTCCGAATAGAACTAGTCTTGGGCCCAACAGGGACACGGCCGTGTGGGGCGGCTTAAGTCGTGTGCAAGTCTGTTAAAAAGGTACAAGCATGTGGTCTGCCCGTGTGAAGAAGTCCAGGCCATGTAAGAATCTGTAAATTAGACACGGCCGTGTGTTCTACCCGTGTGAGGAAGTCCAGGCCGTGTTGATTTCCCATGCTGGCCCATTTTCTCCGTTTTTGGCCTGTTTCTCGCTCTTTTTACTCTCCTATGCTCGCCTAAGTATAAAACACGAAATTAAAGGATTAGGAGCATCAAATTCCACATATCTAATGATAATTCATCCAAAAATGTGCTAAGCATGGGATAAAAATATGTATACATTCCAACTTATCAAGGACCACCCCTTGGACTTCTAAGGGCACATCTCTGAACAATTTACTCACCCCAACCGATTATCTCAGTGGACTCAACATAGTCATTTCACTAACTGTATTTTTAGACTGAATACCCAATGTCTCAGACACAGTGCACGCAACATATGAGTGTGTAGACCCAATATCAATTAAAGCAGTTTATGGTAAATTATAAATCAGGAACGTACCCGTTATGACTCAGGGGCATCCCCATCCTCTCGGCATCAAGTAGCATAGACCAAGGCTGGCTGTCTCGCCTTAGTGTTTCCAGCACCTCTGCCTGGTGCTCCACGACCTCAACCAAACATGTTTCCACCTCTAGCCTGACCTCTGCCTCTCAGTGGCTGCTGACCACCTCTCATAGGCTAAACACGACCCTGTCCTGCAGCTTGCATCTGAGTAAACCCCTGATACAGTTCTTAACCTGATGATCTATACACCCACATCTAAAGCAAACCCCAATTCATTTCTAACACTCACCCTGGTGAGCTCTCCCACAATCGGTACAAGGCTATGGTCTTGTAACCAGGAACTGCTCAAACTGGCCCATCAAACCTGGCCCTTTTTACAGGCCTTCCAGAAGAACCCGATGGTCCAAAATGCCTCTTATTTCTTCCCCTATCTTTCTCGCGGTTCTAGCGCTCAGAGCGCTTCACATCCTCAGCAATTTTTGCTCTTTCCACAAGGGTAGCAAAGTCTCGCTCCCTCTGCGGGGCTATTAGCACACATAACTCATCTCGGAGGCCATCCTTAAACCACACACAGCGTTCATATTTAGTTGCGACTATCCCGCGTGCATACCGACTCAACCGCAGAAACTCTGCCTCGTACTCCGCCACAGTTTTATTCCTCTGAGTCAAATTCAAAAATTCCTTCCTTCGGGTGTCTACATAACTTGCGCCCACATAGTTCCCTGAAAAGGCTGCTTTGAAGAAATCCCATGTCAAACGGTCAGCTTGCGTACCTTCTCTCACAGTGAGCCACTACTGGTAGGCCTCATCACGCAGTAAAGACACTGCCCCTTTTAACTTTTTCTCTAAACTACAGTCAAGATCATCCATTACTCGCTCGGTAGCCTCTAACCAATATTCTGCCACATTCGGGGCTACACCCTAAACACCCCTGAAGATTTTCGCTCCATTAGATCGGAGTCGCTCCGAAATTGACCCCTGGCTTTTAGATCCAATACTTTCTCCAGCAACCCTTTCAAGAACTCGTAGCATTGCTTGAGATAAAGCATCATTCCCATCTGCTCGGTCGTGAGGCCCTATCTCAGTTATCGGCGAGGCTGACGCCTCCCTAGCCAGCATGTGGCCCGATGCTGAAGACCTAGCTCTAGCACTTCCTTGGCCTCTTCCGCGACCTCGTGTGCCCCTTCCGCGAGGACCTCTTGTGCTCATATCGATAACGAATTGTCTATTTTAAAGTCTTATGAATCAGTTTATAATTTCAATAATTATTAACAATGTGTTATGAACAATAGCAATTAGAGTTTGTTTTCGCAGAAAAGAATCTTCCACGGTTTTCAGTCTTCTATAACTCAGTCTACTCTAACTATAGAGTTTCAGTGTAATTCTACTACCTATGGTAGTCTTCAGTAATACATTTTAGTTCATAACAAAAATCAATGTAAAAAAACTTACCGATTTGGAGCCGTAGACTCAATGTGCCACATTTCCAACCACAACATTTAACATTCAAATCTACAAAAACCCATTCCACGGCTGAGTTTTACAACTAGGCTCTGATACCACTAAATATAACACCTCAAACCCAGCTTAGACATTACGGCTGAATTTGGTGTGTCACATCTGAGTGTTTTTCGAAAACCCTATTCTCCTTTAAAACCCTACTTATTTGAAAACTTGGGTGAAATCCCAGTTAAGTTAGTTTTTTTTCAACACGTGGTTCATTTAAGTTAGTTTTTTTTCAACACGTGGTTCATTTAAAAATACATAATATTATTCCCAAAATCTCTTTTAGTTGCAGAAGCTAGTTTTAAATTAATTACTAAAACTTAATGTAAAATAAAATTAAGTTGCGAAAGCATTTTTAAAATGTTCCGGAAACGTAGTGTTTGAAAACAGTTATTATTTTGAAAATTCGAGGTTCCTACTCTAGCAGTTTAGAATATGAAATCAAAAGCCCATTAAAAGTTAAAAACCCCCAAATAGCCTTATTACATAATTAAAACCCGAATATGAAAGCTTAAATAAATTGAATCATTAACCACCAATCTGCGGACGTGTGGCCACCATTGAGTCCCTCGCGGCTCCCAATCGTCTAAGGCTGGGGATTACCTGCACAATTAAAAGAAGGGTGAGTTACGGAAAACTCAGTGTGTAACCCCCTATTAGTCAACAGTAATAGTGCATACAGTAACGGTCTGGGCGTGAGCCCTATTCAATAAAATTACAGCCTAGGCCTAAGCCCTATGCATTAATAGTGTGGGCCTATGCCCAAAACAGTATAATCACAATATAGGTATGCAACCCAACCCAATCCATCCTGCTCACCACCCGTACCAACCAACTCACCATGTGGGGATTAAATCGACCCACCCAGCCAACTTACCAATATTGCAGCATAGCTGCTAATAGTAACACAACAAAGCTGCTAATAGTAAAGCAGCAAAGCTGCTAATAGCAGTAAACATGGCGTAGCCACTAATATCAGAATACGTGGCAAAGCCACCAGAAAAGTACTTCCTCCAAATCAGAATCCCAACCCCAATACAGAATGTCATGTCATAATATTTCGTGTATGCAAGGTTTCATACACAGATATGGTCATGCATATATCATACACTCATCAATCAACCTATCACTAAGGTATAATAGTCATTTCCACCCATTAGGGGTAGAATAGTAATTTTTACCCCTCAAGGGTATTTTGGTCATTTTACCCTCTAGGGTCTCGGTACATATAATCAACCTCTTGGAAGGTCCACAGTCGCCTCGAGCGACTTAAGTATCCTAAATAGACCTAACGGTGTAAATGGGCCTAAGGCCCATTATTCAGCCCAAGTGGGCCCACACGCTCGTGTGGCCCATTTAGCCCTCACGGCCCATTTCGGCCCAACAAAGCCATTAACGTTCTATGCCATGCACACGACATGAGAAGCCCAACTACTTCCCACCTAACAGTTAGATTTACACAAGGGGGCCCATTGGGCCCATTTAGCCCATCGAGGCACAGTACACGAGAATGCTCATGGCGGCCTTTACAGTCTATTGCCCATGGTTTGTCAGCTCGATTTACCCCACGAGCGATCGCACATATTTATGAGAACATGCCGATTTCCAACAAAGAAGGGCGTGAATACACACATATTTATGAGAACATGCCAAAGTCCACAATTACTAACCTTGGCACATCCTACATTGTGTCTCAATCACTTTCCCCCTCACCAACTCATCTGGTTCGGCTCTATTTAAAGCCAGCTTCTCACTAATTCTCATGTTAGCTTCATGATGTGGGATTACTTTCAACCATTAGAAAATTTTCTCATTCTTATGACTACTTCAACCACAGAGTTCCAGTCCAACTCCACCTCCTACACAGCTCAAATAGCAAAATAAATACTCCACTGCGCATCCCAAGACTTGAACCTCAGACCTCACAGTTACACAACATGCCACCTTGCCACTCCACCACAGGCTCTTTCTGTGTCATATTTTATCTCAATTAATTATAAGGCCTATAGGCCAAAGTCTAGGTTCCTTTAAAAAAAAACCAAAATAAATTGAAAGAGCAAAGACTTGAACCCAGGCTCCCTTGCAACCTTAATGACGCCACAACCACTAAATCGCATGCTTCCTTGTGTCATTTACTTAACTCGATAATTTGAGAGGCCATCATCCAAGCATCCATGGTTTTATTCACTTAAAACCAAAATTTTTGCTAAAGCCCAGGTTTGAACCCAAGATTTCTCAAACACCTCTCAGGGCCATTAACCACCAAGGCAGACATTTACTTGTGTCATTTCCTTGCACAATTAAATACTTATATACAACCCCCTTACGAACCCATACTCATGGCCCAATACTTCTAGGCCCAAATTCGGGGCGTTACACCGAGTTCCTCTTTTCTTGATTTCAATTAGCCAATGTGAGTGCCGAATGATTCTAAACAAATAAACCCTATTTTCTTTCTTGTATTTTTGGTAAACAAGATGAATAATGCACTAATCTCATGTTTTCTTATAATTAAATAAACATTAATAAGCCATTTACTAATTTAACCTTACTATTTTCATTTAAAAACCACTAAGTAATGTCCAACTTTGTCCATACATGATTCTAATGGTCCATTTACATCTTAAGGGCCTCACATTTAATAAGACACATCAATTTGGCACTTAATCAAATAGAAGACCACTTTTGCATTTTCTGTAATTTAGCACTTTTATCAAAATTAAACACACAATCGACCAAATTTTCATACGAAACTTTCACACATATTAATTCACATACTGTAAACACCAAAAATAATATTAAAATATTTTTCTGACTAGGATTTGTGGTCCTGAAACCACTGTTCTGACTAGGGTCTAAACCAGGCTGTTACAGCTCTCTCCCCTTAGGGATTTTCATCCCCGAAAATCTTACCACCAAATAGGCTTGGGTATTGTTCTCTCATAGCATCATCGGGCTCCCACATAGCTTCTTCCACCCCATGTCGATGCCATAAGACTTTCACTAATGAAATTTTCTTATTTTTCCATTCTTTAACCTCGCGAGCTAAAATTTGGATCAGTTCTTCAATGTAAAATAAATCTGGTTGAATTTCAACCTCAGTCGGGGAAATGACATGCGAGGGATCTGATCTGTATCGTCGAAGCATCAATACATGAAATACATTATGAATCTATTCTAGCTCATATGGCAACAATAATCTGTAAGCAACCAGTCCAATATTTTTGATAATCTCATACGGCCCAATTAATCTCGGACTTAACTTGCCTTTTCTACCAAAATGAAGTATTTTCTTCCATGGAGATACTTTCAAAAACACTTTATCCCCAATCTAAAATTCAATTTCTTTTCTTTTCAAGTCTGCATATGATTTCCATTGATCCAATATTGCTTTCATATTTTCACGAATCACTTTCACTTTTTCTTCTGTTTCTCTAATCAGATTGACCCCGTGAATCTTATTCTAGCTTAGCTCAGTCCAATACAAAGGTGTTCGACATTTGCGACCGTACATTGCTTCATAAGGTGCCATTTTTATACTCGTTTGAAAGCTATTATTATATGAAAATTCAATCAATGGCAAGTATCGTTCCCACGTACCTTCAAACTCAAGAATGCAACATCTCAACATATCCTCGAGTATCTGAATAATCCGTTCAGTTTGACCATCCGTATGTGGGTGAAAAACGGTACTGAAATGTAGTTTTGTACCTAATGCATCTTTCAATTTCTTCCAAAACCACGATGTGATCCTCGGATCTCTATTCGAAATAATAGAAATAAGTACTCCGTGTAATTTCACTATATGAGATATGTATAACTCAGCAAGCTTAGCAAGTGAATAGTAAGTGCGTACCAGAATAAAATGAGCCTATTTAGTCAGTCTATCAACAACCACCCATATTGCATCTTTCTTACTCGGAGATAGGGGCAATCTCGACACAAAATCAGTAGTCACTTTATCCCATTTTCACTCAGGAATCATAATTGGCTAAAGTAACCTAAACGGTACTTATATCACGCTTCATACCAGGCCACTAATAAAGCGATTTCAGATCATTATACATTTTCGTACTTTCTTGATGTACAGATAAACGAGTATTATGTGCTTCGTTCAAAATCATCCAAATCAACTCTCAATTTCTCAGAACAAATATTCGGCCTCTAAATCTTAAAAAATCATCAGCAACAACTCAAAACTCTGTATCAGAATTCAATCAATTTGAGCTCATTTTGCTAACAACTCATTATCAACTTTCTGAGCTTCACAAATCTGTTGTATCAATAACGGTCTCGTTTTCAATTTAGCTACAATCAAGCCATCATCAGATAGACTCAACTAAGTATTCATTGCACATATAGAAACAAATATTTTTAGCCTAAAGCATCAACAACAACATTGGCTTTTCCCGGATGGTAGTCAATCACCAGCTCATAATCCTTTAACAACTCTAACCATCTTCGCTGTTGTAGATTTAGATCTTTCTAAGTCATCAAATATTTTAAGCTTTTACGATCGGAATAAACGTGACATTTCTCACCAAACATATAGTGGCGCCAAATCTTCAACGTAAACATAATAGCTGCCAATTCCAGATCGAGTGTCGGATAGTTCTTTTCATGTGGCTTCAATTGTATCGAGGCATAAGATATGACTTTGCCTTCCTACATCAAAACACAGCCCATACCATTCAACGATGCATCACTATAAATGACAAATTCTTTACCCGACTCTGGTTGAACCAGCACCGAAGCTTCGGTCAATAAAACTTTTCTAGCACTTTTTTGTCCACTCGAACTTAACATCTTTCTGATGTAGTCTCGTCATCAGGGTTGCAATCATAAAGAAACCTTTTATGAACCATCCGTAATAACCAACAAGTCCCAGAAAACTTCGGACTTCGGATACATTTCTTGGGGGCTTCCAATCCATAATCGTAGAAATCTTGCTCGGATCAACTTGGATACCCGATGCTAACACAATATATCCCAGAAAACCAACTTCACGCAACCAAAATTCACATTTACTGAACTTTGCAAATAACTGCTTATCACGTAAAGTCTGTAGTACTATTCTCAGATGTACAGCATGCTCGGATTCATCACGGCAGTAAATCAATATGTCATCTATAAACACAACCAGAAATCGATCCAAATATTGTCTAAAGATTCGATTCATTAAGTCCATAAAAATAGCAGGTGCATTTTTTAGTCCGAAAGGCATACCTAAAAACTCATAATGACTGTACCTCGTTCGAAAAGTAATTTTTGGTACATCAGAGTCTTTAACTCTCAACTAATAGTAACCTGATCTCAAATCTATCTTTGAAAACACTGTAGCCCCTTTCAACTGATCAAACAAATCATCAATTTGCGATAGTGGATATTTTTTCTTGATCGTCACTTTATTGAGCTATCGATAGTCGATGCACATTCTTATAGTTTCGTCTTTCTTTTTCACAAACAAAATCGGAGCACTCGAAGGAGAATAACTCGATCGTGTGAAGCCTCTATCTGTTAACTCTTGCAACTGAGCTCTCAACTCTTTTAATTTAGTCGGTGCTATCCTGTACGGAGCTATCGATATTTGAGTTGTTCCAAGTACTAACTCAATACCAAATTCAACTTCTCGGATCGGTGGTAAACCCAATAATTCTTCAGGAAATACATCTGGATACTCATACACAACTGGCACTGATTCAATCTTCTTTTCAGTCACTTTCGTATCAAGAACATAAGCAAAATAAGCATCGCAACCTTTTCCCACATATTTCTGAGTTAACATCGATGAAATCACTGCCAGCAATCCATTCAAATCATATGACTCAATTCGAATAATCTCATTATTTTGACATCTCAAATCAATTGCCTTTCATTTGCAATTCACAATAGCATCATGCAATGTTAGCCAATCCATACCCAAGATTATATAAAACTCATTAAATGGTAACAGCATCAAATCGACCGAAAAAATTATCTCGAATCATCATTGGACTGTTCTTACACACTTTATCAACCAACACACACTTGTCTAAGGGGTTCGATACTCTAATTACAAATTCAGTAGACTCTACAGGAAAAGTCTTAATGGATACTAAATTCACACATATATACGAATGAGTTGATCCTGGATCTATCAATGCAATAACTGTAGTATCGTACAGAGTAAAAGTACCAGTTGTAACATCTGGCGATGACGCTTCTTCGCGAGCACGAATAGCGTAGGCTCATGTAGGTGCTCTCGCCTCGGACCTCATAGTAGAGTCTTTAGTTGCTTTTTGACTACCACTCATATCTCCCGTGTTTCTGGGTTGTCTACCTCTAGCTACAATGTTACTCGGCCTCGTGTTCTGAACCTCATCTTTTTCCATCAACTCTGGACAATCTCGCATAAAATGATCCGACGATCTACATTTGTAACAAGCTTTATTTCTTTTGTTCCAGCATTCTCCAAAATGTCATCGTTCATAGTGCTAACATTCAGGTTTATTGTCTCTCACACTACCAACACTAGTTACTGATGTAGCTGGAGCTTTAGAACCAGAGTGTTGTTTTAACACGATCCTTGTTTGAATATCCCATTGAAACATTTGGGCAAGTACACGAATCTCTGGATTTCTTTGATGAAGATTGATACAGCTTATTCATAAATCTCTTTCTGGTGTCTCTAGCCTCGAAATCTGCTTTCATCTTTTCTTTGCTGAGATTTCCAGCTTTACAAGCTCTTTCAACTAAAACAACGAATTCTTTCATTTCCAGAATTCCAACTAATAGCGTTATATTTTCATTCAACCCATCAACAAACCACTTACACATAATCTCTTCGGTAGAAATATATTCCCAAACGTATTTACTCAATCGTACAAATTCTATTTCATACTAGATCATAATCATTCGGCCCTATTTCAACTCTAGAAACTCTTTATGTTTCTGATCGAGAAATCTTTGACTTATGTACTTCTTTTGAAATTTGGATTGAAAGAACTCCTAGATACCCGTTCACTAGGAATCACCAATGTGAACGTTTCCCACCAATGATATGCATTATCTCTGAGTAAAAATACCACACACTTGATACATTCTTCCGGAGTACAGCATAATTCATCGAATACTCTGATAGTGTTCTCGAGCCAAAACTCAGCTCTTTCAGCATCATCATCAACTGTAGTCTGAAATTCCTCAGCCCCGTGTTTTTGAATCTCATCAAAAGGTAGCTTACTCAATTGGATTGGATCTATCACTTGCAGCACAACTGGAACTTATTGACGAACAGGCGGGGGTAGAGGTTGTTAAGCAGCCGGATTTGTTCGAACAAATTTTGTGAACCACTCAGTCATCATATGGAAGAAGGCTTGCTTAGCCTCTCCTCCCTGACTACTAGAAATAGGCCTAGAATCAGCCGACACTGCCCCTTGAGGGGAGCAGGCGCATTGCTATCCACATCATCAGCTATGGCTCGTTTAGGATCCATTTGCTATATAAAAACACATTTTAACAGTCAGGAATCATCACGCATCGTAATTTATATATATGGGATGTATAGCTAGACTCTCACACGCTACATTAGTCATAGAATCGACTAAAATGTAGCTCTAATACCAATTAAATGTAACACCCTTGACCCGTATCTGTTGTCGGAACAGGGTTACGAGGCATTACTGAATAACACATCATATTCTAATAAATTTATGCATTCAATATTAGAAACTATTCACGACCATTCACATTGTCCCTTAAAAGGTTCAACTAGACCTTAAATCATGCTTAGAAATGGCTCGGGACTAAACCGATCACATATAAAAACTTTAAGAAACTTAGAATATTTTCTTTATTTACAGAATCACACATCCGTATGAACAGGCCATGTGCCTCACATGGTTACTAGACATGCCCGTGTCATAAACTGTATGAAATCAGGGCATAAATACTGACTTACACCACACGGCCGGAGACACGCTTGTGTGCCTTAGCCGTGGAAAAACTGGAAGGGTTACTGACTTGGGTCACACGGCCAACCACATGCCCGTGTGTCTAGCCTGTGCTCGAGACTGACTTAAATTCGTAGGGCTACCCCAAGGGACACACGGTCGTGTAACATAGCCATGTATCACACACAGCCGAGACACACGCCCGTGTCTCTACTCGTGTGAACAAAAATAGGCGATTTGAAAAGCTAATTTTCCACCCTACAATCATGCATATAATTTAACCTATTTCGTACCATTTTACATCATTTCTAAGCAACCAAAACCCACCAAAACATATACAAAACATACCATATTTATATTCAACCATTTTAACTATTTAATTCCATATTCAAAACAATCCCAATCCTTATACCAAAAACATCTCAATGTACCATTACTCAAACATTGATAATTAACTAAAACAACATCCATTTAACTATATCCACCACTACGGCAAACATACCAACACAAGCCAACATATAAAGGCATTATTTGCATCACATATATCACCTATCAAGTACTTAACTTAAGCCAACTTAAATGGCTAAAACATATCAACATTTACATCATTAACAAGCCAAATCACATGGCTAACATCATAGTTCAAAACATACCAGAATGACACTAGTCTATACATGCCATATACCATATATACAAGCTTCAAAAGTACCAACAAATGATCGATAGTGTGACGAAGCTCTTGACGATCCCCGAGTCCAAGCTAGCTTTGATTATCTATAAAACATAGACAAATAATACACAGTAAGCCTCATTGCTTAGTAAGTTCATAGTTAAGCAATTCAATTCATCAAATAAATATAATTCAATCTTATACACATTACCAAAATAGTATCTCATTAACACGAACCTTCCTATCATGTCTCAAAACATGATTCATTAACATCTCATTGATCTTTCTCAACGCAATGCTCAAATAGGTTCCGTACGTACCTATACCACCTCGTACTGATCTCTTCCTTGAACAAGTCATTCTTTTATCCATTGGATCATTTAGAATAAAAATTGGATACTTAAGGATCACAATTGAAAAGTGCCTATACCATGGCCCGTAGCGAAATCAAGGTAACTTATCCCAGAGTACCTATACCATGGCCCATAGCCAAATCAAGGTAACTCCTCACAAAATACCTATACCATGGCCCGTAGCCAAATCAAGGTATTTACTCGTACCCAAAGTGTCGATATCATGGCCCGAAGCCAATACATTAACTTAATGACATTTCATTACCATCATATCTATACTTAAGGTTTCACCGAGAAATTTTGCTTCTCAATTTCATTTTCGAACACTTCCGTATAGTAGGATTCACAAATAAATAACTATCCACAATCTTATAAATACATTTTATGCAATATTAAAGCATATAACATTTATTTATAATAAAATTAACATCTACGAACTTACCTCGATCGTAGAAACAACGAAACTAGCCGATTAATCGAGTACTTTATTCTTGTATCGATCTATGTTTGAGTTCCTCTTTTCTTGATCTCAATTAGCCAATGTGAGTATCGAATGCTTCTAAACACATAAACCCTATTTTCTTTCTTGTATTTTCGACTAACAAGATTAATAATGCACTAATCTCATATTTTCTTATAATTAAATAAGCATTAATAAGCCATTTACTAATTTAACCTTACTATTTTCATTTAAAAACCACTAAGTAATGTCCAACTTTGTCCATACATAATTCCAATGGTCCATTTACATCTTAAGGGCCTCACATTTAATAAGACACATCAATTCGACACTTAATTAAATAGAAAGCCACTTTTGCATTTTCTATGATTTAGCCCTTTTATCAAAATTAAACATAAAATCGACCAAATTTTTATACGAAACTTTCACACATATTAATTCACATACTGTAAACACCAAAAATAATATTAAAATATTTTTCTAACTCAAATTCGTGGTCCCAAAACCATTGTTCTAACTAGGGTCTAAATCAGGTTATTACAACAAATTCTTTAAATACGAGGCCACAAGGAGCATTGCCAAGTGATGCCCAGAATTTGAGAACACAAGGGAAGGAACAGTGCAAGGCCATCACTCTCAGAAGTGGGGCATAGTTGGATGATGTTGTTCAAGACACCACTGTAGAAGAGAAAAACACTAGACTCAACCATGGAAAGAATTCATAACAATCTAAACAGCAAACTGCAATTGAAAAGGCTAAACAGAGACTATTGCTACAAAATTAGATCGTGTTGTTAATAAAAATGCAACAGCAAAACAATATCAGCAACTTGAAGAATGGTCACCTCTACCTTTTCCTCAGTGATTTCACAATTGTAAACGAGATGCCCAATTCAAAAGATCTCTAGATGTGCTGAAAAAACTCCACATCAGCATACTGCTAGTAGAAGCTTTGGAGCAAATGCCTAATTATGTGAAATTCATGAAAGATATATTGTCAAACAAGCAAAGTTTGGGGAATTCGAGATTGTTGCTCTTATTGAAAGGTGCAGAGCAATACTAAAGAATAAATCACCTCCAAAGTTGAAGGACCCAGGGAGTTTTACTATCCCATGTTCAATTGGAAATCATTATGTTGGTAAGGCATTGTGTGATTTAGGATCAAGCATCAATTTAATGCCTATGTATGTCTTTAGAAAGCTAGGAATTGAAAAAGCAAGACCTACTATGATTACGTTGTAACTGGTCGATCGATCCTACGCACATTCGAAAGGTAAAATTCAAGACGTGTTGGTAAAAGTAGATCAATTTATTTTTCTTGGCGATTTCATTATTTTAGAATGTGAAGCTAAAAAAGATGTGTCAATTATCCTTGGAAGACCTTTTCTTGGTACAGGCAGGACTTTGATTGATTTGCAAAAAGGCGAATTGACCATGAGGATAATTGATCAGCATATCACCTTCTGTAACACCCCTTACCCGTACCCGATGTTGGAATAGGGTACGAGGTATTACCAGATCATAATACATACCATTAGATAAAACCGAGATAAAAATATGACATCCAATTAGATCATGAATCATTATAACATATGCCTTTAAAAATATTAGCCAATTTCAATGGCTTTGTACAAAATAATCTGTTAAATACTGTAACTAATATTTCATACCTAGGTAATTATGACACGTAACAAAATAACTAAGCCTACTATACATGCCATAATTCAAAATGTTTAGTTCAAATACCAAAAGTATTGATAGTGTGGACAGATCTTCAACGATCTCTAACTCTTGTGCTAGTTGGATGACACTATAAAACAAAAGAGAGAAAAGAAAGTAAGCTTATAGCTTAGTAAGTAAGTATATAAATAATGAATAAGGAATCTAATATGTTCACAAAATAACTTAACCATATCTATTTTTAATTTCACTATTTACTCCAATTTGATCAAGTTGTCCCTCTTGCGTCATGTTCACTGAATAAATCATAACTCGAGTTAGAAAACTCGAAATTAAAATCCGTAAAATTTTCCTGAAACTAGACTTATATTACTTCTTACTAAAAGTTTTCTAGAATTTTTGGTTCAGTCAATTAGTACAGTTTATTAGTTAAATTTTCCCCTGTTATACAGCTCGACTGACCTGACCTCTATTCACTACGAATTGGTTCTCTCCCTATAAAAAAGTCAAACAGCCATGAAATTTGTTTCATTTAAAACTATACTCAATAAAGCATATAGGCATATAAACTATATTTCTCAATTAGTTTTGTACAATTTTTAATGATTTTTCTAAGTCAGAATAGGGGATCACGTAGTCATTCCGAACAAGTCTCACAAAAATGTAAATATCTCAAATTATAGGATCCCTTTACTTGCTCTTTTCTTTTACATGAAAATAGACTCATTAAGCTTTAATTTCAAACCTCATTTAGCCTCTAATTAAATTCTTACTATTTTTGGTGATTTTTCAAATTCACGTCACTGCGACTTTCCAAAACAGTATTATTGCTAATTCACTCTTTCACACTTTCTTTGTATTAACCTCATTTTAACATGCATATCACAATTCATTTTCACCACATTTCATACATCACAAGTATAGGTCCATGATTACAATGTCACCATAAAATCATCCCGTTGAACACTTCGGATCAATCCTCAATACTTGGTGGTTTCAGCACATAGCTCCACCCATCACATTTCACATAGTTTGGCTCTCTTGTACACATGGTGAACACTTAGTACTACCCATGTGACCTAGCCAGTTTATATCGTAGCTCTCTTGTCTACATGGTGTCCTTCACTTGGAACCATACATGCGACCTAGCTACATTTATCCTCTCCCGTAGCTCTCTTGTCTACATGGTATACATCCCGTATCACACATGTGACCTAGCTATCCCATAGTATCTCGTAGCTCTCTTGTACACATGATGTGCACTCAGCACCATACATGTGACCTAGCTACGTACCATCTATATTATCCAATCTTTCCGAAGGTTCAACCGGGATTTTTCTCTCTATTACTTATTTTCATTCTTCCAATAGTCGATTATGATTCAAAATCAGCTAAAATATATATAATATGCTGAAATATGAAACGTAAATAAAGATAATGCATTATTTACATACAAACTTACCTCGGTGCAAAATATGGAAATTTTGCAATTTAGTCTAAAATCTTTTCCTTCCCCCGTTCGAGGTCGATTCCACGTATTTCTTGATCTATAACAACACATTTAGCTCATTTAACACTCATACTATCTATTTCAATCCAAAAATCACATTATAGAAAAATTACTTGCCCCCTAACTTTTACAAAATTACGATTTTTCCCCTAGGCACGAAAATTTAATTTCAGCCCTTATTCTTATGTTTTATGACATTCTGATAATTTTTCTCTTCTACGGAAACATCAAATTCTCACTCTAACACATAGTTATGAACAATAGGTATTTTTACCGATTATGCCGTTTTGCTCGTTTTTGCTAAAAATCGCTTAGAAAAGATCGTTCTCCTAACTTTAAACATTCATTTTCTACCATAAAACATCAAAATACATGCATATTATTCATGGGTAAATTTTTAAACATAAACCCTAACTTGAAATAATGGTAGAAATAGGTAAACCGAGCTACGAGGATTTCAAAAATGTAAAGAACATTAAAAACGGGGCTTGAATGCACTTACTATTGAGCTTGAAAGCTTGGAAAAAACCCTAGATATGGTGAAAATACATGTTTTGGCCAAGGAAGAAGATGGATGGACAAAAATTTGGCTTATTTTTCCCATTTTATTTCTTTTAATTAACAAATGTCAAAAATACCCTTAAGGCCTTTCTTTAAAATTTTGTCCTATTCATGCCCATATTTGTCCATATAAAGTATAATGGTCTAATTTCCATTTAAGGACCTCTACTTAAAACCACCATTTCAATCAAGTACCTTATGAACTAGAACACACATTTTTCACCTATTTCAATTTAGTCGTAAACATCAAATTAAACACCTAGTCATAAAATTTTCAACCTCGGATTCGTGGTTTGGAAACCACTATTCCGTTTTGGCCCTAAATTGGGCTGTTACAACTCTCCCCCCTTTAGGGATTTTAATCCCTGAAAATCTTATCGGTAAAGAGGTTTGGGTATTGTTTTCTCATGGCTTCCTCCGGTTCCCACGTAGCTTCTTCTACCCCATGTTTTTGCCATAACACTTTCACTAAAGCTATACTTTTCTTCCTCAACTGTTTCACTTCTCGAGCCAAAATCTTAATCGGTTCCTCATCATAGGTCAAGTCCGATCGAATCTCAATTTTTGTTGGAGAAATCACATGTGAAGGATCAAAACAATAATGTCGCAACATTGATACATGAAACACGTTATGAATTCTTTCTAACTCTGCCGGTAAGGCCAACCGATATGCCACTGGTCCAATCCTTTCAATAATCTCGTACGGCCCAATAAATTGTGGACTCAACTTGCTTTTTCAGTTAAATCTCAGAATCTTCTTCCATGGTGACACCTTCAAGAGCCCTTTATCACCCACCTGAAATTCAATCTCTTATCTTTTTAATATGACTTTTGTCGATCTGAAGCAACTTTCAAGCAATCACAAATTACTTTTACTTTCTCTTCGGTTTCTTTAATTAAATCAACTCCGTGAATCTGTTTCTCACTAAGTTCGATCCAATATAAAGGAGTCCGATACTTATGACCATACAAGGCTTCGTATGGTGCCATATGTATATTTGACTGAAAACTGTTATTGTAGGCAAATTCAACCAAAGGTAGATATTTCTCCCAACTGCCTTCAAATTCTAAAACATAGCATCTAAGCATATCTTCGAGTACCTGGATTACTCTTTCAGACTGACCATTTAAGCATATCTGTATACTCAACTCACACTTTCAATCCTCCTAAACCATCTATAGAGGAGCCTCCCAAACTAGAGTTGAAACCTTTGCTGTTGCATTTAAAATATGCTTACTTGGGAGACAATAGCACATTTTCTATAGTTATTTTTGTGGAGTTAACACATGATAAGAGGCCAAGTTGTTGGAAGTTCTCCAGCAATCTATGTAGGCATTAGGATGGCCACTTGTCGATCCTGCTCTATGCATGCATGAAATTTTATTGGAGGATTGCCATAGCAATTCTATTTAACATCAAAGGAGGTTGAATCCCATCATGAAGGAAGTTGTTAAGAAGGAGATTATCAAGTGGCTTGATGCTGGTATTATCTATCCTATCATTGATAGTTCTTGGGTGAGTTTGGTACAATGTGTGCCAAAGAAAGGAGGTGTCACAATGGTCAGCAATGATAACAATGAGCTCATTCCAAATCGCATTGTCACAAGATAAAGAGTGTGCATGGATTTTTGCAAGCTCAACAAGGCAACTAGGAAAAACCACTTTCCCTTACTGTTCATTGATCAAATGTTGGACAAATTACCTGAGAAGGCATTCTACTACTTTAGAAGGATATTCAGGGTATAATCAGATTTCTATAGCTCCTTATGACCAAGAGAAGACAACTTTCACTTGTCCATATAGTACTTTTGCATTTAGAGTAATGCCATTTGGGTTATGTAATGCCCCGGTAACCTTTAAGCATTATATGATGCCCATACTCTCGGACATGGTGGAAAACTTCCTTAAAGTCTTAATTGATGATTTCTCTATGTTTGGCAATGATTTTGAGGATTGCCTAAAAGAATCTGGAATTGGCTCTATGCCGTTGTGAGGAAACAAATCTTGTTTCGAATTGGGGAAAATGTCAATTCACGGTTAATAAAGGAATTGTTCTGGGGCATAAAGTATCGCTGCAAGGGATTGAAGTTGACAAGGCAAAACTTGAGGTAATAGAAAAATTGCCGCCTCCTACTAGTGTCAAAGGTATTCGAAGTTTCTCAGGCCATGCGGGTTTTTATAGAAGATTTGTTAAGGTTTTTTCAAAAATATCTAAACCCTTGTGCACTTTGCAAGAGCAAAATAGACCTTTCACTTTTGATGAACATTGCTTGGTAGCTTTCGAAGAATTGAAGAAATGGCTGGTAGTAGCACCAATTGTAATAGCTCCGAATTGGATATTGTCTTTTGAACTCATGTGTGATGCCAATGATTATGCTATGCGAACAGTGTTTGTAACACCCCTAACCCGTATTAGTTATCGGAACAAGGTTTCGAAGCATTATCGAAACTTTCAAAATAATGTTCAGATAATTCTGTAAATTACTATTCAGTAATTGAGATCATTCAAAATGTCCCTTGATTAGACCCTCGAGGCCCAATACGAGCATTAGAATCAAGTCGAAACTTAATCGAGAGCTCTAAGAATTTTTCATGAAATTACAAAAATTTTCCAAGGTACAGGGCTTACACGCTTGTGTGGTCCAAGGGACACGCCCGTGTTGGAGGCCATGTTCAACCCCCTATAACTCTCTGAATTGTGCACATGGCCATGCCACATACCCTTGTGCTAGGCCGTGTGGTCAATTAATTCAATTCAAAATTAGGTGTAGGTTTCACATGGTCAAGACACACGCTCGTGTTCTAGGCCGTGTAGCACACACGGCTGAGACACACGCTCGTGTAGCACACACGACTGACACACACGTCCGTGTCTCTTCCCGCGTTCTCAATTTTGAGCATTCTATTTCTCAAAATTAAGGTGCAGGGGACACATGGGCTAACAACATGCCCATGCTACCAGGCCATGTGTCACACACGGTCTAGACACACGCCCGTTTGTCTGCCCGTGTGAACAAAATGAAGCCATTTCTAGCTTCATTTCTCACCCAAATTTTCACCCAAGACTTGCACTTGAAACACACATCCAATACCAACCAATCCAAGCATTCAAACTAAATAATTCCATCATTCATCATGGCATTCCATTACATGCATATGTGTTTATAAACTTACCTTCGATTAATTTAGGCATTAACATCATTAGATCACATATACTTAACACATCACATATGAATATATCATAATAATCTACTTAATCATACCAAAATAAGTCATTACTAGCCATTCCAATGGCTAGGTTACAAAATATCATTTTCATGCCACTAATGGCCAAGTTGTCTTATACATGCCATTATACAAAATGATTTTACCATGTATACCCAAAATAAGCTAGTCGAGAGTGTGACGATGCTCCAATGATCTTCTAACTCTCACGAGCTTCTAAGCACTATAAAACAGGGAAAATAAAACGAAGTAAGATTTACATGCTTAGCAAGTTCGTATAACGAAAACTAAACATACCAATCTCGTTGTTTAAATCTAAGCACACAATATCATGTTTTCCATCCATTTGGCTAAATTTCCTAAACACATACATTCAATCAAACATGTTAGTCACCAAAATCTTCTTATCAATCAAGTAATCATAGATGAGCTCATCATGCAATATTCTTTCAAGTCATTATCATTTCATCCAATAATTCTTATACTATGTCAAGAGTTATGTCCGTTGAATCATTGAATTTCAGATGGATGCTCAAGTAGTACACTCGAGGCGTATGATTCAATAATCCGTCAATTCTTATTCAATAATTCGTCTGTAACAAATGCAGAACCTTATTCATTTCGGGAAAGCGCATATATTCATCGAAATTCAATATTCGATAAGGACTTAACCCTTTTTCACCATATCAATCATGTATTAAATTTCTCATTATAGCATTCATGTAATGTACATCAATATAAGTCACATTCCATATAACACAACATTCAATTAAACATATTTACATGTGTAATAGCCCGTTTTTAGTCAAATCAGAATAGTGGTTTCGCGAACACAGATTCAAAGTCAAAATATTTATTTTATTATTATTTTAATGTTTATAGCATGATTGAATGACTGTGTGAAAATTTCATGAAGAAATTTTATCATTTAAATGGTCAATTTGATAAAAAGGACTAAATTGAGTAAAAGGTAAAAGTGATGTTCTAATAGCTAAAGATGTTTAATAGCTATAGAATTTTAAATGGAGGTCCTTAAACAGCAATTAGACCAATGGTTGTTTGAGTGGACATGTTAGGACATGTATTAGGTGAATTTTGATGTTATTTATTAAGGTTATTTTTGTAATTTATGAATTATGTTATAATAAGTTAAATAAAACAAAAATTCCCACCCATTATCATCATCTTCTTACCGAAACTAAAGAGGAAATAGCCATTAATATAGCTTCAAAGTTTGACTAGCTCTTACTGAAGCATGTAAGTCCATTTTTGCTCAGTTTTTAATCATTTCTATGTTTTTGTGATCATTGCTTCGTATTCTAGCTAGCCCGTACTTTAAATTTTGAAACTGTTAAAGATTTAACATGTTTTCATTGTTGAATGTTTGAGTAAATTGATATTGATGATAGATTATGAAGGTTTATTGATAGATTTACTAGTTTTGTAAAGTGATTTTTGACAAAAATGTCAAAAAGGGATTAATTTGTGAAAATATAAAATTATGTGGGTAAAAGTGTGAATAAATAAAAGATATGGGCTACTAGGGACTCCATTAAAATTTGGCTAAGCATGGGTTTGTGATTAATTGCATGAATTTGCAATTTTATTTGATAAGGACTAAATTGTAAAAGTGTGAACATTAAGGGCAAATGTGTAAATTTACCAAAATATGAATGTAACACCCCTCGCCCGTATCCAACGCCGGGATAGGGTTCGAGGCGTTACCGGTAATTCACCTTTACAAACTTACTCAATCGGTTTACTGAATTTCGCTCGTGATTTAACACTTTTCAAACGTGTGCATTTTCTCTCTTATACAGGCCTCCGAGGCCTAAAAACACTCTTAGGGGTACTACGGAACAAAACCGAAATTGTTCAATAGACTTGGGGCACTTTAGGAAATTTTCCCTTAGTTGAAGTGTAACACGCCTGTGGTGCTTAGAACATGCCTGCGTCTTTTTTCCAGTATGCAACATGACCAAGGCACACACCCGTGGGCTTAGCCCGTGTGCTACACTGACTTCAACCTCACCATTCTGTTAAATATACACGGCCAAGGCACACGCCCGTGTGCTTAGCCTGTGCTCTATGCTGACTTAAAATTTTAGGTGCAGGAGAAACACGGTCACAGCACACACCCATGGGAGTAACCCGTGTGTCACACACGGCCTAGACACATGCCCGTGTGTCTACCCATGTGGATGTTGTCAGGCTACTTTCCAAACCTTAAGTCACCCTCCACTAGCCAATTACACTTATAGACTACTATAGTGCATATTAGGACCAAATTATCCATTTGTAAATATGAAACTTTGATTAACCTCATTGCATGTGAACCTCATGTTATTGGTTTCATACATGCTAAGTTAATTCTTATCTTGCATTTAATGACTTATATGTCTGCTTGACATATTAAGATTGGCTCGTTATTATAACTCATTGCCAATTATAACTAATCCATCGCATATGAATATAAACATGCATAGATTTGTAGGGCATAGCCTACTTCAAAATGAGCCAATTCCCATGGCCATATACAAGAAAAGATAAACAAATTCTTACATGCCTTCACTAGGCAAATCAAATGACATATATAACAAAATACTCAAAAATCCTATACATGCCATTGGACAAAAAAGAAATGTCTTTATACCAAAGCTTGTCTAGTTGATAGTGTGTTGACTCTCCAATTGTCTTTCAATCCTTATGAGTCCTTGAGCTTTGAAAAGCAGGGAAAAGAGAGGGGTAAGCATTTACATGCTTATTAAGCCTGTATAACTGGAAAGTAAACTTACTGATTATTTAGCATACAACCATATTAGGCAATGAAACCAACAAGCATAGGATACTTTCCCTATCACATGCACTTAACCATCGAGTTAGTTACATATCAATGCATCATGTAATTCATCTTAGATGAGCTCATCATTTACTATATCATCTATACATATTCCTTGTGATAGTCCCGTTGAGTTTCCAGGAACTCTCGATGGATCATCCATTTACCATCAATTCGTACGAATGATCGTTTCAGTATGCACTCCCGCGAACCTCACATCTTACGGCGGGATTACCAGTCCAGGCTAAATCCCCCGTAATTTAAACTCATAAGGTGATGTCGGGATTACCAGTCCAGGCAAAATCCCTTATAACGACAAACACCCTTAATGAGCCCGGATCTGAATTACCAGTCCAGGCTAAATTCAGACCCTAATCGAATTACCCATCCGGGCTAAATCCACAATGCACACATATTCTTCGGGAAGCTCGATCACTCAAGGAACACCAGTCCAGGCTAGATCCTTTTTATACTTGAGATCTTCGAATTACCAGTCCAAGCTAAATCCTTTTCTGCAACACATGCAGGATCTCAAGTCTCATGTAAATCATGGTTTATCCATCAAATTCCCTTTCCAACCTCAACCGAGACATTATCCGACAATTCATTATTAAAGATGCAATTCATGCATTTTCATGCCACCAACAATGCAATTATCATGCATTCACAAAACATACAATTATGCATGTTATAGGCTTACTTCGAGTTATCCAAACTTACCTGGTATTCGTTTCGGAGCTGTGTTTCGGTTATTCCAAAACCTTGCGTTTACCTCAATTGACCTCCGGCATTTGTTCCTCAGGGTCTATAACAACAAAATTATATCATTAATTCACTACATTACACTTTTCAAGTTAAATTCCTACCCCGGTCCAAATGACCGTTTTGCCCCTAACTTTTGACATTTTTACAATTTAGTCCCTAGGCTCGTATAATGAAACACATGCAATTTTTATCTTACCCAAGCCTATCCGAACACTGTTCCCTCATATGGCAGCCCACATTATCCATTATCTTCACATTTCTACCACATATTTAACAACTTTTGCAAAAAGGTCCCTTAAGGGGTTTTTCATGAAAATCACCTAAGAAAAGATGTTTAACACACCTTCAACTTTCATACCCCTCCATAATCCACGAAAATACAAGCAAATCATGCATGGGTAAATTTTTAAACATGAACCCTAGCATGAAATATTGGTAGAAATGGAAAGATCAAGCTACCGGGATTTTAAAAATACAAAGAACATTAAAAAGGGCCTTGGGAGCACTTACTATTGAGCTTGAAAATATCGAAAACCCTAGCTATGGAGAAGTTGAGAATTTCGCCTGGTACAACAAAGAAGAATGGCTGATTTTGGCTTATTTTTCCATTTTATTTCATTAAAATGCCAAATGACCAAAATACCCTTAAGTCCTTTCTTTAAAATTTCATCCATGCAAGCCCATTTTTGTCCAAAAGCTTAAAAATTAGAAAAATTTCTCTTTAAGACCTTCTAATTTATAATCTAAAGCAATTTCATACAAATTGCTTCTAGAATCCAAGTTTTGCAATTTATTCAATTTAGTCCCTGATTTCCAATTGGACACCTTACTTAAAGAATTTCTTCATGAAATCTTAACACATGCATATTCTCATATTCTAAACCTCATAATAATCATAAAATAAATATTTTGATGTCGGATGTTTGGTCCCGAAACCACTGTTCCGACTAAGCCCTATTTCGGGATGTTACATTTCTCCCCCTTTAGGGACTTTTGTCCCTGAAAGTCTTACCAGTAAACAGGTTCGGATATTGGTGAAATCACATGAGAGGGGTCTGATAGATATCGTCTTAACATGGATACATGGAACACCTCGTGAATCTTTTCCAATTCGGGTGGCAATGCCAAGCGATAGGCTAATGGTCCAATCCTTTTAGTGATCTCGTAAGGTCCGATAAATCGCAAACTCAGTTTACCTTTTCGACCAAATCTCAACACCTTTTTCCATGGAGACACCTTCAAGAATACTCTGTCTCCAACTTGGAATTCAATCTCTTTTCTTTTCAGATCAGCATAAGACTTTTTCCTATCCGATGCCGCTTTTAAAAAGTCTTGTATTACATTAACTTTTTCTTCAGTTTCTTTAACTAGATCCACTCCATGAATCTGATTTTCCTTAAGTTCTGTCCAGTATAATAGATTTCGGCACTTCCTGCCATACAAGGCCTCATAAGGTGCCATTTTCAAACTTGTTTGGAAACTATTGTTGTAGGAAAATTCTACCAATGGCAGGTATTTTTCCTAGCTACCCTGAAATTCGAGGATGCAACATCGCAACATATCTTCAAGAATCTAAATCGTCCGCTCAGACTGACCATCAGTCTGAGGGTGAAAAGCTATACTAAAACTCAACTTCGTCCCCAAGGCTTCCTGTAGCTTTTTCTAGAATCTCGAAGTGAACCTTGGGTCTTTTTCTGAAATAATCGATAATGGTACTCCGTACAATCTTACTATCTCAGAAACATATAAGTCGGCCAGTCTATCAAGGGAATAATCTATCCTTACCGAAATAAAATGAGCGGACTTGGTCAACTTATCCATTAAGACCCATATGTCATTTTTCTTTTTCAGAGTCAAAGGCAATCCTGTCACGAAGTCCATGGTAACTTTGTCCCACTTCCATTCGGGAACCATCATAGGTTGTAACAAACCTGAAGGCACTTGATGTTCAGCTTCAACTTGCTGACATACCAGGCATCTTGACACAAACTCAAAAATATCTCTTTTCATACCGTTCCACCAATACATTTTCTTCAAATCGTTGTACATTTTGGTACTTCCGGGATGAATGGACAAACAGCTACTGTGTGCTTCTTGCAATACTTTTCGGATAAGTTTATCGTCTTTAGGTACGCATACTCTCTCTCTAAACATCAAACACCCATCAGGACTAATCCAGAAATCTGATTCAGTCCCCTACTCACATTGAGCCGTTTTTACTTGCAAGTCACCATCATTAAACTGAGCATCATGAATTTCCTACAGAAATGTTGGCCTAGCCTCTAGCTCTGCCAAGACCGAACCGTCACCAAGCAATGTCAAATGAGTATCCATGGCTTTCAAAGCAAATAAGGATTTTCTACTCAGAGCGTTGGTGACCACATTTGCCTTTCCCGAATGGCAGTCAATGATCAGTTCATAATCCTTAATTAATTCTAACCATCTCCTTTGTCTCAAATTTAATTCTTTTTGAGTCATCAAGTACTTCAGACTCTTGTGGTCCGTAAAGATATGACATGTTTCACCATATAAATAATGCCTCCAAATCATCAAGGCAAAAACAATCGCAGCAAGCTCTAGGTCATTTGTCGGATAATTCTTCTCGTGAGGCTTCAATTACCTTGAAGCATAAGCTATCACCTTGCCATCTTGCATAAGCACACAACCCAATCCATTTAAGGATGCATCACTATAGACCACGAATTCCTTTCCCGGTTTAGGTAGCACTAAAACAGGAGCTTCAGTCAGCAATGTCTTTAATTTCTCAAAACTTTGCTGACACTTTTCCGTCCATTCAAACTTAACATCTTTCTGTTGCAACTTCGTCATCGGAGTCGCTATCATAGAAAATCCTTTTACAAACCTTCGATAGTAACCGGCTAAGCCCAAAAAGCTTCTAACCTCGGTTACATTTTTAGCCGATTTCTAATCAGCAATAGCAGAGATTTTACTTGGACCAACTCGGATGTTTTCACCCGAAACAATATGACCCAAAAATCCAACTTCTTGGAGTCAAAATTCACTCTTGCTAAACTTAACATATAGTTATTTTTCTTGCAAAGTCTGCAATACAATTCTCAGGTGCTTCGCATGTTCTGTCTCATTTTTGGAATAAATCAAGATGTCGTCAATGAACACAACAATAAACTTATCCAAACATGGCCGAAAGATCCTATTCATTAGATCTATAAATAAGGCCGCTGCATTCGTTAGCCCAAACGGAATAACAAGGAATTGGTAATGACCATACCTCATCCTGAAAGCTATCTTTGGCACATTCGATTCCTTGACACGCAACTGATAGTAGCCAGACCTCAAGCCTATCTTAGAGAACACAGTGGCTCCTCTCAACTGATCAAATAAATCATCAATCCTTGGTAAAGGATACTTATTTTTGATGGTTACCTTATTTAGTTGCCGATAATCAATACATAATCTCATTGAACCATCTTTCTTCTTTACAAACAACACGGGGGCACCCCAAGGTGAAAAACTTGGCCTTGCGAATCCTTTATCCGTCAACTCTTGCAACTGTGCTTTTAACTCTTTTAGCTCGATCGGTGCCATTCTATACAGAGCGATAGAAATAGGAGTTGTCCCTGGCACCAATTCAATACCAAACTCAATTTCTCTCTCAGGAGGTAATCCTGGTAATTCCTCCGGGAATACATCTGAATATTCACATACTATCGGTACAGACTTGATCTTCAACTCTGTTTCCTTAGTGTTCAGTACAAATGCAAGATAAGCTTCATACCCTTTCCTCATGTACCTCTAGGCAACCATTGTCGTGATTACATTCGGTGGCGAACCCAATTCTCTTGATTCGACCCGTAAAGTCTCACCATCCAGACATTTTAACTTAATATACTTACTACCACAATTCACAGTTACATCATGAAGGGCTACCCAATCCATACCAAGTATTACATCCAATTCATCAAATGGTAGCAACATAAGTTTAGCCGAAAAACAATGACCTTGAATCATCAAAGGACAATTCTTACAGACTTTATCAACTAGAATCGATTTGCCTAATGGGTTTGACACTTTAATAACAAATTCCGTAGGTTTAACGGGTATATTCATACTAGACACCAATCTCATGCAAACGTAAGAATGCGTCGACCCCGGGTCAATTAAAACAATAATACTCATAGTAAAAAGGGAAAAAGAACCCGTGATAACGTCAAGAGTAGAGGCTTTCTCTCGAGCGCGTATTGCATACGTTCTTGTCAAGGCTCTAGCCTCTGGTCTTATAGTATCTTTAGTTGTGACTCGACTGCCAGTAGCACTTCCGGGGTAACTTGGAGGTTTACCTCGTGCCATAGGAGCACTCGACTTCGGAGTTACTTCCACTTCTTTTTCAAATCACTCTGGGCAATCCCTGAGAAAGTGGTCAAGAGAGCCACATCTGAAACATGCACCGCTTTTTACTCGGCACTCTCCGAAGTGAAATTTGTTGCAACTCTTACACTTCAACATTCAAATGTTTAACACACCTTCAACTTTCATACCCCTCCATAATCCACCAAAGTACAAGCAACTCATGCATGGGTAAATTTTTAAACATGAACCCTAGCATGAAATATGGGAAGAAATGGAAAGATCAAGCTACCGGGATTTCAAAAATACAAAGAACATTAAAAACGGGGCTTGGGAGCACTTCCTATTGAGCTTGAAAATGTTGAAAACCCTAGCTATGGAGGACTTGAGAATTTCAGCTGGTACAAGGAAGAAGAATGGCTGATTTTGGCTTATTTTTCCCATTTTATTTCATTAAAATGCCAAATGACCAAAATGCCCTTAAGTCCTTTCTTTGAAATTTCATCCATGCAAGCCTATTTTTGTCCAAAAACTTAGAAATTGGGAAAATTGCTCTTTAAGACCTTTTAATTTATAATCTAAAGCAATTTCATACAAATTGCTTCTAGAATCTAAGTTTTGCAATTTATTCAATTTAGTCCTTGATTTCCAATTGGACACCTTACTTAAAGAATTTCTTCATGAAATCTTAACACATGCATATTCTCATATTCTAGACCTCATAATAATCACAAAATAAATATTTTGATGTCAGATTTGTGGTCCCGAAACCACTGTTCCGACTAGGCCCTATTTCGGGATGTTATAATGAATTAAAGGTTAATTTGAATAGATCGGATATTGAATGTGCAAAATTTTGAAATATATATAGACCAAGATAAGCAAGGATTCAATCGAGATTAGGGAAAATAAAAGGTTGATGATTAACTGATATGTGTTATCCGAACGATAAGAGGTGAGTCCATATAATTAGAATCGAACTTTTAAATACTAGTAATTATTTGAAATGAATGTATGTAATTGAGTAAATGATCTACTTGAAATTCAAATGCCTTATTGATATAGTCTGATGGTTGCTGAGCCCCATTTAAACCGTAGGAATTTGTAGGATACGAGTGACATGTCACTAGGGTTACCGTTTCAGTCGAGATCCTGTATGTGTTGCAGACTCACCGTAACTCTATGAGCTTACCGATATATTAGCTCATAAGAGCTTACTATTCTCAGCTCGTCAGAGCTTACTGTTCCCAACTTGATAGAGCTTACTGTTCATTAGCTTGGAGGAGTTTATTGATCATAGCTCGAAAGAGTGAATACGATGATAAATTGATGGATTACAGATTAATACACTTAGTGCGTATCACCCTTGTATCTATCGATATTCTAATAGGTTCAACGAGCATAATTCTTCTAATGGTTATACAGATGAATGGATATAAATGGATTGTCAATTATATGAATGAGGATGAATTGTTACATATGTTATACATGTTACATGAAGTTGGTTTGATATAATATATTGATGTACGAAATTAAGATAAAGGTTGATTATATGTACTTATGAGACTAACATATTGATGACTGCTTGTGTATAGGCATTTGGCAAGTGAATTTGATATATTTTGTTTAATTGTTTGGTTATGTATAAATGGTAAGTTAAATTCTGAATTATACGGGCTTACTAAGCTATAAACTTACTCTGTTTCTTTTCCATGTTTTATAGAGGTTCGATAGCTCGCTCGATTCGAATAAAGTCAAAGATATGCATCACACTATCCAGTTTCGATTGGTACTTTTGAACTCATGGATATATGTAAATATGGCATGTATAGGCTAGTTATAAAGATGAAAGTTCTGGTTACTTGAACTAGTGATTTTGGTACATATTTTGGTATAAGATAAAACCATGTATTTTGGATTAATTTGGCGTAAAATGTGTATGAAATGTTATGGATTGGCTACTTATTGAATTATAAAATATTGCAATTTATGCATGTGCAGGTATGTAAAAATAAGGTGGCAAAATGGCTTTGCAAATAGCTTTTTTTGTCCACACGGGCAAAGATACGGGCGTGTGTCTCAGCCGTATGTGACACACAGTAATGTTATGTAACACCCCTAACCCATATCCGTCGCCAGATTAGGGTTATAGGCGTTACCAAACAAATCAGAACATTTTATGAACAATCATAAACTTCATCCAAAATCGTAATCGTACATCACAAAAGAGTCCCTTATATAGGTCATGGAGACCTTAAACATGCATTAGAAAGGGGTCGGGACTAAACCGAACTCATACAAAAATTTTTGAAAATTAAATAAATTTCCTGAGTTACAGAGGTCATACGTTTGTGTGAACAGGCCGTGTGCCTCACACGGTATTAGACACGCCTGTGTGTCTAACTGTGTCAAATCAGGGCATACATACTGACTTAATCAAACGGCCACAAGACATACCCGTGTCCCTTGGCCGTGGTCGAAACTGACTTGGGTCACACGGCTAGCCACACTCCCGTGTACCTTGGTCGTGCTCAAGACTCACTTAAAATTGTAGGGTACCCTAGGGGACACACTGCCGTGCAACATGACCGTGTGTCGCACACAGATGATACACACGCCCGTGTCTCTACCCGTGTAGACAAAAGTAGGCCATTTAAAAAGCCAATTTGCCACCCAATTTAGGTCAAACCTACAAGCATCAAACCAAACACATTTGCACTATAATTTCAGTCAATTTCAATACCAAAACTTACATCATTCATGCCATATTATAATCAACCAAATTCAACCTTATAATCTATACTCAATCATGTAAAATCATAAGCCAAAGTCATATTAAATCATATGTTTCATAACTCCAATTCACCTCATCTATTCACATGCCAAAACCTTACCAAATTGACCATTTTAATAGGCCATTGAAGCACATCAAAACATACCATTTATGAACACAAGCATATACCAAATTCATTCATAATCTCAACCATAACCAAGCCATATCATATGTCTAGATATACATATCACATAACATAACCAAAATCCTCTAGCCTATACTTGCCATACTACAATATATACATTTTCAAAAGGTACCAAAATAGTTTTTGATAGTGTGGTGATGATCCTTGACGACCCTCGAGCTCCCGATAGCTACGATATCTATAAAACAATGCAAACACACACAAAGTAAGCTTTCAAAAGCTTAGTAAGCCATATACAAATAAACTTAACAAATAACATCAATTCATTCATATAATTTAAGGCAAAATTCATTCACTTAGCCATATTTCTCTTATATTTCATTTGAACATAATTCATATATACATATCATAACTCATTCTCATAGCAACCCATACTTATATCATATATTCACCAAGGTACATATACTTACCTTTCATTCTCAAACACAGTATACAATTCAAACGTACCTGAGTCGGATACAAATTCACATAGTCCTCAATTTTCTCGGAATGCCTGTTGAAGCGTTCGGAATTATAAGGATACGCGGATAGCTCGGAAAGCTTGTACAATGCCACTGTCCCAGACGTGGTCTTACATGTAATCAAATATCAATGCCACTGTCCCAGACAAGGTCTTACACGAAATCAAATATGATGCCAACATCCCAGACGTGTCTTCCACAATAACACATATCGGATCCTATGCCATGACATATGTATCCTAACTATTCCTAAGGTTCATACGGGACTTTTCACACATCGGAACACTGTCGAAACTTTCTCGGATATCTCATTCTCAACACATATAATCACTCAACATTGTTCAAAAGCATATAATCAATAATAATTCAATTCAAAATACATTTATTTGTATATAAACTTACTTCGAACGGATTCGGGTAGACGGAATCGGCTACTCGACAACTTTCGACTTTCTCTGATCTAATTTCGTTTTCTTTAGTTCTTAATCTATATAGATTCAAATTTAACCCTTTTATTCACAAAATCATTCAAATCAATCCACAAACACATATTTAGGGAATTTTACAAATTAGCCTTCACATTTTCATATTATTACACTTTAGTCCCTAATCACAAAAATCACAAAATATACAAAATTTCCATATACTCATGTTAGGCCGAATTCTCTTTGTATTAATATAAGCCCATATGTTTCATTTATTTCACATTTTAGTCCCTCAAAATATCCTTTTTACAATTTAGTCCAAATTACTCAAATTCATCAAAAATTCAAAGACAAAACTTAGTAATCTAACACATATCTTCTATTTACTATCATCAAACTTCATAAAACTCATAATTTCATCAATGGAATATTTGAAAATCATCAACAAAATGAGAAATTAAGACATGGGCTTGATAGAACTTTAAGCAACAATCACAAAAACGTAGAAATTATCAAAAACGGAACAAAACCCATACCTCAATCAAAGGAAACAATGGCCGAACCGTAAGAATCCTTTTTCTTGCTTTTCTATTTGATTTTTGCCAATAATAAGCATTAATGAACTAAATTTCATGCATTTGTTTTATTAATTAAACATAATTAATCTATTTACCATTTTACCCTTAGTTAAATAACATTTAAACCATTAAGATACAAGGCCATTAATGTCCACCCAAGCTTAAAATGGTGAAATATCAATATAAGGACCTTTCATTTACAAAGACATATCAAATAAGCACTTTAACAATTAGAAGGCTATTTTTACGTATTACGCGATTAGGTCCTTTTATCAAATTGAGCACACAAACGATTAAATTTTCATACGTAACTTTCACACATATTAATTCACATATAAAAAGCATGAAAAGTAATATTTAAATATTTTTTTTACTCAAATTTGTGGTCCCAAAACCACTATTCCGACTAGGGTCTAAACCGGACTGCTAGATGTTACACAGTTGTGTGTCCCATAGTGTTGAAATAAAAATTAGGTCAGTATGCTCCACACCGCCTCACACATGGGCATGTGACTTGGCCGTGTGGCATAAGTCAGTATACCCTACAAGTGTGATATGGCCTAGTACACAACCTGGCACAGGTGCATGTATAGCTATTTTTAAGGCACACGGACACAAGCTGGGACATGGTCATGTGCTCCCATTTCGAATGTCCACACAATCTTTGACACGAGCGTGTCTAGTGGCCGTGTGAGACACTCGGCCTGGCCACACGGGCGTGTGTCCCCTATTTTGAGAAAAATTTCATAGCTTTGTGAAGTTTCTTGAGTTACCGGTTTAGTCCCAAATCACTCCCAAAGCATGCTTAAGGCCTTGTAGGCTATTATAAGGGATAAATTAATTGAACTTGAATGATGATTGTATGAAATGATTGAATGTATGAGAAATGTACGTTTATATGTGTTGTAAGATCGGTAATACTCTGTAACCATATTTCGACTTTGAATACGAGTGATGGGTATTACAACATGCCCGATTAAGTTACACGAACTTACCTCGACACTTGTTCACGTATAAAATCTACTAATTCGAAACTTTTTCTTTTCTTCGGTCTAACCTCAAATTTGTGTTGTTCAGGTCTATATAAATAGCTTTAATCATCAATTTCACATATTTTATATTTATTTGGAATCAATTTATGTCCTAGGCAAAATTAACATTTTTCCCTTAACTTTTTTATAAATTCCAATTTCATCCCTAGGCTCGAAAAATAAAACTTGTGCAATTTACTCCCTATTCCAAGCCTAACCAAAATCCCATTACAAAATTTACAACACATGTATTCATAAAAATTTAGAATTTTTCTTCAATTTCTCAAGTTTACAATTTAGTCCCCAAATCATGTTTTCATCAAAAGTCATTTGGTAAAAGTTGTTTATCTATCAACAACCTTTCATTTTCTACCATTAATTTCTAATTTTTAGCATATACATCCATAACCCATTTTCCATTATTTGATAACTTTTCAAATTAATCCCCCAAATAGATAGTTTAAGCTATCCCGGTTTCAAAAATATCAAAATTACTAAAAACGGGACAAGGGAACTTACCAAATTAGGCCATGAAAGTTTCTTCTCTCTCTCCTAGGGTTTCCATGTATTTTAGGTTGAAGAAGATGAGAAAATAAGATGATATTTTCTTTTCATCTTTTAATTAATTACTTATTTTTCAAATTACAATTTAATTATTGCCCTTTTTCTAAATTTCCATGGATGAGTCACCAAAAATCTACATACTTTTCTTTAATGGTCTAATTACCATATAAAGACCTCTAGTTTTGAATTCCATAGTTATTTAATCCTTATAGCTACTAGAATTCAACTTTTGCATTTTATGCGATTTAGTCCTCGTAATTAAACACTTAATCGATAAAATTTTCATATCAAAATTTTCACACGACATATCTATCATAATACGAACCATATAATCAAATAAAAATAAAATTTATTTTTGGATCGGATTTGTGGTCCCGAAACCACTGTTCTGATTTCACTAAAAAATAGATTGTTACAGTGTTGGGGTAAAGGAAAGAGAAAGTACTACGAGCAATATATTATGAGAGCAAAACACTAACAGATGTTAGCTTAACTATACCACCATGGAAAAGGAGTTATTAGATGTGGTGTTTGTACTCAATAAATTCCACTCTTATTTAGTTGGTACCAAGGTCAAGGTCTACATGGATTGTAACACCCCTCGCCCGTATCCGTCACTGAAATAAGGTTACGAAGCGTTACTGGACTTATTATACAATCAAACATATATTTCTCATACAATTATCAAATTCAAATACAAGTCATTCATAATCATTCAAGTCCCTAATACGAGCATACGAGGCCCAAAACATGCTTTAGAAGTGGTTCGGGACTAAACCGATAACTCAAGAAATTTTCATAAAACTTAAAAAAAAAATCAAAATACAAGGGACACATGCCCGCGTGGCCCGATCGTGTGTCTCACACGGCCAAAGACACGTTCGTGTCACAGGTCGTGTGGACATTCGAAATGGAATCACATAGTCGTGTCCCAGCCCGTGTCCAACCCCGTGTAACTCTCTAACTTGGGTCACACGGCCAACCACACGTCCTGTAACACCTCAAACCCGGCACGGACATTATTGTCAGATCCAGCGTGTCACATTGAAGTGTTTTTATCAAAAACCTTGTTTTCATTGAAAACCCTTCAAAAGAGAAAATTAAGTAACATTCAGTTGTATTTGTTGCTTTCAAAGCGAGGTGTATTTTAAAAAAAAAACTATTCCTTCTTGTATGATGATAATTACTTTGTATACTCTCTTTTCAGTTGCGGAAGCTCTATTTAAAACAGATGATCTATGAAAACTTGTCATTTAAAAATTGAGTTGCGGAAACGTAGTATTTAAAAATAGTTATGGTTTAGGAAAACCATGTTCTACTTCTAATAAATATAAAGCATAAAAATAATAATAACCCTAATATTAAAAATTACATAAAAGACTAAGTCTAAACTTTTTTGCTAGTGGGCCACCTCCGAGTCCCCCCATCCGTCGAACCGCCTACTGAGGATCATTTGAAAAATTTAAAAGGAGGGGGGTGATTTTCGAAAACTCAGTGTGTACAACCCTCAATGAGTATAAAGCAATCATTAGTCATTCTGGGCCTGAGCCCAATTCAATAACAGTGGTGGGCCTTAGCTCATATTAGCTTCAGTTGTGTTGAAGTCCACATCGCAATCACAATAGTATCATACATGTAATGCTGTGCAACCCACGCCAATAATCCAACCGATACACATCAACTCTGTCCCCCGATATACATCATGTGGGTATATAAATATCGACCTACCCATCCAATTCACATCAATGGTAGCCTGGTTGCGATACTACCTTCATAGCAGCAAGCTCCTAATCACATATTGGGCTTAATAGCCATCGGCGGATCCACAGTCGTCAAGCAACCATGCGATCCTCATATACTTCCTCCGTCCACAATTCCCAGCCCATATGCATCCTAAACAGAGTATCATATGAATGCAGCAGGTACACAGGTAATATCCATAAATCTTGCATTCAACACATAGGGGTATTTTAGTTATCTTCGCCCTTAGGGGCATTTTGGTAATTTCTCTTTGTTATGAATTTATTACTTGCCTTGGCCCATTGACAAGTCCTCGATGACTAAAGTGACCGGATACTATGCACCAGGTAGGATTCCAGAGAAGAGGAGGTGAGTCATTAAGACCGCTTAAGTACCAAGCTCTCCCTAGATCCAATCCTAGAAATGCATATACCCATTGCCACACTTTAACCTTATGACTTATCCACGGTCACAATTTATTAATTAATTAAGTATTATGTCTATTTAAGCAATTATCATGTACTAGGCCCAAAACCCCTTACAGAGCCTAGACAAGCCTATATACACACATATGGCCCATTAGGCCCAATCACTTTCATATGGCCCATTAGGCCCAAATCACTTTCATATGGCCCATTAGCCCAAATCACATATGGCTCATTAGGCCCAAATCACATTCATATCATGCTTTCATACGATTTTCCATCACTTAATATCAAATTGTCAATTTTGTCTATTATGAGCCCTACAGCTCGTCGGCTCATTTAGCCCATTCTGCCTCGGTTGGCCAAAACACAGCCCAAGTCCATGGAATCGCCCATGGGGCCTCAGATAACCTATCGGTTTCCCCCTCACGAGTGTTCGCGCACTCGCAAGTCTGTGGTAGCCAAACTTTCGACTTTTCAGCATTTCGGCTTTTTGGCATTTGCCAGGCTATTTTGTGTGTGCAGTGTATGTACACACCTTCGGCTTTATATCAAGCTATCATAGGGTAGAAGTACACACCTTATCACTTGGAGTACTAAGTATTCATAATCGCCCGAACCTATATTCAACATTATACTCCATTATTCACATCTATTACTTCAAAATAAATCCACTACTTACCGAAGAACAACCTATACTTGCCTTGACTAGATTGATCGGCTGTGATCTGCCTACGTAACTCGAAATCTGACGTAGTCCCCCTTCTGCATCCAGGAGAAAAGTCCCTAATGGCTGACACCTTACGTCGCTTAAACTTGGGAGCCTCTATCCCAACCTCTATGCTAGAACCCCCTTTTTCCATCAACTAATACTTAGCCAGCGATCACACTCTTGAATGAAAGGGAGAAAGAGAAATAAATGGAGAAACCATAGGTTAATGAAAGTAATGGTATTGGAAAGGATAAAGAAAAATCGGCTTTTAAGAGTGTAGAAACGAAAGAACTTAGAAATATTTAACAAAAGCCGAAGAAGATCTAACATACTTACCGATCGCGAGATCGCTTGCCAACAAGAAATTAACCCCCAAAGTGTATGAATCGGCTTTTAAATGAAAAAGAAGCAACTGGCTAAGTGAAAGAGGGAAGAGTTCGATTCAAATAAAATAGGGAAGAAAAGATCAAGAGTTTAGCTTAAGGAAAAGAGGAGATGAAGGGTTTGAGATTACTCACGTAAAAACAACAAATGCTCTCACTTGCCCATTCGACACACGTATATATAAAGAAAATACAAACCTACACTCCCCAATCGACTTAAACTCCTCAAGTTAAATTCCCTTCAATCTCCACAATTTTATCACCATCGTATCCACACTTAATCCTTATCCTTATCTCCATCGTAACCTTGATTTTAGCCAACAATTCCAATTTGAATTGTATTCAAACTGCTTCCACCAAATGGCAATCCTTCCTTGTGTTGAGCAGCAAAATTGAATTCCCTTTTGCGCATGACGCCACTCGAACTCCAGCCCTCCAATCTTCCCAACACGCTGCTAGCCACTACACCGCCACCTATCTTGTGCTACCATTCGATCACAACTAATTATAAGGCTTATATGCCTAAGCCTTAGTTTCCTTAAAGAATAAAAATTTAAAACTTTGCCAGGCCTGGGATTCGAACCTGCAACCTCTCAGATCCACAGCATGCTTCACGCCACTGCCCCCTAGGCGCTCTTGTGCCATATTCCATCCCTAACTATTTTTAAGGCCTATTAACCCGCAACTAGGTTATCCTAAAAATATTTACTGCCATTTAGATTCGTACCCCCAATCTCTTGGCTGTGCTATACCTCCCTTGCCACCATGGCACCTAATTAATTATAAAGTCTTTCTGCCCATCTCCAGGATGTTAAAAAAAACACCACAACTTTTGCTCATGCAACGACTTGAACCCAACACCTCTCCTTACTCCTAACGCCATCATACCACTGGGCCAAGTGCATGCTTTGTGTCGAGTTTCCACCAAACATATTTATAAGGCCTAAACGCTAGCTTCCCCACTAAACATATGCGCAATAAAAAATTTCGCCAAGGCCAGGGCTTGAACCCTGGACTTTTTGTTTGCTACCAATGCCTTTTGCCACTAGGCCAAGCATTTCCTTGTGTTAGATTTTACCAGGCCTTATTAATAAGCCTTTCACCTAATGCTCAGGGACTTTTAGGAAAAATGCAAAATTTTGCTAAAGCCCTAGATCGAACCCAGGACTTTTTCCACACTACCAACCCTTCCTAAATCACTTAACAATTAAACTAAACAAGCAATTATAAAATATTTAAACACTTTTTAAGTTATTTAAGCCGCCTTCTAACCGATCCCAAACTCAAGGACCATTACTTCCAGGCCCAAAATTTAGGGTGTTACACGTTTGTGTGACCGGCCCGTGTGCCCTTTGAAATGGCCTCACAGGCCGTGTGCCAGGCCATGTGCTAGGCCGTGCCAAATCTTTAAAGTATACTGACTTATGCCATAGGGCCAAGTCACATGCCCATGTGCTGGTCCGTGCGGAGCATACTGGCTTGTATTCTAATTAAACACTAGCAAACACACGACTGTGTCACCTAACATTGTGTCACACACGGCTGAGACACACGCCTGTGTCTCTGCCTATGTGGACAAAAATAGGCTATTTACCAAGTCATCTTTCTCACCTAAATTAACATACACCAATACAATCTAATTGGCATATAATATCGCATAAATAAGCATTCATCCAACCACAACCAAGCATAATTCACACCATTTCCATACCAAAAACAAGAAGGCACACAAGTACCATATTAGGCTATTCAATTCTATATCAAATTCACATTCTCAATTCACTTAACTAGTTAACTTCATATATACACTTTCATTTATACATCACTTTACCTAAATCATAAGCATACCAATTCAAAACCAAGCATTCACCACAAGCATTTATATATCAATTACCAAATGCATAACCAAGGCCATTTTCTCATATATATACATCACCGAAAATACCAAAATAAGCCAACTCTCATGGCTATACACAAGACCAAACACTTAACATTTACAAGCCAATTCAAATGGCTAAATTCATTACCAAACCTTAAACCGAATTGACCATAATTCCTATACATGCCATATAACCAAAACACAGGTTCAAAAGTACCAAAGTGAAAGCTTGATAGTGTGATGACATCTACGACGACTCCCAAATCCAAGCAAGCTTCGATTACACTACAAAACACAGAAAAGTAAACAAAGTAAGCTATAAAGCTTAGTAAGTTCGTATAGTAATAAACTCAACTTGCCATAAATACACAAATTCACACAATTGAATATATATATCAATATACAGCTCATATTAATCCACAAACCTGTCACATAATAATTCATAAGGTTAGATGTGAAATTCACAAGTTTATTCAATTCAAAGCTTATAGGGTTCATGTACATACCTGTACCATCTTGTACCAATCTCATACTTATCCATATCTTTGACACACCCATTGAACCATTTGGAATACTATCGGATACTCAGGAATCTCACACCCTAAGTGCCAAATACATAGCCGAAGCTATCTAAATCTCATATCACATATAATGCTCACTCTCGAGCTATCAGAGGGTCTACTCACACAAGCTGATGGTCATGACGTAGCTACACAGTGCTGCTCACACAAGCTGATGAGATTCCGCAACACATGCTGGATAACTCAGCCACCGATAGGACGTTCGGACCAGTACCCAAATCACATAACCCCTAATGACATGTCATTCGTATCCTAATCTATTCCTAAGGTTCAACTTGGATTTCTCAATGTCGAATGTATCTGCAAGGTCGTATTCACAAATAATTCAATAATAAAGCATTTAAAACATAATTATATTAATGCTTATTAACATACGAACTTACCTCGAATGCAAAAACAATGAAATGAATCGGTTAGTCCAACACTTTGTTTTTCCCCCAATCTAAATCCAAACATCGCTTTTTTTATCTATATGTAATCAAATTTAGCTTATTTAATTATCATTCTATTCAATTTAGCCCAAAATGCATATTATGGCAACTTTACACTTTTTCCCTAGTATTTCAACATTTTTACAATTTAGTCCTTATCTCATAAAAACATAAATTTATGCAATTACAAATGTTGTTTATCTAACAACAAGCTTTTATTTTCTACCATCAAACACAAAAATACACATGTATTTATCAATGGTAAAACCCTAAACCTTTAACAACTTTGCAAATTAGTCCCTGGGCTAACTAGATTAAGCTACAATGACTTCGAAAACATAAAAATCATTAAAAACCGAGTCAAAATCACTTACATGCAAGCTAGGGAAGGGGCTAAATGATTCAAGCTATTTCAATGGCTTTTTCAACCCTAATTTTTGGCTAGGAAGAAGATGAATGAATAAAATTTTCATTTTTTTATTTAATTTACCTTTAATAACTAAATTACCTATTTAACCTTAAGTTAAAACATTAAAATTCACTTAAACGATGTCCAAGAATGTCCACTAACTTTATAAATGGGATAATTACCACATAAGGACCTCCACTTTAATATTCCATAGCTATTAGACACCTTTAGCTAATAGAACAAAAGTTTTACACTTTACGCAATTTAGTCCTTTTTATCAAAATAAACATTCAAACGATAAAAATTCTTAACAAAATTTTTACACAATCATACTATCATGCTGTAGACATCCAAATAAAAATAAAATAATTATTTTGACTTCAGATTTGTAGTCCCAAAACTACTATTCTGATTTAACCAAAAACGGGCTTTTACATGGATCACTCTACTATTAATTATTTGGTGAACAAGAAAGATGTCAAGCCAAGATTGATTAGGTAGATACTCTTATTTTAGCAGTTTGGTTTAGAAATTTGAGATAGAAAGGGTTCTAAAAATCAAGTGGCTGATCACCTGTCAAGATTAGAAACTAGAAATGAAGATGGCAAAGTCAAACTTATTAAGGAAGACTTTCCAGACGAGCAACTATTAGTTGCCATGTCATTACCTTGGTATGCCCATATAGTGAACTTCCTATTAAGTGGGTTGATGCCACCTAATCTCAACAGCCAAAGACAATGGGAATTCCTTCATGATGTCTAGTAGTATTATTGGGATGAAACCTTCCTATTTAAGCATTATGTTGATCAGATAATTTGGAAGTGTGTCCCTGATGACGAAATACACAACATTCTACAACATTGTTATCCAGCTCCTTACGGAGGACACTTTAGAGGAATGAGAATTATTGGCAAGGTACTCCAATCTGGATTTTATTGGCCAAATCTATTCAAGGATGCTCGTGAATTTTATAAGTCATGCGATCATTGTCAAAGGGTAGGAAATCTATCTAGAAGATATGAAAAGCCACTGCAAAATATCTTGGAGATTGAGTTGTTTGATGTCTAAGGAATAGACTTTATAGGTCCATTTCCACCCTCATTAGGCAACCTATACATACTCGTGGCAGTGGACTATGTCTTTAAGTGGGATGAATTTGTTGTGCTTCCTACTAATGATGCAAAGACAATAATGAATTTCTTGCAGAAGAACATTTACACAAGATTTGGTACACTTAAAGCCATTATTAATGATGAAGGATCTCATTTTGATAGCAAGCTAGTGGTTAATGCCTTCCATTGGTATGGGGTGAAACATAATATTGCCACGGCATATCATCCCCAAACAAATGGACAAGTTGAGATTTTTAACAGAGAAATTAAGCAAATTCTAGAAAAAATGGTAAACCCAACTTGAAAGTATTGGTCCTCCAAACTGGATGAAGTTTTGTGGGCATATCGTACGGCATTTAAAACACTATTGGGGATGTCACCTTTTAAGCTTGCCTATGGAAAGCCATGTTAGCTACCTGTTGAACTAGAGCACAAGGCATTTTGGGCCATTAAAAAACTGAATCGAGATTGGATCGCCGCTGGACATAAAAGGTTGTTAGAGCTTAATGAAGGCATATGAAAATACTAAACTGTACAAGGAAAAGACCAATTGTTGGCATGATAATAGAATTAGGCCAAGGCAATTTGAACCAGGGCAACAGGTGTTGTTGTTCAACTTTAGGCTCAAATTGTTCCCTTGTAAATTAAAATCTCGCTAGTCAGGTCCCTTTGAAGTAGCTCAAGTATACCCGCAAGGATTTCATAAAATCAAAGACCTAAAAACGGGGGTCACATTCAAAGTTAATGAACAATATGTGAAGCACTACTAAGGTGCTCATGTAGATCGTGACAACCAATCCATTGACCTCCGAGATGTTTGAGTGAGCAGTTTTCTTTTTCTTTTTCTTTTCTTTAATTGCTTTACTTTTATTTCATTTTTATTATATTTTATCGTTAACTATTTGATGTTGTTTCATTTCTATTTTTATCTTTGATTAATGAGAATCCTTTTTTAGATTTTCGGAGACAAAATAAAAGTGTGGGACTATTAATTGTGATACTAAGAGGACTTTGCCACAACATCTCAGAAGAAAATTATGATGCGACAAACTAGGTGAATGAATGTCGAGGTACGAGGTAACATGGGTTGAACAGACAGAAAAACCCAAGGTAGCGATTTTTGGATAGTTGGGCCCATTCTGTTACTCAGGTAGCCCAATGTGGAAAAGCCAAAACTTTTATTTTTGGGTTAGGTCACCTCACATTTTTCCCCCAAAAATCCCTTTTTTTTTCCCTCCTCCACGCCACAAAGATTATTCTGTATCTTTCATTTTTTTGAACTGTTAACATTATCTCCACTACTCAACTCTTTTCAACTACTCACATCTCTTATGTTTCCCACAAATTTTCCAACTTTATCGTTTCTTTCTCTTCAACTTCTCCTATATTTCCTCTAACCATATTTTTTGAGATTTTTTTCTATCCCCCTTAATGTGAAGAGTAAACACTACTTCGAAGGTTGCTAAATCGTCGCGGGCCAACACTACCCAACCTAAAACCTTTTCTAATAGTGTCGCAGCCACAAAATACAAAAATAACATCTCAAAGTGCCCTTTTTGTTTCTAACAAGGGTTCTTGTTCAAGGACAAACCACACATGACGTAACAACCCATTTTTAAGTGAAATCGAAACAGTGGTTTCTGGACCACAAATCCGATACAAAAATAAGGTTTATTTTTGTTTCATTATATGGCCCATATTATAATAGGGATGTCGTGTGAAAATGTTTATACGAAAATTTTATCGATTAAATGTTTAATTACAAAAAGGACTAAATCGCATAAAATGTGAAAGTTGAATTCTAGTTGTAACGCCCCCACGCCCGAGACCGTCACCGGAGTCGAGTATGAGGTGTTACTAAACTTAATTTAACATTTTAAGAACTTTAGATTATTTGTTTCTACATTCACAGCTTTTTAGCTACTTGCGTTACAGTCACAAGAAAAATCATATCTCGAGTTACGAAACTCGAAATCAAGATCCGTAAATTTTCTCTGAATCTAGACTCATATGCCTATCTACTAATTTTTTTCTAGAATTTTTGGTTGGGCCAATTAGTACAGTTTATTAGTTAAAGTTACCCCTGTTTCAGGGCTTGACTGGTCTGACCTCTGTTTACTACGAACCACTTTTCTCTCTGTATAAAATTCATATGAATATGAGGTTTATTTCTCCTGAAACTAGACTCAATAAGGATTCTGAGGATATAAAATAAGACACCTAATTATATCTGTAAAATTTATGGTAAATTTATAAAGTTGGAACAGGGGATTCAGAAACTACTCTGACCCTGTTTCACTAAAATTCAAATATCTTCTAACATATAATTCTTTTACCAGTTTAGTTTGTTTCATGTGAAACTAGACATAATAAGCTTCAATTTGATATTTAATACATCACCAAATTCAATTTATATGATTTTTAGTAAATTTTCAAACTCACGTCATTGTTGCTGTAATATTCTGTTTATGGCAAATTTCATCCTTTTTATGAATTTTCATGAACTAGGTAACTTTTTAACTTTCCATAACATCAAACATATTCTAAACTAACCATTTCCATAATTTATCATTATCAAGCACTTCCTCAACCATTTCATCACCATACCATAAGATCATTTACACAAAATAAGTATTTTGCTATACATGCCATACTTGAATTTACAAGCCATTTTACCGAAAAGTTCTTCCGGATAGTGTGGTCGAGCTTCCACCAATCCCGACACCTAAGCTGGCTTGTCCAAAACTAAAATGAGTAAGAAAGAGGGAGTAAGCATAAATGCTTAGTAAGTTCATATGCAAATAATAAGTAACATAACAAAGCAATCATACCAAACAACATTAGCATGGAATCACCAAAACATAAATCTCATTTCTAATCATCATTCATCATTTTACTACCTTATCGTTATTGTATCAATACTCAACCCGAGGGTTAAGTACATACCTGTCCGAAGTATCCATTTCACATCACTTACCAATACGTCTCTTTTCATCTCAAGTATTCCTCCATTTGAGTAGAACTTTACCCGTTGAACTCATCGGAATATAATTCGGATACGTAGGAAGTTTGCACATAAGTGCCACATATGTAGCCAAGCTACCATGTAACCCGCCCATAAGCGAACTCGGACTCAACTCAATGAGCTCGGGCGTTCGCATCCATAAGTGAACTCGGACTCAACTCAACGAGCTCGGATGCCTAGTTACATCTCACGAACTCGGACTCAACTCAACGAGTTCGAACATTCGCATCCATAAGTGAACTCGGACTCAACTCAACGAGTTCGGATGCCCAAGTATCCCAGTGACATGTCACTTGTATCCTAATCTATTCCTAAGGTTCAAACGGGATTTTCCTCGAACATATATCCTTGCCATCTTCCGTAGGATACCGAAACCAATACTCGGTAACAATTTATATTTAACAAGTAGCTCACATAATTTACATTTTATTCGAAAATAACCACAAAGCATATATTTCATGATAAAAATCAGCATATCACATAATTGACATCAATAACTTAAAAATAACAATTATGCTACATTATTTACATATGAACTTACCTTGGTACCAAAATACAAATGTTTTGCAATTTAATCCACAATCTTTTCTTTTCCTCGATTGGAGTCGTTTCCACGTCTTTCTTGATCTAAAATAACACATTTAACTTATTTATCACTCACATTATCAAATTAACCCTTAATTCAAATTTTGACAAAATTACAATTTTACCCCTAAACTTTTGCATATTTACATTTTTGCCCCTAAGTTCGGGATTAAACTTTATTCCTTATTCTTATGTTTTACAACATGCTGATCACTTTTCCCTTCTATGGCAACATCAAATTCTCACTCTAACATGTACTTGTGACTATTAGGTATTTTTACCGATTAAGCCCTTTTACTCGTTTTTGCTTAAAATCGAGTAGTACAAGTTTTCTAACATAATTTAAAACCTCATATTCTATCATAAAACATCAAAATACACAAATTTCACCTATGGGAATTTTTCCAAATATAAACCCTAGGTTAAATTATTGCTAACATAAGCTAAATCGAGCTACCGGGATCTCAAAAACGTAAAGAACTTGAAAAACGGGGCTAGAATGGACTTAAAATCGAGCTTGGAAGCTTGAAAAACCCTAGCCATGGTTTCTCCTTGCTATATTCGGCCATGGGGTTGAAGATGAGCAAAATTGGCTTTTAATTTTGTATTTTAATTCATTTTACCCCTAAATGACCAAAATGCCCTTACTACTAAACTTTCAAAAATTCCTTCCATGTCCTAATTTTGTCCATGAACTTCAAATTGGTCAAATTTCTATTTAAGACCTCCTAATTAATATTTCAAAGCAATTTCATACTAAAAACTTCTAGAATGCAAGTTTTGCAAATTATTCGATTTAGTCCCTAACTTCAAATTAAGCACTTTATGCATAAAATTTCTTCACGAAATTTTCACACAATCATGCAATCATATCATAAACCTCAAAATAATTATAAAATAATTATTTCTATCTCGGATTTGTGGTCACGAAACCACTATTCCGATTAGGCCCTAATTCGGGATATTACACTAGTAGCTATAAGGATTAAATAGCTATGGAATTCAAATCTAGAGGTTCTTATATGGTAATTAGACCATTAATAAAAGGATCAAGATTTTTCTTGGTGACTCATCTATTGAAATATAGAAAAAGGGAAAGGACTAAATTGGAAATAGTAAAATACTTAATTAATTAAAAGATGAAAAGAAAATATATCATCTTATTTTCATCATATTTAACCTAAAAACACATGGAAACCCTAGGTGAGAGTAAAGAAACTTTCAAGGCTTAATTGGGTAAGTTTTCTTGTCCAATTTTTAGTAATTCTGATATTTTTGAAATCGGGATAACTTAATCTCTCTATTTGAGGGATTAATTTGAAGAGTTATCAAAGTTTGGAAAATGGGTCAAGGATGTATATGCTGAAAATTAGAAATTTATGGTAGAAAATGAAAGATTGTTGATAGATAAATATAAACTTGTGAAATTGAAGAAAAAATATGAAATTTTATGAATACATGTGCTCGAAAATTTGTAATGGGATTTTGGATGGGCTTGGAATAGGGACTAAATTGCACAAGCTTTATTTTTCGAGCCTAGGAACGAAATCAGAATTTATGGAAAAGTCCAGGGCAAAATGGTAATTTTACCTAGGATGTAGATTAAGTCCATTTAAATATAAAATTTGTGAAATTGATGGTTGAATTCATTTATATAGATCCGGACAACACTAATTTAAGGTTAGATCGAGGAAAAGAAAAGGTTTCAGATTAGTAGATTTCTAACGCGAACAAGTGTCGAGGTAAGTTCGTGTAACTTAATCGGGCATGTAAATATGTTTAATTGAATGTTGTGACTGTATGAAATGTTATTATCATTAGATGTGAATTATTTGATTTCTATAAAGTAAAATTGAATACATGCTTGAAATGATGAAAAAGGTTTAAGTCCCGATTGAATATTGAATTCCAATGAATATATGCCCTTTCCCGAAACAACTAAGGTCCTGCATTTGTTACAGATGGGATTTAGCTCGGACGAGTAATCCCATTGGCCATGTTAAAGAAAGGATTTAGCCCGAATGGGTAATCCTGTTATAATACCTCTCGAGTATACGTTACAATTAGGGTTTAGCCTAGACTAGTAATCCTAATTGAACTCTTTAAGCATACATTATATAAAGGATTTAGCCTGGACAGGTAATCCTGTTATACGATATGTGGCTTGGGAGTGTGTTCCTTGATTAAGTTCCCTAATGGGTACCCTCGAATAAAAATTGATGGATTATTGAATCGTACACCCCGAGTGTACTACTTGAGTATCCATTAGAATTTCAATGATTCAACAGACATAAAAGTCTTGACATGGCATGAGAATTATGAGATGAAATGATAATCATTTGAAAAGAAACATTGCATGATGAGCTCATCTATGTTTACTTGATAGTTATGAGGATTTTTGGTGACTAACATGTTTGATTGAATGCATGTGTTTAGGCAATGTTGCTAATGGATGGAAAACATGATTTAGTACGTTTAGATTTAAATAACGGGATTAGTAAGTTTAGTCTCTGTTATACGAACTTACTAAGCATGTACTGCTTACTCCATTTTATTTTCCCTATTTTATAGTGCTCGGAAGCTCACAAAGGTTGGAAGATCATTGGAACATGGTCACACTATCAACTAGTCATTTTGGGTATATTTAGTAAAATCATTTTGGTATAATGGCATTTATAGGACAACTTGACCATTGGTAGCTTGATAATGATGTTTTGTTACCTAGCCATTGGAATGGCTAGTAATGGCTTATTTTGGTATGATTAAGTAGGTTATTTTAATATATATGTATATATACACATGTGTTAAGTTGAGTATATGTTATCAAAGGTTGTTATTGCCTAAGTTAATCCAAGGTAAGTTTATAACCACCTATGCATGCAATGATATGCCTTGTTGAATGAAAAAGTTGGTTTAATATGAATGCTTGGAATGGCTATTATTGGTTGTGTGTTTCAAGTGCAGGTCTTGGGTGAAATTTTGGGTGAGAAATAAAGCTTGGAATGGCTTCATTTTGTCCACATGGGAAGACACACGGGCGTGTTTCTAGACTATGTGTGAGACACGACCTGGTAACATGGGCATGTGATTAAGTCGTGTGTCCCATGCACCTTAATTTTGAGAAACAAAATGCTCAGAATTGATCAGAAGGGAAAAGACATGGACGTGTGTCTCAACCGTGTGGTTGAAATGGCCTCGGACACGGGCATGTTACATGGCCATGTGAAAACTACACCTAAATTTCAAAAATAAAAATTCGCCACACGGCCTAGCACATGGGCATGTGACTTGGCCGTGTGACTTCAATTTCTTCATACTTTAAAAGTCAGAGAGTTACACGGGTTAGGAACACGAGCATGTGTAGTACACGGCCTGACCACACGAGCATGTCCCTAGGCCACACGGGCGTGTGAGTGGAACGACGGAAATGTGCAAGTGTACACAATCGCAACAAGTAATAAAGTGGCAAGTAAATGTCGAGTTATCGTACCCACAGGGACTGTGAAAAGAACTATTTATGAATGCGACTTAAAGCACTTTGGTGAAGAAAAATATTTTGTTTAAAGAGGGTGATTAAAAACTTAAGGAAACAACTAATTAAAATAAATAAAAAATAAAGTAAAAGAAAGTTCTAATGTACGATTTCAAAATAAGATTTAATCAATATGATATAATTGTGTTGGATTAATTACACTTCTTATCTTAAAATTATTAAACTTGTGCTTATATTGTTATGAATAAAATCACGGCAACCTGGTAAATTGCTAACTTATGAACATATGTACATACCAAAATCCATTCATCTCTTGACATATCCCTATGTCAATTCAAACGACTAAACAGATTCTGGTAAGCAAACATGTTATTGCACATACATACTCATTAAACTGAACTAATCTCTTGCATATCTCTATGTCAATTTAAACGATTAATTAAATTCAACAAGCATATAAAAGACTATGTGAGGTAACAAGGTATCCCTACCTTGAAACAGTTTAATCACAATAATCTTGCAAGTTATGCAAGGCAATAAATTGCCAGATACATTGCTAATTTAACCTTCAGCTACCTTAGAAGAATAAACATGCACTAATTAAGTACTATGTTAATTAATTACAATTTCAATCCATTTAAATAATTAGTTCATTAGTTATCTCACAGTCGTAACATAAGAATAACTTAGGCACGATTTTACTTAATCAAGCATTTTACCGAGGCCTATAACAACATAAACACAATTTCAACAAATTAAGAAGACGAAATGCAATCAACCCAACACGAATTAAATTCAAGCTAATCTAATTAAGTTAACCATTCCAACAACATGAATACTCATAGATATGTTCATCATAACAACAACAAAAATTAAAGGGATAACAAACAAGAATCAAATTCGGTGGTTTTCCGAGGCTTGACTAGGTTGCTCCGTTCTTCCTTCTTGTTGTCCTCGCCAGTCAAGGCTTCGATGAACACTCAATTACTGCTCCAAAATGGTTTAAAAACACCCATTTTCCAAGGGAAGAAATTGGCACAAGAGCAAGGGAACTGGAATGGGAAAAATGAGAGAAAAAGTGAGAGAGGAGAGAAGTGTTGCGAAATGAAAGAGGAATGAATCGGATGCTTTGAATGATCAGCCAAGGGGGGATTTTGTACCTGAGTGTGGCAGCTGAAATTTGCTAAAAATAGTTGCCAAAGATCCACCCCTTGGCCGGCCACCTATGTGGCAAAGTTGATGCTTTCAACTTTGCTAAAACTGGCTTGGGGCAAATCCAAAAATCCACCAATTATGGAGGGGTTTGAATACAACTTTGACAAGACTTCAAGGGCTTCTTTGCAAGCTTAATTAATCAGCGAATAATCTGATTTGGGTCAACATATGGCCGGTTTTGGGCTGCCTAATCTTTGGCCAGTTCATTTCAATCGGTTCGGTTCAACTAGACCACTTTTTCAATAATTAATTAATATTAATTTATTTAGCCCAAATACAATTGGGTATAATATAAAATTAATTATATTATGAATTAATACACATAATTAGACCGTCTTAGGCTGGAAATTAATTCGCCTTGATACTTCAAATTGCTTCTCGATTTTGTGCTTCAAGTAGTGTCTGCTGAGCCACTTTTCGCCCTTTGCGCAATTCTGTCGAAAATAACTAAAATTCATCATGTTCATATTTTAAATACAATTTAATTATTTTATAAAAATTCATCATTTTTCGACACGAATTTAATCGAAACGATGTGATTTTCAGTTAAAAAGGGCATGTAAAAATGCGTAAATTCCCGTGTTTCCAGTGGGCCCTAGACCTAGGAAAAATTTTGGAATTTCACAAAAAATTCCTTGAGTTCCCGATTTAGTCCTGATTTGATTCCAACACTCGTTTTGGAATAGTAATTTACGTAAATTTATTGAAAAATGTTCTGAATGTTTTGATAATACTCCAAAACATTGATCCGATGACGGATACTGGTTAGGGGTGTTACATATGAGCTATGACAAGTCTGTGTCCTCCATCATAAAGAATCACGGGTGGAGTATTTTCTGTTTGCACCCTGAGGACATTTTCAAAAAGGTTGTTCATGAATTTTATGCACATGTTTATTCACCTGATTCTCCTTTTATCTATGTTCATAACAATTCAATTCCGTTCGATGAAGATCATATTAATGCCCAGTTTGGGATCACTAATGTGTAAGATGAACACACACCCTTCACTAACAATGTCACTACCGATAGATTGACTCAAGTCTTGAATGATTTATGTGTCGAAGGTATGCGTTGGACTATTTCCAATCAATATTACAATACCATTGAGAGGGCTTCTTTAAAGCCTATTGGGAAAGCGTGATTCGATATTTTGAAGATCTGTCTCATGCCATCAACTTACAATCAATTCTTTTAAAGGAGAGGATGATCTTATTACACTCCATCATCATGGAGAGAAGAATCAATATTGGCCAGATCATTTTTCAAGAGGTGCAATGGTGTGCCAAGAAAATACTATCAGCCTAAACTTCCCCTCCCAGATTACTACTTTGTGCCGCACTACTAAAGTACCTCTCAATGTTGATGAGGATGTCACCTCCAACAAGGGTGGACTGTCCTGAGCCACTTTTTCCAAAGTGTATTTATGTTGCAAAATCAACTCAACATAGTCAAGCTACCACTTTTACAGCTGCACATTTTCCCACAATCGCACCCTCAACATCTCGTAGCTCTTTTGGATAGCAAGTTTTGCACTCTTTAAAGTAATTGGAGCAAAGGATTACCGTCTTTGGGATTCAACAGTTTCAACTAGCTGAAGAGATAGTCAAAGCCCAAGAGCAGCAGGCTCAATATTGGACTTCTATGAGGAGCAGAGATTTGGCCCTTAAAAGATCCTTGCAGAATAACTTTACAAAGCCAATGCCAGAATTCCCTGCCTTCCCCACCTCTTTGCTCCCAATTCCTGAAGTTGTAGAGGAACCAACTCAAACTCCTACTGTAATAGCCTATTTTTAGTTAAACCGAAACAGTGGTTTTGGGACGGCAAATCTAAATTTAAAATAATAATTTTATTATTATTTTAATTTCCACAGTATGAATATAAGATTGTGTGAATATTTTGTTAAGGAATTTTGTCGTTTGAAAGCTTAATTCGATAAAAAGGACTAAATCGCGTAAAGTGTAAAACTTGTATTCTATTAGTGATGCGATCCCGACCGCATCATGTTTTGACGCACTTTGACAACATTGAGATTGGCCTAAACGCGAGGGACCCAAGTGCAAAATGAAATCTAATTTCAGTTTGTTAATTTGTGTGCAGGTCTTAATTAAGCGAACTTAGGATGGAAACCATTGTTGGACTAATCGAACGATCAAGGATGTTCAATTCAAGTGTTCCATGCAATTTGCTACAAGCTCATTTAGCTCGTTCATAGCTCATTCAAGTTTATTGAGCCCAACATTTTTAGGTTTTAGCTTGTGCATCAATTTGCTGGAATATTTAATTTAGTTTCAGCTCAATTTTAGTTTTATTTAGTTTATGTGTTTTGAGCTAAATAATTGTTGGATTGAACTTTTAATATGTTTAGTTAATTAATTCAATTGTTTTAACTGCTAAAATACTTAGTTTAATTAATTAAGTTGCTAGAATAAATTACTCATATTAGTTAATTGAGTTCTTCTTAGTTAATTAAGTTGCTGGAAAAAATTATTCATGTTAGTTAATTAAGTTCATCTTAGTTAATTTAGTTGGTGGAATAATTTAATGATGCATGTGTTTTTTAAGTTTTAAGTTCATTTATTTAAGTTAAGTGTTTAATGTGTTTTATGTGTTAAATGTGTTTAATATGTTTGTTCTAATGTGTTTAATTTCAGGTGTCTTTTCAGCTAGAAACCATTACATTCAGCGGCTGTTACAAATTGATTAAAGAGACTTTTCAAGTGAATTTCGATTACATACAAAGGGAAGCATTATTCTTCATTAAAAGGAGCTCTTATCATCCATTAAAAGAAGCAATACACCTTCTTAAATTCGGTAGCAGCCTTTTTCATCTTCCATAATTGATTGCTGATTAAAGTGATCACTTCATAAGTTAATTTTTCATTAAAGTGAATTGAAATTGGCTAAATTGAAGAATTGAATCGTCTTAAAGGAAGGAGTTACTTAGGCTAGAATTTCAAAAGTTGTGACTTTTCATTTCAGCTCATTAAGCTGAATAATTTTAACACTATAAATAGTTGTAATCAGCCTATTGTAAGAAAACCTTTTGTTGAATTTATGTTAAACTTGAGAATTGTGAGTTATCCAATTCTTTCTATTCTTTTAGAACTGATCTGACTTATCAAGCTTCGCTTGTAGCGTCTATCCTTTCCTTGTTAAACCGAACTTATCACTTTTCTAAGTGTGGCGTTCAACCTTACCTCTGGTTCCTATCTTGCATAGATAGTGGGTCAAGGTTTTTATCAAACTATTCCTTATTATTTCCACCAAATTCAACCTAAGTGCTTGTCTAAGTTTTGGGTCAACAATCCAATATTTTTGGTTCTCTCTTAAGCCTTAGTCGAACCTAACTCTTTAATTCCATAACCATTTTGAAACCATTCCATTTGAGCCGATTTTTTTTCATATTTTCAAGGCACTTTTGCCAACCGTCCAGATTTACTCAAATTCACGATTGGGCAACATTACGACTCGAATTATCCCCAAAATGAGTTCGTATCAAATTTGTATCAGAGCTAGCGAATTTGGAGTAAGAATCGACTTTTTCGGCATTACAAGATAGTATTTCTTTTTAAAAAAATTCAAAAAAAATACAAAAATTCAAAAAAAATCCTCTATTCAAATTCAATGAGTGAATATTAAGTCTTTGCAAGTGAAAAAAATTCAGAAAAAAATTTCAAGTTCTTCATTACCGAGTTTCCCCTAAAATTCTGTTTGCTGCTCGAAAATACCCAATCAACATCCTACCATTCGGCCACACTCTATTCTTTTCATTTCTTATTTCAATCCTACCCTTAGTCCTACAACACTCTTTACTAAACCTAAACATTAATCTTGCAAGCCGACCCATAACAACTGCTTTTTAAGTTTAAATAGTTCCTCACAAACTTAAAGAGGAGGAAGTGAGTTGAAAAAGGCAAGAGAGTAGTGAGTCTATTCAAGAGTATAAAAGCCAAGCGTGTAAGATTTCTTTTTGAGTGGATCGTGAGGTTCTTAGTTGTGAGTTCTTAAAAAAAATGTCACAAAGTCTGGAAAGAAATTCAAAAAAATTTTAAAAAATTCAAAAAAAAAAAAGCCTCAATTCAAATCCAAGGAGTGAATATTAAGTCTTTGCAGGTGAAAAACATTCGGAAAAAAATTTCAAGTTTTTCATTGTCGAGTTTCTCCTAAAATTCTGCTCGCTGCCTAGAAATACCCAATCAACATCCTACTATTCGGCCACACTCTTTTCTTTTCATTTCTTATTTCAATCCTACCCTTAGTCCTACAACACTCCCTACTAAACCTGAACATTAATCTTGCAAGCCGACCCACAACAACTACTTTTTAAGTTTAAATAGTTCCTTACGAACTTAGAGAGGAGGAAGTGAGTGGAAAAAGGCAAGAGAGTAGTGAGTCTATTCGAGAGTATAAAAGCCAAGCGTGTAAGATTTCTCTTTGAATGGATCGTGAGGTTAGATTTCTCTTTGAATGGATCGTGAGGTTCTTAGTTGTGAGTTCTTAAAAAAAATGTCACGAAGTCTGGAAAGAAATCCAAATATGGAAGGCGGGTTCCATCTTGTAAGAAACGTTGGAGGAGGTGTGCCAAATTTTACACTTCAAGCTTCACACATAAAATGGGGCATCTATTTGACCGAAGGCTTAAACCCATCAAGGAAAGATTAGATCGAGTTGAGGAAAGAGACCAACGGGAACGATTTTCTTCAAGATGAGGGATGGAAATAAGATCGTCATGAAGACAAACGTTCAATGATTACTCGAGAAGATATCCATACCGTTATTCTTATATGACGAGGAATTCGAGCCAAAACAAAGCAAGCTTTGAGTTTAACGCCTATCAAGGTGACGAACGAGAAAACACAAGTCATTCTTCGAATGCATCAAAGTACTCATCTATGAAGAGTAAATCACAAACAGGTGATCGTGTTTCAAATGTAAATCCATCCATTTCTACCCAACGAAAGTCTACTTTTTTTGAATCTTTTATGTTAACTTCTTCTTGTAATGAAAGGAAGCAAGAAAAAGAAATTGAGAGAGGAAAAAAAGAAATGATATAAAATGAAATAGAAAAAAAAAAGAAATGAAAGAAAAAGAAAACGAAAAATAGAAATATTGTGAGAATGAAGAAATAAACAAAAGTGTGAGAAGAGCGATTGATATTATTAAAAAAGAAAGTGAAATAAGGAGTGAGAGTGAGATTTTGAAAGAAAAGGAGATTGTGGAAAAAGAAAGAGAGCCTAAAAAAGAAATGAGTGAAAAAGATGCAAGTGAACAAGAAAAAGCGAGGATTGTTTTTACTAACCTACTTGCGAGTTGTCCTCGTATTGTTTCTTCTTTTTAGGTGTCTAATGATTCAATTGATGTGTTTCAAGTTCAATACCTTTCTAAAGAGAGGCAATTTTAATTGATCGAGAAAGGTAAGGTCAAAGTTGACATTAAACCACAAGCACTTAAAGGTAAGCAAGGTAAGGAGTTTTTAGCCATTGAATCACGGCAATCACATTTGACTGTTGTTGAGAAAATTGCTAAAGACTTAGTTTTTGAAAGAAATCATCATCTTGATTTGATTAACTTTCATTTTCTAATTGTTAATGATTTAACCCCAACTAGTGCCATGGAAAGTTTTACCTATGATAAGTTTTGTGATGGCAATTTTGTTGATGTAATTAGGCTAAATTGGCATGTGCAAAGCCTGATTGTTTGTGATAAAAAGTTTTTGTGTGAAACGTTCAATCTGTTTGATCACGATGGTAATGAGAATTCTCTAAGTATTTGTGCAAAAACCTCAAGTAAGTATATTCCTATGCAGATGAAAGTTGAGAGGTTTGAATGTTTGAAAGTTTGTATGTCTAAATTTTGCTTATTTGACATGTGTGAATTATAGATGAAAGAAAAGTTTTTGTTGTATTTTGGAACAAGTGATCAAAACCATGTGTTTAAACCGGGAGCAAGTTTTTCTAGTTTATCTTTGAGCAAAGGTAAGCATCATAAACTTTATGTGAATTGAAGTGTGAACAATTTTTGTTTGTTTGATGTTTTATTATTATGTTCGAAAACAAAGCATGTGGATTTTTTTTGCCTTACAAAGTAAGAATCCAATATTTGATTCCAAAGGTTGTTCAATATTGTGGATTAAAAGATTCGAACATGATTCATATGATTATAACTTTGTGTGCTTCATATTCCTACCATGTTGTCATACAAGAAATTTCCAAGTCAAGTTGAAATGGTAAGGAAAAACTTTATTTTTGATCCTGGAGATTATCATTCTATACTATTGTTCAAGGGGTTCAAGCAAAGCAATTTTGTTTTCCAAGATTATATCTTTCAAATATTTTATGGTTCTAGTTTGATGCCATCTATGAATTTTTTTAATTCATTATAGAAAGGTCAGACTGAATTCCATTTTTGATCCTAGTATTGGTTTATATGTTCAAGTTTTGAATAACAATTTAGAAAGTTCTTTTGAGTTTATAACTTGTATTGTCACTAATTGGTTCCATTCTTGTGTAGGTGACAAGCTAAAATGGTATCCTCCTAAAGAGGGAGGGTTTGCAAATAACCTGCTTCCCTTGCGAACCATTAGTTGTTCTCAAGATCTTGGAAACAATTTTGTCAGGTTCATGAACAAAGGTGTTTGTGATCTTGAAAGATTCTTCACAAGCAACTGGCCTGATTTAAGGACAAATCATTTTTAAGAAGGAGGGTTTGATGCGATCCCGACCGCATCATGTTTCGACAAACTTCGACAACATCAAGATTGGCCTAAACGCGAGGGACCCAAGTGCAAAATGAAATCTAATTTTAGTTTGTTAATTTGTGTGCAGGTCTTAATTAAGCGAACTTGGGATGGAAACCATTGCTGGACTAATCGAACGATCAAGGATGTTCGATTCAAGTGTTCCATGCAATTTGCTATATCCTCATTTAGCTCGTTCATAGCTCATTCAAGTTTATTGAGCCCAACATTATTCGATTTTAGCTTGTGCATCAATTTGCTGGAATATTTAATTTGGTTTCAGCTCAATTTTAGTTTTATTTAGTTTATGTGTTTTAAGCTAAATAATTGTTGGATTGAACTTTTAATATGTTTAGTTAATTAATTCAATTGTTTTAATTGCTAAAATAATTAGTTTAATTAATTAAGTTGCTAGAATAAATTACTCATCTTAGTTAATTGAGTTCATCTTAGTTAATTAAGTTGCCGAAAAAAATTATTCATGTCAGTTAATTAAGTTCATCTTAATTAGTTTAGTTGCTGGAATAATTTAATGAAGCATGTGTTTTTCAACTTTTAAGTTCATTTATTTAAGTTAAATGTTTTATGTGTTTTATGTGTTTTATGTGTTAAATGTGTTTAATATGTTTGCTTTAATGTGTTTAATTTCAGGTGTCTTTTCAACTGGAAACCGTTACATTCAAGGGCTGTTACAAATTGATTAAAGAGACTTTTCAAGTGAATTTCGGTTACATACAAAGGGAAGCAATATTCTTCATTAAAAGGAGCTCTTATCATCTATTAAAGGAAGCATTACACCTTCTTAAATTCGGCAGCGGCCTCTTTAATCTTCCATAACTGATTGTTGATTAAAGTGATCACTTCATAAGTTAATTTTTCATTAAAGTTTTTTGTGTCCATTCGGCTAACTAAGGAGATTTCAAAAGTCTTTCATCAAGTGTACAAGTGAATTGAAATCAGCTAAATTGAATAATTGAATCGTCTTAAAGGAAGGAGTTACTTAGGCTAGAATTTCAAAAGTTGTGACTTTTCATTTCAGCTCATTAAGCTGAATAAAAGTGACTTTTCGCCTTGCCTCATTTAACACTATAAATAGTTATAATCAGCCTATTGTAAGAAAACCTTTTGTTGAATTTATGTTAAACTTGAGTATTGTGAGTAATCCAATTCCCTCTATTCTTTTTGAACTGATCTGATTTATCAAGCTTCGCTTGTGGCATCTATCCTTTCCTTGTTAAACCGAACTTATTTATAACAGCTCGACTTAGGGCCTAGTTGGAATAGTGGTCTCAAGACCACAATTCCGGAGTCGAATAAATTATTTCATTATTAAGTAGATGTTATAACATGTTTTTATGAGTGCTTGAATAATTTGGTGAAGTAATTTTAATGTTTGTGAGCCCAATTGCGAAAAAGGACTAAATCGCATGAAGGCAAAGGTCTTAAATTGGTAGATAAGGGTGCCAAATTGCCATGTATCATAAATTGGGGGTTTTTTAAGTGAAATTAGGCCTTTAAATAGGTGATGGCCGGCCATGAGACAATGAAATCAAGAAAGTCAAATATTAGGTAAAGTTGGTGGCTTATTTTGACTAAAAAGAAATAAAATAAAAGAAAGATGATATCATTCTATTTCCTCATTTCTTTTCCATCAATTTACAGCCATTGAAGGGGGTTCGAAAGCTTAAAAAATTTCAGCTATTTAGTTGACTCACAAGTAAGTGATTTTAATGGCTTTTCTTAAATATTTTTGTACGTTTGAGACCCTTGAAGCATAAGCTTTCAAATTAGGGTGATATTTTGCAAAATGATGAAGAGTTTAGGGTTTTGCCATGAAAATATTTATGATATTTTCTGAGTTTTTATGGAAGAAAATAAGTCTTGGGTGTGTTATAAACAACTTTTGTGAAAGGTGTTAGCATGAAAACACCTAAAAAGACCATTTTGCATAAGTTTTAGAATAGATGACAAATATGTGAAATAGTGGAAATTTAGGGTTACTATAAGAGAAAAATGGGTGTGGCTAGACATAAGATACAAAGAAATTCGATAAAAATTGATTTTCGGGCCTAGGGGTAAAATGGTGATTTTGTCAAAGTCTAGGGGAAAAATGGTCATTTTACCAAAGATGTGAATTGTCAATTTCTTAAATTTACTTAGTGTCTAAATTACTGCATTTTTCTATTATAGATCGAGAATTACTGAATCTGAACCTAGACCGGGGGAAAGCCAAGCAAATCGACTAAATCATCTAGTCGCTACATTTTCTAACCCGAGGTAAGTTGTATGTAAATACTACAACTACATGGCTAATATACGTGTTTAATTGTATTAAAATTAATATAGCATGAATTGCTTGATTGTGAAATTGAGAAAGTATGATGATAATAGAGATAGTAGAGTTCCTGTTCGAACCTAGGAAATATATCGGATATTCATGCCAAGACATATGGGTTACTGTAGGCTAGTGTAAGACATGTTTGGGACAAGCATCAGCCACATTATGAGAGCCAGTGTAAGACCATGTCTGAGACATGGCATCGGCATCGAGATAAGTGCTAGTGCAAGACATGTCTAGGACATCTATCCACCTCGAGACGTAAGCCAGTGTAAGACATGTCTGGGACATGCATCGGCTACGAGATGATAGTCAGTGTAAGACCACATCTTGGACATGGCTTCGACTTGAGATATGAGCCAACGTAAGACCATGTCTAGGACATGGCATCGGCATCTTACCCACATTTAAGGCTTAATGAATATCTGGTAGTGTTCTAAATGGTTCAACGGTGAGTATTATGACTTTAAATTAATGAACAAGGTATAACCGTATTGTGAGTGGTACAGGTACCTATTTAAAAATTTATGAGATATGAGTTCGATATATGCTATGAGATTTATATGGATAGTGATGAGTAAGTTATGCTTATGCCCATTTTTATGTTATGAGCATATTGATGAATGGTAAAATTGTTGTTGTATATTTATTTATATGCAACTTACTAAGCTTTATGCTTACTACCTCTCCTTTCCTTTTTCTTATAGTGCCGCCTATCTAGCTCAGGGATCAACGGAAGTCATAGATATCGATCACACTATCAATCAAAGTATTCGGTATAGTTTGATTTATATTTTCAAATATGACACACGAGCGTTATTTTAGTCCACACGGGTAGACACACGAGTGTTTGTCTAGGCCGTGTGTCACATGGGGATGTTGTCCAGCTGTGTGTCCCTTGCACGTAAAAATTTCAAGTCAGTATGCATGGTAGTAAACATACGGGCAGAGACACGGCCATGCGTCTCATCCGTATGAGGGACACGGCCTAGCACACGGGCGTGTGCCTTGGCCGTGTGACATTTTTGGGTTGCTGACGTAAGAAACAGAATGTCCAGGTTTTTGCACACGAGCTAGGACATGGGCGTGTCATGGCCGTGTGAAGGATACGGGCTAGGGACACGGGCGTGTGCGAGGCCATGTGAAAACCCCTGTAGGTGTGAACTTAGAATTAATTCCATACGGTTAAGCGACACGGGTGTGTCCCTGTATTGCCTAGGCCATGTCAGCCATACGGGCCAACAGCACGACCATATCGAAATGGTCACACGGGCGTGTTGCCCCTCCTACACGGGTGTGTGCCCTTGTGTCAAGTGTCATTTTTCTAAGGTTAGTTAAAGAACCCAAGTTGGACCCGAATGATTTTCGATGTGTGTTTTGGGTCTCATAGGGCCATATTAAGGATGTGTTGATAAATTTGAGATAGTTTTAAATTGTCGACATTCTAGAGACTCGAAAATGGATGTAAATACAAGTTTAAGTTATGTAACGCCTTGTATCCCGTCTTGACATAAGATACGGGTATGGGTGTTACATTTAGTGGAATTAGAGCTATGGTTTAGTCGGTCCTAGAACTAACCTAGCGAAAGTACGAGTCTAACTATACATGCCATAATTATATATTGATAGTGTGACGACTCCGGACGATAATAAATTATATTTTTATATAATAAATGGATCCTGATAGAGCCACGGCGGATGACGTGGAGCGTAACACGTCAGCTCTCGGTGAAGGGATCGCGCCAGTAGAAAGTGAGTCCGTAACTATGGTTCAAGGCGGAGGGGCTAGAGAATCCTATCTCCGAATGATGGACGTTTGGTACACGAATTTCATTCGTGTGAATCCAAACACTACACCTCCCCACCTCCTCCAATTCCTAAGTATTCCCAGGTAGCTCCGCAAGGCGCGGATGTGATTAGGAGAGAGAAGCCTTCAGTAGATAAGATTCAGAAACAAGTGGTTGAAGAATTCCAGGCTAACATAAATGACGACCCGGAAAAAGCAGAGTTTTGGTTAGAAAATACCGTTAGGGTATTTGATGAACCGTCGTGCACGCCTAAAGAGTGCGTAAAGTGTGCAGTATCACTCTTGCAAGATTCGTCCTACCAGTGGTGGAACACTCTCATGTCTATGGTACCGAGAGAGAGTAACTTTGGAATTCTTCCAAGATAAGTTCCGAAAGAAGTACATTAGTTTGAGGTTTATAGACCAAACGAGGAAGGAATTTCTAGAGTTGAAGCAAGGTCGTATGACAGTAGTGGAATATGAACATGAATTTGTGAAACTCAGCAAGTATACGTGGGAGTGCATATCCACTGAAGCAACCATGTGTAAGAGGTTTGAGGATGGCCTTAATGAAGATATTCGATTATTTGTCGGTATTTTAAAGATAAAGAGAATTTGTAGTGCTCGTTGAGAGAACATGCAAGGCAGAGGAGCTGGTAAAAGAAAAGAAGAAATCGGTTTTTATGTCACGGGATTCAAAGAAGAGACAGATAGGGAAATCACATCAGTCCTCATCTAAAAGATCAAGAGAGTTTACGACCCGATCGAATGCTTCGATAGGGTTCTCAAATAGAAACAAAAATAAGCAAAACACGGTATCTAGAGCCTAGACCACTTCTGTCACGAGTGTCGGTAGTACTCGGCCAAATAGGCCAGAATGTTTGCAATGTAGTAGGCGTCATTTCGGTGAGTGCCGAGGGAATGAAAAGGGTTGTTTCAAGTGTGGGTCATTAGAACATTTCATCTAAGACTATCCTAAGATGGAAGAGAGAGAGGGAGAGAAAAATCAAGAATTAAAGGTAAGTAGTGCTTCTTTGAGAGGTAGACCACAAAAGAACCCCGGAAGTAGGGCTACCAGCAGAGGTACGCCAAGAGATGCTGCAGTGAGGTCCGAGGATAGAGCGCCTACAAGGACTTACGCTATTCGTGCCCGTGAAGAAACAGAGTCTCCCGACGTGATCACTGGTACCTTTTCTATCCATGATATATCTGTTGTTGCTTTAATTGACCCGGGGTCTACCCACTCATATATTTGTATGAAATTGATACCTCGTATGAACATGATAGTAAAGTCAACTGAATTCGTGATAAAAGTGTCCAACCCTTTTAGGCAGACAGGTGCTTGTTCACAAAACATGTAGAAATTGTCCTTTGACAATTAGAGGTCATTATTTTTCGGTTAACTTGATGTTACTGCCGTTTAATGAATTTGATATAATCCTTGGGATGGATTGGTTGACTTTTCATAGTGTTGTAGTCAACTGTGGGAAAAAGGTTATTGAATTGAAATGTGAATATGGAAATGTTCTTCGGGTTGGACCAGATGAGTCGAATAATTTGCCTGTAATAATGTCGACTTTGACTGCTGAGAAATATTTGGAAAAAGATATGAGGCATACCTAGCCTTTGTGCTAAATACTCAAGCGTCTAAGTCGAAGATTGAATTGGTACTGGTAGTTTGTGAATTTATAGATGTATTTTTAGAAGAGTTGCCCAGATTACCTCCAGTGAATGAAGTAGAGTTTGGAATCGAGTTGGTACCGGGCACAGCACCTATTTCCATTGCTCCCTATAGGATGGCTCCGACGAAATTGAAAGAATTGAAGGTACAGTTGCAAGAGTTAACGGATAAGAGATTTGCAAGATCGAGTTTTTTCCCATTGGGTGCCCCGGTACTTTTAGTAAAAAAGAAAAACGGCTCAATGAGGTTATGTATTGACTATAGACAACTTAACAACGTAACAGTGAAGAACAAGTATCCTTTACCAAGGACTGATGACCTGTTTGATCTGTTAAAGGGAGCTACATTGTTTTCTAAGATTGACCTGAGGTTAGGATATTACCAGTTAAAGGTGAAGGAGTAAGATGTACCGAAGACTGCATTTCGGACGAGATACGAGCATTATGAGTTCCTCGCCATGCCTTTTGGTTTGACTAATGCCCCAACAGTGTTTATGGATTTGATGAACCCTAATTTTCGGCCCTATTTGGATAAGTTCGTTGTGGTCTTTATTGATGACATACTAATTTACTCGCATGATGAGGGTGAGCACGTGGAGCATTTGAGAATGGTTCTACAAACTTTGAGAGCTAAGCAGCTTTATGCCAAGTTTAGTAAGAGCGAATTTGGCTTAAAGAGGTCGGATTTCTAGGACACATTGTGTCAGGTGATGGAATTAGAGTCGACCCAAACAAGATCTCAGCTATTATTGAGTGGAAACGGCCGAGGAATATGACTGAAGTTTGAAGCTTTTTGGGTTTGGCTGGATACTATAGAAGGTTTGTTCAAGGGCTTTCTATTACAGCAACTCCGATGGCAAGATTGCCGTAAAAAGATGTTAAATTCGAATGGACAGAAAAGTGCCAACAGAGTTTTGAGAAATTAAAAGTTGTATTCATCGAAGCCCCAATTTTAGTACAACCGGAGTCAGGAAAGGAATTTGTAATATATAGCGACGCCTCCTTGAATGGTTTGGGGTGTGTGGTTATACAAGAAGGCAAGGTAATAGCCTATGCTTCGAGACAGCTAAAGCCACATGAGAAAAACTACCCGACGCACGATTTAGAGTTGGCTGCCATACTATTTGCATTGAAAATTTGGAGACACCATCTGTATGGTGAGAAGTGTCAAGTGTTCACTGATCACAAGAGCCTTAAGTACTTGATGACTCAAAAGGAGTTGAACCTAAGACAACGACGATGATTATAATTAATAAAGGATTAAGAATTAATTATCGACTACCACCCCGGAAAGGTGAATATGGCCACCGACGCTTTGAGTAGAAGTCATTGTTCACCTTGAGGGCCATGAATATTCATTTGACTGTGTTTAACGATGGTTCGGTTCTAGCAGAGTTGAGAGCTAGACCGATGTTTCTACAAGAGATTCGGGAAGCTCAAAATAACGACAGTGTTTTACAAGCCAAGAGAGCTCAGTGTGAGTCGGGTGTTGAGGCAGATTTTCCTGTTGGTACCGATGGATGTATAGTGTTTAAAGATAGAGTTTGTATACCCAAGGATAGAGAGCTTATTCAGAAGATTTTGTGAGAGGCACATAATTGTTGCTTGTCTATCCATCCGGGTAGTGTGAAAAAGTACAACGACCTGAAGAAAATGTACTGGTGGTCGGGAATGAAAAGAGACATTTAAGAGTTCGTTTCCAAGTGTCTTGTGTGCTAGCAAGTGAAGGCTGAACACCAAGTACCTTCGTGTCTACTTCAGCCTATCACGGTCTCCGAGTGGAAGTGGGATTGGATTACTATAGATTTCGTGAAGGGTTTGCCATTAACCCCAAGGAAAAGAGATGTCGTTTGGGTTATTGTGGATAGACTCAAAAAATCGACACGTTTTATACCAGTGTGTACCGACTACTCCCTTGAGAGATTGGCTGATTGTGTGTTTTCGAGATTGTGAGACTACACGAGGTGCCCTTGTCGATTGTTTCGGATAGAGACCTGAGATTTACCTCGAGGTTTTGGAAAAGTTACAAGAGGCGTTGGGAACAAAGTTGAGTTTCAACACAACATTTCACCCACAAGCAAACGGTTAGTCGGAAAGAGTGATTCAAATTTTGGAAGACATGTTGCGGTGTTGTGTTCTCGAATTTCAAGGCAGTTGGGAAAGGTAATTTCCATTAGTAGAATTTTCTTATAATAATAGCTTTCAAACAAGTTTAAAGATGGTGCCTTATGAGGCTTTGTATGGGCGAAAGTGTCGAGCGCCCTTATATTGGGCTGGGCTAAGAGAAAGTCAGATTCACAGGGTAGATTTGATCAAGGAGACTGAAGAGAAAGTTAAAGTGATTCACGACTGTTTGAAAATTGCCTCGGATAGACTGAAATCCTATACGGATTTAAAACGAAAAGAGATTGAATTTCAAGTCAATGATCACGTGTTTTTGAAAGTATCCCTATGGAGATAAGTTCTCAAATTTGGTAGAAGAGGCAAGTTGAGTCCTCGTTTCATAAGACCCTATGAGGTTACCAAGAGAGTAAGGCCTATTGCATACCGATTGGCGTTGCCACCAGAGTTGGAAAAGATTCACGATGTGTTTCATGTGTCCATGCTACGTTGATATAGATCAGACCCTTCGCATGTGATTTCGCCAACAGAGGTTGAAATTCATCCAGACATGACTTATGGTGAAGAGCCGGTCAAGATTTTGGCTCGAGAAGTCAAATAGTTAAGGAATAAGAGTACAACACTGGTGAAATTTTTTGGCATAGACATGGAGTCGAGGAAGCCACATGGGAACATGAGGAGACTATGAGAGATCTGTACCCGAACCTATTCACCGGTAAGATTTTCGGGGACGAAATCCCTAAGGGAGGGAGAATTGTAACAGCCCGATTTAGCGCCTAGTTAGAATAGTAGTCTTGGGATCACAATTCCAGATTCAAATAAATTATTTCATTATTAAGTATATGTTATAACATGTTTTTATAAGTGCTTGAAAATTTTGGTGAAGTAATTTTAACGTTTATGAGCCCAATTGAGAAAAAGGACTAAATCGCATAAAGTGCAAAGGTCTTAAATTGATAGTTAAGGGTGCCAAATTGTCAAGTATCATAAACCGGGGGTTTTTAAAGTGAAATTAGTCCATTAAATAGGTGATGGTCGGCCATGAGATAATGAAATTAAGAAAGTCAAATACTAGGTGAAGTTGGTGGCTTATTTTGACCAAAAAGAAATAAAATAAAAGAAAGATGATATCATCCTATTTCCCCATTTCTTCTCCATCGATTTTTTAGCCATTGAAGGGGGTTTTAAAGCTTAAAAAATTTTAGCCATTTAGTTGACTCACAAGTAAGTGATTTTATTGGCTTTTCTTGAATATTTTTGTACTTTTAATACCCTTAAAGCATAAGCTTTCAAATGAGGATAATATTTTGCAAAATGATGAAGAGTTTAGGGTTTTTCCATGAAAATATTTATGATTTTTTCTGAGTTTTTATGGAAGAAAATAAATCCTGTCTGTGTTATAAACAACTTTTGTGAAAGGTGTTAGCATGAAAACACCTAAAAAGACCATTTTGCATAAATTGTATAATAGATGATGAATGTGTGAAATAGTGGGAATTTGGGGTTACTATAAGAGAAAAAAGGGTGTGTCTAGACTTAAGATACAAAGAAATTTGATAAAAATTGATTTTCGGGCCTAGGGGTAAAATGGTCATTTTGTCAAAGTCTAGGGGCAAAATGGTAATTTTACCAAAGATATGAATTATCGATTGCTTAATTTTATTTAGTGTCTAAATAAGTACATTTTGCTATTATAGATCGAGAATTACTGAATCTGAACCTAGACTGGGGGAAAGCCAAGTAAGTCGACTAAACCATCTAGTCGCTACATTTTGTAACTCTAGGTAAGTTGTATGTAAATAATACAATTACATGGCTAATGTACATGTTGAATTGTAATTGAATTAATATAACATGAATTGCTTGATTGTGAAATTGAGAAAGCATGATGATAATAGAGATAGTAGAGTTCCTGTTCGAACCTAGGAAATATATCAGATATTCATGCCAAGACATATGGGTTACTATAGGCTAGTGTAAGACATGTTTGGGACATGCATCAGCCACATTATGAGAGCCAGTGTAAGACCATGTCTGGGATATAGCATCGGCATCGAGATGAGTGCTAGTGTAAGACATGTCTGGGACAAGCATCGGCTACGAGATGATAGTTAGTGTAAGACCACATCTGGGACATGGCTTCGACTTGAGATATGAGCCAATGTAAGACCATGCCTGGGACATGGCATCGGCATCTTACCCAAATATCTGGTAGTGTTCTGACTGGTTCAACGGTGAGTATTATGACTTTAAGTTAATGAACAAGGTATAATCGTGTTGTGAGTGGTATAGGTACCTATTTGAAAATGTATGAGATATGAGTTCGGTATATGCTATGAGATTTATATGGATAGTGATGAGTAAGTTATGCTTATACCCACTTTTGTGTTATGAGCATGTTGATGAATGGTAAAATTGTTGTTGTATATTTATTTATATGCAACTTAGCTTTATGCTTACTCCCTCTTTCTTTTAGTGCCGCCTATCTAGCTTAAGGATCAATGGAAGTCAGAGATATCGATCAAACTATCAATCAAAGTATTCGGTATAGTTTGATTTATATTTTCGAATATGGCATGTATAGGGAATTAGACTTGTGTTTTGTGTTATTATTAATTTGGCCAAATGTGTTGGCTTGGGATAAATCCCTCATTTAGTATTAAGCCTTGAATGAAGGCTAATATTCATTTTGATTTTTATGCAAGAATGTTATCTTCATAGATGAGTAAAATGTACAAACGGAATGTTGTCTATTGTGGCTAATTTTATTGCATAAAATAGTATGGATTTTGGGTGGGGTTTCTATTGTGTAGGTTGTATAAGGGTGGCAAAGAGGCTTGGTAAATAGGCTTAATTTTATCCATATGGGTAGACACACGAGCGTGTGTCTAGGCCGTGTGCCAGTCCCATGGGCGTGTTGTCCTGCCGTGTGTCCCCTGAATGTAAAAATTTCAAGTCAGTATGCATGGTAGTAAACACACGGGCAGAGACACAGCCGTGCATCTCAGTCGTGTGAGGGACACGGCCTAGCATATGGGTTTGTGCCTTGGCCATGTGACTTTTTTGGTTTGCTGAAGTCAGAAATAGAATGTCCAGGTTTTTGCATACAGGCTAGGACACGGACGTGTCATGGCAGTGTGAAGGACATGGGCCAGGGACACGGCCATGTGCCAAGTCTTGTTAAAACCCCTGTAGGCGTGAATTTAGAATTAATTCCACACGGGTAAGGGACACGGGCGTGTCCCTGTATTGCCTAGGCCGTGTGAGCCACACTGGCCAACAGCACGACCATATCGAAATGGTCACATGGGCGTGTTGCCCCTCCTACACGGGTGTGTGCCCTTGTGTCAAGTGTCATTTTTCTAAGGTTGGATAAAGAACTCAAGTTGGACCCGAATGATTTTCGATGTGTGTTTTGGGCCTCATAGGCTCATATTAAGGATGTGTTGATAAATTTGAGGCAGTTTTAAATTGTCCACGTTTTGGAGAATCAAAAATGGTTGCAAATACGGGTTTAAGTTAGGTAACGCCTTGTATCCCATCCCGGCGTACGATACAGGTATGGGGTGTTACATTATCACTTTTCTAAGTGTGGCGTTCAACCTTACCTCTGGTTCCTATCTTGCATAGATAGCGAGTCAAGGTTTTTATCAAACTATTCCTTATCATTTCCACCGAATTCAACCTAAGTGCTTGTCTAAGTTTTTTATCAACAATCCAATATTCTTGGTTCTCTCTTAAGCCTTAGTCGAACCCAACTCTTTAATTCCATAACCATTTTGAAACCATTCCATTTGAGCCTATTTTTTTTCATAATTTCAAGCCACTTTTGCCAACCATTCAAATTTACTCAAATTCACGATCGGACAACATTACGACTCGAATCATCCTCAAATCGAGTTCGTATCAATTAGTTAAAGGTATTAAATGGCTATGATATAAAATAGTAGAGGTCCTAATGTGGTAATTATACCATTTTTAAATTGAGTGGACAAAGATGAACATTATTTAGATGATTTTATTATTTTATCATTAAGGTTAAATTTGTAATTTGGTTATTAAAGGTTAATTAAATAAAACAAAATTTTAGTTTTATCATCTTCCTTAGCCGATTTTATTAAGAGAAGAAGCCATAGTTAGGGCTTGACATTCGGCCATGCTATCCCTACCCATTTAGGTATGATTTTTGTCTTGTTTTTAATGATTTTTATGTTTTTGAGATCGCTACAGCTTAATCTAGCTAGCTTAGGGACTAATTTGCAAAAATTTTAAAGGTTTAGGGTTTTTCCATTGATGAATGAGGATGTGTTTTGATGTTTTATGGTTGAAAAGCATCCTTGTTGATAAATAAACAACATTTGTTAAGTGGTTTTTAGTAAAATGTCCAAATAGGGATTAAATTGTGAAATGTGTAAAATTCATGGTTAATTTTTTAAATAAATGAAAAATGTGGCCTGCGAGGACCTAATTAAAATTCGGCTAGCATGGGTTTAGATTGAATTGCATGAATTTGTATTTTTATGAGATAAAAACTAAATTGTACAAATGTTGAAATATCAGAGGCAAAAGTGTAAAGTCGCCTTAATGTGCATTTTGGGCTAAATTGAATAGTTTGATAATTGAATAAGTTATATTTGATTACATATAGATCAAGAAAAGTGTGAAACTAAATTGTTTTATTTGTGTTTTAAATGCTTCGGTATTGCACAAACTATGAATATGACACTACGGACATGTTCGATGACGATTTGACAAGTGTGAAATCCTGGTTGAACCTTAGGAATTAATTAGGATACAAATGACATGTCATTAGGGGTTATGTGATTTCGGTGCCAGTTTGTACATCCTACCGATGGTTGAGTTATCCAGCATGTGTTACGAATACTCGTCAACTTGTGTGGGCAGTATCGTGTAGCTTCGTCATGACCCTCAGCTTGTGTGAGCAGACTCGTTGACAGCTAGAGAGTGAGCATTATATGTGCAACGAGATTGAGATAGCTTCGGCTATGTATGTGGCACTTAGGGTGCGAGTTTTTCATGTATCTGATAGTATTCCAAATGGTTCAACTAGTATGTCAAAGACATGGATAAGCATGAGACTAGTAAGAGATGGTATAGTGATATCAAAGCTAGCTCGGATTCGGAAATCATCAAAGACTTCATCACACTATCTAACTATCACTTTGGTACTTTTGAATCTATGTTTTTGGATATATGGCATGTATAGGATTATGGTCATTTTGACATATAGTTTGGTAATGAATTTGGTAATTTGAAATGGCTTGTAAATGTTAAGTATTTGGTTTTGTGCATAGCCATGAGAGTTGGCTTATTTTGGTTGATTTGGTTGTGTATATATATATATATATGTAAATGGCCTTTGTCTTGTGTTGATAATTGCTATGCTAATGCTTGTGGTGGATGGTTGATTTTTGAGAAGTTATATACTTGTGAGTTTAGGCATAATGATGCATGTTAGAAAGTGTCCATTCAGTTGAAATGTGAATGTGAATTTGGTATAAATGGAATGCTCTATTTTGTTATTTATGTGTACTGTGGATGATGGTATAGAATTAGCATGAATTAGGCGTGATTTAGTTGGTTTGATTGCCTATTTATGCCATGTTTTGGTGTCATTTGGTTTGGTGTAGGTGTATACAAATTTGGTTGGAAAAATGGCTTGGTAAATATCCTATTTTTGTCCACATGGGCAGAGACACAGACGTGTGGCTCAGCCGTGAGTGACACATGGTTATGTTACACGGCCTTGTGTCCCCTGGTGTTGAATTGAAACCAAGTCAGTATGCTCCACACAGCCCAACTCACGAGCGTGTAACTTGCCCGTGTGGCATAGGTTAGTATACTCTATAAGTTTAGCACGACCTAGCACACGGCCTTGTGAGACCATCTCGAAAGGGCACACAAGTTGGTCACATGGGCGTCTGGTTGGCCGTGTGACTCAAGTCAAGGAGTTACACGGGGTCAAACACGAGCTGGGGCACAGCCATGTGATCCCATTTCGAATATCTACATGGCCTGTGACACGGACGTGTCTTTGGCCGTGTGTCAGGCCACATGGGCGTGTGTCCCCTGTAGTTTGAAAAAATTATCTAAGTTTTGTAAAAATTTCCTGAGTTATCAGTTTAGTCCCGAACCACCCTGAATGCATGTTTAGGGCCTAGTAGACTCGTATTAGGGACAATGTGATTGTTTGTGAATGATATATAAATGGAAATGGAAAATGTACATGAAATGTATGTTTACTTTTATAATAAGTTCGGTGATGCTCCGTAACCCTATTCTGGCATTGAATACGGGTGAGGGGTGTTACATTTATTGGTATTAAAGCTACGGTTTAGTCGATTCTAGGACTAATGTAGCATACGTGAGAGTTTAGCTATACATGCCATATATAACCTGTGATAGTGTGATATCTCCTGACAGTTTCAAATATGTTTTTATATAGTAAATGGATCCTAATCGAGCTGTAGCTGATGATGTAGAAAGTAATGTGCCAACCTCTATTCACGGAGTAGCGCAATTTGCGTCGAAACCCGTAACGGGTAGTCAAGGACGAGAGGCCAAAGAAGCCTTCTTCCAGATGATGAAAGAGTGGTTTACGAAGTTTGTTCGAACAAATTTGGCTTCTCAGCAACCTCCAACCCCACCTAATCCTCAACCGGTCCCCATAGCTCCTCAAGGTTTGGAACCCCTACGATTGAATAAGTCGCCAGTTAATAAAATCAGAAAATATGGGGCTGAACAATTTAGAGCTACAGTTGATGACGATCCTGAGAGAGCCAAGTTTTGGCTTGAGAATACTATCAAAGTATTTGATGAACTATCCTGTACACTGGTTGAGTGTTTAAAGTGTGTTGTATCACTTCTGAGGCACACAGCATATCAGTGGTGGAATACTTTAGTATCTGTGGTACCAAGAGAAAAGGTCACCTGGAATTCTTCCAAACTGAGTTCAGAAAGAAATACATCAGCCAACGGTTTATTGATCAAAAATGCGAAGAGTTTCTAGAGCTGAAATAGGAACCTATATATGTGACTGAGTATGAGCGAGAGTCTGTGAGACTCAGTAAGTATGCTCGAGAATGTGTTTCAACTAAGGCAATTATGTGTAAGAGATTCGAAGATGGATTGAATGAATACATCAGATTGCTAGTCGGGATTCTAGAGTTGAAAGAGTTTGTTGTGCTAGTCAATCGAGCTAGCAAAGCCGAAGAACTTGGCAAAGAAAAGAAAAAAACTAATTACGAGGCTATAGATTCGAGAAAGAGATTTATGAATGAACCTTATCAATCTTCGTCAAAGAAATCACAGGATTCGTACATTTGTTCAAATGCTTTAATAGGATATCCAAATAGAGATCGTGACAAACAATACACGAGTCCTAAAACTCAAGCCACTTTAGTATCGAGTGTTGGCAGTGTGAGAAAAAATAAACCCAAATGTCAACAGTGTGGACGACGACATTTTGGAGATTGCTGGAAGAATAACAAAGCATGTTTCAAATGTGGTTCACTAGATCATTTCATACGGGATTGCCCTTATTTAGCCGAGAAAGATAAATATCAGAATGCAAGATCATGCAATACAGCTGCTAGAGAGAGACCTCCTAGAAATTCGAGAAATGTGAATAGTAGCAAGGGAACAATGTGACAGCCCTAATTTGACCCTAGTCGGGAAGTGGTTTTGGGACCACAAAATTGAGTCACAAAAATAATTAAATGTTATATTCTATGATTATTACATGTGAAAGTGCATGTGTGAAAATTTCATGCTTTGATTTTGTCATTTGTGAGTGAAATTATGAAATAGGACTTATGTGAAAATTTCTGAAAATGCTATAGGCTAATTTGTAGTGGCCAAATAAATAGTAGTGCCAAATAGGAGGATTTGCATGTCAAACCTCCCATTTTATGTGTAGTGGCCGGCCAAGGTGATGGGTATTAGATAATATATGTATTTTAGCATTATAATAGTTAAAATGGATGATGGTCATGATGAACAACATGTGCAAATTTTTTTTTATTGAAGTTATGGCATAGGTATGGCACAAATTAATATATGCCATTTTGTGTCATAAAATGTTTAGGAATAAAGAATAATAAGAATAACAAAAGGGAAGTAAAGGAAGGTTTTTGTTCATTCTTGGTTCTTCATAGCCAAAAATTGAGAGAGCAAATAGGGGAGGAAACCCTTGAATATTCGGTCACTAGGAGGAGGAAAATTGAAGGTAAGTTCTTGGTACTTTGCTTCTATTTTGATGTTCATGGGTTCTTCTTGATTATACATTAACTCATGAAGCATATTTTTTATTTTTGGTTGTGTTGTGAGCATTCGGTCATGAATTGAAATGAGGGAAATGGTTGTTGTTTCATGTTCTTTTGATGAATGATGGAAGATAGGTGAAGTTGAGCCAAGCAAATGAGCATGCATGTGCCTTAGATGCTAAAGGGGAAAATCGGCTAACATGTTGTGTGTGAACTTGGATAATATTGAGTAATGTTTGTGCTTTAAAATGATGAAATGGAGTTTATGCTTAAGTGAAATTATAGGTATGTGATGATGGATTTGTGATATGCATGTTTAAATAACATGCATGCAAGGTATGTGTGAAAGAGTGATTTGGTAATAAATCTGCTTGGGACAGCAGCAGTAACGTGATTTTGGAAAATCACCATAAATTGTGGGAGATGAGTTAGAAGCATAATAAATTATGTAATTAAATCTTAATGAGTCTAGTTTCAAATGAAATAAACGAGAACATATTTTGAATTCTGTACAATGAGAAATTTTATTCATAGTGAAGAGTGGTCAGATTAGTCAAACAGTGAAACAAGGGAAACTTTAAGAAAAATCTGGTATTGATTGGCCAAACCAAAAATTCTGAAAATTTTATGGATAAAAGATATATGAGTCTATTTTCATAAAAAATTAACGGCACTTGAGTTGGAGTTTCGTAGCTCCAGTTATAAATGATTTAGTGACTGTTGCTCAGGAAGACAGCTTGCAGTGGAATTATGATTATGTGGTAAACATTGACAAAAAAAAATTTTGTTAATGAGTTGCTTATTGATTTCTTATAAGCTTACTACAATCAGTAGGTGTGAAAGTCGAATGTATATATATATATATTATATTTTGAAAGTGATGCTTGAATAGTCAAATAATGACTAGTTTAAAATCTTTGAATTGAAGCTCAAGAGCATAGAGGGGCAAATTCGGATAAGGGAAAAGAGAAAGTAATCGAATAGCCGTTGTAATCGTTCGGCAACCTTCAAGGTAAGTTCTTAAGGGTTTAAGCTTGATTCCCTTTTATATGCCTAAGAGTTAAATTAATATGGTAAGGAGAATGTAAATTTTATTTGGTTAATGTGCCGAATATGTAATGATTTAGGCTATAAGCCGATTATGACTATTATGCTTAAGTTGAATTGGATTTGGAAATTTGATGCACTAAATGAGTGTTACAATGAATAAACTATGCCGTATATGTGCTGGTAGAGATATCACGACTTGTGATTATTAAATATCTAAAGGAAACTATGATGTGTATAAAATTATTATTATTGGTCCTTTGTGGTAGCCGAATATGGCTTGGCACTAAAGTGATTAAATGTGAACTTCGATGAGGTAAACTGTTAAGAGTGTGGTGCAATAAGACTATGGGCTAATACGATATGTGGATTCATTCCGTAAAGTAAATTATTCAGGTACGAAAAACCTAATTAAGTACATGTGAATTAAATGAATTTGATGATTGGTGTGAATCGAAATGTAAATGATAGTGTTCATATGAAGCTTATATCCGAATGTAGCAAATGACTACTAATGTGATATGTTGAATGAGATGTGTTAATATATGATTAAATATGCATGATATTTGATGTGTATCCGGGCTTAAAGACCTGCAGGCTATATGCTGGAATTATATCCGGGTTAAATCCCGCAATCTTCGTGCTGGTATTATATCCGGGGTAAATCCCGCAGGCCTAGTGCTGGTATTATATCTGAGTTTAAAGTCCCGTAGGCTTCATGCTGGTGTTATGTTCGGGTTTTATACCTCACAGGCCAAGTGTTAGTGAATTTGATAAAGTATATGACTACGAGATCCTATGCTAAGATGATAAATTGAACTCGTATTACACATTAAGTGATTCTGGTATGTGATATATATATTATATGTGAGATTGATCTGACGGGAATTAAGAATGTGTAATGAGAATCATATGAAAAGATGTTGTAAATTCATATGTATATTTGTATATGTGTGCATTCAGTTATTATGCAAAGTTACAAGATAGTTTTCGATATGCCATTTAACTATGAATGTTGAAAGTAAGTGTGGGTAAGAAATGATACACTAGTGAAATTTGAAAGAATTAAAGTTAATCCGGAAGCTTGTAAATACTATGTTTATATGAGTTTGAGTATAAACGGAGTAAAATTATATGTGTTTGTGCATAATCGGCCAAATAGTATTGTACTCCGAAAGTGTTATGTGATTTCGAACATTTGGTTTGTTTTTAAGTTCAACTCTTTAAATTGCTTAAGACTTACTAAGCTTATGAAAGCTTACTTTGAATGTTATGTTTCTCTGTTTATTTTTGTAGATCATTGACTCTTACTATTAGCTCGGAAATCGTCAGTACTTCGTCACACTATCTACTATTGTAGTAATCATGTGATTTGGACTTAGCTTATGGCATGTATAGGATAGACTATAAGTAGAATGATATTTTAACTATTGTATATAAGCCATGCGAATATGGCATCTTATGGAAGTTTACTTTTATAAGTTTTAAATTCGATCTTTGTTTGTGTCTATTAGTTATATAAATAAATGATCTTTTATTTAAGAAAGGGTTAAAAATTCTACTGTTCTGATCCGATTCCTAATTTCTGGTAACGTCTCATCCTATTCCGGCGATAGATACGGGATAGGGGTGTTACAAACAATCAAGGACTTGGCTGTGAGATCTAAGGCTAGAGCACTAGCCAGAGCTTACGCTATTGTGCTCGCGAAGATGCGTCAACACCAGATGTTATCACCGGTACATTTTCTCTTTATGACACTAATGTAATTGCCTTGATTGATCCTGGACTGACTCATTCGTATATCTGCATGAATTTAGTGTCTAGTAAGAGTTTGCCTATTCAGTCTACCGACTTTGTGATTAAAGTATTAAACCCCTTAGGCAAGTATGTCTTTGTTGATAAAGTTTGCAAGAATTCTCCTTTGATGACTCGGGGTTACTGTTTTTTGGCTGATTTGATGTTGTTACCGTTTGATGAACTCGATGTCATTCTAGGTATGGATTGGTTGACTCTGCATGACGCTGTTGTGAATTGTAAATGAAAGACTATTGAATTGAAATGTCAGAATAGTGAAATCATTCGAGTTGAATCAGATGGGTTGAGTGGATTACCTATTGTGATTTCGTCAATGTCAGCTCAGAGATATGTGAGAAAAGGTTGTGAAGCTTGCTTTACGTATACAAAAGTGTCTGAATTGAAGATTGAATCAGTACCAGTGGTTTGTGAGTATCCGAATATGTTTCCAGAAGATTTGCCTAGGTTACCACCGATTAGAGAAGTTAAGTTTTCTATTGAATTAGTACCGGGAACATCACCGATATCTATAGCTTTGTCTATGTAAAACTTGTGTTCTATTAGCTAAAGGTATTAAATGGCTATGATATTAAATAGTGGAGGTCCTTATGTGGTAATTATACCATTTTTAAATTGAGTGGACAAAGATGGACATTATTTTGATGATTTTAATGTTTTATGATTAAGGTTAAATTTGTAATTTGGTTATTAAAGGTTACTTAAATAAAACAAAAACCAAATTTTGATGTTATCATCTTCTTTAGCCAATTTTATCAAGAGAGGAAGCCATAGTTAGGGCTTGAAATTCAACCATGCTATCCTTGTCCATTTAGGTATGATTTTTGTCCTAGTTTTAATGATTTCTATGTTTTTGATATCGTTGCAGCTTAATCTAGCTAGCCCAGGGACTAATTTGCAAAATTGTTAAAGGTTTAGGGTTTTTCCATTGATGAATGAGCATGTGTTTTGATGTTTTATAGTAGAAAATTTATGCTTGTTGGTAGATAAACAACATTTGTTAAGTGATTTTTAGTAAAATGTCCAAATAGGGATTAAATTGTGAAATGTGTAAAATTCATGGTTAATTTGTGAAATAAATGAAATTTGGGCTACTAGGGACCTAATTGAAATTCATCTAGCATGGGTTTAGATTGAACTGGATGAATTTGTATTTTTATGAGATAAGAACTAAATTGTAAAAATGTTGAAATATTAGAGGCAAAAGTGTAAAGTTTCCTTAATGTGTATTTTGGGCTAAATTGAATAGTTTGATACTTGAATAAGTTATATTTGATTACATATAGATCAAGAAAAGAGAAATTCTGGTTTAGATCGAGGAAAAAACAAAGTATCGGATTAATCGACTTATTTTTCCATTTTTGCATTCGAGGTAAGTTCATATGTAATAAGCATTGTTATATTTGTGTTTTCAATGTGTTAGTATTGCATAAACTATGAATACAACACTACGGACATGTTCGACGACAATTCGACAAGTGTGAAATCCTGGTTGAGCCTTTGGAATAGGTTAGGATACAAATGACATGTCATTAGGGGTTATATGATTTGGGTGCTGGTCCGTACATCCTACCGGTGGTTGAGTTATCTGACATGTGTTGCGAATACTCGTCAACTTGTGTGACCAACAAGTGTAGCTTTGTCATGATCGTCAGCTTGTGTGAGCAGACTCGTTGATAGCTCGAGAGTGAGCATTATATGTGCTACGAGATTGAGATAGCTTCGGATATATATGTGGCACTTAGGTGCGAGTTTTCCATGTATCCAATAGTATTCCAAATGGTTCCACTGGTATGTCAAAGACATAGGTAAGCATAAGAGTAGTAAGAGATGGTACAGTGATATCAAAGCTAGTTCGCATTTGGAAATCGTCGGAGACTTCATCACACTATCCAACTATCACTTTGGTACTTTTAAATCTATGTTTTTAGATATATCTCATGTATAGGATTATGGTCATTTTGATATATAGTTTGGTAATGAATTTGGTCATTTGAAATGGCTTGTAAATGTAAAGCATTTGGTTTTGTGCATAGCCATGAGAGTTGGCTTATTTTGGTTGATTTGGTTGTGTATATATATATATATGTAAATGGCCTTTATCTTGTGTTGATAATTGCTATGCTAATGCTTGTGGTGAATGGTTGATTTTTGAAAAGTTATATGCTTGTGAGTGTAAATGATGCATGTTTGAAAGTGTCCATTTAGTTGAAATGTGAATGTGAATTTGGTATAAATGGAATGGTCTATTTTGTTATTTATGTGTATTGTGGATGATGGTATAGAATTAGCATGAATTAGGCTTGATTTAGTTGGTTTGATTGCCTATTTATGCCATGTTTTGGTGTCATTTGGTTTGGTACCATTTGGGTGTAGGTGTATACAAATTTGGGTGGCAAAATAGCTTGGTAAATAGCCTACTTTTGTCCACACGGGCGTGTGTCTCAACCATGTGTGACACTTAGTTATGTTACACGGTGGTGTGTCACCTGGTGTTGAATTAAAACCGAGTCAGTATGCTCCACACGGCCCAGCACACGGTCTTGTGACTTGGTCGTGCGGCATAAGTCACTATACTCTATAGGTTTGGCACGGCCTAGCACACGGCCTGGTCACAGAGGCGTGTGGTTGGCCATGTGACCAAAGTCAGGGAGTTACACGAGGTCAGCCACAAGTTAGGACACGGCTATGTGGTCCCATTTCCAATGTCCACACGGGTGTTTCTTTGGGCATGTTAGACACACGGCCGGGCCACATGGGCGTGTGTCCCTTGTAGTTTGGAAAAATTTTCTAAGTTTTGTAAAAATTTCCTAAGTTATTGGTTTAGTCCCGAACCACCCCGAATGCATGTTTAGGGCCTAGTAGGCTCGTATTAGGGACAATGTGATTGTTTGTGAATGATATTTGTATGGAAATGGAAAATGTATATGAAATGTATGTTTAATTGTACAATAATTTCGGTATTGCTCCGTAACCCTATTCCGTCATTAAATATGGGTGAGGGGTGTTACACCTTCTGCCAAAGTCGAATCTGCGAATTCGACTACCACTACTGATGAAGGGAAACTGTTGTTGAGGAGCTTGAAAAGAAAACATCATTAAATTATTAATATGAAAAAGAATAAGAGAAAGATGAAACTGCCACTGCCACTACTACCACCATGGAAGGTAAGGACTCTGTTCCACCCACCCCACCAACTTCCACGACTACACAAGACCATGACATCGATAATCTTATTGATGAGCTCACAGAAACTCATAAGGAGGGGGACGAAATGAACCCCATGAAGAGGAATCTACGATATAAAGTCAGTGCATGCAAATCCACTCGCAGGGACAAATGAAATAACTACACTCCAGTCCAAGCCAGGGGATTTTTTTCCCTACCTTATGCATTTTATTTCTTTTGTCGTGACTGTAACAGCCAGGTTTAGACCCTAGTCGAAATAGTGCTTTCAGGACCACAAATCTGAGGTCGAAAAATTATTTTAATATTATTTTCTGTGCTTACAATATGCGAATTAATATGTGTGAAAGTTTCTTGTGAAAATTTTATCGTTTGTGTGCTCAATTTGATAAAAGGATTAAATCACAAAAAATGTAAAAGTTGTGTGCTACATGAATAAGTGTTGAATTGATGTGTCTTATTAAATGTGAGGTCCTTAAGATGTAAATGGACCATTGGAATTATATATGGACAAGGTTAGACATGAGTTAATGGATTTTTAATGTTATAATGCAAGGGTAAAATGGTAAACTAGTTAATAATAAAGCTTAAATAAAACAAATTTAGAAATTAGCCTATTTATCATCATATTTACTGAAATTGAAGAAAGAAAAGCTAGGGCTCATATGTTTTGATATTCGACTTCTTCCAAGCTTGATTAAAGGTTCGTTTTTGTTTGGCTTTTTATAATTTTTATGTTTTTGTGATCGTTGTTTAGTCATCTTTCAAGCCCATGCCTCAATTTTTGAATTTGATTATCATTTTAAGATGTGGCATTGTTGATAATGAGAGCTTTATGAAGTTTGATGATAGAAAATGAAAGGTATGTGTTAGATTACTATGTTTTGTATTGGGATTTTTGATGAATTTGAGTATTTTGGACTAAATTGTGAAAATGAGAAATTGAGGGGCTAAAATGTGAAATAAATGAAATATGTAGGCTCATATGAGCTAAAGGAAAATTTAGTTAAGCATGTGTGAAAAGAAATTATGTGTATTTTGTGATTTTATGAATTAAAGACTAAAGTGTTAAAATGTGAAAATGTGAGGGCTAATTTGTAAAATGCCCTAAATATGTGTATATGGATAGATTTGAATGAATGTGAGATTGAATAAGCCAAATTTGAATTTATATAGATAAAGAACCAAAGAAAATGGAATTAGATCGGGGAAAGTCGAAAGTCGTTGAATAGTCGTTCATTTCCGTTCATTTCTGTACGAGGTAAGTCTATATACAAATAAATGTGTTTGAATTGATTTTTCATACTTATTAAATTGTGATGAATGATTACAGAAGCTGAATATGTGAAATTGAGAAAGTTTCGATAATGTAACGACGTCCGAAAGCCCCGTACGAACCATAGAAATAGTTAAGATACATATGTCATGACATAGGATTTCGATATATGATTTTGTTTAAGACCACTGTTGGCATCGATTTGAGAGTTACATGTAAGACCGTGTCTGGGACATTGGCATTGTATTTGATTTCGTGTAAGACCCTGTCTAGAACAGTGGCACCGATATTTGATTACATGTAAGACCACGTCTGGGACGTTGGCATTGTATGAGCTTTTCGAGTTACCCGCGTATCCTATTTGATTTCGTACGGTTCAATGAGCATTTCAAGAAAACAACTATGTGAATGTGTATCCAATTCAGGTACGTTTGAAATGTATATCAAGATTGAGAATGAAAGATAAGTATATGAACATATGTGGACATATGAAATATGAATGAATTATATGAGAATGAGATGTGTTATATAAAAGTGAGTTATGGTCAAATGAGTCATATGAGACATATGGATTGGTGATTGTATTTTGCCATGAGTTACATGAATAAATTGACTTAAAATTGTGTTATATGACAAGTTTATTTGTATATGGCTTACTAAGCTTTGGAAAGCTTACTTTGTGTGTGTTTTCAATTCTTTTTAGATATCGAAGCTACCGGAAGCTCGGGGATCGTCGAGGATCATCACCACACTATCAAACTTATCTTTGGTACCTTTTGAAAGTGTAAATATTAAAGTATGGCATGTATAGTCTAGATAAATTAAGATATGTTTTTGAGTTAAAAATATTTAGCCATGTGATATGGCTTGGTTTTGGTTGTGTTTATGAATGACTTTTGAGTATAAACTATGTGATGCAATATTGCCAATATGATGTGTTCATGGATGGCCAAAGAGAATTGGTCAATTTGGTAAGATTTTGGTATGTGCTTATTTGAAGAATTGGTAAGATTATGGCATGAGATTAAATGAAGTAAATTGAGGTTATAAAACATATGTTTTAGTATGACTTTGGCTTATGATTTGGCATGATTTGGTATGGATTATAAGCATGAAATAGGTTGATAATAATATGACATGAATGATGTATGTTTTAGGATTGAAATTGGTTGAAATTATGGTGCAATTGATACTTGTAGGGAGGACCCAAAATGGATGGCATATTGGCCTTGTAAATGGCCTATTTTTGCCCACACGGGCAGGGACACGGGTGTGTGTCTCTACCGTGTTGCTCGAGGGCCATTTCAAAATGAGCTTGGATAGACCACCCAGTCACACACACGGGCATGTGCCAAGCCGTGTGGCTAAGTCAGTTTCGAGCACGGGTGTAACAGTCTGTTTTTAGGTCAAATCAGAACAGTGATTTCGGGACCAATAATCTGAAGTCAAAATATTTATTTTATTATTTTGATAACGTTTACAGCATGATAGATTAATTATGTGAAATTTTCATTAAGAAATTTTACCATTTAAATGCTTAATCCGGTAAAAAGAAATAAAGCGCATAACGCATAAAAGTTGAATTCTATTGTTTAAAAGTATTAAATAGCTATGGTTTATTAAATGAGAAGTCCTTATGTTAGAATTAGACCATAATTAAATTGAATGGACATTAATGGGCATAATATCATGATTTTAGTGGTTTTTTATTAAGGTTAATATGGTAAAATGTTAAATAATGTTATAATAAATAAAGACAAAACAAATTAAAGCTTAATTGTCATCTTCATGCATCGAATATTGAAGGAAGAAGAAGGTAACCTAGTGTTTTAAATTCAGCAACCTTGGATTCTTCAATTAGGTACGATTTTTGCTCGGTTTTTAGTGATTTCTACATTTTTGTAATTGTTGCTTCGTATTATAGCTAGCCCATACCTCAATTTTTGAATTTGTTCATAATTTTGAAAAGTGCCATTGTTGAATACTTGAATTCTTGATGTCTAATGATAGATTATGAAAGCTTGATGAAAGTTTTACAAGTTTGATAAAGTGATTTTTAATAAAAATGTCAAATAGGGATTAAATTGTGAAAATGTAAAATGTGGTAGTTAAAAGTGTGAAATAATGAAATATATGGGCTGCTAGTAGTATATAGGAAATTCGGCTAGACATGGGTTGGTATTGCATGAATTTGCAATTTTATGTGTTAAGGACTAAATTGCAAAGTAGTCAAAAGTTTAGGGATAAATTTGTAATTTAGCCAAAATAAATGTTTTAGGGTAAATTGAATTGAATGAAAGTTTGAATGAGTTAATTTGATATAATATAGATCAAGATAAGCTGAGATCGAGTTTAGATCGGGGAAAAGGAAAGATCGACGATTAGCTGATAGTTTTATCCAAGGTTACGAGGTAAGTTCGTATAATTAGAATCGAACTTTTCTATATTTGTATTTGTTGAAATGAATGTATATAATTGAAATACTTGAAATATGAATGCCTTGATGATATATAGTATTCGTTACCGAACCCCGTTTGAACTATATGAATTCATTGGATACGAGTACATGTTATTGGGATTACCGTATTGGTCAAGCTCCTGCATTTGTTGTGGACTCACAACAGCTCGTATGAGCTTACTGATTCAGCTCATAAGAGCTTACTGTTTCAGCTCATTGGAGCTTACCGATTCAGCTCAAAAGAGCTTACTATTCAGCTCAATAGAGCTTACCATTTTCAGCTCAATAGACCTTACTGTTTATCAGCTCAGGAGGAGCTTACCGACCATGACTCGAAAGAGAATGTATGATGATGAATTGACGGATTACTGACATTTTTCGCTCGACTATCCTTTGAATTTCTAATAAGTTCAACGGGCTTAAATATTGATTATACGGATAAGTTACGAGTTATAGGTGATATTAATGTTATATGTATAATATGTAAATTTTGGAATAATACAAAGTATTGTATTAATGGATGGTTTATGTTTATGCTAAATAACTAACAAGTGGTGACTATGAGTGAATAGGTGATGGTTAAATTGAATTATTGGCATTTTTATTTATTGCATGATTTTGTATAAATGGTAAGTTTAATTTCGAATTATATGGGCTTACTAAGCTATAAAGCTTACTCTGCTTCTTTTTTTAAGTTTTATAGAGGCTCGTTGCTCGCTCGTTTCGAATAAGTCGAAGTTGCTTGTTGCACTATCCAATTTTCGATTGGTATTTTGAACTTGTCAATTTATGTAAATATGGCATGTATAGGCTAGTTTGAAAGAAGTAGTTATGCTTTGATATCATGATTTGAGAATGATTTTGTATATAAGTTAAGCCATGTGATTTGGCTTATTTTAGTATCATGTTTTGATTGCATATATGTGCTTACAGATGGTATGTTTTCATATGGTAATGTTTGAATGAAACTATGCAAGTGAGGTATTGATATGAATTTGATAGATGAATGGAATATACATGATGATGGACAAGTATTTGGGTATGAATTTGTTATGTTTTGGTATGGAAAATATTGTATAATGAAATGGTTATTTTGGTTGTAAATTGGGTTGCATAATTGTGGTCAAGTATGATTGTAAATACTTGTGTTATAGGGTGGCAATATAGCTTTGCAGATGATCTATTTCTGTCCACACGGACAGAGACATGAGCGTGTGTCTTAACCGTGTCTGACACACGGTTAAGTTACACGGCCGTGCGTCCCCTGGCGTACCCTACAAATTTGACACGGCTTAGACACACGGGCATATCTATTAGTCGTGTGTATCACAGGGTTCACACACAGGCGTATGATTGACCGTGTGACATAAGTCAATTTTGACCACGACCAAGGCACACGAACCTGTCTTTGGCCGTGTGGTGCAAGTCAGTATGTATGCTCTATTTTCATACGGTCTAAGATACGGGCGTGTCTACTAGTTGTGTGAGACACACGGCCTGTTCACACGGGCGTGTGACACTTGAAAGGTTGATAATTTTCTAAGTTTCTGAAATTTGTAATATGCTACGATTTAGTCCCAAATGTATGATTAAAGCTTGATATGTTGGTTTTAAGTACATAATGGAAATGAATGAATGTTATTGACTGAATTCTGATGTTTCTAGATAAATAATTGTTCTGAACTTAGTTATAAGTCTGGTAATGCCTCTTAACATCTTTTTGGCAATGGTTATGGGTTAGGGGTGTTACAACGGGCTAGACACATGGGCGTGTGACTGGCCATGTAACCCAAGTCAGTAGCCTCCCTAATTTTTACACGGCCTGGCACACGGGCGTGTCTTGTGGCCGTGTGGACAAGTCAGTATGTTTGCCCTATTTCGCCACGGCCTAGACACATGAGCATGTCTAATGCCGTGTGAGGCACACAGCCTTTTCACACAGGCGTGTGACCTTTATAACTTAGAAAAATTGTTTAGCTTCGAAAAATTTTGTATGTGTTCAGTTTAGTCCCGAACCTTCTCTAAAGTATGTTTAAGGTCTCATTAACCTAAGAAAGGGACATTATGTTGATATTTGACTATGATATGACGATGTATGACTTTTGATTGTGAAATGATTACGAAATGTTCCGATATGTCTGGTAATACCTCTTAACCCTAGTCCGGCAACGGATAAGGGTTAGGGGTGTTACAATGACATTTTCTGTATATATCTATATTTTTTTGTTACATATATGTACATGCATTAAGGACAATGCATCCCTTAGGTTTGGCGGTATATTGTGCATTTAGGCTGCATTATATATCTAGTACGTATGCTCATTCCAGTCTCGTTAAATTTGTTTTGCCACTGCCACGTAACTACCAAGTACTGTTTTGCCTATGCGAAGTACAATCTTTACTTATGATGTTCGTTGAGGAGATTAATTCTTCAATAAATCTAGAAAAATGTGACAGTGGATTAGGTGAATTTAGCTTAGGATAGCTTGCCTGAGAACCAACCCCTAAAAAATGAGTTATCCTAACTTCTATTACAATTAGTCTATAGTAAGTTCTTTTAATAAACTTAGAGAATTTTGAAGAGAAGTTCAGTAAAATGGCAATACTCAATAATGAATAAAATGGAAAAGTTTAAGAAAAATCAAGAAAATGCCATAAAACACTCCAATGCATAGAGTTGCCAAATAGATCAAGAACACTTTCTTTACTCCCTTGTGTTGTTAATTATGAAAACCGAGTTTAGGCAAGAGTGTGTAATAAAGAAAAAGAAGTTTAAGGGCACTCTACTGTAGTGATAGGCTGAGTAGCTAATGAGGTAGTTGTTTGCTCCATCATCTTATAAATCAAAAGCCTGAGCTTCATGAGTGAGTTCTATTCAAATCATGACATGATTCAGTACCCAACAATTCAGTGTATGCTCCATTGTGATTGTTCAGTCAAAGAATTGTATGACGAGCTGAGCCCCCTGTTCTATTACAAATAAAACTAAATAAATAAATAAAATCAAGCTAAGTTTACATGAAAGATGAACTAAGTAAATTAGAAGATATTTGCTAAAGTCAAATTGCATACAGGAGTATATAGGATTTTTGTTCTTAGGGCAATATTTTCTACACTGCCTTTGCTAAATAAACTTATGAAACTTGAACAGACTTTTTAGACATCGAAGATTGCTGAGAATTGAAGTATAAAATACTCTATTTATGGTTTGGCAATACAAAAGTGGTTATGTGGCCATGGCAATTCTTGCAATCACGCATTCATGAATATTTTGCTTGAAGGCAAGCAATAACTCAGGTTTGGGGGTGTCATAACCCTTGAAAAGAGTTATAATTCATGCCTTTAGACTTATTTAATTGCTTGTACTTCAGTGATTTTAGTTGCATTTCAAGATATTGCATTAGTATTTTTAGAGCATTGCATTAAAGAGCTAGGATTGTGCTTAAGTGCTATTACATTTTGGTTTTAATTGCCTATTGGAAAGACATGTTTGGTGGTTGATTGGCAGGTGCAAAGTGTAGGAGAAGGAGTAGAGGGTTTTTAACACCCCTTATCCGTATCCGACGTCGAAACAAGGTTCAAAGCGTTATTGGACTTAAACATAAACATTCATATAAAAGCGGGTTATAAAATTTCGTTTCAATTTAAAACTTTTCAATCACATGCATATTGTCCATTATAAGGGTCTACAAGACCCGAAACATACATCGGAAGCAGTTCAGGACTAAACCGAGAACTTTCGGAACCTTTTAAACACTTAGAAAATTTTCTTGTCTTGTAGAGTCACACACCCGTGTGGGTAGGCCACGTGGTCAAACATGCTCGTGTGGCTCGAGACATGCTCGTCTCCTCAGCTCATGTAACTCTCTGAATATGCCTTCATCAACAAAATAAGGTCACACGGCCAAGTCACACGCTCGTGTGCTTAGACCGTCTGGTGAATTAAACTCTAAAAATTAAGTGCAGACTTCACATAGCCTGGGCACACGCCCATGTCCTATGGCCGTGACCTTCACACGACTGAGACACATGGCCATGTCTCTAAAAAATATACTGGTTATAATAAGAAAAAGAAAAAAATTGTTAGAAGAAAAACTTCTAAAAAATCTAAAAAACAAATATAACAAATATGTAAATGTTTTATATGTCATGAAGAAGGTCATTTAGCAACAAATTGTCCTAATAAAGGGAAAAATGCAAAGAAAATGATAAAAACTCTTGAAGAACAAGATTTAGAAATATGTTTAGAAGAAAAAATAAATCCTGAAGAAATATACTATGCTTTTCTAAATAATTTACATATTCTTGTGTGCAAATTTCATCCCGTGGTGGTGGTAATTTATGAAAATATTGATTTTTCCAAAATTCTATATTTTCATTTTTTAATTTTTGATATTCATGAAGAAATTTTTTAGAAAATTCTTCTAAATATCTACTGTCACATAATTTAATTTTTGATAATATATAACTAGATACACTATCCTTATCTTTTTTCTCAAAATAGCCACAAAATTCTATTTTTATAATAGAAGTTAATCCTTTTAAAAGATCTTTAGGAGTTCCTATCTGATTAATTAACTGATTTTTTTGTTGTTTTCCTTTTTCAGATTCCTCCCATCTTCTTAAAAATTATAAAACATCTCCTTGGAATGTTCCAACAAAATAATTTAAGAATTTTTCTTTTGACCAAGTATTGTTGTTGTTTACAACAATTGTTATTGACTCTGCCCAATCATATATAGTTTTTTCATATTCTGAAATTGAAATATTAGTTAAATATAAATATATTCCTTCTTGAGCCACATTTCTTTTATTTAAATCATCAATTCTATATGGTATAGGTTGACTAGGTTGACTAGATGACTCTCCTAGATATTCAGTTTTAATATCATTAGTAGTTATATTTTCAGTTTGATTACCAAAAATTCTAATTGTATTTTCAAATTTTTCAAAATCTTTATTAAAAGCTCTTAGATAATCATTGTTTTGAATATCTGAGAGCTTTTAATAAAAACCAATTAGAAGAAATTCCTAAGTCTGAACAACAGGATATAAAATTAGGCAATCTAATCGGAGAAGAAAAAGATTTTTCTGATGAAATGATAGAAAAAAATAAATAAAAATCATATTTCTAAAGAAGAAATATATAAAATTTCTAAATTCAAGATATGGAGTCAAAGACACATAAAAAAAATTAGTGGCAATATAGTCGCTAAACATACTAGAGGTGGATTAACAGAAATTCCATTGTTCACTAAAGATAAAATTAAAAGAATTAGAAAGAAATATCCTCAAGTTAGATATATACATTTAGGTATAATTATGATAACAATTAGAACTTTATTTAGAAAAGGTCATGATATACCTATAATAGCAGTTTTATTAGATAAAAGATTTGAAAATCCAATAAAAGCACTTATTGGAGGTATTCAGTCTAATTTACATACTGGTATAATAGGTTTTAAAGTTAAACCAAATTACTTTATATCTATTACAGATCCTCTAATAGAAGAGTGTTTATGTTTAAGAATTCAGACAAAAAATTATGATATAAATGATTTAGCAGAAGATCTGGCAATAAGTTGGACTTCTATTAATGAATATACTAATACTACAAAAGTAGAAATTAAAGAAATAAATAATAAAATTACTGAGCTTTTTGAACCTAATAAATTTACTAAAGAAATACAACCAAAATTGTTACATCTAAAAGATCTATCAATACCAAGAGACTGGATGACAGATAGAATAAGTGGTGCTAGTACTTCAAAACCTGTAAGTACTATAGAATATATGTCATCAGGAGATAGACTATATTTTAAAAATAATGCAATAACAAATACAAATGATACTTTAGTTTTACCCTCAAATACTCAAACAGAGGAAGATGAGGATAATATAAGTACAGGCTCAACACCAATAGGAATGAAAACAGTTCATATACCTATTTTTCCTACTGAACCTAGTAGAAATTCTAGAAATACTAGAAAGGAAAAGATACAATCTTCTACAATTATTCAACAAATGAAAATGGGAAAAAATGATATTATTACATTTTCAAATTTTCAACCTAGGAAATGTTATACATATATAGAAATTACATTTCAATTTAGAGAATATAAAACATATTCTTTACATGCTTTATTAGATACTAGAGCTACCACCAGTAGCTGTAGAGAAAATGCCATTCTATGAAAAAGAATTATTAGCTATAAAAAAAAGGAATAAAAACTTTCCTTATATATTTAGCTTCTGAAAATTTAATTATAAAAACTGATAATCAGGCAGTTAAACAATTTTTTACTAATAAAAGTTTAGAAACTGTACCTAGGAGAATTAGATGGTATAATGAAATATGTACTTTTAATTTTGAAGTTTTATATGTGAAAGGTACTGATAATACTTTTGCCGATTATCTTAGTAGGCCCCATGGATAGAGGTAAAAAACCTCTAAAACAAGTTGGAGAATGGACCACGGTTCATAAAAAACCCAACAAAGGGAAGTCAATGAATCCTAATCTAGGATTTGTAAAAATATCTCCACAACCATCATTTTATTCCAATCAAGGATATTATATTCCTTATCCAATGGTAAGACAACCAGTTGGAACTCAATTATCTTCTTCACCAAGAATGGTAAGTCAATACCCTTAGTCTCAAGATCCAAATTCGGCATTTCAAGCCAGCTATGCTAAAATGATTAAAGGAGTAGAAAAATTGTTGAAACAACAACAAATTCTAGAAATAAAAGATTTTTACAATCTTGGATTATCAAGTGAAATTTATAATTTTATCAATTAAATATGGGAAACCCATATTTTAGAACAAAGAGCAAATTTTAGAAGAGATCTTACAAAATTTTCACAATTTTTAGTTGAAAAAACAACTAAAGAAAATGAAGCTCATGATTTATTATTAAAATTTATATTATATAGAGATTTTGATGAGCTTGAATTAGAATATATAGATATTAAGGAGATAAACAATCTTCTTGATATATTTCAATATTTTATTAATAAAGGGACAAATAGTCCTATCATGAATAAAATGTTTAGATTATGTCATTATAATAAAAGTAGGAAAATATTACCAGCAGAAATTTTTTTCAAAAATACATAGAGTTATTTGCAACCAGCAAACCCAATTTAAAAATACTTTTTCAGAATAGTTCTTACAAGCATATGTTTTTACAAATGATATAAATGAAACTTATCCTACTATTAAATTTAGACTTGACCATGAATCATTTGATATAAAAAGTATTGAATGGGGTTTTGTAAAAGAAATAGTTGTTCAGAATTTTCTTTTAATTTATTAAAAGATTTTCCTGCAATTATTAAATCTATATTATCAAAATAGTAAATCAAGACGATTTTTACTATAATTTCTATATTCAAATAAGTAGTCTTATTGGTATTCCTAAAAAAGAAAGATTTTATCAGCCATATCAAATCTGGATTATTCAAAGGATGATTGGGGTGCAGGGGACACACGGCCGGATCACACGCCCATGGGGCAGACCGTGTGTCACACATGGCCAAGACACATGCCCGTGTGTCTAACTGTGTGGACAATTTCTAGTCTATTTTCCAAACCATTTGCCACCCCTAAACACTCACACATTTACACTCACTTCTTGGCATGCAACATGGCACATTTGATTACTCAAACATTCACATTCATGATTAAACTATGACTTAGTAAAGTCATCATGTCACCCATTCAAATTATCGTACTTTCATATGGCATTCCACACAAATTTCATGTTTATTTATCATCTTTACCAATCTACCTTCAAGTTACACATTTTCACCACATTTATTGCATACTTATTAACCATATCTCATTCACCAAACGTACATGCCATCCATCGCACTCATCAACCACAATCAACCATAACCATATTAAAGCATCAACACATTTGCATACATGCATCGATAAATAGGGTTACAACCCAAAATAATCAATATGAGCCACCTCTCATGGCCAAATACAAAATAATCATGATACCATCATAAGACAACACATTTGGCTAATCAATATGACACATAACAAAAAGACCAAGTCCTCATACATTTTTATTCTCAAAATGATAAGGCTAGTTATACCCAAATGTTCGATTGATAGTGTGATCGACTTTTCGGCGTTCTTTGGTCCCCGAGTTAGCTTGGCGAAACTATAAGAAAGTAAAAGGAAAGGGGGTAAGCATAAAGCTTAGTAAGTTCACATGCAAATAAAATACAACTTAACAAACATAAATCATGCATTTAACACAACGAACATAACCTTGCATTTTATCAAATCTCATAAACTTATTTCTCATATATATATATACATATATATATGTACATGTTCTTACCACAAGCTCATCATATTTCATGTCATTCACATGAGTTCGATGTACATACCTGTGCCACTTGCACATAATAACTTACTTTCTTGTCCTAATGCAGTCACTAAGATTGCTCATTGAACTTCTTTTGAATTACCCGTTGACCACTCGGAATACTATCGGACACATCGAAAACTTGCACCTAAGTGCCTCGTATGTAGCCAATGCTACTCCATATCTCAGACCACATGTTTCTTACTTACGAGCTACTCACGGGACTGCTCATACAGGCCGTCAGGTATCCATAACACATGTCGGACTACCTCGCCATTAATAGCACATACGAGAACAATACCCATATGCCAAAACATGTGTCATACATATCACGAACTCAGACCACAACTCAATGAGTTCAGGTGTCACATATATCATCAACTCAGACACAACTCAATGAGTTCAGATTACATAATTCCTAGTGACATGTCACTTGTATCCTAACTATTCCTAAGGTTCAAACGGGATTCTTCGATACCACATTTCTATAGAACTTGCTCGTAACGTCGATTTCAATGCTCATAGCACCAAATCACATATTCATGAAGAAATCAAAGCATAATTCATGATACAATTTAGGCAATAAACACATGATACAACATCATATTAAATATGTATGTACTTACCATACAGGCAATATTAAAGCATTTAAAACATGGTATATGTTGCATTATTTGCAAATGAACTTACCACGGTACAAAAATGATAGAAACAAGCCTAATCCTCGTAAACTTTATTTTTCACCCAATCAAGACCCGAATCACCTTTTTCTTGATCTATAATGTCAAATTTAACTTTCTCAATACACACATTACTCATATCGACTCATAACATATACTTTGGTAAAATTACCTTTTTACCTCTAACTTTTCACTTATTTACACTTTAGTCCCTAGGCTCATAAAATGAAATGCATGCAATTTCTTGGTTACTCAAGCCTAGCCGATTCATATTCTATCTCATACTAGGTCATATTTTCCTTTATTTCACCTTTCTACTACTCATTTTTATACATTTTACAAACAAGTCATTTTTAGGTGTTTTCAATAAAAATCACTTAGCAAAAGATGTTTATCACACATCAAACATTCATATTCCTCCATTAAACATCAAAATACAATCATCTTACACATGGGTCAAATTTCATGCATGAACCCTAGCTCAAAATAATGGTAGGAATGGGTAGATCATGCTTCAAGGACTTTAAAAATGCAAAGAATATCAAAAACAGGGCTAGGGAGCAGTTACAATCAATCTTGAAAAGTTGAAAACCCTAGCTATGGAACCCTTGTAAAATTCGGCTATGGCTTGAAGAAGATGGACAAGATTTTCACTTAATTTTCCCTTTTTATTCTTTTATTTACCAAATGATAAAAATGCCCTTAAGGCCTTTCTTTCAAATTTTTCCTGTTCATGCCCATTTTTTTTCAGTTTTTATAATTTGGTCTATTTGCTATTTAAGGACCTCTAATTAATAATCTAATGAAATTTCATGCTTAAAGCTTCTAGAACACAATTTTTGCAACTTATTCAATTTAGTCCCTAAAGTCAAATTGGACATCTTAGGCATAGAATTTATTCATGAAAATTTCACACAAGCATGCAATCGTATCATAGACCATCAAATAATCATTAAATGGTCAATTTTTTTTTGAATTTATGGTCTCAAAACCACTGTTCCGACTAGACCCTAATTCGGGATGTTACAACTCTCTTTTAGGGATTTTCGTCCCCGAAAATCATACTAGTAAAAAGGTTTGGGTATTGTTTCTTCATGGCCTCCTCAGGCTCTCATGTAGCCTCTTCAACCCCATGTCTTTTCCAAAGTACTTTCCCCAAGGAAATGCTTTTGTTTCTCAATTGTTTGACCTCTCGAGCCAAAATCTTAATCGGTTCCTCACTATAAGTCATATCCGGTCGAATCTTGACATATGTCAGTAAAATCACGTGTGAAGGATCATATCGATATCGGCACAACATAGACACATGGAACACATCATGAATCTTTTCCAACCCTGATGATAAGGCCAACCGATAGGCAACCGGCCCTATTCTCTCGGTGATCTCATACGGCCCTATAAAACGAGGACTCAACTTGCCTTTCTTGCCAAATCTAAAAACCTTTTTCCATGGTGACACTTTCAATAATACCTTTTTACCGACTTGATACTCAATTTCTTTCAATTTCAAATCTGCTTAGGATTTCTGTCTATCCGAAACGGCTTTCAAACAATCACAAATCACCTGCACTTTCTCTTTGGTTTCTTTGAGTAGATTAACTCTGTGAATCTGACTTTCTTTTAGCTCGATCCAATACAGAGGTGTTCGGCACTTACGTCCGTACAGTGCCTCATAAGGAGTTATTTTCAAACTTGACTAATAACCATTGTTGTAGGAAAACTCCACAAACGATAAATACTTTTCCCAACTACCTTGGAATTCTAATACATAGCATCGGAGCATGTCTTCCAAGATCTGAATTACTCGCTCAGACTATCCATCAGTCTGTGGATGAAAAGCAGTGCTAAAATTTAGCTTTGTACCCAAAGCTTCTTGTAACTTTTTGCCAAAATTGTGAAGTGAATCTCGAATCTCTATCCGACACAATCGACATAGGTACTCCATGAAGTCTAACAATTTCGCCAATGTACAATTCAGCTAACTTATCGAGTGATTAATTGACACGTACTGGAATGAAAGAAGTCGATTTAGTCAGTCTATCGATAATAACCCATATGGCATCTCTCTTTTTTGGAGTTAAAGGCAACCCTGTTACAAAATCCATAGTAATCTGGTCCCATTTCTACTCGGGGACCATGCTGGGCTGAAGTAAACCTGAAGGTACTTGGTGTTCAGCCTTTACTTGCTGACAAACTAAGCATTTCGATACAAACTCTGAGATATCACTTTTCATACCATTCCACCAATACATTTTCTTCAAGTCATTATACATCTTTGTGTTGTACGGTTGAACTGACAAACAACCGTTGTGTGCCTCATACAAAATATTCTAAATCAACTCAGTGTCTTTCGGAATGCAAACCCTACCATGAAACCTCAAACAACCATCAGAGTCACTCAAAAAATCTGGTTCACTGCTGGACTCACATTAAATGCTCTTAACTTGTAACTCTTTATCAACTTTCTGAGCATCACAAATCTGTTGAAGAAAAGTTGGTCTAGCTCTCAACTCGGCTAGAATCGAACAATAATTGAACCAAGTTAACCATGTATTCATAACCCTCAAGGAAAACAACAACTTACTACTCAAAGCATCGGCGACTACATTCACCTTTCCCGGATGGTAATCAATCACAAGCTTATAATCTTTTAACAGTTCCAACCATCTTTGTTGCCGCAAGTTTAAATCCTTTTGAGTTATCAAGTACTTAAGACTTTTGTGATCGGTATAGATACGGCATTTCTCACTGAATAACTAATGTCGCCAAATCTTCAAAGCAAACACTATGGCAGCCAAATCTAAGTCATGTATCAGATAGTTCTTCTCGTGAGGCTTCAACTGTCTCAAAGCGTAAGCTAAGACTTTACCTTCTTGCATAATTACACATCCCAAACCATTCAAGGAAGCATCACTATAAATCACAAATTTTTTACTTGACTCAGGTTGTACCAATACCGGAGCCTTTGTCAATAATGCCTTTAATTTCTCAAAACTTTGTTGGCACTTTTCTATCCATTCAAACTTGACATCTTTCTGTAACAACCTTGTCATCGGAGTAGCAATCATGGAGAATCTTTTAACAAACCATCTGTAATAACCGGCCAAGCCTAGAAAGCTTCTAACCTTAGTTACATTCCTCGACGATTTCCATTCGATAATAACCGAGATCTTACTCGGGTCTACTCTAATACCATCACCCAAAACAGTATGGCCTAAAAATCCAACTTCTCAAAGACAAAACTCACTTTTACTAAACTTATCATACAACTGCTTGTCTCTCAAAGTTTGAAAAATAGTTCTCAAGTGTTCAACATGCTCGGATTCATCACGAGAATATATCAGTATGTCATCAATAAAAACAACCATAAATTTATGCAAATACAGTCAAAAAATAAGATTTATCAAGTCTATAAATGCGGCAAGAGCATTTGTTAAACCAAAAGGTATGACAAGAAATTCATAATGACCATACCTCGTTCAAAAAGTAGTTTTCGGCACATCCGAGTCTTTCACCCTCAGCTGGTAGTAACCAGACCTCAAGTCTATTTTAGAAAACCATGTCGCTCCTTTCAATTGGTCAAACAAGTCGTCAATCCTTGGAAAGGGATACTTATTCTTAATTGTTACCTTATTGAGCTGTCGGTAATCGATACATAACCTCATGGATCCGTCTTTCTTTTTCACGAATAATACCAGAGCACCCCACGGCGAAAAGCTCGGTCTCCCAAAACCCTTGTCAGTCAATTCTTGCAACTGTGCCTTCAATTTTTTCAATTCAGTCGGGGCCATTCTATATGAAGCAATTGAGATAGGTGTTGTACTAGGGACTAACTCAATGTCAAACTCAACTTCCCTAACCAGAGGTAATTCAGGTAGCTCTTTTGAGAACACATTCGTATACTCAAATACAACAGGCATTGATTCAATCTTTGATTCAGACTCTTTCATATTCATCACATAATCCAAATAAGTTTCACATCCCTTTCTCATGCATTTCTGAGCAGACATAGAAGAAATCACGATTGGCAACTTATCTAACTTATCTAATTCAACCCGTAGAATATCACCATTTTCACATTTCAATTCAATAACTTTTTGTCTACAATTCACTATAGCATCATGAAATGTTAACCAATCCATGCCCAATATAACATCGAATTTATCAAACGGCAATAACATCAAGTCAGCCGAAAAATAATGATCTCGAATCATCAAAAGACATTTCTTACATACCTTATCAACTAAAACATGCTTGCCTAACAGGTTTGACACTTTAATCATAAATTTCGTAGACCCAACAGGCATATTCATGCTAGATACCAATTTCGTGCACACATATGAATGAGTAAAACTAGGGTCAATCAAGGCAATAATAGATGTGACATAGAGAGAAAAAGTACTCGCAATCATGTCGGGAGAAAATGCGTCCTCACGCGCACGTATAGCGTAGGCCCTAGCCGGAGCTCTAGCCTCGAATCTCACTGTTGTATCTCTTGTTACATTCTTACTACTAGCCCATTACCGGTCTTTCTTGAAGGTCTTCGCTTTGTAGCCTTACTACCCGGCCTTATACTTTGAAATTTTTCATTCTCGACCATCTCAGGACAGTCCTTGATATAGTGGTCTTGAGAACCATATCGGAAACAAGCTCCATCGCCTACCCTTTACTTACCAAAATGATCTCTACCACAATGTTGGAACTCAGGTTTGGGAGCTCTATCATTACCCACACTAGCCATAGAGGTAGCTTGAGATCTAAACCCAGAATTTTGCTTCTTACGATTTCTGTAAGAATACCCAGTCGGTACATGAGGACGAGAATACATATCTCTAGATTTCTTAGACTAGATGGAAGTGACTTGCTCATCGACCTCATCCTCATATCTCTAGCCCTAGCTTCGGCTCTTCTCCTTTCCTTGGTAAGCTCCTCAACTTTACTGTTCAAAGTATCAGCCATGAGACATTAGCAGAAAATGCTCTATTGATGAAAATGGTTTCTTCTTATAATGAGTATGTTTATGATGATTAAGAGTTCAGGCTTGATAATGAAAGTACAGAGGTATAGTTATTAGAGGTATAAAGATTCTGCTTCTGCACTGGTTGTTATTAAAATTTGTGTTTAAATCTCTCAAATGATCAGGATGTTTTTCACACGGGACATTATTTACTAAGGTAACTGAGAAGTCAGTCTTATTATGGCATTATGATTTTTGAGTAGCATGAGTATTGTGGCCTCAGTGTAGTTCAGTTCAGACATGAGTATTGATTTTCATTTTTCGCATAATCTTTATATATATATCAGTGAGTTAAAGACCGAATGTTATGTTCTTTCGAGTTATGCAGTAATAATGACTTGTGATTAGCACTTTGAAGAAATCACGACAGAATGTATGTTTGAGATATCATGACAGCATAGAGAAGAACAGTTTTTGAAAAGTTATTGTCTTTTAGTTGAGACTAATTCAGTTGAGCAGTTGATTGAGTTATATGTATGTTTGAATTATTCATGGCTTCAGAGGTAAATGCTGATTTTTAATGTATAAATAGATAAATGACCCGAGTAAATAGTACATATTATAGAGGTTATGGTACAGAGTTGTATATGCATATCAGAATGGTTGCATCAAAGATATATTTTTGCAAATCCAACTTGTCTGATAGTTAAATTTCTCATTGTATGAAGTTTAGTTTGGCTTGAATTCATGCTAATAAAGTATAAACAGTTGAAGATATTGACAATTGAAGTATCCATTATGATTCAGCTTGGTTTGAATAAAGATTTTATGGTTTCTAGAAATGTGTTAATGAGAAATCAAGAGATTTTGCAATAGTTATGATGCCTAGCACAGTGATAATTATTTGATTATTTGAGAAGTAAAGAGATGGATGACAACTTGAGCTAGTTATACTAGTAAGAGTGTGAAATGTTATGTACCAGACTTTGAATCCGATACCTGAACTTTTAGAGAGTTAAAGTTGATTTTCAAGTATCTCAGAAGCTATTACAGTTAGCATTGATGTTTGTGTGAAAGTGTGAGGGTATTTCGAAGAATTGTGCAACAGAATTAGCACTATCACCGAAAGGTTAAATGAGCTATGGTTGATTGCTCGAAGATGTTTGTGCATTCTTTTCAGTACGAATGATTTTTTCTACTGAAAGATTATCTGAGTTATTCATTTTGAGGTTGACAATTCATTCAGAGTGTAAATTTTAGTTGTTATGGTTGGAAATCTAGGGTTGCACCGTGACTTCAGAAGAAAGCTACAGTAAGTTTTGACCATGAGATTGCTAATTATTACTGCATGTCACCTTTGTAGTGATAGTTGAATTGAGGAAGAGAAATTTGCAAAATTAAATTGAGCAGAAAGGATTAGAGGAAAGTGAAAATTAGTTACAGAAATCAGAGACAGATTATCAAAAATTGTATACAGAATCGAAACGTAAGATATTGACACTTAAAAGAGAAACAAGTATATTTTTTTTAAAGTACCTTAGTGGCAGAGAATTTCTATTTTGGTAAGAAAAGAGGAGTTAGCTACGTTTCATCAGAGAGCATGAGGTTAATGATAAAAATAAGGTCAATTACTTATCAGTAGGTATTCTAGTTCAGAGCCTTAGTTTAAGAAGTAAATGTTGGGTATGCCAAGGCTGAATGAGAATTTGAAAGTGTTGCTGGAAACCAGTTTCGAATCCATTTGTAGGTACGATTTTCGGGGACGAAAATCCCAAAAGGGGGGAGAAATGTAACATCCCGAAATAGGGCCTGAACAGAATAGTGGTTACAAAACCACGAATCAAAAGTCAAAAAAATTTATTCTGATTAATTTTTAAGGTTTATTCATTGATTGAATAATTGTGTGAAAATTTCGTGAAGAAAATTTATGTATAAGTGCCTACTTTGATAATTAGGACTAAATTGTAAAATTAGCAAAATGTGTGTTCTAGATAATAAATGGGATTTAATTGAAATGGGTTCTTAAAGTGGAGGTTCTTATTTAGTAATTAGACCATTATATTTAAGTTTGGACAAAAATGGGCAAGAATAGGACAAATTTGAAAGAACAGCCTTTAAGGGCATTTTGGTCATTTAGTAATTAAAAGAATTAAAAAGGGAAAATAAAGCCAAAATTGGTCCATCTTCTTCATAAAGGCCGAATATAGCATGGGGGAAGCCATGGTTAGGGTTTCCAAGCTTTCCAAGCTCAATAATGCAAGAAAGTGAGATTTGGACCTAGAACGAGAGAAAAACCAAAAATCGAGAAAGTTGGTAAAATGGTCGTTTTGGTATCGAGGTAAGTTCTTATATTTAATAAGCATTTAGTTATGCATATTTGAATGATAAATTGATATTTTGGCCATAAATACTTTACTATCGAGTTTCAGATATAATGATTAATGTTTGATAATAATTCGATATTGGAAAGAGAACTTGTATAATTTATATGTAAGACCATATTTTGTATTATGGCTTTGTATGATAACAAGAAAGTATTGACTAGCATAGTTTGATGAGGATAAGTTAAGTTGATGATATGATGAGATTGAGAATGTAAGTATGTAAGTTGAGTAGCATTTTATGATTATGCAATTATTGTTATTAGTATTGTTATTATTGAGTTATGCGACTAACCTTGAGAATTTGAGCAAGTATGTTTCAGCCATGACTTGACAAGGCATTGATATCTCAAAGTCCATGGTTGTACCATGGCAATTAAATAAGAATTGATGAAAAATGTTCATAACATGGCATTTAAGGAGGAATTGACAGTTAAGGATACCATGTAAGACCATGTCAAGACATGGCATTGGTAAGGCAAGGATCCCGTGTAAGACCATGTCAAGACATGGCATCGACATTGATTAAGGACTCCAGGTAAGACCACATCAAGATGTGGCATTGGCACTAAGACAAGGATACCATGTAAGACCATATTTGGAGCATGGCATTTGGTAAGACAAGGATACCATGTAAGACCATGTTTGGAACATGGCATTTGGTAAGATAAGGATATCATGTAAGACCATGCCAAGGCATGGCATTGATAAGTTCTATAAGGTAAGGAAATCATGTAAGACCATGTCAAGACATGGCATTGATGAGTTACTATAAGGCAAAGGTCCCATGTAAGACCATGCCAAGGCATGGCATTGGTGAGTTCATAAGGCAAGGATACCACTTAAGACCATGTCAAGACATGGCAATGGTAAGTTCAAAAAGGAAAAGGTTCCCGAGTAATCCAAAGAGTAAGTCAAAGAAACGTCAAGGTAAGAACATGAAGAAAGAGTACAGTTATGCATTTAAGGCTTATTTAATATTGAGATTGTAAGTAATTGAGATTATCAAGTATTAAGTAAGTGATGAGTTTTCAGTTATGCTTGTGACACTTTATGACATGATTGGCAATATGCCTATATTATGAAAGAGTACTCATGTGTTAAGTGAGATGTCGCAGGTATGTAAGCAAGCTATTAAGTAAGGTGTCTTTTATATTCTGAGCCTTTGGTAAGGTTACCGATGAGTAAGATGGGAAAGTAAGAACTAAACATTATTTAAGCAAATTATGATAGCATAGTAGTAAGCTAAATTGAGTTGCTAATGCTTATTATTTTACATGTAAACTTACTAAGCTTTATAAGCTTACTTCTTTCACTGTCCTATGTTTCAGAGTACTGAAAAGCAAGCTCAGGTTGGAGTTCATCGGAGATCACTTCACACTATCGATTATCAAGTTACCAAATGGGTATCTTCGTTTACAAACGTTCTAGTTTATGGCATGTATAGGGACTTAGCCATTTCGTGTGTATGTCCTTATGATATGACTAAAGAATGGTATGTAAATATTTGATAATTATTAGTTATTCAAATGGCTAATGAAGAACAGCTTTCGGTGTTATGTATGCCTAAACGGTAGTTAATACAAAGAAATCATGAAAAAGTGAAATTAGCATTAAAACAAAGATGAACAATGAGCGATGGCGTGAACTTGAAAATCACCAAGAATAGTAGAAATGGAATTAGGTGATGATTTAGATATAGAATTAAAGTTTATTGAGTCTATTTTCATATGAAAGAAACAAGGAAGCAAAAAAAGTGTATATTAAGAGATATTTGAATTTTAATAAGACAGGGTCAGAGCAATTTTTGAATCCCCTATTCGGACTTTATAAATTCACTAAAAATTGTAAAAAAAAAAAAGAATTAGGAGTTATAGTTTACATTTCTAGATTTTTTAGTGAATCTACTTTCAAGAGAAATAAACATCATGGTTATTTGAATTCTGTACAGGGAGAAAATTGATTTGTAGTGAGGAGAGGTCAGAGTAGTCGAACAATGCAACAGGGAAAACTTTAACTAATAAACTGTACTAATTGGCTTGACCAAAAATTCTGGAAAAAAATTAGTAAGAAGATATATGAGTCTAGTTTCAGGGAAAATTCAAGAATTTAAATTTTCAGTTTTGTGACTCGAGTTATGATTTATTTAGTGACTATGACGCAGGTGGGCAGTTTTATAAGGAATAATGAAATAAATTGTTTTATTTGTCTAAGTATTCGAAAAAAATTTAATGCTCCCGGTTTGGTCCCGAACCGTTTCAATTGCATGTTTTAAAGTCTCAAGGGCCATTTTTAGGGACATATTGAATGAATGTAAATAATTTAATTTTCAAAGCAAATTTTATGCCCCGAATTAGTAAGTTAAGTCAGGTAACGCCTCGTGCTCGACTCCGGCGACTGTCTCGAGTAAGGGGTGTTACATTTATTGATATCAGAGCAAATTTTTAGTCAGTTCTCAGAATATTCAGTGTGAGTAAGAGTATAACTATACATGCCATATTGAACTATGATAGTGTGACAACTCCCGACCCAGATATAAAATGTTTTGTCAGACAAATACGCACTCCAGCCGAGCTAAGTTTGATAGTACAGACAGTATGTTTATGATGAGTTGAGGCTCATAAAATGTAAGAATAATGGTTCATGATTTTTATGTTATAATAAATAAATTGTGAATAAGAATTGTTCGAGAAATATGAAAGATGAGATAAGATGAAAAGAAAGTTTATATTGAGATAAGTGTTCATGTTAAATTGGCATTTGTATGATGCTATATGTATAACTAGAGAAGTTAAGTGAATGTTATGAGTAATTTTATTTGAGATTTATGAATGCATGTATAAGTGCACTAATTTGCATAAGATGATCATGAAGTCATTGTATTATGAACGTCCATGTTAAGTTGCTTGAAGCAAATTGTATAATTGTGATAATATTTTAATATGATGAGTGTTAAGTTATATGCAGGAGTATGTAAGAGGTAAGTCAGAGGTGTTACAACCTTACCCCCTTATCAGCAAGGTAATTCAGAATGAGATTTCATGAAATTCATATCGAATAGGCTAAAGTGGAAAACTAAAGAGTTCAGTGACAGATTTATTGACGATGTAATCAAAGTCGAGAATGATTTAGCAAATGAACACAATTGCAGAAAGGATGCCAGGTTAATAATAAAATCATCTGGATAACTGAAATGTCACAGTAAGAGAAAGGTCAAGCTCAGCTAATGCACTCATTCAAGTATGATGTGTAAGGTATATGATTGCTTGATTTTCTTCCGAATAAATTCCAACTGTGAATGGGATAATGTGAATTCAGTAATGACAGAATTAGATAGAGGAATAATAATTGAGCCATATTAATAGTTGAATGTAGAGTTTATAGTTGAGAAATTATAGAAAAATGTTTTTCGACTATTATATGTGTACATTTACTTTCAGAGATAAATATAAATATATGAAAGATCATAGGTGCAATTCCTACAGTATGAGAATGTTAGTTAAATTTACAGACAGATGAAAGCATTATAATTTGTTTGAGCTCTGACTGATATTACTCTATCTATTCCAGTTTTCTACTTCAGCGTGCAAATGGAAGGTTGACAGTAAGATCTGTATGACGTTAGTGATCTGTATTGTTAACTATTGCTTAATGAAAGTAAAGGAAAATTTTATGACTTCTGCCATAGTTGTTCCCAGTGCTTGTGAGTATTATCCTTTCCTTTTGGAAATTTTCTGAGATGCTATTGAAACCTTAACTGTTCTACATGAGATGTGGTTACCAGGAATTCTCCGTAGCTCTATGTTCTGAGATTTTATTATCTCGATTTTATTAATAAATTATTGTTCAAAGTATCAGCCATGAGACATTAGCAGAAAATGCTCTATTGATAAAAATGGTTTCTTCTTATAATGAGTATGTTTATGATGATTAAGAGTTCGGGACTGATAATGAAAGTACAGAGGTATAGTTATTAGAGGTATAAAGATTCTGCTTTTGCAATGGTTGTTATTGAAATTTGTGTTTAAATCTCTCAAATGATTAGGATGTTTTTCACCCGGGACATTATTTACTAAAATAATTAAGAAGTCAGTCTTATTATGGCATTATGATCTTTGAGTAGTATGAGTATAGTGGCCTCAGTGTAGTTCAGTTCGGACATGTGTATTGATTTTCATTTTTCGCATAATCTTGATATATATATCAGTGAGTTAAAGAACGAATGCTATGTTCTTTCGAGTTATGCAGTAATAATGATTTGTGATTAGCTCTTTGAAGAAATCACGACAGAATGTATGTTTGAGATATCATGACAAAGATAGAGAAGAAACGATTTTGAAAAGTTATTGTTTTTAGTTGAGACCGATTCATTGAGCAGTTGATTGAGTTATATGTATGTTTGAATTATTCATGGCTTCAGAGGTAAACGCTGATTTTTCATGTATAAATAGATAAATGACCCGAGTAAATAGTACATATTCTAGAGGTTATGGTACAGAGTTGTATATGCATATCAGAATGGTTGCACCAGAGATATATTTTTGCAAATCCAACTTGTCTAATAGTTAAAATTCTCATTGTATGAAGTTTAGTTTGGCTTGAATTCATGCTAATAAAGTATAAACAGTTGAAGATATTGACAATTGAAGTATCCATTATGATTCAGCTTGGTTTGAATAAAGATTTTATGGTTTCTAGAAATGTGTTAATGAGAAATCAAGAGATTTTGCAATAGTTATGATGCCTAGCACAGTGATAATTATTTGATTATTTGAGAAGTACAGAGATGGATGACAACTTGAGCTAGTTATACTAGTAAGAGTGTGAAATGTTATATACCAGACTTTGAATCCGATACCTGAACTTTTAGAGAGTTAAAGTTGATTTTCAAGTATCTCAGAAGCTATTATAGTTAGTATTGACGTTTGTGTGAAAATGTGAGGGTATTTCAAAGAATTGTGCAACAGAATTAGCATTATCACCGAAAGGTTAAATGAGCTATGGTTGATTGCTCGAAGATGTTTGTACATTCTTCTCAGTACGAATGAGTTTTTCTACAGAAGGATTATCTGAGTTAATCATTTTGAGGTTGAAAATTCAATCAGAGTGTAAATTTTAGTTATTATGGTTGGAAATCTAAGGTTGAACCGTGACTTCATAAGAAAGCTACAGTAAGTTTTGACCATGAGATTGCTAAATGTTACTGCATGTCACATTTGTACTGATAGTTAAATTGAGGAAGAGAAATTCACAAAATTAAATTGAGCAGAAAGGATTAGAGGAAAGTGAAAATTAATTATAGAAATCAAAGATAGATTATCAAAAATTGTATACATAATCGAAAGGTAAGAATATTGACACTTAAAAGAGAAACAAGTATTTTTTTTTTAAAAGTACCTTAGTGGCAGAGAATTTCCATTTTGGTAAGAAAAGAAGAGTTAATTGCGTTTCATCAGAGAGTATGAGGTCAATGATAAAATATGGTTAGTTACATATCAGTAGCTATTTCAGTTCAGAGCCTTAGTTTAAGAAGTAAAATGTTGGGTATTGCAAGGCTGAATGAGAATTTGAAAGTGTTGCTAGAAATTAATTTCGAATCCATTTGTAGGTAAGATTTTCGAGGACGAAAATCCCTAAAGGGGGGAGAAATGTAACATCCCGAAATAGGGCCTGAACAGAATAATGGTTGCAGAACCACGAATCGGAGGTCAAAAAAGTTTACTCCGACTAATATTTACGGTTTATTCATTGATTGAATAATTGTGTGAAAATTTCGTGAAGAAATTTTATGTATAAGTGCCTACTTTGATAATTAGGACTAAATTGTAAAATAAGCAAAATGTGTGTTCTAGATAATAAATGGGATTTAATTGAAATGGGTTCTTAAAGTGGAGGTTCTTATTTAGTAATTAGACCATTATATTTAAGTTTGGACAAAAATGGGCAAGATTAGGACAAATTTGAAAGAACAGCCTTTAAGGGTATTTTGGTCATTTAGTAATTAAAAGAATTAAAAAGGGAAAATAAAGCCAAAATTGGTCCATCTTCTTCATAGAGGCCGAATATAGCATGGCGGAAGCCATGGTTAGGGTTTCCAAGCTTTCCAAGCTCAATAATGCCAGAAAGTGAGATTTGGACCTAGAACGGGAGAAAAACCAAAAATCGAGAAAGTTGGTAAAATGGTCGTTTTGGTATCGAGGTAAGTTCTTATATTTAATAAGCATTTATTTATGCATATTTGAATGATAAATTGATATTTTGGCCATAAATACTTTACTATCGAGTTTCAGATATAATGATTAATGTTTGATAATAATTCGATATTGGAAAGAGAACTTGTATAATTTATATGTAAGACCATATTTTGTATTATGGCTTTGTATGATAACAAGAAAGTATTGACTAGCATAGTTTGATGAGGATAAGTTAAGTTGATGATATGATGAGATTGAGAATGTAAGTATGTAAGTTGAGTAGCATTTTATTATTATGCAATTATTGTTATTAGTATTGTTATTATTGAGTTATGCGACTAACCTTGAGAATTTGAGCAAGTATGTTTCAGCCATGACTTGACAAGGCATTGATATCTCAAAGTCCATGGTTTTACCATGGCAATTAAGGAAGAATTGACGAAAAAGTCCATGTTCATAACATGGCATTTAAGGAGGAATTGACAGTTAAGGATACCATGTAAGACCATGTTAAGACATGGCATTGGTAAGGCAAGGATCCCGTGTAAGACCATGTCAAGACATGGCATCGGCATTGATTAAGGACTCCATGTAAGACCACATCAAGATGTGGCATTGGCACTAAGACAAGGATACCACGTAAGACCATGTTTGGAACATGGCATTTGGTAAGACAAGGATACCAGGGAAGACCATGTTTGGAACATGGCATTTGGTAAGATAAGGATATCATGTAAGACCATGCCAAGGCATGGCATTGATAAGTTCTATAAGGCAAGGAAATCATGTAAGACCATGTCAAGACATGGCATTGATGAGTTACTATAAGGCAAAGGTCCCATGTAAGACCATGCCAAGGCATGGCATTGGTGAGTTCATAAGGCAAGGATACCACGTAAGACCATGTCAAGACATGGCAATGGTAAGTTCAAAAAGGAAAAGGTTCCCGAGTAATCCAAAGAGTAATTCAAAGAAACGACAAGGTAAGAACATGAAGAAAGAGTACAGTTATGCATTTAAGGCTTATTTAATATTGAGGTTGTATGTAATGGAGATTATCAAGTATTAAGTAAGTGATGAGTTTTCAGTTATGCTTGTGACACTTTATGACATGATTGGCAATATGCCTATATTATGAAAGAGTACTCATGTGTTAAGTGAGATGTTGCAGGTATGTAAGCAAGCTATTAAGTAAGGTGCCTTTTATATTCTGAGCCTTTCGTAAGGTTACCGATGAGTAAGATGAGAAAGTAAGAACTAAACATTATTTAAGCAAATTATGACAGCATAGTAGTAAGCTAAATTGAGTTGCTACTGCTTATTATTTTACATGTAAACTTACTAAGCTTTATAAGCTTACTTCTTTCACTGTCCTATGTTTCAGAGTACTTAAAAGCAAGCTCAGGTTGGAGGTCATCGGAGATCACTTTACACTATCGATTATCAAGTTACCAAATGGGTATCTTCGTTTACAAACGTTCTAGTTTATGGCATGTATAGGGACTTAGCCATTTTGTGTGTATGTCCTTATGATATGGCTAAAGAATGGTATGTAAATATTTGATAATGATTAGCTATTGAAATGTCTAATGAAGAGCATGTTTCGATGTTATTTATGCCTAAACGGTAGTTAATACAAAGAAATCATGAAAAAGTAAAATTAGCATTAAAACAATATTGAACAGCAGCAGTGACGTGAACTTGAAAAATCACCAAGAATAGTAGAAATGGAATTAGGTGATGAATTTGATATAAAATTAAAGCTTATTGAGTCTATTTTTATATGAAAGAAACAAGGAAGCAAAAGAAGTGTATATTAAGAGATATTTGAATTTTAGTGAGACAAGGTCAGAGCGATTTCTGAATCCCCTATTCTGATTTTATAAATTCACTAAAAATTGTAAAAAAATAATTAGGAGTTATAGTTTATATTTCTAGATTCCTTAGTGAATCTACTTTCAAGAGAAACAAACTGATACGATCCGCCTTGGGAATGAGTCGAGTCGTATGTGAAATGCCCGATCGTCTTCGAAGAAGTATCGTTCGGTTTGTTCAAAAGGATGTTATTTTTTAAGTAAATGATGCAGAAGCTATTTAAGGGGTTCAAAGGTAGGGTTTAAAATATGAATATTAAAGGTTCGGTTTAAAGTAAATAAAAGAATGGAAAGAAGGAACTCAAAAGCAAGCACGAACCAATACTAAAGAGTATTGAGCCAATTGCTTATAGGCTTTTAAGGTGATTGAATGAAAGAAGGTAAACCTCGACCCACTACTTAGCAAAGTAGGAACCTTGGTATAGTTTTGAATTCCACACTATAAATAGTGATATGTTCGGGATAAAAGAAAAATAGGTTGACGCCACTAGGCTTCCTAGATAAGCCAACAAGTCTTCAACGAAATTAGGGAGAAAAGTATCTCACCAAATAGTTTCATTAACAGGAAACAATGATAAAAGTTTAACAACTTTTACAAATGAAAGTAAACAACTATTTATAGCCTAGTTCTTGGGGTAGCTGAATAGACATAAAAAAATACTTAAAGGCTAAATAAAATTCGGCTAGAAACTCCTAGAATAAACTAGAAGACAATCATTAAGTGACTAAGTCTAAATTCAACTACTTGGAACGCCAATAGGCATGCTTTGTGGAGAAGCAATTCGGCTGAATGAATGTGAAGCATGGAAGCTTAACAGCCATGTCTAGATTCGGCTAAGGAGAGGATGAATGGAAGCCTTCATGCATGCTTTTTGGCCGAATGGTCACTTAGAAAATATCAACCAACATTTGTCCATTGGTCTCTACGAAAAGGGGTATGGGAAGAAGGAAAATTCAGCAACTCATTTGAGTCATCAATGCATGGTAAACACTTTAATAAATGTTGTCCATGAACATGTCTTGGCCATGCACAAACACCCACTTAAATGTTGCACATTAAATTCGCTTCTTGCCATGAACCTACAACAAATTAATGCATCAAGTAAACAGCAATTAATTTGGCCATGCATGCTTGCCACAAACAGCCTCTTTAATGGACGCCTCTTGCATGTTGGACAAGTCCTTAAATTCATCCCATTCTTGCTCCAACACCTCTTTAATTTGGTCAGCCATCATGCACCATAAATTCGGCTAGACAAAGTAGCAACATGCATTGAATTCGGTCAAGACATTAAACCAGTAGCTCATTAAATTTGTCCCAAGCTCCAACACTCATTGAATTCGGCTTCTTTAATGTTGATTCATTCATGTGCCTAAAACCAATTTAATGAAGCAAATTAATTCATGTTAAACACATTAAATTCGGCACATTAAACCTGCAGCAAAGTTGAGACAATTTAAATTCATGGTTTTAATCACAAAACACATTAATAACACGTCTAAACAAGGACATATTTATGACCCACGTTTTAATGCTAAGACAACCATTAAATTCGGTTTAGACAAATAAATAGTAGCAGCTAATTAATTTGTATTAAACTTGACATATTAAATTCATGTCCTAAATTAAGACACATTAAAAACTTTATTTAATTATGTATTGATTTGACAAATTAAAATGAGCTAATTATTTTAAGCTAACTAAATAAACTAACTTAATTATTTCAGCAAATTAAAATGCAAGAAATTAAATAATTTCGAATCGAGCTCAATGAGCTTGCGTCAAAATGAAATTAAATCGGTAACAAGCTGAATTGAGCTGGACGAAGCTCGGGGAGCTAGAAACAAGGTAGGATCAGCTTGCCAACAGTGCAATGCTCGGCTTGGTAAGCTTGACCAAAGTAGTTCGCGAGGCGGGTTCGTATCATTCCCCCTCTCTTGAGGGCGTCTTGTCCTCAAGTCGAGCCGTTTGTCTGCTGGAAAATATTTTCTCTCACACAGCTTTCCTCGGTCAAATGGAATAAATATTATCACACAAACTTTCCCGCATTTACTCATCAAATTTGACAATGAAAAGTGTGACGAACTCAAATTCAAATAACACATATAAAATCCAGTCCAAAGATTATATGGCAAAAATTTTATTCGTTCATAACATGGATGCTTCATATTATCGCACAATTCGATATGCCATCAATATGAACGATTGAACAGAATAAAAACAGGGAATGATTAATCATGCAATTTAGCAAACAAGAATGCATTCCTCGTTTCAACCACAACATTCCAAATGGATCAAAACAAAGGACATATTCGCTTGGTTTTTTTATTTGAACAACCTCACCTTGTCGTATTCGATTGAATGGACTTACAGAAGCAGGATGAACAATATGACCACCTTCCATAAACTCATCATCAACAACACTGATTTCTTTATCTTTCAAACAAAACAAAGGTATTGTTGACTTACCTTGATTATCTTGGAAGTTACATGATGAAAGTTCGATTTTACCTTGTTTGCGCAAAACAAACCTTCGCTTTTTAGCAAGGTAATGTAATCGATATTTCAGACTCGAATAAACCTGAAAAGGTGAAAAATCAAAGAAGTAACTCGCGCTCTTCAAAATGTAATTTCCACAAAGATGGAAGATGTCAAGGTCACCATGGATAATGTACTTAAAAGGACATATTGAGATGCTATTCACAAGTTGATCGCATGAATCAATTCCGAGATTAAAAATAAAATTTCCAGAATCAAAGGCTTGATTTTGACTTTGTAAACTAACCACAAGATTTATTTTTAAAAATGAAGATAAAAGTCACAATGGATGAAAAGGTACAACAAATTTATTTACAAGGGAATTATGATGCTTACCTTTTCTTAGTAACAACTTAAAGTGGCTAGCTCTAGGCTTAAACACTCAATTTTGATCACTTATCCCAAAATATAGCAAGAATTTTATTTTCTCAAATAAATCACAAAAGTAGATCAAAGAAGGTTTAGGTAGACGAACATGCAAACATTCATACTTCACAAAACTCAATCGAATAGGCAGATCAAAACATGGAAACTTCGCACAAAAATTTAAAGATTTCTCTTGAATGACAATATCAAACGGATTATCCTTTGTATGCGAAATCCTTTGAACACATATGTTGAACAAAGAAGTTGTATACATGTGTCCTTTCAAAAGTTCAAATTCATCACAGACTAATCGAATAGGCATGTTTAAGCAAAAAGGTTTAGCACATATATTCAAAGAGTTTAAGAATTAAAACACATCAAAATTTTTATGTGCAAAACATTTATCACACACCTCCACGATTCGCATTGGCAAAGCCAACTCAACGAAGGGTTAAACATGTCATAAGACAAACTTTTCATGGTTCTTCTTGAAACAAGGTCATTAACATCAAGAGTTGAACAGTAACTAACCAAATCAAAATTTTGAGACCTTTCAGAAATTGAACCGTCGAAACCTTTATTAGCAGTTTTTAAATCAAATGATCGTGACTCGATAATCATAGAGTCCTTACCTCTCTTCCCTTTGGACAAAAGTCGACAGTTGACTTTCTCGTTCTTACCTGTCTTATATAACCGAAATCACCGCTTGTTGGAAAGGTATTGAAGTTGGAATTGGTCACACGGATTTTCAAAAACTTGGGAAAAGATATCACAAGAAGAACTAACAAGTGGGTTAGTGGAAACAATCCTCTCTTTCTTACTAACATCTTTTCCACTCGAATCTTTTTTCTTTGGAAACACTCACTTCTTTTACCTCAATTTCTTTTTCCACTCTTTTCTTTTGTAAACATTCTTTTTCTTTTTCAAAGTCTTTTTTTATTTTGTTTTCTTGTTCACTTTCTTTTCTTTGTTTTTCTCTCTTTTCTTTATTTTTTCTCTCGATTTCATTCAGGATCCTCTCATTTTCTCTCATAATCTTTTCTTGCCTCTCTTTTCTTTTGATCACTTTTTTTTCATCTTTTTCTTTTCTCGTTTTCTTTCTACAAGAGGTTACAAAAGATTCAGGGGAATAATCATTTTGTTCTAAAGAAGAAAAATCATTTACATATGATTCACGAACAATCCTTCGTGAAGATCTTTCCGTGGATGTTTTCTTTAGAGTTCTTGAAGAGGTGTATCTTTCATCTCGCACGTCTTCTCAGAAGGATTCAAAATCAAAATCGGCTTCTTTAATTTTTGAATTCCTGGATGAAAAAGAATCTCGATCGTAATCTCTTCTCGAGGAGTCGTTGGATGTGTATCTCCGTGATGCTCTCGAATTCGCTTTTTGACTTGATAACATTCGTTCCCGTTGGTCTCTTTTCTCCACACGGTCTAATCTCTCGTGCAATTTGTCAAACTTAGTCTTTACCATTCTTCGTATTTCTTGCACCAAATATTGATAATCCGATTCAGTAAATTCTTCGCAAGACATGATTGTTATTGCTGAAAAGGAAAATTGTTAAGTAAAATATAAATAAAGTCCTTACTACAAAACCCTCACGAGTTCACTCGAAAAGAAAGAAGGAAAGTGACACTCACGCTCGTGTTTACACTCTTTATAGGCTTTTTCTTCACTCGAATAATCTCAAACACTCGTGCCTTTTACCTCTCAAACTTTTCTTTCGCAACTTCGTAGTCGGACTTGCCAAGGCCTTATCGTAGGCTTAGGGGTCCGTTGCAAATGGTTTAACAAAGGATAAAGATGAGGGGGTTAAGGGTAGGCTAAAAAAAAACAATTGGAAAGGTTTTGAGTGTGGCGATGGAGTAGGAAGTGAATGGTAGAAAATCAAACGTACCTAATTGGGAATACAAAAAAAAAAATCAACAAAGACCATAAACTTTCACACACTCTTTTTTTTTTTGATAACTTCGAATATATTTTTTTAACACTTTTTTTTCTTCGATTTTTTTTAACTTCGACTTTTTTAACACTTTTTTTTTTGCTTTCTTTTTCTTTTTTTTTGAATTACAAAAATGCTAAATACAATGCTTTTGTTACAAAAAAAAATTTGAATTTTTTTATTTTTACTTTACGAACCTACTCCCGATGATGGTACGAACGTCGGTACTTCCCATTTTACAAGCTCTGATACCAAATGATATAATCCGCCTCAGGGATGAGTCGAGTCGTATGTGAAATGCCCGATCGTCTACGAAGAAGTATCGTTCGGTTTGTTCAAAATGATGTTTTTTTTAAGTAAATAATGCGGAAGTTATTCAAGAGGTTCAAAGGTAGGGTTTAAAATATGAATATTAAAGGTTCGGTTTAAAGTAAATAAAAGAATGGAAAGAAGGAACTCAAAAGCAAGCACGAACCAATACTAAAGAGTATTGAGCCAATTGCTTATAGGCTTTTAAGGTGATTGAATGAAAGAAGGTAAACATCGACCCACTACTTAGCAAAGTAGGAACCTTGGTATAGTTTTGAACGCCACACTATAAATAGTGATAAGTTCGGGATAAAAGAAAAACAGGTTGACGCCACTAGGCTTCCTAGATAAGCCAACAAGTCTTCAACGAAATTAGGGAGAAAAGTATCTCACCAAATAGTTTCATTAACAAGAAACAATGATAAAAGTTCAACAACCTTTACAAATGAAAGTAAACAACTATTTATAGCCTAGTTCTTGGGGTAGCCGAATGGACATAAAACAATGCTTAAAGACTAAGTAAAATTCGGCTAGAAAATCCTAGAATAAACTAGAAGACAATCATTAAGTGACTAAGTCTAAATTCAACTACTTGGAACGCCAATGGGCATGCTTTGTGGAGAAGCAATTCGGCTGAATGAATGTGAAGCATGGAAGCTTAACAGCCATGTCTAGATTCGGCTAAGGAGAGGATGAATGGATGCCTTCATGCATGCTTTTTGGCCGAATGGCCACTTAGAAAATATCAACCAACATATGTCCATTAGTCTCCACGAAAAGGCATATGGGAAGAAGGAAAATTCAGCAACTCATTTAAGTCGTCCATGTATGGTAAACACTTTAATAAATGTTGTCCATGAACATGTCTTGGCCATGCACAAACACCCACTTAAATGTTGTACATTAAATTCGTTTCTTGCCATGAACCTACAACAAATTAATGCATCATGTAAACAGCAATTAATTCGGCCATGCATGCTTGCCACAAACAGCCTCTTTAATGGACACCCCTTGCATGCTAGACAAGTCTTTAAATTCATCCCATGCTTGCTCTAACACCTCTTTAATTCGGTCAGCCATCATGCACCATAAATTCGGCTAGACAAAGTAGCAACATGCATTGAATTTGGTCAAGACATTAAACCAGCAGCTCATTAAATTCGTCCCAAGCTCCAACACTCATTGAATTTGGCTTCTTTAATGCTGATTCATTCATGTGCCTAAAACCAATTTAATGAAGCAAATTAATTCATGTTAAACACATTAAATTCGGCACATTAAACCTGCAGCAAAGTTGAGACAATTTAAATTCATGGTTTTAATCACAAAACACATTAATAACATGTCTAAACAAGGACATATTTATGACCCGCGTTTTAATGCTAGGACAACCATTAAATTCGGTTTAGACAAATAAATAGCGGCAGCTAATTAATTTGTCTTAAACTTGACATATTAAATTCATGTCCTAAACTAAGACACATTAAAAACTTTATTTAATTATGTATTGATTTGACAAATTAAAATGAGCTAATTATTTTAAGCTAACTAAATAAACTAACTTAATTATTTCAGAAAATTAAAATGCAAGAAATTAAATAATTTTGAATCGAGCTCAATGAGCTTGCGTCAAAATGAAATTCAATCGATAACAAGTTGAATTGAGCTGGACGAAACTCGAGGAGCTGGAAACAAGCTGGGATCAACTTGCCAACAGTGAAATGCTCGGCTTGGTAAGCTTGACCAAAGTAGTTCGCGAGGCGGGCTCGTATCACAAACAGTATGGTTATTTGAATTCTGTACAGGGAGAAAATGGATTCATAGTGAGGAGAGGTCAGAGTATTCGAATAGTGCAACAGGGAAACTTTAACTAATAAACTGTACTAATTGGCTTGACCAAAAATTCTGGAAAAAAATTAGTAAGAAGATATATGAGTCTAGTTTCAAGAAAAATTCAAGAATTTAAATTTTCAGTTTTGTGACTCAAGTTATGATTTATTTAGTGACTATGAAGCAGGTGGGAAGTTTTATAAGGAATAATGAAATAAATTGTTTTATTTTTCTAAGTATTTGAAAAAATTTTAATGTTCCCGGTTTGGTCCCGAACCGTTTCAATTGCATGTTTTAGGGTCTCGAGGGCCCTTCTTAGGGACATATTCAATGAATGTAAATAAATTAATTTTAAAAGCAAATTTTATGCCCCGAATTAGTAAGTTAATTTAGGTAACGCCTCGTGCTCGACTCCGGCGACGGTCTCGAGTAAGGGATGTTTCATTAATGAAGTTGCATTAAGTAATATCATGCCAAGTAGTAAGATAATTCTTATGAATGTTGTTATTTATTTGCATGCAAACTTACTAAGCTTAATGCTTACCCCTTTTATTTTCCTTCTTTTTATAGTTTTGTCAAGCTAACTCGGGAATCGTAAAGTACGTCGGAGGTCCGGGCGCACTATCACAAGGATTATTTTGGTATAGCTAGACGTTTCATTTTGAGTATGGCATGTATAGCATCGTAGTCATTTTGTGTGTATGATCTTATGATATGGCTAATGAATGGTATGTAAATGCTTGATAATGATTAGCTATTAGAATGGTTAATCAATGACATGTTTGGTGTTATGTATGCCTAAATGCTAGTTATTCCATGGAAATTATGAAAATGGTGAAATTAGCTTTAAAACAGTATTAGACAGCAGTAATGATGTGAATTTGGAAAATTACGAAAAAATAGTATAAATGGATTTAGATAGTGAATAAGATATATAATTAAAGCTTATTGAGTCTATTTTCATTTGAAAGAAACAAAGTAAATAAAGGAGTTTTATTTTATAAAGTATTCAAATTTTGGTGAGACAGGGTCAGAGTGATTTCTGAATCCCCTATTTTGACTTTAGAAATTCACTAAAAATTGTACTAAAATAATTAGCAGTTATACTTTATATGTATAGATTCCTTATTGAGTATACTTTTAAGATAAATAAACAGAATGGTTATTTGAATTAAGGAGAAAATTAATTCGTATTCAATAGAGGTCAAAGTAGCCGAACACTAAAACAGGGGAAACTTTAACTAATAAACTGTACTAATTGGCTAGACCAAAAATTCTGAAACAAATTTAGTAAGAAGATATATGAGTTTAGTTTAAGAGAAAATTTACGTATTTGAATTTTGAGTTTCATAACTCAAGTTATGATTTATTTAGTGACTATGACGCAGATGGACAATTTATTTATGAAAGATGAAGTAAATTATTTTGATTTGTTTAAGTGATTGGAAAATTTTTATTGATTCCGGTTTGTTCCCGGACCATTTCAATTTCATGTTTTAGGGTTTTAAGGACCCTTTCTAAGTACATATTGAATGAATGTAACTTAATTTATTTTAAAAGCAAATTTTTATGCCTCGAATTAGTAAGCTAAGTCCAGTAATGCCTCGTGCTCGACTCTGGCGATGGTCTCGGGTAAGGGGTGTTACAACACGTCTGAGACACACGGCCGTGTCTCTACCTGTGTGTTTACTACTGGGCATTCTGTTTTGCATAATTAGGGTGCAGGGGACACACGGCTGGATCACACACCCATGGGGTAGACCGTGTGTCACATATGGCCAGGACACATGCCCGTATGTCTAACCAGGTGGACAATTTCTAGGCTATTTTTCAAGTCATTTGCCACCCCTAAACACTCACACATTTACACTCACTTGGTGGCATGTAACATGGCACATTTGATTACTCAAACATTCACATTCATGATTAAATTATGACTTAGTAAAGTCAACATGTCACCCATTAAAATTATTGTACTTTCATATGGAATTCCACACAAATTTCATGTTTATTTATCATCTTTACCAATCTACCTTCAAGTTACACATTTTCACCACATTTATTACATACTTATTAACCATATCTCATTCACCAAACGTACATGCCATCCATCACACTCATCAACCACAATCATCTATAACCATATTAAAGCATCAACACATTTGCATTCATGCATAAATAAATAGGGTTACAACCCAAAATAATCAATATGAGCCACCTCTCATGGCCATATACAAAATAATCATAATACCATCATAAGCCAACACATTTGGCTAATAATATGACACAGAACAAAAAGACCAAGTCCCCATACATGTCATTCTCAAAATGATAAGGCTAGCTATACCCAAATGTTCAATTGATAGTGTGATCAAGTTTCCGACGTTCTCTGATCCTTGAGTTAGCTTGGCAAAACTATAAGAAAGGAAAAAGAAAGGGGGTAAGCATAAAGCTTATGTAACAGCCCAATTTAGGGCCTAGTAGGAATAGTGGTCTCGGGACCACAAATCCAAAGTTATAAAATTTATTTTATTACAATTATGAGGTTATAACATGATTATATTAGTGTATGAAAAATTTGGCGAGTTAATTTTGATGTTTGTGAGCCCAATTGTGAAAAAGGACTAAATCGTATAAAAGGCAAAAGTTGCATTTTAGTACCCCAAATGTGCCAAATGACAAGAGAATTAAAATTGGAGGTCTTTAAAGGGAAACTAGACTCTTTTTAGAATGCTTGGCCGGCCATAGAGTCAAAAGGGGGACAAAATTTGTGTGTTTGGTATGTTAGGTGACTTATTTGGACTAAAATAAAGAAAAAAAAATGATATCATCTTCTTCCCATTTCTTTCTCCACCGAAAATATCAGCAAAAGAGGGGTTTTTGAAGCTTTGAAATTTCAGCAATTTATCACCTCAACAAGTAAGTGATTTACATGTCCTTTGTTGACGATTTCTACATTTTTGAGACCCTTGAAGCATGAGCTTTCAAATGAGTGGTCTATTTTGAAAAATGATTAAGAGTTTAGAGTTTTGACATAAATGGATTTATGATAGTTGCTGAGTTTTTATGGAAGAATATGAGTCTTAGTTGTGTTATAAACAAATGTGAAAGGTGTTAGCATGAAAACACCTAAAGGGGCTATTATGCATAAGTTGTAAAATAGTTGATAAATATGTGAAATAGTGAGAATTTCAAGTTTCTATAAGAGTAAAAAGGGGTAGGATAGGCCTAAAATAAGAGGAAATTCAATAAAAATCAATTTTCGAGCATAGGGGTAAATTGGTCATTTTGTCAAAGTCTAGGGGCAAAATGGTCATTTTACCAAAGACGTGAATTTTGGATTGCCTAATTTTGTATAGTGATTAAATTAGTACATTTTCCTATTATAGATCAAGACTTACCAAATTCGAACCTAGATCGGGGGAAAGCCAAGCAAATTGACTAAACCGACTAGTCGAGTACTTTTTTTAATCCGAGGTAAGTTGTATGTAAGTAATACAACTAAATTGTTAATGCATGTATTTAAGTTTCCATTGATCTGATATAGCATGAATTGCTAGATTGTGAACTGAGAATGCATATTAATAATTGAGATAGTAGAAAAATCCCATTGAAACCCTAGGAAACAAACCGGATATTCTGGCCATGAAATTTGGGTTATTTGTATGCCAGTGTAAGACATGTTTGGGACATGCATCAGCCACATTATGAGAGCCAGTGTAAGACCATGTCTGGGACATGGTATCGACATTTATATGAGTGCTAGAGTAAGACATGTCTGGGACATGCATCAGCCTCGATGATGATAGCCAGTGTAAGACATGTCTGGGACATGCATCGGCTAAGAGTTGAGCTAGTGTAAAACCATGTCTGGGACATGGCATCAACACGTATATACGAGAGCTAGTGTAAGACCATGTTTGGGACATGGCATCGGCCCCGAAGATGATAGCCAGTGTAAGACCATGTCTGGGACATGGCATTGGCAATTTATCCCACGTTTGAGGCTTATAGAATATCCGATAGTATTTTGAAAGGTTCAATTTTAAAGGTTATGAAAGTGATTTAATAAGAAAAGTATAATAAAGTTGTGAGTGGTATAGGTACCTAGTTGGTATGCATGAGTAATGAGCTCAAATTAGAACATGTGACTTGAGTAGTCAGTAATGAGTAAGTCAAGTTTATGCTTACCTTTGAACTCTGAGTATGATGACTAATGGTGAAATTGTTGTTGTATATTTATTTATCTGCAACTTACTAAGCTTTATGCTTACTCTCTTTCCTTTCCCTTTTCTTTCATTGCCGCTTAACTAGCTCAAGATGCCTTGAAGTCAGAGATATCGATCACACTATCAGCCGTAATACTCGGTATAATAGGATTTATATTTTTTATTATGGCATGTATAGGACTAGACCTTATTATTTTGTGTCTTTGAGAATTGGCCAAATGTGTTGGCTTAGAATAGATTCCACACTTTACATTAAGCCTTGAATGACGGTAACTTTCATTTTGAGTCTATAATAGATGCATCTTCATGGTTAAATGAATGTCTATCATGCTTAAATGAATGTCTATCATGCTTGATTTGATATTGGTTGGTATTGACATGAACATAGGCACACTAGGGTGGCAATGAGGCTTGGTAAATAGCCTCATATTGTCCACATGGGTAGAAACACGGGAGTGTGTCTAGACCGTGTGTGACACACGGATAGCTCCATGGGCATGTGAGAAGGTCGTGTGTCCCCTGCACTTAGAAATTTCAAGTCAGAATGCATGATAGTGGTCACACGGGTAGAGACACGGCCGTGTGTCTCAACCGTGTGGAAGGGCACGGCCTAGTACACGGACGTGTACCGTGGTCGTGTGATGCTGACATTAGAAATAGAATACTCAAGTTTTTGCACACGGGATGCGCCACGGGCGTGTCGTGGCCGTGTGAAAGGACACAGGCAAAGGACAAGGGCTTGTGTCCAGGCCGTGTGAAGTCTGCACTTGTTTCATGAAAAATTGTGGAATTAATTTGGCCACACGGGTACGAGACACGGGCGTGCCCCTAGCGCACGGGCGTGTGCCCTATACCCACACAAGCGTGTGGAGCCTTAAAGCATGAAATTCTTTGAGTTTTTCTTGAGCCATCGGATTGGTCCCGAACCACCTTGAATATATGTTTTGGGCCCCGTAAGCCTTATTAAGGGACAAATTGAATATAAAATGAAAAGTTTTAAATTGATCAAAATGTTATGGCTCGATTTCCTAAGATTGGTTGAGTTTCAGCTCGATAGCACCTCAAACCCTGTTCCGGCGTTGGATACGGGCGAGAGGTGTTACAGCTTAGTAGGTTCACATGCAAATAAAATGCAACCTAACAAACATAAATCATGCATTTAACACAACGAACATAACCTTGCGTTTTATCAAATCTCATGAACTTATTTCTCATATATATATATATATATATACATGTTCTTACCACAAGCTCATCATATTTCATGTCATTCACATGAGTTCGATGTACATACCTGTGCCACTTGCACATAATAACTTACTTGCTTGTCTTAATGTAGTCATTAAGATTGCTCATTGAACTTCTCTTGAATTACCTATTGAACACTCGGAATACTATCGAATACATCAAAAACTTGCACCTAAGTGCCTCATATGTAGCCAATGCTACTCCATATCTCAGACCACATGTTGCTCACTTACGAGCTACTCACGGGACTGCTCATATAGGCCGTCAGGTATCCGCAACACATGCCGGACTACCTCGCCATTAATAGCATATACGAGACTAGTACCTAGACACCAAAACATGTGTCATACATATCTCGAACTCAGACCACAACTCAATGAGTTCGGATGTCACATATATCATGAACTCAGACACAACTCAATGAGTTCATATTACATAATTCCTAGCGACATGTTACTTATATCCTAACTATTCCTAAGGTTCAAACGGGATTCTTTGATACCACATTTCTGTTGAACTTGCTCGTAATGTCGATTTCAATGCTCATAGCACCAAACCACATATTCATGAAGAAATCAAAGCATAATTCATGATACAATTTAGGCAATAAACACATGATACAACATCACATTAAATATGTATGTACTTACCATACATGTAATATTAAAGCATTTAAAGCATGGTATACATTGCATTATTTGCAAATGAACTTACCTCGGTCCAAAAATGATAGAAACGAGCCTAATCTTAGTAAACTTTGTTTTTCCCCTGATCAAGACTTGAATTACATTTTTCTTGATCTATAAGGTCAAATTTAACTTTCTCAATACACACATTACTCATATCGACTCATAACATATACTTTGGTAAAATTAACTTTTTACCCCTAGCTTTTCACTTATTTACACTTTAGTCCCTAGGCTCGTAAAATGAAATGCATGCAATTTCTTGGTTATCCAAGCCTAGCCGATTCATATTCTATCTCATATCAGCCCGTATTTTCCTTTATTTCACCTTTCTACTACTCCTTTTTACACATTTTACAAACAGTCATTTTTAGGTGTTTTCACTAAAAATCACTTAGCAAAAGATGTTTATCACACATCAAAAATTCATACTCCTCTATTAAACATCAAAATACAACCATGTTACACATGGGTCAAATTTCATGCTTAAACCCTAGCTCAAAATAATGGTAGGAATGGGTAGATCATGCTTCAAGGACTTCAAAATTGCAAACATAAAAAACGGGGCTAAGGAGCACTTACAATCAATCTTGAAAAGTTGAAAACCCTAGCTATGGAACCCTTGTGAAATTTGGCTATGGCTTGAAGAAGATTGACAAGATTTTCACTTCATTTTCCCTTTTTATTCTTTTATTTACCAAATGACAAAAATGTCATTAAGGCCTTTCTTTCAAAATTTTCCTATTCATGCCCATTTCTGTCCAAATTTTTAGAATTTGGTCTAATTGCTATTTAAGGACCTCTAATTAATAATCCAATGAAATTTCATGCTTAAAGCTTCTAGAACACAAGATTTGCAACTTATTCAATTTAGTCCCTAAAGTCAAATTGGACATCTTAGGCATAGAATTTATTCATGAAAATTTCACGCAAGCATGCAATCGTATCATGGTCCATCAAATAATCATAAAATAGTAATTTCTATTTCAAATTTGTGGTCTCAAAATCACTGTTCCATTTAGACCCTAATTCGGGATGTTACAGGGTTGAAGGTTTGACGTGACAAATTTCGGGGAGTTTGCCAACACAAATGCTATAGAAATACCTGGAAGATGCCTAATCAGCACTTAATGCGTACTATTCTCAGTCCCAAATGTACTTGTACCAGAAAAATCCACCTGAGAAATAGAGAAAGGATTATGGGCTAATGGACCTACCCTAGAAGGTCAAACCTATAAAAGCAACAGGAGGAACCCTAGAAGGGGGCAGTTTTTCAAATAGAAGAAAAAGACGCACAGCTTTTGACAGGAAAGGAGGGAAATACCAAGAAAGAAGGCAGCTAAAGAAGGAGAAGATGATTGCATCATCTTTGGCAGTTGCAACACATTGTGCTACCATTGTTGACAGCTGAATAGGCGAAAGCCAACATCTCAGAATTTTTCCTTTGATTCTTATCGCATTTCCTTTAGAGCTTAATTATAAAAGATGATGTTGATTACTGCATTAAACTTGAACTCGATTTACCCAGCTATGAGCTAAATCTCTTAGGCTTGGGATTAATTTGCTGAACCCTTTTAATTTCTATTAATGTTCACAATTTAAGTTGGAATTCTTTTACTGTTTTATTCAATGTATTTCATACTTATTACAGGCTGCGTATTGATGAATATGTAGCAAGTTATTCAGATAACTTAATGCTGACAGGGTTAGGTTATTTGGATAGATATTGGATAATATGAGTGAATGAAAAATTATTTATTCGCAGCAACCTTTAGACATAGAGCCTTGCCTCATTTGAAAAAGGGTATAAAATATTAGTGGTAGCCAAATTTAAGACTAGAGACATATAGTACCATAGGGAAGGCAGCCCAAGGTTTGCTCTCAAGAGAAGCAAACTACTATAGAAACCTATCGAGCAGTAAAATGTTCAAGACTTTATTGTGGTATTAATTGTTTGAGAAGGTAGATAAATCAGTAATCCTAGTCGTCTTAATCAACATTGCAATCACTTAATCTTCTTTTTTGTAGTTACTTGGTCGTGAAATTCTTGTTCTGTTTACTAGTTTTGTGTTGCAAATTTTATACATCATCATTCTCTCATTTTGCCACTACATTCTCAATGTTATTTTGCTTCAGCATTAATCCAGCCTAACTCTAATAACTCAACCAAATTATACTGTTCTAATCCCTGTGGAGACAATCTCACTCATCACTTTATTACTTGTTCGACATGTATAACTGCATAATTCGCACATCATATTCACAAGTGACAATCTCCATCAGGCAAACTCTGTGATTGTGTTTGACTCTTTGATGTGATTTGCTTAAAGTTTTAGTGGTTATTGTTAAGACTTCTTCTAGAACTCACTAAGTTATTTTGAACTTATCCCATTTTCCTTTTCCTTTTCAGGTTTACTGTTAAATGAAGGCATTCTGTTAGACTACGAAAGAGGACATCTACTACTATGAGACTTCTATTATTTTGTACCACGCATGACCTATGGGGGGTGATGTTTGATTGTAATTTGAGAAGGACTTGTATTTGAAACATATGTTGATAAACTATGTTTTAATGAAGCTTCATTTGATATATGAAATGGTTTTCCAGTGTTATATTTTATACGAGGAAAATTATCTTATTAAAACTTATACGTCACATGACTTATACTATGTTTAATACAAAACTTCAATTTTACAAAGTATACGCCAAAATAGTTTTAAAGATAGATGATTTCTTTGATGTGACATGTCATACTCGGATCCTCCTAAAGGGTCAGGTTTGGCATGTTACAAATTACTTCAAAATCTTCTCTTCTGATATTTTGGCATAGTTATATCAATCCTGAGAAAAATTATTTCCTTTTCTAGCTTTCCCAAATAATAGACAATGATAACCCACTAACTGTCTATAACATTTATAATTTTTCATATTATTTAGGGTCTTTTTACCTAAATATTATTTAAAAAAATAAAATACTTAAATAGTATGTCAACTATATTATGTACCAAAATGGTACATTGATGCATGTGGAGGGTGGTGCATAGGCGGCACCACCCTAAAAATCAGACATAGTTGACTAAAAAACATTATTATTATTTTAATAGTGGTGCCTACCTGATAGGCGGCATTACATTTGTACCGGACCAGTATGAAACCGGTATTTGTATACGGATATAGTGCAGGGGTGTAATGCCTATCTGATAGGCGGCACTAGTGACCCCAATCTAATAGGCGGCACCAGTATTAAATTTTCACTACTTAACCACCCGGCTCAATAATAAAGCTGAGTTCAAAAAAAAAAGCAGAACATAAGGAAAAAGAGAGGGAGAAGAAAGAGAGAAAGGAAAGGTATTTCTATTTTTGCTTTTAAATAGAATATATTATGATGAGAATAAATTATTTTGTTAGTATTATATAGTTTTTTTAGTGTTATTTTTATGTTTTATTTTAAAGTTATTTTAAAGTTATTTTGTTAGTAAGTTTTGTGTTTAGGTTAATTATTAGTTTAAGGTTTATTGTGATTTGTTAAGTAATGAATGTTATGTTTTAATATTTTTTTAATATATTTGAAAGTTTTTGTGTTAGTAGCTATTATAAAGTAATTGTTAGTTAATGATAACAACAGAAAGAAATAGATAAATACTGAAAATCAAAATAAAAATAATTTCTGTCATAGATATTGGTAGAAGTGGCAATAAATCTGATATCGCCTGATGAGATAATAACTTCAGCACAAAGGAAGAAAGTTGATAAGATGATGAGAGAATTGTAAGATTACAAAATGAAACCAAAAGAAGACATCAAATCATTTTAGACTAACTTTAAAAGACATTGGTACCACTAACCTATTGGAGTTAGTTATATACTTCGTGAAGTTTATAATCTCTTATGGAGAAAGAAAAATAGCAAGACAAAGTGTAGGTTCGTGAAAGTTGACTGGGAAGCAAAATGTGTTTGACATAACATGGATGGATAAATTAGTTGTTAGGGAATTACCACATAAATTTCTAAATTCAATACTCATTATAAAGATTGAAGACGAAGAAGATCCTGAGGAATTTCCAAATTGGATTGTAGAAGATGAATTTGAAGAGAATTCAGAATTTAATATAGAGAATTTCCCAGAGGAAGATACAGGATCAGAGATGGAAGAAAACGTAGAAATGAAATTAAGTAGTTAAATGTAAAGATAAATGTTGTTCATGTACAAAATGAGAACTAAAAAAGTCTGAGCTTGTGAATGAAAAAATTTGCTTATTGATATAATTTTGGTCTCTTTTTATTCATTAAATTTTTTATGTAAGTATTTTTTTTGTTGTTCAAAATTGTTTTGAAAATTTTTATTTCTTTTTTAACAGATTGAGTATTGAAGATAGATAATCAATTTTTCATATATGTTTATTTCGATAGAATAATCTTGACAAAAACCGTTGGATGTATATTTGAATATCGCCAACAAATAGTAATGAGATTTAAAAGAAATGTCTCGTTCGATGATATGAAGGAAAGGATTAGTGCAAAAATTGTTAGAAGTTGTGGGACAAGGATTTCGAAACTTTTCTACAAGTTTCCAATTTCGACAGATCCCATCAAATTTAACGAAATGGAACTTATAGACGATGAAGACATGGAGACAATGGTCACTATTTATTGTGGGAATCGGAGTGACCAAAATTCACTGATTTAGTTATCTGCTAAGTTAGTTGGTGTGGAGCCAAGTAAAGATCTCAATCCGTTAGGTGAAAAACATGGAGCTCAAGAATCGTGTATAGTAGCTCCAATATCGTACGTTGATATTCAATTGACTGTACGCATGATTGATATCCATCTTAACGTTGCATCTGATATTGATGTAGTTGGTAATGATGTAGTTGGTGACGATGGATACGATAGTAGTGATCCTTGTGATCACGAGGTCGATAGTGATAGTAACCTCGATGTGGATGAGGTCCCAAATGATATTGACGATGAAGACATGGATGACGATGGAAACATTAACGCGTCTTTAGTCAGGAGCCAGATTCGATTTATTATGATACAAAATAATCTTGTAGCACACATGTCACTCATAGACTCCGATGCGGCGCATGCAATTGAGTTTTCGGAGTACCTTGAAATACTACCTACTTACTGGTTGGCTGTAGATTTCGATCCTGAGTAGTTGGTCGTGGGCCAGAGATTCGAAAGTAAAGAAAAGTATGTATTTGTTATTAAACGGTATAGCATGAATATATCAATGGACTACAAAGTCGTCGTTTCTAAACCAACATTATATATTGGAAAGTGTTGGAAGTCGGCGGAAAGATGTAATTGACGAGTACGAACCGTATTTATTCAGAAGTCACAGATATGGGAGATACAAAAATTTGTTGAGCCTCACACATACACGTCAACACGTATGACAGAAGATCATCGAAAACTTAATTCTAAAACTATCTGTACGTATATCATGTCAATGGTGAAGGACATGCCGACCATTAAAGTTTTGATACTGATTATCGAAATGCAGGCATGATTCTAGTATAGAGTATCATACTGAAAGGTGTGGATAGCTAAACAGATGGCAATGGAGCAATTGTACGGGGATTTTGATGCGTCGTACAATGAGCTACAAGGATGAATAGCCACTATGCGGGAGTACGTGTCGGGTACTGTTATTGAATTACAGACACGACCTTATTACAGTCCAGATGGCCAATTACAATCGAGAAAAAATAATTTTTCATCGGATGTTCCGGACATTTAATTCATGTATGTGCGCATTTCCCCACTACAAGCTATTTGTGCAAGTATATGAGACCTAGTTAGACAAAAAATATACACATATCCTACTTCTTGCTGTTGCTCAAGACAGGAATAAGAACATGCTTTCAATAGCATTTCCCATCATAGATAATGAGAACATGGAATCGTGGGAATTCTTCCTTACGAACATGCAAAGGTATGTTATTAGTAATGATAATATTTGCATCATCTCTGATAGAGAGAAAGGATTAATTACCGCCATTAGGAATCCCAAGGTGCCATGGAGATCCATTTACTACATCTGGCATATCGCAGCTAACTTCTATCAAGATTATAAGAATGGAGACTGGCAAAGACAAGTTGTGAGAATGGGTAAAGGATAACCTTATCTTTTCAATATATGTTTTAATGTTTTAGAGCGAGACTATAACTTATCTTTTCTTAATATATACACAGCGCACGAGTTAAAGCCATACATTTTCCAAAAAAGAATTACTCGAATTGAGAGTGACATGGAGGGTCAAACGAACACATCTTTCCGGTAGTGGTTGGGTACTATGGAGCCGTGGCAATGGGCTTAAAGTTTTTCCAAGGGCTTTCGCTATTGTCATATGACCACCAACTAGGCAGAGAGGATTAACTCTGTGTTGTTGAAAACATAACATCTTTCAATTTCATTTGTCTTCTCGGCTACATTCTACAAGTTGGCTACCTTGATGCAAGGAATGGGTCAGTAACAAGTCAACCAGATGGAAGCAGGATTCGTGTTTGTCAAAGATGCCAGGGATGTAATGGTTGCAAACCATCGGATGGCGAGGTCGATGAATGTAGAAGTATATTCACGATGTCTTGAAATATTTTGAGTTACGGAGACCATCGATCGTCGACCCGGTATACCACCTAGGTCCTATGGAGTTTATCTTCGAAATAGACAGTGCGATTGCAGGAGGTTCAAACACTTCATTATCCATGTGCGCATGTCATGGCAGCTTTTGCTAAAGTTTCACTAAATGTTGAACAATTTATTGATGATGTGTACACCCTCGAGTACAAGTTGCATGTCTAGAAGAACAAGTTCCCTATCCTGCCTGACTTGTCTACGTGTGAGGTGCCTTTGACGACTTTCGAGGTTGTCCCAAACAAAAGGTTGCGTAGGAATCCGAAAGGTCCTCCACAATCATCCAGAATCCATAATGAAATAGACATTAGGGAGAAATCTGACGGGAAGCATTGTGGATTATATAGATTAGCTGATTATAACCGGAGTAAATGCCCGCAGCGAAACTACCAAATTGGACAATCGTCACAATTGGGCAAGAACTAAGCTTATGTAATCCAATGTACCTAATTTAAATTACAAAGTTTGTTCCTCATTTTAATGTTGTAATGTATCTAATTTATATAACAAAGTTTGTTCCAAGTTTTAATGTTGTAATGTATCTAATTTATGATCACAAAGTTTGTTCCAAGTTTTAATATTGCAATTAATCTAATTAAATAAATACAAATATTGCCTTTTTTTTCATTTACAAAGTTTTTAGAATTAAAAAAAGTACAAACTTTGTAATATTTAAATTGCAAGAAACTTCTAAAATTGATAGTTTGAAGGTATGGTCCTAGAGGTATATTTCTTCAGAGGTTGACGTTCATGTTGCAGGTGATCACGGCGATCATCATTCTCTTCAGCTACAGGTGGGATGTGCGAAACATGTAAGAAAAATCATATGCCCCGGATGCCATCGATGAACTAGAGCCGGGAGGAGTGGTGTACTGTGGTGGATACGAGCCAAAAGGAGTGAAGTAATGCGATGGATACAGGCCTGGAGGAGTGTTGTACTGCGGTGGTACTAGACTGAAGATATCAAACTCAAAATGATATTCGTGTCCTGACGAGCCAGGGATATAGTCATTGACCCGCAACTCCGAATGATAAGAACCATCCCCAGAATGTGTATGTGACCGCTCGAGCTCTAGCTTGGGCTATGGTTCTAGCTCAAATTCAGGGTCGGGCTCTGGTGGTCTTCCCCAATTATTTCCATGTTTTCCTCTCTTATTAATCTTGTGGTCTTCCCCAACTGCATTGGTGGATCCGGAATATACTGGATGCAACCAAACTGCCGTAGTACTCGATCACCATGATATCACTCGACTGTTTGAAATTTGATAATGGGTGCGTTAATGCACCACAGGTGTGAATGAATGGGGGCAGACGAGGGTATAACAATCGCAATTTTTTATTTCGATACGGCATCCAGATGAACTGCACGATTAATAACATGGTTAAAATTTAACACGGTTCGAGTAAGATATACAAAGTAATTACATGTCGCGAATATTAGAATAGCTTACCCTTTTCTCGGCATGCTGTCCAATCATGAGATGATATATAATAATAGTATATAACCTCCCGATACCCGGATTGGTACTCCATCTACGAAAACAAATTATAGGTTAGAATAGTATCGTTAGAATAGTATTATTAGAAAAATATATATATCAACTAATTGCTATAAAAAGTAAAATTTTATCACCTATTCACTAGTGGATATACGTATGCTTGGTAAGTAATTGATGCCAAGAATGGCATCAGTACAGAGCCCAACACTACAGCAATACGAGGCATCCACCTATGTCTACGGCATCAGGCTTTATCGTTCAACAAAGCTCACAATACAACATAGCCAGAACTGTAGATCCCCAACTATACGAGTGAACATTCTGCAAATCAATTAATAGGGGTAAATACATCAAATAAACCTTGTTGTTGTTCGCATCTGGCATCAGTACACCCCCTATAATATGCATAATATACGCTCGAGCTGTGCACATCACCTCCTGCTCAGTGGGATTAATTGATAAATATTCAAAATTGGCTTTCAGCCATAAAAATCTCAAACCCGTAAATTTGGATTCAGTATCATTAGGCGAGACTCCTAGTAGGCTATAACAAAGGGCAGCCGTCTCAGATATCGTACTTACGCCCATTACAGCACTCCCGTCGATTGGGAGCCTAAGTTGCAATGCAACATCTTCCAGAGTCACAGTGCACTCCCCACACGGCAAATGAAAAGTTTGGGTCTCTGGGCGCCAACACTCGACCAATGCGGATATTAGATCATACCGCAAATCAAACATCCAGATCAATGTTGTTGACGCGAATCCAGCTAACTCTAAGTATGGCATCAGTCGTTCATCCGGGCATATCCTAAACCATTCACCCGACCCCTCAATGCGTGGTACGGGCCCTGACACTATTAAATTACAAAAAATAGTTATTATAACATAATTTATTTTCGTAAATAACGTGTAACTTTTTTTTAAGGGAACCCGTGAATAACAAATAATAATATATTACCATATTATTAGCTGTGTTTGATATGTGATCATCATTCTTAATAAATGAACCCATTTTGATACCTACAATTTCAAAACAAATTCCTATAATTAATTTCTAAATTTAATGCTTTTTAAATATTTATCAAAATACCTAAATTTTATATATTGCTTTTAATTACAAAAATACTAAATAGTTTTGTCCACATCATATTTTTTTGCTATACTACATTAACAAAATAAATATATTTTATATTCCAACTCAATGGTCTCATTCACAAATTTCATCTCAATGGTCTAATTTTTTACCTACATAAAAAATAAAAAAAATTATATTAAAATAATAAAAATAACATGCCAATCAAAAAATATAACAGAAACATAACATAAATTATCTCAATATAATAAATATGAATATTGTTATTATTATTTTAAAATGATAATAAGTAAAATGTATTGGTTTAAAAGATAATATATATAATAACATGTCAACTTAATTATTGTCAAAAAAATATAATTTTTTCCTAGAAGGATTCAAAAGAAATTTCAATTATAATATTTATAAAAAAACATAAAATAAAATTTAAAACACATAAACTCTTATTCGCCATTATGAAATCTAAAAAATTAGAACACGTAAACTCTTATTCCTAATTTATCTCGTAAATTCCAACTCAATGGTCCCATTCACAAATTCCAACTCAATGGTCCCATTCACAAATTCCATCTCAATGGTCTCATCTTTTATCTACATAAAAAAATTTATATTAAAATAATAAAAATAACATGCCAAGTAAATTACATTTAAAAAAAAAGAAATCTAATAAACCTAAAACACATATGACAAATAAATTACATAAAAGTTAAATCTAATAAACCTAAAACACACATGACAAATAAATTACATAAAAAAATAAAACATTCTTTCTACATAACATAAATAAGCTTTTTTACTTGAATAAACATTAAAATAAACTTATGAATGAAAATATAAAATAAATACAAACATACCTTAATAGTTCTTATTATCCAAATAATACCTTACAAAAATAAAATTAAATATTAATTTCTAAATAAATCAAAAACAACAAAAAGAATTAACATTTATTTATAACAAAAAAATTAATAAATAAAAAATTGTCTTTTATGATTTTCTTCAACACTAAATCCTTCTAACCCCAAACAACCTCTTAATTAATTTTTTTCAAATCCTAAACACAACCCTAATTATTTCTCAAATCTCAAACACAACTTCTTCTCCAATTATTTCTCAAATCCCAAACATAACTTCTTCTCCTTCCCTTTCTCCTTTCCTTTTTTATTTTTTTCCTTCCCCTTCTCCTCTCTCTATTTTGCTTCTCTTTTCTTCTTTCTTTTTCCCCTTCCTTCTTCCCGCTCTCTTTTTCTTCTTCTAAAATTTCTTTTTCATTTCATCCAACCAAAATGGGGACATTGGGGACCTTATAATGGCCCCCAAAACACATTTCGTGGGCATAGTCTTGTCCCATCACTGCCACCGTTGCAGGGATCAGGGGTGTGCCACCTATGAGGTTGGCTTCACCACCCCTATGCCACCTATCAGTTTGGCATGACCAAGGGGTGTGTCGCCTACCTATTAGGCATCACCAGTGGTCATGTCCCATCAGTGTCAGTGAGTTGTCAGCGGGTCGAGTTTTCGTCGTATACGGGTTGTAAATGACCTTTATTTTTTTGGTGCTGCCTATTTAGATGACATTTTTTATTTTTTATTAATATTTTTTTAGTCAATTATGTCAAATTTTTAGAGTGGTGCTACCTATGCACCACCCTCCACTTGCATCATGTACCATTCTAGTACATAATCTAGCTGACATATTATTTATGTATTTTTTTTCATAATATTCGAGTAAAAATGCCTATTATTTAGGTATATTAAATTTTCTATATTATTCGAGAAAAAAGCCTAAATAACATTTTATAATTTTCCATATTTTTTACTTTAAATAAAATATTTAAAACCTATATATATCATTTACGATTTCCTATATTTTCTACATAAACTATTTTCTTTTTTATTAAAAAAAAGTTAAAACATTTACAATTTAAATATATGCATAATAATAAATTATTTTTTACCAAATAACTAGTGGCTCATTTTCGACACTTTGAAATATTAACTCTCATTCTCTAAGCAAAACTATCTTCTAACGAATTTAAATACTTTAGGCTTAATATAACATTTTGTACATGAACTTGACACTTTTTCCTAATTTGGTACCTAAACTTGACACTTTTTCTTAAGTTGATACTTAATCTTTTTTAGGATCCAATTTGGTACCTGATCTTTTCTTTGTTCTATTTGGTACTTCAACTTGTAAAACGTTTTACAAATTACTCCAATATACTAACAATATTATAGTTTTTTATGAGGCAGCAAAAATAATCAATGTATCATCAACATGTGATAGATGATATGATATCTTTTTGTGTTTTATATGTTCAATTACTTTTACTTTTACTTTTATTTATTCAATTAATTATTTTATTAATTGAAAATAATGATTTTTTTTTAATTTGGATTTTTAAAATTTTTTTCTTATTTAATATTAATACATTAATCATAACTCAATACTTATTTTTTTAACATGAATTTTCTCTAACACTAACAATACTTTTGTAGCATAACAAAAAAAAAAAAAACAATCGTTAGTGTTTTGCGTAATTTGTACAATATTTAATAAATTTAGGTACCAAATTTAACTTAAAAAAAACTTAGGTACCAAATTAAAAAAAGTGTCAAGTTCAAGTACTAAATTGGACAAAATAAATTTAGGTACCAAATTAAAAAAAATACCAAATTCAAATACTGAATGTTATATTAAGCCAAAACTTTATTAACAAATTGACTTTTTCCACCTCTATCAACTCTTTTTTTTTCCTTCACTTTAACTCTCAAGATTTTTTTTCACATACATGAAAACTTTTCTCAAAAAATTTAGAGTTTTAAACAAAATATTGTGTGGTAGGTCTAGAAATTTTAAACCTTTAAACATATCAATGCAGGGTAGAGATTCTCGACTATACATTTGGGCTTCCTAAACAATAAAGAATCTCTACCCCTACATTAACATGACAAGTCATGAGAAATCTCAAATTTACATGAAAGCTATCAAATTAAGAGAACGAGGTGTTTGCCAACCCTAAATCATCAACCGTCACATCGACTTGAGCTTGAAAATTCATCATTTTATATTTTTGTAAAAAAAAATCTATATTATTTAGATAAATAAAAAAATTATATTATTTAGATAAATAATTATTTTTTAATATTACTCTAGAAAAAAGTGCCCATAAAATTCAATCACGCATACATAGATACTATATAAAAACAAGTGGTAAGAAAGAGAAAATAACACAGAAAAAAAAAAGAAGAAAATTTTACTAATAAAGGAAGAGATTGTGGATGCTTTTGGCTATAAGTTTTAACTCAAAATTGCCACATCCATTCTACAATTGGGGCAGTGAGGTGTTTAGAAGATCTTCAAACTTCTCTAGCCTTCTTTCGTTCCTTCCTGGCTATACTATCTTTTAGCTAACTCACAATTCTCCTAGCTTTCCTTTTTCTTTTTCAAAACCTCTTTCTTTGAATATTGGTTCAACCCTTCACTCATTTGTTTATCTTATCTTTAATATGCAAAGTGAAGGAGAGATAAAAGAGAGTTTTTAGTTTCTGAAACAAGATGGTGATGATTATTTTTTGAGTTTTGTTTCTACAGATATATTAGTTAGTTTTTTTTGTTCTCGAGATTATCAGCTTAGAAAGTTGTGAAAAAAAATGTGGGATCTTAATGACTCTCCTTTTCATCAACCAATAGACGATGAATCCGAAGGTTGTTGTTCATCGCAGAAAACTTCCATAGACGGAGATGAAGATAAGGGAAAAAGGGTGGGATCCGTATCGAATTCAAGCTCGTCAGCTTTGGTGTTGGAGGAGGGATCGGAAGAAGAAGATGGTGAGAGAGGTAGAGGAGGTTTGAAGAAGAGAAGCAGCAAGATATTCGGGTTCTCAGTACCTCAAGAAGAAGAAGAAGAAGAAGAAGAAGAAGAAGAAGAAGAAGAAGAAGAAGAGTCGATGGAGAGTGAGGCGGGGCCGGTGACCCGCCAGTTTTTCCCAGTGGATCAAGAGCAGGAAACGGGTTCTAGTTCAGGGTTCCCACAGGCTCACTGGGTGGGCGTCAGATTCTGTCAATCGGAGCCTCACGCACCGGAAAAATCCGGTGAAGTATCACAGCCGGTGAAAAAAAGCAGGAGAGGGCCAAGGTCGAGAAGCTCTCAGTATAGAGGAGTTACTTTTTATAGAAGAACCGGCAGATGGGAGTCTCATATTTGGTTAGTTTTTATTTTTTATATTTCTTGCTCATTTTAATCACCTCGGAATTTTCTCTTCTTTTTATACTATATTTAAACCTTCTCTTCCGGAGCCAATCAGAATTTTGAGGTGTTTTTTTTTTTTTTGGGTTGTCATTTGACGTACAGGGATTGTGGAAAACAAGTTTATTTAGGTATGACTGTCCCTCCATCATTTGTCATTGATTTTTCAGACAATTTTTTTAGTATTTTTTTTCTGATATGGGTGAGATGGGTCTTCTCTCTTTGTTTTGTTGGCTGAGTTAGGTGGATTTGACACGGCACATGCGGCTGCTCGGTGAGCTCTCCAGTTTTATGTTTTAACCCTTTTTTTCCCCCCGAAGAAAACAATGGCAAAAGTTGTAACAAAATTTTAGTACTTCTTGGCAGTGCATATGATAGGGCAGCAATCAAGTTCCGAGGATTAGAAGCCGATATAAATTTTAGTATCCAAGATTACGAGGAAGACTTGAAACAGGTGACAACAATTGCATAGTTCATACTTTATCTTCAAAAGATCAATCTTATCTTGTTTTACAAAAGGGAAAGATTCTTTGTTTTACTTTTTTTTTATTTGCTGTATAACAGATGAGTAACCTAACCAAGGAAGAATTTGTGCATGTTCTTCGCCGACAAAGCACCGGATTTCCCAGGGGAAGCTCCAAATATAGAGGAGTTACCTTACACAAGTGTGGGAGATGGGAAGCTAGAATGGGCCAATTTTTAGGCAAAAAGTAACCCTTTTTATTTCTTTAGTCTTTGTATTCTGAGCTGACGATATTGTTTATATCTTTGTTGAGATGTTGAATTGTCTTCTTACAGGTATGTTTATTTAGGCTTGTTTGACACCGAGATTGAAGCAGCTAGGTTCGTGCTTTACATTTTTATTTTATTTTATGTTTTTGTTTATTAGTGTTAAGATAAGGCAGTAAAAAAGGTCATAAGAAAAAAAAGTTTTATCTGGTGGGGAGTTCTGAAATGTCTGTTCCCGCTTATTGTAGGGCTTATGACAGAGCTGCAATTAAGTGCAATGGCAAAGATGCTGTCACTAACTTTGATCCCAGCATATACGACAATGAGCTTATTAATTCTGGTAGTAAGTAAATCGGTTTCATCCTATTATTCATTAATCATTACCCCCTTTGAAGATTTATATGCTAAATCCGTTGTTCATGCTTAGAAACTTCAGAAAATGCTGGAGATCACAACCTTGACTTGAGCTTGGGGAATTCAAACCCAAACCAAAACAGTGCTAAACCTAATGCTGATAGGCAAACTGGTACGGGTTATCAGCAGCATAGTCTTCCACTTGAAGCAACTGATTGGCAATGTCGGGGATTTAGGTCTATGGTCGGTATAATCTCACACCATTATTAAATAAACATATTGGGTTCATTTTTTTTGTTGATCGTATCAGTTAAATCTGCAGCAGGAATCTCGTAGAACTGATGAAGCTGGCCATGGATATAGTGAGGAAGAAACAATGCAGTTGTTGAGCCAAACTCACATTCACTCTCCAGCTGTCTCAGTTAAGTGTAATGAAATGCAAAGATATGGACAGTTGAGGAGACCTGGAGGCAACAGTAACATGTTTCACATTGTTCCTCAACACATTAATCCATCACCTTATCAGGTTTCTATTTTGATTGATCGGGGATTATAATATATAAAAATATAGCAGGAAAGCTGAATTATACAAGATGACTTGTTTTTTCGTAAATTTGTAGATTCATATTCCAAGAAGCAGCAATGGAGGGCGAATTGGGAGTGATCTTTCATTATCAACTAGTGATCAACAGTGGCAATCAGGTCCTCACCGCCAGTTGTTTGGAAATTCTGCAGCATCATCAGGATTCCCATCGCAGATCAGACCTTCCCAAACATGGCTTCACCAAAATGGCTTCCATTCACTCATCTAATTCTTCACTGATTAAAATTCTTTACATGCCTTTCTCATATATCATCTTCTTTTTTTTTATTAATATTATCTAGATGTATAGAAAAACAATTTCAAACTTGTTGAATATATATTTATATATATATGATGTTGTTCCTAACTTTTCTTTTCTTTTTTTCTCGTCTTTAATACATTGTTTTGCCGCCCTACACAGTTGGTATTATTATTGATTTAATAATACCCCCCCCCCCTCCAAATTGCATGTACATGTAACTTTATCAACTATCATCATTAAATGTATCTTAAAATTTTTGAAAATCTGAAAAATGCTGCATGTATGACAAAGTAGGGAAATTATGAATGGATGGTGATGAATAGTCACCGTCATTTATGTCCTTTGAATCAGTTCTCTCAAAACCAAAAGCAGGCAGACATGTGTGGTTATAATGACGAGATGGACTTTTTACCATCTTAACACCCCCACTCCATCCCCCATGGTCATTTTGCTTTAAAAAGGACATCTTGGAAGGGAAAGAAATGAAGACAAGGGACCAAATGAGTATTGGGGTAAGTGTACAGTTTGGGTTTAAACCCACCCTTGCTGCCTGTCAGTTTACGAGGAAATATGTGACTTTAAAAAGGGTGAAGCCGAACCCTGGTTCAATATCTTGGTTTTTACCCCATACAGACGATAAAATAAAAATAAATAAAAAAATCTCCAATGGATTTTCAAAGTCTAAAAAAACATGTGAGGACTGTACGAGGAAGTAAAGGGTGTTTCTGCCTTTGACTTTTAAATTTAATTTTATATTAGATGCGCAACAAATGTTATGTTTTATTTGATATCATCAGTCAGTCCATTATGTCTTCTAGCATCAAGATAATTACAGGTACCAAATTTAATAAAATAGGAATTGTCATTTCGTCATCTGGGTCGTCATTCTTCAAATTTTTTATACGGAGAGCATCGGGGACTTTATTTTTTATTTTTAAAAAAAGGGAAATTTTTCTATATGGAGCAAGGTCAAGGCCACCATCGTCTGTCTTCATTATCATCTTGAAATATTTAAGAATATAATAATAATAATAATAATAATAGTAATAATAATAATAATAAAGACTCTCAACCCATAAAGGCATTCATTCAAAATGAAGTTGCTTTGGGGATAAAAATGGAACAAATGGCCAGATATATATAGATTTATCAAATTTTGTTAGAAGAATATGCTAACCCTAAAATAAAATAAATATTCAGTCAAATTAAGGGAATAATATTAGAGTAATATACTTTATAGATTATAAAAGCAAAATGAAAAAGAATAGAAACATGTAATAATAAAGTGTATAGATATATTTATAGTCAAACAAATCCTGTAGGCAAAATTCACCTACAACTTATAGCTGAAGAAGAAGAAGAAGAAGAAGAAGAAGAAGAAGAAAAAGGAGAAGCATTATGATAAGCATCAAGTTTTAGGAAGAAGAAGAAGAAGAAGAAAAAGGAGAAGCATTATGATAAGCATCAAGTTTTAGGTTTCATGTCAGAATCTGAATCATATGTTGCATGTGAGGTGCCTCTGCTGCAATACATATAATGTCAAATGGGTCCATTGAGAAGCCACCTCTCAAGCAAAGAATCATCCCCTCCAAGCTCCTTCAATCCCTCTCCCTTTCTTTTTGAAGTTAGACCCAATTACTTTTCCTTTTTCTAATCCATTCATTCCAAGTGTATAAATCAATAAATTACTTTATGTCATCTTATTTTTATTTATTATTTTCACCTAAAAATATATGTATATTAAAAATATAATTTTTAAAATTATTTTAAAGAGTATAGTTAATATACCTAGTTAGAACAATGATATAATTGGATGTGAAAGTAAGTGAATTTAACTTAAAGATGTTTTGCCCTAAACTAATACCGGAATCCCAAATTGAAATATATGAAGGCTTAAATAGTAAAACAGCCCTCGAAAAAAAAATGTGTCATTAATTGAATTTTTAATCTAAAATAATATTCAATAGAGTTTTTAATTGAGAATTATTAATCAGAAATTATGTTTTTCATTCGAGCCTAGACTTTGTTAATTTTATTGTTGAATGGATCGATACTCAAATTAAGACTAATGGCTCACATAATAGCTAAATTTTTAAAAATGGACTTAATTTTTATAATAATACTCAAATCAATATTAAATTTTTTCAAATGTGTTAAAATAAGATGTTATCAAATGTTGAGATATTAAGTTTCAAATGATGTGTTATTAATTTTCTTTTGTCATATTTTTTATTCAATACATATTAATATTTATTTAATTTTTACTGAAAAATATTTATTTAAATATATATATATATATATATATATATATATTTGTAAATTTTGCTAATTCAAACATTTGATGATAAAATTAAATGAAATAAACAGAAAAAAGGGAACGGTATGTGCTTGAAGACCAAAGCGTAAAAGACTCTCTCTGTCTCCTTATTAGATGCTGTTTTCCATCGCATAGGATCTACGAAACGCTGCCAATTGCTGAGTCACGCAGATTCATATCTCTTTTTGTTTGTTCGTTTTATAATATATTAAATTTTGATTGCTTTTCACATATGTCCAATTTTCTTTCTTTTATTTAATTAAATCATTACAATTTTTCTCAAGAAAAACTCGGTACTCAATTTAGTTAATTTCTTCGTCATTTGAAGTTTTAACTTTTATATATCATAACCCTACTTTGAATCTTTAAAATAATATCTTTAGATTGGGAGTCCTTGTTTCCTTGGATTTAATCCCAGCTCCGGATTTCGACAGATTTATTTATCCTTTTCGTAATTTTTTATATTATTAATATTTTAATAATTAAATCGTAATATTTTATGTAAATTAAGTATAAATTAAAAAAATTTAATTATTAAATATATATACAATATTTTAAATTAATATAATAAAATATCATATACATTCATAATAAATATAAATATTTTAATAAATTCAAGGATTGAATTATTAAAATGTTACTTATATAAAAAAACTAAAAAAAAATGTAAAGAATATAACCTAGTCGGTGGTTGAGAAGAAAAAAGTGGGGACGAAGTCAGAGAAAAATGAAGAGAAAGCAAAGGGTAGAAGGAATCGAAAGGAGTAAAATTAAAATATATATATATATAAAAAATAATAATCGTAGGGCGAGGTATGGTAATGGTAATGGTTGGCCTTTGATGTGGGGTTGGTTTGATACTATTTTTGCCTTTGGAAAAAGTTGTGGCATTCCATTTATAGGATTTCTTCAACCACTGCAGCTTTCCTGCCTTCTTCTTTACAATAGAAACCCATCAATACAATAAATATACTCTCTTATTACAATAATAATAAAAAAAGAAAAACACACAGACACTAACTTTTCACCTTCCAACTTGTTCACTACCTTTGGTCTTAGAAAGAAAAAAAATAAGACAATAATTTAAGTAAAAAGATTTAAATATTACAAAGTGGGTTAGAAATGTTGGATTTGTAAGCGTGAATGGGACTTGACTATGCAGGCATTGGTCCCTATTCCAATATGTACACTTCTTTTTAAAAACATAGGAAGAGAAAAAAAGACAATAATTGGGGTGGTGTAAGTGTTAGATCGCTTTCATCATTCACTCAGACAAATTGCTCCTTTGGTTTTTTTTTTCCCTTTATAGAAGTACTGCTTTTAACCATTTTCCCATTACTCTCTCTCCTTCTTTCAACACACTTTCCATTTTTGGAATTCTATTTTGGGTTTTGTTATATACAAACACCTATTTTTGCCACTTTATCTACTGTTCTATTACCATTTTGGGTTTCCCCTTTTTCTTTAATTATTATTATATAATTCAACCTTTGTTAACCCAATTATCACTTTCTCCGGTGCATCTTTGGACAGGTGCTTACCCTTCATTGGTTTATTCCATTCATTTGTATTCAAGTTTTTTGAAAAAAATAAAAAAAAGTTAAATTTTATAGTCAGTCCTTGTTCTTAAATCTCGATTTAATCCTATCTTCTTCTTCTTCTTTTTTTTTTTGGTAAACTTTTAATAAATTTTAAATTATAGTGTAATCTTACCATTATAAAATATGAATATATGAACCTTTTGAAATTTAATGATTAAAATTATTAATGTATGCAAATTTATTTATATAATACATTGATTAAATATGATTTAACATACAAATACTATATAGATATAATTATTTTTGTTTATATGTTGTCTTCACTACTCAAGCATTATTTGAATGTTAATTAAAATGTAATTGTTATTGTCGAAACCATCCCTTCTTGAAAATTTTAAATTTAATGAAAAACGGGGAAATCGACTTTTGAAAAACAGAAATATGGAGTCGCCACCAATCCTTTTTTGTTTGGGTGTGATTGGATCACCTAATAAGTTTGGTCATTTTAATAAAACATTTTGGCTTACTAAAACAACGATTTTGGTCTTCGAAATTTGAGAAAATAGGTTCGGGAGTCGATTACGTATGAGGAAGGATTAGCACCCTCATTACGCCCAAAATTGGTACCTAATCGATTGAATGCTATCCTTATGTCTAAAAATGTTTTTGAAATGTGGTTCCTTTTAATAATATTTGAATAACCCGAGTTGGCCATCAAAATTCTCTTGCTTAAGAGGAATATAGCACCACATCCAGCACGATAGGACATGATCCTTTATGCCCTCGAAAACATGATAAATTTCGACTTCCAAAAGTTTATATGTTGAAATCCGCAAAAGGATATCCAATCATTTAGTCCAACGAGAAAATCGAAACCCAGCACAGTAGGGCACGACTCCTCGAATTCCTAGATATCGGACATTGCCTTATCTTAGAATGAGTGAAATTCTAAAGGAATATTTGATTATTTGGAACAAACAAGAGATCGCAACCCAGCACGATAGGGCGCGATTCCCCGAATTGCCAAACGTTGAACATTACCTTCGTTTTGAAGAATTTTTAAAGACATAAGCGAAATTCTAAAGGAATATTCGATTGTTTTGAACGAACGGGAAATCGTAACCCAGCACAATAGGGCACGATTCTCGAATTGCCAAACATCGAGTATCACCTTCGTTTTAAAGAATTTTTAAATGAATAGGTATAAAATTAGCTTAAAACGTATTAATTTTACTTGAAATAAAACGAAACTAATTTTAAAGATTTAGACCTTATAAAATCACATTTCACAAACCGAGTGGAAAACGATGATATGGGATAATGGACACATATGAGATACAATCAACTAACAAACTAATAATTAAGTATAGCTAACCTAAAAGATGTAACCCGATTACAATAATGCATGGAGAATAATTGATATGATAACATATAAAAATGAGCAAGCACGATGTAGCAAATATACAAGAAATATCGTGAAGATAATTAACACATGAGATGCCAAACGATATAAGACCAACGCAACATAAAAATAATGGACTAAAAATGATGAACTAACAAATCAAATAACGTATGCTAAAGTTTGAAATAATTTATAAAAGAAAAATTAAGGATATATATATATATGTAAATTTTTTAAATAGATGTTGCAAAACCATTTGGATCAAATAAAATACTAAATATTTAGCAATAAAACATTTATTTAAAATTGGTAATATCTCTACAATAAGAATAATTTATATAATACATAAAATGTGAGAGAATAATAGGTATAAAGTATGTAGCTATATATATATATATACGTGTGAGTGAATTTAGAAGCAATTATATACAAAAATAACATGAAATTAAAATATGAATTATAAAAAATTAGATTGGTTTTATCATAAATTATATATATATATATAATAAATTTCAACAACATAATTTTGTATACAAATGGATCCTTTTAAAAAAAAATGTTTGTAATGACATGGGTTCAATAACAAATATAGATCAAATATAGGTGTCAATAAAAATATATATATAATAATAATTTAAAAGATATATTATGTAAGATTGTATAATAAGAGATGAGAATAAATTTAAAAGAAAATATATGTGTAAAATAATATAAGATTAATAATATGCATAAAATAAAATTGACCTTATTATAAAGTATATATATAAGTATATAAAAGAACATTTTAAACAAACAAATTTAAAAGAAAATAAATAAATAGATATATATAGTTACATATATAGATATATATACATGTATATAAATGAAAGTATGAATAACGAACTAAGACCATGCAAAACTTAATAAAATACTCCAAGATAATATATTAAATGGTGAACAATAAGTAAATTTTCAAAAATAAAAGGGTTTCAAAGAATAAAAAAATGCTGAAAATAATGAATAAATAATAAAAAAACTCAATTGAAACAAAAGTAAAACCAAGAGGACAATTAATAAATAAAATAAGTTACTGAAATTAGAAGAAGGACTAAAGCTTAATGCGCGCGAATGCATAGGGACTAAAACTGGCAATATACCAGATCCCAAAGTGTTGCGTTTAGGCGCGGATCCGATTGCAAATGAGCGCAAATTACAAGTCCAAATTAAAAAAAAAAGTGAAACAAGACAAATTGGACACGATTGACCGCGCATGCGAAAGGGGAGGGTCTGGCGTGCAAATAACCCTCAATGACCCAGTGTGCAGGTTTCAACCTAGCGCGGGTCGGGTCATTGGGTATAGGGCTTGCCAAACGGTGTCGCTTTAAAGCCAATGAGCTTGGCTTGAAACGTCGTTTCTTTATGCACCCTCAAAGACCAAAACAAAACCCTAAATGAGGCACCTTCCCCTTTTCTTCTACTCCAAAAACCAAAGTAAAAAAAAAACAGAAGCCTATTACTCCCATTCGGCCAACCAAAGGATCAGCGCAGTCCAACCGCTACCACTGCGAATAGTGGAGAACCACATGTGCGCCCCTCGCCTAGAACCTTGGCTTAAAGACTGCCGATTTCAGCCCTAGAAATCCCATCCCAAGCTTCGATTTCGGCGAAGTGGGTAGGGATTTCGATGGCCTATTTGCAAAGGTAAGCCCTTCTTTTCTTATTCTTTTATTTCTTAACAAAAACAATGACGAAAGGCTCGAGGAGAAAACGAATCAATTCATAGAAACTAAAATAATTCCGGAGAACTAAGAAATCACCTCTGCTATTTGATTCATTTTTTTGTATACGTAAATGTGCGTGTAAAAAATATACAATGGTTGTGCTCTTGGTTTATAGCCGAAACAGAATAAGAAAAATCCAAAAAGAAAAATAAAAATACAAATTCTTCTTTTCGTATTTGCTGTTGTGTGGTTTTGTATTTACTCGTAGGTACGGGGTGTGCGTTGGCATACGGGGACTGTGCTGGCGTACGGAGGCATGCGTGGCTGCTAAAACGCTGGAGTGTACGGAGGCGCTGGGGGGTTCGACTGCGGCGCAAAGTGGGAAAGAGCCCTAGGGTTTCTGAAACATTGACATTTTCGGCTTTTCGGGCCTATTCTTGCAGTTGGGCCATAAGTTTTTGTAATTGGGCTGTAAACTGGGCTGTTATGATTTAAAATTTTTGGTCTTGTATTTGGGCTAGATTTTGGTTAGGGCTGTGGACTATTGTAATGATTTAGACTTTGGACTGTTAATTATGTGGTTTTTTATTATTTATTTATTTCGTATTTTATTTTGGGTTTCTAACTGGCCGGGCAAATTAGCCTGTTTACATTTATTAATTAATATATATCATATTTGAAATTATTAAAACAAAATAAAAACATATCAAATTATAGTTTAGTCCTTATATTAAGTTTAAAGTTGGGATAGTATCTATATTTTAGTTCAGTACATTTTGATCCTCTTAGTTTTCTTTTCAAAGTTACAATCGTTCCAATAAAACCAATAAATACAAATTTTGAACTAAATAACTAACTCAACAATTAATAAAATTGTAACTAATCTGAATAAATTGGAAGAGAACTCACATATTTACATAGGATGGGACTTCAACTTGAGATCTGAAAGTTCTCAAAACCTCAACCTTGTTATTAAGCTAATACCTCATTTGTATAGTTAGTGCAAATTAACACTATGAAAATTTACCATTAATAAGTCGGCATCGTTGACAAGTACTTGTGCTTATATGTGTATATATATAAGCTAGCATGAATTTGACACATTTCCTTTATTTGGATTGCGGTTAGAAAAAAGTACAAACATCGTGTTTTTCAGTGAATATTTGGTTCAAGAAAAGTAAGATCATGTTTTATAATAGGGTTACGAAGTGCAAGATTATGATTGGTATGATACATTATCTTGTTTGGCTCATTTGGTTGTAATATTCAGATGTTTGGTTGACGAGCTATAAGATTACTTAGAAACACATTTCACTAATTTCTTTATTAAAAAAAATAAAAAATTTAGTTCCTTATTTTTAGTCTCAAATTTCATAAAATTCTGATAATTTATTACAATTCTTAATTTTTATTACAATTTATATGTTAATAAGTAAATATATGATGCTAAAATAAAGGATTTTTACCCCAATAATATAAAAAATTAATTTAATAACTTAAATGATATTCCCATAAAATTAATTACCAAAATGACATGTTTTGAATAGTAATCATGGGTGGTGCTTGACAAGGTGGCAGCAACACCTTTTTTTTTCCACAATCATCAAGCCATCATTAGACCATAATAGGGTTTGAAAAAATTAATATTTTATTAGTGGTGCGGCGGCACCAATATGAAACACTTATACTTGGTAAAATATGTGTTTGGAAATTTTAATTTTTAAGTGGTTGGAGGAAAGCTGCCAGGTGGCACCCAAGTGGAGGCCGCCGTCAAGCAGCACGAGACCCCTATATATAAGTCAAATTCTTGTGTTATCTTGAAGGGTTGTAGCAGGTAATCGATAAGGAAAAAGGGAAAATTTAGTAGAAGAGGAGAAAACAAAGAAGAAAAGAAAGAAAGAACTGTAAGGTTAGTATAGTAATTAATTTTATTTTATTATATTTTATAGTAGAATCTTTTTTAAAAATAATTATTGAGAAAATTAATTATTTTAAATTATTTTTACATATTTAGTATTGAATATGGATAATCAATTTTTCGTATAAATTTATTTTTATGGAGTAATTTTAAGAACGACAATTGGTTGTATTTTTTAATCTCACCAACAAATAGCAATGAGATTTAATATAAATGTGTTTACTGATGATATAAAAGAAATAATCAATGCAAAAATTGTAAGTCATTGTAGGAAGAGGATGTCGAAACTATTCTACAAATTTCCATCAAATTTATCGAGATGGAACTTGTAAACAATGAAGACGTGGAGACAATAGTTGCACTTTATTGCCCAACTGGGAGTGTGAACACTAAACCAATTCAATTGTTTGTTGAGTTAGTTGATGTGGAGTCAATTAAAGATTCCACCTCATTAAGTGAACAATATGGAGTCCAAGATCCGTGTACGAAGGTTCTGAGAGCGTCTGTAGATAGGCGATCATCTGTACGTGGGTTTGACATCGATTTTAATGCTCCACTTGCATCTGAGAACCTTAACTCGGGTCTCCATTTACAAATACATTCGGTGTTGATTGAGACCGATGCAAATGGTGAAGATGGATATGATAATAATGGTCATTTTGATCATGAGGTTGAAAATTATAATGAACCTGATTAGACGAGGTTCGGATGATATTGATGACGCATGCATCCAAATTCTTTGAGTACTCCAATATACTACCTACTCACCTATTGGTCACATATCCCAAATAAGAGAGGTTATTCGTAGGTGAAAATTCACAAACAAGGAAGACTGCGTATTTACCATTAAGCTTTATAGCATGAATATGTCTGTTAACTACAAAGTCGTGTCTAAACTGACGTTATATATTGGGAGTGCTATAGGTCGACGAAAAGGTGCAATTGACTAGTACGAGCTGCATTTATCCAGAGGTTGCGAATGTGGAAGATCCAGAAATTTGTTAGGCCTCATAAATGCATTTTTGTATGTATGACACAAGATCATCTCAAACTTGATATGAAAACTATTTGCAAATGTATCATACCAATGGTAAAGGACATGCCGACTATTCCTGTATCGGTTCTAATTTTCAAAATGCAATAACGATTCTAGCACCGAGTGTCATACTAAAAAGTATGGATAGCTAAACAGATGGCCATGAAGCAGTTGTACAAAGATTGGGATGTTTCGTGCAATGAACTTCAGGGGTGGATAGTCGCTATGCAGGAGTACGTGCCAAGGATTGTCATTGAGTTGAAAACACGACCTTATTACGTCCTGGACAACCAACTACAACTGGGAAAAAAGTTTCCACTAAATGTTCTGGATATTCAATCCATGCATGCGGGCCTTTCCGCACTACAAGACAATTGTGCAGGTTGATGGCACTTGGTTTTATGGAAAATATACTCAGGTTATCCTTATTGCAATTGCACAAGACGGGAACCAGAATTTGCTATCGATAGCGTTTGTCATTGTGGAATCAAAGAACATGGAATCGTGGGAATTCTTCCTGAAGAACTTACAGACGTTTATTGTTAGAAAAGACAATATTTGCATCATATCTGATAGATCAAAGAGACTAATTGTTACAATTAGGCGTTCTAGCATTTTGTAGAGATCCATTTACTACATCCATCACATTGCCACCAACTTTCTCTGAGACTACAAGAATGCAAACTATTGCAAATAAGTGGTGAACATGGGTAAATTTAAATTTTAAAATATTTTTTAAAATATTCTTAATACTTCTACAAATTAAATCGAAAAGGTAACGTGTCTTTTCAGAATACATATGCAACATACGAGCTAGAACAACACTGTTTCAGGCAAGGCTGGCCAAACTTGAGGTTGATATGCATTGTGAAATGAATAGTCTTTTTCGAGAGTGGTTGGATACCATGGAGTCATGGCAATGAGCTCAAAGTTTCGATGATGAATCTTGATATGGTAATATGACCACTAACCTAGCAGAGGTTGTTAACTTGGTCTTAAAGCAAACACGACATATTCCAATTTCATTTGTTTTCTCAACTACGTTCTATCGGCTGGGAACCTTGATGCCAAGAATGGGGCTGAAACAAGTAAACCAAATGAAAGTGGGACACATGTTTGTCGAGGAGGTCAGAAAGATAATGGATGCGAACACCCAAAGAATAATGTCGATACATGTAGAATTATGATCTCGATAGTTAGAAACTTTTCGAGTTATAGAGCCCATCGACTGTCGACCGATATCCCACTTAAGTCTTACAGAGTTTATCTCTGAAATAAGCGGCGTGACTGCGGGAAGTTCTGAACACTTTAGTACCCTTGTACGCACGTCGTTGTAGCTTGTGCTTGTGCTTCAATCAATATTGAACAATATATCGATGATGTGTACACTCTAGAATGCACATTATGTATTTGGGGAAACGAGTTCCCCGCATTACGTGATGTGTTAACACCGGAAGTGTCTCCGCCAACTTTCGAGCTGGTCCCAGGCATGGGGTTATGTAGGAAGCCCAAAGGTCGCTCGTACGTTACCAGGATTCATGGTAAAATAGACTTAAGGGAGAAAATCAACCTTAAATGTAAAACCTTTGAGACATACAATTTTTTAAGTTTGTTAAATACACCCCAAGGTTCGCTGATGGATGCTGTGAATGAAGGTTCAAGTGAGAAGAATAATAACCATCGTGAACACCCCCAACACCAACGTCAAACATCATAACAGTTTATCCCACGGACAACTCCATCAAACCACCAATTTTAGCACGTGTAACATTATTATTGCATGTATTTTACAATTGTAATTCAAATTTCAAAGTTTCTATAATATATAGTTTAGACAGTTTCCTAGTATTTTAATATAATATTCACTGAAGTGCAATCTTTTTATTGAGGAAATGCCAGCATCGAACTTACCATCTTGGACAATCGTCATGATTGAGTGGAATATGAATATATGTACTCTATGTTCAAATGTATGTGTAATGTTGTTATCAATTAAAGTAATATTTCATTTTATATAGAATTCATATATATATTTAGTTTTATTAAAATTTATTTTATTATGATTGAATTTCGATATTGCTTAAACATGTTCAAATATAAAATAAAAAGATTGCACTTCAGTGAATATTATATTAAAATACTAAGAAATTGTCTAAATTATATATTATAGAAACTTTAAAATTTGAATTATAATTATAAAATACATGCAATAATAATGTTACACGTGCTAAAATTGATGGTTTGATGGAGTTTTCCATGGGATAAACCGGTGTGATGTTCAACGTTGGTGTTAGGGGTGTTCACAACGGTCATTATTCTCCTCACTCGAACCTTCATTCACAGCATCCATCGGTGAACCTTAGGGTGTATTTAGCAAACTCAAAAAATTGTATGTCTCAAAGGTTTTCTTGGGAGGGAAGGAGTACTAGGGTGGTAATGGGCTAAAGATATCAAACATCATTAATGATTTCGATTGCTGATTATCAAAACTAGAATCAGGAATATCCGAGTGATATGCGTAGCCTGACGACTTTGAAAAATAATTATCTACCCCCTGAATTCGGATGATAAAAACTATCGAGAAATTATGTATAAGGCCACTCGGGTTCGAGCTCAGGCTCGGGCTCGAGTTGAGGTGCAGAAGATGGATGACCTCATCGACGTTGTTGGTGCCCTTGTCGATGCATATGTGGAGGGACTACCATCAATTGGCCACCAAATAAATATGGTTTCCTATTTTTGATGTACCAACTCTAGTACTGGACCGAAGGTCACAAATCAAAATTAAAATCTATCTGAGGTCTTCACTCCATCCTGGTGTTCCACAATGTAAGATATTGTTGATGCTCTGAAGTCCAATTCTTTGATTCTTTTCTTCTTTTGTTAATTTTTTGGACATTGTCAAAATTTCATGGAACATTCGAAACATCTTGTTTGCACCTGAACTATTGTATAACTCAATCCTTATTGTACCACTTGATTGTTAAAAAATTCAATACGGGTGCGTTAATGCACCACACATGTTAGTAGATGTGAGGCGATGGGGAAATAACAACCGCAATGTTTGGGGAAAAATATTTCATCCACACGATTTGCACAATTAATAACATAATTATAGTAACATGAGTCAAATAACATAAATAAAGTGTAACACTCCTAACCCGTAACCGTCGCCAAAATAGGTTAAGAGGCATTACCAGACTTATAACTCAAATCAAAACCACCATACATCAAATATCATCTCATTACTAATAAAAGTCATTCATTCACATTCAATATTCACATAAAATCGAGTATACAATGCTATTACATGCATTCGAGACCAAATTGATAACATATAAAAGTTTCTGAACTTATAAAAATTTTCAATTTTTAAAAGGTCACACGCCCGTGTGAACAGGCCTTGTGCCTCACACGGTCTAGACACGCCCGTGTGTCAAAGCAGTGGAAAAAAAAGGCATAGCTACTGACTTGCCCACACGGCTATACCACATGCCCGTGTGTCTAACCCGTGTGCTATGCACATACCCGTGTCCGGGCCATGTGCTAGGCCGTGCCAAAAATAGGGGGTATTCTGTTTGTGATGTCATCATACCAATTAGGGTCACACGGCCAGACCATACGCCTGTGTGTCTAGCCCGTGTGTGAGTCTGACTTACAATTGTAGGGTACCCCAAGGGACACATGACTGTGCAACATGGCCGTGTGTCGCACACGGCTGAGACACATGCCCATGTCTCTGCCCGTGTGGATAAAAATAGGCCATTTGAATAGCTAATTTGCCACCCCAATCGGGGCCAACCTACAAGCAAATAAAACAAGCATAATTGTACCACCATTTCAACCAATTTCAACACCAAAGCATAAACTAATCATTTCATATGATAGTCACCCAAAGCCATACTTGAAAGTCTTACCAATCTATGTCAAAACATATGTCAAAAATATAACAAGAATTTCTTTTCATGCATCATTCAATCTCATACTAAAATCTACCAAAACTTACCAACACTTTCCATTTCTTTTAACCATTTAAACCATACCACAAATGCATAAAAACATCACATACCATAAACCATCATCAACTATGAGTTCAAGTATAACTTAGCCAAATCACATGGCTAAACATCACAAAACACCATTCCACAACTACTAGCCTATACATGCCATACTTCCTAAATATGCATTTTCAAAAGTACCGAATTAAGGTTCGATAGTGTGGTGATGATCCTTGACGAAGCTTGTGGTAGCTTCAATATCAATAAAACAATACAAACACACACAAAGTAAGCTTTCCAAAAGCTTAGTAAGCTCGTACTAAAATCATCAACAATATATAAAACATAGCACATCAACACATAAATATTTACATATTTTCAATCCATATCACCATATCAATTCCATGAACTCAACACACATAATATCATCTACCACTTAGGTATTGTACATACCTGAAGCTTTCCGTACTTATTCACTTACATACTCACCTTTCATTGAATATTAAAAGACTTTCAATCAATCATTCGTACTTTAAACATCCGCACACTTAGTGCCGTAAAGGTTAGCCGAAACTAAAATGATTCCACACACTTAGTGCCATTATAATTAACCAAAGCTAAGTCAGTAAAGCACACTTAGTGCCTTATATAGCCGAAGCTATTCCAACTCACACACTTAGTGCCATTTGTAGCCGAAACTATATTAAACCGCACATTTAGTGCCAAATATAGTCGAATATCATCATACTCACACTGTAATCAAATATCTATGTAATTTATGCAATACCATCACACTAAAACATAACTTTAAGATCATCTATCATGTACGAACTTACCTCGTACTCAAAGTTGTCGACTCGAACGCTTCTTCTACAATCTTCGATTTCCCCCGATCTAAATCTAAATTCCTCTTTTCTTGATCTATATGTATTCAAAATTAATCCTATTATTCACCAAATTATTCAAAACAATTCATATACAACCAATTAGGGCATTTTGCAAAATAGCCCTCATATTTTCACATTTTGACACTTTAGTCCTTAATTCACAAAAAATACAAAATACACAAAATTTGCATATATACAAGCTTATTCGAATTCTCCTAGTACTCATACTAGTCCATACATTTCATTTATTTCACATTTTAGTCTCTCAAAATAATATTTTCACAATTTAGCCCAAGATACTCAATTTCATAAAAAATCCAAACATAAAACATTTAAATCCAACATCAAACTTTCATAATTCACCAACTAACATCAAAAAGCTCATGAATTCTTCCATGGCATGTTTCAAAATTATCAACAATTTCCAAAATTCAGACATGGGTTTGATAGAACACTAAGCAACGATCACGAAAACGTAGAAATTATAAAAAAATCGAGCAAAACACTTATCCGAATTAAGCTCCCAACGCGTCGAACCCTAGCCAAAGCTTTTCTCTTTTCTTTTTCTCTTATTTTCGGCTATATCAACATATTATGGCCTAATTTTTATGTTTTATTTTATTATAACAACTTTAATAAACATTTTCCCATTTTGCCCTTGACTAATAAACATTAAAACTTACCAACTACATGTCCATATTTGTCCACCATTAAAATAAATGGTAAATTTGACATGCAAGGACCCTCACTTAAATAAGCCACATCAAACAAACACTTATTAACCAGCACACAGCTTATACATTTTATGCGATTAGGTCCTTTTTGCAAATTAAGTACACAAACAATTAAATTTTCACACGAGACTTTCACACATGTAAATTCACTTATAATAGACATGGAAAATAGTATTAAAATATTTTTCTGACTCGGATATGTGGTCTCGAAATCACTATTCTAACTAGGGTCAAAATCGGACTGTTACATAAAGTAATTACATTACATGAATATTAGGAAAAATTATCCCCTCCTCGAAGTGTGTGTCAATAATCTCTCGGTAAATCGCAAGGGCATAAGACCTCCCGGTACCCGGACAAGTATATCATCTAAAACAAACTTAAACTAGTTAGAACACATTTTCATAAAAATCAAAATTCTTGATGTAAAATTTAAATTTAATACCTATTTACAAGTGGGAAGACATGTGTTTGGTGACTAACATATGTCAGATATGGCATCATGTACAGTAGGGGTAAGCAAAATCCGATTCGATTCGAAAAACTCGATAAAAAATTTTAAATTTTGAATTAAATAGTTTGAATTATTTGAGTTAATCAAGTTATTTAGATCAACTCGAATAAAAAATTAAGTTTTTCGATTTAACTCGAATATGAATTATACAATTTGAGTTATCTGAAAATCCGAATAAGAAAAGACAAAACTAAGTCGTTTTGATAAATGTTTACCTTTTTAAAAGTTAAAATTCAAAATAATTAAGTTAAAAGGTAAAAATATGTCATTTTGATAAATGTTTACCCATTAAGTTTAAAGGCAAAATCATTATATTGTTCATGTAGTTAAATAATCTTGTACTTTGTCTACTAGTTAAATAATCAGTCCATCTAAACACAACATTAAGTATAAATAATAGGATTCGTTAACTCGACTCGATTTGATTCGAAATTTTTTGACTCGATTCGATTCGAAAAAATTCAAATTGAGTTCAGTTGCTAAAATAGGATTTGTCAACTCGACTAACTTGAAAAATTTTTACTCGATTCAACTCAACTCGATCGAACACTCACCCCTAATGTACAGTGCCCAGGACTACAGCAATATTAGGCATCAGCCTATGTCTTGTGTTTTGTGCTTTCTTGCTAAAAAAAGTTCACGATACAATGTTGCTAATACTGTTGAGCCCCAACTATACGAACGAGCAGCTTCTAAATTAGACAACAGGGGTAAGTACATCAAGTGGATATTATTATTATTTGCATCCGGCATAAGTACCCCTCTATCAAATATCAAATGTAGTATATATGCTTGAGCAGTGCACATCTTCTCCCAATCAATGGCACTACTCGGTAAAGTTTCAAAATTTCCCTTCAACCAAGAAAATTTCAAACTCGTAAATCTATCTTCACCATCATCGGGTGAGCATCCAAGTAAGTGATAGCATAGCGCCACCAGTTTAGATACTTTACTTGTACCTGTGACCGCACTATCGTCGATTGGGAGCCCAAGTTGCAGTGCAACATCTTCCAAAGTGATTATGCACTCCCCACATGGCAAATGAAATGTGTGGATTTCTAGGCGTCACCGTTCAACTAAAGCGGATATCAAGTCGGCCCTCAAATCGAACATGCGGATCAATGTCGCTAATCTAAATTATTGCATTAGTTAAAATTTCCAAATTGAATAAAAAATAACATACAACTTTATAAAGGGACCTGTGAATAACAAATACCAATTCTTTTACCAGCACATTAATCATGTTTGATGTGTGATCATTTTCTCTAATCAAAGAACCCATTTGAATATCTGCAGTTTCAAAAAAAAATTATTGACTAAACAAATAAACAATATACAAATAACAAAAATACATTTTGTATTGTTTGTTGTTTCTTGGAAGCATTAATAATATTTTTTAACCATATAAATAAATTAATAACAACGTAAATTTGAAAACACTAAGTCTAATGTAAGTAGATCATTTATTTTTTAGAAACCATTTAATATTAAACTCTAATGCTATGGGAATGATAATGAAAAACAAGAGATACTTTTTCTAGAAATATGGACAAATGGAAGTTTAACTCCGAAAGAAGCACTTATGAAGCCTCTCGCAATTTGATTGATTTATTTATTCCTTTTCTATATGCGGAAGAAGAAAACTTACATTTAGAAAACAATCAACACGATGTTACTTTACCTTTTTTTTTTTGTTTCATGATAGATTAGTTAAAATAGCAAAAAAAGAAAAAAGAAATAGTATTAAAATATATTTTTATTGACCAATCAGAATTGCCTCTCGAGATCTATAATTTTCTCAAAAAGTCTAATATACATACATTATTGGACCTTTTGAATAACAGTCGAGAAGACTTTATGAAAATTGAACACTTTCGCATAGAAAATGTAAAACAAATATTAATATTGGTTACCATGACTTTCCAAATTAAAAAAAAAATATTTTCACTCATTAAATTGTTGTCGTTTTTTTAATCCATTTTATCCCAAAAACAAAATTTTTATTTTAAAAAAAGAAATATAAGCATCCGCGTGTAAATATACATAACAAATATTTAACATATATACATTGTAAAAAATTTTAAAGTCAATTAAGTTCAATTAATTAGTATTCAATCAATTTAACGTAACATGTATAAATTCGTTCTATATAGATAGTGAATCTTAATCAAGTGTACATAAAAAAAAATTAAAAATATTTAGATAATTTCTCTACTTGAAGATAAGTAAATTACATGCTTTTTTTCTTATAAAAATCACACTAATCATTTAATTTTCTTATAAAAAATTAAAAGTATTATGATAATTTCTCTACTTGAAAACAATTAATTTAGTATATATTTGCGGCATATGTGAGTTACACACGACTTCTTCTCTTCTAATGCATTCAAACAAATAAATAATAATTACAAAAAAATTGTAATTGAAAAAAAAACTGAAGAAATACAAAATATTGAACTATGGTAATCATCCAGTGTCAATTATACATGATTTCTTTAACGAAAATACTAATGTCGTTTTGTCTTTAGACACAAAATTTGAGCAAACTGGCTAAACCATAAGACCAATATAAGTGAGAAATAAAAAAATAAACGAGGGCATAAAATATGTTTTCTAAATGCAATCACGAAAAACATCAATTACAGGCACCAGAAAAAAGTATTAATACCATAATGTATATGAACATACCAACTACTCTAAAATTTAACCTCAACTCAATAGCTACATCCAACTAAAATATAACACAACACCACAAAATAAGACAAATAAACAATAATTACAGAAAAACATTAAAAATGTTCCTTTAAACCTTAATTTGCTGCTGCCTCCTTCCTTTCTAAAACCTCAAAATAGGACAAATAATAAGAATTATAAATCAAACAAATAAATAATAATTTAAAATTTAAAAATGTACCTTAAACCCTAATATGTTGTTGCCTCCTCTACTTCCAATACCATAAAACCTTCTTCTCTTCTCATCTTTCTAAACTCCTGTTTCCCTTTTTTTTTTTATACAAAATCAGTGTCATGGCTGAGGGGACCAACATGCTTTTTATAAGGGGTAAAAATGGGTATAAAATTAACACGTGAAAGCCTGAAATTCGGGTTTGATAAGGGATAAAGCAGAAAAAGAGTGTAGATGGTCAAAAAATTTTACCTCGTGACTATCCAGCCACGTTCGCGGTAGTGATGCCACTTGACAAGTTTCCTCCATTTTCCACCCCAGTGGTGCTGTTTGACAGCTGTCCTCCAACCATTAAAAAATATTTTTTTCAAAACCCGTATTTTACCCGGTATAAATATGATATGGGTGCCGCCATATAAAGTGGCGGGACAATAAGATATTAATTTTTTTAATCACTATTATGGCCTAATGATGGCTTGATGATGTGGATAAAAAATGGGTGGTGCCGCTACCTTCTCAGGCACTACCCGTTTAGTAATTAATTTGATTATTATTTTTAGATTATTAAAGTAAATAATTTTAAAATAAATTTATAAAATTAATTATAATAATTCATGAAAAGTGAGTGCTTCAATAATCATAATTATAATTATAATCATAAATAATATATTAATAAATAAGTTATTAGAGCAAATATAATAATTATAATTTTAAAGTATGATATTGTTAAAAAAAGGTATGTTTGTTTTTAATTAGTCCTAAATTTTATTTAAGAATAAAAAGTCTAAATTGATTAAAAAAAGAAAAAAAATAAAGGATAAATCAGTTTAAATTTAGTTTATGGTTATAATCTAAGATAATTTAAGGAATGATTACACCTTATATTATAATATCTAAGCAGTATTTAAAAATATAAGATTAAAGGAGGTTGGATATGTTGAGAATGTAAACGACATGATTTTATTTTAGAATATAATATTATGAACTGAAATGTAAGACTCAACCAACCAAATGCAAGCCTAATGATAATTTTTTTAGGGTGTTAAAGAATTTTGATTCACTATTCATATTAATAAGAAGAAGAGGATGAAGATGTGTTCAATTAAAATATACAAATCAAATCTTTAATTTGATCATAATATAGGGATTAAAAGTAAAATTTGACCTAGAAAAAGTCATGGGTTGGCAGCTTTTTATTACCACATGTTGCAAAACAATGAATGACGTGTGCAACCAATAAGACAAGGGAACACTGGTTCTGTGAGAAAGAAAAGTTTAGTGGTTACTGTCTCGTTAATATTATTACTGTTATGTCCTTTCTCAGACCACAGAGATATGGCCACCAAATAACTTTGGGGTTTGGGTCAGTTGTGGTATTTAACAAGTCAAGCATATGGAATTTAATAATAATAAAAAAAAAAGGCAGGGCTAAGTAGGTTTAGTGGTCCCTTCTCTTTTTAACAAATTTTGGCTACCAACAACAACTTCTTTTCTTTTTATATATAGGCAAAACATTTTAATCATTCAATCCCATCTGCTCCTTTTACTTTCTACCATTTCCAATCACTAATTTCTTTCTTTATTAATTACTACTATTTTTCCTTCAATTCATCATTACCGCTTTGCGGTGTTAAATAAAAAACTTTATTTTCTTCATTTTTTTCTCATTTATATAAAATTCTCTCAATACGAAATACAAATAATGAGAGAAAATACAAAAAAATTGTCCAACAAATTCAGAAAATCTCAAAACAAATCAGAAGAATATATGGAAAGTTATATATTTTATTTTAAAATAAATAAATAAAATTTAAAAAGTACGAAAATTTTAAAAATTAAAAAATTGCCAAAAAAATTCAAAAAAATCTCAATTTTTTTATAAAATCAGGAAAAAAAAATGGAAAGCTTTAAAATATTGAAACTATTATGAATATCTTATTAAATAAATGTCTATCATGATTAATATAAAGTTTTGGTATTTTTTAAATTCTAGTAGTTATTCGAATTAGATCTCTACTTTTTTTATACTTCTTGTGCCTATAAGTAGAGACTCTGATGAAGCATTGTAACCACCCCTTTTGATCAATAAAGTACATTCTCTGTTACTTTCATTTTTTTTATTCTTTATTTTCCTCATCTCTCTTTATTTTATAACACGTTATCAGCACAATCTTACTCAAAGTGATAGTTCTTTTTATCGACAATCAAATTTATCCTTCATGATTTTTAATATCTTTGATGACAATATGTAAATTTTTTACAGGAAGTTTCTTTTATTTAATGTTTCATATCTGATTATTATTTTCATTCTTCTTTCATTATACGTTATCATTATTTTGATTAACTTATTTTACTTTTTATTCTTAAGGATGGTGAAAGATTTGATATCGTTATCTATATGAAATCGAAAAGATGTTTATAATCACTACTTCTCATCCATGGTAACGATGTTGAAAAATTCAATCTCATAATGAATCATGGTGATGACGATGATGTTAAAGATCTTCAGGTATATTTTACTATATTTTATTTATTATATCATGTTTATCATAATTGGAGACTAATCATGACAACATTAATAGATAGATTATGATTTAAAATCTATGCATGTTTGCAATGGTGATTATGAAATAAAAAATTTATTGGGATATTTATAAGTCCGTCCTACTAGATTTGTTGCATTCCCCGAAGTGAATGTAAACATAAAGAAAATTAAATATATAATCATGGACCACTAAAAGTGGGAACATAGTACTAAATAAGAGAACAATGAGAGTTCTCAAGATAACTTTTCACGGGGTAAAGATAACTTATGTTATTAATGTGATATGAAAGATTATTGGCCACATATGTGGAGTATGCCCAAATATTTTGTTTCTGTTAATATTCTTTGGAGAATTATATGAAAATGTAGTAATGAATTCTATCATTATAGATAGAAAATATTTATCTTCTTTGGTACTAAAACAAACAAATATTATTTCAATATTTGATAGTACAAAATTAGTTGAAAGCTCAAGAAGAGCTAATATATCACTATCTACAAAGCACAAAATTTGTGATGGTTAATACATTACTTTTAAAAGTTATTTGTAATGGATCTCATATTGAGGTTGTAAATAAGAAAAATATTATATTTCATATGAATAAAAAAGGGGATTGAGTTATTAATTTATATTTATTTTATAATATTTGTGATATTCTTTTGTCATTATCCCTATTAAAGGGTTAAAAGCAAAATATTTGTCTGTGAAAGATTTACCTATGAGTGATAGAATATAATAAATTTATCTAAAGCTTATTATGGTTGGATGCACCTAAAGTTGCAAGTTTTTTTTTAAAAAAAACTGTGAGTATAACTCTACAATATTTAGAATAAGTTCTCAATTAAAATTACATGGTAAAATATTACTGATGAGAACTTGTAAGAGAGAAAACTTATGTAAAAAAAGCCATTGATTATGTATCTGTTGTACACCTAGAAAATAAGATCCACTCTTAAAGTTTGCTATTAATAGATTTTTGGGCATTTGAAGATTTTGGCATATTCCCTAAAGCGAATATTGCATATAATTATTTGGAAATTATATTTATTGACTTGGTGGCATTATAAACTTCACATTAATTTAGATATTCCAGTAGTAAATGTCACAATAGTATTTAATGTGGATACAAAATAAAAAGATTGATAATAAAATTATCAATTTGTTACAATTTAGTACAATTGAAACACATGTTAAAGTAAACCACTAATACAAATGCGTTTACTACTTGGCGTGACCAGTTAGACTATCCTGGATCGTATATGATGCGAAAATTAATTTAGAATTCATATAGACATCCATTAAAGAACTAGAAGATTCTTTAATTTAAAAAATTCTCATTTGTTGCTTGTTCTCAATAAAAATTGGTTCTTAGAAACTCACTAGCTAAAGTTGAGATTTAATGTCTTGCATTTCTGAAATAAATATGGGCCCATTCATCCACCATGTGGATGGTTTTGATATTATATGATTTTGGTAGGTGCATCTACAAAATAATCACATGTCAACTCGCAACCTGTCATTTGCGAGATTGCTTGTTTAAATGATTAATTTCAGATTATGCAATTAAAACAATTCATCTTGCTAATGTTGGTGAGTTTACATCCCAAGTTTTCAATGATTATTGCATGTCAATTGGGATAAATGTTGAACATTCTGTAAGTCATGTTCACACACAAAATGATTTAGCAATTGTTTATCAAATGCCTCCAACTAATAGCTGAATCATTACTTATGAGAACAAAACTTTCTAATTCAACATGAGATTGTATTGATTTACATGTTGTACGCATCAAGCCAATAAATTATAAATACTCCACATTACAATTTATTTTTGGTCAAGAGCAAAATATTTCTCATCTTAAAATTTTTGGATGTGCGGTATATGTTCCAACTGCTCCACCACAACGCACAAAAATGGTTCATAATAAGAGATTGGGAATGTATATTTATATGAGTCTCCTTATAATATTTTTGAGCTATTAATTCTAGATTTAATTATGACATGAGTTGTCAGTTTTCCCAACATTAGGGGGAGGAGAAATAATAACTTATAATGAGTTAAGAGGAGAGTAATTTGAACCAGAAGTTCAATAAGGATAACTCATTACAAGTTAACTATTAGATTTATTTACAAACTTAACAAAAATAACCAAGTGTTATATAGATTGATCGGTTCCAAAGATGAAAAATTCTTCTAGATGGTCATATAGTGGAGGTGGGTGCTTTAGAAGAGACCCAAGACATAACTAGTAAGTAAAACTTCAGAAGAGATTCAGGTACCTGAAACTGAATTTTAAAATAATGAAAATAAGATATCTTGATAAGTTATGTCAATTAGAGAAAATGTGGAACCGAATAATAAAAGTTGTCGACAATAATTTTACATGCAATATTATTATTAAAATAATGAATAAAAGGAGGATCTTGAATAAATCTATTGAGAAATATAGATATGGAATAAATTGATCAAAATAGAAAGATGCAACTTAAGTACAATTAAATTCGAGGGGTTTTTGGACCAGTAGTCCAAATATCTAAAGGTATAAAGCCAATGAGGGTGCAAATGAAGTAGTTTTGCAAAAGCAGAATAAAAATATAAAGTTTTTCGCTTAGTCTTAGTATTGATTATGAAAAGATATAATATTCTTTTGTGGTGGATGCAATAACCTTTAGATATATTATTAAATTGACAATTCATAAAAGATTTAACTTGCGTCAAATGGTTGTTGTTACAACCTTTATAAATCACTATATAGTAAAATTTATATTAAAATCCTTGAAGGATTTAGAATGCTAGAAGCATATTGAAATTCTCGAGAAATTATTCATTTATATGAATTAAAATAATTTGAATATATGCGGTAAATTTTACTTAGTGAATAGTAGTTGAAGGAGGATTATAAAATGATCCAAAATACCTATTTGTGTTTTTACAAAATCATGATTAAAGTTTGTTATGATTATTGTTGAATCTCCTGAAGAGATCAAAATATATTTCCCCAAATTTCTCTTACTCATGCCTTTTAAAAGAATGGTTATATAAATGGTTAGCAATACATTCAAATAGTTATATGAAAAACTAGTATTCAAGAATGAAAAACTAGTATTCAAGATTGAATACGTAGAATATGAGAAAGTATGTGATGTTTTCATGGGGGGAGTAAATACGCGTTGTACTCTTTTTCCCTTAACCGAGGTTTTGTCCCATTAGGTTTTCCTGGTAAGGTTTTTAATGAGGCAACATATTATGCATATTATAGATTGTGTACTCTTTTTCCCTCGTTAGGATTTTATCCCACAAGGTTTTTCCTAATAAGGTTTTAACGAGGCACATTATCTACCACTGGACATCCAAGGGGGAGTGTTATGAATATCTTATTAAATGGATATCTATCATGATCAAGATAAAGTTTTAGTATACTTTAAATTCTAATAGTTATTAGAATTAGATCTCTACTTCTTTTATACTTCTTATGCCTATAAATAGAGACTCTAATGAAGCATTGTAACCACCCCTTTTGATCAATAAAGTACATTCTCTGTTACTTTTATATTTTCTTTGTTCTTTATTCTCCCCATCTCTCTTTATTTTATAACAGAAACTGTTTTTTTTTTTTCACTTTGCCCATAGTGTAATATGTTTTTAAAGATTTTGAATCTAATAATCAAATTTAAAATTTTTCATATAAAATAAAATAAAAAACAACCAAAATCACACATTTAAGAAAGAAAGGTAAACTATTAAAATAATCACTTTTGTTTACCTCATATTATATATTAGTCATTTATGTTTGAAATGTTATGTTTTAGTCATTTACGTTAACGTGTTGTAACATTTTAGTCATTGAGCCGTTAATTATGTAAAGGTAAGTTGACGTGGCACACTAAATAATCAATTCAAACAAAAATTTTAGGTTAAATTATATAATTGGTCCGAATATTTCTTCATTTTGAGCAATTTAATTTTTTTTCTTTTATGTTCTTTTAAGTTTCTTTCTTTTTTTTCTTTATCTTCCATTGTCTTCTGCTTCTCCCTTTGTTTTCCTCCATTCTCCATCTCTTTTAACTTAATTTTTCTATGTTTTTCATTTGTTAAAACTAATCCCTATACTTTTATTTTTTTGAATAATTTAATTTTTTTATTACTTTATTTTCCTTTTCTTCTTCCCCTTTAGTTTTAACAAGTGAAAAACATTGAAAAACTACATTAAAAGAGATGGAGAAGGGAGAAAAACAGAGGAAGAAGCAGAAGAGAAAGAAAAATAAAGAAAAAAATTAAATTGCTCAAAACGAACACATAAAATTTTTATTTGAAATGATGATTTAACGTGCCACATCAGCTTACCATTACACTATTAACGGCAAGTAACAGCTCAATGACTAGATTGTTACAACACGTTAACGTAAGTAACTAAAACGTAACATTTCAAACATAAGTGACTAAAACGTAACATGAGGTAAACAAAAATAACTATTTTGATTGTTTATCCAAAAAAGAAAACTTCATATTTTCATTCACATATAATATATCTTTTAAAGATTTTGAATCTAATAATCGAATTTAAAGTTTTCTATATATATATATAAAAAAAAAACCAAAATCACACTTTTTTTTTAATTTTATATTTCCATTCACCACAGATCTTTAAAATCACACTTTTTTTTTTGAAATTTTATATTTCCATTCACTGCCAATCTTCCCATACTTTTTCTGATTTTTAATTTTTCTGAGATTTTTCTTTTTTTTTTTTTACAATTTTGTATTTTCTCTCTTTTTTAACTTTGTGTATTTTTTTAAGCAGAAAAATATATGTTTTTAATTTGTGGAAATTTTATATGAATTTCCATATGTTTTTCTGATTTATTAAAAAATTGAGATTTTTCTGAATTCTTTTGACAATTTATTGTATTTTCTCTCTCTTTTTCTGTTTTATGTATCATTATATATATATATATATATATATATTTATATATTAGGATGATCAAGAAACCTACAATAAAAACAAAGGTTAGTAATGGCTTTTTTTCCCCAATACATTCAACATATTTTTTATAATTTAGATTACTTGTTTTTAAATGTTTTAATTAAAATTAAAAAAATATATTAAAAAGAATGAATTTGAGAATATATCAAATACAAATGAATGTATAATACTAATTTTAAGTCTGAATTGATGAATCCTAATATAAATTATATTTTTAGTTAATTATAAGTTAAAATAAAAGGGAAAGGGAAAGGGGGTTAACCCATTATTTTCGTGAATTCCATGTTTAGTTTCTGTCAAGTCGTGGAATATGGAATCTAGTGGTCCACCAAACAAACGTTAAACATGGCTGTTACTTTCATCTTTTTCAGTGAAAAAAAAAACCCAACCTCTGCAAAATCAAATAAACAACAATTCAAAGTTATTAATTTAATCATGTAAAATCTGCCGACAACATGACCCAGCCATCTCTTGGTAATATATATACATGTACAACTTCTTTTTGTACAAAAATATTGGCATTAATGAATAAAACAAAAATCAAAGGAAATATCAATGGTGGGGTTCTCTCAGTACTAACTTATTCAATGTTCCCTCAAAAAAAAAAAACTTATTGAACGTTACAGGCTTGTATGCACGTGGCATTATTGTCACTGAACCTGTCAAAAGGAGCAGTAAAAAGGAGCAGTAAAAAGGAGATGTTATAAATAATATGAATGTTATTCCAATTATGTAACTTGGTTATAATTTCATTTAAAGTTGAGATGATAAAATCATAAATTTGTGTGGTGAGGTTTGATGGTGACCGAGTAATCATCTTTGGCCATTCGTTTTCAATTTGGTTGTATTGATGGGTGGTTTTTTATTCTGAAAGCTTCCTCTTCATGCTATTGCTTAACTAATTCGTGTCATATTCCTGTAATTATATTATGTATGAAGATTTCCAGTTTGGGGGACAAAGGATGGTTGATGGGAGTATCCGATTTAAGCAAAGGAAAAGACTTTACCTTTCCTATTTCCAAACGGGTGGCTTTCAGTTTTCACTAAAAAAGGGTGACAAATAAATAGTGGCAATGCCTACGACCAGAGCTACCCAATGAAAATAGAAACTTTACAAACCCTAGGATAAACATTTTGGTTGGTTTGAAACGATTTTTTATTTGGTGAGGTGGGTTTCATTTTAAATGGCTATTACTTAAAGCATCATTTGCTTACTATAGAATTTTTCAAACAGCCCTTTTCCACCATTTAGGTATCTTTCTGATCAACCCAAAGTTTAAGTCTTTACCAACTTTCCAGTTATAGAATTTATTTATCAAAACCCAATTTCACTTTTAGTCTTTTAAGCAAGCTCCATGATGAATCAGTAGCCATGAAAGACCCAAGTTGCCAGAAATATGGGAATAAAACATTCAAACCCTTGTTTGTAAGTCTTCTATATGCATGCACAAGACAGATATGAACCCTACAAACATGTGCCTGTCTCTATGTACGTGTCTGCGTGTGTATAGGTGTTGCACTTTGCTATTGGAATTCTATCTCGGAATTGCCAAAACCACATACACACAACTGTTGGATTGAATGTTAAACAACACCTAGATATAGTTGCATCTTTGAACAAGAATCTGTACCCATTTCTAATTCCTTATCTTTTCTTCATCATCACCATCATTCTCTATTTGTATAATCTCAAATTTTGCTAAAGAAAACTATTTACAGGAATCTCAAAAATAAACTTGGGAGTTGATAAGTACAAACTATTTGTCTTGCTAACATTTGGATGGATAAGAAATCATGAGAATAAAGAACGAGCATCTGACCGAACACTCAGATTCATTTTCCAGAGGCTGCCAGCATAAGTCGTTGTCAAACAGTTGTAAGCATATTGGAAGCAGGTTAGAATAAGATCCGATGTATGGCCCGTACAAGATCTACAAAGCCAAGACCAAACTAATTATCAGGACTTACTTAATCTAAAACGGCTTACAACTTTTTCAGCCTTAAGTGCTGTTTTGTGGCTGGTAAAGTTTCAAGTCAAACCAGAAGAAATTTTCATTCCAAGACTAGCATGAAGAAATACATGCAATCATGCATTACATGACACAGGAAATCATTGAGAATAATAATTGTGGCACAAGCGCACTCACATGATACTAAGATCATATGCAAAGTGCTCCCATGTCAGGTGGCCCTCTGTCAGATCCAGAGAATACCGCGGATTTAGCAGATACTCCCTTATTACTCTGTTTCCGCTCCTTTCTACCCTTTCTGGCCTCCATTGGCTGGTTACTACACACAAAAAAGGTAATATTGGGGGGAGGGGGGGAAATGAGCCTTATTTTGCAACATATCAAACATTGAGAAACTAGACAGTCAAGAAAAGCATCTAAACTACAGAGAGAGAACCACTCGAGCTCCATATCCATGTGCTACAAAGGAATGTCTACTTCATACATACCAGTTTTAGTTGAACTAATATATTGCATTCAGCTTAAATAGCATAAATAGATCCAAAAGCAAAAGAATTTAGGTGGCATACACCATGATCTTAGTCGAGGACCTCCCTGAGACAGATCCACAACAAGCCTTGTATTTTTTCTTTGATCCACAGGGGCATAACTTGTTTCTTGGAATCTTCTGCAGTTTGGAAAGTTTAAGAGGGAAAAAGAGTGAAATCTTACTTTTAAACCACATTATTTTAACATCAAGGAAATGATTGTGTATTTTCATCACAGCATTAACCTTTTCATCCAGCCGAGGAGTGTTACCACCGAGGGTTTTAGTGCCATCACTAGATGGATCCTGTTCGCAGGTCTTCCCTACATTTTCTTCCTTGTGTTGTTCACTGTTTCCATTTTCATCATTACCTGGATACCATATTTAAGATAGATAAGTACACCATATATGTCAAAACATAATATCTTTAAACATCATGGAAAGCGAAACTTCAGCAATGTCAAGTAGGCATCAACTACAATGAATCAGAGTTAACAAGAGATAACACAAAGAATGCATGTATCATACTATTTCTAATCATTAAGAAACAAAAAGCAAATGAGGACTTTAACATGAATCTTCAACCAGTTTTAGTGCAGTTTCATTTCCTACCCAAATCTTCTCTGAAAATCTGCACAAGACGGATTCATAAATCCACTAATGCTAGGATGGAGTTGAATGGACAAAATGGATAAAATCGCAGCACTGCATTTTCAAAAATTAGGACCATATATCATATGAACAGGTTTTTTATATTTCATCTTGTAATGATCTTTCTAATCTCATCAACTAACTCAAAAAACCTACATAAGATGTTATAGAAACAAAGTGGAATTTTTCATCATAAAGAAGAAAATTGAAAAGAAATGTAGGGGGAACCCTAACGAAATATCTAGAATTTGCCTACATACTAACCGGCCATTACCATAAGAACCATTTGCATGACAAGTAAGTGAACCAATTGCAGCTGTACATTCTTCAGCCCCTTGTTCTGCTATCAGAAACTCGATAGCAGCATCAACGTCACCATCTACTTGTAACAAAACCTGAAGAAGTACAACTAAGCAATGTAAACATAAAGGAGGAGAAAGTATTCCAAGCATGCAAAACATGGGACTCAAGGCCACTTAGAAAAGTCACAGCCATGCAGGGATAAAATACACCAGATAAAAAAAATCATGCTAAATGCATCACCTGTTCAACTTTTTCCGCACTTTCACAACCGCTTCCAGCCATTACTAATTTGATTGATCCTGTATTGATACAGTCCTTACCAGCTGCCCCCTTCGTCTTACTAACTGTAGCTTTTGCTTGATTAGATGACGCTGAGATATCAGCATCTGCCTTTTGAGAATCTAGAAGTTAGTAGACTATCGTTACCAATTAAGACATCCAAACTAAAAAGCAGAATAAAATACAAGGATCATCACAGTGAAAAATAGACTCAAACCTTAATTATAATTGGCATTGCTGGCCCATTACAGGGGTCTTCTTTCAATCTTACACTGTTGTAGTGTTCTTCGTCATGGTATGATCTGGAAAAAATTGTACTTCATAAAGCAGAATTGAAACTATAGACTATAATCGAGGAGTGCGAAAGCAAAATGAAGACTGCTAGCAACAAAGGAATACTACAACACTTACAAATGGACCATACGAGCTGCTCTATCTTCAAAATTCTTTATGTACCAGCGAGGTGACATGTTCTATATACCATGCAAAGCATGAGGAATGACTTCCATGATGCTGAAGGTTAACCATAGAAGAGAGCAAAAGATAAGATCTTACCCGATGTATGCATATATTTCTGCGAGTAACAAGAGAAGCTGCCTGCAGTTCCATATGTCCAGCCCATGTGCCATCCTTTTCCATGGATTGACAGTATTCATCAAATGGGACATCATCCTCGATAAAGGGTTCAAACATTTCACGGTTCATCTGTTATCAGGTAAAAGTGAGAATTTCCTACAAGTTGAATCTTCGGTAAGAAGAAAAGATGGGAGAGGCGTGGAGGTGAATGAGCCAAAACGAGGAACATATCATAAATCATCCAACTATCCAAGCAGGCAAAAAATATGTTAAATATCATCTAAGTAAAGAGAAATTAGCGATCTTCTAATTCACTGTAACATACAGTTCTTTGGAAAAAAAATCAGTCAAAATAAGGCATATCATGCTACACAGAACCAAATAAGCACTGCTCATCATTTGTTTCTACATTTGGATTGTTTCAGATATGGGGGATTTGCATCTGCTCACTAGAGTTAAGTGCTAAAATAAATGTCTTATTCAACAATGAAAATGTAATAAACAAGTAGTAGCCAAATGTAATGAAAATTCTAAGTTCATATCCTTATCCTTCAGTTTTCTAACTACCCATTCTAGTCATTGATAATAACACATCTATAGTACACTCCTACATGAACTAATGCAATTAAACAGTACTTACAATATTATTTCTATCGTCCAATGTAAACATCTGAAAACAGATTCGGAGATTCTTATAGAACTATAACAATAACAATAACAATAACAATGCCTTTATAATTATCATTTACCACTATATATTGCACCACCATGCTGCGATATTTTCCATGTTCTTCCTCATTACCTTCCAACTGATCAGCAAGAGCCCTGCTAACTGAAAAGAGTGAGCAACTTCACCAAAGTCAAAGATAATACGCACCTCAAGTATGACAATGAAGTACTGAAATCAGATATAACGAATGCAGATGACATGAATGCTACAAAATACATTGTGAAAACATTTAGAAAAAGCACAAAGGGGACAAAAAATGGAACTAAAAAGGTACAAACCTGAAAAAACAATTACCATCTGCAGTCACTTTGATGATCTTTAGGCCCAAAGCATCGAGCGAAATATCTGCCTGCTTTCCCTGCTTCTTTACCTATCCACCAAACAGATTTTTGTTGGGTAATTTAGCAGGATGAAGAAATGCTCAACCATGGAAAGCATTAAATTGAGCGATCATCCAGTTATTTGGATGCTTTTCTATCAGTGCCATTCACAAATTGCAAAACCCAAATCTATTTTAAAGCACAAAAAAGTTGTGTAATATGTTGATTCAGCAAAAGAGATTGTTTTGTGAGGCCCTTTCTATTATTAGACATTAATATTCATCGAAAAGCAAAATTTAAGAGCATTGCTCATCAAATATCTCACAATTTATCCATCGAAATCATTATCCTGATCATAAAAAAGTTTAGAAGTTCATAGATAGAAGACTACAGTATAGCCAAAACTGAAAAAAAAGAAAAGGAGATCGAATATGACGTAAAGAAACAGGGAAAGGAAAAACTAAAACTTACTTGGGGATGTTGTTGTTGTTGTTGTTTCTTGGGTTTGGGTTTGGATTTTTGTTGTCTAGTTTTTACCATTGGTTCACGAGGTTGAGGTTGAGGTTGATGTTGATGTTGGATGAATTAGTAGGATTTTTGTGGTTCCGACAAAAGGGGGAAGATGATGATGATGCCGGTGATAGGGGTCGAAACTGAGCTTGAAATTGCGGCGACTCGGACGTACGGAGTGGTGGAGTTCAGCGGCGACGAAGCATAGCATATTATTGGGCTGAGTGAATTTAAACTCTAATGATGGAGTGGTGGCCCTGCTGCTTGGGCTACAATGGTTGAGGCCTTTGGGTCCAACAAAGAGTTCTGATTTTCCTTCAACTTCACCTAACAATCTTGCTTAACTTCCATAATTTCGGCGATTAACCTTTTTTTTTAATTATAATAATAGAGTAAAGCCCAAACAAATAACGCGACTTGAATCCAGACTACATTTTGGCAAGTGAACACCCTTGACCATCTAGCCATCACATGAGATTCTGTTTCCATTGAAATTGAACCAATGTGATAAGAATATATATATATATATATATATATATATATGTGTGTGTGTGTGTATGAAAACACTAAAGCCCTTTTAGATGGGCATTTACCTTTATTGCGGTACGTTTAGTTTTTTTTTCCAATGTTATAGCATATAATCTCATCGCTACTGTAGTTTTTACACTAACTGCAAGTAAACGCATCATCCATAAGAAACCCTAAATAAATTATATTCATTAAAATTTTAAATTTATTAAATTTAATTAAAATGCATTTTTTTACATAATGTTTGAAATTATATTTTATTTTCTCAAAAATTATTTTTTAGGACAATATTAAATACTTAAATTTTAAATTAAAAATTTAAAAATATTTATTTTTACACTAAGTGCAAGTAAACACACAATCCATCCAAAGAAGCCCCAAATAAATTATATTCATTAAAATTTTAAATTTATTAAATTTAATTAAAATGCATTTCTTTTTACATAACTTTTGAAATTATATTTTATTTCTCAAAAAATATTTTTGTACCATAATATTAAATACTTAAATTTTAAACCTAAATTTTAAAAATACATTTTTTTACCATACTTTTTAAAAGTAATACTAAAGTAGTTATTAAAACATTATTTATCATATTTAAGGGAAGTTTATTGTGGACTTTTAGTTAAAACTTAAATAAATGATTATAGGAACCTAGGGATGTCAATTGAGCGGGGCATGTGAAGGGGTGCTCCCTCCGCACTCATCCCAGCCAAGAATTTTCATTTCCAACCCTACCTCGCGACTTAGTGTGGGTACAAAACTCAAAACCATCCCCGTCCCACCACCCATGTGAGTCCCCAAACTCACCTAATCCTTGCTATACCTGCCTTGCAACCCACTTCATCTAATATATTTAGTAGTATCAATTAAATAAATATAAACTAATTTTTTTATGAAAAAAAGTATAAAATACTTGTCCTTCGACTCCCACCACATATGCGACATTATTCCAACTGTCACCATTAAAAAAAAAAGTCGTCGCAACCCTTTAATTGGTAAAGAAAATATAACTTTAACACGAGTTTAAAAAATTCAAAAAAAAATTCCTTATATAATATCTAAATACAATGTCTCAAATACATCATAAATGTTTTAAAATACAACACAAGTGCAAAAATTAAATACTATTAAATTAATAAAATATTATTAAGATAATTATTAAATTAAATTTCTATAAATGTTTACATTTTAAATTTGCTTATTATATTATGCGGGATGAGGCGAGGTGGGTGGAGATATCCACACTTGCCCCGTCACTCATGACAAGTTTGATTTTTATTTATATCTCCGCTCAATTGAGTGCAAAGTAAGATAAAACCCTGTAAAACATGTCCCATTAACATTCTTATATAAACCCATTAATCAAAATTTTAAGATTTACATTTACTCATACACGTAAGTTTTTATTTTATTTTATTTTTTTATATATACATTAAAACCACATTAAATGACAAACCATTTTCCAACCAACTAAAAAAGCATGGCTACCATTGAAGTTGACATTTAAAATTGTCACTTGGTTCCAAATATTAGTTCTGCTATAAAAATTGAAGCCCACTATGAACCCATTTTCAGCTGCCTACGCCCTATTGCCTTTTCACAATACCCAAACTCCAAATCACTCCATCTATATCTTCAACTACCAACCTTAAAAGATATAATTATTAGAGGGATGATCTTTATAAACCCTAAAATAAACATACTTTAAAGTATGTATTGATCATATTAAAAAAAATTAGTTAAATTAAAATTTGAGTCTTTAACTAAATAATAGATGTTAATTTTATTAAATTAAATTCGTTTGTTTCTAAAGGTTTATGTGACAGAAATATTATGATGTATAATATAATCTCAACCTATTACTTACAAAAAAAGTCATGACATTTTAGTTGATGAATTTAATGGCTACCATTTCAAAATTAAAAATGATAGAAATTAAAAAACACTGACTAAATCCACAATTTATGCATAAGTATGTTACTAATACCAAAATTCGACCTAATAAATTTAGTAGTTGTTAAGATTGAAAATTTAAAAATTCATAACTTTCTCATAGTACAAGGACTAATAGAAGAATTTGACCGAAAGTAAAAATAAAGGTTAATAATAAGGCCCGCGTTAAATTATCCAGAAACCTTCTCGTTAAGCTTTTCATTAGAATCTGTTCTGTTTCATGGTTTCTTAATCTTCTCTGTATTCATATACATACACACACACACATGTTATCTCTGTCGGACTTTGCATAAGCAGAAGCGAAATCCAAACAATGACGTGTTTCACGGACCACCGTGACTTATCCAGAGCCACTGCAACTGGGTATTTGTTTCTCCTATTACTCTTCTCTTCCTTCATCAACATTTGGTCTTCTTGCTCTAATGGAAGTTGCCAGGTTCCTTTTTCTTTTTCCTTTCACCTTCTTTTACCCTTCCTTTAATGATGGCTACAGCTTGAACTGAAAATGTTTGACAATTTTGCAGGTAGTGGATTCATGTTCCCACTCTACAGATTGTGGTCCAGGCCTTTTTTGTGGGAACTGCCCTGCTTTGGGCAAGACTCAACCTTTTTGTATAAGAGGCCAAGCCACCATACCCACTTCCGTTGTAAGCTTCTATTTGCATCTTAATGAGATGGGTATTTTCTGTTATCAGCTAACATGGTGTAAATTTGTTTCCTTTTTGGCAAGGAAGCTTTTTGCTTCCATTCTTTGTGTGTGTTATATTAGGTGGATTGGTTTTAGTAATTTTGTTATTTTTCCCCCTACCCTTTTCCTTTGGTGATTTCAGCAAATGAATGATGGAAAATCATGTTTTGGGTGTGAATTGTGGGTGGCAGATTGGTGGATTACCATTTAACAAGTATTCATGGTTGGTGACTCACAATTCCTTCAGCATAGTGGATGCTCCAGCTTTACCAGGAGTTCAAAGATTCACATTTTACAATCAAGAAGACACTGTTACTAATCAATTGAAGGTATGTATTTCTATTGTTTTGCATCACCTTCTTAGTTTTGAAGAATCTATAGGAAACTATAAGACAATGGGATTGTGATTTTCCCTACTAATTGACTTATAGTTTAGAATTTTCTTTTTCTTTTTTCTCTTTGGTGCTAAGTAGCTGAGCAAATGTAAAAGTTGAACATGTTATTTCTTTCCTTGACTTGATTCCTCTTTAACCATCTGAAGTATGAGAGCAGTGTTGTTAAATTCTGTTCTGGTTTGCTTTTTTTCATTGTTCAGAATGGAGTTAGGGGACTGATGTTGGACATGTATGATTTCAATGGCGATATTTGGCTCTGCCATTCATTCCGCGGGCAATGTTTTAACTTCACTGCCTTTGTAACATATCTTTAACTTGTGTTTTTTGTTTTCTCTTTCTCTTTCCATGATATCTATTTTCAAGTTTTCTGATCTAATTTGCAATGTGTTCGTTGGATATTATTCAGCAACCTGCAATTAACACCTTGAGGGAAGTGGAAGCATTCTTGAGCAAAAATCCATCAGAGATTGTAACCATTATAATTGAGGACTACGTGCATACACCCAAAGGACTGACTAAGCTTTTTAAAAATGCTGGTTTGGACAAGTATTGGTTTCCAGTGTCCAAGATGCCAAAAAAGGGTGAAGATTGGCCTACCGTAACTGAAATGGTGAAAGCAAATCATAGGCTTTTGGTCTTTACTTCTGTTGCTTCAAAGGAAGAGGAGGAAGGGATTGCTTATCAATGGAAGTTCCTATTGGAAAATGAAGGTAAGGATTAGATGGATATGAAACCTTTGTTCATGCGTTCATGTTGTATACTAGCTATGTAGTAACGCCTTCATGGCAGCTGGAGATCCAGGTGTAAAGCCAGGCTCATGCCCCAACAGAAAAGAATCACAGCCGTTTAACTCGAAAACTGCCTCTCTTTTCCTTATGAATTACTTTCCAACTTACCCAGTTGAAGATGAAGCTTGCAAAGAGCATTCGGCACCACTTGCTGACATGATCCGCACTTGCTACAAAGCAGCTGGGAGTATGATGCCCAACTTTTTGGCAGTCAACTTTTACTTGGTATTAAGTTGTAACTTATATCTGTAAATTTATTTTTTTCTAAAATATGCAGAGCACTAACCATAACACCACATAAATCATGCAGAGGAGCGATGGAGGTGGTGTTTTTTATGATCTGGATAGCATGAATGGTCAGAGATTATGTGGATGTAATACCATTGTAGCCTGCCAGGTTTGTCCGCATTGGCCACAACCCTTCTTCCCCATGCATGATTGTTGTTTGTTTCATTTAAAGCTGAAACTTGTTGAAATCTCTGTTTTGTTCTCATGTAGGCTGGGGCACCCTTTGGATCTTGTAAGAACATTTCAATGCCTACACCGAGTCCAATGACAAATTCTGTCGGAAGCTTTTCCGGACCTGTTCAGTTCTCAACATCCACTTCAACAGTCTATCATCCTAATCACTTAATGATTGCCTTGTTTTCATTTCCATGGATGATTTCATTATTTTTCTAGAATAGATAGTTTTCAGGATAGAATCGAGTCATCTACACCTTTAGGAGGGTTTATAATATGTTGCTATACACCTTTAGGAAGGCTTATAATATGTGTTGCTATGTAAAATTTTGAGTCCTGGCTTATCGAGGAATGCGTGTTAGAGTCATGAATTTGATTACACAATCAAGAGATTTCTTGAGAGATTCTTCTGTTCAATTTATTGAATCAACAAATTCATATGACAATAATCGAAATCCCCAGAAGGATGAACACCTTAAACAACAGGTAACATGGTGGCAACTGCTCCGATGTTTAATGGCAAACCTTGTGGTTTTATTTGAAGAGCTGGTCGGATGGTAAGCAAACCAATGAAACAGTCTAAGGGAACTCTAGTTCCCCACACATTGATCGACTCTAGTTTACGACATTTATTGACAAGAACAAACAGCCCACTTTCTGTAACATGACGGCAACTCCATAGCACGATGCTCTGAGATTAGATAATGAGGGAAGAAAAAACTCAGTACCTCAATCAAATTTTCTGGAAAAAGCAAAGGGCAATCTAACAGGTAACTCACCTTTAAATGTGGACAGCTATGGGCAATGGCGGATAAGGATTCATCGGTGATAAATGTACCACCAATATTCAGGTGTTTCAAGGAATTGGCTCTGGTTACCTGTTAAGAAAATCAACTTCATCATATTCAAGTTAAGGAGATTGAGTAAATGAACAAGGAAAAAAAAAAGGTTTTGGCTTACCAATTGAACAACACCTTTATCTGTGATCCCTGTCATACCCCAAAGGGAAACTGATGTCAAGTTGCTAACACACTTTGCTAATGAGATTTGGTATAGTCCATTGTCAGTTATTTGGCAACCCCAACGACTCCTTGAACTGTAATTAAAAGCAGACTCAGAAACAGGGGGAGCCTGTATGTAAAAAAAGTTGCAGGGAAGAAATGATTACATGTCGAGTTCTTCGAGGCTATAAGCATGACGAACGAGACGAGAAGTGGACTCATCGTCCATTTTACAACCTGCAAAACTCAGGGTGTGTCTTCTAGCCAGAGCCTGTTTCACCCCTTGTTTCCATTTCCTACAAACCCCACTTGCCCTACCATATTCAACAATAACATAATCAAGTTAAGCCATCCAATCCATAACTATCTATTACCACCAAAACATAATAAATAAAGGAAAAAGGCAAAAACTTACTGGGCTAAATCGGTGAAAGAAGTGATCATCACCAGTATATGAGCCAACAAGTCTATTGGCAACCGATCAATTTCTGCCTCCTCCTCCATTCTCTTTTCACAACACAGTTTTTGTTTTTTGGGGAATTTTCCTTTTGAGGTTTCGTACTAGTTTAAAATGAAGCTGACAAAGGGGAGTTGAAAGTTACATGGCACTTTAATACATACCATCAACATAACCCAACATGTGGTCATTGTTATGTTATAATTTCATGAATCTATCGTGAGGGTAATGATATTTTAGTTCTTTGATTCGGAATCCATGGCTTTGGATTCAACTGTAGGGACTTTTTAGAGATTGACAAAAAAAAAGGTCTAATTCTATTCTATCCTTAATACTTTTTTGAACTTTTGAAATTTAATCTCTCCATTTTTAACTTTAAAAATTTAACCCCTTTAATTTTTATTTAAAAATCAAGGTCTAATTGATACTGTTAAATTATCAATTAACCTTTGATTTTAAATCAGACAAGTAGAGGACCAAATTTCTCGAAATAAAAAGGGACTAATTTCCAAAGTTTGAAAAATATAGAGACTGGGAGCATATTTAAACCAACAAAATATCATTTCTTTGGTGATGGCGCCTTTGCTTGGCTATGTTCTCATATTAGCTGTCATTTAACCTGTGTGCTCTTCGGATGTCGTATGTCTTTGTAATTCCCACATGGCCTGGGCCGCCTAATCGGCTTCTTTTTCTTTTTCTAATTTTATTTTAGGATTTTCTTTTTGGAAAAATAAATTAACTTTAGGAGTTATTTTAGGCTTTTTTTCATATTTAAAATTCTATATATATAATAAATAATAAATTAATATGAATTAATAAATAATAAATATAAAATTTATTATAATAATATTATAGTTTAAACGGTTAGTTAAATACGCTATCCATTTTACCGCATGACCTGTTTTTTATATTTATTTTTAAACAAATAAAAAAGAAAGAATAAGAAGAAAAAACAAGTGTGTTTCAGTTTATTGTTTAAAAAAGAAAAATATAAAGAAAAAAAGTATTATTCAAATATAAATATAAATAATTTCAATATTTTTATAACTTTTTGTTAGAATATCAAGTTAAATTATAATAACAATCTTATTTATTTTCTTCATTTATTTATATATATTAAAAAATTAGAAATTAGAAATTAAAATATTTTTATAAAATTAATATAAAGATAATTATTTGATATACCGTCAATAGAGTTTTTTAAGATTTCACAAGCAAGTTAAAAGTATAATAAGTATCATATATATTTGTATAATTAATTTTTTTAATTTTTATTACACTCTATAATATATTTATCAAACCCTTAATTCGTATGTGACTCCAATGATATATTAAATAAATTTCCTTAATATAATTAATTATAAATATAAAAATGGTTCATCCAACACCTACACCATCATCATGTGAACCTCAATCTCTTTTCCACACACAAACTTAACATCGAATGCCTATAAATATGGTTTTTGGTAGCCGCCAAAGGACCTTATTTAAGTATTGTGGACATGCCCCATAGCAATTACTACAATCAAATAAATTATCTCAATTTTACCATTATTAATTTAAAATTTTATAAATTATAAAGGGCCTAGATGAAAATTTTCTATTTTAGGAAGAGTCGGGACCCTTGTCAGCTCCCTTTTGGCTCCACCACTACCCTCATCCATACCATTCTCATTATCTTATGTACTCAACATAACCAAATGTATACATAAAAGCTCTTGTGGTTATTGTAATTATCTCTCATATTTTGTAATATCGACGAGTCTTGTTTTTTGACATTAGCCACTATCTCCGACCAAGGCTTTCTTCTCTCATCCACTCTTCTTCCTCCTCCTTTGATCTTTTAGCCTTGTTTCTTCAAATACTACCATAGCTCAACTATGACAACTAATAAAGTCCATTAAGACTGTAATGGGCCATTTTTGCCTGGCCCAGAACTAAAAAACAACAAACCAAAATAAAAATAAAAATAACATTAAATAGTCCAAACCCAAATTTTATAAGCCCAAAATGAAAAAAAAAACCTAACCCAAAAAAAATCACAAGCCCAATAACCCACAACACTTAAACATTTTCAGCAGAACAGGAAACCCTAGCCACATGTGCGCCGCACTCCTCCCTCGATCGCCCCGCCTGTGCCTCGTCCTGAGGCCTGGCACCCTTGGCTGCCTTGCACAGAAATGACAAAGTTTCATCTCCGTTGACCTCGCCAAAGCCTGCAAAAGTGACAAAAAAGAAGACAGAAACACAATAGAGAAACAACAGCAGAAGCAAAGGCAAATAGTGATAGAACAGTGACTAAACAACAACTTGTAAATTGACTATATAAGGCCACAAAAAATAGATTGTATACACACACATCAGAGTAATAAAAAAACAGAAAAAAAAATTTTAAAAGGTGATTTGCTTCATATTTTCTATCTATTTTTATTTTAAAAAAAAAGAAATAAAAAAGGAAGAATAAAAATTATTAAAAGCGGTCTTTTTATTCTTTTTCCCTTTTCATTTTTGTTTTTGTTTTTTTTTTTTTTTTTGTTCTCAAAGAAATAGGCATAAAGTTGGATAAAAGGTGGAAATCTTACTGATTTTTTGCATGCTGTCGCCGTAGGCTGCTGAGGTTCGCCGTTTCCAATGAAAAATGGCATCTTGTGGGCTCGGAGACTCAAAAAGCGAAGAAAATGGTTTTTTTTTATTTATTTTCTCCTACTCCCATGGCCAGACTCAACCCCCCTTTTAGAGAAAAAAGAAGCAAAGTGTTTTTTTTAAAGCTGTTTAAAATGGTTTTTTGGAGAAATTTATATATATATATATATATAAGGGCGCTAAACGACACCGTTTTGGGATAATTTGGAATGCCTCAAAACGACGTAGTTTTGGGGTGCGACCCTAAACTCGACCCATTTTTAGGCAAGGATCCCCGTGTTTTTCCCTCAAAGGGATATTTACGTGGTTGATCCTTCCGCTTTTTCACCTTTTTTTCAATTAAATCCTGATTCTTTTTTTTTCTTTTTAATAATACCTTGTAATTTTGGCTTCGTTTCATTTCTGTCCACCATGAAACGATACGTTTGCAGGACTAGGAATAATTTCTCATTTAGTCCTCGTACCTTTGCGCGCATTATATTTTGATCCTAATTTCTTTTCTTTTTTCTTTTAAATTTAGCCATGCAATTTTATTTTATTTTTGATTTGGTCCTTTGATTTGCCAAAGGAAATGGCGCGTTCAGTGGGGTTTGGGATATTTTCCCAGTTAATCCCCATTCCTTTTTGCGTGTTTCATTTTAGTTCTTGACTCTATTTTAATTATTTTATTATTTACATTTTAACCCCTTTTGTTATTTATTTGTTTTAATTTGTCCTTGTGATTTCATTTAAGTTATAATTAAGCCCTTTTTACTTTAATCCTTTTATTTATTTATTTACTTATTTACTTGATTATTTATTCATTATTCCTTTCATTTTACTCATTTATTTGTTTACTTATTTATTCATATATCATTCATTTATTTATTTACCTTTTATTTTATCTTGGTATTCATTTATTTATTATTCCTTCATTTTTAATTTTTTATTTTCCTTCATTGATTATTCATTTTATTTATGCCTTTATTATTATTATTATTACTATTTTTATCTATCATCCATTTATTTATTACCCTTTTATACTTTCAAAAATTAGATCAATTATGTTTTTTTTGCATATACATTTATTATTTTTATTTTATCTATTGCCATTATTATTGTCCACTCATGAATTTATTACAAATTATACCATTAATTTCATTCATATTTTAATTTAGTCCTTTATCTTTAATATATATTCATGTATTTATCACAAATATTACGTTTGACATTATTAAAAAAAGGAAAGTTTTCAAAATAAGGCAATATTCTGTATTTGGAAACTCGAGAAAGTCGTGCCCTAACTTACGGGATTTTGATGTTTCTCGTTGGGTCTAAATAACCGAATATCCTTTGAAAACACGTGAGGTTTCAAATAAAGGCAAACTCATTCTCAAGAATTCGAAGTGTCGAATCCTAATTTACGGGATACGACATTTTGTTGCCTCAAGATGAGAGGGTTTTAACATACTTTTCGATTTGTTCAAGCAATTTTTAAGCAAAATATACATTAATAAAGAGGGATCATACTTTAAATTCTTTTCGAGTTTTTAACTTTCAACAATAAGACATCAAGTAATCAACTAGGTACCAATTTTGGGCGTCACAAAGGTACTAATCCTTCCTCGTGCGTAACCGACTCCCGAACCCATTTTCTAAATTTTGTAAACCAAAATTCGTTGTTTTAGTAAATCAAACCTTTTTATTAAAACGATCAAATTACGAGGTGATCTGATCACACCTCACAAAAAAAAAAGATTGGTAGCGACTCTCATTTTTGTTTTCAAAATAAAAAGTCGACCTTTCAAAAAATGGTTTCGACAAGGACGTTAAACATGGGGATACATTGTGTAATACCATAGCTAGGCTATGCCGTCAAATAAAGTTCGCCAGGTTAATGAACCAGAAAGCTAATTAAGCAAGGAAAAATAGGAGATCATGGTAAGAATTGTACTGAGAGTAGTATGGTTGGACAAGTACAGCGCATCTGGGAACGCGAATAATCGATATGGTAAGAGAATCCCCCAAGCTATGAATAGGAGAATAGCTAATAAAAGTATTCGAGAATGCGAGTAAGATTGCTAATAAGGGATTCTGCCAATCTGTGATGAAAAGAGATTTTTGTATATATATGTGTGATCTTATCAAAGTAGAAGGAATAGGAATGGTACCTTAATCTAGGAAAGGGGTATCCGTCATCTTAGTTCGCTGGCGGTTGAGCTAGGAATGTAATATTGAGTATAGCAGGTGAGTCAACAAGTAGTACCTAACTTATACGGTTGGTGCAACGAGTCCACCAAGTAAGTGAGGGTGTTGATTCATTTAGCCAAATAACTCAATGAGTTCGTAGATAAGGGATATAGAAAGAGACTCAATCCTAAAAAGGGGAATTAGGCATAAGTCATGTCAAAGAGCTGATCTCTGTTGAAGTTAGGTAACAAATCTATTTGGAAATCAAGGTGAGCTAAAGGGATCAAGATAGGGGTCTGCGGCTGTAGCGAGTCTCGATCAAAACGTTAAAAGGGTTGTTCGACCCGTGTTGGCACCTGCGGGAAATTCGTCATGAGGCATACTCTTCTGAGCTAAAGGGAAGCTTGTGATCACGTCAAACAGGGTTAAGACCTATAAGAAAAGCCTTGTTTGAAGATAGTATTGGCGGGTGGCAATGTCCCTGTCAGCTCATCTAGAGGAATCAATACCAATGGCTACGCTAGATAAGTTATAAACCTTTTTACGAATTCCAAAGAGTTTCTCATCTGTGCTTAAGATTTTATGTTTCCTAATTTCCCGAAAATCTTCATGAAGTATAGAAAATCACTTTTCATTGAACTTAAAACATTTTTTGCTTCCACGCAGGGTACGTGATATCTCGAAAAATTTTATGGAAGGGCCAAGCCAAACACAGCCAGTCTCAAGGGATGGGCATTGTTTCATGTATATAGATGGGCAACTTTAGAAGTCATGCCTCAGGGAATAAGTTAAACATGTCGGTATCAGAGTCTACATTTTTAAATTTGTAAATATTTTTTAGGATTTTTTAAGTATCAAGGTTGTAAGAATTTATCGATCATAAGATAGGAGCTTTAGTAGAAGTTAAATTTTAAAATTTGAAAGTTGTCTAGATACGTAATTAAATCTTATTAGAAATTTTGTTGAGATATTCAGGTGGGTTATGACATTTAGTACACGGACCGGGTATAGGGTGTTACAAAAAAATTACTTTTAGTACCAACCATAACTTATTTGCAGAAGTCACCTTTGTTCTCGAGAAAGGCATGACCAAATTGTAACATATCCCAACCGATTGATAGTCTTCCAATCTTTCTCCTCCATATCATTTGATTTCTTTTCATCAATAGCAATGTCTAGACCTTGCTAAAAGAGAGCATCTAGAACCTCACTTTGCCACATACTGAAATGACCCGTACCATCGAAGATCTCCACTATCAATCTTGTATCTGCCATTGCTGATCTCGCCCACATGGACAATGTTGTAGATGTGGATACTCTTGGATTGTCTATCATTTCAACCATAATCTTTCAATATGCCCCAAGGAAATCTTTTCTAATATGAAAGATTAGTTTAAACTGCAACTATAGAGCATACTTCTAATAACTTTTGGTTTTGATACCACTTGTTGTGCAAATAGGTAAAAAAGAGTAAATTATTATGCTAGAAAAACACACAAGGTTTAATTCCCCAGAAAGATTGGAAGGGTTACAAATGATCTCACTTAAAATCCAACCTCGTAGATGGAATCTCCCTACAATATAATTTAATAGCACAATATATCGCTACAAAATATTGAAAGATAAATAAATAATAATAAAGAACACCGAAAATTTAACAAGGTTCAGCAAATTACACTTATATCCTCGGACACTACCAAATATATCTCACTACAAAAGATACAAGTGACTTATGAAGAAGATGACAAATTTTTGGATGATTTTAAGGTGGAGTAACCCCCTCTATTCATAATAGTATAAACATTTCACAACCTTATATTTTTTATACGTGAGATTGTGCTATTTCAATAAATGATACTTGTTTTTCTATCTAGGGTGTTCTCTTGATTGTTATGTCCAAGTTTTCTTGGATTTTCTATATTGTGTTTCAAGATTTTTTTGATAAAATGAAATCTTTACTTCTAATTTGTTAAAAAAAATTTCAAATGTTGCTTAGAGAATCATAAACTTATACTCCTTTTTCATTATTGTAAAATGTTGATGTTTAATTTATTCAACTTTAAATTTATGAGAAGGGTTTATGTAGATTTTTGTGCTAAATCAGCCATTTTAATTTGTTTTGAATCTAAATTAATTTTTAATTTAGTTTTTGAATTAAATATAAAAAAATGGTTTTGAAATGAGGATTAAATCAAATTTCATTCAAAATTTTAGGCATTAATATAAAATATTGAAATTTAAATTAAGGGTAAAATTAAATTTTTTATCTAAATTTGGATTAATTTGAATTTGGGATTGAGTGTTGATTTTTAGAAAGATTGGATTAATAGTTGAAATGGAATTTATTTTATTCAGGTTTCGATTAATTTTGAACTCAATTTTTAAAATTAATTTGGTTTAATTTCACATCGTTTTGGGGAAAATCCTACGTGAGGGGATTATGAATATTTAGATATCCCTTCAGCTTGAAAGAAAGAGAAAAACTATTTTTTAATTATAATTTATTATGGCCCAATTAAAAGCCCATTTATGTTCCCAGATTCAAGCCTAGGCCCAAATTATAAGCCCATAATTTAGTCGAAACCTCAAATTTCCATTCGAATCTCATTTTGGCCCAAATTCAAATGGCTAAGTTGCTTTTAGAGCTCAAGTTGAAGTCCAAGTTATTACAAACTAGGATTTTGCTGCTTCTTTTTTCTTTGCTTTTGCTGTTGCTTAAGGTTTTTTTTAGTTTTAATTATAATTTATATATTTATTATTATCACATAAAAATAAATAAAAATAAGAAAAAAATACTAGAATAGAGATTGGTTAGGTTTTTGTTATGTTTAGGTATTTTATTTTATTAAAAATCGTGAAAATTTGAAAAGAAAAAGTTAATTTATTTCTCATTTTGTAGAAAAATATTAGATAAGTTTTATCATCTTTTAGTCATCTAATATATATATATATATATATATATATATATATATATAAAAGAATGAGTTTAAAGGAAACTTTTGATATAATGAGAATATCTTTTATTTTCTTTATCATATTATTAAATTGATATTTAAAAATAATTATAATTATAATTTAATATTATTAATTAAAAATTAATGTAAAATAGAAGTTGTGATATTATACATTTAAAAAATATTTACATTTTAATAAAAATAGAGATAATTATACATTTAAAAATAATTTATGTAAACACAATTGAACAGGACTCTAAACACAAATTATGCGGAAAAATTGTGTTAATTATAATTATAATTTAATTTATAATTATTAGTTAAAAAAGCTGTTGATGTAAAAAATTATGTTAATTTTATTGATGTAAAATAGAGTTATTACTTAAATAAAACTCTAAGCATGTTAATTATCACTTAATTAATATTAGAGTTATATACCAATTAAAATTTGAGTTTAGATTTATAAATAACGTCAAATAGTTAGACATATTCAACCAAGTAACTTCTAAAGAAAATTACCAGTAAAAACTAAAGATTGTTAGCATTAATATATTAAAATTATATAAAAAAGAAAGGAACATTAAAACAATAACTTTTCAAAAAGGCAATATCAAATAATATTCAAACAAAAATGACACTTGAGAGTGGTTGAAGAATATGAGGCAATATAATATCATGGTATTATTATTATTATTATTATTTTTAATTATTGGAAGTTGTTTATACTATGTGAAGTAAGCGTTCTTAAAACTATTTATCTATCCGTTTTTTGTTTGACGCAAGTGAAAAAACATTTTGTGGGTTTGTTTTGAAAAGAAAGTTAAATTTCAACATTCTTTAATCATTATTATTAAATATGTTTATTAGTTTAGCATAAATATCTTTCGTATTTATCATGAACTATTACTATAATTGATGTATGTTGCTTTATCAATTTTTTTCAATTTAATATTATAATTTACTTTTTTTATACAATTCAAAATTTTTATTTTATTTTTAGCAATTGTGGAGTGTGCCTAGTATTTTCAGACACTTTTAGGTCCTTATCGTAGCCCGTATCGCGACACAAGGACTTTAGTAAAGCAACGCCAAATTCGAACAGAGAAATCTTGATGAGAAGCTTCCCAACGTTACGGCGATAAACGATGTCACGATGACGTGAATGAGATGTTGCGACGTGGAGACGTGTTTCCCCAAAAAATCGGGTTTCTTCTCTTAGTTAAGATCCGTTATCTTTTCTTTTCCCAATCAAAATTTGATTACTCTAGGGGTATTTTAGTCATATTAGCCCATGAATTTCAGCTTATAAAAGGGGCCTTAGTAACCATAGAATTGATATTCTTCATATCTTCATCATATTAAATATAAAGAGAAGATTAAGAGAGAGTTTTGAGAGAGCTTTAAGGAATTTTCGTGTTTTAGCTAAAGAGCTTTGTTTTCGGAGTTTAGGGTTTGCTTTTGGTTATCTCCATCCTATACTTTTTCAAATTATTAGGTCATTTAGTGAAGTCGTCTTTGTCCGTGGTTTTTTATCCGCTTCATTGGAGGAGTTTTTCCACATAAATATTTGTATCCAATTTTCTCTATTAATTCTTGTTTGTTGCATATACAGGCCTATCTTATGGCACCCCAAACTTGGTCGGACCACCGTCAGACCATCGTTGAACCATTACCGACCACCGTCGGACCATTGTTAGCTACTTCCTGGTTTGTTTGGTTCGGGTTCGGGGTTTGGATGCGTCTTGATTTTTCAGATTTCGTCAAGAAAATTAGGTTACAAAATTTCTATGTTCATTTTCGACTCACATATTTTGTTCTAAATAAATAATAAAATAAAAACCCTGTGTGGAGATGATAGTCCACGATCTAAAATATACATGCTCGATAAATTAATAAATTACAATTAAATTTCTAGAAATCAGAACTTTGGAAAAATTACTTTATCATCAATAATAATAAAATAACAACAAACATTCATTCGCATACGTTCCCCTAAACATGCATACAATTACGAGGATGCCACATCTTATCAAATATAATCATACATGAAGAAGAGAGAGAATTTCGGTCTTGGTTTACATTATAAACATAGCACAACCATAGCTTTGATACCAATTCTTAAAAAAGTCCAGTTTGAAAACGGTTTTCTCGCACAGTAGAAAATTTAAAATTTAAAAACCGACTCGGTTTGTGATATTTATAGCAATAAACCCTAAACCAAAATCGTACCTATGTTTTCGAATAGATGGGTTGTAACGTCCCCTAACCCTATACCGTCGTTGGAACAGGGTTATGAGACATTACCAGCCAGTACAGTCCAATTCCGATCATTAATTAAAATAAATATTCACACACGTCCTAGTTTTAAGATGTCATTCCTTTAATGGGCCCTCGCGGTCCAATATGAACAGTAAATTCAATTCGGGACTAATTTAGAATCACTACGAATTTTTAGTAAATTTCAAAATTCATACTACATACCGTTGCCAACCATTTAAAAAAAAAAACTAAATGTAATAAATTATTATAAGTATGCATAATCAATTACATAGGTAAAAAAAAATTGTTACAATAAACTTTATTGTTAGTAGTAAATCATAAAATTAAATTCCACAACAACATTTAATGTGTTGCAAAATAATTCAAGCTTATTCAACGATATTTAATGTTGTTGCGATAAATAAATAAACAATTAAATTACATAACAATATTTTAAAAATATTGCTAATGTCGATTGAGTTTTAATTCAATTAGAATAGACATTATTGTCAATACATGAGAATATAGGTTTGAGTGCGCTGAAGTAGATTATGTTACTACAAAGTTTAGTTACTAATGCTCATTTTTCTTGTAATACATAATGAGAGTCATCAACTATTATAACAATAGAATCTTGCAAGAGACAATTGGACAATGAGAACCACACCACAAAAGGTTTTGTATAACCTAGCTTGACCATCTTTTCATCTTTAAAATTTTGACTATGCTATTACACTATCAAATTCAGTCCCCAACCTAGTTCACCTCCAATTATCATATAGAAATTTTATCTCTCTTCCACACACAAACTCTACATCAACAAATGTAAGTCAATTTGTTCCTGTAGGAAACATATAAAAGTTTAAACTTATCTTAGATTAGAAAAAATAAGAGGTTTTGAAAAGATAAAACCGTCGACCTGGCATGAGTTACATATCCAAGTGAATTAAATGCTTTCCTTTATTGACAAATATTTCCTTGTCATGTTACAATAATTATTCCACGCTGTTTCCTTGTACAATTTTCATAACGTCTGAGACTAGGTGTGAAATTGACTAATTTTGGGTATATGTAGATATGGCTATTAACTGATTTAGATATACATACACACAGGTTTGTTTATATTGATTTTCTATTTCTTAAATTTGTTTAATTTAATGAAAACTAAAAATAGGTGTTAGAAATATGAATTACAGATGGGAAAAAAGAAAATGTTAGAAGGATATGTATGGCACTTCAATCTTGAAGATGTAAAAGGATGGAAGGAGAACAAATTGATTAAGTTTCAGTTACTTCTCGGCTGGAAGATGTGAATGCTTTCTTGGCCTCAATCCCTTTGGTCACGTGGTAGTAGAATTTAAGATATAAGTTAAAATATGTTATAAGTTGATGTTTTGAAATAATAATAATAAAAAGGATATTTGTAATAAACTTGAATTTAATATGAAAATTTTAAACATTATTAACAATTGAACTTGGATTTTTTAAATTTATAAATTAGAGGGATTAAATTCCACATGTACGAAGAGTTCAGATACTTGAATCATATTGTATCTTGAGATATATTAGCGAAAACTTAGTTGTTGAATATTGAAATACAAAGGTGTAATTATTAAAATAGTAACTATAGTTTATTGTAATTACAAAAAATGTTAATTTTATAAACATGTTTGTATCTAATTAAAATTTTAAAAAAGTAAAAATCTAAAAAAGGAAATAAGTTTTCATGGGTAATTATCTTTGTAATTTTTCAAATTGCATAAGAATTAAAAAATATAATTAAAATATTTAAATTTACATACTTTTTCAAATATACATGATTTTGGAAAAGAATAATGAAATTTGAATTCTAACATTTTCATAATATATACATTATATGTATAAACATGGTGTTTGATGTTAACATTAAGTGTTTTATAATTGTTTGGTTGGATTGTTAAAAGAAATTATGAAAACTAATAATATTAGACACTATATAAAAAAATAAATTGTACATAAATAAAATATAAAAAAATATAAATATAAAATATTTTAAATACAATTATATCATAATATATATATATATATATCAATATGAGTATAAAAATTATTAAATATTCGAACAAGTGTTGAGTGTAATGATAAAACACATTATATTTTTTAAGAAAGAAAATAGGTTCAAATATTTTAGACTATATTTTTGAAGGATAACACAAACTCCAAATATATACTATAAAACGGACATGACTAGTAAAACAGAAAAAAAAAAAAATTCAGACTATACAATTGGTCAACGGGTAACCAAAAAACCTGCTTACTACCATAGTTGTCACCTTTTTCCATAGTAATTAATTCAGATTCGCTTAAATATCTCCAAAAACCTTCACTTTTATAATAAAAACACAATGTAATAAAAACCAATTGCTTGGCATTTGTCATGTTGCACCAAGAAATAAATTTCACAGATTAAGTTTTGGTGGAAAAACCAATCTCGGGTGCTTATAAATTCAGACAGTTTTGCTCTAAATTTCATTGCCTGTTTTCATCACTTTTGGTATACACCCTTTTCTTTGCTCTTCATTTTGTGTTCAAATTAGAGAGTTAATCTCTTCCCTTTTCCATGCTATCCTATGATTTTTCTTTTGGGGGGTTTACAGGGAGGCTTGGTCTTCTTTAATCTGCCTTTTCATACTGTTTATTTAACTTGGATTCATTTTTAATTTTGTGGAGTTACATTGTAGTGCAACTTGAAATATATTTTTTATTAACTAGCAAAAAGTATATAATTATGATTTTTTATTTTATTTTAATGTCCAACTCTTCAAAACAAAAGATGGATGCTTTGGTGATTTCTTCTTTTTCTTCTTATTCCATTTTTTTTCTGCTTTACTTCTCTTATATCTCTACCTAGTTCATCAGTAATAATTCTACAAAAATCCTTCATATTTTAATTATATTTATGCTATTCCGCACAGAATCGAACTTCATTCATTTTCTTTGATGGGGCTTTCAATTTATTCTTTTCTTTTTTTATATGGTTAATTTGATTTTTTTTCGTAGTTAATTTATTCTGTAGCCTTTTTAATTTGCTTTATGTTAATTGGTATCATCTTCTTATATGTTTTAATTTTTTGGTCAATTAAAATTTCATTTAACACGGTTATATCTTATATTAAACTCAAGCATGTTCAATGTATATGCTAAAGTGTCTGTTGAATACAAATGTTTAAAAATATAAATGAAAATTTGAAGTAGGATTGATTTGGTTTTAAAGTATAGTATAGAATGCTTGTAAATGGAGATAACTTTATAAGCTTTTGTTATACACATACCTGTTTAGGATGCCTTCTTTATAAGCCTTACCAGTTTATAAGATTTTGTTATCAATTTCTAGCAACTTTGTTTCTTAGACTAGAGCAAGTTTGAAGAGGAAAAAAAGAAAAATATAAGCAAATCCTGTTCTTAATAATGTGAAAAACATACAACTTTATTAATACATGTGTTGTTATTTTTTAAATAATTATAGCAAGCATATTTATATAGGATTATCATTTTATGTACTAGTTTGTAAGTTAATTTTGGGTGATGCGTTTTCAGATTGGTTAAGGTTGAAGGAAATATAAGTTGGGCATAATGCAAAACCAAGGTCAAGGCAGTAGCTCAAATTCTACCCCAGGGAACTCTGGCTTCAATGGCGGTCTTGGCACTAGACAACACCCCACCTTTAGACCTTCTGCAGAGAACATTGGGATGAACCCCAATAATGGTCATATCGCCGTTGGTCCAACGGGTCCAGGCCAAGTGACCGGTTCTGGTCCTCTCCAGCGTAACATAGACCTGAATGTTGAAGACAGTGAGGAGAATTTGGCACAGTTCCTATCATTGGACCTTCTTAGAACATTAAATGCCTCAGGTGATGATCAAATCCCAACCTCTGATCGTGGTTCCTCCAGCCCAGTCATGATTCATTCAGGAAGTGCGGGATATGTTGTAGAAGAGAACATCAGCCGAGTTGGTCTTCCAACTGATGCTCAAAGAAGGCTTTTATGCAAAAGAAGGACGCCTGAAGTACCACCACCCGAAAACAATGTCATCATCAACACCCTAAATGGAGCCAATTCCGTCCATACTGGCACTCATTCAGCTGCACCTGTGGCTGCTCCCCCGACAGTACAGGTTGGACAAATCGACAACTTTCAAAGAAATACTCGTTTCAGACCAACTGTGAATCAGCAAAACCCTGGGCCAGTGAACTTGTGGCAGTGGAACTCAAACTATTCCAATCTACAACAACCAACTGGTCAACAACGACCAGCATTTTCATCGTATGGTCACTTTAGCTCACCACAACTTCCAGTTATGGTAAATCAAGCCATGTTGCAGCAGCCTACTGTAGGAGCCTCTAACACTAATCCGTTGCAGGCTCCTTATCAGCCTTCCCAATATTGGAATGGGGCAACCATGTCGCCATTTGCTCCTTCACCTGTGATGATCCCCCCTGCAAACATGCAACTGCAAGCAAACATGAACTTGCTCAATGGGAACGCAGGCTTTCCTGGGAACATTGGTGCTTCTTCGAGAACCCAAGCAGGTTCAGGCATGCATACACCATTTTCGTCCATGGGGTTCCCTCAACTCAATGTGGCTGAACAATATGGACAGAGACAGCAACACTTGGCCGACCGCTCTGAGGCCTGGAGGATGGCGAATTATGGCCCAATACATTATGATCATTATGGTGCTCCTTCTCCTACTGTTCGAGACATGGACGACTTAATGAGAGGCGGTAATCCTAGGCCTGCTCAATTTCCTCAAAGGTTGGGAGCCATTGCTGAGAGACAAGCTGGTCATCATTCTCGAGTCTCACTCTCGCCTATACCATTATCCCAATTTGCCGCACAAAGGAGAAGAAGGCTGCTATATCAGGTTTGCTCAACAGACTATTTTCCTCCATTTAGTTGGCTTTGAAAATTGGGATTAATTTGGGAACTAAATACGACTTTACCATAACAGCTTCGCAATTACTTGCGACTTTTACGTAGGGCTGGTAACTTACGACTTGAGGTATGATATAAACTTTATTATTATTTGGTATAAAGCTAAGGTATCCTAAGACACGTTGGAGTTTAGACTAATCCTTTAACTATCAACATAAAGGAAATTGCTGCCATATTATGCTTTTGCCTGCAGGATGCAATGCTGCTCGGTCGTTCATATTTGAATAGCATGCGTGACTTGGACGAGAATAATGATGAGATGCGGGTTGATGTTGATAATATGTCTTATGAGGTAACATTTAAATGGTTGTAACTCAGTGGCATTGATTTCAGATTTTGTTAAATCCTGAAGATCATTTGTTGGGTTTAGGAACTACTGGACCTGGAAGAGCAAATTGGGGATGTTAGCACTGGGCTAAGCGAGGAAACTATTATGGCGAATCTGAGGAGACGAAAATATCAGCCCATCACAGTCCAACCTCCTGCTGAAGCTGAACCATGCTGTATCTGTCAGGTTATAATGTTACGGTTGCAATTGTCCACTCATTCATATTCACCACAAATGATACAAAAACAAATAAATTCGTCTACTAATACAAATTAAATCTAAGATAGAAATGGAATGTAACTATATTTGTATATATGTTTGGGAACTGTTGACAGGAGGACTATGTTAATGGAGAAGAGCTTGGGAAGCTGGACTGTGGTCATGACTTTCACTTCAATTGCATTAAGCAATGGCTCGTGCAGAAGAATTCGTGCCCCGTCTGCAAGAAGACAGCTTTGGCTATTTGAGAGTTGGATCCACCATGGTTAATGATGTTTGCGTGCCTGCATGCTTAAGGAATAGGAGGATTATCAGCTCAGTATCATTTCAGTTGTTGTTTTATTTACTTTTTCGTTTGATGTTATTTAGCAACAGATGTTTTAAGATTAAATTTTAGTTTTCAATAAACTCCAGTTTTATATTTCATTTAAGTTGGAAAATGCCAAGGTTTCCGCACATGTTTCTGGTTTATTCCTTTGGAAAAAACGAAATCCCCCACCGTCCGATCAATTCACATATCATTGCATCATCACACTATCCACAAACCAAAGTCATAGACATAACGAGCGTATATTAGCTTGTTGTGTCTGGATGTTTTCTGTAATCCTTCAATGTGTGATGTTTGATGATAAAGACGCAGATACTGCGGTGGTTCCGCATGTAGGGTAGACTGAAGTGGGTTGGATACGAGATCTATTTCGCGAATCACAATAGGGCACGTAAGTAGAGACATGTAAGGTGACGTTCGGTCCCACTATGACAGTAACAAAGGGACGGATTGCAGGTGACACCCAAAATAACAAATAAAATTTGCCTAAAAAAGGAAATAGGATGGTATAAAACTATAATTTTATGTCATCTATATTTCTTTTTAATAAGAGAATGATAAATTATATATATTTTAATTTTTAATTTTTTTTTCTTAAAACAATTCAAATTTAACTGAAAATACTAAAAATTAAGAGAAAAATATGATTTGTCATTCTCTTATTAGACAGAAAGAAATATGGATAAGGTGAAATCACAATTTTATACAATTCATTCCCTTTTACAAGATGTCTAAATGTATAAGAATTTATTTTGAAATTAATTAACACAAATTTTACTTCTATATGTTTGATGACTAAAAGTAATAGATAGGTACCTTCCACAGGTGTCTTTTCTTTGTGCATGAGTTATTATCTTTATTTTTGAAATTGGATCGAATTTATTAGCTTGGAAGAGAAGATAATTTTGATCTTTTGATATTTGATTATGGGATGTACATAGATTAAATGTATAAATTTATTAGTGAAAACACTTTGTGAATCTTGAATATTTTGTTAGTTCTAAGAATTTAGTTAAGTTTTGAGTGAGATATATGTTGAATTACATGTTATTTTGAAAGAGTTTTATATTTTATAATGTTTAGAAGTGTTATGGAATGATTGATGATAGTTTAGAATTGGTTTTAGATGTTTCAGGCATGCTCTAGATAACTACCCCTAATGTTGCAACATTGAATAGCTAAGATCACAACACTAGATAAATTTGACCTCAATGTCGTGACACCACTAATCAATGTCACCACACTAAAGGTATTTTATACTTTTTTATTTTAATGTAGAATAAATTAAGTAAAATATTTGACTTGAAGTACTAAACAATTATTTGAATTTATAAAAACAAAATATATTAAAATCTATCTTATTTTACTAATTATTTATTAATTACATGTATTGCGCTTGACGCCTTTGACAATACTAATTGAGAAGCCATGGGAAGGATAAAAAGAAAAAAAACAAGAGTATTAAAATCGTGTATGGCAAAACTTATACAATAAAAAAATGCATAGTTAATTGTTACGAGAAAGGATTGTATAAAATTGTAATTTAAATTTTTTCAGGAGAAAAAAAGCTGAAAATTAGAAAAAAAATTTAATCTTTTATTATTATATTAAAAAGAGATATGGATGACTTGAAATCATAACTTAATACAATTTATAAGGCTAAATTTAGTAAGTTTAGAACAAAATTCCTCTAATTGGAATGATAGAAGTATGAATTATTATTGATAAATTTTGATTTTGAAAGAGAAATAAATTAAGATAATATGAGTTTTAACACCTACTAGGTTGACTTAATCCAAGTACAAAATATGTTAAGAAATTGTGAAAAAAAGCAGACCAAACTCAATAGTGAAGATATGGAAGTGATAGTATTATCATTTCATCATTAACCAAAAATAAAGATCTGTAAATACAATATAATAATAATTTTAATCATTACTCCAAATATTGAAATAGAAAGACCTATTAATGCAACTCGGTTTGTTTCAAAAGAAAGAAAAAGGAAAAGGGCAAAAGAAGACAGTAACCGAACCACATGAAAAGAAGAAATATTTTTAAACTGCTTAGAGAAAAAACAAAGCTAAAAAGGGGAGATGATAACATTAACCTTAACATGTTTCGTTATAAGAAGGATAATAAATGTGATTAGAATTTTATACCCGAACTTGTTTATATATGCAATCTTCTTCATCAAATTCTAGTTCATTCTTCTTCTTTTTCTTCGGCTTCTGGGATGGCCTACTTTGGGGGTCTAACTGAGAATCCACGGCGGTTCTCACGGTCAGAGGCACCGCCTGGTGGCGGAGCAGTAAAGAAAGGGATGATTGATTATTGTGAGAGAGAGAGCGGAGGGTCGGGTAATATGATCAGAGCAGCTGGTGAGAGTGGTACCACTGATGTTCAAGACTGTGAAAGTGAGGTAAGTGTCTGGTTTTGCTGTTTCATTATCATTATTATTATTATTATTACATTTTCTTTTGCCAAGAAAATGTTGAAGAAAAAGGAGAGAATTTGGGTCATTTTGGTTTAGAAAGTTAAGATCTTAAGAAAGATAGTATACATCATACATGCAGTGCTTAAATTTGATTACATGAAGTAAACAGTAGTGACCATCACAAGATTCATTTGCAAAATCAAGTTTTCTATTTCAACGGGATATTTCTGGCCATTTTTAGAATTCAAATTGAGCAAAGATTAAAATTTTGTTCTCGATAGTTTGAAATTTGTCCTAGGCAAGAGGGTCTTGAAGCATTGGTTGATGAGGCACCGCCAAAGTCAGCACCATCTCGTAGTTCCTCAAAAAGAAACAGAGCAGCCGAGGTTCATAATTTGTCTGAAAAGGTTACTAGTTTGATCTATGGTGTTTTTGTACTAAATCTATAATAATGGGATTTCTTGGTTTATTGGGTAGGTTTCTTCATGGATTTTATTGATTTATGGGTTTTGATTTTTGAATGACGCAGAGGAGGAGGAGTAGGATTAATGAGAAAATGAAAGCATTGCAAAACCTTGTTCCAAATGCCAACAAGGTATACATTTTCTACTTCTCATCTGCCCATTTCGTTCCATTTATTCATCTTGTATTTTTATAGCCATATTTACATTATGTATTTATACGAATTTTGAGACGTTCATATAATAATGTTCGAAAACTTTATCTTGTCTTTCTATTGCTTACTTTGTGTTCTACCTTGTGGCATTACTAATTTGGGTAATAATTGAGGGATTGGCAGACAGATAAAGCTTCGATGCTCGATGAAGTTATTGAATACTTGAAGCACCTTCAGCTTCAAGTTCGGGTATGCTAACAAACTTTACTTTCTTTTCCTTTTCTGGGTGATCCCACCATCCAAAGTAATGAGAATTTTGAAGATATTGAAAGAAACTAAAACATTTCAAAACTCATTACCAAGTCCATATGCTATTAATGCCTTGTTTCGAATGTATGCAATGGCATTTTGCCAGGCCATCTAAGGGAACCCTTCTCACCCTCTTTCTTGAGCAAATCTTTGAGACATATGAAAGTTAAGATCATGAATTGATTGATTGTAGAGAAATTTGACATCCACAACCATATGCTATGTTGTATTATCTCTGTTATATATATCTTTCTTGAAGTAAACCCATATTCAACATCTGTCCAATACATATTCGAAGATGACTCGAGGATCTTCTAAATAAATTGTGTAACTTTAAAAAAAAAAAAAAAAAAGAAGCAGCATATTTGTATCAGGCAGTCACGCCGCTATCTTTGTAACAGAGGTATAGGCATGTAGTATATTCATTGGCATTTAAGACCTACCTCCTAATTAATCCACTGATGACATTGAAATAAAAATGGTACTGCTACTTCAAAATAAACAAAGGAATATGCCTGCATTTAAGGTCCGGATTACATGAACACTGTGGACTTAAGTTCTATCTGCTGCAGGATATTTGTTGCGTAGGCTGATAACAGATGGGCTAAAAGTTCACTTGTGATTTATTTCACCTTTGTGTTTGAAATCTCAGATACTATCAATGAGAAATGGATTAAGCATGCATCCCATGTGCTTGCCTGGAGTTCCGCAACCAGTCCAGTTTTCCCAAACAAGAATCGACACGAATGCGTCATTCACGGTGCCAGCAACTCAAGAAACCCAGGCGCAGATGGTTTTTGACATACCAAACCAATGCAGTTCCTCAAACCCTGAATTGGTGCTCGACCTGCCAAACATGATTTCTTCAAATACATCGGTGGGACTGGAATTTTGGAACCAATCCAGGCCCATGGACCATTTCAGGTAAGACAAATTACATGAACTTGGTTAAAATGGTATAAATGTTCAAACAGTACTCTTGAACTACCTGTTAAAACATTTGTTTGAATTAAACCTTTTGTTTTCTTTCCCCCTTTTTATTGAGTAATTGTTTTCTTCATGTACGAAATTAGGTGACTAAAATAATCTATAAGTCATGTCAGGTAGCTGGTAATGTTTCTAATGTATGGTCTTGATTTATAACGGGAATTGAAAATCGTGGATAGAACAAAACAAACAAATTAGATGCCACATTATCATGTATCAGATTTAAGAAATCAAGATAATGAGAAAGTGAGCCAATAAGCTTGTTTCAACCTTGTCTTTTCGTCGTGTCATATAATTAGAAATTTGTGGGAGCCGTCGAGTTGGACACGTAAATTCAATTTTCTAATCTAAAATTTGTCAGAGAGCTTGGCATTGGGTTGGACTTGCTATCCGTCCACCAACTTTTCTCCACGTTTGTCGAACAAATGCAAAGCGACATTGCCTAATCACATCATATTTAATTATAAGAAATAACATCACCAATAGAACTATATTAATTAGAAAACAAATGAGTGAATCCAAACAAAGGTTAGTTTGGGACAAGGAAGGCAGATAAAACAAGTGCGTATATATATATATATATATGTGTGTGTGTTCTGCCTAAATGAACAAGACTCTACCAAGTAGCATGTTCGGTCGGCTGGTGTATCCAATGGGGGCATATTCTTATTGTTTGCCAATGTAACACTTTGTACTGCTTTCATTTTAAAATTTCCAATCCTACATCATTATACTATTTATCAATTTTATGCTTATGGTTAAAAAACAAATCTTTGAAAAAGAAAAATGAAAAAAAAAATTAATTCATTGCAATAATTTCGCACCCAATTGAGTCCAAACTCCTCTATTAACGATTTTTGTCTTTGACCATGTTGACAATTAAAATCAAATGTTGGACCAATCAGTTGGTAACACATGATAGATTCTGATTTAATATTTAAAAAATTATAGAATGTAACACCCAATACTCGATCCAGTCGCCGAACCCGAGCTATGGAACACCACATTGACCACATAAGTGACTCTCCATTAACACCTAATCTAACCTCCATCACACCACAAGTTAAAACAAATAAAACATGTATAGGTTTAAGGAAACACAAGCTCCCGAAATCAGTTTGCTTGCTTCATGATATGCAACGGCAATAACTTGCGAACCTACTTCACTTGCAATGACTTAGCTTACTTTTTTTCTTGAAGTTATAAATATTTGAAGAAAGGAATTAAGAACATGTGAACCCTAAGTTTTGCAAAATAATGTACCTCGCAGAATCACAGCAGTTCATCTATCTAAAATTGGGGTTCGCACCCCTGCATAGCTCACACATTCTAAGTCTTTCATGGGGTAAGTTTCTTTTTACAAGGTAGGTCTCGCGAATTACCTCTATGTGTTTAGTATCCACGAATAAGGTTCGTTAGCTCTCTCCTATTTCGCGAATCAGATTTTATCAAAAAAGTTATTAAGAATTCACAGATAGCAATTTGCTAATCGTAGGGGTTCGAACTTAGCACAGTTTGTCAACTTTGTTACTTCACAGTAGATTTGGCGAACCCTATATGAGTTTGTTCAGTTTTGAATATTTCATGCTATTGCTTATGGCGAACACTATGCTTAGAAATTAATTATTTAAGTAGGAAATTACAAATGAAGAAAACATCAATCAAACTTGGACTCTATCCATATACTTAAAATTCATATGTGTTTATAAAGTATTATTGATTCACAAAAACACAAGGAAAACATAAGAAATCATAAAAATAACTAAGTCCTAGAATAATTGGCGAAGTCAACAAAAAATTAATTCTAAGCCCAAGTAGAAACCTATATTTCCTTTAATCTAGAGTTCGCTTGTATCACCTTTTCAATATTTATGTTTTGTCGAGATCACTCACCTCGCTGCTGTTCATCGTGCGATCTAACTATCTGTAGTGTTTAGAAAAGAGTGTGTGAGCTCTTGTAAACTCAGTGAACATACAGGAAAGAATAACCACATAGCATGCACAAAACATGAGTTAAATAAAAACTTTGGCAAGGTCACAGAACTACGAACAAGGTTGGCCATACTTACATGAAACCTGGTTCGTAGGTACATACTGTTAGTTACCTTAAATTAGTAAAACATAATATTTCAGAAAACATAATCTTATTCACATGTGCTCCCTTTGAATATGTGTTGTGTTTTCGACTACAATAAAGAAGGCAATGTGGGACCATAATTGAGGGATTAGACTTCATATTTTTGTTGGTTTGTAAAAATGACTTTTAAAGACTATTTAAATGATATTTATTACTAGTTTGTGGTTGAATGATTGTTTGGAATAATGCTTGAATATGCATGATATGTTGGCTTAAGTTGCATGATGATTGGTTATGTTTGTTAGTGAATTATTGATGTAGATGATTAATTTGGATGTTGGATGCCTGGACAAGTTCTAAATGGTCATTTGGTATATTTTGAACCATTAGTGCACTTAAAAAGGCATGAGATGCAAATTTGACATGTTGAATAATTTGAATTGTAACTTTAGGAAAACATGTTAGCATATCAACTTGCCTATAAGGTCAAAGCATGTCAAAGTATGTTTTAGTGTAATTGAGCATGTGTTGAATGACCTATGCATGTTATATGACATGTTAGAATAAGGAAATTGGCATGAAAACATAAAATGGTATGTCTAGTTTAGTGTCAAAGTGTCATATGTGGGTTGCTAGGTTGTATCTGTAGAAATTGCAGACGACATCACGATGACCTATAATCAATGTTGCGACGAGAGATTGTCATCGGGACATTGTTTATCGCGTCGTCGAGACAAAGGGCCCTTTCCAAACGACGTCGTGACGTGAGTAATCATGTCATCACAATGTGGCAGGTTGTGCGATTTGGGCATATTTTGTTACTTTTGCAATTGAGTCTTGATTTTTATGCAATGAAATTGGAGTCCTTAAATGCCATGAATTGCTATGAAATTTTGCATTATTAAGTTTCATATGTTTAATTTCATAATTTTACTCTTAATTTTGTAAAAAATATTTTCTATATATTTTACTAAATTTGCGAATTAGTCACTGAATCTTTATTTTAAAATTAAATGAAGTTAACTTATCTGGTTTAAATGATTCTTTTAAATATTGTCTCTATTAATAATCTATTGTATGTATGAATGTAAAATTTGATGTTTTACGAGAATTCACATGATGAATATAAAATGACGAGAGTGCCCCTGATTGATGTTCTTATGTTTTTGTTAGAGAGTATGATTCTAGGGTTCGTATGTTTACTTTTTTCTTGATGATTGATTGCTATGCATCTATCTATATGGTATGATTGGTGGTTCTGTGATATAATTGGTGGTTGTGAGGAGAGTCACACAAGTGACTAAAGTGATGTTTCGTGTAACACCCCTAATGTAACAACTCGTTTTTAGTCAAATCGGAATAGTGGTTTCGGAACCACAAATTTGAAGTAAAAATAATAATTTTATTATTATTTCAATGTTTACAGTATGATTAAATGATTGTGTTAATATTTCGTTAAGAAATTTTATTGTTTGAATGGTCAATTTGATAAAAAGGACTAAATCGCGTAAGGTATAAAACTTGAGTTCTAATAGCTAAAGGTGTCTAATAGCTATATAACTTTAAAGTGGTGGTCCTTTTATGCTAATTAGTCCATTAATGAGTTAGTGGATGATAATGGCTTGGTGGTGTAATTTTTAAAGTTTTTAAAGGTTATAATAGTAATTTAGTAATAAAATGATAATTAAAATTAGTAAAAAGCATTCATCTTCTTCATTTCATCAAGCCACCACTGAAATTTCATGGTTTTTATAAGCTAGGGTTTGACTATCATCATTTTTTCTTGATTGGTATGTATTTTTGTCCCGTTTTTAATGATTTTTATGTTTTTGAGATCGTTGCAGCTTAATTTAGCTAGCCCAGAGACTATTTTGCAAAATTGTTAAAGGTTTAGGGTTTTTCCATTGATGAATGTTGGTGTTTTTTGATGTTTAATGGTAGAAAATGCATGCTTGTTGTTAGATAAACAACATTTGTTAAGTGATTTTTAGTAAAATGTCCAATTAGGGATTAAATTGTGAAATGTGTAAATTTTGTGGTTAAATTGTGAAATAAATAAAAAATATGGACTTTTAGGGACCTAATTAAAATTCGACTAGCATGGGTTTTGGTTGAATTACATGAATTTGTAATTTTATGAAGTAAGGACTAAATTGCAAAAACGTTGAAATGTTTGGGCCAAAAATGTAAAATTGCCTTAATGTGTGTGGTAGATTAAATTGAATAGAGAGATTATTAAATAAGTTAATTTTGATTACATTTAGATTAAGAAAAGCAAAATATGAATTTAGATCGGGGAAAAAATAAGGTTTCGAATTAATCAACTTATTTCGTCGTTTTTGCATTTGAGGTAAGTTTGTATGTAATAAGCATTGTTATAATTATGTTTTAAATTCTTTATTATTGCATAAATTATGAATACAACACTAATGACATGTTCGACGACGATTCGGCAAATGAGAAATCCTGGTTGAACCTTAGGAATATATTAGGATAAAAATGACATGTCATTAGGGGTTATGTGATTTGGGTGCTGGTTCGTACGTCCTACCGGTGGCTGAGTTATCCGGCATGTGTTGCAGATATTCGTCAGCTTGTGTGAGCAGCATTGTGTAGCTTCGTCATAACTATCAGCTTGTGTGAGCAGACCTGTTGATAGCTCGAGAGTGAGCATTATGTGTGATACAAGATTGAGATAGCTTCGGCTATATATATATGGCACTTAAGGTGCGAGATTCTCAGGTATCCAATAGTATTCCGAATGGTCCAAAGGGTATGTTAGAGATGTGGTTGTGTATATAAGTTGATACGAGATGGTACATGTATGTACATGAACCGTACAAGTATTGAAATGAGGAACTTATGAAAGTTATATTTAACCTTGTGAATGAATACGTGGTACGTTGATGCTTTAATATGAATTATGTTATGTTATGTTTTATTTGTTTAAGTTGTACATATATGGTAAGTTAAATTTTAATGCTATACGAGCTTACTAATCTTTATAGCTTATTTTGTTTATTTTTCCATATTTTATAGTGAATATCGGAGCTAGCTTGAATTTGGGAATCGTCGGAGATCTCATCACACTATCAAGTTATCACTTTGGTACTTTTGAACTTCAGTATATTAGGTATATGACATGTATAAGATTATGGTCATTTTGGTTATGAATTGATAAAGAATTTAGCCATTTGAATTGGCTTGTAAATGTTTAAAGTTTGGTTTTGTATATAGCCATGGGAGTTGGCTTATTTTGGTATAATTGATTATGTATATATATATGTGTATGTGTATATGGCTTGTGTGATATGTTGGATGATGGTTATGTGATGCTTGTTGATAATTGGTATTATAGATTGCAAATGGTTGAGTTATAAATATTGGTATGCTAGTGAATTTAGGTAAATAGTGCATATTTAAAATTGATTATTTTTTATGTATTGTAAAAGTGAGTTTGGTATGAAATTGAATGGTGTGTTGTGGAAATTGTGTAACTTGGAGTGGTTGGATTGAAATGATATGTATTATGCTTGATTGAGGTTGGTTGAATGCCTAATTATGCCATGTTTTTGTGCCAATTGGGTTGGTGTAGGTTTGTGAAAATTTGGATGGCAAGATGGCTTAGTAAATAGCCTATTTTTGTCTACATGGGCAGAGACACGGGCGTGTGTCTCAGCCGTGTGTGACGCACGGTCAGGTTACATGGTTGTATGTCCCTTGGTGTTGAATTAAAAATCAAGTCAGTATGCTCTACACGGTCTAGAACACGGGCGTATGACTTGACCGTGTGGCATAAGTCAGCATACCCTACAAGTTTGGCACAACCTAGCACACGGCCTGGTACACGGGAGTGTGTGGCCATTTTTAGGGCACACGAGCCTTCCACATGGGCGTGTGTGTTGGCCATGTGACCAAAGTTAGAAAGTTACATGGGGTCAGACACGGGCTGAGACACGGCCATGCGATCTTATTTCAAATGTCCACACAGCCCGTGACACGGGGGCATATGCCCCCTGTAGTTTGAAAAATTTTCTAAATGTTTCAAAAATTTACTGAGTTATCGATTTAGTCCCGAACCACTTGAAATGCATGTTTAGGGCCTTTTAGGCTCGTATTGTGGACAATGTGGTTGATATTGAATGATGATTATTTGAAATTTGAAAATGTATGTGAAATAAATGTTTAATTGTTTTATAAGTCCGGTAATACTCTGTAACTCTATTCCGGTGTTGAATACAGGTGAGGAGTGTTACATTTATTAGTATCAGAGTTACGGTTTAGTCGATTCTCGGACTAATGTAGCGTATGTAATAGTCTAGCTATACATGCCATATATAACCTGTGATAGTGTGATATCTTCTGACAGTTTTAAATCGTGTTTTCATATAGTAAATGGATCTCAATCGAGCTGTAGCTGATGATGTTGAAAGTAATGCGCCTGCCTCCATTCACGGGGTAGCACAATCAGAGTCGAGACCCGTATCGGGTATCCAAAGAGGAGAGGCTAAAGAAACCTTCTTCCAGATAATGAACGAGTGATTTACTGAGTATGTCCAAACAAATCCGACTGTTCAACAACCTCCATCCTCACCTAATCCCTAATCAATTCCCGTGGCTCCTCAAGGTGTAGAACTTTTAAGATTGAATAAGCTGCCAATTGATAAGATCTGAAAGTATGGGGCCGAAGAGTTTAGAGCTACTATTGATGACGATACTAAAAGAGCCGAGTTTTGGCTTGAAAATACGATTCGGGTATTTGATGAGCTTTCTTGCACACCAGTCGAGTGTTTAAAATGTTTTGCATCACTTGAGGGACACAACGTATCAATGGTGAAATACTCTAGTATCAGTGGTGCCGAGAGAAAGGGTCACCTGGGAATTCTTTCAAGCTGAGTTCAGAAAGAAATACATCAGTCAACGGTTTATCGATAAAAAACACAAAGAGTTTTTAAAGCTTAAACATGGTCGTATGTCTGTGATTGAATATAAGTGAGAGTTTGTGAGACTCATTAAGTATGCTCGAGAATGTGTTTCAACTTAGCCGATTATGTGCAAAAGATTCAAAGATTGGCTGAACAAAGATATCAAATTGTTAGTCGAGATTCTAGAGTTGAAATAATTTGTTGTGCTAGTTGACCAAGCTTGCAAAGCCGAGGAATTGGGCAAAGAAAAGTGAAAAGCTAATTTTGAGGCTAGAGATTTGAGAAAGAGATTGATGAGTAAACCATATCAGTCTTCGTCGAAGAAATCACGGAATTCGTATACTCGTTCGAATGCTTCAATCGAGTATCCAAACAGAGATCGTGGAAAGCAATATTCAAGTCCTAAAGCTTAAGCTACATCAGTATCGAGTGTTGGCAACGTGAGAAATAATAAACCTGAGTGTCAACAGTGTGGTCGATGACATTTTAGTGAGTGCTGGATGAATAATAGAGATTATTTTAAATGTGGCTCACAAGATCATTTCATTCGAGATTGTCCTGAGTTAGCCGAGAAAGATAAATTTCAGAATGCAAGATCGAGCAACGCAACTATTAGAGAGAGACCATCGAGAAATGTGGAAAATGTGACTAGTAGTAAAGAAACAACAAAGGACTTTGCTATGAGATCCGAGGCTAGAGCACCAGCTAGAGCTTAGGCTATTCCCCCTTGCGAAGATGCGTCGTCACCAGATGTTATTACCAGTACATTTTCTCTTTATGACACTAATGTAATTGCCTTGATTGATCCTGGATCAACTCATTCATATATTTGTGAGAATTTAGTGCCTAGTAAGAGTCTACCTGTTGAGTCTATAGAGTTTGTGATTAAACTATCGAACCCCTTAGGAAAATATGTTCTAGTTGATAAAGTTTGCAAGAATTGTCCTTTGATGACTCGGGTTACTGTTTTCTAGCAAATTTGATGTTATTACCGTTTGATGAATTCGATGTAATTCTGGGTATGGATTGGTTGACGCTACATGATGCTGTTGTGAATTGTAGACGAAAGACTCTTAAATTGAAATGTCAGAATAGTGAAATCTTTCAAATTGAATCTGATAAATTGAGTGGATTACCTGTTGTGATATCATCGATGTCAGCTTAGAGATATGTGAGAAAAGGTTGTGAAGCTTATCTTGCTTATGTATTGAATACAAAAGTGTCTGAATCGAAGATTGAATCAGTACTAGTAGTCTGTAAGTATCTGGATGTGTTTCCAAAAGAATTATCGGGTTTGCCACCGATCCGAGAGGTTGAGTTTGCTATTGAATTAGTATCGGGAACATCGCTGATATATATAGCTCCGTACAGAATGACTCTGACAGAATTGAAAGCTCAGTTGCAAGAGTTAATAGGTTTTGCACGACCTAGTTTTTCGCCCTAGGGTGCACCGATATTGTTCGTAAAGAAGAAAGATGGATCAATGAGACTTTGTATTGATTATCGTCAGCTCAATAAGGTTACGATAAATGACAAGTATCCTTTGTCAAGAATTGATGATTTGTTCGATCAGTTGAAAGGAACAATAGTGTTTTCGAAGATTGATTTGAGATCTAGCTATTATCAGTTGTGAGTTAAAAATTCAGACGTGCCGGAAACTGCATTTAGAACAAGGTACGGGCATTATGAAATTCTTGTTATGCCTTTTAGATTAACTAATGCTCCTGTTGTTTTTAATGGATTTGATGAATCAAATTTTTAGACTGTATTTAGACAGATTTGTTGTTGTATTTGTTGACAACATCCTGATCTATTCACGAGATGAGTCTGAGCATGCCGAGCATTTGAGAATTGTGCTACAAACCTTGAGAGACAAGCAACTGTTTGCTAAATTCAACAAATGTGAGTTTTGGCTTCGAGAGGTTAGGTTTTTGGGACATATTGTTTCAGCAGAAGGTATCTGTGTTGATCCAAGCAAGATTTCCGCAGTTGTTGACTAGAAACCACCAAAAAATGTGTCAGAAGTCCGAAGCTTTCTAGGATTAGCTGGTTATTATCGGTGTTTTGTTAAATGATTCTCGATGATTGCTACACTAATGACTAGATTGCTACAGAAAGATGTGAAATTTGAGTGGCCCGAAAAATGTCAACAGAGTTTTGAACAGTTGAAAGCATTATTAATTGAGGCATCAGTTCTGGTTCAACCTGAGTTGGGTAAAGAGTTTGTGATTTTTAGTGATGCATCATTGAACGGTTTGAGTTGTGTTTTGATGCAAGAGGGTAAAATGATATTTTATGCCTCTAGACAGTTAAAGTCGCATGAAAAGAATTATCTGACACATGATTTAGAATTGGCTACTATTTTTTTTTGTATTGAAGATTTGATGACATTACCTATACAGTGAAAAGTGTCATATTTTTATCGATCACAAGAGCTTAAAGTATATAATGACTCAAAAAGATTTGAATTTGCGTCAAATAAGATGGCTCGAGTTGTTGAAAGACTATGAGTTAGTGAGTGATTATCATTCGAGGAAAGCAAATGTAGTCGCGGATGCTATGAGTAGAAAATCATTATCTATTTTATGAGCGATGAATACGTAGTTAAGTTCGTCTGATGATGGTTATATTTTAGCAGAGTTAAAATCTAGACCAATATTTCTTTAGTGAATTTGTGAAAGCTTAAAAGTGTGACAACGAGTTGCAATTTAAAAGAGTACAATGCAAATCGACTAGTGATTCAAACTATCAGATTGATTTCGATGATTGTTTTATGTTCCGAGATAGAATTTGTGTACCAAAGAATTTCAAGCTCATTCAAAAAATTCTTCATGAAGCACACAATGGTTGTTTATCTGTATATGCGAGGAGTACAAAAATGTATAATGATTTGAAGCAATTGTATTGGTGGTCGGGCATGAAACTAGCACTACAAATTCTTTCAACTCTAGAATCCCGATTAGTAATCTGATATCCTTGTTCAACCCATCTTCAAATCATTTACACATAATTTCCTCAGTTGAAACACAATCCCGAGCATATTTACTGAGTCTCACAAACTCTCTTTCATACTCAGTCATAGACATTCGACCCTATTTCAGCTCCAGAAACTCTTTTCACTTTTGATCGATAAATCGCTGGCTAATGTATTTCTTTATGAACGTAGGCTCCGTTTGTTTGCAGGTAAAATATTTTCCGGAAAATGATTTTTGGAAAATGATTTCTGGAAAATGATTTCTAAAAAATGATTTACTTTTCTGGTGTTTGGATGAATCTGTGTAAAATATTTTCTGTTGTTTTGCAGATTTCCTGAAAATATTTTCCGGAGAAACTGTTTTTACATATATATTAATAAATTTATATATATTAATAATTTTATATTTTAAATTACTTTTACATATATTGTAATGATTTATTTATAAATAAATTAATCAAATTAAATATATAATAATACTCAATTATTAAGTTAAAATATTAATCGAAAGTCAATTGAAACCAACCAAAGTCAAATAAATTATTTGTAATTGTGTTATAAAAGCAACTACCATTCTTACAAATCAAGCAGTTTCAATTACTAATATGTATATCAATGATATGAAAGCAACATAAAACTTTCTCTATTATCAATGACCAGCTGCACATATCCCATCCCCATCCCTAATGCCCCAAACACCCTTTATCCTTACCCACCCTTTATCCAGATATGCAAAGTATATTGAATTACATAAGAATCTATGAGACATGTATTTGTGATGCTAATATTGCATCAAGTTATTTGATCAAGATTTTCCGTTAGTACATAGTCACCATAGTCTGGAGTTTTCATATAATTGTGCCATCAATGAGCACCATTTGGACGAAGCTCATCTTGAACACGTGCAGCTTCTTTCTCATTCCCATAAGTCAAGAAGTAGTTTGGGTTACCACGAGTTGCTTCTCTATACAAGCCAAAATGTGTTTCCTTTGGAAGATGGTCATAGTTCTTCTTGAACATTGACACATGTTTGTTTGCAAGTCAGAAATTTTAACACATTATCACAAGTACAAGATAACTTGTAAAACATATTATTTAACTATAATAATAATCAAACAGTCCAAAATAGTAATGCATTTCCTAGACAAGTAATCCATATAAAATGTTTGAATTTCTGTTGTTTCAAGTTCAAACAACTACCCTCAACTACCATGACACCTTCCAGCATAGCACTAGAGCCTTTATATGCCAGCATATCCATTTAAGTTACGCATTGTAGCAAAAAGACGTCTTATCCGTTTAAGTTAAAATCATACATCATTTTGAACTGAATTTTAAAGATGGATGCTTATAAAAGTATTTTTAATTTCCTGTCATTTCTTATTTTCTAAAACGTTATAATTGTCATTACCATAGGAGTATATTTGCGAGTTAAAATCCCCTTTCTTAGGAGTTTCAGCCTAAGGTCTTTATCACCCCAAACATGTTCCATGTACCTACAAAAACCAGAGGTCTGTAGTTTGACATCAGCGCATCCATACATTTGTATCGAGCAGAAAGGTGCAATAAAGCAACGCATCTAGGGAAAAAAAGAAAAAAAGACTGCCTTCAAGTTTATACCAGTGAAGTAACTCTTCCTCTTTGCAGTTGAAGCAATTATGAATGCCTGCAAAGAATAACATTTATATAGACAATGACAGAACCGTTGATAATCAAGATCCAAGATGGTTCTAGCTCATGCAATGTAATATAGTCCCTGAACACCTTACATGAATATTAACCAAAAAACTCATCATGCATAATCGTAATGCCTTATGAATTGCTTAGGAGGTGGGGACGCTATAAAACATCATCCTTAATATTGCTTCCAATTTATAAATTTCAATCCAAAAGTCTCATCTCATAGCAGTAGATATCCAATTCAAATTTATAAAGGTTTAGTGCCTTAATAGCTTGTTTCATTTCCCATATCTTAATAAGTCTTACAACTCAAAAATAGCAGTAGTAAAGAGACTGAGGTAAACAAAAATATCCAGTTCAAATCTATGTATGGGACTTGTCCCTAAAGAACCAGAAAAGCAACAGATGGTGAATATTTGCACGCGCACAAATATAATGAAAGAAAGCATGAAATAAATGCAAAATAAAGACAATTTATCACTGGTAGACTTCACATTCAGCAAAGGTATTAGTTAAAAAAATAGTAGGAAGAAACATTGAGAACAACCTTGCTTTCAGCTAAAGTAATAATTAAACAAGCATAAAATCAATTGAAACTTCAACTTATAAATGAACAACAACATATAAATGAACAACAACTCCCTAAAGAACAACAACATATAACTTATTTCATAAGTAATTCAGACAAACAAGTGGAGGAAAATCAATTGAAACTTCAACTTATAAATAAAATACAGAGCAAAAATTAATTCAGAGGAAGCTAAAGTCTTCATAAACTCACAGGAATAGATTCCAAAACTCTGGAAACATTGGGAGATGCTGCATGTCCTTCGACAAAGAGGTAAAAGGTTGTGACTCCAATAACCTTATGATAAAACATCCATGGTAAAATCTGCGCCAACCCGACTGATGTACTTATTGGAATACAAATATGCTATATGAGAAGCAAAACAACCTAAGGCTAAAAGAATCACACTAATTGCTTCTGAACGAAAACTAGACTAACATAGAAGAGATGGTAGGAACATATAACAGATTTATGTGTGCTTACGACAAAACTAATTAATGAAAAAGAAAATCTCTTGATAAAAGAAGTAAATTATAAAGAAATTTTAAAAAAATCGAACATGTCAATTGGGAGAAATATTCAATTTACACATCAAAGAGAAAAAACATGGAATTCAATGAATTGAATGATAATAATAAGTTTGATACAGAATCTGAAGCACAGAAATGGATCAAAGTCGAAATTAGAGAATTCAACATCCCAAGCCAAAAACACCATGGTTAAGCAATATCGAACAAGTATCAATCCCATAAGCAGGATCAATTCAGATCAGTCAGGGAAAAGAAGAAGAAGAAGAAAAAGCCGTACCCAAAAACCAATTTCAGGGAAAAGAAGAAGAAGAAGAAGAAAAAGCCGTACCCAAAACCAATCTTACAGAACTTGATGAAGAACGGATAGCGAGATGGGAGGAAGAATTTCCGGAAAATGTCTTACCGATTAAAAATCTATAAGACATTTTCCGTAAAAAAGGCAGGCTTTTTACCGTGTTTTGGAAAATCATTTCCCATGTAAATTATTTTCCTGCAACCAAACACTGTAAAACTAGGAAAATATTTTTCGAAAAACCAAATCCTTGCAAACAAACGGACCCTTAGCTTAAAAGAATTCCCCCGTAACTCTTTCTCTCGGTACCATAGATACCGAAGTATTCCACCATTGATACGCAGTGTCCCTCAAAAGTGATACGTCACATTTTACACATTCAGCTGGTGTGTAGAATAGTTCATCAAATGTGCCCTTTGAAATGACCACACACACTCGTGTGCCAGGCCGTGTGCTAGACCGTGCCAATCTTGTAGGGTATATTGACTTATGCCATACGGCCAAGTCACACTCCTGTCTGTTGGGCTGTGTGGAGCATCTGACTTGATTTCTAATTCAACACTAGAGGACACACGGCTGTGTAACCTAACCGTGTGTCACACACGGCTGAGACACACGCCCGTGCCTCTGCTCGTGTGGACAAAAATAGGCTATTTACCAAGCCATCTTGCCACCCAAATTTGCATACACCTACACCAAACCAAATGACACCAAACATGACATAAATAAGCATTCATTCAATCTCAAGTAAACTTAATTCATACCATTTCAATACCATCAATTACAAGGCGCACAAATACCATAATATACCATTCAATATCATATAAAAAATTCACATTCTTAATCATCAATATATCTCTTTCAAACATGCATTAATTTACCTAAAATTCACAAACATACCAAATTCAAATCTCAACCATTTAGTATTCTTAATTGCCAACTATCAATAAGCATCACATATCCATCAACAATCACATAACTAAAGCCATATGCTCATATTTATATACATCATCAAATATGCCAAAATAAACTAACTCATATGGTTATGCACAAAACCAAATACTTAACATTTACAAGCCATATCAAATGACTAACTTCATTACCAAACTATATATCAAAATGACCAAAACTCTTATACATGCCATATATCCCAAAAACATATATTCAAAAGTACCAAAGAGATAGCTTGATAGTGTGATGAGGTCTCCGACGATTTCCAAATCCGAGGTAGCTTTGATTTCACTATAAAACACGGAAAAATAAATAATGTAAGCTATAAAGCTTAGTAAGCTCATATGAATAATAAGCAAAGCTCACCATTCAATTACCATTCAATAATAAGAACATAACATAGTACAAAACATTTAATCATAATGTTAACATATACTCAAACACATAATTAACCATGAACTCATCACTTCCATAGATTCAATGCTTATATAGTTTCCGTATATACCTCTATTGATATGCATCTATTTCTCACCATTTCATATCTTCAATATACCAATTGAACCATTCGGAATACTATCGAATACTTGGGAATCTCACACCTTAAGTGTCAAATACATAGCCGAAGCTATCTCAATCTCATATCACATATAATGCTCACTCTCGAGCTATCAACGGGTCTGCTCACACAAGCTGACGGTCATGAAGAAGCTACATGGTGCTACTCACACAAGCTAACGAGAATCTGCAACACATGTCGAATAACTCAACCACCGGTAGGATGTACGGACCAGTACCCCAATCACATAAACCCTAATGACATGTCATTCGTATCCTAATCTATTCCTAAAGTTCAATCGGGATTTCTCGTTGCCGAATCACGTCGAACATATCCGCAATTTCGTATACACAATATATTCAATATTTAAGCATTTAAAACACAATTATAATAATGCTTATTAACATACAAACTTACATCGATTACAAAAACGGCGAAATAAGTCGATTAGTCCAATATTTTGTTTTTCCCCAATCTAAATCTGAATTTTGCTTTTCTTGATCTAAATGTAATCAAAATTAACTTATTTAATTATCATTCTATTCAATTTAGTCCAAAATACACATTAAGGCAACTTTACACTTTTGCCCCTAATATTTCAACATTTTTACAATTTAGTCCTTATCTCATAAAAATACAAATTCATGCAATTTGGTCCCTACCATGTTAGCCAAATTTATATTATTACCAAAGCAGCCATATTTTTCATTTATTTCACAATCTAACCACAAAATTTCAACATTTTTCAATTAAATTCTTAAATGACCATTTTGTCAAAAATCGCTTTACAAATATTGTTTATCTAACCACAAGCATGCATTTTCTATCATCTAACATCAAAATACACATATATTCATCAATAGAAAAACCCTAAACCTTTAACAGTTTTGCAAAATAATCCCTAGGCTAGCTAGATTAAGCTGCAACGATCTCAAAAAACATAAAAATCAATTAAAGCAGGACAAAAACCACTTACAATGCAAAGAAAATAGCTTGGCGGAACCCTAGCTATGGCTTCGCTTGATAATTTCAACTAAGGATGATAAAAATCAAGAAGATGGAGACATTTTGTTTAAGTTATTTTAACTTTAATTACTAAATTACATAATTAACCTTAAGTTAAAACATTAAAATTACTTAATGCATGTCCATAAATGTCCACTAACATTAAAAATGGTCTAATTATCATATAAGGACCTCTACTTTAATATTTCATAGCTATTAGACACTTTTAGCTAATAGAACTCCACTATTGCACTTTACGCGATTTTGTCATTTTTGTCAAATTAAGTATTTAAACGATAAAATTTCTTAACAAAACTTTCACACAATCATTCTATCATGATGTAGACATTAAAATAATAATAAAATACATATTTTGACCTCAAATTTTTAGTCCTGAAACCACTGTTCTGATTTGACTAAAAACGGGTTATTACATTTTGAAATCGAGTCAGACCGTCCCGGCCAGGTTTGGGGCGCCACAAAAAAATTAATTTTTACTTTCGGACTTAATTATTATTTGTTTGAAGACTTGAATATTTTTTTATTTGGTTGGACAATTTTAATTTTTAGGATTAGATTTTTTTAGGTAGATTATAATTGTAATTTTTTATGTAGGATCCCCACAATTTTTGCCGGCACCATAATATTCGATCTTCATTCGCAAGGAGGAGACTACCCACCAATATTTGAGGACTTTTCGAGTTTATCGAGTAATCTTTTTCATTTATTTATTATTTGCACTTTAGGGACAATGTGTCAACTAAAGTGTGGGGGTTGACATAGAAAAATTTTAAATTTTAAATTTTTTATTTGTTTTGTTTTGTTTTCAGTTTATTAGTTCAAATTTTTCTTTGTTTCATTTTAAGTTTATTAGTTAATTTTTTTTTTCTTTTGTGTGTTTTTCTATATGCTTGAGCTTGTAGAAATACAAGTAATTGGTTAGGAGCATGTACATAGGCTGATTGTTTAAATTATAAATTTGGCCAGAAAATAAATAACTTAGGTTGTTTATATTTAGAATAATTAGTTCAATTTATTAAACTGTAAATAGGAAAAAGAAATTAAATATACCATATGATAAAGGTAGATACGAATAGGCATTTACGCTTGTTGAATTATAGGATGTTTGAATTAAAATACTCAACAAATAAACTCATGGTTATTGAAACGGTACAGTATAATGAGCATGATCTTTACAGGCACGTGCTTAAATTAAAATGAATTGTAGGAACAAAAGCATTGTAAAGGTTAAAAGCATTGCAAGTGTGATAAAAGCATAGAACGAGATAAAAGCCAAGAGAGTGTTGAGTGTTCACAATGTAATAAAATATGAGAAATTGAGAAAAATATCACTCATATTGGCACAAAAACCCATAAGTGCTTATGTTTATAAATACTGTATTAAAGTTAAAAGTATGAATAAAAGCTGAGTAGGAAAAATTTGAACTAACTGAATTCTTCACTCATAAATGTCATATTCGTGTGTACATCTTGACAGAATTTTATGTTTAATTTCTTTAACTTATTTGCTTTATAACGTTTTGAACTAATCGGTTTGAATGTAAATAATTCTAAGTTGTTTAATTTTCTAGCTAGAATTATACATTTAGGCAATTTTCCCTAGTGCTAATGCTTCGATCCGATTTCGTGTATCAAACTGGTTCAAGTACATCTTCTTTTCTTGCACGTGTATTTTTCATTTTCTTTTTGTTTGCTTGAGGACTAGCAAAAACTTAAGGGTGGGGGTAATTGATCTGCCGCCAAACGTGGTGGTAGTTTTAGTACATTTCGTCACTTAGGAGGCTTGTTTTCTAGTTACTTTATAATTAATTATCGCATTTTCAGCTTTCGTAATTTAGGTTTAATTATTCATGAAATAAGAGTTTTTACACAATACTTGATGTTAGTTGACATATTAGGCCAATTCAGGATTTAGGTAGTTTTAATTTGTTTAATTGAGTGTGCGGGATGTGTATTTAGCAACTCAAGAGCCTCATGGATGAAACCCGAGTAGAGCATGAGTTTCCGAGACGCAACACAAGAAGCTGGAACTCCTAGCCTGGGAAATTGCTATCGTGTTACGACACAAGGCTGAGCGTGGGACACAAGTACTATAAAGGCTAAAACTATCCGTGCAATCAATTATTTTTGGGATTAGGGCTTCCAATTGACCTAGTTAGGGTTTCCAAACATTAATATAAATAGTAAGACTATTCCCAACACGTGAGCAAGCTTTTATGAGCCGTAGTTAGTAGATTTATGTTTTAAGTTTATTCTCCTTTTCGTTTCAAAATAATCTTGTTCTTTTTTACTAGGTTTGGGTTGAACCTAATTCTTTTCAATTAAAGTATTAGATAATTTCTTTTAATGTTCATTTGCAAACATCAAGATCTATTAATGATTACGAGATTACGCCACTCCGATCATATTCGATTCAATCAATTCATTAATTTCTTACCTTTCTCTTATTTGATTTATTTGTGTTCTTTTACATCTTTAAATTCAATCTAAGAGTTATAACATCTAGATCCATGAGAGGCTAAGTCTTTAGGAAGATTAATTAGTGGATGTGGGAGTAGTTAACAAAAGAGTATGAGTTTCTCAAAGGGATTAACTGGTTTTAAATCATGTATGCTCAAACCCTAGGATTGACGACCCTAAGAAGTAATATAGGTTAAACGAGGTCGGGAGATAGGTTTGTCAAGTAAATATTGATTTATCCTAATGGGGAAAGTGAAGTCGGGAGATAAGCAACTACCTACCAATTAATTAATTAGTAGAGGCCGAAAGGTAATACTAGTTAATTAATAGTTAATTCCATTTAAAACCAAATTCTAATGTTAACTACAACAACTGAAACTAGTTAATCTTTTATCTGTTGATATGATTTAGTTGTTTGTTTATTTTCTGTTATTTAATTTAGTTTAATTTAGGTTATGATCTTTATCTTAGTTATTGATTGTCGTACTATAGATTTTAATTATTACTATTTAGACTTATTATTATAGATGTAGGTTTAGGATTTACTTAGTTCTCCCTTAGGTATGATCCTCAAAATACTTCCCTGTGTTCCATTTTACACATCTATATTACAATTTAACTCGTATACTTGCAAACATCGCTGTCTTATTTTCATATCGTTTGTTGCAATATTTTCTTTCCAAATGTTCTCACGTTTGGCGACGGTTAGCTGCCCACTTCAGACTTTCAACTTCAGATTCACCACAAACCAAAGACAAAGAAAGGTATATGTCATTGGTTTCCTATTCTAGTGTAGTCGAGAGCCTAATGTATGCAATGGTTTGTACTTGTCTCGATATTTCACATATTGTTAGTGTAGTAAGTAGATATATTGTCAAACCCAAAAAATTACACTGGCAAGTTGTTAAGTGGTTTCTAAGATGTTTAAGAGGGACTTCTAGTACTTGTTTGAAATTCGAAAGATGTTCAGAAGGTCTAGTCGGCTATGTTGATTTAGATTATGCTACAGACCTAGATAGAAAAAGATCTGTCATAGGTTATCTGTTCATATTCGGAAATAACACTATTAGTTTGAAAGCCACCTTTCAAGCCATTGTGGCTTTATTGACTACTAAAGATAAATATATAGCTATCAAAGAGGCTATGAAAGAGACCATTTGGTTAAGAGGTCTATTCTAGGAGCTGTTTGATAAAAATGAAAATTTTTTCGTATATTGCGATAGTCAAAGTGCCATACATCTCACGATAGATTAGATGCATCACGAAAGAACAAAACATATAGATATTTGGTATCGCCTTGTTCAAAAGGTGATCGCTCAATAAGATGTTTAGATTCACAAAATTAGCACAAAAAATAATCCAGCAGACATAATGATAAAGAGTCTTCCAATTTCCAAGTTTAGGCATTGTTTGGACTTAGTAAGCATTCGACAGAGATGAAGCTAAGTCCCTAGCGGGGCTCGGCAAAGAAGGCGTTTTGAAAATACAAGTCAAGGTAGGGATTTGTAAGTGTGCCTCGCATTTTAGATAAAACAGAGTTGACATCGTGAAGAGGAAGAGTTGTTGTCTCGATGATGCGACTACGGTGTCCTGATGAGAAGTAACACCATGTTTCGACGATGTGAATATGAACGTCCCGATGAGCCGATAGTGACATCACGATGTGGTGATGTTTTTCCTACTCAACCAGGTTTCTTCTCCTAGTTAAACTCTGCTATATTTTTCCAGTCTAACTCTAATTATTCGATGGATGTTTTAGTAATATTTGTACACGAAATTCAACCTATAAATAGGTCTCTTAGCAACCCTAGATAGTTTAGAATAACAACAACAAAATTAAGAGAGAGTTTGAGTGAATTTTGTAGAATTTTTGTATTCAGGTTCAAGCTTTATTTGTTTCTCCATCTTATACTCCCCTTTTCGATTTTTTCCATTTTAGTGAAGTTTTATTTTCCCCGTGGTTTTTTATCTTTTTCGGAAGGATTTTTCCATGTAAATATTTGTGTCCAATTTTCTCGATTTTCATTCGTGTTTGCTGTATAGTTCGGGTTTGACTCAACATAAAATTTTAAAAAAAATAATTTATCAGTAAAATGGAGAAGGTCTCACAATTATCGTTTTATTTGTAGAAGATCGAGAGCATTTTATTCAACATGAAAATGACCCTAACAATCTGATAACTATTCCCATTATTCAACAATTTGTTTGATGTTACATGGTCATTATGATTTTAGGGATTTAAACGATTTCTTTTATAATTTCTAACTTTTTTGTAATTTCAAATTATTTTATTAATTATATATATTTATAATTTAATAGAACTTATTATAAATCTTTATAATATTTATAACTTTTTATGAATTTTATTTTTTTATTTTTTATAAGTTTAATTTTTATATGTTTATATAAATTTTAATAATTTTATAATTTTTACAAGAAAATATAAGAGTAAATAAGATGTGGTAAATTGATTAAAGATAAAAATTGTTAAAAAGAGACTTAATTGAATGAAATAAGTGAAAGACGTATACAACTTTATTTTATCCATTCATATTTCATTGATATGTTTATAATTTAAAATAAGACATCTCGTTTTTATGCTTGGTAAAGAACGTCAAAAAAGGTTTAGTATTTTCCTTAATTCATTGAATTTGGAAATTCCAAAATGTGTTCAAATTTCTAAATCTGTGTTTTCTTAGAAATTCTTCCATAGTCACATCTTTCACGGGGTTGCAACCGTACAACTTACGCACGAATCAAAGTCGTAATTTACTTTCTCAAATTAAAGTTGATTTTATTTTAAATTTTTTTTTGACAAATTTTAAATTTATACATTATTATTCATACATGCACTTTTAATTATATATATTAAATTTTAATTTCGATAATTGTATTAATAGTCTGTAAAAATTAAATTAAATAAAAAATTTATAAATAAAATTATACAAAATTAAAATTTATATATAAAACCGCACATTAAATCTCTAAATGAAATAAATTTTTTTTTACATTTATATGATTCAAAATAAAATAGAGTTATAGGTTTGATATTTAAGAACTAGTTTTTTTTATATTTATAACGATTTGAACCAAAGTGAAAGTACAAATCATTTTCTTTAAAGTTAAAAAGAAATTGTTTTAAAAAGTTTTCATAAATAATTTTCGCATATTTTTTTAAAAAATTGTAATTAAATTAGAAATTAATTCATAATTTGAAACTATAAAAAGAAAAAGCGAAAACATCAAATCAATATAAGATAAACACCATTGACAAAACAGCCTATTATTCATTAAAGCTCAAACATTACAACATCAACATAATAAAATATAGAACCAAAAAGAAAATCTAGATTTATATTTTACAATTCCAATCATATGTTAAAATATCAATTATAGTTTTAATTAATAAAATAAAATTTCACCAAACATATCCATCGATACTAACAATCACATTTAAGTTAACTTCGTTCCACATTTATAAAAAGTTATTTTTAAAATAAAAATAAAAATCACAAGTCACAACAACCATAAATAAATAACAAAAATTATTTATTTAAAAAAGAAATCATCCAAGCTCCAAACAAAAGGAAATCTGTACACGTCACGCTCTTAAAGGCTGACTAAGCAGATATACTTTTCGCTAATTTTTTAATCCCTTCTAATGATTTTTTATTATTAAATTTATTTTATTTATCAAATTACTCCAAAAAGTTAATATTTTTATTTATTTATTTTAAGATGATTTAAAAAATACAATACATAATATTTTTAAAAAATAAATAATTAAAATATTTTTTTAAAAAATTAAAGGACTAAATAAAATATTAAACCTTTTCAATTTAGCTGGAATCTAATTCAATTCCAAAGTTTCTATTTTTATTTTTATTTTTTATTAATTTTTATTTTACTCTTTTATTAGTTTTCCTCAATTTTCTCTCAGAAAAAGAAAAACGAAAACACGATTTCGATCTCATCAACTTTCGTACTTGTTTCTTCTTATGCTCTCGTGAGCCACACGCTTGCTCTCCTCCTCTACCATTATAAAAAGCAGGCGGGTTTTTAATGTTTTGAACTGATAAGTTGGTCAAATAAAGGAAGAAAGGATTTTATTTATTACAATGGAGACCAAAGCGAGTCAAAATGCGGGTCGGGTCATGGACGGTCCGACCAACCCCATGGTCACCCCTCTTCTTACCGATCTTTATCAGTTCACCATGGCTTACGCTTATTGGAAAGCCGGCAAACACAATGAACGAGCCGTGTAACTTTCCAACTCTTCAATTTCTTTTCATTTTGAATAAAATCTCTCTTTTTTTTTTTTTTTTTTCGCTTTCGTATCTATGCTTTGTTTGGCTACTACGAAAAATCGGCTTGGATGTAGATTATGGTTGCTATGTTGTTATTAGTTAGGTAGTTAGTTATAGTTTCTTGTTCCGCTAGATTTCCTTTTCTTATTTTCCTTTTGACTTTATTATTCGATGATGTCCAAGTTGGTATTTAGTTCATTTAGCATTAAATAATAGAAAACAAAATTTTAAAATATTGGTATTTTAATTATTCCATGTTAGTTTCGGAAATGAAAAATTCAAAGTATTTCCATTTGGAAAGATCGAATGTTTTGAGCTTTTGATTTAAAATTTAAAACGTGCATTCAGGTTCGATCTATATTTCCGAAGGAACCCGTTTGGTGGTGAATTTACAGTGTTTGCTGGTTTGGAAGAATGCATAAAGCTCATTGCTAATTTCAAGTTAACTGAGGAAGAGGTCTCCTTTATCCATAAAAGCTTGCCTGGTTCATGTGAGGTAAACCAAACTAAGTTATAGAGGATTCAAGTAATGAGATTCTGGTTGTAGATCATTTCTTTTCCGACCTTTTATTGTATATTTAGTGGTTAACTCATTCATTGTCTTTGCAAATGGCAGGAAGGCTTTTTGAATTATTTAAGAGAAATAGACTGCTCTGATGTTGAACTGTATGCTATTTCAGAGGGAACAGTTGTTTTCCCAAAGGTTCCCCTACTTAGACTTGAAGGGCCAGTCGCTGTGAGTGAGCTTTAACTAAATATTTTGGTCCCATCAGTTTGTCTTGAATTTGGTATTTGTTTTAGGCTCCTTCGTTTTACATCTTGCCTTTTCTCTGTATTTGAATATGTTGTTTTTAGGTGGTTCAATTGCTGGAGACTCCAGTTCTGAACCTTGTGAATTTTGCATCCTTAGTGACTACAAATGCGGCTAGACATAGACTTGTTGCTGGACGATCTAAAATGTTGTTTGAGTTTGGACTTCGAAGGGCTCAGGTTAATGAATTTTCCGCCTTGTTTGAAGTGTCAATATCTGAGTTTCTTTTTGTGAAATATTTCCACTCATGTTAAATACAGGGACCTGATGGAGCTATAGGGGCATCAAAGTATTGCTATATTGGAGGTTTTGATGCAACAAGGTGGTTTGCTGAGTATTTGTATCCTGTTTTGCACTGCTTTCTTGTTTTCCTTTAGTAAAATTATTGTTTTTCCTCCGCTGATCTTGAAGCTATTCAGAGCTTATGATTCTTGTTTATTCTTAACTTATGTGGAGTCTTGATCTAAGCTAATATTTCATTTGGTGTGCTTCTGTTTTTATGTTGTGTTTTGACCAGCAATGTTGCAGCTGGGAGGTTATTCGGTATACCTCTTCGTGGGACACATTCTCATGCTTTTGTTAGCTCATTTATGGTCGGTATATTTTTCTGGAAATTAACTTGAGATCTTAATTTCTATATTGTTTATTAAACATTATGCTCAAGCTTTTACTTGTATGATGTTCTACAAGAGACAAGATTTGAGTGGCAAATAGTGTTTTTTCTGTCTATACTGCCTTTAATTTAACAATTGTATTTATTAGTTTCCTATAATGTGCTTGAGTTTAATCCTTGCCATTGGCTATTGACTATAGGCGTTAATGTTATTTGATTGATACTTTGGTTCCTTGTCTGTGTTTTTTAATGGGTCCATACTCCATAAAGTGTAATGTTTGGGAGCAAGCTTAGATTAGATACTGCCCTTTTGAATTCCTTATTATTTCTTTCAGTTTTCTGTATATGGTGTCCTTGTAGGATTCTTTTGGTGTTTTCATGCATTGAATATTGTTCTGTCATTGTACGATTCTTTTTAATGCTTCTTTGAATATGAGATTATTCAAATTTTAATTTGCAGAGCCCTGATGAAATCCTGGAAAGATCTCTATGTAGCTCTGATGGTTCAAATACTTGTGAGGACTTTGTCACTCTTGTTCATTCATGGTTAAGCAAAATACAGGTGTTGTGGATGGCCCATTACATTTTTGTTTTTAGATTATATATTGTGCTTTTCATGTTTAGCTAGAGATATACATTACGCTATTACTTTTGTCAAAGTACATTAACCAAAATACACTAGTGCTAGATGTGGAAGTGAATCAAAATTGGGCAATCAAGCTTACATTTTTTTCTCCCTAGAGCCCCAATGGCCTACAATTGCAATTTCACAAAGAAGCCCTCAATTTCAAAACCCATTAAAAGGACAGAGTTTCAGAATATAAAGTGCAAAGTATTTATTGTGGCATTTAGCCGCTTTTAGTTCTCAAAACCCAAGTCATATCTATATTGATATATTTAATTGTTGCTTCACCCACCTTATGTTTAATTGTTGCATGTTTTGTAGTGGTTGAAATCACTTGGTGGCATTTTTGGAGAGACCAATCAGAGTGAATTAGCAGCTTTTATATCATATGCTTTGGCATTTCCTAACAACTTTCTTGCTCTTGTAGATACATATGATGTAAGTAGACCTTCCTTTAGTTTTAGCTTTAAACTGAATTAGAGGTAGTCTTTTCTTGTCATATATCAGCACTAACATTGGAGTTTTGACATCCACTTTACTAGGTAATAAGGAGTGGAGTCCCCAACTTTTGTGCAGTTGCTTTGGCACTTAGTGACTTGGGGTATGTCTTGAAGGCTTATTTATAGAAGTTTTACTTCGTATAATAACAATTCCTTACTTGCACAAATTTGGGTCAAAAGAATTCCTTTTGCCCCCATTTTGATACTTTATCTGTGCTTATCTGCAGTTCAATAAATTTTCATTTTCTTTTTGATGACTTTCAAACATGATATATAAGCTGAATGATTGCATTAGTAGCATGCTAGCATTCTGCTTGATGGGTTGAAAGAAATGAATTAATGTATGATTTTATAGTGGTGTTCTGATGGCTAAATGTTAATTAAAATCAAAACATGTGAAGAAAGGCGCCAAGTAACATTGCTTTTTGTGCCATGCCAACAGATGCTGAATCTACTGCTTCTCCTTTTCAGTTTATGCGTAAAAACATAGTTGTAATAAAGGCTATTATTTGTTGGGCTTTTCCTTTTGTGATGGATCATATAGTTTGTAGGTCATACTTTTGTCTTCATAACATCTGAAGGAATTATGTTATTTTGGATTTCATCCATGCTAGTAGGCATTTGGTCATACTTATTCCACTGATAAGTTAAAAATGCAAAAACTGCAGGTATAGAGCAGTTGGCATTAGATTGGACTCTGGTGACCTAGCGTACTTGTCTAGTGAAGCCCGAAAGATCTTTCATACAATTGAGAAAGAACTTGGGGTTCCTGGTTTTGGAAAGATGATCATTACTGCTAGTAATGATTTAAATGAAGAAACTTTGGATGCGCTAAGAAAGCAGGTTTGCGATCTAGATGAAAACGTCTTTGAATAATTCATTACTGTTTAACAGCCTGAATCTTGACAACAATGCCCCCAATTAGTACATTACTCACGAGGGATTACACTTTCTCTCTGCAGGGTCATGAGGTGGATTGTTTTGGAATAGGAACCTATTTGGTAACTTGCTATGCACAAGCCGCTTTAGGCTGTGTCTTCAAGCTTGTTGAGATTAATAATCAGCCACGCATCAAACTTTCAGAGGATGTATCTAAGGTTTGACTGGGCTGCGAAGAAATTTTAGCGGCATGCTTTCTTCATCATATAACGCATTTCCTTCATTATTTCTCTCTCTCTCTCTCTCTCTCTCTCTTTTCATTTATTTATTTCTTAAATTCTAGGTCTCTATACCATGCAAAAAAAGATGTTACAGGTTATATGGCAAAGAAGGATATTCCCTGGTAGACATAATGACAGGGGAAAATGAACCATGTCCAAAGGTAATAGGTCGTGTGTTTCGGTGATTAGCTACCGACATTCTATTCTTATTTATTTATTTTTTTTCTGTTTAGTATCATAAAATATTTTAGAAGTAATTCTAACTTACCCTGAGAAGTCAACATAGAATGGTACTATCATTTTATCTTTTAAACTTAAATGCATGCTTAACTTCATGCATTATGATCTACATATTAAACTCTAATACGCCAGTCCAAAATTTTGACAGTATATAATTGATGATCTTATTAGTTATCCACATCTAAAATGAATGTTTGTACCTTTTTTCAAAAACTAATTAATTACGATGATATTCACCGGTGACAGTTTGTAGTACTAGAGTGCACTTTTTGTAAGATTAAAATTCCCCATTGCAGCAGCTTGCTCAGCTTAATTTCAAAATGATTTCTTTTTTGCTTGGATTGTTTTACTCCTCTGTCATGTCACCAACTGCTAATATCTGTATGCACAATGCCAGTGTATATACTTAATGCCATAGATGCTACAATGATGAGGCCGAATGACCTCATTTTTGCTCTCTTTGATTTTGCAGGTTGGAGAACGAATCCTATGCCGTCACCCTTTTAGTGAATCCAAAAGAGCATATGTGGTACCAAAGCGTGTGGATGAGCTTCTTAAGTGTTACTGGCCTGGAAAATCAGGTAGGAGCTCAGAATATCCATCTTCACCATGGAAGAGTATAATTCAGCACCTATCATGGGAGAATGGATAATCTTATCAATTCAGTATTCTCTATTCAGTATTTTATGCTTGCATTGGTCCAGCTTTAAATAGATTTAGCATTGTCTGTAGAACATGAGGAAACCATAGAAACAGTATTCCCTGTTCCCTTGCCACCTCAATATCGAATACTGGATCAGTTCCAGTCTTTTTGTGAGCAGAAGAGAGGCTCCTGAGCTACTTTATGATTTCCATTTTTTGAAGCAAATATTTTTATTTTTTGTCTGTTGAAGGTAAAGTAAGGGAAGAGTTACCAGCTCTGACGGATATTAGGGACCATTGCATCAAACAGCTTGAGCAAATGAGGCCTGATCACATCAGGAGATTAAACCCAACACCATACAAGGTATTGCGAGATGAACTTCATGAAAATATCCTTTCCCTAGTCAAACTTATTACTAGTTTAAAAGTATTTTTCTTATCACTAACCAGGTGAGCGTAAGTGCAAAACTGTATGATTTCATCCATTTCCTATGGCTCAATGAGGCCCCTGTCGGGGAGCTGCAGTGAGAATCCCAGATAAATTGATATGATATAGCTTACAAATAGCAGGTACAAAGTAATGATTCCAATGGAGTTGGAGGAGCTTCTTTAACATAGTCTTCATACATCACATTGTTGCCTTGTCTTTATGCTTTAATAATCCATTATTTTTTGCAATGCTTGAATGAAATGGAACATTTCCTTTTCCGCTGTCCAAAATTTTTGGAACCAAGGATCATGTGTAAATCTTGCATACAAAAGAAAAACAGCTTAGAGCCATAGAAATTGTCTTCTACCCAGAACACGAAATTGATGGCACAAATGTAGGATGCCAATTTCTAATGTGAAATTTTGATTTTTCTTGGATTTGGTCATTGAAACTGTGAAGTTGCTTCTGTTTTTCACAATATCTGCTTTTTCTTTTCCTTTCCTTTTGCTAAATATGTCTATTTGTCCGCTGGTCTATTTGACTTTAGCCAAAACATCTAATTATTCTCCCAAACGGTATGAGCCTAATCTTGGACAAAAGATCAACAAATTGGACGATTGAGTTTCTATTCAATAATAATAGAAAAAAAATGTTTTTCTATTTATTATTTAGTGAATAACAAATTGGGTTCACAAGCTAGCCAGGTTCGAGGGGACTGGACTTGGGTAAAAATATATATAAAAATTCATGCCATGATCAAATCCATGGAGAGATATGTTATCAAATGCAGGACAAGAAAATACAAGCTACACCTACGACACAGCTGGATCTGATTATTGGATTTAAGATGCTGGTTGTTTTAATAGATGTTTATTTGAAAAAAGAAAAAGAAAAGGTACCAAAGCAGAGGTATAAATATAAATTAAATAAGTTAAGATTTGTTGATATTATGTCAAGTTTACATCTGAACAATACGATTTCGTTTTCCTCTTGAAAAAAGAAAAATCTGAGTGATGGGAGATTTAGAAGTTGACTAAGTTATGAAATGGGCAAGCAAAAAGGTACTAATCATTTTAGTCCTTCAGATCTTAGGATTTTAATTTGTGGTCAATCTATCGAGATTTTTTTTAGGTGGAGAAATATTGAAGCTTTGGTGTCAATCCACTGAATACAAAGATTAACACAGCAGGTAAATATCAGTAGTGTTTGTTGACAAAGGTGAAGATAATTCGTCAACTAAAACCTAGGAAAGGTGCATTGATTAGCGCCCTTTACTCAATCTAAGTTGCTGTATCAGGCACATGATAAATCGCCGACCAACTCACCAACCATTTAACATATATTTGCTTGAATGACTGAATCAATTAAGTTTACTATTCAGTAGGCACCAATGCCCTTTTGAAGGTTGTGGGTTTGAGAGAACTTAAGGATGTAAGATGGACAGAGAACTGAAGGGATCATAAACAAGAAGCTTTAAGCTTTAGCTTTACACTTTAGAATATAAGATGGACAGAGATTTTGAGGGACACTGCCATATCTTTGCGGTTAGTCTTGTCTGGGTAATTCAGTGCAATTGCTTTTATCTTGATTCACTCACAGTAGAGTAGACTCATCTTTAAGAGCTCCTTTCACTGTTATAAATATTCATGCAGGAGTTCTACACTGAAACTATACTTTTGTGTAAAAAGAGTTAAATGTTGACAATTACATACATACACACACAAAAAAAGAAAGATAAAAAGGAATTTAACAGGAGACAACTGCCATTTGTCAGTGTGTCAAGTCCCATCTTCTCTCATTAATTAAACAACACAAGTGCAACGTGCTTCCATAAATCTACCTTTGAAAGATCCTCTACTTCATAAACATACAAACAAATCCATCAAATACCAAACCCCCTCTCCCCACCTCTTTCTTTCTTCAACTCAAACAACAGCAATAGAAAAACAAGGTTAAAATGCCGGGTGATCTGGCCAAGACAGACTCCGAGGCGAGCAGCCTAAGTCAATCATCGCCACCAAGGTCCCCTCGTCGACAAATGTACTACGTTCAGAGTCCATCAAGGGATTCCCATGATGGTGAAAAGACTACCAACTCCTTCAACTCCACCCCGGTGCTCAGCCCCACCCACTCTCACTCCAACTCTTCCTTAGGCCCTCATTCTTCCCGCGAGTCTTCTTCCACCCGCCTCTCAAAACACCATGGATCTCGCAAGCCTCGCACCAATAAGCAGTCATGGAAAGAGTTCGACGCCATTGAAGAAGAAGCTTTGCTTGACGGTGAAGCTGCCCATCATGCCCTACACCGTCGACGTTGCTATTTCCTCGCCTTTCTTGTTGGCTTCTTCGTGCTTTTCACTACGTTTTCATTGATCCTATGGGGCGCTAGTAGACTTCAGAAACCTAAAATCACCATGAAGGTAAAAAAAAATCCAATCATTTCTACATCTGCCATGCATTCTCTTAGCTTTAACAAAATTGTGTAAAGGGTATTGATTGTTGTTGTTGTAGAGCATTTCGTTCAATGAATTTGTGGTACAAGCTGGTGCGGATTTCTCAGGGGTGAGTACTGAAATGGTGTCGATGAACTGCACAGTGAAGCTCACATATCGAAACACAGCTACATTTTTTGGGGTCCATGTAACATCAACACCCTTACATCTCTCTTACTCTCAGCTCACAGTGGCCACTGGATCGGTAAATCAGCAATGACCCCATCACTTCACTAATATTAAATGTTTTATGCACTTTTGTCTTCTTTCACAATGGGGGGTTCATTTATTTATTCTTCCTAAGCAAATCATTATTATATTATATATGGTTTATTTTGCAGATACACAAGTTTTATCAATCAAGAAAGAGCCGAAGAGCATTGATTGTGATGATGAAAGGGAGTCATATTCCGTTGTATGGAGGAGGAGCTAGCTTGGCTAGTCTCAATGGTGCACCCACTCAACCTGTGCCATTGGCACTTGACTTCATGGTTCGTTCCAGAGCTTATGTTTTGGGCAAGTTGGTGAAGCCCAAGTTCTATAAAAGAATTCAATGTTGGGTTACCATGGACCCCAAAAAGATGAGTAAGGCTATTTCACTAAAAAACAAATGCAGTTACAGCTAATAATTCAATACATCTGTTGTACTTTCTATCAACAGCCAGGCTTAGATTCCGGGGAGGATATTTAATGGTTCTCAAGGGCATTGGAAATGTAGTAGGGGAGGGTCGGTGGTTTCAATATTTGTTTTCAGGACTTGTAATTTGGAGTTTGGCCGACATTTTTTAATGGATGCCTATTTTGCTTTTATCGTTCTTTTATGGCCTTCCAAAATGGGGCATTACGATGTGTAAAATATGATTAGTAACAGGAATTCATGTCAATTTCACATTTTGCAACCTTGAATCCATTACTATTGGTCCAAGATGTAAGATTTTTGAACTTTAGATTATATCCACTAATAAATGCGAGAGAGATTTAGTTTCTAAATTTAATATATACTTCTTTTGAAACATGGAATACTTTCATTTTCCTTTTCTTGGGAAATGAAAAATTATTGTGTTGAAAATTTTTAAAATAATTTTTGTAAAATAAAAAAAAAGTATAATTTTTTTTATTCTTTTTTTTTTTTTATTGACAAGTCCTTATCCTTTTAATTTATACTCTTAACCTTTAATTTATACTTAAATAAGCAAACCCAAATTGAAAAGCAAATGTTTGCAGCTTCCATCTGCTCACGTGCACCTAAGGCAGGTAGGTATCCCGGGGCATACGTTATTATACCAAAAGGGTTTAATTCAGTTTTCCTAACTCCATTTAAGTTTGGTAATGAAGATAAAAGCATCTTTGAATTGAGAAACCAAAGAATATGGCAGTTTTTGGATGTGGGGCAAGCTGCTTTAGGGGTCTAACTCTTGTAATTCTAGCCATTACCAACCATGCCTTAACTAGCCGCCCTTTGCTTCCAACTTCAATGTCATCATACTAGACTAGCAATTTTTGACAAGGGAGAGGTCCATTGTTAATTTATTCATAATTAAAGTAACCACTCTTAGTCATCTATGGAGGAAAAAGGTAATATGCATGAAATTAGGTGAAGCAACCTTCATAAATCCAACACCGACGGGGAAAGACAGTCAAAGCAGAAGAGTGGGCAGGGTGTTGAGAAATCATTATTGCTTAAAACATGGAAATCTGTTTTTGTCATTCATTTCACCATTTCTTTGTCTAAACAACAACAATAATAATATTGGAGTATTTGGACAAAATTAATCTATCAATGGAACAAGCACAAGTTTCAATGTTCCATTTCACACTGTCAAACACGACTACTTTTGAAACTACAAGTCTTAACAGCTTTGGATTACTCAAGTCAACTGTTAAAATTTCAAACCTCAAAAATGCTGTCGATGAACAATTTACCCATAAAATTCTTAACAACTCGGGTTTAATTTTATGAAAATATTCAAAGTTTCAATAAAGAATGGCTCTACAAAATATTTGGCTATTTGTGTAGCCAATCACAACTCTTCTTCATCAGCAAAAAGATTAAAAAAAAATGTCAGTCAAATCTATGTTTTCTTCCTCTAATCATTTACAATAAAGATCGCCACCAATTGGATCAAAGCCGTCAGATTTGATTAAGGATAATTAAACAACTTTTCTCACGGTGATCCAGCTCTCTGAAACTAACCAACTGGGTGCCTCATCACAAGCCAATTCACGAATCCGATCCGAAGTTGATAAACTGTGACTGGAAAACGAATACCCGATCCTTGAATTTTCTTGGACAATCGATTGAGAAGAAGCTGTTGATTGAGTTGAAACCCAGTCTGGGAAATCGAAATGGCATCTCGGTGATTCTGAAAGTTCATCAAAATAACAATTTGGAGACGTTGATTCTTCTTCTTCACCAGCCATGAAAGGATGATGGAGGAGCATCTCAGCCGTCCATCTGTTGTCGGGATCCTTAACGAAGCACTTTCCAAGAAAATCTTTTCCTTCCTCCGATAACTCTTGAGGGATTCCGGGCAATTCATCACCAACCCCAATTCGAATCAACAAAGCAGCCAGGTTGGTTCCTGGTTTGAAATTCCAGGCTGGTTTCCCAGTAAACATCTCAACAATGGCGCATCCAAGTGCCCATATATCCACTGCTGAATCATAATCGTTTCCATTAACAGACTCTGGTGCGATATTCAAAGGAGTTCCCCTGATTTCCATCCTCCCCTGTTTTTCTCCTCTTCTCTTTGCTAATCCAAAATCAGCTATCTTCACATCGCCATTCCCAGACAAAAGAATATTTTGAAGCTTAATGTCACAGTGAGCGAACCCCTTGGCGTGAACGAAGCTTAGCCCTCTAAGTATGGACCTAACGTATCTTCTAACATCGGGTTCCGTCAAGTTTCCACCATTTCTCTTCACCTGATCGGCCAAGCTTCCTTTATCAGCGTACTCCAAGAACAGATTATAAACCTTCTCCCCATTCTCAACAGTGTAATCGTCACCAAAGCAACGGATGATTTGCGGGCAAAAACCAAGTCGATCAAACACTTCCTTCTCGTTCTTGAGAGAAACAGAGTCGATGGTTGCACAAGACTTAACAGCCATTAGAGGAGATTTTGGAAAATATTTTCCAGGAGCCACCAAATTCACAGTGCCGAAACTTCCACATCCAATCCTATCCCCGCGAACCCACTCCATTTGAATCTCAGTTTTCCCAGTTTGGGTTTAGGAAGAATGGAAGGATGTTTTGTTTCTTTGAGAGAAAGGAATGCAAATTAAGGGTACGCAGGGCATTATGGTGGCGCAATGTCCTTTTATATATATACACTACCACTAGGAGAAGGATTTTTTTTTTTTTTTTAAATTTTATTTTCGAGGGTTTATTAATTAAGTACGAGTTTTCATTTTCTTATATTTAATGCACGTGATGTTTTTTTTTTCTCCTTTAATTTGATTTCCCGAATTTTGAATATGAAAATAATAGCTTAACCCCAGTTTTTAAAACATGGTTGATCTGGCGAATCCCTAAAGCTTTTATTACTAACAAAATGGATAACCAACTATTGTTTCTTACAAAATTTCAAAGGTAAATTACACCAAGAGTCACTAAATTCTGAGATAGTTCACTCTAGTTTCAATTCAGTCACTCAACTTTTAAAAAAGAGCAAAACAGTCACTACAGTTATGTAACAGAAAGATAAGGGGGCCTTGTAACTTGCCATGTTGGCATCCCATGTGGAAACGACGAAAAAGAAAAAAGGAAAAAAAAACCCAGATTTGAAAAAGGAAAACAATGGGGAAGCAAAAGATGAAAGGGGAGACCTAAATCTGAAAGCTTTACACCATTTCGTTAACTTGTAGTATTTGACTAGAACAAAAAAAGAAAAAAAAAATAGTGGGGAAGAAAACGATGAAAGGGAAGACCCAGATCTGAAAGCTATTTTTTCTTCTTCTTCTTCTCTGTGTTGAGTGTTTTTCTTTTTCACCTTGCATGTTTCTTAGGCAGGATGTTAGGATCGACTCGATTAAGCAACGAACAAGAAAAATAGCGGAATAAATTGAGAAATTGAACACACAAATTTAACGTGAAAAAATCCCTCCAAAGAGGATAAAAATCACGGGCAAAGATAATTTTACTATAATGGCAAAAGAACGAAGAGTACAAAAGATGGAGATAAAAACTAAATCCCAAAAATTCGAAAATAAAGAACCCTCAAAACGTAAACACAAAATTCTCTAAATGTGTTATGAGTTCTAATATCTAATGTGTATTTTTCTAAGGTTGTAAAAGAGCCTATTTATAGGCTAAATTCATAGGTCAAATAATAATAAAATAATCTAAACTAATCAGTGTTTGATTGAAACAAATAAACAGAGTTTAACTGAAATATTATTTCTCAAATTTGACTGAAAATAGGAGTTATATTTAACAAATCTCCACATTGACTCATATTTCCACAACGCCATCTTTGCCAAAGCCCGCCACGAGCCTACCTTGAACTATGCAGGGAGTTAACTGAGTCAAATTTGTGCTTAGAAACTGGAAGAATTCTAGCCTTCGACTTGTACACGGCCAAGTCAAAACTAACCCGAGTTTGATTTTCACGAACACAGTGCCCTAACTTTTCAAAACCTACATCCAAAAAAGAACCTCTTTTCAACAAAACGGTCATACATTTTTCCGTCCTATGACCAAGTTGCCTTCGCTCCAAATGAGTTGACTTTGACTTTGTAACGGACGAGGGACGTTCGATTTGACCGGTCACTGTAGAACCTTCCAGAATATAAAGACTGCCAGTTCTTTTACCTTTTAACAAAACGAGAGCTCCACAAGATATTTTAATGCTGCTCGACTCGATGTTTATTCTGCATCCTTTTAAGTCTAAAATACTCAAGGAGATGAGATTCTTTCGTAAATCAGGTAAATACCTGACATCTGAGAGTGTCCTAATCGTCCCATCGTGTATCCTAATTTTAACAATACCAATACCAATTACCTTACTAGATAAATCGTTTCCCATGCGCACAACTCCACCTTCAACCAAACTGTATGTGGAGAACCATTCTTTATTGGGACACATGTGGAAAGAACATGCCGAATCTAGGATCCATTCGGACGTGAGCTTGGAGTTATCGCTTGTTGACACTAACAAGAAATCATCACCCCATTTATCGGCCAAATTAGCACCAGCTACATCTTCCTCGTTACTCTCATCAGCTCTTTTATTTCTCAGTTTATAACAATCTGTTTTGACATGACCTAACTTTTTACAATAGCGACACATTTTGTCTTGTTTCTTTGATGCTATCAAAACGGAAGCTTGCCTATCTGCCTTTCTATCCAAATAAAGCTCATTATCGAGTTTGTCTCTACTCAACAAATGACCCTTCACATCTTTGAACGAGAGTTTGTCTCTGCTATAAATCAGGGTCTCCCTGAAAGACTTGTATGAGGGGGGTAAAGAGCACAATAATAGCATAGCTTGATCTTCATCATCAATATGAACCTCAGTGTTCTTTAAATAATTTAAAAGAGTAATGAATTGACTGATGTGATCTCTAAGAAGCTCACCTTTGTTCATGCGAAACGTAAATAGACGTTGTTTCAACACTAAACGATTAGTTAGAGACTTAGTTGCATAAAGAGTTTCTAACCTTTTCCATAAGGCAGATGAGGTCTTCTCCATCAATACCTCCTGCAATACCATATTCGCGAGGCACAACTGGATTGCAGACAAAGCCTTTTTATCAAGCTCTTCCCATTCTGTTTTATTTAGATTCTCAGGCTTTTTCTCAGTAACAACCTTTTTCAAACTAGATTGTACTAGAATTGCCATCATCCGAACTTGTCACAGATTAAAATTTGTCTCACCATCGAACTTCTCAATTTCAAACCTTGTTGCTGCCATATCTAAATGGGCTAATATATGAAAATTGAACTAGCTCTGATACCACTTGTTAGAATCGACCCGATTAAGCAATGAACAAAAAAATAGCGGAATAAATTGAGAAATTGAACACACAAATTTAACGTGGAAAAATCCTTCCAAAGAGGATAAAAAACCACGGGCAAAGATAATTTTACTATAATGCAAAAGAATGAAGAGTACAAAAGAATGAAGAGTACAAAAGATGAAGATAAAAACTAAACCCTCAAAACTCGAAAATAAAGAACCATCAAAACGTAAACACAAAATTCTCTAAATGTGTTATGAGTTCTAATATCTAATGGGTGTTTATTTCTAAGGTTGTAAAAGAGCCTATTTATAGGCTAAATTCATAGGTCAAATAATACTAAAATAATCTAAACTAATCAGTGTTTGATTGAAATAAATAAACAGAGTTTAACTGAAAGATTATTTCTCAAATTTGACTGAAAATAGGAGTCATATTTAACATAGGAAAGAAAAGAGAAGACAATAAAAAGAAATTGAAACCGAAATTAGGATTTAGAAATTGGTAAAATACTAAAAACCCATATCTTTCTCTCTTTCTCCTGCTTTATTCTTCTTATTGTCCTTTAATCTTTGTTTTTTGCTCTGGTTACTTATGTATTGTTATTGACCAAAATTAGGCAGAGAAGGATTTTTTTTTTGGTGATTTAGTATTTCATGAATTTGTGGGACAAAGTTTAGCCTTGGAAAAATTAGTGAAGTATATGTTTGGTTGTGCAAGTGTTGGGGAATGCTGAAATTTACCCACAACAACATCAATTAAGGGAAGAAGAAGAATATTGGGGGAAAAAAAACTAACCCATTTTAATGGTGGTGCAAGTGGTGGTGGCCGGAGCACTTGTCGTCGGTGCTGCTGGTTTGTTTGTAGGGTCATTGGAAACTTTAAGAGGGATTTTATAGTCTCTTCTTCTTCTTCTTCTTTTTCTATTATTAGGGTTTTTTTTATTCAATTTCTTCATAAACTGGGTGGGTTTCCACTGTGGATATCCAACATGGCTAGTTAACTGACCACGTCAGCTAGTTAACTGGCCACGTCACCTGTCCCATTAGGTATATAATGGAAAATGTTAATGGGTGAATGATTTGTGTCACTTTTTGATAACATTAATGACTAATTTGTTATTTTTCAAAAGTTGTTGACTGAATTGAAACGAAAGTAACTATTTTGTCAACTACCCCAAAGTTGAGTGACTATTGATGTAATTTACCCAAATTTCAATTTCACTAAATTGTCATTTGGGGAATAAAAATGTATAAAATAAATAAATAAATTATACAATTAGCCATTCAATATTTATAAGTTTTTATTTTGGATAAGTTCACACTGAAAATATATGGTTTAATCATTTTGATTACCTTGACTGAGAGAAATCATAATTTCTAAAATTAATAAATAATTTATATAAAATTTACCTAATATTAAAATTCCATATTTTGATTATCCTATATTAAAATAACTAAGAGAAATTAGAATTTCTAAAATTAATAAATAATTTATATAAATTTTACCTAATATTAAAATTCCATATCATGATCACAAGGGAATTTCAGCTCTTTAAAAATAAAATTTTTATTGAAAAAAAAATCTCTCAAACAAAAATCAAATAACCCTTTCACTTCCAAATTTCAATAGTGTTCTTGTAATACCCAGTTTTTAGTGGTATAAAAAATGATAGTTTCAAAATCTTGCTTACCGATGATTGAGTCAGTAAGTTTTAATATTTAATATTTATTAGTCTATGATAATGTTATATGAAATTCTGGTTTTTTAATTTGATAGATAGAATAATCTATTTTAGTATAGGGATGAAATTATAAAGGTGGTATAATTTAACCACTATGGATTTCTTTCGCTAGTGGTAACATAATAATAGATAAGGGACTGAATTGATAATTCTACTTTCAAAATTTATGGCTGGACAGATATTGGTTTTACCTTACCTATAATGATGTAACAGAAGTCACAGATTTAGTTACGATATATATAACGGAAGTCATATTAGTTCTATGTTAACATAATTAATAGATGAGATTGTTCAGAATATCTTTAGAATTTGATAGTAAATTTTGAGTTCATAAGATTATATAATGACATGTAATTATAAGGTAATTAGTATATATATTTGTGATCCAAGTGGGAGATTGTTGGATAATATGAACATTGTAACACCTCTAACTTATATTCGTCGCCGGAATAGGGTTACGGAGTGTTGTCGAAACATTCAGAAACATTTAAAAAAATTCATTTAAGTTACTATTCATTTACCGAGATCATTCATAACATCCCTTGATTGGGCCCTCGAGGCCCAATACGAGCATTAGAATCGAATCGGGACTTAATCAGGAACTTTAAGAATTTTTCGCGAAATTAAAAATTTTTTCCAAGGTGCAAGGCTCACACGCCCGTGTGGTCCAAGGGACACGCTCGTGTGACTTGGGACACGCTTGTGCTAGAGGTCGTGTTCGACCCCGTGTAACTCTCTGACTTGCACACATGGTCATGCCACACGCCTATGTGCTAGGCTATGTGGTCAATTAATTCAATTTGAAATTAGGTGTAGGTTTCACACGGCTGAGACACACGCCCGTGTGCTCAATTATGAGCATTCTATTTCTCAAAATTAAGGTGCAGGGGACATACGGCCTAACCACATGCCCATGTTACCATGTGGTGTGTCACACATGGTCTAGACACACGCCCGTGTGTCTGCCCTTGTAGACAAAATGAAGCCATTTTTAGCTCCATTTCTCACCCAAAATTTCACCTAAGACCTACACTTGAAATACTCATCCAATACCAACCAATTCAAGCATTCAAATTGGGCAATTTCCATCATTCATGAGGCATATCACTACAAGCATACATGATCACAACCTTACCTTAGTTTAACTTAGGCATTCACAACATTGATCACATATTCTTAACATAACACATGTGTGTATATATATATATCATAATAACCTACCTAGAAATACCAAAATTAACCATTACTAGCCATTCTAATGGCTAGGTTACAAAACATCATTCTTAAGCCACTAATGGTCAAGTTGTCCTATACATGCCATTATACCAAAATGATTTCACTATATATATACCCAAAATAGCTAATTGATAGTGTGACGATGTTCCAGTGATTTCCAACCCTTGTGGGCTTTTGAACACTATAAAATAGGGGAAAAATAAAACGGAGTAAGCATTACATGCTTAGTAAGTTCGTATAATGAAAACTAAACTTACCAATCCCGTTTATTAAATCTAAGCATACAATAATAAGTTTTCCATCCATTTGGCTAAATTGCCTAAACACATGCATCCAATCAAACATGTTAGTCACAAAGTTTACATATACATCAAATAAGAATAGATGAGCTCATCATGCAATACTCTTTCAAGACATTAACATTTCATCTCATAATTCTCATGCCATGTCAAGAGTTTTTATGTCCGTTGAATCATTGAAATTTCGATGAATACTCAAGTGGTGCACTCGGGGCGTACAATTCCATAATCCATCAATTCTTATTCAATGGTACCCATTAGGGCACTTAATCGAGGAACACACTCTCGAGCCACATATCGTATGACAGGATTACTAGTCCAGGCTAAATCCTTTATATAACGTATGCTCAAAGAGTTAAATTAGGGTTACCAGTTTAGGCTAAACTCTAATCGTAACGTATTTTTGAGAGGTATTATATCAGGATTACCCGTTTGGGCTAAATCCTTTTTATAACAATGTTATTGGGATTACTTGTCCGAGCTAAATCCCGTCCGCAACAAATGCAGGACCGTATTAGTTTCGGGAAAGCGTATATAATCATTGGAATTCAATATTCAATCGGGACTTAACCCATTTTTCATCATTTCAAGCATGTATTCAATTTTTCTTTATAGAAATCAAATAATTCACATCAAATGATAATAACATTTCATACAATCACAACATTCAATTAAACATATTTACATGCTGGATTAAGTTACACGAACTTACCTCGACACTTGTTCGCATTAGAAATCTACTAATCCGAAACCTTTTCTTTTCCTCGATGATCTATATAAATGAATTTAACCATCAATTTCACACATTTCATATTTAAACAGACTCAATTTACGTCCTAGGCAAAATTACCATTTTGCCCCTAACTTTTTCATAAATTCCAATTTTGTCCCTAGGCTTGGAAAATGAAACTTGTGCAAATTACTCCCTATTACAAGCCTAACTAAAGCCCCATTACAAATTAAACAGCACATGTATTCATAAAATTTCAGAATTTTTCATCAAATTTTACAACTTTTCATTGTAGTCCATAAATCATGTTTTCATAAAAAAATCACATTGTAAAAGTTGTTTATCTATCAATAATCTTTCATTTTCTACCATAAATTTCTAATTTCCAGCATATACATCCATGACCCATTTTTCATACCTTGATAACTTTTCAAATTAATCCCTCAAATAGATAGATTAGACTATCCTAATTTCAAAAATATCAAAATTACTAAAAACGGGGTAAGAAAACTTACCCAATTAGTCCTTGAAAGTTTATTTTCTCTCACCTAGGGTTTCCATGTGTTTTAGGTTGAAGATGACATAAAATAAGATGATATCTTTTATCATCTTTTTAATTAATTAAGTATTTTACAATTTCTAATTTAGTCATTGCCCTTTTTCTATATTTCTATGGATGATTACCAAGAAAAATCTACATACTTTTCTTAATGGTCTAATTACCATATAAGGACCTCTAGTTTTAAATTTCATATCTAGTTAATCCTTATAGCTACTAGAATTCAAATTTTGCATTTTATGCGATTTAGTCCTTCTCATAATTAAACACTTAATCGATAAAATTCTCGTATCAAGATTTTCACATGTCATATTTATCATAATACAGACCATATAATGAAATAAAAATAAACCTTATTTTTGGATTGGATTTGTGGTCCCGAAACCATTATTCCGATTTCATTGAAAAATGGGCTGATACAGACATCACATATATAATAAGGATAATTACAATTATTATTTACCATAATTAAAGGTTAACCCAAATTAGAGTGATCTAATTTGGTTAACGCATGTTGGGCTTCAATTATTAAAGAATGTTTGGGCCAAATATGTGTAGATACTCTAGTAACTAATTTCTAATTGATGATTAGCTGATTAGAAATTAAGGCTAATGTGCAAAAGTATATTAGGGTTATGGTTCACAAATTACACATATGTAACTTTTTTAACATCCTATCTTCAGAAAAGAGAGTCGTATTCTCTAAAATACCTATTTGCTAATTTGAAAGATAAAAAACACAATGTTTAAATATTTTAAGATATCAATGGATTCAAGTACGCTTTCGCATCTAGTTTTTTTTTTTGTTCTTGATAATCTGACATTACAAATCTTGGTTTATTAAGTTTTATATAAGATTTTTTACAGTTCTAATAACTCTAATTGAACAGTTAATTAGAAAATTAACTTATCATATATATACACACACTATAGCAATATGAGATTCCAAAAAAAGAAAATAAATAGTTACATTCACATTACAGTTTTTGACATATGACACTCTCCATTTGAACCACTTATTTATAATACAAGTAAATTACTCTTTTACTATAACATACCTTAAAATTACGCAAGATTTGCTATAACATTTCATATGAAGCCTTTCTTTTAGAGTTCTTCGTATATATTATTCCTTCATAGTTCACCATACTTACTGCACCTTTAAAGTTCGCCATACATATTATTCCTTCAAAGTTCACCAAGAATACCACTTCTCTTTTTTAGAGTCCTCTACATAGGCATTCCCTTTAGATGATAGCCACTAGGGCCTTCCTTGAAATCACACGATAGAGACATTCCTGTCATTATTAGCCACAAAGGCATCCCTTTCCATAGACCGCCATAGAGGCTTCTATTTCAGATACGCCACAAAAGCTTCCATTTCAAATACACTACAAAGGTTTCCATTTTCTGACATGTTTACGATAATGATTCACCTAGACTCACATTACGTGGGGTTTACCCCTCGTCGTTCGAGATCATGCAGAAACCCCATTCGGTAATAACCTTCATTTAGCTCTTCCCATATGATGCTATAACCAACCAATTATGGTCTTATACAATATGATGTTTCCATATGACACCATAGCCCACCAACTACGGTCTTACACAATATGGTCCTTTCATTTGAAATGCCATGACCATGGACTTTTCCTTTCAGAGATTCATGTTTAAAGTCTTGATAGACCCCTTTAGACAAATCCGAAGATAGAAACAGAGTCTTCACTCACACTGACTCATTCATAACAGACTTATTCCATAGCATGTTTTCAAACACAAACACACTTACATTTCAATCTTCATATTCCTATTACACACTTAGACCATTAGATTTCATGCAATACATACACACACGTCCATAATTCATACATTTATCATTAGAATCATCACATCATACTTTCCTTGCCTGAATCTTATGGTTTTATCTCTTATCATCAAAGTTTTTAGAATGTATAACACATATGCAAGAGTCAGCTTAGGGGATCACTTGACTTTTACCCCCTTGTCAGCTCCAAACTCCAGATCCATACTTTCATTGAACGATTGGAAGTAATTACTTGGCATAAAGCACCTCTAAGTGAGAATCTAGATCAACCCTCAGCTTTCGTATAGGAAGGAAGTGTTTCAGATTTGTTCGGATCTAGACCAAAGAACTACTTCTTGAGAAAGGAGGAGGAAAACTCCTTTTTCAATTCCTGATTCCCTAAATATACCACCCTTGTCCTTCTGAGAACTTGACATGCGCCACAATCCTATTCCATCTGCCATATGGATGGTTTACAATTTTAGAGAGATGTATAATACAATCCACCGTTATATATATATACACATATATATATATATATAAACAATTCTAGGTGAAGTCCATTGTTCGTTCCTAACCATCTCGTTAGAACATAACCAGTGCCATAATTAGCCAAAAATGAAATTCCTTAACACTTTACTAAGTTCGTTTCCAGTAATTTCTCACTTTCTGAGATATCTTCACTCAATTTTCCAATGTTGACTGTTCACCCAATCTATCCACCAAAGGCAACGTTCGGGTGAGTAGAATTGTGGCACTCTATTTTCTTCCGACTTTGTTCGTCTAACAAAGGCTTTGCCCAAAGGCGTACCCATAGGCTTCAATATCTTAGTTGAATCTAACGCCTTACTCAAAACATATTAAAAGAAATTTTTACTTCTAAAAACAACACTTGAGCACTAGAGCTTTGCCGGGCGAGATGTTACAGTAAATTAACTGTTAATTAGGATAACTTGACATTTAAAATTATGTAAAATCAAATAAAAATATCCATATGTTCATTTGTGGGTACATTAAAGCTATTTTAAAAATTATTTTTATAAGTGATTTTAAGAGATTATCATTTTAACTTTGTTTTTCAATTAATTTTATATACACTTCAAAATTGTATTCCATCTAAAATTTAATATTTATAGTGATTTAAAGATTGTTTCAACAATGATTTAGTTTTAAGTTTTAAGATGAAATGAGAGGTTTGTCCCTATGCATCCCTTTCGTTTTTTAAGAGTAAGGTACACGATTTCTATATGTCACTTGAAGAAAAAGAAATGTAATAATTTAGCCTTTTATATGGAGTTTCTTGCTCCATTTGATTCACTAATATTATTACTCAATTTTTATATGTTTATTTTCTTGTTAACGATGTCCACATCATGTTTGAAAGCTGGTATATTTAGAGAATAACAATTAGATTATCTAAAGTTAATTTCAATAATTATCCAATACCATAAATAGGCTTTACTTTTTTATTTATTTATTTTAGAAATGCTACATATATAATCATTTTCTGAATACAAAATAAAAACACAACATAATTTAGAACAAAATAACCTTAAATAAAATCTATATTTAACAAGATTTAAGCCTTAATAAATCTAAATAAAACCCACAAATTATCATTTTAATTAAGGGCGCCTTAACTTTTTCCTAACATAATATATTTATCAAACTTTGATGGTAAATACATAAGTTTTGTGAATACTATATTATAACACAATACTACACATTTATATTATAATAAAATTCCTTGAATCAAATCAACAATAAAAAATTATTTTCAAGAAATTAATAGATATTATCAAAATAATATTTTTGTTTTTTTTTTTACCTTTTTATATAAAATATTTAAATAAAATAATTAAAAACCATATGTTTTATAATTAAATCTAAAATTTTTAAAATAAATATATCCTTATGAACTTTTTTTTCACCTCCATACACAAAATCTAGTGTATATATATACATATCTTTACCCATAATTATGTTGTTTATTCATAAAATACAATACTATTAATTTTAGTGATTGAAGTAGATACTCTCCGCGCAGATACTGTGTACCGGGAAATTCATTATCATCCTATCAATTCTATGTTACTTATATTTGGGTGTGCTACTAACAATTAAATCACCAGTTGCAACTTTGCAATTAGACTTTGTGCTAACTTTTCTTATATATTGGTATAATCTTAAATTGAATAGTTTTGTTTATTATTTACAATTGAGGATTTTGAATAACAATTAAATGGATTTCATCATGTCCAATACTGATCATCTTCAAAGAGATGTTGTATCTATGAAAGTTAAAATATTGAAGATGCCTCATTATTTTATGCCATATAAAAGATGAATTACAACAGACACTAGCTGAGGTTACAAGTCTATAAATTTTTTTATTTAAATAAATACTTATACAATAAAATGTTACCTAAACTATATTACTTTTCTCAAATTGGTACTTAATTTTTTTTTGGTCAGTATTGGTACGTAAACTATTAAACCGTTACCCATTTTACCTCAACTGTTAGTCCCGTTAGACAAAAAAAAAAAAAGAAGCCAATCATAACTTCCCACGTAGCACTTTATTTTTTTACTAATTTTCTTATATTTTCTTCTCATCAAACCATTTTTACCACATCTTCTTACATTTTCTAATCAACCAAACACCAAAAAAAAATTATTTGCTTCCTTGTACAAAGCTGTCACAATTTTATCATTTTCAAGCTTCAAGCTTTTAATCTACTTTTTTTCTTTACCAAAACATTCCCAAAGAAGGCCCATTTTTCACTCTCTGTCTTTCTCTCTCAATACCAAGTTGATTAAAAGTTTCAATTCCTTATTTAACTAATTAGGTTTTCTTTGTCCAATTTAGATGATGAAGTTGAGAATTTAGGGGTTAAAGATGCTTTATCCATGCTCAAATTCTATAAAAGTAAGTTTATTTTTCTTTCTTTCAACAAAGAAAAAAAATGAATTGTTCTTGCAGAATTTAACTGAGTAGTCAATGAAAACAGGGGAAATATTGCCTGTAATACCAAAGAGTTGCTGGTTTGTTCCCTCATGTAGTGAGTACTCAATGGAAGCATACAAGAAATATAGGGTTGTAAAGGGCACAGTTTTGACAGGTTGGCGTCTTTTCCGTTGCAATCCGCTTGGTAATTCAACTTTTTTTCCTTTAAAAAAGAGAGAAAGATTTATAGCATTGATAATTGGGTCTAATTGAAAATTAGTTGTGATTTTAGGTGGGTCAAGATTTAATCTTCCAAGGTGGATTGATGAGGAAAAACCAACAGAAGAATGAGAGATTTGATTTTGTATTTCTCAGGTTATCCATATCAAGATCTATGCTTAATCATTGAATTCTTGTTGGAACTTATATGACCACAATAGCAGCAAAGAATTAATGTCAAGGGCGACGAGTAAAGTGAAGAAGGCATTGGGATTGAGATCAACGAGGAAGAAAATGGTGGAAAGAATTGGGTGTTTGGTTGATGAGAAAAGAATTGAGTAAAGAAAAAAGAAGATAAAAAGCTTGAAGATGGTAGAATTGGGTGTTCGGTTGATGAGAAAATGTAAGAAAATCTGGAAAAAATTATTTAATGAGAAGAAAATATAAGAAAATGGGTAAAATAAATAGAGGTCTACGTGACAAGTTATGATTGGCTGGAATTTTCTTCTAACAGGACTATCAGTTGGGGTAAAATGGGTAATGGTTTAATAGTTTAGGTACCAGTTTTGACAAAAAAAAGTTTAGGTGCCAATTTGGTAAAACTTGTATAGTTTAGGTGCCATTTTGTTGTTTAAGCCTTAAATAAATTATGAAAAAATTAGAGAGAACATTTATTGTTGAAAATGCCTCATATTTCAGTCAAATTTGAGTGATAATCTCTAGTTAAACTCTGTTTATTTGTTTCAGTCAAACTCTGATTAGTTTTGATTATTTCATTATTTGACCTAGAATTTAGCTTATAAATAGGCTTTTTTATAACCTTAAAAAATACACCCATTAAAGATTAGAACTCATAACACTTTTGGAGAATTTTGTATTTACATTTTGAGGGTTATTTGTTTTCAGGTTTCGAGGTTTAGTTTTTTATCTCCATTTTTTGTACCCTTTGTTTTTTTCCATTATAGTAAAATTATATTTCCTCGTGGTTTTTTCCCCTTTTTGGAGGAGTTTCTCCACATTAAATTTGTGTTCAATTTCTTAATTTCTTCTGCTATTTTTTACTTGTTCGTTACTTAATCGGGTCGATTCTCAACAAGTGGTATAAGAGCTAATTCAATTATCGTAAACCAGCCCGTTTAGAGATGGAAGTAACAATGTTTGATATTAAGAAGTTCGATGGTGTCATAAATTTCAATCTGTAGCAATTCAGATGATGGCAATTTTAGTTCAGATTGGCCTGGAAAAGGTCATTACTGGGAAAAAGCCTGAGAATCTAGATCAGACAGAATGTGAGGATTTTGATGAAAAGGCCCTATATGCAATCCAGTTGTACCTCGTGAATAGGGTATTATAGGAGGTATTGATGGAGAAAACCTCATCTGCATTGTGGAAAAGGTGAGAAACTTTTTATGCGACTAAGTTTCTAGCTAACTGTTTAGTATTAAAACAACGTCTATTTATGTTTTGCATGAATGAAGTTAAGCTTCATTGAGATCACATTAGTCAATTTATTACTCTTTTGAATAATCTAAAGTATATTGAGGTTAAGATTGACGATGAAGATCAAGCTATACTATTATTGTGCTCATTACCCTCTTCATACAAGTCTTTTAGGGAGACATTGATTTATGGTAGAGACAAACTCTCGTTCGAGGATGTGAAGGGCCATTTTTTGAGTAAAGACAAAATCAAAAATGATTTTTGTTCAGATAAAAGGCAAGTAGGCAAGATTTCATTTTGGTAGCATTAAAGAAGCGAGACAAAAGGTGTCGTTATTGTAAGAAGTTAGGTTATGTCAAAGCAGATTGTTATAAACTTCGAAATAAAAGGGTTGCTAAGAGTAACAAGGAAGATGTAGCTAGTGCTAATTTGGTCGACGAAAGCCGTGATGATTCCTTGTCCATGTTAACGAGCGATAGCTTCGAGCTTACGTCTAAGTATATCCTAGATTCGAGATGTTCTTTCGACATGTATCCCAACAGAGAATGATTCTCCACATATAGTTTGGTTGAATGTGGAGTTGTGTGCATAAGAAACGATTCATCCAGTAAGGTAACCGATATTTATACTATTAATCTAACGCCTTGATTTTGGGGTTAGAAGTTTTGAGTTTTTGTGGTTAGGGTCAGTTAAGAGATTGCGCTATTGTGTTTAGTGGCACATTTAAGTGTCAGAATAGGCCTGCTGGTATGGTGGTTGAGTGTGTGTTAATTTGTCTCAAGGTTCTGGGTTCGAGTCTTTGGGTGAGCATTTTTGGAGAGCCTTTTATTTTGTTTTGTTTTAGTTAATAATTATAATTGTTTATTTTTATTTTGAACTTTCATTTTTTCTATTTTGTTTCGGTTTTGGACGTTTTGCTTCTTCTTCTTCTTCTCTGGTTTTTCTTTATTCTCTTCTTTTTTAAAAAATGGGTTACTTGTAGATTTTGGAGAATCGTTCCTCGTCGACAAGTAAAATAGTCTGAATGTCTTAGATCACAAAATAGGTGTGAGATTCGAACCCTAACTGTTTTTTATTTTTACGAATTATTGTTTTGACATTTTCTTGAGTGTTTTCTAAACTATCGATTTTGGGTATTAGTTGTTGAAATAGTATGGGGATTACTGCATATCTCGATATAATCTTGTCATTACGATGGATGGGGTTTGTTTTGATGGATAAATCGACGATTTTGGCTTGTTCCGAAGTGGTTTCATGGCCACAGGGGTTGCCACATGGGCATGTGCCAGTTCACATGGTCGTGTACTTTTAGGAATTAGGGTTTCTAGCAAGTTTTGGTGCCACATGACCTGGCCACATGGTCATGTGGCCGATTTGGGGATTTTGTCGATTTTCACAAGGCCGTGTCCATTAAGCACACGGGCGTGTGTGTTTGGAAACTAGGGTTTGAGTGATTAGGTGCCACACGGCCTAGCCACATGATCATGTGGCTAATTTAGGTATTTAAGGGTCTCACACAGGCTTGTGTTTTGGACACACGACCGTGTTTGGTGGGCACACGAGCATGTGACACCCTCACACGGTCGTGTTAGCCCTGTACTCAAATTTAGTGAAAATGGACAGAGAGTTACACGGCCTGTTCCCACGGCCATGTCCCTGGTCCACACGGGCATGTGCCTTTCTTTACATGGGCATGTGCCTCAGCCACACGGCCATGTGCCTCTCTTCACACGAGTTTTTGACCTCTCACACGACCCAGACAATTCTACACGGCCAGAGCACACAGGCATATGGACTGAAGGCACTTGTTTTGGTTCTCTGTGTGTGTTTCTGATTTGAAAATGTGTCTATGTGTTTCAACCCTTGTTTAAGATGTAGTAAGGGTCGATAAGACTTCAATTTAGGCTTCAGTGGTTAAGTGTTATCTGTAATTGTTGGGCGACATGTCTGACTCTAAACCCGGTTAACTGGGTGTGTGTGTGTATACCTATTCTGTCTGACTGTCTGTAAATGTGTCACTATTTTGTGAGGTTGTGTGCATACATACACTTTCATAAAGTAAAGTTTTGGGTGGGATTTTGCAACTTATTCGTACAACGATTTATCACACTGTACTGCATGTAGGTCAGTTTTGCTGCACACTATTATTTGATCTGGCAGTTTAAAACTACAACATGTTTGTACAGCGGAGTACCATATTTCACTGTACTAAAAATATGATAGCTCTGCTGTGTATTAATATCTGAGTGGCTTTGTCCATGTACATGGTGTGTAGGGTTGGATGGGCCTTTCAAGGTCATAAGTGGTGTGTTTTGGTTGGATAAGCTTAAACAGCTCCTATGGGGTATGATTGGGGGACGAAGAGGTGTGTTGGCTGGATGGGTGGGTTTTATCACTTGACTGCATTTCATCCGCATCTATCTATGAGTTCTGACTGTAAGATTGGTTGTCTATATTCTATTTGTTTGAACAACACTTGTGTTGAGTTTAGGTGTGTACTTGGTGTGCTCTGATTGTTATGTTCTGTTGGGACGTTAGTTTCAAGTATGCTTTTTGACTCTGAGAGTATTTGAGAATCTGTTGTGCTACTGGTTGGAATTTTATTTTTTTTCTTTTTATTTGTCTCTTGTTTTGTTTCAAACTTACACAGAGCTAGAGTAGCTCACCCCCTCTTAGTGTTCATTTTCAGGTACATATCCATTTTCTACAGCTGGACTCGGCAAGTCGGAGGTCTCAGAAGCATCACCTTTTTCTTTAACTGGATAATAAAACATTTCTTTAAATATGAGCTTTATGTAAGCAATTTTGGATTGCAATTTCTAATTTAAACAATGTGGTACAAAATGTTTTGAATTAAATTATTTGAATTAAACTACTTTTTGTTGAATATTGGGATTTGACAATTGAGGTTTTATGTAACTTAAATAACTGGGTGTTTTCTAACTAGACTAACTAAAATTTTACCTAGATCACTTTGGTGATCAATGTAACCTCCGGGATTCAGTCTAAACTCCTAAGCCGGGTTTCGGGTGTTACAGTTAAAATTAGGATGCACGATGGGATGATTAAGACACTATCAGATGTCAGGTATGTACTTGATTTACGAAAGAATCTCATCTCCTTTAGTATTTTAGACTGGAAAGGTTGTAGAATTAACATTGAGTCGAGCAACATTAAGGTGTCTCGTGGGGCTCTCGGTTTGTTAAAAGGTAAAAGGATCAGAAATCTTTATATTTTGGAAGGTTCCATAGTAACCGATGAAACTGGACGTCCCTCGTCTGTTACGTAGTTGAAGTCAACTTGGTCATAGGAGGGAAAAAAGTATGACTATTTTGTTAAAGAGAGGTTCTCTTTTGGATGTAGGTTTTTCAAAGTTAGGGCACTGTGTTCGTAAAAATCTGACTCGGCTTAATTTTGATTTGGCAGTGCACAAGTCGAAGGCTAGAAGTTTTCTAGCTTCTAAGCACAGATTCGACTCTGTTAATTTCCTGCATAATTTAAGAAAGGCCCTTGATGGGCTTTGGCAAAAATGGTGTTGTGGAAATACGAGTCAATGTGGAGATTTGTTGAGTATGCCTCATATTTCATTCAAATTTGAAAGATAATCTCCTAGTTAAACTATGCTTATTTGTTTCAGTCGAACTCTAATTAGTCTATATTATTTTATTATTATTTGATCTATGAATTTAGCCTATAAATAGGATCTTTTATAACCTTAGAAAATACACCCATTAAAGATTAGAACTCATAACACTTTTAGAGAATTTTGTGGTTACATTTTGAGGGTTCTTTGTTTTTGGGTTCAGGGTTTAGTTTTTTATCTCCATCTTTTGTACTCTTTTTTCTTTTGACATTATAGTAAAATTATATTTGCCTATAGTTTTTTATCCTCTTTGGAGGGGTTTTTCTACGTTAAATTTGTGTGTTCAATTTCTCAATTTCTTCTGCTATTGTTTACTTGTTCGTTGCTTAATCAGGTCGATCCCCAACATTTATTTTTTTATTAAATGAAGGTATGGAATACTTTTACACAAATTATTTAGTTGTTCAATTTAAACTAAGCTTTTAAGGAGAAAATATTAGTGGAAGGTGATTATAGTTGAAGTATAAAAGTGAAGTTGCAATTTAGTGAGTAAGTAGAACTTAAATCATATTTTTACTATTGGTTCATAGCGAATGGTTCTAAAACTCAACATTAATTTTAAAAATATTATATCTTAGACTCATTTAAATAGGTTAAATTCTAATAATAGGCCTTATAATTACTAATTTTTGTAGATTTAATCCATCTATTCTTATTTGCTCAAAATTTGTCCATTTATTTTTGAAATAATTCATTTTCAATCCTTTTTGTTAACTACTCTCTATTAATTCTATTTACATTTATTTTTTTAATTTGGGCCCTCTTGTTTTTTCTTTAATTATAAAAAAATTATAAACTGTAAAAATTGTATAAAATAAATTTTGAAAAACTATAAATTTCCTGAACATGCCAACAAATTAAAGATAAGAAAAATTAAAACTTACTATTAGTCACTACTAGAGATTTTAACATACAATGTAACAACAAATACCATATGTATATTTAACAGAAACCATAATAAATTTAGTGTTGATGAATTTAAATGTTAATAAATGATGCTATGAGTTTTCTCTATTTTAATGGTTCTAGTGTCATGGGTTGCACATGGGAGCCCACAACCATGGAACATTTGTGCGATCCATCATGTTCAAGGGAGGTTATTTGGCCTAACCGAACTGGCCTATTGCTTAGAGAGATTGAAGGCCCATCTACAAAGCATGGCAATTATGGAACATAATCTTTGAAGATATGCAATCTTAGAGATGCTTGTAATCTTAGAAGATATGATTCTATAATCTTAGAGATTTGATTTTGTAGATAACTTTTAATCTTAGTCGTTGATGTACTTTATTCTGTACTGATGAATTTGGGGAGGCTCAACTATAAATAAAGACCTCTCCCCTCATTGTAAATCACTTTAGTTTTGAGTAATAGAATTCTTAAGAGCATTCACTTAAACATTCTTTCTTATGTTCTTGCTTTTCTGTGGCTTTGTTATTATATTTCAAGTTCGAGGGATATGCTATCGGTGCTGAAAGGCAGAAAAGTCAATCTCAAGGAGTCTTGAAGGACACAAAGGAAAACTTTCAAGATGATGGAGGGACGCATCGAAGAGCTTGGCTCAGAGAAGGAGTAGCTCAAGGAACATGTAGACGAGGCCTTTAGTTTCGGCTTGGATGCATTGGAAGCTCTCCTCAACACCACTGTGGCTAAGCTGACAAAAACGAATGAGACTTTTGAAGCTATTATGATGGCAACGAAGGCAGACAACGAAGCCACAGTGGTAGAGTTGCACACAAAGATTGAGAAGCTTAAGGGAGATCTTGCTTTGTGTTGCGTTGTTGTGGGAAAAGGGGTGTTGGGTGAAACACCAAGCCGTAAGGTTGACACTCCCAAACCAAAGAAGTTCAAAGAGGCAATGTCCGCAAGGGAGGTGGATAACTTCTTATAGAAGATTAAGCAATACTTCCGTGCCATAGGCATTATAGAGGATGGTGCTAAGGTAAATACTGCTTGTTTTTATCTCATTGACGTTACTTTATTATGGTGGCGTCGTAGGTCCACTGATGTAATATGTGGTAGAACCAAAATTGGGACTTAAGAAGGGTTCCAAAAGAAGTTCAAAGCACTGTTTTACCCAAAATATGTTGAGAATGAGGCTCGGGCAAAGTTGCGTCAATTTTAACAACAAGGCACAATAAAGGAGCATGTGAAATAGTTTAGTGAGTTGATGCTGAAATCAATAATTTAAGTGAATATGATGCCTTCTTCTTTTTCATGGATAGATTGAAGTCGTGGGTTAAGAAAGAATTGGAACATTGGGGGGTTGAAGAACTCTCCAAAGCCATGATCGTTGCTAAATCACTTTTGGAGCTAAATGTTAAAAAGTCAGAAATGTTTGAGTTTTCCAAGCCCAAATTGTAACATCTTGATTTTAGGCCTAGTCGGAACAGTGATTTCGGGACCAAAAATCCAACATAAGAAAATTTATTTTTTATTTTATTTTTATGGTCAACGATTTCACGGAATGAATTTGTGAAATTTTTGTTTAAAAATTTTGATGTTTGGGCATTTAATTTGGTCAAAAGGACTAGATCGTAAAAAGTGCAAAATGTGAGTTCTAGATGTTAAAGGTGTCAAATTGCTATGGACTTTAAATTAGAGGTCTTTATATAGTAATTGGACTATTGGACATTTGTTGGACAAAAATGGGTATGAGATAGGTGAAATGAACAATTTTTAAGTTAGGGGCATTTAGGTAATCTAGTAAATAGATGAATTAAAAGCCCAAAATAGCCAAAATTGGCCTCCATCTTCTTGCTCCAGCTGAAACCCCCATGGAAGCCATGGCTAGTGATCCCTAGCCCTGTTTTCAAAGTTCTTTACATTTTTGAAGTTCCCGTAAATTGATTTACTTATTTCTACCATTATTTTAAGCTAAAGCTCATCTCTAAAAATTTACCCATGAATGATATGCATGTGTTTTGATGTCTAATGGTAGAAAATGAATGTTGGTTGTTAGATAAACATTTTTTGATAAGTAATTTTCGGTGAAAACATCCAAAAAGGACCATTTAGAGAAAGTTATAAAATGTATAGTAAGAGTGTGTTTTAATGAAAATTATGAGATGCTATAGTTATGAAAATGGTTCGGCTAGGCTTGGGTAACAAAGAAATTGAGTGCATTTCATTTTACGAGCCCAGGGGCAAAAGTGTAATTATGACAAAGTTTAGGGGCAAAAACATAATTTTGCCAAAATATGATATTTGGACCACATTGAATAATGTGACTAATAATTAGACTAAATGTGACATTATAGATCGAGGAAATTGAGGTTTGGACCTAGAACAGGGGAAAAACGAGGAATCGATGGTTAGATCCCTTTTTGATAACCTTGGTATCGAGGTAAGTTCATGTGTAAATGATACTACCTTGTGTTATGTATTTTATATTTTGATATTATATGAATTGTACATTTGTTTCTATGAAATTTATCAATGATGATTTTGACGAAGTTCCGATGAATGAGAAATCCCGAATGAATCTTAGAGATGAATAGGGTACAAATGTCAAAACAATAAGGTTATTAAGATTCCGTATAAGACCATATCCGGGATATGGCCTCGGTATGTGATTTCGTATAAGACCATGTCGGGGACATGGCGTCAATATGATATTTCATGTAAGACCATATCGGGGAATATGGCATTGAAACGATGCTATATGTATGAGATTTACAAGAAACTCTTAGTATTCTGAATGATCCAACGGATATGTTCAAAATGAGAAGGTAGGTGACAGTATTACGAGTGGTACAGGTATGTACATATAAATCATGTGAAGTGAATTCAGTTTATGATGCATTATTGATAAGGATACGAATGAGTAAGATATGTATTTAGACCATGATGGTTGGAATAATTGGTAAAAGTGTTATTGCTTAGTTCTCATTTTTTTATACTAAATCAGTTTTGGACAGCAACAGTAGTCCGACTTTGAAAATACACCAAAAATAATAGAAAGTGAGTTACAGATTGAATAAATTATGAAATTAAATATTCTTGAGCCTAGTTTCACATAGAAGAAACGATATAAGAAAAAGAATATCAGATTATGAGATATTTGAATCATCGTGAGATAGAGTCAGAATGTTTTTGGCATCCCCTGTACTGATTTGGGAAAATCATTAAAAATTGTACAAAAATAATTATGGGTTATAATTTATATTCTTAGATTCTTTAATAAGTTATATTTTCAAAGAATCAAATGGGAACATCATTCGGATCTCGTATGAGGAGATAAGTAATTTTTAGTGAAGAGGGGTCAGAATTGTCAAACAACGAAAAAGGGGTAACTTTGAAGAATAAACTGTACTAATTGGCTAAACCAAAAATTCTGAAAATTTTATTGTAAGAATATATATGAGTCTAGTTTCATAAAAAATTAACAGATCTCAATTTGGAGCTTCATAGCTCCAGATATAAATAATTTAGTGTCTATGACTTGAGTAGACAACTTGACTAGAATTTGAACAAATAGTGGAATAATATGCAATTATAATTGTGATACCTTGATAGCATGTTGTAAGAATTTGGTAAAAGCATATTAATAAAATTTCTTAATATTTTTTTATGAACTTACTAAGCTTTATAGCTTACTTCCCTCCCTTTCCCATCTCTTATAGGTTAATTTTTGCTAGCTCGGGTTGGAGATCGCCGGAGATGTCATCACACTATCAAGTTATCACGTTGGGTAAAAACGGATGCAACCCTCTTAAGTTTATGACATGTATAGGGAATAAGTCACTTTTTGAATATGTCATTATAAGTTAGCCAAATGTATTGGCTTGAAAAGGTTAATAGATTGATGTTGTGGGTAGCCATGCAAATTTGCTTATATGGCTTAAATGGTCGTAAATCAAATTTTGTATACATGTATGTGCCAATTCTTTGAAGACGTGGAATTTGTTATAAGGCATGAATGCTTGAAGATTTAAATTAGATTTGTTGGCATGTTGATAACCATGATATAAATGGATAAATTGGAGGTAAACCAATTTTATATATATTATATGTGTTCTGGTAAGTTTGGACTTGAAAAAGAGAAATGTCATGTGCATGCATGTGTTGTTGTGAGGATGCCATGCTTGAGCCTTGATTGAGGATGTATAATTGCTATAGAGATGTATAAGTGTATGTGTACAACTATGGGTGGCAAATGGCTTGGAAAATAGCCTTGTATTTGTCCACACAGGTAGACATATGGGCGTGTGTCTAAGCTGTGTGTGACACACAGCCTGCCCTTATGGGCGTGTAGTCTGGCCGTGTGTCCCCTGCATCTTGTACTTTAACTTCGAATTGGCCACATGGGCTGAGACACGGTCGTGTGTCTCGACTGTGTGAGGGATATGGCCTTGGAACAAGGGTGTGTGCTTTGGCCGTGTGCCCCTAAATTGGTGATGATGTCATAAACACAGAGTTACATGGGCTGAGGATATGGGCATGTCCCAAGCAGCACGGGTGTGTGTGACCACATGGCCTACCCGCATTGGCGTGTGACCCTGTTTCATGATGAAATTTTCTAAGTTTTCTCAGAAGTTTTTAAAGTTTCCGGTTTAGTCCTGAATCATCTTTGATTTGTGTATAGGTCCTCGTAAGTCCGTTTAAGGGACGTCATACATATGTATGAATGTTTTTAATTTGGACAAAATTTTATGGATGATTTTATGTGATTATGTATGTTTAAGTCTGGTAATGCCTCATATCCTGTCCTGGCCTTGGACACAGATAAGGGGTGTTACACAAATTCAAACCCAAGGGAAATGGTGGGGGAGACAAAGACAAGGAGAAAAAGAATGGCGAGACTTAAAAAGCTAAGCAAGATAGGTCTTGAGAGAAGAAGGGCTCGATAAGTTGCTACCTTTGTCAAAGCCTATATAACGTAAGAGACTGCCTAAAGTGAGTCGATTTTGCTACTATCAATGGAGGTGATGAGCTGAAACGAGCAACAAAGAATCTTGGTTCGATACTAGGGGGTGTCAAAGACAAGACGAGTCATGCGGAGATATGGTGTTTGGCAGAGGATTGAATGTGCTTGTTGACACAGGTGCGTCAGACTTGTTTATGTCCGAAGAAACTGCTCATAAACTTAGTCTCAAGATCCAAAATGAATCGAGTTGGGCCAAAACGATGAACTCAAAAAGTGTTCCCATCAAGGGTGTTGCAAATGGAGGAGATTTCCAACTTGGTGATTGGAACGATAAAAAGACCATTACCACTTGATGACTATGATTTTGTGGTTGGATTGAGTTTCTTTGACCGGATTAATGTGTATTTTTTTTTTTGGAAATTACATGGTGAACTCAGATTTGAACCATCAATTTATGATGAGAAAGAAAAAGAAAAAAGTGGCATAGAGGGAAAAACATTATCGACAATCAAATTGCTAAAAGAGTACGTAGAGATGAAGTCTCCTATTTAGCCACCTTGAAGGTCGATGAAGCCATTAAGTCTGTTGGTGAAATTCCAAAGGAAGTGAGCCAGTTACTTCAATCTTTTCTAGATGTGATGCTAGCAGAGTTGCCCAAAAAGTTGCCATCGAAGAGGAAGGTGGATCACAAGATCGAGTTGATGCCCAATTTTGAGCTTCTAGTTAAGGCCCTATAATGAATGTCTTCGTCTGAGTTGGAAGAATTGCGAAAGCAATTAAAGGATCTTTTAGATGTCGGGTTTATTAGACCATTTAAAGCCTCATTTGGTGCGTCGATGTAACAGCTAAATTTTTTAGTGGAGTCAGAAACAGTGATTTCGAAGCCATCAAATCCAGCGAGTAAGTTCGTAAATATTATTATTTAATATTTACGAGTCAAATATGGTTTTAAAAAGGTTTTTGATTTGATAATTTATGTTTTATAATGATTTATTGGTTGAAGTGGTTTTAGAAAGTGAGGTATCGGGACCTCGTTTCTATAAATCAAGCCGTAAATATTTTTATAAATATTTACAAAGTGTCATTAAGGTGGTATTAAAGTTTCATTGAAAAATTTTAACGTTCTGATAGTTAATTAAAAAGGATTAAATCGTAAAATATGTAAAGTTTAGTCACTATTTGATTTGAGTGATTAAATGGTTTATTGAATAATGAAAAGGGACTTAAATGGTAATTAGACTATTCAAGGTTTGGTGGACGTTAGTGGGATTTTAAATTGTTAAAGTTTGATTATATTTATAAGGATAAAATAATAAATTATTAAATATGCATAATATAACAAAAACGTGATAAAAATTCATTATCATCTTCTTCATTTTAAAAGTCACCACCGAAACCCTAAAGGAGAAGAAAACATTCGGCCAACTTTGGTTTGGTGATTTGGTAAGCAAACTTTGCCTATTTTTAATAATTTTTATGTTTTTGAGATCGTTGCAACTTGGTCCAGCTAATCCGTATATTCGTTTCTGATTCTGTTAAAAATTTTGGAAGTTTCCATTGATAAATATTAGATGTTTTTGATGAATAACATGGATTTGGAGCTTTGATTGTGTTGTATGATTATTCTGTAAAGTGATTTTTGTTAAATATTAATTTTAGGATTAAATTGTAAAAATGTCAAAATATTAGGGTTTGATAGTGAATTTTAGGTTTATTAGGGACTATACGAGGGCCTAGAATATTTGGATAGATTATTGATTTGAGAAAATTAGTTAATTTGATGGATTAACTAATTAAGAGATTAAATTGTAAAAATTGTAAAAGTTTAGGGTATTTATGTAAATTCAAAAAACAAAAGGATTTTAATTGTAAAATGGATTGGAAATGAAACATATGCTAATAAATGAGTAATTTTATATTTTAGATCAAGGTCCCGTATATACTCGTGGAAAAGGAAAATTAGCTGAATAGTCCCTGAACTTCTGCAATTACTACAATTCAGTCCATGTAAGTTCGTACGATTAAAATTTAACATTTGTATAAATTGATGATTGGTATTATGTATATATTCTATTGTTGGAAATGAATTATTATTTGAATTATAATATTGAATTGGATATTCGGTTTGAATTGAATGTAGGATTTCAGTACATTCGTGATTTGGTGTATGACGGAGGTTTGGAGTGGAGATGGTATGGGAGGGAGATATCGACATTTTACCCAAATAAATCGGGGTTCAACATTTGTTGCGAACTCTCGTGTTTTACATTTTGTTTGGCATGATTGGGTGGATCAGCTCTTATGAGCTTTTGTTCAGCTTTCAAGCTTTTGTTGGCGTATTCGGGAGGACCAGCTTTTATGAGCTTTTTTCGACAATGTACTCTTATCCGTTAGTCGTTCTTCGAATGGAAAAATTTCGGTAAGGTGATTTATTTAATGAATTTTAAAGACATATTAATTATTTTTGTATTGATTTGAGTACAGATGTATTTATCGATTGAAGTTGTGAATGACAGGGAGTTGTCATGGATGATTTTTTATTATTAGTTGATTTATTATAGTTAGTTCGGTAAGATTTTTGTTTATCTCGTTGAACTTACTAAGTTTCATTAAGCTTACTTATGTTGTTTAATGTCATTATATATTTTGGGAAGGTTGGACGATCAGATCGACACTCAAGTCACACTATCCAGTTTATCCTAGTAGTTTTTGAAACATTAAATTCTGATTATATGGCATGTATAGACTCTTGTGCTATTTTAGTTAATGTTTAGCTTATGTAAATGTTATGAATGATGTTTTGTGCAAATAACCAATTTGCAAAGGATATGAGGATGAAATATAGTTGTTATGCTAGTATGTGTGGCTTACATATATTTGATTTGTTGTGGTTGCAGTAACTTTGTTAGATATATTGATTTAGTATTGCTTGAATAAGTTGATGAATTGAATTAATGTGTATTTTGAGATTAAATTGTATATAATTGTGGTACCAATGAGGGTGCATTGGCTAGGCATATATTAGATTGGTTTTGATGTGTTTTTGACCCGATTAATGTCATTTTGATTTTTGTATTTTGGTTAGTATTTGAGTTTCTTAAGGTCCAAGGAATTTGATTATATTTATATTAATGTATGATTTGAATGATTTATTATTTCGTTGTCTTGTAATACTCTGTAACCCTATTTCGGCGATGGATATGGGTTAGGGGTGATACAGTCGATGTTGTTTTAAAAGAAGCATGATATGTTTTTAAGATTTTGTATCGATTATCGGGCCTTAAACAAGATCACGTGAAGAACATGTACCCTATTCCCCTTATTGCGGATTTGTTTGATCAGCTTGGTAGTGTGAGATGGTTTACCAAGTTAGATTTAAGATCGAGGTACCATTATGTTCGAATAGCCAAGGGGGACGAGCCAAAGACAACTTATGTGACGCGATATGGTTCGTATGAGTTCCTTGTGATCCCCTTCGAACTCATGAATGCTCCAGCTACATTCTGCATCCTAATGAATAAGGTACTTGAACCTTTCCTTGATTATTTTATGGTTGTTTACATTAAAGTTATTGTGGTGTACAGTAAGTCACTTGAGGAGCATGTGGAACATTTGAGGGATGTGTTCCAAACCTTGCGAGGAAATGAGTTGTACGCCAAAGAGGAGAAATGCTCATTTTCCCAACAAGAGGTACCATTTCTAGGCCACATTGAGGGAGGTGGCAAGACCTGAATGAATGAAAGTAAGATTCAGACCATTTTTTATTGAAAAGCACCAACCAAGGTGACAAGGTTGCGCTCTTTCCTTAGGTTGGCGAACTATTACTGACACTTCATCGAAGGCTACTCCAATATCACTGCACCCTTGACGGATTTTTTGAAGAAGGGTAAGGTGTGGGATTGGGATCCTAAGCGTGAGAAAGCCTTTAATCAAGTGAAGGAGGTGACGACGAAGGAGCCTATAATTACTTTGTCAGATTATTCGAAATCATACGAGGTACACATGGATGCATCAAATTATGCTATTGGTAAGATATTGATGCAAGATGGGCATTCGACTTTTTTCAAGAGTCGAAAGCTCCATGAGATGGAGCGAAGACATACGATCAAAGAAAAAGAGATTATCGCTATGGTGCATTGCTTATGCATATGGAGACATTATATATGGGGTTCTAAATTCGTGGTATTTACCAATAATGTTGCAAAAAAATTATTTTCTAGCCCAGAAATAGTTGTCTCCCAAATAGGCTCGTTGGCAGGTTTTCCAGTAGAATTTGATTTCAAGATAGAGTATAAGTCGAGGAATGCCAACACTATAATTGATACACTTAATTGAAAGATGGAGTTTGCGACAATTAACCAACTTGATAGCTCTTTATTGGAGGACATTCAAGAAGGATTGTCCAATGATTCTTTAGCTAAAAACTTGATAAAGCTTGCCAAGTAAGGGAAAACGATGAGATTTTGGCTTGAGGGAGAGTTGCTATACACTCATGGGCACCACCTTTATATGCCTCAATACTGGAAATTGCCCAGGAAGTCATGAAGAAGTGTCATTACTCAAGATGGGGTGGCCATCCAAGAATGCAACACACTTTGACCTTTTGGGAGGATCATTACTATTGGTCTCACATTGGGGTTGACATGGAGACTTATGTGAGAAGTTGTCTAATGTGCCAACAAGACAAGGTAGAGCTAAAGACTCTGGTCGGATTGCTACAAACATTGCCCATTTCAAAATGACCATGGGAGAGTGTATCCGTGCATATTATTGTTAGTTTCCCTAAGTCTGATAGGTGTGCGAGCATTTTTGTTATAGTGGACAGGTTTTCAAAGTATGGAACCTTTATTTCAACGACCAAGGAGTGCCCTGCTGAGGAGCCAACTCGTTTGTTCTGTAGACATGTTGTGAAATATTCGAGAGTGTCACAAATCTATCATTAGTGATTGAGACGGGCGATTCACGAGTCGATTTTGGACGAAGTTGTTCAAGTTGATGGGTTCAGACTTGAATTTTTTCATTAGCATGCATCCGTAAATCAATAGGCAAACCAAAAGAGTAAATGTATTGTTGGAGACATACCTTTGGCATTATGTGAGTGCAACTCAAAAGGACTGACCAAATTTTTTGGATGTGACCCAATTTTCTTATAATTTGCAGTGAAGTGGGGCCACAAATCACAGTCTATTTGAGATAGTGACGAGTCAACATTCACTCACACCCAATGCTGTTGGGACCAGTTATGAAGGACCAAATCTAGCAGCTTATAGATTTGCAAAGGAGTGGCATGAGCAAATTGACTTAGCCAAAACTTGTCTACATAAGGCAAGTAAGCACAACAAGAAGTGGGCGGATCAAAATCGAAAGGATGTGCAATTTCAGGTTGGTGATTCAGTCTTTACTAAACTGCACTTGATGTTGCAATATAATAGTTTGTACAATGGGCTTGTATGACAGTATAAAGGACCCGTTTGAGTTTTGAAGAGAGTAGGCAAGGTGGCTTACAAGCTTGAGCTATTAGCAAAGCTCAAAGTCCACCCAATGTCTCTTGTGAGCATGCTTAAGCCATTCTATGAGGATCAAGAGTATCCGAATCAAGTCAAGTTTGAATGAGCGCCAATGAGGGTAAAGGTCTCCTATGATCAAGAAGTTGATTGCATCATGGTAGACAGCGTGATCAGACGAAGGTACTATCGATCGAGGCATGAGTACTTAGTCTAATGGAAGGGACTTTTCGATAGTAAAGGAAGTTGGAAACTTACAGATGACCTATAGTAGTTCCAAGACAAGATAGACCAGTTTAATTCCGAAGACGCGATGAGGGTGTCTCTAAAGCAAGTGGGGAAAATGTCATGGGTTACGCATAGGAGCCCCCCAAACATGCACATTTGTACGATCTATCACGTTCAATGGAGGTCATTTGGTCCAACTAAACTGGCCCGTTCCTTGGAGAGATTGAAGGCCCATCTGCAAAGCATGACGATTATGGAATGTAATCTTCGAAAATATGCAATCTTAGGGATACTTATAATTTTTGAAGATATGATTATGTAATATTAGAGATTTGATTTTGTAGATAGCTTTTAATCTTAGCTGTTGATGTACTTTAATCTGTATCATTAAATTTGGGGAGGTTCAACTATAAATAGAGGCCTCTCCCCTCATTGTAAATCACTTCAGTTTTGAGTAATAGGATTCTTCAGAGCATTCACTCAAATATTTTCTCTTATGTTCTTGCTTTTCTGTGGCTTTGTTCTTATATTTTAATTTTTTTCATCATCATTCATCTTTGAATTGCTTTTGCTTTACATTGTTGCCTTAGAGGAATTCTGTTTGAATCCTCAGTTGTTGTGAGTTAGGCTGGCTTAAGTTTTTTTTAAAGACAAGAATTTGCCTAAGGCCGCACGGATTGTGAGACTAAAGTTCTAAACCTGTGACATTAGAATAAACTTGAACTATATTCAACGTCTTCATTTTAGTAGGAAGAAGCAGATAACATTGGTTTAGACAATGACGAATTTATTTTCTATAAATCATGAAATTTTATTTGAGTTTTCATGCGACAAAAACACGACATGCCCAATCAAAGTAAAGACAAGCAAAAGACAAAATCCAATTTTATAGATCTAGAACAGAAAATACTTAGGACCTTTTAACTAATTTGTCGTTTGTCGATATATCATCTCTAGGATACATCAAAGTCATTTGGATTCAACAGAAAAAGGGTTGGTCATCATTTACTAAATATAAATTCATCAATGTTATTGTTCTTATGAGTTTTTTTATAAATATGCACGATACTTGTTATTGAATGAGAATTGCATGTTAAATCACTAGTAGTGATTAATATCAAGTTTTGTTTCTTTTTCTATCATTAGTTTGTTGACACGTTTGAGATGTTTTTATTTTTTCTATAAAATTTTTATTTTTTTAAAATTATTTTTTTATAATTAAAGTAATAGAAAAAAATAGAGTAGGGGCCAAATTGACAAAATTTGTAAAGATTGAATGGTTGAATTTCTGATTATACCTTATTTAATAGAATTGACAGAAAAAGTTTACAAAAGGACTGAAATTGAGTAGATTGAAAAATAAAGAAAACCAATTTTGAGCAAATAAAAGTAGAGAGACTAAATCCATACAAATATATAAGTATAGGAACTACCATTAGAATTTAACCATTTTAAAATGTATCAAATATAAAATATTTTAAAAAAGTATAAATCTAAATAACATATTTCAAATAAAATAATAAAAGAGTGGGAAAGAGGAGTGTGGGGTCAAGCTTTGTTTAAATAAATATATGTGATTTTCAAGTTATTTAAGGGAGAAAGGGAAAATCACATCAACAATACAAAAAAATATGTAATAAATCAAACGTTGCACAAAAAAGATGACTGAAGGCATCTATCAGTCATTAGAACCAAAATAAAAAAAGAAAAATTAAAAGAGGTTTGGAGCAAACTCTTTATTATTATTGAAGTTTAGGGTTAGGGAGGATAGATAGATAAATTTGCCCCTCTTTCCGCTAGGAGCTCACATTTTCTAAACTATTTTTGTAGGAAATGTCCAACTTACATTGTGATACTACATAATATTTCGAATTTGTGATATAACTTTTCTTTTTGTTAATAATCACCAAAAAGGGTTTATTTGATAGCATTTAAAATATGGTTAATTTGATTATTGTTTGAGATTAATTTTATAAGCAGATATTCATTAATATATATTTGTTATAATAGTACTTCAATGATTTTCTCCTCATAGTTTTCAAATTGTCATGTGTCTATACAAATGAGGTTTTTTTTTAAATGAGCTATTTTTTATATATTTCTGGTGAAATTTTTTATTTTTGTATGGTAGTTTCTTTCAAATTCTTGCAGCTTCATATAGCGATAATTTTGACTTTTTGGTCATGTGTTATGTGAGTTTCCTACAACTTTCAGCTTTTGCAAGTTTCTTCCAGATCCTTTAAACTTTGGCTTTTCGTTGTTTTATTTTTAAGTACAAGTATATTATGTTAGTGTCTCGAACTGATGAGATGGTTTATGAGGTGTATCATGGAGAAGTGTTCATTGGTATTTATTATTACTCACTCATAAATTTGTCATATGTGAAGTTGGTAAATTTTATTAACAAAAAAATTTAGGTTGTGATTTGTGCTGATACTTTGAACATATGCAAATCCATCTATGATATCTAAATCGTTTATTGCAACATATTTTTAAGATCAGTTTGCATTGGATCAAGGAAATTGACTTTCTTATTTCAAAGAAATTGGATTAGATCAGGTAACTCGGAAGCATATCCTAAATCTTCAAGACTTATCCTGGACTTATTAAAGATATTCTCAGAATTAATTATCATGTTGTTTTAATGGGAAGATTGATTGTAATTTATCTAATATGTTAGCTAGTTTCAAATCCTTATAAATTGAGGAGACTTGTATAGGTAATGTACCGAACTGAGAGCACTTATGTTTGTTCATTAAGGAACATTTCTTTAGAGCGCATTAAGGGAAAAATCAAGTGTGTTACGTGGTTTATGTCTTAAGTTTTCAGGGGGGAAATTAGAAGATAATTATTTAGATCTTAAGTGCAAAAGTGAGGATTCTAATCTCGGAAGTGTTGGAGCTTGTAATCACTTGTTGTACAAAGTATTAAGATAGTAGATTATCATTCTAGGCAAGGCCCCGCAGACGTAAGGAAATTGAACTAAACATATTATTGTGTTTTACATTGTTCTTCATTAGTGCTTGAAGCTGTTGGCACTGCTCAGTTTTGCTTGCAAATATCATTTTTTGTTCTGCCACTTGGTATCAAAGCAAACCACTTAACATATTTAATAGATTTCTAGCATTTATATTTGCATGCAATGGAATGTTCATTAATGTCTCGTCCCTCCATGCTGAATGGTGCAAATTATCCCTACTAAAAGACAAGAATGATGGCTTTCATCAAGTCTATAGATGTAAGAGCTTGGAGATCTATTCTTAGTTGTTGGGAAAGCACTGAAGTCTTTGGTGTTAAGACACCTAAATTTGAATTGACTTGAACTACTGTGGCAGACAAACTTTCCAATGCTAATTCAAAAGCTCTTTATATAATTTTCTGTGGTGTGGATGCCCAAGAGTTCAAGAGGACCTCTAAGCATACCATTTCCTTAAAAAGCTTGAGATATCCTTAAAACAACACATGAAATTGCTAATAGGGTAAAACAATCAATGTTGCAAATACTCACTACAAAATTTGAAACTTTAAGGATGCAAGAGAACGAGACAATTGTCAAGTTCTATGCCAAAATATGAATTATGCCATATATATTGGTTTAATTTTAATAGAAATGAATTAAAATAGTTTGAGTTGCTTCAGCAACAGAATCTGACATCCACATTTAGATCAAACGATCGGGTTAGGTAGGGTGTTACCTTACAAATATTGTTTTTAGTTCTATCACTAACTTATTTCATTTTCGGCTTCTTCAATAAAATCTTTGTAACAACCCGTTTTCCAATAGTGTCAAAAATAGTGGTTTCAGGAACACAATTCTGACTAGCTAGTCAGTAAATATTATTTATTTAATATTTATAAGTCTATTATAATGTCGTATTAAAATATGGTTAGAAAATTTTAACGTTTAAATAGTTAATTAAGTAAAAAATGATTAAATCATAAAAGCTGCAAAAGTTAATTGCTATTAGTTAAAGGTGTTAAATGGCTAAAGAAATCTGAATTGATGGACTTAACTGGTAATTATACCATATAGATAAATAGATGAACGATTCATGCATGTTTATAATTGAAACTTTTATTAAATTAAAAATGTAAAATGGTAAATAGATAATTAAAAAAAAAAGAAAACCAAGTTACGATCTTCTTCATTCAAACATTTCCCAATAAAAAAAAACCATTTTTGTATAAGAAACATTTGACCAAGCTTTGTTCTTCATGCATGGTATATGTTTGATTCCCGTTTTTAATGATTCTTATGTTTTTGTGATTGTTGTAGCTTAATCTAGCTAAGGGTTAATTCGTAAAACTATTAAACATTTTGAAATGTACCATTGTTGAGTTTGAACTATTTTTGAAGTTTTATGGTAGATTTATAAGCTTGATAGTTAAATAAGACTGTTTTGTAAAGCAGTTTTTAGTGATTTTAATGTTTAAGGACTAAATAGTTAAAAATGCAAAACTTCATGGAATTCTTGTGAAATTCTGATAATTATAGGTTGTTTAGGGACTAAGAGAAATTCAGCTAGCATTAATAAGGTTTAAATGTGTTCAATTTGAAAGTTTTGGGTTTAGGGACTAAAATGCATAAAGTGTGAAGTTTAGGGGTAATTTTGTAAATTGTTAACAAAGCGGTTTATAAGCATAAGTCTAATTATTTAAGTTGTTTTAATCGATTAATTGAATTAAAATTATTATTTAGATCAAGAAACAAATCAATTGGACTCAAACCGTGGAAAAGCTAAGTTAGTAGAATAGTTGTCGGCATCGTATTCGTAACCATTTTTCTTTTGGTAAGTTCATATATTGGTTGAACTTATTAATTACTGTTTTGGGAGAAATGTTGATTTATATTTATGTTAGGTATAGTTTAAAATGATTATTATGTGGTAATTATTGATTTGGATTAAATTGCATTAATGGCTAAATTGACGATTATGTTTGAAAAATGAGAACTATATGGATGTGAATTTGAGAATGTATAATGTGTGTAAATTTAAATGATTTGAAAATTATTTGGGTGCTAGTCTTGGATGCCCTACCGATGGTTGAGGTCTTGCATTTGTTGCGGATTCTCCACAGTTCATATGAGCATCGTGTAGCCTAACATCCCGACCCATAGCTTGTGTGAGCATATACAGTTACAGTCCTAGCTTGTGTGAGCATTTCTTCCTAGTATCTGGCATTGTTTCATTTGGTTAATTGGGTGATAAATGTGTAAATTAAATGGATATATGAATTCGCTATATGGAATTAGACATTGATTGGAGGAATTTAACATAGTACACTGAAATGGAATGTGATATACAATATGAATATGAAATGGATGAATTGAGTTATATATGTTATTTATGAATGTTATATGATATGATATGGTTATAAGTGATATTTGTGAACTCGCTAACCTTGTGAGGTTTGTGGTGTACATAGGAAACAAATGAGCTTACAAGTTGTTTAATGAATTTTTATGTATGAATTTTTTCGTTGAATCCTATTCAGTAAGTTTGAGTTTACGTTATATATGAGCTTACTAAGTATTGATTGCTTATGTTCATTGTATTTCTTTCTCAGGAGGTCATCGAAAGTCAAGGTCGATTGGAAGTTCAAGTCAGAGCGCACACTATCCGTTCTTTGACTCAAAAGAAGTTTAATCATATTGGTTTGGTTATAAATGGCATGTACTAGGAGTTTAAAGATCACATGTAAATAACTATGTTATGTTATGTTTGGTTTGGAAAATATGGTAAATGTGCTTTTTAATAGGTACTTTTAGTTTGGTATGCTCATGTATATATAAGTGGTGTGATTTATACTCTTGAAAATTTGGTTTTGAATGTGGATTGGGGTTATGAAATGCTTGATAGATACATGTTTTGTAATTTGAGTAATGATGTATGTGAATTTGGAGTTTAATGTTCGAATTATGGTGCCAATGAGGGCATATTGGTTAGGCACTTAGGTTGAGTGTTTTGGCATGTTTTAGGCATGCTTGAATGTGTTTTGAATGTATGAAGATGGTTGGAAACGGTTTGGCTTGGTACCTAAGAAATGGTTGATGAATTGACTTGTTTTAAAAGTTCTTTTAGGTGTACATGGAGTGGTACACAAGTTGTCACACGGCTGTGGGCCACACACAATCATCCCACATGGCCATGTGGCCTATTGATTTTTGGTGTAGGGTTTTGAACATGGTCATAGATTGTTACACGGTTTGGAGACATAGCCGTGTGTCCCCTTTACATAGCTTGAGTTCTCATACACGATTTGGTCACATAATCATGTTTTTGAGCCACATGGACTGGCCATACGGCCGTGTGACCACTTTTTATTATTTGTTTTCTATATATATTTTATTTTATTTTAGATTAGTCCCTATTTGTTTTCAAACTAATTTTAGGGTTATATAAGCTCTATTTAAGGCCTGTATTCGTATATATGATATGAATAATTATTTTTTATGAAAGTTTTATATTTAAATTTAATTTTTAATTGTATTAGATTTTTATTGTAACACCCCTTAACCTGTATCCATCAACGAAATAGGGTTATGGAGCATTACTAGAACTTTCAAAACATTTTCAGGTAATTCACGTAAATTAATATTCATTAACTAAGATTATTCATATCGTCCCTTAAATGGACCTTCGAGGCCCAATACGAGTATTAAAATCGAATAGGGACTTAATCGGAAACTCTAAGAATTTTTTCGCGACATTTAAAAAATTTTCCAAGGTGTAGGGCTCACACACCTTGTGTGGTTCAAGAGACACGTCCGTGCTGCAGGTCATGTTCGACCCCGTGTAACTCTCTGACTTGTGCACACGGCCATGCTACATACCCGTGTGCTAGGCCGTGTGGTTAATTTTATTTTTCAAATTTAGGTGCAAGTTTCACACGGCCAAGACACACGCCCGTGTCTATGCCCATTTGCTCAATTTTGAGCATTCTGTTTCTCAAATTTTAAAGTGCAAGGGACATACGGCCTAACCACACGCCCATGTACTAGGCCGTGTGTCACACACGGTATAGACACATGCCCGTGTGTCTGCTTGTGTGGATAAAATGAAACCATTTCTAGCTTTATTTCTCACCCAAAATCATAACAATGACCTGCACTAAAAATCACATCCAAATACCAACCATTTTAAGCATTCAAATTAAGCAAACTCTATCATTCAACATGGCATATCTTTACATGCATACATGTTTATAATCTTATCTTGGTATTTTCCATATGATAGGCATAATTTAAACAATCATTTAACATGTATGTAACTACCATAGTATGACATTACAAGTATATCAAAAACAACCATTACTAGCCATTCCAATGGCTAGATTACAAACTACATATTTAAGCCATCTATGGCCAAGTTAGCCTCTACATGCCATTATACCAAAATGATTTTTACTATATATACCCAAAATAAGCTAGAGAATAGTGTGATGATGCTCCAATGATCTCCACCCTTCACGAGCTTCCGAGCACTAGAAAATAGAGGAAAATCAAACAGAGTAAGCATTACATGCTTAGTAAGTTCGTAAAACGGAAAGTACACTTACTAATCTCGTTTATTAAATATATGCATACAATATCATGTTTTCCATCAACTTGGCAAAATTGCCTAAACACATGCATTCAATCAAACATGTTAGTCACAAAATATTCATATACATCAAGTAAACATAGATGAGCTCATTATGAAATATTTTTTCAAGACATTATCATTTCATCTCATAATTCTCTTATCATGCCAAGAGTTTTGTCGGTTGAATCATTGAAATTTCGATGGATACTCGAGTAGTACACTCAAGGTGTACAATTTAATAACCCATCAATTCTTATTCACGAGTATCCTTTAGGGCATTTAATCAAAGAGCACACTCTCGAGCCACATATCGTATTACAGGATTACCAGTTCAGGCTAAATCCTTTATGTAACGCATGCTCAGAAGAGCTGAATTAGGATTGCCAATGCAGGCTAAATCCTAATTGTATCATATGCTCGAGAGGAATTATGTCAGGATTACTCATTCGGGCTAAATCCTTTCTATAACGAGGTCATTATGTAACATCCCGAATGAGGGCCTAGTCGAAATAGTGGTTTTGAGACCACAAATTTGAAATAAAAATAATTATTTTATGATTTTTTGATGGTACATGATATGATTGCATGTTTGTGTGAAATTTTCATGAAGAAATTCTATGCCTAAAGTGTCCAATTTGACTTTAGGGACTAAATTGAATAAGTTGTAAAACTTGTGTTCTAGATGCTTGAAGCATGAAATTGTATTGGATCATTAATTAGAGGTCCTTAAATAGAAATTTGACCAAGTTCTACAATTTTGGACAAAAATGGGCATGAATAGGAAAAATTTAAAAGAATGACCTTAAGGGTATTTTGGTCATTTGGTTAATAAAAGAATAAAAAGGGAAAAATCAAGAAAAAATAATGTCCATATTCTCTAAGGGTGCCAAAATTTGGGGAGTCTCCATATCTAGGGTTTTCAACTTTTCAAGCTTGATTGTAAGTGCTCTCTAGCCCCGTTTTTTATGTTCTTTGCATTTTTGAAGTCCTTGAAGCATGATCTATCCATTTCTAGCCATATTTTGAGCTAGGTTTCATGTTCAAAAACTTACCCATGTGTGACATGCATGTATTTTGATGTTTAATGGAGGAATATGAATGTTTGATGTGTGATAAACATCTTTTACCAAGTGATTTCTAGTGAAAATGGTTAAAAAGGACTTATTTGTAAAGTTTGTAAAATGGGTAGTAAGATATATGATTTAATGAGAAATGTGGGCTTCTATGTGTAAGTTATAAGTTTGGCTAGGCTTGGGTAACAAAGAAAATAAACACATTTCATGTTACGAGCCTAGGGATTAATTTGTAAATACGTGAAAGTTTGGGGGCAAAACTATAATTTTTGCCTAAATATAGTTTTTGGACTAATTTGAATAATGTGATGATTAAATGAGCTGAATTTGCTATTATAGATAAAGAAAAACGGAGTCCGGACCTAGACCGGGGAAAGAACACGATTTTGGACTAAATCGAATTAATTGTCCATATTTTGTACCGAGGTAAGTTCATGTGTAAATAATGCAATGTTGTATCATGTTTTAATGCTTAATTAATGTATGAATTTCTATGTTTAATTGTTACAATGAGTGTATGAATGATACCATGGTCAATGAGAATGACATTGGGAACGAGTTCGACAATGATGAGACGTCGAGAAAATTCCGTTTGAACCTTAAGAATAATTTAGGATACAATGTGACATGTCACTAGGAACTATGTGGTTATGAGCTCATGAAATTATATGTATATGTGATTTTGTGAATTCGGGTGCTAGTCTTGTACGTTCTACCTGTGGCTGGGTAGCCCGGCATGTGTTGCGGTACACAATCGACTTGTGTGAGCAACTGAGTAGTTACGTCTGACCACACCTTGTGTGAGCAGGCCCGTGATTAGTTCGAGAGCGAGCAATGTGTGATTGTGATATTAGGTAGCATGTGGCTACGTTGGAAGCACTATGTGCAAGTTTTCAGTGTATCCGATAGTATTCTGAGTGTTTAACGGGTAAATTTGTGAGTTATTCGACAAGTACGTCAATGATGAGGAAATATAACAATGTGTTACGAGTTGGTATAGGTATGTACGAAAAATTCATATGAATGAACTCGGTATGTGATGAACTTTTGGGTAAGATTGAAAATGTGTAAGTTATGCCTACAAATTTAAGTTATGCCTATGAATCTATGATGACACATATGCAAACTATGTTATGTCAATAGTTTTTATACATTTATGATTACGTTGCTATTTATTTGCATGTGAACTTACTAAGCTTTATGCTTACTCCTTTCTCTTTTCCATTTTCCTATAGTATCGCTAAGCTAGCTCGAGGATTGAAGGACGTTGAAGACTCGATTCACACTATCAACTGGACATTTGGGTATAGTTAGTCTCAACATTTTGAGTATAGTATGTATAGGAACTTGGTCTTTTTGTTATATGTCATATTGGTCTAGTCAAATGTGTTGGCTTATGGTAATATTCGATTTATTTTGTATATGACCATGTGATATGGTTCATATTGATTATTTGGGTTGTAACCCTAATTAATTATGCATGCATTCAATGTGTTATGCTTGATGTGGTTGCTTGTGAATGATATGTGTGATGAATGGTGTATGTGCTAAATGAATGAATTGTGACTAATAAGTATGACCAAAGCTATGGTATACTTGAGTAAATTGGAAGTAGGTTTACCATGATGAACAAACATGAAATTGGTGTGGAATGCTATGTGAAAGCTTGATGGTTTGGATTGCTTGACCATGCATGATGTAGTAGTAAACTGTGGAAGGAAAATTATTGAATTGAAGTGTGAAAGTGGTGATATTCTTTAGGTTGAATCAGATGAATCGGATAGTTTGCCTGTAGTGATTTCTTCTATGACTACTCAGAGATGTCTGAGAAAGGGTTATGAAGCTTTTCTTGCCTTTGTGTTGAATACGAATGAGTCTGAGTTGAAAATTGAGTCAGTGCCGGTAGTATGCGAATATCCAGATCTGTTTCCGGAAGAGTTGTCCGGATTGCCTCCAATTAGGGAAGTTGAGTTTGGCATTGAATTAATTCCCGGTACTGCACCTATTTCAATTACTCCATATAGGATGGCTCCGATGGTGTTAAAGGAGTTAAAAGTCCAGTTACAAGAGTTAACGGATAAAGGTTTCGCGAGACCTTGTTATTCTCCGTGGAGTGCACCGATGCTATTTGTGAAAAAGAAAGATGGTTTGATGAGATTGTGAATTGACTATTGACAGCTCAATAAGGTAACAATAAAGAACAAGTATCCCTTACCAAGAATCGATGACTTGTTTGACCGATTGAAGGGAGCCACAGTATTTTCAAAGATAGACTTGAGGTCCAGTTACTACCAGTTGAGAGTTAAAGATTCAGACATACCGAAGACTGCATTTCAGACAAGGTATGGTCACTATGAATTTTTTGTTATACCTTTTGGTTTAACAAATGCTCCTGCGGTATTATCGATTTAATAAACCGTATTTTTTGACCATACTTAGATAAATTTGTGGTTGTTTTTATTGACAATATACTAATTTATTCTCGTGATGAGGCCGAGCATGCTGAACATTTGAAAACGGTTTTACAAACCTTGAGGGACAAGCAGGTGTATGCTAAGTTTAGTAGAAGTGAGTTTTGGCTTCGAGAAGTCGGATTCTTAGGGCATATTGTTTCGGGTGATTGCATTCGAGTAGATCTGAGTAAGATTTTGGCTATTGTTGATTGTAAACCACTGAGGAATGTGTCAGAGGTTAGAAGCTTCCTAGGCTAAGCCGGTTATTACAAACGGTTTGTTAGAGGATTTTCCATGATTGATACACCAATGACAAGATTGTTACAATGGACGGAGGAATGCCAACAGAGTTTTGAGAAACTAAAGGTATTGTTGACTGAGGCTCCAATTTTAGTACAACCTTAACCGGGAAAAGAGTTTGTGGTTTATAGTGATGCATCCTTGAATGGATTGGGTTGTGTGTATACAAGAAGGCAAGGTGATCGCTTATGCCTTGAGGCAGCTGGAACCACATGAGAAGAATTATCCGACACACGATTTGGAATTGGCTGCCATTGTGTTTGCGTTGAAGATTTGGAGACATCATTTGTATGGTGAGAAATGTTGTGTGTATACTGATCATAAAATTCTAAAGTACTTGATGACTCAAAAGGACTTGAGCCTACGATAACAGAGATGGCTAGAGTTGATAAAATATTATGAGCTAGTGATTGATTATCCCCCGGGAAAGGCGAACGTGGTCGCCAATGCTTTGAGTAGAAAATCCTTGTTTTCATTGAGGGCTATAACCACTCAGTTGGCCTTAGTAGATGATGGTTTGATTCCAGCCGAGTTAAGAGCTAGACTAATGTTTCTCCAAGAGATTTATAAAGCCTAGCAAAGTGACGGTGATTTGCAAGCCAAAAGAATTCAATGTGAATCGGGTATGGAATCAAATTTTCGGATTAGTTCGATGGTTACTTAACATTCCGAGATAGGATTTGTATGATTGTTTATGTTTAAGTCTGATAATGCCTCAAACCCTATCCTAGCGTCAAATATGGTTAAGGGGTGTTACATTTAGTGGTATTAGAGCTACGGTTTAGTCAATTCTCGGACAAATGTAGCAGGTGTACAAGTCTAGCTATACATGTCATAGATATATTATGATAGTGTGATGACTCCTAACGATTTTGAAATGTGTTTTCATTTACTAAATGGATCTCGACAGAGCAGTGGCTGATGATGTTCAAAGTAATGCACCTGCACCCGCTGAAGGGGTAGCGTCGTCTGATAGTAGACCACTTACAATTAGTCGAGGAGAAGGAGGCAGGGAAGCCTTTCTCCATATGATGGATACCTGGTACACGGAGTTCGTTCGAACGAAACCGAATGTTCAACCCCCTCCACCCCCACCTATTCTTCAACCTAACCCTGTAGTACCCCAAGGTATGGACTTTGTGAGACTGAATAGTCCTCTTGTTGATAAGATTTGGAAACAAGAAGCCGAAGAGTTCCGAGCTAGTAAAAATGATGACCCTGAGAGGGAAAAGTTTTGGCTCGAGAATACCATTAGGGTGTTTGATGAGTTATCATGAACACCTAAGGAATGCATGAAGTGTGTTGTGTCCCTTCTGAGAGACTCGACTTATTAGTGGTGGAATACCCTTGTGTCGGTGGTACCAAGGGAGAGAGTTAATTGGGAATTCTTCCAAGAAGAATTTCGTAAGAAATACATTAGCCAGAGATTTATTGATCAGAAAAGGAAGGAACTCCTCGAGTTAAAATTAAGCCGAATGACGGTATGGAATATGAGCGTGAATTCGTGAGTCTGAGAAAATATGCTTGAGAATGTGTATTGACTGAGGCCATCATGTGCAAAAGATTTGAAGATGGATTAAACGAAGACATCCGATTGTTAATGGGTGACCTTGAACTAAGATAATTTGTTGTGCTCGTAGAGAGAGCTTGTAAAGTTGAGGAATTGGCTAAAGAGAAGAGAAAAGCTGAGTTAGAGTCTCGATATTCAAAAAAGAGACAGATGGGTAAATCATTTCAGTCCTCAACTAAGAAACCGAGAGAGTTTAATACTCGATCGAGTGTTTTAGTTGGGTTTTCGAACAGGAACCATGGGAAACAATATTCGGGTCATAAGGCTCAAACTACTTCGATAACGAGTGTGGGTAATGCACGATCTAATAGACCTGAGTGTCAACATTGTGGCAGACGTCACCTCAGTGAATGCTGGATGAATAGCCGAGCATGTTTGAAGTGTGGTTCACACGATCATTTTATCAAGGATTGTCCTGAGATGATTGAAAAGGAAAAATTTCAGAGTGCAAGGTCGGGCAATGCTAATTCTAGAGGGAGACCACAGAAGAACCCTAGAAATGGAGCAAGTAGTAAGTGTGCACCTAGATCTAGCTGTGAGACCCGAGGGTAAAGCACCTGCGAAGACTTACACCATTCGCGCTCGCGAAGAGGCTTCATCCCCTGATGTGATTACGGGTATTTTTTCTCTCTATAATACTTCTGTTGTTGCTTTGATTGATCTGAGATTTATGTAATAGCCCGATTTAGACCCTATTCGGAATGGTGGTTTCGAGACCATGAATCCGAGTCAGAAAAATATTGAAAAAATATTTTTAATTTTTATTATGTATGAATTTATATGTGTGAAATTTTCGTGCTTTAATTTTATCATTTGAGTGCCGATTTAATTAGAAGGACTTAATCGCGTAAAACAAAAATTTAATGATTAAATGTGAAAGATGCTGAATTGATATTGTCTTTATAATATGAAGTACTAATGTTGTAATAAGGCCATTTATTATATGTGTGGACGGTTTTAGATATGTTTTATGTGGTTTTCTAATTAAACTTTAAAGGTTAAATATGTAAAATTGTAAATAATATATATAATATATTATAACATAATAAAAAGCCATGAGAATGTGTTCATACTTTTGACCGAAAATAACAAAAGAAAGAAAGAAAAGAAAGCTTTAGGTATTCAGCACTTTGGAAGCTTAATCAAGGTATGTAACTAGCTCGATTTTTGATAATTTTTACATTTTTGAGATCGTTGCTAAGTTATCTACAAAACCCATGCTTGAATTTTTGATTTTGATGAATATTTTGAGTTATGCCATTGTTGGAAGCTTGTGATTTTTTTTGTTTGATGGTAGAAAATAAAAGATATGTGATAGATTAACATGTTTTGTATTGGAATTTTTGATGATTTTGAGTAATTAGGACTAAATTGTAAAAATAATAAATTGAGGGACTAAAATATGAAATAAATGGACTTATATGAACACAATGAATATTTGACCTAAGCATGATATATTGAAATTTTGCATATTTTGTGTTTTGTGCAATAGGACTAAATTGTAAAAAGTGTAAAATGTTAGGGGTAAAATGGTAATTTGTTTATTTATGTGTTTTTGGACTAAAATGAATGAAAATATGTTTGAATGAGTTTAATTTGTATATGTTTAGAGCAAGAACCAAAGAAATCAAATTTGGATCGGGGGAAAACTAAAATTGTCGACTAGTCGTCCCCGTTTCGTTTTTCATCGTCCAAAGTAAGTTTATAAGAAAATAAGTGTTAATAATTTTGAATATATATGTTTTAAATGCTGAATTGAATTTTTATAATTGTATATACTTGATGACCGAATGTGTATATGCTTGAGAATTGAGTTTACAAGTTTGATTCGATCGAGTTACGACGTCTGAATGCCCCGTATGAACCTTAGGAATAGCTAGGATATATATGTCATGACATAGGATTCCGATATGTGATGTGCGAGTAAGACCATGGCATCGATATGTGACTCCGATATATGTGTGCGAGTAAGACCACGTTTAATACGTTGGCATCGATATGTGACTCCAATATATGTGTGCGAGTAAGACCACGTTTAATACGTTGGCATCGATATGTAACTTCGATATATGTGTGCGAGTAAGACCCTGTCTGGGACAGTGGCATTGATATGTGATTACATGTAAGACCACGTCTGGGACGTTGGCAATGTACGGTATATGTGATTATCCGAGTGTCCTATCCAATTCCGAATGGTTCAACGGGAAATATTAAGTTAAGATCGAATGAAAAATTGAGTTAAAAGGTTCAGGTATGTATTCATACTAAGTTATGAAATTATGGTAAGTTAGATGCTTGAATCAATGATATAAATGTTATTTGTTATTGTGAATTACATATATGCATATGTAAAAGTATACATTCGGTTTAATGATGTATTCATGATGCAAATAAAAGTATATGTGTATATAAAAATTATAATTGGTTAAATGTTTAGTATATGCGATCTTGTAAATGTGATTTATGTATATTCATATATGAATGAGTATATTCGGCCAAGGGTTTATATGTGACCTTAGAAGTGAAAAATAATTATGATATTAACTACATGTGTATTCATTCTTTTTAGATTTGATGCATAGTTATATGTTTGATAAATGCATATTTTTGCAAGTTTGAAAATGTATATGAATATAATATAATGATTGCATTTTGTTATAATAAAATATAAATGTTATTAAGTTACTTAATTGCTTATGACTTACTAAGCTATGATAGCTTACTGTGTGTGTTTATGTTTGTCTTTGTTTTATAAATTTTGGAGTCTAATTACGAGCTCGAGGATCGTCAACAAAGTCTATCACACTATCGACTATTTTGGTATTTTATAAGTGTAAACTTGGATATGGCATGTATAGGCTAGATTATATTTAGTTAAGTTTGAATTTGAATATATATTAAGCCATGCGAAAATGGCTTGTTTATTTTATTAGGTTCGATTTTAAGGTTTGATCAAATTTTGGTCATAATTGATATGGTTGGAGTTTATTTTGGTATGCATATTTTATGATATGTATGATTTGTGTTTTGGTGATATGTTTGTGATGCTGATTGTAAGATTGAAAATGAGATGTGTTAATGATGAATCATAATCGGCCATGAAAGTAGCTCATTTTGGATGTATGATTTGTGGTATATTTTGTGAGGTGATTGATTATAAAATTTGGCATAAGTGAGGTTAATATGGTTGATAGATATGGATAGATATGATGTTTAAGAATAAGCAAGTTTCGGTTTTGATATATATGTGTGAAGTGGCTGGTACATTTGGTAATGGTTGTCTAAATATGGTTATGGTTTAAGTCTATTTTGAAAACATCGTGTAACACCCCTCACCCGTATCCGACGCCGGGATAGGGTTCAAGGCGTTACCGGTAATTTGCCTTTCCAAACTTATTAAATCGGGTCACCGAACTTCGCCTAAATTTAAAACCTTTCAAACATGTACCTCTCGTCCCTTATAGAAGCCTTCGAGGCCTAAAACACACCTAGGGGCAGTACGGGACACAACCGAAAACATTCGATAAACTTTGGGCACTTTAGAAAATTTTCCCTTACTTTGAAGTGTGACACGCCTGTGTGATGGAGCCGTGTGGTCACACACGCTTGTGTGGCTTGGGACACACCCATGTCCTCTGCCCGTGTGCAACACTAACTTCAACCTCAACATTCTGTTAAAAGCACATGGCCAAGACACACGCCCGTGTACTTAGCCCGTGTTCTATACTAACTTAAAATTTCAAGTGCAGGGGACACACGGCCAAGAGACGCACCCGTGTAGTTAGCCCGTGTTCTATACTGACTTAAAATTTCAAGTGCAGGGGACATACGGCCCGTGTGTCTACCCTTGTGGACCTTATTAGGCCATTTTCCAAGCCTTTGATTACCCTCCATACTTACGGGTTACTTTTACACATGATAAGGCCGAATTATACACATATATATATATATATATATAAAATTTGATTAACCTCATTGCATGTAAACCTCATGTCATTGGTTTCCTACATGCTAAGTTAATTTTCATCTTCCATTTAAGGATTTTCATGTCTGCTTGACATGTTTAAGGTTGGCTCGTTTTTATAACTCATTGCCAATTATACCCAAACCATCATATATGAACATAAACATGCATAGAACCGTAGGTTATTGCCTACTTCAAAATAAGCCAAATTTCGATGGCCATACACCAAAAAGATAAATATAACTTTACATGCCTTCGTTTTGGCAAATCAAATGACACATATAACAAAATACTCAAAAGCTCTATACATGCCATTGGACAAAACATAAGAGTCTATATACCAAAAGTTGGTCTAGTTGATAGTGTGTAGACTCTCCAACCGTCTTCCAATCTTTTCAAGTCCTCGAGCTCTGAAACTGGGGAAAAAGAGAGGGGTAAGCATTTACATGCTTAGTAAGCTCGAATAACTGGAAAGTAAACTTACCAATTATGTAGCATACATCCTTATTAGATAATGAAACCAACAAATATGAAAATGGTTTCCCTATCACATGCACTCAATCAATGAGGTAGTCGCATAACAAAACACCATGTAACTTATCTTAGATGAGCTCATCATTCAACATGTCATTTGTTCATATACCTCGTGTTAGCCCCGTTGAATTTTCAGGAAATCTCGATGGAGTATCCAGTTTTCGTCAATTCATACGAATGATCATTCCAAGTATGCACTCCCGCGAACCTCAGATCTTACGGCGGGATTACCAGTCCAGGCTAAATCTCCCATATTGTAAAATCATAAGGTGATGTTGGGATTACCAGTCCAGGTCAAATCCCTTGCAATGACAAACACCCTTAATGAGCTCGGATCTGAATTACCAGTCTAGGCTAAATTCAGACCCTAATCAGATTACCCGTCCAGGCTAAATCCATAATGCACACATATTCTTCGGGAGGCTCGATCACTCAAGGAAAAATCGTCCGGGCTAGATCCTTTTCATACTTGAGATCATTGGATTACCCGTCCGGGCTAAATCCTTTCTGTAACACATGCAGGATCTCAAGTCACATGTCAATCATGGTTTACCCATCGAATTCCCTTTCTAACCTCAACCGAGACATTTTCCATCGAATCGTTATCAAAGATTCCATGCATTTTCATGCCATCAACAATGCAATTATCATGCATTCATACATCATACAATTATGCATATTATGAGTTTACTTTAAGTTATCCGAACTTACCTAGTACTCGTTTCGGTATTGTGTTTCGGTTATTCTGAAACCTTTCGTTTTCCTCGATCGACCTCCGAAATTTGTTCCTCGGGGTCTAAAACAATAAAATTAAATAATTAACACATCACATTGTACTTTTTGAGCCTAAATTTCACCCTCGGTCTAACTGACCATTTTGGCTATAACCTTTCACATTTTTACGATTTAGTCCCTAGAATCGTATAATGAAGCACATGCAATTTCTATCTTACCCAAGCCTAGCCGAAAACTTTTTCCTCTTATGGCAGCCCACATTTTCCATTATTTTCACATTTCTACCACATATTTAACAACTTTTACAAAAATACCCCTTTAGGGGATTTTCATAAAAATCACCTAGGAAAAGATGTTTAACACACCTTCAATTTTCATATTCCTCCATAAACCATCAAAATACAAGTAACTCATGCATGGGTAAATTTTTAAACATGAAACCTAGCATGAAATATGGGTAGAAATTGAGAGAGTAAGCTACCGGGATTTAAAAAATACAAAGAACATTAAAAACGGGGCTTGGGAGCACTTACTATTGAGCTTGAAAAGCTTGGAAACCCTAGCTATGGAGACTCCTCAATTTTCGGCTGAATGAGGGAGATGAATGGCTAATTTTTGCCTTCTTTTTCCCATTTTATTTCATTAAAATGCTAAATGACCAAAATGCCCTTAAGCCCTTTCTTTAAAATTTCATCCATGCAAGCCCATTTTTGTCCAAAAACTTAAAAATTGGAAAAATTGCTCTCTAAGACCTTATAATTTATATTCTAAAGCAATTTCATACAAATTTCTTCTAGAATCCAAGTTTTGCAATTTATTCAATTTAGTTCTTAATTTCCAATTGGACGCTTTACTCAAAGAATTTCTTCATGAATTCTTAACACATACATATTCTCATATTCTAGACCTCATAATAATCATAAAATGAATATTTTGATGTCGGATTTGTGGTCTTGAAACCACTATTCTGACTAGGCCCTATTTCGGGATGTTACATTTCTCCCTCCTTAGGGACTTTCGTCCTCGAAAGTCTTACCAGTAAACAAGCTCAGATATTGGTTTCTCATGGTTTCTTCTGGTTCCCATGTGGCCTCTTCTACACCATGTCGATGCAATAAAACCTTTACTAAAGCTACATTTTTATTTCTCAATTATTTAACCTCATGAGCCAAAATCTTGACCTGTTCCAGTTCGTAGGTCATGTCTGGTCTAATCTCAATCTCTGTTGGTGAAATCACATTAAAGGGTCTAATCGATATTGCCTTAACATGGATACATGGATCACGTCGTGAATCCTTTCCAATTTGGGTGGCAATGCCAAACGATAGGCTAATGGTCTAACTTTTTCAGTGATCTCGTACGGTCCGATAAATCGCGGACTCAATTTGGCCTTTCGACCAAATCTCAACACCTTTTTCCATGGAGACACTTTCAAGAATACTCTATCTCCAATTTGGAATTCAATCTCTTTTCTTTTTAGGTCAGCATATGACTTTGCCTATCCGATGCCGCTTTTAAACAGTCTCGTATTACTTTAAACTTTTCTTCAATTTCCTTAATAAGATCAACTCCATGAATTTGACTTTCCTTAAGTTTTGTCCAGTATAATGGAGTTCGACACTTTCTGCCATACAAGGCTTCATAAGGTGTCATCTTCGAAATCGTTTGAAAACTATTATTGTAGGCAAATTCTACCAATGGCAAAGACCTTTCCCAGCTACCCTGAAATTCGAGGATGCAACATCGTAACATATCTTCAAGAATCTGAATCATCCGCTCAGACTGACCATCGGTCTAAGGGAGAAAATTCGTACTAAAACTCAATTTTGTACTCAGGGCCTCTTGTAACTTCTTCCAGAATCTCGAAGTGAACCTCGTGTCTCTGTCAGAAATAATCGACAACGGTACCCCGTGTAATTTCACAATCTTAGATATGTACAAGTCGACCAATCTATCAAGAGAGTAATCTGTTCGTACCGGAATGAAATGAGCCGACTTCATCAATTTATCCACCACAACCCATATAGCATCTTTCTTTTTCAGAGTCAATGGTAATCTTGTCACAAAATCCATAATAACTTTGTCCCACTTTCATTCGGGGACCATTACAAGCTATAACAAACCTGAAGGCAATTGATGTTCAGCTTTAACTTGCTGACATATCAGACATTCGATACAAATTCAGAAATGTCTCCTTTCATGTCGTTCCACCAGTACATTTTCTTCAAATCGTTGTACATCTTGGTACTTCCCAGGTGAATAGACAAATAGCTGTTATGCACTTCTTACAAGATTTTTCGAATAAGTTCATCATCTTTGGGTACACAAACTCTATCCCTGAAAATCAAACATCCATTAGGACCAATCAGAAAATCTGATTCAATGCCTGACTAACATTGAGTCATTTTAGCCTGCAGGTCTCTATCATTAGTTTGGGCATTATAGATTTCCTAAAGAAATGTTGGCCTAGCCTCCAGCTCTGCCAAGACCGAACCATCTTCAAGCAATGCTAATCGGACGTCCATGGCTCTCAGTGCAAATAAAGATTTTCTGCTTAACGCGTCTGCGACCACATTCACCTTTCCTGGGTGGTAGTCAATGATCAGCTCATAATATTTTATTAATTCCAACCACCTCTGTTGTCTCAGGTTCAACTTTTTTTGAGTCATCAAATATTTCAAACTCTTGTGATCTGTAAATACATGACAAGCCTCACCATATAAGTAATGCCTCCAGATTTTTAAGGCAAAGATAATGGCGACGAGCTCTAAGTCATGTGTCGGATAGTTCTTCTTGTGTGGCTTCAACTGTCGTGAAGCGTAGGCTATCACCTTGCCATCTTGCATAAGTACACAGCCCAGTCTGTTTAAGGATGCATCACTGCAGACCACAAACTCTTTTCCCGGCTCAGGTAATACTAAAACAGGAGCTTCAGTCAGCAATGTCTTTAACTTCTCGAAACTCTGCTGACACTTTTTTGTCCACTCAAACTTAACGTCTTTTTGTAGCAACCTTGTCATTGGAGTTGCTATCATGGAGAATCCTTTCGCAAATCTTCGGTAGTAACTGGCTAAACCCAAAAAGCTTCTAATCTCGGTTATATTTTTAGGCGGTTTCCATTCAATAATAGCAGAGATTTTACTCAGATCAACTCAGATGCCTTTACCCGAAACAACATGACCCAAAAATCCAACTTCTTGGAACCAAAATTCACTCTTACTAAACTTTGCATACAGTTTCTTTTCCCGTAAAGTCTGCAACACAGTTCTCAGGTGCTTCGCATGCTTTGACTTATCTTCAGAATAAATTAAGATGTCGTCAATGAACACAACGACAAGCTTATCCAAGTATGGCCGAAAGATCCTATTAATTAGGTCCATGAATACTACCGGTGCATTCGTCAATCCAAATGGCATAACTAGAAATTCATAATGGTCGTATCTGGTTCTAAAAGCTGTCTTAGGCACATCCGATTCCTTAACACGTAACTGATAGTAGCCAGACCTCAAGTCTATCTTATAGAATATCGTGGCTCCTCTCAACTAGTCGAATAGATCATCGATCATTGGAAAAGGATACTTATTCTTGATAGTTACCTTGTTCAGTTTTCGGTAATCTATACATAGTCTCATCAAACCATCTTTCTTCTTTACAAACAATACGAGGGCACCCCAAGGTAAAAAGCTCATCCTAGCAAAACCTTTATCCGTCAGCTCTTACAACTGTGCTTTTAATTCTTTCAGCTCGGTTAGCGCCATTCTGTACGGGGTAGTAGAGATAGGAGTTGTCCCTGGCACCAATTCAATACCAAACTCTATCAATCTTCCAAGAGGTAATCCGGGTAGTTCTTCCGAAAATACTTCTGGATATTCACATACTATTGACACAGTCTCAATCTTCAACTCTGTTTCCCTCGTGTTCAACACAAATGCAAGGTAGGCTTCGTACCCTTTCCTCATATATCTCTGAGCAACCATTACCGTGATTACTGCTGGCGACGTGCCCAAATCTCTTGAATCAACCCGTAGAATCTTGCCATCTGGGCATTTCAATTTAATATACTTGCTACCGCAATTTACAATTACATCATACAAAGCTAACCAATCCATACCGAGTATTACATCAAACACATCAAAAGGTAACAATATAAGGTTAGCCGGAAAACATTGACCATGAATCATCAAAGGACAATTCTTACAGACTTTATCGACTAGAACTGATTTGCCTAGTGGGTTCGACACTTTAACAACAAATTTCGTAGGTTCAACGAGTATGTTCATACTAGACACCAATCTCATGCAAAAATGTATGAATGCGTTGACCCCGGGTCGATTAAGGCAATAACACATGTATTGAAAAGAGAAAAAGTACCCATAATAATGTTAGGAGCAGAGGCTTCCTCTTGAGCGCGTATTGCATACGTCCTTACCGAGGCTCGAGCCTCTGATTTTGCAGCGTCTTTGGCTGCAACTCGACTGTCACTAGCACTACCAGGGTATCTCGGAGGTCTACCTCGTGCCATGGGAGCACTTGACTTCGGAGTTACTTCCACTTCTTTTTCAATTCATTCTAGGCAGTTCCTGAAAAAGTAATCAAGAGAACCATATCTGAAACACGCACCGCTCTTTATTCGGCATTCTCCGAAGTGAAATTTGTTGGAACTCTTACACTTCGGCTTTTGTTCATCTACACTCCCCACACTAGTTACCATCAGAGAGGAAGACTTTTGATTTCATCGTTTAGAACCTCTCTATAATATCCCGAATTAGGGCCTAATCGGAATAGTGGTTTCGTGACGAAAAATCTGAGATAGAAATAATTATTTTATAATTATTTTGAGGTTTATGATATGATTGCATGATTGTGTGAAAATTTCGTGACGAAATTCTATGTATAAAGTGCTTAAGTTGAAATTAGGGACTAAATCGAATAAGTTGCAAAACTTGCATTCTAGAACTTTTTAGCATGAAATTACTTTGGAATATTAATGAGGAGGTCTTAAATAGAAATTTGACCAATTTATAAAATTTTGGACAAAAATGGGCTTGTACATGAAAATTTTCAAAGAAAGGTATTAAGGGTATTTTGGTCATTTGTATATTAAATGAAATAAAATGAGAAAAATAACACAAAAAAGTCATCTTCTCCATACAGTTGCTGCTGAATTTTGCTCTCTTCATAGCTAGGGTTTCTTCAACTTTTAAGCATTGATCATCAAGAGAAATGAGATTCAAGTCGTGATCGAGGGAAAAACAAAGTTTACGAGGAATAGGCTTGATTGCTAATATTTTGTATCGAGGTAAGTTCATGTGTAAATGTAGTAACATAATTGTCAGTTTAAGTAATTTAATGTTATTTATATGATATGATGATTAATATTATGAAATATTATGCTTTATGGTTATTATTGAATAATATGTAAATTATGAATTGCTACCGAGTATCGGTTTCGATGTTCCATGAAAGACGGCAAAGATGTGTAATCGAGGAAAAAGCCCGTTTGAACCTTGGGAATAGATTAGAATACAAGTGACATGTCACTAGGATGGTTGGGCATCCGAACTCGTTGAGTTGAGTCCGAGTTCGTGAGATGTAACTAGGTATCCGAGCTCGTTGAGTTCAGTTCGAGTTTGCTTATGGGCGGGTTACATGGTAGCTTGGCTACATATGTGGCACTTATGTACAAACTTTCCGTGTATTCGAATTATATTCCGATGTGTTCAACGGATGAATCTTAAGAGAATAAGGAGAATGCCTAAAACGAAGGTGACATGTTGGTAAGTGTGGTAAATGAGAAAATTTGACAGGTATGTGCTTAAATCTTCGGGTTGAGAACTTGGTATGATGAAATCGTAGCATGATATTAAATGCAAATGTAACATGAATGTCTTCGTGTTGTTTATGCAAATGATGTTTTTATGTGGAATTGCATGATTATGTTACTTACTATTTGCATGTGAACTTACTAAGCATTTATGCTTACTCCTTCCTTTTCCTTCATTGTAGTTTTGACAAACTGGCTTGAGAATCGGGATAGGTCGAAGACTCGTTCACACTATCCGAAGGCCTAAATTGGTAAAATGGCTTGTGTATCTTGAATGTGGCATGTATGGCAAAATACTCACTTTCTGTAAATGATCTTATGATATGATTATGCTTTAGCAAGAAAAGAGTTTGTTAATGATTAGCCATTGGAATGGCCAATCTAAATCATATTTGATACCATGTATGTTTAAAATGCTATTTAGTCCATGAAAATTTATAGTAAAGTAAAATTTGTTATAAAACAGAATATTGCTGCAGCAATGACGTGAATTTGAAAAATCACTAAAAATAGTAGAAATGGACTTAAATGATGAATAAGTTATAGAATTGAATATTAATGAGTCTATTTTCATATGGATGGAACAAAACAGGTATATGAATGATATTCTATGAGATGATTAATTTTTTGTGAAACAGGGCCAGAGCGATTTCTGGATCCCCTGTTCTGACTTTGGAAATTCATCATAAATTGTATAAAAATAATTAGAAGTCATGCTTTATATTTACAGGTTCCTTATAGAGTCTAGTTTTAATAAAAATAAACAACATATTCATTGAAACTCTGTATAGGGAGATATCTGATTTGTAATACACAAAGGTCAGAGCAGTCATACCCTGAAACAGGGGAGACTTTAACTAATAAACTGTACTAATTGGCCAAACCAAAAATTCTAGAAAACAATTAGTAAATAGATATATGAGTCTAGTTTTAGGAAAAATTTACGGAATTGGATTTTGAGTTTCATAACTCGAGATATGAATTTTTAAGTGACTGTGACGCAATTAGCCAGCTTGTCTGGAAATTTTAAAAATAAATTGTTTAAGTTGTTTAATTGGTGAAATTAAGTTTAGTAACACCTCGTGCTCGACTCCGGCGACGGTCTCGTGTACGGGGCGTTACACTCTCGTTCTACCCGAATATCCTACAGATGAAGTGGAGTGTTCATGTTGGCTCCTTAATTTCTTTGCGAAAATGGGGAGCATCTTACCGCTGGATCTCTTTCTCGCAACTCGAGCCTCTCTATTCGGTTTGCTTCCTTTTATTATTGAGTTCCTCAGCCTTCTTGGCCCTATCAACTAATGCGGCGAACTCCCGTATTTCAAGAATCAATCAACAACTTGATTTCCTCATTCAAACCTTCCTCAAAGCGTTTACACATTTCAGATTCCGTTTGAACCCATTCAGTTGCATACTGGCTTAACATTACAAACTCCCTTTCGTATTTTGTCACAGTCTTATTCCCTTGTTTGAGTTCCAGGAACTCTTTTCGCTTCGAGTCTAAGAACTTTTGACTGATATACTTCTTCCTAAACTCTGCTTGGAAGAATTCCCAAGTGATATTTTCCTTTGGCATCACCGAAGATACGGTCTTCCACTAGTGGTATGTAGTGTCCTTCAAGAGAGATACGACACACTTTAAGCACTCCTCAGGTGTGCACGATAAGTCATCTAAAATCCGTGTGGTATTCTCAAGCAAGAACTCGGCTCTCTCAGCATCATCTTCAATTTTAGCTCTAAATTCCTCGGCTCCATACTTTCTAAGCTTATCTACGGGAGCTTTACCAGTTCTTACTAGTGTCATACATCGTGGCAATTCCTCATCAAGTTGGTTAGGAGGCAAGGACGGTCGTGGTATGTTGGGCCGATTCCTCAAATAATCCCTAAATCATTCATCCATTATGTTAAAGAAGGCGGCTTGAGTGTAACACCCCCTACCCGTATCCGTCGTCGGAATAGAGTACGAGGCATTATCGAGAAGCACGAAACACTTACAGATAATTTAAATACATTTTCATAACAATTTGTTTCAATTTCATACTATTTCATATTTAAGCTTTTTACACAAAAGTATTTAAGATATCATCTTTATGCAAATAGCACACATGAGGTACTTAAATTCCATAACTATGAATGAACACATTTAACAAACATATTCCATGTTTTTATATATATCATAGTTTCATATTTCCATGTATCAATTACCATCACTTCCTCGTATTTCAAACAAATACGTGTAACAGTTCATAAATATGCAATTCATTAACTCTTCCTACCAATCACGATTTTAAATTGTCAAACCACTTATTGAGCGCAATTTCAATGTTCACTAAAATCTATCATATAAATTTGGATGTACGTATTCATCAATAAATTCCATGTACAAATATCATCATCTCATATTTCCACATACATTTACTTTCTACATTTATGAATTCAAATAGCATATACAAGACATACCAATGTATTTCAAGTACGTTTTCATGATATTTTGTTTCGAACTCAGATTATTTCATACTAGAAGTTTTCTCATTAACTCATTTGGAATACCAATTCATACGGATAATACACTCAAGGCGTAGAAATATATAATCACAAATGAACTCATTCATCAACCAAGTTTTATGCTCATGTCTCATCAACTCGTATTTCCTTATATCACATAATTCCATGTAATACTTACCAAACTTCTTCAAATTAGTGAACATCTTACGGAATTAAGTACTTCGTTTTCTCGATGCCATAGTTCAACTATGGTCTTACACATCTTCACATAATGATGCCATAGCCCAGCTATGGTCTTACACGAATCACATATCTCACTGATGTCATATCCCAGATATGGTCTTATACAGTAGCATATATCACACCGATGCCATATCCCAGATATGGTCTTATACGGAAATCACTTGTCACTTGTCACTTGTAGCCGAAGCTACCACTATTCACTGATCAGGTAGCCAGAGCTACCATTTTTCACTGATCAGATAGCCAGAGCTACCACTTTTCACTGATCAGGTAGTAGAAGCTACCACTTTTCACTGATCAGGTAGCCGAAACTACCACTTTTCACTTTTCATTTGTCATTGATCAGATAAGTGTAGCGAAGCTATCACTTATCACTTTCACTTGTCCTGATCGGATAAGTGTAGCCAAGCTATCACTTATCACTTGTTGCCATGGTCCAACCATGGTCTTTTCCTTCAATTCATCTTGTCACTGAACTAAAATGCTCAATTTGATCATTTATTCAATTTTCATGCTTTTACATTATTCACGGTTTTATCATCAATACATATGAAATAACACATCATGAAATTCATAAAATTAATAAATAATCACTAAAATTTAGCCATATAAACTCACAAGTTCAATTTTTCTATTATAACGATAATCATAATTTCATAATAAATATTCCAAATAAAACATTATATCATTTCTAATCCAACAATTATTGATTATAATCGGGCATGTGATCAATTTATACATGAGTCATTCATATATTTTTCCTCCTCCTCCTCTCCATCCACATTCCTTGGTATAAATAACACCCTTGTAAGTAACTTTATCATTAATTTTCACTAATTACTTATGTGAATATTCAAGCTATCCACCCGTGTCATAGTCACTAAATTATTTATATCTAAAGCTACGAAACACCAAATTAAGGTCCGCTAATTTTACCTGAAACTAGACTTAAATATCTTCTTACCATAAAAATTTCATAATTTTTGGTTTGGCCAATTAATACATTTTATTCATTGAAGTCTCCCCTGTTCTGCTGTCTGACAGTTCCGACCCTTCTTCACTAAAAATTAATTATCTCCTCGTACAGGATTTAAATGATATTCTCGTTTCTTTCTATTGAAAATAGACTCATTCAGAATTATAAACCTATAAACTTAATCCCATAATTATTTTTATCCAATTTTTGATGATTTTACAAAGTTAGAACAGGGGAACCCGAAATCATTCTGACCTTATCTCACAAAATTTATCATATCTCATGATTTACAATTCCATTGCTTACATCATTTATTCTATAAGAAACTAGACTCAATAAGATTTAATTTCATATTTTATTCATCCTATAATTCTATTTCTAAAACTTTTGGTGATTTTTCAAAGTTAGACTACTGCTGCTGTCCAAAACAGTTGTAGTGCAAAATGTTGATTTCCATTTTGCCCCAAATTGCACAATTCATACAATTCAGTCCTTGCTCAATTAACCCCTAAATTAAGATAATTTTCTCAATTAATACTTTACTAGACATTATAAGTTATTTCATAACTATTGAAATTTAGAATTTCCACATAAAACTCTAACTTCAAACTCTTTTACACTTAGGTCCTAAACATTCACTTTCTATTCAATTCTTTCAATAAAATCAACATATAAACAATTTAAAGCTCTAATTCCATGCCAAATCATCATATACTTCCAGCACATATTCATAGCAACTTTCAATTTCTTTCATAGAATCAAAAACTAATGAATTCAACAAGTCGACCTAGTTGTAAAAGTCACAAAAACACAAAAGAAATAATCAAGAATTGAACTTACTTGAAGTAAAAATATGAAAAACCAGCTTAGGGGAACTCTTCCATGGCATTTTTTCTTATGAGAATGCAGAAAAATAAAGAGAAATCTAGATAATTCCACTTTAGTCCTAACTTTATCAAGTAAATTTTGCAATTTTTTAATTTTGCCCTTAATTCTCCTTATTTTCTTGCTGATTTCATGCCCTTGCCGTCCAACCCAAATAGACCTTGGGTCTATTTGCCTTTTAAACCCTCTTTCTTTTATCATTTAAGCTATTTAATCATTTCTCAAAATTTTGCATTTGATACAATTTAGTCCTTTTTGTTCAATTAACTATCAGAACTTTAGAATTTCTTGACAAAATTTTAATACTAACTTATAAACACTCCATAAATATTTATAAAAATATTTATGGCTCGATTTAAAATTCCCGAGGTCTCGATACCTCATTTTCGATTCTAATTATTTTAGTATTTATTTTTAGTACACTATTCACTATTTCAAAAATTTTCCTAACTTCACATTTAACTTATAATTACTAAATTAATAATATTTCCTACTCATTTGTCAGATTTAGTGATCTCGAATCACTGTTCCGACACCACTAAAAATTAGGCTGTTACATCGGGTCTCTTCCCGGCCTTCAGACATAACTCATCTACTACTACTAGATACAGCTCATTGTACGGAAGCTGGAGCATGGCTCTCGGCTCCCTCGGACTCATCTTGTGCGTGATTAGAAGACATTTACTATATTCAAAAACAATTCAAATAGTTAGGAGACATCACACTATCAACGATCGTATAATGGCATGTATAGTGAACCTCAATACCCTCTACGGTAGTCTTAAAACCGACTAAACCATAGTTCTGATACCACTAAATGTAACACCCCTCACCCATATTCGACGTCAGGATAGGGTTCGAGGCGTTACCGGTAATTTGCCTTTCCAAACTTATTAAATCGGATCACTAAACTTCGCCCAAATTTAAAACCTTTCAAACATGTACCTCTCGTCCCTTATACAAACCTTCGAGGCCTAAAACACACCTAGGGGCAGTACGAGACACAACCGAAAACACTCGATAAACTTTGGGCACTTTAGAAAATTTTCCCTTACTTTGAAGTGTGACACGCCCGTGTGGTGGGGTCGTGTGGTCACACACGCCCGTGTGGCTTGGGACACACCCGTGTCCTCCGCCCGTGTGCAACACTGACTTCAACCTTAACATTCTGTTAAAAGCACACGGCCAAGACACACGCCCGTGTGCTTAGCCCGTGTTCTATACTAACTTAAAATTTTAAGTGCAGGGGACACACGGCCATACCACACACCAATGGGGATGAGCCGTGTGTCACACACGACCTAGACACACGCCCGTGTGTCTACCCATGTGGACCTTATTAGGCCACTTTCCAAGCCTTTGATCACCCTCCATACTTACGGGTTACTTTTACACATGATAAGGCCGAATTATACACAAATATATATAAAATTTGATTAACCTCATTGCATGTAAATCTCATGTCATTGGTTTCCTACATGCTAAGTTAATTCTCATCTTGCATTTAAGGATTTTCATGTCTGCTTGACATGTTTAAGGTTGGCTCATTTTTATAACTCATTGCCAATTATACCCAAACCATCATATATGAACAAAAACATGCATAGAACTGTAGGTCATTGCCTACTTCAAAATAAGCCGAATTTCCATGGCTATACACCAAAAGGATAAATATAACTTTACATGCCTTCATTTTGGCAAATCAAATGACACATATAACAAAATACTCAAAAGCTCTATACATGCCATTGGACAAAACATAAGAGTCTATATACCAAAAGCTGGTCTAGTTGATAGTGTGTAGACTCTCCAATCATCTTCTAGTCTTTTCGAGTCTCGAGCTCTAAAAATGGGGAAAAAGAGAGGGGTAAGCATTTACATGCTTAGTAAGCTCGAATAACTGGAAAGTAAACTTACCAATTATTTAGCATACATCCTTATTAGATAATGAAACCAACGAATATGAAAATGGTTTCCCTATCACATGCACTCAATCAATGAGTTAGTCACATAACAAAACACCATGTAACTTATCTTAGATGAGCTCATCATTCAACATGTCATTTGTTCATATACCTCGTGTTAGCCCCATTGAGTTTTCAGGAAATCTCGATGGATTATCCAGTTTTCGTCAATTCATACGAATGATCATTCCAAGTATGCACTCCCGCGAACCTCACATCTTACGGCTTACCAGTCTAGGCTAAATCCCCCGTATCGTAAACTCATAAGGTGATGTCAGGATTACCAGTCCAGGCTAAATCCCTTACAACGACAAACACCCTTAATGATCTCGGATCTAAATTACCAGTCCAGGCTAAATTCAGACCCTAATCGGATTACCCGTCCAGGTTAAATCCGTAATGCACACATATTCTTCGGGAGGCTCGATCACTCAAGGAAAACCCGTCCGGGCTAGATCCTTTTCATACTTGATATCATCGGATTATCCGTCTGGGCTAAATCCTTTCTGCAACATATGCAGGATCTCAAGCCACATGTCAATCATGGTTTATCCATCGAATTCCCTTTCTAACCTCAACTGAGACATTATCCATTGAATCGTTATCAAAGATGCATTCCATGCATTTTCATGCCATCAACAATGCAATTATCATGCATTCATACATCATACAATTATGCATATTATGAGTTTACTTTAAGTTATCCGAACTTACCTGGTACTCGTTTCGGTATGGTGTTTCGGTTATTCCGAAACCTTTTGTTTTCCTCAATCGACCTCTGAAATTTGTTCCTCGAGGTCTAAAACAATAAAATTAAATCATTAAAAAATCACATTGTACTTTTTGAGCCTAAATTTCACCCCTGGTCCAAATGACAATTTTGCCCCTAATCTTTCACATTTTTACAATTTAGTTCGTAGGCTCGTATAATGAAGTACGTGCAATTTCTATTTTACCCAAGCTTAGCCGAAAAATTTTTCCTCTTATAGAAGCCCACATTTTCCATTATTTTCACATTTCTACCACATATTTAACAACTTTAGCAAAAAAGCCCCTTTAGGGGTTTTTCTTGAAAATCACCTAGGAAAAGATGTTTAACACACCTTCAACTTTCATATTCCTCCATAAACCATCAAAGTACAAGCAACTCATACATGGGTAAAATTTTAAACATGAACTCTAGCATGAAATATGGGTATAAATGGAGAGAGTAAGCTACTAGGATTTCAAAAATACAAAGAACATTAAAAACGGGGCTTGGGAGCACTTACTATTAAGCTTGAAAAGCTTAGAAACCCTAGCTATGGAGACTCCTCAATTTTCGGCTGAATGAGGGAGATGAATGGCTGATTTTTTCCTTCTTTTCCCCATTTTATTTCATTAAAATGCTAAATGACCAAAATGCCCTTAAGCCCTTTAAAATTTCATCCATGAAGCCCATTTTTGTCCAAAAACTTAGAAATTGGGAAAATTTCTCTCTAAGACCTTCTAATTTATATTCTAAAGCAATTTCATACAAATTGCTTCTAAAATCCAAGTTTTGCAATTTATTCAATTTAGTCCCTAATTTCCAATTGGACACCTTACTCAAAGAATTTCTTCATGAATTCTTAACACATGCATATTCTTATATCCTAGACCTCATAATAATCATAAAATGAATATTTTGATGTCGGATTTGTGTTCTGAAATCACTATTTCAACTTTGCCCTATTTCAGGATGTTACACATCGAGCATGCTATATGTGTATGATATATTTGGCATATTGATGATGATATAGTCATATGATTTAATATGATTAAATAGGTGAAATTTTTGTGTTAAGTATGTACGGTGAGATTTAATATGTTTGTTCGAGTATGATTTAAATTGATATAATTATATGAGCATAGATTTGTGATGAGTAAAAAGGAATATTTGATTTTAATATATTGCTTGTTATATGATATAAATATGAATGTATATTTAACATGCCGTGTGGATGTTATAATATAGAATAATATATATATATGAAACATGATTGATACATATAGTAACGGTGATGAGGTTATGCCAAAGAATATGTAAATGGTATATTTGGTTTGAATGAAATTGTGGATGTATATTTTTGAAGAGTGGATATTCGGTTGTGGAATGGAATAGATATAAATATAAGTTTATTACCTTTAATAATTGTTTATAAATAAGATGTTAAGTATAATGAATAGCTTGTGAAATGACTATGTTTAGATTTGGCAAACAAGGTGAATTAACTTTCGGTGGTTGTATAATAATTGAGGTATCATGTATTTGATGAAAAAGTTGGATTGTTTTGGCTATATGGATTTATATATAAACTTAGCTGAAAATATGGCTATTAAATTAGTTTGAGTATGACATTTGTTAATTTAATTGATATGTGCTAGTAGCATGTCAAAATTTTAATTGGTATGCTATATATATGCTGGATGAATAATTAATATATATATAATTGATGTGTTGGTGTGAAGGATAGAATAAAATGTTTGGTTATTCAGTCAGGTAATTTGGCAAATGTTTCATATGTATAAAGTGATTGGGCATAATAGAAGTAGACAACAAACAAGACGTATGTGTTTGCATTTTATATATATGTTTGGTTAAAGATTTAACAAATGACCATATGAATAGTAACTTTGGTTTTTAATAAAGTTGCATGTATGTCTGATCTAAGTAATTAATAATGAGATGTTTATTTCCATGTGCTTATATCCGGCCATTTGATAATGATTATGGTTGTATGTTATCTAATTTATGTGTAACCTGTAATATTTGGTTTGATTTAATATATGTTCGGTTGTGATAATTTAAAATGAATAATTTCTATGTGTATTTATAATTATCTGAAAGTTATGTTTAGTTAGTAATACTTCGTAACCCTTTCCGGTGACGGTTACGGGTTAGGGGTGTTACAATCTACTTATTCGTATGTATGTGTGAAATTGGTATCTAGCATGAATATGCCCGTTGAGTCTACAGAATTTGTGATAAAAGTGTCAAACCCTCTAGGCAAATATGTGATAGTTGACAAAGTATGTAAGAACTACCCTTTAATGATTAGAGGTCATTGTTTTCTTGCTAATCTCATGCTTTTGCCGTTTAATGAATTTGATATAATACTTGGTATGGATTTGTATGCTTATTTATGTTTAGGTCCGGTAATGCCTCGAACCCTGTCCCGGTGTCGGATATAGGTAAGGGGTGTTACACATTAGGATTAGTTGTCCGAGTTAAATCCCGTTAGCAACAAATGCTAGACCTCATTCATTTCGGGAAAGTATATATATTCATCGGAATTCAATATTCAAACAAGACTTTACCCTTTTTCCAACATTTCCGAACATGCAATCATTCACACATTAATAATATTCACATAAATGTAAATCATATTGCATACAATCATAAAATTCAAGTTAACATATTTACATGCTCGATTAAGTTACACGAACTTACCTCGACGCTGGTTTGCGTATAAAATCTATTAATCCAAAACCTTTTCTTTTCCTCGATCTAACCTCGAATTTGTATTGTCCAGATCTATATAAATAAATTTAATCATCAATTTCACACATTTCATATTCATTTGGACTCAATTTACGTCCTTGGAAAAATTACCATTTTGCCCCTAACTTTTCCATAAATTGCAATTTCGTCCCTAAGCTCGAAAAATGAAATTGATACAATTTACTCCCTATTCTAAGCCTAACCAAAATTTCAACATAAATTTACAACACTTATTTTCTATAAATTTCAAAATTTTTCTTCAATTTTCACAACTTTACATTTTAGTCCCTAAATAATGTTTTCATCAAATATCACTTTGTAAAAGTTGTTAGTCTATCAACAACCTTTCATTTTCTACCATAAATTTTAAATTCAGCATATACATCCATGACCTAATTTTCATACTTTGTTAACTCTTCAAATTGACCCCCCAAATAGGTAGATTAAGCTATCCTGTTTCAAAAATATCAAAATTACTAAAAACGGGACAAGAAAACTTACCCAATTAAGCCATGAAAGTTTTTTCTCTCTCTCCTAGGGTTTCCATGTATTTTTGGGGAAGAAGATGAGTAAATAAGATGATATTTTCTTTTTTATCTTTTAATTAATTAAATTATTTCAAATTCCAATTTAGTCCTTTCCCTTTTTCTAAATTTCCATGGATGAGTCACCAAAATATCTACATACTTTTCTTTAATGGTCTAATTATCATATAAGGACCTCAAGTTTTGAATTCCATAGCTAATTAATCCTTCTAGCTACTAGAATTCAACTTTTGCATTTTATGTGATTTAGTCTATCTCGTAATTAAGCACTAAATACATAAAATTTTATTATCAAAATTTTCACATGACATTCCTAACATATTACGGACCATGTAATAAAATAAAAATAAATTTTACTTTCAGATCAGATTTGTGGTCTCAAAACCACTACTTCGATTTCACTGAAAAATGGGTTGTTACAGTTATTGAATTTGTTAACTGTCGTAATACTCTTTTACCCTAATTTGACAACGGAGATAGGTTAAGGGTGTTACAATCTTGCTCAACAAAAACAAACTTATACTCCTTAGCAACTTACACCTTCTCAATAGTGTACTCCTACTCCTTAGTAGCTACTCATTAATAAATTTTTTATCCTCGACGAAAATTTTTTCCTAGTACCAAATTTATTATCATTAGCAGCAAACCCTTTCTTCTCAATGACAAACTTCTCTAATTAGTAGTAAACTTCGTCTCTTCAACGACAAGATTCTTATCAGCATTAAACTATACCTCTTCAACCGTAAGATTCTTCTCATCAATAACAAGCTTTTGCTCTTTAACAGCAAAATCTTACTTTGTATAGTCTAACATTTGAATTTATGGCAACAAAATCCTGTTTTGTACAATTACTTTCATTAATTTGCTCCCACTTAATTAGTAAAGACTAGTCCCTCAAGGAATGATATTATGTCAAAAAACTGGCTTTCACGAACCTTCTTCAGGGTTACTATTACACTAAACAAATTGTATTTCACAAAACTCCTTTAATGGATAAAATTACACCGAACAATTTTGCCTTTACATAAAATAATGGTAAACCAAAAATTATTCATAAAATACAATTATACCAAATAAATTCACTTTGATAGAAATGCTCCCAACAACATAGTATAGTAGAGAAAAAATCTTTTAGAGATTACTATTACGTCAAACCATTTGACATTCATAAAAATGCTTCCAGCCATGAAGTGTAAAGCATAATTCTTCTAATGGATATTATTACACCAAATAAGTTGACTTCCAAAAAAATGCTCCTAGCCGTAGAGACTAGTAGAGTGAAATTCCTTGAGGGGATACTAATATACTAAACAAATTAGCATTCATAGAAATGCTTTCAACCACAATCTAGTAGAGTAAATTCCTTCAAGGGATACAATAACATCATATCACTTGACTTCCAAAGAAGTAATCCTAGCTACAAAAACTGAGAGTGCAAAAAATTTACTGCTTAGTAGCAAAATCCTACATTGCACAACTCCCATTCCTAGCCACAAAGCTTAATTGAGCAAATATTCCTAGCCACAAAGCTAGTTGAGTAAGAATTCTCCAAAGGATTACCTCAATTCACAAACTAGGTGCAAAATATTGCTCCACTAGAAATGGTTGAGCACAAATCCTACAAGGGATATGACTAAATTTTTTATGCTTCCACATTTTCAGTTTGCTCTTGCTCACCTTGGCCTTCACTTGATCACTTTTAGGGGTGTGCAAATTTCGGGTAAAACTAAATTAATTTGGTCAACCGACCGATTTCAGTTAATTAGTTGATTAAGCGAATTAATTCGGTTGGGGGTCGGTTAATAATTTTTTGAAAGTTCAGTTAACGGTTAATTCAGTTCGAAATCGGTCGGTTAACTGAATTATCCGAATTTAATAAATAATATTATAATACATAAGTATTTAGTCATTTAGTTAATTTTTTATATGTTTTATACTTGTTTTAACCAAAAATAAAAAATATATAAATTTCGGTTAATTCGGTTAACCGAAAAAGTTCGGTTGGATTAAATTTTTTTTAAAAATATTTCAATTTAGTTAACGGTTAAGGATTTAAAAGAGTCGATTAATTCAGTTAATGGTAGTTCAAGTCAATTAACCGATTGAACACTCCTACTCACTTTATACCAACCTTGAGAATTATTATTATGTCAAGATATTAATAAAGCCGAATATACGAGTTGTCAAATATTTTCAAACATTAATGAGATAGCCAAATATAAGACAAAAGTAGCCCATTGCATCAAGCCACTTCGCAAACCAAGAATAAAGGATGTGCAACCTTTGGACCAAACATATTGGCAACAATTTTCCTTTATAAAAAGGCTCTCTTTTCTCCATTTTCTTTACTAAACCTATTTCCTTGCTTTTCTTAATTATATATATTATTTCCTCTAAGAACATCTCTAATCCAAATCTATAACAAAAAAATGTTCTCTCTCTCTTACTAGGCATATTTCCCTTACTTTTCTCTATCACCAAACATTTATACGGGCTTAAACATAAAAGAACATACGGAGCACAAGCTTCAATGCATAAAATTCAGAAGCATCCAATCTCATTTTGCCTTCCTTGAAGAATATCTCCAAACCCGATCAATAAGAAAATGTACAAATAAATTCCACAGAATTTATCAACAATTTCTTTTTCAATTAAATTTAAAAAAAAAAATATATATATATATATATATTTTCAAATGTATACTCTCCTTGTCTCAATAAAAATGTCACAATTGACATATTTTAGGTCAACTATTTAATGAGACGGGGGAATACCATCTCGAGACTAGCAAAAAGACATCAATTTAATAACTATTCTATAATAAGTTAGTTTTAACAATAAATTATTCTATTACTCGTTGAATAGTCAATGTGCAAATGAGCTAGTTCAAACTAGAAAAACCATTCAAAAAGTTGAACCTAATCATCTATTAGTCATGTGATATTTATATTTTGACTTTTTTTTAATGCATTAGTACTATTTATTTATGAAATTCAACCAAGGATCATTACAAATGAATTGAATTCATGTAAATGTACAAATGGGGCGATGGAGCTGTTGTCTACATTATGGAAAGCCAGAAATGAGCCTGGCTACCTTGTATTTATAACTCACTATTTATATACTTGTAGTAAAATTATATCATATCAATTTTTATGATATTTTATGTTTCCACCTTAGCCTACTTTACCCAACTTGAAATTCATCCAAAAAAGGAAAAGTAGATGAGAACGTGAGCCGCCGTCAAAATGACAGTTTTTATGGGAGAAATGGAATAACGAAAATAGAACGGGAGAAGTGGGATACTGTCGGTTATCTAAAATTACAACAGGACCGACGTGATCCAATGAGGCGACGGTGCCCCCACGTCTAATCCTAACAAATATGAAGCTGGAGGAGGTTTCGTAAATATTGTAAAAGGAAAAGGAATTATAGCCCCATCACAAAATCAAACTGCACACCTTGCAATGATGCAATGCACCAGCTGCGGCTTTTAGTGTTGCATCTGTCAATATCCATTCTAAATGCATTAGGGACCTCATGGGTCCTTCGGGGCCTGCCGCCCATACCCACTCTGCTTTCTTTGAATTTCAACCTTCCCGCTGCTTTCGCTCCTTCCTAATTTCTTCATGTTGTTGTTTGCTTTTGATTACACTATAATTAAATGGTGGGTTTTTTTCCTTCTAAATTAATTAATGTTTGCGGAGTACTATTATTAGCGACGATACTTCGTATATTTTGAATTAATCAGTTTTTGAAAAGTGAATATAGGACAAGACAAGTTAATTTTTTCTTTTAAATAATAAATATAAAACGATTATGATAATAAATTTAATAACATCCACCCATCCATTGCCATCTCTAATTACTATTTACATCAACGGCAAGTTCACAATTCCCTACGTCTAAAGACTTTATGATGCTACAAAAAGACTACATTAAATTACATTATCGTCAAACTCAAAATTGTCGGTTGCATGCAACTTTTAGCCAATGAAAATTTGCCTTTGGTTCATTGAGAATGTACTGTTTTGGTAAGTGACCTTATTTTAACGTTTATCCTACATTTACTTCATATCATTCGTTGAATATGTCCACTAAATTTATTTATAGCAATTTTCAATTTTATCAAAGGTGATTTTTTTTAAAAGAAAATAAATGCTCTACAAAAATGAGAGAGACTCAAAAAGGAGATATTTTAAGTAAGTGTAAATTTTCCTTTATATCAAAAGTCATTTTAGCAATGAGATCAGTTTCAATATATATATATAAGGATATATTCAAGAGATCAACTCTCCACTTTCTGCAAGAGTTGAGTTATGCACCTGGTTATTACTGAGTTTAAACACTTTGACAAAGAATCTTTTGTAACATCTCGATTTTGAGTCTAGTTGGAACAGTGGTTTCGGGACCACAAATTCGATGAGAAAAATTTTATTTTTATTATATTTTTATGGTCTACAATTTCACGAAATGATTTTGTGAAAATTTTGTTCGAAAATTTCAACGTTTAGGTACTCAATTTAGTCAAAATGACTAAATCGTAAAAAGTGTAAAAGTTGAGTTCTACATGCTAGAGGTGTCTAATTGTTATGAAATTCTAAATTGGAGGTCCTTAATTGGTAATTAGACAATTGGTTAAGTTGGTGGACAAAAATGGACATGGTTAGGCATGTTTCCAAAGTTTTTCATTAAGGGCATTTTGCTCATTTAGTTATTAAAATGAATTAAAAACAAAATTAAAAGCCAATTTTTGTCCATCTTCAACCTCTTGGCCGAAACTTTCATTTAGAAACGATGGCTAGGGTTTTTCAAGCTTCCAAGCTTGATTATCAAGGAAAACGAGGATTTGACCTAGATCGGGTGAAAAATGAAAAATCGATGGTTAGGTTCCTTTTTACTATTTTGGTGTCGAGGTAAGTTCGTGTGATTTAATAAGCATGTTATTCATGTTATTATTGTTATACATGAATTATATCTTGCTATGATTGTATTGATTTGATGTTAATGGAAATTTGATGGAAAATAGCATTTTAAATGAAATGAGTAAGTTTGTATGTAAATAATATATCGCTTTTACTTATGTTATAATATTTTGTTATTATATGAGAGGTGGTTGCATATTGAATGATCACTTGATGTAAATTATGAATTGAAATTGATTATGGATGAATTGGTAAAATGTTGAAAAGTGAGAAGTTTCCGGGTTGGACCTTCGGAATAGAAAAAATACGAATGGTCCGTTGTGAGAACACATGTGTAGTACTATGTGCAGACTACTCTGTGTTTAAAATGGTTTTAGGTCACATGTGTAACACTAAGTGCAGGCTACTACGTGTACCAGATGGTTAAGTCGCATGTGTAGTACTAAGTGCAGGCTACTATGTGTACCCAATAGCTTCGATCACATGTGTGGTACTAAGTGCAGGTCACTATGTGTAAGAGACGGTTTTGGTCACAGATATAATACTAAGTGCAGGCTACTATGTGCACCAGATAGCTTCGGTTACAAGGGTGGTAATATGTGTAGGCCACCGTGTATTTGCTATTATTCTGATGAGTTAAACGGGGAAATTGAATAAGTGAAAATACATGTGATCATGTAATGAATAGTGTAATTGAATATAACTATGTGATGAATAAGTGAGATTATGTAAGAGTGAAATTTGTAACAAAACAGTTTTGGACAGCAATAGTTGTGTGACTTTGAAAAATCACCAAAAATGGTAGAAATCAAATTATAAGTTGAATAAGATATGAAATAAAAGATTATTGAGTCTATTTTCACATAAAAGAAACAGTGAAAGCAAAAGAATTTTGTATTCTATGATATTTAAATTTTTGTGAGACAGAGTCAGAATGATTTCGGAACCTCCTGTTCTAATTTGAGAAAATCATTAAAAATTTTAAAAAATAATTATGGGTTATAAATTATATGATTAAAATTCTTAATGAGTCTATTTTCTAAAGAAACATTATCCAAATCTTGTACGAAGAGATAATTAATTTTTAGTGCAGAGGGGTCGGAACTGTCGGACAGCGAAACAGGGGTGAATTTAAAAAATAAACTGTACTTATTAGTTAGACCAAAAATTATGAAAATTTTATGGTAAGAATATATGTGAGTCTAGTTTCAGGGAAAATTAGCGGTTCTCAATTTGGAGTCCCGTAGCTCCGGATATAAATAATTTAGTGACTGTGACTCGAGAAAACAGCTTAACTGGATTTTAAATAAATAGAGAGAAATTGAAATATAACATGTTAATACATTGCTTATTATTTTTCATGCGAGCTTACTAAGCGTAAAGCTTACTCCCTCATTCCTATTTCTTTTAGTGTTGTCAGGTTGGCTCGAGGTTGGAGATCGTCGGAGGCAGCATTACACTATCAAGCCAATACCTTTGGAGTATTGATACATATGTTAGAAATATCAAGTGACTGACATGTATAGGGACCTAGTTCTATGATATGTGTTATTATGATTTGGCTAAATGTATTGGCCTATATCGAGCTATTGTATATGGCCATGAAATGTGGCTCAAATTGATTATGGTTTGTAAGTCTAGCTAATCATGTTACGTATTAATGCATATGATGTGATGATATGAATATGTTTGTTTGCCATGCATGGTTAGTAATATGTCATGTGTGTTGAATGCATGTTTTATAACCAATCGAGGTGGTCATGACCATGAATTAAATGTGTAATAATATGGCTAGACTAGTTTATCATGAGTAGGTCGAACATATGTATAATGGCGAGCTAATGTTGAATGTGTCTTAATAAAGGGTGTTTAATCACTAAAATGATGCCATGATTTGTGAGTTTGATGTGTATAAGGTTGTAAGGGTTTATAAGAAACATGAAGGCTTGGAAAATAGCCTAAGAGTTAACTACATGGGTTGAGACATGGCCGTGTGTCTCAACCGTGTGAGGGACATAGTTTGGTGACACGGGCATATGGCATGGCCGTGTGGTTCAATTTATTTGAAGAAGTCATAAATAGAGAGTTACACGGCCTGAGGACACGAGCGTGTGACCCTGTTTCATGAGAAAAATTTCTAAGTTTTCCTAGAACTTTCCAAAGTCCTCAGTTTAGTTCCGAACATTTTCTAAAGTATGTTTTGGGTTTCGTAGACCCAAATAAGGGACTATGTGCATGTGATTGAATGTTTCAAAATATAAATGAAATTTTATGGCCCATTTTGCATGATTGTAAATCTTTGAGTTCGGTAACGCCTCGAACATTGTCCCAGCCTCAGATATGGGTAAGGGGTATTACATCTTTGATAACCCCAATAACTTTTATGTTGTCTGTTTACATTAATATTTGTCATAAAGCCTTTCTTACATTAATAACACACCATCAAGGATGCCCCACAATTCGGATTCAAATGTTGAACAAGTTCCCAAACGACAGTTAAAACCAATGATCCATTTCTCATTGTGGTCTCTCATTACTCCTTCTGCAACAGTGCATCTAATGTTAATGTTAATAGCTTCATCTGATCTTAATCGGATCCACCTTTCTGCCTCCACTGGACCCACTCTAGATAATTGCCTCATAGAATCTCCATTGCGAACAACAAAATATTGCTTAGACCAACTATTAGCATTTTTGACACTTTCCTCTTCACTCTACGGCACACCCTGAAAGATACAAATATTAATAATGCCAAATCAGATGTAAGTCAATCTTATAAGTTATCTAAAAAGAAATAAGTCTGCTTCTGAGGTGGATTAATGATTTGTAAGCATACATCTTTCGCTACAATACAATCTCTAAGAGCGTGAATTACATCCTCCAATTCATTACACATATTGAACATGTCACGCATCTCGCTCTGCTACCAATTCCACGACTTAGCCGCTCTGCCTGAGTAAGTAATTGCTTTTTGAGAGTCAACTAAAAAAAAAACTCGAACTCATTGAGGCCCCCGAACCTTCCATGATAGATATTTTAGGATTATTGAAATTTCTTATCTTTTTCTTTTATTATTCAAAGTTTGAATTGCTATTTACTAATAAAAAAGCATTTTGCTTAAACTTTCGAATACCGAGTAAAGTTGGCCATGAGTAAAGAAGGTACAAAAATCAGATTTCACCCATAAACAAATTTCATACAAACCACATATATATTTTTTATTAAACTACAATTAAAATCACTAAATTATTAGCTCTTAAATAATTTTACCTTTCATCAACTAAATAATAAAATTTTAATTGAAATAAACAAAATCTTACATTCTCAAGTAATATAACATATGCACTAAATTATTTTATATTCCGATAATATTATTATTAAAAACAATCATCTGAACGAAAATTAATAAATTATATTATAAAAGTGAAATGCAAAAAGTAAGAAAACATTGAAATGGTGATGCAACAGGTATAATGTAAAGTTTAGGTGAGCAATTTGCTCAAAGGCACAATTACAAAGGGAAGTTGCGATGTGTTAGGTGAAGTTGACAGTAATCCACCCACCGGGGGGCTGGCTGGCTGGCTGTTCTTTAGGTTGATGATGATCATATTATTAAATTACAGAGTATTATTAGTAGTTGGATGAGATGAGCTAATTAATTGAGAAAAATCAATCAGACTAGCATTTAACCACACTTTTGATTGAAAGACAGTACACCATCGGCACTGCACTTCTCTTAAGTCACTTCACTAATTCACCAAAGAATCAATCCGGGAATGATTAGTCAAGGATGTAGACCCCAATTTGTTGTGGGTGTATTCATTCCAAATTTTATATTTATTAAATATTGATTAATTTTGATTTTGATTTTTTTACAAGTGTAGAATATATGATTCATGTTTAAGATAAAATCTTGGCCCGGCCTAATATTACCACTGCCCTACAAATATGTATCCCCATCTAGGAATGGGCCTCCACTCATTCTCATGACTTGGAAATTAAACTTCAATTTATTTTTGGTCCCATTATTAGAAGTGATTATGGGATAAGTCTTAACAAAATTCAGGCTCGTTTGATAGATATGGATTTGATTTGACCCGAAAAATAGGTTTAAAATTTTTCTTAAATTCGGTTTAGATAAAAAAGCTAAAACTTAAGCTCGACCCGACTTACCCGTTTTAAATTTTTTTATATAAAAATAAATTTAAAAAATATAATACATCAAAAACACTAAAGTAAATTAAAAAAAATGTTTCACAACAAATTGAAAATAAATTAAAAAAAGTCTTTATACTTAAATAGTACTAAGATAGGTGCAATTTAACAAGCAAATATCTCTAAAGTAGTAGCAAAATTAATAATAAAATAAGAGTTACATAATATCCAAATAAAAACAACAAAATATTAGCAATATAATAGTGAAATGATAATAAAACAGTGACAAATCAGTGAAAAAATAACATAAATTTTTTTGTAAATCCGAATCGGACTCGGGCCAAAAAAAATTTACCCGAAACTCAACCCATTTTCTAAACAGGTTTTATTTTTTTACTCAAATTTTTCTTTTGGACTTATATTCTTACTCTAATTCTTTTTACATTTCAAACATATGTGTTGGATAACCTACCTATGACGTTAATTTTGCAATGAAGTTGGCACCAATTCGTCAAGATATATATTCGTTCAGAAAGAAAAAATATACATATTATGAAATATGGCCAAATACAACGCGTTTCTTTTTTCTCTTCCAGCTTCAACATAGGAGAGGTATTTGTTTGGTCCCATAAGTCTGGTTGAATTTGATATCCACATGAAATAATTTTATATATGTTATGAAATCCACTCCAAAATTGCACTAAATTCAGGTTTAGAGTTTATACCATTTCTTCTTTCATCTTCTAAAAAATTAACCTCCCAAATAAGCAAGATTATTATCTAAACAATAAAATGTTCAAATAAGTTTTTCAAACTCGAGTTAAGTAAGCAATTCTTTATGTTGGATAAAGTCAAAATTTTATGTTAAGGTTTAAAATTGAATTATAAACTTTTAAGAGGTTAAAGTACAAAGTTATCATTATATTAACTTATCTAAAATTTTTAAGGTGAGCAAACTGAAATTTCATCAGTTTAGACAACTAAGATTTAATTTTATCATTGTATTAATATATAATTTTAAACGTAATTCTATGTTATTCATAAGTATCTCTAATTATAACTCAATTCTAATTAAGAGTTTGAATATTTGAGTTAGAAAATTACCACATATGATCAAATTAATGAGATGTTTAATTGTAGGGAGAATAATTGATGTACTGTCGGTGCATAAGTCTCATGTATTATCCGTGAATAATAACATTACACCTCATCATTAAATAAAACAAAAAAAAAATAATGGAGAGCTTATAAATAAATATTGATAACTTTATTTAAACATAATTAAATCATTATTAATTATAAATAAATGTTAAAACCCTAAACCCTTAAATCCAAGATTCTAAATCCAAAAGTTATTAATATTTATTTATAACAATTACAATTAATGTTTAATTATGTTTAAATAAAATTATTAGAATCTTTTTACAAGTACTCCATATTTTTTGTTTAATTTAATAATGATTTGTTATGTTATTATTCATTGATAGTGTATGAAACTTATATATCAACAGAGCATCAAATATTATTCCTTAATTGTATATTAGTGTAACACCCTTAACCTGTCTCCATCGTCGGATTAGGGTTATGGAGTGTTACAAGACAAAACGGAACATTTCACTTCATTTTAGAACAATTAAATAAATAATTTGTAAGCATATAAGAAACAAAATCAACTTATGGTATAAATACACTTACGGGCCTTAAATCGAGGTTACAGGGCTTTAAAAATAGTTTGAGATCAATCTGGAACTAGTTTGAATCAAAACAAAAATATATGCAAAAATTTGAAAATTTTAAAAACAAGGGTTACATGGCCGTGTGGAATAGCCCAGGCCATGTGACTTCCCCACACGCCCGTGTGGCCAGACCGTGTAACTAACTGTGACTATGTGAAAAATCCTGCATCTAAAAATTAATAAGACACACACAGCCGTGTGACCCTTGTTTCTAAAATTTTCAAAATTTTGCATATTTTTCTGTTTTGATTCAAATTAGTTTCGAATTGATCCCAAAATATTTTTAGGGTCCTGTAAGATCAATTTAGGGCTCTTAAGTGTATTTATACCATAAATTGATTTTATTTGTTATATATTTATAAATTATTTATTTAATTGTTCTGAAATGAAGTGAAATGTCCTGTTTTTCCTTGTAACATTCTGTAACCCTAATCTAACGATGGAGATGGGTTAGGGGTGTTACATTTAGTGGTATTAAAGTTACAGTTTAGTAGATTCTCAAACTGAACATAGCGTGTTTGAAGTTTAGAAATTACATGCCATATAAACCTGTGATAATGTATATTATTGATCCGATCTAACCCCTATTTTTCGTATAGATTATAAAGATGTCGGCAAAATTTGATTGTGCTGACACTGATGAAGTTAACAGTAATGTTCCAACTAATGAACAAAAAACAAGTCGTGGTTTACCAATTCCACCAATGTTAGAAAATGAAGTTAAAACTATTTTCTTCGATTTAATGGGTCAGTGGTTCACGAAATTCATGCGTACCAATCCTGTGGCTCAACAATCTTCACCCCCTATAGTACCCATTGTTGTACCTCTTGTGGTACCTCTACATTCTCAAACAACCGAAACAAGTAAATAGGTTCTTGTTGATAAAATCCAAAAGAGTGGAGTTGAAGAATTTAGATGTAGAACAGATGATCATCCAACTAAAGCTGAGTATTGGCTCGAAAATATTCAACGAGTTTTTGATGAACTTGCATGTTCCCCTAATGATTATCTAAGGTGCACTGTGTCAGTTCCTAAAAATGAAGCGTACAGTTGGTGGATCACGTTGACAGCAGTAGTACCAAAAGATAAAATTACTTGAGATTTCTTCCAATCTGAGTTTAGAAACAAATATGTCAGCAAAGGATATTTAGACCGAAAAAGAAAGAATTTCTTGAATTGAAAAAGGGAAATAAATCAGTAGCTGAATATGAGAGAAAGTTTGGGTATTTCAGTAAGTATGCTCGTGAAATTGTAACAGCCCATTTTTAGTCAAATCGGAACAATGGTTTTGGGACCACAAATTCATTTCTCATAATTCATTCAATATTCACAACCAATTTTACCATTTCATATTCCATTTCACATCTCATTTTCCATTTCATAATACATCAATTTTATCATTTAATTTCCCCTATTAACACAACTCGGACTCAAACGGATACACAGATCCAACCAACACACCAGTTTGGCATTCAGTGCCTCATCGGATAAATTCGAAGCAATAATTGCGCTCAACACTATAATAAGTTGACACCAAGTGTCCCATCGATTAAACCGAAGCAAGTTGGCTCCCACTGCCTCATCGACTCAAAGTCGAAGAAATCCCTAAACTCTTCCTATCTTATAGCACACCATTTATATCCGACTTAGCCCGAAATAGTTAATAGGGTTTCATTTCAATTTTCAAAACAACCAATGTCTAATTTTCATATAGTACAATCTCACATATAAGCATATATTTAATTTGATAGCAACCAACTTTTCTCAATACACATTCTATTCAATATTCATAAAAACACTACATTTCTTAATATTCATAATTAATTCATTCTAATAATCAATTGATTCAACTCAACCCAAAATACAAGAATGCTCGCCTTAAATACTTACCATATACAAACAATTCAATTTGCAATAATTTATAATTTGTTTCGGATTATAGAAATACAAATCGTATATTCCGAGCTACTCGACGTCGACTTTATCTTTCACCTTCTTACTCGAGGATTTTAGAATGACGTTTGCTACGGAATAAAATAGTTAAAATATATCAATAATACACAACTAAATTTTCATTAAATTTCAAAATTTATACTACATTTTGCTTAATCTTCAATTTAGTCCCTAAACTGAGACTAGTTAAATCTCCATATTTAACCTCAAATTTTTATACTAATTTCACTCTAAGCTAAATTTAGCTCTTTATTTTCAATTCTACCCCTAAATTTTGAAATTTTTTACAATTTGTTCCATATTATTCAAAATCAACAATTAACTCCTCAACTTAGTCCTTTTTCATTTCTAACTTTAAAATCTATCAAATTAACCCTTAAAACTCTAACAAATCAACAATGGTAACATCATCAATCTTGAAAAATACTAAAAATTGTAACATGGGTCAACTAGCTTTAAGTACCAAGATTCTAAAAATGTAAAAATTACAAGAAAATAGACTAAATTGACTAACCAATTGAAGCTTGAATATTTAAAAACCCTTATGGTCGTCCAAGCTTTCTTTGCTTTCCCTATGTTTTTTTAGGTGCATGAGAATGAGAATGAAATTCTCTTTCATTCCACTATCACCTATGTTTCTTTCATTTTGTTTTAATTTTAATTATTATTACAACATATATATTACGTTAACATAGTATATATTATATATATGTCATAAATGCTACATTATGACCGTCCACTTAGAAAGAAACAAGGGTATTATACTACTTTAGTGCCTTTAATTAATTTTAATTTATAATTCAACTTTTAACAGTTACGCGATTTAGTCCTTTTACCTTAATAACTCCTAATTTCATGAAATTTACTTATCCAAAATTTAATTCGCCTCAAATATTTAATAAAAATATTTGTGTGTCCAGTTTACGAAAACGGAGTCCCAAAACTACAATTTTCGTCACCCCTGCCTATCAGGTCTTTACATGAATATAGTTAGCATGCCATGGGATTGTGAGTACTCACCTATATGTATTGTGTTTTTGGGCATTGAGGCCCTGGGACAGGTTGGAGAGATAAAGGAATGTGAGCTAAGTTTCAATCAACAGGACATGTTTGGTGTGTTAGAGGGTGTTAGCTTTATGCTTCACTTTTAGGGATATGTTCAACTCTATGAGTCAATTGATGTGTTAGAGATCCGTGTATCCGATGTGTGATTATAGAGACCACTTTTATGTTTAATAGCCTCAAGTGCCAAAATATCATTTAAATGTGATCTTATATATTGTGATAATATGATATGAGACAGATGCATAAACGTCTGACTAATATGCTAAATAAGTTGATTTAATTTTCATGAAAATGTTAGTATGTTCTCATGGTAATTGTATATGTAATTGTGGTTTGGGTCATTTTCATTTAATAATGCATGTGAATATATGAGCTAGAGTTGTGAGTTATTAAAGAATGTATACATTGTTTAGTCTTGATGAATTATTATTAAATGAATAATATATATAAGCAAGTTGAGTGTAATTGCATGTAAGAGTATATGCTAGTTTTATGATTTAATGAAGCGTGAAAATGTTATTTTAACTTGGTTAGAATATGGTTGTGAATGTGTTGTATGTTGCTCTTGTTTAACCTTTGATATTGTGTATACTTTGTGGTTACTCCAACATTCACTGAGCTTGTTTAAGCTCACTCAATCTTTCTAACCATTGCAAACATTTAGCTATTATAGTGTGATCGGTGTGAGGATACCAAGGAAGTGATCTAAGTTAGGCTTTAGTATTTGTATAGGAAAATTAATATTATTCTTTGAATTGTAGGGATAAAGAAATGTGGTTAGACTTTGATCGATTATTATTGTGGTCCTCATGATATTTTATGGGTTTAGTTTTCTAACACTTTTGATGGATGTTATAATTATTTCATTAGTATTGTTTGAATATTTGCTATGTTGAAGTGCCATGAACTATATGTATGGTCAATGGATATTGAATAATGTGGTAGAATTGTTGCATAAATATTGCCATGACGATTTGGAAGTTTCCTTAGTTTATTTGTTCTTAAGATTTACGAATTTGGACTTTGATATGTTGATTCTTGCTCGAACATATTTTCGATGTTTAGAATTGTTATTTTGGTCTTTTTAACATTGGTTTAAAGAGGTAAATGATGCATGTTGATTAGATAATTATTGGAATGGATTAAATGCTTAGATGTACTATATTTTTTCGGTCTGGAGCAGAGGTATCAATATTCGAGTTTTAAAAACAATACCTCTATGATATTTCAAGGTGCAGGAAGTCAGTAATTTGCTATCGATATCTTACCACAAGTATCGATTCTGGGGTAAAATAATCGATACTTTAATAAAGGTATTGATAAATTCTAGGAATTGATTTTTAGACAAGAATAGAATGCTGTTTTGGTATCGATTTTCCACTCGGTATCGATACCATATAAGATAAATATCGATACATTTGTTTCAATATCGACACTTGCGTAACTTGTTTTGGAATTTTTCTAAGTTGCTCTAATGCATGTTTAATTGATATTATAAGTTTTTTTGAAGTATGTTTGGCATGCTTTAATGATGGTTAATATATGTGTAACACCCCTTACCCGTATCCAACGCTGGGACAGGGTTCGAGGCGTTACCGGACATAAACATTCACAAACATACAAAATCGGGTCACCAAATTTCGCCCAAAATTAAAAAATTTCAATCACATGCATATCGTCTCTTATACAAGCAATCGAGGCCTAAAACATACATTAGGGCGGTTCGGGACAAAACTGAAAACATTCGATAATCTTTGGGCAACTTAACAATTTTCTAGCTTTGGAGAGTAATACACCCGTGTGGCTTGGACACGTCCGTGTCCTCAGCCCGTGTAACTCTCTATTTATGACATCAGCAACCGTTTAAGGGCACACGGCCAAGGCACACGCCCATGGCCAGAAGCCGTGTCCTTCACACGGCTGAGACACACGGCTGTGTCTCTACCCGTGTGGTCAAGACTTAGGCTAATTTCCAAGCCTTTTTTGTCATCTTTACATGCATACACATACACGATTTCAATGGCATTCATCATTAGCTCATTATTATGCATTAGTTCCACCCACTCATGATAAACTAGTCTAGCTACATAGCAAGACATTAACACATTTCATGAATAAATAGGCTTACAAGCCAAAATCATTATAAGCCACATCTCATGGCTATAATCAACAATTAATATAAGCCAATACCTTTGGCTAATCACAAAAATAGTCATCATAAAAAAACTAAGACCCTATACATGCCATTCGCATGAAAACATTTCATGTACACATGCCAATACTCCAAAGATAATTGCACGATAGTGCGATGCTGCCTCTGACGATCTCCAACCCAAAGTAGACCTGACAAAACTAAAAGAATTGGAAAGGAGGGAGTAAGCTTTTCGCTTAGTAAGCTCGCATGAAAATAATAAGCAATGCGATAACATGCTAATTTCATATTCTTTCTATTTATTCAAATTCTAGCTAAGCTATTTTCTCGAGACATAGTAATTAAATTATTTATATATGGAGCTACAGAACTCCAAATTAAGAACCGTTAATTTTACCAAAAACTAGACTCATATATATTCTTATCATAAAAGTTTTAGAATTTTTGGTCTAGCCAATGAGTACAGTTTATTATTCAAATTATCCCCTATTTTTCTGTTTGATAGCTTTGACCTTTCTTCACTAAAATTTATTTATCTCCTAGTACGAGACTTAGATAAGGTTTCTGTCTCTTTCTCTAGAAAATAGACTCATTAAGGATTTCATTCATATGAATTTTAACTCATAATTATTTTTTTACAGTTTCTATTGATTTTCCAAAGTGGAGACAGGGGAGTCTAGAATCACTCCAACTCTATCTCACAAGAATTCAAATATCTCATGATAAAGAATTCTTTTGCTTTCACCGTTTCCTTTATGTGAAACTAGACTCATTAAGATTTAATTTCATATATTATTTAGCCTCTAACTCAATTTTAACTATTTTTAGTGGATTTTAAAAGTCGGATCAATGCTGCTGACTGAATCTGTTTTGGTACAATATAATGATCACTATCATAGGATCATTTCCAACTATCATGAACTTACCATTACATGGATGTAACACCTCTAACCCGTATCCGTCGTCGAAACAGGGTTTCGGAGCATTACTAGAATTTACGAATCACCTAAAAAAATTCAATTAAATACTTACCGAATCAATGCATCATATAAATAAATAAATATATTACCATTCAATCAATGGTTTGGCACTTGCCTAATCATCAACAACAACACATGTTAGTGTACTTACACATATTTCATATAAATTCTTATTTTCTCAATATGTCATTTTTCAATTTAATACTCGTCTTAACTTACATATTTTCCTTATATTAACATATAAAAGATAATCTCATATGTACATGTCATGATACATATCATTCTCTTATTGTTTCTTTAATAACATATATCATTCATTTCATTATATCAACATTTCATGCACCATAATTTCCATATATCTCATGTATATTTATTTCGGTAACAGTTCATATTAAAATTAACATAAATTAAATTCCATGTACCTATACTTATTTCATTTATCTATCTTTTTAATTATTTCATTCATCTATTTTGTACATATATTTCCATATGACCAATTCTTGTAAACATTTCATAGAACCATTTCATATAACCATTCATCATCTGATACATATTACCTGAATATCAATTGTTCAACTGATGTCATAGCATCTCCCATCTACGGTCTTATTTATCTTCGACATGATGCCATAGTGTCTTTCAACCATAGTCTTACTCATTTTCTGTCAAGTTGCCATGGTATCTTTCAACCATGGTCTTGTTCATTTCATGTTACATTGCCATGGTATCTTTCAACCATGGTCTTATTCATTCCCGTCACGTTGCCATGGTATCTTTCAACCATGGTCTTATTCTTTTCATGTCACGTTGCCATGGTATCTTTCAACCATGGTCTTACACATTTCATATCATGTTGCCATGGTATCTTTCAACCATGGTCTTACACGTTTCATATCGAAAACACACTCCGCGATCCTCATCCTTACAAATGGGATTACAGATCAAGCTAAATCCCTATAATATAAACTCATAGAGTATTGTCGGGATTACCACCGAGCTAAATCCTCGCAACGACAATTACTCTAATGAGCTTGGATCTGAATTACCAGTCCAGGCTAAATTCAGACCCTAATTTGGATTACCCGTCCGGGCTAAATCCATTTTCCACATATTCTTCGGGAGGGTTATATCAGGATAGGATCACCCATCCGGGCTAGATCTTTTTTATCGTCAATTCCTTTTCAGAAATCTATCGAATTTTCCTTTCATTCAACCAGGATTTCTTCCCATTTTTATCAAATATGTCAGTGTTTCATAAATTTTCATATAATGAACATCCAAATCATATTCATATAAAAAACATACATTTCAAGCATTTAAGAATATAATTCAAATTACACAAACTTACCTCATTGCTTATTTGTGTTTATAATTTTATTAATCCGATATCTTTTCTTTTCCACGATCAAATCTCTTATTTGAGTCGTCCGGATCTTTATAAATAAATTTGATCATTATTTTCATTCATTTCATATTCTAATGTATTTAATTAATGCTCTATGCAAAATTACCATTTTGCCCCTAAACTTTTATTTAATGACGATTTCATCCTTAGGGTCAGGAAAATAAAATTCTTGCAATTTAATCCTTATTTCCAGCTATTATTCTCATACATATTGATAACAGCCCATGAATTCTATAAAATATCAGATTTTTTCATAATTTCAACACTTTTCAATTTAATCCCTAAAAACATGTTTTTCCCTAATCTTGAACTAAATTAATAATTCCATTCAATTTTGTAATTTAAATAATAAAATAGTTCATTTCATGCAATTTGGTCATTTCTGACATTTTTACAAAATTACCCATAAAGTTTTACTTTTATTCAATTTAGTCCCTGAGCCTAAAACATGCAAATTAGCCATGTTAGATGAATATTCATACATATTTTCCTCCTCCTCCTCTCCATTCCACATCCTTAATGTATATAACACACTTGTAAGTAATATTATCTATAATTTTTATTATTTACTTTTATGAATATTCAAGCTATCCATCTGTGTCATAGTCACTAAATTATTTATATCTGGAGCTATAGAACTCCAAATTAAGATCTGATAATTTTCCCTGAAACTAGACTCATATATATTCTAACCATAAAATTTTCAGAATTTTTGGTTTAGCCAATAAGTACAGTTTATTCTTTAAATTTACCCCTTTTCTGCTGTCTGACAGTCCTAACCCTTCTTCACTAAAAATTAATTATCTCCTCGTACAGAATTCAAATGATGTTCCCGTTTATTTATCTTGAAGATAGACTTATTCAAGATTATAAACATATAAATTTAAGTCCATAATTATTTTTATCCAATTTTTGATGATTTTCAAAAGTCAGAACAGGGGAACCCGAAATCATTCTGACCTTGTCTCACAAAATTGATTATATCTCATGATTTACAATTCCATTGCTTACATAATTTCTTCTATAAGAAACTAGACTCAATAATATATAATTTCATACTTTATTCATCCTATAATTCAATTTCTAAAATTTTTGATGATTTTTCAAAGTTAGACTACTGCTGCTGTCCAAAACTGTTTTGGTACAAGATATTAATTACCATGTTATAACACCCTTATTTTCTTTTTCTACACCATTTCTCATCACTTTCTCTTATTTTCTCTTCACTAACATGTCAAGAACATAGGACCTTATGTAAGAAAACTCTACTATAACATTATTTCCATGCTTTGTCAATAATAACAAACTTAAAAACATATTGAAATCTTGATGTACTTACCTTGTTCTATTGATACTAATCTTTAACTTGATTTTCTCTCTCCTCCAGCTTCTATTCTTGAATCCAACTTGATATTCTAACTCCCCATGGTCTTCTTAACATTTTTCTCTCTTAGTAGCTATGGAAATTCTTTTGATTTCTAGGTGAAAATGATGAATTTTTTGTGGAAGGACCAAATTGTAAAGAAAAGAAAATTTATTTCTTTTCCTTCTCTTCTAACGTTGGTTACATGCATGGAAAGATGATGAAAATTCTTCATCTTTCCTTCCTTTTATACTAAATAATTAATAATAAAATAATAATAAAATAATAAAATATCTTATTAAAATAATATATATCTAATTAAATAATCATAAAATATCATCATTACTTTCTAGATTTCTCTCTTCCAATTGACCATTTTGCCCTTTATTATCTTTTAAAATTTCATCCTTGAATCATCATTTAATTTGGTAAAATTGCAATTTAGTCCCTCATAGTTCTTCACCTATTCAATTTGGTCCTAATCCATCAATTTTCCTTAGTTTCTAGATCATTCCACTCTTAAAATATTTACACTATTGGTCCTTCAACTTTTTCATATTTACACTTTAACCCCTCAAATTTTGAGTATTTATTCTTGTGCAACAAAACTTTTCTCACTTTTACAATTTAGTCCTTTCTTGAATTAATATATCATAATATACTTCTCAATATTGACATAACTCAAAATTCCCCTTTTTGTCACTTTATTTCCTTATTTTACTATATCAATGATAATATCTTACTGTAAAAATTTTCAGGGTATTACAATGGATCCCTTACTCATTTTTCACAATGGAGCACAATATAAAAGTCATTATTTCTCATGGGCACACTTAGTCATACATTCCAAGTATAGGATAATTCCCTATCACATGCACTAAATCATCAAATTAGTCTCATGACAATGCACCATGTAAATTTGTCTTAGAAGAGCTCATCATTCAATATTTCTTTTTGTACATATATATCATATTAATCCCATTGAGTTTCTAGGAAATCCCGATAGATTATCCATTTACCGTGAATTCATAAGAATGATCATTTCAGGTATGCACTCCCGCAAACCTCACGTTTCTGGCGGGATTACCACCCGAGCTAAATCCCGTAACATAAACTCATAAGGTGATGTCGGGATTACCAGTCCAGGCTAAATCCCTTATAATGACAAACACCCTCAGTGAGCTCGGATCTGAATTGCCAGTCTAGGCTAAATTCAGACCCTAATTGGATTACCCGTCCGTGCTAAATCCTCAATGCACACATGTTCTTCGGGAGGCTTGATCACTCAAGGAACACCCGTCCGGGCTAGATCCTTTTTATCTTTGGGATCAACAAATTACCCGTCTGGGCTAAATCCTTTCTGCAACATATACAGGATCTCAGTATCACATACAACATGGTTCATCCATCAAACTTCCTTTCCAACCTCAACCGGAACATTTTTTAACATGTCATTGTTAAGAATGCATTTCATGTGTTTTCATGCCATTAAGAAATGCAATTATCATACATTCTTAAATCATGCAATTAGGCATATTATGAGTTTACTTTAAGCTATCCGAACTTACTTGTTGAAATCTCGTCAAGTACAACCGTTTAGCAATTCATACAACCCATGTAATAGTAATTTAACATTCAATTCATGTAATAATAATTTGCCATTCAATTTCACATGACACAACAAGCATTACATTTTTCCATATCATACACACCATCCATCAACTTCTCTTAAACATATTAAATCACACAATTTATGCCATATTAATAGAGAATTACAATTCATGCGTGGTATTGCATTATTATTAACACACGAACTTACCTCAGATCCAGAAACGACAATTTACCATTTTATCCATAACCTTGTATTTTCCCGATTTAAGCCCGAATCTCAATTTCCTTGATCTAACATTACAAATATAGCTCATTTATTACTTAAATTATTCAAATGGGTCCATAAATCATACTTTTACAAATTTGCATTTTGACCCCTAAACTTTTACATATTTGCACTTTTGCCCCAAGGCTTGGAAATTAAATTTCATCCTATTTTCTTATGTTTTATGACATGCTGATTATTTTTCCCTTCTATGGAAATATAAAATTCTCACTCTAACATGTACTTATGAACATTAGGTATTTTTATCTATTATGACGTTTTACTCGTTTTCACGTAAAATCACTTAGCAAAAGTTGTTTATCTAACACCCAACACTCATTTTCTACCATTAGACATCAAAATGCATGCATATTACTCATGTTTAAATTTTTAAACATAAATCCTAGCTCAAAATAATGGTAGAAATGAGTAGATCATGTTACCGAGACTTCAAAAATGTAAAGAACATTAAAAACGGAGTTCGAAATCACTTACAAATGAGCTTGGAAAGCTTGAAAACCCTAGCCATGGTGTTTTTCATGAGAAATTTGGCCATGATGAAGAAGATGAGCAAATTTGGCTTATTTTTGGCTTTTTAATTCATTTAATTACCAATTTACTAAAATGTCCTTAATAAAAAACTTTTAAAAACCTATCATACCATGTCCATTTTTGTCCACAAACTTCAAAATGGTCTAATTACCATTTAAGGACCTTTAATTTAAAAACTCATAACAATTAGACACTTCTAACATGTAGAACTCTACTTTTGGACTTTTACAATTTAGTTGAGTGCCCAAACGTCGAAATTTTCGAACGAAATTTTCACGAAATCATTCCGTGAAATCGTAGACCATAAAAATATAATGAAAATGAAATTTTCCTTATCGGATTTGTGGTCCTGAAACCACTATTCCGACCCAAAATGAGGATGTTACATTTCTCCCCCCTTTAGGGATTTTCGTTCCCAAAAATCTTACCAGGAAAGTGGTTTTGGTTTTTCACTTGGATTCCTCAATCCTATAATCGATGTCAAAGAACTTTCACTCAAGCTGAGCTTTTACTGCCTATCTCTTTAAATTCCACATACACAAATCATAAGTGGTATTCACTTTGCAATACTTTCACCGAAACTTAATCTGTACCAGAAAGCTCATGTACTCAAAAGTTTGATCCATACCATCATGTTACATATACATTCGCACCCGAATCTTTTCGAATTCAAATAGTGAAACTAGTCAGTTCATCTCGGCCTCATACTCTTTATAATTCCACACAGTCCAATTCAACTCTTAGTTACCTTTCATTTCAAAGCCTCCTCTGGCTTTCCCAAGAAATCATGCTATGAATCCCAGATCTTAATCCGATTAGTGGATATTAAAATTCCATGATATCCAACATTCATAAAGACACGAAATCCTATGAATCTGGTGAGTAGACATTTGGGTATATCAGCATAATTTGCACATCTCATAACGTTTAACAACACTACATATTACTTTCCTCTTTCAAGGTCAGGAATGATCCAGACAAGAAAATCCATGTTAACCTTTTCTATTTCCATTCTAATTCCCAAACGGAAAAAATAATTCTGATGATTCTTGTTATACATCTTTAAACTTTCAACATTTCAAGAATTTGTACTCAAAGATAAACAATGATTGTTTCAGCATTTTTAAATACCCAGATTATCTTCACATTATCAATATAAAATCTTCTTATCACATTCAATTCTTCTAGGAAACATACACTTCTTAATTAGACCATTCGTCTTTTTTTACCCGTGAAGAAATGTAATCTTATTCTCAAGCATGAACATCTCATTAAATTCTAAACATATATTCCATACAAATTGAACAATCAAGTCGCCCTTATTCATCCGTAATTGATATTTCAAGAAATTCTCTCTTCTAGTCAACAGAACGATTCAACATGCATCATTCCAAATTCACTCATCATGCCAATCGAAGACCATAACAAATGCATTAGCATAAGTAATACTGATATCTCAACTGAATACAATAACTCTGATTAACTTGCTTGAGAAAGGAAATCCACCATACACATTGGGACTTGAAATTTCACCACATTATCAGGATCAATTTAGAGGTGTAGTCATACTTGTTCTTTATATACATCATTCACAAGCTGAAGGTCATGCCCTAAATGCAAGCCATGATCAACAAGTTACAAGATAAAATATCCAGAAAACCCAAGATAGAGAAATCTAAAATGGAGAAGCCCAGAATAAGGAAATCCAAGATAAAGAAATCCATGATAAGGAAGTCTGATTTACAGCATTGCATCAGAAGACCGAGAACCAGACTCATAAAAATATGAAAGACCCCAATGGTTTTTCAAAGAAAAGAAATCCAAAATAACATTATTCCAAACCACTGTCAACAAATACGACTGGAACTATATGCTTCTTATATATATATATATATATATATATATAAAATCAAATAGAGTAATGATCGGTAGAAATAGAATCATGGCACCATACATAATTTCTCATCGATTCCCAACAGGCGGAATACAACAAAATACCAGAGAAAAGCAGAACCATGCAAATTATAATCCAATCAAACTGACAACACATTCGTCTAACGTTAAGATCAGGGAACATTTTCAAAATATAAGAATTCATCAGGGATTAGATAGCCCTAATAATATTTTCGGTGTCAGATAATCTCATACCATATCTCAATAGAGACAATCACAAATTGTTCACTATAATTACCATGCTTGGACATTTCATTTTTCGAACATTATTCTTTTAACTATTTCTGCCGTCCCAAATTTCATAATATTCCCTTCACTAAGAAAACCAGTTCATGAGGGAATTTCAATCAATACATTTCTCGACATCATACCAGGATAGATTGTTTTACCAAAATTAACCTTTTTCACTAACTGCGATGTTGCAAAAATTAAACAATATTTCGGTCAATCCGATATCTTTCTAGCTCATGTCTGTACTTATCAGCCCATTCTCAATCTCTAATCATGCTTATAACCATTCCATCATTGAACTCTTTGGTTTCTCACCTGGAAACTCATTCAACATAAATCTCAGGAATTTCCATTATAAAACATCACTTTGGTAAGGAAGAGGGGGTCGTAGGGCCTCTAACTCAACTCTCATATACATATACATGTAACACAGTTTTCATCATCATAGTAATCATATCTCAATCATTTCATTCATTTTGAGTAACTAACATTCATATTGATTTAACACCCACTTTCCAGTTATTTCATTTAGTCAAGTATAATTATGCATGCATTCCATGTTTTCTGGATAACTTTACTTATCTATTTATTTAATCATATAAGTCATGCACATGATATCATACATGGGCCAACAAACACATATAAGTTTATCACAATTTATACTTTTACCTCGTACACTATCATTTAGACATATAATTACAATCATATGAATCAGTCCAAGCAATTTAATACATTTACTTAAGCTATACGAGCTTATGAACCATGATTTTTCATATAAGCGTACGTGAATATTCATTCCATCTATATCTTTGGTAAGTTATCTAAACACATGCATTCACTCAAGCAAATCGACCATTTACATCATAGAATTATCTATTAATCATAGATAAGCTCATTTCACCATGTACACATTTCATGAATCCTCATTCGTACCTTTTCAAGTTTCAGTTCGTCATGACTATACTTTACTCGAATATTTTAGCATCACATTCAACATGGTCAGTGTAGCTCGGTTGGAGAGTACCTTTGTCTAAACAAAATAACTCTCATACACGTCGGAAGACATCACACTATCACGGATCGGTGGCATGTATAGCTGAACTCTCATACATATGGTAGGTTAGTCTGAGAACTGACTAAATCATAGCTCTGATACCGCTAAATGTAACACCCCTCACCCGTATCCAATGCCGGGACAGGGTTCGAGGCGTTACCGGACTTAAACATTCACAAACATACAAAACCGGGTCACCAAATTTCACCCAAAATTAAAAATTTTCAATCACATGCATATCGTCCCTTATACAGGCCTTCGAGGCCAAAAACATGCATTAGGGCGGTTCGGGACAAAACTGAAAACATTCGATAATCTTTGGGCAACTTAACAATTTTCTAGCTTTGGAGAGTAACATGCTCGTGTGGCTTGGGACACACCCATGTCCTCAGCCCATGTAACTCTCTATTTATAACGTCGGCAACCGTTTAAGGGCATAAGGCCAAGGCACACGCCCGTGGCCAGAGGCCGTGTCGTTCACACGGCTAAGACACACGGCCGTGTCTCTACCCGTGTGGTCAAGACCTAGGCTAATTTCCAAGCCTTTTTGTCATCTTTACATGCATACACATACACGATTTCAATGGCATTCATCATTAGCTCATTATTATGCATTAGTTCCACCTACTCATGATAAACTAGTCTAGCTACATCGCAAGACATTAACACATTTCATGAATAAATAGGCTTACAAGCCAAAATCATTATAAGCCACATCTCATGGCTATAATCAACAATTAATATAAGTCAATACCTTTGGCTAATCACAGAAATAGTCATCATAGAAAAACTAATACCCTATACATGTCACTCGCATGAAAACATTTCACGTACACATGCCAATACTCTAAGGATAATGACTCGATAGTGCGATGCTGCCTCCGACGATCTCCAACCCCAAGTAGACCTGAAAAAACTAAAAGAAATGGAAAGGAGGGAGTAAGCTTTTCGCTTAGTAAGCTCGCATGAAAACAATAAGCAATGCGATAACAAGCTAATTTCATATTCTTTCTATTTATTCAAATTCTAGCTAAGCTGTTTTCCCGAGTCATAGTCATTAAATTATTTATATCTGGAGCTACGGAACTCCAAATTAAGATCCGTTAATTTTCTCAGAAACTAAACTCATATCTATTCTTATCATAAAATTTTCAGAATATTTTGTCAAGCCAATAAGTACAGTTTATCATTAAAAGTCTCCCCTATTTTGCTATTTGACAGCTTCGACCTTTCTTCACTAAAATTTATTTATCTCCTAGTACGAGACTCAGATAATGTTTTTGTCTCTTTCTGATAAAAATAGACTCATTAAGGTTTCATTGATATAAATTTTAACTCATAATTATTTTTTTAAAATTTCTAGTGATTTTCGAAAGTTGAGACATGGGAGTCTGTAATCACTCTGACTCTATCTCACAAGAATTCAAATATCTCATGATATAGAATTCTTTTTCTTTCACTGTTTCCTTTATGTGAAATTAGACTCATTAAGATTTAATTTCATATATTATTCAGCCTCTAACTAAATTTAAACTATTTTTAATGGATTTTCAAAGTCGGATCAATGCTGCTGACCGAATCTGTTTTGGTACAATATAATGACCACTATCATAGGATCATTTCCAACTATCATGAACTTACCATTACATGGATCCCTTACTCATTTTTCATAATGGAGCATAATATAAAAGTCATTATTTCTCATGGGCACACTTAGTCATACATTCCAAGTATAGGATAATTCCCTATCACATGCACTCAATCATCAAATTAGTCTCATGACAATGCACCATGTAAATTTGTCTTAGAAGAGCTCTTCATTCAATATTTCTTTTTGTACATATATCTCATATTAATTCCATTGAGTTTCTAGAAAATCCTGATGGATTATCCATTTACCGTCAATTCATAAGAATGATTATTTCAGGTATACACTCCCACGAACCTCACGTTTTACGGCGAGATTACAAGTCTAGGCTAAATCCCCCGTAACATAAACTCATAAGGTGATGTCGGGATTACCAGTCCAGGCTAAATCCCTTATAACGACAAACACCTTCAGTGAGCTCGGATCTAAATTGCCAGTCCAGGCTAAATTCAGACCCTAATCAGATTACCTGTCCGGGCTAAATCCTCAATGCACACATGTTCTTTGGGAGGCTTGATCACTCAATAAACACCCGTTCGGGCTAGATCCTTTTTATCTTTGAGATCAACGGATTACCCGTCCGAGCTAAATCCTTTCTGCAACATATGCAGGATCTCAGTATTACATACAACATGGTTCATGCATTGAACTTCCTTTCCATCCTCAACCGGGACATTTTTCAACACGTCATTATTAAGAATGCATTTCATGTGTTTTCATGCCATTAACAAATGCAATTATCATACATTCTTAAATCATGCAGTTAGACATATTATGAGTTTAGTTTAAGTTATCCGAACTTACTTGTCAAAATCTCGTCAAGTACAACCGTGTAGCAATTCATACAACTCATTTAATAGTAATTTAACATTCAATTCATGTAACAATAATTTGCCATTCAATTTCACATGACACAACAAGCATTACATTTTTCCATATCATACACACCATCCATCAACTTCTCTTAAACATACTAAATCATACAATTTATTCCATATCAATAGAGAATTACAATTCATGCATGGTATTGCATTATTATTGACACACGAACTTACCTCGGATCCAGAAACGACAATTTACCATTTTAGCCCATAACCTTGTATTTTCCTGATTTAAGCTTGAATCTCGATTTCCTTGATCTAAAAAATATAGCTCATTTATTACTAAAATTATTCAAATGGGTCCATAAATCATACTTTTACAAATTTTCATTTTGACCCCTAAACTTTTGCATATTTGTACTTTTGCCCCAAGGCTTGGAAATTAAACTTCATCCTATTTTCTTATGTTTTATGACATGATGATCATTTTTCCCTTCTATGGAAACATCAAATTCTCACTCTAACATGTACTTATGAACATTAGATATTTTTACCGATTATGACATTTTACTCGTTTTCATGTTTATCTAATACTCAACACTCATTTTCTATCATTAGACATCAAAATGCATGCATATTACTCATGGGTAAATTTTTAAACATAAATCCTAGCTCAAAATAATGGTAGAAATGAGTAGATCATGTTACCGAGACTTCAAAAATGTAAAGAACATTAAAAACAGGGTTCAGGATCACTTAAAAATGAGCTTGGAAAGCTTAAAAACCCTATCCATGGTGGTTTTCATGAGACATTCAGCCATGAGGAAGAAGATGAGCAAATTTGGCTTATTTTTGGCTTTTTAATTCATTTAATTACCAATTTACTAAAATACCCTTAATTAAAAACACTTAAAAACCTATCATATCATGTCCATTTTTATCCACAAACTTCAAAATGGTCTAATTACCATTTAAGGACCTTTAATTTAAAAACTCATAACAATTAGACACTTCTAACATTTAGAAATCAACTTTTAGACTTTTTACAATTTAGTTCTTTTGACCAAATTGACTGCCCAAACGTCGAAATTTTCGAACGAAATTTTCACGAAATCATTCCGTAAAATCGTAGACCATAAAAATATATAAAAATGAAATTTTTGTCATTGGATTTGTGGTCCCGAAACCACTATTCCGACCCAAAATCAGGATGTTACAATATGCTTGACTTAGGAATTTGTAAGAACGCTAATAAAGAGGACGATTGCCTATTAATGTGGCATTTTATAATGTGGGTGATGCGTGATGGTGGTTTGACATACTGATATTCGGGCTCGGTGATCGGGCCGGGTATAGGTGTTACAAATCAAGTTAGAAGTTTTTCAATCAGTTAAACTATTTAAAAAAAAAACAAGTGAGTATAGCTCAATACTTTTTGACCAAGTATCGATAGTTTCCAAAATATCAGTACACCTTCAAAACTTGATGCCAAATTGACATTTTGTTTCTCAGCCAATTCAGCTAAGTTCAATACTTTTCATATGGTATCGATAAAAGTCCATTGGTATCAATATCTTCAGCTCCAACGGTCAAAAAATATCAATACCTTTTTAGCTAGTATCGATACTCGTAGTTGCAGGGGAATTAAATGCACTGATTATTTCATCCCCAATGGCTCTATTCATGTCTCTAACAACCACAATGGTTGGAAATCAATTAGGGGGTATAAAAACCAACTTCAAAAGGTCTTATAACAATAAGAGAGATTATCAAGTTGAAAGATCAATCACAAAAAACCTTGTGCTTACAATTCTCAACAATTTTGTTTAAACACAATTGTGAGCTTTCATTGTTTTCATTTAGCTCAAGTGTTTCTCTTTGAAATTGAGCTTAATTTGCAAACATTCTGACCTTGTAAGAGTTATTTCTTTGTTTGCTTATTTGTACTTCTTTGAGAAGGTTTGTGTCTTAAGGTTTTGGTAGAAACTTTAAGAGAGTTTGTAAAGTTAAATATTGTCCTCAAAAGTTATTAAATTAGTAAATTTGGGAAAATCCTTAATAGTGAAAAACTAAGTAGTGGAGTAGGTAATTTGGGTCGAACCATTCTAAATTTTTGTGTTCAATTTTTCTATCCTTATTCTCTAGCATTCACAAAATTTTAAAAAGTCAATTCACTCCACTTTTGACAATTTCGATTTGATTATTTGAACTAATTACTAATTCAATCAACCTTTTAATATAAATTATAAATAATAAAAATAAAACAATTTTTACGAAACAAATACCTAAAACTTCATTTCTTATTTAGATGAAAGGGAAATATTAACAAAACCACCAAGTGAGGTCCCAACCATTTAAATGAATTATGTTGCTGGAATATAGCATAGACTAGTTATGCCATGCAGTTTTTTAAGCTTAAAGGCTTTTTTTTTTTTTTTGGCTCTTGAATAGTTTAAAAAAAAAAATAATTAAGCCCTTCTAAAATTTTTACACTCAATTGAGTTTCAGAATTAATAAAATTGGCCGAATAAGCACTTTGACTAACATTGATCTTTACAACGTTAACATGACCATTAGCAATGCTAATATGACGCTTAATGTCAACGACAGATACTCACATGAAAGTGATACATCAATTGTCACATAAAAAAATAAAAAAAATAAAATGAATATTTTTATATTTTTGTTGGAATAAAAAATAATTTTTAATTTTTTTATAAATTTGTAAACTATTATTAAAATTTACAAAAAATATTAAATAAAATTAAAAATTAAAAATTAATAAAAAACCATTTAAAAATTACATACAAACGAATTTCGACAATTCATTGAAGATGAATTTTCTAGATTATATAATGTTTAAAAATATATTAAAAATTATTTTTCTTTTAAAATTGATATGTGTGTCAATGTTTTAATTATATTGATACCTTTTAGGATGTATAAAAAAATAAAAAAATATTTTAGAAAATAAATATATAATTTTAATTTTATTAATACTAAGTGTATTTTTTTTAATTTATGAATATATTCAATTATTTAAATGTGTATCAATTATTTTATTACATGTGTAAATTTTTTTTTGAAATTTTTTTTACACAAACAATTAATAAAATTAATTTTTATTTTTATTTTTTTTACATATTAAAAGGTACCTATATAATTAAAACATTAATAAACACATCAATTTTTAAATAAAATTAATTTTCAATATTTTTTAAACTTAATATAATTTAGAAAATTTATCTTGAATGAATCTAGACTTCACTTTTAAATGGTTTTTATTAATTTTAATTTTTTTGAGTTTTTAAATTTTATTTAATTTTTTTATAAATTTTAATAATATTTTTACAAATTTATCAAAAAAATTAAAATTTATTTTTATTTTAAAAAATAAGCTCCAACAATCATATATTCAAGTTGATTTCAAAAAAAAAAATATATTCCTTTCAAATTTTTAAAATTTTAAAAGAAATTTTAAAAATTTTTAGCAGACGTGACAGTATCATGTGAACAACTATTGTTGACCTAATGTTGTAAAGATCAAAGTTAGTGAAAAGACCTATTTAATAAATTTTACTAGTTAAAAGATTGAACTGAATGAAAAAAGTTAAAAATATTTAGCGCTGAAAATATGATTAAGGAAGGGTGTTTTTAAGAATGGGGAGGTGTGTGATTCTTTTTATTTATTATTAATTTATGCGATTGCTTAATAATTATCTTCAGCCTATTAAGCTAATGGCCAACACAAAACATAATCATTAGGCTTAGCAAGAAGTATTTTCAAAAATTTAAGCGACTTGTCGGACATTCATCCAAAGCAACATACGTTTATATTTTGGTTGTATAAAAAAAATTTTAAAAATAAGCCAAGTAATTTTTATTAAGATGATGTTAAAATATATAGTTTTTTTTTGTCATTAATAAAATAATACTACATTATCAACTTTTAAAGATATACAAATATTATTATACACTTATCCATATATGATATTTTTTTAACTTTAATTAAATTACATTTTTTAAATACCTTAAATTGAGATACTTAAAATTAATTAATTATTTTTATAAAAATGGGCAAACACGTTAAAACTAATATGCAACAGTATGCCCCGCATCTCAATCAAATTAAGACACAAACAGAGAGCGACGTCGGGACAAGTAGCCATGCGACGTTATGATGACAAAACAAGGGAGAAGCAGAAACGACGTGCGACGACAAGATAGGGGACGTCGCAATGAGGCGACATGTCATGCAATTTTCTCAGTTTTCTTCTTCCAGTTAAATTTTGATTATTTGTTCTAGTTGAACTTTGATTAGTAGAAGTTATTTTAAGATTATTTGACCTACGAATTTAACCTATAAATAGACTATTTTCTACCCTAAAGAGATTAACCCAGAACACATTTAAGTATTATTTTTTATAAGTTTTCAGTGAATTTTGTGTTTAAGTTTTGAGGTTTATTATTTTTAGGTTTCGGGGTTTAATTTTTATCTCCATCTTTTTACTCTTCGTTTTCACCGATTTAGTGAAATTATCTTTACTCGTAATTTTTTATCCTCTTCGAAAGAATTTTTCACGTAAAATTTATATATTTAATCTTTTCAATTTCTTCGTTATTTTCCTTATTCATTGCTTATACGAGTTTAACTCAATAAAAAGAGAACATAACAAAACAATTGAAAATTGAAAATGCTCAAATCAACAGGAAAAAAAAGAAAAAGGGTGAAAATCTTAAGCAGAAAATTTAATGTAAAAAAATAAAACCAACTATTAAAAATTAAGAAAACCTTTGAAAAAAATTAAAAATTGAAAACTTATAACCATCATCGGTGATGTTATCAAATTTTGGTATTTAATTAAAAGTTGAAATAGAAAATTAAAAATGAAAAAATTGGCTGCCTACACGAGAATAAAAGAATTAAAAAAAAACGATTAAAATATTATAAGAGAAAAAAAAGGATGTTTGTTTATTTAATAAATAATAATAAATTTTAAATAATTTAATTAAAGTTAAATTAAGTTAAAAATATTATATATGAATAAGTGTACAATAATTTTTGTATATTTTTAAAAATTGATAATATGATATTATTTTATTGGTGTATAAAAATTATGAAAAAATCACAATTTTTTAAATGTGAACGATAAAACAATTATGGAAATTAAAAAAAAAAAAAGAAGACAAATCTCTTTTCTAACAAAATAATAATATATTTTTTTAATTATAGAATAAATTATCATTATATTCCTTTCTTGATGGTGTACGGGATAAAACTAGATATATGTGAGTAACGAAAGTTTTAAGGTATACAAGGTTGTATTTGTCTTTATTGTATATTTTGGCGTGCAAAAGAATTATAAAAAACTAAATTTCTAGGATGTAATGTATCTCATTATATGCTTTCCACTTATGAAAATAGTTTATTGAGCATTGAGTATAGTATAATAAGAATGTCAAATCCTATATATATATTAAAAAAAAAAACCTTAAGTAATCTTTTTATAGAATATTTTAAGTTTTCAAATAAAATTTGTCTCCTATTTATAGAAATTCTCATATCTATTCATAGAGACATAATTATAAATAAATGCTTATTTAGATAATCACATTTATTAAGAATGAACACGACTATTCATATGATATTAGTTGAATAATCATAAGTGTTTTAATTACTAATAATAGAATTAGTTTTAATTTAAATAATGTATTTAAAATAATAAGATATAACTTAAATAATTTGAATTATAACAAAAATGTGAAGACAGGTATAAAGTGTTACTCAATATTATCATATTTTATTAATTTTAATTTTATATTATATTTGTTTTAATATAATAATAAAACATTATATTAGCTCAGATAAAATGTATCAAATCATAGTAGTTAATTAGCATTATCTTTTGTCTTAAGAATGCTCGGATCACATATATTGCAATTAGTTTCAATTTAAATAAAATGAAAAATAGTTTAAAACGATTAGATATTATTTATTAATAAAATTGAATAGTTTAAATTACAATAAAAAAATTGTAATCGAAACAACTACAAATTGTAATTTAATATTGGGGAGGGATTCATTTACACCAGTGTAAAATTTAAAGAGTTTTACATCCTTTCGTAGCTTTTTATAAGATTCAGCCGATTGATTTTATGCTCTAATCATATAGATCATGCATGTCAAATTTAACATAAATAAAAAATTTTAACAATTTATTTTACGTAAAAAAATACTTTCAACCACCCAGTGAATATTAATATATACACTATTATAAATCAATATAATAAAGATATCGGATATGTTAGAAAATTTACATGCATGACAAGTACAATTATATTGATAAGTTTAATGGTTAAATCATTAAAATATTAATCATATAAAAAATTACGAAATGATATAAAACACTTTAATCCCCTTCAATATTTATTAAACTTTATCAATCAATAAAAAGCATTTTAAAGATTGAGATTTAAGTGTAATTTATTTTGTATGTATTAAAATTAATGTCAAAATATTAAATTTAATTTTTTTAGTTTTGATATTAAAAATATTAAAAATATTTTATGTTTTAAATATATTTTTCATTTTAAAATTAAATAAAAATATTAATAAAAATTAAATTTAATTTGTCTCGAATGCAATCTAATTAACATTTATAAATCTTTTTTAAAATTAACTTATCTAATTAGGCTAAGATTATCATAAAATATTTTCATTTTTATACAACCAATTAGAATAGAACATTTAGTTGTATTATATAAAATAATATGTAATGAATTAAAGAAAAATTAAAAAGCTTTCACTTTGCAATATATATATATTTATACAAATTAAAAATTTCAACTTTCTAGAAAAATCAAAATAAATCTAATTAAAAATAAATACTAATAATGTTACAAAAATATTTAAAACTTCTTTTTTGATCTTCTTTTTCTTCTTCAATATATCATCCTCATCATCATGAATCAATATTGATTTTTACTTGTCTAACTTGTTTAATTTTTTATGTAATTAATTACTTTAGAGTTGTAGATAAGTAATTATAAAACAATATAATAAACAATAAGAAATTATTAATTTAAAATGCAAAACTTTAATTAAAATAGCAATTAAAAAATAGTATAAAGTAAAATTAAAACTAAGAAGAAAAGGTTTTATATTAGATAATCCCTCTATTATTTTTAGTTTGCTTTCATATTTTATGAATGACCCTTGCTCATTTGAACGATGATTATCAATGCATTGAAAATGTCACACCCAGAAAACTAGGTTTGTAGAATCGAGTAATTTAATCGTAGGCTCGAGTGAGAAATCAGGATTAATGTCGTAGAAATTAGAAATTAATAAAATAAAAAAGGTAATTAAATAATTAATAATATTAATAATAATTGAGTCAATAAACATAAATTAGTGAGGATTAAATTGGAACAGTTTTTAAATTAGAGGTCTAATGTGTAAAATAAGGGAGTTAATTGGAAATAGGAGCTATTAGAACAAGGGAGGAAATAAGAGAGGGCTTAGGGGTAAATAACCAAAATTTAAAATTTGGTTAGCTATATAAGACCACCCACTGTCCCTTCCATCTATATTTTCAACCATTTCAAAAATTAGGCTCCATTTATTTTCTTGTAAAAGTTTTCCTAAAAAACATTTTCAACCTTTTCTACCGTTTGTTTGGTGGAAAATAAATTCCCACCGTAAAAGCTTTTCCAAAATACGGGAAAATGATGCATTTTTTTTGGGAAAATGTCTTACACTTTTTTTTGGTAAGACATTTTCCAATCGATTTTCCCTTCACATCCCAACACTTTGCTAAACTTTTTCCCCTTTTCTCTTCCCTTTCCCCTCCCCCTTGGGTTGCAATGTAGTGCCATTGCCAGTTACCCTCCTTTATATTCTCTCTAGTCTACCCATTTTTATCTCTTCAATGATTCTGATTTTTGTTATCTATCTTTCTATTTTCTTCAATCCCTTAGCAAATTTGCATGATTGATCCAAGAATTATTCATCCTATTTAAGCAGTAAAACTAGTGCAGTAGGAATTTGCAGATTGCCCTTATTATCACCCCCATTGATATGCACTTCTTTTGAGTTGATCTCTGTTCTTATTTTTGTTTTAATCTTTTATTTCTTTTTCTTGCTGTTCTCATTTTACTCTAGTTGATTTGGGTAAATATTATGGTTAGGCTTGAGTGGTGTAATCCCTACCTAGAAATCAACATTTCATGTAGTCCTTTTATAATTGAGGAGTAGAAAGGAACGAGTAGAGCATCATTGGTTCTAGTCTTGCAGATTCTTGGCAAATGCCCATTGACACGCTACCATCCATGACCCAAAGTATGAGAGCAAGTAGGTCTTCCTTTAGCTCTAGAAATGGGCATGATGAAGTTCCTTTTCACAGTGCTGCTTCTATTTCAAATGGAGACTATTACAATATGTGAGCAAATAAACCTATGATATTTTCTGACCAATTGTGATTGTATAACATTTTCATGTGTGTTTTATCGTGTATTAATCAACTTGTAAGATTGGTTTATATGATGCAAAGTAATTGAACCTTTGTCTATTTAGTTGAAGTATAATGTTTCTCAGAAGTGATGTATACAAGATGGCTAATTAGGTTGTGAAAAGTTATATCGACTTTGTTCACTTGTAATCTTGGTTTACACGTTCATAGGTTAGAGAATTTGTATTCTGAAACATAGGGTTTTGTGAGGAGTAATGTAATTTTGTTGCAGGCTTTATTAATATAGATGTAATGTAATTCAGCTGATGCCAAAGAAGATGGTTCAAATTTGAACTGGTTTTGCATCTTCATTTTGATTCTGTTGGCAATAATAGATGGTCCCGTTTACCCCCTTTTAAATAGAATGGAAGGTTATTTAACCCTTTTTCAACAAAATTTTATTTGTTCTCTAATTGACATGGAATCTTTTACTGTGTGTTTTTAGAATGAAGAACAAGCAGAGCCATTACCAAAGAAGCATAGTAGATACTAAGGCCATTGAAGTTGGGATTTTAAGTATGCCATCTTTCATTGGTCACTTACAGCAAGATGATGATGCTAATATGGGAATGCTCCTTCGCTTGTTGACACAACCTGTAATGCTCTTGTGCTTGTTGACACAACCTGTGTATTAAAGGATTTTTTTTTTCCTTTTTCCTTGTGCAAGTGCCTTGTGCAACATGTTTATATTTATGTATGTATATGTACATGTAAAAAAATTGTGAATTCAGTCATAATGTTGCAGTTTGATTTACCCATTTTGTTTAGTGAATTTAGCTAATGTAACACCCTTAATCCTTATCCATCGCCAGACTAGGGTTAAGAGGCATTGCCGGACATATCGAAACAGTTAGCATTCATTTCACAATCACCATAGCATTATAGTCATACATCATTACAGAGTCCCTTACATGGGTCAACAAGACCTTAAACATGCTTTAGAAAGAGGTCGGGACTAAACTGAACTCATACAAAAATTTTCAAAGTTATAAAGGTTACACGCCCATATGAGTAGGTCGTATGCCTCACACGGCATTAGACACGCTCGTTTGTCTAGGCCATGGCAAAACAGGGCATACATACTGACTTGTCCATACGGCCACAACACATGCCTGTGTGTCAGGCCGTGTGAAAATTAGGGAGGCTACTGACTTGGGTTACGCAGCCAGTAACACGCCCGTGTGTCTAGCCTGTGTTTGAAACTAACTTGGCCACACGGCCTAGCACACACCCGTGTGTGCATCCATATGGTCTGCCCAAGCTCATTTCAAAATGGCCCTCGAGCAACATGGTTGAGATACACGCCTGTGTCCCTGCCCGTGTGGGCAAAAATAAGCCATTTACAAGGCCATAATGTGACTCTTTAAGGGTCCTTCCTACAAGCATCAAAACCAATTCATTTTGTACCAAAATATACACAATTAATGACATATCATTATCAACAAATTTCATCATTTGTAACCAATTTAAAACATACCAAAAATCACATAGCAAACTCATTCATACTAATATATCCTTATCTCAATATTTCACATCCAATCTTATGCCAAAATCATAACATTTCCACAACTAAATCACATTACCAACTTACCAAATTGACCATTTATCACTAGGTCATTCATGAACACATCATATGAATATTATTGCATCACATAGTTTATGTTAAAAAAACATTCATAATTATAACCAAAACCAAGCCATATCACAAGGCTAGATATACACATTACCAAACATATTCACAAACTTCTGGCCTATACATGCCATACTTCAATATATACATTTTCAAAAGGTACCAAAATAGAGTTCGATAGTATGGTGATGATCCTCGACGATCCCTGAGCTCCCGATAGCTACGATATCTATAAAACAATTGAAAACACACAGAGTAAGCTTTCAAAAGCATAGTAAGTCATATACAAATAAACTTATGACATACCATAATTTAAATTCAATTCAATCATATAGATCATGGCAAAGCATAACCACATATATATAAATCTCATATAGCTCATACATATTTCATATGTCCACATATGTTCAAATACTTACCTTTTATTCTTAAACATGATATGCATTTCAAACGTACCTAAGTTGATGCACAACCACATAATTACTCATTTTTCGAAATGCCCGTTGAACCGTTCGGAATCATACTCGGATAGCTTGGAAAGCTCGTACAATGCCAATGTCCTAGACGTGGTCTTACATGTAATCAAATATCAATGCCACTGTCCCAACCAGGGTCTTACACGAAATCAAATATGATATCGATGTCTTAGACATGGTCTTACACGCAAATCATAAGTCGATGGCAACATCTCAGACGTGGTCTTACACGAAAACACATATCGGATCCTATGTCATGACATATGTATCCTAACTATTCCTATGGTTCGTACGGGGCTTTTCGGATGTTGTTACATTATCGGAACTTTCTCAGACATCACATATTGAGCTCTCATATAGCCATTCATCACAATTCAATGTCATATGAACATAAATAAATCAACTCAAATAGGATTATTTATATATTGACTTACCTCATATTGATTCGAACGAACAGAGTCGACTACTCGACGATTTTTGATTTCCCCCGATCTAATTTCATTTTCATTTGTTCTTGATCTACATAAATTCAAATTTAACTCTTTTATTCAAAAACATCATTCAATTCAATCCATATGCACATAATTAGGGCATTTTACAGATTAGCCCTCATATTTTTACATTTTAACACTTTAGTCCCTAATTCATAAAATCACAAAATACATAAAGTTCCCTTTTACATATGTTAGGCTGAATATTCACTTAGCTCATACAAGCCTACACATTTCAGTTATTTCACATTTTAGTCCCTCAATTTCTCATTTTCACAATTTAGCCCAAACTACTCAAATTCATCAAAAATTCAAAGACAAAACATGTTAACCCAACATCAAGCTTCCATAAACTATTATAAAAATTCATAAAACTCATAGTTTCATCAATGGCTCAACTCAAAATCATCAACAATTTCAGATATTGAGACATGGGCTTGATAGATTACTAAGAACAATCACAAAACGTAGAAATCATAAAAAAGGGATCAAAACACATACCTTAATCATCAAATCTCTTAGCCGAACCCTAAAAGCTTTTATTTCTTCTTATTCTTTGATAATTTTGTCAAACATGGATGAATAAATCATCCATTAACATTTTTTATTTTATTATAATAAGTTTATTTACATATTTACAAATTTAACCTTTATTAAATCATATAAATAACACATAATAAATGGTCATTAATGTTCATAAACCTTTCAATGGTATAATTGCAACATAAGGACCTCTCATTTAAAAATACATAGCAATTAAGCACTTTAACAAATAGAAGACCACATTTACATTTTACGCGATTTGGTCATTTTATCAAATTAAGCACATAAACGATCAGATTTTCATATGAAATTTTCACAGATATCAATTCACATATAATAGCCACGGAAAATAATATAAAATCTTTTTCTAACTCGAATTTATGGTCCCGAAACCACTATTCCGACTAAGGTCTAAATCGGGCTGTTACAGCTAAACAATTAAATGAAAAGAAAAAGTTAAATATATGTTTGTTTCATTTAAAATAGCTTTTTTGAAATATTTTCGAGAAACTGAATTTAGCTAAACAATTAAAAGACAAGAAAAATTCAAATGTATGTTTGTTTAGTTTAAAATAGCTTATGTTTGTTTAGTTTAAAATAGCTTTTTTGAAATATTTTCAGGGAATCTACCAAACAACAGAAAATATTTTACACAGATTCAACCAAACACCAGAAAATATTAGTTTTTCCAGAAAAGTAAGTCATTTTCCAGAAATCATTTTCCGGTTGCCATATTCAGTCAAACAAACAGAGCCTTAGTTAGATTAGAAAATCAAGAATTTTCTCTCAAAATTCCCTTTATCCTTTTGATTTTCTTAGCATCCAAACATCTTTTACCACCTCAATTTCAAAATAAATCCTATCTTTCTTCATCAAATTGCTTCAATTTCATGGAGACCTTCGAATTAAAGGTAAAAAAATGATATCTTATGGTTTAAACATTTAAAGTGTGATTTCAAATTATTTTTTATCGATCTAAGCAATAAACATAAGATCTATGATTTTTAAGCTTGATTTTGCTAAAAAAGGGTGAATCTCATAATAGAGAGCTAGGTGATGATGTCAAAATGATTTAGTTTTATAAACTGGATTTAACAAATTCTTAAAGAAATTGTATGAATCGAATGATTTTCTTCTTTGAGATTGAAACAAACATGATTTTTTCGGAAAAAGGTTAATTTATGAAACTGAGTGAAACTAATGCCTAGATCTGTAATTAAGCACTAGATCTGAAGTTAAGAAGTGAAAATTGAGGATTTAATTGAGTTAAAATGAATTAAATTTAAGATTACGATAAGGCGAGATGAGCTTGCTAGTTTTGTGAGAGTGGTGAGTGTTGTCAGTTGTTAAGTGGTTATCTTGTTTGTGAATGTTAGCAATCTTTGTATTCTCATGTTATATGTGAAGCCACTCAACGCGAAGGTGCATCCACGAGAAAGGATAAGGGCAAGCAGGTGTTATAGGCTCGGCATGAATTGTGAACCACAAGTGAGTGCTTTTGTATATCACATTTAAACACGAGTTTGCATGACTTGGAAAGTTAGGTAAGGCATGCGAACCCTCCTATTTAACGTGCAAACCCTGTTATAACTTCATGCAAGCTGTATTTTGTGACATGTGAACCCTGGTAAAATATGTGTGTGATTTATACATAAACATATGTGTGCAAGCTATACATATAAATATTGTATGCAAGCCTATATATATGAGCGAGCCATACATTGCATGTGAGTTTATATCTAATGTGTGAAACCCAGTGTCATGCGAGCCCTTAGGTGATACATACGAACCCTATTTTTAAAATGTTTTATCTGAGTCTAAAAGTGCTACATGAGCTTATATACATGTGTGAACTATATGTCATGTGCGAACCCATACATTGCACGTGACCCCTAATTTTATGTGAGCCTCAAATGTGTATGAGCATTACATTGTGTTATGCAAACCTGATGATCATGGCAAACCTATATGTGTATTGGGGGCCCTACAAAAATGCGAGCTCTACTAAATGTGAACTGAACTGTTAAATGGATTATTATGTGCGAGCTCAGTATTATTGCAATCCCTATTATATCTGTGCATTATGAATGTGATAAAAATGATATGTGGGCATTGTAATCTCTTGGAAATATTGGATATAGTTGGCATACCATAGGATTGTGAGTACTCACCCTTATTATTGTGATGAACATTGTGGCCTGGAGATTCGTTGGAGAGGTAAGGGAATGCAGAGCATAACTCCATTCACTTAAGAAGTGTAAGGCTCTATGAGTCATGAAGTGTTTTGAAGAGTGTGAGTATTCATGATACACTTATATCGGAGATGCATAAAGCTCTTTGAGTCAAAAGAAAGGCATTATAATGAGATCCGTTTATCCAATGTGTGGTAATAAAGTCCACTTATATGTTTCACAATCACAAATTGCCAACATATCACCATAATGTGCATAAATATTGTATATAATGTGAACTGTTACAACATGTTTAATTGCCAGCATGTTTCGAGTGTTAATATATGTGTTATTTACTTGAGCACCCACTGAGCTTCAATAAGCTCACACTCCTTACATATACCTTGCAGATAAGTAGCTAGCGGGACTAATGGTGAAGTGTGGCAACCCAGTGATCGATCTTAAGGGAAATCCCTTCGAGTATGTGACGTGTTTTCAAACCCTAAAGTAGAAGGCAATGTAAGACTATCCTACTGGATTAGAATTAGACTTAGACTTTTAAATAATATTTTACGAGTTAAAAACGGGCATTACAGATTGTTTAATTTTAGATTTTGGACTTTATATTTTATTGGTTGAGTGCATGCTTGATTTGACTTTATACATGTTGATTGTTATTAAATCAAAGAGCTAACGAGCTTTTATAAGTTAAGGAGCTTACATAGGTTTTCCTCCTTACTTATTGGTTAAATTGTTCCTATTTAGTTATCCTTAGCATATATTTTAAGATTTTCAATTTAGTAAATTGCATTTTATAACTCAGTGAATCCTAGCCTCTTTTATCCTTAATTTTGCTATCTTTTTGCATTAATGTCATTGCATGAGTTAATTCCAAATTGCGTCCAAAATTGTCGCCGTACCTGACAGCTGTCTGGATAAGAACTAAAAATGCGTGAGCTGCCTAGTCTGGTATAACCAACTTGTACGTACATTGAAAGAATAATTCTAAGGAAAGGACACCTATACTGTTAGAGGTGGACATAAAAGGTTGACGTGAGAAGAAATCTTCTTCATCCTACCTTGAAGCTTGCGGCTATGGCAACTTAAGCCTCTCACGGGTGAGCCAACGTGAAAATTGATATAGATTAGCTTCTAATAAGGAGACCTAAGTACAAGACAAGAGGGAATAGAGAGATTCAGTTGAGTTGTCTAGGAATAGTATTCTCCACTCGATTCTTTCTTATTTCTTTTTAAATGCTAGTGATGACTCTCTATTTTCTATTTGTATGGAAGTACACATGAATTCTTGGTTAAATGTTATCTTATTGAATCTTGATTTTATTGTTTAATCTTGGGTTTTGGATGTTTCTTAACACGAAAGTGTTATTGTAATCACTGACACTAGAAAGTACAGTGACAGTTTAAGCCAACAAGCATTACAACGGAAGTTGAGTAAGGATTAGAGGAATTTAGTCCACTTGTTCTTAATAGTGCCATATTGCCATCATCGGAAGGTGTGGTTAATGTGCATGTTTAAATCTTAGATTAAATAGAGGAGTGACGCTTGGTAAGACATATATTGAAATTTATTGCCTCGACAATCACCTATCCTTTTATACCTTGTGAGTACTTAGTATTTTGCTGAAGATTTATGTTGGGGGTCCCAGTTTATCATTATCATATTTTATTTTATTGTTTTCAAGTTGTTGCTCCGACAACTATCCTCACAATTTACCTAGTTTCTATCTAGTTATTGCACCGACATTAATAGACAAAAGACAACTATCCCTGTGAGATCGATATTTGATAAACTCACATTTGTCTACTATACTTGCGCCCACAGTGTATGATTACACATCATTGCTATGACGTTAAATAGCCGATCAGGTACGCCCTTACACTTTATGTATGTTGTAACAAATTAATGACTTAGAATGCATGAAACAACATGTTGAATAAAAAAACCTTCCAGCCAATCTGGCATATTGTGAGCCATGGGTCGCAAGTGGATTAAGACTTACCATAGCACAGTTTTTACCAATATGGGTGAATTCATCGATTTAAAGGGGTTCGCCAAGGCTAGTGCTCGCCAAAAACATAGTCATGGCCATAGTGTAGAATTCACCATTAGAACGAGTTTGCCAAAACCATGTATCACCAGGATAGGTTAGCACATCAAAGTACATAGGTTTGCTAAGATAGTAAGTTCGCCAGAATAGGGAGGGCTCACCAAGCTAGTAGGTCCGCCATGTGTTTTTTGTACGCCAGGGATAAATGGTTTGCAAGTGTGCTATCCACCTAGACAATCTGTAATTACTAAAGAAGAAGTGTGTGTGTCTTCGCTAGTGACAAGGGCTCGCCAAATAGGGGGGTTGTAGGGTAGGATGCAAACGAGGGGGTTCGCAAAGCCAGTATCGAGTTGGGTGTCACGGGTAGGTTGCGAGTTGGTGCTTGCCAGGCATCTGCGAGCTGCTTGATGATTTTAGATAGAGGTTTGTAGCGAGGTGGGTTTGCAAGGGTCTAAAACTTGAATTTTTTTTTTTTGCTTCTCTTTGACAGTGTGTATAGAAAGACATGTAATTAGGATTATTTCAAATCTGAATTACGTTACAAATGTGTGGTGTGCATGTTTAGTTGATGTGTTTCGTGATGTTTTAACGAAGAGTTACTTCGGTGGCTAATGTGACATCCAAAATTCGGGTCGGGCCGTCTCAATCGGGTTTGGGGTACCACAATTAGTAGTACTAGAGCCAGGTTACATAAAAACCGGGCGAAGTCACAGGTTTTGTCAAATTGATATTTTTGAAAATATAAATAATATGGTTTTGAAAATTAAATTGGAAATATTTAAAATTTCTAACAAAAGTGTTTTATTATAGGAATTGCCTTGGATCATTTATCACTTCTCACTCTCTCATTTTGTTTTTATGTTATAGTATATAAAATGCCTCCGAGACGTGGGCGTTCGGCTGCAAATGTGCCGGGAGAGACAGACGCGAGACCATATGTACCAGAGGCTGGGTTCGAGCCCCTAGTATGAGCAATGATCAGGGTGTTTCAACAAATAGTTAGTGGGAACCCTACCCCAGCTAATAGAGGCTTGCAACTCCAATGACTTTAAGCTTTAGGTGGTAAGGAATTTTGGGGAGCTAAATGAGCTAACCCAATCATAGTTGAATATTGGTTGGAGACCATTGAGAGAAACCTAGAGTAGATGCTCGGATGAGGAAAAACTAGGCTGCATCGTGTCCCTTTTAAACGATGAAACTCATCACTGGTGGAATACGGTAAAGAGGGGAACTACTACTGACCATTTCACTTGGGAGTTCTTTTCAGAGCATTCTGAAAGAAATATTTGGGAGAGCAGTACCTAAATGCTAGAAAGAAGGAGTTCTTGGATTTAGTCCAAGAAAAAATGAAAGTGGTTGAGTATGAGTCAGAGCTCATATGACTTAATTAGTATGCACCAAAGATGGTATTCTTCGAGAAGGACCGATGCAAGAGGTTCTATTTTGGAGTTAAACGGGAGATCCATGTTTACCTAGTTACATAGAATGCGAAAGCTTTCAACGATCTAGTGGAGAAGGCTAAAGCAGTGGAGGAGACGCTAGTCGAGCCACCGAGACCAGTTGTATTTGAGTTCGGGAAAAACGGCTCTGATCAGTCGGGATCAACCATGAGCCTGAGCAAGTGGGGCTGTGATTTCCAAAGATATAGTAGAAATGCTCCGTTGGATTCTCGACTGAGCCAAGGCCAGACTTGAGGGTAGTGCATCTACTTCTACTAGAAGGTCGATTGAGGTAGTCTCATATGAGCATCACAGACGTAGGCACTCGAGTGTATGTTGGAGGGTGTTTGGGGTATGTCTGCTATGTGATTTGATGGAATATGTATTGCGAGAGTGCCCGAAAAAATTTGAGGAGGCGCAGACTACCACACCTGCACAAGGCTATTGCTGAGGTTATAGTGGTAATGATAGACTGATGGTTTAGAGGATGATTACCCACACTGTTGCAGCATCGACTAATTCTGGTGGACTAGCTCGTGTCTACACCATAAGAAAGTCATGAAATCGCGTGTCGACGAATGTGATTGTAGGTACCTTTACTTTGCGATCTTTTTCTTTATTCTCATTGGTAGATTCAAGATCCACACATTTATATATTGTAAGTGATTTAATCGGTATTTTAGGGATCCCGATAGAGACTATTAGGATGGGTATGACTGTAATAAGTTCTTTGGGTGAGAGTGTTATAGTTGATTGGATCTATCAGAGGTGTCCGCTAATAGTTCAGGGACATGTCTTCTCCGTAGATTTGACGGAGCTGCCATTTTGTAGTTTTGACGTGATTCTCAGGATGGATTGGTTGACTAAGCATAGGGAAATATTAAATTTTGATACGAAGCAAATTACCTTAAGGGCGAAAGGTAGACCTGAGATTGTGGTCATTAGGGAAAGATTTGAATTCCTCTCCAATATGGTTTTAGCCACCAAGGCTCGAGAAGCTGTTGTGTGAAGGATGCGAAGCTTACTTAGCCTATGTGCTTAACTCAGGAAATAAGGAACTGAGGGTTCAAGATATCCACACTGTAAGGGATTTTCCTGACGTGTTTCTAGAGGAGTTACCCAATTTGCCACCAAATGGAAAAGTTAAGTTCGGTATCGAGGTGTATCTTGGTACCACACCGGTGTCTATTGCACCCTATCGCATGGCACCAAAAGAACTTAAGGAGTTGAAGGTCTAGTTGTAAGACTTATTGGACCAATGGTTCATTCGATGTAGTGTATCGCCTTGGGGTGTGCCGGTGTTATTTGTGAAGAAGAAGGATGGTATCTTGAGGCTGTGTATCAACTATAGACAACTAAACAAGTTCACCATCAAGAACAAGTATCCGTTGCCTCAGACTGATGATTTGTTTGATCCGTTCAGGAGAGAGACTGTATTCTCGAAAAGTGATTTGAGGTCTGGGTATTAATAACTCAAGGTGAAAGAGGCTAATATTTTTAAGACTGCATTTAGGACTCGGTATAGGTACTACAAATTCCTGGTTATACCATTTGTGTTGTCTAAGACACCTACCGCGTTTATAGATCAATTGAATCAAGTCTTCGACTCATATTTGGATCAAATTTTGGTTGTCTTTATAGATGACATTCTTATGTATTCCTGAATCGAGGATGATCATGATGCACACTTACGAATTGTTCTTTAAATTTTGTGAGAGAAGAAGTTGTATGCAAAGCTAAGCAAGTGTGAGTTTTGGCTATGTAAGGTGATGTATCTCAAACATGTGGTGCCTTCTGAGGGAATCTGAGTTGACCCGAAAAAGATTAAGGCCATCTTGGAGTGGAAACATCCGAGGAGTGTCATTGAGGTCTGCAGTTTTCTAGGATTGGTTAGTTACTATCGTAGATTTGTGAAGGGGTTATCCATCATAGTTGCACCCTTATTGAAGCTACTTCAGAATAATGTGTCGTTTGAGTGGACCGAGGAGAGATAAAGTAGATTCGAGAAGCTTAAGATAGTGTTGACTGAGACGCCAGTGTTGGTTCAACCAGAGTCTAGGAAAGAGTATGTGGTCTACAGCGATGTGTCATATACGGGTCTTGGGTGTGTTCTAATGCAAGATGGGAAAGTGGTAGCCTAAGCTTCGAGGCAATGGAGGCTACATGAGCGTAATTACCCAACCCAAAATTTGGAGTTAGCTGCCATGGTCTTTGCGCTCAAGATATGATATCCTTATCTGTAATGTAAAAGGTATATTATCTACACCAATCACAAAAGTCTTAAGTACCTCCTAATCAAGAAGGAGTTAAACTTGAGATAGAGGCGTTGGATTAAGCTACTAAAAAATTATGACTATGTGATTGAGTACCATCCCAACAAAATGAATATGGTTGCTAATGCTTTGAGCCAAAAGTTGATGGTTGAGTTGTAAGCTATGTTTGCATGATTAAGTTTAACCAGAGATGGTGGGTTGTTAGCCGAACTTCAAGGGAAACCAACTCTATCTCATCAGATTAAGGAGAGGCAGTTGACTAATAGGTCATTAGCAAAGAAAATCAAATAAGTGGAGGAAGGTATTAGTGGAGATTTTGAGTTGAATATCGATAGTATTCTAAGTTTTTGATGAAGATTGTACATGTCTGTTGACAAGGAACTTAGCCATTCTATTCTTACAGAAGCGTATAGTAGCCCTTACGTTATGCATCCCGATCCGATAGTAAGAAGATGTATCGGGATCTTCGAGAGTTGTATTGGTGGCCTAGGTTGAAGGATGATGTGACTGATTTTGTGGGCCAATGCATGGTGTGTCAGAGGGTGCAAGTGGAGCACCAACATCCTTCGGGTTTATTACAATCGATTTAGATTCCAGAGTGTAAATGGGAGTGGATTGTTGGAAAAAAGGATTTAAAAAACGTAGCAAAAAATAAATTTAGGGAAAAACCAGAGTTTTAAATTTTTTTTCCAAAGCAAGGTCTTGGTTGTGATATCTAAAGTTATAAACAATTAATCAAAATTGTACATTTTCTACTCGTCTAGGATAAGTGCTTCAACTTAGTAGTCCTTTTCGCTATCTTCAAGTTCACGTCTACCGAGTGTGGGCTCGCTTCGAATCAGAAAATTTTTCAAAAAAATTACCAGTGGGGTAATTTTATAATTTCTCTAAACTTTTAGGTCAAGTTGTAAATCAGAAAAATATCTTTAGAAATTTTCTAAAATAATCTCTTCAGATAATTTTCTCTCTACAAGTTTCTCTTGAATTTAAGTGTGTGAAAATAATGACCCAAGGCTCTCTTTATATATGGAGAGTTTAGAGAGTTCAACTATGATTAAACTTAATCACTTTAATATTAAATTAATATAATATTTATCAAGATAAATATTAGATTAAATTTAATATTAAATCTTATTAAAATAATAGAATGTTTATTTACAAGATAAACATTAAATTAAATTTTATATTAAGATAATAATTTTAATATTAAATTAATAAAATACTATTAAAATAAGTATTAAATTAAATTTAATATTAAACTATTAAAAATAATATTATTTTTGGAATAATTAACCTGAAATCAAATTCTCTTGTAGAGTCCCAGTAGGAGTGTGACTCTTCCACTGCTCAACCACTGACAACCAATCATTGCTGGCTACCAGGAGGCCGCTATCGTAGCCACCAACACTGTTGTGTCTGATGATGCAGTTGCGACACCCTTACGGTACCTCGAACCGGTTCGGCTGTTGTCGGATTTGTCCGGGTTGGAGATGACCTGACCGATCCGATACAGCCACCGACTGGAGCGTGGGCTCGATTTCACATATCGGGCCTGGTTCAACCAGTTTTTAGGTCTTGGTCTTGATTTTCGGCTCCCAGGCCCAATTTACGATCTCAGGTCTAATTTTCAAGTTCAATTACCCATTAGGCCAATTGTTTGACATGAAAACTAAGTTCCAAAAATATCATATTAATTTTAATTAATTTAATAAATTTAATTTTACTTAATCAAAATTAATTTTTCCAAAAATCACTTAGATTTTCCAAATTAAATTTTCAAGAAAATTCTATAGTTTAAAAATTCTCATGAAAACCTAATTTAAATCCACATCAAATAAATCGACTCAATTAAATTATTCCCAAAGTCGTAGAATTTTCTTCTAATTCAATTGTAGTCCGATCGAGCTTTTGTTGAGCTAGCGAAGGGACCAATCAGACATATACAATTAGGCTCTAGTGATTGCAGTTATGTCCAAAAGCATCGTTTCGATAATTTGCAATTACTTAATCATGGAGTCAGTTTACAAGAAGTACCATGAATGAAAACTCCTTATTGTATACTATTTATGAAAACAATTCATCCAACTGATTTGTCCAATGACCTCATCATGTTTGTGTTACCCTGATATGATATCCTTGATTCCTTTGAGTTAAATCTGTTCACTCAATACAATCCTATTTTATCTCATTTTCACTATTGTGTCTTCTTAATGATTAATATGTTCACTGTCAACAAATGACTGTTATAAATTGTTCATTCGAGAACAAGCAACTCGTGGCCACGTTCCATATTTATGAATCCATACAATGCCAATGAGAAGATATCATTAAATCTTTAATTGACCTATGAATTACACTGTTTCTAGTGAAGCCATGCCATACATAAGTCATGTACCCAACATACCAGCTATGGGCTCGATTATCTTTAGAGCATAAGCCTCCACTTATGTCAAAGCACTTGAGTTGCATATGCATGGTCAGTAACTAACTTAGGATTTAGGTAAATCATACCATGAACGTCACAAGTGAATTAAATCACAAACGGATCCAAAATTATTTCATCTTGGGTCCAGTCCAATGTATCATTCTACCAATTAATACATTTATGTATCTACTCGTGGAGTCAACTACTTTGATAGCCAAGACTAGCAATCTCCCTAAATGGAATTTTAAAAGACATAATAATCCTTCTCAGTATTTGAATCAAATGCTCACTTTGCTTCTTTTATAGGATTACAGATTCATTTAGATTATCTATTGAAGCAAGTTCTGTTTCTTTCAATGTAAATGTTCTTTACAATGCCACTTATCTTCAGTTTGAACTTTAGACAATCAATGAGCTAATATTTGCTTGTCATAATTTCACTATGCATGCAAAATATAAATGACATAAATACAAAAGACATAATAGTGTAATGTGAAATTAACTTTATTTATTTATTCATAGTTCAAATATAAAACAGTTAAATGTTTACTACAATATGGGCACATTTCCTAACAATCTCTCACTTGCCCTAGTGAAGTAAATGTGTCATGTTTCGCATTCCCATATTCTCGACATATTTGTTAAAAATCCTAGTTAAGAAAGTCTTAGTAAATGGATCCAAAAGGTTACTTTTAGAAGCTACTTTCATCACATCTACAATTCCTTCTGCTACTGCCTCTTGTATCAAGTGATACTTTCGATCAATGTGTTTCGTCCTCTTGTGACTTCTCATTTCCTTGGTATTATATATTGCAACACTGTTATCACAATACAGTGTAATAGTTTTTTTTCCATACTAGGAATAACGTCAAGTTCGGTTAAAAACTTTCGAAGCCATATTGCCTCCATAGTAGAGTCAGCAATACAAATTTGTTTTACACTTCTCCAAACTATAGCTCCATGGCCTAGAATGAATACATTTCCTGACATCGATTTCCTCGAATCTTTATAGGTTTGGAAGTCTAAGTCTGTGTATCCAATAATAGTAAGGTCCTCCCCAGAATACGCAAGCATATAATCTTTGGTTCTTTTAAGATAACTTAATATATGCTTTATAGCTTACCAATGCTTGAGACCAAGATTCGTCTGATATTGACTAACCATTCCTACTATAAAACAAATATTCAGACATATGCAAAGTATCGCATACATAAGGTTTCCAAATGCCAAAGGATATAGAACCTTACTTATATGCTCTCTGTAACAGCCCGATTTAGGGCCAAAATGGAATAGTGGTTTCGAAACCACGAATCTGAGGTTAAAATAATAATAATAATAATAATAATAATAATAATAATAATAATATTTTGATTAAGTTTTAGTGTTTATATTATGATTGCATAAATGTGTGAAAATTTCATTGCGAAATTTTATCGATTAGGTGTTTAATTTGACGTTTAAGACTAAATTGAAATAAGTGAAAAATGTGTGGGTTCTAGTTCATAAGTACTTGATTGAAATGGGGGTTTTAAGTAGAGGTCCTTAAATGGAAATTAGACCATTATACCTTGTATGGACAAAATTTGGACATGGATGGAATTTTTAGAAAGTTTAGTAGTAAGGGCATTTTGGTCATTTGTGTATTAAATGAAATAAAATGGGAAAAATAACACAGAAATGTGTTCATCTTCATTAAGCTTGGCTGAAACTTGCATGTTCTCCATAGCTAGGGTTTTTCCCAAGCTTTCAAGCTCAATAGTAAGTGCATTCAAGCCCCGTTTTTAATGTTCTTTACATTTTTGAAATCCTCGTAGCTCGGTCTACCTATTTCTACCATTATTTCGAGTTAGGGTTTATATTTAAAAATTTACCCATGAATTATATGCATATATTTTGATGTTTGATGGTATAATATGAATGTTTGAAGTTAGGAGAACGATCTTTTCTAAGCGATTTTTAGCAAAAACGAGAAAAACGGCATAATCGGTAAAAATACCTATTGTTCATAACTATGTGTTAGAGTGAGAATTTGATGTTGCCATAGAAGGGAAAAATGATCATCATGTCATAAAACATAAGAATTAGGGCTGAAATTAAATTTTCGAGCCTAGGGGCAAAATCATAATTTTGTAAAAGTTAGGGGCAAAAATATAATTTTTCCATAATGTGATTTTTGGATTGAAATAAATAGTATGAGTGTTAAATGAGCTAAATGTGTTGTTATAGATCAATAAAGGCGTGGAATCGACCTCGAACGGGGGAAGGAAAAGATTTTGGACTAAATTACAAAATTTCCATATTTTGCACCGAGGTAAGTTTGTATGTAAATAATACCTTAACTTCATTTACATTTTTATATTTCAGCCTATTATATATATTTTAGCTGATTTTGAAGCATAAATCGACTATTGGAAGAATGAAAATAAGTAATAGAGAGAGAAATTCGAGTTGAACATTCGGAAAGATTTAATAATATAGATGGAACGTAGCTAGGTCACATGTATGGTGCTGAGTGCACATCATGTGTACAAGAGAGCTACGAGATACTATGTAGTAGCTAGGTCACATGTGTGATACGGGGTGTATCCCATGTAGACAAGAGAGCTACGGGAGAGGTAAATGTAGCTAAGTCGCATGGGTGATTCCAAGTGAAGGACACCATGTAGACAAGAGAGCTACGAGATAAATTAGCTAGGTCACACGGGTGGTACTAAGTGTCCACCATGTTTACAAGAGAGCCGAATTATATGAATGATGATGGGTGGAGCTGTGTGCTGAAACCACCAAATATCGAGAATTAATCCGAAGTGTTCAACGAGATGATTTTATAGTGACATTTTAATCATGGACCTATACTTGTGATGTATGAAATGTGGTGAAAATAAATAGTGACATGTACATTAAAATGAGGTTAATATAAAGAAAGTGTAAAAGAGTGAATTTGCAATAATACTGTTTGTGGACAGTCACAGTAACGCAAATTTGAAAAATCACCAAAAATAGTAGAAATTTAATTAGAGCCTGAATGAGATACTAAATTAAATCTTAGTGAGTTTATTCTCATATAAGAGAAACAGAACAAGTAAAGGAACTCTATATTTTGAGATATTTATATTTGTGTGTGACTTGTTCAGAATGACTATGTGATCCCCTATTCTGACTTTGTAAAATCATTAAAAATTGTACAAAAATAATTAAGAAATATAATTTACATGAATAGATTCCTTGTTGAGTATAGTTTTAAATGAAACAAATTTTGTGGCTATTTGACTTTTTTAATAGGAGAAAATCAATTTGTAGTGAAAATAGGTCAGATCAGTCGAGCTGTGTAACAGGGGAAACTTTAACTAATAAATTGTACTAATTGGCTAGACCAAAAATTCCAGAAAAAAAATAGTAAAAAGTAATATGAGTCTAGTTTTAGGAAAAATTTATGGATTTTATTTTCAAGTTTTGTAACTCGAGTTATAATTTATTTAGTGAACGTGACGCAGGAGAGATAGCTTAATCAAAGTGGTGTGAATAGAAAAATTTAAGTAGATATACTTGAGTTATTGTATATATATTAGATTGTTTAATTATTATTTATATACTTACTTACTAAGCTATAAGCTTACTTTCTTTTCTCTCTTTTGTCTTATAGTGTCGTCCAGCTTGCTCAGGAGTTGAAGATCATGAAGATCTGCCCGTACTATCAATACTTTAGGGTATTTGAACTAAACATTTTGAATTATGGAATGTATAATAGGCTTAGTTATTTTGTTACGTGTCATAATTGCCTACGTTTAAAATATTGGTTACAGTATTTGATCAATCATTTTGTACAAAGCCATTGAAGTTGGCTAATATTGTTCAAGACATATGTTATAACGATGCATTATCTAATTGGATGACATATTTCTATCTCAGTTTCGATTAATGGTATGTGTTATGTTTTGGTAATGACTCGTACCCTGTTTCAGTGTTGAACACGGGTAAGGGGCGTTACATTTAGTGGTATTAGAGCTATGGTTTGGTCTGTTCTTGGACTATTATAGTGTGTGTAAAAGTCTGGTTATACATGCCATAAATATACTGTGATAGTGTGGTGACTCCTGATTATTCTAAACTGTGTTTTGTTTTAATATAGTAATGGATCCTGATGGAACTGCGGCTGATGATGCTGCTAGTAATGCACCGGCTCCCGCGCAAGGGACTACGCCTGTAGAAAGTAGACCTGAGACATCGAGACAAGGAGATGAGGCTCGGGATGCCTTTCTCCAAATGATGAACAATTGGTATATTGAGTTTATTCGAGCTAACCCAAATGCTCAACCTCTTCCACCCCCTCCCATACCTCAGACGGTTCCTGTAGCTGCTCAAGGTATAGATTTGGTAAGAATGAACAAGCCTCTGGTTGACAAGATTCGAAAACAAGGAGCTGAAGAGTTTAGAGCAAAGATCGACGATGATCCCGAGAAGGCGGAGTTCTGGCTTAAAAATTCTACCTGTGTATTTGATGAGCTCTCATGTACACCCGATGAGTGCTTAAAGTGTGCCGTATCACTTTTGAGAGATTCAGCTTACCATTGGTGGAAGACTTTGGTAGCAGTGGAGCCAAAAGAAAGGGTTACTTGGGATTTCTTCCAGGAAGACTTCAGAAAGAAATACATAAGTCAGCGATTTATTGATCAAAAACGGAAGGAATTCCTTGAACTGAAGCAGGGCAAGATGTCTGTGGCAGAGTATGAACACGAATTTGTAAGACTCAGTAAGTATGCCCAGGAATGTGTGTCCACACCGAGGCTATTATGTGTAAAAGGTTTGAGGATGGACTTAATGAGGACATTAAAGTGCTTGTGGGAATTCTGGAGCTGAAAGAATTTGTAGTATTGGTTGATCGAGCTCTTAAAGTTGAAGAATTAAACAAAAAAAGAAGAAAAGTTGCTATTGAGGCCCGAGATGCCAGAAAGAGGCCGATAAGTAAGTCATTTCAATCTCAATCAAAGAGGTCCAAAGAGACAAACCCTCGAGTGACAGTTTCAGCTGGGGATTCACACAGAGATTGTGGTAGGGCATATTCGGGGTCTAAAGCTCAAGCTACTTAGTGGCAAGTGTGGGTAATGTGCGGTCTAAAAAGCCCGAATGTCAGCAATGCGGCAGACAACATTTTGGTGAGTGTTGGGGAAATGAGCGAGCTTGTTTCAGGTGTGGTTCTCGCGAGCATTTTATCAGAGACTGTTCGGAGAAAGTTAAAGAAGAAAAATTTCAGAGTGCTAGACAAAGTACGGCTGCTAACAGAGGTAGACCACCGAGAAATACTGGAAGTGGAGCTAGCAGTAAAATTGTAATGAAAGATTCAGTGGCAAGATCAGAAGTTAGAGCGCCTGCTAGAGCTTATGCCATACGTGCCCGAGAGGATGCATCATCTCCCGATGTGATCACTGGTACATTTTCTATTTATGATACTATTGTTATTGCATTGATTGATCCCAGGTCTACTCATTCCTATATTTGTATGAATTTAGTATCTAATAAGAAGTTGCTTGTTGATTTTATTGAGTTTACGATTAAAGTGTCGAACCCCTTAGGCCAATATGTGCTAGTTGATAAGGTTTGCAAGAATTGCCCATTAATGATTCAATGTCACTGTTTTCTGACTAATCTGATGCTATTACCATTTGATGAGTTTGACGTTATTTTGGGAATGGACTGGTTGACATTGTATGATGCCAGGGTAGATTGTAAACAAAAAACACTAGAGTTGAAATGTGAAAATGGTGAAATTTTGTGGGTTGAAACAGATGAACCAAATAAATTGCCTATGGCGATTTTGCACATGTCTGCACAGAAATACATGAGGAAAGGGTGTGAAGCTTATCTGGCCTATGTAATGAATACTGAGCTGTCTAAATTGAAGCTTGAATCAGTACCGATAGTCTGTGAATTTCCCGATGTATTTCCAGAGGAATTGCTTAGATTGCCTCCGAACAGAGAGATAGAGTTTGCCATTGATTTGTTGTCGGGGACTGCACCGATCTCGATTGCTCCATATAGAATGGCTCCGACTGAATTAAAAGAATTGAAGGCTCAGTTGCAAGAGTTAACAGACAAGGGTTTTATGAGACCGAGTTTTTCTCCCTGGGGTGCTCCTGTATTGTTCGTAAAGAAGAAGAATGGCTCAATAAGGCTTTGCATTGATTACCGTCAGCTCAATAAGGTGACTATAAAGAACAAGTACTCCTTACAGAGGATTGATGATTTATTTGATCAGTTAAAGGGGGCAACAGTGTTTTCAAAGATCGATTTGAGGTCTGGTTACTACCAGTTGAGAGTTAAGGAGTCAGATGTGCTGAAAACCGCCTTTCGGACAAGGTATAGACATTATGAGTTCCTTGTGATGCCTTTTGGCTTAACAAATGCTCCGGCTATATTTATGGACTTGATGAACCGAATCTTTCAACTATATTTAAATAAGTTTGTAGTGGTGTTCATAGATGACATTTTAATTTATTCTCGGGATGAGTCTGAACACCCTGAACACTTGAGAACCATATTGCAGATCTTGAGAGAAAAGAAACTGTTTGCTAAGTTTAGTAAAAGTGGGTTCTGGCTTCGTTAAGTCTGATTTTTGGGACATGTAGTCTCAGGTGATGGTATTCGGATGGATCCGAGTAAGATTTCCGCGATCATTGATTGGAAACCACCAAAGAATGTATCCGAGGTTAGAAGCTTTTAAGGCTTGGTCGGGTATTATAGATGTTTTGTCAAGGGATTTTCGATGATTGCCTCTCCTATGACTAAGTTGCTGCAAAAGAATGTTAAGTTTGAATGGACTGATAAATGTCAGCAGAGTTTTGAAAAGCTGAAAGCACGATTGACTGAAGCACCAATTTTAGTACAGCCTGAGCCAGGGAAAGAGTTCGTAATTTATAGTGATGCATCATTGATAGACCTTGGATGTGTGCTAATGCAAGAGGGTAAAGTGGTGGCTTATGCCTCGAGACAGTTAAAACCACATGAGAGGAACTATCCTACACATGATTTGGAATTAGCCGCTATTGTCTTTGCCTTGAAGATCTGGCGACATTATTTGTATGGTAAAAAATGTCGAATTTTTACTGATCACAAAAGTCTGAATTATTTAATGAATCAAAAGGATTTGAATCTGCGACAGGGAAGATGGTTTGAATTATTGAAGGATTATGAGCTAGTGATTGATTATCATCCGGGAAAAGCGAATGTAGTTGCTGACGCCTTGAGCAGGAAATCTCTTTTTACTTTGAGAGCCATGAATACGAGGTTAGCATTGTCTGATGATGGGTCAATCTTGGCAGAGATGAGGGTTAAACCGTTATTTCTCCAGCTAATTTGTGATGCTCAAAAGAACGATAGTGAGTTGCGAACTAAGAGAACTCAATGCAAATCGGGTTATGAATCAGATTTTCGAGTTGGACGAGATGACTGTTTGATGTTTCGAGATAGGATTTGTGTACCGAAAAATGATGAATTGATTCATAAAATATTACATGAGGCGCATGATGGTCGTATCATGTCGATTCACCTGTAGCACAAAAATTTATAATGATTTAAAGAAGTTGTATTGGTGGCCAGGTATGTAAAGGGACATTTCTGAATTTGTAACCAAGTGTTTGATCTGTCAACAAGTAAAAACTGAGCATCAAGTGCCTTCAAGATTACTCCCACCAGTAATGGTACCTGAGTGGAAACGGGATAGAATTACCATGGATTTTGTAACCGGTTTGCCTTTGACTTCTAAAAAGAAGGATGCTGTTTGGGTAGTGGTTGATAGGTTAACAAAATCGGCTCACTTTATACCGGTACGTACCAATTACTCACTTGATAAATTAGCTAAATTATATATTGCTGAAATTGTGAGGTTGCACGGGGTACCTATGTCTAAAATATCAGATAGAGATCCGAGGTTTACCTCGAGATTCTGGAAAAAGTTACAAGAAGCTTTGGGTACAAAATTGAATTTTAGTACCGCGTTTCATCCACAAACAGATGGACAGTCGGAAAGAGTAATCCAGATACTCGAAGATATGCTTAGATGCTGTGTTTTAGAATTTGAAGGCAGTTGGGAGAAATATCTATCTTTGGTTGAATTTGCCTACAATAACAGTTTTCAGTCAAGTATACAGATGGCACCGTACGAAGCCTTGTATGGTCGCAAGTGTCGAACTCCTTTATATTGGACCGAACTTAGTGAGAAACAGATTCACGAAGTTGATTTAGTTAAAGAAACCGAAGAGAAAGTAAAAATAATTCGTGATTGTTTGAAAGCTGCTTCAGATCGACAAAAGTCATATGCAGATTTAAAAAGAAAAGAGATTGAATTTCAGGTGGGTGATAAAGTGTTCTTGAAGGTGTCACCATGGAAAAAGATTCTGAGATTTAGCCAAAAAGGCAAGTTGAGTCCGCGTTTTATTAGGCCGTACGAGATTATTGAGAGGATTGGACCAGTGGCATATCGGTTGGCCTTACCGGTAGAGTTAGAAAGAATTCATAACGTGTTTCATGTATCAATGTTGCGACGTCATCGTTCTGATCCTTCACATGTGATTTCTCCAACAGAAATTGAGATTCGACCGGACTTGACCTATGATGAGGAACTGATTAAGATTTTGGCTCTAGAAGTAAAACAGTTGAGAAAGAAAAGTATAGCTTTAGTGAAAGTGTTATGGAAAAGACATGGAGTAGAAGAAGCTACGTGGGAACCGGAGGAAGCCATGAGAAAACAGTACCCAAATCTCTTTACCGGTAAGATTTTTAGGGACGAAAATCCCTAAAGGGGGGAGAGTTGTAACAGCCCGATTTAGGGCCAAAATGGAATAGTGGTTTCGAAACCACGAACCCGAGGTTAAAATAATAATAATATTTTGATTAAGTTTTAGTATTTATAATATGATTGCATAAATGTGTGAAAATTTCGTTGCGAAATTTTATCGATTGGGTGTTTAATTTGACGTTTAGGACTAAATTAAAATAGGTGAATGTGTGGGTTCTAGTTCATAAGTACTTGATTGAAATGGGGGTTTTAAGTAGAGGTCCTTAAATGGCAATTAGACCATTATACCTTATATGGACAAAACTTGGACATGGATGGAATTTTTAGAAAGTTTAGTAGTAAGGGCATTTTGGTCATTTGTGTATTAGATGAAATAAAATGGGAAAAATAACACAAAAATGTGTTCATCTTCATTAAGCTTGGATGAAACTTTCATGTTCTCCATAGCTAGGGTTTTTCCCAAGCTTTCAAGCTCAATAGTAAGTGCATTCAAGCCCCGTTTTTAATGTTCTTTACATTTTTGAAATCCTATTTCTACCATTATTTCGAGTTAGGGTTTATGTTTAAAAATTTACCCATGAATTATATGCATATATTTTGATATTTTATGGTAGAATATGAATGTTTGAAGTTAGGAGAACGATCTTTTCTAAGCGATTTTTAGCAAAAACGAGCAAAACGGCATAATTGGTAAAAATACCTATTGTTCATAACTATGTGTTAGAGTGAGAATTTGATGTTGCCATAGAAGGGAAAAATGATCAGCATGTCATAAAACATAAGAATTAGGGCTGAAATTAAATTTCCGAGCCTAGGGGCAAAATCATAATTTTGTAAAAGTTAGGGGGCAAAAATGTTATTTTTCCATAATGTGATTTTTGGATTGAAATAAATAGTATGAGTGTTAAATGAGCTAAATCTGTTGTTATAGATCAAGAAAGGCGTGGAATCGACCTCGAACGGGGGAAGAAAAAGATTTTGGACTAAATTGCAAAATTTCCATATTTTGCACCGAGGTAAGTTTGTATGTAATTAATACCTTAACTTCATTTACATTTTTATATTTCAGCCTATTATATATATTTTGCTAATTTTGAAGCATAAATCGACTATTGGAAGAATGAAAATAAGTAATAGAGAGAGAAATCCCGATTGAACATTCGGAAAGATTTAATAATATAGATGGGACGTAGCTAGGTCACATGTATGGTGCTGAGTGCACATCATGTGTACAAGAGAGGTACGTGATACTATGTAGTAGCTAGGTCAAATGTGTGATACGAGATGTATCCCATGTAGACAAGAGAGCTACGGGAGGGGTAAATGTAGCTAGGTCGCATGGGTGATTCCAAGTGAAGGACACCATGTAGACAAGAGACCTACGAGATAAATTGGCTAGGTCACACGGGTGGTACTAAGTGTCCACCATGTGTACAAGAGAGCCGAATTATATGAATGATGATGGGTAGAGCTGTGTGCTAAACCACCAAATATCGAGAATTAATCCGAAGTGTTCAACGAGATGATTTTATAGTGACATTTTAATCATGGACCTATACTTGTGATGTACGAAATGTGGTGAAAATGAATTGTGACATGTACATTAAAATGAGGTTAATATAAAGAAAGTGTAAAAGAGTGAATTTGCAATAATACTGTTTTGTGGATAGTCACAGTGACGTGAATTTGAAAAATCACCAAAAATAGTAGGAATTTAATTAGAGGCTGAATGAGATAGTAAATTAAAGCTTAGTGAGTCTATTCTCATGTAAGAGAAACATAACAAGGAACTCTATATTTTGAGATATTTATATTTGTGTGTGACTTGTTCAGAATGACTATGTGATCCCCTGTTCTGACTTTGAAAAATTATTAAAAATTGTACAAAAATAATTAAGAAATATAATTTACATGAATAGATTCCTTGTTGAGTCTAGTTTTAAATGAAACAAATTTTGTGGCTATTTGACTTTTTTAATAGGAGAAAATCATTTCGTAGTGAAAAGAGGTCAGATCAATCGAGCTGTGTAACAGGGGAAACTTTAACTAATAAACTGTACTAATTGGCTGGACCAAAAATTCCAGAAAAAAATTAATAAGAAGTAATATGAGTCTAGTTTCAGGAAAAATTTACAGATATTAATTTTGAGTTTTGTAACTCGATTTTTAATTTATTTAGTGAACGTGATGCAGGAGAGACGGCTTAATCAAAGTGGTGTGAATAGAAAATTTTAAGTAGATATACTTGAGTTATTGTATATATATTAGATTCTTTAATTATTATTTATATACTTAATTACTAAGCTATAAGCTTACTTTCTTTTCTCTCTTTTGTCTTATAGTGTCGTCCAGCTTGCTCAGGAGTTGAAGATCGTGAAGATCTTCCCGCACTATCAATACTTTAGGGTATTTGAACTAAACATTTTGAATTATGGCATGTAGGCTTAGTTATTTTGTTACGTGTCATAATTGCCTACGTTAAAATATTGGTTACAGTATTTGATCAATCATTTTGTACAAAGCCATTGAAGTTGGCTAATATTGTTCAAGACATATGTTTTAACGATGCATTATCTAATTGGATGACATATTTCTATCTCAGTTTTGATTAATGGTATGTGTTATGTTCCGGTAATACCTTGTGCCCTGTTTTGGTGTTGACCACAGGTAAGGGGTGTTACACTCTCTTTCTTCCGCTGTCTTAAGATTGTAATTTAAAGAAAGATGAAAACCTGATGCAGTCGGCTGAACACCTGGCTTTGCACCAGTCATTGCAAAACGTTCTAGTACCTTATCAATGTATGAAGTTTGAGATAGTACTATCATTTTATTCTTTCAATCCTTAAGGATATGAATTCCAAGAATATAACTAGCTTCACCCAAGCCCTTCATGCTAAACTATTGAGCTAACCATAGTTTAACCGATGACAATTCTCCTACATCGTTTCTAATAAGTAGAATATTATCGACATGCAAAATGAATAAGACCACCTTTTTGTCCTTTATACACTTATAAACACAAGGTTCATCAGTGTTTTGCTCAAATCCAAAAGTCATGATCGTTTGATCAAATCTTTTATTCCATGAGCGGGGCGCTTGCTTAAGTCGATAAATGGATCTTAGTAGTTTGCAAACTTTCTACTCATTTCCTTTGACAACATATCCAGTGGGTTGAGCCATGTAAATGGTCTCATCAAGATAGCCATTTGAGAATGTTGTCCTGACATCCATTTGTCAGATCTCGTAATCGAGAGCAGCAACAGTGGATAAAAGTATGTGGATAGACTTGAGCATGGCTATCGGAGAGAAGGTCTTATCGTAATCGATGCCTTATTTCTATGTGTAGCCTTTCCATAAAAGTCTAGCTTTATGTGTTTCCACTTTCCTTTCCACGTTTCTCTTCTTCCTGTAGATCCACTTACACCCTATCGGATTAATCCTAATTTATAAGTCTACAAGTTCCCATACCGTATTGGATTTCATAGAATATATCTCGACATCCATGACCTATTTCCAGAGCTTGGAATGTACTTCCTGCATAGCCTCCTCATAAGTGGGTAGATCATCATCCTCATGATTGGCTTCTTAGAAACTCTCCCACAACGACAGATTCCCCTATGTTGTTGATCATTTGCAGGTCTTTCTATAACTTTCTCGAGAATTGAACTCAATGATTGTTCTGCCAATCCTGAAAGTTCCTCGCATACCACTTTACTTCGAGGCTTAAAGTTATCCATGTAGCCTTCCTTGAAGAAAGTAGCATGAGCAGAAACTTTAATCGTGTAATAGCCTGATTTTGGGGCTAGTCAGAACAGTGGTTTCGAGACCACGAATCCAATGTATAAAAATCTATTTTTATTATATTTTAATGGTTTACAGTTTTATGGAACTATTCTGTGAAAATCTCGTTCGAAAATCCTAACGTTCGGGCACTCAATTTACCCAAAATGACTAAATTGTAAAAAGTAAAAAAGTTGAGGTGTCCAATTTCTATGAGAATTTAAATTAGAGGTCCTTAGATGATAATTATATCATTTGTTAAGTTAGAGGATAAAAATGGACGTGGAGAGATAAAATTTTAAAGAAAGGTAAAAATGGAATTTTGGTCATTTAGTAAATAAAAGAATAAAAAAAGAAAATAAAGTCAAAATTGGTGTCCATCTTTTTCACCATAGCCAAAATTCTCAAGCTCTCCATAGATAGGGTTTCTTCAAATTTCAAGCTTGATAGTAAGTGCATCCTAGCCCCGTTTTTAATGCTCTATACGTTTTTAAAGTCGTATTCACCCGATCTTTCCATTTCTACCACGATTTTGAAGTAGGGTCATGTTTAAAATTTTACCCATGCATGAAATGCATGTATTTTGATGTTTAATGGTAGAAAATGAAAGTTTGATGTGCAATAAACAACTTTTACTAAGTGATTTTCCATGAAAACACCTAAAACCTATTTGTAAAAAGTTGTAAAATGGGTAGTAAAAATCTAATTTAATGAAAAATGTAGGATGATATGAGCATGTATATGGTTCAACTAGGCTTGGGTAACCAAGAAATTGAATACATTTCATTCTTACGAGCCTACGGACAAAATTGTAAATATGTCAAAGTTTAGGGGCAAAAAATGTAATTTCGCCATAAGTTGATTTTTGGATAGCATTGAGTAATGTGAAAATTAAATAAGTTAAAATTGCTAATATAGATCAAGAAAAACGAAGTTCGGACCTTGATCGGGGGAAGAACAAGGTTATTGACGATTAGGTCCAATTCCTACTATTTTGTACCGAGGTAAGTTTGTGTGTAAATAATGCAATGTTATATTATGTATTTAATGCTTAGTTTTGCATAAATTGTATGATTGTTTCTATGGAAATATTCAATGAAGTTTTGACAATGAGAAAAAAATCCCGGTTGAACCTTAGGAATAGTTTAGGATACAAGTGACATGTCACTAGGAAACCATGAGTTATGTGATTTATGTGAATCCGGGTGCTGGTCATGTACGTCCTACCAGTGGCTGGTGTAACACCCCTTATCTATATTCGACACTGGAACAGGGTATGAGGCATTACTGGACTTAAACTCAAACAAACATTCGAAATCGAGACCTGAATTTCCACTCAAATTTAAAACTTTTTAAAAACATTCATGTCGTCCCTTAAACAAGCCTGCAAAGCTCAAAACATACATTGGGGGTGGCTCGGGACTACACTGAGAACTTTAGAAACTTTCCCAACACTTAGTAAAATTTTCATAAAAATAAGGGTCACACGCCCGTGTGGCTTGGGACACGCCCGTGTCAATAGGTCGTGTGATCGCACACGCCCATGTCCCTAACCTGTGTAACTCTCTATTTATGACGTTATCAATAAATTGAAGTCACACGGCCAAGTCACACGCCCGTGTGCTTAGGCCGTGTCCTTCACACGGCTGAGACACATGCCCGTGTCTCTGCCTGTGTGCTAGATACTGAGCATTTTGTTTTGCAACATTTAAGGTTCAGGGGACACATGGCCGGATCACACGCCCATGGGGTGCACCGTGTGTCACACACGGCCTAGACACATGCCCGTGCGTCTACCCATGTGAACAAAAACAAGGCTATTTCCCAAGCCATTTGCCACCCTTTTTCACACATGCACTCATATAAATTCAAAAGGCACAAAACATATCATACTTAGGAAACCAAACACTCACAACTAAGACAATAATATGTCATTCTCATGCCATTATTTATCATACTTAAAACATCATACTTAGCCCATTAAAACATGTTGACATTACATTCACAAGAGGGAATTTACTCATCATAAATATAAACACTTAATCACAAGATTTCATAAATATTTTTAATAGACATTCATAACAATCTTTTCTTCATTTCATGTTCATTGAGTCACAATCAAGGAAATAAAACATTTCATATCTCAATTCCATTTGGCCTGTATCAATCGACTTTACCATGTATTTATTCATCATATACATAAACCAATAATCACATGGTTAACTTAAAGTCACCTTCATAGTGATCATGAATTCATAATATCATGAAGCCAATGCTTATAAACTTTACTTACATACCTTTACCAACCTGTATCACAATCATTTATTGTGTCAACTTTGGAAAAATCTTTCAATTTCCCGTTGAACCACTTGGAATACTAAAGGATACTCGGGAATTCTCATACACATAGTAAGATGCCAATGCCATATCCCAGATATGGTCTTACAGGGGATCAGAAATCAAAGCCGATAGCCCAACTATGGTCTTACACAGTGTCTCATATCAATGCCATGTCCCAGACATGGTCTTACACGTAATCATATATCAATGCCAATGCCATATCCCAGATCTGGTCTTACATGGGATCATATATATCGATGCCAATGCCATGTCCCAGACATGGTCTTTCATGGGATCACACATAACCCTAATGTCATGACATTTGTATCCTATCTATTCTTAATGTTCAACCGGGACTTCTTCGTTATCTTGGCATTATTGAACTTACTCATAATATCAATCATATAAATCATATAATATTCAAACAATTTAAAACATAAATATAGCATTGCATTATTCACATACAAACTTACCTCGAATGCGACAATGGTGAAAAGGACCTATTTGTCCAATATTTGTTTTTCCCTCGATCTAGACTCGAACTTTGTTTTTCTTGATCTAAAACATCACATTTAACTTATTTAATCATTATACTAATCAATTCAGCCGAAAAATCATATTTGGCAAAAATTATATTTTTGCCCCTAAACTTTATCATATTTACAATTTTCCCCTAAACCCGTAAAATAATTTTCATTCAATTTCTTAGTACTTTAAGCCTAGCCGAACCATTTTAAAAACTATAATAGCCCAAAATTTCCATTAAAACACACTTTTATGACACATTTTATAACTCTTACAATTTAGTCCTTTTAGGCATTTTCACCGAAAATCACTTAGCAAAAGTCGTTTCTCTAACCATAAACATGCATTTTCTATCATTAATCATCAAAATACAAACATGTTCATCATGGGTCAAAACCCTAGACTTTAACCATAACTCAAATTAATGGTAGAAATAGATAGATCTTGTTACGAGGATTTCAAAAACATAAAAATCATTAAAACGGGGCTAGAACGGACTTACAATCGAGCTTGGAAGCTTGGAAAACCCTAGGCATGGTTTCTTCATGTAAAATTCGGCCAAGGAAGAAGATGGACAAGAAATTTTGGCTTTTATTTTGTTTGTTAAGTCATTTAATTACAAAATGACCAAAATGCCCCTAACTTAAAAATATTCTATTTCACCTGTTTCATGTCCATTTTTGTCAAAAAAATTATCCAATGGTCTAATTACATTTAAGGACCTCCAATTTAAAATTTCATAACAATTGGACACTTCTAGCTTCTAGAACTCAAGTTTTGCACTCTTTATGATTTAGTCATTTTGACTAAATTGAGTGCCCAAACGTCAAAATTTTCGAATGAAATTTTCACAAAACAATTCCATAAAATTGTAGACCATAAAAATATAATAAAAAATAAATTTTACTGTGTCAGATTTGTGGTCCCGAAACCACTGTTCCGACTAGGCTCAAAATCGGGCTGTTACAACTCTCCCTCCTTCTAGGGATTTTCGTCCCCGAAAATCTCACCAAAAGAAGTTGTTTCCAAATCTCATGAAACACCTTCACTAACTTCTCAGAATCACAAATCGATTTAACCTCGTATATCTCTTGCCATTAACCTTTTGAACTTTAGCACACAGTGCCGGAGCATATCGTCAAAGATCTAAATTACTCTTTCAGGAACACATATACTCAGTTGATCTGTCAAATAAGAACTCGCTACATACTGAAACAATCATGTGGATTTTTTCAAATGATCAACATTCAAACAACATCATCCATTTCGGGGACAGAGGTAGTCCCGATACAAAATCTATAGTAACTCTAGCTCATTATCACTCCCGTACCACCACTGACTGTATTAGTCCTGAATACACTTGATTTTCAGCTTACTTGCTAAAAAATAGATATTTGAACATAAAATCAAAAACATCGTGATGCATACTCAATCACCAGAACGTCTACTTCATATAACTACACATTTTATTACTTTAGGATGAACAGACGAGCTACCACAAAGCCTCATACAAAAATTTCTGCATAAGCCCCGGATTCTTCGGTACACAAATTCCATATCAGAATAATAATAACATGAATCAGGTTTAACTTGAAATTCAGAATAGAAAGTTGTTTCACACTGTACACGTTTAATTCACCACTCTCTATCACATTTCTGAGCTTCTCAACTCGCAAAGAAAGCATCGCTTGAGCTTTTAACTTAGCTGGAATTAGATCATTATCAAATAATATCAATCAAGTAACCAGTACTCACAAAAATGACCAAAGATTTTCCATCCAGGCATTTATAACTATAACTGCTTTCTCAAAGATTAATCAATAACTTACTCGAAATCTTTCATTATCTCAAACCATTGACACGGTCTTAAATGTCAGATCTTTTTCTGCAACATTAGATACTTCAAATCATTAGGATCAGGAAGCATATGACATTTTTCGTCGACAATACGATATCATCGAACTCACAACACAGACATAAAAGTGGCCGTCTTTAAAAAACTAGTTGAATAGTTCTTTTTAACGTGACTTTAATCGCTTGAACATACAAACCATCATTTTACGTTTTTGTATTAAAACATATTCCAATCTATTCAATAGTACATCATTGAAAAGTCGCAAATTCTTTTCTCAATTTAGACTAAACTCAGAACTAGAGCTTCAAGTAATAATACTTTCAATTGTTTCCAACTTTGTTAACATGCACAGATCATTCCAACTTTCATAAATTGGATGACTTTATCAATCGGTACAGTTTTAACTCATAATAACATTATTTGATTAAGACATCCAATAGGCATATCTCTATATCATACTTTCTAGAATATAATTTCTTCATTTAGACTATCCGTCTATATATATACTCATGAATACACATAATTTATTCCTTTAGCTGAGGACATGCTTAAATACATATAACTCAAACCACCTTTCAACAAATCAGCTTACTTTGATAAAAACAATTGAGTTGATTTCATATATCAAATAATAACATATCACTATACTTTTTTCAACGATATTAGCTCAAGGAAACAAATATCCTGATTGAACTCATTGATTTTAATCAAACTTACCGGAGGAAAGAGATCCACCATACAATTTTGAGCTTGTGCTCTCATCATTTATACCTTTGCCGATGTCAATTCCTTTCATGAAAATTATAGAAAATCCAAATACCAGAATTACCACATTCCTATGACCGATTCAGAAATACAATCATGATAGACATAGTTATCGCAAACCAAAGAACACTCTTTAAAGATGAGCCGTGATTGATAATTCACAAAATAAGAATGAGAGAAGAACCGGGATATAGAAATCCAAGATACGATGCCATACTAGAAGCCCAAGAACATAACTTATAAGGAAATAATAATGCAGATCTGGGAAATTTCTCAGAGAAAACTAGAAGAAAACAATACCTACCAGTTTTGGAATTCCATCGTAACAAAGATAATACACTTTCCAAATATTTATATATACAACAAAATAACGTCCAGTAGAAATAGATGTATAGTCTCACATAAATTTTCACCATCAACTTTTATTCCAAACATAATAGAATAGAACCTCAAAGAAGGAGATAAGATAGGTTGATCATCAACCATCCAGAACAACAGTGCTTTCATTTAACATTATAATCAGCTGGCATTCTCATACGATAAGAATTTCATCAGAAAACGAACAACCAATCACATATATCTCTGAGGATAAATGAATATATATACGAAATACTTAGAAGAGATCATTGTAATCTATTTAACCATAATTGTTATACTTAGACATCTTTACAATTCAGACATCATTTCTTTGACTAATTCTATTATCATGAACCTTATATTATTCCGCTCACTAACGGAAACCAATTCGGGAAAAATTTCAGCAAACATATCTTTAGACTTCATACCTAATTGAGTCGATTAGCTAAGACTAACTCCTTTATCCGTGACATTACATAATCTGTATAATCTTTAAAACATTCTAATATTTCTTCCAAAACTGTTTTCTCTTTCCAAACTATTCTTATCTCTGTATGCATTACTAATTATTTCACCACTGAACTCTTTAGTTTCACACTTATAGACTTATTCAACATGATTCTCGTGAATTTTCGTTATTAAGCAACACTGGTAAGGGGGTGAGGTCGTAAAGCCTCTAACTCGACTATCATAAATACACACATATAACTTAGCATTCATCATCAACATCATATCATCACAATTACATGATTCACTTCAAGCAAATTAACATACATAGTAATGTTACACGAACTCTTCTATTATCTCTAATTTAACAATTAATCATAAGATTCATCCATATGGACATACTGATTATACATATTCAAACAAGTCTACCTAAACACACATTCCGTCAATCTGAGTAAATTTACTTATCATATTCACTTAATCAAATATGTTGGGCACATAGCATCATGTGCCTACCAAACAAACATAGAATGACTTATCACCATATAACTTTCATTTCATTCCATGTTTTCACATTGCTCAACTTATGGTTATCTCATTTCATACATTAACACGTACATATCATGAACTTCTATTCATACCTTTCCAAATTTTGACACTTCATAGGCACATTTCAATCATCTCAATATCATTTTCAGCATTATCGAAAAATAGCTCGGTTGGAAGTAATCTCTGTCTTAACAAAACAATTTTGTCAGAGTCAGGAGATATCACACTATCACGAGTAGTAATATGGCATGTATAGTTAGACTCACATACGCTAGGTTAGTCCGAGAATCTACTAAACTATAGCTCTGATACCACTAAATGAAACACCCCTTACCCATATTCGACATCGAAATAGGGTACAAGGCATTACCGAACTTAAACTCAAACAAACGTTCGAAATCGAGACCTAAATTTCCACTCAAATTTAAAACTTTTCAAAAACATTCATGTCATCCCTTAAACGAGCTTGCGAAGCTCAAAACATACATCCGGGGTAGTTCGGGACTACACCGAGAACTTTGGAAACTTTCCCAACACTTAGTAAATTTTTCATAAAAACAAAGGTCACATGCTCGTGTGGCTTGGGACACGCCCGTGTCGGTAGGCCGTGTGGTCGCACACGCCCATTTCCTTAACCCGTGTAACTCTCTGTTTATGACATCATCAAAAAATTGAAGTCACATGGCCAAGTCATGCATCCATGTGCCTAGGCTATGTCCTTCACACGGTTGAGACACACGCCCGTGTCTCTGCCCATGTGCTTGATACTGAGCATTTTTTTGCAACATTTAAGGTGTAGGGGACATACGGCTGGATCACACGTCCATGGGGTGGACCGTGTGTCACACATGGCTTAGACACACGCCCGTGTGTCTACCCATGTAGACAAAAACAAGGCTATTTACTAAGCCATTTGCCACCCTTTTTTTCACACATGCACTCATATCAATTCAAAAGGCACAAAACATATCATACTTAGGCAACCAAACACTCACAACTAAGACAATAATATGACATTCTCATGCCATCATTTATCATACTTAAAACATCATACTTAGCCCATTGAAACATGTTGACATCACATTCGCAAGAGGGCATTTAGACATCATAAACATAAACACTTAATCACAAGATTCCATAAATATTTTTAATAGACATTAATATCAATCTTTCTTTCATTTCATGTTCATTGAGTCACAATCAAGGGAATAAAACATTTCATATCTCAATTCCGTTTGGCCTAAAGGCCCTTTTTCATACGTATCAATCAGTTTTACCATGTATTTATTCATCATATGCATAAACCAATACTCACATGGTTAACTTAAAGTCACCTTCATAGTGATCATGAATTCATAATACCATGAAGCCAATACTTATAAACTTTACGTACATACCTGTACCAACTCGTATCACAATCATTTACTTTGTCAACATTGGCAAAATTTTTTAATTTCCCGTTGAACCACTTGGAATACTAAAGGATACTCGGGAATTCTCATACACATAGTAAGATGCCAATGCCATATCCTAAATATTGTCCTTCAAGGGATCACAAATCGAAGCCGATGGCCCAACTATGGTCTTACATGATGTCTCATATTGATGCCATGTCCCAGACATGGTCTTACATGGGATCACACATAACCCTAATGTCATGACATTTGTATCCTATCTATTCCTAATGTTCAACCAAGACTTCTTCGTTATCTTGGCATTATCGAACTTACTCATAATATCAGTCATATAAATCATATAATATTAAAACAATTTAAAACATAAATATAACATTGCATTATTCACATACAAACTTACCTCGAATGCGATAATGGTGAAAAGGACCTATTTGTCCAATATTTGTTTTTCCCTCTATCTAGACTCGAACTTCGTTTTTCTTGATCTAAAATATCACATTTAACTTATTTAATCATTATACTAATAAATTCACCCCAAAAATCATATTTGGAAAAAATACATTTTTGCCCGTAAACTTTATTATATTTACAATTTTGCCCCTAAGCTCGTAAAATGATTTTTCATTCAACTTATTTGTACTTTAAGCCTAGCCAAACCATTTTAAAAAATATAACACCCAAAATTTCCATTAAAACACACTTTTATGACACATTTTATAACTTTTACAATTTAGTCTTTTTAGGCATTTTCACCGAAAATCACTTAGCAAAAGTCGTTTTGCTAACCATAAACATGCATTTTCTACCATTAATCATCAAAATACACACATTTTTATCATGGGTCAAAACTCTAGACTTTAACCATAACTCAAATTAATGGTAGAAATAGATAGATATTGTTACGAGGATTTAAAAAACGTAAAAATCATTAAAAACAGGGCTAGAATAGACTTACAATTGAGCTTGAAAGCTTGAAAAACCCTAGCCATGGTTTATTCATGTAAAATTCGACCAAGGACGAAGATGAACAAGAAATTTTGGCTTTTATTTTGTTTATTAAGTCATTTAATTACAAAATGACCAAAATGCCCCTAACTTAAAAATATTCTATTTCACCTATTTCATGTCCATTTTTGTCCAAAAAATTATCCAATGGTCTAATTACCATTTAAGGACCTCCAATTTAAATTTTCATAACAATTGGACACCTCTAGCTTCTAGAACTCAAGTTTTGTATTATTTACAATTTAGTCCTTTTGACTAAATTGAGTGCCCAAACGTCAAAATTTTCGAATGAAATTTTCACAAGAAAATTCCATAAAATTTTAGACCATAAAAATATAATAAAGATGAATTTTACTGTGTTAGATTTTTGGTCTCGAAACCACTGTTCCGACTAGGCCCAAAGTCAGACTGTTACAGCGAGGTAGTTCGACAAGTGTTGCGGATAGCTGACAGCTTGTGTGATTAGCCCGTGTAACTATATCTTGACTGGCAGCTTGTGTGAGTAGGCCCATGATTAGCTCGTGTGTGAGCCTATGTGTTATGAGATATGAGGTAGCATTGGCTACATTTGTGGCACTTATATGCAAGACCTTCCGTGTATCCGATAGTATTCCAAGTGTTCAATGGGTAATCCGAAGAGTATGTCAAAGATGACAAAGTGTGCAACTATATTACAACTTGGTACAGGTATGTATGTAATACCCATGAGTATGAACTTTGGTGTGAGATGAACTCTTGGTAAGAATGCTAATGAGTTATGTCTAAGATACATAACGATATTTATGTTAACTTATGTGGAGCAGTTGTATGATTAATGAATGATTTATGTTTCTTATTATTTGCATGCAAACTTACTAAGCTCTAAAGCTTACTCTACTTTTCTTTCCATTCGTTATAATGTCGCCAAGCTAGCTTGGGGATTGAGGAACGTCAGAGCTCGATTCACACTATCAAACGATTGTTTTGGGTATACATGGTTTCAATATTTTGAGTATGGCATGTATAGGGACTTGGTCATTTTGTTACGTATCATATTGGTTTAGCCAAATGTGTTGGCATTGTAATGGTTAATGATTCATTTTGTATATGGCCATTGAATTTGGCCTAATTATATAATCATATGATGATGTTTCCATGAATGTGAAATTTGTATGCTTTAAGATGATAAGTATGAGATGTTGTATATGATAGGAAATAGCATGTAATTGATGTGTGGATGACTTGTTCATGACTGATTTGGTTATATGTATATGCTTGGATTGGTGTTGCTTGTTGTAGTGTCAGTTCGTGCAAGTAAGGGTGGCAAAATGGCATGGTAAATAGCCTTCTTTCGTCCACACGGGTGAGACACGGCTGTGTGTCTTAGCTGTGTGAAAGACGCGGCCTAGAGACATGGGCGTGTGTCCAGGGTATGTGAAGTCTGCACCTATTTTATAAAAAAATTTGAAAATTAAATTCGCCACACGGCCTATAACACGGGTGTGTGACTTCAATTTGTTGATGATGTCATAAATAGAGAGTTGCACGGGTTAGGGACACGAACGTGTGTGACCACACGACCTACCCACATGGGCATGTCCCAAAGCCACACGGGCGTGTGACCCCTGTTTTGATGAAAAATTTTCTAAGTGTTGGGAAGTTTTCTAAAGTTCTCGATTTAGTCTTAAACCACTCATAATGTATTTTATTGGCCTCAAAGGCTCGTATGAGGATCAATATGAATGTTTTTGAAAAGTTTTAAATTTGAGTGGAAATTCATGTCTCGGTTTTGAATGTTTGTTAAAGTTTAAGTCTGGTAACGCCTCGTATCCTGCTCTAGCATCGGTTACAGGTAAGAGGTGTTACATTTAGTGGTATCAGAGCTACAGTTTAGTCTGTTCTCAGACTAACATAGTGTGTGTACGAGTCTAGCTATACATGTCATATATAAATTGTGATAGTGTGATGACTCCTGACAATTTTAAATTGTGTTTTCATATAGTAATGGATCCCGAACGAGCTGTGGCGGATGATGTAGAAAGTAATACGCTGCTCCAGCCCAAGGGACAGTGCCAGTTGAGAGTAAACCTGTAACTATGAGTCAGGAAGGAGAGGCTCAAGAAGCCTTCTTCCAAATAATGAGCGAGTGGTTCTCAGGGTTCGTTCGAACAAACCCGACCGCTCAACAACAACATGTGCTAGCCCCTCCTAATCCTCAACCTGTCCCCATAGTGCCTCAAGGTATGGACTTTATGAGATTGAATAGAACTCCGGTTGATAAGATCAAAGAGCAAGGGGTTGAAGAATTTAGAGCAAATGCCAATGATGATCCCAAAAAAGTAGAATTTTAGCTTGAGAATTCTGTTAGAGTATTCGATGAGTTATCTTGTACACCCGATGAATGCTTGAAATGTGCTGTATCTTTACTGAGGGACACGGAATATCACTAGTGGAAAACACTAGTATCTGTGCTCCTGAAAGAGAGGGTTACATGGGAATTCTTTCTGGAAGAGTTCCGAAAGAAGTATATCAGTAAGCGATTCATCAATCAAAAGCATAAAGAATTTCTTAAGCTGAAATAGGGCCGCATGTCAGTCGCTGAATATGAAAGAGAGTTAGTTCGGCTCAGCAAGTATGCTAGAGAGTGTGTCTCCTCCTAAGCTATTTTGTGTAAAAGGTTTGAAGACGGGCATAATGAAGACACCAGACTGTTAGAGGGTATTCTTGAGCTAAAATAATTTTTTGTGCTCGTTGACCGGGCTTGTAAAGTAGAGGAACTAACCGAAGAAAAGAGAAAAGCCGAGTCTGAGGCTAGAGATGTAAGAAAGAGGTCGATGGGTAAGTCGTTCCAATCCTAGTCTAAGAAATCTAGAGAGATGCATTCTCATTCTTATGCTTCAGTTGGGTCTTCAAATAGAAATCGTGGGAATCAGAATTCGGGTTATAAAGCTCAAACTACTTCTATTACGAGTGTTGGAAATCGACCCAATAGATCTAGATCCCCTCACTATGGAAGATGCCCCCACTGTGGAAGATGTCACCCCGGCAAGTGTCGAATGAATGATCGAGCTTGTTTCATGTGTGGTTCCCAAGATAATTTCATTAAAGATTGCCCTAAGATGACTGAAAAAGAAAAGTTTCAGAGTACAAGGCGGAGTAATACTGCTTCTAGAGGAAGACCCCCGAGAAATACCGGGAGTGGAGCTAGTAGAAAAAATGTGATGAAGGATTCAACAGGGAGATCCGACGCTAGAGCACTGGCTAGAGCTTATGCCATTCATAATCGTGAGAACGTATCTTCTCCCGATGTTATCACCGGTACTTTTTCTCTTTATGATACTACTGTTATTGCTTTAATTGACCCGTGATCTACCCATTCATATATATGAATGAATTTGGTAATTAGTAAGAATATGCCTGTTGAGTCTACAGAATTTATGATTAAGGTGTCAAACCCTTTAATCAAGTATGTAGTAGTTGATAAAGTATGCAAGAAATGATTGTTGATGATTAGAGGTCACTGTTTTCTGGCTGACTTGATGTTGTTACCGTTTTATGAATTTGATGTTATTTTGGGTATGAATTGGTTGACTATAGATGATGTTATAGTAAATTGTAGATGAAAAGTCATTGAAATGAGATGTGAAAATGGTCAAATTCTTCTAGTTGAATCAGACGAGTCAAATAGATTGCCAATTGTGATTTCTTCAATGTTTGCACAGAAATGTTTAAGAAAAGGTTGTGAAGCCTATATTGCCTGTGTGTTGAATACGAAAGAATCTGAATTGAAAATTGAATCAGTGCCAGTAGTGTATGAATATTCAGATGTGTTCCCAAAAGAATTGCCAGGTTTGCCATCGATTAAAGATGTTGAATTTGGTATTGATTTGGTCCTTAGGACTACACCGATATCGATAGCTCCGTATAGGATAGCCCTGACTGAATTGAAGGAGTTGAAAAATTAGTTGCAAGAACTGACAGATAAGGGTTTTACGAGACCGAGTTATTCTTCCTGGGGTGCACAAGTATTGTTTGTAAAGAAGAAAGATGGATCTATGAGACTTTGCATCGATTATCAATAGCTTAATAAAGTAACCATAAAGAACAAATATCCCTTGCTGAGAATTGATGACTTGTTTGATCAGCTGAAAGGGGAAACAGTGTTTTCAAAGATATATTTGAGATCCGGATACTACCAGTTGCGAGTTAAAAGGTCAGATGTGCCAAAGACTACCTTTAGAGCAAGGTACGGGCACTATGAATTTCTTATTATGCCTTTTGGACTAATAAATGCTCTTGCAGTTTTTATGGACTTAATGAACTGAATTTTTTGACCATATTTAGATAAGTTTGTGGTTGTTTTTATTGACGACATACTGATCTATTCTCGAGATGAGGCAAAGCATGCAGAGCACTTGAGAACTGTTTTGTAGACCTTGAGAGAAAAATAGTTGTATGCTAAGTTTAGTAAAAGTGAATTTTGGCTTTGAGAAGTCAGATTTTTGGGCCATATTGTCTCAGGTGATGGTATTCAAGTTGATTCCAGTAAAGTTTCGGCGATTGTTGATTGGAAACCACCAAGAAATGTGTCTGAAGTTAGAAGCTTTTTGGGATTAGCCAGTTACTACCGCCGGTTTGTTAAAGGGTTTTCGATGATTTCTACTCCTATGACGAAATTGTTGCAAAAAGATGTCAAGTTTGAATGGTCTAAGAAATATTAGCAAAGTTTTAAGAAGTTGAAGGCATTATTGACTGAGGCACGAGTTCTAGTGCAACCTGAACCAGGAAAGGAATTTTTGATTTATAGCGACGCATCACTGAATAGACTGGGATGTGTGTTGATGCAAGAAGGCAAGGTGATAGCTTATGCCTCGAGACCATTGAAGCCACATAAGATGAGCTACCCGATGCATGATTTGGAATTAGCCGCTATTGTGTTTGCCTTGAAGATATGGCGACAACATTTGTACGGAGAGAAATGTCATGTTTTTACCAACCATAAGAGTTTAAAGTATTTGATGACTCAGAAGGACTTGAACTTACAGCAACGAAGATGGCTCGAGTTGCTGAAAGATTATGAGTTGCTGATTGACTATCACCCGGGTAAAGTGAATGTAGTCGCAGACGCCTTAAGTAGGAAGACTTTGTTTGCTTTAAGAGCATTCAACACGAGAATGACCTTATCTGATAATGGTTCTATTCTAGCCGAGTTGAGAGCTAGGCCGATGTTTATTCAGCAGATTTGCGAAGCCTAGAAATGTGACAGTGAATTACAAGCCAGGAAAGCTCATCGTGAATCAGTTAGTGATTCAGATTTTCATGTCGGACCCGATGATTGTTTAATGTTCCGAGGTAGAGTTTGTATGCCAAAGAATGATGAACTTATTCAGAAAATTCTTCATGAAGTGCATAATGGTTGTTTATCTGTGCATCCGGGTAGTACAAAAATGTATAATGATGGTTTGTTTCGAGTTTGTTTCGAGATGTCTATACATGAAAAGAGATATCTCCGAGTAATTATCTATGCATGAAAAGAGATATCTCCGAGTTTGTTTCGAGATGTCTGATTTGTCAACAAGTGAAAGCCAAACACCAAGTGCCTTTGGGTTTACTTCAGCCAGTGATGGTGCCCGAGTGGAAATGAGATAGGATTACAATGGATTTTGTAACGAGTTTGCCTTTGACTCTGAAAAAGAAAGATGTCGACTGGATTTTTGTTGATAGATTGACCAAGTCGGCTCATTTTATACCAGTACGTAGTAATTATTCACTTGATAAGCTAGTTGAGTTGTACATTGCTGAGATTGTGAGATTGCACGGGGTACGTATTTCTATTATTTCAGATATTGATCCGAGGTTGACTTTGAGGTTTTTGAAAAAAGATGCAAGAAGCCTTGGGTACAAAATTGAATTTTTGTGCAGCTTTCCATCCATAAACTGACGATCAATCCAAAAGAGTAATTCAGATTTTAGAATATATGCTCTGATGTTGTGTTTTAGAATTCCAAGGTAATTGGGAAAAATATCTGCCGTTGGTTGAATTTTCCTACAATAACAGTTTTCAATCCAGCATAAAAATGGCGCCTTATAAGGCATTGTATGGTCGAAAATGCCGAGCTCCATTGTACTGGGTAGAGCTCAGAGAGAATCAAATTCACGGGGTTGACTTAGTTAGAGAAATCGAAGAAAAGTAAGGGTGATCGATGATTGTTTGAAAGCTGTTTCAGATAAACAAAAGTCGTACGCGGATTTGAAAAGAAAAGAGATTGAGTTTCAGATCGGTGATAAGGTATTTTTGAAAGTATCTTCATGGAAGAAAATTCAAATATTTGGCCATAAAGGCAAGTTAAATCCACGATTTATTGGGCCGCATGAGATTACTAAAAGAATAGGACTGGTAGCATATCATTTAGCATTGTCATCTGACTTGAAGAGGATCCACAATGCCTTTCATGCGTCTATGTTGCGTCGTTATAGACCAGGCCCTTCGCATGCGATTTCACTGACAGAAATTGAGATTCGTTCGGATATGACTTACGGTGAGGAACCGATCAAGATATTAGCTTGGGAAGTCAAATAGTTGAGAAATAAAAGTATAACTCTTGTGAAAGTGTTATGGCAAAGACATGGGGTTGAAGAGGCTACTTGGGAACCCGAAGAGGCTATGAGAAAATAGTACCCAAACCTATTTTTTGGTACGATTTTTGGGGACGAAAATCCTTAAAGGGGGGAGAGTTGTAACAACCCGATTTCGGGGCTAGTTAGAAAGTGGTTCTGAAACCACGAATCTGACGTAGAAAAATCCATTTTTATTATATTTTGATGGTCTACAATTTTATGAAACTATTTTGTGAAAATCTCGTTCGAAAATTTTGACGTTCGGGCACTCAATTTATTAGAAAGGACTAAATTGTAAAAAGTACAAAAGTTTAGTTCTACATGCTAGAGGTGTCCAATTGCTATGAGATTTTAAATTAGAGGTCCTTAGATGATAATTAGACCATTTGTTAAGTTAGTAGACAAAAATAGACATGGAGAGATAAAATTTTAAAGAAAGGAAAAAAGGGCATTTTGGTCATTTGGTAAATAAAAGAATAAAAAGGGAAAATAAAGTCAAAATTGGTGTCCATCTTCTTCACCATAGCTGAAATTTTAAAGCTCTCCATAGCTAGGTTTCTTCAACTTTCAAGCTTGATAGTAAGTGCATCTTAGCCCCGTTTTTAATGCTCTATACGTTTTTAAAGTCGTATTCACCCGATCTTTCCATTTCTACCACTATTTTGAAGTATGGTCATGTTTAAAAATTTACCCATGCATGACATGCATGTATTTTTATGTTTAATGGTAGAAAATGAAAGTTTGATGTGCAATAAACAACTTTTACTAAGTGATTTTCCATGAAAACACCTAAAAATGACCTATTTGTAAAATGTTGTAAAATGGGTAGTAAAAATCTGATTTGATGAAAAATGTTGGCTGATATGAGCATGAATATGGTTCGGCTAGGCTTGGGTAACCAAGAAATTGAATACATTTCATTCTTTCGAGCCTAAGGACAAAAATGTAAATATGTCAAAGTTTAGGGGCAAAAAATGTAATTTTTCCATAAGTTGGTTTTTGGATAGCATTGAGTAATGTGATCATTAAATAAGTTAAATTTTCTATTATAGATCAAGAAAAACGAAGTTTGGACTTTGATCGGGGGAAGAACAAGGTTATTGACGATTAGGTCCAATTCCTACTATTTTGCACCAAGGTAAGTTTGTTTGTAAATAATACAATGTTATATTATGTATTTAATGCTTAGTTTTGCAAAAATTGTAGGATTTTTTATATGGAAATATTCAACGCAGTTTCGACGATGAGAAAAAAATCCCGGTTGAACATTAGGAATAGTTTAGGATACAAGTGACATGTCACTAGGAAACCATGAGTTATGTGATTTATGTGAATCCGGGTGCTGGTCATGTACGTCCTACCAGTGGCTGGGTAGTTCGTTATATGTTGCGGATACCTGAAAGCTTGTGTGAGCAGCTCGTGTAGCTACGTCTTGACTAACATCTTGTGTGAGCAGGCCCATGATTAGCTCGTGTGTAAGCCCATGTGTTATGAGCTATGAGGTAGCATTGGCTACATATGTGGCATGTAACACCCCAAACCCGGCCCAGACATTATGGCCGAATCCGACATGTTGCATTAAAGTGTTTTAGCAAAAACCGTGTTTTCATTGAAAACCATTCTTAATATAAAAGAAACCTTAATTAACTTAAAAAAAAAACTCCTTTCAATCACTTGTTTAAAACATATGATTTTTTGAAAACATGTCATTTTAAAATTTAGTTACAGAAACGTAGAAAACATACTATAATTTAGGAAACTCGTGTTCAACTTTTCGTGTTTACAACGAAAATAATAATAATTCAAGTAATAATAACATAATGAAACCTTATTACAATCTGGTTAGAAACATACTTAATAAAATAAAAACTTATATGCTTAAAAAAAACCAAGTCCAAATTATCTTGTAGCTGGCCACCCAGAGTCCCTCCAAACATCGGACCTTCTATTGAGCTTCACCTGAAAATAAAATAAAAGGGTGAGTTTTCGCAAACTCAGTGTGTACAACCCTCAACACATACTAAAAAAACAAGCATTCCAAAAACCATCATACATCAAACATGCAATGCAATCCCATCCAAATTATCCATCCGCTACACACCAGCTCCGGCCCTCGTCACACCATGTGGGGATATGAATATCGACCCACCCAACAGACACACCAAGGGTAGCCCGGATGCGGAACTACCTTCATTTACATATTGGGCTTTAAAAGCTGCCGTTGGATCCACAATTGTCAAGCAACCATGCGATCCTCATATACTTCCTCCGTTCCATAATTCCCTTAATTACGGTTTTCACTTACCTTGGCCCGTTAACAATCCCGTGAGCTAAGATGAACGAATACTATGCACCAAGTAGGATTCTAGAGAAGAGGAGGTGGGTCATTAAGACCGCTTAAGTACCAAGCTCTCCCTAGATCCAATCCTTGACATGCATATGGCCCATTAGGCCCAAATCACATTTATATGGCCCGTTAGGCCCAGTCACTTTCGTATTCATGCTCACATACAAATTCCTATCACATAGCATCAATATTTAGTTTTTGCCTATTATGGGCCCAACAGCCCATCAGGCCCATTTAGCCCATTCTGGCCCATATGGCCAAATCACAACCTAAGTCCACGGAATTGCCCGTGGGCCTCAGGCAACCTATCAGTTTCCTCCTCATGAGTGTTCGCGCACTCGCAAGACTACCGCAGCCAAACTTTCAACTTTTCGGCATTTCAGCATTTCGACTTTTCGGCTTTTGCCGATCTACTTGTGTGTGCAGTGTATGTACACACCTGGTAAGCAAGCGTGCTGCGATTCCTTTAGTCACCAACCTACAAACGATATCACCCTTCCATTAATCGCATGCTTAATACATATCTTTACTAAAACTGAAATCTCACCTTAACCTTACCTTGTGCGATAAATATAACAGCGCCTTCTTAAATCACTAACCACGATCAACTCCTAGATCAACACTAATCTTAATTATTAAAACCAGAATAATAGATGACTCATATCCAACACAAGTCCCCTTACCTTAACAATGAACATTTGACCAACTTAGCCAATAGGAGAGGAATACTTACCAACACCGCGAGCACCTAAAGGTAATTTCGGCAGAGAGCTAAAATCCGAGATCCGATACTAATTTCCTACCACAGTTGATTAGAAAGAGTGAGGGACAATAATCAATACTTAGCAAAGAAAAGCGACTGTAAAACATTTATACTAGATTTGTTCAAAGAGTATTCGGCCCTTGGGAGATTCGGCTTTCAAACTTAGTATGGTGAATAAGGTTTATTTGGCACAGATTAAAGAAGAAGAGTAGAAGAAGAAATCGGCTAAGTGAAACAAAGAAAATTGTGTAGAGAATAATAGAAATTGGCACAAAGAAAAGAAAGAAAAACAAAAGGGTTTTCAGCTTTTTGGATCTTGAAGAGAAAAAGGTTTCTGGCAACAAGGTGAAGAAGAATTTCGGCAGTAACCTGACAACCTTGTATTCGGCCCTTATTTATAGCCCTTATAGCTGAATTTTCCATGCCGAATTCCCAATTCGGCTCCACCACTTCTCCCTTCTCATCTCCTCGTTTTCCTCCCTGATAACCCCTTGATCTTTTCCTTAATTTTATCTCCTGAACACTTCCCTTGGAGTCCATTTTCACGCCAATTCCAACCTTCTAAAAGGCCAAAATTAAACTTCTAAAAATACAAAGCTAGGATTCGAACCTTGGATCTCCTTGCTAGCTACTAATGCCACATCCCTACTCCCTAAGTGGCATCACTTAGCCACTCATCCACAAGGCTTTTTGATGCCATTTTTCCCCTATTTTTATTTAAAAGCCCAACTACTTGACAACCCTAATTCTTTTAATAATTAAACTATAATTTCTTTTACCCCTTGATTTGAACTCAAACCTTGACCAAGACCTACCATCACGCAATTAACACTTAACCGGAATTGCTAAGCACAAAAAGAAAAATTCGAGATTTTAGGATTTTTGCATTTCAGGATTTTTGGGGTGTTACAATTCTACCCCCTAAAAGAAATTTCGTCCTCGAAATTTCCAACTATCAGTATAGCTGCATAACATAGACTACCACATCACGCTCTCGCTGCGCACTCTAATTCCAAACTAAATAAATAGCATGCTATGGTAAGTACGTACCGGTATTCACCTCTGGAGCGTCTCCATCCTCTTAACGACGTGCTACATAGACCAAAGCTGGCTGCCTCACTTTAGTATGACCAGTACCCCTGCCCGGTGCTCCACGACACAAACTGTTTCCACCCCTGGCCTAATCACGGCCTCTCGACGGTTGCTGACCACCCTTCAGTGGCTGTACACCACCTCGGTCCACGACTGTCACTCGACCTAACATTCTGGGGCAATCCTTGATCCTATGCGCATAGACCCACAAGCTAAACAAGCTCCCGTCCTCTTCCAACACTCGCTTACATGACCTTTCCCACAATTAGCACAAGGTGGCACCCCTAGATTAGCAGTAGGGGCCCTGCTCTAACTGGCCCATTAACTCTGGCCCTAGCCCTAGGCCTCTGTCCAACACCCGGAGTCTCAGCCTCCCTTTTATTCCTACCCCTTTCTTCTTTCTGATTTAAGCGGGCAGTGCGCTTAACCTCCTCCTCTATCTTTGCCTTCTCCACCAACTCTGAGAAAACTCACTCCCTTTGTGGAGCTATCAATACCCTAAGGCTATCGCTTAGTCTGTCCTCAAACCTAACGCAACGCTCATAGTCCGTTGCCACCATAACTCTTGCGTACCTACTAAGGTGTAGAAATTTCACTTCATACTCTGCTACCGATTTGTTTCTTTGGGTCAAGTTCAGGAACTCCTTCCTTCTAGCATCCACATAGCTTGCACCCACATACTTCCCTTCGAATGCAGCTTTGAAAAACTCCCAAATGACCCGCTCCAGTTGGGTGCCCTCTTTCACCGTCAGCCACCACTGGTAGGCTTCATCCCTAAGTAGTGACACAACTCATTTTAGCTTTTGCTCCGGTGAACAATCCAGGTCCTCCATTATCCTTTCAGTGGCCTCCAACCAATACTCCACCACGTTAGGAGCCACGCCAGCTATGCCCTTAAAGATCTCAGCCCTATTCGATCGAAGTCGCTTAGGAATAAATCCCCCATTTCCAGTGCCATTGTTGGGCCCAGCGACCCTTTCCAAAATTCTCAGCATTGCCTGTGACAATGCATCTTCTCCCGCAGCCCGATCATACAGTCCATTCCCAGCCACAAGTGAGGCCGTAGCCTCTTCTACTCCAACATCGAGCATATGGCCCGATGCCAACGATTCATCCCTAACACTTCAGCGGCCTTAGCCACGGCCTCTTGCACCTCTTCTAGCACTCATCGTCGATTCGGGTATTATCTGGATTAGAAATTTTATGAAGTTTTAGTTAGTTTAATACTTATACCGATGTTTTATGAAAATATTTAAAGAGAAGATTATTTTCGAAAATCCTCTACAGTTTCAAGTTCCTGCGAGCTTTGGTTCCATTCTAACAAAATCATCTAAAGTAACCCTCTAACTTTCTACTGTATAATAATTTAAACAAACTTAAGAAAAAGAATACTTACTTGGTTCAACGTCGGAGACTCGATGTGCCGCTCAACAAGCTTTTCCCTTTTTTCAAAATAATGTGATCCAAATTAAAAAAATAGAAAAAGAAATCAAATAATAATAAGGCCCCCTTCACAGCCCGAGTTTTACAAACAGGCTCTGATACCACTAAATGTAACACCCCAAACTCAGCCCAAACGTTATGGCCGAATCCGACATGTTACATTGAAGTGTTTTAGCCAAAATCGTGTTTTCATTGAAAACCCTTCTTAAAATAAAAGAAACCTTAATTAACTTAAAAAAACCTCCTTTCAATCACTTGTTTAAAACATATGATTTTATGAAAACATGTCATTTTAAAATTTAGTTGCGGAAACGTAGAAAACATACTATAATTTAGAAAACTCATGTTCAACTTTTCGTGTTTACAACGAAAATAATAATAATTCAAGTAATAATAACATAATGAAACCTTATTACAATCTGGTCTGAAACATACTTAATAAAATAAAAAACTTTTATGCTTAAAAAAAACCAAGTCCAAATTATCTTGCTAGCTGGCCACCCAGAGTCCCTCCAAACATCGAATATTCTACTGAGCTTCACCTAAAAATAAAATAAAAGAGAGGGTGAGTTTTCGCAAACTTAGTGTGTACAACCCTCAACATATACAAAAAAAAAAAAACAAGCATTCCAAAACCATCATACATCAAACATGCAATGCAACCCCATCCAAATTATCCATCCGCTACACACCAGCTCCGTCCCCCGTCACACCATGTGGGGATATAAATATCGATCTACCCAACTGACACACCAAGGGTAGCCTGGTTGCGGAACTACCTTCATTTACATATTGGGCTTTAAAAGTCGTCGTTGGATCCACGATTGTCAAGCAACCATGCGATCCTCATATACTTCCTCCGTTCCATAATTCCCAACCCATATGCAACCTAAGCAGAATATCATATGTATGCATGTCACTTACATTTAACAACTAGGGGTATTTTGGTCATTTTCGCCCTTAGGGGCATTTCAATAAATTTCTCTTAATTACGATTTTCACTTACCTTGGCCCGTTAACAATCTCGTGAGCTAAGATGAACGAATACTATGCACCAGGTAGGATTCCAGAGAAGAGGAGGTGGGTCATTAAGACCGCTTAAGTACCAAGCTCTCCCTAGATCCAATCCTAGGCATGCATATACTTGTTGCCACACCTTAACCCTATGACTTGTCCACGGTCGCAAATAATTATTAAGTTTTATGTATTTATCATATTCTAGGCCCAAAACCCCTTACAAAGCCAAATCAAATTCACATACCTATACCTGGCCCATTAGGCCCAAATCACCTGTATAATTACATTTATATGGCCCGTTAGGCCGACTCACTTTCATATTCATGTTCACATAAAAATTCCTATCACATAGCATCAATATTCAATTTTTACCTATTATGGTCCCAACAGCCCATCAGGCCATTTAGCCCATTCCGGCCCATATGGCCAAATCACAACCCAAGTCCATGGAATCGCCCGTGGGCCTCAGGCAACCTATTAGTTTCCTTCTCACGAGTGTTTGCGCACTTGCAAGACTACTGCAGCCAAAATTTCAGCTTTTCGACATTTCGGCATTTCGACTTTTCGACTTTTGCCGATCTACTTGTGTGTGCAGTGTATGTACACACCTGGTAAGCAAGCGTGCTGTGATTCCTTTAGTCACCAACCTACAAACGATATCACCCTTCCGTTAATCGCATGCTTAATATATATCTTTACTAAAATCAAAACCTCACCTTAACCTTACCTTGCGCGATAAATATAACATCCCCTTCTTAAATCACTAACCACGACCATCTCCTAGATCTACACCAATCTTAACTATGAACATTCGGCCACCTTAGCCAATGGGAGAGGAATACTTACCAACACCGCGAGCACCTAAAAGTAATTTCGGCAGAGAGCTAAGATCCGAGATCCGATACTAATTTCCTACCATAGTTGATTAGAAAGAGTGAGGGACAATAATTGATACTTAGCAAAGAAAAGCGACTGTAAAACACTTACACTAGATTTGTTCAAAGAGTATTTGGCCCTTGAGAGATTCAGCTTTCAAACTTAGTATGGTGAATAAGGTTTATTTGGCACAGATTAAAGAACAAGAGTAGAAGAAGAAATCGGCTAAGTGAAACAAAGAAAATTGTATAGAGAAGAATAGAAATCGGCACAAAGAAAAGAAAGAAAAACAAAAGGGTTTTTGATTTTTTGGATCTTGAAGAGAAAAGGGTTTCTGGCAAAAAGGTGAAAGAGAATTTCGGTAGTAGCCTAGAAACTTTGTATTTGGCCCCTATTTATAGCTCTTATAGCCGAATTTTCCATGCCCAATTCCCAATTCAGCTCTGTCACTTCTCCATTCTCATCTCCTCGTTTTCTCCCTGATAACCCCTTGATCTTTTCCTTAATTTTCTCTCCTGAACACTTCCCTTGGAGTCCATTTTCACGCCACTTCCAACCTTCTAGAAAGCCAAAATTAAACCTCTAAAAATACGAAGCTAGGATTCAAACCTTGGATCTCCTTGCTAGCTACTAACGCCACCTCCCTACTCCCTAAGTGGCGTCACTTAGCCACTCCTCCACAAGGCTTTTTGATGCCCCTTTTCCCCTATTTTTATTTAAAAGCTCAACTACTTGCCAACCATAATTATTTTAATAATTAAACTATAATTTCTTCTACCCCTTGATTTGAACTCAAACCTTGACCAAGACCTACTATCACGTAATTAACACTTAACTAGAATTGCTAAGCATAAAAAGAAAAATTCGAGATTTCGAGATTTTTTGGTTTCAAGATTTTTGGGGCGTTACATGGCACTTATGTGCAAGACCTTCCGTGTATCAGATAGTATTCCAAGCGTTCAATAGGTAATCCAAAGAGTATGTCAAAGTTGACAAAGTGTGCAACTATATTACGAGTTGGTACAGGTATGTACCTAAAACCTATGAGTATGAACTTTGGTATGAGATGAACTCTTGGTAAGAATGCTAATGAGTAAGTTATATCTAAGATGCATGATGATATTTATGTTAACTTATGTGGAGTAATTATATGATTAATGAATGATTTATGTTTCTTATTATTTGCATGCAAACTTACTAAGCTCTAAAGCTTACTCCTTTTTTCTTTTCATTCCTTATAGTGTCACCAAGCTAGCTCGGGGATTGAGGAATGTCGGAGCTCGATTCACACTATCAAATGATTTTTTTGGGTATACTTGGTTTCAATATTTTGAGTATGGCATGTGTAGGGACCTGGTCATTTTGTTACATGTCATATTGGTTTAGCCAAATGTGTTCGCACTGTAATGGTTAATGATTCATTTTGTATATGACCATTGAATTTGGCTAATATTGGCTAAGTATATAATCATATGATGATGTTTCCATGAATGTGGACTTTGCATGGTTTAAGATGATAAGTATAAGATGTTGTATATGATAGGAAATAGCATGTAATTGATGTGTGGATGACTTGTTCATGGCTGATTTAGTTGTATGTATATGCTTGTATTGATATTGCTTGTTGTTGTGTATGTTGGTGCAAGTAAGGGTGACAAAATGGCTTGGTAAATAGACTTTGTTTGTCCACACGGGCAGAGACACGGTCGTGTGTCTCAGCCATGTGAAAGACATATCCTAGGGACATAGGGTGTGTCCAGGGCGTGTGAGGCCTGCACCTATTTTATGAAAAATTTTGAAAATTAAATTCACCACATGACCTATCAGACGGGTATGTGACTTGGTCGTGTGACTTCAATTTGTTGATGATGTCATAAACAGAGAGTTACACGGGTTAGGGACAAGGGCATATGTGACCACACGACCTACCCACACGGGCTTGTCCCAAAGCCACACGGGCGTGTGACCCCTATTTTGATGAAAAATTTTCTAAGTGTTGGGAAGTTTTCTAAAGTTCTCAGTTTAGTCCTGAACCACTCCTAATGCATGTTATGGGCCTCATAGGCTCGTATGAGAGACAATATGAATGTTTTTGAAAATTTTTAAATTTGAGTGGAAATTCATGTCTTAGTTTTGTCTGTTTGTTTAAGTTTAAGTCTGGTAACGCCTCGTACCCTACTCCAGCATCAGCTACAGGTAAGGGGTGTTACAAATCGTATTATCTTTCAGATTGTAGAATAATCCTCATTTTGTTACTTTTAAATATCCTACAAACATGCACAATTTTGTCTGTGCATCCAACTTCTTTGCATCTTTATCCAAAACGTGTGCTAGACAACCCCAAATTCTAAAGTGATTTAGAGCGGTTTTCTTTTTGTGCCACAATTCATAAGGTGTCTTACAAGAAGACTTAGTTGGCACATCATTCAGAATATAGCAAGCCATTTGTATTGCGTATCCCCAGAAGGAAGTAGGAAGTTGTGAATAGCTTAACATTGAAAGAACCATGTCAACCAAGGTTCTATTCCTTCTCTCAGCTACGCTATTCTGTTGTGGACTACCCGGTGCAATAAATTGAGATAAAATCTCATGCTCTATGAGGTATACTAAGAACTCATCGAACAAATATTCCCTACCTCGGTCAGACCAAAGATTCTTTATAGATAAACCTAATTGCCTTTCCACTTCCACCCGAAACTCTCGAAATTTATCAAAGGTTTCGCTTTTGTGGTGGATTAGATGCATATATCTATATCGAGAAAAGTATTCGATAAAAGTCACGTAATAATCATAACTTCCTTAGGCACTAATGCTTGTGAGACCACATACATCAGTGTGCACAAGTTCTAAAGGTTGGTTAACCTTTATACCTTTCGCATTAAAAGACCTCTTAATCATTTTACCTTCCAAGCAATTTTCACATTATGGAAGACTAGCTTCCTTAAGTATATTTAAGGGACCATCTTTCACGAGTCTAGTGATTCTTTCTTGGTTAATATGACCAAGTATTAAGTGTCATAGGTACCCCTCATTAAAGTGAGAAGTTTTAAGCTTTTTATTCACTATTTTAGTTTGAAGCATTGAGCAGTTATTTGGTTTAATAAAGTAGAGATTGTTTTCAATCCATCCATTACAGATTAAATAATAATTTCTGTGAATAACAATCTCTTTATTGAATGTCATAAAATAAATATGCTACGAAAATTAAATCTCTTAAAATGGGGTACATAAAACACATTCTTTAAAAAAATATTCCTAAAATTATCAAAGTGTAAAATAACTTCTCCCACAACTTCAGTTGAAACCTAACTCCCATCTCTGGTCTGCAACAAGAGGCTCTTGTCACGCAAACTTCTCATTTCACTGAACCCCTATAAAGAAACACACACATGTTTAGTGGCTCTAGAATCAACAACCCAATTGTCAATTGATTCTTCCACTAAGCAAGCTTTAACCATACAGAGTTCCATGCATTTTCCCTTTTCAATTAGGTAATTCAAATACTAATTGCAATTTGATTTGAAATGCCCTTTCCTGTTATAGAAGAAACATTTGATCTTTTTAAAATCTTTTGACTTCTTAGCCTTCTTCCTATCCACACAAGGTAGAACCGAAGACTTAGTCGGTTTTTTCTTTCCCTTACCTTTTTGTTTCCCCTTAAAGGACGAGGGGCCCATAGCTAAGTTTGTCTCAAGTTTCTTTTGAACCGGCAAACCACCATTCAACATCAACTCATAAAACTATAATTCCTTCATGAGCTGAGTTAAGGTAAGTGCCTTGTTCCCCAAGTTGTAAACGGCCCTAAAACCAGCAAACTCTTTGGTTAAGGATTTGAACACTATTTCAATTTGCGTGTTCACGTCTAGTACAAACCCATTGTCCTCCACTTCCACAAAGAATCCCATAAGTTTAAACATATATTCTTTGATAGAAGTGACAGTTTTCTATTAAAAATTTATCAAATTTGTAATAGCGGATTGTCGAGCCAATGCAACTTGGCCTCTAAGCAAATCCTCCAAATTTTTCATGATCTCTTTAGCAGTATGAAAATTTTCTTGTTGCTTTTACAACACACTACTCTTGTTCGCTAACATATAACATTGAGCAATTGAGTCAAAATCTTTCCAGCGATTTCTCGCTTTGGGCTGAGCTTCCGGAAGACACATTTCATCAAGAATTAATTTGTGTTTCTTACAATTGAGAACTATCAGCAAGTTCCGTTTTCATTCTCAAAAGTTATCCTCATTTAATTTATTCTTAGTAAGAATGCTAATAAGAGGAGTAGGAGACATATTTGAGCTGAAAAAAAATAAAGATTCACTAATTACTATCTTTATATTAAGAAATTATTTTTCATTTCAGCAACATATCAAGAATGTAGTATGATGCATATGTCTTGTATTAAAACCTTGAAAAAAATATTTTTTTCGTTGCTACAATCATTCTCAAACCCATCAACTAGGTCGCCTAGAGGTCCCATGATTAACTAGCAAGAACATAGTTACATCCAATCAATTTGTGAATCTTAAGTCTCAAGACTCCATACGACCGTTTAACGTTTGGCCATCATCTCTAGCTTAAATATCGTTTCTTGGGAAACTATTTAATAAGAGATGATATTAAGTGTGTAACTAGACTTAATCTTGGGCCACGTGTAATGCCCCAAACTTTTGGGCCTAGAAGTATTGGGCCTTGTGCGTGGGAGCCACTAGGAGACTGCACATAAAAGTTTATGTGTAGAAGGAATATCACAATTGATTATCTGCTGCAGTGGTTAAGTGATTAGGAGCGTTTGGGAGTGTTGAAGAAGTCCTGGGTTCAAACCTGGGCTTAGCAAAAATTTATGTTTTTCTCTTAAAGAAGCCTTAATGTTAGTGGGTAGGCTTTAAGAATTGATGAATTTATATCACAAGGAGCAATGTGTTCTAGTGGAAGTGGCATTATAAGTGAGCTAGTGGTCTGAGGTTCGAATCCCCGCTTGTGCAAATAGAGATTACTTTTACTGATGGCCATGAAAGGAGGTAGAGTTGGGCTGAGACTCTGTGGATGACTTGGTCATGAGTGTTTCAAGGAAATTTGAATTGAAGGTTGAGTGATTTAGGGGAGTGTTTCAAGGGAAGAAGATTTGGATAAAGGATTTTGTTTATAATTCAAACTCGGTTGGTGGCTTAATTCAAGGAGAAAATAAGGGAATTTGAAATGGGAAGGGTTGGTCACCGATTGTGCAAATTCAGTCATAGGACATTTTTTTCCCAAAGTGTCGAATTCTTTTGTGCCATTTCGATTTTTTTTTTGTTTTCAATTTTTTCCGTCTTTTCTCTGTATTGCCGTGCATATTCTGGAATTTTACCATTCGTGCAACCTTTCTACCTCTTTGCCATTTTAGTATAGAATTGAAGGCCGAATATAAGAGTTGTTCTTACGTGTTTGTGGCTATTCTTTTCTTTCATTTCTGAATCGAACTTCTCTACCCTCTCCCTCTCTCATTTATTTTACTTGACCGAATAGCTTTTGGTCTCTTCTCCTCTTTTCTTCCTTTTCTCAATTGTGTTTTCCTTCTTTGTGGTTTAGCCGAATAGAACTTGCCTCCTCTCTCTCGCCACTCATTCGGTTTTTCTTGGCTAGCCGATTGTCTTTCTGTTTAGAGCCTAATCCCTCTACACTTGAGTAAGGTAATTGATTCTGTTTGGGTTCACGGCTACTCTTATCCCTATTTCTCTCTTTGTCGATATAAGTTTCCTCCTTAACACTATCTTCATCCACCGTTTCCGATAGGAGTGTAACTGTTCCTATAGTGTACCTTAGGAGGCCGAATACTCCTAGGTAGTGGTAAGTTGTTGTTCTTTTATTTCTAATCTTTGTCATTCACGGTCTTAGTTAACAAGGTGGTAATGCTATATAAATTTTGTCAAGTTTTGGAAGGCGGCTTTGATCGGTGGTTAAAGAGAGGAATCGGTTGCTGTTCAAGGTAGGCAGTCAGTAACATTTTGGAATCAGGTGCTATGTAAGGGGGTTAATTTTAACGATTAAAGGACTAACATGGGGTTATGATTGGATCTAGGTTTAGCTTCGTGGGATTTGCTCGCTTATCATAAAAAGGTGTGTATCCATACTTTGTAAGCGGTAATAGGCGTAAAGGCTGTAAATATGTGTGTAACCGTATGCCTTGTTTTGATAATTGGCTGAAAAGCCGAAAATGTGTGTTGTTTACTCTGCTATGACTGTAGATCGGCAAAATACCGAAAAGCCAAAAATATGGCGTATGATGCCACATGAGCATGCGATCGCGCATGTAGTGAACCGAGCTCACGGAATGTGGACGTACAATGAGGAAGGCCACCATGGGCGAATTCATGGGCTTAGGTCGTAGTGGGCCACGAAATGGGTCGAATAGGCCCAACAGGCCTATGGGCCCGCTTGTGTCAAATCAGTTGCTAGGTGGAATATGGTTGGGCTTGTCATGTTGCATACATGGCATAGGCCGTTCTGGGCCACGTTGGGCCAGACAGGGCCGTGTGGGCCCAATGAGCTTGTGTACCCACACGGATAAAATGTATGTTATGTGGTAAGTTTTGGACTGGGCTACGTCGTTCGTACAACCGTGTATAGTTCCAGGTTAAATGGGCCATATGAGCCCAATGGGCCTGTGGGCTCGCGTGGGTAAATTTCGCTATTAAGTGGGAAGTAGATAGACTTGTCATGTCACGCACATGACTTAGGTTGTTTTGGGCCTCGATAGGCCAAAATGGGCCGTGTGGGCCCAGTGGGCTCGTGGGCCCACACGGATAAAATCTGCGATAAGTGACTATTAATGAACCAGGCTATGGTGTACACATAGCCGTATCTAAAGTTGGGCTAAATAGGCTAAACGAGCGTGTGGGCCCACTTGGGCCGAGTAATGGGCATTAGGCCCACTTGCACTATTATGTCTGTTTAGGTTGTTAGGTGCTCGAGACGACAATGGACTCTCGGTTGGGTCGTTAAGACCCTCGATTTGTAAAATTATCGAAATACCCCTGATTTGTAAAATTACCAAAATACCCCTAATTTGTGAAATTACCAAAATACCTTTGATTTGTAAAATTACTGAAATACCCCTGTAGGGTAGGATCACCGAAATACCCTTGTAGGGTAAAATGATCGTTTTGCCCTAAAGAGTAAAATGATTGTTTTGCCCTTATGGGTAAATGACTGACTTGGGCTGTGACTGATTTGACTGTGAATGTATGGCTGCATTTTAATTGACTTGGCTGTGGTTGTATGATTGATATGCTTTTAATATATGTTTAAATGAATGTTACTTAGTATGGCCATTCTGCATACACGTGTGATGATTGAGCATGACATACATGACATATTGCATGGGGTTGGGACATTGATATTGAGGAAGTTCTGTTCTGATAGGGTCGCACGTGTCACACGAGACGACTGTGGACCCAGTATTAATCTGTTAAGGTTGCACGGGTCGCACAAGATGATTGTGGACTGACGAACGGCTTAAAGCTGCGTAATCTGATTATGGCTCTGTGCCAACCTAAAAATGGCTCTGTGCCATCTTGACTATGGCTTGGTGCCAAACGTATTTACCCGTGGCTATGTGCCTAACATACTTATTGATGACTCTGTGTCGATCATATTTAACCAAGGCTGTGTGCCGATTATATTACCGTCGCTGTTGGCTATGTGTCAAACATAATATAGTTACCGATGGCTTTATGCCAATTATAATACCGCTACTGAAGTCTTAGAGCCGCATATATTTACTAGCAGCTTTGCTGCGATTTTGGTTAGTGCCGCAACCGGTGCTAACATTGGTGTGCTGGCTGGGTGGGTCGATTTTATCCCCACGTAAGTGTAAGGTTGGTACGAGTGGTGTGTTGGCTGGATCGGGGTGGGATGCATCCTCATACTATTGCATATCTGCTTATAAGATTTGTCACTGTATTGGGCTTAGGCCCACTTGTTCTGTTATTGGTTTAGGCTAGGCCCAATTGGTTCTGGTATGGGCTGTGACCCAAATGATATCGTAGTGGGCTTCGGCCCACGTATGCTTCGAATCGATCGCATCATTATCATTAAAGGGCTCGCCCGCATCGCTTCTGCTTTCGTTTTGGTACTAACTATTACTCTAGTAAGGGGATTACACACTGAGTTTTCATAAACTCACCCTATTTATTAACTATGCAGGTAATCCCAAGCATTAGGAGGATCGGTGCTGCGAGGGACTCAGAGATGGCCACACGACTGCCTTTGGACTTTATTTACGTTTTAGATTCTGTTTTGGGTTTTCAACATTTGTAATAAGGCCTCTTAAAGTTTCTGGATTTTAACTTTAGGTTTTATTTACTTCGATTTATAATTGTTTTTAAACAACACTACGTTTTCGCAACATTCTCGGAACGATTTCGCAACTTAGTTTTTAACATCACGTTTTCGTAAATCAATTTCTTTTAAAATTAGCTTCCGCAACTTAAAGAAATTTTGGGAATAGAATTAATAACTTTTCAATGTACCACTTTTTAAAATAAAATAACGTAATTGGGATTTTACTCAAGTTTTCAAATAAGAAGGGTTTTCAATAAAAACATGGTTTTCGAAAAACACTTCAATGTGACATGTCAGATTGGGGCCTAACTTCTAGGCCGGGTTTGGGGTGTTACACCATGCAACCTGGCCTGGCCCGAAGGCCTGCATGAAAAATAGGCTTGGGCAAAAATTGATATCCGTTTTCTAAACAGGCCAAGCCTTGGGTAAGAAAATTTTGGCCTGGGCCCGGCCCGAACTAAGAGCCTAATTGCTCTTAGTTTTCTTTTCTTCTTCAGCTGACTGCCCCGAATTTATTTTCCTCTATACTTCTGCTACTTCTTCTATCGCTGTATTCACCACTTTCGTCGGCTCATCACCTTTTCCGCTTCAGCCATTGTTGTCCCACTGTGCCGCTAATCAATATCTAATAATTTTAGGTGTCTTCTAATTTCCTTCACAAAATTCCATGTTTGTGTTTGACTTTTTTAACTTGTTTGCCAAAACATGTTTGTATTGATAAAACCTGTTTGCTTTCTTGAACTTATAATATTATTTTCTTGAACTTGTTTGCTTGCTTTAAAAGATGATGGGACTTAGCATCCCATGCTAGAAACTAGACTAATAAAAAAAATAAGGCATATTGACTAATAAAGAAATTGCATGTTTCATAGATAAACTAGACTGCACTTTAGAGATTGTAAATCCTAAGCTTTATTATACAGGCCTAGAGTGCATCTTTTACCCTAATTAAAAACTAGTTAAAAGCTTATACATAATTGATTTGCTAAATAAGAAATTGGGAATGATGAGTGGTTGAAATGGCATTGGATGATTGAATACAATCTTGAAGTGGCAGCTGTGGTATTGGTGAAGTATTTGAAATGCATAACAATGGCTGGAGGGTTGTGCCATGCCTTCATCATCTATTTTTGTTATAGCTTTGAGCTTAGGATATGCAAGCAACTTGTGATGTTGCATGTTATTCTATTCAATCATTTTCCGGCGAGTAATATAGCGAATGGAGATTTTTACACCTGTATTGTTGTTTGATAGTTTTAGTACCGATGGTGGTAGTCAAGGATATTCTTAAGTGTTCTGCCTAGAATAATGTCTTAAATCTTTATGCATTTGGCTCCACTTTATTTTGTTGAGACACAGTCTTTCAATTTTATCAATGGGATTGCTGCCCTTTTTTAAATAATATGGAGACATAAGTACTTCAAATGCACAATAATTCGACTAATTTGGTTTATCTTTGTTTAAATTTAAATTTAAATGTGAAGGTTGTGGATTTAATTTTGTACGTATTTTCAGTTGTATTTATCAATTTTTAATATTTTTGTTCTTATCAAATAATAAATTTATTTATGAAGTTGTTATTTTCAAAATTTTATGTAGTAAAATTATTACTATATGTAAGGTCATTAAATTTACATATTATTCATTAAATTCTTGTTAATGGACTAATTTGTGTAATGAATAAAATTCTAAAATTTGATAAATATTGAGACTAAAAATGAATTAAATTTACAATTTGTGTATAATATTAGTGAGTTAATTTAAAACAAGCAGTGTTCTAATGAAATGGTATCAAATTTTGATGAATTTGTGTATAATATTATGGTTCATCACTTTTTTGATGAATTTCCTATTTCAACTCATACCTGGCATCTACAGTTGTCTGAAAAGAAAATTGTTCACATGTTTTAACTAGCTTTTTTTAGCTTAGAAATTGCTTCATGTCAAGTTGAGTTAATGATAAGCTATAAAAGTAATATATTTTAATCTCATTCTTAATGAATTTTTGATGATTAATTATGCAAATTAGTGAATTTAATGCTCCTAATCCTTTAAATTCTTGTTTCTATACTTAGGAGCGCATTTGTGTAATAGTCTAGTTTAGACCCTAGTCGAAACAGTGGTTTCGGGACCACATATCTACATCAGAAAAATATTTAAATATTATTTTCTGTGTTTATGATATGTGAATGAGCATATGTGAAAGTCTCGTATGAAAATTTGAATGTTTGTGTGCTTAATTTTGAAAAAAGACCTAATCGCGTAAAATATAAAAGTTGTCTGCTGTTTGTTAAAAGTGCCTATTTGATTTGGCTTATTATTGGGAGGTCCTTATGTGGTTAATATGACATTTACATGGTAAATGGACACTAATGACCTTGTGTTTATTGATTTATTAGTCTTATAACAAAGGGCAAAATAGTAAACTAATTATAAAATGAATTATAATAAAAATAAGGTATGAAAATAAGTCATTATTCATGTTCCTCAACCGAAAATCAAAAGAAAATAAAAGAAAAGGACTACCTAGGGTTCGGCTATTGAATTCCTTAATTAAGGTATGGATTTCGTTCAATTTTTGATAATTTTTACATTTTTATAATCGTTGCTTTGTGTTTTACTAAGCCCATGCCTCAATTTCTAATTTTGATAATGAATTTGAAATGTTCCATGGATAAATACATGAGCTTTATGTTGTTATATGATGAAAGATGAAAATTTGATGTTGGGTTTATATGTTATCTTTGGATTTTTGATGATTTTGAGTAAAATAGGCAAAATTGTGAAATTTGTAAATTGAGGGACTAAAATGTGAAATAAATAAAATGTGTGGATCGATACGAGTGCTATGAATATTCAGTCAGGCATGAGTATATGCAAATTATGTGTATTTTTTTTATTTTGTGAATTAAGAACTAAAGTGTCAAAATGTGAAAATGTGAGGGCTAGTTTGCAAATTTCCCTAAGTATGTATCTATGGGTTATTTTGAATGAATTTGTGATTGAATAAGTTAAATTTGAATTTATTAGATCAAGAATTAAACAAAAAAGAATTAAATAGGGAAAATTCGAAGGTCGTCGAGTAGTTGATTCCGTATATTCGAATCTGAACGAATACCGTCTATATACAAATAAATGCACTTGAATTGATTTATTTATGCTTATATGTTATTGAACTATGATGAATGGATTTATGCCTTGATTATGAGACATCTGAAAAAGGTATCGACGAATTTTCGACGTCCGAAAAGCCCCGTATGAACCTTAGGAATAGTTAGGATACATATGTCATGACATAGGATCCGATATATGTTTTCATGTAAGACCACGTCTGGGACATTGGCATCGACTTATGCTTTACGTGTAAAACTACATCTGGGACGTTGGCATCGTACTTATTTTCGTGTAAGACCCTGTCTGGGACAGTGGCATTGATAATTGGTTGCATGTAAGACCACGTCTGAGACGTTGGCATTGTATATGTTTTCCGAGCTATCTACGTATCCTTATGTTTCTAAACAATTCAAACGGGCATTCCGAGAAAATTAATCAGTATGTTAATATAAATCCGATTCAGGTATGTTCGATATAAGTATCATATTTGATTTTGAAATGTAAGTCTATGTTCTTTAATGAACAAAAGATGATATGTGGTAAAAATATAAGAAATTATGTTATATGTGACATGGAAAGTGGAAAATATGAAATGTTTATGAATATGGAAGTTATGATAGTTTATGACTTGAATTATATGTGATTTGATGATGACTTAATGTTTAATGTGTTAAGTTTATTTGTATATGGCTTACTAAGCTTTTATAAGCTTACTCTATGTGTCTTTTAACTATTTTACAGATATCGTAGCTACTTAAAGCTCGGGGATCATTGTGGATCATCACCACACTATCGAACCTTATTTTGGTACTTTGAAATTGTATATATTAAAGTATGGCATGTATAGGCTAGAAGTTGTAGGAATAGGTTTTGTGATGTACATATTTAGCCATGTAATATAGCTAGTTTATGTTAAACCTATAGTTTGATAATGATATATGATAAGTGATGTTAATGTGAAATTGTAGTATGTTTTGTTTGGCCAAAAGAAATGGTAAATGTTGAAAATTTTTGGTAAGTTTTGAGCATTTGATTGATTGATGAATTGAGATTTAAAATTGTTGATAATGTAATGGCATGAATAATGTATGTTTGGTATTGAAATTGACTGAAATTATGCTTTAAATATGTCTGGTTTGGTGCTTGTAGGTTTGACCCAAATGGGGTGGCAAATTGGCTATTCAAATGGACTATTTTTGTCCACACGGGCAGAGACACAGGCGTGTGTCTCAGTCGTGTGCGACACACGGCTATGTTGCACAGCCGTGTGTCCCTTGGGGTACCCTACAATTGTAAGCCAGGCTCGAGCACGGCCAAGACACACAGGCGTGTGGCTAGCCATGTGGCCTAAGTCAGTGTCGACCACGGTTAGGGCACACGGTCGTGTCTTGTGGCCGTGTGTATAAGTCAGTATATATGCCTTGTTTTGACATGGCCTAGACACACAAGCGTGTCTAATGTCGTGTGAGGCACACGACTTGTTCACACGGGCGTGTGACCTGTACAACTTTGAGAAATGTTTAATTTTTTGAAAAAATTTTGTATGAGCTCAATCTGGTCCCTACCCTTTTGTACTGCATCTTTTAGGTCTCGATGACCTATATAAGGGACTCTATATTGATGTTTGATCTCTGATTCTATGATAATTATGAAATGATGTAAATGTTTCGTTTTCTCCGGTAATGCCTTTAACCCTAGTCCAGCGACGGATACAGGTTAGGGGTGTTACAATTTGGGAGTGAAAGGAGTGAAAAACGTGTAACATCCCGAAATAGGGTCTAAACAGAATAGTGGTTGCAAAACCATGAATTCGAGGTCAAAAAAATTTATTCCGATTAAGTTTTAAGGTTTATTCATTGATTGAATAATTATGTGAAAATTTCGTGAAGAAGTTTTATGTATAAGTGCCTTATTTGATAATTAGGACTAAATTGTAAAATTAGCAAAATGTGTGTTCTAGATAATAAAGGGGATTTAATTGAAATGGGTTCTTAAAGTGGAGGTCCTTATTTAGTAATTAGACCATTATATTTAAGTTTGGACAAAAATGGGTAAGAATAGGACAAATTTGAAAGAAAAGCCTTTAAGGGCATTTTGGTCATTTAGTAATTAAAAGAATTAAAAAGGGAAAATAAAGCCAAAATTGGTCCATCTTCTTCATGGAGGCCGAATATAGCATGGGGGAAGCCATGGTTAGGGTTTCCAAGCTTTCCAAGCTCAATAGTAAGTCCGTTCTAGCCTCGTTTTTAATGTTCTTTATGTTTTTGGAGTCCCGGTAACTTGATTTAGCTTATTCTAGCAATAATTCATGCTAGGGTTCATATTTGGAAAAATACTCATAGTTTAAATGTGCTTATTTTAATGTTTTATGGTAGAATATGAAGCTTGAAATTATGTTAAACAACTTTTGCTAAGCGATTTTAAGTGAAAACGAGTAAAACGACATAATCGGTAAAAATACCTAATGTACATAAGTACATGATAGAGTGGGAATTTGATGTTTCCATAGAAGGTAAAAATGTTCAGTGTGTCATAAAACATAAGAAAAATGGATAAATTTTAATTTCTAAGCCTAGGGGCAAAATCGTAATTCTGCAAAGGTTTAGGGGTAAAATTGTAATTTTGCAAAAGTTTGAGTTAGGGAATGTTTTGAATATTAAATTAATTAAATAAGTTAAATATAATGTTTTAGATCCCGAAAAGTGAGATTTGGACCTAGAACGGGAGAAAAATTAAAAATCGGGAAAGTTGGTAAAATGATCATTTTGGTATCGAGGTAAATTCATATGTTTAATAAACATTTAATTATGCATATTTGAATGATAAATTGATATTTTGGCCATAAATAATTTAGTATTGAGTTTCAGATATAATTATTAATGTTCGATAATAATTCGATATTGGAAAGAGAACTTGTATAATTTATATGTAAGACCATATTTTGTATTATGGCTTTGTATGATAACAAGAAAGTATTGACTAGTATTGTTTGATGAGAATAAGTTAAGTTGATGATATGATGAGATTGAGAATGTAAGTATGTAAGTTGAGTAGCGTTTTATTATTATGCAATTATTGTTATTAATATTGTTATTATTGAGTTATGGGACTAACCTTGAGAATTTGAGCAAGTATGTTTCAGCTATAACTTGACAAGGCATTGATATCTCAAAGTCCATGGTTGTACCATGGCAATTAAGGAAGAATTGACGGAAAATTCCATGTTCATAACATGGCATTTGAGGAGGAATTGACGGTTAAGGATACCATGTAAGACCATGTCAAGACATGGCATTGGTAAGGCAAGGATCCCGTGTAAGACCATGTCATGACATGGCATCGGCATTGATTAAGGACTCCATGTAAGACCACATCAAGATGTGGCATTGGCACTAAGACAAGGATACCATGTAAGACCATGTTTGGAACATGGAATTTGGTAAGACAAGGATACCATGTAAGACCATGTTTGGAATATGAAATTTGGTAAGATAAGGATATCATGTAAGACCATGCCAAGGCATGGCATTGATAAGTTCTATAAGGCAAGGAAATCATGTAAGAACATGTCAAGACATGGCATTGATGAGTTACTATAAGGGAAAGGTCCCATGTAAGACCATGCCAAGGCATAGCATTGGTGAGTTCATAAGGCAAGGATACGACGTAAGACCATGTCAAGACATGTCAATGGTAAGTTCAAAAGAGAAATGGTTCCCGAGTAATCCAAAGAATAAGTCAAAGAAACGACAAGGTGAGAACATGAAGAAAGAGTACAGGTATGCATTTAATGCTTATTTAATATTGAGATTGTAAGTAATTGAGATTATCAAGTATTAAGTAAGTGATGAGTTTTCAATTATGCTTGTGACACTTTATGACATGATTGGCAATATGCCTATATTATGAAAGAGTACTCATGTGTTAAGTGAGATGTTGCAGGTATGTAAGCAAGCTATTAAGTAAGGTGCCTTTTGTATTCTAAGCCTTTGGTAAGGTTACCGATGAGTAAGATGGGAAAGTAAGAACTAAACATTATTTAAGCAAATTATGACAGTATAGTAGTAAGCTAAATTGATTGCTAATGCTTATTATTTTACATGTGAACTTACTAAGCTTTATAAGCTTACTTATTTCACTGTCCCATGTTTCAGAGTACTTAAAAGAAAGCTCGGGTTGGAGGTCATCGGAGATCACTTCACACTATCAACTATCAAGTTACCAAATGGGTATCTTTGTTCACAAACGTTCTAGTTTATGGCATGTATAGGGACTTAGCCATTTTGTGTGTATGTCCTTATATTATGGCTAAATAATGCTATGTAAATATTTTATAATGATTATCTATTGAAATGGCTAATGAAGAATATATTTTTGTGTTATGTATGCCTAAATGGTAGTTAATACAAAGAAATCATGAAATAAGTGACATTAGCATTAAAACAATATTGAACTGCAGTAGTGACGTGAACTTGAAAAATCACCAAGAATAGTAGAAATGGAATTAGGTGATGAATGAGATATATAATTAAAGTTTATTTAGTCTATTTGCATTTGAAAGAAATATAGTAAGCAAAAAAAGTGTATATTAAGAGATATTTGAATTTTAGTGAGACAGGGTCAGAGAGATTTCTGAATCCCCTGTTCTGACTTTATAAATTCACTAAAAATTGTAAAAAAAGAATTAGGAGTTATAGTTTATATTTCTAGATTACTTTTGAATCTACTTTCAATAGAAACAAACGCCATGGTCATTTGAATTCTGTAAAGGGAGAAAATTGATTCGTAGTGAGGAGAGGTCAGAGTAGTCAAACAGTGCAACAGGGGAAACTTTAACTAATAAACTGTACTAATTGGCTAGACCAAAAATTTTGGAAAAAAAATTAGTAAGAAGATATACGAGTCTAGTTTCAGGGAAAATTCACGAATTTAAATTTTGAGTTTTGTGACTCGAGTTATGATTTATTTAGTGAATATGATGTAGATGGGAATTTTTATAAGGAATGAATGTAAATAAATTAATTTTAAAAGCAAGTTTTATGCCCCGAATTAGTAAGTTAAGTCAGGTAACGCCTCGTGCTCGACTCCGACGATGATCTCTGGTAAGGGGTATTACAAAATGATACAAATTTTAGGCTTTCTGAGCATTCTAAAGTCTATAAATACCAATTAGAAGAAGACATATGGGAGCAATCAGAGAAGATCAAAGAAAACACCCAAAGAACACCATTAGAATCAACTCAGAAGCGGATCTCCATCAAAATCGAAGATCTCCTTTTAATTTCTTTCAAAGTTTTATTTAGTTTCTTTATGTCTTGTGGTTTTTCTGACTTTGAGATGTTTTCATTCAGGATTATGAACTAATTCCCTAAATACCTAGGGAGGATGAAACCTATGATGAATCCTTTTATTTCATATTTGTTTTTACGCGATAAATACTTTATTCTTGTTCTCAATTATGTATGTTTATTTCTTGTTTTAATATTTTCGGGATATCAATTCATGTTTAATGTGCTTAATTCAGTGGAGGAAAAGTCCCTGTTTAAGAATAGATCTAGTATAATTGAGTGGAGTTGTATGCAATCCTAGAAATAGGATGACATAAATCTACCAGATCAGAGTCAAATCTAATAAGGGAATTCATAGATCGAGTTAATGCGACAATAAGGGTTTTAATTAGAAAGAGATTTCAATTAATCAACCTAGAGTCAGTTGTTCTTACTCTCAAAAGAAATATTAACATAATTTAGGGATTTCTACGTATCAAGATCACAAGTAAATAAATCGTTTAATTCAGATTCATAGTAAAAGATGAAGTCTAGGTGGATTCTTTCCTAAGTATTATTTCTCTCATTGGTTATCTTCGATTATTTCTTTCATTTATTCTCTGTTGCATTCTTAGTTAAATTAGTTTAGTAAATTTAGATTAAAACACATCACCCCAAATTATCAGCTAAATAATAAAAAAATAGTAATTACTAATACTTTTAGTCCTCGTGGATACGATATTCTTTACTCACCATAGCTATACTATTGTTCAATAGGTGCGCTTGCCTTTATCGTATTTATAGTTAGTTTAGTGACCATCAAGTTTTTGGTGCTATTGCTAGGGACTAAAATATTAGGAACACTTTATTTTTATTAATTTATCCATTTTTATTTTTATTATAATTTTTGTTTTTATTTTAATTGTTACTTTTTAAGTTTTCTTTTATTTGCTTCTAGTAGGTTCCTTTAGTTTATGACTGGAAGAAATCAGTCGGGACCATTACTGTTTGATAATGAAATTGAAAGTACAACTCATAGAAACCGTAGAGAAGCAAGGCAGAGTCAAGAAAATTTAGTAGACGAACAAGAGGACATTGCTATTACTAAGGAGATGGGTGATAACCAGAATAATCACCTACCTCCTGCAGTTGTTGCAAATCCAAATTTTGTTCCTCGTACTATGTACGATTATGCCAAGCCCACTCTAACTGGGGATAAATCGAGTATTGTGAGACCCACCATTGCTGTAAATAATTGTAAACTGAAGCCGAATACTATTCAGATGATACAACAGTTTGTTCAGTTCGATGGTTTGCAAGAGGAAGATACAAATACTCATTTGGCCAATTTCCTGGAAATTTATGATACTTTCAAAATTAATGGCGCCATTGACAATGCCATTCAATTACGGTTATTCCCTTTCTTATTGAGGAACAAAGCTAAACAGTGGTTAAATTCTTTATCACAAGGTTCTATTACCATATGGGATTAAATATCTGAGAAATTTCTTCTAAAGTACTTCCCACCGGCTAAGACAACCAAGTTGAGGAATGATATCTCCTCCTTTGTGCAGATCAATTTAGAGACTTTATATGATACATGGAAGAGGTATAAGGACTTATTGAAACGATGCCCTCACCATGGGCTACCTTTATGGTTACAAGTTCAAACCTTCTACAATGTTTAAATCCCCCAACAAGGCAGTTAATTGATGCAGCAGCCGGTGGTACTCTGAATAATAAAACACCCTAAGTGGCTTATGAATTTATTAAGGAGATGTCACTAAATAATTATTAGTGGCAAGTTATGAGGATGAAGCCAATGAAAGAAGCCGGTGTTTTTAATTTAGATGCACTTACCATGTTATCAAACCAGGTAGAAATATTAAATAAAAAAATTGATGGTTTATATCTTTTTACGCGGGTAAATTCAGTGATGCAATGCGATGCACATGGAGGTGGAATAAATAGTCCAAAATATTTACCCTTTGGCCCTAGGATGGAGAATGAACACATCAATTATATGAGTAATAATTCTAGAACTTAAAATAACCCATATAATACTAACTATAATGCAGGTTGGAGAAACCACCCAAATTTCTCATGGGGTGGTTAAGGAAACTGAAGGCCACAACCCCCTTCGGGCTTTCAACAACCTTATCAGCAAAAGAAGAAGCCGAACCTTGAAGAGATGTTGGCAAAATTTATTTCGATGTCAGAGACTCATTTTCAAAACACCAAGACAACTTTGAAAAATCAGCAAGCATCAATTCATGGGATCGAAAATCAAGTTGGGCAGCTTGCTAAATTAGTTTCAGAAAGAAAACAAGGTAGTTCACCTAGTAACACCGAACCCAATCCAAAAGAGCATGTGAAGGAAATTACATTGAGGAATGGGAAAGTGTTGACTGAGCTAGATAAGAAGTTGCAACATGAAACTAATAAGGCAAATGATGAAGGGGTAAAGCCCAAAGAAATTCAAACACCAGTTGTAACAGCCCGTTTTTGGGTCAAATTGGAACAGTGGTTTTGGGACCACAAATTCGAGATCAAAATATTTATTTTTTTTTTATTTTAGTAAGGTTTACAGCATGATAGAATTATTATGTGACATTTTGGTAAAGAAATTTTACTGTTTGAATGCTTAATTCGGTAAAAAGACTAAATCTCGTAAAGCGTAAAACTTGTGTTCTATTAACTAAAAGTATTAAATAGCTATAGAACCTTAAAGTTAAGGTCCTTATGTTATAATTAAACCATCCCTAGTGTAAGTGGACAATATTGGACATTAAATGAATGTTTTATATGATTTATTATTAAGGGTAAATATGTAAAATAGTTATTATTATAAGATAAATAAAATAAAAACAAAATAAAGCTTCATACTCATCTTCTTTAGCCGAAACTACCAAGAAGAAGAAACCATTGAAGTTGTTCTAGGGTTCGGTCATTTGATAGCTAAATTGGTAAGTCATTTTGACTCGATTTTTAATAATTTCTACATTTTTTAGATCATTAGTTTGTATTCTAGCTAGCCCGTACCTTAGATTTTGTAATTTTTTAAGATATGTCATGTTACCATTGTTGAATGTTTTAGTAAATTGATATTGAGGATAGATTATGAAAGTTTATTGATAGTTAAATTAGTTTTGTAAAGTGATTTTTGACAAAAATGTCAAAAAGGATTTAATTGAGAAAATGTAAAATTAGGTGGTTAAAAGTGTGAAATAATGAAAGATATGGGCTACTAGGAGTCCCTATGAACTTCGACTAGGCATGGGTTGGTACTAAATTGCATCAATTTGCAATTTTATGTGATAAGGACTAAATTATAAATAATGTAAAAGTATAAGGGTAAATGTGTAAATTTGCCAAAATATGAATTATGGACTAAATTGAATAGATTGAATGCTGAATGTATTGAATTTGATAATATATAGATCAAGATAAGTTGAGATCGAGTTTCGATCGAGGAAAAAGGAAGATTGACGAATAGTCGATAGTTTTTATCTGAGCGATACAAGGTAAGTTCGTATAATTAGAATCGAACTTTTAAATACTTGTATTTATTTGTAATGAATGTGTATAATTGAATAATTGATATACTTGAAATATGAATTCCTTATTGATATAATCTATTTGTTACCGAGCCCCGTTTGATGTATGAATTCGTAGGATACGAGTGACATGTCACAAGGGTTACCGTTTTGGTTGAGATCCTGCATGTGTTGCGAACTCACCGCAGCTTGTATGAACTTACCGATATATCAGATCATAAGAGCTTACTGTTCTCAGCTCTTATGAGCTTACTGTTCAGCTCTTTAGAGCTTACTGTTTCAGCTCAATAGAGCTTACTGCCCATCAGCTCAGGAGGAGCTTACTAATCATGGCTTGAAAGAGCGGAAATGATAATGAATTGACGGATTACTGATGTATACCACCCGAGTATCCTTCGATATTCTAATAAGTTCAACGGGCATAAATTTTGTTTATATGGATGAGTTATGGTTTTCAAACAAATTATTGTTTATATGATTTGAAATGAAATTGTTACCAATGTTGTACATGATATATGAACTTGATATGATGCAATGTATTGAGATAATGGATGAATTCATGTATTTAGGTGACTAACTTGTGATGAATGCTTGTGTTTAGGTATTTGGTAATTGAATTGAATACACTTTGATTATTTGCCTTGATTTTGGTATTTATGGTAAGTTTAATTCTGAATTATACGGGCTTACTAAGCTATAAAGCTTACCCTGTTTCTTTTCCTATATTTTATAAAGGTTCGTTAGCTTGCTCGTTTTGGACAAGTCAGAGTTTCACATCACACTATCCAATTGTCGATTGGTACTTTTGAATTTGTGGAAAATTGTAAATATGGCATGTATAGGCTAGTTTTAAAGATGATAAATATGGTTACTTGAGATCATGATTTTAGTATATGTTGTGTATAAGTTAAGCCATGTGATTTGGCTAAATTTGATAGTATGTTTTGGTATGTTTTGACTCATGGTTGATGGAATGGAAAATTATGCAAATGATGTCTTGTTATTTGGTGGGCATATGAATGGAATATGTTTGTTATTTGTTAGGTAATGAATACTATGTTGAATTGGTATTATATGTGTATGGAATGTTATGGAATAACTGCCTATTGAGCTATAAAATGTTGTTATTTATGCTTGTGTATGTATATGAAATTGGGGTGGCAAAATGGATTTACAAATAACCTATTTTGTCCACACGGGCAGAGACACGGGCGTGTGTCTCAACCATGTGTGACACACGGTTAAGTACACGACCGTGTGTCCTCTGGTGTTGAAATGGAATTGAAGTCAGTATGCTCCACACGGCCTTACACATGGGCGTGTGACTGGCCGTGTGGTACAAGTCAGTATACCCCTTAAATGGCACACGGCCTAGCACATGGGGGTGTGACTTGGTCGTGTTGATAAGTTAGTATACCCTACAGTTTTGGCACAGCCTGGCACACGGACGTGTCCTTGGCCATGTGATGAAAGTCAATATGTATGCCCTGTTTCCACATGGTCTATAACACGAGTGTGTCTACTAGCCGTGTGAGGCACACGGCCTGTTCACACGGACGCGTGACACTTGAAATGTTAAAATTTTTCTATGTTTCCAAAATTTTCATATGTTATCGGTTTAGTCCCGAACCACTTCTAAAGCATGTTTAAGTCCTCATAGGCCTTTATTAGGGGCAATATGATTGTATTAAATGATATTTGTATATGAATGTATGAAATTTGATATTAAATGATGTGTATTGATCGATAATACCTCGTAACCCTACTCCAGCGATGGATATGGGTTAGGTGTGTTACACCAGTGCTTAAAGAATATAAACCACTGATCCCATATTCGACAAAGTTGAAGAAAGACCTCGTGGATGAACAATTTGGTAAATTTCTTGAACTTTTTAAACAATTACAAATTAACTTACCTTTTGTTGAAGCTATTTCGCAGATGCCTACATATGTAACATTTTTAAAGGAGCTATTAATAAATAAAAGGAAGTTTGAAAAGCTATCCTCTATGGAACTTAACGAGGAATGTTCAGCTATTCTCCAAAATAAATTGCCAACTAAGCTGAAAGATCCAGGAAGTTTTACTATTCCCTGGTTTATTGGTAGTTTAAACATTGAGAAAGCATTAGTTGATTTGGGTGCTAGCATTAATTTGATGTCTTATAAAATGTTCAAGAAACTTGGTCTTAGGGAACCAAAACCCACTAGGATGAGTATTCAATTAGCTGATAGATCTATCAAATATCCTAGGGGTATCATTGAAGATGTACTTGTGAAAGTAGATAAATTCATATTCCCTATTGATTTTGTTGTGCTTGACATGGATGAGGGTAGTGAGGTACCTTTAACTTTAGGTTGCCCCTTTTTAGCCATTGCTAGAGCTGTCATTAATGTGGGTGATGGTAAACTTGTGCTTAGGGTAGGTGGTAAGGAGATCATTTTTTAAATTTATGATGCTATGCGATTTTCTAGAGAACAAGATGATTCTTGTTATTTTATTCACTCTATTGATCATGTTATTCAAGATTCATGGTAGGAAATCGTTTATAAGGACACGTTGATACTGTGTCTTGTTCAAAGAGAGGAGGTGGATGGTAATAATGTTGTCAAAAGTAAGGCAGAAATCAATTTAGATTCTAATGAGTCTTCACTATGACAAAAAAAATTATGAGGACATTAAGTAAACAAGGAATTAAAATTAAAACCCTCTATTGAAGAACCTCCCAAATTGGAACTGAAGCAATTACCAAATCACCTAAAGTATGCATTTCTTGGAGATAATTCTACATTACCAATAATTATTGCTTCAGGTTTAAAGCCAAATGAGAAAAATAAGTTATTGCAAGTGTTAAAGGAACATAAAAGAGCTATAGCCTAGAAGATTTCTAACATTAGAGGGATCAGTCCTTCTTTTTGCACCTATAAAATTTTAATGGAAGATGAGTAAAAACCATATGTGTGATAAGCTATAAAAGTAACATATTTTAATCTCATTCTTAATGTGTTTTTGGATGATTAATTATGCAAATTAGTGAATTTGATGCTCTTAATATTTTAAATTCAAGTTTTTATACTTAGGAGAGCATTTGGGAGTGAAAAGAGCCCAAAATAAGCCAAACTCAGACAAAAAGAGCTATTTTCAAGATCCACAAGGCCTGGGCATTTCCACACGGGTTGGATACACGTTCGTGTGAGCCACACGGGCTAGAACATGACCTTACTTCCCATATACACGAAAAAACCCAGTTTTTAGACTTTCTAAGCATTCTAAAGTCTATAAATACCAATTAAAAGAAGACATAAAGGAGCAATAAGAGAAGATCAAAGAAAACACTAGAAGAACACCATCGGAATCAACTTAGAAGCAGATCTCCATCAAGATCGGAGATCTCCTTTTAATTAGTTTCGAATTTTTATTGAGTTTCTTTATGTCTTGTGGTTTTTCTGACTTTGAGATGTTTTCATTCAGGATTATGAACTAAATTCCCTAGATATCTAGGAAGGATGAAACCTATGATGAATCCTTTTATTTAATGTCTATTTTTATGCGATAAATACTTTATTATTGTTCTCAATTATGTATGTTTTTTTCTTGTTTTAATATTTCCGGGATATTAATTCATTTTTAATGTGCTTAATGCAATGGAGCAAAAGCCCCCGTTTAAGAGTAGCTCTAGTATAATTGGGTGGAGTTGCATGCAATCCTAGAAATAGGATGACATAAATCTACTGAATTAGAGTCAAATTTAATAAGGGAATTCATAGATCGAGTTAATGCGACGATAGGGGTTTTAATTAGAAAGAGATTTTAATTAATCAACCTAAAGTCAATTTGTAACAGCCTAATTTTCAGTGGTATCGAGAATAGAGATTTGAGATCACTAAATCCGATGGGTGAGTTGAAAATTTAATAAATTAATACCTATGAGTCAAATATGAATATAAAAGCATTTTTGAATTAGTGAATTTGGTGATTTAAAAGAATTAATTAGCTAAAATGGGTCAAGAATGAGGTATCGAGACCTCGACTTCATAAATCGAGCCATAAATATTTTTAGAAATATTTATGGAGTGTTGGTGAGGTAATAATAAAATTTAGTCAGAAAATTTTGACGTTTGGGTGGTTAATTAAATAAAAAGAACTAAATTGAAAAAGGTGTAAAAGTTGCTAAAATGATTAAATAGCTCAATTGTCAAATGAGGAAGGACCTAAAGTGCAAATAAGCTCAAAGGAGATACTTTGGGCGGCAATAGCTGAGAAAAAATCAGGAAATGGGTGAAATAAGGGCAAAATTAGAAAATTGCCAAAATTGGCTAAATAAAAATGGGACTAAATTGGAATATCTAGAATTCTCTTCATTTCTCTTCATATTGATCAGCTAAAAAACAGCCATGGAGGAGGGTTCAAGCTGGTTTTCATACTCTAGCTTCATGTAAGTTTAATTCTTGCTTTCTCCTTGAAATTTTTATGTTTTTGGACTTTTACAATTGGGTCCAACTTATTATTTCACTAGTTTTTGATTCCATGGCTAATTTTTGAAATTGTTATGGATGAGTGCTGGAAATATATGATGATTTGGCATGGAATTAGAGCTTTGAATTGTTTATATTATGATTTTATTGAAAGAATTGAATAGAAAGTGAATGTTTGGGACCTAATTGTAAAAGAGTTTGAAGTTAGAGTTTTATGTGGAAATTCTGAATTTCAATAGTTATGAAATAACTTATAATGTCTAGAAAAATTATTAATTGAGAAAATTATCTTAATTGAGGGGTTAATTGAGCCAGGACTGAATTGTATAAATTGTGAAATTTGGGGCAAAATGGAAATCAACATTTTACACTAAAACTGTTTTGGACAGCAGCAGTAGTCTAACTTTGAAAAATCACCAAAAATTTTATAAATGGAATTATAGGATGAATAAAATATGAAATTAAATCTTATTGAGTCTAGTTTCTTCTAAAATAAATTATGTAAGCAATGGAATTGTAAATCATGAGATACAATAACTTTTGTGAGACAAGGTCAGAATGATTTTCGGTTCCCCTGTTTTGAATTTGAAAAATCATAAAAATTGGATAAAAATAATTATAGGCTTAAATTTATATGTTTAGAATCCTGAATGAGTCTATTTTCAAGAGAAATAAACGTGGACATCATTCGAATCCTGTACAAGAAGATAATTAATTTTTAGTGAAGAAGGGTCGGAACTGTTAGACAGCAGAACAGGGGAGACTTCAATGAATAAACTGTATTAATTGGCCCAACAAAAAATTATGAAATTTTTATGGTAAGAAAAAATATGAGTCTAGTTTTTGGGAAAATTTATGGATCTTAATTTGGGGTTCTGTAGCTCAAGATAAAAATAATTTAGTAACTATGACACAGATGGGCAACTTGAATATTCACCTAAGTAGATAGTGAAAATTATGGATAATGTTACCTACAAGTATGTTGTTTATACTAAGGATGTGGATGGAGAGGAGGAGGGGGAAAATATACAAAAATATATGAATGACTAGTGTATAAATTGATCACATGCCCGATTATAATCGATAAGTGTTGGATTAGAAATGATATAATGTTTTATTTAGAATATTTATTATGAAATTATAATTATTTTTATAATACAAAAATTGAACTTGTGAGTTTATATGGCTAAATTTTAGTGAATATTTGTTAATTTTATGAATTTCATGATGTGTTATTTCATATGTATTGATGATAAAATCGTGAATAATGTAAAAGCATGAAAATTGAATAAATGATCAAATTGAGCATTTCAGTTCAGTGACAAGATGAATTAAAGGAAAAGACCATGGTTGGACCATGGTTGGACCATGGCAACAAGTGATAAGTGATAGCTTCGGCTACACTTATCTGATCAAGGACAAATGAAAGTGATAAGTAATAGCTCCGGCTACACTTATCTGATCAAGGACAAGTAAAAGTGATAAGTGATAGCTTCGGCTACACTTATCTGATCAAGGACAAATGACAAGTGAAAAGTGGTAGCTTCGGCTACCTGATTAGTGAAAAGTGGTAGCTTCTGCTACCTGATCAGTGAAAAGCGGTAGCTTCGGCTACTTGATCAGTGAAAAATGGTAGCTCCGGCTACCTGATCAGTGAATAGTGGTAGCTTCGACTACAAGTGACAAGTGATTTCCGTATAAGACCATATCTGGGATATGGCATCGGTGTGATATATGCTGCTGTATAAGACCATATCCGGGATATGGCATCGATGAATATGTGATTCGTGTAAGACCATAGTTGGGCTATGGCATCGATATATGAATATGTGTAAGACCATAGCTGGGCTATGGCATCATTATGTGAAGATGTGTAAGACCATAGTTGAACTATGGCATCGAGAAAACAAAGTACTCAATTCCGTAAGACGTTCACTAATTTGACAAAGTTTGGTAAGTGTTACATGGAATTATGTGATACAAGGAAGTACGAGTTGATAAGATATGAGTATAGAACTTGGTTGATAAATGAATTCATTTGTGATTATATGATTGTTCATCTTGAATGTACTATCCATATGTATTGATAATTCAAATGTTTTAATGAATAAAGTTTCGAGATGGAATAAATTGAACACGAGATAAATAATTATGAAATTGAACTCGGAATTCATGAAAATGACGGTTATTGATATATGGAGATATTATAAATTGATATATGAATATGGAAAATGTTTGATAAATGTGTTTATTCATAATTATGGAATTATATACCTCATGTGTACTATTTGCATAAAGATGATATTTCAAATACTTTGGTTATTTAAGCTTAAATATGAAATAATATGAAATCAAGATGAATTGTTATGAAAATATATTTAGATTACAGAGATATGACTGATATATGTTGTATGATTACATAACGTGAAATTGTGTATATATATGACAAATTTAATGAGAATTGAGCCCATACACGTTTCTTGTTATTTATATGAAGTGTACGACTGACAAGGGTGATGAAGTTATAAACAGAGAGTTACACGGGTTGAAAACACGAGCGTGTGACTCTCTAAAGTGTGAAAATTTTCTAAGTGTTGCAAAAGTTTTATATGTTTACAGTTTGGTCCCGAACCACCTTGAATGTATGTTTTGGGCCCCGTAGGCCCATATGTATGAAAGTTTTTAATTTAGAAAAAATTTTATGGCTAATTTTTACATGATTGATCATATTAAGTTCGGTAATGCCTCGTACCCTATTCTAGGCTCAGATTACGGGTAGGGGGTGTTACACAATTGTTCTTACTCTCGAAAGAGATATTAACATAATTTAGGGATTTCTACGGATCAAGACACAAGTGAATAAATCATTTAATTCAAATTCGTAATAAAAGGTGAAGTCTAGGTGGATTCTTTACTTGGTATTGTCTATCTCATTGGTTAATATTCGATTATTTCTTTGATTCACTCTCTGTTGCATTCTTAGTTAAATTAGTTTAGTAAATTTAGATTAAAACACATCACCCCAAATTTTTGACTTCACCCCAAATTTTTGACTAAATAATAAAAAATAGTAATTACTAATACTTTTAGTCCTCGTGGATACGATATTCTCTACTCACCATAGCTATACACTATTGTTTAATATGTGCGCTTGCCTTTTTCTTATATATAGTTAGTTTAGTGACCATCAGTTAATCTTATTTTTATAATTTAATTTTATTAATTAGTAAACTTATTTGTTAAAAGGTTTTTTATAGATGGTAAACGATTATTTATATAATATGACCGAGCTTTCATTGTCAATGTTTTTCTCAATCATTCTCTTTACAGCCAGGATGAAAATTACAATTGTTAAACAATTATATAATCATTTGGATTTCAGGGCCTAAGTTTTTATGACTATGGCTAGTTTAAACACTCCTAAATCTATGGACGATGGGTTTAATGAATATGAAAGTTCTCCCAAACGTCAAAAGTCTACCACTTCAAAGGTGTGGGATGAAATGACAAAGCTTGAATATGTGAAAAAAGAAAAATTGAAGGCACAATGTAATCATTATAAAAGTTTCTTTTGTACTAAATCTTCTAGTGGAACCTTTCATTTAAGACGTCATCTAAATAGTTATTTGAAAAAATTTAATAAGGACATCACTCAATACACCATAGTCACTAAACCATCCTTTGGAGGTGGTCTATTTATAAAAAACTACAAGTTTGATGCTGATTAGTGTCGTCGAGCTGTTTCTACTTTTCTTGTGTGTGGCAAGCATTCATTTAGAACAGTTGAAGAACCAGGATTTAGATACATGATGAGAATTACTAGTCCTAATTTTAAGAATATAAGTAGACATACAGCTGCTAGGGATGTCCTAATATATTATGCAAAAGAGAGAGATCATGTTAAAGAAGAGTTGGCTAAAGCACCTGGTTTAATTTGTCTAACTTCTTATAATTGGAACTCGGAGTATACTAATGATGAATATATTTGCGTTACGGCTTATTGGTTTGACAAAGATTGAAAGCTACGAAAGAGAATCATAAGGTTTAGAGCTTTATTTCCTCCGTATGATGGTTTGAACATAGCGCATGAGCTTGTTTTATGTTTATCTCAATGGGGTATAGACAAAAAAAATTTTAGCATCACTTTGGATAATGCTTCTTATAATGATGTTATGGTTTCTTGTCTTAAAAATCGTTTTCGTGCGAACCAAGCTATTTTGTGTAATGGTGCTTTTTTTAAAGTTAGATGGTGTGCACATATATTGAACCTTATAGTTAAAGCTGGTTTGGAACTTGCTGATGATGTTGTTGGTAAGATTCAAAATGGAATTAAAGTACATAAAAAAGTCAGGAATTCGTAGGAAAAGATTTTATGATGTGTCCAACAAAAGTTTCCATTTGAATGTGACCAAAAAGTTTTGTCAAGATGTGCGTGTGAGAAGGAATTCTACTTATTAAATGCTTGAATCTTCTCTTTACTATAAAGATGTGCTAGATTATTGGGGCCAACAGGTTAAACATTATCAAATATTTTCACTTTCTAATGAAGAGTGGAGAAATGTTGTTATTCTTCGCAAATTTTTGAAAGTTTTTTATGATGTGACTTGTGTTTTTTCTGGTTCTAATGGGTTTGGAAGGTTCACAAGGTCTTGCTTTTTGACACCCCAAACTCGACCGGGACGGGGCTTCCCGAATTCGAAGTGTTAAATTAGCCACCTAAGTGACTCTCCAACTAATGACCTCCCAAGATACACCCCGACCTTATAACACCTCTGTAATATCCCGAATTAGGGCCTAATCGGAATAGTGGTTTCGTGACCACAAATCCGAGATGGAAATAATTATTTTATAATTATTTTGAGGTTTATGATATGATTGCATAATTGTGTGAAAATTTTGTGAAGAAACTCTATGCATAAAATGCTTAATTTGAAGTTAGGGACTAAATCGAATAAGTTGCAAAACTTGCATTCTAGAAGTTTTTAGTATGAAATTGCTTTGAAATATTAATTAGGAGGTCTTAAATAGAAATTTTACCAATTTCTAAAATTTTGGACAAAAATGGGCTTGTACATGAAAATTTTCAAAGAAAGGTATTAAGGGCATTTTGGTCATTTGGATATTTAATGAAATAAAATGGGAAAAATAACACAAAATAGTCATCTTCCTCATCTAGTTGCTGCCGAAATTCACTCTCACCATAGCTAGGGTTTCTTCAACTTTCAAGCTTCATAGTAAGTGATTCTAAGCCCCGTTTTTAATGATTTTTATGTTTTTGAGATCCCGGTAACTCGATAAAGCTTATGTTAGCAATAATTTAACCTAAGGTTTATATTTGGAAAAATACCCATAGGTGAAATTTGTGTATTCTGATGTTTTATGATAGAATATGAAGTTTTAAATTATGTTAGACAACTTGTACTACTCGATTTTAAGCAAAAACGAGTAAAAGGGCTTAATCGGTAAAAATACCTAATAGTCACAAGTACATGTTAGAGTGAGAATTTGATGTTGCCATAGAAGGGAAAAGTGATCAGCATGTTATAAAACATAAGAATAAGGAATAAAGTTTAATCCCGAGCCTAGGGGCAAAAATGTAAATATGTAAAAGTTTAGAGGTAAAATTGTAATTTTTCCAAAAATTGAATTAAGGATTAATTTGATAATGTGAGTATTAAATAAGCTAAATGTGTTATTTTAGATCAAGAAAGACGTGGAATCGACCCCAATCGAGGAAAAGAATAGATTGTGGACTAAATTGCAAAATCTTTGTATTTTGGTACCAAGGTAAGTTCATGTGTAAATAATGTAGCATAATTGTTATTTTTAAGTTATTGATGTCAATTATATGATATGCTGATTTTTGTCATGAAATATATGCTTTGTGGTTATTTTCGAATAAAATGTAAACTATGTGAGCTACTTGTTAAATATAAATTGTTACTGAGTATTGGTTTCGGCATTCTACAGAAGACGGCAAGGATATGTGTTCGAGGAAAATCTCGTTTGAACCTTAGGAATAGATTAGGATACAAGTGACATGTCACTAGGATGGTTGAGCATCCGAACTCGTTGAGTTGAGTCCGAGTTCACTTATGGATGCGAATGTCCGAACTCGTTGAGTTGAGTCCGAGTTCGTGAGATGTAACTAGGCATCCGAGCTCGTTGAGTTGAGTCCGAGTTAAACTTATGGGCGGGTTACATGATTGCTTGATTGCATATGTGGCACTTATGTGCAAGTTATCCATGTATCCGAATTATATTCCGATGTGTTCAACGGGTAAAGTTCTACTCAAATGGAGGAAAACTCGAGATGTAAAGAGACGTATTGGTAAGTGATGTGAAATGGATATTTTGGACAGGTATGTATTTAACCCTCGGGTTGAGTATTGATACAACCACGATAAGGTAATGAGATGATGAAAAATGATTAGAAATGTGATATGTGTTTTGGTGATATATGCTAATGTTGATTGGTTTGATTGTTTGTTATGTTACTTATTATTTGCATATGAACTTACTAAGCATTAATGCTTACTCCCTCCTTCTTACTTATTGTAGTTTTGGAAAAGCCAGCTCAGGAGTCGGGATAGGTCGAAGGCTCAGCCACACTATCTGAAGAACTTTTCGGTAAATGGCTTGTAAATTTAAGTATGGCATGTATAGCAATATACCTATTTTGTGTAAATGATCTTATGATATGGTGATGGAATGGTTGAGAAAATGTTTGATAATGGTAAGTTATAGAAATGGTTAGTTTAGATTATGTTTGATGTTATGGAAAGTTATTAAGATACTTAGTGCATGAAAACTCATAAAAAGGGATGAAATTTGCCATAAACAGAATATTGCAGCAACACTGACGTGAGTTTGAAAATTTACTAAAAATCATAGAAATTGAATTTGGTGATGGATTAAATATTAAATTTAAGCTTAATATGTCTAGTTTCACATAAAACAAATGAAACAGGTAAAGGAATTATATGTTAGAAGATATTTGAATTTTAGTGAAACAGGGCCAGAGTGATTTCTGGATCCCCTGTTCCAATTTTAAAAATTCACCATAAATTTTACAGATATAATTAGGTGGTGTATTTTATATTATTAGAATCCTCATTGAGCCTAGTTTCAGGAGAAACAAACCTCATAGTCATATGAATTTTGTACAGAGATAAATGTGGTTCGTAGTAAACAGAGGTCAGTCCAGTCAAGTCCTGAAACGGGGGTAACTTTAACTAATAAACTGTACTAATTGGCCCAACCAAAAATTCTAGAAAAAAATTATTAGATAGGTATATGAGTCTAGATTCAGGAAAAATTTACGGATCTTGATTTTGAGTTTTTTAACTCGAGATATGATTTTTCTTGTGACTGTGATGCAAGTAGCTAAAAAGCTATGAATGTAGAAACAAATAATCCAAGGTTCTAAAAATGTTTAATTAAGCTTAGTAACACCTCATACTCGACTCCGGCGACGGTCTCGGGCGTGGGGGCGTTACAACCTCAATTTTATCTATTTATTAGTTATTTATTAATGCGGAAGCAATTTATGAACCAATTTTAAACTTTTTATAAGTAATTTAACTTAAGGCATTTTTGTCATTTTACCACCTACAGTTAAACTAACCCGAATTTAGATCTATACATTTACCAATCCTCTTTTAGTCAAATTATATAAGCCCTAAAGATTTCAACTTAATCAGAGTTTATTTTCTATGTCTAATTCAAGTTTTATCATTAATGACTAAATCTTAACAATTTCAAACTATCAGTACTATACCCGAATATTAAATTGAGTGTGTTTCTAACAAATGTTATCCATTACCAGTCTAACCCTAAAATTTCATCAAGTTTCCTTATCATTTAAGGCTCTAATTAGGCTTATCAAGTTACAAGACTAATTTGTAATTTACACAAACTAGAGAACCGATTTAAAAAGATCAAAATTCAAACCCCCAACAGTCCACTACAAATTTTTTGTGTGAAAAATATGATTTTAAACCCGATTTTGAGTATTTTAATGGCCAATTAAACCCGATTTAGCTACAGTTAAATATCATACATATTCATACACCTTCAATTGAATTTATTAACATAAATTAAGCCTCTATTAAATAGAATTAAACATTCAATTTCATGCATATCACCCACTAGTTAATTCAAACAAGTGGCGTACCTTAGTCGCTAGTAAACCATTCCATGGAAGCTCCATTTAAACAATGGTTAGTGTAAACATCATGCTTCACACACCATGTTATCAATCACAATGTTATCAAGCAACAATACACCGTAAATTATTCAATAATCAAACTTGAGCATGGATATATGATATTATAAAACAATCCAAAATTAAAAATGTCCAATGTCCAAGTCCAATTACAACCAAAATTAAACTAAGTCCCGGAAGTTCCACAATGCCTGATTAACATCTCTAAAATGTGTATTTTACTAAATCACTACCAATCCTTAATCTCTTGGAACTCTCTTGCTCGGCTCCTCAGCTCCTCAATCCCGTCAGCTATCTACATGAATGTGACGGTGTGAGCTTAAAAAAGCTCAGTGAATGTAAATAAAACGACGAGTAAATTAGCACCCAAATAGCTTAAATTGAAACCAATCAAATACAAATTTTCAATCACAATATCATTCCATAATAGTTCAATGTCATATGCTCAACCATGCATCAAAAATCATAATTAATCATGGCATATAATCATCAATTTAGCATATAACATTTCATACATTTATATTGGCATATACAATCATGGCTTAGTCGGGTGATTATACATCAGAAAAATGGATCTCCTTACTCCCAACCAGAATCAAAATCAGTCCCGAATTGAGCAAGCCGAGGCCACATGCTCCCTTATATCACCTCAAATCAGTCCCGTTGAGTGGAGATACAAGCTTAACGCTCCCTTTTCTACTCCAAATCAGTCCACCTAGAGCCTCATTGCTCACAAATAACATATCAATATGGTGAGTACTCACAAATCCTATAGCATGCCAACTATATCAATTGGATCCACCATGCTATAATGCCAATATAACCAATCAACCATAACATAATTTCACTCAATAATGTGCTCAATTTAAAGTGCCAAAATGCATATACGAATCATGTAGCATAGCCATTTTAACATCAAATTAAATCTAGCATACCAATTACCTATTATAAATGTTCATTTATCAATTGAAATATTAACATACCATAAACCAAAAACTCTAGCATGCTTGCTTAGTTCAACATTATAATCAATTAAATCAAGCACATAAAATCACTAGATGCTCACTTACCAACACTTAACAAAAATTTCATCACTTAAACATATATCAATAATCTTACAAAATTAACCAATCAAAACTCAATTAAATATTTGCAATTAGTAATTAATCATCAAATTAAGCATAAGTGATGGTCAATTTACCAAATCAACCTTTGATAACACTCACCACACAATTAACTCAACCACAACCAAGCAAATCCAAGCTTCAATTTCGATTAGCTCAATTCTGTTCTAGATTTGGAGCTTCAACAAAGATAAAAATAGATATTACCACCTTTCAAAATATATAATAAACATAAATTTTCATCAACTAAGCTACACAGATTTGTATCATCAAGTCAAAAACTTGATTCCTCACAAAATCGATCACTTCAGCCCTCCTAATCACTTCCAAACATCAATACTAGACCAATTAAACATATACTAAGCATCAATTTTACATAAATCAATTTCACAAAAATTCGAAAAATTGGTTCATGAAGATGATGAAATTCGAATTTCTTTAAATTACATTACAAAACATGTTTAATCTTGATAAATAAAATCAAAACCTTCTAATAGATCCATTTTGAGTTGGAACATCCATTGAATTGTGGATTTCCTTTCAAAATTTAAGATCCACCATTAAAGCACCTTAAGCTTTTGAAGAAGATGACATTGATAAAAAATCATGTAATTATCACTCAAATCATGTAAATATGCTTCTAATCACCATAAAATAAGTTTAGAAATAATAATTACCTTTGATTCATTCTAAATCCTTTAATTAAAAATCTTGATTCAAGAATCTTGAGAAATTTCAGAATATTTTTGGGTACTTTTATGAATAATTTTGGGCGAAAAGAGAGTATTTTGAGAAGGAAATTTCTTGAATCTATTCTCTGATGATAGATCTTTAAAACCATGCAAAAAAAATGAATTTTATTGCTCTCTAATCTGATGTAAATGGTGTGAAAAGTAGGCTAGATGCATTGTGTTTAAAATTAAAACAACCCACCAGAAATTTAAAAATTGGGAAATTTGCCTAATGGCCACTCCTACAATTCCCATACTTTACCAATTGATCATTTCCCTCCAAAATTTTGAATTTAAAGGTTTATTTGCCAAATAAATACTCCAAAATTTTCCTTATTTTACAATTAAATCTAATTTAATTAATATTTTAATTTAACTCAAATTAACCCCCAATAAGAATTATTTTAAAATTCTTTTTCGACCCAAATTAATTATTTTCACTAATAATTATTTAATTACTTTGAAATTAATTTTCTAAAAATATTTTTATTTTTTTGAATTATTGTTTAATCGATTTTAGATGAAATTGACCTCCTAAATTAAATTAAAAAATTACTATTAACCCGATAAATTCCTAAATTCATGCTCGAAACCCAAAAAATATATCCAAAACTACTAGACCCAGTTTAAGGATATTACATGCTTGATATAGTTAAAGGTACTCATTCTTTTTTAACTCCAATGGTTAAGCAAATTCAAGAGAAATTTAATAAATATTAGGCTGAGTATTCGTTGATATTGTCATGTGCTGCAATTTTAGATCCTCATTACAAGTTAAATTATGTGCAGTATTGCTTTACTACAATCCATGGTATTCATGCTTCAGATTTTGTTGAAATCATTCTTAGCAATATTAGACTCATGTTTGATGAGTATGTTAAGAAATCCAAATCCACGTCTTCCTCTTTGGCTAGGAGTTCTAATGTTTCGGATAATAATATTGTTGATTCTAGTTTGCATCAACACAATGTTAATAGTGCTGATTTGGGGGGAGATTTTGATGAGGGTGATGATTATAAATGGTATTTAAATGAATCTAGCACTAAGAGTGAAAGTCACAGTTGGATATTTATTTGGAAGAACTGGAGCTTAAGTTGAATTGTCAAATAGATGTTTTGGATTATTGGAGCAAAAGTTCAGTTCGATATAATGAGCTTTCATTATTGGCTCGTGATCTTTTGGAAATTCCAATATCACTGTAGCTTTCGAGTCAGCTTTTAGCATGGGTAAGAAAGTTATCACACCTTTGAGGAGTTCACTTAAACCAAAAATGGTTCAAGCTGTTGTTTGCTTTGATGATTGGATGTGAGCTAAGGGATTTTCAATGGGTAATTATTATTCTCGTTTTATTGTTGTAATTTTATAACATTTTTATCAATTTGATTGTCTAATTATTTATTCTTATTTCATGTTAGAAATTGGTTGCAAGAATGATGATGACGATGAGGATGATGTTTCTTCGATTACTTTTTAGGTTACCTTTCTAATTGTTGACAATTTAATTTAACTTACAATTTATAGTTTGTTATAAAATTAAATATGTCGATTGGTTAATCTATAGATATTTTGTTTGGTTGATTATATTTTGTAGGTTTTTGGTGTGGTTGGTGGTGTTGTTTTTTGTGTTGTTTTTTGTGTTGTTTTGGTGTTGTTTTTTTGTGCTATTTTGATGTTGTTTTGGTGCTGCTTTTTGTGGTGTTTTATTGTTGTTTCGAAGCTATTTATTATGTTGTTCCATTGTCGTTTTTAATATTATTTGGATATTTTAGAACTTTTGTTTTATTATTAATTTTGTTTTAATTTTAGTTCTAACTTGTAACTATTTTAATATAACCACTTTTATTGTATTTTTAATTTGTATATTATTTTAAGAATTGTTTTAGTATTATTTTTTATTTGTTTATTGTTTTAATATTTGTTTTTATGTTTTTAAATGTATTTGATTTATTATATTTTAAAAATTATTTATTTAGTAAAATAATCTAAATTTTTAATATTGGTTGGGTTGGGCTTAGGCTTAGAAATTATATTTCAGGCCGGGCTTGGATAAATTTTTAAGCCCATATTTCGGGATAGGCTGGGCCCAAGCCTAGAAAACGAGCCCAAAATTTTGTTCAGGTCTGGCCCGAACTCGGCCCGTCCCACGGTCACTTCTTTGTGTAACCATTGACTCAACACTCATCATAAACATGTTTTCATTTGAGTCATCTTGGGACAATGTCTCTGAAAGTCATGCATGATTAGTTGTCCTTAAAAGGAAATCTCATCTAGTGAACTCACATGACAAAGTTTACCTTGGCGTGCAGCCAGGGTTGGAACCAGCTCAAAACTTTACCATGCTATCACTTAGGGGCCACTAATGGAGGCCATAGGTCTTGTTTAAGGACCTTTTCTCACTCAATATTTTAAAAACAGGCAAGGTATTTTTTATCCCAAATTTCAAGAATGATCATACAATAGTCCTAGTCGCATTCTTACCTAATCTAAATGACATGCTTCCAATATATGCATGGCATGCTATGGAAATTTTATAATATCCATTCAAAAGAATCAATCAATCTTAAAACAAATAATTTTGATTCTCCACAATTTTTCTTTTAAGGGAAAAACCGAAGAAGTAAATTAGAATCATGCACCACATAAGGTCCTAGGAAAGAGAGGTGAGTCAAATTTGACCATTTAAAAACCAAAATTTTCCTAGCTAAAGCTAATCCTAGACATTCACTTCTTATTACCACACTTCTCACAGTTATTAAATAACCTAAAAAAGTGAATAGAACAATACAACACATGTATTTTCTCATTACCACACTTCTTATTTTTAATCGATCAACTATGGATCATCTCATATATATATATATATATAACAATTATAAGATTACATAATATTATAAACAATTATAAAGTAGATATACAATAGATAATTAAAATAAAATTGTCAGCTAACATTTCTATGGTTCTATTTCTAGAAAATAAATGGAAAAATAAAATTACACAATTTTTCACCACAAGGCATTCCTTGAGTCTTTAACTTTCATTGTATCTTTTACTCGTCACGAACTCCTTTTGGAAAAGTTACATTTAAGTCCTATGTCTGTTTCTGGCTCTTAAGAATTCTATGAATTTTAAAAAATATAGCACTACATGGAGATGATAATCCACAGTCTATTTCCTAGGAAACACAACCTCGACAAAAAATGATTATATAACAAATATATAATATCGCATCTATTCTCATATATAACTCAAAACATATATAAGATCTAAAGAATGTCACTTTTTATGTAATCAAATCATTCAAGAAGAAGAGAAATTTATTTTCATTATCTGTTTGTACTTATAAATAGAACACAACCTGGCTCAAATACCAATTGTTGGAAAAACGGGTTTGAAAAATGCAATAGAAAATAAATTTAGGGGAAAACTAGAGTTTTAATTTTTTTTCCAAAACAAGATCTGGATTGTGATATCTAAAGTAATAAACATTTAATCAAAATTATATCTTTTTGATTCATCTAAGATGAGCGCTTCGACCAAGTAGTATTCTCCGTTATCCTTAAGCTCACGTCTGTCGAGTGTAGGCTCGCTTCGAATCAGAAACTTTTTCACAAAAATTACCAGTGGCGTAATTTTACAATTTCTCTAAACTTTTGGGTCAAGTTGTAAATCAGAAAAATATCTCTAGAAATTTTGTGAAATAATCTCATTAGAGAATTTTCTCTCTACAACTTTTTCTTAAATTTAAGTGTGTGAAAATAATAACCTAAGGCTCTATTTATATAGGGAGAGTTTAGAGAATTCAACTATAATTAAATTTAATCACTTTAATATTAAATTAATATAATATTTATCAAGATAAATATTAGATTAAATTTAATATTAAGATAATCATTTTAATATTATATTAATAAAATACTATTAAAATAAGTATTTAATTTAATTTAATTTTAAACTATTAAAAATAATATTATTTTTGGAATAATTAATTTGAAATCAAATTCTCTGGTATAATCCCAGTAGGAGTGTAACTCTTCCACTGCTCAACCACAAACGACCAACCGCCGCTGGCCATTGAGACGTCGCCATCGTAGCCACCGACACTGTCGTGTCCAGTATGCAGGTGCGACACCCTTATGGCACCACAAGCTAGTACAACTACTGTCGGTTTGATCTTGGTTAGTGACGACCAGACCCACCGGTTGGACTATTGACCCGGTTTCACATACTGGGTCCAATTCGATCAATTTTTGAGTCTTGCTATCGGTTTTAGGCTTTCGAGCCCAATTTACGATCTCAGGTCCAATTTTCAAGTTCAATTGCCCATTGGGCCAATTGTCTGACTATAAAATTAACTTCTAAAAATATCATATTAATTTTAATTGATTTGATTAATTTAATTTTACTTTATCAAAATTAATTTTTCCAAAAATCATTTAGATTTTCCAAATTAATTTTTCAAGAAAATTTTTAATCAAATTTTCTAGTTGAACAATTCTTACGACAACCTAATTTAATTTCTCATCGAATAAATTTACTCAATTAAATTATTCCCAAAGTCGTAAAATTTTCTTCTGATTCAAATGCAATTTGATCGAGCTTTTGTTAAGCTAGCAGAAGGACCAATCAGACATATACAATTAGGCTCTAGTGATTGCAATTATGTCCAGAAGCATCGCTCCGATAATTCGCAATTACTTAATCATGGAGTCAGTTTACAACAAGTACCACGATTGAAAACTCCTTATTGTATACTCTTTACAAAATTAATTCATCCAACTGCTTTATCCAATGACCTCATCATGTGTGTGTTACCCACATATGATATCATTGATTCTATTGATTTAAATTCGTTCACTCAATAGAATCCTATTTTATCTCATTGTCACCATTGTGCCTTCTTAATGATTAATATGATCACTGTCAACAGATGACTGCGATAAATTACTTGTTCGAGAACAAGTAACCCGTGACCACATTCCATATTTATCAATCCATACAATGCCAATGACAAGATATCATTAAATCTTTAATTGAGCTATAAGTTCCACTGTTGCTAGTAAAGTCATGCCATACACAAGTCATGTACCCAACATACCGACTATGGACTCAATCATCTTTAAAGTATAAGCCTCCACTTATATCAAAGCATATGAGTTGCATACACATGGTCAGTGACTAACTTGGGATTTAGGTAAATCACATCATGAACGTCACAAGTGAATTAATTCAAAAACAAATTCAAAATTAATTTATCTTGGGTCCAGTCCAATGTATCATTCTACCAATTAATACATTTATGTCTCTACTCATGGAGTCAATTGTTCCGATAGCTAAGACAAGCCATCTCCCTAATTGGAATTGTAGAAGACATAATAATCCTTCTTAGTATTTGAATCAAATGCTCAATTTGCTTCTTTTACAGGATTACGAACTCATTTAAATTATCTACTGAAGTAAGTTGTCTTTCTCACAATGTAAACATTCTTTACAATACCACTTATCTTCAGTTTGAACTTTAAACAATCAATGAGCTAATATTTGTTTGTCACAATTTTGCTATGCATGCAAAATATAAAAGACATAATAGTGAAATGTGAAATTAACTTTATTTATTCATCGTTCTAATATAAAATAGTTACATGTTTATTACAATATGGGCACACTTCCCAACACGAATCACTATGGGTTTTATCTTGGATTTGCCACTGATCCCGACAAAGAAGGATACAATTTGTGTGATTGTTAATTGATTCTCGAAGAGTGCACACTTTTTAGCTAAGCGTACTAACTAATCGAGGTTAGCCAAGTTTCGCTTTCGCTTTCGATCATTTTCGATAGAGATCCACGATTTACATCGAGACTTTGGAGGACTCTTTAGGGAGCTTTGGGTTTGAAGCTTAACTTTAGTATGACTTATCATCCTCAGACAAGTGGTCAATCGGAACAGGTGATTCAGGTGCTCAAGGATATATTGCGCAGTTGTGTCCTCGAGTTTAGTACCAGTTGGGAGCGATATTTGCCTCTAGTGGAGTTCGCTTACAACAACAGTTATCAGTTGAGTATTGAAGTGGCACCTTTTAAGGCATTATATGGTAGGAGATGTAGGACTCCCTTGTATTGGTCTGAGTTGGACGAGAGACATATTGTAGGTCCGGAGTTGATTCAGGAGGCTGAAGAGAATGTGAAGCTAATTTGTGATAGGCTGAAAGCCTTTATGATAAGAGGAAGTCTTATGCAGATATAAAATATTGTGATATTGAGTTTCAGGTTGGGGATGGAGTGTTCCTTAAATTTTCACCTTGGAAGAAAGTTCTAAGATTCGGACGGAAAGGAAAGTTGAGTCTGATATTTATTGGACCTTATGAGGTTATTGAGACGATCGGACCGATAGCATATCGACTTAGGATGCCGACTGAACTTGAGCATATTCATGACTTGTTTTACATGTCTATGTTGCAAAAGTATTGATCCGACCCATCGTATATTGTTCCAATCGAGGAGATTGAGGTTTGACTTGATCTTACCTATGAAGAAGAACCGATCGAGATCTTAGCTCGTGAGATAAAGTTGCTGCGTAATAAGAGCATACCTTTAGTGAAGGTTTTGTGGTGTAATAACAAAATTGAAGAGGCTACTTGGGAAACTGAGGAAATAATGAGAGATCAATATCCTTACCTATTCGATTCAGGTAATTTCGAGGAAGAAATTCTTTTTAGAGGGAGAGAGTTGTCACACACCAAAAATCAGTTTAGTAGAATTGGGTAATTTAATCGTGGGCTCAAGTGAGAAAATGAGATTAGTTTCGTAGAAATTAGAAATTAAGAAAATAAAATAGGTAATTAAATAATTAATAATAGCAATAATAAAAATATTGAGTTAATAAACATAAATTAGTGAGGATTAAATTTGAACAGTTTTAAAATTAGAGGCCTAATGTGTAAAATGAGAGAGTTAATTGGATATAGGAGCTATTAGAACAAGAGAGGAAATAAGAGGGGGCTTAGGGGTAAATAACCCAAATTTTAAAGTTTGGTTAGCTACATAAGACCACCTACTGTCCCTTCCCTCCATACTTTCAACCATTTCAAAAATTAGTTAGATCAGAAAATCATGAATTCTTTCTCAAAATTCCCTTCATCCTTTTGATTTTCTTAGCATCCAAACATCTTTTACCATCTCAATTTCAAAAGAAATCCACTCTTCCTTCATCGATTTTTCTATTAACACTTAGCTCATTTTCTTATCAAATTGTTACAATTTCGTGGAGACCTTCGAATTAAAGGTAAACATTCTAAAATCTTATGGTTTAAGCATTTAAAATGGGATTTCAAATAGCATTTTTATAGATCTAAGCAAGAAAATATAATATCTATGATTTTAAAGCTAGATTTTGCTCAAAAATGGTGAATCTCGTAGTAGATAGCTAGGTGATGATTTCAAAATGATTTTCAACTCATTTTGACATGATTAAGAGCTTTATAAATTGGATTTAACAAATTCTTAAATAAATTGTATTAATCGAATAATTTTCTTCTTTGAGATGGAAATGAACGTGATTTTTTTGAAAAAGGTTTATTTATGAAATCGAGTGAAATTAATGGCCTAGATCTGTAATTAAACACTAGATCTGATGTTAAGAAGTGAAAATTGAGGATTTATTATTTGAGTTAAAATGAAGTAATTTTAAGATTACAGGCAATGTGAGCTCGTTAGTTTTGTGAGGGTGGGGAGTTGTTTGTTGTTAGGTGGTTATCATCTTTGTGAATGTTAGTAATTTGTATATTCTCATGTTATATGTGAAGCCACTCAATGCGAAGGTGCATCCACGAGCAAGGACAAGGGAAAGCAAGTGGTATAGGCTCATCATGAATTGTGAACCACAGGTGAGTGCCTTTGTTTATCACATTTAAACACGAGTTCACATGACTTGGAAAGTCAGGTAAGGCATACGAACCCTCCTATTTAACGTGCGAACCCTGTTAAATTGTAAAGCTTAATTATTAGTTTTGTACATTAAGGACCAAATTGAATAAATTGAAAAACTATCATGAATTATTGGTAGGAATAGAAAATAAAGGGTCTCTAATGAAATTTGGTGAAATTAGATTTTCATCTGAGGCTTTAAATTGAAAGTTATGCTTATCCCGATTTTAGGAACTAAATTGAATAATTTGCAAAAATTTTAAAAATTGGTATTTGATTCTTTTTTATTGCGATTTGATAATATGATGTGTTTTATTATTATTCATAGCTAATGACAACATTGAATCATCGAGAGGGAGACGAAAAACGAAAGTGATCGATGAGTAGTTGAAAATTTTGGTTTGTACATTTATAATTTAAAGTCATATAAATTGCTTGTATTTTCATATTACATGCATACGAGAGTAACGAGGTAAGTATATGGTAATGGTATAAGTTATTGGACCGATCTTGAATGTGAATTCTCATAATAGAGGACTAAATTGAATAAAATATAAAATAGTATGAATCACTTGAAATATAAATTTTGCTGTGGAATTGAGTGAGAATATGTATTGATTGATATGAAATACATAGTTATGTTAATGAATTGATTTATTATAGTGTATATGATTAAAAATTTTGATGTGTACTAAATTGTAAATGGAATTGAAATTTGATACCCTATTAATTATTCATGCTGAGCAGGATATAGTTGGCATGCCATATGAATGAATTGTGTATGGGTTTATACGCTTATGCTTCAAGATGCACCTCTTGCACCAGGATGCACTTCATGTGCTAGATATGCACTTGGTGCGTTAAGATGCACTGTGTGCTAAGATGTGCTTTGTGCACCAGTATGCACTTTATGTGCTACTTTACCCTACTTTAGGTTATCTGATGATGCACTTCAGTGCCAGTTTGGTGTGTTGGATGGATGATCTGAGTATATGTTCAAGTCCAAGTCAAGTTAATAGGGATTGTAAAATGTAACTTGGTGAATGATACAAATGTGTACAAATCGATACCATTGAATGAATCATACTTAATTGTGAAAGAAATGTTGAAATCATATAGTTGAGTATACAAATCAAATGAACCAGCCCTGTGAGCCTAAACGGGTATGAATGAGTCGGTAGACTCTAGAATTTAGTGAATAATATGATATTAAGAAGTGAATTATGTGTTATTAGATGTAAGTTATTTGTGGAAAATATTTATATTGAATGTTTAATGTTGTAATTGGATTGGATTGAATAAAGATTTGGTTTTATGCATACTTATGTATAAATTTTGATGATGAAAAGTACAGTAACCAAATTGAAAGTTAGTATAATGTTATATGTATATAAATATAAATGTTAGTATAATGTTATATGTATATAAATATAAATGTATGGAATTGAAATGTTTTACTACTTCTTATGTTTTAAGCTTTGATTTATAAATGTACCACTAAGCCTATAGCTCAACGTACGGTTTGTTTTCTTCGTGCACAAGTTCAGGTGATTCTCGAATTCTCGAGAATTGAAGCCAACATCCAGATGATTGTTTCTAACTCAACAAAGTTTGTAATGTACCACTTTTGATTGTAAGTGGCAAGTACCTAGGGTTTAAGTCAGTTTTGTATAAAAAAATGGTCAAACTTGGAACTTAGATGCTTAATGTCATTTCGAAGTATCGTTTTGGTATGTTCTACCTTATATATTGTCGTAAAAGTGTTGTTTGGTTGTGATTGGGATTATACAAGTTAACACAAGTCTTTTGAACTTGTTTCAAAATGGTCATTTTTTAAAATAGTGAGTCATGTTGCGACGTGGAATCTCTGATGTCGCGACGAGGAACAAAGCAAAATACTAAGTGGCGACATCGTTGCTCGAGGTCACGACGACCACTGAACAGAGAGTTGCGTCATGGAGAAGAACCCCTAACGTCACGACGTTAACCCAAAACTTCAAATTTTTTACAATTTGTTTTATTTCGATCTTAGGTTAGTGAAAGAGCTTTGGTGAGCCTGTATAAGACCAGAAAATAATTGTGTATTGTTTGATACACTTGTTTTAGTTACATTTATATGTTTAACGGTAATAATTAAAATTAGTCTGATCATAGTTACTTCGGTAACTGTAAACTAAAAAATATATAGGATTTTTCCTATATAATTTGTCACCTTTTTACTTAAATTTGTTGTTAAAACCAAGTAATTATTCAATAAGTTAATGAAATATATGAAAATATGAAATTGGGACATAGAAATTATTAAAATGTGATTTTATACTTTATTATATAGTTTTCATGCAGAAAATGGCTTCTTTTATATTAATTTGAGCATATTATATTTTCAAGCTATAAAGTGGGCCACGCATGATTAAATTAAATAATAAAATATAAAGTTATATTAAATAATTTATTTTAATATATTTCATTCATAAATTGGGTTTTAATTAATTAAGTAAATTGATTAATTAAAGTGGTTAAATTATATTCTTTGGTCCTCTAAATTATCTACTTTTGTTGGACAGGTCTGAGAGCTTTATGTTGATTACAAAACCATCCAAATAGAAGACCACATCAACCAAAAATTCGGCTGCATATGGATGTTCATAAATTAAATTTTGGTTTAATTACACAAGGTCCTTGAAGAGTTGAAGAAATTGGAGATTTACCCGGATATTTGCAATTGACTGAGTCTTGATCTTGATGATGTTGTGGCACTTAAATCAAGCAAAAATTAGCCACACTCCCACAAATCATGGCTGGCCACTCTTGGATGAAGTTTCAAATGATAGACACTCCTATTTTTAGCAAACTAGCTCCCTTGCCTCTCCTATAAATAAGACCCCATTTCTCACTTATCCATCATCCCTCACTCATTCATCATTCTTTCCTCTCTTAACTCTATTATATTTCTTTCCCCCTCACGCCTATCATCATCTTTGCATAAGAATTTTTAGCAAATTAGCCTCTTAAAGAACCCTTGGTCGGCCACCTTGGAGAGCCATCAGCAAAGGAGCGAAGTGAAGGAACAAAGGAGCCCTCATCAGTCAGAGTCTTGGGAGACAGCCACTTTGATTTGGGTTTAATCTTTCTTTTCTTTAACTTAATTCAAGAATGTTTGCTATGTTTTTACTGTTCTTGTTTACAACAATGATAGCTTAATTTTATTTAAGTTAGGATGATTGCTTTGATTAAATAATAATTATTTGATTCATGCTTATAATGTTTGTTCCTCAATCAATCATGTTTTCAATTAAAATCAAGTCTATATTTCGTTCATACGTGATTGAAATGCACCTGAATTAGCTGAGTAATCCTAACCAGACGATGGCTAATGGATGCATAATTGAAATATGCATGCTCAATTTAGATCCTAACCCGATTAAATTATAGATTACATAACAACCCTAATCAGGCTATGTTATCTACATAGTTTTTAGATTTGTGTGATTAAACTATTTCAAACCTAACACGTCCCTATTACCTCGCATGAATACTAAGAAAACCTTAGTAAATAAGGATCAGTAAAATGCGTATTTACTAAGTAAAGGATTCCGAGAGGACCTAATGTGGTTTCCAAACTCATGAAAGATCGAGCTGCCATGGAATGTTTTTCTGAATATTGATAAGCATGTTGATAATAATTTGAGTTTAATTAAAGTAGTTGTCCTAGCTTATTTATGTTATAATTGTTGCTTATTGTGTCAATTCTACTAAAATCTATTTCATTCATATAGTTTGCATGCTTAGGATAAATTGCATTAGGGATTATTGCATTTAGTTTCATATACTTAATTTTTCATCACTTCTCAATTATATTGTTTTTATTTATCAAATTGTTAATATAACTTTACAAATTGAGTGACTTAGCACAAATACAATCCCTGTGGAGACGATAACTCGATACTTACTTATTACTTGATAATGACTGTGTACACTTGCACAAACCCAAGCGTTACAAGTTTTTGGCACTGTTGCCGAGGATTGTCAACTGTTGCCATAGTCATTCTTTGTGAAATTATTTATTTTTGATTTGGTTATTTCTAACAGTACTAACTTATTCTTTTTAATTTTTTTTATTTTCTTCTCAGGTGTTTATGAACATTGATCGGATTATCAATTTACTCCCAGTAGACCTTGAAATTGAGCGAACTTTCAAACAAAGAAGACGTGAACGAACAGCTCAAAGACAAGTCGAGATGGACCTTGGGAATTAGAATCAAGACCAAGGTAATGAAGCCGATCATGTACGAAATCCTATCCTTATTGCCGATGATAGATATCGATGCATCAGACAATATACTGTGCCGCTTTTCAATGAGTTAAATCCAAGAATTAGAAGGCCAGATATTGAGGAAACCCAATTCGAATTGAAACCAGTGATGTTTCAAATGCTACAAACGGTAGGCCAATTTAGTGGTATGCCCACAAAAGAACCACATCTCCACCTTTGATTGTTTATGGAGGTGAGTGATTCATTCAAGATAGCCGGTGTGACTGAAGTCGCACTAAGGTTGAAGTTGTTTCCGTACTCGTTGTGAGATCAAGCACAAGAATGGCTCAATTCATTGCCACCATGTTCCATATCAACATGGCAAGAATTAGCAGAGAATTTTTGGTTAAGTATTTCCCGCCTAGCAAGAATGCTAAGTTGAGGAACGAGATCACAACTTTCCAACAATTAAATGACAAGTCTTTGTATGAGGTTTGGGAGCGATTCAAGGGGTTACTTCGTAAGTGTCCTCATCATGGGATTCCTCATTGTATCTAGTTGGAGACATTCTATAATGGTCTCAATGCACATACAAGATTGATGGTAGATGCTTCTGCGAATGGTGCAATTTTGTCTAAGTCTTATAATGAGGCATATGAGATCATCGAGAGGATCATGAGTAATAACTATTAATGGCCAACAAATCGAACAGCTTCAGGAAGACGTATAGCTGGAGTTCATGAAGTTGATGCTCTCACTTCATTATTAGCTCAAGTATCATCCATTTCCTCTATGTTAAAGCAGTTTACCGCTAATAGTACAAATAATTTTGCTGCTCAGCCACCAAGTCCGTTTGAAGTAGTTTCCTATGTGTACTATGGGAAAGGTCATTCTTTTGAGATTTGTCCATCAAATCCCGATTTAGTGTACTATGTGGGGAACGAATATCAAAATAGGAGTGGACAAAGAACCCAGTCCAACTTCTACAATCCTTCATGTCGTAACCATCCTAACTTTTCTTGGAGCAACCAAGGAAATGGACCGAACCACAACTTCTTGCAACATAGACCCAACCAATCTCAAGGGTTTAATCAGCAAGCTCCAAAACCACCTCAAGCTGAGGCATCAAATAGTTTGGAAAACTTGTTGAAAGCGTACATGGCAAAGAATGACGCTTTGGTCCAAAGCCAAGCAGCCACACTAAAAAATTTGGAAAACCAAATGGGTCAGTTAGCTACAGAGCTTCGTAATAGACTGCAAGGAACCTTGCCGAGTGATATTGAGAATCTAAGAAATTTAGGTAAAGAACATATCAAGGCAGTGGCATTGCAAAGTGGTAAAATTTTGGAACCCCTACTAATTGATGTTGAAGATAAGCCCGTTGAGGAGAATCAACCAGTTGTTGAAATTCCTACACCAAAGGAATTAGAATCTGTAAAGACTGATAAGGTAAATCCTAACTTAATGAATTCAGATGCTTTAACATCTTCTTTGGATGCAGATTTACGCACTCAGAAGAGTTGGTCGGTTCAACGAAAAGTTCCATCACCTCCATATCCACAAAGATTGCAGCAACACTAGTAGAAACAGGAGGTGCAATTCAAGAAGTTTTTGGATGTTTTGAAAGAATTACACATCAATATTCCATTGGTGGAGGCTTTAGAACAAATGTTGAATTATGTGAAGTTTATGAAGGACATACTATCCAAGAAGAAAAGACTGAGTGAGTATAAGACTTTTGCCTTGACAAAAGAGTGCAGTGCGTTCTTGCAGAACAACCTGCCACATAAATTGAAGGATCCAGGAAGCTTTATGATGCCCTATAACATTGGTGAATCTTTCTGTGGTAAAACTTTGTGTGACTTAGGAGCAAGTATCAACTTGATGCCTAAGTCTATTTTCAAGATACTAAGGATAGGAGAAGTAAAACCTACAATTGTGACGCTCCAGCTAACGGATCGATCTTTAGCATAACCCGAAGGAAAGATCGAGGATGTTTTGGTAAGAGTCGATAGATTTATTTTTCCCTCTGATTTCATTATTCTAGATTTTGAAGCAGATAAGGAAGTGCCAATTATCCTTAGGAGACCTTTCCTAGCAAGTTCATTGATGTGCAGAAAGGCGAACTCACCATGCAAGTTCAAGACGATCAGGTAACTTTTAACATTCTTAAAGCGATGAAATTTCCTGATCCGACAGGTAAGTGTTCAGTTATGGAAGAGATAGAAACCTTGATTTCTATGGAAAGCAATTTTGAGGAAGATCCATTGGAGAAAGCTTTAAGGTTTGACCCTTTGGAGGATGAAGAAAGTGAAGAAAACATGGTTCTAGTGGAAGCCAATCTGAGAAATTTTATTCAATCCACATGGTTTGAACCATTAGAGTTGGAAGTCAGAGAATTTGTGCAACCTAAATTGTCAATCGAAGAACCACCTACACTCAAACTAAAGGTACTTCCTTCCCATTTGAAATACGTTTATTTAGGTGACTGTTCTACTTTGCCTGTGATTATTTCAACAGAACTGATGAAAGATCAAGAGGAGCAACTAATTCATGTTCTAAAGAAATTTAAGAAAGCAATTGGTTGGACCATAGCTGATATTCGAAGTATAAGCCCTTCATTTGGCATGCACAAAATTATTCTAGAAGAAGGTGAAAAAGCTCGAATTGATGGGCAAAGGAGGCTTAATCCTATTATGAAGAAAGTTGTGAGAAAGGAAGTGATCAAATGGCTAGATGCAGGAATCATCTATCCTATTTCAGATAGTTCGTGGGGAAGTCCAGTAAAATGTGTACCGAAGAAAGGTGGAATTACGATTGTTGAGAATAAGTGTAATAAATTGATCCCAACAAGAACTGTTACTGGTTGGAGAATTTGTGTTGACTACAAAAAGCTAAATAAAGCCACTCGAAAGGACCATTTTCCATTGCCTTTTGTGGATTAGATGTTAGATCGACTGGCAGATAATGAATTCTATTATTTTTTAGATGGTTATTCGGGATATACCAAATAGTTGTAGCTCTAGAAGACCAACATAAAACAACCTTTACTTGTCCGTACGGTACGTTTGCTTTTAGGCGAATGCCTTTTGGTTTATGCAATGCACCTGCAACCTTTCAACGATGCATCATGGCAATATTCACTAATATGGTAGAAAATTTTGTTGGGGTTTTCATAGATGATTTTTCTGTTTTTGGTAACACTTATGATATTTGTTTGAGTAATTTGGCTAAGGTACTGAAGAGATGCGAAGAGATGAATCTTGTCCTTAACTGGGAGAAATGCCATTTTATGGTTAAGTAAGAGATTGTCTTAGGCATAGAATTTCAAAGAAAGGAATTGAAGTCGACAAAAAAAAAGTAGACGTAATTGAAAGATTACCGGCCCCAATGAATATGAAAGGAGTCAGAAGTTTCTTAGGCCATGCTGGTTTTTACTACAGGTTTATCAAAGATTTTTCAAAAATTTCTTAACCGTTGTGTTTGTTGTTAGAGAAAGATGCAGTGTTTGATTTTAACAAAGCATGTTTAGAAGCTTTTGAAGAGCTAAAAAAAGGGTTAAATTCAGTCCCAATAATCATTACACCCGATTCGAACACACCTTTTAAGTTGATGTGCGATATAAGTGATTATGCTATTGGAGCTACAATGGGTCAAAGAAAAAATAAAGTGTTCCACCCCATTTACTATGCAAGTAGAACTTTAATGAGAGCCCAACTCAATTATATGGTAACGGAAAAGGAACTATTTGCTATAGTTTTTGCTTTTGACAAATTCCGCTCATATATTATAGGTACCAAAGTTACAGTATTTACTGACCATGCGGCCATTAAATACTTGCTCACGAAGAAAGATACGAAACCGAGGCTAATTCGTTGGATACTTTTACTCCAAGAATTTGATCTTGAGATCCAAGACAGAAAAGGTGTTGAAAATCAAGTAGCTGATCATCTGTTGAGGTTGGAGAAAGATGAGGTAACTCGATCACATGTGCCTATCAACGAGAATTTCCTAGATGAGCACTTATTTGAGGTGAGACAAATTCATGAAACACCTTGGTTTGCTGATTTTGCCAATTATCTTGCATGTGGAATAATTCATCAAGAAATGACATACCAACAAAGGAAGAAATTCCTTCGTGATAGTCGGTATTATTTCTGGGAGGCCCTGTTCTTGTTTAAATAGTATGCAGATAATAAAATCCGAAAGTGTGTAGCTGAAAGTGAGATTGTTGAGATCTTATATCATTGCTATTCATCTCCAAGTGGGGGACACTTTGGTGGTGCACGTACTGCAGCAAAGATTTTGCAAGTAGGTTTTTTTTTGCCTACACTATTTAAAGATTCTTATGTTTATGTGAAGAACTGGGATAATTGTCAAAGAACTAGAAATATATCACAAAGGAATGAAATGCCCTTAACAAATATTTTAGAGATTGAAATATTCGACGTATGGGGCATTGACTTCTTAGGACCGTTTCCTTCTTCGTATGGAAACAAATACATCTTAGTTGCTGTGGATTATGTGTCTAAATGGGTTGAAGCTGAAGCATACCCTGCAAATGATGCTAAGGTAGTCATGCGATTCCTACATAAGCATGTGTTTACAAGATTTGGGAGACCAAGAGCTATTATTAGTGATGAAGGTTCTCACTTTGTGAACAAATGGCTTAAGTGGTTGCTTGACAAATATGATGTGAAGCATAAGATTGCTACTGCCTATCACCCTCAGTCTAATAGGCAAGTTGAAAGAGTGAACCGTGAAATCAAAGGTATCCTTGAAAAGGTAGTACGTCCTAGCAGAAAAAATTGGTCTCGAAGGCTCGATGATACATTATGGGCCTATTGAACAGCATTTAAGACACTGCTAGGAATGACTCCTTATCGGTTGGTTTTTGGGAAGGCATGTCATTTGCCATTAGAGTTGGAGAATAGAGCTCACTGGGCTTTGAAAAAGTTGAATTTTGATCTTAAGCAAGCCGGTGAGAGAAGGGTGTTACAACTGGAAGAGTTGGAAGAGTTGAGGTTGTTTTCCTATGAGAATGACAAAATGTGTAAATAAAGATAAAAAAAAAAGATGGCATGATAGTTATATACAACCTCGCGAGTTTAAAAAAGGCCAGAAGGTTTTGTTGTTTAATTCAAGGCTGAAGTTATTTCCAGGGAAGCTGAAATCCCGATGGAAAGGACCTTACACCATTTATCGAGTTTATCCTTATGGAGCTATTGAATTATACTACAATTACGGAGGTACGTTTAAAGTTAATGGTCAACGTCTCAAGCAATATTGGGATGGTGACGTTGAGCGAGTTGAGTCCTCGTTTAAACTAACAGACCCTTGATTTTTTATAAACTCATTTTGTAAATAAATAAATAATTAGAATTTATTTTCTTAATTTAGTACATTTAATTAATTCTGTCTAAGGAGATTGAAACTTAAGCGAGACCGTTGTGACCCCTCCAACTTTTCTTGGGAATTAATTTAATGTAATTTGTTAAGAAGAAATTTTCTAATTTAATTTATTTTGTTTAATTTAAATTTTTTATATTAATAAAGGGGGTCAAATTTGGCCCAAGTACTAATCAGTTTCTCTTTGCTGAATAAGTTTGTAAATATAGTCTGAATTTGAGGCCCAAGACAACAGATAGTAGGGAAAAATCCACACCTATTGCCGCCACTTCCATTGCTTGCCGCCCAAGTAACCTTAATGTAGCTAAATTTTTACTACATGTTGCCCTAGTTTTCCTTATATAAACCCTTCTTCATTCTACTAATTTTTATATCCCTTAAAGCAATTTGCTTAACCCTAAAAATCCCTAAACTTTCTTCTTGTGCTGTTAGCCTCAAATCTCAAAAAAAAACCCCTAGTACATTTCTTTTCTTTTACCGAAATCACTTAGTGCCGCCGCAAGAGAATTGTCGAAGCATCAACATCGCTGCCGCACATAGCTGCTATCACCGTTGCACACTACCATTGCTGTCGCATGTTGCCTTCGCCCCCGCAACCTCTTCACAGTCGCAAGGTTCACCAAAGCAAATCCTACCCATTTATCGATTTCTCTTCTTCCCCTGTAAGCAGAACTTTACCGAATTTTTGGGAAAATACCATGTCTCGCAAAAGAACTAGATCGTCGAATACTACTCCTGAAAACCCAATTGTGATGGATGACGAAGTAATAGAGAGATTTGATTCAATTTTCAAGCATCTACCTATGATGTCAGAAAAAAGGTTTTAATTTGAAGAGTAATGATTTGATGGTTGTCCCTGTGCCAATTAGAAAGACAATCAAAGCTCTCAAGTGGGAACGATTTTGTGACGCTCGTTCACTTTCCGATGATGAACTAGTCTCAGAGTTCTATGCAAGTTTGACGACACAAGATGCTACTGAGGTCATCGTTCGGAAGAAAAAGGTACCTCTTACTTCTAAGTCCATCAATGACTTGTTTAACTTACCTGATGTTGAAGAAGATGAGTACTATCCTATGATGAACAATATAAATTGGGATTTTCTTTAACAAGTACTTGATGTTGTGACAAATCCGGGATCCCAATGGATTATAAGAAAGTATGGGACCCATTCTTGCCAAAGGGAATACCTAAAACTAGTATCAAAGGTATGGTTTATTTTTTTCGCTATAGTTTTATGCCTATCTAACATAGTTCCACCATCTCAATGGAATGAATGCTCTTGTTATATGCAATCTTGACAGAAAAATCCACAATCTTGACAGAAAAATCCATTAATGTTGGGAAAATTATTCTCAATGAGATTTATGACAGTGCTAAAAAGAAGACAGGAAGTTCTTATTTCCCATGATTAATCACTTCACTTTGCTTAAGAGCCCGTGTTAAAATACAAGCAAATTTGAAAGGGCAATATGTCCAAGGGTGCATTACAAGTCATGATCTTGAAAGGTTAGTAGAGAAGGTGCATGAGCTGAATCAAGGTATGTAAGAAGAACTAACTGACCCAAATACTGAGAAGTCAACAAATGAAACTGAAACTAAATCAGTTACAAACACTGAAGAAGAAGAATCTGATAAGGAACCAAACAGTCCTAAACCAGTTGAAGGATCTGAAAACCCTGAACCAAGGGTTGAGCCAGAAGAAGAACCAGTCAAACTAAGTGTTGAACCTGAATATACAACTCCCATGCCAACTTCTGCAAGTACTTCAAGGAAATCGGAGTTGTCAATTTTGATGGATATGTGCAAGTTCATGCATAATCAACAACAAACTTACTAGAAATATGCAAAAATTAGAGACGACTCAATTCAAAATTCTTTTAAGAATATCTCTAATACTTTTGTTCCTGAGTTCCACGATGCTATCTTTGAGACATGGCTGGAAGATATTGACGATGCAAGTGGAGATGGAGCTGAAAAAGACAAGGGGAATGAGTTAGAAAAATAAAAAGGGGTTTTCTTGTCCTTTTATTTTTTTTATTTTAGGTCTTTAGGAATTTGTTTCTTTTAGTAACTAGGATTTAATTTCTGCAAAATAAAACATAGCAAGCATGAATAAATGCTTCTTTAAAAAGAAAAAAGACTAAGTGATGTGGTAATGGGAATGAACATGTCTAGGATTGGATTATGATGAAAGACTTGGTATTTAAGCAATCTTAATGACTCACCTCTCTTTCTTTTTAACCCTACCTGATGTTCAGTTTTCATTCATTACTTTGTTCTTGCAATGAGGAAATTGCTTCTTTTTAAAGGGGGTAAGGCAAATAATTTCTCAAAATCATTAAAATTTTCAAGTATGTTTCAAATCATTTCTTTCATTAGTATGTTTTAATAAATCAATGTTTAGAGAAATTCTTCGTTAATGAGATAGCTTGTATGCAAGCATAAATTATGATTTTATCTGAGTGATTGTATGTTATCATGAAGAACGAAATGATTGTACGATCTTAGTCTTAGGTAATGTTTGCCATGAAAACTTAGTTTCTTTTGAGATTAGACATGTATGAAGGTTTATATCTTTAGAATTGACTTAGTAACTTTCTTGAGGCGAAATCCTAGGAGACATAAAAATCTAAGATGATATAAGCACCATTTTATTTGGATCATTTAAGCCTTTTCAAGCCCACCTCATGATATTAGACCCTTGAAACTATAATTTTGAGCTTAAAAGGCCAGTTTATTGCAATGAACCTACATTACAAGCCATATCTCAATCTTTTTAAGTTATCCTAATTTTGTGCACTCGTCTTAACTAAAGTTGTCTTGGTAAATGGCATTTGAGAAAATTTTCAAAGGATGTACGTGCTCATGCTTATAAATAAATAAATAAATAAGAGAGCGAAGAAAAGTTTGCTCAGTTTCCACGAAGAAAAATGTATGAGCATGAGTTCAAAATAAGTTTAGGGGTATTCCAAAGGATCACTTAAAGAAAAAGGTGGAATTTTGAGAAATCCAAGACAAAGTTGAAGATTAAGATTTTGAAACCGAAATGTCCCATCTTTTAAAACCATACCTTTAATCGAGCCCCATTACAACCTTATAAAAGACCTATGGATTTCATGATTATGTCACCTATATTAGTGGAGAGAAAGTACTAAGTTCAACATATGAAGATCATAAATAAGCCTTATGATTGTTTTGCTTGATTGAGGAGAAATTATGTTGAATGAAGAATGTTATCTATGGCTGTGACATACATATATACTATGATTCATGTTGGCATATCTTGAAACTTAGTATAAAATTTTCAAAATGTTTGCGTATGACTTGTTAATAAAGAAGATCTATGAGCATGAATTTGTTAATACATGATTATGGGGCAAGGATTGATGTTGCTTACACTTTTAGCAATTTTGCTTTAGCAAGACCTTGTGCTATGTATGAACATTACTCGGGACGAGCAATGATTTAAGTTTGAGGGTGTGTAAACTGAAAAATATACAGGATTTTTCCTATATAATTTGCTACCTTTTTACTTAAATTTGTTGTTAAAACTAAGTAATTATTTAATAAGTTAATGAAATATATGAAAATATGAAATTGGGACATAGAAATTATTAAAATGTGATTTTATGCTTTATTATATAGTTTTCATGTAGAAAATGACTTCTTTTATATTAATTTAAGCATATTATATTTTCAAGCTATAAAGTGGGCCATGCATGATTAAATTAAATAATAAAATATAAAATTATATTAAATAATTTATTTTAATATATTTCATTAATAAATTGGGTTTTAATTAATTAAGTAAATTGATTAATTAAAGTGGTTAAATTATATTCTTTGGTCCTCTAAATTATCTACTATTGTTGGACATGCCTGAGAGCTTTATGTTGATTACAAACCATCCAAATGGAGGACCAAGTCAACCCAAAATTTAGCTGCAGATGGATGTTCATAAATCAAATTTTGGTTTAATTACACAAGGTCCTTGAAGAGTTGAAGAAAATGGATATTTACCAGGAGATTTGCAATTGACCGAGTCCTGATCCTGATGATGTTGTGGCACTTAAATCAAGCAGAAATCAGCCACACTCTTACAAATCATGGCCGACCACTCTTGGATGAAGTTTCAAATGATGGACACTCCTATTTTTAGCAAACTAGCTCCCTTGTCTTACCTATAAATAAGACCCCATTTCTCACTTATCCATCATCCCTCACTCATTCATCATTCTTTCCTCTCTTAACTCTCTTATATTTCTTTCCCCCTCACGCCTATCATCATCTTTGCATAAGTATTTTTAGCAAATTAGCCTCTTAAAGAACTATTGGTCGGCCACCTTGGAGAGCCATCAGCAAAGGAGCGAAGTGAAGGAACAAAGGAGCCCTCGTCAGTCAGAGTCTTGGGAGACAGCCACTTTGATTTGGGTTTAATCTTTCTTTTCTTTAACTTAATTCAAGAATGTTTGCTATGTTTTTACTGTTCTTGTTTACAATAATGATAGCTTAATTTTATTTAAGTTAGGATGATTGCTTTGATTAAATAATAATTATTTGATTCATGCTTATAATGTTTGTGCCTCAATCGATCATGTTTTAAATTAAAATCAAGTCTGTATTTCGTTCATACGTGATTGAAATGCACCTGAATTAGCTGAGCGATCCTAACTAGACGACGGCTAATGGATGCATAATTGAAATGTGCATGCTCAAGATCCTAACCCGATTAAATTGCAGGTTACATAACAACCCTAACCAGGCTCTGTCATCTACATAGTTTTTAGATTTGTGTGATTAAACTGTTTCAAACCTAACACATCCCTGTTACCTCGCACGAATACTAAGAAACCCTTACTAAATAAGGATCAGTAAAATACGTATTTACTAAGTAAAGGATTTCGAAAGAACCTAATATGGTTTCCAAACTCATGAAAGATCGAGTTGCCATGGAATGTTTTTCCGAATATTGATAAGCATGTTGATAATAATTTGAGTTTAATTAAATTAATTGTCCTAGCTTATTTATGTTATAATTTTTTCTTATTGTGTTAATTCTGCTAAAATCTATTTCATTCATATAGTTTGCATACTTAGGATAAATTGCATTAAGGATCATTACATTTAGTTTCATATACTTAATTTTTCATCACCTCTCAATTATATTGTTTTTATTTACCAAATTGTTAATATAATTTTACAAATTAAGTGACTTAGCACAAATACAATCCCTGTGGAGATGATAACTCGATACTTACTTATTATTTGATAACAACTGTGTACACTTGCAGAAACCCGAGCGTTACAGTAACGAATGTGACACCTTGTAGCTAGGGTCCGACAATCGGGTTGGGTATCCGGGTGTTACAGTCCAAAATCGAATTCATCTTCAATTTCATAAATATTATTATTAAATATTTACAAACTCAGTTTACGGAAACGAGGTCCTAAAATCACCTTTTTCGACACCACTAGAAACTGGGCCATTACACTTCCTAGATTTTAACTTGATACTTTATAATTCAATCCAACTCGATATTTGTTTTTTTTTTATTTCCTAAATAACATCTTTAATTTTTTAATTAAATAATTTGCTCAACCCAATTCTAATTCCGTTAAAATCATGATGACTTTACAATAAAAGAATCTATGAGAAAATATATTTAGTATTTCTATATTCAACAGATTCGTTATGACTAAATAATTTATTTCCCTTTTCGAACTTCATTTAATTCAAAAACCATAAATTCATTTCTAGGTCATTTTCATTTTGGAGAAAACCAAATTCATTTCCAAATGTTTCTCATTTCTCCAACTTTATCATTTATGTTCATTTGATTCAACATACGATTAGAACTCAAATGATTTATAATTAAGTTTCAGCTTTTCGCCTATTAATTATAAACCCATTTAGTCACAAAGTCATTCCACCATAGTATTGTGACTGAGCTTTCCCTAATAGCATGCCACTACGAATGTAACTCGATCAGTGCTCATCCAATGACCTTGTTATAAGTGTGTTACCCTTATAAGATATACTTAATCTCTTTGGGATAAACCCGCTCTCCCTATATTATTCTATTTTATGTCATGGTAACCATTACATCTTCATGAAAAATCAATTACTATCAAATAGTAATCAAGTCATTCATCACAAAGACGAACGACCCATGGTCACGTTCACTTTTCATCAACCATGTAATGTCAGTAAGAGGATATCATTTACTCATATCTCAGGCTATAAAATCCACTATTGTGATTTATGCTACATACTACAGAATTTGTATACCCAATGCACCAGCTTTCGATTCTTTATCTATTTGAACTCAATTTTTTACTTACAATAAAATACACATGTCATATTGTTGGTGTAACACCCTAAACCCAACCTAGAAGTTTAGACCAACTCCCGGGGGTTATATTGATAACCGAAGTGATCGTATGAAAATTTTATAAAACATATTGTCTCAACTCCCACGACCACATTTTAAGTCTGACAAACTGAAAACAATTTAACGTTGGCTTCCAAACAAAAGAATTATAGTTAAACTTAATATATAAATGAAATAAAATGTACGAGCGGTAATTTCCAAATAGAACTTGTACCACAGTTAAAACCTACAGGTCAAAATGGTAAACCAAACAAAAGCTAAAAAGGTAACCGATAATTTATTTTCAGCAAAGACTATCTGAGACCTTCATATACCAAGTCCAACTATCGAAACCGAGCGTACCTGTAAGGGAACCACTAAGGGGGTAGGCTACACGAGCTCAGTGTGAGTTTAAAACGAGACTAAAAATAGAATTACCGAACTCAATTCCTAAGTGCAATAGACTTATAAACACTCAAAGAGCCAGAAAGCATACTTGGAACCAAACATTCCAACAGAACATAACAACTCAAGCACACCACGTCACACCCAGTCAGACAAGATACGATCAGATAATCCTGCACCCAGAAACACTCAAACAGATGTGTATGAAATGCAGTCAAGTAATAAAAGCCACTCATCCAGCCAACGCACCTCTCCGTCCCCTGATTACACCCCATAAGAGTTGATTCGGCTCATCCAACTGAAACACACCACATAGGACCTCGAAAGGCCATCCAACCCTACACACCATGTATGTGGACTAAGCCACTCAGATATCAATACACAGCAGAGCTGACGTATATACAATACAATGCAATGTGGTAATCTTGCATGCTGATTATGATGCGATTTAAACTACTAGTTCGGATAATGAGTACGCAATAAAAGCTAACGTCGTGCGATGCGATCTGATGGTAAATCATTGTACAAATAAGCTTGCGATTAAAGCGCGGATCGAAATAGAATCAGTCTTCCTTCTCTTCATAACCAATCTCAAAATTCTTTATGCAAGTGCATGAATGCATTCAATCCTACAGAAACAATGAACACGTCAATAAAGATTGAAAGGATTAAATTAACCAATCTCTTCACACGTCAATAATCGAGTGGTTAATTAGCTTAAATTAAGGATAATTGGATAAAATGATTAAATTGAATGAAGTGTGAAAGTTTAATTATAGAATAAAGAAAATTGAAAGGACTAAATAAGTAAATAAGCCAAAAAGAGTGCCAAGTGTATAGCAAAAGTAAAATACAAGTGTAATAAATATAATACACACATTTGTAATACATGTATGTATTTGCTTATTATTTAAGTAAATATTAATGTATTTATTATTATTAAATTGATATTATATGATAAATAAATAAAAGTAAGACAAATGTGTGGTAATGATTGGGTACATGTGTATTAAAAAAAATACATACACTTGTAATGCTTGTATTTAAGTATTAATAGATATTTATTATTTATAAAAGGTATTTATTAATTAAATAATTATATTATAAGATTTTTATGTGAAAAATAAATAAAAAGTTGACAAATGTATGGTATGTATAATGACATGTGTAATATTAGTATATGTACATTTGTAAAATATATGTATATTTACTTATTATATAAGTATATTATTAAGTTATTATTATTATTATTATTATTATTATTATTATTATTATTATTATTATATATATAAAACAAAACAAAGTAAAAGAAAAAGAAAAAGAAAAAGAACAGAAAGAAACAGAGAAGAAACGAAACAAGGGAGAAAGAAGGAGAAAAAGAAAGGAAAGAAAGGAAAAAGGGAAAATAGGGATTTTGAAGCTTGGAAATTTAATAGGTAAGTCAATTTAGCCCTTTTTACTTAATTTTAATGTTTTAAAAGCTTTAGAACAAATTTTTGATGAAATTAAAGTAATATTTTGAAAGTTATTAGATTTCTAAATATTGTTCACATTGAATAAAAAGATGAATTAGGGGTTAGATTGATAGGAATTCAAGTTAGAAATGAAATAAGGATTGAATTGTAAAGTAATTCATAAGTTTTGTGTTTTAGGGACTAAATTTAGGAAAATTTGAAATTATAAAAATATGTTGAAAATTTAATAGTTAAATTTGAGTTTGAATGAAATTTGAATAGAAACAAAGTGTGAATTGGTGTTGTAAATTTGGTTATTAACATTTTACACCAAAACAGTTTTGGACAGTAGCAGTAGGCTAAATTTGAAAAATCACTATAAATTGTGAAAATCGAATTAGAGCATGAAAAAAATATTTAATTAAATCTTATTGAGTCTCGTTTCTTATAGAAAAAACGGTGTAGGAAATGGAATTTTTAATTGTGAGATATAATAAATTTAGTGAGACAAGGTCAGAATGATTTTGGGTTCCCCTGTTCTAACTTTGAAAAATCATAAAAAATTGAATAAAAATAATTAATGGCTTAAATTTATATATTTAAAATCCTTAATGAGTCTATTTTCAATAGAAATAAGCAGGAACATCATCTGAATCTCGTACAATGAGATAATTAATTCTTAGTGAAGAAGGATCGGAACTGTCAGACAACAGAATAGGGGTAAATTTAAACAATAAACTGTACTTATTGGATAAACCAAAAAATTCAAAAAATTTTATGGTAAGAAGATATGTGAGTCTAGTTTAGGGAAAATTAGCGGATCTTAATTTGGAGTTTCTTAGCTCAAGATATAAATGATTTAGTAACAATGACTCAAGTAGACAGCTTTAAATAAACATATAAGTAAATAGTGGAATTATATCTAAAAAAAGGGTTAAATTTGCATGTTTAGGCTCGTGGATTAAATTGAACTGTGTTGTATTGATTATTATAAATTATTATTATTTTCATAGTTAACAAAGAACCCAAGATATCGGCGCACAAAGGAAAAGAGAAAGCTATCGAGGATTAAAACGAGAAATTCATGGTTTGTATTATTATAATTCAAATTACTTTTTATTAAATATTTTATATAAATTCTATATTTAATAAGTGAGTTATAAGGTAAGTATTGATATTTGAGTTGAATGAGAATTGAATTGAATGGTGAATGTGTATGTATAATTGAATTGTAAATTGATTTGAATGTGAAATTTGTAATTGAAAAGTGATCTTGGATTGGAAATGAAAGTGAATTGAGAATTGAAATACCCTATTAACTAGACGGGCTGAGTCGAATATAATTGGCATGCCATAGGATCTAGAAGTGTACGGGACTTACCGGCTTTACTGATCAGGCACTTTATGTGTCGTATTTCAGGCACCTCGTGTGTCGTTTTAGGCACTTTATGTGTCGTATACTGATCAGGTACTATGTACCGTTTTAGGCACAATGTGCCGTACTGGTGTGTTTGGGATGGAATCCGTGTATCCGTCAAAGTCCGGGTTTGTTAATAGGGTGAACAACTGAAATGAAAAATTTTAAATAAATTGATTGATTATATTATTGAAATATTGAAAGGAATGAAATTGAATTATGGATTGAAATTGAGATTGAAAAATGAAAGGCATGAACTTAATGTTCATGTAGTGATTGAAATTGTTACATGTGACATATGATGGAAATTGAAGAATAGCTAAAAATTGTATTGTTATTATTAATTAATGAAAGTTTAAGAATGAATTGATATTTGAGAAATTGGATAGTTACATGTTTGGTAATTATAATTCTTTATTGCTATTATAATTTGAATGATGGTAATACCACTGAGTATGAAATACTCAACGTACGGTTTATTTCCGTGGGCAGGTTAAGTTAAAGTGAGAATGTTGAATCAGCATCCTAGGTCGATCCCGAATTCAACGAGGTAAAGCGTGTTAATTGTTGATAATGGCATGTACCTAGGATGTCTTAAGTGTGTTATATTGGAATGTGATTGTAATAGTGAAATAAGTAAATTATGGTTGGCAATGGTATATAGTATGAAGTTAAAATAATTGATAAAGTAAGTGATATATTTAAAAAGATTCATTGGATAGGTTATAAAATGTTTTAGATTAGTAAGATTTGAGTATATTTAAGTGTATTTGGATTATTTGAATGTTGGCAACTTGTATTAGTTGAAGTTTTAATTTGTAGGGTTAGAAACATTTATTTTAATAAATGACTTTAATTGAACTGTACAGACTAGTAATGCCCTGTAATCTTGTTCCGGGGACAAATAAGGATTAGAGGGTGTTACAAAGACAGCGATACCACATCATAAATAATCAATTTGCCAACACATGCATAAAATGCCAACTTTCACAAAGTCGAATCGAGAATTCGCAAATAAATAAGGAAGGATGTAGAACCCACACCTGATTCGCAATCGGAGATGCCTTGACACTGACTCTACGACGGAGGAGCGAAACTCTCCAAGATCCACCAGTAAGAACTGTTTTCAAAGGAAAATAAAGAATAAGCAAAAAGAACAGGAGCAAAAGAAAAGAACAGAAGCAAAGGAAAATAATAACCATTTTATAAATTAACTTAAAAAAACCCGCTACTCAAAACAAAATGCAATAAAATGTTTCTCCAAAATACACACACAAGACTCGAACCTAGAACCCAGAGGTTTACTAACACTCACTCAACCACCAAACTAGCAGGCCCATTCTGTCACTTAAACACAATAGCACAACCTACACACTGATCATAACCACAACCCTTAAAACTTTCAGCCTAGAATTCAGGGTGTTACAGTTGGGAAATGTGTCCATATTGTAGTAAACATGTAATTGTTTTCTATGTATTTGAACGATGAATAAACAAATTTCACATTTCATATTATGTATTTTGTATTTCTGTCTTTCATATTTTGCAAGTATAGCGAAATTGTGACAAACAAATATTAGTTCATCGATTGTCTAAGTTTAAATTGATGATAAGTGGCATTGTAAAAATGTTTACATTGCGAGAAAGATACCGTACTTTAATAGATAATCTAAACAAGTTTGTAATCCTATAAAAGAATCAAAGTGAGCATTTGATTCAAATATTGAGAATAATTATTATGTCATCTACAATTCCAATTAAGGAGATGACTAGTCTTGGCTATCAAAGCAATTGACTCCACAGGTAGAGACATAGATGTATTCATTGACAGAATGATACATTACACTGGACCCAAAATGAATTAATTCTGAATTCATTTTTGAATTAATTCACTTGTGACATTCATGGTGTGATTTACCTAAATCTTGAGTTAATCACTGACCATGCGTATGTAACTCATGTGCTTTGATATAAATGGAGGCTTATGGTCTAAAAATGATAGGGTCGATAACCAGTATCTTGGGTACATGACTTGTGTATGCCACTACTTTACTAATAATAGTGGAATTATTAGCTCAATTAAAAAGTTAACTATATTCTCTCATTATCATTGTATGGATTGATAAATATGGAACGTGGTCACATGTTATTTGTTCTAAAACGAGCAATTTATCACAGTCATTTATTGACAGTGATCATATTAATCATTAGAAGACACAATTGTGACAATAAGATAAAATAAGATTGTATTGAGTGAACGGATTTAACTCAAAGGAATTAAGGATATTATATGAGGGTAACACACACATAACGAGGTCATTGGGCAAAGCAGTTGGTTGAATTGCTTTGTAAAGAGTATACAATAAGAAGTTTTCAATCATGGTACTTCTTGTGGATTGACTTCATGATTAAGTAATTGTGAATTATCTAACGGCGCTTCTAAACATAATTGCAATTACTAGAGCCTAAATGTATGTAACAGCCCGTTTTTAGGTCAAATCGGAACAGTGGTTTTGGGACCACAAATTTGAAGTCAAAATATTTATTTTATTAGTTTAATAAGGTCTACAACATGATAGACTAATTATGTGAAAGTTTCGTTAAGAAATTTTACTATTTAAATGCCTAATTCGGTAAAAAGGATTAAATCGTGTAACATGTAAAAGTTGAGTTCTATTGTTTAAAAGTATTAAATAGTTATGGTTTATTAATATGGAAGTCCTTATTATGTAATTAGTCCATTTATAATGTAAGTGGACATTCTTGGACATTGTTTTAAGGTTATTTAGGTAATTTGGAAATTAAAGGTTAATAAAATAAAATAAAACAAATTAAAGTCTTATTCTCATCTACATGCCCCAAAATTTTGAGGAAGAAGAAGCTAAACATAGGGTTTTGCATTCGAAATTGATAAATTCTTCAATTAGGTACGGTTTTTTCTCGATTTTTTAATGATTTTTACGTTTTTGAGATCGTTGCTTTGTATTCTAGTTACCTCGTACCTTAATTTTTGAATTTGTTCATGATTTTTTAAAGTGCCATTGTTGAATACTTGAGTTCTTTGATATTTAATGATAGATTATGGAAGTTTGATGATAGTTTTACATGTTTTGTAAAGTGATTTTTGACAAAAATGTCAAATAGGGATTTAATTGAGCAAATGTAAAATTATGTGGTTAAAAGTATGAAATTATGAAAGATATGGGCTGCTAGGAGTCTCTATGAAATTCGGTTATCATGGGTTATGGCCTAATTGTGCAATTTTGCATTTTTATGTGTTAAGGACTAAATTGCAAAATAGTCAAAAGTCTAGGGGTAAAATTATAAATTAGCCAAAATGAATGTTGTAGGATAAATTAAATTGAATGAAAGTATGAATGAGTTAATTTGATATTATATAGATCAAGATAAGCAAATACCAGAACTAGATCGGGGAAAACGAAAAGTGAACGAATAGCCGATAGTTTTATCCGAGGATACAAGGTAAGTTCGTATAACTAGAATTGAACTTCTATATATTCGAAAATATTTGAAATGAATATTTGTGATTGAGTAATTGATATATTTGAAATACAAATGCCTTATTGATATGTTATACTTGTTACTGAGCCCCGTTTAAACTGTATGAATTCATAGGATACGAGTGACATGTTACTAGGGTTACCGATTTGGTCGAGCTCCTGCATTTTTTGGGGACTCACCACAGCTGGTATGAGCTTACCGATATATCAGCTTGCAAGAGCTTACTATTTTCAACTCATTGGAGCTTACTGTTTTAGCTCGTATGAGCTTACTATTCAGCTCGATAGAGTTTACCGTTTTAGCTCAATAGAGCTTACTGTTTATCAACTCAGGAGGAGCTTACCGATCATGGCTCGAAGAGCTGATAATGAATTGACAGATTACTGATGTTATTCACCCGAGTATCCTTTGAATTTCTAATAGGTTCAACGGGCACAAATACTGTTTATATGGATGAGTTACAGTTTATAAATGCTACTAATGTTATATATATATGATATATGAATTTGGATTGATGCAAAGCATTGTATTAATGGATGATTTCATGTATTTTTAAATTACTAACATGTGATGAATACTTGTGATTAGGTATTTGTTAATTGAATTGGTTGCACTTTATGTATTGCTTTGATTATGTATAAATGGTAAGTTTAATTCTAAATTATACGGGCTTACTAAGCTAAAAAGCTTACTTTGTTTCTTTTTCTATATTTTATAGAGGTTCGTTAGCTCGCTCGTTTCGAACAAGTCGGAGTTGCACATCACACTATCTAATTTCAGATTGGTACTTTTGATCTTGTGGACATATGTAAATATGGCATGTATAGACTAGTTAAAAGATGATAGTTATGTTAATTGATATCATGACTTTGTTATGTTTTTGTGTATAAGTTAAGTCATGTGATTTGGCTTATTTTGGTACTATGTTTTGGTTGAATTAAGTGTTCAATTATGGTATGTTTTGGCAAGGTAATGATGGAATGAAATTATGCAAGTGAAGTTTTGATATGTAGTTGTTAAATGAATGGATTATGCATGATGTTAAATAGGTATTTGAGTATGTAATTTTTAGGTTTTGATGTGGCAAATAATGTGTATTGAAATGGTTATCTTGGCAGCCTGTTGAGTTGTAAAAATGTGGTCATTTATGCTTGTAAATTCTTGTGTTTATAGGGTCGCAAAATGGCTTTACGAATGGCCTATTTTTGTCTATACGGGCAGAGACACGGGCGTGCGTCTTAGCCGTGTACAACACAAGTTCATGTTGCACGGCTGTGTGTCCCCTAGGGTACCCTTTCGAATTAAGTTAGTATACCTTACAGGTTTGGCACGGCCTAAACATACGGGCGTGTCTACTAGCCGTGTGTGACATACGGGCTGGCACATGGGCGTGTGGTCGGTCATGTGACCCAAGTCAGTAACCTCTCTAGTTTTCACACACACATCCATGGCACACGGGCGTGTCCTCGACCGTGTGACACAAGTTAGTATGTATGCCATGTTTCTACACAGTCTAAGACACGGGCGTGTCTATTGGCCGTGTGCCTGTTCACACGGGCATGTGACACTTAAAGTGTTGAAATTTTTCTAAATTTCTAAAATTTTAATATGTTACTGATTTAGTCCCGAATGCATGATTAAAACTTTGTATGCTTGATTTAAATACACATTGAATGTGAATGAATGATATTTACTGAAATGAGATGACATTTGATTAATGATTGTTTTGAATTGAGTTACAAGTCTGGTAATGCCTCTTAACCTATTCCGACGACGGTTATGGGTTAGGGGTGTTACAATGTATATGTCTGGTTGGTCCCTCTGCTAGCTCAACAAAAACTCGATCGGACTGCATTTGAATTAGAAGAAAATTCTACGACTTTGAAAATAATTTAATTGAGTCGATTTATTCGATGTGGAATTAAATTAGGCGGTCATAAGAATTGTTCAACTTGAGAATTTGATTAAAGAATTTTTTAAAAAATTTAATTTGAAAAATCTAAGTGATTTTTGGGAAAAATAATTTTGATCAAGTAAAATTTAATTAATCAAATTAATTAAAATTAATATGATACTTTTGAAAATTAATTTTCAAATCAAACAATTGGCCCAATGGGCAATTAAACTTGAAAATTTGACCTGAGATAAGAAACTAGGCTAAGAGCCCAAAACTGATACCAAAACCCAAAAATTGGTCAAATAAGACTGATCAGGCCGTCACTGGAATCGGACCGAACCAGCAAAAATAGAACCAGCTCAGTGTGCCAGTGACTACGATGGTGACATTTCGATGGCTGATAAATGGTCAGCAACAGTGGGTCTTCGGTGGTTGAGTTGCGGAAGAATTACACTCCTACTGAGACTCTATTAAAGAATTTGATTTCATATTAATTATTTCAAAAATAATATTTTTTAATAGATTTAATATTAAATTTATTTTAATACTTATCTTAATAATATTTTATTAATTTAATATTAAAGTGATTATTTTAATATTTAATTTAATTTAATGTTTATCTTGTAGATAAATATTATATTAATTTAATAAGATTTAATCATAGTTGAACTATCTAAACTCTTCCTATATAAAGAGAGCCTTGAGCCATTATTTATACACACTTGAATTTAAGAAAAAATTGTAGAGAGAAAATTCTCTAAAGAAATTATTTCAAAAAAATTTAGAGATATTTTTCTTATTTATAACCTGGCCCAAAAGTTTAGAAAAATTACAAAATTACTCTACCGATAATTTTTGTGAAAAATTTTCTAATTTGAAGCGAACCCACACTCTGCAAATATGAGCTTGAGGATAGCGGAGAAGATTACTCGGTCGAAGCGTTCATCCATGACAAATCGAAAAAATACAATTTTAATTAAGTGTTTAGTACTTTAGATATCACAACCAAGTTCTTATTTTGAAAAAAAAATTAAAACTTTTATTTTTCCCTAAATTTATTTTCTGTTGCGTTTTCTAAACCTGATTTTCCGACACACACATACATAGTTCGTCATCCACTCAAGATTAAGGTATGCCACACTTTAAACTTCACAAGTTAATAAATTCATAAACGGATTCAAGATCGACTCTTCTTGAGTCCAGTCCGGTGTACTATCAGTTCAGTCAGTCACATTTATATCTCTATCTTCTGGGAGTCATCCGCTTCGATGCCCAAGATAAGGCATCTCCCCAATTAGACTTGATGGATGTCATATTAATCTTTCAATCAATTTGCTCATTTTCGATTAAATTAAGGACATGTTTAGGTTCGTATACTAATATAAGTTGTCTTTCCATATTACGATCCAACCATGTAATATCGTTTAATATTAGTTTAAACATTAGACAACTAGTAAGCCAATATTTGCTTCTATTTTGATTTGCATGCAAAAAACACATAAGGACATTATACGAAGTGTATTAATGTAATCCATGAATTGTTTCATTAACCAATCTATTCGAAAAAAATTACAAGTTTACAAACAAATATACTACACTCAGAGCACCAGATCCAACACAACCCCCTTCAAATGACTCTAATTTTTTCTCCAATAAAGAAAACTTGGAAAAAAAAGTTTGAAGATTATCCCCACAATCTGAAAAGCTTGTTAAAATTCTTCTAAAAGAAAACTCGAGAAATTTCTGAAGAGAAAAACTCAAAGAGAATTTTATTAACTCAAAAGAAAAAAGTTGCTAAATGAATTGATGAATTTTGTACAATGAAGAGGCCTTTATATAGGTTAGCAAAGTACACCTAAATAAAACTCTTAAGTCCATTGAAACTCTAATTAATCTAAACAAGAAGCAGTTTTAAACTAAACTTTCTTATTGACATAAACTTCTAAAAAAATCCAAAATCCAAAAGAAGTAAATAATAAAATAATAAAACTTAATAAATACAATATTGGGCTCATATATAATAAAAATTAAGCCTAAAAATTGAACCCAATATGATTTAAACTTGAATTAAAAGCCCGGAAGTCGTAATTTCATAATAATCTCGTCCAAAAATTTTGCTTATATAGTCTTCACTAAAACAATTATAACTTGAGTTCTTGAACTTGAAATCAAGTGATTTAAAGTGCATTGTGAAGCTAAGAGGCGGGTCTTCGATTAATATGAAGACATATTGGCCCAGAAATGCCTAGGTCCCTTCTAAAGATGCACCACAAGTCAAGTGGTTATAACATGGCTAGGTGTGCGGGCTTGATTGGGGTACTTGAAGTGTAACACCTAAGCTTCTTAACATCTTCCACATGGACTTGTCATCATGGATTGAGATTTAAGTCCACGAACAAAATTGATCCCTTCTAATTCATCCTCGCTTCGTATTGAACTCCAAAATCTGTTGTCTTAGATCTTCAAATTTTCTTCTCAAAATTTCTTCGTGATAAAATCTTGAATGAATAAGTTGAGTTTTGACTTCAACTGCTTGAATTTGGATCTTGTGATTGGACCTTGAGGGAAACTAAGCCCATCATTATTATTTTCACATCATACTAACTAAAAATCCAATTAATGGATTAATAACTGTCACTTGTGCCAAGATTGAAAATTCAAAAAATGAAAAAATAGGGACTTAAAATGATCCAATTGTAGAATAAATACTAAAATCTATAACTGTACCATAGTACAGGAGTAATAATTGAATATAACCAAACAATTTTAATTGCTAATATTTGGGTCGAGACAAAAATCGACAAACTCAAAAAGGATAAGGACTAAATTGACCAATTTAAAAAATACAAAGACTGAATTGATCGAATTAAAATACAACAAAATTCACAACTTTCATATAGTACTGAGACGAGCAACAAAATTTAATCTAAAATAATTAAAAAAAGCACTTGGCATCGCATCCTAAACTTGCTTATATAGTTTTTTTACTTGAATGGAATGAATTAAATAATTGTCCTAAGTATAATATTTTTTTATTAATAATTAATGTAAAATGATATCTATTATTATTAATAATTAATATTACTTATTGTTAGTAGGTTGTATCCAACTTAGTTAAATTATATAGTTGAAACAAATAGAGACTATATATAAAAGAATATAAAATTATATTTTTTTAATTTCATTTTATAATATAATAAAAATAAAAGATATTTTATTAGTTGAATTTTTTTTATTTTGATGATAAAAAATTCTATTAGTAAATTTTTTTTTAAAAAATTTAATTAAAACCTTAAAAAAAAGACTTAAGTCCTCAATGAAACAACAATCAATTAGGTTTTTTTATTAATAAAAACCGTCAGTTGATTGATTTGACTGTTAAGTGTCCTGATGTGGAAAATGATGTTAGCGTGGCATGCTAACATGGAACTGAGATGTTCTATATGTCGAAACCATTTTTTTTAAAATCGAGTTTTGGAAAATGGGAATCGACTTTAAGAAAAACGAAAACGGGAGTCGCCACCAATCTTCTTAGGTGTGATTGGATTACCTCTAAAACATTTTGTTTTAAAATCATTAGTTTTGGCCTACGAAATCAAGAAAACGGGTTCGGGAGTCGGTTACGAACGAGGAAGGGTTAGCACCCTCGTAATGCCCAAAAATTGGTACCTAATTGACTATCAAATGTCTTTAATGTCGGAAGTTTAAAATTCTTTAAGATGCAATCCTCTTTAAAATATTTTAATTTTGAAAATTAGGGTTCACTTGTATCAAATGAATCAAAATATTACATCCAATAAGTTAGGAAGCAATATTTTTAAGACATTCGAAGCTAAGCTAGCCCTTTTTGAAAATCCCTATCTCAAAACGACAAAACACCATATCCAGTAAGTTAGGATACAACACTTTGAAGTTCCAAGACAGTTGCTCGTATTTTGAAAACCTTAAAAACTTAGAGGGGTGCTTGACTATTCGAACTCAACGAGAAAAATCGCAACCCAGTAAGTTAGGGCACTACCTTTCTCGAAGTTTCCAAATACCAAGCATAGCCTTTTATTTTTGAAAACTTTTGAATCTCATTTTTAATTAATGCATGAAGAAACATATATATACGTTATAACATGTAAGATAGCATATTACAATAATAGGTAGCTAAAACATACATTTAAATAATATGATACAATAATATAAAGGTCCTATACTAGATACATACATAAATATAGCCAATCTTAGTTACATAACAACATACATATTAAGATATACATAGCATATATTGAAGATGAATAAGCAAAATATACGAACATATAAAGTAATAATTAATTTAAAAAACGATGCATGATATACAATTAGACATATAAATATATACACAAAACAAATGTGATAATATATAAAAATAAAAATAATAATAATAATAATAATAATAATAATAATAATAATAATGTAGTAACATATATATATATCAAACAAACAACACTTAATAATATTATGAGACTAGCATTTAATATATAAATGATATAAAAATATGATAATATATAAAAGATTTAATACGTATTAAAATATAAAATAAAATGAGTAATTATTTAAAAATATACATATATAATTAAAATACAATATTTAATAATGCATGATAATAATATAGATAATATAAATGTAATGAAAAACTTAAATAAATATAATGAAATATAATATGAAATATGTATAATAACAATAATAATGTAACAAATATTTTACATATAAAAATATAATAAAATAAATAATATAATAAAAATATATAACATATAATAAAATTTATATATATAATGTTACAAATAATATAAATAAAATAATATATTATTATATACATAACTAATGTTTATTAAAAATATATATAAAGTATTTTAAATAAATTAAATTAAAGGTATATAAGGATTAAATTTAATTAAGGAATTTAGGGTTAATTTCAAATAAATAAAGAAAACTGGGCCAAATTGGAACACGGACTAAAGCCGAGGGACTCACTGGGCAATTTGCCCTAATCCCAAAACGATATCGTTTCTCCAAATACAATTTTAAAGTCGCTATGAGGATTAAATTGAAACAAAATTAGAACATTAAAGCTAAATTAAAAAATAGATAAGATGAAATTTAAAAAGGCGAGAGGACCAATTGAGCAATTAACCCACTTTACGAAAACACGCGGATCCTCCCCGGGTAATTGGGTCAACACGCAGATCCTGAGCCTTGAAACGATGCCGTTTTATGCTTATTGAGTTAAACTAAAACGACATCGTTTCATTTGGGCTATATAAGCCAAATTCTGAGCTTTAAAATCATTTTTTGCACTCGGTTTAAAAAACAAGAGAAATCCTCTGAAAGAAGACTTGGGGCCAGTCTCGGAGTGCCGTTGTGCCTCCGTCCAGGGGTTTGCACGCGCTCACGCGCCCCTGTCTTCACCGCCACATACGGTGGTTGGAAACTGAAAAAATTCCTTTTTCCGACGCGAATCAGAATGGTACGTTTTTTCTTTTTTATTGTTCGCAATATATATATATATTTAAAAATATTCACCTTTGTGTATCTCGATCGACTGTGGTACTCTTTTCTGTATATATATGTAAAAGTAAACTTTTTTATTGAATCTGTGTGTGTATTCCCCAAAAACGTAGTTTACATCCTTTTCGATTCGGGCTTTTATAGCCAAAGAAAAAGAAAAATATTTACAATCTTTGATTTATTTCCTGCCATATTTGTTTCGTTTCTGTCGTTTTCTTTCCATTTTTGCAGGTGTTCAAGGAGGGTAGACCATCGGCGTCGATTTGCGCGTTGATTACGGCATAACACGAGGCCTGGAATCACGGCCCCGACGAAGGGTAACTGAAACGACGGGATTTGAAAAGGCACAATTCTTGAGCTGATTGCGGCGCTAGTTCTTCTGTCACTTGGTATGGCTTGGGAGTTGCGGCGCAAACCCTAGCTAGGGTTTCCCGAAACTAAAAATAAGTTGGGTCAATTGGGCCTGCTAAATTTTGGGTTACTGGACTAGTTCAGGGGTATTGGGTATTTGATTGTAAATGGGCTACTGGGTTAAGCGGGTTATTGGGTGTAACGGGTCTGCTGGGTATTACATTGTAATTGGGCCTCGGGTAGACTAAAATTTTTGGGCTCTATATATGGACTATTTAAAACAGTAAACATTCGTTTATTTTATTGTTTAAGACCCGGGAAAATTTAGGTTATTACAGCTGCCCCTCTTTGCTCATTGCTGTGTAACAGGAATAGAGCAAAGAGTTATAGAAAGACCAAATTTGCCCGGCTTTATCAGATCAGGGTCCCTCAATCTGCTCCTTGCAAACTCATGACTGTCAGGTTGATATCTTCGATCTGCTCTCCGTCGAACACAGAGACGCCAAATCTGCTTCTTCGATTTGTTCCCTGACAATACAGAGATGCCAAATCATCTTAGATTTGCTTCAGCGTAAACACGTGAAAGCCAAATCTGCTATGTCTTCGATTTGTTCCTTGTAAACACAAGGATGCCAAATCATCTTGGATCTGCTTCAGTATAAACATCTGAAGGTTAGATCTGCTATGTGTCTGCTCTCCGTCGAATATGGAGATGCCAGATCTGTTATCTTGGATCTGTTTTGATGTGAAAACATCTGAAAGTTAGATCTGCTATGTCTTCGATTTGCTCCTTGTAATTACAAGAATGCCAAATCATCTTGGATCTGCTTCAGTAAAAAATCTGAAGGTTAGATCTGCTATGTATCTGCTCTCCATTTGAATATGGAGATGCCAGATCTGTTATCTTGGATCTGCTTTGATGTGAGAACATCTGAAACTCAGATCTGCTATATCTTCGATTTGCTCTCCGTCGAAGATAGAGAAGCCAAATCTTGTTATCTTGGATCTGCTTCAGTGTAAACACGTGAAGGCCAGATCTACTATGCTTTGGTCTGTTACCCTACTGCTTAGGGGGTTAAGGCACATCATCTGTGATCTATATAACCTGTAGAATGCATCTGTGCTCATGCCTGATGATTAGGATGCTATAATCGAAGTGAGTCAAATGCTCCTAATTAGACTTGTTGTGATGCAAAATGTTATGAATATGACTTCTATTCCAGACGTCACCACTCATTCCATTGTTGATCTTTTCTTTTCTCAAAGTATTATTCTTGCTCAGCCTGTAGGCTTGTACCCTTCCTCAAATGCTACGATCCACTGAGGATGTCTGTAAGATAATCTTTCCTTCGAATTGAATTATTGGTTTTGTCCATTTCCTTTTGGACTGGAAGAAAGAAATTCCTCGAGTTCCTTTATTCATTACTTATGTGAATTTCTCGAGCAATTGTCCTGTTTTAGTTTCTTGTATTATCTAGAAATTCCAGAGTAATGCGCAAAACTTCGTTTGTGAACATATTTAGTTCATCTATCATTATTTCAATGCAACATACTTAAAGAATAATGGAAGATGAATAAATCTTTAAGAATAATTGGATTTGAATAAATTATCAAAAAAGATACAAAGGAAATTAATCTGATAGCCTATCTTTGAGAAGAAAAAATCTAAAGATAGCAAACAGGCCAAAAGTTAGATGCCCTAGATATCGCCGCTTGAGCGCTTATACATCATCTTAATGAAGGCAAGTGTTTAGAAGATTCAAAGTACTCTGTCGATGCCTCAGTATGCAACGTTCTTCGTTCTTTGTTGAGTAAGATTACCGGATGCTTCAAAATTTGAGTCGCCCTTTCGGGTTTTCAACTCAAAACCCCTTTGGTCACAAGGCCCCCTTTGTGGGTTTTCACCTTGGCCTCTCCATTTTTCTCTTCTTTTTTTTTTTAATTTTCGAAACCTTAAAGCGCCCTTTGCGGGTTTTCACCTTGGATTCTCTTCTCTTTTAGACAGTATTTTTTAACTAAGTCTGAGTTCACTGGGTTGGGTAAGCTTTTCCCATCCATTTCCGTTAAGATCAATGTACCGCCAGAGAAAGCTTTCTTCACGACATACGGCCCCTCCCAATTCGGCATCCATTTCCCCCTAAAGTCTTTTTGAATAGGAAGGATCTTTTTCAGTACAAGGTCTCCCTCGTGGAACTCTCTTGGTCGAACTTTCTTGTCATAAGCTCGCATCATTCGCTTCTGATACATCTGACCATGTCGAATGGCTCTTAGCCTCTTTTCCTCAATCAAGTTCAACTGGTCATATCGGGATTGAACTCATTCAGCTTCATCTAACCTTATCTCCGTCAAGATTCGAAGAGAAGGTATTTATACTTCAATAGGTAACACCGCTTCCATCCCATAAACTAACGAGAATGGGGTTGCCCCAGTAGAGGTTCTGACAGATGTTCGATAGGCCAGGAGTGTAAGAGTATGCCCAAAGATCAATCACGAGATGGTTGTAATAACATACTTGGTTTATCATGTTTATTAATATAACGCGTTGCCATTATTATTCCAGTTTCTTTTCTGTGTGCATAAATAAACTATTTTATAATAATGTCCTGAGAATAATATGATTATTCTCAAAAGATCCTTAGTCAAGTATTGTTATTGGCTAGGACAATAATAATGCATCAAGACTAACATGTAGTTGATTGATGATAAAGAGTTGTCATTGATATGGAGTGTCAGAATCAATGCATGAATATGTGTGTTAGGGAACAACATATTGGGTGACCCGCTATGAGTATGTTTCTTGGATTATTATGTAATTATCACAATATTACTCATAGTGATTAATATGTATATGATCCTCATACTTGAGATCATCTTTATCCCAACATCGTGAGTTGTATATTTTGATACTGATCAAACAAACATCAGAATCGGTTGTTCTATAAAGACGATGTTGGATATACCACAATCTATGTTGAGGATATAGTTGATCAATATAGGATAAGTCCCTCCTACATAATGGGAGTAATATCTCGAGCCACTTGATTGAGTGAGGCTAGAAATGCATGGCCATGCTCAAATAAGTTGATATGAGATGTCATACTTATTTGTGTATCATAGTCTACTCGAGGTATCAAGAAACATGGGATGGACTATGCAAGTGTGACTATTCCATGGCTTGTGTCCATTCCAAAGATATAGGACTTAAGGATGAATGCATGAAAGGTTAATCACAAAAAGTTATGTCGAATCATGACTTCTTGTAACTTAGGTAGCATTGATGCATTGCTAGATGCCACTGTTGTTTGTAACATTAGAATCGTTCTAATGTTACTTGCTTAACGTTACAAGAACCTATAGGGTCACACCCTATGGTTGAAATGAACGAGGTAAAACATAGTTGGTATATTGCTTGGTTGTCACATGAATTAAATTAATTATAGAATTAATTTAATTGGGCAATCAAATTGTTGAACATACTATTTATGTACAAGGATGTTGTACACATAATCAGAACATAATTTTATTGATATATGAATTTAGTTCGTATATAAGTTTAAATAAATATAGTTTATCAAATCTTTATTATAATTAATGTAATTATAATTTTTCTACTAAACATTATTATATTTATTTGAATGATAATTATTATGTTCGGATTAATTTTAATAAATTAAAATTCGTTATAAATATATACCAATTAAGAGAGAGTTATATATAGAAAGGGTAAAAAAAACCTAAAAAGATATATATAACTAGCCCGAAAATATGAAAGTGGTCTAGCAAATTGCTTTTAGCAAAATACTCTCTCGAAAATAGTTTTCGGGATTTCTACCGCTCATTGTCAATCGGGTGGACTACGTAGAGGCCGACATCGGAAAAGGTTGCGGCTTGGTTCGATAGTGGTTCAGCATTCCTGTTGCCTAGGCATCGCTGTCTACTCAGATTGAAGTTTCGGTAAATTCGAAACCTTTTTATCACCCCGATTCGTTCCTTACACATGGATCCTTGGTTTGGATCGCCGGGTTTTAATTTTTCGCTGCGCCTTGGTGGCACCGGTGTTCCAACAAGGAGTGTAAACGGTAACTTCTCATGCCAATCTCTATAAGTCTCAGTCATCTTCCCCACTATTTTCTTAATGTTTTTGTTGGCGGCCTCCACTGCCCCATTTATTTTTGGGCGATAGGGAGAAGAATTGTGATGCTTGATCTTGAACTGGTCACAAACCTCTGCTATCGTTTTCTTGTTCAAGTTCAATGCATTATCGGATATGATCTTCTCAGGCATTCCATACCGACAAATGATCTCCTTCTTCAAGAATCGACTCACAGCTGACTTAGTAACATTCGCATAAGAAGCGGCCTCTACCCATTTTGTAAAGTAGTCAATTACCACGAAGATAAACTGATGTCCATTCGAAGCTTTCGGTGATATTGGCCCAATGACATCCATGCCCCACATGGAGAAGGGCCATGGAGAAGTCATAGCATGCAAAGGTGAAGGTGGTATATGAATTTTGTCCCCATAAATCTGACACTTATGGCATTTCTTGGCATAGTTGATACAGTCCCCTTCCATAGTGGCCCAATAATAGCCAAACCTCATGATTTGCCTTGCCATCGTGAACCCATTTGTATGCGTCCCACATACACCTTTATGAACTTCTTCTAAAATTAGCTTAGCTTCCACAGCATTGACACATCTCAAAAGTACTTGGTCTTTCCTTCTCTTGTACAGGATATCCCCGTCCAAGACATAGTCGCAAGCTAACCTTCTCAAAGTTCGTTTGTCATTTTCATTGGCCTGTTCAGGGTATTTACGATTTCTCACATATCGTAATATATCCTGATACTAAGGGTTATCATCCTTTTCTTCCTTCTCAATGTTACAACAATGATCTGGAGCCTCGTAGACACTCATTTGAATTGGTCTCATCTCTTCCTCTTTATTCGCCTTAATTATTGAGGCGAAGGTTGCTAAAGCATCTGCCATCTGATTTTCGTCTCGTGGGAGATAATTGAAGGTGATGTCATCGAACTCCTCAAGTAACCCCAAAACTACCTTTCGATAATTGATTAATTTAGGGTCCCTTGTCTCCCATTCACCTCTAAGCTGATAATTTACCAACGCAGAATCTCCATATACTTCTAGGGTTTTTATACCTCGCTCTATAGCTGCTTGAAGTCCCATGATGCATGCTTCATACTCAGCCACATTGTTCGTGCAATCAAATTCCAACTTGCACGTGAACGGGTAATGATCGCCATTTGGGGATACCAAGACTGCCCCAATTCCATTTCCGATTGCATTAGAAGCCCCATCAAAATTTAGCTTCCAAGGAGAATCTTCGGTCATGGCTATACACATTAACTCCTCATTTGGAAAATCAAAGTTCAATGGCTCATAATCCTCTAGAGCCTTACTGGCCAAGAAGTCTGCTACCGCACTTCCTTTTATAGCCTTCTGACTTATGTAGACTATATCAAACGCTGAAAGCAAAATTTGCCATCTCGCCATTCTCCCATTTAGAGCTGTTGACTCCATCATGTATTTCAATGGATCAAGCTTTGAGATGAGCCAAGTGGTATGGTATAACATGTACTGTCTTAATCTCCGAGTTGTCCAAATCAGCGCACAGCACAACTTTTCAATTGGCGGATATCTCATTTCATAGTCAGTGAATTTCTTACTGAGATAATAAATTGCCTTCTCTTTTTTCCCTGACTCGTCATGCTGACCAAGCACACATCCCATAAATTACTGAACACTGACAAGTATAGTATTAACGGTGTATCTGGGCTAGGTGGAGATAATACCGGAGCATTCAACAAATACTGCTTGACCTTTTCAAAAGCATTCTAGCATTCCTCATCCCAAGTACCTTGATTGTGCTTTCTGAGGAGGTGAAAGATAGGATCACATTTCTCGGTTAATTGTGAAATGAACCGAGCGATGTAATTCAACCTTCCTAGGAATCCTCGAACTTCTTTTTGAGTTTGTGGTGGAGGCAATTCTCGTATTGCTCTGACTTTGTTTGAATCAACTTCTATTCCCTTTTCACTGACTACGAAACCCAATAGCTTTCCCGATCTAGCTCCGAAGATGCACTTTGCCGGATTGAGCCTCAACTGAAACTTCCTCAACCAAGAATAGTCTTCTCAAAACTTCAATATGCTCTTTCTCTGTTCGGGACTTAGTAATCATGTCATTAACATACACTTCAATGTCCCTATGCATCATGTCGTGGAACAAGTTCACCATGGCCCGCTGGTAGGTTGCCCCTGCGTTCTTCAATCCAAACGGCATTACTTTGTAGCAGAAGGTGCCCCACAAGGTTATGAAGGTGATTTTATCCATGTCCTCTGGATGTATCTTTATCTGATTGTACCCCGAGAAACCATCCATAAAGGAAAACAATGAATGTCCCGCCGTGTTGTCTACCAAAGTGTCGATGTGCGGCAAAGGAAAGTTGTCCTTTGGGCTAGCTTTATTCAGATCTCTATAATCAACGCACATTCGTACCTTCTCGTCCTTCTTAGGGACAGGCACGATCTTATTCGGAGTACTTAACCTCTTGTAAGAATCCTACATTGAACTGCTTCTTAACCTCATCTTTTATTTTCAGAACAATGTCCGGCCGCATTCTCCGCAACTTCTGTTGGACTGGTTTGCAATCCTGTCTTATCGGAAGATGATGTACTACAATGTCGGTACTCAATCCGGGCATATCCTGATATGACCATGCGAAGATATCCTTGAACTCTCGAAGCAACTCAACCAGACCATGCCTTGTGTCCTCGGTAATCAGTGTTCCAATTTTCAACTCCTTCCCTTCCTCTAGGGCTACATTTTCTATTGCCTCTTTCTCATGCGGCATAATTCGTTTTTCCTCCTGTTTTACCATTCTTAACAGATCAAGAGACACATCACAATCTTGAACATCTTCAAAATCCTGAGATTTCTCTAAACACATGTCTTGCTCGCAAGAGAAATCGAGAGTTGCAGTATCAGTGCTCATATCATTGATATCTAGGGACTCTAAAAAATTTCTAAAGACTACAGGAAGGTCCTTCGCAGTCCAATTGTTCAGAGAGCTCTCCGGTTCGTAAGGGCGAATGCCCTCGAGGCTTCCTTGCTCCAATCCCTCATTGTGTACAGCATTAATCTGATGATTGTCTTCTACCAGTAACCCTCTTGACTTAAAGGATTTGGATATAGGTGGGAATGTCATCGGTTCCCACTCCACTTCTCCTCCGTTCAAACGCGCCTTTCTTCTCGCTTGGCGCTTCTCAATCTCTTGCCTCTTGTGCTTATGGTCTGGCTTGAAGCCCAACCAAAGCGATCTTTCTTCTCAATCACTTTTGGGATTTGAACCCCTCATTGCAACTGTCTTCCTAGTCCTTTTCCTGGCAATGCTTCCTTCCCCATCATCATTTGCAGGGTCATCCTTGTGGCTCTAGACATTTTGGGTACCGGCACCTCACTTCCTTCCAAAATGAAGGTTGCATTGATGATTTCTAAAGAGCAGAAAGAACACTCAATAGCCTCTTCATTCGCCTCGACATAAGGGGCCTTACTAGTGACTGCTGCTATAATGTCCTCCTCCGCATTGATGGTTATTAACCGTCCATCCGTCACTAACTTCAATTTTTGGTGCAATGAGGAGGGCACCGCTCCTGCCGAGTGTATCCATGGTCTCCCCAATAAACAATTATAGGAGGGCTTGATATCCATCACCAAGAAATCAACTTCATATGTATTTGGCCCAATTTCCAAATGGATGTCAATTCGTCCCATCACTTTCCTTTCGGTTCCATTGAAGGCTCTTACCACATTGTGACATGTTTTCATATGCGAACTGTCAATGGGTAATCTGTTCAATGTGGATAATGGAAGGACGTTCAAAGCCGACCCGCTATCAACGAGTACAGTTGGAAGCGTGTATCCCTTACACCAAGTAGTGATGTGCAAGGCCTTGGTTGACCCTATACCCCCAGGTGGAATTTCATCATCATTGAAATAGATGAAATTGTCAGCACTGATGTTATTCACTAACCGGTCCAACTTGTTAATGGATATGTTGTGGTGACATATGTTTCGTTAAGTACCTTCAACAATGTATCCCGATGCACCTCAGAACTCAGAAGTAGGGCTAATACTGATATACGCGTTGGCTGCCTACGCAACTGCTCGACCACACTATACTCGCTATGCTTAAGGAACTTTAGAAACTCCTTAGCCTTCTCCTCCTTTACCAGCTCCTTAACAGGCACTTCAACCTCTTTCTTCTTCTCAACGTCAATATCCTTTGTTTTCGTGGGCTCCACTCTAATGCCCCCCACATCATAACGTTTCCCACTTTGTGTATGGGAACCTTTATTTTGCACGCCCCTAGACGTACTGGCTATACTCTCCCCCTCAGGTACTGATACACTGTAGTCATAGCTCCATGGCACCCTCTTGTCATCCTTGTAAGGAAAAGGAGTAGGTTTATGGATGACGACCTTGGGACCGGTTTGAGCCCCTACTTCATTATTCCCTGGAAAGAAAATAATAATTCTTGGTCGGCTTGTTCCTTGTCGTTCATTTTTCAGCACACATATTTGTCCTTTGCAAGAACTACCCTCAAAAATCTGTAGCTCTTTGTTAACCATAAAGCCTTGCACTATGGCCTTGAACTCTTCACAATTTTGGATCATATGACCCACCTCTTCATGGAATTCACAATAGTTCCCCATTCTTTCTCTACCTTTTCCAGAGGTCAACATACCTCTCTTCACCATCTCCTCCCATATTACTTTCATGGGTGTCTTTACATTAACAACACCTTCATTGATTCTTCCTTCCCTAGTTTCATCAATGGCATTCACTCCTTGATTGCCATGATCTGGTAATGGATTTTCAGCATTAGGGGTACTGTTGAATTTCACAAGCCCCATCTTGATAAGCCTTTCCACGGCCTTCTTGAATCCGGTGCAGTTTTCAATCAAATGCCCTGGTATTCCCGCATGATATTCACATTTAGCGTTTGCATCATACCATTTGGGGTACGGTGGCTGTAGCGGTTTCAAGTGAAATGGAGCAATAGCATGCGCATCGTATAAGCTTTGATAAAGCTCACGATACGTCACGGGGACAGGTGTGAATTGCATCCTTTCAGAATTCTGCTTTGTATTCGACTCTTTCCTTTGAGAACTCTGTTGCTCAACCGCAGCTGTTTTGGGTTGACCAACTGTGATTGCCCTTATATTAAAAATACTTGTGTTATTCACTTCATTATCATTTCTCCTTGGGGCCGATCTTTTGGTCATTTCACCTTCAATTTTGTCACCTCTTATAGCGTTCTCAATCATCTCTCCCGCCATGACTATGTCCGCAAAACTTTTGATAGTGCTTTCAATCATGTGAGTAATGACTAGGGCATTCAGAGTGTTGGTAAACAACATGGTGATCTCCTTCTCCAACAATGGTGGTTGAACTTGCATGGTAACCTCCCTCCATCGTTGTGCGTATTCCCTAAAACTTTCATTAGGCTTTTTCTCCATGTTTTGAAACGTGATCCTATCTGGCGTCATATTAGTCACATGGTTATACTGTTGTATGAAGGCTTGTGCAAGATCTCTCTATGAATCGATTCTTGTACGACTCAATTGATTGTACCACCTAGCCGTTACTCCTACTAAGCTATCTTGAAAACAATGGATCAATAGTTGATCATTGTTCACATACCCAGTCATTCTCCTACAAAACATTGTTATGTGTGCTTCTGGGCAAGTAGTACCGTTGTACTTTTCAAACTTCGGCATCTTAAATTTATGAGGAAGCACCAAGTTTGGGACCAAACTTAAGTCTTTGGCATCAATCCCATGATGATTGCCAGCGCCTTCCAAAACCCTAAACTTCTCCTCCAACTGCTTGCAACGATCCTCCAACTGTTTTGAGGATTCAGTTGCCATTCTTTCTTTCTCCATCATATCCAGATCAGGAGTGATAGGGTTGATCGGGCTATCGCCCAAATTAATTCCCGACCCAGATGGGAAATTCACGGGGACTCCAGCATCAACCGGCCTATGTTGAGGCCTTACAGTGATAGATGGCTTTCTAGGAGGTGCCTTGATTTGCAGTAGCACATGAGGCAGAGTAAAACCCGGAGGATGATCCTCACCCTCCTCACCAGTGATAGCCATGGGGGCCTTCCCTTTATCAGTGGCCCTTAGCAGCTGAGCCATTTAAGCCATCATATTCCTCTGAGCCTCTAGCATTTGCTCCCTCATGTCATTCTGCATCTTGGCCAACTGCTGTTGCAATTGATCTTGCATATCCTTTTGCAATTGTTCGAACCTTTGATCCATACTCTTAGTTTTAGTGTGGGTGCCATAAGGATGTGTGATTTCTAGATTTTCTTTTCTACCTTTAAAAGTAAACTTTAACTAATTTGGGTCTTTCTATAACTTTGAATGCATATGATGTGATGTAATGCAAATGCATTAATGCAAAAAAGCATCAATCTCGATTCAATCTCATTTAGAAAACTTTATTTAGAAAAAGAATATCTTTACATATAAATGGATTACATATACGTCTTTGCCCTAATGCCCAAAGTTCTAACTTTATCTAATAAAAGGGCTAACCCTCGACCTTTATCAGACACTGACTCATACATCATACTCAACGCATCAGCTCGTATTGCTAAATCTCGAACATATTCAGCAATCTCTCAGATCTGAGCTATAGCCTCCCCAATAATGTAATCCCTATCTCTGACTTGACCTTTAACTTGATGGAACTCTCCTTTTAAACAATCTTCTTGCACCTCGAGCTGCTCAATCCGAAGTTCACCATCATGCAATGCCACTTCCAAATCTTCAACCTTACTTTTTAGCTCATTTAACTCGACCGTAGGATCATGGTTTCGGTGCCAACGAAGTGATCTTCCAAGCTCAGTTACCTTAGTCTTCAGCCCTTTACGCTCTTTCTCTAATTCCAAATTCTACGACCGCATCTCTTGGAACTTCCTCTCCCAATACTCGGCTCTAGCTTTTTCCTCTTAAACTTCTTTCTGCCACTGTTCCGAAGACCTTCCTAACCCCACTCGCTTTAAAGATACTTGTGCCTTCTTATACTTCTCTTTTAAATCATCTCGGTATTCCTCAACCTTCCTCTTTTCCTTCCTAACTTTTTCAACCTCATTCTTTTGCAGGTCAACATCTAGACTCAGGTACATCTTCTCCTCCTCAAGCTTTTCTATCTTCTTTTGGAGTTCCAAATTCTTTCTCTTAAATTCTTGCTTTATGATATCAAGCTCCGAGGGTATCACTTGCAAATATTCCTCCATTGGTCGAGCTTCCCCCGTTTTTGTCATAGGAACATTATCGTTAATCCTTCTACTCCTCTACTCGACATATTCTGGGGTCGTAACAGGATTAATGGCCACTCCCTTAAACCGACAAGTCTTGTTCCAAGCACTAGAAACTTCGCTAACCTTCCTCTTGTAATCGATTCCTCTGTATACAAACTCACTTTGAGCCAACCCATGAGTCGTTGGTACGAACTGTCTCAATCTATGCTGCCTCAGCATGAGCAAAGGGGCAAAACCAATGGCACCCCAAATTCCCAACAGGGGAACCCAATCAAAGCTGCCGCATCGATAAAGTATCTCACCGGGAAGCATCCATGGAGCTCTCCACTCAACATCCTTCGACTGAAGATTCCGAAGTAATGCTATCCAATTCTCTTCCGGCACATCCACTTTCCTAGATGAGGCTACTATATCTTTCAACGGGGAGTAGTTCTCAAAGAAAACTCGAAAAATAATCCCATCAATCAATCAGAAGTGACTGTAGAACCAAGCCAAAAGTAACTGAGCACACCCTATAAACCTGCCTGTACCAGCCCTCCTACATGCACCTAGGGACCTGAATGTCTCCGCCAAAATCGCAGGGACGGAAGTGACCCTTTTGCTAAGTCGATGAAAAAGATCCGTGGTTGCCTCGTCCACATATCCCAAAGCCCTAGGGAAAACCATCAGTCTATACAAACTTAAGGCAAAAATGTCTACCTTCTTCGTCTCATCGGGGTGTGTCAAAATCAGATCTTTCAAAGCGTCCTACGCAATGCACTTGCACTCACCCTTCTCTTTAATTCTGGCCGTGATCCACTACTCGCTCATCCCCGTAATGGTCATTAATTTCTTTCAAAAGGTAGGGACACAAGCAGCTCGAGAATAGATCCTATCACTCTGAAACCTAGGGCAACGAAGTAAGGCAGTGTACTCCTCCACGGTAGATACCAAGTCTACCTCCCCAAAAGTGAAACAACTGTACGCCGGGTTCCAAAACTAAGCAAGGGCTCAGAACAAGTGCTCATCTACCTGAATATCGAGCAAGTAAGGTAAATCTTCGTAATTATCGTAGAATAACTGCTTGGTCTCATTGCCCCACTGATCCCAAATTTCCTTAAGCTCTTAGAGATTATTCTGTGTGATACTCATACGAGTATAATCTAACAGCTCCGACACATATCCCACAGTTATGCTATCCCCTTTTCCTAGCTGAGTTTGCTCAGACCATCTATGGACGTTAGCGTTGCCCTCCACTCTATCAAGAAGTCCGTTTTCCATAATAAAACTTTCTAACTTAGAAACTGACCGTGAATCGATACCTTTTAAATGCGAAATGACATGCAATGAAAAAAGGAAACAGTCAGTATCACATAATATTAATAAACTCAAGAATGATATGTGAGGGTAATATCTATTAGTATAATTCTAACTAAGTTGAGCTCTTACGGTTTTTTCTATATGAGGCTTTAGTTCTAAAGTTGAGGTATCTGAACCAGCAAATTCCTCGATTCTCACCCATTATAGGCTCATTTGAATCGAGTTCAGTTCAGGGGAATACATTTCGCTATGGCTACACGGAGATGAAAATCTCACGAAACCATAGGTACGGATGTATCCCGAAAGTGATCCACTATCCTGCACGGAGGCGAAAACCTCACGAAAGCGTAGTTTCTCACTTCCACTTAAGGGTGTGACCACAACGATCATGCAAATGCAATGCGTATCAGAATATGTAACATATGCAATAATACAAACACATGTAATGCAAAGAGGATTGAATTTTAAAATTTTTCAAATTTTCGACATTAAGGCAAAAGGTAATCAATTATACGGCTTGACTCTCTTATTTATCCTCAGTGGCGTCGCCAAGCTGTCGAAACCATTTTTTTAAAATCGAGTTTTGGAAAATGGGAATCGACTTTAAGAAAAACAAAAACGGGAGTCGCCACCAATCTTCTTAGGTGTGATTGGATTACCTCTAAAACATTTTGTTTTAAAATCATTAGTTTTGGTCTACGAAATCAAGAAAACGGGTTCCGGTGTCGGTTACGAACGATGAAGGGTTAGCACCCTCGTAACGCCCAAAAATTGGTACCTAATTGACTATCAAATGTCTTTAATGTCGGAAGTTTAAAATTCTTTAAGATGCAATTCTCTTTAGAATATTTTAATTTTGAAAATTAGGGTTCACTTGTATCAAATGAATCAAAATATCACATCCAATAAGTTAGGAAGCAATATTTTTAAGACATTCGAAGCTAAGCTAGCCCTTTTTGAAAATCCCTATCTCAAAACGACAAAACACCATATCCAGTAAGTTAGGATACAACACTTTGAAGTTCCAAGACAGTTGCTCGTATTTTGAAAACCTTAAAAACTTAGAGGGGTGCTTGACTATTTGAACTCAATGAGAAAAGTCGCAACCCAGTAAGTTAGGGCACTACCTTTCTCGAAGTTTCCAAATACCAAGCATAGCCTTTTATTTTTGAAAACTTTTGAATCTCGTTTTTAATTAATGCATGAAGAAACATATATATACGTTATAACATGTAAGATAACATATTACAATAATAGGTAGCTAAAACATACATTTAAATAATATGATAGCAATAATATAAAGGTCCTATACTAGATACATACATAAATATAGCCAATCTTAGTTACATAACAACATACATATTAAGATATACATAGCATATATTGAAGATAAATAAGCAAAATATACGAACATACAAAGTAATAATTAATTTAAAAAACGATGCACGATATACAATTAGACATATAAATATATACTAAAAACAAATGTGATAATATATAAAAATAATAATAATAATGTAGTAACATATATATATATCAAACAGACAACACTTAATAATATTATGAGACTAGCATTTAATATATAAATGATATAAAAATATGATAATATATAAAAGATTTAATACGTATTAAAATATAAAATAAAATGAGTAATTATTTAAAAATATACATATATAATTAAAATACAATATTTAATAATGCATGATAATAATATAGATAATATAAATGTAATGAAAAACTTAAATAAATATAATGAAATATAATATGAAATATGTATAATAACAATAATAATGTAATGTGATATTTTACATATAAAAATATAATAAAATAAATAATATAATAAAAATATATAACATATAATAAAATTTATATATATAATGTTACAAATAATATAAATAAAATAATATATTATTATATACATAACTAATGTTTATTAAAAATATATATATAAAGTATTTTAAATAAATTAAATTAAAGGTATATAAGGATTAAATTTAATTAAGGAATTTAGGGTTAATTTCAAATAAATAAAGAAAATCACTAAATTGGAATTGGAACACGGACTAAAGCCGAGGGACTCACTGGGCAATTTGCCTTAATCCCAAAACGACACCGTTTCTCCAAATACAATTTTAAAGTCGCTATGAAGATTAAATTGAAACAAAATTAGAACATTGAAGCTAAATTAAAAAATAGATAAGATGAAATTTAAAAAGGCGAGAGGACCAATTGAGTAATTAACCCACTTTACGAAAACACGCGGATCCTCCCCGGGTAATTGGGTCAACACGCGGATCTTGAGCCTTGAAACGACGCCGTTTTATGCTTATTGAGTTAAACTAAAACGACATCGTTTCATTTGGGCTATATAAGCCAAATTCTGAGCTTTAAAATCATTTTTTGCACTCGGTTTAAAAAACAAGAGAAATATTCTGAAAGAAGACTTGGGGCCGATCTCGAGTGCCGCTGTGCCTCCGTCCGGGGTTTGCATGCGCCACGCGCTTCTTTTCACCGCCACATACGGTGGTCGAAATCTGAAAAATTCCTTTTTCGACGCGAATCGAATGGTACGTTTTTTATTTTTTATTGTTCGCAATATATATATTTAAAAATATTCACCTTTGTGTATCTCGATCGACTGTGGTACTCTTTTCTGTATATATATGTAAAAGTAAACTTTTTTATTGAATCTGTGTGTGTATTCCCTAAAAACGTAGTTTACATCCTTTTCGATTCGGGCTTTTATAGCCAAAGAAAAAGAAAAATATTTACAATCTTTGATTTATTTCCTGCCATATTTGTTTCGTTTCTGTCGTTTTCTTTCAATTTTTGCAGGTGTTCAAGGAGGGTAGACCACCGGCGTCGATTTGCGCGTTGATTACGGCATAACAGGGGGCCTGGAATCACGGCCCTGACGAAGGGTAACTGAAATGACGGGATTCAAAGAGGCACGATTCTTGAGCTGATTGCGGCGCTAGTTCTTCTGTCGCTTGGTATGGCTTAGGAGTTGCGGCGCAAACCTTAGCTAGGGTTTCCCGAAACTGAAAATAAGTTGGGTCAATTGGGCCTGCTAAATTTTGGGTTACTGGACTAGTTCAGGGGTATTGGGTATTTGATTGTAAATGGGCTACTGGGTTAAGCGGGTTATTGGGTGTAACGGGTCTGCTGGGTATTACATTGTAATTGGGCCTCGGGTAGACTAAAATTTTTGGGCTCTGTATATGGACTATTTAAAACAGTAAACATTCGTTTATTTTATTGTTTAAGACCCGAGCAAATTTAGGTTATTACACTATACTTTTAAAAACAAAAATGGATGGTACTAGTATATTGCATGCTTTATAACTTTATTTGTAAGTGGAATCAAGATGATTTATACTTCGAAAAAGTATACAGTAATGATGCAGATTCAGATTCAAATGATAAAAAATATGATCAAAGACTAACAAATGATGATAAATAGTATATGTTAACTTTTAAAGGGAATAGTCCAACAAATATAAATGCTAGAGCAATTAGATAAAATTTTATATAATTTTCATTTTTCTTATTATTTTTATTAGTAATCGCATTATCAACTATTTTCTTATATTAATATATTACATATGATGATTTGATTTTAACTTTTGTTACTTGTTTATAATTTTTTTATCATACAGTAATATTTTATAATAATTAATATTTTAAAAATATAAATTATGTAACTATGTAACATGATATAAAGAATTACAATATACATGATATAAAAAATTACAATATAATTACACTCTATTAGTCAAACAAATTTAAAAAACTATTATTTTTTGTAATTAGTAATTACTACTTTCATAATTATATTTTTATTCAAATAGTTTGTACTATCGATGTAAATGCCCAAGAGACAATAGGAAACAAAATTCTTAATAGTATTAGGCCACATAACAATGTTGATCACACTGAAAAATGCAAAGGACATGTTTTAAAATCTATATTAATTTACTAAAATTTATGTAAATGTAAATATTATTTAATATGTTTGTGACAGCAAAAAAAATTACCCAAAAGTAGTAGTTTAACCAAAGTAGTTTTAAGTATTATATGAAACGATCAAATTCACAATGATATAGACATACAGCAACTACCATAACCATAACCTTAAGAGTATCTTAACCAAATCACACATCATAGGTTCATAATTACATTGCTAATCCACATATTAAAACAAGAAACAAAAACTCACAAAAATGGCAAAACCCGAAACCTCAACACTCAATTCCTCCATAGTTCTCACAAAATACACATAAAAATAGTACAAACCCAAAGCATCCTCTAAAAAGAAAAAGAAAAAAGAAAACCTCATCTCCTGCAGCGGGTAATCCTGGAGCATCCTCTAGAGTAAGGGTGGACTGGTCCATGTGCCTTGAAACAGTTGTTGGTATAATAAGACCTTCCTGATCTTGGGGGACATGGGATTCTATTAGCAGAAAGCGCCGCGTACGAAATGTAATACCTCATTCTCGTCCAAAACAAAGATCTACGACTATGCCCAGTTTCCTCTTCACCATCTACCTCTTCTTCACCTTCATTGTCGTTTAAGTCACTGTAAAGTGACACAGAAAGCGTCCATTCCAAAGCATCTCTCATCAGCTTCAAGCTTGTCTCTTCAACTTGGGCATCCACTTTCGAGCTCCACAACACAATGTAAGAGATGAAAAGGAGCAAAAGGAGCTTGCTGAGAAGTGAAGAAGAAGCCATTGTCAGTAGCAAGTTGCTTGCAAGGAGAGTTTTGGATGAAGAAGAGAATAATTGAAGTGGTTTTGGTTTTGGGGTTTGGTTTAAGGGGACAAATGGGGTCACAATGAGCACAGAGATGATTGATTTACAGCTGTGCTTTCAATCGATGCCCTCCATTAACGCGTGCTTCGGTTCTTGAACCAATCAAATGGAATTGATCATGTTCTGTGTGGTAGCGTTCCATGGTTTTAGATTGGCTTTTGCCGTTGATTTTGTGATGTTTGTGGGTGCATTATTGGCTCAATCAAGGTCGTTGATGTATTATGTTTATGATAGGGGGACATGGTGCACATGCGATGGAGGGGATGATGGAGATGGACGCGGCTGGCCGCTAGCCTGACGTGGTCGAACTACATTGGGCCCCTTGATTCTCTTTACAATTTTTTTCTCCAAATGTAATTTTGTTGCAATTAAGAGGGCTAAATTAGCCCTTTCTTTTAATTCGGCTTATAAGCTTTTTTCTTTTTTTTTTTAATTAGGTAAATAGGTTTTTTTTTTTAAGATAGAGATAGAAAGTACGTTTAGTTGGGCATGTTTTCTTTTAATGGTCAAATCTAATGGCTCTTTAAACATTGTTCCTGTAATGATAAAAAATTTAAAATGGGGCAACAATCATTCTTTTTACCTATAAATACCTCCCAAATTTATTTATTTTTCACTCAGATCCTATTTTCTCAATTCTTTCTAATTTCCTAACTCTCTCAATTTTCTCAAGTTTTTGTTCTAAATTTTTCAATATTCTCATTTAAAAATCTTAGTTTTTTTTAATTATTATGTATTTTATTCGTTCGGATTAAATTTTCACGAATGGCAACCTTTCTAATTTGTTTCAACGACAATCAAATTTTTGTCGTTTAAGCAGTAATGGTAAGACACATTTAATTTTCGTTATTTTCAATTAAGTTGAATTTAATTTTTTTAATTAAAATATTTTTTATCATTATAAATAAGTGGATGATCGTGTTTTGGAGGCGTTCATACATAATTTGGCAAAGTCTCCGATCACCAAAATTTTTGGTTACTTGTAAGAGGCAGGATTCTTGCTTACGTCTCGTATGCTTGGGGGCTACAAACTCGATCCTAGACTCATAGCGTGTTTGTAGAAAGATAGAGGCCCGAGATACACACTTTTGCATTTTCCATGTGGCAAGTGTACAATCACACTAGAGGACGTGGCGTTACAACCCGGTCTACTGATGGATGGGTCGGTCATCATAGGAGCAACGATAGTTCCCGGTAAAGAGGATCTCTACACTGCATTATTGGGGAAGGTCCTGAACAAGTTTGATGGTGGCCGGATATCGATGAATTGGTTGGCGAAAATTTTTGATAAGTTTCCTCTACACGCGACTGAGGTCGTCAAAGAACAATACACCCAAGCATTCATCCTTCAATTAATCAAGGGCATTTTAATTCTCGAAAAATCTCAAAATTTGGCACACATAAGGTGGCTACTACACCTAGTAGACTTCAAAGAATGCGGACAACTGAGTTAGGGATTAGCCGTGTTGGGCACATTATACCGAGAGTTGTGTCGGGCCATAAAACCAGATAAGATGTCAATCGATGGTTGCTTACTCCTACTACAGTCGTGGGCTTGGTGCCGGTTATCATTTCTACGTCCCTGAGTGAATGACCTACACATGTTTCCGTTGGTGACAAGGTAAAAATCACTTATTAATAAATGCATAGTTTGTACAGTAAATGTTTTTATTTATTGTATGTTTGAACTAAAATATCATTTTTACAGGTGGAACCATGAGCCAAGTTACGTGGGACTACCCAAGGGACTGGAAGATATTAGGTTGTTATGAGATCAACGCTCGGAAGTCGAGGTTAATTACTTATTCTTTCGAAACTATATTAATTACACAATGATTTGTAATAATAAAATTTTGTAATAATAAAATTTACAATTATGCATTTCAGTTTGAATGGATACCATACACAGACACCGATATCATATTTTCCATCCCATCAGGCGTGTTGGGCAATCGGAGGATGTGGAACACAATGGTGCAATTGATAATATACACGATGGTGGAAATGCACAAATCGGACTGGGTGATGCAGTAGTTCGAGTATCGGCAACAAATTCTACCGACATCGCGAGACTTAAAGGAGCTACATAAGGTGGACATGCAGGGGAAGAATGATGAGGATTGGCGAGAGGTTCACAAGGACTACATCGAGGCTTGGGATCGTAAGATAGAATTCTTACCCATCCACGAACTTTTTTCTCAGCGGACATGGCTGCCTGTTTGGAATACTTGTCATGGTTCAGAGTCATTGGCAAGCCATATTTAATATCGGTAGAATAATTTCAGAAATCCTGGGAGGGGAGTCTTGGGATTCGCCTTCACCGTTGGTAGAATAATGTCAGAAATCATGTTAGAGTCTAGCTTGGGATGATCTTAACTTACACCTGTCGCAACACAAGCATGTGGACAGAAAAACTTCTTTATCGTCCACAGCCCAGTCTTTTTCCGTAAATATGTCATGACTTTTCACTTGCACCTCTTGTCACGAATTGCGCACTTTCCACTCCACTTGGACGTACTTTCTCTAACCTTTTTCTTCAAAAGTTGTTGTCCGTCCAATTTTTCAACTGTCTCATGACCACGTAACGGTTGTCAACTAGCCCTCGGTTATACTCGAACCTATGACTACATCACGGTCGTCAATTGGGACCTCCACTTAGACTTCGACCCTTGATTTTATCAAGCAAAATCACCCCAAAACCAGATTTCCCCAAAATGAGTTTTTGAGGTGATGGTTGGTTTGTGACGGAATGTGCAAGTGTACACAGTCATTATCAAGTAAGAAGTAAGTAAAAGAGTTATCGTCTCCACAGGGACTATATTTAAATCGATAATTGTAAAATTAAGAATTGGTTAAAAAAACACAATATTTTGAAGTGATGGATCAAATTAATTTAATTAACTAAATGCAAATGAATTAACCTAAATGCAATGAAATAATTTTAACAACAATTTCACAAGTTTTAACAACAATAACATGTATAAGTTAGAACAATTACAATACTTAAATCAATTCATTTTTCATCATGTTTAACAATGTTCCAAAAAAATTCCATGGCAACTCGATCTTTCATTAACTTGGAATCTCATATAAGTTCTTTCGAAGTCTTATACTTAAAAAAACATGTATATTTCTATGTCCATATTTTACTAAGGATTCCTTAGAATTTATGTGAAGTAACAGGGACGGATTAGGTTTGAAACAATTTAATAACATAAACCTAAAGTTATGTAAGGTAATAGTGCTCTCTCGAGTTATTACGAACCTTTAATTTAATCGAATTAGGATCTAATTAAGCATGCACCTTCAAATTATCGCGTCCATTAATCGCCATATGATTACGATTGATCAACTAATTCTAATGCATCAAAACATATTTTTATACATGAACACCATGAATGATTTTAATTGGAAGCATGAACGACTGAGGCACAGAACATCGTAAACATGAATCAAAATGAATTTTATCAAACTATTGCAATCATTCCAGCTAAAATAAAATTAAGTCACCGTCATTAATGGAAAAAAATTAAACAATTTACAAACATATTTGAATAACTAAGAATAAAAATAAAGAATAAGGAAGAAGGAACTCTCAATGATTTCAGCGATTCTCTAAAGACTGATTGTGGTGGTTTCTTCCAATTCTCATGATTTCTCCTTCGCAAACTACTCCTCAAGGTGGCCGGCCAAGAGAGTTTTTCCTAAGGGAAATTCTAGCTAAAAGGAAGTGGGGAAATGGATGGCTTATGCTTGGAAGGAAGGAAAGAAATATGAGAGAAAGATGATAGAAATGTGTGTAAAAATAAAAATAAAAATAAAAATAAAAATAAAAATAAAGAATACACAGATTTTACGTGGAAACCCTTTCGAGGAAAAAACCACGGGCAGAGGAGAAGAAAATTCACTATGTCGAATTTGAATAATTACAAGAGGAACAGACTATGTCTATTTATAGCCTTGTAAAGCCATATTCTAGTAAGATTGAAACAACTTATTCTAATCAATATAAAATAGATGGAGTTTAATAAGGTTTAAAAAACCTTATTCTAAAATAAAATAAAAAAGTGTAGTTCTATACGGATTTTACTTTTATTTTATTTTACCACTATATTTTATTTAAATAAGGATTCGGGTCATTTAATTCTAACAAGGTGAATTGAAGGATGAATGAAATGGGAGACGGAGGTGGTATTTATACTAGAGGAATGACTTGAGATTTTACTAAACCTAGCATGGAGATCCCTTGGATTTCTCCTTTGCTTAGCCGGCCATAAGTTGTGGAGAGAGGGTTGAGTGGTTGCTTGATTTTATGCATGAGTCATGCAAAGGGTTTGATGGTTTTCAAAGGTTTACTTGGAGGTTGATTTCTAATTTTTTTTTCACACATGCAAGGACCTTCAATTCAAATATTTCAAACCTAATTTGGGTTGATTTTCATGCCTTGGGGCTCTTCTCCCCTTTGTTGGATAGTTTTGACAACTCAACTAGTTAGCAAACTAGCCCTTCTCAACAACCAACTTTCAACTGGGTCAAAGCAATATTTTCGAGTGCAATTTATCTTCTTTATCGTCCAAAGTATTGGATAACCAACTCACTTATATGTTTCTTCAATGCTCCCAACATTAAGTAATTTTAATGGTCTATACTGCAACAATTTAACAAAGAAATATCATATAACATAATTTAATGAAATTATGTAAAATTACAAACTTCACTTAAATTATACCCAATGTTTCAATATGAACCAAAATTACATAATTAGCTATCCAAATGCTCAAAATTTGCATGAATTCTAAGTAAAAAAGGTATTATAAAAGTCTATATAATTTAAACTTATCAATGATCCTATCCCGCCACGACATATAAAATGTATGTGTTATGAGGTGCATTATCATATCCCCGACTCCTCAAAACTACCTTTGAAATTTCTTGATTTCTTTCGAAAATCCTAAACCCAAAAACCCTAAACCTAAAAATATTAAAGACCTTAACCTTGGGAGAGAGAAAGGAAAAACATCTAACTGGGCGCATTTCCCGTTTCTCTCTCCAAAAATGGCCTATTTCCCTAAATTTAAAAAAAAATGACTTATAAGCCTAATTAAAGAAAAACCCAACATATGTGGCTAATTTAGCCAATTAAAAGATGTTTTTATTTCAATATTGCATCTTCTTTTTTTTCTAGGATGTAGTTGTTTTGAGATTAATATTTGAAATGAGTTGCAAACAAAATTCTTCTTCATGCGTCATTAATGTTAATTTTTAATTAAATTATTTATAAATCAAGAAATTACTTTTTTATAAAAATTATATTATGTTTAATTAATTTAAATTAATATAAGTTAAATAATAAATAAGAGAGTTTATTCCTTGTAAACCATTCATATGATAATGTTGTATTCTAAGACAACTTTATTTTTCTTAAATTGGTACCAAACCATTTAACATAACTTTAGAAGTCTAGATGTCTGGAAATTTGCAATTAGTCTACAGAGAAGATTTTAAATATTAGAAATTTTCTTCAAAATCTCAAAAAAAAAAAAAAAATTGGAAACATAAAAAGTTTGAAGATTAGAAACTTAAAAAAAAAAAACCGAATTCGTTATAAAGAAAGCTACTTTTGGATTTTGTCTAATCTAGAGAAATAGGGTTAAACTCATTCTTCAAGATCAAGTCTAAAAAACTCTTAAAGTGGAATCATTCATTCAAGATCAAGTCCCATAGACCCTTAAATCAAAGCTCTTCACGTTTTGGTTGCATCGACACAAAGGAGATAAATTTTATTTTTAAAATCAAGTCTCGACAACCTTTAAAGTAAACTCAACCATCCAAGATCAAGTCTCAAAAACCTTTTGATCCAAACTCTCTCAAAACTAGTGTTCAAGATAAAGTCTCGACAACCTTGAAGTGAACTTCATTTATTCAAGATTAAATGTTTGTTTGTTTCACTTTTTTATTTTACGAAAAATATTTTCATCATTTTTCCTTGTTTGGCTTGGTAAAATGAGCTAAGTTAATATAAAGGTAAATCGGGAAAACCCGTGTTTTTATGTAAAACGACTTTTCCTTTTATTTTTTGGAAGATATTTTACTATCCTTGATAAGGACGCACATGAAACAAAATCGTAAGTTTGTCCAGGTTGCGGATTTGGCCTAGGGCTCTAGACGAATGAAGTAGAACTTGGAGTTTGATACAATTTGAAACACAAACAAATCTAAGTCAAATTTAAGAATTAAAAAGAGAAACAATTAAAACAAGTAATAATATATAGAAAAAGAACAAGGAATCCAAATTAAAGATTAGAAACAATTAAAGATCATAACACAATAACAAATCAATAAAACAAGATAGATAGAAAAGATGGAAAGTGGCGTGTAAGAGTCTTAAGGAGTTTTGGAAACCAAATAAATTCACAACCCCCTTTAAACGACTCTAATTTTTCCTCAAAAAAAGAAAACTTAGTAAGAAAAAGCTTGAAGATGATCCCCACAATTTGAAAAGATTGTTAAAACTCTTCTAAAAGAAAACTCAAGAGAAATCCGTGAGGAGAAAACTCAAAGTAAATTTTTTTAGTTCAAAGTGAATAACAAACGAATTGATCAATTGTGTATAATGAAAAGACCTTTATATAGGCTAGCTAAGTACATATATTACTTAAACTAAACTTTCTTGTTGACATAAAACTCCTAAAAAATCCAAAATTCAAAATATATAAATAATAAATTTTAATAAATACAATATTGAGCTCACATATATATAATTAAGTCTAAAAATCGAACCCAATATTATTTAAACTCCAATTAAAAGCCTAAAACTCGTTATTTTCGTAATAATCTCGTCTAGAAATTCTGCTCGCATAGTCTTCACTAAAACAATCATAACTTGAGTTCTCGAACTCGAAATCGAGTAGTTCAAAGTGCATTGCAAATCTAAGAGACAGATCTTTGATTAATATGAAAAATATTGATCGAAAAATGCCTAGATCCCTTCCAAAAGTGCCTAGATTCCTTTTAAAAATGCACCACAAGTTAACTAATTATAACATGGCTAGACATTACGTGACATACTATTTGGCGACATCACGATGTAGAGAAAATCTCGTAACGACGTCAGCTCTGTACTTTTCAAACTTTGCAATTTGGCCCTTATTTGATCCCAGGTTAACTTTAGAGCTCACGTAAGTTTGTATTAAGCTTAGGAAAGGTTTAAATTTGTTCTGAATGACTTATAAAATTGTAGATAATGATTTTCGACTTGAATTATCTGTTAAAGGTTTGTAATTGTTCCGTTTGTAGTGTAGCACTCTGTAACTTAGTCTTGGTGATCGAGACGAGTTAGGGGCGTTACACCTTTAATCAATAATACTAAGTTAATAACACTCTTCATCACAAGTTTAATCAAAATTCAAACATATTTAGTAACAAGAATTTAATTGTTAAATATTTAATTATTCAAATATCATGTAAAATATATCTAAATAAGAAAAAAAAACTAATGTAAAGAAATCTTAAAATAATAATAAATTTTCTTTGTAAAGAAATATAAGAACGATTTTACCTAAAGTAAAAAAAAAAAAAGTGAAAAAAAAAACATACAAAATATGGTGTATATAAATTTCTTGTCATTTAAGATTGAAAAATCTGGTAAAAAGCTTTAGAATTACCAAAGAACTTGAGTTGAAGTCTCGTTATAAGTAAATTTAACTTTCTTTTCGGTGAGGATTAATTTTATAATTTTATTGACAAAAAATATAGAAACTCTTTGTCTAACCGAATGGTTGAGGAAGAGAGGTTGGACGTGACTTTGATTCCCTTCAACAATATCTGCTTTTATTTCTGTTTTTGCATCCAAATCCAAATCAGATGAGTATGGTTATGGAATTGTAAAACTGCAATGGGATAACATTTTATGAAGTAAATAATAAATAGAATAAAGAAGATCATCTTTTTCAAAGTCTGTATTTATAAATACAAGGAATATAAACCAACATTAGAATTCTAATGAATATCAAGCTTAATAATAAAATTGCATTTGAATTCAAGTTTTAAAAATTATTTTAAATATAAATTATGTTTTAGATTAAAGATTTCATTTTTTTTTTGAAAAACTAAAAATAATGATAGTTAATTTCAATAGTTTTATAAAGATATAAATTCTAAAAGTAAAATTTTAAAAAAATAAATTCTTTTCATTTTATAATTAGATGCGACTGTTTAATAAAGTTTAAAATAATATTTGAAAAAAAAACCTCCTTACCATTTTTTCTAAAAAAAATATTATTTATCACCTATTGAAAAGTTGTCAAAAACTTTTAATTTTAAAACATTATTATTTTAATGTTAAAAAAATGTCAAATAAGTCTTGTAAAATTAAATTTAAAAACAATTTAAAACACATAAATTTAATTTAAATTATTATCTAATAAATTTATAAAAATTTGAGATAAATATTAAATACGTCTTTAATTGAAATAGTAAAATTGAGAGGCTAGAGTTCATGAAAAAAAAATCCTTTGAACATCGTCAAAATATAATATTTACCCCTTTGTAAAAATAAAAGTTTTTTAATAAATTCTCAACTGAGTTGGAACCAGTTGAAGGTGATCCTAACTACTTGAAGGCCACCTATATATATGTAAATATCTATAATTTTACTTAAAAATTTAGGTAATATATAGCTATAAAAAACTAATTTAATAAAAAATGCACACCATAACTATAGAAGTTGCTGTTATAAGTGAAAAATTGTTATATAAGTTAAAATAACACATAAAAAATCAGTTCTACTAGAAACTTGACTGTTATAGCGGATGACTGTTATAGAGATGACTAATTGTATATATATACTATTTATAAAGCACTTTACTATTCAAAAAAATAATTTCATAATTGAGTAGGTGACCTAGTTAAAGATGACACTAACACAACAAATTGCTTTATAAATAGTATATATATACAGTTAGCCCTCTTTATAACAATCATTTGTTATAACAACCAAGTTTTTAGTAGAACTGATTTTTTATATTTTATTTTAACCTATATAACAAATTTTCACTTATAATAGCAACATCTATAGTTATGATGTGCATTCTTTATTAAATTAGTTTTTTTATAACCATATATTGCCTAAAATTTTAAGTAAAATTATAGATATTTATATATGTAAGGCTATTAATTATAATTTATTAAATAAAAATGATATTAATTAAAATATTATTTGAATAAAATAATTAAATTTCACATGAAAATGATCTATTAATCATATTTTATTAAATGGAAATAATCTTTAATGAGTGGAATTAAAGATATAAACTATTAAGTTCCTTAATTAAATATTTTACTATAAATTTAGAAAATTATAAATATATAAATTGATTACTTGAATTTAATAACTCATGATAAATTAATTAATTTAATTTGATATTTCATATTAATTAATTGAACTTGTTAGATTGATGAACTTCTTAATTAACTAAGTGAAATAATGTAAAATGAAGATGCATAAAAGTAATAATGCATACAATTACTATACAACTTTTAACTTTATTTATTTGATTTTCACATTTTTTTTCATATAATTTTCATCTTTTTTATTTAAAAAAAAATTGATGATGTGAAGTTTACGACGATTATTATTATTATTTTTATAATAGCTTTCTATAACAAATAAAATTGTGGTATATAAATAAAATTATTATAGAGTTTATGACGAATTCGAGTGATCTGCGTTAGGCTGTGCATATTAGCCTTAAATTTCAGTAAATACCAATTATTTATAGGCTTTAGTTGTAAAAAAACAGAGCTGCAATCCAATTTCCTCAAGGTTGGGGCCATTTTAATTTAAAAAAGAAGGTTGGGCCTTTTATGGAGTTAGCTTAGTTGACTTTACCCGAAGTGCGTGCAAGACGCTCATGGTTGCCTTGCCCATAACCAACCAAATTTAGCCCAAGTCGGCTACAAAGGAAAGCAAATGGGGCCTCTCAGTGATAACGACTAACGATTCAAAGCGGCAGGAGCGAGCGAGGGAAGGGAAGGGAAGGGAAGGGAAGGGAAGGAAAGGGAGGGAAAGATAGAGATCTTCTTCTGCAAACTTTGGGGTTTTGGTTGGATTGGTCAGGTCAGGTCAGGTCAGGTCAGGTCAGGTCAGGTCAGTGAGCGCTAACAAAGAAAGATGAAAACCAAAAACTCTTTTATTTATTTATTTATTATAATTATTCTCGTTTAATACTACAATGAAGAGCTTTCTTTGTCCTTGAATTAAAATTTTCTTTTTTCGAAAAAAAAAAGATGGCCAATTTGATTTCCTTTTTGGTGATGATTGTCTGTGAGAAAGAGCGTGTGCTTATTATTTGCAGGAAGAGAAAGAGAAAGAGGAAGAGACAGTGTGTGCGAGAGATTTATTAAGAGAGGATCTTTGTGAGATCTTTTGTTTTGAGTGTATTACGGATTTCAACTATTTTCGTTTCTCAGCTCGAGTGCTTCGATTTTCTCTATGGACCGGAAGCTTGTGGTTAGTCTCCCCTTCTTAATTTTATGAAAGGTTAGGTTTTTGTTAATGAGATTTTTTTTTTATTTTCTTGAATTTGATTAATTTCCTTTTCTTAGGTTTTGGGAATCCCGTGGGAAGTGGATACTGAAGGTTTGAGGGAATATATGAGTAATTATGGTGATTTGGAGGATTGCATTGTCATGAAGGTGCCCCCCCCCCCCCCTCTATTCTCATTTATTTATATTTATTGCTTTATATCTAGAGAAATCTGCAATTTCCTTCACTTAACTAGCATGGTTGGTATTTCTCTCTGATTTTATATATTCTATCTTTGTTATGTTGAAGATTTGTAGAAAAAACTGTAATTACTTGTTTTTTCTTATGCTGTTCATTGATATTAATGTTCTTTTTCTATTATATAGGAGCGATCCACAGGCCGATCTCGTGGCTTTGGTTATGTAACATTTGCATCGGCTAATGATGCTAAGGTAATCATCGGCTCTCTCTCTCACACACTTTTTTTCTTTCTCTCCCTTAACTTTAAACCGTGTGATAAAGAAAAATAATGCTTTGTTTTTCATTTTCTACAGAGTGTGCTATCAAGAGAGCATATTCTTGGGGAGAGATTGCTGGAAGTTAAAATAGCTACTCCAAAGGTTTAACATAAACTTTAGTAGATACCTTTTTATTTGAAAACTTTTATGGGTTAATTATTTCTTTATCCATAGCTTCATTTTTTTTACGGTGTTGACAGGAGGAGATGAAATCCCCTATGAAGAAAGTAACCAGGATATTTGTGGCCAGAATTCCACTATCAGTGGATGAATCAACCTTTCAGAGGTAATTAAGTGCAATATATGAATCATGGTATTGCTTTTATTTTTCACTATTTGCTCTTCATTCTTTGAACATGGTTTATCAACTCTACCCAACAAACCATGGCTTTGTCTTCTTGAGCTGTCTAATCGCACCCGAAGGGTAAAGAACAAATGATAAGTTAATTTGTCTGTTATGCGAAGATTAACATAACAACAATATATTCTTCTTTGCAGACATTTTGAGGAGTATGGTGAGATAACTGATTTATATATGCCAAAGGTATTGCTTCCTTTTTTTCATATGTCTATGTTCTGCTTTTGGTTGCATGTAATAGCATTCTTGGTAGAGTTCTCTTAGATTATTGTTAAGTATGAATTTCACAGGATCAAGTCTCAAAAGCGCACCGTGGATTTGGCTTTATCACTTTTGCTAGCGCAGGTCAGTTTATCCTGTTCCTGGCATAGCACCTTTCAGTTAAATTTCTACATCAAATGTTTGCATGCTTGCATTTGACCTTTGGGTTATTTTTTTGGTGTCTACTAGATAAAAGTGCTATGAGCTATATTCTTATCTGTTTTTCTAATTGAAAATCTAAGTTGTGTAGTTAAAAATAATCTATTACTTTTCAAACTTAGGGTGGGTTTGAGACGGCGGTGCGGTGCGTTTAGCTTACTTTTTTTCTCACGCTACAGTATCGCTACAGTATCTAATCTCACCGCCACCGTTGTTTTTACACTAAGTAAATGCACCGCCCATCCAAACTCACCCTTAGTTATGTATACTGACTCTTTTCCTCCTCTCCTGTAGTCTGACAGTTAGAAGATGGGTAATACTTATTCATTTGTACGGGTTCTGTGGAGAATCTGATGGCTGATACACATGAACTAGGAGGTGCTACTGTAGTAGTTGATCGAGCAACACCCAAGGCAAGTTAAATCACAGCCAGTGCTGTTTTGTTTTAACAAATTACCTGTTTTAGTACAGGACAAAGCACAAATTTGTTTTCATATCCTATTCCCCTGGGAGTTTCACATATATACTCAATATATGTGGCGATAATACCACTGTTTTGATATTATATTGACAGGAAGATGATTTCAAGCCTATAAATAGAATGTCACAGGGGGGATATGGTGCATATAATGCTTACATTTCTGCTGCAACTAGATATGCTGCAGTTGGTGCTCCTACCTTGTATGACCATCCTGGCCCAGTGTATGGAAGTAGGTTCCTTACCTAGCAGAGACTTCGATTTATGGAATTACAGTTTATTCATCTTGTCCTTCTCTCCCTTTATGTTGAACTAGGAGGGGAGTCTAGTCGAGGGATGGGCAAAAAGATATTTGTTGGCAGGCTCCCTCAGGAGGCTAATGTTGATGAGCTACGCCACTATTTTGGTAGATTTGGTCGTATACTAGACGTTTATGTTCCTAAGGTAAAAGTGATAAAATACCAAGTAGCAATGAGAGATGAATTGAGCCATCTTATGAAGGTTTGTATTCTCTTGTAATGTAGGACCCCAAGAGATCTGGCCACAGAGGTTTTGGTTTTGTAACATTTGCTGAAGATGGAGTTGCAGACAGAGTATCTCATAGGTCTCATGAGATTTGTGGACAACAGGTACCAGGAAACAAGCTTTTATGTTCTTTCCTCACACTTGATTACCACCTTAGATCTGAGGCCTTGTCATGATGTTGTTACTTTTTATTCATATTTATGAGTATTTATGCATGATAGCATGTCAAACAGGCTAAGTTCTTTGATAATATGTTTAATTATAACCTGCGGTAATAGCCATTTTTCTGGTTATGGGAATTAACTCTAGTTCTTAGATTATGCTCTGAATTTTTTAGGACTCAGTTATTATTTACCATCATGAATTAATGCATTATGAACTAAGGTTATCATGGATTCTGCATGCTTTTTTACTGCCAAAAAATGAAAAAGAAAGACTATGACCATGTAAAATCTGGAAAGCATAGCAGTTTCACTTGAAAAAGTTTTGAAATTATCTTGCAACAATTACAAAGATAAAATAAATGGTTAAATCAAGTTAATTAGTCTTATCTGGTTCGCAATTTTTCTGAGGATTGAAGATAAAGTGTATGTTTACGGGCAAGCCTGCTTGTCTACAGTTAGTTATGTTCTTCAATTATCTGCGAATTCTATGAAATGCAATAAAAATGTCATAAATTACGTTAATTTAATCTCTAATAATTTTTTTACACATGAACTTGCTGTTCAGGTGGCAATAGATTCAGCAACACCTGTTGATGATGTTGGCCCTAGTTTCATGATGAATCCTGTTGGACCATTTAGAGGTTTTGGTGGTCCAATGCGCTCCTATGGTAGGATGTACGGAGGCCTGTATTTTGATGATGTGAGTATGCATGAGTGTTACAGAAACATAGTTCCTTCTCTTTTAATTCTTTTTTTTGTTTCTTTTTATTTTTTGGCTTGGGAAGGGGGGGGGGGGGAGAGTTCCGTAAGTCCTTACAATGCATTGTGCATTTTTTATTTAGCAGTGGAGTTATGCAATGGGGGGTGCAAGGCCTTCGAGAGCAGATTGGCGGTACCGGCCATACTAAAGTAGCCATGGAATTGGCGTGAAGATCTTCTTGGGATGTCAACTATTGAACAATCTATATCATTACCCTGATATCATTATCAGTATCTTGTATTCTGATTATAAATCATGTCGTATTAGCCATACATTTCATTGTGTAGAGAAACATTCAAGCTGAAGTATCTAATTAATGAATTTTAACATCGTGGTACCTATCTTTACCAAACACTTCCATCTGAAACTTACCGTCAATGGAATGCAAGTTACAAATATTTTGCGTGGAATTGTTGGTATACCCTGTCATACGTTAAGCTGGTATTTTTATGTCTCATCACTAACTTGTCAGACAGTAAAGCAAATATATAAGCTAACCTATTCTAGTTAGTTGATATTGCAAAGCATAAAAGATGACATTTCCTTTGAAAAAGAACCAAAAAAAATCACATACACTAAGAACAAGAAGTTGAAAGCTGCAGTCTCCTGGACCATCGAATCTAGAAATCTTAAGATAATTTACATAGAAGAGTAGGGAAGCCGAGAAACCGGCAGGGAAAAAAATCCGGAAACAAATACTCCATTGGAAGCTAATACCTGATAGAAAATATTTGAGGATATGGACATAAGATTTGCAAGAAACTAGAAACCATGGCAGGTGAAGCAACTGCTGAGAAAACTCATGCGGATATGGAAGAAAGTAAACTTCGGTGAAGTCTTGGGAATCTGTTCATCCTCTTTGCCTGATATGGAACTCCTCATTTCTTGAGCTTTCACCTGAGCCGTTCTCAGCTTCCTCAAGATCTTATCCATTGAAGCTGATCTCTTCTTTTCTAATTTCATCTGATATTAAAATTCAGGAAAAAAAAAGAGATTTTAAGACGGTTTAAACAGTTGGATAGAGATAAAAAGTGACAAAAATAGAAATCCTGTGTGCATGTGAACCTCTAGTTTACGTATGGCTGCCTCAGCTTTTGCCCTCTGCAGATTCTCCCAAGCACTGATCTTTGCTTCCTCTCTTTGCAACCTGTAAAAAATCCAAGTTAAGATCTTCTTCAGAAAAAAAAAAGATCCTCTATATTTCTGGTACTTTGATTTCACTCAACTACTCCCCAAGTTTCTTTTGGATATTGATATTAATGCTCCCCTGAAATCATGCAGTTCCACCTAGGAACTCAATGTTGGAAATTTCCTGGGAACATTAAACACCAAGCATTGAATGACCCAACTTACCCTCAAATTAATCCAACTATGGTTTCCAGGGATGTTGGGAAGTGTAGTGGCCCCTACTATTTAATGTTACACGTCCTAGGAAATTATTGGGATACTAATATTATATGAAAGTTGTGATCTTGGTCCCCGTTTGAATTAGTGAAAATTACATTTTAAACTTCATTAAGCAAAGCACAAAATGAGTTCATCGGATTTCAATTGATTGTGTTTATTATGGACTTCTCTTGTTTTAACTGGATGATGCAGGCAGAACTTGAGGAAGAAAGCAATAAAAACATACTTTGAAATGCTTGTTGCTGCCTCTGAGATATCCAGAGATAAAGCAGAAGTTGGGGCGCTGTTTCGGTAGAAGCCTTCAAAATCCGGCTCGCCTTTCTTGATTCTTCTCGATTCATGCCTTTTTGATCGGTTAGTAACAGTGGCTCGCTTGTCTATCTGCACTTCCCTGATGTCCAGTTTAGAAGGATGATCATTGTTGTCCACAGCAGGAAGAGGAAGGATAGGGGGAGGTGAGTGGCCGAATGAAGACCTCTCTCTAGTAGATGAGTGGCTGCTACTGTTGTCCGGGCTCATTTGTGTAGCCATATCCCTCCGCGAAGCTACACGACACAGCATCATTTCGGCATCCTTGATTTCATCAAGTTTTTCATCTGCGACAATTTGATATCCAACATCAGAAGTTTGAAACCAACATGAACAGATATAGCCTTCTTATTGCAGTCGCAGCAGCTCCAAGCCACAAACAAAAATGCAATATCAATTTGAAGCTAACGTTTTACAGGATCTATTAAAATTTAATCGTATTTCATTATCTACTAGCCTCCAAGTCTCTATGTTCCTCAACCTATGATACTTAAAAGAGAAATGAAGAGTGGGTGGAACAAAGTTTACCTACCAGATGCATCCTTAAGAAGTTCACCATTTACAATTAATCAGTAATGATTAGATATTTAAAAGAAGTGGGATTGACTTTTAGAGTATCTTCTTTGCAATTTGGAAAAATTGGGTTTTGTGGGAGTTAGATTATCCTACTTCATGTAGTTGAACTTCCATAATCAGATCAGCCTAAGATGAAATTGCAAGCAAATGAAGCTCAAAACAAAGGAAGAACAGTAATACCTCGAGAGCTTGGCAATGAAGACTCACTGACCAAATCTGACGACCATCCAGGTATAATAGCGGATCGTGCTACATTACTATCACTCTGCACCATACAAGATTGATCGCCGTCAACATCTCCAGCAGCTGCGGCGGCTCCACAACCAAGATAATGAACGGAAACCCCATCAGCCATCAAAACCCCGGTTGAAAATGGAGACCCTGCCATCAAATTCCTCACAGTCCCACTTCCTCCACCATCAAGCAAGTTCATCGAAGGCGAGCAATTGGAGTAGAAAGCAATCCCAGGGGGCACAATCGGCCCACTTTTAGACTTTGGCCGCCTCTGGAGATGATAGTTTACGTTCTTGCTAACACCATAACCCAAAACAGGGCTACAAATCCACCTCTCAGCATCTTCCCATTTGGAAGGCAAAGTTCTTCCACTGTAAAAAGGTGTCAAAGATGAAGCACTAATATGTCTTCTGCTACTTCCATTGCTGTTAGCTGAACGCGGCACTCGCTCTGAACTCCAACCTTTTTGACTCACCACCGCCCCATTATCACGGTAATCTAAACCTCCTGGGCTTGGAAAAGTACCCAGATGGCTCAAAGAAACAGACCCTTTCTTCATTCACTCTCAATCACCCCCAACAGTCTTAGCCTGATACCTCACACAGTGCCACAAAGAGCTAGACTTTGAACAGATAAAATTGATTATTCGGTTTGCCGGCAAGACTGTCTAAAAGGGTCATTGAGACAATGAAAGAATTTGTTTGAAAGCTGGTTTTTACTGTTGTTTGCAGCTAATTATACACCCCTTTTTTTTACATTAATTTATTATTTTGGGAAGCTATCCGATCCTTGGGTACAAAGATTTGTTTGCATCTAAGACAAGCCTCATGAAGGGTTGCTCCATTGAGATTGAAAAATGCCAAAACACTGCTTCAAATCATTGATTACAAAAGCTAAGAATGTCGACGAAGTAAGCATTAGACGTTTTTATCAGCAGTATCTGTCAAAGACAATGATATTTTCATCGTTTTTATACATAGTCCTTTTACTTTTTTACTAGTTGAAATCTCAGATACTCAAGTAAAACCACATGAATAAGACAACAGAAAAGCCACCCAAGAAAAAGGAAAAAGAATCCATGGGTGACCAACAAGAACAAGGAGGCCATATACTTGGACTTTGAAGATTGAAATTTAAGAACATTGTCCATACATTTCCCATTTTCATTTGTTTGTTCCTTGTAATACAAGAAATCACTTAATCTCTGATTGTTCATGGGATTGAATATTTCTGCATCTTTACCTGCCATGATCAATAATTGAACTCTTTTATAAAAATAGAATATTTATATATTTCTTAATTAAAAAAGCATATCCAAATCAAGGCGGATCCAAGGGTCTTTGGTCCCTCGTTTTTTAGCATCGTAAGGTAAAATTTCATTTTAATCCTTCCAGCATTTATAATTTAATATTTTTATCTCCAATCATAACATCAAATTTGACATTTCATAAATAATAACTTTTAGTTATAATATAGTAATATATTTTATAAAATGAAAATAATTTTTAATACATGAAATAACATTGGTAAATTTTATTAATGATGCAATCTAAATTTCACTAACTAATATTATTAATACATTACAGTTTTTAATAAAAAAAATTAAATATGATGTGCTATTTGTATCTCAAAAGTATAATGATCACTCCTTTGGAACATCCAAAATTTTGATAAACAAATAGGGTTGCTATTAACTATATATTAAACTACTCGTTCACTTAAAAGCTAGCATATTTTAATCTTGACTTGTAAAATGTATTGGTTAAAAATATTCATTTGTTGCGGGTTCAAACCATTCCCTATCTCTAACTTAGTTATGAAATTATGGAAATATCCCTTCTTTCATATCATAATTAATATTATTAATATAAATTTACTACCATCAAACTTATATCCATTATTAGATAAATTTTTTTTAAAACTATTTTAAACATAAAATATTTTTTTACTTACGACAAAATTTAGTATATTATTTAAAAAAAAAATATTTTCACCAACCATATATTTTTTAAAGCAAATATAAAACATTCTTAGGTGATTTATCTAAAATTACAAATCATTCTTGATTACTTAACTAAATCTCATTACATATTAATTTATTTGAGATTTTCACTGTTTAATCCCTTCTCCCCTTTACTAATATTTTTCTTCATTTCATATTTTTGCGACTAAATTATAATAACCTTAGCATCCAAGTATTACAAAATTCTTTTTTTTTTTAAATATTTTTATTTTAAAATCTAATATATAGTTTTTTAAAATCTAACATATTAGAGATAGTTATATTTTGAGAATGAGCCAATCAAAATAATATATTTGTGGAATAATATAAAGTTTAACTATAGTCTAATATTACTTTTCTTAAGAAAAACAAACTAAACTCTAATATTATTTGGAATGGCCCAAATTACATACATCATAATATGGGATAATATAAAAGTAATATATTTTTTACACTAACTCAAATTACGTACATTTTATTTAGAATGAAAGTACATACATTTACGTAAAAAAAAATTTATATAATTATACTAATTGAATCTTAATTCGATTAACATGAATATTATTATTAACATAAAACTATCTGAATTTTTTCTACAAAACAACCCAAAACTTAGATTTTTTTTTTAATAAAAAAATGTAAGGACCTCAATTAAGATGTTAATTATTTAACCTGAAAATTTAGTTTACAGTTTTTAAAACATGCAATCATAATATTTGTATACTTACCCACTGATCGGAAATGAAGTTCTGGATGTTGGTTCACTCCCTTCTTTTGTTCTCACTCTTCATTTTCAAGAAAAAACGCAAACTTTAACAGGTAGGGTTTAATGTTAATTAAAAAACCATAGAAAATGTAAATAAGATTGTGTGGTCCAATGAGTTAATATTGCTGTAAACTGATGCCCATATTGCTGAGTGCAGAGCAGTGGCCTGAAGCTAAATTTGTAAAGGATGTAGACATCACATAAAATTATTATAATAAAACTATATAATATAGTGCATTATAGAGAGATATACTTCCCATTCCAAGTGATATATTATTGCACCGCTTCTAATTTATCTCTTTCTGGGGTCGGCATTTGCTTAACCGATAGATGAATTCATTGAGTTATAATAATACATTGGTTGAAAAAAGAAATGTAAAAAATGAAATTTTAATTGGTAATTATTTTTAAAAATGATTAGATATATTGTTATGGTTAGAAAAAGTTGATATTCAATTAATCAGGGACATTAAACATTATCAAGAAAAAAATATAATAGTATAGATTTATAAAATTGGATTATTTAAATAAAATTTAAAATTTATATATTAAGTTGGATCAAATTAGTACACTACTCCCTCCACCACACCCTCTAGCTGGTCTGATAAAATCTTTTGGAAACATACAACAATTAGATGATTTTCGGTTAATAGTGCATATCATATGTTAAAAGCAGATACGTGGGATGTAAGAGATACTAAGTGGAAAGCTGTCTGGAAGTATCAAGGACTGCATCGTGTTCACTTCTTGTTATGGCTTGTTCATAGACAAAGATTGCTTACTAACCAGGAATGTGTATGAAGGGGTATTGGACAAAGTATGTCCTGCCTAGTCTGCCACCACGAGATTAAAGATATCTTTCATGTCCTTAATGATTGCATAGATACTAAAAATGTTTGGAAGTACTTTGTGCGAAGAAATTATCAGCTACAAATTTTTTTCCGGGAACCTCTCTGATTGGGTTATTGCAAACTTGGAAAATACAGGATGGACGTTGGGGAATGGGGGTGACTTGATCTACTTTTTTTGGTTTGTTAGCATGGAGCATATAGAAAAATAGGAATCTCTTTGTGTTCCAAGGTATATCTTGGAATTTTATGAAAACTATTAAGATTTCAATGAGTTGGGCAAAACAGTATAATAGAGTGCATAATTTAGAACTGTCCAGAGGAGATAAATTAGAGACTGATGGTTTAGGCGAGTCTTGGAATGGTAGGGTCCGTAATTATTAAATTTTTAGGTGGTTAGTTTAGTTAGGATTTGTTTTACACAAAAAAAAATAGTACACTACTCAGTTTTTCTCTTTTGAGAGATTGTGTTGTTGATGCATTTGTTTGAGAAACCTATGTGAATCATAGGATGTGCAAAAGTGAAACGATAATGGATAATGTTTAAGGGAATCAATATTTTTATGTTATTAGAAATAATTTTTTTATTTTATTAGGAAAGTATTAAAGATTTTAATTATGAGTATTTCTTGTTTTCCTAGAACTCTTTTCTTAGTAAGTCTTCCCATTGAACTTTGTAATTTTTATTTAAGAGAGATTTTGAAAGTGAATAAAACATATAAGATTAAACATTTTTTTACGGGATTTAAGATTCTCTCTAACAAATCTTAAGGCTTGGAATTCCTTTCGAGGAGTTCCACTTGTTCATCATAAGTTATTTGCGAGGAAGAGGTAAAAATGAAGAAAGAGCCTTGATAAGATAAATAGTTTTCCTGCGAAACATCTAATGACAAGATCCATTAGTCAAGATCGTAACAACTTGACTTTAAAGCTAGGAGCAATGGGCAATTTCATTATAAGGGGGTATGATGTGATACAATGGGGTATAGAAGTACTCCGAGGATCGAACCCAAAGGAGTCGACGATTAAGTGAATTCTGGCTACAAACATGCAAATAAAGAGTCTAAAAAACTACTCGCTAGATGATATAGCACGGCAGGTCATTCAAGAGTGTGATTATACCAATTAATTAACAAAAATTTGCAAAGGACCAAATTGTAAAGAAAATAAACTATATGGCTATCAAATATGAGCAAATATGATAATAGAGGATGGTTGATTGATTACCATGTGGTTGGTTGACTTTTGAATTAGGGATATAAATTGCTATTACTCCTAAATTGGCTCCATTTTACCTTTAGGCCTCACCTTTACCAAATTAGACAAATTTATTCGGTTTATCTCTCGGATTCATCGACTAACCTGACACTTATCAAATTGATGCCCAATAAGATCTCCTCTCGATTTCACTTATCTTGATTTTCCCTTAAGGGCGTTAATCTTATGTTTTTAAGTCTATTTGATTTAGTCCAGTTTTGCAATTTAGTTCCCAAACCCAAAAATCAATTACCAAACATTTCCATCAACCAACCTCAAAATATTTAGCCACTCATTACCATTTCTAAACTAACAAGGAAAAAGGAAGAACACATAAAAGCTATTGACATAAAACTAGAACAAAAAGATGAAAGTCGTGATTTTTACTTGGAAAGAGTTGAAAGGAAAGCAACTAACAACAAAGTAAATGAGCAAAAATAATAAATACAATATTTTTAATGGATGAAAAGAAAGCAATCTGAAATGACATTAAATTAGAGATTAAAATGTGATTACAAGAAAGTTCAAGGTACTAAACATGTAAATAAACCTAAGTGATAATAATAACTAACTTAACTACATAAGAAAATGCTAAGAAACCAAGGAAATTGTAGAAAACTAAGTTATATAGCTATGGAGAAGACTAAACCCTAGATAAAATGAAGAGAAAAACTAAGGAAAACTATTCTAAAACATGTGTCTAATGGCCTCCCTCTCTCTCTAGCCAAATTTTGGCTCTTTTTATCAGTAATTCTAACCTATTTTTCTTGACCAAAATGCCCCTTAGCGTGTAACAACCCGATTTAGACCCTAATCGCAATGGTGGTTTCGGGACCACGAATCAAAGTCAGAAAAATATTTTAAAATTATTTTCTGTGTTTATTTTGTGTAAATTTATATCTGTGAAATTTTTGTGATTTAATTTTGTCGTTTAGATGTCTGATTAAATAAAAAGACTTAATCGCGTAAAATAAAAATTTGGTGGTTAATTCAAAAAGAGGCTGAATTGTACTTGGATTTTTAAATGGAAGCCTTTAAGTTGAAATTTGCCCATTTCTAAGTGAAGTGGACAGTAGTGGCCATAATATAATGGTTATATAATGTGATAAATAAGATTAAAAATGTAAAACATGAAATAATAATAAGTTAGTATATATGTTATATTATATGATAACTTTAATTATCTTTTATTTCTTCATCACTTAGCTGAATATAAACTAAAAGAAAAAGAAAGAACAAAAGCTAGGGTTCGGGCAATTTGAAGCTCAATTAAGATCAAGAACCAAAGAAATCAGATTTGGACTGGGAAAAAACAAAAGTTGTCGACTAGCAGCCCCGTCCCATTTTACGATGTCTGAGGTAAGTTCATAAGCAAATAGACATATCTAGTTTTAAATAAATACAAAATATACATGCTGAAATGAAATTTAAGATTTTATTTAGGCTATAGCCGAATATGTTAAAGCTTAAATACTATGTTTCCAGATTGGTTTCGACCGAGTTACGAAGTTCAGAAGCCCCGTATGAATCTTAGGAATAGTTAGGATACATATGTCATGACATAGGATTCCGATTTATGTGTGCGAGTAAGACCATGGCATCGATATGTGATTCCGATATGTGTTTATGAGTAAGACCCTATCTGGGATAGTGGCATCGAGATGTGATTACATGTAAGACCACGTCTGGGACGTTAGCATTGTATGACTTGTGTGATTATCTGAGTGTCCTATCCAATTTCGAATGGTTCATCGAGAAAAGGTAAACCGTGATTGAATGTGTAAAGTGGGCTAAAAGGCCAGGTATGATTTAGCTTGTTAGCTATCGATAATAATGTATGTTTGTGACTTGAAAGTTAATAAGTTATATGTGATGCAAGGTTAAATATACATGAATTAAACAAGTGTATTCGGTTTTGAACAAATGGTATGTATATTATGAAATTGATTTTTGAATATGCATATATAAGTGATCATGTATGTTCGGCCATATAAGTGGTATAAGTATATGATATTGAATTATGGTTCTTGAACTTGTATAATTTTGTAAATGTATGTTTGATTATATTAAGATATTTTGGCTTTTGAAAATTTAACTATGATTTGATGATTTTGATTTTGTGAACATTTAGCCAAGCTAATAGAGATATGTGTTGGGTATTTTTTATTTATTGAAGATGTAAGTTAAGAATAAACTTGTTAATGACATTGTAATTTGGTTGGTTAACCTAAGTTGATTATATTATTGATTTGCTTGTTTGCTTATAACTTACTAAGCTTCAAAAGCTTACTCTCTGTTTTATATGTGTTTCTATTTTATAGATTTTGGTTAAAGTTACAAGCTCGGGGATCGTCAACAAAGTCTATCACATTATCAGCCGCCTTCAGTATTTTATAAGTTGCATTTTGGGAACTATGGCATGTATAGGCTGGAACATATTTTTGAAGTGTTGATTTTGGTTATGTATTAAAAGCCATGTGAAAATGGCTTTCTATTTATGTTTAAATTTGATTTTATGTGTGCTTAGTTATAATGTCTTATGATATTGGTTTGATATTGGTGATTATGCTTGATTATGGTTTGGTTTGTGGTAGGTATTTATGTATTGAAAATGGCCAAATCTTTAGGTTTAAATTCAGTTTGGGTTATTACATGGCGGTAAGATTCATAATTTCTTTATATGTCCATTTGTAGTCAAGTCATATTTTTTTTTGTGAAGTATAAATTGAATTATGGATTAGTTGAAAATTATATGATAAAGGTATAAAGATGGTTATGACTATCTGGCGATTTGGCATATGTTTATATAATTATTTATGTTTATGATAATTTGATTCAATTTGTTTCACACGTGATATGAAAGATTTATGCTTTAAGTATGTTTATGTGAGATTTGTGTCTTGTAATATATAGTATAATCTCCTTTAGTTGACAAGTATATTCGGTCAAATTTAATAAGTTATGTTGTATGCTTAAATTTAGATATCATGATTATGCTAAATAAGTAGGGTCTCAAACGTCAATAAGTAAACTCAAGTTTAAGTTGTTTGAACGGTAACCGTTATTTGGTTGTTGTGTATGTGCTCTTAGACATATCGATTGGCACAGGTAATAAGAGTTCGTTTAGGTGGAGTGTATTTACAAAATGGTTAAGTTACTAAGGCCAAATGTACATTTTAATGACCTAAAATAATTGTGTATAGTCTTTAATGGTTAATATTTTAAATGGTAATGTATGGTTAGTGCCGAATGAATGTATAAATTTGAATATAAGTGCAAAATATGCAAGTTCAAAATTTATCTAAACTTAAGTTATATATGTTAGTTATTTTATTTATATGTATTATGGCTTATTAAAAAATATGAATATACATGTGATATCTGATGGTGTTTGCATAATTTCATAAGTGATTAAATAATGTGTTTATCCTTGTTGTTGATGATTATAGCTGTATATATATGTATATAAATATGCATTATGTGCAGTATTAGTTTGGGATTGATAAGGTATTTGTTTACCATGTGCAAAATAATTTTTGTACGAAAATGTAAGTTGACTATATTATTTTTATATATAATGTGTTTAATTTGGGTAAGCTTTATTAATATTTGATTTTGTGCATTTGATCGGTAATGCCACATAACCCTATTTCAACGACGAATTCGGGTTAGGGGTGTTACATTTTATTGGTATCAGAGCTACGATTTAGTCAGTTCTAGGACTAACGTAGCGTTTGTGAGTTTAGCTATACATGCCATAATTATATACTGCGATAGTGTGATGACTTCTGACATTTTAAATGTGTTTTCATATAGTAAATGGATCCCGACAGAGCTGTAGCTGATGATGTCGAGAGTGTAGCGTCAGCTCTTGAGCAAGGGACAACGCCAGTTGATTCTCAATCGATTCCGAGTAATCAAGAAAGTGAGGCTAAACAAGCCTTCTATCAAATGATGAATAACTGGTTTACTTAATATATTTGGACTAACCCGACTGCACAACAACCTCCACCCTTGATTGATCCATCTTCGATGCCTACTGTACCTCAAGTAAGTGATCTGTTGAGATTGTATAAGCCATCTGTTGATAAAATCAGAAAACATGGGGCTGAAGAGTTTAAAGCTACTGATGATGATGATGCTGAGCGGGCTGAGTTCTGGCTTGATAATACTATACGTGTGTTTGATGGGCTGTCCTATACCCTAGATGAATGTTTAAAGTGTGCCATATCTTTGCTTCGAGACACAGCATATCACTGGTGGAATACCCTAGTATCAGTGGTTCTGAGAGAGCGGGTGACCTGGGAATTCTTTTAGACTGAGTTCCGTAAGAAATATATTAGCCAGAGATTTATTAATCAGAAGCGTAAAGAATTTCTAGAGCTGAAACAGGGTCGAATGACCGTAACAGAGTATGAGCTAAAATTCGTGAGCCTTAGTTGGTATGCACGAGAGTGTGTTTCTACCGAAGCCATAATGTGTAAAAGATTTGAAGATGGACTGAACGAAGACATTAAATTGTTAGTTGGCATACTTGAGATAAAAGAGTTTGTGGTACTTGTTAAGCGAGCCTGCAAAGCTGAGGAGCTCTGGAAAGAGAAAAAGAAAGCTAATTTTGAAGCTAGAGACTTGCGTAAGAGATCATTCAGCAGGTCAGTCCAGTCGGCACCAAAGAAGTTCCGAGATGATTTTAGTCGTTCAAAAGCCACTTCAGGTTATTCTTGACGAGACCAGAGTAGACCACCGGTGAGTTCGAGAGCTATCTCAGTAGTCAGTGTGGGTAATGTCAGATCAAATCAACCCGAGTGTAAACACTATGGTAAACGACATCCCGACAGTTGCAGATTGCATGATCGGGCCTGTTTTAAATGTGGATCGGCAGACCATTATATTTGAGATTGCCCAAGGTTAGCTGAAGAGAGTCCAGTGCAGAACACAAGATCGGGTAATACTGCGGCTCGGGGTAGACCACTAAGAAATGCGGGTAATGTGAGTGGTAGTCAAAGAGGAAATAAAGATACAGCAGTCAGATCTGAGGCTCGTGCACCTGCTAGAGCCTATGCCATTTGCGCACGAGAGGAGGCTTCATCCCCAAATGTTATTACTGGTACATTCACTCTTTATGATACTAATGTAATTGCATTGATTGATCCTGGTTCTACTCATTCTTATGTGTGTGAGACATTAGTATTCAGCAAGACTTCACCTGTTGAGTCTACTGAGTTTGTGATTAGAGTGTCAAACCCCTTGGGTTAGTGTGTTATGGTTGATAAAGTGTGTAAGAATTGTCCCTTGATGGTCTGAAATTTGTGCTTTTCGGCCGATTTGATGTTGCTGCCATTTGATGAGTTCGACATAATTCTGGGTATGGACTGGTTGACATTACATGATGCTGTTGTGAACTATAAAAGAAAGACCATTGATCTACGGAGCCAGAATGATGAAGTTATTTGGATTGAATTTAGTGATTTGTATGGTTTACCAGCAGTGATTTCTTCAATGCTAGCTCAGAAGTATGTGAGAAAAGGGTGTGAAGCTTATTTTGCCTACGTGCTTGATAGTTTAGTGGCTAAAAGAAACATTGAGTCAGTACCTATTGTGTGCAAGTATTCAGATGTATTTCTTGAAGAATTACCGAGTTTGCCACCTATTCGAGAGGTAGAGTTTGGTATTAAGTTAATACCTAGGACGACTCCAATATCTATAGCTCATTGTAGAATGGCACCTACAGAATTAAAAGAATTGAAAGCTCAGCTGCAAGAATTGACAGATAGAGGTTTTGCACGACTGAGTTTCTCTCCGTAGGGTGCACCTGTGTTGTTTGTGAAAAAGAAAGATGGAACTATGAGAATGCGCATCGATTATAGACAGCTTAGTAATGTGACTATAAAGAATAAGTATCCGTTGCCACGGATTGACAATATGTTCGACCAACTGAAAGAGGCTACAATATTTTCGAAGATAGATTTAAGATCAGGTTACTATTAGTTGCGAGTTAAAGACTCCGATGTACCAAAGACTACTTTTCGAACGAGGTATGGACACTATGAATTTTTGGTTATGCCATTCGGACTCACTAATGCACCTGTTGTTTTCATGGATTTGATGAATCGGATCTTCAGACCGTATCTGGACCAGTTTGTGGTTGTGTTTATAGATGACATCCTGATCTACTATCGTGATGAAGCTGAACATGCTGAACATTTAAGACTTGTGTTGTAGACTTTACGAGATAAGAAATTGTATGCGAAATTCAGTAAATGTGAGTTCTGGTTAAGTGAAGTCAGTTTTCTAGGTTATGTGGTATCAGCATCAGGTATTTGGGTTGATCCGAGCAAAAATTCAGCTATACTTGATTGGAAACCTCTGAAGAATGTTTCTAAAGTTTGGAGCTTTTTGGGACTTGCTGATTATTATAGACGGTTTGTGAAAGGTTTCTCTATGATTGCAGCTCCGGTGACGAAGCTATTGCAGAAAGATGTTAAGTTCGAGTGGTCAGAGAAGTGCCAGAAAAGCTTTGATCAGTTGAAAGCCCTTTTGACCGAAGCCCCAGTACTAATTTAGCCAGAATTAGGTAAAGAATTTGTTATTTATAGTGATGCATCTTTAAATGGTTTGGGTTGTGTTCTGATGCAGGAAGGCAGAGTGATAGCTTATGCCTCGAGACAGTTGAAGCCACATGAAAGAAACTATCCGACACACGACCTAGAATTGGCAGCCATTGTATTCGCATTGAAAATTTGGCATCACTATCTATTCGGTGAGAAATGTCATGTTTATTCTGACCATAAAAGCCTGAAATACTTAATGACTCAGAAATATCTGAATTTGAGACAACGCCGATGGTTAGAATTGCTAAAAGACTACAAGCTTGTGATTGATTACCACCTGGGGAAGGTTGATGTTGTTGCTGATGCTTTAAGCCGAAAATCACTGTTTGCTTTGCGAGCAATGAATACTCATATGGCCATGTCTGATGATGGTTCAATAGTAGCTGAATTAAAAGCAAGACCGTTATTCATTCAACAAATTTGTGATGCCCAGAAGGTTGATAATGAGTTGATCGCAAAACAAGCTTAGTGTGAGATGGATGTAAATTCAGAATTCAGAGTTGATGCTGATGACTGTTTGAGATTCAAAGACCGAATATCTGTTCCGAGGAATTCAGAGTTGATTCAGATGATTTTGAATAAAGCTCACAGTAGTCGATTATCCATTCATCTAAGTAGTACAAAGATGTATAATGATCTGAAATGGCTTTATTGGTGGCATGGTATGAAACGAGACATTTCTGACTTTGTTGCAAGATGTTTAATCTGTCAACAAGTAAAAGCTGAACATCAGGTGCCTTCAGGATTACTTTAGCCTGTCATGATACCTGAGTGGAAGTGGGATAGAGTCACGATGGATTTTGTATCTGGTTTACCGTTGACACCAGCCAAGAAAGATGCAATATGGGTTGTTGTTGATAGATTGACTAAATCGGCTCATTTTGTTCCGATACGTACAGACTACTCACTTGATAAGCTAGCTAAATTGTATGTTTCTCAGATTGTGAGATTACATGGTGTGCCTATATCTATTGTTTTAGATAGAGATCCAAGGTTTACATCACGGTTTTGGAAGAAACTGCAAGATGCACTAGGTACGAAATTACATTTCAGTACTGTTTTCCTTCTGCAAATAGATGGCTAGTCTGAGTGAATTATTCAGATACTTAAGGATATGTTAAGATGTTGCATTCTCGAGTTTGAAGGTACGTGGGAACGATATTTACCTCTGATTGAATTTGCGTATAATAACAGCTTTCAATCAAGTATCAAAATGGCACCTTATGAGGCTTTGTACGATCGTAAATGTCATAGACCATTGTATTGGATTGAGCTCAGTGAAAATAAGTACACGGGGTTGACTTGATCAGAGAAACTAAACAGAAAGTGAAAGTGATCTGTGAAAGTCTAAAAGTGGCATCAGATCGTCAGAAATCATATGCGAACTTGAAACGTAAAGATATAGAGTTTCAGATCAGAGATAAAGTTTTCTTAAAAGTTTCACCGTGGAAGAAAATACTCAAATTTGGTCGTATTGAGTCCGAGGTTCATTGGGCCGTATGAGGTAATAGAGCGTATCGGGCCAGTTGCTTACAGACTATTGTTGCCATCTGAGTTAGAAAAGATCCACAATGTATTCCATGTTTCGATGCTTCATAGATATCGATCTGACCCTTCACATGTAATTAGTCTGTCTGAGATTGAGATTAAGCCCGATATGACGTACGAGGAAGAACCAATTCATATTCTGGCTTGTGAGATTAAAAAGTTGCGAAATAAGAAAATTTTGTTAGTTAAAGTATTATGGTGTAAACACGGAGTTGAGGAAGCAACGTGGGAGCCAGAGGATGCAATGAGAGAATGTTATCCAAACCTGTTCACCGATAAGATTTTCGGAGACAAAAATCCTTAAGGGGGGAGAGTTGTAATAGCCCGATTTAGACCCTAATCAGAACGGTGGTTTCAGGACCACGAATCCAATTCAGAATAATATTTTAAAATTATTTTCTGTGTTTATTTTGTGTGAATTTATATCTGTGAAATTTTCGTGATTTAATTTTTTCGTTTAGATGTCCGATTAAATAAAAGGACTTAATCACTTAAAATAAAAATTTGATGGTTAATTCAAAAAGGGGTTGAATTGTACTTGGCTTTTTAAATGGAGGCCTTTAAGTTGCAATTTGACCATTTCTAAGTGAATTGGACAGTAGTGGCCATAATATAATGGTTATATAATGTGATAAATAAGGTTAAAAATGTAAAACATGAAATAATAATAAGTTAGTATATATGTTATATTATATGATAACTTTAATTATCTTTTATTTCTTCATCACTTAGCCGAATATAAACTAAAAGAAAAAGAAAGAACAAAAGCTAGGGTTCGGCCAATTTCAAGCTCAATTAAGATCAAGAACCAAAGAAATCGGATTTGGACTGGGGAAAAACGAAAGTTGTCGACTAGTAACCTTGTCCCGTTTTACGACGTCCGAGGTAAGTTCATAAGCAAATAGACGTACTTATTTTTAAATAAATACAAAATATACATGATGAAATGAAATTTATGATTTTATTTAAGCTATAGCCGAATATGTTAAAGCTTAAATACTATGTTTCCGGATTGGTTTCGACTGAGTTACGAAGTTCAGAAGCCCCGTATGAACCTTAGGAACAGTTAGGATACATATGTCATGACATAGGATTCCGATTTATGTGTGCGAGTAAGACCATGGCATCGATATGTGATTTTGATATGTGTTTACGAGTAAGACCCTATCTGGGACAGTGGCATCAAGATGTGATTACATGTAAGACCACGTCTGGGACGTTGGCATTTTACAGCTTGTGATATTATCCGAGTGTCCTATCCAATTCCGAATGGTTCATCGGGCAAAGGTAAACTGTGATTGAATGTGTAAAGTGGGCTAAAAGACCAAGTATGATTTAGCTTGTTAGCTATCGATAATAAGGTATGTTTGTAACTTGAAAGTTAATAAGTTATATGTGATGCAAGGTTAAATATACATGAATTAAACAAGTGTATTAAATTTTGAACAAATAGTATGTATATTATGAAATTGATTTTTGAATATGCATATATAAGTGATCATGTATGTTCGGCCATATAAGTGGTATAAGTATATGATATTGAATTATGGTTCTTTTAACTTGTATAATTGTGTAAGTGTATGTTTGATTATATTAAGATATTTTGGCTTTTGAAAATTTAACTATTATTTGATGATTTTAATTTTGTGAACATTCGGCCAAGCTAATAGAGATATGTGTTGGGTATATATTTTTTTTATTTAAGATGTAAGTTAAGAATAAACTTGTTAATGACATTGTAATTTGGTTGGTTAACCTAAGTTGATTATATTATTGATTTTCTTGTTTGCTTATAACTTGTCGAAACCTCTTTTTAAAGGAGTGTTCAAAAAAGGGGATCGACTTTTGAAAAACGAAAACGGGAGTCGCCACCAACCTTTTTTAGGTGTGATTGGATCACCTTATAAAACGTTTTGGTCTACGAAAATTAAGAAAACAGTTTCGAGTCGATTCACGTCACGAGGAAGGATTAGCACCCTCGCGACGCCCAAAATTGGTACCAAATTGAATAGTTTTTTGTCTTAATGTCAAAAATTTAAAAGAAATTTAAAAAAATGATATTTCTTTAAAACTGTGATAGTTTGAGAAAAGAATCACGATTCATTCGTTCTTAAAAGAGTGCAAACATCATATCCAGCATGATTGGACATGATATCTTTAATCTTTTGTAACTAAAATCATCTTGCGATTCATAAAACTTATTTAAAAGGATATTTTAGATAATTAGACGAACGAGAAATTGCAACCCAGCATGTTAGGGCACTATTTCTCGAATTTCTAAGTATTCAAAACATTGCCTTGCACCTCTTTTTTAAAAGTTCCTTTTTTATTTAAATAAAACATGACTTTTGGTCTTAAAAATGATACATTTACATTTTATAAAAAATTATAATAACCTAGCTACCATATATATATATTTTATCATTTCATGCAAGCATAGTAAAAATGATGGACAAGGATCTAAATTATCTAATATACTATTATTTGAATGCATGGTCATGGATAACATTATTACATACAAATTACAACATGGAATATAGTGAATTAAGTAGTATAAATTATATAACACATACATAACAACATTTCATGCAAACATATCTAATTTATCACAATTAACTGATTTTATATGAATATAAAAAGAGCAAGAACAAAATGATATATAAAATTTAACATATTATACAATACCAAATAAGAGTGAGTCTAAAAATAAGCTATTAAAACGTAAAAATATAAAATGGCTATTAAAAAATAATATAAAGTGAACCCCTTTTTTAAAAAAAACGAAGAATACATATATAAAGATTATATTTTAAAGCATAATAAAAAAGGTACTAGATATTACTATATATTTTTAAAAAAAATGAAGAATGTATTAATAAGTAATAATATATATTTTGTGAGGTAATATAGAAAATATGATAAAATATAATGCATAATATAATTTATAAATAAAAATATATAAAAATATATCATATAGCAATAATAAAATATTTGATATAATGTAAAGAATATATATAATAGTAATTTAATAGGTGTTTTCATACTAAAACATAGTAAAATGGTTAATATATATATAGGGAAATATATAGTATTTATAAGTAAAAACATATAATAACACAATATAATGTGCATGAAAAGTATTATATAATAAAACATATAATATGAATAATACATATAGTATACTATTTAGAATGTATAACAATAATATAAAATATAGTAAATAAATATATAACATATGATAAAATACAAAATAAATAATATATATATAATAAATGAGTTTTTAATATATTGGATAATAAAAATAAAATAAACTATTTTATAATTAATATTTAAAAACAGTAGTATATAAAGTATTTAAAATAAAAGGATTAAATTGAATTTAATTAAGAAATCTGGGGTTAATTTGTAATATAATAAAAATTTTAGACTTAATTAAAACACGGGCTAAAAATCCAGGGACTCATTGGGTAATTAAGCCCTAATCCCAAAAACGACTTCATTTTTTGAATGAATTTTATAGGCCGTTGGGATCAAATTGAATTAAATATAACAGATTGGGGCTAAATTAAAATAATAATAAAATGAAATTATAAAGCTTAAAAAAAAGCGGAAGGATCGATTGGGAAATTAGCCCATTTTCTAAAAACGCGCGGATCCTCCTCGGGTCTCGGGTCAACGCGCGGATCCTAGCCTTGGTACGACGTCGTTTGAAGCTAATTGGTTTTAAGCGAAACGGCACCGTTTCATCTTGGCTATATAAGTCAAATTTTAAGTTCTAAAATCATTTTAAGTTTGTTCTGAAAAAGAAGAAGAAAGAAACTCTCTGAAAGAGAGTTGGGAAGGGCCTCTCGGAGTGTCACCGGACCTCCGTCCAGGGGTTTGCACGCACTCACGCGCCTCCATCATCTCCTACGCACACGGTGGTCGGAGATTTAAAAACCTTGCCTTTCAACGCCGATTAAAGGTATTGCTTTCCTTTTTATTATTTGCAGTATATACATATGTACATATATTAAAAAAAAAATCACCTTTTTGTATCTCGATCGACTGTAGTACTCCTTTCTGTATATGTATGTAAAAATAAACTTTTTATTGAGTCTGTATATGTATTCCAAAAATATCAGAATCCCCCCTCCTTTTATATCGTATCTGATTCAGGCTTTTATAGCCACTGTTTACAACATATTTTGATAAGGAATCTTTATTTCTTCCCATTTTGTTTGTTCGCTGCTGTTCTTTTTTCCTTTTTTGCAGGTATTCACGAGGAAAATTCGGCGTTGATCGTGCTGGTAACGTAGATCTGTCGGTGGCGATGATCACGGCGTGACTTGAAGTCTGGAATCGTGGCTGTGATAAGTAGCTAGAACGACAGGCATTGAGGATACTCGTTGATTGCGGCGCTAGGTCTTCCATCGTTTGGTACAGTTTGGGAGTTACGGCGCAAACCCTAGCTAGGGTTTCCCGAAACTGAAAACAAGTTGGGTCGATTGGGGCAACTAAGTCCTGGGTTACTGGGCTAGTTCAGGAGTATTGGGTGTTGGGTTGTAACCAGTATAGGCTATCGGGTGTAATTGTATTTGGGCTGCTGGGTTTTAATTTTTGTAAAAGGACTGTTAAAAAAAAAAACTTTTATTATTTTTGGTTTTCTGTTTGGTTTATTAAGCCCGGGCAAATTTGGGCTATTACATAACTTACTAAGCTTCAAAAGCTTACTCTCTGTTTTATATGTGTTTCTATTTTATAGATTTTGGTTAAAGTTACAAGCTCGGGGATCGTCAGTAAAGTCTATCACACTATCAGCCGCCTTCAGTATTTTATAAGTTGCTTTTTGGGAACTATGGCATGTATATGCTGGAACATATTTCTGAAGTGTTGATTTTGGTTATGTATTAAAAGCCATGCGAAAATGACTTTCTATTTATGTTTAAATTTGGTTTTATGTGTGCTTAGTTATAATGTCTTATGATCTTGGTTTGATATTGGTGATTATGCTTGATTATGGTTTGGTTTCTGGTAGGTATTTATGTACTAAAAATGGCCAAATCTTTAGGTTTAAATTCGGTTTGGGTTATTACATGGCGGTAAGATTCATAATTTGTTTATATGTCCATTTGTAGTCAAGTCATATTTTTTTTTTGTGAAGTATAAATTGAATTATGGATTAGTTGAAAATTATATGATAAAGGTATAAAGATGGTTATGACTATCTGGCGATTTGGCATATGTTTATATAATTATTTATGCTTATGATAATTTGATTCAATTTGTTTCACACGTGATATGAAAGATTTATGCTTTAAGTATGTTTATGTGAGATTTGTGTCTTGTAATATATAGTATAATCTCCTTTAGTTGACAAGTATATTTGGTCAAATTTAATAAGTTATGCTGCATGCTTAAATTTAGATATCATGATTATGCTAAATAAGTAGGGTCTCAAACGTCAATAAGTAAACTCAAGTTTAAGTTGTTCGAACGGTAACCGTTATTTGGTTGTTGTGTATGTGCTCTTAGACATATCGGTTGGCACAGGTAATAAGAGTTCGTTTCGGTGGAGTGTATTTACAAAATGGTTAAGTTAATAAGGCCAAATGTACATTTTAATGACCTAAAATAATTGTGTATAGTCTTTAATGGTTAATATTTTAAATGGTAATGTATGGTTAGTGCCGAATGAATGTATAAATTTGAATATAAGTGCAAAATATGCAAGTTCAAAATTTATCTTAACTTAAGTTATATATGTTAGTTATTTTATTTATATGTATTATGGCTTATTAAAAAAATATGAATATACATGTGATATCTAATGGTGTTTGCATAATTTCATAAGTGATTAAATAATGTGTTTATCCTTGTTGTTGATGATTATCGCTGTATATATATATATATATATATATATATGTATATGTATATAAATACGTATTACGTGCAGTATTAGTTTGGAATTGATAAGGTATTTGTTTACCATGTGCAAAACAATTTTTGTACAGAAATGTAAGTTGACTATATTATTTTTATATATAATTTGTTTGATTTGGGTAAGCTTTATTAATATTTGATTTTGTGCATTTGATCGGTAATGCCACATAACCCTATTTCAGCGACGGATTCGGGTTAGGGGTGTGACATAGTGTGTCTTTTTGATTGGTGCTTCGGTTGAACAAGGAATACCATTGATGTCATTTTTTCTCTTCATGATAGTGATATCGTGATACGTAGGGTTTGGATATTACGATATCGAGGACAATTTCAAAATGGGAGTCCCCCTTGAAGGTAGGGTATCGCAATGCCACTATAGGTTATCTTCATTTTCCTCTTCATTTTAGGTCTATTGAGGGTATAGTGATACCTTTGATTGGATATTGTGATACTCCCTCCTTGGTGATGTTTTTGCTCAAAATTGGCCCCCGTCGAGTTCCTATAACCCTCAATCGATCGTTAGGATCCAGATGGCGCATTTGGCCAATTTGAGTCTCAAAATAAAGAGAAAGTTATTAAAAAGAGTCTACAAACTTATTACAGAGAGTCTACAAGCTATGCTAAACTAAAAAAAAGATACTAATTTGCTAAAAAATAAGCCCCTTAAGTATAACGGGGAAGCTTAATTTGGCATATCAAATTACGAAAAATCAAGTCATGAGATAAGAATGGTGGATATAGCCTAGTTTATAAATTACATGTTAAATGAGCATGATTAACTAAATTATGATTTGGTTTATTTTATTTTTAAATCATGTTAGAACCATTAAGCCCCATTGCTCAATGTACGATTTGTTTATTTTCGTGCTCATGTAACTTTAGATCTCAAGGAATCGAGGAGTACAACAACATCGAAGACTCAATTCTTGGATCAACAATGTTTGTAGTGGTTTATGTTTTATATCAAGTTGGCATGTACCAAGAGTCAGAGATATGTCCTTAAGCTTATTTTATATGTTGGAGTCTATAATTTGCATATAGTTAATTATATGTGTTTGTGTATATATATGTGTTCTCTACTAGCTATATGATTGTATAAAACTCATTTTAGCATGTTGATACTAAGTTTGAAGTGCTGCTTATATAGAAAGTAAGTAGATTTTCATGTATGGATTTGATAATGATGTGTATATGTTGTAACCATGTGTTTAAAAATGCTTAGGTATGCTTAGAATGATATTTAGAACTAGTTTATAATGTCCTATAATGTGTTGAGATGATTTGATAATGTTTTAGATTAAGTAGGTGAGTTTTTGGGTCACTTTTGGGTTCTGGAAAACTTCTATGTATTTAAGTGGTCAAATGTATCAGTACAAGTAAGTCAGTAGCCAAAATTGAACAGTAGCAGGGACTTCTATCGGTACAAGTATGTAAGAATATCCTGTTATGACTTATTTTGGCCCCCGAAGACCCAAATTTGGTCTTAGTTATCCCCAAAAACCTAAAACTCAATTAAAAATTATTCGAAAGTTTTTTAAAAGAAGTGTAAATGTTATAAACCATATGAATGTTTTCTTATTGTGATATTTGATTGATGCTTGTGTTGACTACTTAAGAGAAGCTTGTTCAAGTTACTTCGGCAACAAATGTAGTGTCTCATATTCGGATACGACGATCGGGTCAGATGTGGGGTATTACAATAAGAAAGGTAAAATCATTGGGAAATGAAACCTCAATGTTAATGGATTTCCTAGGCTTCAAAATGTCTTCACTCTTGAAGCTTGGAAGACAAATGTACAGGCCCAAATTTGCCCTGGCCTGTACACATGCAATAATCAAATTAATAAACAATTAAACCCAAAATATAATGTCCATTTACAACCAATACCAAACCCATTACAAACCCAAACCTAAACTAAATCTAACCCAATTAACCCAAACAACCCAAAATACCCCAAGCCAAAAACACCAATCAAATTTTTGGCAGAAACCCTAGGTCACCCTTGCGCCGCAACTCCCACGCACGGCCTCCTCACTGCCGTACACCTCCGTACACTTCTACGTCAGCATAAGAACCTGCGAGAAGGAATAGCAATAACAGAATTCAGTAGCTGTATAGCTCGAAAATAAAATAGATTTGATTTTCTTTTTTCCCTTTCTTTATTTCATGAATTGGGCTATAAAATCCAAATTAAAGACTCTGTAATTTTTTACACACACAGATCAATAGCAATCAAGAAACAAAAACAATATTTGTTAAAGGTGATTTTCATTTTTTTGTTAAAGGTGATTTTCATTTTTTTTTCTTTTCGAGTTTATTTTATTTTATTTTATTTTTTCTTTTTCTTTCATTTTTATACGAAACTAAAGAAGGGAAAAAGAAGGGACTTACCTGATTTCCCTGGGTTGCGACGCCTTTGCTATCGTAATCGACTCTAAAAAGGTATCAAGCCCTATGTTAGGATTTAGGGGCTGAGCCTTTAAAGGCGCTTTAAGGCGGGGCTAAAGAGCCCATTTTCGCAACGGCCACAGCGGCGATAGGGCAAACGTCGACCGAACCTGTTCGACGGAGACATGAGGTTTGAGAGAGTTTTAAAAAAAAGGTTTTAAGTTTTTAGGGGATAATCGGCTAAATGAGCATATTAGGGCATTTTTTAAAATTTATATACAAGGATAAAATGGCGCCGTTTAAGGGGTGGAAGAACCTGCGCGTCGACTCGATCTGTAGTCGGGTCCGCGCGTTTTTATTGTAAAAGGGGAATTTGTGCGTTTAGTCTTTCCCATTTGCGCCATCATTTGATTAAGCCCTATTTATATTTCTTTTTTTTTTTTAATTTTTCCCTGAAATTTGTGTGTCATTTCAACTTAGTTTGTGCCTAAGCACCGCGTTTTGGGGACTTGAGACATTTGTATTTTTAGTCCTCGTTTGTTTGTGTGCATTTTATTCTAGTCCTTGACTCTATTTTAATAATTTGATTTGTTTATAAATTATCCTCTTGATTTTGTTTTTGTTTCAACTGAGTTTTTTTTTTTAGTTTTTGTGATTCTTTTACTCTTTTTAATTTATTTATTATTCATTTAAAAAAATATTTTAATATATATGATTGTGAGCCATTTCATTGATTTTTACATTAGCTTAGTTCATTATTTTTATATTTTCATGTGAATACATTTTTTTTAATTGTTTTATTTTGTAATTTGTCTATTTTAAAATGCTCTTTTATATAGTTCTCTGCTTTAAAGATTTATAGGATATTTATTTTCATACATTGATATTTATATTAAATTATTTATTTAAATTCCCTTTCAAACATGTTTATATATATTTTTTCTTTTAAATCTATTTACGTATACCATTTGTTTCTTTTAAGGACCTAATTTTAGATTATATTTTGTTTATTTCAAACACTTTCTTATATTATTATTCTTTTAAATATACATTGTTTATATTAAGTTTTTCATTTTTATGTATATTATTAATTGTTGATGAATAAATGTTGTTTCAAATTATTTTGTATGATCATTAATTTCATGTTATATAGATAGTAGTTCATATATATTCTTTTGTATATTTTTATACGGTTGTATTTATATAATTCATTTATGTTAAAACTTTTTAACATGTACATCATTTGTTTTAAATTCTTATATGAGCATACATTATTATTTTATGTACATAATTTATATTATAGTTTTATTTATTTTAGTTGTAAATTATTTTGTATAGCACTAATTTTAAACTTCTTCTTATAATACTTATTTTGAAGTTCATTTATATGTTAAACTTTATATTTTATGTATTAATTGTTTTTATTTTTATTTATTTTATGATTTATTTCAAAGTTTTGCATGTATTATTTGTTTATATACATATAATTTACTTTTTAACTGTTTTTTTTTTCACATTGTCGATTTCAAATTTACCTTCCTTTACATTATTTGTTTTACCATTGCTCATTACCTTTTAAAAGTTTTTTTTTGTTTCATTGTTCAAATTGATTTTTTTTATTCATTAGTTTGTATTTAGAAATGTTAAATAGTGTATTATCATTGGGTGTGCTTTGATTTACATATTTGCACCTTTGTATTATTGTTGATAATTTGTATAATATGTTAACCATGTATATGTTCCATATTAGTTACTTTGCTTTTTATTTCCATGTATTGATTTATGATTGAGATTGCTAACTTATTTGCCTAAAATTGTTCATTTCATTTTTTTTTTATTTCAAACCAACCAAATAAATGTATTTCACCGTTTTTATAATCGCTCCCATTTAAAAACTTCTCAAAATAAGGTAATATTTCGTGTTTGAAAATTCGAGAAATCGTGCCCTAACGTGCTGGGTTTCGATTTTCTGTTTGACCGAATAACTAAATATCCTTTCGAAATTTCATCCATGTTTTCTTAAATTAAAAAACAAGGTAATATTTCGTGTTTGGAAATTCGAGAAATCGTGCCCTAGCGTTCTAGGTTTCAATTTTCTGTTGACCAAATAACAGAATATCCTTTTAAAATTTCAATACATGAATTTTGGAAATTATAAGATGATCTTAGTATCGAGGGTTTAAAATATTGTACCCTAACGTGTTGGATATGATATTTTATTCCTTCGGGACAAGGGAATCTTAGCATCCAATTCAAGTATATTCAAACATTTTCAAATGGGATTGCATTTTAAATCTTTTCAAATTTTCGACAATAGGACATTATCAGATACAGTCTTAGGGCTTCAGCCCATCTCAGGTATAGCATGCATAACAGATCAGATCAACATAATATGCCCACAAGTCCTGCACACCAACTCCGTCTCACCCACACCATGTGGGGATAAAATCGACCCACCCATCCCTGCACACCATATATGGGGATACAATCGACCCATCCATCCCTACACACAATAAGGTACTGCAATGCAGCACATATCATAAGTATGCAGCTTAACTGCCAGATATTAGGCTCATGAAGCCCTTCAAATACTCCATTCTCTTCATCAAACCCACCCGATGCAATGCATCATACAAGTATGGCATGCTATAATACAGACAAACAAATCATGCATTTATTTTCAGAACAGATTAGATAATCATGCTAGATATATCATACTAACACATACATCACAGAATTAAGAGTCTAGATAAGGCTTACCAACTCTATGACAGGTCACAGTCGACTTGGGAGACCCGTGCAACCTTACAAAACATTTCAGATTAAAGGGGCTCACACGCCCGTGTGGGTCACACGGCCCAAATTGGCCTTGCCTATGTGGATCACACGACTTGGCCCAGATTCCCACACGCCCGTGTGGTTCACCCGTGTGGCCCACACTACCCAATTGGTCAAGCCTATGCCTCACACATGGCCTCGCCAGCCTCACAAGCCTGTGTCCGTCGTGCTCATGTGGCGCGTGCACGGCTTACTTCGTTGACCACACGGCCATGTCTCGCCACATGGCCTCCACACGGGCAGCCCATACGCCCGTGTGGCGTCGATAGTAGCGTTTTTGGTTTTCATCGAAATGCGATTTCAGATCGATTGAAGTACACACCTGGTTTCGATTGACGCCTAACGCAATCTCGAATGCTCCAAAACCTATTATTGTCAATCGTAAGCCAAATTTTCAGTCTCTTGATTCGAATAGATCAGAATAGACAAATCTTGAAACGAGAGATCTACTTACCTTCAGCGAATAATGACGATTACTCACTGTTTAGAACCTCGATTAGTGATCCACCGAACCTTGATTGTCTCCTAAACAGAAAAAAATCTCTTAATAACCCAAAATTTACTAAAACAAATCAGAACGCATCTCCACACTTACCGAAAGTGTGACTCCAAAGACGAAAGTAAAACTATCAAAAAGAGAAGAACAGGAAAAGAAGTAGTGTGGAGAAATTTCGGTAGCACAAGAAGGGGATTTTCGGCAAAAAGAAAACAAAGGGAAAGATAGAAGAGAAATTCGGCAGGGAGAGTTCTTTTGGGGAAACTTCTCAGAAAAAACTGATAAACCCTACCTTTTCAGTGTTTTAGTACACCTCCAATTCTATCATGGCCTTAGTGGCAACAATAATGCCAAGCCAGGATTCGAACACAAGACCTCTAGTATAAACCCTTGTCCCTTAACCACTAGACCAGCAAGCCCATTTTGTTAAGTTTTTACCAACAAATTCTTATAAGCCTACCAACCAAAAGCCAGGTTTTATTCAAATAAAAACCAAAATTTAGCCCAAGTTAAGGTTTGAACTTGGGACTTCCCAAACACACCCCAGAGTACAAAAACACTTAAACCAACATACATTTTATGCTGAAATAACACAAAACAAATGTCCTGATATTTCCATACTCAACAATCACAAAAGCCAAGCTTACAGATATTTGGGGTGTTACACAACAACTGCCATAGATTGATTCAACCTTTGCAATGTAACAATACAAGCGTATGAGACTTTTTCTCCATCTTAACGCTTCTAAGATCGAGGTGGATCTTTCTTGGAGCACATGAGCTATCTTTTTCCATTTTGATGTTTTAAAGCCCAAGTCTGATATGAGTCTTCCTTAATTAGCATAAGCTATCTATTTTTATTTTAATTTTTCAAATTCTTTGATTAATATTATTTGGTTGTCAAAATGGATGCATAAAGCTATCTTTTTTCGTATTGATGCTTAGAAGGCTTTGATAAATCTTTCTTGGCACATGCTCTACCTTTCACCATGTTAATGGTCCAAAGTCTAGAATTGGTCTTTCTTATTCATAAAATTTTCCATCTTTCCCAATGTTAAGATTACAAAGTTTGCAAATATTCTTCATTTAACATTGCATGTTCTACATATCCCTACATGGAAGTTATGGGTTTGAGATTAATTGTCATTGGTTATGATGCACACCGCATGCTCTATCTTTTGCCATGTTAATGTTACAATGTCTTAAAAAAATCTTCTTTTTATGGTTATTGCAAATTTAAAGTCAATACAAGTATTTACATGGCGACTCCCTTAATTTCCTCGATAAAAGTATACCTTAAAAGTTCTTGACAAAAGCCACGTATATTTAAACACCTCTTCAGCTTCTTTATGTACCAAATTTATCATAATTTTATATTCTTAACATGGAATAACTTCTATTTTAGTGAGGATTGTGACAACTTGAAAGGCTCCATTGATTAAACTAGTAGGAAGTGAAGACACGCGTTGTGGAATATGTTAAATTGATAAGTGTGTAATTTCTCAATTTATTTTTGATATTTCTTCTCTTGAATCATATTATTTATGTTCTTAAATATATTATTTATACTTATATTTTATTTATTATTGATTTAGGTAATAATTGGAGAAAAAGAGTTTAAAGTTTATTTTTGACAAGTTTTTGCGTATTGGACTTTCAACACAAGTAATTACAGGTATTTACATGGCGGCTCCCTTAATTTCCTTGATAAAGGTCCATACACTTACAAGTCCTTGACAAAAGCCACGTGTTGATAAACACCTCTTTAGCTTCTTCATGTTTCAAATTTATCATGATTTTATGTTCTCAACATGGAAATTTGATTGAAGATGTATTTTGGTGAAGATTGTGATGACTCAAAAGGCTCTAATCCATTGAAGTGGTAGGAAGTAAAGATAGCATTGTGGAATATTTCAAGTTGATAAGTGCTTAATTTCTCAATTTATTTGTGATATTTCTCCTATTGAATTATGTTATTCATGTTTTTAAATATATTATTTATACTTATTATTTATTATTGATTTAGGGAATAATTAGAGAAAAGGGAATTTAAAGTTTATTTTTGACTTTTTTTGACATTCAACATAGTGCATCTTCCGTATTTTACTCATATCTTGAGCTATGGAACTTTATTTTAGGCTTATGATATACTTATTTGATGATAATCGAAATATCTAACCAAATTTATTTCACAACTCAAGCCCGAAAAATCTCAAGAAGGAACCCAAAAATAGCCTGGAAGTTTGACGCAAAAGTTGTCAAGAAACCTTGAAAATTTTTGCTTTCTTTAATTAATGACCCATTTTATTATTTTTTTCCAATAAGTAGACATTATTAGGTTTAAACTTGGGAGAGACTTGGGCATAACCACCTTAGTTTTATTTTGCTTTTGCATTGTTTTTTCTTTATGAGTTTTTAAACTTTTATTTCTTGTCAAAGGTTAATCGAAGTTTGATTCAATAAATTTGTGAGACACAACTTGTGCTTAATTCTTCTTTGTTCTTTAGTATTTATGAGTCTTCTATTTTAATCACAATTGCTCAAGTTTGTCAACTATGTAGCCAGTATTTGATAGCTTAAAACGATTGCCTTGTGAATTAGAACAATTAAATGTTTGATGAACTATATAAAGTGTTTATGTCGTAGTTTACAATTATATGGTGTGCATGTGTGATCTAGCTTAAATAAACCATGCTGAGTTGAGCTTGATGGTTAGAATTAGGTCGTTCTCATTCTTAATGTTACCAACAAGTTAAATCTTAGGGGTTGAATTACAAGTTTATTATTGATTAGGGAAGTAATTGCAAATGAGCTACCTTTTAGTTACCAACCAGGTAAGGAGAGAATGATTGTCCGATGCTGAGTCAACAACTAGAACTAATTTATTAAAAGTATTAAAGACATCTTTGCGTTGATGTGTTAGAACAGTAAATAATATCTAATATGAAATTAGAACTGTAAACTAGGATCTGTCATGTCAAATCATCAAGTATAAATAAAAAACAAAACTAGATGCAGAAGCGTACCTGAATTCATTGATTTCTTGAAGTCTACGGATCTTGGGGTTTTGATCTTCCAAATTAGCACACAAGTAATCTAGAGAAGGTGACTCTCTCTTTTTTAAAAATGGGATATTAGAAAAGTTATACTGTGTGTAATTTGGGGACCATAACCCTAATATATATAACTTTGGCACATTAGCTCTAATTCCTAATTAGCCCATCATTAATTAGAAATTGATTAGAACTGAATTACTAGAGTATCTACACATATTTGACCCATACTTTATTTAATAATTAAAGCCCAATAAACCTTAACCAAATTAGATCACTTTTAATTCGGGTTAACCTATCATGGTAGTAAATAATAACATGTAATCACCCTTATTATATATATGTGATGTCCATAGTTTCCAACAATCTCCCACTTGGACCACACATATATGTACTAATTATTCTATAATCACATGTCATTATATAACCTTATGAGCTCAAAAATTTTACTATCATATCCAAAAGGTATTCTGAACAATCTCGTCCATTAATTATGTTAACATAGAACCGAGGCAACTTTCGTTACATATATCGTAACTAAATCCATCCCTGATAACGTATATTAACCCAACCAAATGACATAGATCAAGTATGGATGTGTAGCATGGAAATTACGTGCAATATGATCTAAACATGTCTATTTCCAACTAGTCCTCCTTAAACCTTAGTGAGATCAAACCTTACCAAAACCAAAGTGTGAATAAACCAAATAAACTTTATTACTGCAAAAAATAAACTTAATGTCCATAAACTGAAATAATTGAAAATGTGTCTATAACATAAAAACATTTAAAAATATAAAATCTCACTAAAACCAAATATCCTTAAATGATATTACACCTATATGAGCAATGTGCTCATGAAAAACCTTGGGTGTAGTCCTTTAGTAAGCGGATCCACAGTTATGGAGTTTGTCCCAATATGATTTATAGACACCTAATACTCTGAACTTTTACTTTAACAACCAAGAACTATAAGTCTATGCACTTTGACTTTGATGTGCTCTTGTTGTTATTGGAATTAATGACTACCAATTATTGTCACAATTTACACCCTAGTGACAAAATTTTGCATCAATATTCCATCAAAATTAGAGTCTGTATACTTGATGATCTCTAACTTATCAGACCTCCGATATGTGAGCATGTAATCTTTTGTTCTCTGAAGATACCTCATAACCCTCTTGCCTGTTAACCAATGGTTCATACCAGGGTTGCTTAAATATCTGCCTAACATCCCAATAATGTACGCAATGTCCGGATGAATACATACTTGAGCATACATTAGACTCCCACTTTTGAGATGTAGGGAATCTTATGCATTTACTTAATCTCAAAATCATTCTTGGGGTACTGGTTGAGACTTAACTTATTATTGACAAGTAGTATGTCATTAACATATAAAACCAAATATTGAACCTTACTCCCACTAAACTTGTGGTATATACAATTGTCGACCAAATTCATCTCTAAATTGAATGAGATAATTATTTGGTAAAAATTGTAATACTATTGACGAGTAGTCTGCTTAAGGCCATAGATGAAGTTCTTTAATTTGCAAATCATTAACTTTGCTTCATTGACACAAAGTTTTCTAGTTGCAACATATAAATGTATGATCAATGTTATCATTGAGAAACCATTAACTTAATATTCATCTGATGCAGCTTAAGGTAAAAATATTCCACTAAAGCTATTATAATCCTTTCTCTAGTGGATCTTTTTTAATGACATTCGTTCTTGAGGTTATTGAGTTTATTTTTTTGGAACAATTACCTCATCTTGAATAGGGAGTTGTTTAACATTATCTTATTGAGGTTCTGGATTCACTTCTTGATCAATGATAGGTATGAGAACCTAAACATCTTGAGGTTATTGAGTTTATTTTTTTTGGAACAATTACCTCATCTTGAATAGGGTGTTGTTTAACATTGTCTTATTGAGGTTCTGGATTCACTTCTTGATCAATGATAGGTATGAGAACCTAAACATCGTTAAAAGTGATAGCAAGAACTGAGTTAGAATTCAATTCCTCCTCAAAAGCAATGTCTCTAGCTTTATTTCTCCCTCCAAACTTAACATCCTCAAAAAAATGTTGCAGTTCTTGTCTAAAAAATATTCCTTATTGTGTGATCATAAAACTCATAGCCCCTAGATCGCTCAAAATAACCAATAAAGTAGTTGTTCACTATTTTGGAGTCCAATTTCTTTTCATGTAGCCTATAAGGCCTTGCCTCAAGTGGACATCCCCAAACGTGAAAGTGCTTTAGACTAGGTTTTCGACTTGTCCAAAGCTCATAAGGTGTTTTTGCAACTACTTTAATTGGTATTCTATTTAGAATGTAAATTGTTGTCTTTAGAGGCACTGACCAAATGAGCACTTTCACAGTTATCATATTTCAACATTTCTTCCTTTTACACACAATAAGAAATGAGCTCATTTAGAGTTCATTTCTCCTATTGATAGATGTAACCAAATTTAAATTAGTTAAACTATGCAGGAAGTGGTACCAAAACCATAAGAACAAGCAATTCCTCAAAAAGCTCTATCTTAAGTTAAGTCTTGAGGCAACATGAAACATCTCCATAATGTACTCCCCCATGTTTCCTTGACCCTTATACTTCATAGACATCAAAGAATTCGGAAATGATGTCATCTCAACCTTATTGTTTTTAGTAAAACGTTTCTCAACTTCATTAGGGAAACACTTGGCCTGAGTAATCTTTTTAGATTTTGTGCCTCTAAAGGCTTCTGGAATGCTATGTTTCATGATCATTAGACTCATGCGATTTGAATGATCCCACCTCTCAAAATCCCTCTTAATAACAAGGGTGCTTTCCGCAGTGAGAGGTGTAGGTTGTTCTTCCCTTAGTGTAAGGTCTATGTCCATACGGCCAAGCACTGTAACTAAGCATATTTTCCATTCCTTAAAATTAGTCCCATCAAGCATGGGTATAGAATTTATATTAGCAGATATTGTGGTAGTAGAAGATGAACTAGCTAAATATAGAACAAAAACAAATGAAAAACAAACTCACATCAATATTCATAAGTAAACAATAAATTCAAGATAATGATTAATCCCATTTCAAGATACCAAACACAACATTAATATCAAGTCTTTGGACAGTAATATTAACAGTAAACGATACTCTTGTTGCAGCAATCAAACATTGACAATAAATTATGTCAAACAATGAATTAATCTTTTGGACTAACTTATTGCCCACATAAATTACCTTATAATTGTCACACATTTATCACCACAGTTGTCGTTGAAATTCTACCAAATACTAACTTACTTTTGGGTTAAATTAATAAACGCATGAATTATAAAAACATATAATCATCTTGATATTTTAAATAAACTAATCTACACAAAAGAGGTCACTTTGGCAGCATTTTGTTTCAATTAATCTATTTAAAATATTAAACATCCTTAATTAAAACTTAAAGCCAAAATTTGAATTTATTTGTTTCAAAATATTTCTCTTAATTTCATCTTTCAATCAAATTAAAAAATTATATTATATATATGTATATATATTTATCCCAAAATAACATACAATGATGTTGGCAAATATAATAATAGTTGAATAAATCATAAAACTTCACATAAGAGTTCAAATTTAAACCAAAATAGTTTGAATAAATGTAAACCTCATCTCAAGATATCGGACAATCTATTAATATTTCATCTTTGGACAAAATATTAACTTGTAAGTGATATATTGGTGTAATAATCAAACATTGACAATAAGAACATGTCGAACCATAAATCTTCCTTTAGGCCAATTTATTGCTCACATATAAAATCAAATAATTGTCACATGTTTATTACCATAGTTGCACATGTAATATTATTAACTTTCATTTTGGCCAATCAATATTAACATAAGTTACATGCACGCAACCTTTTATATTTTAAAACAAAATAATTTATACAAAAAAAAATCACTTTAGTGACTTATTACTTCAATTAAGTTATTTTAAAAAATATATAAACATACAAATATTCAAATTTAAAATTTCTCCAATAGTCAAATGTCAAAACTATTTTTTTATTACTTTATAGACCCCGAAATAACCCAAAATAAGGTTGTCTTAATAATGCAATAAAAAATCGAAAACCTTAATCTCTGACTTTTTTTTTGTTCTAAAACCATATATATCAAAATCAATGAGAAATAATATAGTAGTTCAAAGCCAAATAATTAACAAGCATATGTATTTATAATTTTGGCATAGACAAAAACACCAAAGCAATTCACACATATAAATGTATTCATAATCAAATAGAAAACTTACCTTGAATATACCATGTAAATCCAAAAGTTGTATTTGTGATTAAACAGAGATTAACATGAACACTTGAAAAATATTTTCAAGTAAATAAATCTCAAAAATAAAATCATAATAATTGGTATATCCCACAATTCAAACTATAGATCATATCATCATAATCCAACCAAATGTTGTAGAACCAAACTTAAAACCAAATACTTTAAACATATATCATGATTAACATCAATTTGCATCAAAACCTAATTTCATCGTAATTAAACCATAAAAATATAACCCTGATTGACTTACCTTACATATCTCAAGTAAATTCAAATCCAAAATATATGCTTAAACTAAATATGATGAAAAAAATAAGCATATAAACTCAATAATAAATATCAATAGACTAATATTATTCCCACAACCAAGCCAAAAACAAATAAAACCTTAAACATGCCATTAACAAAACTTTTAAAATAAAATTAAGTATTCTATTTATCCTAAAGCCGCAATAACTAAAACCCTTATTATATACATGATGTTCATATTTTCCAACATGATGATCAAATATATGAATTAAATGAAGATATTACCTTAAGCTAGAGCTTTTTTACCATATATTTTCCTAAAACTTTTAATTATTATTTTTTCATTTTAATATTTAATTAGAATATAGTTTTTTGATTTTATAAAAAAAAACCCTCAAGTTTTTTTTTTTACTTTCTTTTCTCAAAAAATAAAATTATTATTAATGTACGTGGATACGACTGTCCTTATTGCTTTCTACTAATCTCATAGAAGGTTTTTTTTTTATCTCGACAGCCTAGCACAAGTTTTCTTCAAACCACAATTCTAAATGTGAGGGGCAGTGTAACAGGCCCATTTCGCCCGGGCTTACACCAAAACCATAACCAAAAAATAAAACAAAAATAATAAAACAAAAATAATTTAAAGGTCCAGAGTCCATTTACACCCACATTTTAATAGCCCAAAACAAAAATAAAACATCAATCCATTTACATTTATTAGCCCAACATTAAACCCAAAGTCCTAGCCCAACACAAAGAATCACTACGCAAACCCTAAGAGCCAGTAGCCTCGTGCCGCAGCTCCCAGCCTCCATGCTCCACAATGGCTTCCACGCACACCACGTTCCACGCCCACGAACGGCTTCTCCACGCCATACACACTTGCAACGGACTAACAAACGAAAACAACCACGAGCAATGGACAACAAATAACAACAAATGACAGCAATGAAATTTGTATTTCTTTTTATTTATTTATTTTATTTTTTCGGCTATAAAACCGAATGAAATCAATGTAAAAAGGGGGGATTTTCTTTTTCAGAGAAATACATTACGCATGCTTAATACGCAGACTGAAAAAAAATTGGAAAGCAAATTCTAAAAGGTGATTTTGAGTGCTTCGTTTTTTCCTTTTGAATATGTTTTTTCTTCTTCTAGATTTTGCATGTATTTTAGTATAAGAAAATAAATAGAAGGCTTACCTTCGCAGTGCATCGTTGAAATCTCCATCTCCTTCATCGGCATCGAAGGTTGAGAGGAGACTTTGAGGCCAAAATTGCCAAGCCTTGTGGCTGGGTTTCAAATGAAAGGATCGGGGTACTGTTTGCGCGCTATTGGTCACCAAACATAATGGTGTTCGGCGGCTGCGTCTAAATAAACCCTAGCAGATTGGTGCCCTTGCTTTTAAATCAAAGGACTGGTTATGTTTTAAAAGAAAATGAGTAAAAATGAGGGTTTAATGGCTGAATGAAAAACGACGCCGTTTATAGCTATAAGGTTCCGCGCGTCAACCCGATTAGCAGGCCGGATCCGAGCCCTTTTGTTCAAAATGGGAAATTTACGCGTTAGATCCTTCCCCTCACGTGAGCATTCAATTGCGCCTTATTTGTGTTATGTTGTTTTTTTAATTTGGCTCTATAATTTGCGCGCGTTTTCATTTTGGTCCGCAATATGGCACAGCGTTTTGGGATCAGGGATATTTCCAAATTTAGTCCCTGTGATTCGCGCGCATTGCGCATTAGTCCTCAATTTAATTTCAAGAATTTGTAAATTATTCCTTTATTTTAATTTTATTTCAAATAAGTTTTTTTCATCATTTTTATTCATTTCATATTCATTTTTTTTAATTCTTGTTTATTTATTTTGTATTTTGTGCTACTTTGATGGTTGTGTTTTGTTTTAAAGTCATTTTTTTTTATCATATCATTTTAACATTTTGTATCATTTTTCTTTTCTTTAAATGTTTTTTTGTACATTATTATATATATATATATATATATATATATATATATATATATGATTCATGATAGAGTGCCATGTATATTATTAATCTTATATTGTTTTACACATATAATTTCTTTTAAATTGATTCACATATTTTATTTTATATATCTTTGCTATTTAAAAGAAAATCCTACATGTTTTATACATTATTTAAATTATTATTATACATATACATAAACATTGGTACATATATTTAATCTATATACATTACTAAATTCATGTATTTTATACATATAGTTTTTTTATATAAATATGTTTTTAAATCTATTATATATAATTTATAATAAAATTAATTTAATCTTAAATGCAATATTAAGTGCATGCTCTTTTTATAAGTAACTATTTCTTAATCTATTTATGCATATGTATGTTTTGTAAATTTATTGTGTGTATTTTCTAGGATTATATTTTATCATGTATTCTTGCTATTCTTTCATATTTTATATTATTCAAATTTTCCTTTATTGTATGTATTTTAACAAATGTTTTTAACATATTATATATTATGTGTTCATTAGTTCATCATTATTTAAAATTGATATATGCCATATTGATTTTCTAATTTCCATTTTGTTTTGTATACCTTGTATTGATTGTGTTATATTAGGTTATATATGTAGACACTCAATTTTGCTCGGGCCTAGAAATAGGTCCAAAAACCCATTTCAGTATTTAAAATAATAAACCCCCCCAAAAAAAAACGAAGTCCAAGTTCAGTCCAGAATTACAAATATAATTTGGCCCGATCGGAATGGCCCATTACTTGAAAAGATTTAAGGTCCATCTACAAGCTTGACTCATATGAAAATATAATCTTCAATGATATACAATCTTAGATATGATTACAATCATAGATATGATATGCAATCTTAGATATGATTGCAATCTTAGATATGATTGCAATCTTAGATATGATATGCAATCTTGAAGATATGATCTTGTAATCTTGGAGATTTAATTTGTAGGTATCCTTTAATCTTAACCGTTGATGTAATTGATCTGTACCATTGGATTTGGGAAGGCTCAACTATAAATAGAGGCCTCTCCCTTCATTGTAAATCACTTGAGTTTTGGGAAGCAATAAGAATTCTTGAGAGCATTCACTCAAATTTCTCTCCCTCTTGCGTTCTTACTCTCTGTGGTTTGTTCTTATTTTATTCTTCGTCTATCTTAGTTTTTCAACCTTTTTTTTATTTTAATTTCTTCATTTTTTAAATATGTATATTTATTCCTATCTTTTATACATTTGATTATGTATTTTATATATTATAATATTTAACCTTTTTATATAGTTTATTTTTAAATATATATTTTCTATGCATGTATATATATTATATTATCATTTCATGTATTTTGAACTATTGCATTATATTTTATAATTTGTAAATGTTCTATTTATTCATTTTTTTTAGTTTATGTCATTTATCTTATTTGTGCATAGTTTCATTTTTTTTATATATGCTATGTTTAATTATTTCTTTTATGTGCTATTTTATGATATATATTGTTGTATAATTTTTGCATGTATTATGTTTTTCTTTTAGTTTACTCATGTTTTTATTTGTTTATTATCTTATATTTACCTTAGTATGATTTTTTTTCATTAAACGTATGCTCATGTTATTTAGTTTTGTCTTAATGGTATTATTTATGTTTGTATGGAAATGTTAGAATATTTTGTACATCTATGCTTCATGATGCATTAATATGTCATCCTAAAACGTCATTTAAAATAATATTCCAAGGTTTTTTTTTTAAAAAAATAAAAGGCAATGCTTGATGTTTGGAAACTTCGAGAAAGGTAGTGCCCTAACTTACTGGGTTGCGACTTTTCTCATTGAATTCGAATAGTCAAGCACCCTTCTAAGTGATTTTGAGTTTTCAAAACTTAAACAGTTATTTCGAGATTTCAAAACATAGTGTCCTAACTTACTGGATATGGCGTTTTGTTGTTTCGAGATAGAAATTTTCGAAAGACGAGCTTAATTTCGAAGGTTTTAAAATGTTGCGTCCTAACTTACTAGATGTGATGTTTTGACTCGTTTGAAATAAGTGAGCCTTAATTTTCAAAATTGAGACATTATAATTAAAAGAGGTTTGCATCTTAAAACTTTCAAATTTCTGACATTAAAGACACTTGATAATCAATTAGGTACCAACTTTTGGGCGCATTACGAGGGTGCTAACCCTTCCTCAGATGCGAATCGACTCTCGAATCCGCTTTTCGACTTTCGTAGACCAAAATTAATGTTTTAAAACAAAACAGTTTATAAGGTGATCCAATCACACCTAAAAAGATTGGTGGCGACTCCCGTTTTCGGTTTTCTTAAAGTCGATTCCCATTTTCCAAAACTCGATTTAAAAATGGTCTCGACAGCTTGGTGACTCCACTGGGGACTAATAAGAGAGTCAAGCCGTATAATTGATTACCTTTTGTCTTAATGTCGAAAATTTAAAAAATTTTAAAATTCAATCCTCTTTGCATTACATGAGTTTGTATTATTGCATATGTTATATATTCTGATACGCATTGCATTTGCATGACCGTTGTGGTCACACCCTTAAGTGGGAGTGAGAAGCTACGCCTTCGTGAGGTTTTCGCCTCCGTGCAGGATAGTGGATCACTTTCGAGATACATCCGTACCTATGGATTCGTGAGATTTTCATCTCCGTGTAGCCATAGGGAAATGTATTCCCCTGAACTGAACTCGATTCAAATGAGCCTATAATGGGTGAGAATCGAGGAATCACGTGGTTTCGTGTACCTCAACTTTAGAACTAAAACCTCATATAGAAAAACCGTAAGAGCTCAGCTTAGTTAGAATTATACTTTAGATATTACCCTCACATATCATTCTTGAGTTTATTAATATTATGTGACACTGACTGTTTCCTTTTTTCATTGCATGTCATTTCACATTTAAAAGGTATCGATTCACGGTCAGTTTCTAAGTTAGAAAGTTTTATTATGGAGAACGGACTTCTTGATAGAGTGGAGGGCAACGCTAACGTCCATAGATGGTCTGAGCAAACTCAGCTAGGAAAAGGGGATAGCATAACTGTGGGATATATGTCAGAGCTGTCAAACTACACTCGCATCAGTGTCACACAGAATAATCTGCTGGAGTTTAAGATGATTTGGGATCAGTGGGGCAATGAGACCAAACAATCATTCTACGGTAAGTACGGAGATTTTCCTTACTTACTCGATATTTAGGTAGATGAGCACTTGTTTCGAGCTCTCGCTCAGTTTTGGAACCCAGCATATAGTTGTTTTACCTTTGGGGAGGTAGATTCAGTGCCTACTGTGGAGGACTACATAGCCTTACTTCGGTGTCCTAGATTTTAGTGTGATAGGATTTATTCTCGAGCTGCTTGTGTCCCAACCTTTGGTAAGAAGTTGATGACCATTACGGGGATGAGCGAGTAGTGGATCATGGCTTGAATTAAGGAAGAGGGTAAGAGTAAGTGCATTCCGTTGAGAGCTTTGAAAGATTTGATCCAGACACATCCAGACGAGGCGAAGAGGGTAGACATTTTTACCTTAAGCTTATACGGATTGATGGTTTTCCCCAAGGCCTTGGGATATGTGGATGAGGCGACCACGGATCTCTTCTATCGACTTAGCAAATGGGTCACTTCTGTTCTTGCGATTTCGGTGAAGACATTCAGGTCCTTGAATGCATGTAGGAGGGCCAGTGCAGACAGGTTTGTTGGTTGTGCTCAGTTACTTTTAGCTTGGTTCTACAATCACTTCCGATTGATAGATAGGGTGGTTTGTCAGGTATTCTTTGAGGATTACTCCCCGTTGAAGGACATAGCAGCTTCAACTAGGAGAGTTGATGTTCCCGAAAAAAATTGGATAACGCGCGATCGAAACCTCGCAATCAAAGGATGTGGAGTGGAGGGCTCCATGGATGATTCCTGGTGAGATTCTTTACCGATGCGGTAGTTTTGATTGGGTCCCTTTGTTGGGAATCTGGGGTGCCATTGGTTATGCCCCTTTGCTTGTGTTGAGGCAACATGGATTGAGATAGTTCATACCGACAACTTACGGGTTGGTTCAGAGTGAGTTCGCGTATAGAGGAGCCGACTACAAGAGGAAGGTCAGTGAGATCTCTAGTGCTTGGAACAAGACTTGTCGATTAAAGGGAGTAGCTATTAGCCCTGCTACGACTTTGGAGTACGTCGAGTGGAGAGGTAGAAGGATTAATGATAACATCCCTAAGCCAAGCATGGAAGGAGCTCGACCGATGGAAGAATATTTACAAGTGATGCCCTCGGAGTTAGAAATTATGAAGCAAGAGTTCGAGAGAAAGAACTTGGAGCTCGAGAAGAGGATAGCAAAGCTCGAGGAAGAAAAGATATACTTGAGCCTAGACATCGACGTTCAAAAGATGGAGGTCGAGAAGGTAAGGAAGGAAAAGAGAAAGATCGAGGAAGATCGAGATAATTTAAAGACGCACTATAAAAAGGCCCAGGTAACTTTGAAAAGGGTTGGATTAAGGAGATCTTCAGAGTAGTGGCAGCAAGAGATTGAAGAAGAAAGGGCCAAAGCCGAGTATTGTGAGAAGAAGTTTCAAGAGAAGCAGTCGTGTAATCAGACCTTATAGAAAGAAAATCAAGGGTTAAAAATTAGGGTGACTGAGCTTGGGCGATCCCTTCATCTGCAACGAAGTCGTGATTCCACGGTAGAGGTAAAGAAGCTAAAAGGCAAAGTTGAGGAGTTAGAATCAGCATTGCAAGATAGTATGCTTTTTTTCGAGCAGCTTGAGGCACGAGATGATCATTTAAAGGGAGAACTGCGCCAGTCTAAAGAACAAGTCAGAGATAGAGATTACCTTATTGGAGAAGCCATAATTCAGATCCGAGAGGTAGCTGAACACGTTTGAGACTTGGCGATGAGAGTAGCGTGTTGAGTATGATGCATGAGTCATCGTTGAATGTAGGTCGAGAGTTAGCCCTTTTATTAGATAGAGTTAAAACTTTGGACATTTGGGCGAAAGCGTATTTGTAATCCATTTATATGTAAAGATATTCTTTTTCTAAATAAAGTTTTCTAAATGAGATTGAATCGAGATCGATACCTTTTGCATTCATTTGCATCTTATAGCATTTCATTGCATCATTTGCATTCAAAATTATAAAAAGACCCTAATTAGTTAAAGTTATTAAAAAGAGAAAGAAAAAGAGAGAGAGAGAAGAGGGTCACGACTGAGTGAAAAAGAAGTTGAATGGAAATTAACAACGTTCCCTTACATATCCCCGACTTTTGTGTCAGGAGGGATAGCTTACCCGGGAAAGGGGGTGTTTGGAAATGAAATTCATCCCATCAATGTCATACATGAGGAAGGGACTGAATAAAGAAACCTTGAGGGCATTCACCCTTACGAACCGGGAAGTTCTTTAAACAATTGGACTACAGAAGAACTCCCTGTAATCTTTAGGAATTTTACGGAGTAATATTCAGAACACTCTTGTTGCTCTAAAGCCTAGGAGTAATGAGATTTCTTTTGAGAAGTGGGCTCATGTTCAGACATTTTTATTTTCAATAAAACATACTTTTATTATTTATTTGAGTAAATATTCTTTCATTTTGATTCTTTTGACCTTTGACATTCTTTATAAATTTTCATTTCATGTAAATAGTCATTCTTGAATTCATTTATTACTTGTATATTCTTTTGTGTGCCTATCATAGATCCCTAGATATCAATGACATGGGCAACGATACTATAGATTCAGAGTTCCTTTTGAGTGCGATATGTGTTTAGAGGAATCTCAGTACTTTGAAGGTGACAGAAATTGTGACTTGTTTCTGAATTTGTTGAAAATGGTTTTTACCCCATGAAGTGGTGGTAGGAAATATAGCTTAGAGGAAGGAAAGATTGCGAAATTGGAATTAGCTGAGGAGACAAAACAAGACCTTGTTGAGACTATTATGGGAATTCAAAAATATGGTCCAAAGACGCATGCAGGAGGATTTGCAATTGTCAGGATAAACATGAGGTTTTGGGGCACTGTTGGTCTACCATGGAAAGGGATCGCATCAGTTGTACAATGAATGCCAAATTTAAAGGAGTCAAGACTTTTGGGGCATGTATGTTATGGGCCCGAGCTCGTCAAAAGTTTCCAGCTGACAATGACTCATTTTTGTGGACGTCAACTACTGCATTAAGAGGGGGAGATAGCTTCATATGCCAATATTACAAAGTCAAAAGTCATCCATTTAAAAAAAAAAAAGAAAAAAGAAAGAAAGATTATATATAACTGTACAATGCCAAAAGTTTGCAGTCTTTTCAAAGATAATGCGCCATACCACAGTACAACAAAGGTTGCCAAAAGAAAAGAAAAGAAGAAAAAAAACAAATTACAGAAGATGACCAAGACTGGTAAAAATTGGCATAAGAAACTACCGCCTACTCTCTATGCTTACGCTGGGGCAAACACCTTCAATTCCAATTGTTTCAAAGGTTCCAACCATCATCCTTGGAATGAGTGCATTGTTTGGCTTTCCTGAGCAGTCTGATGTGCCGTCAATAGCTGCGATGGTTAGCTCTAGGCGGTGGCCATTGATTTCAAATATGAGGCATCGGGCCGCATACGCCTCTCTGAAGCTTAAATGATAGATTCTTTCTTCAAAACCAGTTTCTGACAAAGTGGATAACGGTATCATGAAGGAAGCTTTCTTAGACTTCTATACAAGTTCAGGGAAGAGGAAACTTGATCAAATCATTATTTTCAAGGATGGGGTTAGTGAGTCTCAATTTAATCAAGTTTTGATCAAGTTATTGAGGCTTGCAAGTTCCTTGGCGAGAAGTGGAACCCTAAAGATTGTGGTTATTGTTGTACGAAAAACCATCATACCAAGTTTTTTTCAGTAGGGATCTCCAAACAATGTGCTACATGGTACTGTCATTGACAATAAAGTATGCCATTCAAAGAACAATGATTTTTACCTTGGTACCCATGCTGGAATGATTGGAATCACGAGGCAGACCCACTATCATGTTCTCTTAGACCAGGCTGAGTTTTCGGTTGATGATCTGCAAGAGTTTGTTCATTTTCTATCCTATATGTATCAAAGGAGCACCACAGCCATATTTGTTGTGGCTCCTATTTGCTACGCTCATTTGACAGCTTCACAGTTGGGGGTAATTTATGAAGATTAGGGATGCTTCAGAAACATCATCGAGTCATGGTGGGATGTATGCTCCGGGAGTAATCTCTGTACCTCAGCTTTCCAGGTTGAAGGATAAAGTCAGCAACTTCATTCTTGTCTGCTGAGAATAATTGAACCATCTTTTTGTAGGGTTTGACAAACAACAGCCAGGACTGCTGCTGGGGCAATCCCTTTCTCATGGGTTTATGAATCAAGATTTTTCCTCCAAGCTTTGATGGAGTCAAGAATTGAATACCTCTAGTAAACTTAACTTGAAAGTATTCATCCTAAGCAAATGTACCAAGAATGGATGACACAGACTTATGACAAAGAAGGTTCGTCCAAAAGAATTTCATAAAGGAAACCTTATACTGAAAGAGATCCTTCCCATGCAAAAGGATGCTGAATTGGGAAGGGCCATATGTTGCGAAGAAGGCTTTCTCTAGAGGTGCACTGATTTTGACAAGAAATGGATAGGAAGAATTTATCTGATCCAGTGAATTCGGACTCGGTCAATGAGTACTTTGTCTGAAGGAGAAGGGAAGCCAAGGTGAAAACCCGCAAAGGGCACTTTGGGACTTCTATTTCAAAAAAAAAAAAAAAAAAAAGAAAAGAAAAAGAGAAAAAAACAAAAAGAAAAAAGAGAAAAAAGGAAAAAATAAAAATAGAGAGGCCAAGGTGAAAACCCGCAGTAGGCGCTTTGAGACCAAAGGGGTTTTGAGTTGAAAAAACCCGAAGGGCACTCAAATTTGGAAAGTCATGCGATGACCTTGCTATACCGGATTCAACGAGAAGTGAAGTATGTTACATATCGAGGCATCAACAAACTACTTTGGATCTTTTAAACACATGTTGAACTCAAGAAAGTCTTCATGGAGCTGGCGTATAAACGCTCAAGTGGCGATATCTAGGGCATCTAACTTTTGTCCTGTTTGCTATCTTTAGATTCTCATTCTTCTCAAAGATAGGCTTTCAGATTAATTTCCTTTGTATTTTTTTGACAAATTCGTTCCAATCTAATTATTCTCAAGATTAAATTCATCTTCCATTATTCTTAAAGTATGTTGCATTAAAATAATGATGGATGAACTAAATAATTTTCACAAATGAAGTTTTGCTCATTACTCTGGAAATTTCTAGATAATACAAAAACTTAAACAAAACAATTGTTCGAAGAATTCACGTAAGTGAGGTTCGAAAGAACTCGAGGAAATTCTTTCTTTAGTCCAAAATGATGATTGGACAAATCAAACGATTCGATCCTAAGAGAGGATCATCTTACAGACATTTTTGGTGGGTCATAGCATTTGAAGAATGGTACAAACCCACAGGCTGAGTAAGAATGATATTTCGAGAGAAATAAGGATAAACTTCGACGAAAGAATGAATGGTGACGTCTGGAATAGGGGTCATGTTCATAAACATTTTGCATTATAACAGGTTTAATTAGGAGCATTTGAATCACTTCGATCGTAGCATCCTAATCATTAGGCATGAACTCATACACATTATACAGGTTATGTCCTTCAAGGGACAATGAAGATTGATGCGCCTTAACTCCCTAAGCAGTAGGGTAACAGGCTAAGACATAGCTGATTTGGTTTTCACGTGCTTACGATGAAGCAAATCTAAGATGATTTGGCATTTCTGTATTGTCAGAGAACAAATCAAAGTTTGGCGTCTCCATATTCGACAGAGAGCAAACACATAGCAGATCTGGCCTTTAGATGTTTATACTGAAGCAAGATCCAAGATGGTTTGGCATCCTTGTGCTTACAAGGAACAAATCGAAGACATATCTGATTTGGCTTTCACGTGCTTACGATGAAGCAAATCTAAGATGATTTGGCATCTCTGTATTGTAAGAAAACAAATCAAAGTCTGGCATCTCCATTTCGACGGAGAGCAGATACATAGTAGATCTGACCTTCAGGTGTTCACGCTGAAGCAGATCCAAGATGATTTGGCATCTCTTTATTGTCAGAGAACAAATCAAAAAAATAGATTTGGCATCTCCATATTCGACGGAGAGCAGATCGAAGACATAACAGATTTGACCTTTGGATGTTTTCAAATCGAAGCAGATCCAAGATGATTTGGCATTCTTGTGTTTACAAGGAGCAAATCGAAGACATAGTAGATCTAACCTTCAGGACTTCACGTTGAAGCAGATCTAAGATAATTTGGCATCTCTGTACTGTCAGAGAACAAATTGAAGAAACAGATTTGGCATCTCCATATTCGACAGAGAGCAGATCGAAGACATAGTAGATCTAACCTTTGGATGTTTTCACATCGAAGTAGATCCAAGATGATTTGGCATCCTTGCGTTTACAAGGAGCAGATCCAAGACATAGCAGATTTGGCTTTCACGTGTTTACGCTGAAGCAGATCTAAGATGATTTAGCATCTCTGTACTGTCAGAGAACAAATCGAAGAAACAGATTTGACATCTCCATATTCGACGGAGAGCAGATCGAAGACATAGCAGATCTGACCTTCATTGAAGCAGATCCAAGATGATTTAGCATCTTTGTATTAGACGGGGAGCAGATCGAAAATATAACAGATTGGACCTTCATTGAAGCAGATCCAAGATGATTTGGCATCTCTGTATTAGACAGGGAGCAGATCGAAGACATAATAGATCTGACCTTCATGTGTTTACATCGAAGCAGATCCAAGATGACAGATTTGGCATCTTTGTATTAGACGGGGAGCAAATCGGAGATAACAGATTTGGCATCTCTGTATTAGACGGGGAGTAGATTGAAGAAGCAGATTTGGCGTCTCTGTATTAGACGGGGAGCAGATCGAAGATAACAGATTTGGCGTCTCTGTATTAGACGGGGAGCAGATCAAAGATAGCAGATATTGCCTTCCTGAGTTGCAGTGAAGCAGAATGAAATCGTCAAGAGGCCATTTAAAGAAGATCAAGGATTAAGAACTCAAGACTCGGCGAGCCCGGGCAAAATTGGTCCTTTTATAGTCTTTGCTCTATCCCTGTTACATAGCAATGAGCAAAGAGGGGCAGCTGTAGACACTCAATTTTACCCGGGCCCAGAAATAAGTCCAAAAACCCATTTTAGTATTTAAAATAATAAACCCCCAAAAAAAACAAAGTCTAAGTTCAGTCCAGAATTACAAATATAATTTGGCCCGATCGGAATGGCCCATTACTTGAAAAGATTTAAGGTCCATCTACAAGCTTGACTCATATGGAAATATAATCTTCAATGATATACAATCTTAGATATGATATACAATCTTAGATATGATACAATCTTAGATATGATTGCAATCTTAGATATGATACAATCTTAGATATGATTGCAATCTTAGATATGATATGCAATCTTGAAGATATGATCTTGTAATCTTGGAGATTTAATTTGTAGGTATCCTTTAATCTTAACCGTTGATGTAATTGATCTGTACCGTTGGATTTGGGAAGGCTCAACTATAAATAGAGGCCTCTCCCTTCATTGTAAATCACTTGAGTTTTGGGAAGCAATAAGAATTCTTGAGAGCATTCACTCAAATTTCTCTCCCTCTTGCGTTCTTACTCTCTGTGGTTTGTTCTTATTTTATTCTTCGTCTATCTTAGTTTTTCAACCTTTTTTTATTTTAATTTCTTCATTTTTCAAATATGTATATTTATTCCTATCTTTTATACATTTGATTATGTATTTTATATATTATAATATTTAACCTTTTTATATAGTTTATTTTCAAATATATATTTTCTATGCATGTATATATATTATATTATCATTTCATGTATTTTGAACTATTGCATTATATTTTTATAATTTGTAAATGTTCTATTTATTCATTTTTTTTAGTGTATATCATTTATCTTATTTGTGTATAGTTTCATTTTTTATATATATGCTATGTTTAATTATTTCTTTTATGTGCTATTTTATGATATATATTGTTGTATAATTTTTGCATGTATTATGTTTTTCTTTTAGTTTACTCATGTTTTTATTTGTTTATTATCTTATATTTACCTTAGTATGATTTTTTTTCATTTAACGTATGTTCATGTTATTTAGTTGTCTTAATGGTATTATTTATGTTTGTATGGAAATGTTAGAATATTTTGTACATCTATGCTTCATGATGCATTAATATGTCATCCTAAAACGTCATTTAAAATAATATTCCAAGGTTTTTTTAAAAAAAATAAATAAAAGGCAATGCTTGATGTTTGGAAACTTCGAGAAAGGTAGTGCCTAACTTATCAAGTTGCGACTTTTCTCGTTGAATTCGAATAGTCAAGCACCCTTCTAAGTGATTTTGAGTTTTCAAAACTTAAACAATTATTTCGAGATTTCAAAACATAGTGTCCTAACTTACTGGATATGGCGTTTTGTTGTTTCGAGATAGAAATTTTCGAAAGACGAGCTTAGTTTCGAAGGTTTTAAAATGTTGCGTCCTAACTTACTGGATGTGATGTTTTGACTCGTTTGAAATAAGTGAGCCTTAATTTTCAAAATTGAGACATTATAATTAAAAGAGGTTTGCATCTTAAAACTTTCAAATTTCCGACATTAAAGACACTTGATAATCAATTAGGTACCAATTTTTGGGCGTTACGAGGGTGCTAACCCTTCCTCGTACGTAACCGACTCCCGAATCCGTTTTCTCGACTTTCGTAGAACAAAATTAATGTTTTAAAATAAAACATTTTATAAGGTGATCCAATCACACCTAAAAAGATTGATGGCGACTGCCGTTTTCGTTTTTCTTAAAGTCGATACCCATTTTCCAAAACTCGATTTAAAAATGGTCTCGACAATATATATTATTATTTTGTTTCTGTTACATTAGGCTATATATATTATTATTGTATACTATTTTTTGGTATTATTATATCAATTGCTTGGAAAATTGGTTTCATTTCGCTTAGATTAGTTGAATCCAATTGTTTAATTAGATTGATTAAATAAGGTTATGTTGTCTTCATTTACCAAGTGTTGTATTTTATACATGTATATTATCTCATGATTATTATTTTTCTTTTGGTTTACAATTGTGCTTTACAAATTTTTCAACTCGTTAAAATCAATCATTTCATTTTACTTCAAATTAAGGTGTTTTGAGTTAGTTTATAATCATTTATTTAAAATTTCTTTCAAACAAGGCAATGTTCAATATTTAGAAATTCGAGAAATTGTGCCCTACTGTGCTGGGTTTCGATTTTTTCGTTGGACTAAATGTTTGAACATCCTTTTATAATTTTTGACCTAAAAGCTGTTGGAAGTCAAAACTCAATCGTGTTCTCAAAAGTATAAAGGATCACGTCCTATCGTGCTGGATGTGATGCTTTATACCTTTGAAATGAGAAAGTTTTGACAACCAGCTTAAACCACTCAAACGCTTTAAAAGGAATCATATTTCAAATTTTTTGAAAAACCCTAGACATAAGGACAACAATTAATCAATCTGGTACCAGTTTTTTGGGCGTAGTGAGGATGCTAACCCTTCCTCATACGTAACCGACTCCCGAACCCATTTTGTTTTTCGTAGACCAAAATCAATTTAATAAAATGTTTTATTAGGTGATCCGATCACACCTAAACAAAAAGGATTGGTGGTGACTTTACTCGTTTTAAAGTCGATCCCCCCTTTTTTTCAAACTTAAAAATGGTTTCGACAGGCAGCATACTCAAAAGAGACCATGCATAATTTTTCTTTTTAAATCGATTGTAAAAAGTTGGTGATGAAATATTATGGCAGCACTAAGCGTTTTAATATCGATTAAGGTCACTTCCATAGTTTTGAAACGTCATTGCTTCAAGTCATCATTTAAGTCGATTGCCAAAATCCCAACAAGAGAACATATGACGATCTCACATTAATAGTTAATCCCATGGTTTTAATTCATGGTTGATTGTTTGGATTAAGGGGAGTATAAAGATGATATTGGTTAAATTTCTTTACTTGATGTGCTGGTTTGTTTTTGTTCAAAAAAATGTCAAAGGGAAAATTGTCAATGCTAGTTACAAAAGCCAAATGCAACACTGATTATTGTTGGAAAATATAGACATCACATATATAATAAGGGTAATTTCATGTTATTATTTACTATCATAATAGGTTAGCCCAAATTAAAAGTGATCTAATTTGATTAAATATTTATTGGGCTTTAATTATTAAATAAAATATGGGTCAAATATGTGTAGATACTCTAGTAATTGAGTTCTAATAAAATTCTAATTAAAGATGGGCTAATTAGAATTTGATTAGAACTAATATGCCAAGATTATAAATATTAGGATTATGGTCCCCAAATTAGACACAAGATATCTTTTCTAATATCCCATCATTAGGAAAGAGAGAGCATATATTCTCTGAATTTCTCGTGTGCTAATTTGGAAGATCATATCCCCAATATCCAGTAAAACTTCAATGAATTCATGGATTCAGGTACGCTTCCGCATCTAGTTTTGTTCTTGATTTATTCTTGATGATTTGACATGATAGATCCTGGTTTATTCAATTTTATTTTTAGATTTATTTTACAAATCTAACAAGTGGGATCTGAGCTTTGTCATGTTGAATCATTGAGAATGAATTGATTCTTTATTATTTTTGGATTGATTCGTTTTTCTTTTTTAATCTTATGAATTTGATATTTTAATTATATATTATGTGGAATCTTTGATATTCCTGATAAATTTTTGGGTTTTGATTCTTTAAATAAAGTTTTAGGGTTTTATAAATATAATCTAGTTTAATATTTACATATGCTATTCGAAAGATAAAGGTTTATTTATTTATTTATTTATAATCAATTGATAAAAATTGATTTGTGAGATTTCTTTCTCTTCTTTTTACACAATTATTTTATAAATTTTGGTTAAAGTCATTATTAAATTAAAGTTACAACTTACAACTTTTTGCAATTGAAGAATTCCAATTAGGTTGTATAATTGGTTTTGAAAGTTAATTCATTTGATAAACAAATAAATGAATGTTGGTAAGATTTTTTTTTCGCACTATTTGTTTTAAATTTTCTGTTTGTGGTTAAATATATATGGAATTATCATATTTTGTCTTTATTCATGGTGAATTATATTCACCATTGAATTTAATTCATATATACGAATGATTACTTTTGGTTTCTGTTATAATTATTTTATATAAGGTTTTTTTTAATCAAATAAACTGGATCCTTTATTCAAAAAGCAAAACAATAAAGAGCCAGGCCTGTTAAGCCTAGACTGAAGAAGAAAAATAGAAAAACAACGAAAAAGCGAGAAAAACCCAGCCCAAAACAAAGAACAAAACTAAAAAACCAGATAAGATCCAGCTAGGCAGAGACGGGGAACTTTAGAGGCTTCTTAACAGCCAGCTGTTAAGCATTGCAACCCATCCCGTCAACAACAGCAAAAGTATCTGGGGAAACTTTACTATCATAATTACCCCCATTTCTTGAAACTCAATTTCCATTACTTCCCTTAGAAATTCAAAAGAGCTTATCTCTTCCTTTATCCAAAGTTTCTTTCCAAAACCCTCCTGAAACACACCCAGTGTTTCAACTTCTCAAGAATCCATCCATCGCCGATCCTGAGACAGAGCTTCCTCCACTCTAGTAGTAAACAACGACCGTAGATAAGTCGTTTCTCCCCTCAGTAAACCCTCTTTTGCAAGAAGATGAGCAACGTCGTTTTCCTCTCTGGGCACAAATAAAAAATCATAGGATTCGAAACCCATGCTCAGATGCTTTGAATCATTTATGAAAACTTCAATTTTTGACCTGTTTTCATCTCTTTTTTGCAGTTTACGGATTACTGTTCGGGAGTCACCTTTAACCACTACCTTACTCAGACCTTGATGTAACCCAAGTTGAATTGCCTGAATGCACGCCATCACTTTAGCAACAAAAGCCGAAGGTATATTCTTATGAAAAACGACTTTAGCATGAACCACTGCTGCCCTTGCATTCCTTACAACTATTCCTGAACATGACTCTTTCTTATCCTTGTTAAAGTAAATTCAAAATTGATTTTGACCCACGGATCCGTCGGAGCAGCCTATTGGCTCGTAGAAAACCGCCTCACTGGTAAGCACGAACTCAACCCATCCAGTTCTTTTATGTAATCCCTTACAAAATTTGCCACTTGAGAACTAGATTTTGATTCCCCTTCATGAATGAATCTATTTCTTGTATTCTATAGCACCCACAAAACACAAGCAATCACTCTGCACTGACTTAAAGAACTTTGCTCAAAGATGTTGTTAATCTAAGCATTAAAATCAGTAATTTCCTCTTGAACAGGCCAGTTAAAGCCTAATCTGACCCATGTTTCCTTTGCTATAGGGCACTCCTTGAAAACATGCTCCCTAGACTTCAGTCCGTTATGGCACCTTCGACAAGTTGCAGATCCCATAAGTCTCCTGTAGTGTAGATTACATAAAGTAGGCAAAAAGTTGTAAAAAATCCTCCAATTTGTAATTTTAATTTTAGGAGGTAAATCTAGGCTCCATAATCTTTTGTAAAAGTGGTTGTAATTTGATTGAGTTTGAGTCTGTCCCTCTTGTAAAAGAAGTTTGTGACCGCTACGAACCGTGTACTCTCCCGTCGGCTCCCCGTACTAGATTATATGATCTTCCTGATGGTTCATGGATAGAGGGATACATAAAATTCGATCCGCATCTTTTTCCAAAAAGGTATTGTAGATCAAGTTAGATTTCCATTTCCTTGTACTCGCCTTAATTAAATCTACTACTACTAACAAGTTAGAATTAACACCCAAATTCTGGGATCTAAAATCACTGTTTCCAGGGACCCATCCATCACCCTAGATAGAGACATTCTTGCCATCACCAATCCTCCACCCCATTCCTTTCATAAGGAGACCTTTTGCAGACCATATACTCTGCCAGGTAAGAGAAGGTAAATTTCCTAACCTTGAATTCAAAAAATTTGAATCTTTAAAGTATTTTGCCTTCAAAGTACGTGCTAGTAACAAATTACGATTTCGTTACAAATGCCAACCTTGCTTGGCCAGTAACGCAATATTAAAAGAATTCAAATTACGAAACCCCATCCTCCCTTCAGCCTTTGGTACCATAGCGAATTCCAATTACACCAATGTATTCCCCTCTTTCTATGACTTTTTTGCCACCAAAAAACCCCTAATATATTTTCCAATTCCACACACAAAGCTTTTGGTAAAAGGAAACAAGACATTGTATAAGTAGGAATGGCCTATAAAACTGCCTTAATGAATACCTCTTTTCCCCTTTGAGATAGATATCGTGTACTCCAACTATCAATCTTTTGTTTCAATCTATCTTTCAAAACTTGAAAAGCCTTATTCTTTCTTCTCCCCACCATATTCGGAACCCCCAGATATTGTTCAGCCTCAGTCGAGCACCTAACATTAAAGGCCTCAACCATTAGACTTTTATCTCGATTAGTAACATTCGAGCTGAAAAAGACCAAATATTTTTCAAAGTTAACACACTGGCCCAGACAGGATTTGTATTCTCTTAAAATGTCCCTAATCACTTGAATCCCTCTATCCGAAACTTCTCCAAAAAGTATGCAATCATCTACAAACATCATATGCGAGATTGGTGGTGCTGACCGATAAGCTTTTACCCTGACCATTTTCTTTTCCTGGCTGGCTAGTCTCATCAACACAGACAGACCTTCACCACAGAACAAAAATAAATATGGGCTTAAAAGATCTCCCTGATGTACCCCTCATGATGGGTTAAAATTTGGTCCTCCTTCTTCATTAAGTAAGACTGAGTACTGGACTGAACTTATACAATGAAATATAAGGTCAATAAAAGAATTTGCAAAGCCCAATTTTGACATCATACCTTTGATAAAATGCCATTCCACACGATCATAAGCCTTGCTCATGTCCAGCTTCAAAGCGATAAAACCCTTTCTTCCAAATCTTTTGTTTTTAAAATAATGAAGGACCTCGTACGCTAGTAACACATTGTCTATTATAAGTCTACTGGAACAAAAGCACTTTGAGAGCCATCAATACAACCGTTCAGAACTTTTTGTAAGCAGTTTGCAATTGTTTTGGCAATAATTTTATAAATTACCGTACAAAGACTGATTGGCCAGAAATTCGTCAAGTTGAAAGGATTCACAATTTTAGGAATTAACACCAACTGGGTTCTGTTAATTTCTTCTAGCGATTTACCATCATTCAAGATCCCTAAATAAAAATTACTAGTATCTTTTCCAATGATGTTCCAATACTTCTGGAAAAAGGTTGCTGGAAAACCATTTAGACCTGAAGCTTTTGTAGGTCCCATTCCATTTAATGCCTTAATGTTTTCCTCCTCAGAGTAGGTAGCGAGTAAGCATTGATTCATACTTTTCGAAATGCAACAAGGTACCCCCGATAGAATGTGATCCATATTGCCTGTTCTATTGGACTCAAAAAAGATTTACAAAACAATCCTGAGCAATATTCCCAATTTCAATGCTATCTGTAGCCACAGATCCATAATCTCTTTGTAAACCATGAATTCAATTCATACGTCACCTTTGAGAGGCAAATTTGTGAAAGAATGATATATTTTTATCCTCCATTTTAGCCAATTTGCTCTGGCCCTTTGCTCCCAATGTCGCTCTTCCTTATCCATTTCCATATTTAAATGAAATTTGACCTCCACAATTTTAGCCAGAAACTCTTCCAACCGCTCAGCGCTATTCAAAACCTCCAACCTCCTAATTAAGCTTTTAGCATCACGTCCCCTTTTTACCTTAATCATGTTTTCCCACTTCTTCAACCCCTTAGCAAGAGTTAACAACCGATTTGGATAGGAACCTAAGCTACTTTCCCACAACTTTCTAATCTCTTCCCCACATGACTCTTCTAGAACCCACCATGCCTCAAAGCAGAAATGATCAAGCTTAATACCCATTCCACTGAACTCCGTCTCTATAAGAAAATGACAGTGATCTAAAAAAGAGTGTGGTAGATGTCTCAACAAAAAAGATGTAAAAAGTTGGAACCAAACGTTGTTAGCAACAACTCTATCAATTCTTTCTTGTATATTGTTTTCCAAAGTTCATCCCCTCTCCCAAGTAAACCATGGTCCTGAGTTCCAACATCAACCAATTGACAAAATTTTAAAGTTTGCCGAAAAACCTCTATTTGAGCCTCTTCTCTCAAAACCCCTCCTTGCTTCTCATTAGCTAAGAGAATATCATTAGAATCTCCTCTAACCAGCCAAGGTAGTGAATTGTTCCTTCCTAAAGATCGAAGTAGTTCCCAAGTCCCTACTTTCTCTCTAATATCTAGAGCTCCGTAGAAACTCGTAAATCTCCATTTTTGACTATCACCCTCTTCTTGAATTTTCACATCAATATAGTTTTTGGAGAAGCTCTTCAAAGTAATCAAACGATCCCCATTCCACCCAATACTTAATCCCCCTCGAGTCCCTTCTGCTGGTACGTTAACACCATTTAGAAAGCCACAACGTCTCCTAACATTCACCATTCGATTAACCTTCAGTTTTGTCTTCATAAAGAAGACAATTTAGGGATGATAAATTTTCAGCATATGCTAAAGGTGACGAACTATTCGTGGACTCCCTAATCCACGAACATTCCAGCATAAAATTTTCATGGCTGCCGGTTGGCATACCCACTGGTAGTCGTCGATAAATTTTTAAGATGAGCTGGTTGCACACTACTAATCTCCACCGAATCCTAAACATTGGAAACATTGGAAATCAAGACCTCAAACCTTTGACATTTCTTTCCCTCATCACAATCCATTCTTGTCAAATCCATCCCATTATTCCAATCCACGTCTTCCTTGGCCTTTATTGAACCTGTCTCTGTCAACCGAGATTTCAACTGCTGACTATCACAATGTGCCAAATCTTTTCCCATAAAATGACAAGATTCTTGATTTTTAATTGAAAAATTTGGTGTAACAGCCCGATTTAGGGCCTAGTCAGAACATTGGTCTCGGGATCACAAATTTGAAGTTAAAAAGATTATTTTATTATTATTTTGATGTTCTAGCATTAATATATTAGTGCATGAAAAATTTGGTAAGTTAATTTTGACGTTTGTGAGCCCAATTGCAAAAAATGACTAAATCGCATAAAATGTAAAAGTTCTAGATTAATAGATAAAGGTGTCAAATAGCTAGAGAACCAAAATTGGGGGTCTTTAAAGGGCAAATAGACCCTTAAAAGAAAGTATAGCCGGCCATGAGACAAGGAAATCAATTAGTCAAATTGTTAGGTTTTGATGACATTAGCAAATTGATTTAAATAAAGAAAAGTTGTCATCTTTTCTTTTCTTCTCCTATACACCACCGAAAATTAGCCATTGAAAGGGGTTTGGTAGCTAAAAATTCTAAGCCACTTAGTTGACTCATAAGTAAGTGATTTCCATGTCCTTTGTTGATTTTTGTATTTTTGAGACCCTTGAAGCATGAGCTTTCAAATGAGGGGTCTATTTTACAAAATGATTAAGAGTTTAGGATTTTTCCATGAATTTATTTATGATAGTTTTTGAGTTTTTATGGGAGAATATGAGTCCTAGTTGTGTTATAAACAATTTTTGTGAAGGGTGTTAGCATGAAAACACCTAAATGGACTATTTTTGCATAATTTGCAAAATAGGTGATAAGTGTGTGAAATAGTGAAAATTTGGGGTTGCTATAAGAGTAAAAAAAAGTTTAGTTAGGCTTGAGATACGAAGAAATTTGATAAAAATCGATTTTTGAGCATAGGGGTAAAATGGTCATTTTGCCAAGGTCTAGGGGCAAAATGGTCATTTTACCTAAGATGTGAATTTTAGATTGCCTGATTGTGTTTAGTGACTAAATGAGTGCATTTTTATTATAGATCAAGATTTATTGAATCTGAACCTAGACCGGGGGAAGGCCAAGCAAATCGACTAAATTGACTAGTCATGTGTATTTTGTAATCCGAGGTAAGTTGTATATAAATAGTACAACTACATTGGTAATGTATGTGTCGAATTGTATTTAAATTTAATAGCATGAATAGCTTGATTTTAGAATTGAGAAAGTATGATAATAATAGAGATAGTAGAGTTCCTGTTGAACGTATGAAATAAACCAGATATTCATGCTGTGACATTAGGGTCACTTGTGTGAGCTAGTGTAAGACATGTCTGGGACATGCATCGGCCACATTATGAGAGCCAATGTAAGACCATGTCCGGGACATGGCATCGGCATTGAGACGAGTGCTAGTGTAAGACATGTCTGGGACATGCATCGGCCTTGAGACGTAAGCCAGTGTAAGACATGTCTGGGACATGCATCAGCTACGAGATGATAGTCAGTGTAAGACCATGTCTGGGACATGACATTGACTTGAGATATGAGCCAGTGTAAGACCATGTCTGGGACATGACATCGGCACCTTACCAATGTCTGAGGCTTAATGAATCCCCGGTGATATTCCGAATGGTTCAACGGTGAATGTTATGTTTTTGAACTAATGAGGAAAGTATAACCGTGTTATGAATGGTACAGGTACCTAATTGGTATGTACGAGATATGAGCTCAATATATATAAAATAATGACTTGTATGGATGGTAGTGAGTAAGTTACACCTATGCCTACTTTGGTGTTACGAGTATGTTGATTATGAATAAATGTTGTGGTATACTTATTTATATACGACTTACTAAGCTTTATGCTTACTCTCTTTCCTTTCCCTTTTCTTCTAGTGCCGCCTAATTAGCTCAAGGATCACTGAAAGTCAGAGATATCGATCACACTATCAGCTAAAACATTCGGTATAGTTGGATTTATATTTTTGAATATGGCATGTATAGGACTTAGACCTTATTATTTTGTGTCTTTGAGAATTGGCCAAATGTGTTGGCTTGGGATAGATCTCACACTTTGCATTAAGCCTTGAATGATGGCTAACATTCATTTTGAGTTTATAGAATATGCATCTTCATGGTTGAATGAATGTCTATTATGGCTGAATTGATTATAGAAATTATGCTTGTTTTGGTATTGATTGGTATTTGTATGAAAATAGGTATGCAAGAATGGCAATGAGGCTTGGTAAATAGCCTCATATTGTCTACACGGGTAGACACACGGGTGTGTGTCTAGGCCGTGTGTGACACACGGTCAGCCCCATAGGCGTGTAGTCCGGTCGTGTGTCCCCTGTACGTAAAAATTTCAAGTCAATATGCCTGGTAATAAACACACGGGCAGAGACACGGCCGTATGTCTCAGTCGTGTGGAGGACACGGCCTAGTACACGAGCGTGTGCCAAGGCCGTGTGACATTTTGAGGATGCTGACATCAGAAACAGAATATCCAAGATTTTGAACACGGGCTAAGACACGAGCGTGTCCCGTATGAGGGACACCGGCCATTGACACGGGTGTGTGTCTAGTCGTGTGAAAACCCCTGTAGGTGTGAATTTGAAATTAATTCTACACGGGTGAGGGACACGGTCGTGTCCCAGAATGCTTAGGCCGTGTGAGCCACATGGGCTATCAGCACGACCATGTCGATATGGTCACACGGGCGTGTTACCCTTCCACACAAGCGTCTGCCCTGTTTTAAAGGCAAATTTCTTAAGGATGGTTTAAGGGCCTGGAATGGTCCTGATTAATTTTTGACGGTTGAATTGGGGCTTGTAAGCCCATAATAAGAAGTTTAAAGTAGAAATTGAAAAAAGTTTTAAATTGGACCGAGTCTCGGTGTCTTGAGATTGGTTGTATGCATAAGATCAAATAGGTAATGCCTTGTACTCTGCTCCGGTGTGGGTTACGAGTATAGGGTGTTACATTTGGAGATTTGGTACCTTTCAAATTTATTCCAAGAGTGGAATTACAATCTGGCCATGATCCTCTCCCATAAATATTCCTAAAATTTGGGCCAGATTTCTGCTCATCACAATTCTTTCCAAAAAATGATTTGTCACCCTCCTCCCTTAGCCAAATGCTGCTAACGGTGGTGGCCTTCCTCGACTGCACCCTCAAGGACAGATCCCATCCCATATCCACCTCCTGCACCCCACATTGTAGTCTTTTTGGACAGAAACTGTCACTATGACCAAGGCAGCCACATAAAAAACAAAACAAAGTTAACTTTTCATACTTGAACTTTGCATAAGTAAATTCCGATTCTGACAACATGATTTTCTTTTTCGTTTCAGGGGCTTTTCGACATCGATTTGAACCCGGATATGCATGAAATTCTTATACCCATTTGATAAATTCTTCAAATCATGGAACCTGACTAAAATTAAAATATTTGGGATTTTTTTTAAAAATATGGTGGCTATGAATTTTCATAAGTAGTTGCTCATATAAAGGCTTTTATATAATTTGAGATTCTTTTTATATTTAGTGGTTATGGATTTTTTTAAGTATGTGTGCATATAAAAAAGTTTTATGATAATGTCTTTAGTCATGAATATAAATTTGAGTTTACATGAACTATGTAAGGCAAGCCAGTATTATTTTTATATTATTATAATTGTGTGTATATATTATGTGTGTATATATATTATATGCATATTAATGATTTTGAGGATTAATGCATGATTATACTTTGTGTGAATAGGTATTTATAACCATTATTCAATAAGATATCTTTTATATTTTAATTGGTGAAATTAAGTTTTGATGGATATCGTTGAAGTTGTTAAATTTTTTTTTTTTTTGTAATGGTTATATATTCAATTTTATGGGTGTTTTGGTGCAAATTCATGCCAACTATATGTTGAAATATGTATATATTTTAAATTTATTTAGATAGATAAATCTTATTTGGGTAGATAAGTTTTATTCATATTCTAGGAATTTTTTTATTTTATCTTTTAGTAGTTTACTAGAATAAGGGAACTACTTTCTTTTGATGTTTTAGTAGTTTATTAGAATAAGGGAACTATTTTCCCAATTAGGATTAGGACTCTTTTCTCTATTTAAGTTCAATTCTTTAGTTAATAAACAAGGTACAATTTTATTCAAAGCTCTCTTGAAATCTTTCATGGCATCTGAGCTAGGTTAAAATCTCTAGTAACATCATGATTAAAACAGCCTTCACTGGAGATAAGAGATCCAGCAATCAAACAGAGGAAGAAAGTTCTACAGTGGAAACAACTACTGAGAGTACAATGACTCAAGGGACAGAGGCGTCTCACCTTTCTTTTCAACTGACATCTCACAAGTTGAATGGCAAGAATTATCCGGAATGGTCGCAAATCAGTAAAATTAGCAATTGATGGGCGCGGCAAGCTAGGTCATTTAAATGGAGAAGTTGAGCAACCACAGGTGGGCGATCCAAAGATGAGCAAGTGGAGGTCAGAAAATTCTATGATAATTGCGTGGGTTATTAATTCCATGGAAGCATCCATAGGTAAACCTTTTCTTTTTCTCCCAACTGCTAAAGATGTTTGAGACGCTGTGAAAGACACCTATTCAGATTTAGAAAATGCTTCACAGATTTTTGAGTTAAAAATAAAACTGTGGAAAGCTAGGCAAGGGGAAAAAGAAGTTACTCTTTATTATAATGAGATGATGTCTCTTTGGCAAGAACTGGATCAGTGTTATAATGATGAATGGGAATATCCTGGAGATGGTGTAAAAGCTATGAAAAAGGAAGAGAATGAAAGAGCTTATTTGTTTCTAGCTAGTTTAAATAAAGAATTTGATGAAGTGAGATCTCGGATCCTAGGAAAAAAACTGCTTCCAAAACTTCGTGAGATTTTTTCTGAGGTTAGAAGAGAGGAGACAAGGAGAAAAGTAATGTTAAAGCCAGGGTTTGAAGCTAATGACGATAATTCTGCTCTTGTAACTATTAAAAATAATGATGATAGTGAAAAAAAGAAAAAACCCTGGTGCGATCACTGTAAAAAATATTGGCACACTCGTGAAACGTGTTGGAAGCTCCATGGGAAAGTGACAAATGGAAGGAAAAAGAGTGGCAATGGTCGTGGTTCACAATCAGGGGATAACAGAGCTTTCCAAACAACTAATGGAAATTATGAGGGCCAAAATTCTCTGGAAGGGTCTCCATTCACTAAGGAACAATTAGAGCATCTACACAAGTTTTTTCAATCACCATAATTTCGGATGAATTCTTCTATTCATAACTCATCCAATAATCCTTCTTCCTCTGTTGCCCAATCAGGTACTGATTTTTCTGTTTTTTTCAGTGTTAAGCCTTGTAAAACAAACACATGGATCATTGATTCTGGAGCTAGTGATCACATGACTAATACCATCATTTTCTTTTTCAACTTACACACCTTGCGCGAGAAACAAAAAGATCAAAGTAATGTGATGGGGTCCTTCTCAAAAATAGCCGGAAAGGCAATCATTAAAATTTCATCTTCCTTGGTTTTACATGATGTTTTACATGTGCCAAATCTAGCTTATAATCTCATATCAGTCAGTAAATTATCCCAGTCCTCAAATTGTCATGTTATATTTGACTCCTCTATGTGTAAGTTTCAGGACATGGTCTCGGGGAGGATGATTGGCAATGCTAAAGAATTTGGTGGAATTTACTTTCTTGAAGACGACCATCTAAGTCAACCAACAACTACTTTATGTTTAAATTCTGTTTCTAATTTTGATAAGGTTATGATTTGGCATTATAGGCTTGGACATCCTAATTTTTATTATTTAAGATATTTGTTACCTAATCTATTTAAAAATAAAAGTCCTTCTTCATATCATTGTGAATTTTGTGAATTGGCTAAACATCATCGGTCATTCTTTCCACCTCAAAAATATAAAACCTCCAAACCTTTTTCGTTAATTCATAGTGATGTTTGGGGACCTTCAAGAGTCTCGACTTTTTCAGGAAAACGTTGGTTTGTCACATTTATTGATGATCATACTCGACTTTGTTGGGCTTTTTATTAAAAGATAAGTCTGAAGTTAAAAATGTGTTTCAGTCTTTTTATGCTATGGTGAAAACACAATTTGGTGTGAAAATAGAAATATTTCGAACTGACAATGGTGGGGAATTTTTTAGCGACCAATTAGGTGTTTTCTTAACCAAATATGGAGTAGTCCACCAAATTTTTTGTACAAATACACCACAACCAAATGGGATTGCAGAAAGGAAAAATCGACATCTTTTGGAAGTAACTAGAGCCTTGATGTTCACTAGTCAAGTACCACGTTATCTTTTGGACGAAGCCTTGTTAACAGCTACATATCTTATTAATAGAATGCCCAGTAAAACTCTAAATTACAGAACTTCTTTTAGTCTCTTTAAAGATAACTTTCTTAATTCTAAATTGATTTCAGACTTATCCCTCCGAGTTTTTGGGTGTAGTGTTTTTGTTCATCTTCACAACCAAGGTAAACTAGATCCTAGAGCAAAAAAATGTGTCTTTGTTGGTTATGCTTCTAATAAAAAGGGTTACAAATGTTATGATCCAATTGATAGGAAGATTATAGTTACCATGGATGTCACATTTGTTGAAACACAATCTTATTTTGATTCTAATCTTCAGGGAGGGAATTATACTAAGGAAGATTCTATAATTGATCAAGAAGAGACTAGGAATATACAACATAGGGATTCTAATAATGGGGAAGGCGAATTTATAATTAACACAAAAATTAATGATGTTAATGTTAATGAAAAGGAGGATGAAGGTGTAGAGTCTGATCATGAAAGTAAAGAACAAACAAAGGAGTTAATTGTTTACTCAAGAAGAAATCGAAATCAAGAAAGTGGAATCCACCAGATTCATCACCAAGAATCCGACCCGTAAGATCCTGTCAAAAATCCAGGTAAAGCTCATAATCTAGCCAATGAATTTTCTGATTTAGATATTCCAATTGCCAAAAGAAAAGGTGTTAGAACTATTGTCAAATATCCCATGTCTAACTTTGTACCCTATAAAGCCTTATCTTCGACATTCTCAACCTTTGTTTCGTGTCTCGATACTGTACAAATACCCAAAAATGTGAAAGATGCTTTACAGGTTCCTGAGTGGAAGGAGGCTATTTTAGAGGAGATGCGCGCTCTTGAAAAAATAGGTACATGGGAAACAATGGAATTACCTATAGGGAAAAAAACAGTGGGTTGTAAATGGGTGTTCACAACTAAATTCAAACCAGATGGATCTTTAGATAGATACAAAGCCCAGTTGGTAGCTAAAGGGTACACTCAAACATTCGAGATAGATTATCTTGAAACGTTTGCTCTAGTGGCCAAATTAAATTCCGTCAGAGTTCTTTTATCAGTTGCTGTTAACCTTGATTGGTCTTTACAGTAGCTAGATGTGAAGAATGCTTTCCTAAATGGAAAACTTGAAGAAGAAGTTTACATGGATCCTCCTCCAGGTTTTGAAGAAAAATTTGGAACTCGAGTATGTAAACTCAAGAAATCTTTATACGGTCTGAAGCAGTCTCCTCGAGCTTGGTTTGAACGATTTACTCAAGTTGTTAAAAAACAAGGTTACTCACAAGGGCAAGCTGATCACACAATGTTCTATCGACATTCACAAAAAGGTAGAATAGCTGTTATTATAGTTTATGTCGATGATATCATTCTTACAGGAGATGTTGTGGATGAAATAAGGCGTCTCAAGGAGTATCTAGCATTGGAGTTTGAGATCAAAGACTTGGGTCCTTTGAAATACTTTCTTGGAATAGAAGTTGCTCGATCAAAGAAGGGTCTTGTGGTCTCTCAGAAAAAATATGTGATTGATCTTTTAAAAGAGGCTGGGATGAGTGGTTGGCGCCCAGCTGACACACCAATTGATCTAAATGTAAATTTTGGAAATAAAGAAGGTCGATTAGTCGATAAAGGGCAGTACCAAAGATTAGTTGGTAAGTTAATTTACTTATCACATACAAGGCCGGACATAGCTTTTGCAAAGAGCTTAGTGAGTCAATTTATGTACTCCCTAATGGAGGAACATGAAGAAGCGATGTTTTTCAATTCTAAGATACTTAAAGAGTTCACCTAAAAGGGCTTATTCTTCAAGAAATCCGAACAAAGATGAATTGAAGCTTATATAGATGCAGATTGGGCGGGCTCAATAATGAGACATGAAAGATCTACATCGGATATCAGACATTTATTTGGGGAAACCTTGTGACTTGGCGAAGCAAAAACAAAGTGTTGTAGCAAGAAGTAGTGCAGAGGGCTGAGTTTAGATCAATGGCTCAAGGAATTTGTGAAATGATGTGGTTAAAAAGAATTATGGAAGAGCCGAGGAAACCAATAACTTCACCAATGAAGTTGTCTTTGTGATAGCAAAGCTGCCATTAGTATTGCTCACAACCCAGTCCAACATGACAGAACTAAACATGTTGAGATTGATAGACACTTTATTAAGGAGAAGATTGAAGAAGGCCAAGTGTGCATGCCATTTGTTCCTTCAAAACAACAGATAGCTGACATACTCACCAAAGGACTCTCTAAGACAAGCTTTGATTTTTTTGTAAGCAAGTTAGGCATGATTGATATATATGCACCAACTTGAAGGAGGGTGTTGAAATATGTATATATTTTAAATTTATTTAGATAGATAAATCTTATTTGGGTAGATAAGTTTTATTCATATTCTAGGAGTTTTTTTATTTTATCTTTTAGTAGTTTACTAGAATAAGGGAACTACTTTCTTTTGATGTTTTAGTAGTTTATTAGAATAAGGGAACTATTTTCCCAATTAGGATTATGACTCTTTTCTCTATTTAAGTTCAATTCTTTAGTTAATAAACAAGGTACAATTTTATTCAAAGCTCTCTTGAAATCTTTCACTATATACATATTTAAATATTTTGGTTTTAAGTTTGGTTCTATAATCTTAGGTTTTGGCATCTTATGGTTCTAAATATTTGGTTAAATTATGATGATATGGTTTATTGTATGAATTGTGGGATATGCCAACTATTATGATTTTATTTTTTTGAGATTTATTGGCTTGAAAATATTTTTCAAGTATTCATGTGAATATCTGTTTAATCATAAATACAACTTTAGATTTACATGGTAAATTCAGGGTAAGTTTTTTTATTTGATTATGAATACATGTATATGCGTGAATTGCTTTGGTGTTTTTATCCATGCCAAAATTATGAATACATGTGCTTGTTAATTATTTGACTTTGAACCACTACATTATTTATGTTTGGTTTTGATATATATGGTTTTGGAACAAAAAAAATATAGTAAAAAATTAAGGTTTTCAATTTTTTATTGCATTATTAAGAAAATCTTATTTTGGGTTATTTCGTAGTCTATAAAGCAATAAAAAGAAATAGTTTTGACATTTGACTATTGGGAAAATTTTAAATTTGAATATTGGTATGTTTATATATATTTTAAAATAACTTAGTTGAAGCAATAAGTTACCAAAGTGATTCTTTTTGTATAAATTATTTTGTTTTAAAATATAAAAGTTTATGTGCATGTAACTTAAGTTATGTTGATATTGATCGGCCCAAATAAATGTTAATAATATAACATGTGCAACTATGGTAATAAACATGTGACAATTATTCGGTTTTACATGTAAGCAATAAATTGGTCCAAATAAAGATTTATGGTTTGGCATGTTCTTATTATCAATATTTGATTATTACACCAATATATCACTTACAAGTTAATATTTTGTCTAAAGATAAAATATTAATGGAATGTCCAATATCTTGAGATGAGGTTTACCTTTATTCAAATTATTTTAGGTTAAATTTGAAGTCTTATATGAAGTTGTTTATGGTTTATGATATATTCAATTATTGTTATATTTGCCAACATCATTGTATGTTGTTTTGGGATAAATATATACATATATATACTATTATCTTTTAATTTGATTGAAAGATGAAACTAAGAGAAATATTTTGAAACAAATAAATTTAGATTTTTGCTTTAGGTTTTAATTAAGGATGTCTAATATTTTAAATAGATTAGTTGAAACAAAATGCCGCCAAAGTGACATCTTTTGTGTAGATTAGTTTATTTGAAATATCAAGATGATTATATGTTTTTGTGATTCATGCATTTATTAATTGACCCAAAGGTAAGTTAATATTTGGCAGAATTTCAACGACATCTGTGATGATAAATGTGTGACAATTATAAGGTATTTTATGTGAGCTGTATGTTAATCCAAAGATTAATTCATTATTTGACATAATTTATTGTCAATGTTTGATTACTACAACAAGAGTACCGCTTACTGTTATTATTGTCCAAAGACTTGATATTGATTTTGTGTTTGGTATCTTGAGATAGGATTAGCCATTATCCTAAATTTATTGTTTACTTATGAATATTGATGTGAGATTAGTTTTATTTATTTTTTGTTCTATATTCAGCTAATTCATCTTCTACTACTACAATATCTGCTAATATAAAATCTATACCCATGCTTAATGAGACTAATTTCAATGAATGGAAAAGGCACTTGCTTATAGCGTTTGGTTGTATGAACATAGACATTGCACTAAGGGGAGAACAACCTCCACCTCTCACTGTGGAAAACACTCTTACGTTAAAAGGGATTTTGAGAGAAGGGATCGTTCAAATTGCATAAGTCTAATGATCATGAAGTACAACATTTCAAAAGCCTTTAGGGGCAAAGAATATAAAAAGATTACTCAGGTCAAAGTTTCCTTGACCAAATTGAGAAACGTTTTGCTAAAAACGATAATGTTGAAATGACATCACTTTTGACTTATTTGATGTCTATAAAGCATAAGGGTCAAGGAAATTCTAAGCGATTTAAGGGCTATAAATTTTATGATCCCATAGTAAGTAATATTTTTGAGACGGGAACTGCAACATTTTTGAGGATGTTGAGTTTGGGGAAGGGGAGAAATAAGGTTAGAGACATTACTTTTGAGGAGGAATTGGATTCTAACTCAGTTCCTACTATCGCTTTTGATGATGTTTAGGTTCTCATACCTATTATTGATTAAGGAGTGAATCTAGAACCTCAATAAGACAATGTTGAACAATTCCTTATTCAAAATGAGGTAATTGTTCCAGAAGAACAAACTCAACAACCTCAAGAATGAATGTCATTAAAAAGGTCCACTAGAGAAATGGTTATAATGGCTTTAGTGGAATATTTTGACATTAAGCTACATCAGATGAATATTAAGTTAATGGTTTCTCAATGGTAACATTGATCGTACATTTATATGGTGCAATTAGAAAGCTTTGTGTCTAATGATGCAAAGTTAATGATTTGCAAAGAACTTCATCTATGGGCTTAAGCAAACTTCTCCTAAATAATATTACAAATTTTACCAAATGATTATCTCATTCGGTTTAGGTATAAGATTATTGATAATCGTATATACCATAAGTTTAGTGGGAGTAAGGTTTTATATTTGGTTTTATATGTTAATGACATACTGCTTGTCAATAATAAGTATAGCCTCAATCAATGTCTTAAGAATGGTTTTGAGATTACAAAAAAATGCATTAGATTTTTTACATTTTAGTAGTAGAAAGTTTAATGTATGTTGATGTGATCTTAGCCGCATCATGTTACGACACAACTTGACATCACCGAGATTGGCTTAAACACGAGGGGCCCAAGTGCAAAATGAAATTTAATTTCAGTTTGTTAACTTGTGTGCAGGTTTTAATTGTTCAAGATTGAGGTGGAAACCATTGCTGAAATAATTGAACAATCACGGATGTCCAGCTCAAATGTTCCATACAACTTGAAATAAGCTCATTTAGCTCGTTTATAGCTCATACTAGCTCATTGAACTCCACATTATTTGTTTTTAGCTTGTGCATCAATTTGCTGAAATATCTAATTCGGTTTAGCTCAATTATAGCTTTCTTTAGTTTATGCATTTAGTTGCTGGAATAAACTTAAATAATATTTAGTTTAAGTATTAAATGAGTCTGAGTAATGTGTTTAGTTATTTTAGTTTAACTAATTAAGTTGTTCTAATTGTCTTTAGTTGCTTAAATAATTAATTTAATTATTTAAGTTGTTTTGAATTTTCTTTAGTTACTTAAATAATTTTGGCATTTAATATGTTCAAGTCTAATTAACTTGCTATAGTCATTTAAGTTGCTTAATTGTGTTTATAGGTGAATTAATCATTTGAACCAGCTGTTACATGGATCGGTATTAAAGAAAGAAATAACTTTAGCTGTTATGAAGATAAATTGAAGGCCAACAGCTGAGTTATTTACACAAGCCAATCAGTTTCCAAACGTTTTTCTCATAATGGTGGCAGTTCATCTACACCTTTGGTTGGTTATATTAAGTATTTACACAAAGGGGAATTAAAGAGTTGTTATGATATCAAGCATTGAACTAAATTTATGTAGCTCATTAGAGTTCATTATTAGCTTATTTGGAAGATTAAACAAGCTAACCATTGCTGTTACATATGTTAGAGTTCATCAAAGGTCACTTAGTTTTAATTGGCTTAATTAAGTTCATCAATAGCTCAATTAAGTTGAATGTGTGTGTCTATTCGGCTAGGGTTTGTCTCATGCCTATAAATACTTTGTTTTCAGTTTGTTGTGGGACTTTTTTTTGATCAATTTTATGAACTATTTTGTTCTTGTGAGAATTCAATTCTCCTTATTCTCTTTGGGACTGATTTGACTTATCAAGCTAGGCTTGTGGCGTCTTATCCTTCCTTTGTTTTCTGAACTTATCACTTCAAGTGTGGTGTTCGTTATACCTTTGGTTCCTATCTCGTTAGATAGCGAGTCAAGGTTTATTTGCTGTTTTCATCGATCGTTATCCATCTAAGTGCGTGTAAGACTTGGGTCAACAATCTTTCATATTGTTGGTTCGGCCTTTGCCTTAGCTAAACCTATCTATTCCTTCCCTAAACATTCTTTGAACCTTTGTTTGAACCTATCTTCTATCCATTTTTAACCTTTTCTTGTAACAAATCAAACTTACTCAATTTCTCGATTGGGCACATACATACGACTCGAAACCACATCAACTGAGTTCGTATCATTTGGTATTAGAGCTAGTGAAATTAAAGTAAGTATCGATGTTTTAAGCATTACGAGATTGTGATTTTATTAAAAAATAAAAAAAATCATCAAAAAAATTCAGCATCAATTGAAGTTCAAAGGGTGAAGAACAATTTCTAGGTGTACCGATTCGTTAGATTCATTTAAAAAAAAGAAAAAGTTAGCCTGGAAGTTTTTTTTCTTGCTGCCTGAATCAGTTCAATCACTACTAACTATTTCGGCCACACTTAAATCTTTCCATTTTGTTTTCTAGCCTACCCTTTTGTCCTAACATCATTTCTTACCCAAAACCGAACAACAATTTTGCGAGCCGATTCCACAACAATTACTGATTTGTCTAAGTAATCCATTGAGAACTTCGAGAGGCGAATCGAGTGGTAAAAGGCACGAGGGTTGTGAGCATATTAGAGAGAAGAAAAAGCCAAGTGAAGAGTGCAAACACGAGTGGAGTGCCATATTATCTTTCTTTGTGAGTGGATTCATGAGGTTTGTATTGGTGAGGTATTCATTTTCTATTTTTTTATCACTTTTCTTTTCATCAATAAATCATGTTTCAAGAAGAGCTTTCAGAATCAGATTTTCAATATGTGATGAAAGAAATGCGTAGAATTGTGAGATCTAAATTTGAAAGGTTGCATGAATGATTGGACCGATTAGAGGAAAGAGACCAATGAGAATGACTTCCTCCAAGTCAAAAGACGGAGTCAAAATCATCACGGAGACAAACATCCAATGATTATTCGAGAAGGGATCCATACTGTGATTCCTATTCATCGAGGCATTTGAGTAGAAAGAAAGAAAGCTTCGAGTCTGAGGTCTTTCAAGATGACAAATGAGAAGGTAGATATATCTTTTCAAGAGCATTAAAGTACTCATCCACAGAGATTCAATCACAAAGAGGTGACCGTGTTTCGTATGTAAATCAATCTATTCATACCCAGTGAAAGTCTTCGTGTTCAGATTCTTTCATGTCATCTCCATCTTGTAATGAAAGAATGAAAGAAAAAGAAATTAGAAGAAAAGAGAGGCAAGAACTGTTAATGCAAGAAAATGAGCAGATCTTAAACGAAATCGAGAGAAGAAAAAGAAAGATGAAAGAAAAAGAAATTGAAAAGGAAAAAGAGAATGAGAGAGAGAGAAAAAAAGATTGAGATTGAAAAAGAGTGTAAGCAAGAAACGCAAGTTGAGAAAGTGAGACTGAAGAAAGAAAAAAAATTATGAAAGAAACGAGTGTCGTCGAGTTTTCAAAAAAATAGGCCGAGGTAAAAGAGAGAGAATTTGAAAATGAGTTAGAAAAAGAAACGAGTGAAAAGACGAGAGAGAATAAGAAAAAGTGAGGAATGTCTTTACTAACCTGAGTTTTCGTCATATTATTTCTTCTTTTCAAGATTCTAGAGATTCAAATGACAAGTTTCAACTTCATTACCTTCCCGATGAGAGACGATTTCGTTGATCGAAAAAGGTAAGGTTGAAGATGAAATCAAACCACAAGTGCTCAAAGGTAAGCAAGGTAAGGATTCTTTAGCTATTGAATCACGGCAACCAAATTTGAATGATGATAAGGTAATTGCTAGTGACTTAGTGATTGAAAGATCTTCTCGCTTTGATTTGATTAATTGTCATTCTATGATTAATGTTGATGAAGTCATTCCAACTAGTGGCATTAAGAGTTTTTCTCATGATTTTTATTGTGTTAGCAGGCCTGTTAGTGAAGTGAGATTAACTTGACATCTACAAAATTTGATCAAGTTTGATAAAGAGTGATCTTTCGATCACTATGTCACCAGCAATTACCTCATCATCATTCAAATTTGGTTGCCGTCATTCAATAGCTAAAGAATCCTTACCTTGCTTACCTTTGAGCACTTGTAGTTTGATTTCATCTTTAACCTTACCTTTTTCGATCAATTAGAATCATCTCTCATTGGGAAGGTAATGAAGTTGAAACTTGTCATTTGAATCTCTAGAATCCTGAAAAGAAGAAACAATACGAGAAAAACTCAAGTTAGTAAAGACATTCCTCACTTTTTCTTGTTCTCTCTCATCTTTTTCACTCGTTTCTTTTTCTAACTCATTTTCAAATTCTCTCTCTTTTACCTCGGTCTCTTTTTTTGAGAACTCAGGACACTCGTTTCTTTCACAATTTCTTCCTAAACATTCTTTGAACCTTTGTTTGAACCTATCTTCTATCCATTTTCAGCCTTTTCTTGTAACGAATCAAACTTACTTAATTTCTCGATTGGGCACATACATATAACTCGAAACCACATCAACCAAGTTGGTATCATATGTTCAGGTTTGTATACATCGTAATATTGTGTAAACTATTGAGATGTTAGGCAGATATTTTAAGCAACCCTTGTTTAGACCATCGGATAGCATCCAAGAGGGTTTAGAGATCATCAGGTATATTGACTCCAATTTTGATGGAATATGGATACAAGATTTTGTCACTAACGTGCAAATTGTGAAAACAAGTTGCAATCTTTTATTCCAATAGCAACAGGAGCACATCAAAGTAAAAACACATAGATTTTAAGTTCCTGGTTGTTAAAGTAAAAGTTTAGAGTGATTAGGTGGTTATAAAGCATATTAGGACAAACTCCATGATTGCGGATCTGCTAACTAAGGAACTAGACCTAAGGTTTTATAAGAGCACACTACTCATATGGGTGTAATGTCATTTAAAGGATATTTGGTTTTAGTGAGAGTTTGTATTTTTAAATGCTTTTATGTTATAGACACATTTTCAGTTATTTCAGTTTAAAGATATTAAGTTTATTTTCTGCAGAAATAAAATTTATTTGGTTTATTCACACCCTGATTTTGGTAACGTTTGATTTCACCAAGGAGGACCAGTTGGAAATAGACATGTTTAGATCATATTGCTTGTAATTTCATGCTACACATCCATATTTGATCTATGTCAGTTGGTTGTGTTAATATACGTGATCATGGATGGATTTAGTTACGATATATGTAAGAAAAGTCGCCTTGGTTCCATGTTAACATAATTAATGGACGAGATTGTTCAGAATACCTTTTGGATATGATAGTAAAATTTTGAGCTCATAAAGTTATATAATGACATGTAATTATAGAGTAATTAGTATATATATGTGGTTCAAGTGGGAGATTGCTGGAAAATATGGACATCACATATATAGTAAGAGTAATTACATGTTGTTATTTACTATCATGATAGGTTAGCCCAAAGTAAAAATGACCTAATTTGGTTAAAATTTTATTGGGCTTTAATTATTAAATAAAGTATGGGTCAAATATGTGTAGATACTCTAGTAATTGAGTTCTAATCAAATTCTAATTAATGATGGGCTAATTAGAATTTGATTAGAACTAATATGCCAAGGTTATAAATATTAGGATTATGGTCCCCAAATTATACACAATATATCTTTTCTAATATCTCATCATTAAGAAAGAGAGAGCAGATATTCTCTGAATTTCTTGTGTGCTAATTTGGAAGATCATATCCCAATATCCGGTAAAACTTCAAGGAATTCATGGATTCAGGTACGCTTCCGCATCTAGTTTTGTTCTTGATTTATTCTTGATGATTTGACATGATAGATCCTAGTTTATTCAATTTTATTTTTAGATTTATTTTACAAATCTAACAATTGCAACTTAAGTAACATCTATTTTACTGTTATAACTTGTCTTATTTAGTTGATATATTTTCACAAAAAATTGTTTGGAACTTTTAAATGTTTATCTTTGAAGACTTTTAGTAGCATATTATTGAAAACATATTGTATAAGAATCAACCAAAGCAAGGATTGTGTCAAGACTTTCAATGTGATCGAAGTTCTCATAAATAATAGATTTGATCTTCAAGGAATTTGATGTTCAAGAATATTTGTGTCAATATACTCTTTATTGAAGACATATTTGAAAGTTACTTTTGAAGAATTAGATATTCACATTGATTGTATCTTAACGGGCCACGTTATGCTTATATATAAGACGGCTTGTTTAGGTCTAATGCATGAAAAGGAGAGCACTTAACTTATTCAATGATGAATTGATTTTCAGTGCATATTTGTGTAAGTAAACTATTTTTTATCAGTTTATAATTACGTTTTTAGGGAGAAAGGCTGAATGAAAAAGTGATCTAAATTGACGTATAAGATTGATATTGCAACTTAAAAAGTGAGTTAAATTTAAATCATATCCGATTTTTATTAATTTACAATAGATTAATTTTTAAGTAAAAATCTACAAATTTAAAAAAATTTCGAAGTAAGCAATTAAAATTTTGTATCTCTTATTTTATAAATATTAATCAGTTGGTCTAATAGCAATTAAATGAAATCTGAAAGGTAAATTAAACTAATTGGTATTTGACCAATGTCCTTAAAGTACTCAACTCAACTTGCGACAGTGAATGGTTCATCGAATCAGCATCAAATAAACAATAATAATCCGACAGGAACAATATAATGTGTTTTCCCATAGGAAACATTGAAATGAAACATAGATCGATGGATTCATGTACAGATTATATAAATATATATTTAAGATGTACTTTTTGGGTCCCATTTCTTTGGGATTTTTGTCCATGAAAATGATTTTGTAGTCAAATTATTCACTAAATTTATACAACATTAGATGATTTTTAGCTACCACGATCTTGAATTTCTTCATCTTTAAATGTCATCAGTTTAAATATTTTCTATATCTTTTGTATGCGTAGAGAGGATTTAATGTTACCCAAAGCTGTTGGACCTTAGAAAGTACGTCAGTAATAGTTGCAGAGTTTGAATTTTAAAATTTATATTAGATTGGGGTAAAACTGGTTATTGAAGATTTAAAATTTTAAGTGGATTATTTTGGATTTGAATTATTTTTGGTTTGATTTGTTTTAGATTGAGTAGTTTTGGGATTTGTCAGATTTTAGAATAGATTTGTGTAATTTTAATTTATTTGTTTGAATAATTTGAGTTTAGATCATTTCAAATTTAGATTGTTTAGGTTTAAATAATTTCGAATTTGGTTCAATTCAAGTTCTTGTTAAATAAATTCTAGTTGTTGGGTTATGATTAAATCGAATTAAATTGAATTGGATTATAATATCAATTAATAATCAAATTTTTTAAAATCGCATTGCTTATTTTGATTCATCAATTTAATTTCACATTTATTATGGATTAGTTGGGAAAATTATTACTTTATTAAGTGAGTCTTGTAAATTATTATAAAAGAAATAAATGTAATGCATAAGAAATAAAATGAAAAGAAAGGTTAAGAAAAATAAATGATATATGTGAATTTTGTTGGGATAATTAGTAAAATAAAGAAACTTTTACGAATTTTGTTCGATTAAACCGTGGAAAAGAAATGAAATAATTAATTATAATGATCTTTTAGTTATATCATATTTTATAGAATAATTTAGGTAAAATATTAACAGGATAAAAATGATTTTTCATATATTGAAAGAAAAATTACTTTCATTTCCCATGGCTTTCACTCAAATTATAGTAAATAAAAATTTTAAAAAAATAAGGCTTATTCAATTCCATTTACTTCCCTTAATTAAATACAAAACAAAATGTGTTTCTTTCGTTGCTTTATCTTCCTTTATTTTAGTCCAATATAAATATAGTCTTAGGCAAAACTCAAATATTCTCTACCATTATATATATATTCTAAGTAGACCTCGTCAAATTTTACTCAAACTAAAAAGATCCATAATAACTCAATTTGGTCGTAAAAAATTAACTTCAATTCATCAAATTTGAACTCAAAATAACTCAAATTTAAAATAATTCATATAACGACATAAATTTTTTGTTAGTATAAAAATTTGGTTTAACCGAATTTCTTAAATTGAGCCATTTTGAAAAATCAAGTCGAGAGGTTTCTGGGAATGAGCATGGTAGTAGTTTAGAGATTTGGTAAATAGTAAATGATTGGTAATTAGAATTATTAGTTGTCTAATACTGAGAATTTAGAGAGTAAGGCATATGGACTAGATTGTAACGCTAGAAAAATTGAAGGGGTCAATGTGAAAAAATTAGAAACTATGATTTAAGATAGGAGAGATCCTTAATTGTTAATAAGCCCATGTCCTTCATAGGAAAATTCCCCTTATGAAAATTTTTTAGGAGGGAACTATTATCTTCATTCATTTTGGCAATAAGAGTTTTCCAAAAACCATAAATATTCTTTGAAAGTCTCTCAAGTTTTTTTTTTACATTATCAATTTCAACATTTGATTTCTATTGAATCAAATCTTAAGGTGAGTTTACTTTCCATTAAGATCTTTCATTAAATAATAATTTTCAATCAAGATTTTGAACATCCTTTTTTTTTTCTTGGCAATTCACGTTAGCTTTGGAAAAGATGAGTTGTTGATCTTTTGATTTGTTGATTTAATCCTTATTTTTATAGCAATGTAAAGTTTTTCTTTAACCCTAATCTATTATTTTTCTCCATTGAAAACTGCTTTTTCATTTTATCTCCTATTATTTTCTCATTTATGGCAATTTTACAAGTAGAGAGAAAGATGGAGAGAGGGAGAGAGTGTGTGTGAGTGTGGTGGATTTTGAGTGTTCAGGAGTCCTCCATTTTGATTCTAAAGTTAGGTTTTCAGTTTAGATAGGTTAGATTAAAGTTATCTTGAGTTTCAAATAGAAACAATCAACTTTTCATCTTATTAAATTGTATTTCATGAATATTTTTAGGCGGATTTATGGTTTAGTTATGTTTCTATAGTCATATTTTATTGTTTTGATTGACATTGTAATGAAAGAAGTGGTTGAATTCTCCGAGGCAAAAAGGAAGGAAAAAGTTATTGAAATTTTACTATTTTCGATTTATGCTAGCTCAATTCAATTTTGTAGTATAATTTTAATTAAGTAATTTAATTTAGGTTTGAATATTAATGATGGTTGTTGACATAATGTGTTAGTATGTATGCATTCATGGTGTAATGAGGATCTTATAGAAATTCTTATAAATTTATTTATGTTTGGGTTTACTTAACGTACATATGGTGGGTTTTTTTATGATGTAGGTGTTATTAAGAAACATTTTAATAATAAATCTCCTATTAAAAATGTTGGAAATAGTTTGTGTATAGTAAATGTCATAGAATTTGTGTTTTGTGTTGGAGGAAGTATTTGACGTTTGTGTGTATTTCATTGGACACTTGTGCGCATTTATATTAACACATGTATGCATTTTTCATAAGTGTCAGAGTAAAACGTGATTTTACATGCATTAAAGCATTTATGTCCATTTGGCACTTGTGTACAATATTGTGGAGTGTTAGGGTTCCATATATCCATACTCGATTCCATAATTGATTAATAGCGGTTAAAATTTCAATACGAATTCATGTTAAGATGAAAATTATGTTATATGAAATTATGTTGATACCTAATAACATTGCTAAAGTGGTTTTGATTTGAGATAGCCTTTTGCGTTGTCAATAAAGAAATTTGCTAGATGATGGTAAATGATGTTATACTGATTATATGGACTGTCATTGATTGATGTTGCATTATTCCTTAGTATGCCCTTATTGTTCATTGACTTTATATTATGAATTTGGTTTTGTTAGCACAATTGAGCTTTTCAATGTTGAGTGTGCAGACTGTTGTTTTGTGTTTAAGTTTCTGTGTGAATTTTATTCATTCATCCTCAATATTTAAGACTCAAATCTTAACTTCATCTTTGGTCTCGTAATGTTTCTTTTATTTACTTTTAGTTTTTGACATATACCTAGGCCATTAGGTGTGTTTGGTGTCGTTGAATGATATTTTTTTAGCAATTCGATGTTTCTTGGTGTATAAGATATGTTTAGTACAAATTTTGGACATTGTGAGGATTGATTTTATACTATGTTAGCATGTTTTACAAGTTGCAGTTTTTTTTCCTATTTAAATTTTTATTTAATGTGTTAATTAATGAAATAGTTGAAAGATATAAACAATTTAATAATATACTTAATTTTTTTAAAAGATAATATATTTGTAACATTATGAATATGATTTATGCTTTAATTTTGAGGAAAAAAGTTTAAAGATAAAACTGTTATAATATGTGCATATATATATATATATATAATGATTAAGAAAATTAAAATACATATTATATAGGTAAGTTTAGAAATAAAGTTTAAAAAATATTTTTATTTTAGGAATAGAGTTTTAAATAATTTTTAATTTTAGAAATAATATATATTTAAATCTTTTAAATATTAGAAATAAATTTTTAATTTTTAATTTTAAAAATAAAGTTCTAAATAATTCTGGAAATAATATATATCTAATAATTTTTAATTTTAGAAATAAAATTTTAATTTTTAAATACTTAATTTTGTTAATTTTAAATAATTTTTAGAATTAAAGTTTTATTTTTCTTAATTTTAAAAATAATATATATCTAATAATTTTTAATAATAAAGTTTTGAGTAATGTTAAAGTATAAATTTGACTTATGAAGAAAAAAAAATAGTTGAATATTTTTTTATAGGGATAGTGTTGTAGGTAAAAGTTAAATATTTTTAAAAAAAAAAATATTACATGAAATAATTTAAATTACATAACATTTAAAAAAAATAAAAACTTAATTTGCAGGAAAAATAAATTGACTATTATTAAGTTTATTTTATATTAAACACAATATACTAAATAAGATATATGAATATGTTAGTATCACAGGCCACGAATCAAAGCTTGTGACTATTGTCACAGGCCACGAATCAAAGCTTGTGACTATTGTGCACAAAACATTCCATAGAGGTCAACTTATGAAATGTGGCTCATTTGAGCCACTTGAATTGGTCCAACTTGTAAAACATACGAAGAAGCCCATCTACTTGAAGCATTGGTGGTTTAGTGAAGCATTTTAGTAAAACTAGAATTAGCAAGGTAATTTATGTAAATCCTAAGGGATAAAGACGTATATAATTTAAACCCTTTAGGACTCTCATCTTGTAGATAGGCACAAATCTTGATCATCGATGTAACTAAATCTATATCGTTGGTTTTAGGGAAGCTCAACTATAAATAGAGGTCTTTCTCCTCATTTATATTCATTCAATTGTAAACATTTAAAGTAATAGAATACTTTTGAGAAGATTTACTCAAACAATTGGTTGCACTATTGTTCTATGGTTTTTTGTTCGTTCTTAGCCTCTTTTGTTTTACGAGTTTGCTTTCGCTTTGCTTCCACTTTGCTTCGGTGCCTTCGAGAATTTTTGCAAGAATTCTTATCTTTTACAGGATTTGAATTCAAGAAATTGTGATAAATGCCAAAAGTAATATGTTTTAGCCTCATTCTTAATGCATTTTTGGATGATTATTCGATTTAAAATAGTAAATTTTATGCTCTTAATCCTTTAAATTCATGTTTCCATACTTAGGAGAGCATTTAGGAGCAAAATGAGCAAAAAAGGGGCAAAAATCAGAGCAAGTTTCAGGAGCCACACGGGCTGTGCCATTCCACATGGGCTGGAAACACGACTATGTGATTCACACGGACTACTACATGGTCATGTGCTAGGCCATGTGGAAATCCTGAATCGCACTTCAAACTTGCGGGAAAACACATTTTTTAGGTTTTTAGGACATTTTAAGACCTATATATGAAAAAGATAAGAAAGAGGAGTGAGCCATCAGAGAATACTTAAGAAAACAACTCAAAAAACACCATTAAAGCTGACTCTAAAGTAGATTTCCATCAAGATTGAAGATCTCCTTTTGATTTCTTTGAAGTTTATTATGAGTTTCTTTGTTTCTTGTGGTTATACTGTCTTTGGAATATTTTTATTTGTTATCATAAACTAATTTTGATGAACCCTAGGATGGGTCATGTTATTTGATTTCTATTTTTACGCAATAAATAATTGGATCTTATTCTTAATTATGTGTGCTTAATTCTTGATTTAATATTTCTAGACTATTAATACATGTTTGATGTGCTTAAATTAGAGGAGGAATAGACCTTTTTAAGAGTAGATTTAGAATAATTGAATGGAATTGCATGCAATCCTATAAATAGGACGACATAAATTTACCGGATTATAGTCAAATCTAATAGGGGGATCCATAGATCGAGTTAACACGACAATAGGGGTTTTAATTAGAAACAAATTTTAATTAATCAACCTAGAGTTAGTTGTTCATAGTCTTGAAGAGAGATATTAGCATAATTTAGAGACTTCTACGGATCAAGATACTAAGCCAAGAAATTGTGTAATATAAATTGATAATGACAGATGAAGTCTAGGTGGATTCTTTTCTGGGTATTGTCTCGTTTCTTTGTTGTTAATCGTTTATTTTCCTAATTTGTTCTTTGTCGTGTTCTTTAGTTAATTAATTTAGTTAATTTTAGTTTTAATCAATCACTCTAATTTGTCGATTAAATAATAGAAATACGGTAATTACTAGTACTTTTAGTCCTCGTGGGAACGATATCTTTGCTCACCGTAGCTATACTATTAATTGATAGGTGCACTTGCCTTTGTCAGATTTTAAGTTGGTTTATGACAGCATTAAGTTTTTGGTGTCGTAGCCAGGGATTAGAATATTAGGAAAATTTTATTTATATTAATTTAGCTATTTATATTTTTTGTTTTTAATTTAATTTTTACATTCTAATTTTTTTCTTTTGTTTTATTTTGATAGGTTCTTTTGGTTTATGACTAGAGGAAACTAGTCGAAACTGTTAATTTTTTATAGTGAAGTTGAAAAGACTGCTCGTAAAAATCATATAGAGTTTAGAGACGACAAAGTCAACAAAATATAATAGACAATCAAGAGAAAAAAGATATCACTGTGGAGATGGGTGATAATCGAAATAACCTGTAGCTTCCCGCAGTTCCTACTCCTACTATGTATGATTTATGCTAAGCCCACTCTAATTGGGGCTGAATCGAGTATTGTCAGACCAAATATTGCTATAAAAAATTTTGAGCTGAAGCTGGACATAATTCAGATGGTACAACAATATGTCCAATTTGATGGGTTGATAGATGAAGATCCGAATGCTCATTTGGCTAACTTTCTAGAGATATGCAACACATTCAAGATTAATGGTGTTACTGATGATGCCATACATTTACGGTTTTTCCCATTCTCTTTGAGGAGCAAGGCAAAAAAGTGGTTAAATTCATTGCCACGAGATTTTATCACGACTTGGGCTCAAATTACTTAAAAGTTTTTGTTAAAATATTTTTCACTGGCTAAAACAACCAAATTGAGGAATAACATCTCTTCTTTTGTTCAATTTGATATTGAGAATCTTTATGATACATGTGAGAGATTTAAGGATTTGTTGAGAAGGTGATATCATCATAGACTACCTTTTTGGCTCTAAGTTCAAACTTTTTACAATGGTTTGAATCTTTCGACTTGACAGATGACTGATGCAGTAGCTGGTGGAACATTGAATAACAAAACACCTGAGGCAGCTCAAGAATCTGTTGAGGAGATGGCACTGAATAATTATCAGTGGCAAGTTATGAGAGTAAAACCTGTCAAGGCAGCCAAAGTTTTTGATATTGATGCAGTTTTTATGTTGGCAAATCAGTTGAAGCTATTGGTAAGAAAATTGATGGTTTAAATTTTTCTAAGCAAGTGAATCTGGTGATGCAATGCGATGAGAATGGAGTGGGGATGATTAAGTCAGAATATTTTCCCTTCAAGTCTAACATGGAGCATTAGCAAGTCAAATTTATGGGTAATAATTCTAGATTTCAAAATAACCCTTATAGCAATAGTTATAATGTAGGTTGAAGGAACCATCCAAATTTCTCTTGAGGTGGTCAAGATAATCAAAAGTCACAACCCCCTTCGGGTTTTTAGCAGCCTTATCAACAATAGAAGAAATCGAACCTTGAGGGGATGTTAGCTAAATTTATTTCGGTGTTAGAAACTTGATTTCAAAACACTGAACCAACACTAAAAAGTCAGCAAGTATCGATTCATGGGCTTGAAAATCAAATTGGATAGCTTTCCAAACTTATTTCAGAAAAGCCACAAGGTAGCTTACCTAGAAACACTGAAACTAACCCCAAAGGAGCAAATCCATGCAACCACTGTTCCAAATATGGAAGGTTTAGTCAAGCCGAAAAAGAAGTCAAAATTAGAAGCTGTTGTGAAAAGTGACAAGGTTAAGGAGAGTAAGAAAGAGCATAAGCTGGTAATCAAAGACTACAAACCACGAGTTCCATATCCAGTAGCATTGAAGAGAGACCATATAAAAGAATAATATGGTAAATTTCTTGAATTCTTAAAAAATTACACATTAGCTTACTGTTTGTTGAAGCCCTTTTGCAGATGCCAAAGTATGTAAAATTTGTAAATGAGCTATTAACAAATAAAAGAAAGTTAGATGACTTGTTGACTGTAAAGCTCAATGCAATTTGCTCGGCCATTCTCCAAAACAAACTGCCCAACAAGCTTAAAGATACAGGGAGTTTTACTATTCCTTGTCTCATTAGTAGTTTAAATGTTGAAAAAGCTTTAACTGATTTGGGGACTAGAAAAAATGTCATGCCATATAAGATGTTCAAAAAACTTGGTCTTGGGAAACCCAAATAGCAGATAGATCAATTACATATCCTAGGGGTATTATTGAGGATGTACTTATAAAAGTCGAAAAATTTATATTCCTTGTTGATTTTGTTGTATTTGATATGAATGATGATATTGAGGTACCTATGATCTTAGGTCGACCCTTTTTAACCACCACTAAAACTATTATTGATGTCGGTCTGGTGAACTTATGCTTAGTGTAAGTGATGAAAAGGTTACTCTTCAAGCACGTGATTTTGTTAGAGTCCCTAGTGAGTGAGAAGATGCTAATTATTCTGTTAATGTTAGTAACCATTTGGCTCAACGTTCTTTGTAGGAAATAACTCATGAAAACGTGTTGGAGCAATATCTTATTCAAAGTGATATAACTTGAGGGATGAGTGGAGAGTGAATGGTGCAGCTCGATGAACTAGATGAATAGTGAATAAAGGTATATGAGAAACCAAGATCAATCAAAGAAATAACTAAGAAACACTAGTGTGTGCATGTAAACAGGACAAACCAATTCAAAGTTAGGGACAAAGTGCTGCTAGATAGATCGGATCCACGAATGTTTCCTTCAGAGCTTAAGTCAAGAGGGTCGAACCCATTTGTGGTACAAAATGTATTTCCATACAGAACTATTGAGGTTACACACCCTGATTTTGGCACATTCAAGGTAAATAATCATCATATCAAACTTTATTTTGGTGTTAAAACTAATAATGAGAGAGAGGAGCTTTTGCTCTGAGATTCGCCTTAACCATTAATTTAAAAAGGGAAGTCAAGCTGAGACTATAAATAAGCGCTTCTTGAGAGGTAACTTGAGTGTTTTTATTTACTTATTCATTCATTCTAATTTCATGTTATTTTAAAAAAAAAATTGAAAAAAAGGGTTCACGTGGTCTGGGGTGATCCACACGGCCAGGAGACATAGTCGTGTATGACACACAGCCTGGACACACGGGCGTGTGGTAGACCGTGTGACTCACACGGCCTTGCACACTGGTATGGGAGAAGCGAACTAGCATCACACACGGCTTGGCACATGGCCATGTGTGACACACAGATATGTCCTATGCTGTGTGGTTACTGAGCTTATTTTTACCTATTTCTTATCACACACGGTCCAGGTGATTGCACATGACCATGTACTTTTTTTTGTTTTTAAATCTAGTTTTTTTTTCTTTTGTTTTCTTCCTACCCCAACCAAAGTGATTTCATTTAGTTTTGTGTTTTATTTATTTTTATTTTTATTCATATATTTTTTTCCTTTTTAAAACTATTTTTTTTCTTTTGTCTTGTTATTCCTTTGGCCCTCCCTACCTAGCCCTATTTTTATTTTTTATTTTCTAGATTTATATATTTTATTTTATTTTATTATGCATTTTTTTTTGTTATGCTTTTTTTCAATTGTTTTTTTTTCTAATTTGTAATCTCATTATCTTATTTATTTTTGTTTATTTTCTTATTAGTTTGCTCGGAAAAATGTATTTGATTAGAATCGCCTACAATTTTGGTTTTCCCTATTCTGGTGAATTTATCCAAATTCAGGGCAGTTTCTGTTCTCTCCCTCCCTTATGATATTGTACTTATTCTGTTATTATATCTATTTTTATATTGAGTACAATGTACATCTTAAGTGTGGGGAGGTTGTTTATATGCTTATGTGATAAAGTCCCTAAATTGTTGTTTGTTTTTAAGTAATTTTCTCACAGCTGTCATTGAAGTAATTTCTTTTAATTTAGAGTTTTTATTGATTTTGTTTTGAGATTTATTTGTGGATTTTTGTGAATTGTGTGATTTATACTTTAAGACATGAGAGAGTCAAGCATGATAAGTTGTTTTTCATAAATAAATATTCTAGGTTGTCTCCCTGAACTGAAGAATTATGTTGAAATTTTGAATTTGCAAGTTTGACACCAAAACCATAATTTTTTGTGAGCTTTTGAGCCTATAGAACATATATTTTAATTCGTACTCATTTTATTTTTCGTTGTGTGTATGCCAACTTGATTTGTTATTCTAAAACTTGCTTTGATTATGCATGTCGAGACCATACTATTGATTTGATATACTGAAATGATAGAGACACTTAGGATTTAACCCACCTAACCTTTAATCAACTTACCTATTGTATTATCCCTTAGTAAATCCCGTTGATACCCGTTTTTATTAACTCGTAACCCATATCTATGTTGTAAAATTATCCTTTTTATTGACTCCCTTTTTGTCGAGATTTGATTTGGTTAGTTGCCTAACTATGTTTTATTTTTTTGAATTGCTGAATTTTATTCTTGTTAAAAAAATTAAAAATAAAAAAATAAAAAAATTAAAATATGAAAAAAAAATTGATTGAGCTTGAATTGTTAGCTTTATATTGTGTTGAAAAGCTCATTTTTATTATTTATTTCTTGTTGATGTGAATTCTTTTAATTTAACATTTGATTTTTTCTAGTTTGGTAACTTATCAACTCGATTCTCGATTATAACCAACTTTTTTGGCCTTTTCCATACCCTTAACCTAAGCCCCATTACAACCTTGTAAAGACCTCTTGATTGGTATGTCATCTCATTTTTATAGTAGAGGAGATTTGATTTTCAAGCAAGCATATGATAATAATATTTCTCATTTGACTGTTGAGTGCTTTATATTTGAACCTTAAACACTTTGAGTGCTTTGAGTGATATTGAGCGAGGATGTCCATTATTGTTAATTTGAATTTAAGGTAATTATTTAGAAAAGATGAGACACCTACATTTTTGTGCTTTAAAAATTTCGGCCTAGACTGCTTGAATCTTTAGTGTCCTTTTGGTTGAATTTCCAATGCATAATTGTTTGCAAATTATCTTGAAACATTATTGATGAAAATGACAAATTGAGAAAAGTTAATTTGAATGTGGGTTGAGGATTATGCTTAAGGACAAGTAAACGCTTAAGTGTGGGGATATTTGATAAATGCCAAAAGTAACATGTTTTAGCCTCATTCTTAATGCATTTTTTTGATGATTATTCGATTTAAAATGATCAATTTTATGCTCCTAATCTTTTAAATTCATGTTTCTATACTTAAGAGAGTATTTTGGAGCAAAAGGAGCGAAGAAACTAGCAAAATTGAAAAATTAGAGTAAGTTTCAGGAGCCACACGGGCTAAAACACGACCATGTGATTCACACGGACTACCACATGACCATGTGCTAGACCGTGTGGAAATCGTGAATCACACTCCCAACCTATGAGAAAATGCATTTTTTAGAGTTTTCAGGCATTTTGAGACCTATATATGAAAGAGATAAGAAGATGGGAGTGAGCCGTAAGAGAATACTCAAGAAAATAACTCGAAAAACACCATTGAAGCCGACTCTAAAGCAGATTTCCATCAAAATTGAAGATCTCGTTTTGATTTCTTTGAAGTTTATTATGAGTTTCTTTGTTTCTTGTGATTATATTGTATTTAGGATGTTTTTATTTCCTATCATGAACTAATTTTCCAAATACCTAGGGAGATGAACCCTAGGATGGATTCTGTTATTTGATTTCTATTTTTACGCAATAAATACTTGGATCTTGTTCTCAATTATGTGTGCTTAACTCTTAGTTTAATATTTCTAGACTATTAATCCATGTTTGATATAGCGTAATTGAGTGGAGTTGCATGCAATTCTAGAAATAGGGCGACATAAATCTACCAAATTAGAGTAAAATCTAATAGGGGGATCTATAGATTGAGTTCATGTGACAATAGGGGTTTTAATTAGAAAAAAATTTCAATTAATCAACCTAGAATTAGTTGCTCTTAGTCTTGAAGAGAGATATTAGCATAATTTAAGGATTTATACGGATCAATATACTAAGTCAAGAAATTGCATAATATAGATTGATAATGATAGATGAAGTATAAAGAGAATGCTTGAAATGTGAAGGAAAGTTTGCTTGAATTATGGAGGGAAGGTGGATAGTCACCTTGATTAGTGGAGAGGGAAACCCGTGCTGATTTGGCATTTGAATTAGGTGTTCACCAAGTCCCATGGACGGTTTGGGCACCTTAAGTGGATGGTTTGGGCTCCTTCCTCCCTTAGTGGGCTGTCCAATTTTGTTAACCCACCTTAGAGTTGGATCAAATGTATTTCCAAGATCCAATAAGCTTCTTTAGCTCGTCGAAGGATGACACCACATTAGCCCAATCCTGGATGGCTTTTACTTAGTAGTGAGCATCCATAATTGAATTTCAAGTCCACCTTTTCTTCTAGTGCACCAACTATCAAAAATCATGTGTTTAGCATAGAAAATGATTAAAATAACAAATTTATCTTAACACTATCCAACATGATGGAATTATAATAAAAAATATAAAATTTGTTATCAACCACTCAGAATTTGCATGAATTATTAATCTAAAAGTACTGAAAATAACTCTATATTCTAGAGTTATCAGCGACAAGACTCAAGGTGAACTCAATGTTCAAACATCATCGTGAGGCTTTGGAAGAGTCATCTACTGCTCAAGTGCCTACATCGGATCTTGGTGTCAAAGAGGATGATCCGACTATGGATAACCTGAGTCAAGAGCCTGAGGGATTTGTTGATGAGGAGGCTAACCTTGATCCTATTGATGGTGCAATATCCCAAGCAGTATTCGTAACAGCTCGTTTTTAGTGAAGTTAAAATTATGGTATTGAGACCATAAATCTGACATAAAAATATTTATTTTATTAATATTTTAATGTCTACAACATGTTGATAGTGTCGTATAAAAAATTTGTTAGGAAAGTTTATCATTTGCATGCTTAATTTGAAAAAAAGACTAAATTGCATAAGATGCAAAATTAGAGTTCTATAAGTAAAAGGTGTCAAATTGCTATGAATTTTGAATATGAGTGGCCTTAAATGGTAATTAGACCATTAATATTACTAGTAGACAGAGATTGATATCATTTAAGTGATTTTAAAAGGTTCAGTTAAAGGTTATTTAAGTAAATTAATAATTAAAGTTAGTAAAATAATAAAACAAAGGCTATCATCTTTGTTTTTCTTCCTTAGCCAATTTTCAACCTAAGAAAATACCATTGTTGTGCATTCAACATTCGACCATCTCTCTTCTTTGCATGTAAGTGTATTTTCGTTCCATTTCAAATGATTTCTATTTTTTGGAGTCGTTGTAGCTTAATTTAGCTAGCCAAGGGGCTAATTTGCAAAATTTTTAAAAGGTTAGGGTTTTACCATGAATGTATATTGGTTGTTTGTGATGTTTGATGGAAGAAAATGAATGGTTGTTGTTAGTTAAACAACTTTTCTAAAACAACTTTTCTAAAGTGAATTTTGATAAAAATGTAAATTAGGGGTTAAATTGAAAAATGTGTAATATTCATGGTAAATTGTGAAATTAATGAAAAATATGAGCTACTAAGGACTTAAGTGAAATTAAACTAGCTTGGGTTAGCATTAAATTTGCATGAATTTTCATTTTATAAGCTTAGGGGCTAAATTGTAATGAAATCAAAATTATAGAGGCAAAGCATAATTTTGGTAAAATATGATTTTTGGACTAAATTGAATTGAATGATTATTGAATGGGCTGAATTTGATTATCTAGATCAAGATAAGCATTGTACGGATTTAGATCGGGGGAAAAGAAAAAGTGTCGGATTAGTTGAACATATCTCATCGTTTACAATCGAGGTAAGTTCGTACGTTTAAATAGTGTTTTAATATATATTTGATTTAAATGTTATTTTGTCGTATTATTATATTATGTCTCTACGAAAAGATCCAACGACATTTCGGCGACTTTCGAATTTCGTTTGAACCTTAGGAATATATAGGATACAAATGACATGTCATTAGGGTTACCGTGTTTTGGGTGCTGGTCTTGAACGTCCTACCGGTGGCTGAGTTCTGGCATGTGTTACGGATACTTGACAGCTTGTGTGAGTAGCACCGTGTAGCTACGTTACGACCGATAACATGTGTGAGTAGACACACTTGTGGCTCAAGAGATAGCATCTACATGAGAAAAAGAAAGAAATGGTTTCAACCATATGTTAGCACATAGTGTGTGAGATTCCTGCGTATCCGATATTATTCTAAGTGGTTCAACGAGTATACAAAGGAAAGGAGTGATAGATGTTTCGATTAGAAATGCCATGAAAGCATGAAAAACATATGAGTTATGGATGTTTAAAGTGTGCATAGCCATGTTCATGAAAGCATGAATGCTTATATGCTATGTACATAACAACTATTATGTTATGTGATGAATTTGCTAAGTTATGTGTTTAACATTAACTTAAATTGTTGTTGTTGCTTAGGCTTGTGCCAAGCTATGTTGGATTAGTTCATTAATTGCTTTTAAGCTTATACATTGAAATGGTAAGCATTTTTTATGAATTACGAACTTACTAAGCATTATATGCTTACTTGGTGTATCTCTATCATGTTTTAGATAATCAGCTCATTCGGGTTGGAAGCTTGTTGAAGATCCATCACAATATCCATCGGCTATTTCAGTAGATTTTAATGATTTTGAGTCATGTTATAATGGCATGTATAGGTGTTTTTGTTTGATGAAATAGCCATTATGTTTGGCTAGTAAATTTGGTATTTTGGGTGATGGAATTGTTGTTATGTTAACATGTATGTATGGTATTTTAATGGTTGCTATTTTTGTAATTTGGTACTTAAATGTTGTTAGTTGGAATCATAAATAAAAATGCATGTTATGAAATGTTGTTTGGGTATGCTTGAATGTTGTCATTGAGGTATGGTTTGACATGGAATTAGATAGTGAGCATTAAGTTGTTAAATGACTAGTTTTGTTAACTTTGGATGTGGTTGGCATATGGTCAAATTGCTAAAGTAGTGATGATAGGTGTTGAATGGTCATAATGATGTTTGTGAGTATGGAAATGGTGTGTGAACATTATGGTAAATGTTGGTATGGAATTAGTTCAATTGGTTGATTGATATATGACTAGACTTAGCAAATTTTTAATCAAGTTTGATTGTTGAGATTGAGGTGCCTTTTAGGCATATTTGTAACACCCCTTACCTGTATCCAACGCCGGGATAGGGTTCGAGGTGTTACTGGACTTAAAAATAAACATTCATACAAAACCGGGCCATAAAGTTTGGACCAAATCAAATTCATCCAATCACATGCATATCGTCCCTTTTACGGGCCCACGGGGCCCAAAACATATGTTGGGAGTGGTTCGGGACTAAACCGAAAACTTTTGGAACTTTTACTACATTTAGAAAATTTTCCTACTTTAGAGAGTCACACGCCTGTGTGGGTAGGTCGTGTGGTCATACACACACCCGTGTGGCTTGGGACACGCTCGTGTCTTCAGCCCGTGTAACTCTTTGTTTATGACATCATGTACAATTTGAGGTCACACGGCCAAGTTACACGTCCGTGTCTCGGGGCCGTATCTTTCACACGGCCGTGTCTCTGCCCATGTGGCCAAAGAAATGGCTATTTACCAAGCAAATTGCCACCCTCATTTGCGCACTCACCTACACACTTTCAATGGAACTTAACATGGCACAATTAAGCTACCAACACAACCATAATCAAGGCTTAAACATATCAAAACAATTATTTACTGTTCATAACAAAACTGTTCACTTGAGTCATAGTCACTAAATTATTTATTTCTTGAGATACAGAACTCTAAATTAAGATCCGCTTGATTTTTCCAAAACTAAACTCAAATATCTTCTTACCATAAAATTTTCAGAATTTATGGTTTAGCCAATAAGTACAGTTAATTCTTCAAATTCATCCATGTTTTGCTGTTTGATAGTTTTGACCTTTCTTCACTAAAGATTAATTATCTCTTAGTACAAAATTCAGATGATGTTCCTGTTTGTTTCTATTGAAATTAGACTCATTAATAAATTAAAATTATAAATTTAAACGCCCAAGTATTTTTATACAATTTTTAATGATTTTCAAAGTCGAAACAGGGTAACCCGAAATCATTCTGACCTTGTCTCACAAAAATTCAAATATCTCATAAAATGAAATTCTTTTGCTTACACCGTTTCTTATATGTACAAATAGACTCAATAAGCTTTAATTTAATATTTATTCAACCTCTTATTCAGTTTCCAAAATTTTTGGTGATTTCTCAAATTTGTACTACTGCTGCTGTCCAAAACTATTTTAATGCTAATTTTACTCTTTCATGATTCCCTTGTACTAACTTTCATTAACATACCATTATAAACCACATCACACAATGACATTGGCATAGGCATATCAGTAATTAATATGCTTACAACCCATTAGCCAATATAAGCCAATTTATATGGCTACATACCAAATCAGATCCTTATTCATTACAAGCCAATACATTTGGCCATATCATAATGACACATACACAAAATGACTAAGTCCCTATACATGCCATATACTCAAAGGTTTGCGTTCATTTACCCAACATGATAGCTTGATAGTGAGATAGAATCTCCGACGATCTCCAGCCCGAGCTAGCTGAATAAACCTATAAGATGTGGGAAAGAAAAGGGGGTAAGCTATGTAGCTCAGTAAGTCTGTATGAAAATAATAAGCTAATCATTTACATGCATTTACCAATTTCATCAATATGTTCTCGTGGTTACACATTTATCAATTGTAATTCTCATCTTTTAATCTATAAACATAAATTTTTCTTGTCTTGACATTAGTCAAACAAACATAAACTCTCATAATAAAATACTTCAACACTTGACAAATCATTTCAGCAATCATAATAAAAGTGCGTATTAATTATGTATATTCATATTTCCCAATTCATATAGCTTAAAATCCTTCAATGGTCCAAAACTCTTAGCTATCCATACTTTCATATCCATTTTTATTAGGCTTTTATGCTGGTCTTTCTCTCTTTTCATTATTCATTAAATCACAGCATTCAAAGAAAAAACACATCATGTCTCAATTCAATTTGGCCTAAAAGCCTTACACATGATTCTCAATCGAATTCACCATATATTTTTACGTCATAAATATAAACCTATAATCACAAGGTCATCATAGAAAATCATTCTCATAGACATAACTCATTCATTTGCATTCTTACCACATACCAAGCTTAATGCTCATGAGTTTTGAGTACGTACCTATACTATCTCTTATCAGAACCATATACTTATTCTTCTCATTGACTTACCCCTCAAGTTTTCCATCAAGTTACTCGATAATTTACCCATTGAACACTTGGAATACTATCGGATACATTGGAATCTCGCACCTAAGTGCCCCATATGTAGCCAATGCTACCTCATATCACATATCACATGTTGCTCGTTTTCGAGCTACTCACGGGTCTGCTCACACAAGTTGTTGGTCAGGATGTAGCTACGCGGGCTGCTCACACAGGCTGTCAGGTATCCGTAACACATGCCGGACTACCCAGCACCGGTAGAACATACAAGACCAGCACCCGGACCGCCATAACATGTGTTACATATATCATGAACTCAGACCACAACTCATGAGCTCAGATCACATAGTTCCTAGTGACATGTCACTTGTATCCTAAACTATTCTTAAGGTTCAAACAAGATTTCCTTAATTACACGTCTTCGTTGAACTTGTCCAGAGGACCAATCATATAACTCATGATAATGATTAATCACATAATTCTTTATAATGATAATAATAAAGATAATCACATTTAAACATGAAATTATAGCTCATCACACTGTCATCAAGTATCATAGACATATTTTTGATCATATCATTGCATAGTGTATCATAAAATCTCATGGTCATTTCCGTAATACCGTACTTCGTAGCATTCACATTTCATTTTAATAATAAGACATTTATTGCAATTATATCAATTAAACATTTATACATGTACAACTAAATGCTTATTAAACATATGAACTTACCTCGATACCAAAAATGGTGAAAAAAACCTAACCGTCAAATACGCGTTTTTTCCCCGTTCTAGGTCCAAACCTCATTTTCCTTGATCTAAAATAACATTTAGCTTATTTATTAGTCACATTATTCATTATGACCCAAAAATCATATTATGAAAAAATTACATTTTTGCCCCTAAACTTTGTCATATTTACACTTTTTCCCTTAGGCTCGTAAAATAAAATTTATTCAATTTCTTTGTACTTTAAGCCTAGCCGAACCATTCTCATAACTATAACAGCCCACAATTTCCACTAGAACACACTTTTACTACATATTTTATAACTTTTACAATTTAGTCCTTTTAAGCATTTTTACCAAAAATCACTTAGCAAAAGTTGTTTCTCCAACCATAAACATGCATAATCTACCATTAAACACCAAAATTCACAAATTTATAACATGGTTAAAACCCTAGACCTTCATCATAACTCAAATAAATGGTAGAAATAGGTAGATTTTGTTACGAGGATTTTAAAAACGTAAAAATCATTAAAAACGGGGTAAGAACGGACTTTCAATCAAGCTTGGAAGCTTGGAAAACCATAGCCATGGTTTATTCATGTAAAATTCGGGCAAGGAAGAAGATGGACAAGAAAATTTGGCTTTTATTTTTTTTAATTCATTTTAATTACTGAATGACCAAAATGCTCCTAACTTAAAAATATTCTATTTCACCTATTTCATGTCCATTTTTGTAAAAAAAAAAATTAACCAATGGTCTAATTACCATTTAAGGACCTCCAATTTAAAATTTGATAACAATTGGACACCTCTAACATGTAGAACTCAACTTTTTCAATTTTTACAATTTAGTCCTTTTGACTAAATTGAGTGCCCAAACGTCATAATTTTCGAACGAAATTTTTACAAAATCATTCTGTGAAATTGTAGACCATAAAAATATAATAACTTTTTTTTCCTCGACGAATTTGTGGTCTCGAAACCACTGTTTCGACTAGGCCCAAAATCAGGCTGTTACAATATTGGTTGTATGGTTAAATAGTATGATGATCTAGTTTGAATATGCATATGTTAGGTATAATTTGGATGCATGAAATTAGGTGCATTAGGTTTGTGTAAGTGACTAAGCTGTGGGTGAGAAAAATGGTTTGGAAATGACTTATTTTTCGTCCACACGACCAAAAACATGGGCGTGTGTCTATGCCATGTGTGACACATGGCCATGTGATTTGGCCGTGTGTCCCCTATTGGTTTCAAAGGGTTGCAAGTCAGGCAGTTACACGACCTAGTACATGGCCTGGCACATGGGTATGTGACTTGGCTGTGTGACCCAAGTTAGAGAGTTACACGGGTACGGACACGGGCTGGGACACGATCGTGTGTCCTTACTTCGAATACCCACATGGCCTGAGACACGGGCGTGTATCTTAGCCATGTGACCCCTACAGTATGAAAATTTTGTAATTTTTTCCCAAAAATTCTGTATGTTTCTGACTTAGTCCTGATTCATTTCTAATGTGTTTTTGGGGCTTGAGGGATCATATAAGGAAAAAATAGTGTGAGTTTGAACAATATTGCTATGATTTATGTTACATTTTGAATATGTTGAAGAATTGTTCGTTGTGAGATGTAAACTTCTGATAATGCTTCGTAGCCCTATTTTGGCGATGGATACGGGCTAGGGGTGATATAGTATTGAGGGTTTTACAGCAAGTTGCTAGAGGTCAATCTAGTACTGGAGGCCACAAGTTTATAGCTCTGAGGCTTCGATCTATTGGAGCCGAAGTGTTTAGAAGAGTTGTTAGGATGACCTTCATGGTAGCTGAATATTGGATGTCATCCATCGAGAGAATCCTAGATGATCTGGACTGTACCTTAGAATAAAAACTTAAGGGTATGTTGTCACTTCTGAGAGATGAGGCATATTGCTGGTGGCAATCAATTATGGAGGTTACTCAAGTTGATAGGATAACTTAGAAATATTTCCAAGCTGCATTAAAGAAGAAGTTTGTGGGCTCGACATATGTTGAAGCCCGTAGACTTGAGTTCACTAAACTAAAACAGAGGGACAGGATCATATCTGAGTATGAGGTTGAGTTCCTAAGGTTGAGCCAATATTCACAGTGGATGGTAGCTTCTGAGCAAGAGAAGTGTGTAAGGTTCGACAATGGGCTGCGATATGATTTGAAGGTCCAAGTTGTTATGCTTCAAGAGAGAGTCTTTAAGACCTTAGTTGAAAAGGTAAAGATTCTAGAAGAGGTTAAAAGGGCTGCGTGAGAAAGAAGGGACAAGACCAAGACTCCGATTAAAAAGGATTTTGGCTCAAGAAATTCTAACTCGTGTCCTGCAAAAAGAGCCTAGGATAATAGACCTTGATAGAACTCAGTTCCAGATGGTATTAAAAACAGAGCTCGAGATTGTACTTACTGTAGGAAACCTTATGGGGGAGAATATTGGAAGAAGCTAGAGGCATGTTTAAGATGTGGATCTTTGGAACATCTAATGAAAGATTATCCACAAATAAAGGAATAGAGGCAAGCATCGCAACCCTAACAGAATCAAAATCAAATGGGATGTGGTAATAACATAGCTGGTAATACAAGACAGAAAGGAGCTGGTTAGGGAGCAAACCACACTGATGCTAGGCAACCCATCTTGGTTTATGCAGCAAGGCGTAGAGAAGACCGTGATGCAGCAAATGTCATCACATATACTTTTACAATTAATTTTGTACAGTACTTTGCTTTGATAGATGTAGGTTCTACTCATTCTTATGTTGTTGCTCCATGTCTGATAAACTGGGAATTGTAGTGAAAGATATTGTTATTGATATAACTGTATTTAGTCCCCTAAGGTAGTTTGTGTTCACAAACAAAATCTATAGAAGATGCCCCTTAGAAATTTAGGGAGACTTATTTCCAGCTGACTTGATGGAGCTACCTTGTAGAGAATTTGACCTTATTTTGGGTATGGATTGGTTGAAGGAGCACCAAGTGAGTCTAGACTATGATACAAAGAGGGATACTTTGAGAACTCCGACAGGAAATGAGTTTGTTATGATTAGAGAGCACCGGGAATACTTGTCCAATGTAATCTCTACTTTAGTGGCTAAAAAGTTGGTTCATAAAGGATGCGTGGCTTACTTGGTATACATCCTGGATATGAATGTTGATGAGTCAGTGATAGAGAACATTCGTATAGTGAGGGAGATTCCTGAATTTTCCCATAGGAATTGCCTGGTTTACCTCTGAAGCTCGAGGTTGACTTTGGGATCGAGTTGTTGCTTGGGATAGCTCTAGTGTCAATAGTTCCTCACCGCATAGAACCTAAGGAGCTTAAAGAGCTAAAAGTGCAATTGCAAGAGTTGTTGGATCATGGATTCATAAAGCCAAGTGTGTCACCTTGGGGAGCTCCAGTTTTGTTCATAAAGAAGAAAGATGGATCAATGAGACTCTATATTGATTACCGACAGTTGAACAAGCTGACAATGAAGAACAAGTACCCATTTCCAAGGGTTGATAACCTTTTTTGATCAATTTAGGGGTGTCATAGTTTTCTCTAAGATTGATATAAGGTCGAGTTATTATAAGCTTAAGGTTGGAGAAGTTGATATACCTAAGATTGATTTCAGAACTCGGTATGGTTATTATGAATTCTTAGTGATGCCTTTTGGTTTTATCAATGCACCGACCACTTTTATGGACCTCATGAATCGAGTTTTCCAACCCTATCTTCATTAGTTTGTGGTGGTCTTCATTGTCACCATCCTGATTTATTCTAAGACTGAAGTTGAGCATGATGAGCATGATGAGCATGATGAGAACTTGAGAGTGGTTCTTCAAACCCTCCGTGAGAAAAAGTTGTATGCTAAGTTGAGTAAGTGCAATTTTTGGCTCCGTGAAGTGATGTAATCAATTGAGGGTATCCGAGTTCATCCAAAGAAGATTGAAGCTATTCAGGATTGGAAGCAGCCTAAGCATGTTAGTGAGATTCGGAGCTTTCTTGGCCTTGCAAGTTATTACAAAAGGTTTTTGGAAGGTTTCTTTTTGATTGCAACTCCTATGACCAAATTGTTGATCAAGATTACCCCTTTCAAGTGGACCAAGAAGTAGTAAGTTAGTTTTGAGAAACTTAAATTAGTGTTGACTCAAGAGCCCATTTTGATTTAGCCCGAGTTTGGGAAGGATTTTGTGGTTTATGGTTATGTATCTCACATTGGTCTTGGATGTGTGTTGATGCAAAATGGAAACGTTGTGATCTATGCCTCGAGACAACTCAAACCGCATGAGTGTAGCTACTCTATTCATAATCTCGAGTTAGTTACGGTGATCTTCGCTCTTAAGATTTGGAGACACTATCTCTACAATGAGAAGTGTATTATTTACACGGATCACAAAAGCTTTAAGTATCTCCTCACCCAAAAGGAGTTAAACTTGAAGCAAAAGAGATGGATTGAGTTGCTCAAGGACTATGATTGCACCATCGAGTACCATCCGGGTAAGGTAAATGTTATAGTTGATGCGTTGAGTAGGAGGTTGGTAATCGATTTGAGGGTGATGTTTGCTAGATTGAGTTTGTATAAGGATGGAGGTTTGTTTGCAGAGTTACGAGTGAGAACCTACTTTGGTGGATGCGATCAAGTCAAAATAGCCTCTAGATTCATTGTAACAGCCTGATTTAGACCCTAATCAGAATGGTGGTTTCAGGACCACGAATCCGAGTCAAAAAAATATTTAAAAATTATTTTGTGTTTATTTTGTGTGAATTTATGTCTGTGAAATTTTCATGATTTAATTTTGTCGTTTAGGTGTCCGATTAAATAAAAGGACTTAATCGCGTAAAATGAAAATTTGGTGGTTATCTCTAAAAGGGGCTGAATTGCATTTGGCTTTTTAAATGGAAGCCTTTATGTTGAAATTAGCCCATTGAATGAATAAGTGGACAGTAATGGCCAAGGAATATAATGATTTTATGTTATATTATAGAGGTTAAATAAGTAATTTGGTTAATAAACATATAATAACTAAAACAAAGTTATCATATTCATTTTATTTTTACTATGTTCATCCACTGAAAATAAGAAACAAAAGAAAGAAAAGAGAAACCTAGGTTCGGCCATCCTTCTAAGCTTGATTCAAGGTTCGTTCTTAGACAGTTTTTGATAATTTTTATGTTTTTTTATATCATTGGTTCGAGTACTAGTAAACTCATGCTTGAATTTTTGCTTTTGGTGAATATTTTGAGTTATGCCATTGTTGAGAGCTTGTGTTTTTTGTTGTTTGATGATGAAATATGAAAGATATGTTTTAGATTAACATGTTTTGTATTAGAGTTTTTGATGATTTTGAGTAATTAGGACTAAATTGAAAAAAAAATAATTTGAGGGACTAAAATGAGAAATAATGAAATATATGGACTTGTATGAATTTGGGCAAGATTCGGCCTAACATGGGTGTGTTGAAATTTTGCAGATTTTGTGTTTTATGCAATAGAGACTAAATTATAAAAAGTGTAAATGTTAGGGGTAAAATGGTAATTTGTCTATTTATGTGTTTTTGGACTAAATTGAATGAAAATATGTTTGAATGAGCTTAATTTGAATATGTTTAGATCAAGAACCAAAGAAATCGAATTTGGATCGGGGAAAAACGAAAGTTGTCAACTAGCTGTCCCGTTCCGTTTTACATCATCCGAGGTAAGTTTATAAGTAAATAGAATTTATTAAATTTCAATATATGTGATCAATAGATAGTTATATTGATTAGAAGTAAATTAAGAATCGTTATTGAGCAATGAAAATAAGTTATGCTTGATGATAAAGTAATGAATAAGTTTAGTATTTAAAGTGATGACATGAACTATATATGTCAGAATGTTGACCAATTGTATATTAATTACAAGTCTATATTCAGCTAAATGAAATATGTATGTGTTATTATAATATGACTCATGGTTATATATATATTCGAATATTTGATGATAATGTGACCTTGGTTGTGAATGATAATTTCGTTAATGAACTTATGTATATTTTGGCCAATTTTAAAGTTGATACCTGGAAGTATATGTGACATCGATATGTGATTCTAATACATGTGTGTGAGTAAGACCACGTTTAATATGTTGGCATCGATATGTGATTCCAATATATGTGTGCGAGTAAGATCACGTTTAATACATTGGCATCGATATGTGATTCTGATATATGTGTGTGAGTAAGACCACGTTTAATACGTTGGCATCGATATGTGATTTCGATATATGTGTGCGAGTAAGACCACGTTTAATACGTTGGCATCGATATGTGATTCCGATATATGTGTGCGAGTAAGGCCACGTTTAATACATTGGCATTGATATGTGATTTCGATATATGTGTGCAAGTAAGACCACATTTAATACGTTGGCATCGATATGTGATTCTGATATATGTGTGCGAGTAAGACCCTGTTTGGGACAGTGGCATCGATATGTGATTACATGTAAGACCACGTCTGGGACGTTGGCATTGTACGATATGTGTGATTATTCGAGTGTGTTCATTGGGCAATATTAGGTTGTGATCGATTTTGCAAAATGAGCTAAGATGATCAGGTAAGAATTGGGTTATCATCTACTTGAATAAGGTAAGTAAGTTACTAATGTGAAAATGTGTACTATGTGTATTATGTTCGGCCATTGCTATGTAAATGTATACTATGTCATATTTTGATTCAAGAATATGTGTATATGTGTTAACAATACTGATAAATAGCTTTGAATTGTATGATATTTTGTTAACATTTATATATGAGTATTTGGCTTTAAGTAAAGCTATATGCAAAAGTATATGATATGTGAAAACATGAGTTGTTGGATTGATACGACTGTGAAAGTATAGTTAGATTTACCTTAAATAAATTGTCCATGTTATTAAACAGTTTATATGCTTATGACTTACTAAGTTATAAAAGGTTACTTTGAGAGGCGCTTATTAGGCTAGATTACGTTTCGAAATGTTGGATTTTGGTTGTGTGTAATTTAAGCCATGCGAAAATGGCTAATCTTTTATGTTTAAATTCGGTTATGCTAAGTATGGTTTATGTTCATCTTGGTCATGAGGTTATGTGCTATGAATGTATAATATTTGTGTTAGGTACTATACGCTTTGAAAAGGGTCGATGACTTAGGATGTGCATGTGAATGGTTCGGTTAAAGTTATCTGTGGATAGAAGTATATGTGATATGTGCCTTTGTACATTGAAGTTGCTTGATGATTTGGATGTGGTTTGAAAGGGTCGGACATGGTATATGTATGGTATGAATTATGTTGTTATGTCACTCTTAGTTAAAATGATTCGGCTATGAACTATTATGATAGTAATGGCTAAATTTGGTTGACAGGTATATTCTGTGTGATATTGGATTTATGTTTTGAATAAATTGATTGATGATTCGGCTATTGCACTTATATATTTATGTATATGATGTATTAGTCATGGTACAAATAAATATACATGTTTATACGTATATTAGTTGATACAACTATGGTATACATATATATAAATATGTGTGAAGTTGGTTGGTTTGCTTTGTTAAAATGGATTAAGGAATACGGTTGATTATAATGCTTATAGTTGTGTATACATTTGATCTTGGTTTGGGCTTATATAGAAAGTGTGTCCAAGACATGAAATGTTGTGGAGTTTGGTTTATAGGTTTCGGCCACAAGGTAAATAATGGTTGTGAAGCGAACTAAGGTATATTATGTAGTAGATAGGTGATATTCAAGATTTTATGTGTTTTATGTAATATTTAAATGTCTGAATTGGTGATAAAAAGACTAGTTATGTAGATGCATTTTGGTATGTAAAATGAGTGCATTTCAAGTCATTACTTGTGTTATAAAATGGTTAACTATAAACAAATGATTGAATATACTTTTAGTACGTGAACTAAGCTTGATTAGCTTCATTATTGATGTTCAGCAATAGTTCCATTCCATCATGGTTAAAATGCATACAAGGTTTTATTTGTTTAATGAAACACATTTGACCAATTGTGAAATTAATAATGCCATATAAGTTAAAGACTAAAATGCCATGTGTTAGATTTTATTTGACTTAATTTATACATGTATAGAAATATGACTTAAAATGATTTATGTTTACTAGATATTCGAATATCATTACAATGTTGATTATATGATTTGTATTTTTATATTATGTATTAATAAAATCATGATTAACAATTAATTGGACATTCGTTTATATAAATATGAATGTGACTTGTGTGAATGTTTAGAGTTGTGCTTTTGTTCAGTAAAACCTCAGGACCCTAATCTGGCGACGGATACGGGTTAGGGGTGTTACATTCATCTCTTGTGCCACACATCAAATAGATTGAAGAAGGCAAGATTACAAACTTTGGATTTAATTTGGAAGGAATTTTGTGTTACCGTGGAAGGTACTGTGTTCCTTTGGATAGGGATATGAAACAGTTCATTCTTTGGGAAGTGCATAGTAGCCTATACACTATGCATCTTGGAGGGAATAAAATGTATCGAGATTTTTGGGAACGGTATTGGTGACTGGGACTAAAGTGAGATGTGATCGAGTATGTGGCTAAATGTTTGACTTGTCAACAAGGGAAGGCTAGGCACCAAGTTCCTTCTAGGTTACAACATCCTATTCAGATTCCTCAATGGAAGTCGGAACGAGTGACTATGGCCTTTGTTAGTGGGCTACCTTTGACGCCTTCTAAGAAAGATTCAGTCTAAGTAATTATGGATAGACTGACCAAATTAGTTCTTTTTTTGTTAGTTCCCACAGATTATTCATTATTTAAGTTAACCAAACTACATATTTCCAAAATTTTGAGACTTCATAGGGTACCAGTATCAGTCATCTCTGATCTGGATCCTCATTTCACGTCTCGATTTTGGAATAAGTTGCATGAGGCTCTCAGCACATGATTTAACTTCAGTACGATTTTTCATCCACAATCTGATAGACAGTCTAAGAGGGTTATTCAAGTCCTCGAAAATATGTTGAGGGGTTGTGTAATTTATTTTCGTGGTAGTTGGGAAGATATACTGATTTTCTATGTTGATGAATTATTGATCAAACCCATCTCATGTGGTTTTGTTTGAGGAAATTGAGGTGCATCCTGACTTGTCCTTTGATGAAGAGCCGATTCAAATTCTTAACCGTGAGATTAAAGTGTTGAGAAAGATACAAATTTTGCTAGTAAAAGTCTTGTGGCAAAATATTGGAGCAAGTGAAGCCACTTAGGAACTTGAGGATGCAAAGTGACATCAATACCACTACATTTTCTAACCAGGTAAATTTTGAGGATGAAATTTATTTTTAAGGAGGGTAAAGTTGTCACATCCCATGTTTATTTTAAATAATTTCTGTTAAAATAACCACAAGGAATAAAGTGGCCAAGTGCTTAAGTGTTTAATTAATTTTCTAAGGGTCTTAAGTTCAAGTCTCCTTACTCCTATATTTTTAATTAATTTTTTTTCAACCATGTCATGTTATACCTCTTGTCGTCCACTTATTGCCATGCATGGGAGAATTTCTTTCCTTTCTTAACAAGTCAACATGCTATAAGTTCACAAACATGATCCCCTTTTTGCTCCTTGTCCCCTCCACATGCCCTTTTCTACATCCTTGGCTTACGAATCATTTCATTGTACCTAAAAAATTATTTTTCATCTGTTGAACCATTTTTCCATATTCACCTCCTCCTCTCCCTTTCTTTCTTTTTTTTTTCTTTGTTTTGGCCACCTTTTCATCACCCATCACAAACCAAACCACTATAGGGCCATTACCTTGTCGCCACTCACTACACCCATTTTTTCTCCAACACCACCCTTGCACCAACTTACAACATCGTGACCACAACCTTGCCCACCATCGGAAATAATTATTTTTCCTCTCTACTCTCCCATTTTTTTTTGTCTTTTGATTTTCTCCTCCTTCACTCTTGTGCCACGACATCTCTCTCTCCCTCCTTCTCCCCTTTGTCGAGTTCTCACCAGACCGCCGCTACCGCGCCACCATGCCTTCATTAGCTTCAGTGACCTTTCAATTTTTCTTCACTATTTTTTCTTCCTCTTTCATTCTCTTTAGTAATTGATAGTACTAGAAAGAACAGATGTTTTCCCCTACTTATGGTTAATTTGTCCCCATTTAGTTATCTTTAGCACATATTTTAGCATTTTCAGTTCAGTAATTTACATTTTATGACTCAGTGGATCTTAGTTTATTTGCCTTTAATTTTGTCATATTTTGGTACTAATGTAGCTGCATAACTAATTTCATATTGCGCCCAAAATTATCGTCCTAACAGTTGTTCAGATAGGAACAAAAACGCGTGATCTATCCAGTCTAGTACAACTAACTTGTACGTGCAGAGGCATCATGATTCTGATGAAAGGACAATTGGGCTATTTTTTAAAAAAATATATAATTATTCACATAAAAAAAAGAAAAAAAGGGAGGGGAGAGCTTTTTGGGGTCATCTTCTTCAACATATCCCTTGAAGCTTTCGGTTATGGAGGCTTAAGCTTTGATGGGTGAACCGAAGTGAAAAGGATGCAGCTTAGCTCTTGACGAGGAGCCCTGAGTGCGACACAAGAGGGAATAGATAGATTCAAGTCGAGTTGTCTAAGAATAGTATTATCCACTTGTTTCTTTTATTTTTCTTTTCTAAATGCTGGTGATTACTTTTTATTCATGTTAGTATGGAAGTACACATGATTTCTGGGTTAAATGTTATTTTATTCAATCTTGCTTCTACTGTTTTAATCTTTGCGTTTGAATGTTTTTAGCACAGAAGTGTTATTGCAGTCACTGACACTGGAAGGTGCAGTGACAGTTCAAGCTAACAAGCATGAAAACGGAAGTTGCTTAAGGATTCGAGGAATTTAATTCACCTATTCTTAATTATGTTCCATAGCCATCATCAGAAGGTGTGGCTAATATGCATGTTTAAGTCTTTGATTAAATATAGAAGTTAAGCTTGGTAAGATATTCATTGCAACTTATTGCATCGACAATCACCTATCATTTTATACCTTGTGAGCACTTTGCATTCTGTTGAATATTCATGTTGGGGATCCCAATTTATCATTATCATATTTTATCTTGTTGTTTTCAAGTTATTGCTTCGACACCTACTCTCACAATTTATCTTGTTTCTATCCATTTATTGCACTAACATTGATAAACAAAAGACAACCATCCTCGTGGGATCGATATTTGACAAACTCATATTTGTCTACTATAATTGCATCGACAGTGTACGTTTGCACATTATTACTGTGATGTTCAACATCCGATCAAGTTTTGGTGCTGTTGCTGGGGATGGCTTTTGTTTGATGTTTATTTGTGTTTGTTTTTATTTCAAAATATTTAGTTGCTACTAACTTGTTTTCTTTTTGTCGTTATTTACACATTTTATTTTAGATGTTGTATGACCCGAAGCAATTTGGAGTTTATTGTAGATTTTGATCCATAAATTGAAAGAACTACTCGGAGGAGACTTTGAGAACAAAGAAATATAACTTTGCCAAGAAACAATGCAGTCATACCGTTGATGCAGAACCAAAATTCTAATAACCCATCGTTGCAACAAGACACTCAAATACAAAATAGGACTATACGAGATTTTTTCGTACCTGTCTTGGATGACTTATTAATGGGAGTTGTTAGGCCAACAATCCAAGCTGGAAATTTTGAACTCAAGCCAGTAATGTTTCAAATGTTGAATTCTAATGGGCAATATGTTGGACTGCCACATGAAGATGCACAAGAATATCTTAAATCATTTTTTTTGATTTGTGCTTCCTTTAGTCAACAAGGCGTTCCTGATGACGCTTTGAAGATGCAATTATGCCCTTATTCGTTATAAGGAAGAGCTCGTACTTGGTTCCTTGGGCTACCTTCTGGATCAATTACTTATTGGAATGCACTAGCAACATAATTTATTTTGTGATGTAACCCGCCAACAATGAATACTTGTCTCCAAAATGATATTATAGCTTACCATTAGCTGGACGATGAGAATCTTCACACCATATGGGAACATTATAAATCTTTGCTTCAACGTTGTCCCATGCACGACATTCAACAAGAAACACAAATTGAGATTTTTTTTATAATGAGCTAAATTCACACACGAGGAATCTTGTCGACGCATCAGCCAATGGACCTTTGCTGGATTGTACTTATAATGATGCTATTGAAATTTTGGAGAGAATTGCTTAGAATGATTACCAATATCCAATTTATAGAGCTGCACAAGAAAAAGCAACTCTAGGAGTTATTGAACTACATGCAATACCTGCACTTAGTGCTCAATTTTCTTCTCTTGCAAATATGATTAAAAAATATATGCAAGGAACTAGTGACGTCATTTTGTACCCAAAACAAACGCGCTACCAAGCTGTGCTACATCCCTCTCAATTGGACTACAAAGTCATTGTAGAGAATCCCTGTCTTTTTTTCCACACCTTTATTTCATCTATTGATATACAAAATGGATCTTTCCATTTCCTCTTTTTGATCTCATATCATATAACAACCATAAAATGAATAATAAATGAATATTTTTAGTGGGAATTCTCAGGAGGAAAGTGACCTATTTTGTTTTTCTGTTTTAAGAAAGGGAAAATCTTATCTATTGAATCATTGTACATTTAAATTTGAATTTTGAATTAGGAATTTTGGGTATCTACTCATGGCAATTATAATTCAAGACAAGGGAATTACAATCAACAACAACAGAACTACAATTAGCACAGTCAGATACATCCACAACAAAGCCTGATGCACCCACACCAGAATCAGACGTAGTCGCAACACTCTTCAATGTCGAATCAGCATGTTCCGGACCATCGACGACAACAGTACACACAAGCTTCTTCTGCTGACCCGTTAGCTTCTCTTGAGGCTTTAATGCGGGAGCATATGACTCGTATAGAAGCTATTGTGCAAGGGAATTCATCTTCCATTCAGGAGTTGGAGGCACAATTAGGACAACTTGCTTCGAATCAGAATACTCAACCACTAGGCACACTACCTAGTGACACTAAAAATCCTAGTCTCAGATGTATCTCCTCCCTTACCTTTCCCACAAAGATTCAAGGAGAATGAGTAGGAAAAGCAGTACCAACAGTTCCTGGACACACTAAAGCAACATCAGGTTAATATTCCTTTAGTAGACTCTGTTGTGCAAATTTCGAATTATAGGAAATTTATGAAAGAGCTCTTGTCCAAGAAGAAGAAGCTCAGTGATATGGAAACTATTACACTCACAAATAAGTTGCCCCTCTAAATGAAAGATCTTGGGAGCTTTACTATCCTATGTTCAATTGGTAACCATTATTTGGGCAAGGCTTTATGCGAGTTGGGAGCTAGCATCAACCTAATGCCTCTATCAACTTTCAAAAAGTTGGGAATTAGTTACATGAAACCTACTAGTGACACTACAACTAGCTGATCGATCTTTGGCTCAACCTGAAGGAAAAATTAAAGATATCTTAGTTCGTGTGGATAAATTTATTTTTCGGCTGATTTTATCATACTTGACTGTGAGGCAGGCAAGGAGGTGAACTAACCATTGATGTTTATAAAGGTGAACTAACCATGCGACTTAATGTTGAGCACGTCACCTTCAATTTTTTTGAATATATTCAATGCAAAGATAACGAAGAATGCCATACTATCGATATGCTAAATGATATAATTATGGAAGAATTCAATGATTAAAGCACAATACTTTTTGAGGAGTTTGCAATGACATCTAATGATGAATTCTTAGATAATTGTGACAGCAGGGTTAACGCTAATAATATTGAACTCAGGCATGGATGGTAGATTGAATCGTTAGACTTAGCTAATAGAAAAACCCAAATTTTCAAACCATCTATCAACAAAGCTCCTACTCTGGAATTGAAACCACTACCTACTCATCTTAAATATGTCTTTCTTGGTGATAATAATACTCTTCCAGTTATTATCTCCGCAACACTAGATGTAACTCAAGAAGAGAAATTGGTCCATATTCTTAAGCAACATAAACGAGCTATTGCTTGGAGTATTACTGATATCCGAGGTATTAGTCCATCTTTTTGCATGCATAAGATCAAGTTGCAATATGAAGGCAAACAGTCCATTGAGAAACAAAGAAGATTAAACGAAAAGATGAAGGAAGTTTTTAAGAAAGAAATTATAAAATGGCTTGATCTGGAATTACCTACCCTATTTCTGATAGCAATTGGGTAAGTTCAATGAAAAGTGTTCCTAAAAAGAGTGGCATCATAGTGGTTAGCAATGACAAAGACAAATTAATTCCTACACACATTCCTACGAGATGGCGAGTCTGTATGGATTATTTCAAACTTAATGCTGCCACAAAGAAGTACCACTTCCCACTTTCTTTCATTGACCAAATATTGGAAAAGCTTGCTGGAAGAGCCTATTACTGCTTCTTAGATGGCTATTCTAGGTACAATCAAATTGCTATTGCACTGGAGGATCAAGAGAAAACAATTTTCACTTGTCCCTTTGGTACTTTTGCTTTTGGCCGTATGCCTTTCGGTCTTTATAACGCACCAGCCACATTTCAAAGGTACATGATGGAAATATTTTCGGATATGATCGAAGAGTCTTTAGAGGTTTTTATGTATGATTTCTCAGTCTATGAGAATGATTTTGATCATTGCACTGACAATTTGGATATAGTATTGTAGCGATGTGAGGACACACATCTTGTTCTAAATAGGGAAAAATGCCATTTCATGGCAATGGAAGACATTTTGTTAGGCCATTGCAAATCTAGTTAAGGCATTGAGGTAGACAAAGCTAAAGTGGAAATCATTGAGAAATTACTTCCACCGACAAATGTGAAAGGTATTCACTGTTTTCTTGGGCATGCGGGGTTTTACCAAAGATTTATTAGAGATTTCTCAAAAATTGCAAAGCCTTTATGCTCATTGCTTGAACAAAATAAAAATTCCTTTTTGACGATGCATGTCTGGAGGCATTAATTCAATTAAAGACGCAACTAGTAAATGCACCCATTGTCGCTGCACCAGACTGGTTTCAACCTTTTGAAGTTATGTGCAATGCAAGCTACTTTGCTGTAGGTGTTGTTCTAGGACAACACAAGGGAAAAATATTTCACGCCATCTATTATGCTAGCAGAACTCTTATAGAGGATCAAATTAACTATACCACTATAGAGAAAGAATTGTTGGTTGTAGTCTTTACTTTTGACAAGTTCTGTTATTATCTTATCGGTGCAAAGGTTACTGTATTTATTGACCACTCGGCATTGAGATATCTTTTTGCAAAGAAGGATGCAAAAACAAGATTGATACGTTGGATTTTACTATTGCAAGAATTGACATGGAGATAAAAGACCGTAAGGGTTCAGAAAATTAAGTTGCAGACCATCTGTCTCGATTGGAAGTTGGCAGCAAAGATGGAAATGTACTTCAAATTGTCAACACATTCCCAGATGAGAAGTTATTTGCTGTAGATGCAACCCCTTGGTATGCAGATTTGGTTAATTATCTAGTATGTGGAAAACTCCTGTTGGGTGTCACAGGCCATAAAAAAGAAAGATTTCTTCATGAAGTAGTGAAGTATCATTGGAACGAGCTATATTTATTCAAGATATGCAATGATAACATTATTTGGTTTTGTGTTCTGGAAGAGGATATGCTTTCAATCCTAAAGCACTGTCATGATGCTCCTTATAGAGGTCATTTCAGTGGCATGCGAACTGCTACTAAAATTCTCTAATTTAGATTCTACTAGCCTTCATTATTTAAAGACACCCACAATTTGGTGAATCAATACGATAGGTGTCAACGCATTGGTTCTATATCCCGACGCAATGAAATGTTACAGCAGCCAATTATGGAGGTTGAATTGTTCGATTTTTGGGGTATGAATTTTATGGGACCATTTTCAAGTTCATTTGGGAATCTTTATATATTAGTACCTATTGACTACGTCTCGAAGTGGGTTGAAGCTATTGCAGTCCCAAAATATAATGCAAGGACAGTGCTTAAATTTGTTCAGAAGCATATACTCACCCATTTTGGTACACCAAAGGCATTGATTAGTGATCAGAGTACACACTTTCATTGCAACCAAGTGGTAGCTGCACTGAAGAGATGCGAAGTTAATTATAGAATGGTTACTAATTATCATCTGGAAACGAATGGACAAGTCAAAGTATCGAATCGACAAATTAAAAAAATTCTTGAGAAGGTTGTGAACCTTTCAAGGAAAGATTGGTCTTTTAGACTAGATGATGCTTTATGGGCATTGCGGACAGGATACAAAAATCCATTACAGATGTCACCGTATCAATTGGTTTTTAGGAAATCATGTCACTTGCCAGTTGAACTAGAACAGAAAGCAATGTGGGCAATTAAGCAAGTGAACATGGACTATGAAGCTGCTGGAAAGAAAAGGTTACTGGATATCACTGAACTAGAGTAGATCAGGTGAAATGCCTATGCAATTGCTGCAGTTTACAAAGAAAAGACCAAGCAGTGGCATGATGAAATTATTTTGTAGCGACAATTTACTGCGGGTCAACAAGTTCTATTATTTAATTCTAGACTGAAACTACACCCGAGTAAATCGTGCTCTCGTTGGTCTAGACCTTTTAAAGTTGTCGAAGTATTTTCTCATGGTGCAGTCACAATTAGAGATTTAAATGATGGACACCAGTTCAAAGTGAATGACCAGCGATTGAAACATTATCTTAGGAATATTGATCACAAGCAGGCAAAGACCATTAAATTGGTCAAAAATTTTAATTCTTATGAAATTTATTATGAAATTTTATTTTTATTTCATTTTTATTTATGCTCAAGTTTGTTTTATTTTTTTATTTATTTCTATTTTTACAGAATAATTAGGTACCGTTGTCGACGCACTTAGGCTTTATTGTCAACATAGTTTGTACTATGGTGTTGTCACTTCTAACTCATCAAGAATGAGGTCATATCAGAAATTTAAAGATCTCACCATTTGATCAAAAGTCACCTAGCCGTCTGATCTGTTTGAGCGGGTGCAATTCTCATTGGACATAATTATTCCCGCCAGCTTTATATCCCTTTACAAAAATCACGCCTTTCCATCTTCTTCTTTTATTCACTATAAACCCCCTTTCATTGTGTTGACTGTTACACATACAAAGCAACCATTTTTATTTACTTTTTTTTCTCCAAGCTCGTACTTTTACAACTTTAAACCATCTTCACTCCACAAAACAAAAAAAAATATGGAAAGAACGAGAGGATCAGTTAAGAAAGCCACCAAGCCTATTGAAGAACACTCATCTTCTGCAACTGTAGTTTGTGAGTCAGAATCCTTTATGCCAATGGAGAAAAAAGAACTGGTAATCTTTTTAATGAAAGCGGCCAAAGAACGATTTCATAACAACATGTTAAAGCGAAACTTTCACCCAGAACAGGGCATTCTCCTTTCACAACAACAAGACTTGGGCAAACAAGTCTCTAGAACCATCTCTAAGTTGAAGTGGGAGACTTTCTGTACGCATCCTGGAAGCTATTCTCCTTTATTGGTACGTTAGTTTTACGCTAACCTTTATGACCATGAGTTGGAGTTTCTCTTTGTTCGAGAAGGCTTAATCCCATGGGATGCTACAAAAATCAATGATCTGTACAATACTAAAGTGGATGTTGATGAACACTCCAAGTTTATTGAGGATATCACAAACAAAAAAAGGGACCTATTGATGAAGGATTTATGTGTCAAAGGAGCATTGTGGACGGGTTCACATCAAAAGAATTATACGATGCACCACCGCTTCCTGACACTATAAAGCAAAATCTGGTTTCATTTTGTCAAGTGTAGGCTACTGCTCTCTACTCACAACACCACAATCAACCTTGATAGAATGTGCCTGATACATTCAATTGTTAAGGGCATAAAGATTGATGTCGGTGCAATACTCCACCAAGTAATTGCTGACTGTGTCGCAAGGCAAACTGGAATTTTAGTTTTCCTATCGTTGGTGATGCAACTGTGCCAGTAGAAAGGGATCGGTCCCCGTGATGATGAAGAGGTCTTAGAAAATACTGGCTCAATCAATTTAGCGTCTATTGAAAGAATGACTCACGGCAAAGATACATCGACAATGAAGGAGGCAGAGACCAGCAAGACAAGGAAGGGCAAAACCAAAGCAAAAAGCAAGGGAACAAACTTAACTGTAGAGACATCATTGCTGTGAAAAATGAAAGATATCGAGAAGTTGGCCAATTTCATTAGCAATAAGCAGATTAGGCTTTTCGCTACAATAGAGGATATGTATAGATCATAAAATTTGTTCTATGCTTATACCAAGGCGTATAACAACTCTATTGTAGCCATATTACGTCAGTTAAACCCGACCCTATCCCAAATTTCAAGTGTTCCCACTGAACATCTGAGAGTATAAACCTCCAAGAAAGATGACCTAGGGGACTGAGATAGATCGGTGGAATCCCCTCCCATTCGGCATGTCTTTGATGTTGAGAAAGAAGAGGACTCAAGGAACATTGAGGAGTGCATACGAAAGATTGATAGCTTGATCGAGGGTGACGTCATTGCTGGTCAAGAGGCGTCTGCTATTGAGGAGGGCATTGATGTGGACAAGGAAGATGTCTGTGTTGAGGTTGTGAACGAGAAGGCTGAGGAAGAAAATACTGCGACAGAAGCTGCTAAAAAAATCTGTTGAGGACATCGTTAATGCATCCGATTTTGTGATACAACTAATGATAACCTAAAGCGAGATAAAGCTAGACCGGTGGAAGCTATAGAGGTAACAAATGAGGAGCACCACAATTCATTGGCTATAGTGGTCTATACTGGACCACTTAAGGTGATCCCTCCTGTACAAGAAGTAACCGATGATGCCGGGGTAGCACTGGAAATTGAGGAGCGATCCGAGGACCATGTGAAGCCCAAAGAAAAGAAGAGAAAGTACTCTAAAGATAAAAAATACCAGAAGGAGGAGAAAAGGAGGAGGAAGAAGAAATATCGTGCAACCATATTGATGGTAGAGGAAAACTGAGTTAGTTTATTTTAAGTTTTAGCTGAAGTATTCATGCATTGCATGTAGTTGTAATTTTTATCTTGTTAGTGAACATTGTCATTGCATTTGTATCGTCGCTGCATTTTAATGTTATTGCATTGGGGACAATACAAACTTTAAGTTTGGGGAAATGCATATGGGGTTTGAAAATACAACTACATTTCATTTTTTTTAATAAAACATGCAAGGTTTATTTGTGATTAATGCAAATGTGTTAAAAATTTTTTGTTACATTCGATGCTTAACTCTTGAATCATCTGAACTATCAATGAATGAGTCAAATAAATTTAACTGAATGTTGTATCTTCAATTCTTTGATGAATGATTTAGGTTGCATTAGTAATGGATGACAAGTAGCTGTAATGCTTGGGTTTGTGCAAGTGTACACAGTCGTTATCAAGTAATAAGTAAGTATCGAGTTATCGTCTCCACAGGGATTGTATTTGTGCTAAGTCAATTAATTTGTAAAATTATATTAACAATTTGATAAAAAAACAACAATATAATTGAGAAGTGATGATTAAAATATATTAAACTAAATGCAATGATCCCTGATATGATTTACCCTAACATGAAACTATATGAATGACTTAGATTTTAGTAGAATTAGCACAATAAGCAACAATTATAACATAAATAAGCTAGGACAATTGCTTTAATTAAACTCAAATTATTACCAACATGCTTATCAATATTCAGAAAAACATTCCATGGCAACTTGATCTTTCATGAGTTTGGAAACCACATTAGGTCCTTTCGGAATCCTTTACTTAGTAAATACGCATTTTACTGATGCTTATTTACTAAGGGTTTCTTAGTATTTGTGTGAGGTAATAGAGACGTGTTAGGTTTGAAACAGTTTAATCACACAAATCTAAAAACTATGCAGATAACAGAGCCTAGTTAGGGTTGTTATGTAACCTACAATTTAATCGAGTTAGGATCTAAATTGAGCTTGCACATTTCAATTATGTGTCCATTAGCCGTTGTCTGGTTAGGATCGCTCAGCTAATTCTGGTGCATTTCAATCACGTATGAACGGAATACAGACTTGATTTTAATTGAAAACATGATCGATTGAGGCATAAACATTATAAGCATGAATCAAATAAATATTATTTAATCAAAATAATCATCCTAGCTTAAATAAAATTAATCTATCATTGTTGTAAACAAGAACTGTAAACACATAGCAAACATTCTTGAATTAAGTTAAAGAAAAGAGAGATTAAACCCAAATCAAAGTGGCTGTCACCCAAGACTCTGACTGACAAGGGCTCCTTCGTTCCTTTGCGTCGCTCCTTTACTGATGGCTCTCCGAGGTGGCCGACCAAGGGCTCTTTAAGAGGCTAATTTGCTAAAAATATTTATGCAAAGATGATGACAGGCGTGAGGGCTAAGAGAGTTGAGAGAGGAGAGAATGATGAATGAGTGAGGGATGATTAAGGGATGAGGGATAATTAGAAAAGTGAGAAATAGGGTCTTATTTATAGGTGAGGCAAGGGAGCTAGTTTGCTAGAAATAGAAGTGTCCATATTTTGCAAATTCATCCAAGGGTGGTCGACCATGAGTTGTGGAAATGTGGCTGATTTTTGCTTGATTTAAGTGCCACAACATCATTAGGATCAGGACTCGATTAATTGGAAATCTCCGGGTAAATCTTCGATTTCTTCAACTTTTCAAGGACCTTGTGTAATTAAACCAAAATTTGATTTATGAACATCCACATGCAGCCAAATTTTGGGTTGACATGATCCTCTATTTGGATGGCTTTGTAATCAACATAAAGCTCTCAGACATGTCCAGGAATAATAGATAATTTAGAGGACCAAAGAATGTAATTTAACCACTTTAATTAATTAATTCACTTAATTAATTAAAACCCAATTTATTAATGAAACATATTAAAATAAATTATTAAATATAATTTTATTTTTTATTATTTAATTTAATCATGCATGGCCCACTTTATAGCTTGAAAATATAATATGCTCAAATTAATATAAAAAAAGTCATTTTCTACATGAAAACTATATAATAAAGCAGAAAATCACATTTTAATAATTTTTATGTCCCAATTTCATATTTTCATATATTTCACTAATTTATTAAGCAATTACTTGGTTTTAACAAAAAATTTAAGTAAAAATGGTGACGAATTATATAGGAAAAATCCTATATATTTTTCAATTTACACACCCCCAACTTAAATCATTGCTCGTCCCGAGTAATGTTCATTCACAGCACAAGGTTTCGTTAAAGCAAAATTGCTAAAAGTGTAAGCAGCATCAATCCTTACCCCATAATCATATATTAATAAATTAATGCTCATGGATCTTATTTATTAACAAGTAAATCATACGCAAATGTTTTGAAAATTTTATACTAAGTTTCAAGATATGCCAACATGAATCATAGTATGTATATATGTCACAGCCATAGATAATATTCTTTATTCAACATAATTTCTCCTCAATCAAGCAAAACAATCATAAGGCTTATTTATGATCTTCATATGTTGAACTTAGAATTCCCTCTCCACTAATGTAGGTGACATAATCATCAAATCAATAGGTCTTTTATAAGGTTGTAATGGAGCTCGATTAAAGGTAGGGATTTTAAGAGATGGGACATTTCGGTTTCAAAATGTTAACCTTTAACTTTGTCTTGGATTTCTCGAAATACAGCCTTTTTCTTTAAGTGAACCTTTGGAATACCCCCAAACTTATTTTGAACTCATGCTCATACATTTTTTCTTTGTGGAAACTGAGCAAACTTTTCTTTGCTCTTTTTGTTTTTTTAGCATGAACACATACATCCTTTGAAAATTTCCTCAAATGTCATTTACCAAGACAATTTAGTTAAGACTGGTACACAAAATTAGGATAACTTCAAATGATGGAGATATGGCTTGTAATGTAGGTTCATTGCAATAAACAGACCTTTTAAGCTCAAAATTATAGTTTCAAGGGTCTAGTATCATAAGGTCGGCTTGAAAAGGCTCAAACGATCCAAAGAAATAGTGCCTATATCATTTTAGATTTTTATGTCTCCTAGGATTTCGCCTCAAGAAAGTTATTAAGCCAATTCTAAAGATATAAACCTTCATGCATGTCTAATCTCAAAAGAAACTAAGTTTTCATGGAAAACATTACCTAAGACTAAGATCATATAATCATTCCATTCTTCATGATAACATACAATCACTCAGATAAAATCATCATTCATGCTTGCATACAAGCTATCTTATTAACAATGAATTTCTCTAAACAAATTTCTCTAAACATTTATTTATTAAAGCATACTCATGAAATAAATGATTGAAAAATAATTGAAAATTTTAAAAATCTTGAACAATTATTTTCCTTACACCCCTTTAAAAAGAAGCAATGTCCTCATTGCAAGAACAAAGTAATGAATGAAAACTAAACACTAGGTAGGGTTAAAAAGAAAGAGAGGTGAGTCATTAAGACTGCTTAAATACCAAGTCTTTCCTTATAATCCAATCCTAGACATGTTCATTCCCATTACCACATCACTTAGTCTTTTTCTTTTTGAAGAAGCATTTATTCATGCTTGCTATGTTTTATTTTGCAGAAATTAAATCCTAGTTACTAAAGAAACAAATTCTTAAAGACCTAAAATAAATGAATAAAAAGACAAGAATCCCTCCTTTTATTTTTCTGACTCATTTCCCTTGTCTTCTTCAGCTCCTTCTCCGCTTGCATAATTAGTATCTTTCGTCCATGTCTCAAAGATAGCATCTGGGAACCCAGGAACAAAAGTGTTAGAGATATTCTTAAAAGTATTTTGAATCGAATCATCTCTAATTTTTTCATATTTCCAGTAAGTTTGTTATTGATTGTGCATGAACTTGCATATATCCATCAATATTGACAACTTTGATTTCCTTGAAGTACTTGCAAAATTTGGCATGGGAGTTGTATATTCAGGTTCAACACTTAGCTTGACTGGTTCTTCTTCTGGCTCAACCCTTGGTTCAGGGTTTTCTGATCCTTCAACTGGTTTAGGACTGTTTGGTTCCATATCAGATTATTCTTCTTCAGTGGCTATAACTGATTTAGTTTCAGTTTCATTTATTGACTCCTCAGTATCTGGCTCAGTTGGTTCTTCTTGCTCACTTTGATTCAGCTTATACACCTTCTCTACTAACCTTCCAAGATCATTACTTGTAATGCACCCGTGGACATACTACCTCTTCAAATTCACTTGTGTTTTAACACGAGCCCTTAAGCAAAGTAAAGTGATTAATGATGGGAAATAAGCACTTCTTGTCTTCTTTTTAGCACAGTCATAAATCTCCTTGAGAATAATTTTCCCAACATTAATGGACTTTTCTGTCAAGATGGCATATAACAAGAGCATTTGTTCCATCGAGATGGTGGAACTATGTGAGATAGGCATAAAATTGTAGCGAACAAAATAAAACCATACCTAGGTATTCCCGGCAAGAATGACTTCCATACTTTCTTATAATCCATTGGGATCCCAGATTTGTCATAACATCAAGTATCTATTGAAGAAAATCCCAATTTATGTTGTTCATCATATGGTAGTACTCATCTTCTTCAACATTAGGTAAGTTAAACAAATTATTGATGGACTTAGAAGTAAGAGGTACCTTTTTATTCTGAATGATGACCTCAGTAGCATCTTGTGTGGTCAAACGAACGAGCATCACAAAATCATTCCCACTTGAGAGCATTGATTGTATTTCTAATTGGCATAGGTACAACCATCAAATCATTACTCTTAAAGTTAAAACCTTTTTCCGGCATCATAGGTTGATGCTAGAAAATTGAATCAAATCTCTCTTTCACTTATTTATCGATCACAATTGAGTTTTCAGGAGTAGTATTCGATGATCTAGTTCTTTCACAAGACATGGTATTTTCCCAAAAAATCGGCAACGTTCTGCTTACAGGGGAAAAAGATAAATCGGCAAGTGGGTAGGATCTGCTTCGGCGAACCTTGTGACGGTGAAGAGGTTACAGTGGCGAAGGTAGTGTGTGGCAGCAATGGTGGTGTGCGGCGGCAATAGCGGCTATGTGCGGTAGTGACGTTGATGCTTCGGCGATCTTTTTGTGACGGTTATAGGAGATTTTAGTAAAAAGGGAATAGAACTAGGGTTTCTTTCGGGATTTGAGGTTGATGGCCCAAGAGAAAAGTTTAAGGATTTTTAGGGTTTAAGCAAATAGCTTTGAGGGATATGAAAAATAGTAGAATGAAGAGGGGTTTATATAGGGAAAAATTAGGGCAACATGTAGCAAAAACTTAGCTACATTAACGTTACTTGGGCGACAAGCAATGGAAGTGGCGGCAATAGGTGTGGAGTTTTCCCTCTTTTTGCTGTCTTGGGCCTCAAATTCTAACTATATCTTACTAAAAAAAACTGATGAGTACTTGGGCCAAATTTGACCCCTTTTATTAACATAAAAATTTAAAATTTAAACAAAACAAATGAAACTAAAAAAATTTAAATCTTAATTAGAAAATTTCTTCTCAATAAATTACACTAAATTAATTCCCAGGAAAGGTTGGAGGGGTCACAGTGGTCCCGCTTAAGTTTCAATCTCCTTAGACAGAATTAATTAAATGTACTAAATTAAGAAAATAAATCCTAATTACTTATTTATTTACAAAACAAGTTTATGAAAAATCAAGGGTCTGTTAATTTGAACGAGGATTCAACTCGCTCAACGTCACCATCCCAATAATGTTTGAGACGTTGACCATTGACTTTAAATGTACCTCTGTAATTGTCGTATAATTCAATAGCTCTAGAAGGATAAACTCGATAGATGGTATAAGATCCTTTCCATCGGGATTTTAGCTTCCCAGGAAATAACTTCAGCCTTGAATTAAACAACAAAACCTTCTGATCTTCTTTAAACTCGCGAGGTCGTATATGACTATCATACCATCTTTTTTATCTTTCTTTGTACATTTTGGCATTCTCATAGGAAAACAACCTCAGCTCTTCCAATTCATCCAATTATAACATCCTTTTCTCACCGGCTTGGTTAAGATCAAAATTCAACTTCTTCAAAGCCTAGTGAGCTCTATTCTCCAACTCTAATGGCAAATGACATGCCTTCCCAAAAACCAACCGATAAGGAGTCATTCTTAACGGTGTCTTAAATGCTGTTCGATAGGCCCATAATGCATCATCGAGCCTTCGAGACCAATCTTTTCTGCTAGGGCATACTACCTTTTCAAGGATACTTTTGATTTCATGGTTCACTCTTTCAACTTGCCCATTGGACTGGGGGTGATAAGCAGTAGTAATCTTGTGCTTCACATCATATTTGTAAAGCAACCACTTAAGCCACTTGTGTAACAGTCTAGTTTAGACTCTAGTCGGAATAGTGGTTTCAGGACCACAAATCTGAGTCAAAAAAATATTTTAATATTATTTTATGTGATTATAATATGTAAATTGACATGTGTGAAAGTTTCGTATGAAAATTTAATCATTTGTTTGCTTAATTTGATAAAAGGACCAAATCGCGTAAAATGTAAAAGTGGTCTTCTATTTGTTAAAGTGCTAATTTGCTATGTTTTATTAAATGTGGGGTCCTTATATTGTTACTTAACCATTAGCTTAATGGATGGACATAAATGGCCTTATGTTTATTGATTAAATGGTTTTATAACAAAGGGTAAAATTGGTATTTAGTTAATATGATAATTAAAATAAAACGAAAGCTTAAATTTTGGTTCATTATCCATCATATGGCTGATTATACCAAAGTAAAGAAAAGAAAAAGAGTTTTTTAGGGTTTGGCACTTCTAATATTTGATTAAAGTATGTTTTTGATCGGTTTTTGATAATTTCTACGCTTTTATGATTGTTGCTTAGTGTTCTATCAAGCCCAAGTCTCAATTTTTTATTTTGTTAATGATTTTGAAATATGCCATTGATGAAATTGTGAGATTTGTGATGTTAGTTGTTGGAAAATAAAAGATATGTATTGGATTGATAAATTTTGTATTTGAATTTTTGATGAAATTGAGTAATTTGGACTAAATTGTGAAATTTATAAATTGAAGGACTAAAATGTGAAATAAATGAAACATATGGGCTTATATGAACACTATGAGAATTCTGCCTAACACGGTTATATGCAAATTTTGTTTATTTTGTGATTTTTGTGATTAGGGATTAAATTGTTAAAATGTGAAAATGTGAAGGCTAATTTGTAAAATGCCCTAAATGTGTGTTTTTGGATTGATTTGAATGATTTTGGTGAATAAAAGAGTTAAATTTGAATTTATATAGATCAAGAACTAAAGAAAACTAAATTAGATCGGGGAAAGTCGAAAGTCGTCGAGTAGCCGATTCCGTCTATCCAAATCCATACGAGGTAAGTCTATATGCAAATAAATGTGTTTTGAATTTAATTACTATCGATTATATGCTATTGTACTATGATGAAATAAGTTGAGAAATAAGACATCCAAAAAAGTATCGACAAAGTTTCGACGTCCGAAAAGCCCCGTACGAACCTTAGGAATAGTTAGGATACATATGTCATGACATAGGATCCGATATGTGTTATCGTGTAAGACCACGCCTGGAACATTTGCATTGACTTATGATTTACACATAAGACCACGTCTGGGACGTTGGCATCGTATTTAATTTCATGTAAGACCCTGTTTGGGACAGTGGCATCGATATTTGATTACATGTAAGACCACGTCTGGGACGTTGGCATTGTACGAGCTTTCTGAGCTATCTGCGTATCTTTATGATTCCGAACGGTTCAACGGATATTATGAGATAATAGATGACTATGTGAATTTGTGTCAGACTCAGGTACGTTTGAATTGTATACCATGTTTGAGAATGAAAGGTAAGTATATGTACCTTGGTGAATATATGATATAAGTATGAGTTGCTATGAGAATGAGTTATGATATGTGTATGTGAATTATGTTCAAATGAAATATAAGAGATATATGGCTAAGTGAATGTGTTTTGCCTTAAATTATATGAATGAATTGATGTTATTTGTTAAGTTTATTTGTATATGGCTTACTAAGATTTTGAAAGCTTACTTTGTGTGCGTTTGCATTGTTTTATAGATATCATAGCTATCGGGAGCTCAGGGATCGTCAAGGATCGTCACCATACTATCGAACTCTACTTTGGTACCTTTTGGAAATGTTTATATTGTAGTATGGCATGTATAGGCTAGAGGATTTTGGTTATGTTTTGTGATGTGTATATCTAGCTAGGTGATATGGCTTGGTTATGGATAAGATTATGAATGAATTTAGTATATGCTTGTGTTCATAAATGGTATGTTTTGATGTGCTTCAATGGTCTAGTGAAATGGTCAATTTGGTAAGGTTTTGGCATGTGAATGGATGAGGTGAATTGGAGTTATGAAACATATGATTTAATCTGAATTTGGCTTATGATTTGATATGATTGAGTATAGATTATAAACGTGAATTTGGTTGATGATAATATGGCATGAATGATGTAAGTTTTGGTATTGAAATTGACTGAAATTATAGTGCAAATGTGCTTGGTTTGATGCTTGTAGGTTTGACCCAAAATTGGCGGCAAATTGGCTTTTCAAATGGCCTATTTTTGTCCACACGGGCAGAGACATAGGCGTGTGTCTCAGCCATGTGCGACACACGGTCATGTTGCACGGCTATGTGTCCCCTGGTTACCCTACACTTTTAAGTCAGTCTTGAGCACAGCCAAGGCACACGGGCGTGTGGCTGGCCGTGTGACCTAAGTCAGTTTCGACCATGGCCAAGACACATGGGCATGTCTTGTGGCCGTGTGATAAAGTCAGTATGTATGCCCTGATTTGACACGGTCTAGACACACGGGCATTGTGAGGCACACGGCCTGTTCACACAGGCGTGTGACCCCTATTACTTAGAAAATTTATTTAAGTTTCGAAAAATTTTGTATGTGTTCAGTTTGGTCCCGAACCTTCTCTAAAATATGTTTAAGGTTTCGTAAACCTTCTAAAGGGACTATTTGTGTATGAATTACTATGATATGATGACGTATGATTTATGATTTTGTATTGTTCTGATATGTCCGATAATGATTCTTAACCCTATTCCAGCGATGGATACGGGTTAAGGGTGTTACAACTTGTTCACAAAATGAGAACCCTTATCACTAATAATAGCTTTTGGTGTCCCAAATCGTGTAAACACATGCTTATGTAGGAATCGCATGACTACCTTAGCATCTTTTTTAAGGTACGCTTCAGCTTCAACCCACTTGGATACATAGTCCACAACAACTAAGATGTATTTGTTCCCATACGAAGAAGGAAACGGGCCTAAAAAGTCAATGCCCCATAAGTCGAATAATTCAATCTCCAAAATATTTGTTAAGGGCATTTCATTCCTCCTTGATATGTTTCCACCCCGTTGGCATCTATCACAGTTCTTCACATAGACATAAGCATCTTTAAATAGTGTAGGCCAAAAGAAACCTGCTTGCAAAACCTTAGCTGCAGTACGTGCACCACCAAAGTGTCCCCCACTTGGAGATGAATGGCAATGATATAAGATTTCAGCAATCTCACTTCTAGCTGCACACTTTCGGATTATATTATCTATACACTGTTTAAACAAGAACGGGTCTTCCCAAAAATAATACCGACTATCATGAAGGAATTTCTTCCTTTGTTGGTATGTCATTTCTTGAAGAATTATTCCAGATGCAAGATAATTGGCAAAATCAGCAAACCAAGGTGTTTCATGAATTCGACTCACCTCAAATAAGTGTTCATCTGGGAAATTCTAGTTGATAGGCACATGTGATCGAGTTACCTCATCTAGCTCCAACCTCGACAAATGATCAGCTACTTGATTTTTAACTCCTTTTCTATCTTGGATCTCAATGTCAAATTCTTGGAGTAAAAGTATCCAATGAATTAGCCTCGATTTTGCATCTTTCTTCGTGAGCAAGTATTTAATAGCCGCATGGTCAGTAAATACTGTAACTTTGGTACCTATAAGATATGAGCGGAATTTGTCAAAAGCAAAGGCTATAGCAAATAGTTCCTTTTCAGTTACTGTATAATTGAGTTGGGCTCCCGTCAAGGTTCTACTTGCATAGTAAATGGGGTGGAACACTTTATTTTTTTCTTTGACCCATCACAGCTCCAACAGCATAATCACTTGCATCACACATCAACTCAAAAGGTGGGCTCCAATCAGGTGTAATGATTATTAGGGCTGAGATTAACCGTTTTTTCAGCTCTTCAAAACCTTCTAAACATGCTTTGTTAAAATCAAACACTGTATCTTTCTCTAACAATGAACGCAACAGTTTAGAAATTTTCAAAAAATCTTTGATAAACCTTCAGTAAAAACTGGCATGGTCTAAAAAACTTCTGACTCCTTTCACATTCATTGGGGCCGGTAATCTTTCAATTACGTCCACCTTTGCTTTTTTGACTTCAATTACTTTCTTTGAAATTCTATGCCCTAAGAGAATCCCTTCCTTAACCATAAAATGACATTTCTCCCAGTTAAGGACAAGATTCGTCTCCTCGCATCTGTTCAGTACCATAGCCAAGTTACTCAAATAGATATCGTAAGTGTTACCAAAATTAGAAAAATCATCCATGAAAACCTTAACAAAATTTTCAACCATATCAGTGAATATTGCCATCATGCATCGTTGAAAGGTTGCAAATGCATTGCATAAACCAAAAGGTATTCACCTAAAAGCAAACGTACTGTACAGACAAGTAAAGGTTGTTTTATGTTGGTCTTCTAGAGCTACAACTATTTGGTTATATCCCGAATAACCATCTAAAAAATAATAGAATTCATTACTTGCCAGTCGATCTAACATCTGATCCATAAAAGGCAACGGAAAATGGTCTTTCCGAGTGGCTTTATTTAGCATCCTGTAGTCAACACAAATTCTCCAACCAGTAACAATTCTTGTTGGGATCAATTCGTTACGCTCATTCTCAACAATCGTAATTCCACCTTTCTTCGACACACACTTCACTGGACTTACCCACGAACTATTTGAAATAGGATAGATGATTCCTGCATCTAACCATTTGATCACTTCCTTTCTCACAACTTCCTTTATAATAGGATTGAGCCTCCTTTGCCCATTAATTCGAGCTTTTTCACCTTCCTCTAGAATAATTTTGTGCATGCAAAATGAAGGGCTTATACCTCGAATATCAACTATGGTCCAACCAATTGCTTTCTTAAATTTCTTTAGAACAAGAATTAGTTGCTCCCCTTCATCTTTTGTCAGTTCTGCTGAAATAATCATAGACAAAGTGGAACAGTCACCTAAATAAACGTATTTCAAATGGGAAGGAAGTACCTTTAGTTCGAGTGTAGGTGGTTTTTTTGATTGACAATTTGGGTTGCACAAATTCTATGACTTCCAACTCCAACGGTTCAAGTCATGTGGATTGAATAAAATTTCTCGAATTGGCTTCCACCAGAACTATGTTTTCTTCACTGCCTTCATCCTCCAAAGGGTCAAACCCTAAGGCTTTTCCCAATGGATCTTCTTCAAAATTGCTTTCTATAGAAATCAAGGTTTCTAACTCTTCCATAACTGAACAATCTTCTGTCGGATTGGGAAATTTCATCGCTTTAAGAATGTTAAAAGTTACCTAATCATCTTGAACTCGCATGGTGAGTTCACCTTTCTGCACTTCAATTAATGTTCTTCCCGTGGCTAGGAAAGGTCTCCCAAGGATAATTCACACTTCCTTATCTGCTTCAAAATCTAGAATAATGAAATCAGTAGGAAAAATATATTTATCTACTCTTACCAAAACATCCTCGATCTTTCTTCGGGGTATGCTAAAGATCGATCTGCTAGATGGAGTGTCACAGTTGTAGGTCTTACTTCTTCTATCCCTAGCATCTTGAAAATAGACTTAGGCATCAAGTTGATACTTGCTCCTAAGTCACACAAAGCTTTACCACAGTAAGATTCACTAATGTTATAGGGTATCGTAAAGCTTCTTGGATCCTTCAATTTCGGTGGCAGTTTGTTCTGCAGGAACGCACTACACTCCTTTGTTAAGGTGACAGTCTCATACTCACTTAGTGGTTTCTTCTTGGATAGTACATCCTTCATAAACTTCACATAATTCAACATTTGTTCTAAAGCCTCCACCAACAGAATATTGATGTGTAACTGCTTCAGAACATCCAAAACATTCTTGAATTGCACCTCCTGTTTCTGCTTGTGTTGCTACAATCTTTGCGGATATGGAGGTGATGGAACTTTCAGTTGAACCGGACAACTCTTCTTAGTAGGTAAATCTGCATCCAAAGAAGATGTTAAAGTAACTGAATTCACTAAGTTAGGATTTACCTTGTTAGTCTTTGCAAATTCTAACTCTTTTGGTGTAGGAACTTCAACAGCGTGTTGACTTTCCTCCTTTTCAACAGGCTCGTCTTCGACATCAATCAATCGAGGTTCTAGAATTTTACCACTTCGCAATGCCACTGTCTTGATATGTTCCTTACCCAAGTTTCTTGGATTCTTAGTATTGCTCGACAATGTTCCTTACGGTCTATTACGAAGCTCCGTAGCTAACTGACCCAGTTGGTTTTCCAAATTTTTCAATGTTGCTACTTGGCTCTGGATTAATGCGTCATTCTTTTCCATATATGCTTTCAACAAGTTCTCCAAACTATTTGATGATTCATCTTGAGGTGGTTTTGGAGCTTGCTGATTAAACCCTTGAGATTGGTTGGCTCTATGCTACATAAAGTTGTTGTTTGGTCAATTTCCTTGGTTTCTCTAAGAAAATTTGGGATGATTATGCCATGAAGGATTATAGAAGTTGGACTGGGGTCCTTTTCCACTCCTATTTTGATGTTGGTTCCCCACATAGTACACTGACTCGGGATTCAATGGGCAATTCTCGAAAGAATGACCTTCCCCACTGTACACACAGAAAACTACTTCAAACGGACTTGGTGGCTGAGTGACAAAATTATTAGCACTATTAACAGTAAACTGCTTTAACATACAGGAAGTAGACGATACCTGAGCTGATAACTAAGTGAGAGCATCAACTTCATAAACTCCAGCTATACGTCTTCCTGAAGCTGTTTGATTTGTTGGCCATTGATAGTTATTACTCGTGATCCTCTAGATGATCTCATAAGCCTCATTATAAGCCTTAGACAAAATTGCACCATTCGCAGAAGCATCTACCATCGATCTTGTATGTGCATTGAGACCATTATAGAATGTCTCCAATGGGATACAATAAGGAATCCCTTGATGAGAACACTTACGAAGTAACTCTTTCAATCGCTCCTAAGCCTCATACAAAGACTTGTCATCTAATTGTTGGAAAGTTGTGATCTCGTTCCATAACTTAGCGTTCTTGCTAGGCAGGAAATACTTAACCAAAAATCTCTCTACTAATTCTTGCCATGTAGATATGGAACTTGGTGGCAATGAATTGAGCCATGCTCGTGCTCGATCTCGCAACGAGTACGGAAACAACTTCAACCTTAGTGCATTTTTAGTCACACCGGCTATCTTGAATGAATCACTCACCTCCATAAACAATCGAAGGTGGAGATGTGGATCTTCTGTGGGCATACCACTAAATTGGCCCACCATTTGTAGCATTTGAAACATCACTAATTTTAATTCAAATTGGGTTTCCTCAATATCTGGCCTTCTAATTCCTGGATTTAACTCATTGAAAAGTGGCACAGCATATTGTCTGATGCATCGATCCTTATCATCGGCAATAAGGATGGGATTTCATACATGTTCGACTTCATTACCTTGGTCCTGATTTTGATTTCCAAGGTCCACCTCAACTTGTCTTTGAGCTGTTTGTTCATGTCTTCTTTTTCTGAAAGTTCGCTCAATTTCAGAGTCTACTGGGAGTAAATCAATAATCCCATCTATGCTCATAAAAACATGAACAGAAAATCACAAAATTAAAAAAAGAAGAAGTTAGTAATGTTAGAAATAACCAAATTGAAAATAAATAATTTCACAAAAAATGACTATGGCAACAGTTGACAATCCCCAACAACGAAGCCAAAAACTTGTAACGCTTGGGTTTGTGCAAGTGTACACAGTCGTTACCAAGTAATAAGTAAGTATCGAGTTATCGTCTCCACAGGGATTGTATTTGTGCTAAGTCAATTAATTTGTAAAATTGTATTAACAATTTGATAAAAAACAACAATATAATTGAGAAGTGATGATTAAAATATATTAAACTAAATACAATGATCCCTGATGTGATTTACCCTAACATGCAATTATATGAATGAAATAGATTTTAGCAGAATTAACACAATAAGCAACAATTATAACATAAATAAGCTAGCACAATTACTTTAATTAAACTCAAATTATTATCAACATGCTTATCAATATTCGGAAAAACATTCTATGGCAACTCGATCTTTCATGAGTTTGGAAACCACATTAGGTCCTTTCGGAATCCTTTACTTAGTAAATACGCATTTTACTAATCCTTATTTACTAAGGGTTTCTTAGTATTCGTGTGAGGTAATAGGGATGTGTTAGGTTTCAAACAGTTTAATCACACAAATCTAAAAACTATGCAGATAACAGAGCTTGGTTAGGGTTGTTATGTAACCTACAATTTAATCAGGTTAAGATCTAAATTGAGCATACACATTTCAATTATGTGTCCATTAGTTGTCGTCTAGTTAGATCGCTCAGCTAATTCAGGTGCATTTCAATCACGTATGAACGAAATACAGACTTGATTTTAATTGAAAACATGATCGATTGAGGCACAAACATTATAAGCTTGAATCAAATAAATATTATTCAATCAAAATAATCATTCGAGCTTAAATAAAATTCAACTGTCATTGTTGTAAATAAGAACAGTAAACACATAGCAAATAGTCTTGAATTAAGTTAAAGAAAAGAAAGATTAAACCCAAATCAAAGTGGCTGTCACCTAAGACTCTGACTAACGAGGGCTCCTTTGTTCCTTCGCTTCGCTCCTTTGCTGATGGCTCTCCGAGGTGGCCGACCAAGGGCTCTTTAAGAGGCTAATTCACTAAAATCTTTATTCAAAGATGATGATAGGCGTGAGGGCTAAGAGAGTTGAGAGGAGAGAATGATGGATGAGTGAGGGATGATTGAGGGATGAGGGATGATTAGAAAAGTGAGAAATGGGGTCTTATTTATAGGTGAGGCAAGGGAGCTAATATGCTAAAAATAAGAGTTTCCATCTTTTGCAAATTCATCCAAGGGTGACTAGCCATGATTAGTGGAAATGTGGATAATTTTTGCTTGATTTAAGTGCCACAACATCATCAGGATCAAAACTCGGTCAATTGCAAATCTCGGGGTAAATCTTTGATTTCTTCAACTCTTCAAGGACCCTGTGTAGTTAAACCAAAATTTGATTTATGAACATCTACGTGCAGCCAAATTTTGGGTTAACTTGGTCCTCCATTTGGATGGTTTTGTAATCAACATAAAGCTCTTAGACCTGTCCAGCAATAGTAGATAATTTAGAGGACCAAAGAATGTAATTTAACCCCTTTAATTAATCAATTTACTTAATTAATAAAAACCCAATTTATTAATAAAACATATTAAAATAAATTATTAAATATAACTTTATATTTTATTATTTAATTTAATCATGCATGGCCCACTTTATAGCTTGAAAATATAATATGCTCAAATTAATATAAAAGAAGCCATTTTCTGCATGAAAACTATATAATAAAGCATAAAATCACATTTTAATAATTTTCATGTCCCAATTTCATATTTTCATATATTTCATTAATTTATTAAGCAATTACTTGGTTTTAACAACAAATTTAAGTAAAAAGGTGACGAATTATGTAGAAAAAATCCTATATATTTTTCAGTTTATAGTAGCATTCCTTAAATCTTGAATGAATCTGCCTTTTATAGCTACTCATATGTATATATAGTTATGAATAAGAGACACCCCAAAGTGGATGTGTTGTGAAATGTCAAAGAGGGAACACTCGAATGCAAGCGTTAGAAAAATGAATTTGGCCGAAGGCTATTGTTGCACGAGTGTGTCGGCAAAATTACGTACTCCCTAGGGGTTTGTTTCATTCCATCGTTACTTCTCATGAAAAAGGGTATAGTAATTCAACGATATCCCTTGTTCACAAAATAGAAGAAGAAGACATATATTGTAGAATAAATGCTATATTGGTAGATAGAATTTAGGATTTAAAGCATGATGCTGGTTTTGATTAAGTTGCAATCTTATTCATTCATACTTATGTATTTTTGATGCAATATTCTTTCATCTGAATGTGATTCATTCATTGCGATTTTAGGTGATTCAAGTTGCTAGAATGATCATTTGTCTTAGTGAATTCTTGTGTAGCATTACTAGTTTCTGTTTTACTTGAGGACAAGTGAAATCTCAAGTTTGGGAGTGTGATAGTAATAGAAAGAACACATGTTTTCTCCCTACTTATTGGTTAATTTGTACCCATTTAGTTATCTTTAGCACATATTTTAGCATTTTCAGTTCAGTAATTTACATTTTATGACTCAGTGGATCTTAGTTTATTTACTTTTAATTTTGTCATATTTTGGTACTGATGTCGCTGCATGAGTAATTTCAAATTGTGCCCAAAATTGTCGCCGCACATGACAGCTGTCCGGATAGGAACAAAAATGCGTAAGCTGTCCAATCTGGTACAACGAACTTGTACGTACTGAGGCAGCATGATTTGGATGAAAGGACACCTAGGCTATTTGAAAAAAAAATATAATTATTCACATAAAAAAGAAAAAGAAAAAGGAGGGGAGAGCTTTTTAGGATCATCTTCATCAACCTATCCCTTGAAGCTTTTGGCTATGGCAGCTTAAGCTCCGATGAGTGAACCGATGTGAAAAAGATGCAGCTTAGCTCATGACGAGTACATAAGAGGGAATATATAGATTCAAGTTGAGTTGTCTAGGAATAGTATTCTCCACTTGTTTATTTTATTTTTCTTTTCTAAACGATGGTGATTACTTTCTATTTCCTATTAGTATAAAAGTACACATGATTTCTAGGTTAAATGTTATTTTATTCAGTCTTGCTTCTACTGTTTAATCTTTGGGTTTGAATGTTTTTAACATGGAAGTGTTATTGCGGTCACTGACATTAGAAGGTGCGGCGATAGTTCAAGCTAACAAGCATGACAAGGGAAGTTGCTTGAAGATTAGAGGAATTTAATCCACCTATTCTTAATAGTGTTCCATAGCCATCATTGGAAGGTGTGGCTAATGTGCACGTTTAAGTCTTTGATTAAATATAGAAGTTAAGCTTGGTAAGATATTCATTGCAACTTATTGCATCTACAATCATCTATCCTTTTATACCTTATGAGTACTTTGCATTCTGTTGAATATTCATGTTGGAGATCCCAGCTTATCATTATCATATTTTATCTTGTTATTTTTAAGTTATTGCTTTGACACCTACTCTCACAATTTATCTCATTTCTATCCATTTATTGCACTGACGTTGATAAACAAAAGACAACCATCCTCGTGGGATCAAAATTTGACAAACTCATATCTGTCTACTATACTTGCATCAAAAGTGTACACTTACACATTACTGCTGTGACGTTCAACAGCTGATCAATAATCAAAATCCTTTATCCATATTTTCCTTTAGTTTTAAATTATTTCATTTAGATGTTGTACCTTGACTCACTCTTTCAAGGGATTTTTCGCTAGACTCAATCTCTTCTCTTCAACTCAAGACTCCAGTAATCCAACATCCCTTCCAGTTCAATTGAGTTAGGGTGAGTATGGTAGTGGAATGAAAAACCACTCCTTCCTCTCTCCTTTTCCTTGAGATCGAATGCATTTAGAGGCCATGTTATATTTTTTTCCTTCAAATGTTAACATATAGTATACTACTTTTTGTTGAAGGGCTGATCGGTACCAACCCGAATAGTTACTAACTTTAGGAACGAGATCATATTATGATTGACTTATATAGGGGTGTGTATTGATCAGAGTGTTATTAAATGGATTTATGCCATAAACTATTAAAATGACCTCCCTAATTGAAAGATCATTTCTGTTGATAAGTAGGTAACTTATTTACTAGATCTAAGTGTGAGCGCGTTCGTAGAGTGGTGTTTTGCTTTGGATCTACAAACAGGTGTGGGTTAACTTGAAATATATATAATATTTTTTTATAGATAAAATATAATTATTGATAATCAAAACCTTGTTAAAAATCTCTATAACATGAGAAGTTAAGAATACACTATGTATTCGAAAAGAGATGTTAAACCCATAAAAATAGTAATACTCAAGTAAGTATCTCGAACTGATCACTAATGACCGTATGTGATATTTGATGTGATTTGATAAATATTTATTGTAATATTCCGAATTAGGGCCTAATCGGAATAGTGGTTTCGTGACCACAAATCCGAGATAGAAATAATTATTTTATAATTATTTTGAGGTTTATGATATGATTGCATGATTGTGTGAAAATTTTGTGAAGAAATTCCATGCATAAAATGCTTAATTTGAAGTTAGGGGCTAAATCGAATAAGTTGCAAAACTTGCATTCTAGAAGTTTTTAGTATGAAATTGCTTTGAAATATTAATTAGGAGGTCTTAAATAGCAATTTGACCAATTTTTAAAATTTTGGACAAAAATGGGCTTGTACATGAAAATTTTCAAAGAAAGGCATTAAGGGCATTTTGGTCATTTGGATAATTAATGAAATATAATGGGAAAAATGACACAAAATAGTCATCTTCCCCATTTAGTTGCTGCTGAAACTTCACTCTCACCATAGCTAGGGTTTCTTCAACTTTCAAGCTTCATAGTAAGTGATTCTAAGCCCCGTTTTTAATGATTTTTATGTTTTTGAGATCCCGATAACTCGATAAAGCTTATGTTAGCAATAATTTAACCTAGGGTTTATATTTGGAAAAATACCCATAGGTGAAATTTGTGTATTTTGATGTTTTATGATAGAATATGATGTTTTAAATTATGTTAGACAACTTGTACTACTCGATTTTAAGCAAAAACGAGTAAAAGGGCTTAATCGGTAAAAATACCTAATAGTCACAAGTACATGTTAGAGTGAGAATTTGATGTTGCCATAGAAGGAAAAAGTGATCAGCATGTTGTAAAACATAAGAATAAGGAATAAAGTTTAATCCAGAGCCTAGGGGCAAAAATGTAAATATGCAAAAGTTTAGGGGTAAAATTGTAATTTTGTCAAAATTTGAATTAAGGATTAATTTGATAATGTGAGTATTAAATAAGCTAAATGTGTTATTTTAGATCAAGAAAGACGTGGAAACGACTCCAATCGAGGAAAAGAAAAGATTGTGGATTAAATTGCAAAACCTTTGTATTTTGGTACCAAGGTAAGTTCATATGTAAATAATGTAGCATAATTGTTATTTTAAGTCATTGATGTCAATTATGTGATATGCTGATTTTTTTTATTATGAAATAAATGCTTTGTGGTTATTTTCGAATAAAATATAAATTGTTACCGAGTATTGGTTACGGCATTTCTGAAGACGTCAAGGATATGTGTTCAAGGAAAATCCCGTTTGAACCTTAGGAATAGATTAGGATACAAGTGACATGTCACTGGGATATTTGGGCATCCGAACTCGTTGAGTTGAGTCCGAGTTCACTTATGGATGCGAACGTTCGAACTCGTTGAGTTGAGTCCGAGTTCGTGAGATGTAACTAGGCATCCGAGCTCGTTGAGTTGAGTCCGAGTTCATTATGGATGCGAACGCCCGAGCTCGTTGAGTTGAGTCCGAGTTCGCTAAGGGCGGGTTACATGGTAGCTTGGCTACATATGTGGCACTTATGTGCAAACTTCCTACGTATCCGAATTATATTCCGATGAGTTCAACGGGTAAAGTTCTACTCAAATGAAGGAATACTTGAGATGAAAAGAGACGTATTGGTAAGTGATGTGAAATGGATACTTCGGACAGGTATGTACTTAACCATCGGGTTGAAAAATCGATATAACAACAATATGGTGAGATGATAAATGAAAATATGATATGAATGTCTTGGTGATGATTATACAAATGATGTTTTATGTTTGCTTATATGGTTATGTTACTTGCTATTTGCATGTGAACTTACTAAGCATTTATGCTTACTCCTCTTTCTTACTCATTGTAGTTTTGGACAAGCCAGCTCGAGAGTCGGGATTGGTCTGAGGATCACCACACTATCCTAAGAACTTTTCGTAAAATGGCTTGTAAATTTAAGTATGGCATGTATAGCAAAATACTTGTTTTGTGTAAATGATCTTATGGTATGGTGATGAAATGGTTGAGGAAGTGCTTGATAATGATAAATTATGGAAATGGTTAGTTTAGAATATGTTTGATGTTATGGAAAGTTAATAAGTTACCTAGTTCATGAAAATTCATAAAAAGGATGAAATTTGCCATAAACAGAATATTACAGCAACACTGATGTGAGTTTGAAAATTTACTAAAAATCATATAAATTGAATTTGGTGATGGATAAAATATCAAATTGAAGCTTATTATGTCTAGTTTCACATGAAACAAACTAAACTGGTAAAAGAATTATATGTTAGAAGATATTTGAATTTTAGTGAAACAGGGTCAGAGCAGTTTCTGAATCCCCTGTTCCAACTTTATACATTCACCATAAATTGTACAGATATAATTAGGTGGCTTATTTTATATCCTCAGAATCCTTATTGAGTCTAGTTTCAGGAGAAATAAACCTCATATTCATATGAATTTTATACAGAGAGAAAAGTGGTTCGTAGTAAACATAGGTCAGACCAGTCAAGCCCTGAAACAGGGGTAACTTTAACTAATAAACTGTACTAATTGGCCCAACCAAAAATTCTAGAAAAAAATTAGTAGATAGGCATATGAGTCTAGATTCAGGGAAAATTTACGGATCTTGATTTTGAGTTTTGTAACTCGAGATATGATTTTTCTTGTGACTGTAACGCAAGTAGCTAAAAAGCTGTGAATGTAGAAACAAATAATCTAAAGTTCTTAAAATGTTAAATTAAGTTTAGTAACACCTCATACTCGACTCCGGTGACGGTCTCGGCGTGGGGGCGTTACATTTATAAATTATGTGCATATTTCCATTTTTCATGACATGTGATATGATGACATTATATAATAGGCCTAATATATAAATCATGCCACCGATATTGAAATTTAGACTTGATTGCAGGTTAAACATGCCCTACATGATATTATCCAATTTGCATGTTCAACATGCCCAATATGACAAGTGATATCTTGAAATGAGTAAAATGTTTATTTCTGTTCATTAGGATCATATCACATGCATGGGGTAGGATCTTGTAAGGAGGAAGAATTAGTGGCTTCGTCCACAAATGATAACTCTTGAAAAGAGTCATATTTCATAGCTTTAAACCTAGTTAATTGCATGTACTTAAGTAAATTTAGTTGCACTTTAGGACATTCCATTCATAATTTTCATTGCATTACATTAGGAAGATTGGATTGTACTTAAATGTTATTATATGTTACTTTTACTTGTTTACGAGAAGGATTTATTTGGTAGTAATTAGCAGGTGTAGGATGAGGAGAAAAAAATAAAGGAATGAAGGTTTATCGTGGAAAAAGGTTGGAGAGTTTGCCAACACGAATGTCGCGGTAATTCTAGGAAGACTAAGTCAACACTTAATGCCTAACAGTTTTAGCCCAACTTGTACATGAAAATCTGCCTAAAAAAGAGGAAAAAAGATCATGAAATCATGGGCTGATAACCACCTACCCTAAAGGAAGGTATTTAAAACCAAAAAGAAAATCCAAAAAAGAGAAGAAGATATTTTGGGTTGTTGGATTTACCCTAGGTAAAAAGCTTAGAAAATGCCAAAGGAGAAAACCCTTAACGACGAACAAGGGTGGAGATCCATAGGCGAAACTAGAGGGTAGCGATTGAGGAGAGATGGAAAGAGGAAGACGAGGGCAATCCCTCTCAACCACCACAGGACACTATGTTGCTGGAGTGTAACCTGGACATGCAAAAGCTATCTTCCTACTATTCTTGTGTTATTTCTTAACTATTTCTTCATGAATTGATTTGATGAAAATGATGTTGAATGATATTTTGGTTTTGAATTTTATTTGCCAACCCATGATCTAAATTTCATAGGGTTGGGATTATATGATGAAACTTTTATTTTCTTTAATGGTTGAAGCATAGATTTGAATTAATACACTATTTCATTCAATTGTTTTTATTTTTAAATTGTATGCATGCAATCCCTAGACATAGACAACTGTGCAGCATGCCCATAAACTAATTTAATTCTAAAAAGGTTGGAGTAGTTGGACAAAAATTGAATTATATGAGCAAGTACTCGACAGATACTTGTAGTAGACTTTAGACATAGAGCAACATTGATATAAAAGGAAACAGTGCAAGGTACCATATTAAAAGGCTATAGATACGGGAAACATAACTTAAGGTTTTTACTCTCGAAAGAAGTAGACCACTTTAGAACTCTTTTGAGTAGTAGATTGGTTACGACTTTGCTGAGGCATTTCTGACAATAAGGGTAGATTCTTAGTAATTCCAACCTTCCATATCAACATGGTATAACCATTATCCCTTACCGTAGTATTTTTGCAACCGCATCCTTAATTGTTTATTTGTTCATTAACATATTATTCATATAATCATTTTCGTAATAGCCATTACATTTTTACTTGTAACACCCCTAACTCGTATCCATCGCCGGAATAGGGTTACAGAGCATTATCGAACTTAACAATCAAACAATCTTACATTTCTCATACATTTTTCATATCCAATAAAATGCATTCACAATCAATCACAATGTACCTAATACGAGCCTACGAGGCCTAAACATGCATTAGAAGTGGTTAGGGACTAAACCGGTAACTCAGGAAATTTTTAGAATACTTAGAAAATTTTTACAAAATACAGGGGACATACACCCGTGTCACAGGCCATGTAAACATTCGAAATGGGATCACAAGACCGTGTCCAAGCCCATGTCCCACCCTATGTAACTCTCTAACTTAGGTCACACGGCCAACACACACGCCCGTGTGCCCTTCGAAATGGCCATACACGCTCGTATGCTAGGCCGTGTACTAGGCCGTGCCAAACCTGTACGGTATACTGAATTATGCCACACGGCCAAGTCACACGCCCATATGCTGGGCCGTGTGAAGCATACTGACTTGATTTCTAATTAAACACCAGGGGACACATGGCCATATCACCTGACCGTGTGTCACACGACTGAGACACACGTCTGTGTCTCTACCCGTTATGACAAAAATAGGCTATTTACTAAGCCATCTTTCTCACCCAAAATTTCATTCACCTACACCAAACGAAAAGGCATATAACATGGCATAAATAGGCATTCAAACAAATCTCAACCAAGCCTAATTCATGTTATTTCCATACTAAGAACTATATGACTCATCACATCATGTTTTGCCAATTCAAATCATACCAAATTCACATTCACAAATCACTTAACTAATTAACCTCATATATGCAATTTCTTACCTAAAATCACATGCATACCAAATCTTCAAATTTCAACCATATAGTACTCAAATTACCAATTCACAACAAACATCACATAGCAATTATCAACCACATAACAAAAGGCCATTTGTACATATATATACATCACAAAATATACCAAAATAAGTCAAATCACGTGGCTATACACATAACCAAACATTCACCATTTACAAGCCAAATCAAATGGCTAAATCCATTACTAACATGTATCACAAAATGACAATAACTCCTATAAATGCCATATAACCAAATATATAAGTTCAAAAGTACCAAAACGATAGCTTGATAGTGTGATGAGATCTCTGACGACTCCTAATGTAACACCCCAAACCCGACCTAGAAGTTAGGCCCGAATTCAGCGTGTCACATTGAAGCGTTACTGTAAAAGTTATGTTTTAACTAACATTTTTCTTAGTGTTTAAAGAGTATTTTTGTTATAGATTAAAGTGAATGGAAGTTGTGCACTAGCTAGGATGCCGGAAAGGAGGAGGTGAGTCAATTAGACTGCTTAAGTACTAAGCTCTCCATGGATCCACTCCTAGACATGCACACAACCATTGCCACACTTTAACTAAATGATTGTTTAGGAAAAACCATTTCGTTTTAAGCCATTGAAAGCACTTGTTAATTTTTTAAAAACGTTTTCGTTGCGGAAGCTTTGTCTTATTTCACGATATTTTGAAATCAGATAATTTCTTTTAAAAATGCGCCCTAGAGCTATTCAATCTGAAACCTTTAAATACATATCATGCCTAAGCTAATAATCATACTAAAGTAATTAAAAATAATTAAAGCGGCCTTATTACAACTTAAAACCCGAAAACATAAAGGAAGTAATCTAGAATAAAAGTGAAGGCATAAACACTTATTTTAAATAGTCCACATGGCCACTCTGAATCCCCTCCGGCTCCAAGTCTCCACATCAAGTCTCACCTGCAAAGATAAGGAAAGGGGGGTGAGTTTGGAAACTCAGTGTGCAACAAGCCCCTTTTAGAGCCCAAACTAATACCAAAGATATTGGGTCGAAGCTTTTAATTTACATTCTTGGGCCAAGCTTTTCATAAATCATATCACTGGGCCGAAGCCTTTATTGTAATCGATATGGCCCATAGGCCCATTTCAATATCACATATAATACCAATGAATGTATGCAAGCCCATTTGGGAAGACTACTCAACCCACCATCCGCTACTCTCCACCCATACCAACCAAGCTCTCCATGTGGGGAATAACTCAACCCACCCAACCAAACTCTCCACTGGCAGCATAGCTGCTTTATCATATAACTGGAGGCTTAGCCTCTTTTAATAACTGGAGTAATGCCCTTTTTTGATAAACTGGGGCAAAACCCTTTTCGGTAAACTGGGGCAAAGCCCTTTTTGCACTTCCTCCATTCATATAAAACCCAACCCATGCATATATGAATATATCATGGCATATCATGTGCATATCATGGCATATCATGTACAAAAACAGTATCACATGCATCTTAATTATAACATAACCCTAGGGGTATAATGGTCATTTTCACCTAGGGGCAAAATAGGTTTTTTTCATATTATAAAGGTAATTTCGTAATTTTACCAAATATCAGGGTTATCCATGTTCATTAATCAATTATCAATATTTCTGAGTGTTTAAACAATGATCTTTAACCCACTTTATTAGATTCGGGCTTTTGGGCCCAAAACCCCTATTGGGTCCTACGAATGCCGATTTAGCCCATTAAGCCCACATAATCCAAATTTTACAATAGTACTAACCGTGTTAACATGCAATCTTTCCAAATTCCATTTTCTATCAACTTTACCCAAATGGGCTCGAAAGCCCATTGGGCCCAATTTCAGCCCATTGAGGCCCAACCTACTGTCGTGCATAGAATTGCGCTCTTACCTGTTCCATCAATCCAAACACCGTTCATATCATTTTTATCGCATCTGAAACCACATGCAAAATCTCAAGTTCCCGAAATGCCGAAATTTTGGCATTTCGGCTTTTCTGCAAATATTAGCCTAAGCTACTACGAGGTTTGTTACACACCTGTTTTGTGACGACTGCCACTGAGATCCCTTACGATGTCCTACAATTGATTACAATAATTCTTAGATTGCAAACCACAATAACCAATCCCAATATTCACCTACCATATTCGAACCATGCCCTTAAAGCCTTTAGAATTTACCTTTTTGTCGAAAATCGATGACTAGATCTAGGTCTAGTTGTTCCAAAGATCCAAGCCTTCGATCCAACCTCTAGAAGACACTAAACACCAAAAGAAATCGTCGGTTAAACACCCTTAAAGCCCTATGCCCAAATCGACAGCCTCCCTAGATTTTAGGGACTTCGACTTTTTCTAAATTGTAAAATAAGACTAGATCTGAGGTGATGAGCACTTACCACCTATTCCTCTTTGATTTCTACGCAGATCTGATGCAGATCTATCCTCTAAATGATAGTAGAACTCGAATCCAGGAGATCTGAAGTTTTGGCTATAAGTACCTAAATCTATGGTACTTCGGCTTTTTAAGTGATGAAGAAGATGACGATTTGAGGCTATAACTTTGAAGTAATGTTGCTGACAGACACTAAGGGTTTAGAGAAGATGAAAGTTATTTGAAAGGAACAAAAATAACTGAAGGATTTTGGCTTGGAGAAATCGGCACAAGAAGTGAGTTTTCGGGATTTCGGCTTTTATGGCGATCGGCTATGATGGTTTTGTGGAGGACGGAATCGATAGAGGAGGTGAGTGAGGTGGTCAGAACGTTTCGGCTAGAAGAAAAAGCAAAAAGGAAGAAAGAAAATGGAGGAAAAAGAGATGAAGAAGAACTCGGCACCAAGGAGAAGGAATTTGCGTTTTCGGCTTTTGTGAGAACTCAGAAAGGATGAATGACAGTGAAAGCTTTCAGGTGGCTACCCCTAATTCTCCAAGACAGAAAAAGAAAAGAACCTAACCTAATATCAACTAAAACAATCGGCCCAACCTCCCTAAGGCCCTTGCCGAAATTCATTTAAGTGATCACATGCCCGGCACATACCTAAAATTAAAAAGTAACAGTATGCCTACCTTGCAACTTGAACCCTGGACCTTTAATTCCTTCCCAGGCGCCATTATTTTAGGAACTTAGTGGCACCACCTTGCCACTTTATCAAGGCCTTATTTTTATCATAATTTACCATCTCAATTTTAAAAGCCCATATCGCCAGAACCCTCTTTCTCCAAAATTAAAAATTCAGGAATTGTCTCGAATTAAATTTACTCTTGGGCCTTTTTCCCACACCATAACCCTTCGTAATTTATTTAATTACATACTAAATAATAATAATAATATTAATAATAATTAAAACATCCAAATTGTTCGGGCCGTCTTCTACCCAAACCTAGACTCAAGGCCCACTACTCCTAGGCCAAAAAATCGGGGCGTTACAACTCTACTCCCCTTAAAGAAATTTCGTCCTCAAAATTTCAAACTACCAACTAACTATATTACTTAAGTCAAACCACTGTGCTTTCGCTGCGCACTCTAATTTAATTTAAAATTTAAAAAAAATATATAATTCTTAGTACGACCCAGAACATCTAATTACCAAAGTAAAGAAACATTTATCAAGCACGCATACAATTCGTAACACACACTTAAATAGAATAAGCTTGGCAATCCTAAGCTCGATGATCCTTGGACCCACATCTAAAGCATGCTTCTGTCTTCCTATGGCATTCACCTGGATGACGCCCGTTGCAGTTCTTGCAGGTTGGAAAGTTTGGTCGTGTCTTAACATGTTTCACAGAACGAGGCTTAGTCTTCTGAGAACTAGAATCCTTCCTCTTCTTACACTCCAAGCACCCTGCTTGAAGCGTTTCCCTAATTTCCTTAACTTTGGTCTCCAATACTTCTTCTACCATTTTCCTTACTAACTCGGTCAGTGCCTCAGTCTCAAGCTCCGAGTTACCGCTACCCAGTTGTTGGCGGACTTTGCTTACCCTCGAATCCATATCAATACTCTACATTACCAAAGACATATATCAAATAACTACAAAGATCTCAAAATTTTACTATTCATTCATATGTCTTATGCAGAGATAGTATTTTAGAGTTTTTGTTCTTTACAGAATCATAGCCTAGCTATAGTGTCAATCTTTTTGGGTTTTTAGTTCCTATTGCCTCAGTCTCTATGGTTTCAAAGATCAACCTAACTCATCAGATCATAGTAAAGTCTCAATCCTATCTACAGATGAAGGTTTTAGTACATGCACAAGATTTTAAGGAGAAAGTACTTACGGACTTTGTGCTTGTGGATTTAGCGTGCCACTTTTTTCTTCAAACCATTTAAAACAAAAACATGTATTTGGTCACAGAGAATAGAAATTCTTAAAAAAATTAATTTAAAATACCCTTATTTTGAAATTCTTGATTTTAAACCCGTTTAGAAACCCACAGCCGAGTTGTTACAACTTGGCTTTGATACCACTAAATGTAACACCCCAAACCCGGCCTAGAAGTTAGGCCCGAATTCGGAGTGTCACATTGAAGCGATACTGTAAAAGTCATGTTTTAACTAACATTTTTCTTAGTGTTTAAAGAGTATTTTTGTTATAGATTAAAGTGAATGGAAGCTGTGCACCAGGTAGGATGCCGGAAAAGAGGAGGTGAGTCAATTAGACTGCTAAATTACCAAGCTATCCATGGATCCACTCCTAGACATGCACACAACCATTGCCACACTATAACTGAATGATTGTTCAGGAAAAACCATTTCGTTTTAAGCCATTGAAAGCACTTGTTAATTTTTTTAAAACGTCTTTGTTGCGGAAGCTTTGTCTTGTTTCACGATATTTTGAAATCAGATAATTTCTTTTAAAAATGCGCCCTAGAGCTATTCAATCCGAAACCTTTAAATCCATATCATGCCTAAGCTAATAATCATACTAAAGCAATTAAAAATAATTAAAGCGACCTTATTACAACTTAAAACCCGAAAACATAAAGGAAGTAATCTAGAATAAAAGTGAAGGCATAAACATTTATTTTAAACAGTCCACATGGCCACTCTGAATCCCTTCCGGCTCCAAGTCTCCACATCAAGTCTCACATGCAAAGATAAGGAAAGGGGGGTGAGTTTGGAAACTCAGTGTGCAACAAGCCCTTTCAAAGCCCAAACTAATATCAAAGATATCTTTGGGTAGAAGCCTTTCGTTTAACTGTTCATCGGGCCAAGCCTTTTCATAAATCATATCACCGGTCGAAGCCTTTATCAGAATCGGTATGGCCCATAGGCTCATTTCAATATCACATATAATACCAATGAATGTATGCAAGCCCATTTGGGGAGACTACTCAACCCACCATCCGCTACTCTCCACCCGTACCAACCAAGCTCTCCATGTGGGGAATAACTCAACCCACCCAACCAAACTCTCCACTGGCAGCATAGCTGCTTTATCATATAACTGGAGGCCTAGCCTCTTTTAATAACTGGGGCAACGCCCTTTTTTGATAAACTGGGGCAAAGCCCTTTTCTGTAAACTGGGGCAAAGCCCTTTTTGCACTTCCTCCATTCATATAAAACTCAACCCATGCATATATGAATATATCATGGCATATCATGTGCATATCATGGCATATCATGTACAAAAACAGTATCACATGCATCTTAATTATAACATAACCCTAGGGGTATAATGGTCATTTTCACCTAGGGGCAAAATAGACATTTTTCATATTATAAAGGTAATTTCGTAATTTTACCAAATATCAGGGTTATCCATGTTCATTAATCAATTATCAATATTTTCGAGTGTTTAAACAATGATCTTTAACCCACTTTATTAGATTCGGGCTTTTGGGCCCAAAACCCCTAATGGGTCCTACGAACGCCGATTTAGCCCATTAAGCCCACATAATCCAAATTTTACAACAGTACTAACTGTGTTAACATGCAATCTTTCCAAATTCCATTTTCTATCAACTTTACCCAAATGGGCCCGAAAGCCCATTGGGCCCAATTTCAGCCCATTGAGGCCCAACCTACCGTCGTGCATAGAATTGCGCTCTTACCTGATCCATCGATCCAAACACCGTTCATATCATTTTTATCGCATCTGAAACCACTTGCAAAATCTCAAGTTCCCGGAATGCCAAAATTTTGGCATTTCGGCTTTTTTGCAAATATTAGCCTAAGCTACTACGAGGTTTGTTACACACCTATTTTGTGACGACTGCCACTGAGATCCCTTACGATGTCCTACAATTGATTACCACAATTCTTAGATTGCAAACCACAATAACCAATCCCAATATTCACCTACCATATTCGAACCATGCCCCTAAAGCCATTAAAATCTTACCTTTTTGCCGAAAATCGATGACTAGATCTAAGTCTAGTTGTTCCAAAGATCCAAGCCTTCGATCCAACCTCTAGAAGAAACTAAACACCAAAAGAAATCGTCAGTTAAAGACCCTTAAAGCCCTATGCCCAAATCGATAGCCTCCCTATATTTTAAGGACTTCGGCTTTTTCTAAATTGTAAAATAAGACTAGATCTGAGGTGATGAGCACTTACCACCTATTCCTCTTTGATTTCTACGCAGATCTGATGCAGATCTATCCTCTAAACAATAGTAGAACTCGAATCCAGGAGATCTGAAGTTTCGGATATAAGTCCCAAAATTTATGGTACTTTAGCTTTTTAAGTGATGAAGAAGATGACAATATGAGGCTAAAACTTTGAAGTAATGTTGCCGACAGATACTAAGGGTTTAGAGAAGATGAAAGTTAATCGAAAGGAACAAAAATAACTGAAGGATTTTGGTTTGGAGAAATCGGCACAAGAAGTGAGTTTTTAGGATTTCGGCTTTTATGGCGATTGGCTATGATGGTTTTGTGGAGGATGGAATCGATAAAGGAGGTGAGTAAGGTGGTCAGAACATTTCGGCTAGAAGAAAAAGCAAAAAGGAAGAAAGAAAATGGAGGAAAAAGAGAGGAAAAAGAACTCGGCACCAAGGAGAAGGAATTTGCGTTTTCGGCTTTTGTGAGAACTCAGAAAGGATGAATGACAGTGAAAGCTTTCAGGTGGCTACCCCTAATTCTCCAAGACAAAAAAAGAAAAGAACCTAACCCTAATATCAACTAAAAAAATCGGCCCAACCTCCCTAAGGCCCTTGCCAAAATTCACTTAAGTGATCACATGCCCAGCACATGCCTAAAATTAAAAAGTAACAGTATGCCTACCTTGCAACTTGAACCCTGGACCTTTAATTCCTTCCCAGGTGCCATTTTTTTAGGAACTTAGTGGCGCCACCTTGCCACTTTACCAAGGCCTTATTTGTATCATAATTTACCACCTCAATTTTAAAAGCCCATATCGCCAGAACCCTCTTTTTCCAAAATTAAAAATTCAGGAATTGCCTCAAATTAAATTTACTCTTGGGCCTTTTTCCCACACCATAACCCTTCGTAATTTATTTAATTACATACTAAATGATAATAATAATAATAATAATTAAAACATCCAAATTGTTCGGGCCGTCTTCTACCCGAACCTAGACTCAAGGCCGATTACTCCTAGGCCCAAAAATCGGGGCGTTACACCTAAGTCCGAGAAGACTTCGATAATCACTATAAAACATGAAAAAGTAAACAAAGTAAGTTATAAAGCTTAGTAAGTTCGTATGCTTAAAGTAAAACTTACCATATATATATATACAGTTTAAGAAATTAACATATCATAATATAACTCATATTGATTCACAAACCTATCATTGGTTCATTCGCAAGGTTAGATATGAAATTCATATGTTTCTTCGATTCAGTGCTTGTACGGTTCATGTACATACCTGTATCAACTCATATAAATCTCATACCTATCCATATCATTGATATATCTATTGAACAATTTGGAATACTATCGGATACTCGAGAATCTTACATCTTAAGTGCCAATACATAGTCGAAGCTATCTCAATCTCATATCTCATATAATGCTCACTCTCGAGCTATCAATGGGTTTGCTCACACAATCTGATAGTCATGTCGTAGCTACACAGTGCTGCTCACACAAGCTGATGAGAATCTGCAACACATGCCGGATAACTTAGCCATCGATAGGATGTACGGACCAGTAATAAGCCCTAATGACATGTCATTTGTATCCTAATCAATTCCTAAGGTTCAACCGGGGATTTCACATTGCCGAATCTTCATCATACATATCCGTAATGTCGTATTCACAATTAAATTAAATAATAAAGTATTTAAAACACAATTATATAAATGCTTATTAACATACGAACTTACCTCGATTCACAAAACAACGAAATGGATCGACTAGTCCAATACTTTGTTTTTCCCCTAATCTAGATCCGAACTTCATTTTTCTTGATCTATATGTAATTAAATTTAGCTTATTTAATTATCATTCTATTCAATTTAGCCCAAAAATCACATTATGACAAAATTACACTTTAGCCCCTAATAGTTTAACATCTTTACAGTTTAGTCCTTAGCTTATAAAAATACAAATTCATGAAATTAAATCCCTACCCATGCTAGCCGAATTTTTCTTATTACCAAAGCAGCCCATATATTTCATTTATTTCACATTTCTACAACAAAATTTCCATATTTCACAAATAAATTCCTAATTGATAATTTTACAAAAAATCACTTTACAAATGTTGTTTATCTAACAACAACCATACATTTTCCATCATCAAACATCAAAATACACATACATTCATCAATGTAAAAACCTTAAACCTTTAACAGTTTTGTAAATTAGTCCCTGGGCTAGCTAGATTAAGTTACAACGACTCTAAAAACATAGAATTCATTAAAAAAGGAACAAAATCACACTTACATGCACAAAGAGACTTGGCCGAACCTTGAAACCTTATCAATGGATTTTCTCCCTTCTAAATTTGGTTGAAGAAATGAAGAAGAAAGATGATAGCTTTCTTTTTCTTTCTTTAATTTTGATTTATTTTATCAATTACTTATTTACCCTTTACTTCAACATTAAAACATACATAAATAATGTCCATAAATGTCCACTTAAGCAACCAATGGTCTCATTACCACATAAATCCATCAATTATTTAATTTCATAGCCATTTAGTACCTTTAGTTAATAGAACTCAAGTTTTGCAATTTACACGATTTAGTCCTTTGTATCAAATTGAGCATTCAAACAATAAAATTTCTTAATGAAATTTTCACACAATCATACTAACATGATGTAGACATTAAAATAATGATAAAATAAATATTTTGACTTTGAATTTGTGGTCCCGAAACCACTATTCAAATTTGACTAAAAATGGGCTGTTACAACTCTCCCCCATTAGGAATTTTCGTCCCCGAAATCTTACCAGAAAATAGGTTAGGGTACTATTTTCTCATAGCTTCCTCAGGTTCCCACGTGGCTTTTTCGACACCTTGCCATTGCCATAGAACATTCACTAAAACTATGCTCTTGTTTCTTAATTCTTTAATCTCTCGAGCCAGAATTCTTATCGGTTCTTCATTATATGTCATATCAGGCTAAATTTCAATCTCTGTCGGAGAAATTACGTTTAACGGATCTGATCTATAATGACGTAACATCAACACATGAAATACATTGTGAATCTTTTCTAGCTCTAACGGTAAAGCTAGTCGATATGCCACCAGCCCTATTCTTTCGATAATTTCATACGGCCTGATAAATCGCGAACTCAATTTTCATTTGCGACCAAAACAAAGAATCTTATTCCATGGAGATACTTTCAAAAATAATTTGTTGCTAATTTGAAGTTCAATGTCTTTACGTGTCAAATCCGCATAGGATTTCTGTTGATATGAAGCTGCTTTCAAATTGTCACGGATTACTTTCACTTTCTATTCGGTCTCTTTGATCAAATCAATACCATGAATCTTTTTCTCACTAAGGTCGGTCCAGTACAATGGAGTTCGACATTTACGACCATATAAAGCTTCATATGGTGCCATCTTTATGCTCGATTGAAAACTATTATTATATGCTAATTCAACCAACGGTAAATATTTTTCCCAGTTGCCTTCAAACTCTAAAACACAACAACGAAGCATATCTTTGAGAATCTAAAATACCCTCTCAGACTGACCGTCGATTTGCGGATTAAATGCAGTACCAAAGTGCAATCGCATACCCAAAGCTTGCAATTTCTTCCAAAATTGCAATGTAAACTTCGAATCTCTATCCGAAATAATAGAAACTGGCACCCCATGCAATCTAACAATCTCAGAAATGTACAATTCAACAAATCTATCAAGCAAAAACTCTGTACGTATTGGAATAAAATGTGTTGATTTTTTCAAATGATCAATAACAACCTAGATAACATCTTTCTTTTTCGGAGACAGGGGTAATCTTGATACAAAATCCATTGTAACTCTATCCCATTTCTAATCTGGTAACATCGCTGGCTGCAGTAGTCCCAAAGGCACTTGATGTTCGACTTTAACTTGTTGACAAAATAAGCATCTCGACATAAATTCTGAAATATCTCGTTTCATGTCCGACCACCAATACAACTGTTTCAAATCATTGTAAATCTTAGTACTCCCCGGATGAACAGATAAACAACCACTGTGTGCTTCATGTAGAATATTCTGAATAAGCTCAGAGTTTCTCGATACACAAATTCTACCTCATAACATTAAACAATCATATGATCTGATCTAATAGTCTGAATCAGCAGTTGATTCGCATTGTACTCTTTTAGTTTGCAATTCATTACCACATTTTTGAGCTTCACAAATTTGCTAAAGAAATAATGGTTTAGCTTTTAACTCAGCTAAAATCAAACCATTATCAAACAAGGTTAATTGTGTGTTCATCACTCACAAAGCAAATAAAGATTTTCTACTTAGAGCATCCGCGACTACATTCACTTTCCCAGTTGATAATCAATCACTAATTCATAGTCTTTTAACAACTCAAGCCATCTTCTTTGTCGTAAATTCAAATCTTTCTGAGACATTTGGTACTTCAAGCTCTTGTGATCAGTAAAAATATGACATTTTTCACCGTATAAATGATGTCGCCAAATTTTCAATGCAAACACAATAGTACCCAACTCTAAGTCATGCGTCGGATAATTCTTTTCATGCGGCTTCAATTGATTGAAAGCATAAGCTATCACTTTGCCTTCTTGTATCAAAACACATCCCAAACCATTCAATAACGCATCATTAAAAATCACAAACTCTTTACCCGACTCCGATTGAACTAAAACTGGTGCTTCAGTTAATAGTGCTTTCAACTTTTCAAAACTTTGTTGGCATTTCTCGGACCATTCAAACTCTACATATTTCTATAATAATTGAGTCATTGGTATAGAAATCATCGAGAATCCTTTTACAAAATTTCGATAATAGCCAGCTAATCCCAGAAAGCTTCTGACTTCAGACAAGTTTCTTGGTGGTTTCCAGTCAACAACTACTAAAATCTTACTCGGATCAACTTGTATGCCTTCTGCTGAAGCAATATGCCCCAAAAATCCAACCTCTCGAAGCCAAAACTCACATTTACTGAATTTAGCAAAAAATTGATTATCTCTCAAGGTTTGTAATACAATCCTCAAATGTTTAGCATGCTCAGATTCATCTTGGGAATAAATCAGAATGTCGCCAATAAATACAATAACAAATCTGTCCAAATATGGTCTAAAGATTCGATTCCTCAAATCCATAAATATAGCAGGAGCGTTAGTTAATCCAAATGGCATAACAAGAAATTCATAATCTCTGTACCTTGTTCTGAATACAACCTTCGGTACATCTGAATCTTTAACTCGCAACTGATAATAGCCAGATCTCAGATCAATCTTCAAAAATACTATTGCTCCTTTCAACTGATTGAACAAATCATCAATTCTCGGTAAAGAATACTTATTCTTAATTGTAACCATGTTGAGCTGACGATAGTCAATACACAATCTCATCGTTTTATCTTTCTTCTTTACGAACAGAACGGGTGCACCCTAGGGCAAAAAACTAGGTCATGCAAAACCTCTATCAGTTAACCCTTGCAACTGATCTTTCAAATCTTTCAATTCTGTTGGAGCCATTTTGTACGGAGCTATCGATATCGGTGATGTTCTCGGTACTAATTCAATAGCAAACTCGACTTCTCTGATCGGTGGCAACCCAGGTAACTCTTCTGGAAACATATCCGGATATTCACAAATCGCTAGTACTGATTCAATCTTCGATTTAGACACTTTTGTATCCAGTACATACGCAAGATAAGCATTGTAACCCTTTCTCACATATTTCTGTACAAACATCGATTATATCATTATAGGTAACCCACTCAAATCATCAGATTCAATTCAAAGAATTTTACTATTCTGACATTTCAATTCAATAGTCTTTCGTCTACAATTCATAATAGCAACATGCAGAGTCAACCAATCCATACCCAAAATCACGTCAAATTCATAAAACGGTAAAAGCATCAATTCGGCAGGAAAACATTAACCCCGAGTCATCAAAGGACAATTCTTGCAAACTTTATCAACTAGGACATACTTGCCTAAGGGGTTTGATACTTTAATCATAAATTCGGTAGACTCAATAGGTAAAATCTTACTAGACACTAAATTCATACAAATATACGAATGAGTCGATCCAGGATCAATCAAGGCAATTACATTAGTGTCATAAAGAGAAAATGTACCAGTGATAACATCTGGTGATGACGCATCTTCATGAGTGCAAATAGTGTAAGCTCTGGCTAGCGCTCGAGCCTCAAATCTCACAGCAGAGTCCTTTGTCACACCTTCGCTACTAGTCAAATTTCCCATATTTCGAGGTGGTTTCCCTCTAGCAGTTGTATTACTCGATCTTGTATTCTGAAATTTATCTTTCTCGGTTAACTCAGGACAATCCCGAATAAAGTGAACTAGTGAGCCACATTTGAAACAAGCTTTATTATTCATCCAGCAGTCTCTAAAATGTCATCTTCCACGTTGTTGACACTCGAGTTTGTTGGTTCTAATACTACCAACACTCTATACTAAAGTGGCTTGAGTTTTAGGACTCTTGTATTGCTTCCCACGATCTCTATTAGAATACCCCATTGAAGCAATCGAGTGGTTATATGAATCCCATGATTTCTTTGACGAAGAGTGATATGGTTTACTCATCGACCTCTTTCTTGAATCTCTAGCCTCGAAATTAGCTTTTCTCTTTTCTTTGCCAAGTTCTTCGACTTTGCAAGCTCTATCTACTAACACAACAAATTCTTTTAATTCTAGAATCCCGACTAGAAGTCTGATGTCCTCGTTCAACCCGTCTTCGAATCGTTTACACATAATTACCTCAATGGAAACACATTCTCGAGCATATTTACTGAGACTCACAAATTCCCTCTCGTACTTGGTCACAGACATTCAACCCTGTTTCACTTCTAGAAATTCTTTGCGCTTTTGGTCTATAAACTGCTGGCTTATGTATTTCTTTCTGAACTTGGTTTGAAAGAATTCTCACGTGACCTGTTCTCTCAGCACCATAAATATCAAAGTATTCCACCACTGGTATGCAGTGTCTCTCAGAAGTGATACGGCGCATTTTACACATTCAGTTGGCATGCAAGATAGTTCATCAAATACCTGGATCGTATTTTTAAGCCAAAACTCGGCTCTCTCAGGATCATCATCGACTGTATCTCTAAACTCTTCAGCCCCATATTTTCAAATTTTATCCACAAGCAGCTTACTCAAACGTAAAGGTTACAAACCTAGAGGAGCTACGGGACCAGTTGGGGAATAGGTGGGGGTGGAGGTTACTGAGTAGCCGGATTTGTTCTGACAAACTCAGTGAACCACTCGTTCATTATTTGGAAGAAAGCTTCTTTAACCTCTCCTCCCTAACTACCCGATACAGTTCTCGACTTAGATTGCGCTACTCCATGAACGGAGGCTGGTGCATTACTCTCAACATCATCAGCCATTGCTCGATTAGGATCTATTACTATATAAAAACATGGTTTAAACTATAAGGAGATATCACACTATCACATGTTATATATGGCATTTATAGCTAGACTCTCACATACGCAACGTTAGTCCTAGAATCAACTAAACCTGGCACTGATATCAATAAATATAACACCCCTAACCTGTATCCATCGCCAAAATAGGGTTACAAAGCATTGTCGAACTTAATAATCAAACAATCATACATTTTTCATATCCAATAAAATGCATTCACAATCAATCATAATGTCCCTAATACGAGCCTACGAGGCCCAAAACATGCATTAGAAGTGGTTAGGGACTAAACCGATAACTCAGGAAATTTTTGGAATATTTAGAAAATTTTTACAAAATACAGGGGACATACGCCCGTGTCACTGGCCATGTGGACATTTGAAATGGGATCACATGGTCGTGTCCCAACCTATGTCTTACCATGTGTAACTCTCTGACTTGGGTCACAGGGCCAACACACACACCCGTGTGACTAGCCCGTGTGCCCTTCGAAATGGCCATACATGCCCGTGTGCCAGGCCGTGCCAAACCTGTAGCGTATACTAACTTATGCCACATGGCCAAGTCACATGCCCGTGTGTTGGGCCGTATGGAGAATATTAACTTGATTTCTAATTAGACACTAGGGGACACACGACCATGTTGCCTAACTGTGTGTCACATACGGCCATGTCGACTGACCGTGTGTCACACACGGCTGAGACATACGCCCGTGTCTCTACCCGTGTGGACAAAAATAGTCTATTTAACAAGCCATCGTTCTCACCCTAAACCCTACACCAAACCAAAAGGCATATAACATGGCATAAATAGGCAAACCAATCTCAACCAAGCCTAGTTCATGCTATTTCCATACTAAGAACTATATGACTCATCACATCATGTTTTTCCAATTCAAATCATACCAAATTCACATTCACAAATCACTTAACTAATTAACCTCATATATGCTCTTTCCTACCTAAAATTCATGGATACCAAATCTTCAAATTTCAACCATATGGTACTCAAATTACCAATCCACAACAAACATCATATAGCAATTATCAACCACATAACAAAAGACCATTATTACATATATATACATCACAAAGTAAGCCAAAATAAGTCAAATCACATGGATATACACATAACCAAACATTCACCATTTACAAGCCAAATCAAATGGCTAAATCCATTACTAACATATAAACCAAAATGACCATAAGTCCTATACATGCCATATAACCAAATACATAAGTTCAAAAGTACCAAAATGATAACTTGATAATGTGATGAGATCTCTGACGACTCCCAAATCTAAGCAAACTTTGATAATCACTATAAAACATGAAAAAGTAAACAAAGTAAGCCATAAAGCTTAGTAAGTTCGTATGCTTAAAGTAAAACTTACCATATATACACAATTTAAGCAATTAACATATCATAATATAACTCATATTGGTTCACAAACCAATTACATGTTCATTCACAAGGTTAGATATGAAATTCACAAGTTTTTTTTCGATTCAATCCTTGTACGATTCATGTACATACTTGTATCAACTTGTATCAATCTTATACTCACCCATATCCTTGATATACCCATTGAACCATTTGGAATACTATTGGTTACTCAGTAATCTTGCAACTTAAGTGCCAATACATAGCCGAAGCTATCTCAATCTCATATCTCATAAAATGCTCACTCTCGAGCTATTAATGGGTCTGCTCACACAAGCTGACGGTCACGCCATAGCTACACGGTGCTGCTCACACAAGCTGACGAGAATCCACAACACATGTTGGATAACTCAGCCATCAGTAAAACGTATAGACCAACACCCAAACACATAAGCCCTAATGACATGTCATTTGTATCCTAATCAATTCCTAAGGCTCAACCGAGATTTCACATTGCTGAATATTTATTGAACATATCAGTAAGGTCATATTCACAATTGAATTCAATAATAAAGTATTTAAAACACAATTATATAAATGCTTATTAACATACGAACTTACCTCGATTCACAAAACAACGAAATGGATCGACTAGTCCAATACTTTATTTTTCCCCCAATCTAGATTCGAACATCATTTTTCTTGATCTATATGTAAATAAATTTAGCTTATTTAATTATCATTCTATTCAATTTATACCAAAAATCATACCCTAATAGTTTAACATCTTTACAATTCAGTCCTTAGCTCATAAAAATACAAAATCATGAAATTAAATCTCTACCCATGCTAGCTGAATTTTTCTTATTACTAGAACAACCCATATTTTTCATTTATTTCACATTTCTACCACAAAATTTCCAAATTTCATAAATGAATCCCTTATTAACAATTTTACCAAAAATCACTTTACAAATGTTGTTTATCTAACAACAACCATACATTTTCCATCATCAAACATAAAAATACACATACATTCATCAATAGAAAAACCTTAAACCTTTAACAATTTTGCAAATTATTCCCTGGGCTAGCCAGATTAAGTTACAACTCTAAAAACATAGAATTCATTAAAAAAGGAACAAAATCACACTTACATGCACAAGGAGACTTGGTCGAACCTTGAAACCCTATCAATGGATTTTATCCCTTTGAAATTTTGTTGAAGAAATGAAGAAGAAAGATGATAGCTTTCTTTTTCTTTCTTTAATTTTGATTTATTTTATCAATTACTTAACTTATTTACCCTTTACTTCAACATTAAAACATACATAAATAATGTCCATAAATGTCCACTTAAGCAACCAATGGTCTAATTACCACATAAATCCCTCAATAATTTAATTTCATATCCATTTAGTACCTTTAGTTAATAGAACTCAAGTTTTACAATTTACGCGATTTAGTCCTTTTTATCAAATTGAGCATTCAAACGATAAAATTTCTTAACAAAATTTTCACACAATCATACTACCATGCTGTAGACATTAAAATAATAATAAAATAAATATTTTGATGTCAGATTTGTGGTCCCAAAATCACTGTTTTGATTTGACTAAAAATGAGCTGTTACATTACTCTTGCATTGCCACAGCATTTTCAATATTCATCAGTTACACATTTTGTTCACATTAATATTCCTTTTGTTTACCACTACATTCTTATAAAACATTATTATAATAACTTGACCATTTGTATACCTAATCCAATCCCTATGGAGACTATCTCAGTTATCACTTTATTACTTGATTCGATGTGTATACTTTCACAATCTGATATCATCTTCAGACGCGACAAGTTTTTGGTGATGTTGCCGGGGTTCGACAATTTGGGGTAATTTGGTTTGGCTATTTTACTTAATTCCATTATTTTTTTAACTTGGTTTAATTTAATTTCTATAGGTTTACCATCAGTGCATGAGAAGAGGCATTCCTGTTAATAAAGAGTATTCTTTTGACTTAGAGATCGAGAGAACTTTGTGAAGAAGGTGAAAAGAACTGAGAAAAATGGCTAGAAACGGGAATGATCAAGGTCTTAATGATAATCCAAATGGTTTTGGTCTCAATGATAATCCAAATGGTCAAGATGTTAATCCTCCTATTCATTAGGTGATAGATAACTGAGATAGAACAATCCGAGAGCATGTTGTTCCAATTTTGTATGACCTAAATCTAAGGATAGTTAGACCACAAATATAGGCTTAGCAGTTTGAACTGAAACTAATAATTTTTTAGATGTTGCAAACAGTAGAACAGTTTGGTGGACTGCCAACTGAAGATCCAATATTGCATTTAAGACTTTTTTTAGAAGTTTGTGACTCATTTAGAAGACGCCCTGAGACTTAAACTGTTTCGATATTCTTTAAGAGATCGTGCAAGAGCATGATTGAATGTTTTGTTGTTGAAAATAGTGGTATCATGGAATTATCTTTGCCATTAATTTTTGCTATGGTATAATCCCCCAAATATGAATGCCAAGCTTAGAAATGACATCAAATATTTTTGGTAATTAGAGGATGAAGCACTATATGAAGCTTGGGAACGATTTGGAAATGTCCCATGCATGGATTTCAACACTAGACTCAGATGGAGATATTCTATAATGGGTTTAATGCACATACGAGGATGGTAGTTGATGCCTCCGGCAATGGTACCTTATTGGATAAATATTAGAATGAAGCATATGAGATTTTGGAAAAGATTGCCAATAATGATTATCAATATTCGACCACGAGTTTTTGGTCGGGTAAAAAAGTTGCTAGCACCATAGAGCTCAATGTAATCACTTCACTTACGGCCCAAGTATCATCTTTAACTAATATGATCAAAACAATTAAAAGGCCCATTGCAGTTTAAGAGATAAAATCAGCTTAACTATCGTGCATTTATTATGGTGAAGACCATGTGTTTGATAAATGCCCATCATGGGTAATTTTAATCAGAGCAATAGCCCTTATTATAACATCTATATTCTAGGGTGGAGGCAACATCCAAACTTTAGTTGGACTAATCAAAGTGAGGGGAATTTTAACAATGCTACAAGACAGAATGCTAATAGTGAACTGTCTGGTTATAATCATCCTATGTCGAGGCAAAATGTACAACAAGGTTAGGTATCATCATCTATTAAAGATTTGTTGAAAGAATATATGGCCAAGAATAATGTCTTAACTTAGAGTCAAGCTACTTCCCTCTGAGCTCTTGAGGATCAAGTGGGGAAAATAGCAAATACTTTAAATTCAAGGCCACAAAGAGCTTTGCCAAGTGATACTAAGAATTCAAGATCACAAGGGAAGGAGTAGTGCAAGGCCATCACTCTTAGAAGCAGAACTCAGCTTGATGACGTATCTTAAGATGCCACAGCGGGAGAGGATAACTTGAACAATAACCATGTAAAGACCCTAGAGCCATCTGAAAAGCATACTGTACTTGAAAATGGTAAACAACAGAATGTTGTACCAAAATCATATCGTGTTACCAACAAGAATGCCACAGCAAAACAATATCAACAACCTAAAGGAAGACCACCTCTACCTTTTCCTTAATGATTCCATAATTCTCAATAAGATGTTCAATTCAAAAGATTTCTAGATATTTTAAAGCAACTCCATATCAACATACCGCTAGTAGAAACTTTTGAGCTAATGCCTGATTATGTGAAATTTATAAAAGATATACTGTCAAAGAAGTGCAGATTGGGAGAATTTGAGATTATTGCTCTCACTGAAGGTTGCACAGCAATGTTGATGAATAAGCTAACTCCAAAGTTGAAGGACCTATAGAGTTTCACTATCGTATGTTTAATTGGAAATCATTATGTTGGTAAGGCGTTATGTGATTTAGGAGCAAGAATAAATTGAAGGCCTCTATCTACTTTCAAGAAGTTGGGAATTGGAAAGGCAAGACCCACAATAGTCACGCTGTAGTTAGCTGATCGGTCTTACACAACTGGAAGGTAAAATTGAATACGTGTTGGTAAGAGTAGATAAGTTTATTTTTCCAGCAGGTTCTATTATTTTAGAATGTGAAGCTGACAAAGATGTACCGATTATCCTTGGAAGACTTTTTCTTGCTACAGGTAGAACTTTAATCAATATTGAGAAAGATGAACTCACCATGAGGATGAATGATTAGAAAGTCACATTCAATGTATTTAATGTGCTAAAATGTGCTGATGAAAATTAAGAATTTTGTGCCATTGACTTGATAGAAAATCAGTAGAGGAAGAGTTCATGAGATTTTGCCACAAAAAGTTTGATAGTGATGAAGATTTATTTAAGCGGAAACCCTTGTGCACTTTGCTAGAGCAAAATAAACCTTTCAATTTTGGTGAACAATGCTTGGTAGCTCATGTATATCCAAATAGAGCTGTTGATGTCAAGGACATGGAAATAAAAGGATACATTTAAAGTTAATGGACAACGCTTGAAGCACTACCAATGTGCTCATGTAGAGCGAGACAAACTGTCCATTTATATTCGCGATGTTTAACTTCAACATCTTAGAAATTCTTTTTATTTGATTTTGTTGATTTAAGTTTCTCTTAGTTATGTCATTTTCTTTGTTTAATAAGCTGTAGAAAGGGAAGGGGTCAGTGATGCAGAGCTCGTTGAGACAAATCCTGCCAGTGAAGAGAATGCACCCAAAGCACCAGAGGAAGAACCAAAGAAAATAGAGTCTATCAACATTGAGACTGACCGTGAGGGCAAAGAGCAAGCAAATCCCTCAGTTGCACCACCAGTGGATAGCACTGCGGTTTTCCACCAAACTAATGACTGAACAAGATCATGAGATCGATCAGATTATTGATGAACTTACCAAATTTGATAATGAAGTGGATGATGTGCCACTCAATTTACTTAAAAGGTCGATACATTATAAGATGAGTGCACGAAAGACCACTCACTGCAATTAAAGTACCACCATTTAGTTCCAAGCTCAGGAAGTTTTTCTCCTTTTATTACATCTCATTATGTACATATATATATTCTTGCATTCATGATTCATATCTGTACATGCATTGAGGACAATGCATCCCTTAGGTTTGAGGGTATATTGTGCATCTATACTGCATTAGATATTTAGTTAAACATGCATGTTTTAGCATTTTTGTTCATTTGCTATTCATTTTGCCATAGCACACATAACTGCCAAAAAATTTGGTTTAGACTATGATGAGTGTATTTTTGTCTATGATGCTCAATGAGGAACTCAATTCTTCTATAAAATTAGAAAGTTCTAACAGTCGAGTAGGTGATGTTAGCTTAGGATAGTTTGCTTACAAATTGACCCCTAAAATTAAGATGTCCTAGTTCCAATTCCAATTGATAGTAAGTTTCTTTTGATAAAATTAGAGATTCTTGAAGTTATATTCAATACAATGGGGATACTCAACAATGAATAAAGTGGAAATGTTTAAGAAAATTCAAGGAAAAGAATAATCTAAAAAATGTCATAAATACTCCAATGCTTAGAACCGCTGAGTAGGTCAGCAAAATTTTGTTCGCTCTATTGTGTTGTTGATTAGAAAATTAAGTTTGAGTAAGAGTGTGTAAAAAAATAGTAGTATAGGGGTATTCCACTGTAGTAATAGGCTGAGTAGCTAAGGGGGTAGTTATTTGCTCCATCTATCTTTTAGTCAAAAGCTTTAGCTTCATGAGTGAGTATTCAAATTGTGAACTGATTGAGTATTTGATAATTTAGTGTATGCTTCATTGTAATTGTCGAGTCAAATAATCATGTTACAAGCTGGATCCCCTAGTGAAAATAAATAGGCATAATAAATGGATATCTATGTATTTGCGTATGTATAAGGCCAGAGAGGAAAAAAAGGAAAACTGAGTTAGTTAAAAGATGAACTAAGTAAATTAAGAGGTCCTTGCTATAGTGAAAATTGCATGAATACATAGGATTTTTCTTTCTTTTAAGGTAGTATTTTCTACACTGCCTTTACTAAAGAAGCTTATGAAACTTGATCAAATTTTTAGACATAGAAGATTGCTGAAAATTGAAGTACAAAGTGCTCTCTTAAGGGTCTCACAATGCAAAGGTGATTATGTTGCTATGGCAATTCTTACGTTCATGCGTTCATGCATATCTTTCTTGAGGACAAGTAATAACTCAAGTTTAGGGGTGTGATAACTCTTGAAAAGAGTTATATTTCATGCTTTTAGACCTAGCTAATTGCCTGTATTTAAGTAAATTTAGTTGCATTTTAGGACATTTCATTCGTAATTTTCATTACATTACATTAAGAAGATTGGACCGTGATTAAATGTTATTATATGTTACTTTTACTTGTTTGTGGGAAGGATTTGTTTTGTAGTAATTGGTAGGTGCAAGATGTGGAGAAAGAAATAAATAAATGAAGGTTTGTTATGGCAAAAAATTGGATAGTTTGCGAACAAAAATGACGTGGTAATTCCAATAAGACCAAGTCAACACTCAACGTATAGCAGTTTTAGCCCAACTTTACTTATACCAGAAAATCTGCCTAAAAAAAGGAAAAAAGATCATGAGATCATGGGCTGGTAACCACCTACCCTAAAGGAAGGGATTTTAAACAAAAAAAAAATCTAAACAAGAGGAGAAGATATCTTAGGTTGTTGGATTTACCCTAAGGAAAAAACTTATAAAAATCCAGAGGAAACCTTTAATGGTGAACAATGTGGAGATCCATAGACGAAACTAGAGGGTAGCGGTTGAGGAGAGATGAAAAGAGGAAGACAAAGGCAGTGCCTCTTAGCCACCACAGGACACTGTACCGCTGGAGTGTGAACTGGGCATGTGAAAGTTGTCTTTCGATTGATATTCTGTTATTTCTTAACTATTTTTTTGTGAATGGATTTGATAAAAATGATGTTGGATGATATTTTGGTTTTGAATTTTATTTGCAAACCCATGAGCTAAATCTCATAGGATTGGGATTACATGATGAAACCTTTATTTTCTTTAATGGTTGAAGCATAGATTTGAATTAATTTACTATTTCATTCAATTGTTTTTATTTCTAAATTGTATGCATGTAATCCCTAGACATAGACGATTGTGCAGCATGCCCATAAACTAATCTCATTCTGAAAAAGTTGGATTAGTTGGACCGATATTGAATGATATGAGCAAGTACTCGACGGATACTTGTAGTAGACTTTAGAAATAGAGCAGCGTTCATACAGAACGTAACAGTGCGGGGTACCGTATTCAAGGCCTATAAATATAGGCAAGGTAACTTGAGGTTTTTTCTCTCGAAAGAGGTAGATCACTTTAGAACTCTTTTGAGTAGTAGATTGATTACGACTTTGACGAGACATTTCTTACAGTAAGGGTAGATTCTTAGTAATTTCAACCTTCCATATCAACATCGTATATCCCTTATCCCTTACCATAATATCTTTGCCACTGCATCCTCAATTGTTTATTTGTTCAATTACATATTATTCATATAATAATTTTCGTAATTGCCATTACATTTTCATTGTTGCATTGCCATAAAATTTTCAATTATTCATCAATTACACATTTTGTTCATATTAATATTCCTTTTGTTTAGCACTGCATTCTTATAATTATTTTGCTATAACATTAATCTAACTTTATTATAATAATTTGACCATTTGTATATCTAATCCGATCCTTGTGGAGACGATCTCACTTATCACTTTATTACTTGATTCGAAGTGTATACTTGTACAATTCGCATATCATATTCAGACGCGACAACAACCTACATGACAGCTTGTCCGCAAATATTGGTGGCTTCGTCCACATTGGAGTGCTTGGATGGATGAGTTCTGAGGAACTCTTTTTGGAGTATAGCAGTGATGGGCAGATGTTTATAAAAACTTGCATAATTGTTTTACAAAAATTGCACTGCCATGACTATGTGCATTAAACTTGATTATGTTAGATGATGAATATGTGTTTATTTGTTACTTAACTTATTGTTATTTAATTTGATATAAGACCCATACTGTACTTTAAAAGCTCACCCTATTAGTTTTGTAAGAGCCTGTTTTTGGTAAAATCAGAATAGTGGTTTCGGGACCACAAATCAGATTCCGGAAAGGAAAGTTATTTTAATATTATTTAATGATTTACAGTATGATAATAATGTCATATGAAATTTTCATAGAAAAATTTATCGATTATATGTTTAATTTAATAAAGGACCATATTACACAAAGTGCAAAAGTTGAGTTCTAATAGCTAAAGGGATTAAATAGCTATGGAATTCAAAATTTGAGGTCCTTAAATGGTAAATAGACCATTAAAAATGCTTAGTTGTTAAGGATGATGATTCATCCATGGAAAATAAAATAAAGAAAAGGGTGAAATTGAAAAGTGAAAAAAATAAAAATGATAAATGATAAAAAAATGAAAATATCATCAATTTATCATCTTCTTCCCCAAAAATACATGGAAACCGTAGGAAAGAGAAACCAAGCTTTCTTGGCTTAATTGGATAAGTAATCTTGTCCCCTTTTTAATCATTTTTATATTTCTGATACCGGAGTAGCTTAATCTATCTATTTTGGGGATTAATTTGTAAAGATATCAAAGTGTAGAAATTTTGCCATGGATGTAAATGCTGAAATTTTGAAATTTAAGGTAGAAAATGAAAGGTTGTTGATAGATAAACAACTTTTGTAAAGTGAATTTTGATGAAATTATGATTTTAGGACTAAATTCTGAATTTTTATGAAATACATGGGCTGTAAATGTTACATGTAAAATTTGGTTAGGCTTGGAATAAGGATTAAATTGCATGAATTTCATTTTCCAAGCCTAGGGACAAAATCGTCATTAATTAAAAGTTTAGGGCAAAAATGGTAATTTTGCCTAAGATGTGAATTGGACTAAATTGAGTATGAGTTGTATTAAATTGATGTTAAACTTACTCGTATAGATCTTGATAGACCAAATTCGGAGTTAGAGTGAGGAAAAGAGAAAGTGTCGAATTAGTAGATTTTACGTACACAAATATTACGGTAAGTTTGTGTAACTAAATTGTGTTTATTTTCATGCTTGAATTGAGTGTGGTATGTGTTTATATGAATTATAAATGTTAAAAATGTATGAAATAATCACATGATCAATAATGTCTGGAAAATGTTAAGTTTCGTTTGAATAATGAAATTCGATGGATTTCCCATATTGAATGTGGTCCTGCATATGTTGCAGACAGAATATAGCTCGGATGAGCAATCTTGTTATAAGCCCTCTCGAGCATCCTGTTATATAGTTCTTGTGAGCATCCTGATCGGTAGTGATCCTGCATGTGTTGCACACTACCGCAGCTCTTTGTGAGCATCCTGTTGCACGATTCGATTGGTTGTGATCTAGCATTTATTGCGGACACAAATGCAGCTCTTTGTGAGCGTCCTGATATAGGCTCTTATGAGCTTTCTGACATGGCTCGCTTGAACTTCCTGTTAAGTATCCGGAGCTCCTGTTACATGGCTCTTTGTGAGCATTCCTGATAGGCTCTTCATGAGCTTCCTGATTAAAAGTTCTTTGTGAACTTCCTGTTATAGACTCTTATGAGTTTCCTGGTATAGCCCAGATAAGCTTCTTGTTACATGGCTCATATGAGCATCTTGATATATAGCTCGAAAGTGTGCTTCCTGATTATGTGCCCTTATGGGTACCCCTGAACATGAATTAACGGATTTCTAATTTGTACACTTCGAGTGTACTACTAGTATATCCATCGATATTTTAAATAAATTCAACGAGCAAAATCCTGACATGAGAAAACATGAACATGAAATGAATTAATACACATATCTACCTGAAATATATGAAAATGATGATACATGATATATGGAAGTATGAGATGATGATATATAAACATGGAAATTGTTTGATGAATATGTTTATCTATGATTATAGACTTGTACATCTCGAGTACAAGTATACTTTTCGTTTTTTCATCGATATTTTAAATAGTTCAACAGGCAAAATTTTGATATGAAACAATTTGAATTGTGACAAAATATTATGGGTACATACTTGAATTACATGGACATGAATTATACCTAATATTTGAATACTTGGTGTGGAAAGTATGAGCATATGGAAAAAAGATTATTATTATTGAGCTCATACAAGTTTATTGATAGTCATATGAAATATATATGACTAACATGCTTTGTACATACTACATGAACACATGATGAGAGAAGTATTTGAACATATAAATGATATCACTTGATACATTGAAGCATGGTATGTTTGATACACAAATGTGGAACATGCTTAATGACTTTGTTCATCTATAATCTGGTATATGCCTAAAATACATGAAACTGATATTACAAAACATGTTGAAATGTGAGATAGATGTACATGTGTATAAAATTTGCCTAATGAATATGTAAATTTGTGATTATGAAATATTATATGGATTACAGTGATTAACATGTTAATGATGATATGTGTTTAGGCACTTGGCCAACACGACTTGGCAATGAAATGCATGTTTACCTTATGTTTATAAAATTTTCCGGTTATACGAACTTACTAAGCTTAAAAGCTTACTCTATTTTTAATTTCCTTATTTTAAAGGAATTCAGAAGCTTATTGGGTTAGAAGCTTGGTGGAGATATTTCACACAATCCATCGACCCATTAGGTGCAAATGGTAAAATTAATTCTGGTTATAATGACATGTATAGGTTAATTTGGCTAATGTTGGCATGATAATGCTTTGGTTGTAACTAGCCAGTGGAATGGCCAGTATTAAACATATTTTGATGAAATTGTATAAGGCTTATTATGTTTGATATGTTTGAAATGCTTATGTGATGAAAAGCATATAAACATAATGATAAATGGCTTTAAGTAAGCATAAATGAGAAAATATACTTATATGTATATATATGTGTATTTGATAAGTTTAAACACTTGAACATAGGTAATGATAAGTCATGCATAAGACTCGGTTTTGGCTTGATTTGAATGTTTTGTATTGAGTTGGGAATGTATTAAAATGTCAATGTAAGTGGAAGACATATTTGGGTGAGAAATAAGGCTTAGAAATGGCTTTATTTTGTCCACACAGGCATAAACACGGTCGTGTCTCTCAGCCTTGTGTGACACACGACCATGCGCACAGGCGTGTCGTTTGGCCGTGTGTCCCCTGCATCTTAAAAATTAAAAAATAGAATACTCAGGTATTGTCACATAGGCAGAGACACGGGCATGTGTCTCAGCCATGTGTGTCACATGGCCCAGTACATGGGCATGTGTCTTGGCCTTGTAACCCCTACACCAAATTATTGAAAATTAAATTGTCCACACGGCCTAGCACACAGGCATGTGGCTGGCCGTGTGACCCAAGTCAGAGAGTTACAAGGGTAGGGAAATGGGCGTGTCATTTGGCCGTGTGTCTCCTGTACTTAGGAAAATTTTGTAATTTCGCGAAAAATTCTCTGAGTTTTCGATTTAGTCCCGACTTACTTGTAATGTATATTTTGGGCCTCGAGGACTCTTATAAAGGACTTAATGATTGATTTTTGATATGAATACTGTATAAATGTGAAATGTTTGTTATTTGATTTGTAATCTCTGGTAATGCTCCATAACCCTGTTCCGATGACGGATTCGGGTTAGGGGTGTTACAAATTTTGAACCTTTTAGGTAATACACGAACTTAAGGCTTGGACTCATCATTCAGAGGATCCCCTCGGATGGATATTTTAATAATGGGTTTTCAAACTATTTTTGGATGATATTTTGGGCTTTGGATTGTTTAATTGGGTTGTTTATTTATTTTACAATTTTAAATTGTCATGCATGCATGCTTGATGAATTTACAAATATTTAGATCTTTTTAATCATTTTTTATATTAATTTTATTTTACTTGATTTTATACAAATCTATAACTTTGTAATTTTCTAAATATTTTCAAAAGACCTCTATGAAAGATTTTTATCAAAATCATTTTTAAAGGAAATAATTAAGAATATTACGAAACCTTTACTTAAATGATTTATGACGAGATACTTTGGCAGTATAATAAACTTCACAAATATTCAGGTTTTGAATAATTGTTTTCCAAAAAAAATTATTGATATTTGAAATTTTTGAGTTTCGTAAAAACAATCGAAATCTAGCTACTTTAACAAATAAATGTTTTCAATGATTTTAGTGTGACTTTCGAGATTCGGCCAAAAAGTTTAGGCTGGGTTTGGGGTGTTACATTTACGTTATCGTGTTGTAACATTTTAGTCACCGAGCCATTAATTTTCGTTAAGCTGATGTGGTACATTAAATCATCATTTCAAATAAAAATTTTAGGTTAAATTATACAATTGGTCCCTATATTTTTTTGTTTTGAGAAATTTAATTTTTTTTCTTTTATGTTCTTTTAACTTTCTTTTCTTTTTCTTTATTTTTCATTCCCTTCTGCTTCTCCCTCTGTTTTTCTCCCTTCTCCATTTATTTTAATATATTTTTTCTATGTTTTCCATTTGTTAAAACTAGTTCCTATACTTTTAATTTTTTTAATTTTTTCGCTCTTTTCATATTCTTCAATGTAGAAACATAATCTTTGTCCACCAAATAAACCAAGTTCTTGCTTCTTTCACATGATTCCTAAATTGAATTTTGCTCAAAACCGCATATCAATCATTCCTAATCAAATCTCAATTTTAATATAACCTAATTTTAAAACTAAAATTGGATCTATCTAATCAATATAAAAAATCATATCCTTAATCAAATCTAAACATAAATTGAATTTTTTATATTCCAAACATTTTTTTCTGTTTCCAAATTTTTACATAATTGTGTAGATTATTCCTTTCTTTTTCTTCTATTTGTTGACGAAAAAAATTAAGCAAACAATAAATTGATCTAAACCTTTTTGGATATTCCGAAGCAAGCTTGATTGGAAGCCGAGCATGGAAGAACCGAAGAGAGAAAGGGAGCATGGAACCAAACTGGTTTTGGTAAAGTTGAGGGTAAGTTTCGTATAGTGATCATTTTACACATTGGGAGTGTAGAGCTAGTTTGAAGAATACGTGAAACAACATAGTTTCGAGAGGGCGAGAATGTTGTAGGTAAGGTAGATAAGGTGGTCGTGGGGGTTGGTTAGGAGGTTGAGGGAAAAAGTTTAGAAAACTTTGTTAAGAGTGGACTGCCATAAGTCACGAGTGGTAAGGTCTTCGAGTGAGTCGAGCTTGTAAACTAGGTCATTGAGATATCCAAATTGATTCATTAAAATGATTATGGACGATGAGGGTTTGTAATTGCAGGGTTAGAATATGCGAAGCAAGTTTTATTTTGGTTTTAGCTTTCACCTTTTCTTTTTTCATTATCATAAAAAAAATTATCAAATGGAAAACATAGAAAAGCTACATTAAAAGAAATGGAGAAGGGAGGAAAATAGAAGGAGAAGCAGAAGAGAATGGAAAATAAAGAAAAAAAATGAAAGTTAACAAAACATAAAAAAATTGCTCGAAATGAAAAAATTTATAGGGACCAATTGTATATTTTAACCTAAAAGTTTTGTTTGAAATTATTATTTAACATGTCACGTTAACTTACCATTACAGCGTTAACAACAATTAACGATTCAGTGACTAAAATATTACAACACGATAATGTAAGTTACTAAAATATAATATTTCAAACAGAAATAACTAAAATGTAACCTAAGACAAACAAAAATAACTATTTTAATAATTTACCCTTCTTTTAAAACTCTTCCACTCCCCCCACATTTTTTTTCCCAATATATTATCCTTATCTTTATTTAAACTAAACCAATCAGATATATAGAAAATTAAATCACCTTTCTTTTAACATAGTCCTCGAAATTAAATTAATAAATAAATTTAAAATCCTAATCTATTATAATGTGAATATTTATGTTTATCTAAAATATATTATAATTTAAAATTTATTAAATAATATTTTTTTAAAAATTTAAATTGATTGGATTTAGATTCACTTGATGCACCAACTGAAAGATCTAATTTTAAGAGTATCTTTAAAATTTTTATTTTGCAAATTAATGACTCAAAACATTCTTAAGAAATCCAATCTCATATATCAACTAGCCAAGTCAAATGGTTTGGATGAGTTATTTCTTTTTCTTTTGAAGACTAATTTTTTCTTTGTTGGACTCTATTTGAACAATCTTTCGCTTATCAGTAAGTGCTTTTACATGTGTTTAATAAAATATTTTAAATGTGTTTTAATGACCATAATAAATTTTCACATCATTTTTTTTAAAAAAAATTGAATTTATCACTTAATATTTTCAATATTAAGTTTATTTAAAAAAAATAAATTTAAAATATATTAACTTTATTTTTTTAAAAGATAAATAAGAGAAAAACAAAAATTCTCAAAATGTAAGGAGTGGAAATAACTCATGTTATTAATACAGTATGAAAGGTTATTGGTTGTGTATCTGTCATACATGTAAACATTAGGTATGAATTACATCCTTTTTGTGCATTGTGACACTAATTACTTAATTATTAGATTTCTTACTAGTAATAATTCTTCCCACTATTAGAAATAGAGATATAGAGATAAATAATAGAACAACAATAGTTTTTAATATAACCCTTCAAATAAAAGAGACAATTTATAAAAAGTCGTTGGTTATGTACATCGTACACTTAAAAAAAAATTATTCAATCAATATTTCTTAAAGGAAAGGAAACATATATCATGTAGACAATACAACAATTCATATTACCCATAGAGATAATAAGTATTTTTCTTGTTTGATAATGAATGAGCCAATCATTGGTGGTACAAAATTATTTAAGACTCTAGAAAAGCTAATATATTGTTACCCCATATTCAATGTGGTAATGGAACATATTAACCTTTTATAATACAAAATTAATTCAAGGCTCTAAAAGAGCTAATACATTGTTATCTAAAGAAGGAAAGTTATAATTAATGCATTATACTTTATCCAGTCTCAAAGAAATTATTATTTTTAAAAAAATATGCATTATAACGAATATCATATTGAGAATATGGATGAGGAAACAATTAATTTCTAAATGCTAAAAATATTATATTTGGTAAGAATTTTTTATCGAAAAATTACCATCTTTGCCTCTAGTTTGTACAATGCATATATTAGTATGGTTAAATCATGTGTGATGTTAAACCGAAAGTATACATTAGTATTGTTGAATCACCTTAATAGTAAACTAGAAGTTTACTAATCCAAATATACTAATTAGTTTGCATGATTTGTTAGACCATCCTGATCAACAATGATGCGACAAGATGAGAATTTATATAGATCTTTATTAAAGGAGCTAAAAATGCTTTATTTATCAAGTGTTGCTTATTCTCAAAAAAGATTTATTAAACCTCATTAACAAAAGTTGAGATTGAATCTTTTGTATTTTTTAAAGAAGTATGAGCTCATTTATCCAAAAAGTGTACACATAAAATGCAACCTTTGTTTAGATACTGGATTTTTAGCAGGCTATTCCAAAGCTTGGTTTGACAACATATCCTTGAAAAATTGAAGTTTTTCCTTAAGTTGCGTCGAAGCAGAACCAGTTGCTGAAACAATTAGGACAATTGAATTCTATTAAGAAAACTCAGGTATACGGGAACAAGAGCTGACTGCAATGAGAATGGGACTGTATAGTCCCTTAGTACCAACAGAAAACAAACTCAGAAACTAATCCTTAAATTCTAAACGTTGGTCAGCTACATGTATTATTTTCATTTAATCGCTCGTCATAGAACCAAATCAAGATCTAAATGCAGCAAGTTCTCACTAATGGAGACACTGATTATCTTGTGACTAGTTGGTCAACCTTGAAAAGTTGAAGCGGTGTTTATAGTTTGTGAATTTTCTTTTTAGATGAGGACCAACTTAACAGAAGCTGTATACTCGGGCTACAGTTGCTCTACCGGTATTGCAAATTTTGTGCCTGCTTGTATTGAATCTGCTGGGTAAGTTCCATCTTGTTTTGCATTAAATGATTGACCTCACCACTTTACATTGTGTGTGTTCTTTTTCAAACCTTAGGATGTATTAGAATGTATTGGGGCTTTGCTTCATGTAGTTGCTTACATTGAAACTTCTCCGTGAAGGTACAGTGTATTTTTGGGACACAAGGAGCACTTCGTTTCCTCGGATATTGGTGCTGGAAAGATGCAGTATTATGCATTTCACAAGGAACTACTGGTGGTGTGGGTAACAATGGCAGATAACCCCGTGTTTTATTTTTTAGAATTAAATATAAATTTATTTTTCCCAAATGCGGACATCTTTAATTGTCAATTGCTAAGAGTGGTCATGCTGAATGTTCCCAACATATTACAGGGATTGATTGCTGATTTCAAATTTTGTTTCTAATGTTTTTTGCTTCTCAATTTCATCTTTTCTGCAGGTAAAAAGGAAAGGCTACTTCAAATATTCAATGGTCGGTGCAATAATGTGATAGATTTGTTACTTGCTACAGATGAAGATATGATTCTTCGACGTGACATATATGACAGAACACCCTCACTAACTTGGGGAAGGGGGCGCGTAACCTTGCTTGGCGATTTTATCCATGCAATGCAGCCAAATATGGGTCAAGGGGGATGTATGGCCATTGAGGTATGACTTGAAAAACCATTGTGTTGGCAGTTTTTTGTTTCTGTAACTTAAGCATTGCTGAAGATAAATAATGTTCTAAGTTCTAGATCCTAAAGTGGTTTAGTGGTTTCTATTATGTCTTCCCGATAAGAACGTCGGGTTATCCAAGAGAATCCAATGCCAGACAAGAACATTTTTTCCCTTCGTCTTTTCAGGATAGTTACCAATTAGCATTGGAACTTCGCAAGGCATGGAAAATATTAAAAAAGGAGGTATGATAGCATTTTCCTATTTTCCTAAATAGTTGGAAAGGGTCAAATATTAAAAAAGGAGGTCAAAACTGCATGTTTAATCTAAAAAATTACATTGAGAAATTACTGGTCTGTCGGCCTGAATTGTTGAATTAAGTTTGCCCTGATTTTACTTGATTCTAGTTCTTCAGACCACATAAGTAAAACATCTTAGCTAGTTTCTTTTGGATTTTCCTTTTCAGTCTGTTGATAATGTTCGTTTCAATACGATGTCGATCTGTATAACCAACGGACATTTTTGTCACTGGCCCGCTGTATCTATTTTCTTTTATCCAAAACTGACTCATTCATTTTGCAACTACGAGAAAGATAGAAACCGCGAGTTGCCATCATCCGTGGAATGGCAAGAATGGCTGCAATGATGGCTTTAACTTACAAAGCTTGCTTAGTTGTAGGGCTAGGTCCATTGTCGGTAAGAATCCAATTTATGCTAGTAATGATCTAAAGTCAATAATTGAGCAATAACCACATGCATAATTACCATGGCATCTAACATGCTTTGCAGTTTTTGACAAAATTTCGGATCCCGCATCCGGAAAGAGTTGGTGGCAAATATTTTATTTACCTAGCAATACCCTTAATGCTCAGTTGGGTCTTAGGTGCAACAGTTAGATCTTCAAATGCATGTTTTCTTCTACTTCATCTTCGCCTTGACTTTCAAGTTTTTCGATCATAGAAACGTCATTAGAAAAAGTTAGCTTTCTTGTTTTGTCGATCATAGAAACATCATTAGAAAAAGTTAGCTTTCTCTACAATTTTTTCTTTTCCCTATTTTTTTTTTAGTTTCAAAATCTTCTGCGTGGAACTGAATTCTGCGATACAATTCCTTCTCTTTTAACAGACTCATGAATTGACACTTGGAACCTATGCTTACAATGAGTTTAGCGTGACAAACTGTCGAAATCTTAGAGAAATAAAAATGAAATCGGGTTAAGAACTAAAGGGATTGTTGGTGTTATGAACAAGGAACAAACAAGATCAGCTCTAACTTGAGCAACAAGGCTCTAGCCTTGCAGAAGAAACAAATAGAATTCAAGAACAGAAAAAATGAAAGCAAAGGAAATAGATGAAGTATTTTGATGAAATCTGATAGATTTTCATTAAGAGAGAACTTTTGGCATAGTGCCATTACATATACTAGACATAAGTTGGTCAAACAAATTTTACCTAAACAATCACCTACTACCACTAAATAACATTGAAACTTGTTAAACATTGTTTGTACAATTTGACAAGCTGATTTATCAGCTCAATACTACCTAACTACATCAAATACATCAGCAACAAAGCTGAAAACAAACTAAATTACATAACAACAACTTAAAGTAACAAAACAAGTTCAAATTGGATAGCAACATTGAACTTCAGCTGCTGCATGCATGGCTCGAGTGCATGTGCTGCTCCTTGGCTGTATGTGCTGCATGGAGACCAACTTCAACAGGGATTTATAGAACTTCCTCAAAAACTAGTATAAGATATTAGGAGAAAGTATCTAAATTTTGCTTCCTTCTAAAAATGAATCGACATCTTTGCAACTCAAAACTTGAAGGAAGGTCCTTAAGTTGCGGACTCTCAGACAAGGTATGTTGCTTTCGTCCAACTGGTTCTCCATAAAGGGCTCTAGGAACTTTTTGAAACATCTGTAAAGTCAAGTTTCAAGCAAGTGACCAATTCCGGACATGGTTTGAAGATAATGATGCATTAGAGCAGACAATTAATGAAGAGTGTGTTTGATGGTTTTCTATTTGTGAATTCCATCATATTTTTTGACAATTTATTCAACAGAGTATAGCCTCTTATATTTATTTTCTTATCTGTTTTGCAATTGGTTCTTGCTGCTGGTTGGAAACGACATTCTTGCCTCGCAACTCATTTATTTATGTGGGGATGAGAACAAAACTTACATGATTGGGTATGTATTTGCTTGTAATAGGTTTCTTGTATATGACTTTATTCCATTAAAATGGACTTTTTGTTTTCAGTTTTTAGTTTTTCGGGAAAGGGTTAGGAATTCAAAATGAAGACTAATTGATGGGGGCTTGCCTAGGAGAAATCTATGTCTGTTGATGTTTAATGGTCATTGCAGGAGTGAAAAGAGTGAAAATTTCCAAAAACCTCGGTGGTGGTACCTTCAAAGAAGGTTATTTTTTACTGTTTCAGAATCCTGATCTGTAGCTAACGTAGTTTCCTCACCTGTTCAATGATTAATGTCGAGCTTTATTTTCATATTCCTAATGTTGTCTTAGGTATCCAAAATACATGCTCAAATCAGCTATACAGATGGTGCATTCTTCATAGTTGATTTGCAGATTGAATATGGGGCCTTTATAGAGTAAATCATTGACTAGCAACGAACATCGTTATAAATATATATGTTGAATTTCCTCGACTTTATCTAATCCAAGCTCTATGTGTGCAGTCATGGAGGAAGAAGATCGAGGGTACCACCAAATTTTCGTATTGGTCTTCGTCCCTCCAATGTTATTGAGTTTGGTTCCGATAAGAAGGTAATACTGTTGAAAAATATGGAGATTACATATATAATAAAAGTAATTCTATATTATTATTTACTATTATTATAGATTAGTCTAAATTAAAATTGATCTAATTTGGTTAGAATTTTATTAGAATTTAATTATTAAATAAAATATGGGTCAAATATGTGTAAATACTCTAGTAATTGAGTTCTATGCCAAGGTTATAAATATTAGGGTTATGGTCCCCAAATTATATACAAGATATCTTTTTTAATATCTCATCCTTTAGAAAGAGACAGTAAATATTCTTTGAATTTCTTGCATACTAATTTGGAAGATCAAATCCCCAAATCCCCAAGATTGGGAAAAACTTCAAGGAATTCATGAATTCAGTTACGCTTTTGTTTTTAGTTTTATTCTTGATTTATTCTTAATGATTTAACATGATAGATCTTGGTTTATTAAGTTTTACTTTTAGATTTATTTTAAAAATCTAACAAGTGGCATCCGAGGCTTGTTATGTTAAATTATTGAGAATGATTTATTTCTTATATAGATTAATTTATTCTTCAGATTTTATGGATTTGATATACGGATTTGGTGTTCGTTCATATCTTTTGGAATCAAAATTTTAGGGTTTTTAAATCAATTGTTTGCTTCAATCAGTATAAGTATATATATTATGATTTTATAATTCGAACTCTACTATTGAACTATGTCGTTATACCTGTATCTTTAATCAATTGATAAAAGTTTATTTGTGCGATTTGTTTTCCCTTTCTTTTCACACAATTTCTTTGTAATTTCTGGCAGAATTATTATGGAATTGAAATTTGTCAATGCGTGAGTGTTTTTTAAATAATAATAATAATAATAATAATAATAATAATAATAATAATAATTCAAAGTATAGAAATTGATTCATATATATATTTCATATGTTTAGCTTATATATGTAAATATATAATATATCTATGTTTTGATTAGTTTAATATATGTGGTTTTGGAAAATTATATAAATATATATATTTATCTTTTAATTTGATTGAAAGATAAAATTAAGGTAAATATTTTGAAACAAATAAATTCATATTTTAGCTTTTTATTAAGGATGTGTAATATTTTAAATAGATTAGTTGAAACAAAATGCCGCCAAAGCGACATCTTTTGTGTAGATTAGTTTATTTGAAATATCAAGATGATTATATGTTTTTGTGATTTATGCTTTATTAATTGACCCAAAGGTAAGTTAATATATGGCTGAATTTCAACGACATCTGTGGTGATAAATATGTGACAATTATAAGGTATTTTATTTGAGCAATAAGTTAGTCCAAAGATTAATTAATTGTTTAACATTATTTAATGTCAATGTTTAATTGCTACAATAAAAGTATAGATTACTGTTAATATTACTATCTAAAGACTTAATATTAATATTGTGCTTGGTATCTTGAAATGGGATTAGCCATTATCTTGAATTTATTGTTTACTTATAAATATTGACGTGAGCTTTTTTTTAATTGTTCTATATTTAGCTAATTCATCTTCTGCTGCCACAATATCTGCTAATATAAATTCTATACCCATGCTTAATGGGACTAATTTTAAGGAATGGAAAATGCACTTACTTATAGTGCTTGGCTATATGGACATAGACCTTTCAATAAGGGAAGAACAACCTGCACCTCTCACTGCGGAAAGCACCCCTGATGTTAAGAGGGATTTTGAGATGTGTGATCGATCAAATCGCATGATTCTAATGATCATGAAACACAACATTTCAGAAGCCTTTAGGGGCACAAAATCTAAAGAGATTACTCAGGCCAAGGGTTTCCTTAATGAAATTGAGAAACATTTTGCTAAAAACAATGAGGTTGAAATGATACCACTTCTGACTTATTTAATGTTTATAAAGTATAAGGGTCAAAGAAACATAAGGGAGTACATTATAGAGATGTTCCATACTGCTTCAAGACTTAAGGCACTTAAGATCGAGCTTTCTAAGGAATTGCTTGTTCTTATGGTTTTAGCATCACTTCCTGCACAGTTTAATCAATTCAAAATTAGTTATAACTATCAAAAGGAGAAATAGACCCTAAATGTGCTTATTTCTCATTGTGTGCAAGAGAAAAAAAGATTAAAGAAGTCTGAAAGTGCTCATTTGGCCAATGCCCTTAAAGACAAGGGTAAGAAAAGAAAATATCAGAATGAAGCTGCTAAGGGTCTAGTTCAAAAGAAACAACAAAAAGCTACAGAGAGTTGTTTCGTTTATAATAAGTCTGGACACGTAAAGAAAGATTGTACCAAATATCATGCTTGGCATGCAAAGAAAGGTATAATTCTTAATTTGGTCTGTTTTAAAATTATTTAGCCTCAGTACCTAGAAATACTTGGTGGATAGATTCTGGTGCTACTACTTATATAAGTGTTTCTATGTAGGGTTGCTTGAGTTACCGAAAGCCAAGTGATGGTGAAAGGCACATCTTTGTGGGCGATGGAAAATTAGTAGAAGTGGAAGCAATTGAGCATTTTATGTTGTTATTAGGAACTGATTTTTATTTGGATTTAAAAGGCACTTTTATTGTACCATCATTTAGACGAAATTTAGTTTCTATTTCTTCATTGGACAAATTAGGATATTATTGTTCATTCGAAAACAATCATTTTAGTTTGTATTTAAATTTAGATGTTATTGGAACTAGTTATTTAAATACTTATGACAACATTTATTTGCTAGAAATAATTGCATCCTATAATGAAACCTTGTATGTGGAATCATGTGGTATTAAACACAAATCAAATAAGGAAAATTCAGCATCATTATGGGATAAACGCTTAGATCATATCTCAAAAGGTAGAGTTTAACGCCTTGTGTCTGATGATATTTTAGAGTCCCTTAACTTCACAGACTTTGATGTTTGTGTCAATTGCATTAAGGGAAAACAGACCAAAACCAAGAGATTGGGTGCCAACAGATCTTCAAACTTCTTAGAATTAATTCATACAGATATTTGTGGGTCATTCCTTACAGCATCCTGGAATGGTCAACAATATTTCATAACATTCATAGATAATTACTCATGTTATAGGTACCTATATCTCATTCATGAGAAATCTCAGTCTTTAAACGTGTTCAAAGCTTATAAAGCTGAAGTTGAGAATCAACTCAACAAAAGGATTAAAAATGTCAGATCTGATCGTAGTGGTGAGAACTATAGTAGATATGATGGCTCAGGTGAACAATATCTAGGACCATTTGCGAAATTCCTAGAGGAATGCAGTATTGTCCCACAGTACACCATGCTAGGATCACCAAGTATGAATGGTGTAACTAAAAGACAAAACAGAACTTTTAAGGATATTGTAAGGAGCATGATTGCTTATTCTAACTTACTTGAGTCCCTCTAGGGAGAAGCATTAAAGATAGCAACTTACATTCTGAATAGAGTACCCAATAAAGCAGTTGCAAAAACACCTTATGAGCTTTGGACAGGTCAAAAGTCTAGTCTAAAACACTTTCACATTTAGGGATGTCCAGTTGAGGCAAGGCCTTATAGGCCACATGAAAAAAAAATTGGATACCAAAATAGTAAGCAGCTACTTTATTGGTTATTTTGAGCAATCTAGGGGCTATAAATTTTATGATCCCATAATAAGGAATATTTTTGAGACGGGAACTGCAACATTTTTTGAGAATGTTGAGTTTGGGGGGAGAAATAAGGTTAGAGACATTGCTTTTTAGTAGGAATTGGATTCTAACTCAATTCCTACTATCACTTTTGACGATGTTCAAGTTCTTATACCTATCATTGATCAAGAGGTGAATCCAGAACCTCTACAAGACAATGTTGAACAACTCCCTATTCAAAATGATGTAATTTTTCCAAAAGAACAAACTCAACAACCTCAAGAACAAGTGCCATTAAGGAGGTCCACAAGAGAAAGGAGAAATGCTATTCCAGATGACTATGTTGTATTTCTCCAAGAACATGAGGATGATAATGGAATGATGGAAGATGATCCAATCAACTTTCATCAGACCATGAAAAGTTCTAATTCTCAAAACTGGATTGATGCCATGAAAGATGAGTATAAGTCTATGCAGGACAATAAAGTTTGAGAACTTGTCCCATTACCTAAAGGTGCAAAACCAATTGGTTGTAAATGGATATTTAAAACCAAGAGGGATGCAAATGATAATGTGGAGAGGTATAAGGCGTGTCTTGTAGCTAAAGGATGTACTTAGAAAGAAGGTATTGATTTTACAGAGACTTTCTCTCCAGTTTCATCGAAAGACTCCTTTAGGATAATCATGGCGCTTGTTGTTGATTTTGATCTTGAGTTACATTAAATGGATGTTCAGACTATGTTTCTTAATGGCTACATTGAAGAAACAATTTATATAGTGCAACTAGAAAATTTTGAGTCAGAAGATTCAAAAAATGTGGTTACAAATTGACAAAATCAGTCTATGGTCTCAAACAAGCTTCCCATCAATAGTACCATAATTTTCATCAAATAATTTTTTCGTTCGGGTTTAAGATGAATATTGTTGATGATTGTGTGTATCACAAATTCAATAGAGTATGTACATATTTCTTATTCTATATGTTGATGACATTTTGCTTGTCGCTAATGATATAGGCTTATTGGACGAAACCAAGAGGTTTTTATCTAAGCATTTTGAGATGAAAAATCTTGGGGACACCTCTGTTGTTTTAGGAATTCAGATACATTGAGATCGATCTCCAGGTATTCTTGGATTATCACAAAAGAGCTATATCGATAAAGTACTCAAAAGGTTTGGCATGTAGAGTTGTAGACTAGGTGACACCCCTGTCACTAAAGGAGACAAATTTAGTCTTACTCAATACCCTAAAAGTAACCTTGAAATTCAGGAAATGCAAAAGATTCTCTATGCACCAGTTGTTGGGAGTTTAATATATGCTCAAGTATGTACGCGTCCAAACATTGCGTGCATTATTAGGATGTTAGGCAAATATTTAAGTAACCCTGATATAGACCATTGGATAGCAGCCAAAAGGGTTATGAGATATCTTTAGAGAGCAAAAGATCACATACTTACTTATAGGAGATCAGATCTTTTGGAGGTCATAGGGTATTCTAATTCTGATCTCACTAGGTGCCAAGATAGTAGGAAATCTACATCAGACAATATTTACCTATTAGCTGGAGGAGCTATATCTTGAAAAAGTGTTAAACAGACACTTGTAGCTTCATCCACTATGGCAGTCGAGTTTGTAGCATGCTATGAGGCATCGAACTATGGAATATGGTTGCGAAACTCTGTCACAGGACTGCACATTTTAGAGAATGTAGAAAGACCACTCAAATTATTTTGTGACAATAAGCCAGTAGTGATGTATTCCAATAACAACAGGAGTTTATCTAAGTCAAATCATAAAGAGTGCAAAATGGTCAAATATCTATAGAGCATATTGGGACAAACTCCATGATAGCAGATCTGCTCACAAAAGGTTTACCACCTAAGGTCTTTCATGAGCACACTGCTCATATGGGTGTTACATTGTTTGGTGATATCATGATTTAGTGGAAGTCTATATTTTATTTGTTTTATGTTTGTTTTCAAACATTCATGTATTTGGTTATTTTCTGATCAGAAATGAAGTATTTAGTTTATTCATTCTGTTTATTATTTTGATACTGACCTCACTTGAGTTTAAAGAGGACTAGTTGAAAATAGACATGTTTAGATCATATTGCATATGATTTCCATGCTACACATCCATACTTGACCTATGTCATTTATATGTGTTAATATACATGATTAGGGATGGATTTAGTTACGATATATGTAACAAAAGTCGTCTTGGTTCTATGTTAGCATAATTAATAGACGAGATTGTTCGGAATATCTTTTGGATATGATAGTAAAATTTTGAGCTCACAACGTTGTATAATGACATGTAATTATAAAGGAATTAGTATATATATGTGTGGTCCAAGTGGGCGATAGTTGGAAAATATGGACATCACATATATAATAAAGGTAATTACATGTTATTATTTACTATCATGATAGGTTAGCTCAAATTAAAAGTGATCTAATTTGGTTAGACTTTTATTGGGCTTTAATTATTGAATAAAATATGGGTCAAATATGTGTAGATACTCTAGTAATTGAGTTCTAATCAAATTCTAATTAATGATGGACTAATTAGGAATTAGAACTAATATGTCAAGGATATAAATATTAGGGTTAAGGTCCCCAAATTATAAACAAGATATCTTTTCTAATATCCCATCCTTAGGAAAGAGAAAGTAAATATTCTTTGAATTTCTTGTATACTAATTTGGAAGATCAAATCCCAAAGATTTGGAAAAACTTCAAGGAATTCATGGATTCAAGTATGCTTCCATTTTTAGTTTTATTCTTGATGATTTCACATGATAGATCTTGGTTTATTAAGTTTTATTTTTAGATTTATTTTACAAATCTTACAAATACAAAAACATCTAAATATGAATTTACATTGTACCATTCTTTTTTTTCAAGCGACTTAAACACTTTCTTATATTCCTAGCAATGTGCAGGCAACACTTCAAGTAAAGTAATGAGATCGCATCCAAAGCTGGCTGAGAAGGAATAGGCTAGAGTTCTTCAGGCAGTCAGAAAATGTATGGACCTGTCATTTTTCAAATTCATAGAGCAGTGTGCAACATTTATTACTGGCTATTTTACCAAATTAACCCAAAATAATTAAATATTTACAGAATTGATTGAAGTTCAAAAATATTTATAAAATAACCTTAAAAGAATGGTGCACGGGGTGTTGATACCCTATGGCCATCACCCATGTCAGAAATTTCTTAATTATTACTTGATGATTGGAACAAAGATTAAAAAGAAACATTTTTTTCTACCAACAGTGCAATGGTCGATACCCATATGTATTTTTTTTCATGTATTTTGTACAATACATGTAATACCATATATAAAAAAATTATTTTTTTGGGTGTCGTGTAGCAGATGGCCGACACCTATTTTCAAAAAAAAATTTGGTGCCTTATTGTGGCAACTGATACCCTTTTTCAGTAAAAAAACATTGCGAGTGTGTACATGGAGTCGCACGTGCCCATCAACCAAAATGAGACATGGACAGAGGAGAAGCATGTGCACTTGAACTCCATGGAAGCATGGTTCATTTATACAATGCTTCAGAGTAATGACTGTTATAATCTCTATCTTGACCGTCACTTGCCTGACAGCTTCGACTTCACTCTCGATTGCAAACCAAGGACAAAGCATTCCACTGCAGGTAATGATTCTCATCACCAGCCTTTGTTTTCTTTCTCTTCTTCATGTTGCATTTTAGCACATATCTTTATATATCCATGGTGAAAAATGGGTAAATGTTATCATATAACAAAAGAAAGCGTTCTTTTTCTTTTCTAATTTTTGAGTTTAAGTTCCAAAACATTGGAAGATTTTGTGTTGCGTTTAAGGAAAAGTTGTAAAATATTAACTTGTACGAATTCTTTTATCTTAAACTTTTAAATATTTGTTTTTGAACATTTCATAAACATGGGTGTCAACCACCACATTGCCAACACCAAAAAGTACTAAAAAATAATTTCTTTTTTATTAAAAAAGGGGTGCCAGTCACCAAAAAAAGTTGAAAATGGGTACTGGTCATCTACTACATCAGGCTATCTGGTGGCATTAGTGTTAGGCTATCTGGTGACATCGATGTCAGCAGGTAAAGAGTTTTTTTTGGTGTCGTCGTGTTGTCTGGCAGCATTGGTGTCATATAGTTAAATTTTTTGTCATCGGGTTGTTTGGCTGCACCAAAAGCCTATATGAACCCCATACTCGATGCAAAATATATTTGTGTTGATGTTATTTTTTTAGAACATTTTTTTGTTGTTGAAGAGAAGAAACATAGGGAGAAATTATTGTGATTAGAAGTAGGGGTAGAAGGGAAAATTTTAGTGTTTTGAACAAGGGCAAAGCAAAAATAAGTTTTTTTTCACTTTTTTCTGTTGTACCGAGATAATATGTGATAGTTTTAAGGTATGTTTGATTTAACGTTGATCTGGTGGCACTCAAACACCAAGAAATTTCATTTTTGTTTTAGGGAGTGCACCATCACCTGTACCATCACCTTAGAAGATATCAAATTGCAACTCGAGCTCCTAGTTAATAGTCATGCAGTCACGGGTTCAAGTATAAATAGGGCTTCCAATTGACAGTGGTTATGAGGTAATGGATTCAAGTTGGTTATGCTGTCAAAGGAACCCAGATTCATTTCATAAGAAGAGGATGCTTTAGAAACCCCATACTCAGTTTAATTGTCCAAAACATGCATTGGTGGTTGGGGTGCGAGCACTCTTTAGGGGAGGTGTCGATTATGGTAGGCAAAAATTGAAACGCGAATTGTTGTTGATTATAGAAGGTTAACGAACTCTTGTCCCACTAAAAGGACTTTTATTTCACGAGATTCCTGTTGGACCCAAATCAAGCAAAGTTGTATATTATGGGATTCCTGATGGACCTGATTCAAGTAAAAGATTATAGACCTGATTCAATCAAAGTTGAATATCATAAGATTATTACATTAGCAACTGTGTAATATTTTAATCAAATTGTAGTGAGTATTATTATCATACAATTTAAAATGATAGTCGGGATTAATAAGAGGTTGATCCATTATTCATATAGCTAGAAGTATGATAAATAATATGAAGTTGTTCAGTTCACTTCAAAAAAAAATGGCCGTTATTAAGCTCCCAAAAATTATTCGTATACACACTGATATAAAATAGTAGTGCTGACAATGTTTTAATGTTTTATTTTAAAAAGTTGTCGTAAGAAAATAAATTTGAATATCTATGTACTAAGTGATCAATTTTACTGTAATAATTGGATGTGTCACTTTAAGAATGAATGTGGGAAAAAATTTAAAAATTGAAAGGAAAAAAATAGAAGAGTTAATAAAAATGGAAAAGAATGATGGGCTTGTAAAAAGTACCGAAGAACAAAGGGGCACTTGGCCATGACGGTCTAGTAAGGAAAAACGAATCCTTGAATGAGGGGAGAGAAAAAAAACAAGAAAAATATAGAATCGAGAAGAATAAAACAAACAAAAAAAGGAAAGAAAAGACAAATTATTAAAACAAATTGGGGGAAAAAAGAAGGAAAAAAGAAGAGAAAGGAAATTTAAACAACATTTGGTCCACCCTTCCCTATCTTGCCGGATTTAGGAAGAAAAAAAGAGAAATTTAAATTTTTTTGTTGTGTTGGTGTCACTTGAAGTTTTGAGATTGGTCCACTTGTTTTTTTGCAGGAAAACTTAATAGTTTTAAGGTATGTTATTTTTTAATTAATATAATAATTGGTAGATTATATTATAAAATAATGTTTAATTGTATTTTGTATTTTTTAAGTGATGATTAATTATTTATTAATTGTGTAGGATTCAGAATGAGTTCTCTTCTAAGAGCATTGGATCATATTGCACTTATGATTAATGAGACGATAAATTTTTTTTATATTTCTTATTCAGAACTATGTTTATAGATTTTCGACTTAATTTGTAATTACTTGGCCAATTTAAAAAATGCGGATATATGATATGTACAGGATGAGTACCGTGTTTTGAGAGCATGTGTCCATTGTCCAGGATATCATCCGGATTAACGTATCATGCCTTACTTGGAGACCGCGGAATATGGAAAAAGAACATTGGTTTGGATGGTTGATTTGAGGTCGGACTTAATATTCGCCTTGGTTGAGCGGTGGTGCCCGGAAACCTACACTTTTCATTTGCTGTATGAGGAGTGCAACATCACCCTTGAAGACGTTGCAATGCAACTCAAGCTCCTAGTTGACGGTGATGTGGTCACAAGTCTGAGTAAAGTGGTCAAACCTTTGACCATCTGCTACCATTTGTTTGAGCACTTGTCCAGTGATGGGGAAGCTAGATTTACCGATTTAAGATTTTCCTAGATAAAAGAAAATTTTTAAACCTTATCCAGTAGCACGACTAAACCGAAGCTAATGTACTCTACTCGAGCGTATATTTTGCAATTAATAAGAGGTACTTACATCGGATGGAAATAAAAATAAAGTCCACATTATGTACTTGTCATTATTGGTTGATTTGTATCAGACCCATTCCTGTAGTTGGGGCTCAACGGTATTAACAATGTTGTATTGTGAGCTTTTTTAGGGGACAAAGCATAACACATCAAATACAAGTGGCTAGCTAATACTGCTGCAGTCGTGGACATTGTATGGGATATTGTTTCTGGCATCAGTGGGTTACCAACCCCCCACATTCCCACTTGTAAATATGTAAAAAAGTATCAACTTCAATAAAGAAATAATTTTCTTTTTGTTTGGTAATATGTGCTAACAAGTTTGCTTTGTTTTCAAATGGTTTAGTTTTCTAGGTATTGGAAAGTCGGAGACACTCATTATTTACCGATAGATGATAGAAGCATACACCGAGGACAAAGTAATTTTAATGAAAAATTAAATTATATTCATTTTGATAAAATAATTTTATTACGTTATTTGACTTGTGTAACTATCACAATGTTAAATATTGTGCAGTTCGTTTGGATGTTGTAACAACTTGTTTTTCAATGGTGTTGGAAACGAAGATATTGGAACCTCATTTCTGACAATTGAGTCGTAAATATTATTATTTAATATTTACAAGGTTAGTATAAAATTTAATTAAAGTTTGATTCCTTAATTTTGTCAATCGAATAGTTAATTAAGGACAAGGCCTAAATTGTAAATGTGGTAAAAGTTAATTGCTATAGATTTTTAATTAGATAAAGGATCAATTAAGCAATTTGACCAAATGTTATTGATAGTTAGTGGAGAATAATGTGTAGTTTCATTAACTTAAGCTAATTGTGATTAATGGTGGGTTTGGATGGGTGGTGCATTGCCTGCAGTTAGTGTAAAAATAGTGATGGCAGTGAGATTAAATACTATACCGATACTGTAGCGTGAGACAAAAAGTAAACTAAACGCACGAAACCCCACCACCTATCCAAACTCACCCTAAGTTTTACTAATTAAGGTTTAATTAAATTAATTAAGATTTATTAATTATTAATTAAAGTATGAATAGGAAATAAATGAAAAAAAAAGATGACAAAAACCTTATCATCTCCTTTATTGTGCCATCCAAGCTTGAAGAAAACCTTCCCATGTTTTGAAACTTTAGGTAAACAATTATTAGGTAATTTTTATGTTTTTGAGGTCCCAGGAGCTTGATTTAGCTAATATGTGTACCAATTTGTAAAACTTTTAAAGTTTTCAGAAGTTGGCACTATTGATTTCTTGAAGTTTTTGGTACTAAATTGTTAGATTTTAAGCTTAAAAGTGAAAAAAAGACTAGTTCGTAAAATTTAATTATTAGTTTTTGAACATAGAGACGAAAGTGAATGAATTTAGAAATTGGTATAATATTTCTGTAATTTTTTCATAATAGAGGTTTACAGAAGGATGAAATTGAGACCAATTTCAAAATCGAGATTCAAATTTGAAAGTTATGGTAATTTTGGTTTTAGGGACTAAATAGAATAAAAAGTGAAACCTTAGGGAACATTCAAAAATGAAACTAAACAAACATATGCATATAATAGGATGATATAAAGTATTTGAAGTTGATAAATTGAAATAAATTATCGAATGGATCAAGAATTGAATCAATCGAAGGATAATCAAGGAAAAGACAAAATTGCATATTAGTCCTCGATGTCTTATTTGTCATTATTTTTTTCCATGTAAGTTCATATGGTATGGTTATATGTTATTGAAATATATACTTGAATTATAAATTTATGTTGTGAATGTAATTTGAATTGTTTATGATTTGGTACAAAAAGGTGAGATATGAACTAAATTGTAAAAAAAAAAAATAGTTATATGTGTTAAATGTGCCTGAATGAACGTAATAAAAGATAGGATACGATTGACATGCCAATAAATTTAATTGCGTGCTGGTACAAGATATATGTGATGGTATAAAGCATGTGATTGTACGGAGTTTACTACTGATTATATTGGAATCAAACATTTGTTGTGGATTACCGAGTTTTATATGTCTTTATAGAGATCTTGGTGTGGTGGAGGGACGTGCTAGTACACGATTATATGTTTGCCTACAAGCTTTGCACTTCGGTGCCTTGGTTTGGTGTAGTTACTGATCTAACAAGCGACTTGGTGTGGTGTAGTTACCCGTGTTTGGATCTGTTCATTGGAGTTCACCGGGCTAAATGGTTAAATAAAAGTGAAAAATGATAGTGAAATGGTAAGAATTGATATACAAATGATTATATGCTGAATCAACCATACGAATGGAATTAAATTGTTGATCCTATATGTATGACATTGGATTGAATGTTATTGATATGGTTATATGAGGAACTCACCTTGTTGATATGTGATTGTCATGTCTAGGCAAAGTTTCCAAATTGAATTGCTTATTGTATTGAATTGTAAAATGAGGTAAGTTATTGTTTTATGCCTATGAACTTACTAAGCATTCGATATACTTACACCGTTGTTTCTTTTTCCTTGTAGTTGTCAGCTTGCGAAATGTGTCAATCAAACCATCTCGAAGCTCACACTATTCTGCTATCAATTTGGTAAACTTTTGACCGTTTTAAGGTCAGGTTATGTGGCATGTACATAGGTGCTAAATTATGTGTTACCTTTACGTTGGACAATCTGGTTTGAATTGAAATAATTCTTAAATTAGGAAATGTTTATGTTATATATGTATATGTCTATGTTAGTATCATAATAAGCTATAAATCTGGCACTTAAATAACAAGTTGCTTGATGAATTGGTAAGGTATATGATGATATTGAATGGTTTAAAAACATGAAAGAATAGGTTGAGATTGAATTGATTAATTTAGTATGTTTGGTGCCAAATGATGATATATTAGTTTGAATGATGTAAATTTATTAAAATGAAATGTTTAGGTATGGTTTTGGTTTGATTTTATGCAGGTATAAGTGTGCAATTAAACACCATTTGGGTACGTTGATAAGTTGGCATGAAATAGGTACCAAAATGCATATTTCTGACATTTATTCTCTGAGGTATCGATACCTTAGAAAAAGGGTATCATTACTTTAGCAATTTTTTCTTAATTTTCAAAACATCGAACATTAAAATGGTATCGATACAAAGGTAAAGTATCGATACCATGAAGAAAGTATCTATACTTTACGACTGATATCAATACATTAGTTTTAATTTAATTTTTTCTAAGCATCAAAGCTCAAAATGGTATTGGTACCTGGTAGGGGTATCAATACTTGACCTAAAATTTTGAAAAATTTGCAATTTGGTCATATTTCATGTTCGAAATAGAAAATGAGCTTTCATAAGCTCGATTAAGTCTCAAAAAATTTTGTATAGTATGTAATAACTATGATTACGAAATGTTTGAAAGTTTAAATGATTTATTTATATTGGTTTTTACAGTAGTTGCTCCAACAACAGATGTGACATCTTATAGGTCGGACCCGATGATCGGGTCGAGCGAGGGTTGTTATAGATGCCATATTTCATACCAGATGTTATGGTTATCATTCCACCATGGGCTCACCACCATTAAATTGTGTGGAGCATCAATGCACCAGTGCTGAACTTTTCAACGGTGGAGTAGTACAATGAGGATAGAGTTCTGCGACAGTTTGAATATACAGTGGAGCATGTTTTCGACCCTCCAGTTATATTCGACAATGCCTACGGGATTAGCAAGAGTGGGAAAGAAGGAAAGAATTAGGCATTGGACCATTATGAATATATTGCATTGTGGAATGTCCGGCTGGAGAGGTGACCTCGGTTGCATTCATATTTTTTTAATTTCAAGCCTCGGTTCACTATCAACTTTGGTACATAGAGAACAGGTTGCCTTATTTATTTGGTGGGTAGTTGATGGTAGTCTCGGAACACATGCACCAACAAGGGTCTCATCAATGTGGATTGAGTCAACCACATTGTGGCCAAGGTGAGCCGTCTCATACTACCCAAACTGAGCTCAAGCCTGAGCCTTAACCTCCAAGGTCACATTCATAGCCGGTGGGTAATTTGTATCATCCAAAGTTGTGGGTTGACAGTTTTGGTTCGGGTTTCCAAAGTCATGAATATCAATCGGAGATGCACAGTTTCAATTTCAATTATCAGCACTCATAATCATCGATGATGGTTAATATGTTTGGCTTGACACCTCCTATTCTCAATACTCCACCCCCAAACAAACCTTTGATTTGACATACAATTTTTTTAGTATGTTTAATACACCTCAAGGTTCGTCCATGGATGATGAGGATTCTGGTTCAAGTGAGGAGAATATGGACCACACCGAACAACCCCAACTTCGATGAAGGACACCTCAATGTTACACCCTCAGACAACTTCGGGCTCCCAACATTTTATATCCTTGTAAATTTAGTTATTGGTTGCTGTATATTTTTGGAAACAACATTTACCAGATCATTATTGTATATAATTTTTATCAACATGTTGAAATTTCTAATTTTTTTGAAAATAATATATTTGATCTAAATATTACATTTAATAATTTTTCTCATTAAGTCGTGAACAATATACACCGAGGAATTGATCCAAATATTACATTTAATAATGATTGGTTGTTGTATATTTTAAGTGATTCAAAAAATTATTAGTGATAGTGAGGGCATGTTTTAATATTATTTTAACAAGTTAAGAACTTAAAGTACAGAATCAGGAAGAATAAAACAAACTGAAAAAGAAGGAAATAAAACAGGATTAATAAAACAAAATCGGAAAAATTTGAAAGAAAAAAAATGAAAAATATAGAGAAAGGAATAATAAAAAGAAAAAGATGGAAAGAGAAAGGAAGTCGATCACGACCTTACTCCCCCCCTTTTTTTCCCTTTTTCTTAACATTACTTGAATTAGGCTCTTTCATTTTATTTTAACAAGTTAAGAATTAAAAATTAATTTACTTCGTAAAGTTCAAATATGCATGGTACATATGCCAAATATATTTATCAATAAAGAATTTCAAAAAATAAGAAAATGCTAAAAAAATTTACTTTGGAACATTGGGTAAATAATATCATACTTCCCCTAACCGTGATGATTGGTCAGCATGATAGTTTCGATGCGGGCACTTGTTTCGACTATGGCCAACTATTCCGCAGAGACCATAATGTTTTGGTTTTACTGTCTCCTTTACGTTCATGTCATATAAAATTCGAGTGATTTGCGATTGACTGTTGGGTACCCTATGTAGGCCTTGGTTTGTTAGCAACTTGAGTGTAGATGGAGCCACTTCCAAGGTTGAGACATTTTGTAAAACAGGAAACTCATTTCCCCAAATACGTAATGTGCATTCTAACGTGTACACCTCATTGATATATTGTTCAACATTGACGCTGACAGTTTCAAATGTTGTAACGACATACGCACGTAGGTAGCAAAGGGTTTACCTTTTGCACTCGCATCGCTTCTTTTGGAGATAAACTCTATAAGATCTAGAGGGGACTCCCACGCGACGATAGATGTACTCTGTCACCCAAAAATGTTCCACGTCTTGGGAATATAGTTCTGCATTCATCGACCTCACTCTCCTAGTGTGACCTCTATGGCCTTTCTAACCTCCTCAACGTACATATGCCTGCCTCTATTTGTTTCACTTGTCTCAACCCCATTCTTGACATAAATGTTGCTAGCTTATAGAACGTGGCTGAGAAAAAATTGAATTGACAAATGACGTGTACGCTTCAAGATGGAGTTAATCGCCTCTACGAGGCTAGTGGTCATATGACTGTATTGATACCTGTAATAAAAAAAATTGATCCCACTGTGATGCGAGCATGGACATGGACTCAACCAAAATAGCTCGTGAAACATTGCAAGATCCAATTGAAATGCCAATAGGGCCAATTACTCATGCATGAGCTAAGAAGTTCAAGGAAGCTATCATGGGTATCATTGATATAGTTTGGGCAGAAGCTTTCATGAGACTAATTGATCAAGCTTGGGCATGCACTCATGCGTCTCATACAATGTGCTTCAAATAAAGCTTTAAATTAGTGTGTTTAATTCGATTGATGGAAATAAGGATTGCTATCCATTTTAGTTATTTTAGTTTGTATCTTTAATTATGTCTTATTTTGAATATCATTAATATGTGTTTTAATTTTGTGTCTTAATTTTGACATCATTAATGTTTGTCTAAGTTCAAACAAATTAAAGTGTGTTTAAATCTTGTTTTAATGTCCATTTAAACGTTGTCTTAATGTTGGCCAGGTTGTTCACATTGGCTGCTGCTAAGAAACTTCTTCTCAAACTGATGCATGCATAATTGATGTTCAATGAACCACATTTATGGAGTTCCATGCACTTGGATGTGCATGCATGTGGAAGGTGCTAAACACAACATTCCAATTGCCTTTTCGTGAAAAGACAAGGCATCAAGTGTGTCCACACTTGACCAATCGGTTGGCTACCAAGTTCGCACCTATGAAGTCATTCAATTCTTACTGTTCACACTTGAAGACTCTTCATGCGACACAAGCAGCAATAATGAGCTACATAACCATTCGGTTTTCCAAGTAGCATCAATTCATGTTCACACCATTTCAATCGTTCAACTCCATGCACATTCAGCTAATCTTTAAGGTCGAATGAATTGGTTGTTTGGGAATGAAAATGTCACAATGTGAACATGGCTGTTGGCGTTAGCTACATTTAGAAACTCTCAAGGTATGTCTTGGACAAATTAATGGTCATTAAGCACATTCAATCTGATTGTTAACATGCCTCATCGGCTGATTTCTTGTACAACCTATAAATATTACGCTTGAAACATTTTTTAGGAACTTTAGATGAATTTTTATCTTATGGCGAGTGTTCACTCTCTTTGTTCTTATTTGACTCAAACTGACTTGTCAAGTTTTCTTGTTGCGTCAATTTGATTTTTTCTTTGAACTTATCCCTTCTTAAAAGTGTGGTGTTCACCCTTATACCGACTGGTTCTTATCTTGCTAGATAGAGGGTCACGGTTTTTCTTTTGATATCCTTATCATAATCATCCTAAGTGCTAATATAAGAATTGGGTCAATATTGTCCTTTAATATTGGTTCATTCTTCAACCCTTAAACCGAATTAAAACTTCTCCATTCCCAACCAACAAAACACCCCTTTTTTGCATATCCTACCATTCCCATTTTCAACCTATACTTAGGCCATCGTTTTTATACTTCTTAATTTCGATCGGGAACTCTTGCGACTCATAATCAACAAACGAATATGAGCTCACATCACATTGCCATGGCTCCATGCTACCCACCCACTATTGGAATGGATGATCTGTTTCCCCCTCCATGTCAGCCTTAAGCCTTGCCAGCCTGTGCCTGAAATGGTGTAGTTCTAGCGAGTACCTTGCGTATGTATTTTGAAATGACACATTACCATTCCTTTTAGCTTCTTAAAGTGATTAAAAATATTTAAAAATTAAATTAAAACTAATATTTACCCATGTTTATGACTCGCTTTTGCTAGTCTGCATTCTTATAATCTTGGTGAAAGTTAACAGTGATGTGGCGTATACAATAGATGTATCTCCATTGGAACTCTGGAACGCCGAATTGTGACAACTAGTGTAATATCCCGAATTAGGGCCTAATCGGAATAGTGGTTTCGTGACCACAAATCTGAGATAGAAATAATTATTTTATAATTATTTTGATGTTTATGATATGATTGCATGATTGTGTGAAAATTTCGTGACGAAATTTTATGCATAAAGTGCTTAAGTTGAAATTAGGGACTAAATCGAATAATTTGCAAAACCTGCATTCTAGAAGTTTTTAGTATGAAATTAATTTGGAATATTAATGAGGAGGTCTTAAATAGCAATTTGACCAATTTCTAAAATTTTGGACAAAAATGGGCTTGTACATGAAAATTTTCAAAGAAAGGTATTAAGGGTATTTTGGTCATTTGGTAATTAAAAGATTAAAAAAAGGAAAAAGATGGCAAAATATGTCCATCTTCTTCATTAGGACGAAAATTAAAGGGTTCTCCATATCTAGGGTTTGTTTCAAGCTTCCAAGCTCCATAATCAAGAGAAACGAGATTCAAGTCGTGGTCGAGGGAAAAACAAAGTTTACGAGGAATAGGCTTGATTGCTAATATTTTGTATCGAGGTAAGTTCATGTGTAAATGTAGTAACATAATTGTCATTTTAAGTAATTTATTGTTATTTATGTGATATGATGATTAATATCATGAAATATTATGCTTTATGGTTATTATTGAATAATATGTAAATTATGAATTGCTACCGAGTATCGGTTTCGATGTTCCGTGGAAGACGGCAAAGATGTGTAATCGAGGAAAAAGCCCGTTTGAACCTTGGGAATAGATTAGAATACAAGTGACATGTCACTAGGATGGTTGGGCATCCGAACTCGTTGAGTTGAGTCCGAGTTCACTTATGGATGCAAATGTCCGAACTCGTTGAGTTGAGTCCGAGTTCGTGAGATGTAACTAGGCATCCGAGCTTGTTGAGTTGAGTCCGAGTTCACTTATGGATTCGAACGCCCGAGCTCGTTGAGTTGAGTCCAAGTTCGCTTATGGGCGGGTTACATGGTAGCTTGGCTACATATGTGGCACTTATGTACAAACTTTCCATGTATTCGAATTATATTCCGATGTGTTCAACGGGTGAATCTTAAGAGAATAAGAAGAATGCCTAAAATGAAGGTGACATGTTGGTGAGTGTGGTAAATGAGAAAATTTGACAGGTATGTGCTTAAACCCTCGGGTTGAAAACTTGGTAAGATGAAATCGTAGAAAGATATTAAATGTAAATGATGTTTTATGTGGGATTGTGTGATTATGTTACTTGCTATTTGCATGTGAACTTACTAAGCATTTATGCTTACTCCCTTCGTTTCTTTCATTGTAGTTTTGACAAGCCGGCTTGAGAATCGGGATAGGTCGAAGACTCGTTCACACTATCCGAAGGCTTAAATCGGTAAAATGGCTTGTATATTTTAAATGTGGCATGTATGACAAAATACTCACTTTGTGTAATTGATCTTATGATATGGCTATGGTTTGGCAAGAAAAGAGTTTGTAAATGATTAGCCATTGGAATGGCCAATCTAAGTCATATTTGATGTTATGTATGTTTAAAATGATATTTAGTCCATGAAAATCTTTAGTAAAGTGAAATTTGCCATAAAACAGAATCTGACAGTAGTAGTGATGTAAATTTGAAAAATCACTAAAAATAGTAGAAATAGAATTAGATTATGAATAAAATATCTAATTGAATCCTAATGAATCTATTTTCATGTGGAAGAAACAAAATAGGTAAAAGAGTTGTATTTTATGAGATATTTATGATTTGGTGAAATAGGGCCAGAGTGATTTCTAGATCCCCTGTTTTGACTTTGGAAATTCACCATAAATTGTATAAAAATAATTAGAAGTCATGCTTTATATGTATAGATTCCTTATAGAGCCTAGTTTTAATAGAAACAAACAACATAGTAATTGAAACTTTGTACAGGGAGATATCTAATTCGTAATACACAGAGGTCAGAGCAGTCGTACCCTGAAACAAGGGAGACTTTAACTAATAAACTGTACTAATTGGACTGACCAAAAATTTTATGAAAAAATTAGTAAATTGATATATGAGTCTAGTTTCAGGGAAAACTTACATAATTTTATTTTGAGTTTCGAAACTCAAGATATGAAATTTTAAGTGACTGTGACGCAGTTAGCCAGCTTGTCTAAAAATTTTAAAAAGAAATTGTTTAAGCTGTTTAATTGATGAAATTAAGTTTAGTAACACCTCGTGCTTGACTCCGGCGAAAGTTTCGGGTACGGGGCATTACATTTGGTGGTATCAGAGCAGGTTTAGTCGGTTCTCAAACTAACGTGTTGTATGTACGGATTTTGCTATACATGCTATATATATATTGTGATAGTGTGACGACTTCTGACCTTTTAAATGATTTTTTTATAGTAAATGGATCCCGATCCAACTGTGGCTGATGATGTAGAGAGTAATGCACCAGCTCCGGCTGAAGGGGCGGTGCCAACTGAAAATTCACCTCCTACTGTTGGTCAAGGAGGAGGAGAAGGGGCTCGAGAAGCCTTTCTCCAGATGATGAGTGCCTGGTATACTGAGTTCGTTTGTACGAACCCGAATGTACAACCTCCCCCACCTCCCCCGATTCTTCAACCTGTACCCCCGATGCCTCAAGGTGTGGATCTGATGAAATTTAACAAAACTCCAGTTGATGAATCCGTAGCGGTAGAAAGAATTCAGGGCAAATATTGATGATGATGCCGAGAAAGCAGAGTTTTGGCTTGAGAATTCTATTCGGGTATTTGATGAATTGTCTTGTACACCTGAGGAATGCTTGAAATGTGCTATATCATTGTTGAGGGATTCAGCCTATCATTGGTGGAAGACATTGATTTCAATGGTACCGAATGAGAAGGTGACTTGGGAATTCTTTCAAGAAGAATTTCGGAAGAAATACATCAGTGAAAGATTTGTTGATCAAAAGCGTAAAGAGTTTCTTGAGTTGAAGCAGGGGAACATGACAGTTACTAAATACAAAAGGGAGTTCGTCAGGTTGAGTAAGTATGCTAGAGAATACATTCCTACAGAGGCTAAAATGTGCAGACGATTTGAAGACGGACTCAATGAAGATATCAAAGTATTTGTTGGGACTCTTGAATTAAAAGAAATGGTAGTACTTGTTGATTGAGCTTGCAAGGCTGAAGAACTACTTAAAGAGAAGAAAAAAATAGAGGCTAAGACTAGAAGTTGGAAGAAAAGATCGACGAGCAGTTCATTTTCACAGCAATCTAGAAAATCTAGAAAATCTAGAAATATGAATCCTCGTTCTCAGGTTTCGGCTAGACAATCATATGGAAATTCTAAGAAGCAAAATGTGGGTCTTAAATCTCAGACTACTTCCGTGGCTAGTGTGGGAAATACGAGATTTGTTAAGCCTGAGTGCCAACAGTGTGGTAAAAATCATTTTGGCCCATATAGAGCGAATGAATGTTTTCGATGTGGTTCTCCGGATCATTTTATTAGAGACTGCCCAGAGAGAGTTGAGAAAGAAAAATTTCAGAGTGTAAAAGCTAGTGGTGCAGACTCGAGGGGAAGATATTCGAGAAAAGCTGGAAATGAAGTAAGCAGCAAGAATGTAGTTAGAGATTCAGCAGCTAAACCTGAAGTAAGGGCTCCAGCTAAAACTTATGCCATAAAGGCACGTGAAGATGCTTCATCACCCGACATGATTGATATATTTTCTCTTTATGATGTTAATGTTAATGCTTTGATTGATCTCGATTCTACTCATTCATATGTGTGCATGAAATTGGTGTCTAGTATGAATATGCCTGTTGAGTACACAGAATTTATGATTAGAGTATCGAATCCATTAGGCAAATGTGTGATAGTTAATAAGGTATGCAAGAAATGTCCTTTAATGATTCGGGGTCATTACTTTCCGGCTGACTTGATGTTGTTGCCGTTTGATGAATTTATGTTATTTTGGGTATGGATTGGTTGACATTGCATAATGCTATAATAAATTGCAAAGAAAAGGTTATAGAATTAAAGTGTGAAAGTGGTGAAATTCTACTGGGTTGAACCAGTGCAAATCGAGGCACTATCTAGTGTGATTTCTTCGATGTCGGCTCAGAGATATTTGAGGAAGGGTTATGAAGCTTATTTGGTGTATGTAATTAATACAAAAGAAATTGAAAAGAAAGTTGAATCAGTGCCGATTGTGTGTGAGTTCGCGGATATATTTCCAAAAGAATTGCCGAGTTTGCCTCCATCGTGGGAAGTAGAATTTGGTATTGATTTGATACTGAGAACAGACTCGATCTCGATTGCTCGTATAAAATGGCACCAGTGAGTTGAAGGAATTAAAGTCGCAGTTGCAAGAGTTAACTAACAAAGGCTTTGTGAGACCGAGTTTTTCACCTTGAAGTGCTCCCGTGTTATTTGTGAAAAACAAGGATGGTTCTATGAGATTGTGTATTGACCATCGGCAATTAAACAAGGTGACAATCAAGAACAAGTATCCGTTGTTTAGAATTGATGATTTGTTTGATCAACTAAAAGGAGCAACATGGTTTTCAAAGATTGACTTGAGATCCGGTACTACCAAATTGTGAGTAAAAGAGTCAGATGTGCCTAAATCTGCTTTTAGAACAAGGTACGGTCATTATGAATTTTTAGTTATGCCATTCGGGTTAAAAATGCTCTCATTGTGTTTATAGATTTGATGAATCGTATATTTCAAATGCATACTTGGACAAATTTGTTGTGGTGTTTATTGATGATATCTTAATTTATTCAAAAGATGAGACAGAGCATGCTGAGCATTTGAGGATAGTTTTGCAAACTTTGAGAGATAAGCAGTTATATGCCAAGTTTAGTAAAAGTGAATTTTGGCTTCGGGAAGTTGGATTTTTGGGTCATATTGTTTCAGGTGATGGTATATGGGTTGATCCTAGTAAAATTTCGGCCATTGTTGATTGGAAACCACTGAAAAATGTAACTGAGGTTAAAAGTTTCTTGGGGCTAGCTGGATATTATCGGCGGTTTGTAAATGGATTTCCTATAATTGCTGCTCCTATGACTAGATTACTCCGAAAGGATGTTAAGTTTGAGCGGACGAAAGAATGTCAACAGAGTTTTGAAGAATTGAAAAAGTTATTAACTGAAGCACCAGTGTTGGTACAACCCGAATCAGGTAAAGAATTTGTGGTGTATAGTGATGGTTCTCGAAATGGTTTAGGATGTGTACTTATGCAAGAAGGAAAAGTGGTGGCTTATGCTTCGAGGCAGTTAAAATCTCATGAAAGAAATTATCCGACTCATGATTTGGAATTAGCTGCTATAGTGTTTGCTTTGAAGATTTGGCGACATTATTTGTATGGTGAAAAGTGTCGAGTATATACCGACCACCAAAGTCTTAAGTACTTGATGTCACAAAAAGACTTGAATTTGAGACAGCGAAGATGGTTGGAGTTATTGAAAGATTACAAGCTTGTTATTGATTACCATCCGGGAAAAGCGAATGTGGTTGCCGATGTTTTAAGCAAAAAATTACTATTTGCTTTGAGAACTATGAACACTCGGTTAAAGATAACAAATGATGGTTCGATTCTAACAGAGTTAAGAGCAAGACCGATGTTTTTACAAGAGATTTTTGAAGCTCAGAAAAGCAATGAAGATTTGCAAGCCAAGAGAAAACAGTGTGAAGCTGATACGGGGTCAGATTTCAAAATCAATTCTGATGGTTGCTTGATGTTTAAAAATCAGATTTGTGTACCGAAAAATGATGAGTTGATTCAAAAGATTTTGCATGAAGCACATAATGGTTGTTTGACGGTTCATCCGGCAAGCGATGCGAAAATATAATGACTTGAAGAAAATGTACTGGTGGAGTGGAATGAAAAGAGATATTTCCGAGTTTGTATCAAAGTGCTTAGTTTGTCAGCAAGTGAAAGCTGAACACCAAGTACCTTCGGGATTACTCCAACCTATCATGGTTCCCGAATGGAAATGGGATCGAATTACTATGGATTTTGTATCAGGGTTGCCGTTAACTCCGGGGAAGAAAGATGCTATCTGAGTAATAGTTGACAGACTGACTAAATCGGCTCATTTTATTCCGGTACGTATGGATTATTCTCTTAATAAGTTGGCTGAATTGTATATCAGTGAGATTGTTAGACTTCACGAAATACCTTTGCCAATCATTTCGGATAGAGATCTGAGATTTACTTCGCGATTTTGGCAAAAATTGCAAGAGGCATTAGGTACAAAGTTAAATTTCAGCACTGCTTTTCATCCACAAACTAATGGACAGTCAAATAGAGTGATTCAGATTCTTGAAGACATGCTCAGATGTTGCGTATTGGAATTTCAAGGTAGTTGGGAAAGGTACTTACCGTTAGTAGAATTTGCTTATAATAATAGTTATCAGACGAGTTTGAAGATGGCACCTTATGAAGCATTGTATGGTCGTAAATGTCAGACGCCATTGTATTGGACTGAACTCAAGGAAAATTAGATTTATGGAGTTGATCTAATAAAAGAAACCGAAGAAAAGGTGAAAGTGATTCGAGATTGTTTGAAAACTGCTTCGGATAGACAGAAACCTTATGCAGATTTGAAACGAAAAGAAATCGAGTTTCAAGTTGGTGATAAGGTATTTTTAAAAGTGTCGCTCTCGTGAAAGTATTGTGGCAAAAGCACGGGGTAGAAGAGGCTACATGGGAACCTGACAAAACTATGAGAAATCAATACCCACACCTGTTTATTGGTAAGATTTTCGAGGACGAAAATCCTTAAAGGAGGGGAGAGTTGTAATATCTCGAATTAGGGCCTAATCAGAATAGTGGTTTCGTAACCACAAACCCGAGATAGAAATAATTATTTTATAATTATTTTGATGTTTATGATATGATTGCATGATTGTGTGAAAATTTCGTGACGAAATTCTATGCATAAAGTGTTTAAGTTGAAATTAAGGACTAAATTAAATAATTTGCAAAACTTGCATTCTAGAAGTTTTTAGTATGAAATTAATTTGGAATATTAATGAGGAGGTCTTAAATAGCAATTTGACCAATTTCTAAAATTTTGGACAAAAATAGGCTTGTACATGAAAATTTTCAAAGAAAGGTATTAAGGGTATTTTGGTCATTTGGTAATTAAAAGATTAAAAAAAGGAAAAAGATGGCAAAATATGTCCATCTTCTTCATTAGGACGAAAATTAAAGGGTTCTCCATAGCTAGGGTTTATTTCAAGCTTCCAAGCTCCATAATCAAGAGAAACGAGATTCAAGTCGTGGTCGAGGGAAAAACAAAGTTTACGAGGAATAGGCTTGATTGCTAATATTTTGTATCGAGGTAAGTTCATGTGTAAATGTAGTAACATAATTGTCATTTTAAGTAATTTAATGTTATTTATGTGATATGATGATTAATATCATGAAATATTATGCTTTATGGTTATTATTGAATAATATGTAAATTATGAATTGCTACCGAGTATCGGTTTCGATGTTCTGTGGAAGACGACAAAGATGTGTAATCGAGGAAAAAGCCCGTTTGAACCTTGGGAATAGATTAGAATACAAGTGACATGTCACTAGGATGGTTGGGCATCCGAACTCGTTGAGTTGAGTCCGAGTTCAATTATGGATGCAAATGTCCGAACTCGTTGAGTTGATTCCGAGTTCGTGAGATGTAACTAGGCATCCGAGCTCGTTGAGTTGAGTCCGAGTTCGCTTATGGGCGGGTTACATGGTAGCTTGGCTACATATGTGGCACTTATGTACAAACTTTCTGTGTATTCGAATTATATTCCGATGTGTTCAATGGGTGAATCTTAAGAGAATAAGGAGAATGCCTAAAATGAAGGTGACATGTTGGTAAGTGTGGTAAATGAGAAAATTTGATAGGTATGTGCTTAAACCCTCGGGTTGAAAACTTGGTAAGATGAAATCGTAGAAAGATATTAAATGTAAATGATGTTTTATGTGGGATTGTGTGATTATGTTACTTGCTATTTGCATGTGAACTTACTAAGCATTTATGCTTACTCCCTCCTTTTCCTTCATTATAGTTTTGACAAGCCGGCTTGAGAATCAGGATAGGTCGAAGACTTGTTCACACTATCCGAAGGCTTAAATCGGTAAAATGGCTTGTATATTTTGAATGTGGCATGTATGGCAAAATACTCACTTTGTGTAATTGATCTTATGATATGGCTATGGTTTGGCAAGAAAAGGGTTTGTAAATGATTAGCCATTGGAATGGCCAATCTAAGTCATATTTGATGTTATGTATGTTTAAAATGATATTTAGTCCATGAAAATCCTTAGTAAAGTGAAATTTGCCATAAAATAGAATCTGACAGCAGCAGTGATGTAAATTTGAAAAATCACTAAAAATAGTAGAAATAGAATTAGATTATGAATAAAATATTAATTGAATCCTAATGAATCTATTTTCATGTGGAAGAAACAAAATAGGTAAAAGAGTTGTATTTTATGAGATATTTATGATTTGGTGAAACAGGGCCAGAGTGATTTCTGGATCCCCTGTTCTGACTTTGGAAATTCACCATAAATTGTATAAAAATAATTAGAAGTCATGCTTTATATGTATAGATTTTTTATAGAGTATAGTTTTAATAGAAACAAACGGCATAGTTATTGAAACTCTGTATAGGGAGATATCTGATTCGTAATACACAGAGGTCAGAGTAGTCGTACCCTAAAACAGGGGAGACTTTAACTAATAAACTGTACTAATTGGCCCTACCAAAAATTTTAGAAAAAAATTAGTAAATTTATATATGAGTCTAGTTTCAGTAAAAATTTCTGGAATTGGATTTCGAGTTTCAGAACTCGAGATATGAAATTTTAAGTGACTGTGATGCAGTTAGCTAGCTTGTTTGAAAATTTTTAAAATAAATTGTTTGAGTTGTTTAATTGATGAAATTAAGTTTAGTAACACCTCGTGCTCGACTCCGGCAACGGTCTCGGGTACGAGGCGTTACAACTAGTTTCTTCGACCTGTCGAAGATAATGCAAAATTTGTTTTGCCTAACAACATGCCTCTGCAAATTCGTCAGGAAAAAATACCACAATTCCATGTTCTCGAACTCGACGTTGGCAAAGGCGATGGGTAGGACATTCCAGTTATCATCTTATGCAACCGTAATTAGGAGTATCTGTGTATATTTACCGTGTAGCTAGGTACCATAAACCTATGGCAGTGGCTTATAGTGGGGGAAGGCTTGAATGCATGGTTCGAACGTCCAGAACAAGCGATAGAAAATTCTTCTCCTCAGTTGTAGTTCGTCATCCAGTCGCTTACAAGACAATGTTTGCAAATCAACCACAGCACCTAGCACCTACTCCTGCACCACAACTAACCACCCTATAAAGAATCCCAGTCTCCGTACAACTGCTCCATGGCCATCTGTTTCACCCACCATACTTTCCTATACAAGTTGTTGTACTAGAATCGGGCTTGGATGTTGGCAATCAGGACTGATATAGGAATGGTGGGCATGTCCTTAACTAGTGGCATGATGCAATTGCAAATTGTTTTTTTGCATCCATTTTGAAATGACCTTCGTATTATGTGCAACAGTGCATGTATGAGGCCTTTCAATTTTTCGAGTCATCTAGAGTTGAGTCCTTTGTATAAATGAGACTCGAACCTGCCAATCGCACTCTTTTTTAGACCTCCAAAACTCCCTATCAAATAATATTGGTGTCGACTTTACGACTTTGTAGTCCACCAACACTTTTATGCTATACCACTTTATGGAAAGTACATAATCCTTCTTGTTTACGAATTGTTTCCGTATGAACAACTTTTTCAACTCGAAATCTATCACAAATCAATGAGTAGGTATTATGTTTGGGTACTCATGAAACTCATATGCAAGCGCTGCATCAGGGTCTACACTTAACATGTGAACCCCCAAGGTCATTTCATATAACCAAGCCACGACTCAAGTTCCTGACTGAAGTGGGGTGTACATCTCTAGCCTCCTCCATGCCTTCATCGTCGATATATTCTGAGACCTCATCTAGATCGGGGGCACTATCATGAGGAGAATGACAATATTATAGGACCCTTCTTCACCATCTCCATCGGTGCCCATCAACTTCAGATGTATATTTAGATGGGGACTCGAAATAAGGTTGCTATATGCAGTCCCACCATAGTGAGGATTTTCGGCCCGTGTCGATGTCTCTCCTTAACTTGACTATTTTTCCAAATCGATATTAAGATCAAATTCAAATTCAAATGCTCCTCTGCAAACAACTCAACTGGTTCGACGTTGAAGTTCCCAATCGAGCAATAAATTACGATCATAGTGCCCATGTCTTCATCATCATCTAAAACTTTCATATCCTCATATTTGCACGGATTTGAGGAAATTGGAAATTTGTAAAATAGTCTAGATATCATCCTCTTACAACAAAGAGCTATTTTGGCACTAATCTTTTTTTTTTTTTTTCATTTCTTTGACCTTTAGGTTCTTATTAAATCTCATCCCAACTTTCTGATGACTTTCAAATACAACACCTATTGCTCTTTGTAAAATTACTCCATCGAATTTAATGTATACTAAGAAATTATTATTCATCTTCGATACAATCTCTTTTCTCTTACTAAACAAAAATCTTTCCCCCTTTTTTTTTTCTCTTTAACAGATTATGAAAACTTCAACAGAAACCAAAATTGATATAGATTTGGACGACCTAGTGAGAGTATGTTTATTGTGTTTGGAACCAATGCTGCCTGATAGCACGACAACACCCAAAAAGAATAATTTTTTAACTATCTGACACCGGTGCTGCCAGACAACATGGTAGCACAAAAAAAATAACTTTTTTAACTATCTGACATCGGTGCCATCATATAGCACAATGATACCAAAAAAAAAAAAAAAAAAAAAAAAAAACTTGAACTATCTAATGTTGGTGCCGCCACGTAGCACGGCAGCACAAAGAAATTACTTTTTACTTGTTGACACTGGTGCCGCGAGATAGCCTGACGACACCAAAAAAAAATTTCTAACAATTTTTTTTTTCAATTTGACAAAATAATTTGTTTTAAAAATTTCTTCGATGCCGCCTGAGTGATCGGCTACACCTATTAAAAATATATTTTTTTATTCTTTTTTTTTTTTCTCCTTGAATATCATAAAAATACAAGTATTTTAAAAATAGATACTAGTACTTCCTATCCTAGTGGTGGCACCCAAAAAATTATAATTACTTTTTAAAATGCAATGATTGAATTATCATTGGGGGCAGTACCACCAATAAATGTGACAACACCGATAAACATTATAAATTTTAGATCATTCTCATACATGATTTTTATTTAAGTCATTTAAAAAAAAAACTAATAAACATTTAATGGTTGTTTTTAGACCACATAATTACTGGGAAATAATTTACCAACAGATTGGTCCCAAACTCCGAATTTCTTTTAACGCAGGTGAACAGTACTCATGTCACGCATATGCAAGGATGTAACTTGTCCCAGTTTTTGTCACTGACCATTTTGAAGTTAAAAGTACTGTAATTTTCCTCAAAAGAAATAAGTTATCATCACAGTTACTGATGACTTGCATCTGCGCTTCCCCTTCCCAGACAAACGAGACTTAAAAACACACTATGAAGGACAAATGCCCTACAATAGTTTAACACTTTTGACAAAACAATCCAAAGTCTCTCCCCTACCCTGTCGTCTTTAGTGTCAATGTAAGTAAGGTCACTATCGGTAAGATTTTTGACAAATCTCAAAGCTTGAATCACCGTTCATTTCTATGCAACATTATCTTTATATCCATCTGCCCTATCTATCTACTTATATATGGCATTAAAATCCACACCAAGCCTTCCACTGTCTCCTTTTGCATGACAAAAAGCCACCCCATTTCGCCAATCACAATCTTCCCTTTTTTGAAAATGGAAGTTAAAACACCATTACCATCCCACATTTCTGCGCACAATGACAGATTCAACCCCTTTTACCTCCAAAATAAATGCCCCTGTACTGGCCTAAGTAAGAGCATTCAATCTAGTGGTAGTGGTCTTGCCCCATAAAGAGAATACATGTTCGAAAATAGAGAAGCTCAATTCATAAGAGACGTTAGATTAATCTTAAATCCAATATATCAAACAATTTAATTATTTTCATTCTAAAAAATTCAAATCAAACCCAATGGTTCCATATATGATACTTAATTCTTTTACTAAAAAAAGTGTTATGAGAAATGTTAACAGATGAAGAAACTGAAGGGCTAAAAGGCCAATTGTTCTTTGATAAAAAATACCAACGTAAGCATGTCCCAGTTTTTGAAATGGTCTTCTTCTCTTGCATTTGCATATCAGATCAAACATATGTATGCACTGTGCACATCAGGTTGTTTCTGTGGGAAAAAAATATGGTTCAACACGTGAATGGCGGAGCATGGCATGTGAACGTACCAACGGTCGGTTCAGGTGGTGGATGGTGACAGTGGCAATGGCCGTTGGAACAATAAATGTTGGTTCTATTTCACAACACTGCCTTGGGATAATATTTATTAATGAATTCTCCTTTATTTTCTTTTTGAAGATTGGGTTTTGTTTGTTTCATTTTGTGTTTTTGTCAGAATAATAATTATTGTTTCTATGAAATGGAAATGCACATGTGGGGGAGGTGGTATGGGATATGTTCAAATATCATCAAACTAACCGCAGGCTTTTACTGTACAATTATTTGGTATTCATTATTTTCGTCAAGTTTTTTTACATAAAAAAAGGAAAACATAAATCTCATTAAATTGAACTTTTAGATTGTATAAATTACACAATTTTTTTTAGAGAAATAAAACTTCCATTGCATTTGAAGAATGTAGAGGATTAGAAATAACATCCGAATGGATGGATGATGGGTAGTCTTCTGCCCACTCCAGTACAAAGTCATTAGATTGTAATAAAAACCTTGTGTAGCGAATGAACTATTTTACTTGCTTCCCTTTTGATTTGTCTAAAGGAATATTCCTTTAAGTTTTAGCTAGCCCTCGTCCTTCATCTATCGTCGGACTAACACACAACAGAACACCGTCTTGTTTATAAGCTCAACTGTATTCATATCCAATTAACAATCTTATAGTTATTTACTAAATGGCTCTAACAATCTACCTGTACTTACTCTAATATTCCCCTTAGTCTCTTCTTCTATAAGGAACAAAAGTGTCCAACAAATTTGTCCCAACTATGACCACATCAATAGTAAAAACAAGTAGCTTGCTTCTAACACGAGAAAATTAAGAAGTTGCCAGTGGTTTGGTAAAAATACATGCATCTGTTCTATAGCAGGAACATGACTAATCTCTAGTTGCCCTTGACTCACTTTTTCTCGGATAAAATGCACATCAAACTACACATTTTTCATACAAGCATGCAAAACTGGATTGGCAGATATATTCACAGCATTTACATTATCACACCAAATGGCAGGTGATTGAGCCAAAGAAATACCAAGTTCTTCCAATAAAGAAGTAAACCATGATACTTTAGCTACTGTTTTGGCTAAACTTCGATATTTAGCCTTAGACGTAGATCTAGAAATCACAGGCTGCTTCTTAGATAACCAGCCAACCAAGTTCCCACCAAAATACAAACAAAAACTAGAAGTGGATCTTCTATCATCCTGTGAACTTCTCAATCCACATAAGAAACACTCACCAAGGATATACAAGTGTCAAGCATAGCTGTCAAATATCTTGTAGATATATACTTTCCTAAGAATAGGTTGTTGTATTTTAGGATATGATTAGATACCTTCCTTTGTTGTATGTTAGGATGTGATTAGGGAGTTGATTTGCTATAATTAAGGAATTTAATATGATGTACCAGTGTTATATAATTGAAAGTTTAACTCAATGAAAAAAATACAAAACTCTCTTGTTTTGTTAGTACACAATTTTCATACAGAATTCTCTTGTTTTGTTATAGTATCAGAGCCATTAGGACTTCTTGTTCTTCCTCTTGTCATCCTCTTCTTGATTTATCACTTGTGAAACTTTTTTTGTAATTCTGTTGATATTGTATTCATGGAGAAATCAAAGATAACTCGTGTCAAATTTTCCATAAAGAATTATTTCTCTTGGGAATTTCATTCTAGATTTATGTTGAGGGAAAAGAATTGTGGGGCATCATTGACGGTACGAACAACAAACTTATTGATCTAACAAAGGCAGTTGAGTGGACAACAAAGGATGCTCATATCAAGAGTTGGTTGTTACAGACTATGGATTCTTCTCTTATCGTCAATCTAAGACCTCATAAGACAACCAAAGTTATGAGGGATTATCTCAAGAAAGTTTATGCTCAAAATAGCTCGGTTAGGCTATTTCAATTGAAATATGAAATGTCCAGTTATGCCCAAGGAAAATTGTTTGTTCAGGACTATTATTCTGGTTTTGTGACATTGTGGACTGAATAAACAAACATTGTATATGCTTCGGTGCTAAAGACATCTTTAGAAGCTGTTAGCACTCTTCATCAGACTAGTCAAAGAGATCAATTTTTAATGGAACTCCGACCAGAGTTTGAAGTTGTGAGATCAAATCTGTTGCTCAGAACACCTCTTCCATTTGTGGATGACTTTCTGAACAAACTACTTCGAGAAGAGCAGAGTTTTATGACACAGAATACTTTAAAACAACAAGGGAACTCTGCCAATGTTCTCAATGTTGCATATGCTGAACAAAATAAATAGTGAACTCTAAACATGACCAACATCTAGTGTTACAGCTGTAAGGAATTTGGACACATTACGAATCAATGTTCCAAATAATTTTGCTATTATTGCAAAGTGAAGGGACATATTATTTCTAAATGTAGAAAGCATCTACAAAATCATAATCTGAGTGCTTTTCATGCCTTAACTACTAGCATGGTGACTGAAAGAGATTCATAGTTTGCTCCTCCTCAACAATCAGAATCATCTGTTACACTAGAGAATATTCAACAGGTGATTGTTTTAGCCCTTTCTGCTATTGGAATTACTTGTAAAAATAAATCATTATCTAAAACCTGGCTTTTTGATGCAACAACTTCAAACCATATGACTTCATTATTTGATAATTTGCTTAATGTCAAAAAATATGATGGCCACTTGAAAATTGAGACTACTAGTGGTAATCGTATTCTAATTATTACTATCGGTGATATTTCTTCCTTTCCATCTATGAAAAATGTCTTTATTGCCCCTGATTTATCAACTAATCCACTTTCTATTGGACAACTGGTAGAGGATAATTGCAAAGTTACCTTTTATTCTTCTAGTTGTGTTGTGCAAGAGCTGGTGTTAGGGAAGATAGTAGTTGAGGGACCTAAATAGGGTAGGCTCTTTCCTCTCCATTTTAATGAATCAGTCAAGCATTTAATCGTATTCCAATTATTGCTATTGGTGATATTTCTTCTTCTCCATCCATGAAAAATGTCTTCATTGCCCTAGTTTATTTACTAATCTACTTTCCATTGGACAACTGGTAAATGATAATTGCAAAGTTACCTTTTCTTCTTATGGTTATTTTGTGCAGGAGCTGGCGTCAGGAAAGATAGTAGTTGAGGGACCTAAATGGGGCAGACTCTTTCCTCTCCATTTTAATAAATTAGCCAAGCCTATAAATGTGTTTTCTTTTATTTCTTGTTTTGTCCAACTTGAGCACAAATTTTGGCATGTGAAGTTAGGCCATCCAAATGTTAGGACTCTTTCATTCATGTTAAAATCTAGTGTGTTAGGAAATAAAATTTCATCTAAGGATATTACTTTGATTGTTCTACTAGCAAATTGGCTAAAAGTAAAAATCTTCCTTTTCCCTCTCGTGATACACATGTCTCTCATTGTTTCGATTTAATACATAGTGATGTTGGGGGAATTTCATTAGTTGTTTCTCATGCTCATTATAAATATTTTGACATTTATTGACTATTATAGCCGTTTTACTTGGGTTTATTTTTTGAAACGCAAATCTGAAGTTTTTGAGTCGTTCCAAAAATTCTTGGCCATGATTAAAAATCAAATTTCAAAAAATATTAAAATTTTATGAACTGATTCAAGTGGGGAATATATATCTCATCATTTCTAAGATTTCCTTCAACAGTATGACATTATTTCTCAAAGAAATTATCCTTATACAACCCATCAAAAAGGCATTGTTAAATGTAAAAACTGACATCTTCTTTATGTGGCTTATTCCTTACTCATTGAGTTTTGTGTTCCATCAAAATTCTAGGTGGAAGCCTTGTCTATGGTTGCCCACTTAATAAATCATCTTCCTACACCCACACATCAAAATCAAACACCATATTTCCTTCTTTATCAAGAGTAGCCTACATATCATCATCTTCACCCATTTGGGTGTGTTTGCTTTGTTTTTCTTCCCTCTTATGAACATACGAAACTCTTTCCTCAATTTGTCAAATGTGTTTTTCTTGGCTATGCCTCACATAAAAAAAGTTGTATGTGTTTGATCCTATTTTAAGTGGATTCATGTTTCTCGTAATGTTATTTTCTTTGACCATCAGTACCTTTATCTTTTACCTACTGTCCATTCTAATGATTTTAATAATTCTCTTCTTCTTACTTTTGAGGACATGTCTCCTAAACCTCATTCCTATGCTTTTGTTCCTAACACATGATTCCAACCTCATATTTGTTTATACACGTCAAAATAGGGATAATGTCCAACATAGTGATTTGGTTCCTAAATTTTCTCATGAAGAAGTCCCTAAAACTAGTTTGCTACTATCACCACCTATGTCTTCCTTGCCACCAACCTCTGCCAATGATCCGCTTCCATTTAAGAAATCTACTCATAGCTCACTTCCACCAAACAAATATGGTTATTATCCTAAAAGATTTGGGTATCATAAATCTATGATTGCTACACTGTCCTCCATTAAAATACTAAGATCATACTTAAAATTAATCCAACATGAATGTTGGCAACAAATTATTCAGGAGGAACTTGATGCTTTGCACCATAATCAAACTTGGGACATTGTCACTTGTCCTTCTGATGTTACTCCCATTGGTTGTAAATGGGTTTTCTCAATCAAACTAAAATTTGATGGATCACTTGACTAGTATAAGGCTCACTTGGTGGCTCTCGGTAATCGACAAGAATATGGGATTAACTATGCAAAAACATTTTATCCAGTTGCCAAAATGACCATCGCTTGTAAAATCTTAGCTTTAGTAGCTTGTCAAAACTGGTCCATTAATCTGATGAATGTAAAAAACACATTCCTCCATGGGGACTTAATAGAGAATATTATATGCGCTCTCCACCTAATTTAACAATTGCTACAAATGAGGTATGTCACTTGAAATGTTCCTTATATAGGCTTAAAGAAGCTCCTCGTTCTTGGTTTTCAAAATTTAAAAAGGCTCTACTTAATTAGTTTTTCGTACAAAGTTAGTATGATCCTTCACTTTTTTTTTATTCAAGACTCCTCATTGAATTGTTCTATTGCTTGTATATGTGAATGATATTTTAATTACTGGTTCCAACATTGAGAAAATTCAAGAATTGAAAATATCTCAACATGCTTTTTTTTCACATGAAAATCTAGGTTCTTTTACATTTTTTGGGGTTTGGAAATTCACAGAAACAAGTAATGAATTTCTGTTAATCAGCATAAGGATCTCAAGGATATCATTTAGTTAGCTAGATTAGAAAATACCACTTCATTATAAACCCCTATGGAATTAAATGTCAAATATCGCAACAATGAAGGTTCTCTTTTCCAAGATCCTACATTGTATCGACATCTAGTTGGGAGTATCATTTATTTGACAATCACTAGACCAAATATATCTTTTGTTGTTAACTTGATGATTCAATTTTTGGGTTCCCCATGACATTTACATATAGCTGTTGTAAAGCAAATGATTCGCTATCTGTATGGTACCCCTCATTATAGTCTCTTTTTTTCTAGCTTGCTATTCTTTTAATCTTATATCTTATAGTGATGCTGATTGGGTGGGATTTCCTGATACGTGCTACTCTACAACAAGATGGTGTGTATGCTTGAGTGATGCTTAATGTAACACCCCTTACCCGAGTTCGATGCCGAGACAAGGTATGAGACATTACTAAACTTAAACATAGGCAAACATACAAAATCGGGTCATAAAAATGCGTCTAAATTAAAACCATTCATACATATGCCTATCGTCCCTTGTATGGACCCATGAGGCCCAAAACATACGTTGGGAATGGTTTTGGACTAAACCGAGAACTTTCTGAACTTTTACAACAACTGTAAAATTTTCATGCTTTGGAGAGTCATACGCCCGTGTGGGTAGGCCGTGTGGTCACACACGCTCGTGTTGCTTGGGACATGCCCGTGCCCTCAGCCCGTGTAACTCTCTATTTATAACATTATATGCAAAATGAGGTCACACTGCCAAGGCATATGCCCATGGGGGCAGACCGTTTGTCACACACGGCCTAGACACATCCACGTGTGTCTACCCGTGTGGACAAATTCAAGGTTATTTTTCTAGCCATTTTGCCACCCTCACTTGCACACATTCGTACAACATCATATGACACAATTCATGGCATATAAATGCCTTCAAGACAACTAAAAACAAGCAATAACATATCATTTTCACACCATCATCTTGCTTGCATTATAACATCATGCCTTACCAAATCATTTCATGCTAAATTCACATTCAAAAGGCATTAACATATGAATAAACTCACATCCATTATATATTAACCAAATATAAACCATATCACAAAACATTGACATATGCGCATGCATAATTATATGGGCTTACAATCAATTAGCTAATATAAGTCAATTTGCATGGCTACAAATTACATCCAACCTTTAGCCATCACAAGCTAATACATTTAGCCAAATCATAATTAATCGTACACCAAATGACTAAGTCCCTATACATGTCATAGACTCAAAGTTCAAGTTCATTTATACCTTTCAATATCTTGATAGTGTGATAGAATCTCTGACGATCTCTAATCTGACCTAGCATCTGTGACACTATAGGAAAAAGAAAGGTAGGGGGTAAGCTATATAGCTTAGTAAGTTGGCCTGTAAATAATAAGAAACATGAATTATACAATACTATACTCATAGCATAATGTAAAATTATCACAATATCATCAAGTATCATAGAAATTTCAGAACAATTACGGATGATTGTGATATTTACTGTTCGTAACAAAACTGTCCACTTGAGTCATAGTCACTAAATTATTTATATCTTGAGCTACAGAATTCTAAATTAAGATCTGCTTGATTTTTCTGAAACTAAACTCAAATATATTTCTACAATAAAATTTACAAAATTTATGGATTAGCCAATAATTACAGTTAATTTTTCAAATTCATCCTTGTTCTGCTGTTTGATAGTTTCAACCTTTCTTTACTAAAAATTAAGTATCTCTTAGTACGGGATTCAAATAACATTCCCATTTATTTATATTGAAAATAGACTCATTAAGGATTTTAAGCATATATTATAGCCCAAAATTATTTTTGTATAATTTTTAATGATTTTCTCAAATCAGAATAGGGGATTCTGAAATCTTTTTGACTCTGTCTCACAAAAATTCAAACATTTCATAATATGAAATTCTTTTGCTTGCACAGTTTCCCTTCTATGAAAATAGACTCAATAAGATTTAATTGCATATCTTATTAAACTTCTAATTTGATTTCCACCATTTTTGGTGATTTTTCAAAGTGACACAACTGCTGCTATCCAAATCTGTTTTATTACTAAATTTCACTCTTTCATGTTTTCTTTGTAGTAACTTTCATTGTAACACTTACTTCATATCAATCTTACCAAAGTTCAATCACATATCAAGCACATTGCTCATAAGTTTACATACACGTACATGCACTTATTCATCACATAGTCACATTCAGTTACACCTAGTCATTTCCCGTTGAACACATCGGAATAATAACGGATACCTGGTGGCCTGCACATAGTACCACCTTGTAGTCAAAGCTACCTTTTTCACAAAATGGCCTTCAAATAGTACCACACTTGTGACCAAAGCTATCTTTCTTCACAAAGTGGCCTTCACATAGTACCACACTTGTGACCAAGCCATCTCTTCCCAAAGTTGCCTTCACATAGTACCACACTTGTGACCAAGCTATCTCTTCTCAAAGTGGCCTTCACATAGTACCACACTTGTGACCAAACTATCTCTTCTCAAAGTGGCCTTCACATAGTACCACATTTGAGTCACTAGTGACATGTCACTTGTATCCTATTATGTTCCTAATGTTCAACCGAGAAATTTCTCACTTTTTGATACTTATCAATTTCATTCAATATTCAGCCACATTTCATAAAAGATAATAAAATGTGATAACGCAAGTGAAAAAGATGTTTTATTTACATACAAACTTACCTCAATACCAAGAAAGGCAAAAAGGGACCTAACCGTCAATTTTTTCATTTTTCCCCATTCTAGGTCTGAACTTCATTTTCTTTGATCTATAACATCACATTTAACTTATTTATTAGTCACATTATTCAATGTGACCCAAAAATCATGTTATGGAAAAATTACATTTTTTTCCCTAAAGTTTGACATATTTATAATTTTGCCCCTAGGCTCGAAAAATAAAATCTGTTCAATTTCTTTATTACCCATGCATTTCATGCTTATAGTAGCCCACATTTTTCATTAAAATAGATTTTTAACACATATTTCATAACTTTTACAAATTAGTCCTTTTTGACATTTTTACTGAAAATCAATTAGCAAAAATCGTTTCTCACACATCAAACATGTATAATCTGCCATTAAACATTAAAATACACAAATTTCTAACATGGGTAAAAACCTAAAACTTCATCATATCTCAAATAAAATGGTAGAAATAGGTAGATTATGTTACAAGGATTTTAAAGACGCAAAAATCATTAAAAACGAGGCTAGAATGGACTTACAATCGAGCTTGGAAGATTGGAAAACCCTAGCCATGGTTTCTTCATGTAAAATTCAGCCAAAGAAGATGATGGACAAAAATTGGCTTTTAATTTTGTTTTTAATTCATTTTAATTACTAAATGACCAAAATGCCCCTAACTTAAAAATATTCTATTTCATCTATTTCATGTCCATTTTTGTCCAAAAAATTAACCAATGGTCTAATTACCATTTAAGGACCTCAAATTTAAAATTTCATAGAAATTTGACACGTCTAGCTTCTAGAACTCAAGTTTTGCACTTTTTACAATTTAGTCCTTTTGACTAAATTGAGTGCCCAAACGTCAAAATTTTCGAACGAAATTTTCACGAAATCATTCTATGAAATTTTAGACCATAAAAGTATAATAAAAATAAATTTTATTATGTTACATTTGTGGTCTCGAAATCACTGTTCCGACTAGACCCAATCGGGCTATTACACTTAATTTCCTGGAAATGCAAGAAACAAGACAAAGTCTCCAAATCCTCAACTAAAGTGGAGTATCGTGCCATGTCTACCACATGCTCAGAAATTACTTGGTTGCATGGTCTGCTCTTTGAACTGGGTTACCAACAAATTGATCATACTTCTCTCCATGCTGACAATACTACTACTATTTAGATTGTAGCATATCTCGTCTTTCATGAGTGTACCAAACATATTGAAGTCGATTGTCATTCTATTTTGGAATCATTTGATAATAGTCCGATTATGCTTCTTCATATTTCTACCAATCAATAGATTGCTAATATCCTCATCAAGCCTCTCCAGACATCAGTTTTTTGTACACAAATTGATGCTTCTTGATTCACCTACATCAATTTGAGGGGGGATGCCAAGCATAGGTATCAAATATCTTGTAGGTATATACATTCCTAAGAATAGGCTGCTGTATTTTCGGATATGATTAGATACTTTCCTTTGTTGTATTTTAGGATGTGATTAGGGAGTTGATTTGCTATAATTAAGGAATTTAATATGTTGTACCAGTGCTATATAATTGAAAGTACTCAATGAAAGAAATACAAATTTCTCTTGTTTTTTTAGTACACAATTTTCATACAGAATTCTCTTGTTTTGTTAACAAGGACTTGATTTAAATAGAATTCCATGGTTCATTGTACCCTTTAGTTGCCTTAAGATTCATTCAACTGCCAAGTGTTTCTTAAGAGGGCATTCATAAATTGGCTCACTTTGTTCACACTAAATTCCAAATCAGGTCATTTAAGACAAAGATATTGAAGGAACCTATAGTACTATAATGCCCTCTGACATTTTCTATTGGAATACTATCCATTGTTGATGAAGCTGAAGTTGTAACCATATGCGTCGGAACAAGATTTGTATTAAGCATTCCAATTTTGTGAAGAAACTCTAAAGCATATTTGACTCAATAGTAAACTTTCTTTTACTCTTGTGACCTCAGTACCGAAAAATAAATGCAACTCACAAGATCCTTTATAGAAAACTCCAAATGCAATATTTGAAAAAGTATATCAACTGTACTTTGATCATCACCAATGATTATGACATCATCGAAATACATTAGCAAAATGGCAAATGAATGTTGAGTTCTCGTCGTAAACAAAGAATGATATGTAACAAAAGCTATAATGTGAACTGTTTGTACTAAAAACCTTTTGAACTTGTCAAACCAAACCTCGTTTAACTTGCAAGCTAGTGGTTGTTTGAATAATTAAATTGCTCAAAGCCAAGGGGTTGAGTCATAAGCACTTCCTCAGTCAAGTCTCCGTTTAAAAATGTATTATTCATATCAATTTTCCAAAGAGCCAACTTGTTTGTTACTTTTAAAGCATATACCATTCTTATTGTATTTGTGACTACAAAACTAAAAGTTTCTTGAATCAACTCCTACTTCTTAAGCAAATCCTTATGCTACGAGGCAAGCTTTGTACCTGATAATAGCACTATCTGGTCTCTTTTTGAGCTTAAACACCCATTTACAACCTACTGGTTGACTCTATTGAGGCCATGGCATTAACAACTAAGAATTGTTCTTTTTCTAAGCTTGCAACTCTACTCGAATAACCTCTTACCATTTAGAATGTTGCATAGCACTATAAATGTCCACTAGTTCTCTTTTAGAAGTTGAGACCATGTATAGCTTGGGTTTAGAAACCTACTTTTTGTGAGTATTACCACTAAGAGCAATAAGTCAAGGAAGAGTAGTAACTCAAGAATCATCCCTAAAAGTAGTACATTCATGAGGAGCCTAGTAGCTATCTACAGACTCAGCTAGAACATTCTTTAATATACTTGGAACTCTTTGAATAGTAGTAGGAACTTCTCTTGTTTCTAAAGAAAAAGCTACCAAATGAGATATACTAGAAACAATAGAAAGTTGTGTGGTGACTAAAGGAGCTACTCAAGTGTTACTGATAGTAGCACTATTGGACCTCTTTAAAAGGAAATATGGTCTCTTCAAACCAAATATGCCTAGTAATGTACACCATGCCAGTGGAATCCGTACATTTATACCCCTTATGATGCTCACTATAATGAAGAAAGGTATAAGGAGTATATCTATAAGTCCATTTGGTCCTATTGTAAGAGTTAAAAAAAGGATAGTAAAGCACCCAAACACTTTAAGGAACTTCAGGTTAGGCCTTTTATGATAGATATTTTCAAATGGTGATGATCCACCCAACACTTTATTAGGTAACCAATTGATAAGAAATACAAAAGAAGAAAATGCATTATACCAATAAGAAAGTGGAAATGATTTTTGTGCCAACAAGGTGAGGGTAATTTCAACAATATGTCTATTCTTTCATTTAACAAAACCATTTTTCTTAAATGTATAACAATATGATATTATACATTTGATGCCAAAGTTTTAAAGCTGAAGAACGAAATTAAGAAATTCATCCCCTCCATTGAACTTCAAACTTAATCTTTAAAAAACAAATCCAAACATGCCTAGAATAGGCATAAAAAGATATATATATATATATATAATACTCAAACACATATGAATAAAAAAGAGTGAGTCCCCATAAATCGGCCTCAATGAACTACAAAGAAGCATAATAAATAGTGTTAGACTTCTAAAAAGGAAACATATGACTTTTACCAAACTAACAACTTTTTCGCAGAACTTTATCTTTATTCATTGGAAAAAAGAATATTATAAGAAGATAAGGCTTTGGAAAATATACTAAAGAAAGGATAACCTAGCTTCTGATGCCAAAGTTGATAACCACAACTCTGAATATCACTAGTCCAAGTATTATTACATGAACTAACGATGATTAGAATGTAGAACTTCTGTTGGTTGAGCAATTCCACAATCAATCAAGGTTTCTAGAACTTGAAAGTGATATAGCCCTCTCTTCTCACTCATTGCATAAGAACTTGATGTGTTTATTTATCCTTAAAATAATAGTGACTGGGGTGAGATTCAACAAATACTCCATTATCTCTAATGAACTTAAACACTTAAAGAATACTTTTAGTAATGCGAGGAACATGTTGCAAATTTTTTACATGTAACACCTTTGATCAAGTTAGCAAATTTGATTAACCTATATAAGAAATATGTAAATTGGCATCATTTTCTACTTGAATAATACATGAATTAGTGTAAAGAGCATTGTTTGTTAGATTGTTGACATCATTGGTGATATGATTGGTAGCCATAGAGTTAGGATACTAGACAGGAACTGTAACACCCCTAACCCGAATCCGATCGCCGGATTAAGGCTAAGAGGTATTACCGAACTAAACATTTAATTATCTCATTCACATTGTCAATAAACATAAACAGAGATCGAGCTGAAATACATACAGATATTTAAGTTATACGCCATTTTCGTATGGCCAAAATATTTACAATTTCAAAACATCGTTATCATCAGCCTAACCTATACATGCCATATTGAGTCCAAAATATAACTGTACCAAAAAGATCGATAGTGTGATGAACTGCTGACGATCCCCGAGTCGGTGGTCAAAATCAACAATCTATAAAGCAGAGAAATAAAGAACAGAGTAAGCTTTCAAAGCTTAGTAAGTTTTAAGCATCACAAATAATTAAATACTTATAGGAAATCGAAACATTCATTTAAACAGACTTATTCTCAATTCAAATCACTTCATGGCCGAATTCACATAAACATATACATAGATTTCTCAGCACATATTTTTCTTCTACTTAAAGTTCATACGATGCATTTAAATTAAATAATCTCCTATATTAACAACATTTGATCGAATAGGTCATTGTTTTACTCGTAGATATAACAATCATTCACACTTAAGTATCATTCTTTAATAATAATAATTTGCAAAATCATTGACTGAATGTACATGAGAACATAAAGAAATTTTTAACATATAATTCATATACAAATATACCATGACCGATTAAATCATTCTCATATTCGCAAATATAACCATCAATCATATTTATATATATATATATTCTTCTTTGATGCTAATGATTCACTTCGAAATCAATTCACGATGATGAGTAAATGTACGTGCTCAACATCTTAAATGTATAGTACTTACTCAACGATGGTTTCATCGCGAACATTCAATATCGTAATCTTACTTAACTTACTGGCCTGCGGGAATTTAAACTCGGTATAATACCAGCTCGAAGCCTGCGGGACTTTAGCCCGGACATATTTCCAGCACGTAGCCTGCGGACCTTAAGTCCGGATATAATTCTAGCACATAGCTCGCGACCCTAAGTCCGGATATAATTCCAAAGACATAGCTCATGGACCCTAAAGTCCGGATAAACATCACTGAATGTCATGCAAACTTATTCGCAAGAAAATTCAATTCACATAACATCTCACAATCATAGTTCATTTATTCCCTTCGAGTAATAGCATAACATGGGCACCATTCATATAACTTTTAGCTTAATAACATACATAAGAATATATGTCCATTTTACTTTCCAAGCTTAACTTCTAATGTCTATTTGGCCTTTAGCCTTAACATAATTTTTTTTTCACTCAACTATATTCAAATAGAATCAATAGATCGCAGTACATTTATCATACACATATCAAGACATTATCAATTACGTACTAAATGTGACTATTCAAAACTTACCTCGGATATACTTGAACGATTGCGGAAAGGCTACTCAATTACTTTCTCTTTTCCCCTATCCAACTTCGACCCTCTTTGCTCTTGAACTTAAGTTCAAAAATTTTAAACTAGTCATTATTCGACTATTCAAGCATTACTTCAGAAATATAATATATATATTCGACTTTCACACATATAGATCATAGTAAGTTTATAAGAAAACATTAAGCAACTCATTAACAAATTTTTTTTATCAATGTTTACCACATAATCACAAATTCACAATAAGTCGCTTCTTCCGAGCAATAATCACTAAATTATTTATAACTGGATCTACGAAACTCCAAATCAATTGCCGTAAAATTTCCCTAAAAATAGACTTATATATATTTTATCCATAAAATTTTCAAAATTTTTAGTAGATTTTTCTTAAAGTTTCCCCTGTTTCACTGTTTGACTAATCTGACCACCCTTTACTACGAATCAAATATCTAATTATACAGAAGTCAAAATATGTTCTCATTGATTTCATTTGAAACTAGACTCATTAAGCTTTAATTACATAATTTATTCAGCTTCTAAATCTACTCCCAAAATTTATGGTGATTTTTCCAAATTCACGTTACAGCTGTTGTCCCAAGCAGATTTACTACAATTTACTCTTTCACAACTCTTTGCATTCATATTATTTAAACATGTATATCACCAATCAATTTCATCACATATATCTATAATTTCACTTAAGCATAATCTCAATACAACACATCATGCTCAAATCATTATTCAAGTTCAAATTCAGCTAACACACATATAAACACTAGCAACTAAATATTAACATTGCATTTCACCATAATAGCCAATTGCCATTAAACAATTAAGCCACAATTATTCAATTTTACCAAGCTTCGACTTAATTTATAACTATCTAAATCATTTAAAACATTCAACAACAAATTCTTCTTTAATTAAGCATATATTCGACAATGACAATGGTAATTTAGCAAACCTTAATTTAACTTATAATTGTTCATAACACATTTAAAGCATCCACTCCATTCCATCATTTTAAAGCACATACATTACTCAATATTATCCAAGTTCACATTCGGCCATAGTACACACAACATGTTAGCCGATTTTCCCACTTAGCATCTAATGCACATATATATTCATTTGTTTGGCTCAACTTCACCTATCTACCCTTATTCATCAAAAGAACATGAAACAACAACCATTTCCTTCATTTCAATTCATGACCGAATGCTCACAACACAACCAAAAACCAAAATATACTTCATGGGTTAAGGTAGAATCAAGAAAGGAACTCATAAACATCAAGATAGAAGCAAACTACCATGAGCTTACCTTGGATTTTTCATCCCCAAGTGACTGAACATTCAAGAGCTTCCCTTCCCCTATTTGTTTTCTTAAGTTCAGCTATGAATAACAAAGATGGACAAGCTTTGTCCTTTTCATCATTTTGTTATTTTATTTCTCTTTATTTTATGATAATAACGCCATTAAATCTCATAGTGCTAATTTAAAATGCATATTCCATTTATTCTCATCATGATGGCCGGCCACTACACCTTAAGATGGGAATTTTGACATGCAAATCCACCTATTTCATACTATAAGTTATTTGGCCACTACAAATTAGCCTATAGAATTTTCAAAAATTTTCACATAAGTCCTATTTAATAATTTCACATACAATTGACAAGATCAAAGCATGAAATTTTCACACATGAACTTTCACATATAATAAGCACTGAATTATTTTTATGGCTTGGTTTTGTGGTCCCGAAACCACTTTCCAACTGGGGTCAAATTAGGGCTGTCACAACTCTCCCCCCTTAGAAATTTTCGTCCCCGAAAATCTTACCAGCGAAAAGGTTAGGATAACATTCTTTCATTGAGTCTTCTGGCTCCCAAGTCGCTCCTTCAACCCCGTGTTTGAGCCACAGTACTTTCACTAAAGAGATTTTCTTATTTCGTAGTTCTTTTACTTCACGAGCCAAAATACGAACCGGTTCTTCTTCGTAACTCAAATCAGATCGAATCTCAACCTCTGATGGACTAATTACATGCGATGGATCGGATCTATAACATCGAAACATCGAAACATGAAAAACATTGTGAATCTTTTCAAGTTCAGAGGGGAAAATCAATCTGTAAGCTACTGGCCCAACTCGTTCGGATATTTTATATGGCCCGATGAACCTCAGACTCAATTTGCCCTTATGACCAAATCTGAGCACTTTTTTCCAAGGTGAAACTTTAAGAAATACTTTGTCTCCGACCTGATACTCAATGTCTTTTCGTTTTAAATCTGCATACGACTTCTGACGATCTAAAGCTGCTTTCAGACTTTCACGGATCACTTTTGCTTTTTGTTCAGCATCTTTAATTAAATCAACCCCGAAGATTTTACTTTCATTGAGCTCGGTCCAAAACAACGGTGTACGGCATTTACGACCGTACAAAGCCTCGTAAGGTGCCATCTTAATGATTGATTGAAAACTATTGTTGTAAGCGAATTCAATCAAAGGCAAATACCGTTCCCATGAACCACTAAACTCAAGGATGCAACATCTCAACATATCCTCGAGTATCTGAAATATCCGCTCGGATTGACCATTGGTTTGGGGATGAAAAGCGGTGCTAAAATGCAACTTGGTACCCAATGCTTCTTGTAATTTCTTCCAAAATCGCGATGTGAATCTCGGATCTCTATCCGACACAATAGAAGTAGGTACCCCGTGTAACCTTACAATCTGAGAAACATACAGTTCGGCTAACTTGTCAAGTGAATAATCTGTACGTACGGGAATAAAATAAGCCGACTTTGTCAATCTATCAATAACAACCCAGATCGCATCTTTCTTGCTTGGTGATAATGGCAACCCAGATACAACATCCATCGTGACTCGATCCCATTTCCATTCGGGTATCATGATCAGCTGAAGTAATCCCGAAGGCACTTGATGTTCCGCTTTCACTTGTTGACATATCAAACACTTCGAGACAAAATCAGAAATGTCTCGTTTCATACCATGCCACCAATACTGACATTTCAGATCGTTGTACATTTTTGTACTACCCGGGTGAACTGACATTCGGCTGCTATGAGCCTCGCTCAAAATCATTGAAATAAGTTTCGAATTTCTTGGAACACAGAATCGACTTCTGAACCTCAAACAATCATTGTTGTCAATTTGAAACTCTGAATCCACATTCGAAACACATTCAGCTCGTTTAGCAACCAATTCATCATCGACTTTCTGAATTTCACATATTTGATGAATCAATAACGGTTTGGCTTTTAATTCTGCTACTAACACATTATCAGATGAAACGGACAAGTGTAAATTCATCGCTCGCAAAGTAAATAGTGACTTGCGACTTAAAGCATCGGCAACCACGTTAGCCTTTCCCGGGTGATAGTCAATGACAAGCTCGTAATCTTTCAACAATTCAAGCCAACGTCTTTGTCTCAGATTCAAATCTCTTTGAGTCATCAAATATTTGAGGCTTTTGTGATCCGAATATACATGACACCTCTCTCCAAACAAGTAGTTTCACCATATTTTCAAAGCAAATACGATGGCAGTTAATTCGAGATCATGGGTCGGATAGTTTTTCTCATGTGGCTTTAATTGCCTCGAAGCGTAAGCTACAACTCGACCTTCTTGTATCAATACACAACCCAGCCCATGTAAGGACGCATCATCAGAAATGACAAACTCTTTACTGATTCGAAATTTGCACTAACACCGAGCTTCATCAAATAGGTTTTCGGTTGGTCGAAACTTTTCTCGGCACTTTTCCGACCATTCGAACTTAACATCTTTCTGAAGTAGCTTCGTCATTGGTGTGGCTATCATCGAGAAACCCTTTACAAACCGTCTGTAGTAACCGGCAAGTCTCAAAAAGCTCCAAACTTTAGTAACATTTCTAGGAGGCTTCCAATCAAGTATGGCTGATATTTTACTCAGATCAATACGAATACCCGATGCGGATACCACATGCCCCAAAAAGCTAACTTCTCTCAACCAGTACTCACATTTACTGAACTTAGCATATAACTGCTTGTCCCATAAAATCTGCAACACTAATCTCAGGTGCTCGGCATGTTCGGTTTCATCTCGCGAATAGATCAAAATGTCGTCTATAAACACAATTACAAACCGGTCCAAATACTATCTGAAGATTCGATTCATCAAGTCCATAAATATCGCAGGGGCATTAGTGAGCCCAAACGGCATCACTAAGAACTTGTAGTGACTGTATCTCGTTCTAAAAGCAATTTTAGGCACATCTGAGTCTCGAACTCACAACTGATAATAACCCTATCTCAAATCTATCTTTGAAAACATTGAGGCTCCTTCAACTGATCAAACAAATTATCAATACGCGGTAATGGATATTTGTTCTTTATTGTCACTTTATTTAATTGACAATAGTCGATGCACATTCCCATGGTTCCGTCTTTCTTTTTCACAAACAATACCGGTGCACCCCAAGGTGAGAAACTCGGTTGAGCGAAACCTCTATCCGTCAACTCTTGCAACTGAACTTTCAATTCCTTCAATTTGATTGGTGCCATACGATACGGAGCTATCGAAATTGGTGTAGTCCCAGGTACAAGTTCAATGCCAAACTCCACCTCTCGAACAGGTGGTAATCCCGGTAACTCATTAGGAAAAACATCCGAATACTCACAAACCACTGGCACTGATTCAAGTTTCTTTTCTGACTCTTTACTATCAAGTACGTATGCAAGATATGCTTCACACCCCTTTTTTACATATTTCTGAGCCAACATCGAGGATATTACTACTGGTAACCCGTTCAAATCAGTAGACTCAACTCGGATTATCTCATCATTTGCACATCTCAAATCAATAGTCTTTCTTTTGCAATTCACAACTACATCATGTACGGTCAACCAATCCATACCGAGAATAACATTAAATTCATTAAACGGTAAAAGCATCAAATCGGCCGAAAAATAGGAACCTCGGATTATCAGGGGACATTTCCTGCACACTTTGTCGACTAGCACATATTGACCCAAGGGATTCGACACTCGAATCACGAACTTAGTAGACTCAATAGGTAGAGTATTACTGGATGCTAAAGTCTCACATACATATGAATGAGTAGAACCAAGGTCAATCAATGCAATCACATCAGTATCAAAGAGAGTGAAAGTACCGGTAATAACATCAGGCGAAGAAGCATCCTCGCGTGCGCATATAGCATAAGCTCTAGCAGGAGCACGAGCCTCGGATCTGGTCGTAGCATCTCTAGACCCTCTCTGATTGCCACTAGCATTCCCCGTATTCGTAGGTGGTCTACCTCGAGCTGTAGCAATACTCAGTTTCCCATTCTGATTCACATTTTGCTCTGACAATCTTGGGGAGTCTTTGATGAAGTGGTCGGATGATCCGCATCTATAACAGGAGTGATCATGAAATCTATAACTCCTCGAATGCCATTTTCTACAAAGCTTTCACTCGGTCCTATCCCGACGATCATTTCCAACACTGGCAACTAAAGTGGCTCACGTACTCATAGGAGGTCGATCACGGTCTCGTCTGGAAAAGCCCGAAGTGTCTTAGATCAGCCTGAATCATCTCAAAATTTTTTCGATGATTGCTGAAAAGGCTTTCCTGAAGATCTTTTATGAAACTCTCCAGCTCCAACATCAGCTTTCCTTTTCTCTTTACTAAGCTCCTCGGCTTTGCAAGCTCGCTCAATAAGTACTACGAACTCCCTGATTTCAAGAATGCCAACAAATATTTTAATATCTTCATTTAGCCCGTCCTCGAAGCGTTTACACATAATAGCCTTAGACGATACACATTCCCGAGCATATCTACTAAGTCTGACGAACTTCCGTTCATAATCAGTAACTGACATGGAACCCTGTTTAAGTTCAAGAAATTCTTTCCATTTCTGATCAATGAACCTCTGACTGATATACTTTTTCCAGAATTCAGTTTGGAAGAACTCCCACGTCACCTGCTCTTTGGGTACAACAGAAACCAATGTATTCCACCAATAATAGGCAAAATCACGTAGCAAAGATATAGCACATTTCAGGCATTCATCGAGTGTGCAAGATAGTTCATCAAGTACTCGAATAGTGTTGTCCAACCAAAATTCAGCTTGCTCGGCATCATCACTATCTGTAGCTTTAAATTCAATATCCCCGTGCTTTCGAATTCTGTCAACCGGGGGCTTATTCAACCTCATCTGATCAATTACCGGAGGTATCGTGGGTGCAGGGGGCATATTTGTCGGAAGTGGGGGTTGTGGAGCAGCCGCATTAGTTTGAATGTATTGGTTAAACCAATAATTCATCACATTATAAAAGGCTTGTCTAGCCTCGTCATTTTGATTGCTCGCAATAGGTTGAGAGTCCATCGGCACTGTTCCATGTGCGGGAGCAGGCATTACACTTTCTACATCATCAGCTACCACTCGATCGAGATCGGAATCCATTACTATACGAAAACACATTTTTAACTGTCAGAAATCAACACACTATCATATTAACACTATATGGCATGTATAGCTAGACCCATATGCGCTACGTCAGTCCTAGAATCGACTAAATTGTAGCTCTGATACCAATAAAATTGTAACACCCCTAACCCGAATTCGATCGCCGGATTAAGGCTAAGAGGTATTACCGAACTAAACATTTAATTATCTCATTCACATTGTCAATAAACATAAACAGAGATCGAGCTGAAATACATACTGATATTTAAGTTATACCCTATTTTCGTATGGCCAAAATATTTACAATTTCAAAACGTCATTATCAACAGCCTAACCTATACATGCCATATCGAGTCCAAAATATAACTGTACCAAAAAGATCGATAATGTGATGAACTGCTGACAATTCCCGAGTCGGTGGCCAAAATCAACAATCTATAAAGCAGAGAAATAAAGAACAGAGTAAGCTTTCAAAGCTTGGTAAGTTTTAAGCATCACAAACAATTAAAGACTTATAGGAAATCGAAACATTCATTTAAACAGACTTATTCTCAATTCAAATCACTTCATGACCGAATTCACATAAACATATACATAGATTTCTCAGCACATATTTTTCTTCTACTTAAAGTTCATACGATGCATTTAAATCAAATAATCTCATATATTAACAACATTTGATCGAATAGGTCATTGTTTTACTCGTAGATATAACAATCATTCACACTTAAGTATCATTCTTTAATAATAATAATTCACAAAATCATTGACTGAATGTACATGAGTACATAAAGAAATTTTTAACATATAATTCATATACAAATATACCATGACCGATTAAATCATTCTCATATTCGCAAATATAACCATCAATCATATTTATATATATATTCTTCTTTGATGCTAATGATTCACTTCGAAATCAATTCACCGATGAGTAAGTAATACGTACCTGAACATCTTAAATGTATAGTACTTACTCGACGATGGTTTACTGCGAACATTCAATATCGTAATCTTACTTAACTTACTGGCCTGCGGGAATTTAAACCCGATATATTTCCAGCACGTAGCCTGCGGGACTTTAGCCCGGACATATTTCCAGCACGTAGCCTGCGGACCTTAAGTCCGGATATAATTCTAGCACATAGCTTGCGGACCCTAAGTCCGGATATAATTCCAGCACATAGCCTACGAACCCTAAGTCCGGATAAACATCACTGAATGTCATGCATACTTATTCGCAAGAAAATTCAGTTCACATAACATCTCACAATCATAGTTCATTTATTCCCTTCGAATAATAGCATAACATGGGCACCATTCATATAACTTTTGGCTCAATAACATACATAAGAATATATGTCCATTTTACTTTCCAAGCTTAACTTCTAATGTCTATTCAGCCTTTAGCCTTAACATAATTTTTTTTTCACTCAACTATATTCAAATAGAATCAATAGATCGCAACACATTTATCATACACATATCAAGACATTATCAATTACGTACTAAATGTGACTATTCAAAACTTACCTCGGATATACTTGAACGATTGCGGAAAGGCTACTCAATTACTTTCTTTTTTCCCCTATCCAACTTCGACCCTCTTTGCTCTTGAGCTTAAGTTCAAAAATTTTAAACTAGTCATTATTCGACTATTCAAGCATTACTTCAGAAATATAATATATATATTCGACTTTCACACATATAGATCATAGTAAGTTTATAAGAAAACATTAAGCAACTCATTAACAAATTTTTTTATCAATGTTTACCACATAATCACAAATTCACAATAAGCTGTCTTCCTGAGCAACAGTCACTAAATTATTTATAACTGGATCTACGAATCTCCAAATCAATTGCCGTAAAATTTCCCTGAAAATAGACTCATATATATTTTATCCATAAAATTTTCAAAATTTTTAGTTTGGCCAAACAATACCAGATTTTTCTTAAAGTTTCCCCTGTTTCACTGTTTGACTAATCTGACCACCCTTTACTACGAATCAAATTTCTAATTGTACAGAAGTCAAAATATGTTCTCGTTGATTTCATTTGAAACTAGACTCATTAAGCTTTAATTACATAGTTTATTCAGGTTCTAACTCCACTCCCAAAATTTATGGCAATTTTTCCAAATTCACGTTACAGCTGCTGCCCCAAGCAGATTTACTACAATTTACTCTTTCACAACTCTTTGCATTCATATTATTTAAGCATGTATATCACCAATCAATTTCATCACATATATCTATAATTTCACTTAAGCATAATCTCAATACAACACATCATGCTCAAATCATTATTCAAGTTCAAATTCGGCTAACACACATATAAACACTAGCAACTAAATATTAACATTGCATTTCACCATAATAGCCAATTGCCATTAAACAATTAAGCCACAATTATTCAATTTTACCAAGCTTCGACTTAATTTATAACTATCTAAATCATTTAAAACATTCAACAACAAATTCTTCTTTAATTAAGCACATATTCGGCAATGACAATGGTAATTTAGCAAACCTTAATTTAATTTATAATTGTTCATAACACATTTAAAGCATCCACTCCATTCCATCATTTTAAAGCACATACATTACTCAATATTATCCAATTTCACATTCGGCCATAGTACACACAACATGTTAGCCGATTTTCCCACTTAGCATCGATTTTCCCACTTAGCATCTAATGCATATATATGCTCATTTGTTTGGCTCAACTTCACCTATCTACCCTTATTCATCAAAAGAACATGAAACAACAACCATTTCCTTCATTTCAATTCATGACCGAATGCTCACAACACAACCAAAAACCAAAATATATTTCATGGGTTAAGGTAGAATCAAGAAAGGAACTCATAAACATCAAGATAGAAGCAAACTACCATGAGCTTACCTTGGATTTTTCTTCCCCAAGTGACCGAACATTCAAGAGCTTCCCTTCCCCTATTTGTTTTTTTAAGTTCGGCTATGAAGAACAAAGATGGACAAGCTTTGTCCTTTTCATCATTTTGTTATTTTATTTCTCTTTATTTTATGATAATAAAGCCATTAAATCTCATAGTGCTAATTTAAAATGCATATTCCATTTATTCTCATCATGATGGCTGGCCACTACACCTTAAGATGGGAATTTTGACATGCAAATCCACCTATTTCATACTATAAGTTATTTGGCCACTACAAATTAGCCTATAGCATTTTCAAAAATTTTCACATAAGTCCTATTTAATAATTTCACATACAATTGACAAGATCAAAGCATGAAATTTTCACACATGAACTTTCACATATAATAAGCACCGAATATAACATCTAATTATTTTTATGACTCGATTTTGTGGTCCCGAAACCACTTTCCCATTGGGGTCAAATTAGGGCTGTCACAAGAACACTAGCCGTAGTTGTATTGTTACCTGCAACAATATTGGATGTAAAGGGAGTTGTGTTAAGGGTATAGGGAAAAAGAAGATGAAGAATGATAGAAAGACGGTTCAGGGAAAAACGTAAGAGATATATATTTTTAAAATAATGGATTTATAGAGTAGGTTGAAGGTGTAAATTGAGGGCAAATGGGATTCAGCAAATGTGTAGGAAAAGTGGAATTGACATTTGGAATGATAGGTTAATTCATGGTAGGTATATAATCCCATGAATATGCAAAATGATAGGACATAAGCTCTGATATAGTTGCACGTTACTAAAGGATGGTTGACTTGGTTAAGGATATGAGCGAATAATTGAATGATTTAAAAAATAAAAAATATTTGGCGACTCTATAGCCAATTTTTCCACATATTTGACATTAGGGTCTAGGGTTCCACCAAACCTTCCCTTTCCTTTGTCACGAACAAATTGGAATGTGGTCTAGGTGGTATGTAGTGAGGAGGCACACCAATATAGTGAGGTAGATTGATTTTTGCAATATTAGAATAGGTTGTTATATATTCAAGGTAGGAGTAGATCATTGCATGGCCACTTTTTTTGAAATGCTCACTTGAGAACCTAGATGATTTTGGTGAGCTTCTACATCTAACAAATCTAAAATAACAACTTATAGATTGTATGGTTATTGGCTCATTCTTATAATTGATAGTACTTTTTTATACCCCAGTTGTAACCTGTTTAAGATAGTTGATTGATACTTATCATAAAAAATAAATTAATTATAACCCAAAATATTAGAACAAACATCTTGGTTTTTACAAAATATACTTTCATAAGCATATCATGCTTCTTGGTATTATGCAACAAACACGAAAAATGCATTTTTTTCTACAACAGTGTGATGAGATAAATTGAGTTAACACATTCAAGATCCCATAAGCAGAGTTTTTCCCTATAATGTGACTATAAAATGAGAGACTTGTTGACATGAGCCAAGAAACAAAAGTTGAGCCTTTCTATTCACATGCCAAGAAATAATGAGGAATAGTAATTGTTCCATCTATATAACTCTACAATCAATGTGTCTTTAGAATCAAGGTTACCTCTCCACAAAAACATAATTGCTCTCATCAATCAATTGAGTAATCTTTTTGTTGGATAGCACCATTGTAGTGCTTGATGAATTTGATTACAATGGAGGAATATCCCTTTTCTTGATTGGATAAAGATGTAACCAAATCCTTGGATTTTGATAACCAAATTATGAGATCATGAAACGATGACATCATGTAAGATTGCTAAAAAATCAAGAATTGTAATTCCATGAATGAACTTGTAAATAAATAAAGCTAAGAATAAAAGAAACCAATGAACGAAAAGTAATAAATCAAGAGTTGAGTTGTATATTCTTTCAAAACTTAAACTTGTATTACATCAGTTGAATCTATTTATACACACCTATAGACACCATATTTCATTCAAGTATAATTATAGATTTCAAAGTTCGAGTGCTTCTACTATTAAAGTTATCACAATTGTAATGTGTCTATTTTATTGATGTTATTGTTATCACTATTTAATATTATTTCATTATTACTAGGACTATGAGAATTATTATTGAAAAATTGACTCTTTAAATTTGTAATGCCCTAAAATTTTCAATAAGACACATGGCATTAATTTGAGATCTAATATAGTGAATTTGTGAGAAAGTTAGAATATGAGTCTGATAAAGAATTTTTATGAAATGGATATTTTTATTGGATATGGAAATTATTGAAAAGAATTTTAAAAGTGAGAATGTGTCACAAAAAAAAACTGAAATGAAAATTTTAAAAAAAATTAAGTACTAAAGTGAAAATTTGACTAAAATGAGAAAAAAGTTAGTATTGATTAATTGGCATTAGAATAAGTTGGAAAATGTAATGGTGTGATAGAAATCACTTTTGGGACCAAATTGAAAAGATTAGAAAGTACAAGGAATAAATAATAAATTTTCCATGATAAGCCATACTCCTACAGGATTGATCGGCTCAAAATGCCAACAATGTAACACCCCATACTCAATTCAGTTGCTGGACCCGAGTTACAGAATGCTACAAAAGTGAACAGAAATATTCACATACAATTTACTCAATAAAATTCAATAAATCAATATATACGAGTTAATTCAATGTTAAACATGCATTGCAAATAAATTAGAGTCTCAATCGAGCTTACGAAAACCCTTAAACTAACTCAGAACCAAATTAGGACCATTTTGAAACATTTACGAAAAGATAGGTAAAAAAAGTAAAATAGGGGTCTTTTGGCCGTGCGACAAGGCTGAGGCCGTGTGGTGCTATCGCACAACCACGTCCCTAAACCGTGTAACATACCAATGTTGTGTAATTCAGGGTCACATGGCCATGTCGCTAGGCTGTGTAACTAATTGTGGCCATGTGAATTAAAAACTAACTTGAACGTGTTGAACACATGGTTGTGTGGTAGCCCATGTGCAACATAAAAGACCCTTATTGTGCAAGTTACCTACCATCCATACCTAGTGACTTATAATGCAATATTATACCATTAAATTTTACTCCAAATCATACCTACTTCAAGACCAAAACCTCAATTCACATATTCATATAAACATATAGCAATATGCCCTCATTGGCACCAACGATGCATTAAACTCAAATCTATTACAATTCAATCCAAATCCTTGCACCGTTTCATACCACAATTCAATTCACATGCCTAATATCAAAAATAGTAACACGAGTAAGTATTTAAAATACTTAGTAAGCTCATACATATAACAATTACTTACCTCAATTTCTTATCATATATAATATCATTATATATGTAACACCCCAAACCCAGCCTAGACATTACGACCGAATCTGACGCGCCACATCAATTACTCGAAAACCCGACAAGCTTATGGTGTTAAACCGATTGCCGAAAAAGCCATTATAATTTTAAAGCCCGTGTATGCCTAGTGTTTCATGCAGTTTAAAACGCGTATATTTTGTAATACGTTTGTTTTTATCCGAAATACTGTTGCAGGTTTGCTTATAAAAAACGTTATTATTTTGAAAACCCAATGTTCCTACTCTTGTAGTTGATAAATACCAAATCATAGCCCAATTAATAGTTAAATCCCCAAATGGCCTTATTACAAAAGAAAAACCCAAATATAAAATTATTAAATAATAAAATCATTCGTGATCGTGTGGCCACCCCGAGTCCCTCGCAGCTCCAAACCGTCTAAAGCTGAGGATTACCTGTACAATTAAAAGAAAGGGTGGGTTTACGAAAACTCAGTGTTTAATCCCTTATCAGACCATAAAAAATAGTGCATGCAATATCAGTCCAGGCCTAAGCCCTATTCAGTATCATCACAGTCTGGGCCTTAGCCCTTAAACAGTAGCAGAAAGGGCCTAAGGCCAATACTGATTTCGATGCGATTGCAAAATGCAACCCAACCCAAAACCATCCAAAGACACCACCACGCACTACCAACCAACACACCATGTGGGGATATTAATCGACTGACCCAACCAGCACACCAATATTGCAGCAAAGCTACCAGTAATAATAACACAGCGTAGCTGTCAGTAACAGTAAGTGTGACAAGCCACCAATAATAGTAAACGTGACATAGTCACTAGTACAGTACTTCCTCCATATCATAAACCCAACCCCATGCAGATGTCGTGTCATAAATATTACGTGTATGCAGTATGTCATACTCAAAATCAGTCATATAAATGTTATACACACATCAACTAACCTACCACTAGCATTATAAAGGTCATTTCGTCAGTTAGGGGTAAAACAGTGTTTTTTTACCCCTTAGGGGTATTTCGGTCATTTAACTGATCTTAGGGTCTCGGTACAGATAACGAGCCATCGAAAGGTCTACAGTCGTCTCGAACGACTTAGGTAACCCTTATGGCCAAAACAGTGTAAATGGGCTCAAGGCCTATTACTCGACCCAAGTGGGCCCACACGCCCATGTGGCCTATTTAGCTCAAGTTCAATCATGTCAATGCGGTTTCCATGTCCCATTCCATACTTTGTCACTTACTGCATAACCTATCCGTGTGGGATCCATGGGTCCATTGGGCCCACACGGCCCATCTCGGCCCAACAAGGCCCATAACGATCTTATAGCCTACCGCCCATGATATGTGGGCTTGATTTACACCACTAGCAATCGCACGCTCGCAAGGCCTCAAAAGTTGAAGCACCGGCTTTTCAGCTTTTGCCGATCTACAACAGGCTTTTGCCGAAGCATCGGCTTTTCGGCTTTTGCCGATCTACAAATAGGGCTCCAACCACCTCTTCTTCCACAACCCAATTGTCTATAATCTGCAATAACAACTACATCCATTATAATACCCAACTTAATTGTAAACTACTTAACTTTGAGAACTACTTACCGAAACAGAGACTAAGAGAAAGAAGTAGCAATATTCGGCCTGTCCCAGTAACCACCACTGTCAAACATTCGACGCCAAGTACACCCTCCTAGAGCACACCAATAGAGTAGAAGGTTTACGAAAAAGAGACCATCATATGAAAGATGAGAAAAGAACGGCACAACCACAGCATACGTATGGAAGAAATAATAGCCAAGCTCGACTATTGCAAGAGATTCGACAACCCAAGAGTAACTTACCTTACTTCAACAAGGGAGAGTTTTAGCTAGATATGGGAGTATTCAGCAAAGGCTTCAAGAAAGAAAACACAAACCAAAAGAAGTAGGGGATGACAAAAAGGTCAAGAAGATGCTACGGGTTAGACCAAAAGTATGGGTGAGGAAAGAAATGGGGTTAATCGATCAAAGTAAGGTGTAGCCAAAACAAAGTGTAGCAAGATGAAATGGGAAAGAGAGATATTAGGGTAGACCACAATCGGCTTAGGCTAAGAAATGAGAGAAAGTTCGGCACAAAGAAAAGGTAATGCCTCAAAAAGAACCAAAACAAAAGCCTCTAGAAAAGAGAAAGCAAAAATTCGGCTTTTACCCCAAAACAAAAAATGCTGAAAATGCTAGCCAAACTCCCCTAGCCGATTTTGCCTATACAAGATGTACAATTCGGCTACAACACTGCCCCCACCAACTCCCTAAAACTCTCCACAATTCACTCCCCTTATCCCTCCACAATCTTCTCCCAACAACCCAGACTAATTCAAACTCCCATACGGTAGAGTTTGAATTCGCCACAAACTCTTGCCACCCCCATGCAGCAAAATGACGCCATCTATAGCACATGGGATTCGAACCCCAGTCATTCCTGAAGCCAAAGCATGCCACATGCCACCAAGCCATAAGGCTTTTTCTGGTAACAAGCAACCACAATTACTCATAAAGCCTAGCTGCCCACGTTCAGGTTCTTTTTAAGAGAAAAACAAAATTTTTGTAAAAGCCAGAGCTTGAACCCAGACCTTCTAAGACACCCCCAAACACGCCCAAATCATTTAGCCACCACACAAAACATGCGATTTATGCCTAACCCAGTGAAATTACAAACCCTAAATTTTTAGGGCGTTACAATTCTACCCCCTTAAAGAAATTTAGACCTCAAAATTTACCTGGTCAAAACAGATGAGGGTAAAGATGTCGTATTGTCTCTTCTGGTTCCCACGTGGCCTCCTCTATGCCGTGATTATGCCAAAGCACTTTGACCAATGGAACAGACTTCTTTCTCAATACTTTAACATCCCGTTCCAATATCTGTACTGGTTCCTCCTTAGTAGTTAGATCAGGCCTAACTTCAATTTTCTCAACTGGCACGACGTGCGAGGGATCAGAACGGTATCGCCTAAGCATTGAAACGTGAAACACGTCATGAATTCTTTCCAGCTCTGGAGGCAACTCAAGTAGATACGCAACCGGTCCTACACGCTTAAGTATCCGATAAGGCCTAATAAACTAGGGCTCAGCTTGCCCTTCCGTCCAAACCTCACAATTTTCTTCCACAGTGACACCTTAAGAAAGACATAATCCCCTACAGAGTACTCGATCTATTTGCGCTTTAAGTTTGTATAGGACTTCTGCCTATCAAATGCTTCTTTCAATCGATCTCGAATCAACTTTACCTTGTCTTTTGTATCAGCAATTAGCTTCGGCCCTAGAATTTGCCACTCACCTAGTTCAGTCCAACAAGTAGGAGTACGACACCTATGACCATATAACGCTTCGTATGGTGCCATTCGAATACTAGACTAGTAGCTGTTGTTATACGTAAATTCTACCAACGACAAATAATCCTCCCAGCTACCCCTGAAATCTAATACACAACTTTTCAACATGTCTTCCAATATCTAAATTACTCTCTCAGACTGTCCATCCGTCTGAGGATGAAACGCAGTTCTGAAATCCAGTCATGTACCCAAGGCCTCCTGTAACTTCTTTCAGAACCGAGATGTGAACCTAGGATCTCTATCAGATATGATAGAGACCGGTACCCCATACAATCTTACAATCTCAGCCACATACAACTTGGCCAACTTCTGCAACGAATAATCAGTGCAGACCTGTATAAAATGGGCAGACTTAGTCAGTCGGTGTACAATCACCCAGACTGAATCCTTTTTAGAAGGTATCAAGGGTAACCCACTCACGAAAGCCATTGTTACCCTCTCCCACTTCTAGAGTGGAATTTTAACCTGCTGCAATAGTCCAGAAGATAATTGATGCTCAGCCTTAACCTGCTGGCACGTCAAGCACTTACTCACATAATTGGTAACTTCGCGTTTTAACCCAGGCCACCAATACAACTCACGAAGATCTCAGTATAACTTGTTCCCACCGAGATGCATGGCATAAGGACTGCCATACGCCTCCTGCAGAATAGACTGCCTCAGATCAGAATCCTTCGATATACACACTCTTCCACGGAAACATAACACCCCTTCCCCATTCAGTCTAAAATCCGAAGTCTCACTATTTTCCACTTGTTGAAAACAAGGAACTAGCGACTCATCCAATAACTGTTTCTCTTTAATTTGATCAGTCTAAGTCGGTCTCACTTGTAGTTCAGCTAACAAGCTACCATCATTGACCAGGCTAAGACAAGCAAACATTGCTATTAAATTAGAGACAATTCTACGACTCAGTGTGTCGGCTACCACATTAGCTTTTCCTGGGTGGTATTCAATTGAACAATCATAATCTTTAAGCAACTCAATCCACCTTCGTTACCTAAGGTTCAAATCTTTCTGAGTAAGGAGGTACTTGAGGCTTTTATAGTCCGTATAAATAATCATTCTTTCCCCATATAAATAATGCCTCCAAATTTTTAGTGCAAACACCACCGCCGCCAACTCCAAATCATGAGTGGGATAATTCACCTCATGAGGTTTAAGCTGCAGCGACGCATAAGCAACCACCTTTCCTTTTTGCATTAACACACACCTCAATCCAACGTGTGATGCATCACTGTAAACAGTAAATTCCTTCCCAGACTCTGGCTGTATCAAAACAGGGGCCTCAGTTAGTACTTTCTTCAATTTTTCAAAAACTCTCTTGCTGTTTATCAGACCAAATAAATGACACCCCTTTTCGGAGCAACTTCGTCAAAGGTGCAGCTATCACTGAGAACCCTTCCACAAAACGTCTGTAATATCCAGCTAAACCCAGAAAACTTCGAATATCAGATACAGTCTTTGGTGGTTTCCAATCCAATACGGCTTCAATTTTTCGAGGATCAACCCTAATCCCCTCGGAAGACACCATGTGACCCAAAAATGTTACCTCTTGCAGCCAAAACTCACACTTGCTGAATTTTACGTACAACTGCTTTTGGCTCAAAATTTGAAGAACAATCCGCAAATGTTCATTGTGCTCCTCCTTGATTTTCGAATACGCTAAAATATCGTCTATGAACACTACTACGAACCGGTCCAGGTAGGGTTGAAATACTCGGTTCATCATGTCTATGAAAGTAGCTGGTGCATTCGTTAATCCAAACGGTATTACTAGGAACTCGTAGTGACCATAATGAGTCCTAAATGTTGTCTTATACACATCAGCTTCCTTGACCTTTAGCTGATGCTACCCAGATCGAAGATCTATTTTGGAGAACACCGCAGCTCCTCGCAATTGATCAAACAGATCATCTATCCTCGGTAAAGGGTACTTGTTCTTAATGGTCAGCTTATAGAGTTGACGATAGTCAATGCACATGCGCATGGACCCATCCTTCTTCTTTACAAACAAAACTGATGCTCCCTAAGGGGACACACTCGGTCGAATGAATCCTCGGTCTAGCAGCTCCTGAATTTGAGCCTTTAACTCCACTAGCTCCTTCGATGCCATCCTATATGGGGCGATGGACACTGGAGCTGTTCCTGGTAAAAGCTCAATTCCGAATTCGACCTCACGGTCTGGAGGCAAGCCAGAAAGCTCTTCCAAAAAAACATCTGAAAACTCCTTAACAGTTCTGACATCCTCAACAGAAAGACTTTTAGTCCCAAAATTGCTAACATATACCAGGTAAGCCTTACAAGCCTTGCGAACCAGCTTCTCATCTCTTAACACCGATATCACATTAGACAAATAATCTCTTCACTCTCCTATTACGGCTACCTCCTCATCCTCTGAAGTCCTCAACACCAACCACTTAGCAGCACAATCCAACTTCGCACGATGCTTCACTAGCCAATCTATACCTAAAATAATATCAAATTCCCTGAATAACAATTCCATCAAATTTGCCAGAAAAACCTCCTTAAACCTCTAAGGGCACATCCTTGAATAACTTATTCACTCTAACCGATTGTCCTAGTAGACTCAACACTGTCATTTTACTAGCAGTGTTCTCAAACTGAATACCCAACGTTTCAGACACAGTGCATGCAACATACGAATGCGTAGGTCTAACATCAATTAAAGCAACGTATGGTAAATTGTAAATCAAGAACGTACCAGTTATGACGTTAGGGGCGTCACCCTCCTCTCAGCAGCGAACAGCATAAACCAAGGCTGGTTGTCTCGCCTCGGTATTACCCGCGCCCCTACCCAGTGCTCTACGACCTCGTCCAAACCTAATTCCACCTCTGGCCTGCCCACGACCTCTCGGTGGCTGTTGACCCGCTCTCACTGACTGCACGCACCTCGGTTCTATAGCTTGCGTCTGAATAGGCACTTGAGTATAGTTCTTAACCTGATGATCCATCGATCTACATCTGGAACATGCCCCCGTTTGCTTCCAACACTCACCTTGGTGAACTCTCCCATAATCAGCGCAAGGCTGTGGTCTCGCAGTAACAACATGATCTCCAGCCCGGACTGGCCCATCAAACTTGGCCCTCTTAATAGGCTTACCTCCAAAACTCGAGGATCCGAAGTCCGTCTTTACTCTACCTTTATCTTTCTCCTGGTTCTGGCTCTCAGAGCGCTTCAAATCCTTAGCACTCTTTGCTTTCTCGACTAGGGCAGCAAAGTCTCGCTCCCACTGTAGAGCTATCAAAACTCTCAATTCATCGCGAAGGCTGTCTTCAAAATGTACATAGCATTTGTACTCAGTGGCTATTATCCCACGAGCATAACGACTCAACCGTAGGAACTCCGCCTCATATGCCGCCACAGTCTTATTCCCCTAGGTCAAGTTTAGAAATTCCTTCCTTCGGGTGTCCACATAACTTGCACCTACATATTTCCCCTAAAAGGACGTCTTGAAGAGATCCCATGTCAGATGGTCAGCTTGTATACCTTCCCTCACAGTAAGCCACCATTGGTAAGCCTCGTCTCGCAGTAACAACACCGCCCCTTTCAATTTACTTTCCTCCACAAGATCCAAGATCATCCATTATCCACTCAGTAGCCTCTAACCAATATTCGCGCCACATTCGGGCTACACTGAAAACACCCCAAGCCATCGATCCCGTGCTTGCTCCAAAGAACCCTTTCAAGAACTCGTAGCATCGCCTGGGACAAGGCATCATCCCCAATTGCTCGATCATACGACCCAATCTCAGTTACTGGTGAAGTCGGTGTCTCCCTAGCAGGCATGTGACCCGACGCTGAAGACCCAACTCTGGCACCCCCTTGGCCTCTACCACGGCCTCGTGTACCCCTTCCACGAGTACCTCTAGTACTCATATCGAGATACGATTTATCTGAATTTAGAAATTTTATGCTATCAGTTTATAATTCTAGTTGTTATTAAAAGATATTTTATGTTAAACAGTATTTAGAGCTTCATTTCCGTAGATCGAGGGTCCACCACCACTATCAGTCTTTTACAGTCTTAGTTTGTTCTAACTAGAAATTCCTATATTGTACTACCACATATAACAGTTTCTCAGCATAACATTATAGTTTAAAACAATAGATACTAGCAGAGAACTTATAGATTTGGTGCCGGAGACTCGGTGTGCCACACTTCCAGTAGCATCATTTCAGAAACAAGTCAAGTTTCGTTGATAAATTTCAAAACCAAATTTTAGAGAAACCCTTTGCAAACCCCAATTTCAAAAAAAAGGTAAAACAAATTTCTACTACCCATGCCACAGTCAAGTTTTGTAAACCTGGCTCTGATACCATTAAATGTAATACCCTAAACCCAGTCTAGACATTACAACCGAATCTAACGTGCCACATCAATTACCCAAAAACCAAACAAGCTTATGGTGTTAAACCGGTTATTGAAAAATCCATTATAATTTTAAAGCCCGTGCATGCCTAGTGTTTCAAGCAATTTAAAACGCGTATAGTTTTCAATATGTTTGTTTTTATCCGAAATACCATTGCAGGTTTGCTTATAGAAAACGTTATTATTTTGAAAACCCAATGTTCCTACTCTTGCAGTTGCTAAATACCAAATCATAGCCCAATTAATAGTTAAATCCCCAAATGGCCTTATTACAAAAACAAAACCCAAATATAAAATCATTAAATAATAAATTCGTTCGTGATCGTGTGGCCACCCCGAGTCCCTCGCAGCTCCAAATTGTCTAAAGCTGAGGATTACCTGTAATATTAAAAGAAAGGGTGAGCTTACGAAAACTCAGTGTGTAATCCTTTATCAAACTATATAAAACAGTGCATGCAATATCAGTCCGGGCCTAAGCCCTATTCAGTATCATCACAGTCTGGGCCATAGCCCTTAAATAGTAGTAGAAAGGGCCTAAGGCCAATACAGTTTCAGTACAGTGCAAAATGCAACCCATCCCAAAACCATCCAGCACACCACCCGTACCAACCAACACACCATGTGGGGATATTAATCGACCCACCCAACCAGCACACTAATATTGCAGCAAAGCTGCCAGTAATAATAACGCAACGTAGCTGCCAGTAGCAGTAAGTGCGGCAAGCCACCAGTAATAGTAAACGTGGCATAGTCACTAGTACAGTACTTCCTCCATATCATAAACCCAACCCCATGTAGATGTCGTGTCATAAATATTATGTGTATGTAGTATGTCATACTCAAAACCAGTCATAAATGACATACACACATCAATTAACCTACCACTAGCGTTATAAAGGTCATTTCGTCAGTTAGGGGTAAAGCAGTGTTTTTTTTACCCTTCAGGGGTATTTTGGTTATTTAACTAATCTTAGGGTCTCGGTATAGATAACGACCCATCGGAAGGTCTACAGTCATCTTGAACGACTTAGGTAACCCTTATGGCCAAACCATTACTCGACCCAAGTGGGCCCATACGCCCATGTGGCCCATTTAGCTCAAGTTCAGTCATGTCAATGCGGTTTCCATGTCCCATTCCATACTTTGTCACTTACCGCATAACCTATCTGTGTGGGGTCCACAGGTTCATTTGGCCCACATGGCCCATCTCGACCCAACAACGCCTATAACGGTCTTATAGTCTACCACCCATGATATGTGGGTTCGATTTACACCACGAGCGATCGCACGCTCTCAAGGCCCTAAAAGCCGAAGCACCGACTTTTCGGCTTTTGTCGATCTACAACAGCCTTGGTATGGTTACACACCTACGTTCATCATTGAACACAGAGTAAGGTTGGGTGTACGAATACACACATTGATTTGCGAGAGAACAACGTACTCCACACGCTCAACCTTGATAGCACAAATAGGGCTTCAACCACCTCTTCTTCCACAATCTAGTTGTCTACAATCTGCAATAACAACTACATCCATTATAATACCCAACTTAATTGTAAACTACTTAACTTTGAGAACTACTTACCGAAATAGAGACTAAGAGAAAAAAGTAGCAATATTCGGCCTATCCCAGCTACCACTACTGTCAAACATCCGACGCCAAGTACACCCTCCTAGAGCACACCAATAGAGTAGAATGTTTACGAAAAAGAGACCATAATAGGAAAGATGAGAAAGGAATGGCACAACCACAGCATACGTATGAGAAATAATAGCCAAGCTCAGCTATTGCAAGAGATTCATCAACCCAAGAGTAACTAACCTTACTTCAACAAGGGAAACATTCGATGCCAAGTACACCCTCCTAGAGCACACCAATAGAGTAGAAGGTTTATGAAAAAGAGACCATCATATGAAAGATGAGAAAGGAACGGCACAACCACAGCATACGTATGGAAGAAATAATAGCCAAGCTCGGCTATTGCAAGAGATTCGACAACCCAAGAGTAACTTACCTTACTTCAACAAGGGAGAGTTTCAGCTAGATATGGGAGTATTCAGAAAAGGCTTCAAGAAATAAAACACAAACCAAAACAAGTAGGGGATGAGAAAAAGGTCAAGAAGATGCTACGGCTTAGACCAAAAGTATGGGTGAGGAAAGAAATGGGGTTAATCGATCAAAGTAAGGTGTAGCCAAAACAAAGTGTAGCAAGATGAAATGGGAAAGAGAGATATTAGGGTAGACCACAATCGGCTTAGGCTAAGAAATGAGAGAAAGTTCGGCACAAAGAAAAGGTAATGCCTCAAAAAGAACCAAAACAAAAGCCTCTAGAAAAGAGAAAGCAAAAATTTGGCTTTTACCCCAAAACAAAAAATGCTGAAAATGCTAGCCAAACTCCCCTAGCCGATTTTGCCTCTACAAGATGTACAATTCGGCTACAACACTGCCCCCACCAACTCCCTAAAACTCTCCACAATTCACTCCCCTTATCCCTCCACAATCTTCTCCCAACAACCCAGACTAATTCAAACTCCCATACGGTAGAGTTTGAATTCGCCACAAACTCTTGCCACCCCCATGCAGCAAAATGACGCCATCTACAGCACATGGGATTCGAACCCCAGTCATTCCTGAAGCCAAAGCACGCCACATGCCACCAAGCCATAAGGCTTTTTCTGGTAACAAGCAACCACAATTACTCATAAAGCCTAGCTGCCCACGTTCAGGTTCTTTTTAAGAGAAAAACAAAATTTTTGTAAAAGCCAGAGCTTGAACCCAGGCCTTCTCAGACACCCCCAAACACGCCCAAATCATTTAGCCACCACACCAAATATGCGATTTATGCCTAACCTAGTGAAATTAAAAACCCTAAATTTTTAAGGCGTTACAATATAACACAAGTATACCTATCAAGATTCAAACAACATCATTAAACATATAAGGTTTTGAGCTCAATCACACATATAACTATAACGCTCAAGTTTGTGCAAGTGTACACAGTCGTTACCAAGTAATAAAGTAAGTAAAAGAGTTATTGTCTCCTTAGGGGCTGTGTATGTTGATCAAGTAATTTTAAAATTAAAGTTAACAATTTGGTGATAAAAATATTTTGAGTGATGATGATTAAGCTAAATTGAGTTATCCAAATGCAAGATGATCCCTAATGCAATTTACTCTAAATGCAAAATATGAGATCAAATGTTGAGATGAGTTTAGCAGCAAAAACACAAAATTCAACAATCAACAACATGAATATGCTAGGATAATTATAGTATTCAACTTAGTTTATTTTTCTCATGCTTAACAATGTCGAAAAACATTTCATGGCAAATCGATCTTTCATGAGTTTAGAAACCAAATTAAGTCCTTTCAAAATCTTTTACTTTGTGAAATATGCATTTTACTAAGCATATTAAACTGAGGGTTTCTTAGAATTCATGTGAAGTAATAGGGACAAATCATGTTTGGAACAATTTAATCACATAAATCTAAAAACTACGCAAGATAATAGAGCTCGTCAAAGTTATCATGAACCTTTAATTTAGTCGGATCAGGATCTAAATTAGCATGCACCTTTAAATTATTGCGTCCACTAGCCGTCATTTGTTCAAGATCGCTCAACTGATTCTAATGCATCCAATCATGTATGAATGAAATACATACTTGAGTTTAATTGAAAACATGATTGACTAAGGCACAAACACTATAAACATGATTTAACAAAGTTCATTGAATAAGTGCATTCATCTTAGCTCAACATATTAAGCTACCATTGCTGATGACAAGATAAAAAAACACATTGCAAACATGATTAAAATAAAATAACAAAGTGAAGGAAGAATAAACTCTGTCGAATCAGTAGTCTCATGAACTTTGATTGAAGATGTTCTCATTTGATCTTTGTGTTGCTCTTTTCCTAATGGCTCCTCAGAGTGGTCAATCAAGAGACAATCTTCTCAAGGTTTTGCTGGCTAAGGGAAATAAGATGCTATGCATGGTAATGAAGAGAGGAAATGAGAGAATAGTTGAATGAGGGATGTAAGGATGATTAAGGAATGAAGGAATGAATGAAAATGTGAGAGAAGTGTGGTATTTATACTTGAGGTTAGTGGCTGAATTTACTAAAAATGGCGTGAAAGATCCCTTGGTTCTCTCACATTAATGGTTGACCATAACAAGTGGAAACAAGGGTGAGTTGATTGCTTGATTTAAGCATGGAATCATGCTAAATTTAGCCATGGGGTGGACGGTTTCTTGAGCAATCATCATGTACTGAGTTTGAATGATTTTTACAATATAGGGACCTCCAAATAATTGTCCCAAAGTTTATTTTTAGGCAGCCACAGGCTTGTGCTGAATTTGGGCTTGACTCCCTCTTGTTGGATAGTTTCATGACCTAATAAATAACTAGACATGTCCACCTCATAAAATCACTTTAACTAGGTCAAATTAACATCCTTATGACCCAATTTTGCATTGTTTTGTCATCTAAGTAGGGTGGATTTGTTCATGTCCATGTAAGAATTGTATTGAGCTCCATATTATATCTCCTCATGATCCCACTACATTATTAAAACATAGCACATTAATACATAACATGAAAATGATTTAATTTATACACGAAATTCATATAATAAAACACAAATTTGCATATTTCATAAATTCATATCCATGATTGATATTTAAGGAAAGTTCATTATATTCATTAACAATTTCTCGAGATTAATGTTATTTTTAGGTAAAAAGGAGGTAAAAACTACTAGAAATACCCTATACAATTTAGAGTTTACACACCCCCAAACTAAATCCGTTGCTCGTCCCGAGTAATATTTCATGTAGAGCATAACTTTTACTAAAGCAATTTTGTAATAAGATTAAACATCATTAATCTTTGTACATAACCATGCATCAATAAAATCATGCTCACAAACTCTTTTCATTGATAAGTCACTCAAGTTTCCTTATCAATAAAACAAAGCAATCACATGGTCTAATTAATGGTCCTCATATGTTGAACTTTGTTGAACTTAGCACTTCCTCTCCATTAATGTAGTTGGTATAATCATCCCAATCAATAGGTCTTTTATAAGGTTGTAATTTGGCTAGGATTATGGTAGGTATAAAGAAAAGTGAAGTTTTAGGTTTAGTAATCTTAGCCCTATCTTTGCCTTGGATCAATTCGAGGTACATCCTTCCTACTAATGGGTTTTTACCCCCTAAACTTAATTTTGAAACATATGCCCAATATTTCTCAATACTTTGAGTATTTATTTTGCTCTTTTTTCTTGACATTTGAATAAAGCTTTTTTTTTTTAAACATATGAAGAACATGTACATCTTTTTGAATTTTTCCTCTATCTTTGCTCACCAAGACAAGTATAGTTAAGATAGGTGCAAAAATAAGATAAAATTAAAAAAGATGGTAGCATGGCTTATGATGTAGGTAAATAACAATAAAATAGGATTTAAGGCTCAAATTAAGATTTCAAGGGTCAAATTTGTATAGCGTAGGCTTGAAAGGCTCAAACGATCCAAAGAAAATGTGCCTAAATCATGTTTAAGTTCTTATGCCTTCTAGGATTTCGCCTCAAGAAAGTTACTAAGTCAATTCTAAGAACTTGAACCTTCATACAGGTTTATTTCAAAAGAAGTTTCATGTAACACCCCTTACCCATGTCCGACGTCGAGACAGGGTACGAGGCATTACCGGACTTGTACTCAGATATTCATGCAAAACCAGGCTATAAAATTTTTCTTCAAATCAATTTCATTCATACATATGTAATTCGTCCCTTGTATGGGCCTACAGGGCCCAAAACATCTATTGGAAGAGGTTCGGGACTAAATTGAGAACTTTAGAAGATTTTAGGCAACTTAACAATTTTTCTTATCTTGGAGAGTCACAAGCCCGTGGGGGTAGGCCGTGTGGTCACACACGCTCGTGTGGCTTGGGACACGCCCATGTCCTCAACCCGTGTAACTCTCTAACTATGAGGTCATCATCAAAATAAGGTCATACGGCCGCATCACACACCTGTGTGTCCAGATCGTGTGGTACATTAAAAATAAATGAATTTTTCATAAATGGTGTAGACTTCACATGGCCAGAGCACACGCCCGTATGGGTAGGCTGTGTTTCTCACATGGCCAAGACACACGCCCGTGTCTTAGCCTGTGTTTTAACTACTGGGCATACTAACTTGAAAAATTAGGATGCAGGGGACACACGGCCATTCAACACCCCCATGGGGGCAGATCGTGTGTCTCACACGGCCTAGACACATGTCCGTGTGTCTACTCGTGTGGACCACCTAGAGGCTATTTTCTAAGCCAATTGCCACCCTCACTTATCCATATTCTCAAACATGTTTCATAGCATGCAACATAGCATATTTAAACACTCAATATCCAATGCCATGACATTTTCATGCCTTCAAATTATCATCTTAAAGCATATTCAATCAGTCACACCATTTAAAAGCATTCCTCACCAATTTCATGCATAACCAAATTTGTTATCCAAATTCCATAATACACAACTATTCCACACCTCATCATACATTCACTAAGCAATAACATATCACATCATCATGGCATTAGCACATACATGCATGGGTAATTAGATTACAAAACAATAATCAAATATAAGCCATATCACATGGCTGATACAAAATGAATCATCAACATTAGAGGCCCTTACAATTTGGCCAAAATTGCATGACACATATCACAAATAACCAAGTCCCCTATACATGCCATACTCAAGTTATCAAACTTACTATACCCAATATTCTTTTGATAGTGTGATCGAATACTCTAATAGCTTCTTATCCCCCGAGCTAGCTTGGCGAAACTACAAAGGATGGAAAGGAAATGGGGTAAGCATTAAAGCTTAGTAAGTCCACTTGCAAATAATATGCAATGATAGTAAGCAATTATCACACAAAGACATAATAACATAGCCATAAAGATTATTCATTATTCAAGCATTTTGACTTATTTATCAAGTGTTCATATATATATATATATATATATATACTTTCTCATCACAATTCATCCTTTATCAAGGCATTGCTCATAAGTTTAGCGTACATACCTGTACTTACCTGTAGTATATCATATGATCATACCTTTTTTAACATGCCCTCTTTGGGACTTTCATCACCTCATCCATTGCATTACCCGTTGAACACTAGGAATACTATTGGATACATGGAAAAGTTGCACATAAGTGCCACACATACTTACGTAGCCAAAGCTACCTTATAACATGTAACGCTCAAAATGGAGCTACTCACAGGCCCGCTAGCATAAGCTATTGGTCAGGGTGTAACTATGCAGGCTGCTCACACAAGCTGTCAGGTATTCGAACCACTCAGGACTATCTAGCCACCAGTAGGACACACAAGACCAGTACCCAGAACCAAATTACATGTATCTCGTACATCATGAGCACAGACCACTCAATGAGCTTAGATGTCACATATATATCACGAGCCCAACCGTTCAATGAGTTCGGATTCCTTAATTCCTAGTGACATGTCACTTGTATCCTAGGCTATTCCTAAGGTTCAAACAGGGTTTCCTTGCTTATCGCATCACTGTCGAACTTGCTCATGATGTCGTTTACGATATCCATAATACCAACCATATACTCATGGAATATAAAGGCATATAATTCATGATAGCAAATAAGCATTTAAATTCATATAATATTAAAGCATTAAAATATGTAACACATCACATTATTTACACATGAACTTACCTCGGTACAAAATGATGATAAACGAGCCTATTTGTCGAAAACTTTATTCTTCCCTCGTTCAAGACCCGTATCACGTTTTTCTTGATCTAAAATGCCAAATTTAACTTGTTTAATAGTCACATTATCCAAATCAATCCATAATTCATACTTTGATGAAATTACCTTTTCGCCCCTAACTTTTCACTTATTTAAAATTTAGTCCCTCGGCTCATAAAATGAAATGCATGCATTTTATTTGTTACCCAAGCCTAGCTGAATTTTCCTTGTACTCATAACATCCCATATTTTCATCAAAATCAAATTTTTATCACTTATTTTACATCTTTAACAAAATGGTCCTTTTTAGGTGTTTTCATGCAAAATCACCTAGTAAAAGATGTTAAACACATATCAAAATATCATATTCTTCCATTAAACATAAAAATAAAAATTTCTCATGCGTGGGTCAAAATTCCAACATGAACCCTAGCTTAAAATATGGTTAGGAATAGGTACATCATGTTACGAGGATTTCAAAAATGTAAAGAATATTAAAAATGGGGCTAGAGAACACTTACTTCTAAGCTTGAAAAGTTTGAAAACCCTAGCTATGGTTCTCCACAAATTTTGGCAGCTAAGGAGGAAGATGGAAAATATTTTCACTTGATTTTCCCTTTTTAATTCATTTAATTACCAAATGACCAAAATGCCCTTAAGGCATTTCTTTCAAATTTTTCCTATGCATGTCCATTTTTGTCCAAACATTTAGAAATTGGTCAAATTGCTAATTAGGACCTTCTAATTTATAATCTAAAGCAGTTTTATGCTAAAAGCTTCTAGAACATAAGTTTTGCATCTTATTCACTTTGGTTCCTAAAGTTCAATTAGACATTTTATGCATAGAATTTCTTCAAGAAATTTTCACACTAGCATGCATACATATCATAGACCTCATAATAATCATAAAATAATTATTTCTATATCAAATTTGTGGTCTCAAAACCACTGTTCCAACTAGGCCTAATTCGGGATGTTACATTTAATTTTCATGGTAAAAGGCTACATAAGACCTAAGAATACACAAGCATTCCAAAACTCAAGATAACATAAAAAAACTCGAATAAAATAAAAAAAAATAATGATTGCATTTAGACTAACTTATGAACAAAAATTCTTTCTAAACATTCTTTTATTTCAGCATACTTATATAAAAAGATTGAAACAAACTTGAAATTTTAAAAATTTATGCAAATATTTCCCTTACCCCCACTTTAAGAAGAAGCAATGTCCTCATTGTGAAAACAAAGTAATGAATGATAATTGAATACCAAGTAGGATAGTAAGAAAGAGAGGTGAGTCATAAAGACTGTTTATATACCAAGTCATTCTCAATAATCCAATCCTAGAGATGTTCATTTTCACTACCACATCACTTCACTTCTTTTTTTTCTATTGAGCTTATTTTATCCATACTTGCAATATCATATTTATTATATGAAAGCGAAATACTAACTAAGGAATAGAAATAAACGCCTAAAAATAAATACTAAGGATAAGAAATTTCCCCCTTTTTATTTGCTTCATCGTCCACGTATTTTTCCTTTTCTATTCTTTGTTGTACTTGACCCCACAATCTCTTGTTGTCATATATCAAAGATATGATCTGGGAACTTGGGAACAAAAGTGTTAGAGATATTCTTTAAAGTATTTTGTAAGGTATCATCTCTAACTTTTGAATATCTCTAGTAAGCTTGTTGTTGGTTTTGCATGAATTTCCACATATCCATCATAGTTAAAAATTCTAAATTTTTCATAGTATTTGAGGAAGTAGGAATAGTCATCTCAAGATTAAAACTTGGCTCCACTGGTTTAGCAACAATTGGTTCCACCCTCGGTTCAAGGTTGTTTGGTTCCTCTTCAGTTTCTACTTCTTCTATCTTATCAACTGAGTTAATTTTTGGTTCAAATTTGGTTAATGACCCTTTTGATTATATTTCTTTTGGCTCATTTGGTTTAACTTGGTTTAATAATCCAACATTCTCCACTAACCTCTCAAGGTCATTCCTTGTTATGCAACCTTAAACATAATGGTCCTTTAGGTTTGCCTTTGATCTTGCTTTGGCCCTTAAGCAAAATGAAGTAATCAATGATGGAAAGTAGGTACTTCCTTCTTTTTTCCTAGACCAGTCTTAAATCTCCTTGAGAATAATTTTCCTAACATTGATAGACGTTTTTGTCATAATCGCATACAACAAAAGCATTTGTTTTATCAAGATGGTGGTGTAACAACCCGTTTTTAGTCAAATTAGAATAGTGGTTTTGGGACCACAAATCTAAAGTTAAAATAATTATTTTATTATTATTTTAATGTTTACAGCGTGATAAAATGATTGTGTGAAAGTTTTGTTCAGAAATTGTATCGCTTGAGTGTTTAATTTTATAAAAAAGGACTAAATCCCATAAACTACAAAAGTGGTGTTCCATTAGTTAAAGGTATTAAATGGCTGTGAAATTAAATAGAGGAGGTCCTTATGTGACAAATATCCCATTGTTAAAATGTGTGGACTTTTATGGACATGTATTACATGTTTTTAATAGTTTATAATTAAGGTTAAAAAGGTAATTTGGTTATTAAAGTAAAATAAAAAAAAACAAAATTTTAAGACTATCATCTTCTTAGCCGATTCTTAACAAGAAGAAAAGTCATTTTTAGGGCTTGATATTCGGCCAATGTTTTATAGCTCATTAAGGTACGATTTTTGTCCCGTTTTTCATGATTTCTATGTTTTTGTATCGTTGCATCTTAATCTTGCAAGCCCAAGGACTAATTTGCAAAAATGTTAAAGGTTTAGGGTTTTTCCATTGATGAATATTGATGTATTTTGTTGTTTAATGGTAGAAAATGCATGGTTGTTGTTAGATAAACAACATTTGTTAAGTGATTTTTAGTAAAATGTACAATTAGGGATTAAATTGTGAAATGTGTAATTTTTTTGTGGTTAAATCATGAAATAAATGGAAAACATGGGCTGCTATAGACCTAATTGAAATTATGCTAGCATGGGTTTTGGTTAAATTGCATGAATTTGTGATTTTATAAAATAAGGACTAATTTGTAAAAATGTTGAAACATTAGGGAAAAAATGTAAATTTGCCCTAAGTGTATGTTTTTGGATTAAATTGAATAGAGAGATTATTAAATAAGTTAATTTTGATTATATTTAGATCAAGAAAGGTGAAATACAGATTTAGATCGGGGAAAGAATAAGGTTTCAGATTAATCAACTTAATTTACCGTTTTTGCATTCGAGGTAAGTTTGTATGCAATAAGATTTATTATAATTGTGTTTTAAATGATATTACATAAATTGTAAAATGACCTTGCAGACATATTCGACGACGATTTGGCAAATGAGAAATCCCAGTTGAACCTTAGGAATAGATTAGGATACGAATGACATGTCATTAGGGGTTATTATTGTTTTGGGTGTTGGTCCGTACATCCTACCGATTAGTGAGTTATCCAGCATGTGTTACGGATTCTCATCAACTTGTGTGAGTTGCACCGTGTAGTTACATGTGACCATCAGCTTGTCTGAGCAAACCCGTTGATAGCTCGAGAGTGAGTATTATTGAGATATGATATTGAGATAGCTTCAGCTATGTATTAGCACTTCAGTGCAAGATTTATTGAGATAACTTCGACTATATATATTGGTACTTAGGGTGCGAGATTCCTGAGTATCCTGTATTATTCCAAATGGTTCAACGGGTATATCGAAGATATGAAATGGTGAGAATAGATATGTATCAATACAGGTATGTACGAAAAGTGAATATGAAACGGACATATGAAAGAATTGAGTTCATGGTTAAATAAGATGATGGAATACATGTTAACATTGTGGTTAATTATCTTGTAGTATGTTATATGTGTATTTTGAATGGTAAATAAATGGTCAATTTTGCTTATTATTTTGATACGAGCTTACTAAGCTTTATAGCTTACATCATTTGTTTTTTTGTGTTTTATAGAGAATTCAAACCTAGCTCAGATTCGGGAATCGTTAGAGACTTCATCACACTATCCTACTATCTCTTGGGTACTTTTGAACTTAAGTGCTTTAAGTATATGGCATGTATAGGAATTATGGTGATTTTGATATATAGTTTTGAAATGAATTTGGTCATTTGAAATGGCTTGTAAATGTTAATGTTTTGTTTTTGTATATAGGCATGAGAGTTGGCTTAATTTGGTTTGTTTGGTTGTGTTTTCATATGTAGATATTGTTTTGGTTACGTGTTTAATGATGGATATGTAATGCTTGATGATATTTGGTAATTAGGGGGTACTAAATGGTTGTGAATTGAATTTGATATGTTGGTGAGATTAGGATAAATGATGCATGGTTGAAAGTTTTGTATTGTTGATTTGAGATTATGAGATTTTGGTATATTTTAAATAGCATATTGTGGTATTGATATGTTTAGTATTGGTTGGTATTGAAATGGTATAAATGATGCTGGAATGAGGTTGATTGAATGCCTTTTTATGTCTTGTTCTGGTGCCAATTGGTTTGATGTATCTGTATACCAATTTGGGTGGCAAAATGGCTTAGTAAATAGCCTATTTTTGTCCACACAGCCAGAGTGTGTCCCCTGGTGTTGAATTAAGAATCAAGTAAGTATGCTCCACATGGCCTAGTACATAGGCGTGTGACTTGGTCGTGTGGCATAAGTCAGTATACCCTATAGGTTTGGCACAGCCTAGCACACGGCCCAGCACACGGGTGTGTGTGACCATTTTTAAGGCACATGGGCTAGTCACACGAGCATGTTTGTTGGCTGTGTGACCCAAGTCAGAGAGTTACACGGGGTCAGACACGGGCTTGGACACAGCCATGTGATCCCATTTCGAATGTCCACACGGCCTGTGACACAAGCGTGTCTTTGGCCGTGTGAGACACACAGCTGGGCCACACGGTTGTGTGACCCCTGTATTTTGTAAAATTTTCTAAGTTTTCCTGAAATTTCATAAGTTACTGATTTAGTTTTGAACCACCTCGAATGCATGTTTTGGGCCTCGTAGGCTCATAATAGGGACAATGTGGTTGAATTTGAATAATGTTTATTTAAAATTTGAAAATGTTTGTGAAATGAATATTTAATTGTATTATAAGTTTAGTAATGCTCTGTACACCTATTTCAACATTGAATACAGGTGAAAGGTGTTATATTTATTGGTACCAGAGCTCGGTTTAGTCGATTATTGACTAACATAGCGTATGTGAGAGTTTCTCTATACATGCCATATATAACCTGTGATAGAGTGATATCTCCTGAAAATTTAAATCGTGTTTTCATATAGTAAATAGATTCCAATTGAGCTGTAGCTAATGATGTTGAAATTAATGCACCTGCGTCCATTCACAGAGTAGCACAATCAGAGTTGAGACCCCTATCGGGTTGCTAGGGAGGAGAGGCTAAAGAAGCCTTCTTCCAGATGATGAATGAATGGTTTACGGAGTTTGTTCAAACAAATTCGTCTGTTCAACAACCTCCACCCCCACCTAATCCCCAACCAGTTCCCGTAGCTCCTCAAGGTGTGGAACTTCTATGTCTGAATAAGCCGCTAGTTGATAAGATTTGAAAACACAGAGTTGAAGAGTTTAGAGCTAATGTTGACGAAGATCCTGAGAGAGCCAATTTTTGGCTTCAAAATGTGATTCGGGTGTTTGATGAACTTTCTTGCACACCGGCTGAATGTTTAAAATGTGTTGTATCACTTCTAAGGGACACTGCGTATCAATGGTGGAATACCGTAGTATCTGTGGTACCGAGAGAAAGAGTTATTTGGGAATTCTTTCAAGTTGAATTTAAAAAGAAATACATCAGTCAATGGTTTATTGATCAGAAGCGCAAAGAGTTTCTTGAACTGAAATAGGGCCATATGTCTGTGACTAAATACGAGCGAGAGTTTGTTAGACTTAGTAAGTATGCTCGGGAATGTGTTTCAACTGAGGCCATTATGTGCAAAAAATTTGAAGATGGGTTAAACGAGGATATCAGATTGCTAGTTGGGATTTTAGAGTTGAAAGAATTCGTGGTGCTAGTTGACAAAGCCTGTAAAGCCGAAGAACTTGGCAAGAAAAGAGAAAGGAAAATTTCGAGGCTAGAGATTTGAGAAAAAGATCGATGAATAAACTGTATCAGTCATCATCAAAGAAATCAAGAGATTCGAACACTCGTTCGAATACTTCTATCGGGTATCCAAACAGAGATCGTGGGAAACAATATTCAAGTCCTAAGACTCAAGCTACACCAGTATCGAGTGTTGGCAGTGTGAGAAACAATAAAATCGAGTGTCAAAAGTGTGGTCGACAACATTTTGGAGATTGTTGGATGAATAATAATAAAGCTTGTTTCAAATGTGGTTTGCAAGAATACTTTATTCGTGATTGTCCTCAGTTATCCGGGAAAGATAATCTTCAAACTTTAAGGCCGAGTAATATAGTTGCCAAGGGTAGACCACCTCGTAGTGCTGGAAATATGATTAGTAGTAAAGGAACGACAAATGACTACATTGTGAGATCCGAGGCCAGAGCACCTGCTAGAGCTTATGCTATTCGCGCTCACGAAGATATGTCATCACCTAATGTTATTACTGGTACATTTTCTCTCTATGACACTAATGTAATTGTATTGATTGATCCTAGGTTGACCCATTCATATATCTGTATGAATTTAGTGTTTAGTAAGATTTTTCCTGTTAAGACTACTAAATTTGTGGTTAAAGTGTCGAACCCCTTAGGCAAATATGTTCTAGTTATAAAGTTTGCAAGAACTGTCCTTTAATGACTCAGGGTTACTATTTTCCGACTGATTTGATGCTTTTGCCATTTGATGAATTCGATGTGATTCTGGGTATGGATCAGTTGATGCTACATGATGCCATTGTGAATTGTAGACGAAAGACAATTGAATTGAAATACTAGAATAGTGAAATCATTCGAATTGAATCAGATGAGTTAAGTAAATTGCCTGTTGTGATTTCGTCTATGTCAGCTCAGAGATGTGTGAGGAAAGGTTGCGAAGCTTATCTTACTTATGTACTGGATATAAAAGTGTCTGAATCGAAGATTAAATCTATGCCAATGGTCTGTGAGTATCCGGATGTATCTCCAAAAGAGTTACCAGGGTTGCCACCGCTCAGAAATGTCGAGTTTGTTATTGAATTAGTACCGGGAACATCACCGATATTGATAGATCCGTACAAAATGGCTTCGAAAGAATTGAAAGAGTTGAAAGCTCAGTTGCAAGAGTTAACAGATAGAGGTTTTACACGACCTAGGTTTTCGCCATGGGGTGCACCTGTGTTGTTTGTAAAGAAGAAAGACGAATCAATGAGACTTTGTATTGATTATCGTTAGCTCAATAAGGTTATGATAAAGAACAAATATCCTTTGCCTAGAATTGATGATTTGTTTGATCAATTGAAAGGGGCAACAGTGTTCTCAAAGATTGATTTGAGATCTGGCTACTATCAGTTGTGAGTTAAGGATTAGGATGTGCCAAAAACTGCATTCAGAACAAGGTACAAACATTATGAATTTCTTGTTATGCCTTTCGGATTAACCAATGCTCCTGCAGTTTTTATAGATTTGATGAATCAAATTTTCAAACCATATTTAGACAAATTTGTGGTTGGATTCATTGACAACATTCTGATCTATTCACGAGATGAGTTTGAGCATGTTGAGCATTTGAGGATTGTGTTACAAACCTTGAGAGATAAGCAATTGTTCGCTAAATTCAACAAATGTGAGTTTTGGATCCGAGAAGTCAGATTTTTAGGACATATTGTTTCTACTGAAGGCATACGTGTTGATCCAAATAAGATTTCTGCAGTTGTTGATTGGAAACCACCAAGAAACGTATCCAAAGTCAGAAGCTTTCTAGGGTTAGTTGGTTATTATTGGCAGTTTGTAAAAGGATTCTCGATAATTGCTACATCGATGACTAGATTGCTATAGAAAGATGTGAAATTCTAGTGGTCTGAAAAATGTCAGCAGAGTTTTGAACAGTTGAAAGCGTTGTTAACTGGGGCACCAGTGTTGGTTCAACCTAAGTCGGGTAAAGATTTTATGATTTTTAATGACGCGTCATTGAACGGTTTGGGTTGTGTTTTGATACAAGAGGGTGAAGTGATAGCTTATGCCTCCAGACAATTGAAGCCGCATGAAAAGAATTATCCGACGTCCAATTTAGAGTTCGCCGCTATTATTTTCACATTGAAAATTTGGCGACATCATTTGTAAGCTGAAAAGTGCCATATCTTTACCGATCATAAGAGCTTGAAGTATATAATGACTCAGAAAGAGCTAAACTTGCATCAATGAAGATGGCTCAAGTTGTTGAAAGACTAAGAGTTGGTGATTGATTATCATCTAGGGAAAGTAAACGTAGTTGCGGATGCTCTGAGTAGAAAATCATTATTCGCGTTGCAAGCGATGAATACACAACTAACCTTGCTTGATGATAATTTGATTCTAGTTGAATTAAAAGCTAAACCGGTATCTATTCAACAAATTTGTGAAGCTCAGAAATGTGATAATGAATTGCAAGCCAAAAGAGTACAATGTGAGTCGACTAGTGATTTAGACTATCAGATCAGATCTGACGATTGTTTAATGCTTCGAGATAGAATTTGTGTACCAAAGAATTTCGAGCTCATTCAGAAAATTTTGCACGAAGCACATAGTGGTTGTTTATCCATTCATCCGGGGAGTACAAAAATGTATTGATCTTAAACAATTGTGTTGGTGGTCAGGTATGAAACGAGCATAAAGATTCACGGGCATAAAGATGGCCTCGTACGAAGTTTTGTATGGTTGCAAATGCTGAACTCCATTGTATTGGACCGAGCTTAGTGAGAAAAAGATTCACGGGGTTGATTTGATCGATGACAAAGTATTTCTAAAAGTATCTCCGTGGAAGAAAATACTTCATTTTGGTTGCAAAGGTAAATTGAGTCCACGATTTATCGGGCCCTATGAGATTATTAAATGAATAGGGCCAGTGGCATATTAGCTAGCTTTACCATTAGAGTTGGAAAAGATTCACAATGTGTTTCATGTGTCGATGTTACGTCGATATAGGTTAGATCCATCACATGTAATTTCCCCGTCAAAGATTGAAATTCAACGTAAATGTGACATATAATGAAGAACCGATCATAATTTTAGCTAGAAAGGTTAAAGAATTGAGAAATAAATGCATAACTTTGGTGAAGGTTTTGTGGCAACGGCACGGTGTCGAAGAGGCTACGTGGGAACCCGAGGAAGCTATGAGAAAACAATACCCTAATATCTTTACTGGTAAGATTTTCGGGGACAAAAATTCCTAAAAAGAGAGAGTTGTAACAGCCTGTTTTTAGTCAAATCAAAACAGTGGTTTCGGGATCACAAATCCGAAGTCAAAATAATTATTTTATTATTATTTTAATGTTTACAGCATGATAAAATGATTGTGTGAAAGTTTTGTTCAGAAATTTTATCATTTGAGTGTTTAGTTTTATAAAAAAGACTAAATCGCATAAACTATAAAAGTGGTGTTCCATTAGTTAAAGGTATTAAATGGCTATGAAATTAAATAGTAAAAGTCCTTATGTGATAAATATCCCATTGTTAAAATGAGTGGACTTTTATGGACATGTATTAAGTGTTTTTAATAGTTTATAATTAATGTTACAAAGGTAATTTGGTTATTAATGTAAAAAAAAAACCAAAATTTTAAGGCTATCATCTTCTTAGCTGATTATTAACAAGAAGAAAAGCCATTTTTAGGGCTTGATATTCGGCCAAGGTTTCATATCTCATTAAGGTACGATTTTTGTCCCGCTTTTCATGATTTCTATGTTTTTGTATCGTTGCATCTTAATCAAGCTAGCCCAATGACTAATTTGCAAAACTGTTACAGGTTCAGGATTTTTCCATTGATGAATATTGATGTATTTTGATGTTTAATGTTAGAAAATGCATGGTTGTTGTTAGATAAACAACATTTGTTAAGTGATTTTTAGTAAGATGTACAATTAAGGATTAAATTGTGAAATGTGTAATTTTTTGTGGTTAAATTGTGAAATAAATGAAAAAATGGGCTGCTAGGGACCTAATTAAAATTCGGCTAGCATGGGTTTTGGTTAAATTACATGAATTTGTGATTTTATTAAATAAGGACTAATTTGTAAAAATGTTGAAATGTTAGGGGCAAAAATGTAAATTTACCCTAAGTATTTGTTTTTGGATTAAATTGAATAGAGAGATTATTAAATAAGTTAATTTTGAATATATTTAGATCAAGAAAGGCAAAATATGAATTTAGATCGGGGAAAGAATAAGGTTTCAGATTAATCAACTTAATTCACCATTTTTGCATTCAAGGTAAGTTCGTATCTAATAAGCTTTATTATAATTGTGTTTTAAATGCTTTGATATTGCATAAATTTTAAAACGACCTTGCAGACATATTCAATGATGATTCGGCAAACGAGAAATCCCGGTTGAACCTTAGGAATAGATTAGGATACGAATGACATGTCATTAGGGGTTATTATTGTTTTGGGTTCTAGTCCGTACGTCTTACTGATGGCTGAGTTACTCAGCATGTGTGGCGGATTCTTCTCAGCTTATGTGAGTAGCACCGTATACTTACATCATGACAGTCAGCTTGTGTGAGCAGACCTATTGATAGCTCAAGAGTGAGCATTATTGAGATATGATATTGAGATAGCTTCGGGTATGTGTTGGCACTTCGGTGCAAGATTTATTGAGATAGATTCGGCTATAAATATTGGCACTTAGGGTGCGAGATTCCCAAGTATCCTGTATTATTCCAAATGGTTTAACGGAAATGGTGAGAATAGATATATATTAATACAGATATGTACAGAAACTAAATATGTAACGAACATATGACAGAATTGAGTTCATGGTTAAATAAGATGATGGAATACATGTTAACATCACGGTTAAATATCTAGTAGTATGTTATATGTATATTTTGAATGGTAAATAAATGGTGAATTTTGCTTATTATTTTCATATGAGCTTACTAAACCTTATAGCTTACATTGTTTGTTTTTCCGTGTTTTATAGAGAATTCAAAGTTAGCTTAGATTCGGGAATTGGCGAACACTTCATCACACTATCCTACTATCCCTTAGGTACTTTTGAACTTAAGTGTTTGGAAATGAATTTGGTCATTTGAAATGGCTTGTAAAAGTTAATTGTAACATCTCGAAGTAGGGCCTAGTCAGAATAATGGTTTCGGGACCACAAATCTGACATCAAAATATTTACTTTATGATTATTATGAGGTCTAGAATATGATAATATGCATGTGTTAAGATTTCATAAAGAAATCCTTTGAGTAAGGTGTCCAATTGGAAATTAGGGACTAAATCAAATAAATTGTAAAACTTGGATTCTAGAAGCAATTTGTATGAAATTGCTTTAGATATTAAATTAGAAGGTCTTAGAGAGCAATTATCCTAATTTCTAAGTTTTTGGACAAAAATGGGCTTGCATGGATGAAATTTCAAAGAAAGGGCTTAAGGGCATTTTGGTCATTTGGCTTTTTAATGAAATACAATGGGAAAAATAAGCCAAATTCAGCCATTCATCTCCCTCATTCAGTTGAAACTGTAAGGTGCTCCATAGCTAGGGTTTTCAGGCTTTTCAAGCTCAATAGTAAGTGCTCCCAAGCCCCGTTTTTAATGTTCTTTGCATTTTAGAAATCCCAATAGCTTACTCTCTCCATTTCTACCCATATTTCATGCTAGGGTTCATGTTTAAAAATTTACCCATGCATGAGTTACTTGTATTTTGATGATTTATGGAGGAATATGAAACTTGAAGGTGTGTTAAACATCTTTTCCTAAGTGATTTTAATGAAAAACCCTTAAAAAACCTTTTTGCAAAAATTGATAAATATGTGGTAAAAATGTGAAAATAATGGAAAATGTGGGCTGCCATAAGAGGGAAAAGTGTTTGGCTAGGCTTGGGTAAGATAGAAATTGCATGTGTTTCATTATACGAGCCTAGGGACTAAATTGTAAAAATATGAAAGGTTAGGGGCAAAATGGTTATTTGGACCGGGGGTGAAATTTAGGCTCATAAAGTACAATGTGATATGTTAATGATTTAATTTTATTGTTATAGACCCTGAGGAACAAATTCCAGAGGTCGACCGAGGAAAACGAAAGGTTTCAGAATAACTGAAACACAATGCCGAAACGAGTACCAAGTAAGTTCGAATAACTTAAAGTAAACTTATAATATGCATAATTGTATGATGTATGAATGCATGATAATTGCATTGTTGATGGCATGAAAATGCATGGAATGCATCTTTGATAATGATTTGATGGATAATGTCTCGGTTGAGGTTAAAAAGGGAATTCGATGGATAAATCATGACTGACATGTGAATTGAGATCCTACATGTGATGCCAAAAGGATTTAGCCTAGACGGGTAATCCATTGATCTTAAATATAGAAAGGATCTAGCCCGGACGGGTGTTCGTTGAGTGATCAAGCCTCCCAAAGAATATGTGTGCATTATGGATTTAGCCCGGACGGGTAATCCGATTAGGGTCTGAATTTAGCCTGGACTGGTAATTTAGATCCGAGCTCATTAAGGGTGTTCGTCGTTATAAGGGATTTAGCCTGGACTGGTAATCTCGACATCACCTTATGAGTTTATACTATGGGGGATTTAGCCTGGACTGGTAATCCCGCCGTAAGATGTGAGGTTCGCGGGAGTGCATAATGAAATGATCATCCGTATGAATTGACGGTGATTGGATAATCCATCGAGATTTCCTAAAAATTCAACGGGACTAAAACGAAGTATATGTATAAATGACATGTTGAATGATGAGTTCATCTAAGATAAGCTACATGGTGTTTTGTTATGTGACTAACTCATTGATTGAGTGCATGTGATAGGGAAACCATTTTCACATTGTTGGTTTAATTATCTAATAAGGATGTATGCTAAATAATCGGTAAGTTTACTTTCTAGTTATTCAAGCTTACTAAGCATATATATGCTTACCCCTCTCTTTTTCCTCGTTTTCAGAGCTCGAGGACTTGTAAAGGTTGAAAGACGGTTGGAGAGTCTACACACTATCAACTAGTCCAGCTTTGGTATATAGACTCTTATGTTTTGTTCAATGGCATGTATAGAGCTTTTGTGTATTTTGCTATATGTGTCGAATAAGTTGCAAAACTTGCATTCTAGAAGTTTTTAGTATGAAATTGCTTAGAAACATTAATTAGGAGGTCTTAAATGGTACTTTGACCAATTTTAAGTTCATGGACAAAATTAGGACATGGAAGGAATTTTTGAAAGTTTAGTAAGGAGGGACATTTTGGTCATTTGGATATTAAATGAAATAAAAAGGGGAAAACAACACAAAATTGGTTATCATCTTCTTAGTTGCTGCCGAATGCTCCCTCTCTCCATAGATTGGGTTTCTTCAACTTTCAAGCTTCATAGAAAGTGATTCCAAGCCCCGTTTTTAATGTTATTTACGTTTTTGGAATCCCGGTAGCTCGATTTAGCTTATGCTAGCAATAATTTAACCTAGGGTTCATATTTGGAAAAATACCCATAGGTGAAATTTGTGTATTTTGGTGTTTTATGATAGAATATGAGGTTTTAAATTATGTCAGACAACTTGTACTACTCGGTTTTAAGCAAAAACGAGTAAAAGGGCTTAATCGGCAAAAATATCTAATAGTCATAAGTACATGTTAGAGTAAGAATTTGATGTTGCCATAGAAGGGAAAAGTGATCAGCATGTTATAAAACATAAGAATAAGGAATTAAGTTTAATCTCGAGATTAGGGGCAAAAGTGTAAATATGCAAAAGTTTAAGGGTAAAATTGTAATTTTGCTAAAATTTGAATTAAAGACTAATTTGATAATGTGAGTATTAAATAATATAAATGTGTTATTTTAGATCAAGAAAGACGTGGAATCGACCCCAATCGAGGAAAAGAAAAGATTGTGGACTAAATTGCAAAATCTTTATATTTTGGTACCAAGGTAAGTTCATGTGTAAATAATGTAGCATAATTGTTATTTTTAAGTTATTGATGTTAATTTTATGATATGCTGATTTTTATCATGAAATATATGCTTTGTGGTTATTTTCGAATAAAATGCAAATTATGTGTATTATTTGTTAAATATAAAGTGCTACTGAGTATTGGTTTCAGTATTTTACGGAAGATGGCAAGGATATGTGTCCGAGGAAAATCCCGTTTGAACCTTAGGAATAGATTAGGATACAAGTGACATGTCACTAGGATGGTTGGGCATCCGAACTCGTTGAGTTGAGTCCGAGTTCACTTATGGATGCAAATGTGCGAACTCGTTGAGTTGAGTCCGAGTTCGTGAGATGTAACTAGGCATCCGAACTCGTTGAGTTGAGTCCGAGTTCACTTATGGATGCGAACGCCCGAGCTCGTTGAGTTGAGTCCGAGTTCACTTAGGGGCAGGTTACATGATTGCTTGATTACATATGTGGCACTTATGTGCAAATTATCCATGTATCCGAGTTATATTCCGATGTGTTCAACGGGTAAAATTTCTAGTGAAATGGAAGAACACTTAAAATGCAAGTGACGTTTTGGTAAGTGTTGTGAAATGGACACTTTGGACAGGTATGTACTTAACTCTCGGGTTGAAAATAGATACTACAACGATAAGGTGGTAAGATGATAAATGATGTTTAGAAATGTGATATATGTTTTGGTGATACCATGCTAAGGTTGTTTGGTATAAATGTATTGTTATGTTACTTGTTATTTGCATATGAACTTACTAAGCATTTATGCTTAGTCCCTCCTTTTTATTCACTGTAGTTTTGAACAAGCCGGCTCGGGAATCGGGACAGGTCGAAGGTTCGATCACACTATCCGAAGGGCTTTTATTTTGGTAAATGGCTTGTAAAACTTAAGTATGGCATGTACAGCAATATACCTAATTTGTGTAAATAATTTTGTGTTATGGCGGTGATTTGGTTGAGAAAATGCTTGATAATGATAAGTCATGGAAATGGCTAATTTAGATCATGTTTGATGTCATGGAAGGTTAATAGGTTATCTAGTCCATAAGAACTCATGAAAAGATAAAATTTGCCTTAAACAGAACATTGCAGCAACACTTATGTGAGTTTGAAAATTTACTAAAAATCATAGAAATCTAATTTGGTGATGGATTAAATATGAAATCGGTCTAGTTTCACATAAAACAAACGAAACAGGTAAAGGAATTATATGTTAGAAGATATTTGGATTTTAGTGAAACAAGGCCAGAGCGATTTCTAGATCCCTTGTTCCAACTTTAGAAATTCACCATAAATTGTACAAAAATAATTAGGTGGTTTATTTTATATTGTTGGAATCCTTATTGAGTCTAGTTTTAGGATAAATAAATGTCATAGTCATATAAATTTTTACAGAGAGAAATATGGTTCGTAGTAAACAGAGGTCAGTCCAGTCAAGTCCTAAAACAGGGGTAACTTTAACTAATAAACTGTACTAATTGGCCCAACTAAAAATTCTAGAAAAAAATGAGTGAATAGATATATGAGTCTAGATTCAGGGAAAATTTACGGATCTTGATTTAGAGTTTCGTAACTCGAGATATGATTTTTCTTGCAACTGTGACGTAGATAGCTAGAAAGCTGTGAATGTAGAAACAAATTATTCGAAGTTCTTAATTTGATAAATTATGTTCGGTAACACCTCAAGCTCGACTCTGGCAATGGTCTCGGGCGTGAGGATGTTTCATTTAGTGGTATCATAGTAGGTTTAGTCAGTTCTCAGACTACGTGTTGTATGTACGAATTTGGCTATACATGCCATATGTATAAATTGTGATAGTGTGACGACTTCTGACCTTTTTAAATTATTTTTTTATAGTAAATGAATCCCGATCTAGCTGTGGTAGATGAAGTAGAGAGTAATGCGCCAGCTCCGGCTGAAGGGGCATCGCCAACTGAAAATCCACCTCCTACTGTTGGTCATGGAGGAGGAGAAAGGGATCGGGAAGCCTTTCTCCAAATGATGAGTGCATGGTACACTGAGTTCGTTCGTACGAACCCAAATGTACGACCTCCCCCACCTCCCCCAATTCCTTAACCTATACCCCCGATGCCTCAGGGTGTGGATATGATAAAATTTCACATAACTCCAGTTGATAGAATTTGTAAACAAGGGGCCGAAGAATTTAGGGCAAATATTGATGATGATGCCGAAAAAGCAGAGTTCTGGCTTGAAAATTCTATTCGGGTATTTGATGAATTATCTTGTACACTTGAAGAATGTTTGAAATGTGCTATATCTTTGTTGAGGGATTCAGCCTATAATTGGTGGAAGATTTTGATTTCGGTGGTACCGAAAGAGAGGGTAACCTGGGAATTCTTTCAAGAAGAGCTTCGGAAGAAATATATTAGTGAAAGATTTATTGATCAGAAACATAAAGAGTTTCTTGAGCTGAAGCAAGGTAATATGACAGTCACAGAATATGAAAGAGAGTTTATTCGATTGAGTAAGTATGCCAGAGAATTTGTTTCTACAGAGGCCAAGATGTGCCGACGATTTGAAGACGGGCTTAACAAAGACATCAAGGTATTTGTTGGGATCCTTGAACTAAAAGAAATGGTGGTACTTGTCAATCGAGCTTGCAAGGCTGAAGAACTACTTAAGGAAAAGAAAAGGTAGAATCTGAGACACAAAATTGGAAGAAAAGACCAATGAGTAATGCACCCTCACAGCAACCCAAAAAGTCAAGAAATATGAATCCTCGTTCCCAAGTTTCAGCTGGGCAATCATATGGGAATTCTAAGAAGCAAAATGTGGGTCCTAAGTCCCAGACTACTTGGCGACGAAAGTAGGGAACTCGAGATTTGTTAAACCCGAGTGCCAGCGGTGTGGTAGAAATCATTTTGGTCCGTGCAGAGCAAATGAATGTTTTCGATGTGGTTCTCCGGATCATTTTATTAGAGACTGCCCAGAGAGAGCTGAGAAAGAAAAATTTCAGTATACAAAAGCAAGTGGTGCGGATTCGAGGGGAAGGTATCCAAGAAAAGCTGGGAGTGAGGCAAGCAATAAGAATGTAACCAGAGATGCAATAGTTAGACCTGAAGGAAGGGCTCCGGCTAGAACTTATGCCATTAAAGCGCGTGAAGATGCTTCCTCACCCGATGTGATTACCAGTATATTTTCTCTTTATGATGTTAATGTTATTGCTTTGATTGATCCCGGTTCTACTCATTCATATGTGTGCATGAAATTGGTGTCTAGTATGAATATACTTGTTGAGAACACAAAATTTATGATTAGAGTGTCGAATCCGTTAGGCAAATGTGTGATAGTTGATAAAGTATGCAAGAAATGTCCTTTAATGATTCGGGGTCATTACTTTCCGGCCGACTTGATGTTGTTTGTCGTTTGATGAGTTTGATGTTATTTTGGGTATGGATTGGTTGACATTGCATGATGCTATAATAAATTGCAAAGAAAAGGTTATAGAATTAAAGTGTGTAAATGGTGAAACTCTGCGGGTTGAATCAGATAAATCAGAGGCATTGTCTAGTATGATTTCTTCAATGTCAGCTCAAAGATATTTGCGAAAGGGTTATAAAGCTTATTTGGCGTATGTAATTAATACAAAAGAAGTTGAAAAGAAAGTTGAATCAGTGCCGGTTGTGTGTGAATTTGCAGACGTATTTCTAGAAGAATTGCCGGGTTTGCCTCCAGTCAGGGAAGTAGAATTTGGTATTGATTTGATATCGGGAACAACTCCGATCTCGATTGCTCCATATAGAATGGCACCAGCATAGTTGAAAGAATTAAAGTCGCAGTTGCAAGAGTTGATTGATAAAGGCTTTGTGAGACCGAGTTTTTCATCTTGGGGTGCTCCTGTGTTATTTGTGAAAAAGAAGGATGGTTCTATGAGGTTGTGTGTTGATTATCGGTAGTTAAACAAGGTGACAATCAAAAACAAGTATCCGTTGCCAAGAATTGATGATTTGTTTGATTAGCTAAAAGGAGCGACATAGTTTTCAAAGGTTGACTTGAGATCTGGGTATTACCAGCTGCGAGTAAAAGAGTCGGATGTGCCTAAAACTGCTTTTAGAACAAGGTACGGTCATTATGAATTTTTAGTTATGCCATTCGGGTTAACAAATGCTCCTACTTGGTGTTTATGGATTTAATGAATCCCATATTTCGCCACACTTGGACAAATTTGTTGTGGTGTTTATAGATGATATTTTAATTTATTCAAAAGATGAGACAGAGCATGCTGAGCATTTGAGGATAGTTTTGCAAACTTTGAGAAATAATCAGCTGTATGCTAAGTTTAGTAAAAGTGAATTTTGGCTCCGGGAAGTTGGATTTTTGGGTCATATTGTTTCAAGTGATGGTATACGGGTTGATCCTAGTAAAATTTCAGCCATTGTTGATTGGAAACCACCGAAAAATGTAACCGAAGTTAGAAGTTTCTTGGGGCTAGCTGGGTATTATCGGCGGTTTGTAAATGGATTTTCTATAATTGCTGCTCCTATGACTAGACTACTCCAAAAGAATGTTAAATTTGAATGGACGGAAGAATGTCAACAGAGTTTTGGAGAATTGAAAAAGTTATTAACAGAGGCACCAGTGTTAGTACAAATTTAATCGGTAAAGAATTTGTGGTGTATAGTGATGCTTCTCTAAACGGTTTGGGGTGTGTACTCATGCAAGAAGGAAAAATAGTGGCTTATGCTTTGAGGCAGTTAAAACCTCATGAGAGGAATTATCCTACTCACGATTTGGAATTGGCTGCGGTGGTGTTTGTTTTGAAGATTTGGCGACATTATTTGTATGGTGAAAAGTGCCGGGTATATACCGACCACAAAAGTCTTAAGTACTTGATGTTACAAAAAGACTTAAATTTGAGACAGCGAAGATGGTTGGAGTTATTGAAAGATTACGAGCTTGTTATTGATTATCATCCGGGAAAAGCGAATATGGTTGCCGATGCTTTAAGCAGAAAGTTGTTGTTTGCTTTGAGAGTTATGAACATTCAGTTGAAAATGTTAGATGATGGTTCGATTCTAGCAGAGTTAAGAGCAAGACCGATGTTTTTACAAGAGATTTATGAAGCTCAGAAAAATGATCAAGATTTGCTAGCCAAGAGAAAACAGTGTGAAACTAATACGGGATCAGATTTCAGAATCGGTTCTGATGGTTGCTTGATGTTTAAAAATCGGATTTGTGTACCAAAAAATGAGGAGTTGATTCAAAAGATTTTGCATGAAACACATAATGGCTGTTTGGCGGTTCATCCGGGCAGTACGAAAATGTATAATGACTTGAAGAAAATGTACTGGTGGAGTGGAATGAAAAGAGATATTTCCGAGTTTGTATCAAAGTGTTTAATTTGTCAACAGGTGAAAGCTGAACACCAAGTGCCTTCGGGATTACTTCAGCCTATTACGATTCCTGAATGGAAATGGGATCGGATTACTATGGATTTTGTTTTAGGGTTGCCATTGACTCCAGGAAAGAAAGATGCCATCTGGGTAATAGTTTACAGATTAACTAAGTCGGCTCATTTTATCTCGGTAAGTATGGATTATTCTCTTAACAAGTTGGCTAAATTGTATGTTAGAGAAATTGTTAGACTACACGAAATACCATTGTCGATTATTTCGGATAGAGATCCGAGGTTTACCTGGCGCTTTTGGCAAAAGTTGCAAGACGCGTTAGGTACGAAGTTAAATTTCAGTATTGCTTTTCATCCACAAACTGATGGGCAATCAGAGAGAGTAATTCAGATTCTTGAAGATATGCTTAGATGTTGTGTATTGGAATTTCAAGGAAGTTGGGAAAGATATTTACCGTTGGTAGAGTTTGCTTACAATAATAGTTATCAGATGAGCTTGAAAATGGCACCTTATGAAGCACTGTATGGTCGTAAGTGTCGAACGCCTTTGTATTGGACTGAACTCAAGGAAAATTTGATCTATGGAATTGATCTAATAAAAGAAATCGAAGAAAAAGTGAAGGTAATTCGAGATTGTTTGAAAGCTGCTTCAGATAGACAGAAATCTTATGCAGATTTAAAACGAAAAGACATTGAATTTCAAGTTTGTGATAAAATATTTTTAAAAGTGTCTCCGTGGAAGAAAGTTCTCAGATTTGGACGGAAGGGCAAATTAAGTCCGCGTTTTATCGGGTCGTATGAAATAATTGAAAGAGTTGGACCGGTAGGCTATCGGTTAGCATTGCCATCTCAATTGAAGAAGATTCATAATGTATTCCATGTGTCTATGTTACGTCGGTATCGTTCGGATCCTTCACATGTGGTTTCACTGACAGAAATTGAATTACAACCAGACATGACCTATGAAGAAGAACCGATTAAGATTTTAGCTCGAGAGGTCAAACAACTAAGGAACAAAAGTGTTGCACTTGTGAAAGTGTTGTGGCAAAAGCATGGAGTAGAAGAAGCTACATGGGAACCCGAAGAAACTATGAAGAATCAATACCCACATCTGTTTACCGATAAGATTTTCGAGGACGAAAATCTTTAAAGGGGGGAGAGTTGTAATATCCCGAATTAAGGCCTAATCGGAATAGTGGTTTCGTGACCACAAATCCGAGATAGAAATAATTATTTTATAATTATTTTGAGGTTTATGATATGATTGCATAATTGTGTGAAGATTTCATGAAGAAATTTTTTGCATAACGAGTTTAATTTAAAGTTAGGGATTAAATCGAATAAGTTGCAAAACTTGCATTCTAGAAGTTTTTAGTATGAAATTGCTTAGAAACATTAATTAGGAGGTCTTAAATGGTACTTTGACCAATTTTAAGTTCATGGACAAAATTAGGACATGGAAGGAATTTTTGAAAGTTTAGTAAGGAGGGGCATTTTGGTCATTTGGATATTAAATGAAATAAAAAGGGGAAAACAACACAAAATTGGTTATCATCTTCTTAGTGCTGCCGAATGCTCCCTCTCTCCATAGATTGGGTTTCTTCAACTTTCAAGCTTCATAGTAAGTGATTCCAAGCCCCGTTTTTAATGTTCTTTACGTTTTTGGAATCCCGGTAGCTCGATTTAGCTTATGCTAGCAATAATTTAACCTAGGGTTCATATTTGGAAAAATACCCATAGGTGAAATTTGTGTATTTTGGTGTTTTATGATAGAATATGAGGTTTTAAATTATGTCAGACAACTTGTACTACTCGGTTTTAAGCAAAAACGAGTAAAAGGGCTTAATCGGCAAAAATATCTAATAGTCATAAGTACATGTTAGAGTGAGAATTTGATGTTGCCATAGAAGGGAAAAGTGATCAGCATGTTATAAAACATAAGAATAAGGAATTAAGTTTAATCTCGAGATTAGGGGCAAAAGTGTAAATATGCAAAAGTTTAAGGGTAAAATTGTAATTTTGTTAAAATTTGAATTAAAGACTAATTTGATAATGTGAGTATTAAATAATATAAATGTGTTATTTTAGATCAAGAAAGGCGTGGAATCGACCCCAATCGAGGAAAAGAAAAGATTGTGGACTAAATTGCAAAATCTTTATATTTTGGTACCAAGGTAAGTTCATGTGTAAATAATGTAGCATAATTGTTATTTTTAAGTTATTGATGTTAATTTTATGATATGCTGATTTTTATCATGAAATATATGCTTTGTGGTTATTTTCGAATAAAATGCAAATTATGTGTATTATTTGTTAAATATAAAGTGCTACTGAGTATTGGTTTTAGTATTTTACGGAAGATGGCAAGGATATGTGTCCGAGGAAAATCCCGTTTGAACCTTAGGAATAGATTAGGATACAAGTGACATGTCACTAGGATGGTTGGGCATCCGAACTCGTTGAGTTGAGTCCGAGTTCACTTATGGATGCAAATGTGCGAACTCGTTGAGTTGAGTCCGAGTTCGTGAGATGTAACTAGGCATCCGAACTCGTTGAGTTAGTCCGAGTTCACTTATGGATGCGAACGCCCGAGCTCGTTGAGTTGAGTCCGAGTTCACTTAGGGGCGGGTTACATGATTGCTTGATTACATATGTGGCACTTATGTGCAAATTATCCATGTATCCGAGTTATATTCCGATGTGTTCAACGGGTAAAATTTCTAGTGAAATGGAAGAACACTTAAAATGCAAGTGACGTTTTGGTAAGTGTTGTGAAATGGACACTTTGGACAGGTATGTACTTAACTCTCGGGTTGAAAATAGATACTACAACGATAAGGAGGTAAGATGATAAATGATGTTTAGAAATGTGATATATGTTTTGGTGATACCATGCTAAGGTTGTTTGGTATAAATGTATTGTTATGTTACTTGTTATTTGCATATGAACTTACTAAGCATTTATACTTACTCCCTCCTTTTTATTCACTGTAGTTTTGAACAAGCCGGCTCGGGAATCGGGACAGGTCGAAGGTTCGATCACACTATCCGAAGGGCTTTTATTTTGGTAAATGGCTTGTAAAACTTAAGTATGGCATATACAGCAATATACCTAATTTGTGTAAATAATTTTGTGTTATGGCGGTGATTTGGTTGAGAAAATGCTTGATAATGATAAGTCATGGAAATGGCTAATTTAGATAATGTTTGATGTCATGGAAGGTTAATAGGTTATCTAGTCCATAAGAACTCATGAAAAGATGAAATTTGCCTTAAATAGAACATTGCAGCAACACTGATGTGAGTTTGAAAATTTACTAAAAATCATAGAAATCGAATTTGGTGATGGATTAAATATGAAATTGAATCCTAATATGTCTAGTTTCACATAAAAGAAACGAAACAGGTAAAGGAATTATATGTTAGAAGATATTTGGATTTTAGTGAAACAGGGCCAGAGCAATTTCTGGATCCCCTGTTCCAACTTTAGAAATTCACCATAAATTGTATAAAAATAATTAGGTGGTGTATTTTATATTCATCGAATCCTTATTGAGTCTAGTTTCAGGATAAACAAACGGCATAGTCATATAAATTTTTCACAGAGAGAAATATGGTTAGTAGTAAACAGAGGTCAGTCCAGTCAAGTCCTGAAATAGGGGTAACTTTAACTAATAAACTGTACTAATTGGCCGAACCAAAAATTCTAGAAAACAATTAGTGAATAGATATAAGAGTCTAGATTTAGGGAAAATTTACGGATCTTGATTTCAAGTTTCGTAACTCGAGATATGATTTTTCTTGTAACTGTGATGCAGATAGCTAGAAAGCTGTGAATGTAGAAACAAATGATTCGAAGTTCTTAATTTGATAAATTATGTTCGGTAACACCTCAAGCTCAACTCCGGCAACGGTCTCAGGAGTGGGGGCATTACAAGACATGACTTATGGAGAGGAACCGGTCAAGATTTTAGCTCGTGAGGTGAAACAGTTGAGAAATAAAAATGTGGCTTTAGTAAAGGTTTTATGGCATCGACATGGTGAAGAAGAGGCTACATGGGAACCAGAAGAAAATATGAGAAACCAATATCCGAACCTATTTACTGGTAAGACTTTCGAGGACGAATGTCCCTAAGGGGGGAGAAATGTAACATCCCGAAATAGGGCCTAGTCGGAATAGTGGTTTTGAGACCACAAATTCGACATCAAAATATTTATTCTATGATTATTATGAGGTCTAGAATATTATAATATGCATGTGTTAAGATTTCATGAAGAAATCCTTTGAGTAAGGTGTCCAATTGGAAATTAGGAACTAAATTGAATAAATTGCAAAACTTGGATTCTAGAAGCAATTTGTATGAAATTGCTTTAGATATTAAATTAGAAGGTCTTAGAGAGCAATTTTCCCAATTTCTAAGTTTTTGGACAAAAATGGGCTTGCATGGATGAAATTTCAAAGAAATGGCTTAAGGGCATTTTGGTCATTTGGCTTGTTAATGAAATAAAATGGGAAAAATAAGCCAAAATCATCCATTCATCTCCCTCATTCAGCTGAAACTCTAAGGTTCTCCATAGCTAGGGTTTTCAAGCTTTTCAAGCTCAATAGTAAGTGCTCTCAAGCTCCGTTTTAATGTTCTTTGCATTTTAGAAATCCTGATAGCTTACTCTCTCCATTTCTACCCATATTTCATGCTAGTGTTCATGTTTAAAAATTTACCCATGCATGAGTTACTTGTATTTTGATGATTTATGGAGGAATATGAAAGTTGAAGGTGTGTTAAACATCTTTTCCTAAGTGATTTTCATGAAAAACCCTTAAACGGACCTTTTTGCAAAAATTGATAAATATGTGGTAGAAATGTGAAAATAACAGAAAATGTGGGCTGCCATAAGAGGGAAAAGTGTTCTACTAGGCTTGGGTAAGATATAAATTGCATGTGTTTCATTATACGAGCCTAGGGACTAAATCGTAAAAATGTGAAAGGTTAAGGGCAAAATGGTCATTTGGACTGGGGGTGAAATTTAGGCTCATAAAGTACAATGTGATATGTTAATGATTTAATTTTATTGTTATAGACCCCGAGGAACAAATTTCGAAGGTCGACCGAGGAAAACGAAAGGTTTCGGAATAACTGAAACACAATGCCGAAACAAGTACTAGGTAAGTTCGGATAACTTAAAGTTAACTCATAATATGCATAATTGTATGATGTATGAATGCATGATAATTGCATTGTTGATGGCATGAAAATGCATGGAATGCATCTTTGATAATGATTTGATGGATAATGTCTCAGTTGAGGTTAAAAAGGGAATTCGATGGATAAACCATGATTGACATGTGAATTGAGATCCTGCATGTGTTGCAAAAAGGATTTAACCCAGACGGGTAATTCATTGATCTCAAATATAGAAAGGATCTAACCCGAACGGGTGTTCCTTGAGTGATCAAGCCTCCCGAAGAATATGTGTGCATTATGGATTTATCCCGGATGGGTAATCTGATTAGGGTCTGAATTCAGCCAGGACGGGTAATTCAAATCCGAGCTCATTAAGGGTGTTTGTCGTTATAAGGGATTTAGCTTGGACTAGTAATCCCGACATCACCTTATGAGTTTATATTACGGGGGATTTAGCCTGGACTGGTAATCTCGCCATAAGATGTGAGGTTCGCAGGAGTGCATACTGATATGATCATCCGTATGAATTGACGGTGATTGGATAATCCATCAAGATTTCCTAAAAACTCAATGGGACTAAAATGAACTATATGTATAAATGACATGTTGAATGATGAGCTCATCTAACATAAGTTACATGGTGTTTTGTTATGTGACTAACTCATTGATTGAGTGCATGTGATAGGGAAACCATTTTCATATTATTGGTTTCATTATCTAATAGGGATGTATGCTAAATAATCGATAAGTTTACTTTCTAGTTATTCGAGCTTACTAAGCATATATATGCTTACCCCTTTCTTTTTCCCCATTTTCAGAGCTCGAGGACTTGTAAATATTGGAAGACGGTTGGAGAGTCTACACACTATCAACTAGTCCAGCTTTGGTATATAGACTCCTATGTTTTGTTCAATGGCATGTATAGAGCTTTTGTGTATTTTGCTATATGTGTCATTTGAATTGCCAAAATGAGGGCATGTAAAGTTATACTTATCTTTTTGTATATGGCCTTGGTAACTTGGCTTATTTTGAAGTACGCACTGACCTACAATTCTATGTATGTTTATGTTCATATATGATGGCTTGGTTATAATTGGCAATAAGTTATAAAAACAAGCCAATCTTAAATATGTCAAGTAGACATGGAATTCCTTAAATGCAAGATGTGAATTAACTTAGCATGTATGAAACCAATGGCATGAGGTTTACATGCAATGAGGTTAATTAAATTCTTATATATATAAGTGTATAATTTAGACTTATTATGTGTAAAAGTAACCTATGAGTATGGAGGGTGATCAAAGGCTTGGAAAATAGCCTAATGAGGTTCACATGGGTAGACACACGGGCGTCCGTATGTGACATACAGTTTATCCCCATAGGTGTGTGGTATGGCCGTGTGTCCTCTGCACTTGAAATTTTAAGTCAATATAGAACACGGGCTAAGCACACAGGCGTGTGTCTTGGCCGTGTGCTTTTAACAGAATGTTGAGGCTGAAGTCAGTGTTGCACACGGGCGTGTGTGACCACATGGCCCCATCACACGGGCGTGTCACACTTCAAAGTAAGGGAAAATTTTCTAAATTGCCTAAAGTTTATCGAATGTTTTCGGTTGTGTCCCGTACTGCCCCTAGGTGTGTTTTAGGCCTCGAAGGCCTGTGTAAGGGACAAAGTGTACATGTTTGAAAGGTTGTAAATTTGGACGAATTTTGATTACCCGATTTAGTAAGTTTGTAAAGGTGAGTTACCGGTAATGCCTCGAACCCTGTCCTGGGGTCAAGTACGGGTGAGGGGTGTTACATAATGTTTTGGTTTTGTATATGGCCATGAGAGTTAGCTTAATTTGGTTTGTTTGGTTGTATTTTCATATGTGCATATTGTTTTGGTTATGTGTTTAATGATGGATATGTAATGCTTGATGATATTTTGTAATTAGGGGTACTAAATTGTTGTGAATTGAATTTGATATGTTGGTGAGACTAGGATAAATGATGCATGGTTGAAAGTGATTGTATTGTTGATTTGAGATTATGAGATTTTGATATAATTTGAATACCATATTGTGATATTGATATGTTTAGTATTGATTGGTGTTGAAATGGTATAAATGATGCTTCAATGAGGTTGATTGAATGCCTTTTTATGTCTTGTTTTGGTGCCAATTGGTTTGATGTAGGTGTATACCAATTTGGGTGGCAAAATGGCTTTGTAAATAGCCTATATTTGTCTACATGGGCAGAGACATGAGCGTGTGTCTCAGCAGTGTGTGACACATGGTTATGTTACACGACCATGTGTCCCCTGGTGTTGAATTAAGAATCAAGTCAGTCTGCTCCACACGGCCTAGCACACGGGCGTGTGACTTGGTTGTGGCATATGTTAGTATACCCTACAGGTTTGGCACAACCTAGCACACGGCCCAGCACACGGGCATGTGTGGCGATTTCACACGGACTAGTCACACAGGCATGTGTGTTGGCCGTGTGACCCAAGTCAGGGAGTTACACGGGGTCAGACACGGGCTGGGACACGACCATGTGATCCCATTTCGAATGTCCACACGGCCTGTGACAAGGGCGTGTCTTTGGCTGTGTGAGACACACGGTCGGGCCACACGGGTATGTGACCCCTACATTTTGTCAAATTTTCTAAGTTTTCCTAAAATTTCATAAGTTATCAGTTTAGTCCCGAACCACCCTGAATGCATGTTTTGGGCCTCGTAGGCTCATAATAGGGACAATGTGGTTGAATTTGAATAACGTTTATTTGAAATTTGAAAATGTTTGTGAAATGAATGTTTAATTGTACTATAAGTTTAGCAATGCTCCGTAACCCTATTCCGCATTGAATACGGGTGAACGGTGTTACATGTGGTACTATTTGAGATAGGCATGAAGCTATATCGAATAAAGTAAAACCATACCTTAGCAATTGATTTAAATATTCTCTTCGGCAAGAATGACTACCATAATTTCTTATAATCCATTAAGATCCTGGGTTTGTAACCATATTAAGAACTTGTTGAAGAAAATCCCAATTGATATTCGTCATCATGGTAGAGTACTCATCTTCTTCAATTTCAGGTAAGTTAAACAAATCATTAATGGACTTAAAAGTAAAGGGTTCCTTCTTCTTTCAAACAATAACTTACTAGCATCTGGCATGGTCAAGTTGGCATAGAACTCTCGTACTAAGTCTTCATCAGACATTAATCGTGCATCATGAAATTGCTATCAATTTAAAGCATTAATCTTCTTTCAATGGCATAACCATATTGTCATTGTCTTCCAAATTAAAAAATTTTCTGGCATCATTGGTTGATTCTTGAAGATAGAATCAAAAATTTCCCTTGCTTCCTCATATTGAATCACAATTGGATTCTTGAAAGAAGTCTTGGAAGATCTAGTTCTTTTTCAAGACATGGTATTTTTCCCAAAAGTAGGCAGAATTTTGAAAAAAAAGGAAGGGAAAAGAAATCGGGAATGTGTGTGGTGGAGGTTTGCGGCGGTGATGGATTTGCAACAGCGACAAGTTTACGGCGACAACAAGGTTACTCCGTCAATGATATTGCTGCGGTGATAGGAGGGACTTGCAACAAAGAAACAAAATTGGGAAGAGACTTTTGGGAACTTGTGGCCGACAGCTAAGAGAAGAAAATTATGGTGAAAACTAATTGTTTAGGTGTTGTGAATTTTATGAAGGTATGAATGTGGTTATATAGTGATGGATTAGGGCAAATTTATAGCAAAAATTTAGCTATGAGGGTTGCTTGAGTGGCAAGGTAAGGATGGAAGGGAAAAGTATCGGCAAAATTAGGGTTTTTAGAACCCTAGGGACGACACCTAGTGGGTAAATTTCTCCGTGTCGCTATTTTGGGCCTCAAGCCCGAACAATAATTATTTTGTTGTAGTGAAAAATTAAATTGAACTAGAAAAATAAACTGATTAGTACTTGGACCAAATTAACCCTCTTATTAAATATAAACAAATTAAATTAAAATTATGAAATTAAAATTTAAAGTTTTGGATTATTTAGAAAATTCCTTCTCGAAAAATTACATCAAATTAATATCCTAGGAAAGGTTGGAGGGGTCACAAATGGTCTTGCTTAAGTTCCAATCTCATTAGACAGACTTAATTTAATGTTTTGATTCAAGAAAATAATTTCTAAGTATGCCATTTATTAAAAAAGAAAAACATAAAAAATAAGGGTCTATTAAATTGAATGAGGTTTCAACTTGCTCAAGTTCACCATCCAATAGTGTTTGAGACATTGACCATTAACTTTAAACATACCTCCCTTGTTGTTGTACAATTTTACCACTCCATATGGGTAAAATTTATACATGGTATAAGATCATTTCCTTCATAAATGTACTTACTAAGCTCCCATGCTTACCCTATTTACATAAATGTACTTACTAAGATCATTTATTTACATAAATGTACTTACTAAGCTCCCATGCTTACCCTTTTTCCTTTCCATTTTCTTATACTACCGCCAAAATAGTTCAAGGATCGTTGCCTACGTCGGAGAAGCCAGCCACACTATCCTTGAAACACTTGGTATAGCTAGTTTTATCATTTTGATTATGGCATGTATAGGAACTTTTTATTTTTATTTTTGTGTTACATTATTTTGGGGCCAAAGGTGTTGGCTTGTTTTAGCATTTGACTCATTTTGTATAAGGTCATGAAATTGGCTAATATTGTAAGCCATTATATAAATGCAAGATAGTCTTTTACGAAGGTGAAATTGTTGGCATGGTTGAATTTATGAAATGTATATAGGTCTTAGCCATGGTTGTTGGTTGATAAATCATATTAAGTTAGATTTTGATATGTTGATTAGTATTAAATTGTGTCTCAGGATGGCATAAGGCTTTGTAAATAGCCTTATATTGTCCACACAGGTAGACACACGAACATGTCACACACGGCCAGCCCCACGGGCATGTTGTCTGACCATGTGTTCCTTGCATGTAAAAGTTTCAAGTCAGTATGCATGGTATTAAACACACGGGTAGAGACACGACTGTGTGTCTCAGCCATGTGGAGGACACGGCCTATGTCCACGGGCATGTGCCTTGGCCGTGTGCCCCTTATTGGATGCTGACGTCAGAAACAGAATGTTAAGGTTTTTAGACACGGGAATGTCATGGCCGTATGAGGGACATGGGCCATAGACACTGACGTGTGTTAGGCAGTGTGAAAACCCCTGTAGGTTTGAATTTAGAATTTAATTCACATGGGCATGGGACACAGGCGTGTCCCTTGATGCTTAGGCCGTGTGTGTCATATGGGCCATTAACATGGCCATGTCTTAATGACCACACAGGAACGTCGCCCATCCATACGGGTGTGTGCTCTATTTCAAGGGTTATTTTTCTAAAGTTGGTTAAGGACCCAAGCTGGTCCCGAATGGTTTCCAATGGATGTTTGAGGCCTCGTAGACAAATGTTAAAGAGTTTATATATAAAGTTTTAAAATTTATCAAGTCTTGATGATTCAAAAAAAAAGTTGGATTGAACGTGTTTAAGTGTGGTAACACTTCGTATCCTGTTCTGGCGTAGGATTCGGGTGTGGGGTGTTACATTCTCTAACAGCATACACAAAGGTTTAGAGATTTTTGAAAATTTTTTTATAAACCTTCAGTAAAAACTAGCATGCCTAAGAAACTTCGAACTCCTTTCATAGTGGTGGCAATTTTTCAATTACATCCATTTTTGCTTTGTCAACTTTGATCCCATTTTTGGAAATTTTGTGTCCTAAGAAAATCCCTCCTTAACCATAAAATGACATTTCGCCTAATTAATGACAAGATTTTTCTCTTCGTATCTCTTTAGTACCTTACCCAAATTACTCAAACAAATATCGTAAGTATTACAAAAAATAGAAAAAATCATCCATGAAGACCTCAACAAATATTTCCATCATATTAGTAAATATTGCCATCATGTATCGTTGAAATGTGAGAAGTGAATTACATAAACCAAAAGACGTTCACCTAAAAGCAAATGTACCATACGGGCAAGTAAAAGTGGTTTTATGTTGGTGTTTTGGGGCTACAACTATTTGGTTGTATCCTGAATATCCATCAAAGAAACAGTAATATTCGTCACCTGCTAGTCGATCTAACATCTGATCCATAAAAGGTAGCGAAAAATGTTCCTTTCCAGTGACTTTTTTCAATTTTCTATAATCAATACAGATTCTCCAACCTGAGACTGTTCTCATTGGGATTAACCCATTACATTCATTCTCAACAATCGTGATTCCGCCTTTTTTCGGTACACATTGTACCAAACTTACCCATGAACTATCTGAGATGGGGTAGATAATTCCCGTATCTAACCATTTGATCACTTCCTTTTGAACTACCTTTTTCATGATAGGATCGATTCTCCTTTGCTCATCGATTCTATCTCACTCAACTTTCTCTAGGATAATCTTGTGTATACAAAAGGAAGGGCATATACCTTGAATGTCAGCTATGGTACAGTTGATTGCCCTTTTAAATTTCTTTAAAACAATAATTAGTTGCTCCTCTTGTTGTTCTATTGATTCTGCTGAAACAATCATAGGCAAAGTATAACAGTTACCTAAATAAACCTATTTCAAATGAGAAAGAAGTTCCTTAAGTTTGAGTTTGGGCGGTTCCTCGATTGACAACTTTTGTTGTGTAAACTCTTGAACTTTCAATTATAGTGGTTCAAACCATGCTGGTTGAACATAGATCGTTGGATTGGCTTCCATCAAAACCATGTTTTCACTACCTTCTTTATCTTACAATGGTTGAGAACCTAAGGTGTTCTCCAATGGATCTTCAAAATTGTTCTCCCATTCCATAGAAAGTAGGGTTTCTAGCTCTTCCATCATTGAACATTCCTCTGCAAGATTGGAAAATTTTATAGCTTTAAGAACATTAAATGTTACTTGATCATCTTGAACTCTTATCGTGAGTTCTCCTTGTTCCATGTCTATCAATGTTCTCCCCGTGGCCAGGAAAGGTCTCTCTAGGATGATCGTCACTTCTTTATTTGTGCCAAAATCTAAGAAAATGACATCCGTAGGAAAAATGAATTTATCGACTTTTACCAAAACATTCTTGATCTTTCCTTCTGGGTATGCTAAAGATTGATTCACCAAATAGAGTATCACAGTAGTGGGTTTTACTTCACCTATTCCCAACAACTTGAAAATAGACTTAGGCATCAAGTTGATGCTTGCTCCTAAGTCGCACAAAGCTTTACCACAGTAAGATTCTCCAATATTACAGGGTATAGTAAAACTTTTAGGGTCTTTCAGTTTTAGAGGAAGCTTATTCTGTAAGAACGCACTCCACCCATTCATTAAAGTGAGTCTCACACTCACTGAGTCTTTTCTTCTTCGACAAAATTTCCTTCATGAACTTCACATAATTGAACATTTGCTCTAAAGCCTCTACCAACGGGATGTTGATGTGCAGTTCCTTTAGAACATCCAAAAACTTCTTAAATCACACCTTCTATTTTTACTTATTTGGTTGGAACTTTTGAGGATATGAAGGTGATGGAACTTTGGGTTGAATCGGACAACTTTTCTGAAGAGATAAATCTACATCTAAAGAAGATGTTAGTTTTTCAGAATTCACTAAGTTAGATTTTACCTCATAAAACTTTGTAGGATCTGGCTCTACTGGTGTAGGAGTTTCAATTAATGGCTGACTTTCCTCCTTCTCAATAGGTTCATCTTCAATCACAACCTCCTTGGGCTTCAAAGTCTTACCACTTCAAAAGGCAACTACTTTGCAATGTTTGTTACCCAATTCCCTTGGATTTTTTGCATCGCTCAGCAAGGTTGCTTATGGTCGGCTACAAAGCTCTGTAGCTAATTGACCCATCTGGCTCTCCAAAATTTTTAGTGTTACTGCTTGGCTTCGGATTAAGGTGTCATTTTTTGCCATGTACACATTCAACAAGTTCTCCAAACTGTTGGATGACTCAGCTTGTGGTGGTTTAGGAGCTTACTGGTTGAACCCTTGGGGTTAGTTGGGTTTATGCTGCATGTAGTTGTTTGGTCTATTTCCTTAGTTACTCCAAGAAAAATTTGGATGATTACACCAAGAAGGATTGTAGAAGTTGGACTGTGGCCCTTGTCCACATCTATTTTGGTGTTGATTCCCTACGTAATAAATAGATCCAGGATTTGATGGGGAATTCTCGAAAGAATGTCCATCCCTACAACATACGCAGGAAATAACCTCAAATTGACTTAGCGACTGTGCTACAAAATTATTAAAACCATTAGCAGTAAACTGTTTCAACATTGAAGAAATAAAGGATACTTGAGCTGAAAGTGATTTTAGTGCATCCACTTCATGCACTCCAGCTACTCATCTCCCAGAAGTTGCTCGATTTGTCAGCCATTGGTAGTTGTTGCTAGTGATCCTCTTAATGATCTCATAAGCCTTATTATAAGATACTGACAAGAGAGCACCATTTGCAGAAGCATGTACCATCAACCTTGTGTGTGCGTTGAAACCATTATAAAACATCTTCAACTGGATATGTGTGGAATCCCATGATGAGGGCACTTATGAAGTAATTCTTTGGATCTTTTCCATGCCTCATACAAATATTCGTCATCCAATTTTTGAAAAGTGGTTATCTCATTTCAAAACTTAGTGTTTTTCCTTGGTGGAAAATACTTAACCAAAAATCGTTCAGCTAGTTCTCGCCATGTAGATATTAAACTTGGTGGCAATGAATTAATCTATGCTCGTGCTCGATCTCGCAACGAGTATGGAAACAACTTCAACCTCAATGCGTCTTTAGCCACACTGACTATTTTAAATAAATCACTCACCTCCATGAGTAATCGAAGGTGAAGTTGTGAATCTTCTGTAGGCATATCACTGAATTGGCCCACTGTTTAGAGCATTTGAAACATCATTGGTTTCAATTCAAATTGCGGTGCCTCAATCTCTAGTCTCCTAATTCCCGGATTAAACTCATTGAAAAGGGGCATAACGTGCTGTCTTATGGCACGATCCTTATCATCACCAATAAGGATTGGATTGTACACAGTATTGGCTCCATTTCCTTGTTCAATATTCTGATTTCCAAGGTCCATCTTGACTTGCCTTTGAGCTGATTGTTCATGTCTTCTTTGTCTAAATGTTTGCTCAATTTTAGGGTCTACAGGTAATAAATCGATGATTTGATCAATGCTCATAAACACCTGAAACATAAATCACTAGAAAAACTAAAGAATAAATTAGTAAAGTTAAAAGTTAGATAAAAATAAAATAAAAACCAAACTGTAAAGAATAATTGAAAATATGATCGATTGAGGCACCAACACTATAAACATGATTTAACAAACTTCATTGAATAAATGCAATCATCCTAGCTCAATGGATTAAGCTACCATTATTAAGGACAAGATAAGAAAGCACATTGCAAACATGATTAAAATCAAAATAACAAAGTAAATGAAGAATAAACTCTGTCAAATCAATAGTCTTGTGGACTCTAATTAAAAATGTTCTCCTTCGATCCTTGTGTTGCTCTTTTGCTAGTGGCTCCACAAGGTGGTTGGCCAAGAGATGATCTTCTCAAGGTTTTGCTGGCTAAGGGAAAGAGGATGCTATGCGTGGGAATGAAGAGAGAAAATGAGAGAATAGTTGGATAAGGGATGTAAGGATGATTAAGGAATGAACAGATGAATGAAAAGGTGAGAGGAGTGTGTTATTTATACTTGAGGTTGGTGGTTGAATTTACTAAAAATGGCATCAAAGATTTCTTAGTTCTCTCCGATTAATGGCTGGCCATAACAAAAGGAAATGAGAGTGAGTTGCTTGCTTGATTTAAGCATGGAATCATGCTAAATTTAGCCATGGGGTGGACGATTTCTTGAGCAATCTTCATGTGCTAATTTTTAATGATTTTCATAATGTAGGGGCCTCCAAATAATTGTCCCAAAGCTAATTTTTTGGCAGCCACAGGTTTTTGCCGAATTTGGGCTTGACTCGCTCTTGTTGGATGGTTTCATGACCTAATAAATAACCAGACATGTCCACCATGTAACATCAGTTTAACTGGGTCAAATTAACATCCTTATGACCCAATTTTGCATGGTTTTGCCATCCAAGTAGGGTGGATTTGTTCATGCCCATGCATGAATTGTATTGAGCTCCATATTATATCACCTCATGGTCCCACTACATTATTAAAACATAGAACATTAATAAATAACTTGAAAATGATTTAATTTATGCACAAAATTTATATAATAAAGCATAAATTTTCATATTTCATAAATTCATGTCCATGATTGAGATTTAAGAAAAATTCACTAAATTCGCTAAATTCATTAACAAGTGCAATGCATTTGGAGTACCGAGGGGATTGGCGACTATACCGCATTATTTGTTAGTCGATAGTATTACTGCATTATTGTTATTCGGTGGTTTTACCACATCGAGCTATGCTCGCATTCATTGGAGTTTGGCAGACGAGTTCTGGGGAACTTGTGGTGTTTAGAGGATGGTTTGGGTAGGAACCCTTTTATCTTGCATCTTGCTCACAGCATACTCGAATGTTATTGATTTATGCTACGTATTGTATTGTGTTGTATTAAATGGTATCGAAATTAATGATTGTTACTCGAATGAATGATGGACAATGCTCATATACCATTTGACATCGATTTGATAATGACTATGTTATGATATAAAATTCCAATGATGGTTATGTGTTCTTCTGTTAATGTTAACATGTTTCACTATATTTGATATTTATGTCCATCTAAATAATTGTTCAACTCACACAGAACTTTAATAAGCTTAGCCCGCATAATGTTTAACTTTTCAGGTAAACCTCGAAATTAGGACTAGACCCTGCCTATAGAGAATCACCTTTGACCTTTGACTATTTTTAATAAGTATTAATTAGTCTTTATTGGTTTTTGTTTGTAATTTTTAATTATTTCTAGTCTGTGGCTTGGTAACTTTTCAATTGGGGATTTTTATATGCATGGATTGCTTAAGCATAATAACCGAAAAATGCATGATATCGAGCTTAAGTAAAATTTGACATTATTCCCTAGTTTATTTTGCATTGCAAAGGAACTATTTTTGAAAAACAAATCGATAAGGCAACTATATTTCCAAAATGACTTGAAAAATAGTTTTCTCCACTGCATTAGTTTAACTTCGAGTTTTTACAAAGATGAGCAACAAGAAAACGGTTTTTCTAAAACAACACTATTAACAATAAAATGAATCTTAAATGCAGTTGACCTAAAAAATGAATGTTTTAAACTAATAAAAAAGTAAAACTACGATTTTTTCTCTAAAATGAGTTTATTTAAAGTCTTCAAAGCTAAAGTAAGTTAGCTTAGCCATTTCAGTGGCTAATGTAGCCTTTCCAATCTAGCCTTAATGTCGAGGCTGGGTTTGTAACACCCCTAACCCGTATCCGTCCCCGGAATAGGGTTATAGAGCATTACTAGAGTTTTCAAATCTAACAAACATAATTTCAAACAAATACAAATCATATCAAAAATCATGTTAAAACCAATCAAATTCATACATATTGTCCCTTATACGAGCCCTCGTCGGCCTATAAACACGTTAGAAATAAGTCAGGACTAAATAAAAAACTCAAAGAATTATTCAAAAATAGTGAAAATTTTCTATACTGCAGGGGTTACACAGCCTTGTGGCTAGGCCGTGTGGGCATTTGAGATAAGGACACATGGCCGTGTCCCAGCTCGTGTTCGTGCCTGTGTAACTCATTGACTTGGGTCACACGGCCAAGCCACATGCTCGTGTGTTAGGTCAAGTACCCTTCGAAATAACCCCACACACCCGTGTGCCCGACTGTGTGCTAGGTTGTGTAACAATGTAACTTGAAACCCTTTGAAAACAATAGGGGACACATGGCCATGTCACCTGGCCGTCTGTCACACACGGCTAAGACACAGGCCCGTGTGGACGAAAATAGGCCATTTTACAAGCCATTTTCCTCACCCATTTTGGAATGTACCTACACTCAAAATTTCACATATATACAAGCTATAACAAAGCACCAAAATCATGCAAAATCAAGCTATATACATATGGTATATTAACATACAACCAATATGCCCATAGGCACCTCAATTGTCAACATGTAAGCATGTAACTATTTACTCAATTTGGCCAAATAATAATCACTAACTTCTAAAATAAGTTTACTTCAACATATGCCATTTAAATTACCTAACAACCAAACACTAAAAAATTCCATTTGTATCATTCCACTACTATCACCAATAGACTTATATGCCATTGAAAACAAAGATACCAAATCCACATTTAAAACATATCACATAACCTTTATAACATGCATTTTCAAACTAGTTTTTCATCTTCATTTATTCAAACACCTATTCAAATACAAATGCTAGCATAACCATTTAAATTCATCAACATTAAACCATTCATAAGTGATTTCATCCATAGCATTTTAACAAGTCAAAAGTTACATATGTACAACCTAGAAAACAAAGTGCCCGAACACACAACTTGGTAATCCATTTTTATACCAAAATGAACTAGACACATATACATATATACTTATAGCCACATATACATGCCACAATCCCAAAAAGGTTCAAAAGCTACTAACGATGATGGGTAGTGTGAGCCAAAGTTTCGATCTGTCCTAAGTTAGCAAAAGTAATCTACAAAACAACACATAAACTCGATTAAGCTTATGAAACTTAATAAGTACATAACAATTTATTTAACTTAACATTAAATGAGTGAACTAGTATTTTTCTTAATAAATGTTACCAAAACGTAAACATGACACAAAAGTGCTATCAAGAGTACTGAAGTACAACAGGGTCATGTAAGTGCGATCAGGGGTATCGAAGTATGATAGGGGCATGTAAGTGCGATTAGGTGTACTAAAGTACAACAGGGGCACGTAAGTGCGATCAGGGGTACCGAAGTACGACAGGGGCATGTAAGTACGATCAGGAGTATAATTATATAATAATTAACTACTTCATTATAAAATACAAGTATATAAGGAAATCAAATGATATAATTTAATTACTATAAACTTACATCGACACTATCGCGAAGGAGTACGACTTACTAATCCACAACTTTCGCCTTCCTTCGATTTAAATCCAGTTGAGATCTATCTTGATCTAAATAAATAAAATCAACCAATTTAATAACTAGTCTATTCAATTCAATCCAATTTCACATAATAACAAAATTACACTTTTGCCCCTACATATTTGATTTCTTTTTAATTTAGTCCCTAAGCTCAATAAATGAAATTCATGCAAATTCATCCCTAACCCAAACTATCCAAATTTCATATAGGTCCCTATCAACTCATAAAATACATTATTTCAAAATTTACACCATAAACTTTTCACATTTTTCAATTTAACCCTTAATTGATAATTTTATCAAGAATCCCTTTACAAAAATTGTTTATCTATCAACAACTAATCATTTTCTTCCATAAAACAACAAAAACAACCTATATTCATTCATGGGAAAACTCTAATACTTTAACAATTTCACAAATTAATCCCCGGGCTAGCTATATTAAGCTACAATGAACCCGAAAACATAAAAATCATTAAAAACGGGACAAAACACATACCAATTTAGCAAGATGAAATTGCCAAAATTTGAAAGCTTAAAAATTTCTTCTCAAGCCCTAGCATTCGGTTGAAGAAGGAAAATAAAAGATGATACTTAATTTGGTTTTACTTAATTTATCATTTATTTACCTATTTACTAATTTATGGTCTAATTATCATATAAGGACTCTTACTTTAAAATTCTATAGCTATTTACTACCTTTAGCTTCTAGAACTCGACTTTTGCACTTTACGTGTTTAGTCCTTAATATCAAATTGAGCATGTAAAAGGTAAAATTTCTTAACGAAATTTTTATACAGTACTACTATCGTTCTGTAGGAAATAAAATAACAATAAATTAAAATTTTCAACTTTGGATTTATGGTACCAAAACAACTGTTTCGATATCACTAAAAACGAGCTGTTATAGGGTTTGAGAGGTTACATTACCCGTCAAGGTTAAACCTACACGAATTAGATAATAGTGCTTGGTCACTCGTTAGGGTTGGACCTACACAACAAATAGCCTGACCAGGGCTTAATATACATGTTTTCTCGATTCCGCAACATATGCTAGAGCTTAGAACCTTCGGGCAGTAACTCATAACCTCGTATATGAGACTTTTACTATTTTTATCAAGATTTAACCTTACATTATACCACAATTCATAGTCACCAACAATCACCAATCCAAAATTCAAGTCTAGTTGATCGTGTTATTTTGTGACAGGTTTTTAAATATTTATAATTAATCATTCTCGGAACTAACTATTATCACGATGTAGGCAAGTGTACCTATCGAATAGTAGTATAGTTTTAGCAAGACTGGATTGTCAAACCCAAAAGAACTAAAAGTACTAGTAATGACTGTCTTTTTATTATCTAGCCTAAGAATAAGGGGGTTTGTTTTAACTAACTGATTAACTAAACTAAGAATTTACAGAAAATAGAATTGGGGAATTACTTTTGGAAAACGATTGAATTAGGACAATACCCAAGAAAGAATCCACCTAGACTTTACTTGTTATTCTGGCTCCGAATCGGACGATTTATTCATTTGACTTGATCCGTAGAAATCCCTAAGTTATATTATTATCTCTCTCGAGACTAACAACATCTAACCTTAGGTTGAATAATTGAAATCTCTTTCTAATTAACTTCCTAGGGTTGCATTAACTCCATCTATGGATCCCCTTATTAGGTTTCACCCTAATCCGAAAAAATCTTGTCACCTTATCTCTAGGCGTGCAATCAACTTCGCTTAATTATGACAATTGTACTCTTAGACAGGGTCTATTCCTCCTCTGAATAAGAGCGTAACTTGAATCAATATCCTGGAATATCAAAACAAGAATTAAGAACACATAATTAAGAACAAGTCAAATATTTATCATATAATTCAGAAAATAATAACAAGATTCATCTTAGGTTTCATCCCCCTTAGGTATTTAGGGGATTTAGTTCATAACTAAAAAGGAAAACATCTTAGAAGAATAATGAATACAAAACATAAAGAAAAACCCAAAACTCTTGAAGGGGAATTGAAGAGAGATCTTCAGCCTTGACGCTGAATTCGGCTTTTGAGATGGATCAATCAGCTTCCCTTGAGCAATTCCTTGCTCCCTCCTCTGTGCCTCCCTTTTCTCCTCTTATAGGGTGTATTTATAGGCTTTAGAATGCCTAAAAGCCCTCAAAATTAGCCTTTTTCGAATTCGACTCAACTTGGGCTCGGCAAGGACACGCCTGTGTACGATTACTTCAGGCCGTGGTCAAGCCTGTTAAGATAGCACAGACGTGTGGTCTACTAGTGTGAGTCGCGCTTTAATTCTGCCAAATTGACACAGTCGTGTGGTCTGTCCGTGTGAGGAAGTCCAGGCCATGTTGATTTCGTACATTGGCCCATTTTCTCCGTTTTTGGTCCGTTTTTCGTTCCTTTCGCTCTCCTAAGCTCACCTAAGTATAAAACATGAAATTAAGGCATTAGGACCATCGAATTCACCAATTCTAAGGAAAAATCACCCATAAAATGTGCAAAGCATGGGGTAAAATATGTATAAATTACGGTTTATCAATAAAACATTAGCAATTGAAATTTTAGTTATAATATATGAACTTACCTAACAAAATCGTAGTGATTTAGCTATCAGAGACTAGTCGACAATTTTTCATTTTCTATGTATGTCCTCTGGCAGTTGTAATTCTTGAGTTAAATAATTATTTAAATCAATTAACTATTTCAATTAACATTTAACATCATAAATGAATCATACCATAGTTCAATTACATTTATACCACAATTTTCCAAGTTTAGCATTTATCATAATTTAGTCCCTAAAATTAAAAATACTATAACTTTCACATTTGAGCTTCTATTTTGAAATCAATCACAATTTAATCCTCCAACAGTCCATTAGAAAAAAATTCAAAATTTTCATGCACTTTTTAAATTTATTTCATTTTAGTCCCTAAGTTCAAAACTAACAACTTTTACTTTACAAACTAATCCGTTAACATATCTAAGCTTCAAAACTAACCAAATAGCCTCATAAGCTTTAAGAAAACGTCAATGGAAACTATAAAAAAACTTTAACAGTTTCACAAAATAGTCCATATGTTACCTAATCAAGCTCCCAAGATTCCAAAAACATAAAAATTACAAGAAACAAACTAGGAATTACTTACCAATTGAAGCTTTAAGCTTGGACAAGAGTTAAGAATTATTCTTCTCTTCAAACCTGGTTTTGGGGTTGAAGATGACAAATAATTTTTGTTGTCTTTCTTTATCTTTTAGTTTAAACATATTTTATTACTAATTTAATTAATTAAAACATAAAAAATTCAATAATTTCACTTATTTCAAAGCCACAACTGTCCACACTATTTAAAATATTTCTAATTTCCATTTAAAACCATTCAAATTTGTTTTTATAAACATTTAGCACATGCAACTCAATAGTGATTAACTTTTACACCTTTTACGATTCAGTCCTTTTTCTTTAATTAACTAAATAAACATAAAAAATACTGAACCAAACCTTAATACAACACCTAAATAACGTCAAAAATATTAAATAAATAATATTTACAAACTCACACATCAAATTTGTGGTCCCAAAACCACTGTTTCTAAGATCAATTAAAATTGGATTGTTACAACTCTCCCCCTGAAGGAAATTTTATCCTTGAAATTCTTACCAGTAAACAATTTAGGGTACTAAGATTTCATAGATTCCTTTGTTTCCCAAGTTGCTTCCTTGATACCAATTTGATGTCGCAGAACTTTCACTAACGACACTATTCTGCTATAAAGTACTTCCCGAGCTAAAATTCTCACTAGTTTTTTACTATACGAAAAATCTTGTTGTAACTCAATTTCAGCAGTGGATAACACATATGATGTATCTAAACAATAATGACATAACATCGATATATGGAAAACATTATGTATCTTTTCCAACTCTGGTGACAAAGCCGATCGATAAGCTATAGGTCTAATTTTTTCAAGATTTAATAGGGTCCTATAAGTCTCGGGTTGAGTTTCCATTTTCTACCAATTTGTAACACTTTTTCCCAAGTTGAGGCTTCCAAGAAAACTTTATCCCTAATCTAAAATTCTATATATTTTCATTTCAAACAGACATTCAATTTCTGTTGATCAGAGGCATCTTTTAGACAATAACGGATAACCTTAACTTTATCCTTTGTTTCACAGATCAAATCAGTACCCACAATTTTCTTTCGTTCAATTTGGACAATATAACGAAACTATACATTTCTGTCTGTATAAAGCCCTGTATGGTGCCATTTTAAAACTTGTTTAGTAGCTATTATTATAAAAAAACTCAACTAACCGTAAAAATTTCTCCCAACTTCCTTCAAACTCAATAACATAACATCGCGGCATATCTTCAAGAGTCTATATCATTCGCTCAGACTGCCTGTCTATCTAGGGATGAAATGTAGTACTAAAATTTAATTTTGTACCTAAAGCTTCATGTAAGTTACCCCAAAATCTAAAGGTAAATCTCGGATCATGATCGAAAATAATAGATATTGGCATGCCATGTAACTGTACCATTTCAGAGATATATGATCTATTGTAACGCCCCAAAAATCTAAGTATTTGTTTTGTATGTTGTGTTGCATAATTGTATGTCTGCTTCAGTGGCTAAGTGTCCTGGGGAGTATTAGAGAAGTCCTAAGTTCAAGCTTTGGCTTGTACAAAATTTTGTTTTTACTTGAATTAAACCTATCATTGGTTAGTAGGGATCTTAAATAAATTTGGGTAAAGTACGACAGAAATGGCCTACTAGTCAGGGGGTAAATGGCGTGTCATTGCTGCTAAAGGTCTTGAGTTCAAGTCTTGTGGAGCGCAAGGAGTATTTATTTTGTTGATGTGTCGTGTAAGAAGTTGTATGTCAGCGGGTTTCTGATGCTTGTGGGCGGTTGGAGTGTTTGAAGGGTGAAGGGAAGTGTGTTTGAAGAGAAAATCATGGAAAAGTTTTGGGAGAGGGAGTAGTGTGCCGAATTTGAATTGTGGCACTCTTGAGTTTCGACTATGGTAAGTTGAAATACTCTATTTCGTTTAAGGAACAATTTTGGTTCTTATTCTTTTGTTCTCTAAAAATCGATTAGTGATAGGGTGTTTCGAGTTAGTTTTTTCTCGGCATTTTTGGTTTGGGTGTGTACTTCTTCTCTACCTGGGACCGAGCATAACAAAAGATCATTTGGGTATCTCCTCTTCTATTTTTGGCAATCTTACTCTTTCTTTTTAGTTATGTGACCGAATGCTCTCTACCTTTCCCCCACTCAAATTTTGACCTATTACTTTTGTTGTCCTTCCGTCTCTTCATCACGGTTTGCTGTGGCTGAATACCCCTTTTCTCTCATCATCTCTATTCCTTCAGATTTTTCAAGTTTCTCTCTTGATTTGTCTAAACCGTATACATCTACTCTTCCCAATTTTTATCTTCCCTCATAACTCTTTCTTCATTGCAACTAGGGATCAAGCCGAATACTTCTCCTTCCACTCTGTCAATTTCGAGCTTTTGTTCTTCGCTTATGTGGGTAAGTGGTAATTTTTCCTCTCTTTTGGTCTCACTAATAGCTTCATCTAACACCTTCCGGTATTGATGTTTTCTAATTAAGGTACAACCATTCTGTTTTGCCTCTGTTATCTTGTGAATTCAGCTCTTGTGTGGTTTAGACCGATTACTCCTATCGTCCATCCTTAGTTTACGTAGTGGTAAGTTCTTGATACTTTGGTTATAGTTATTTGCATTCTTTGTGAAGTTAATAAGGCTAAGATGCAATGTAGATTTTATCAAGGTTTTGGAAGTCAATTGAGATCACTCGTTTAAAGGGGGAGTAAACCATATTTACTCAAGCAAGGTAGGTAACGTGTATTATTGAGGATTAAGTTCTTGTAAGGGGGCATTTAACCTTAATGGTTTAAGGACTGACATTAGGCCGTGTTTGATTCTAGGTTGGTGTTCGTGGGAATTGCCCTCTTTTCGCAAATAGGTGTGTAATCACACTGCTTCAATTGTAAGACGGCAAAAGCCAAAAAACTGTACCATCGATGCCACAATGGCGTGCGATCACTCGTGTGGTCATCTAATCGCATAAGCACGAGCATGTGAGTGTAGAGACCATCACAGATGATTTTTTGGGCTTAGGTCGTTTGGGCCACATTGGGCCAAAATGGGCCGTATGGGCCCCACGGACTTGTAGACCCCACACGGGTAAATCGCATGAATGTGTGGAGTTTTGTGGGCCAGACTGTGTAGTTCACATGACCAAGGTCAATATTGGGCTTAATGGACCACACGGGTGTGTGGGCCCACATGGGTCGTGTTATGGGCTTTGGGCCCATTTCTACTGTTTGACTGTTAAGGTCGCTCAAGTCGCCCAAGACAACTGTGGACCTACTGATGGGTCGCTAAGTAAACTTGGATCCGATACTGATAAAATGACTATTATACCCGTAGAGGTAAAATGACTGATATACCCCTATGCTATATTGGACTGTTTTTTAGCATGACATTTTGCATACACGTATATATTATGACATGACATATTACATGGGGGTGGGTTTGAAATATATATTGGAAGAAGTGTACTATACTGGCAGCTCTGCTGTCATTACTGGCAGCTCTGCTGTAATTTCTGAAGAGTGCCGTAATCGGTGCTACATTTAGAGTGTAGGGATGAGTGGGTCGATTTTATCCCGACATGGAGTGTAGAGGATGGATGGGTAGGATCTCTTTGTGCATTTTGTTACTGTTACTTATTAGGCTAAGGCCCATACTGATATTGTTATTGTATTGGGCTAAGGCCTACACTGGCATTGGACTAATATTGAAACGGGCATAAGCCCAAACTATAATTGCCCATGGTTTGACTTATTTCTAAAAAGGGATTACACACTGAGTTTTTATAAACTCACCCCTCTGCTTTCCTATGCAGGTAATCTTTATATGGGCTAGTGCTGCGAGAGACTCGACGGGAGCCACACATCTGGTTTAATTACTGTCTTGATTTTATACTTAAGATAATTAATTTGGGTTTTTGGATTTGTAATAAGGCCTTTTAAAGTTTATTTTTCTTAAATTTTGGGATTTCGAATTGTTTTGATTATATCCGCTAGTTTTAGGACGCGAGTTTTCAAAAAGATAACTGTTTTCATAAACACCACATTTACGCAACATATTTTTTAAGCTTCCAAAAAAGATAATGTTTAGAAATCAAAGCCATTTTAAACATGGTAAACGACGCATTCTAAAGTCCTCATTGGAAACAAGTAATAAAGATAATTATGTAAAAAGTGTTTTCTTTCAATATCACACTTTACGAAAAACACTTCAATGTGACATCGCCAGATTCGGCCATAACGTTTAGGCCGGGTTTGGGGTGTTACATTTAGTGGTATCAGAGCCAGGTTACAAAACTTGACTGTGGATTTGGGTTTTCTTTAAAACTTAAAACTCTGAATAGAACTGTTCCAGATGATTTAAAAATATTTAGAAGCATTTTACTGAATATGTGGTACACCGAGTCTCTGGCACCGACCCTGTAAGTTCTCTAAAACTACAGCTTGTTTAGATAGAAATAATAAGTCTATTATAGGTAGTAGACTGTACTGAAATACTCAGTTAGGGTAGACTGAGACTGTAGAGGAACTGCGATCTGTAAAAAAAAAACTGAATTATTATTGCTACTGTTTTTCATAAAACATCCATTAATAAACACTGAAACTATGATACTGATGCATAAAACTGTTAATACAGATAAAAGCGTAACACGGCAATGAGCACTAGAGGTAGTCGTAGAAGGGGTACAAAAGGCCATGGCTGAGGCCGTGCTCGGGTTGAGTCTTTGGCATCGGGCCATATGCTTAACATTGAGGCAAGAGAGGCACCGGACTCACCTGTGACTGAGACTGGGTCACACGATTAGGTAGTTGGGGACGACGCACTGTCTCAAGCTATGCTGCAAATTCTGGAAAGGGTCGTTGGGCCCAATACTGGAACTGTGGGCCGTGGGTCAGTAACGAAACGACTCAGATCTAATGGGGCTAAGAGCTTTAGGGGTATTGGTAGAGTTGCCCCTAATGTGGCAGAATATTGGATTGAGGCCACAGAGAGGATCATGGACGCCTTTGACTGCACCTCAGAGTAGAAACTAAAAGGTGTAGTGTCGTTCTTGCGAAATGAAGCCTATTACTGGTGGCTTACAGTGAAAGAGGGTACTCAGCCCGACTCTTTAACTTGGTAATTTTTCACGAATGCATTCCACGGAAAATATATGGGCGCTAGTTTTGTGGATGCCCGGAGGAGGGAGTTTCTGAGTCTTACCTAGGGGGATAAGTCCGTGGCTAAATATAAGGCAAATTTTTTTGCGATTGAGCCGCTATGCGCGGGGCATGGTGGCAACTGAGTATGAGCGCTGCGTGTATTTTAAGGACGACCTCAGAGATGATCTATGAGTTTTGATAACTCCATAGAGGGAGCGAGATTTTGTTATGTTGGTGGAAAAGGAAAAAATCACCGTGGATGAAGCGCGCTGAGCGCCAGAATCGTGAGACAGATAGGGGTAGGAACAAGAGGGTTTGGAAGCCCTCAAGTTCAGCAGGGAGGCCTAAGAAAAAGGTCAGAGTTGATGGGCCAGTCAGAGTTGGGCCTCCTGTTGCTGCTTTTGGGCCACAAACTTATGCTATTTGTGGGAAACACCATCAGGACGAGTGCTAGAAAAGGTTAGGGGCATGTCTGAGATGTTGATCTATGGAGCACCGTATCAAGGATTATCCTTGGTCAGGCCAGAGGTGGAAATGGTATGGGCCGTGGTCGTGGAGCACCGAGTAGAGGTGCTACTCATACCGAGGCGAGGCAGCCAACATTGATTTATGCTGCACGTCGTCGAGAGGACAAAAACGCCCCAGATGTTATTACCGGTACGTTTTTATCCATAAAGTACCATATACTGCATTGATTGATGTTGGATCTATGCACTCTTATATAGCATGCACTGTATCTGAGACTTTGGGTATGATGGTTGAAAACACTGTGAGTGAGGTTACTGTGTTGAGCCCGTTAGGGCAATCAGTGAGAGTGAATAAACTGTTTAAGGATGTACCTTTAGAGGTTCAAGGAATGACCTTTTTAGCAGATTTAATGGAACTTCCTTTTGGAGAATTTGACATAATATTGGGCATGGACTAGCTGGTTAAGCATCATGTGAATTTGGACTGTGCTGTAAAGCGAATGGTACTGAAAAGGGTGAGGAGGTGGTTGTGATTAGAGAGCATCGAAATTATCTATCAAATGTGATTTATGCACTTAGAGCTGAGAAGTTGGTTCGAAAGGGTTGTGAGACATATCTAGCCTACATTAGTGCTTCGAGTCCTGAAGTTCTATCTGTTAAAGATATTAGAACATTTAATGATTTTTCGGATGTCTTTCACGATGAGTTGCCTAGGTTACCTCCAAACCGTGAAGTTGAGTTTGGGATTGAGCTCTTGCCGGGTACAGCTCTGCGTCCATTGCCCCTTATAGAATGGCACCGAATGAGCTTGTGGAACTCAAAGCTCAGATTCAAAAGTTACTGGATCGAAGGTTTATCCGCCCTAGTGTATCTCCGTGGGGAGTACTGGTTTTATTTGTAAAAAATAAGGATGGATCCATGCGAATATGCATTAACTACCGTCAACTGAATAAATTTACTATTAAGAATAAGTACCCTCTACCGAGAATAGATGATTTATTCGACCAGTTTCATGTAGCGTCAGTTTTCTCTAAGAAAGATCTTCAATCTGGATACCATCAACTGAAAGTCAAAGAGACTGATGTGCATAAAACGATGTTTAGGACTCACTACTGTCATTATGAGTTCTTAGTAATGCTGTTTGGACCGATGAATGCACCAGCAATTTTCATGGATCTGATGAACTGCGTGTTCCAACCCTATTTGGACCGGTTTGTAGTAGTGTTTATTGATGATATTCTAGTGTATTCAAAGACTGAGATTCAGTGTGATGAATATCTTTGAGTGGTTCTACAGATTATGAGAGAGAAGCAATTGTATGCTAAGTTCAGTAAGTGTGAATTTTAGCTACGAGAGGTAACATTTCTGGGACATGTGGTAACTGCCAAGGGGATTAGGGTTGATTTTCTAAAAATTGAAGTTGTTCTAGATTGGAAGCAGCCTAAGTTGGTATAAAAAATTTTAAGTTTTCTGGGTCTGAAAAGGTACTATATACAGTTTGTTGAGGGGTTTTCATTGATTGCTGCACCTCTAACTAAGTTGTTGTGTAAAGGGGGATCGTTTGATTGGACTGATAAGCAACAAGAAAGTTTTGAGAGGCCTAAGAAAGTTCAAACTGAGGCCCTTGTCTTAATTCAACCGGAGTCTGGGAAAGAGTTTACTGTCTACAGCGATACATCACATGTTGGTTTAGGATGTGTGTTGATGCAAGGTGGTAAGGTGGTGGCTTATGCATCTCATTAGCTTAAGACGTATGAGGAAAACTATTTGACACATGACTTGGAACTGGCCGTGGTGGTATTCGCACTGAAATTTTAGAGGCATTACTTGTACGGTTAGAGGTGTATTATTTACACGTATCACAAGAGCCTCAAGTATCTCCTCACTCAGAAGAAGCTAAACCTTAGGCAACGTAGATGAATTGAGCTGCTTAAGGACTATGACTGTTCGATTGAATACCATTCGGGTAAAGATAACGTGGTAGCCGACGCACTTAGTCGTAGAACTGTGATTGATCTGAGAGCGATGTTCGCTCATCTTAGCTTGTTCGATGATGGTAGATTGTTGGCCGAACTTCAGGTTAAACTGACGTGGACTGATCAGATAAAGGGTAAATAGTTGGAGGATGAATCACCGGGTTCTTGATTCTGGCAAATAGAGAGTGGGGAAACTTCAGATTTTGGACTGAACAGTGAAGGGGTACTCTGTTTCTGAGGCAAAATTTATGTACCTAAAGATACTGAGTTGAGGCAGTCTATACTGCGTGAGGTGCATAGTAGCCCTTACACTATGCACCCGGGTGGAAATAAAATGCACAGAGACCTTCGTGAGGTATATTGGTGGCCAGGGCTTAAGTGTGATGTGACCGACTTTGTGGGAAAATGTCTGACTTGCCAGCAGGTTAAGGCTGAACACGAGTTACCTTTAGGGTTACTTCAACAAATTAAGATTCTGATATGGAAATGGGAGAGAGTAACCATAGACTTCATTAGTGGGCTACCCCTAACGCCCTATAAGAAAGAATCAGTATGGGTCATCATGGATAGGTTGACAAAAACTGCCCACTTCATACCAGTTCACACAGATTATTCGTTGTAGAAACTGGCTAAGTTGTATGTATCCAAGATAGTACGACTACATGGGGTACCGGTCTCTATAATATCTGATAGAGATCCTCGCTTCATATCTCGATTTTAGAAGAAAATGCATGAGGCACTGGGTACAAGATTGGACTTCAGTACTACGTTTCATCCTCAGACAGATGGTCAGCTGGAGAAGGTGACTCAGATACTAGAAGATATGTTAAGAAGTTATGTAATAGATTTCTGAGGCAGTTGAGAGGACTATTTACCGCTAGCAGAGTTTGCATATAACAATAGCTACCAGTCTAGCATACAGATGGCACCCTACGAGGCACTATATGGTCGTAGATGTCGTACTCCTTCGTGTAGGACGGAGTTGAAGCGGCAAGTTCTAGGTCCTGAATTGATCTCTAATACTGAGGATAAGGTTAAACTAATTCGGGATCGACTGAAGGCAACATCAGACAGACAGAAGTCGTACGCAGATCTGAAGCGTAAGGAGATTGAGTATTCTGTGGGGGACTTAGTGTTTCTCAAGGTCTCACCCTGGAAGAAGATACTGAGGTTTGGTCGGAAGGGCAAGTTAAGCCCTAGGTTCATTGGGCCTTACCGTATATTGAAACGTGTGAGACCGGTTGCCTATCAACTTGAGTTACCTCCAGAGTTGGATTGGATTCATTATGTTTTCCATATCTCTATGTTGAGGCGATATCGTTTTGATCCTGCACACTTCGTTTCGACTGAGGAGATTGAGGTTAGGCCTGATCTAACCTTTGAGGAGAAACCGGTTCGGATTTTAGATCGTGATGTGAAGGTGCTGAGGAGGAAGTCTGTTCCATTGGTTAATGTATTATACTGTAATCACAGTTCTGAGGAAGCCACGTGGGAACCCGATGAGAGGATACGACAGCAATACCCTCATCTATTTTGATTAGGCAAATTTCGAGGCCGAAATTTCTTTTAGGGGGTAGAGTTGTAACGCCCCCAAAAATCTAGGTATTTGTTTTATATGTTGTGTTGCATAATTGTATGTCTACTTCAGTGGTTGAGTGTCCTAGGAAGTATTGGAGAAGTCCTGAGTTCAAGCTTTGGCTTGTACAAAATTTTGTTTTTACTTGAATTAAACCTGTCTTTGGTCAGTAAGGCTCTTAAATAAATTTGGGTAAAGTACGACAGAAATGGCCTGCTGGTCTAGAGGGTAAATAGCGTGTCATTACTGCTAAAGGTCTTCGGTTCAAGTCCTGTGGAGCGCAAGGAGTATTGATTTTGTTGATGTGCCATGTAAGAAGTTGTATGTTAGTGGGTTTCTGATGCTTGTGGGCGGTTGGAGTGTTTGAAGGGTAAGGGGAGGTGTGTGGCCGAATTTGAGGAGGATATTATGGAGAAAATCATGGGAAGTGAGGGGAGAAGAAGTAGTGTGCCAAATTTGAATTGTGGCACTCTTGAGTTTCGACTGTGGTAAGTTGAAGTACTCTATTTTGTTTAGGGAATAGTTTTGGTTCTTATTCTTTTGTTCTCTAAAAACTGATTAGTGATAGGGTGTTTCGGGTTAGTTTTTTTCTCGACATTTTTGGTTTGAGTGCGTACTTCTTCTCTTCCTAGGGCCGAGCATAACAAAAGATCATTCGGGTACCTCATTTTCTATTTTTGGCAATCTTATTCTTTCTTTTTGGTTCTGTGACTGAATGCTCTTTACCTCTCCCCCTCTCAAACTTTGACCTATTACTTTTGTTGTCCTTCCTTCTCTTTATCTCGGTTTGCTGTGGCCGAATACCCCTTTTCTCTCCTCATTTCTATTCCTTTAGATTTGTCATGTTTCCCTCTTGCTTTATCTAAACCGTATACATCTACTTTTCCCCATTTCTGTCTTCCCTCATAAATCTTTCTTCATTGCAACTAGGGATCAAGACAAGTACTTCTCCTTCCACTTTGTCAGTTTTGGGATTTTGTTCTTCACTTGTGTGGGTAAGCGGTAATTCTTCCTCTCTTTCGGTTACACTAATAGTTTCATTTAACACCTTCTAGTATTGATGTTTTCTGATTAAGGTACAACCATTCTGTTTTGCCTCTGTTATCTTTTGAATTCAGCTCTTGTGTGGTTTAGGTTGATTACTCCTATCGTCCATCCTTAGTTTACGTGGTCATAAGTTCTTGATACAATGGTTATAGTTATTTGCGTTCTTGGTGAAGTTAATAAGGCTAAGATGCGATGCAGATTCTATCAAGGTTTTGGAAGTCAATTGAGATCACTGGTTTAAAGGGGGAGTATACTGTATTTACTCAAGCAAGGTAGGTAACGTGTATTATTGAGGACTAAGTGCAAGTAAGGGGGTGTTTAACCTTAATGGTTTAAGGAATGACATTGGGCCGTGTTTGATTCTAGGTTGGTGTTCTTGGGGATTGCGCTCTTTCGCAAACAGGTGTGTAATCACACTGCTTCAATTGTAAGATGGCAAGAGTTGGAAAACTATACCATCGATGCCACACGGGCGTGCAATCGCTCGTGTGGTCATCTAATTGCATAAGCATGAGTATGCGAGTGTAGAGACCATCACAAACGATTTCGTAGGCTTAGGTCGTTCGGGCCACGTTAAACCAAAATAGGCCGTGTGTGCCCCACGGGCTCGTAGGCCCCACACGGGTAAACCGTACGATTGTGTGGAGTTTTGTAGGCCAGGTTGTGTAGTTCACACGGCCAAGGTCAATATTGGGCTTAATGGGCCACACGGGTGTGTGGGCCAACATGGGTCGTGTTATGGGCTTTGGGGCCATTTCCACTGTTTGACTATTAAGGTCACTCAGGTTGCCCAAGACGACTGTAGACCTACTGATGGGTCGGTAAGTACACCTGGATCCCATACTGATACAATGACTATTATACCGCTAGAGGTAAAATGACTAATATACCCCTATGCTGTCTTGGACTGTATTTGAGCATGACATTTTGCATACACGTATATATTATGACAAGACATATTACATGGGGGTGGGTTTGATATATATATATTGGAGGAAGTGTACTGTACTGGCAGTTCTGCTGCAATTACTGAATAGTACCGTAATCGGTGTTATATTTGGAGTGTACGGATGGGTGGGTTGATTTTATCTCTACATGGAGTGTAGGGCTAGACGGATTGGAGTGTAGAGGATGGATGGGTAAGATCTCTTTGTGCATTTTTTTACTATTACTGTATTGGGCTAAGGCCCAAACTAATACTATTGTTGTATTGGGCTAAGGCCCACACTAGCACTGGACTATTACTGAAACGGGCTTAAGCCCAAACTATAATTGCCCATGGTTTGACTTATTTCTAAAATGGGATTACACACTGAGTTTTCATAAACTCACCCCTTTATTTTCCTGTGTAGGTAATCCTTAAATGGGCCTTTGCTACGAGGGACTCGACGAGGAACACACATCTAGTTTAATTACTATCTTGATTTTATACTTAAGATAATTAATTTGGGTTTTTGGATTTGTAATAAGGCCTCTTAAAGTTTATTTTTCTTAAATTTTGGGATTTCGAATTGTTTTGATTATATCTGCTAGTTTTAGGAAGCGGGTTTTCAAAAAGATAACTGTTTTCATAAACACCACTTTTATGCAATGTATTTTCTAAGCTTTCGCAAGAGACAATGTTTAGAAATCAAAACCATTTTAAACATGGTAAATGATGTGTTCTAAAGTCCTCATTGGAAACCAGTAATAAAGATAATTATGTAAAAAGGGTTTTCTTTCAATATCACAATTTGCGAAAAACACTTCATTGTGACATCGCCAGATTCGGCCATAACGCCTAGGCCGAGTTTGGGGTGTTACATCTATTGTAATTTAGTGTAGCAAATTAAACAAGTTTTCACACTTTAGGAGCTTGAACATAAGCATTATAATTAAGTTTTAATTACATTCTCGTAAGTTTAGTTAAGTTCAATAAAGTGTGTAATTTGAGTCTTTTATTGACTTTAGGGGCCGAATGAGTCCTAAGGGTGGGCTAATATACTTTATGAGTATGTAGGAGACCATTAGAAGGCATGCTAACTCAATATTGGTCGCTAGGTTTCAACACAGAGCACAGGATGTCGAAACATAGGGAGCAAAATAGAAGAATTGAAAGACCGCCTTCAATGCCGCTACACAACCTGAGGATATCACGACATACCCTTAAAGACACTCTGAAGATGGGCATACTGCCCTCAATGTAGCGACATTACATATGTTAAGCACAACCAAATGTTTTGGTCTGCAAAATCAAATGTTAAGCACAAGGACAGTAGCTAACCTAGGGTTAAGGACGACGACCACTCTAAAGTCTATAAATAGGCTTGTTTAACACATGTTATGGACAACTTGCATATTGTATAAATTTTCTATTTAGATATAGTCTTTATTTTTTCTCTTTTCTTAGGTTTAGATTTTATTTCGATTCTTGTTATTTACTTTTGTGGAGAGATCAGATTTGTGAAGTAGAATCAAACTATGTGAGGATTCGACGCTTAAATCTAAATATAAATCAGGCTTCTTCTAAACTCTATCCTTTTGAGTTGTTCTTCATGTTTATACTTTCTATCAAGTTTATATTATTTGTTAGATCCATAAGGAACTAATCCTCATGTGCGAAATCAGCGAGTTGAGGCATGATTAAATAATTGGTTTGTAGGGGTTTCTTAGCGGATCAACTATTCAGGAGGGGAAGAACCTAAAACCTTAGGGCTGACAATTGTAGGAAGTCATTAGGGTGGGAATTAACCCAAATTTGGTATGTCCTATTCGTGAACACCTTAACCGTGAACCGGTCTGGACTGTGAGGTCGAGAGATAGGTAGTTCATGCTAACTCAATTTTTCAGTGGTCATAAGATCCTGTTAGGTTATTGACTAGTTGATTGAATAAGAATGTAACAACCCATTTTTCAAAGAAATCAAAACAGTGCTTTCGGGACAACAAATCCGATCTAAAAATAAGGTTAATTTTTATTTCATTATATGGTCCGTATTATAATAGGCATGTCGTGTGAAAATTTTAATACGGAAATTTTATCGATTAAGTGTTTGATTACAAGAAGACTAAATCGCATAAAATACGAAAGTTGTATAAGGATTAAATAGCTATGGAATTCAAATCTAGAGGTCATTCTATGGTAATTAGACCATTAAAGAAAAGTATGTAGATTCTTGGTGACTTATCCATAGAAGTATAGAAAAAGAGCAAAGACTAAATTGGAAATTACAAAATACTTAATTAATTAAAAGATCAAAAGAAAATATCATCTTATTTTCTCATCATATTCAACCTAAAAACTCATGGAAACCCTAGGAGAGAGAGAAGAAACTTTTAAGGCCTATTTGGGTAAGTTTTCTTGTCCCGTTTTTAGTAATTTTGATATTTTTGAAACCAGGATAACTTAATCTCTCTATTTGAGAGATTAATTTGAAAACTTATCAAAGTATGGAAAATGAGTCAATGATGTATATGCTAAAAATTAGAAATTTATGGTAGAAAATGAAAGATTGTTGATAGATAAACATCTTTTACAAAGTGAATTTTGATGGAAACATGATTTAGGAACTAAAATGTAAACTTGTGAAATTGAAGAAAAATTCTAAATTTTTATGAATACAAGTGCTGAAAAATTTGTAATTGGATTTTGGTTAGGCTTGGAATAGGGAGTAAATTGCACAAGTTTTATTTTCCGAGCCTAGGGACGGAATCAGAATTTATGAAAAAATTATGGGCAAAACTGTAATTTTTCCTAGGACATAAATTGAGTCCATTTAAATATAAAATGTGTGAAATTGATGATTAAATTCATTTATATAAATCAAGAAAACACTAATTTGAGGTTAAATTGAAGGAAACAAAGGTTTTGGAATAGTAGATTTCTAACACGAACAAGTGACGAGGTAAGTTCGTGTAACTTAATCGTGCATGTAAATATGTTTAATTGAATGTTGTGTTCTATGGAATGTTACTTCTATTGATGTACATTACTTGAATGTTATAATGAGAAATTTAATACATGCTTGATATGGTGAAAAAGGGGTAAGTCCCGATTGAATATTGAATTCTGATGAATATATGCACTTTCTCGAAACGAATAAGGTCCTGCATTTATTGCGAACGGGATTTAGCTCGGACGAGTAATCCTATTGACCTTGTTATATAAAGGATTTAGCCTGGATTGGTAATCCTAATTGAGTTCTTCTAAGCATACGTTATATAAAGTATTTAGCCTGGACTAGTAATCCTGTTATACGATATATGGCTCGAGAGTATGTTCCTTGAGTAAGTGCCCTAATGGGTACCCTCGAGTAAGAATTGACGGATTATGGAATCGTACACCTCGAGTGTACTACTTGAGCATCCATCAGAATTCCAATGATTCAACGGACATAAAACTCTTGACATGGTATCAGAATTATGAGATGAAATGAAAATGACTTGAAAGAATATTGCATGATGAGCTCATCTATGTTTACTTGAATGTTATGAAGATTTTGGTGACTAACATGTTTGGTTGAATGGATGTGTTTAGGTAATGTTGCTAATGGATGGTAACATGATATTGTATGCTTAGATTTAATAACGGGATTGGTAAGTTTAGTTTTCGTTATACGAGCTTACTAAGCATGTAATGCTTACTTCATTTTTTTCCCTATTTTGTAATGCTCGAAAGCTTGCGAAGGTTGAAGATCATTGGAGCATCGTCATACTATCAACTAGTCATTTTGGGTATACTTAGTAAAATCATTTTGGTATAATGGCATGTATAGGATAGCTTGGCCAATAGTGGCTTGAAAATGATGTTTTGTAACCTAGCCATTGGAATGGCTAGTAATGGCTTATTTTGGTATGATTAAGTAGGTTATTATGATATATTCATATGTGATATGTTAAGTATATGTGATCAAATGATGTTAATACCTAAGTTAATCCAAGATAAGTCTATAATCATATATGCATGTAATGATATGCCTTGTTGAATGATGAAGTTTGTTTAATTTGAATGATTGGATTGGTTGGTATTGGATGTGTGTTTCAAGTGCAGGTCTTGGGTGAAGTTTTGGGTGAGAAAGGAAGTAAGAAATGACTTCATTTGCCCACACGGCCAGATACACAAGCGTGTGTCATACTGACACACGGCCTGGTAACATAGGCATGTTGTTAGGCCGTGTGTCCCCTGCATCTTAATTTAGAGAAACAGAATGCTCAAAATTGAGCACATGGGCAAAGACAAGAGCGTGTGTCTCAGCCGTGCAAGCTACACGGCCTAGAACACGGGCGTGTGTCTTGGACGTGTGAAACTTGCACCTAATTTCAAATTAAATTAATTAACCACATGGCCTAGGACACGGGCGTGTGGCATTGTAACACCCCTTACTCGTACCCAAGACCGGGACAAAGTACGGGGCATTACCGAGTACATACAAAGACATTTAGAAAATATGGCTATCAAATTTCGTTCAAAAATAAAAACATGCATAATAACCCTAATATGGGCTTACGAAGCCCGAAACATATTTAGAAACCCATTCGGGAACAACTCGGGTCCTTAAAAGAATTAAGAAAAAAATTCACTAAAAACAGGGGCACACGCCCGTAGGACCCTTTCGACATGACCGTGTTGATGGCCCGTGTGCTTCACATGGCCTAAGCACCTAGGGACACGCCTATGTCCCTTACCCGTATGGCCAATTTAATTCATAATTTCTCATAAATCAAGTGCACACTTCACACGGCCAGAACACAGACCCGTGTCCCTAGCCCGTGTACCTCACACGGCCTGGGCACGCCCGTGTTTATGGTCCATGGAGCATACTGCCAACTTAGCTATAAATAAAGAAATTACACGGCCAAGGCACATGCCTGTGTCTGTTACCCATGGAGCTCTCTATCTAATTGTTCATGGTCTAAATGAAGTCACAGGGCGGAGACACACGCCCGTGTGCTCAGGTCGTGTGACCAAAAATAGGCTATTTACCAAGCCTTCAAGACATCTGTGCCAACAATAACCTACATAGCATTCTACCATACCAATATCCCTATCAACATCGGACCAAACAACCACAAGAAACAGCAATTCAACCTACAACTAGAACAATTCAATTAACCAAGGGGGCAACAATCTTCAACACATGATCCAATATCAATATTAGCCATTAACCATGGCCTTATACAAAATGAATTAATAACACATACATGAACAAATACTTTGGCTAAACTAATGACATATACCAAGCAAAATAAATAAAAGTCATATACATGCCATTATAACAAAATAAAAGCTTCCATATACCCAAAACGGAATTAGGTCAATAGTGTGATCAACGCTCCAACCGTCTTCCAATCCTCAAGTGTCCACGAGTACTGTAAAACACAGGAAAATGAAAGGGGTAAGCATTAACATGCTTAATAAGTCTGGATAACGGGAAAGTAAACTTACTGGTTATTTGGTATATAACCATAATAAGCACTCAATCCAAACAAGTATAGGATAGATTTCCTATCACATGCACTCAACCATTAAGTTAGTCTCATGGTATGACAAGATAATAGCACATCTAGATGAGCTCATCACATCATTATTACCAATTTACATCTCATGTTAGTCCCATTGAATTTCTCAGTTTTTTCGATAGATATCTCATTTCCCACTAGTTCATACAAGTGATCATTTCGAGTATGCCCTCCCACAAACCTCGCATCTTATGGCAAAATTACCAAATCAGGCTAAATCCCCCATAATACAAACTCATAGAGTAAATGTCGGGATTACCAGTCCAGGCTAAATCCCCTACAACAACATATACTCTAATGAGCTCGAATCTGAATTACCAGTCCAGGCTAAATTCATATCATACTTTGGATTACCCGTCTGGGCAAAATCCTTAATGCACACATATTATTCGGGAGGCTAGATCACTATAGGATCACCCGTCTGGGCTAGATCTTTTTCATCGTCAATTTATTTTTGAGATATTCCATCAAATAGCCCTATTCATTCAACCTAGGGCATTCTTATACTCATTTTATTAAATCTCATAAATTATCATGCAATAAACATTTACACAATCAAGAATATACATTTTAAGTACATTAAAAGTCTACTTTGAGTTATTCGAACTTACTTGGTGATCGTTTTGGATTTGAGTTTTGATCACTCCGAAACCTTTCGTTTCCCTCGGTCGACTTCTGGATTCGGTCTCTCGGGGTCTATATCAGCAAAATAACTATATCAATAAATCATTTAATTCCTTTTTAGTCCATATCTCATCCTAGGGCAAAATGACCAATTTGCCCCTAAACCTTGCTAAAATTACGATTTTGCCCTAGGTCTCATAATTCGGTTTTCATCACATTTTCTAAACAATCAAGTCTAGCCTAATAATATTTATACTTATGGCATCTTACAAGTCCATCTATATCATATATTTCATCCTAATTTCACAAACTTTGCAAAATGGTCCTATGAGGGTTTTCATGAGAAATCCCTTCACAAAAGTTGTTTATCACACAACCAAGCTTCATATTCCTCCATAAAAACTCAACAAAACTTAGAAACTCTTACATGGAAACTCCCTATAACCTTTACTATTTTGCAAAATAGTCCCCTCAAGAGAAAGCCCATGCAAAGGGGACTCCAAAAGTACAAAGATTTTCAAGAAAATCACTAGTGTGAGTAATGAGTTGCTAAATTTTAAATCTACAAAAACCCTTCGCTTTGTTGTAAATTTCGGTGGGAAAATGGGGAAGATGAAGTATGATATCATCTTTTCTTTATTATAATATTTCAAGTCAAATAAGTTCACCTAATTCACCTAAACTAAATTTTTTGTCTCCTAAACTACTATGGCCGGCCACCCTTGTTTTTAAGGGGTTAGTTTCCCTTTAAAAGCCTCCAAAATTATTCCATGACAATTTAACACTCTTTTTCTATCTAATTTGGACTTTTGCACTTTATGCAATTTAGTATTTTTTCACAATTGGGCTCACAATCCATGAAATTAATTCATTAAAATTTTAATGCATCTATATAATCATGCTATAACACCACAAATTTTTATAAATAAATTTTATTAGCCTCAGATTTGTGGTCCCGAAACCACTGTTTCGGCTAGGCCCTATTTTGGGATGTTATAATTCTCCCCCCTTTAGGGACTTTCGCCCCCGAAAGTCTTACCAGTAAACAAATTCGGGTATTGGCTCCTCACAGTTTCTTCGGGCTCCCAAGTGGCTTCTTCCATTCCATGTCTATGCCATAATACCTTTACCAAAGCTATGTTCTTGTTCCTCAACTGTTTGACTTCCCAAGCCAAAATCTTGAATGGTTCTTCACCGTAGGTCATATCCGGTCTAATCTCGACCTCAGTTGGCGAAATCACATGAGAGGGGTCTGATCGGTATTTACGCAACATGGAAACCTGGAATACATCGTGGATTTTTTCCAACTCGGATGGCAATGCTAAACGGTAGGCTAATGGTCCAACTCTTTCCATGATCTCATAAGGTCCGATAAACCGTGACTCAATTTGCCTTTCCGGCCAAATCTCAATACCTTTTTCCATGGAGATACCTTCAAGAATACTTTATCCCCAACTTGGAATTCAATTTCTTTTCTTTTCAAATTAGCAAATGACTTTTGTCTATCCGATGCCGCTTTCAAGTAGTCACAGATCATTTTAATCTTTTCTTCCGTTTCCTTGATTAAATCAACCCTGTGAATCAGGTTTTCTTTGAGTTTCATCCAATACAATGGAGTCTGGCACTTCCGGCCATACAATGCTTCATACGGCACCATATTTAAGCTTGTCTAAAAACTGTTGTTGTAAGCGAATTTCACCAATGATAAATATTTTCCCCAACTACCTTCAAATTCAAGGACGTAACATCGTAACATGTCCTTAAGAGTCTGAATCATCCGTTCAGACTGACCATCCGTCTGTGGGTGGAATGCCGTACTAAAACTTAATTTGGTACCCAAAGCTTCCTATAGCTTCTTCCAAAATCTTGAAGTGAATCTCGGGTCTCTATCTGAGATGTTCGACAACTGTACTCCATGTAGCCTTATGATCTCGGATATGTATAAGTCAGCCAACTTGTTAAGAGAGTAATCGGTTCGTACTGGGATGAAGTGTGCTGACTTCGTTAGCCTATCAACTACAACTCAAATAGTGTCGTTCTTCTTCAAGGTCAATGGTAATCCAGTCACGAAGTCCATGGTAATCTTGTCCCATTTCCATTCGGGAACCATCACAGGTTGTAACAAACCCGAAGGTACTTGGTGTTCAGCCTTGACTTGTTGACATATCAAGCATTTTGATACAAATTCTAAGATGTCTCTTTTCATGCCGTTCCACCAGGACCTTTTTATCAAGTCATTGTACATCTTGGTACTTCCTGGGTGGATAGAAAGTCGGCTATCATGCACTTCTTACAGAATTCTTCGTACAAGGTTGTAATTCCTGGGTACACAGTCCCTATCTCTGAACATCAGGCAACCATCAGGATTAATCCAAAAATCTAACTCAACACCTGTCTCGCATTGAGTTCTCTTGACTTGCAACTCATTATCATTAATCTGGGCATCACAAATTTCCTGAAGAAAAGTCGGCCTAACTCTCAATTCTGCTAAAATTGAACCATCATCAAGTAGCACCAACTGGGTATTCAAAGCTTTCAAAGTGAACAAGGACTTCCGGCTCAGTGCATCGGTGACCACATTCGCCTTCCCTGGGTGGTAATCAATGATCAGTTCATAATCTTTAATCAGCTTTCACCATCTCTTTTGCCTCAGGTTCAATTCTTTCTAAGTCATCAAATACTTTAAACTCTTGTGGTTGATAAATATACGACATGTCTCACCATATAAATAGTGTCTCCTAATCTTCAAGGCCAAGATGATTGCGGTAAGCTCTGAATCGTGTGTTGAGTAATTCTTCTTGTGGGGTTTTAGTTGCCTCGAAGCATAAGCAATCACTTTGCCCTCTTTCATAAGCACACAACCCAGTCCATTTAAGGACGCATCACTATAGACCACGAACTCTTTTCCTAACTCGAGTAATACCAAAACTGGAGCCTCATTCAACAACATCTTTAATTTTTCAAAACTCTACTGACATTCCTCTGACTATTTGAACTTAACATTCTTTTGTAGCAATCTCGTCAACGGAGTTGCAATCATGGAAAACCCTTTTATGAAGTGTCGATAGTAACCAGCTAAGCCCAGAAAGCTTCTAACCTCAGTTACATTCTTTGGCGGTTTCCAATCGATGATAGCAGAGATCTTGTTTGGATCAACTCGGATACCATCACCCAAAACAATGTGACCAAAAAACCCTACCTCCAGAAGCCAAAACTCACTCCTGCTGAACTTAGCATAAAGTTTCTTATCCCGTAGAGTCTGTAATACAGTCCTCAAATGCTCCATGTGCTCTGACTCATCCTTGGAATAAATTAGGATATCGTCAATAAACACTGCAACGAACTTGTCCAAGCACGGCCGAAATACCCTATTCATTAAATCCATGAATACAGCTGGGGCATTCGTTAGACCAAACGGCATGACTAAGAATTCATAGTGACCATATCTTGTCCTAAAGGCAGTTTTGGGCACATTCGACTCTTTAACTCGTAACTGGTAGTAGCCAAACCTCAAGTCTATCTTGGAAAACACAGTGGCCCCTTTCAACTGATCGAACAAGTCATCAATCATTGGCAATGGGTACTTGTTCTTAATGGTCACTTTGTTGAGTTGTTTGTAATCTATGCATAACCTCATCGATCCATCCTTCTTTTTAACAAACAAAACGGGAATGCCCCAAGGAGAAAAACTAGGCCTTGCAAAGCCCTTGTCAATTAACCCTTGCAACTGTACTTTTAGCTCTTTCAATACAGTCGGTACCATTCTATACGGGAAATAGAAATAGGCGTTGTTCCGAGTGTTAACTCAATACCAAACTCTACCTCTCTAACTGGAGGTAACCCTGGTAACTCTTCGGAGAACACATCCGGATATTCTCGTACTACCTGTACCGACTCCATTCTCAGTTCATATTCTTTGGTACTCAAAACAATGGCTAAGTAGGCTTCATACCCTTTCCTCAAATACCTTTGGGCCGTCATCGAGGAAATCATAACCAGTGATGAATCCAACTCACTTGAGTCAACTCGGAGAGTCTCACCATCAGGACTTTTCAATTCAATATACTTGATACCATAATTTACAACCATGTTATGGATGGTCAACCAATCCATGCCAAGAATCACGTCAAACTCATCAAAAGGCAAGAGCATAAGAATGGCCAAAAAACAATGGCCTTGAATCGTCAAAGGACAATTCGTACAAACTTTATCTACCAGAACAGACTTGCCTAGAAGGTTCGACACTCTAATTACATATTCAGTGAGTTCTATAGACAAGTTCATACTAGACGCCAATTTCATACAAATATATGAATGGGTTGACCCCGGATCAATCAAAGAAATAACACGAGTATTATAAAGAGAAAATATACCCATTATGACATCAGGAGCAGAGGCCTCCTCTCAAGCATGGATAGCGTAGGTTCTTGCCGGAGCTCGAGCCTCTGATTTTGTAGTGGAGTTTCTGGCAATTGTTCAACTATCACTAGCACTTCCGGGAGGTCTAGGAGGTCTACCCCGAGAATTAGGAGCATTTGATTAAGGAGCTGGCTCAGCTTCTCTATTTGCTCTTTTTGGGCAATCTCTAAGGAAGTGGTCGAGAGAACCACATCTGTAGCATGCCCTGCTCTTCATTCGGTACTCTCCGAAGTGGAACTTGTTGCAACTTATGCACTTCAGCCTTTGGTCATCAACACTTCCCACACTTGTGGCCATAGGGGAAAAAGACTTCAGATTATGGTGCTTAGAACTCTTTGCACTGCCCGAGTATCACACTGATGAAGTGGAGCGGTCTTGGCGACTCCTCGATTTCTTTGTAGGAAAGGAATGCGCCTTGCTGCTAGTTTTCTTACTCGATATCCGAGCCTCTTTCTTGGCTTACTTCCTTTCATTTTTGAGCTCCTCGGCCTTCTTGGCTCGATCAGCTAAGGCAATGAATTCTCGTATCCCAAGAATTTCGATCAACAGTTTAATTTCTTCATTCAAACCCTCCTCAAAACATTTACACATTTCAACCTCCGTTTGGACCCATTCATTCACATACTGGCTTAGCCTCACAAATTCCCTTTCATATTTAGACACAGTTCTATCTCCTTGCTTGAGTTTCAAGAACTCCTTTCGTTTCTGATCTAAAAACCTTTGACTGATGAACTTCTTTTTAAACTCGGCTTGGAAAAATTTCCATGTAATGATCTCTCTCTGTGCCACAGAAGATATGGTCTTCCACCAATTATAATTAGTATGCTTCAAAAGAGATACCGTACATTTCAAACATTCTTCTGGAGTACACGACAAATCATCGAGCACTCTCATAGTATTTTCAAGCCCAAATTTCGCACTTTTTGGGTCATCATCTAGGGTTGCTCTGAACTCTTCGGCCCCATATTTCCTGAGTTTGTCTACCTGAGCCTTTCCTAATCTCACAGGTTCCACGACCTGTGGTGCTCCCTCAGATTGGGCAGCAGGTGGGGGAGGTCGAGGTATCTTAGGATGATTTCTCATATATTCCTCGAACCACTTGTCCATCATTTCGAAGAAGGCGGCTTTCGCAACTTTTCGACCCCCAGACATGGGTATTCTACTACTACTAGAGTTATCTCTCTGCACGGAAGATAGAGCATGGCTCTCAGCTCCCTCAGACTCATCTCGAGCTTGATCGGAAGACATTTTCTATATTCAAATATAATTAAAAAGGTTAGAAGATGTCACACTATCATCACTTATATAATGGCATGTATAACTAGACACAATACATGCTACGTTAGTCTAAGAACTGACTAAATCGTAGCTCTGATACCAATAAATGTAACACCCCTTACTCGTACCCAAGACCGGGACAAAGTATGGGGCATTACCGAGTACATACAAAGACATTCAGAAAATATGGCTATCAAATTTCGTTAGAAAATAAAAACATGCATAATAACCCTAATATAGGCTTACGAGGCCCGAAAGATATTTAGAAACCGATTCGGGAACAACTCAGGTCCTTAAAAGAATTAAGAAAAAGATTCACTAAAAACAGGGGCACATGCCCGTGTGACCCTCTCGACATGGCCGTGTTGATGGCCTGTCTGTTTCACACGGCCTAAGCACCTAGGGACATGCCCATGTCCCTTACCCGTATGGCTAATTTAATTCACAATTTCTCATAAATCAAGTGCACACTTCACACGGCCAGAACAAACACCCATGTCCCTAGCCCGTGTTCCTCACACGGCCTGGGCACGCTCGTGTTTATGGTCCGTGGAGCATACTACCAACTTAGCTATAAACAAAGAAATTACATGGCCAAGGTACATGCCCGTGTCTATTGCCCGTGGAGCTCTCTGTCTAATTGGTCATGGTCTAAATGAAGTCACACGGCCGAGACATACGCCCGTGTACTCAGGCTGTGTGGCCAAAAAAGGCTATTTACCAAGCCTTCAAGCCATCCGTGCCAAAAATAATCTACATAACATTCTACCATACCAATATCCCTATCAACACCGGACCAAATGACCACAAGAAATAACAATTCAACCTACTACTAGAACAATTCAATTAACCAAGGGGCAACAACCTTCAAAACATGATCCACTATCAATATTAGCCATTAACCATGGCCTTATACAAAATGAATGAATAACACATACATGAACCAATACTTTGGCTAAACTAATGACATATACCAAGCAAAATAAATAAAAGTCCTATACATGTCATTATAACAAAATAAAAGCTTCTATATACCCAAAATGGAATTAGGTCGTGATCAACACTCCAACCGTCTTCCAATCCTCAAGTGTCCACGAGTACTGTAAAACAGGGGAAAATGAAAGGGAGAAGCATTAACATGCTTAATAAGTCCGGATAACAGGAAATTAAACTTACTAGTTATTTAGTATATAACTATAATAAGCACTCAATCCAAACAAGTATAGGATAGATTTCCTATCACATGCACTCAACCATTAAGTTAGTCTCATGGCATGACAAGATAATAACACATCTAGATTAGCTCATCACATCATTATTGCCAATTTACATATCATGCTAGTCCTATTGAATTTCTCGGTTTTTCTGATGGATATCACATTTCCCGTCAGTTAATACAAGTGATCATTTCGAGTACGCCCTCTTACGAACCTTGCATCTTATGGAGGAATTACTAGATCAGTCTAAATCTCCCGTAATACAAACTCATAGAGTAAATATCGAGATTACCAATCCAGGCTAAATCCCCTACAACAACATATACTCTAATGAGCTCGGATCTAAATTACCAGTCTAGGCTAAATTCAGATCCTACTTCGGATTACCCGTCCGGGCTAAATCCTTAATGCACACATATTCTTCTGGAGGCTAGATCACTATAGGATCACCCGTTCGGGCTAGATCCTTTTCATCATCAATTCATTTTTGAGATATTCCATCGAAAAACCCTATTGATTCAACTTGGGGCATTCTTATACTCATTTTATTAAATCTCATAAATTATCATGCAATAAACATTTACACGATCAATAATCTACATTTTAAGTACATTAAAAGTCTACTTTGAGTTATTCGAACTTACCTGGTAATCGTTTCGGATTTGAGTTTTGATTACTCCGAAACCTTTCGTTTCCCTCGGTCGACTTCTAGATTCAGTCTCTCGGGGTCTATATCATCAAAATAACTATATAAATACATCATTTAATTCATTTTTAGTCCATATCTCATCCTAGGGCAAAATGACCAATTTGCCCTTAAACCTTGCTAAAATTACGATGTTTGCCCTCGGGCTGGTAATTTGGTTTTCATCACATTTTCTAAACATTCCAGTCTAGCCTAATAATATTTATACTTATGGCATCTTACAAATCCATCTATATCATATATTTCATACTAATTTCACAAACTTTGCAAAATAGTCCTATGAGGGTTTTCATGGGAAATCCTTTCACAAAAGTTGTTTATCACACAACCAAGCTTCATATTCCTCCATAAAAACTCAACAAACCTTAGAAGCTCTTACATGGCAACTCCCTAGAACCTTTACCATTTTGCAAAATAGTCCCCTCAAGAGAAAGCCCATGGAAAGGGGACTCCAAAAATACAAAGATTTTCAAGAAAATCACTTACTTGTATGAGTAATGAGTGTTGAATTTTAAAGCTTCAAAAACCCTTCTCTTTGCTGTAAAATTCTGTGGGAAAATGGGGAAGATGAAGTATGATATCATCTTTTATTTATTATAATATTTCAAGTCAAATAAGTTCACCTAATTCACCTAAACTAAATTTTTTGTCTCTTAAACTACTATGGCCAGCCACCCTTGTTTTTAAGGGGTTAATTTCCCTTTAAAATCCTCCAAAATTAGTCCATGACAAGTTGACACTCTTTTTCTATCTAATTTGGACTTTTGCACTTTATGCGATTTAGTCTTTTTTCATAATTGGGCTCACAATCGATGAAATTAATTCATCAAAATTTTCATGCATCTATATAACCATGCTATAACACCACAAATATTAATAAATAAATTTTATTAGCCTCGGATTCGTGGTCCTGAAACCACTCTTTCGGCTAGGCCCTATTTTGGGATGTTACAGGCATAGTCGTGTGCACAAGTCAGAGAGTTACACGGGGTCGAACACGACCTCTAGCACGGATGTGTCCCTTGAACCACACAGGCGCGTGAGCCCTGCACCTTGGAAAATTTTGAAAAGTCGCGAAAAATTCTTAAAGTCCCCTATTAAGTCCCGACTCAATTCTAATGCTCGTTTTGGGCCTCGAGGGTCCAATCAAGGGACATTTTGAATGATCTTGGTTAATGAATAGAATTTACATAAATTATTTGTAAAATGTTCTGAAATTTCTAGTAATGCTCCGAAACCCTATCCTGATGACTGATATGGGTTAGGGGTGTTAAATTTAGTGGTATCAGAGCTACGGTTTAGTCGATTCTTAGATTTAACTTAGCAATCACGAGTTTAGCTATACATGGCATTATATAAATTGTGATAGCGTGACTCCTGATCATTTTAAATATGTTTTTCATATAGTAATGTCATCCAATCGAGCTAGAGCTGAATCCGAGGACGCTGAGAGCAATGCTTCAGCTTTAGTTCAAAGAGTTGCGTCTGCGTCATGTAGTGGAAGTTCTGTGTCTGAAGGCTGAGGTGAGAAGGCAAAATAAGCCTTCTTCCAATTGATGAATGAGTGGTTTACCGAGTACTTAAGAATAAACCTTACTGTACAACGACCTCCCCCAGTTACTCCTCAATCAGTTCCTGAGGTACCATAGGGTGCTGAACCTGTTAGAATTGGTAAGCCTCCGATAGATAAAATCCACAAACATGGGGCAGAAGAATTTAGAGCTACCACAAGTGATGATCCAGAAAGGGTTGAGTTTTGGCTAGAAAATACTATCCGGGTTTTTTATGAATTGTCTTGTACGCCTGCTGAATGTTTAAAATGTGCAGTAGCTTTACTGAAGGATACAACTTATCATTGGTGGAATACCGTAACTTCAGTAGTACCAAGGGAGAATGTCACATGGGAATTCTTCTAGGCTGAATTTAGGAAGAAGTATATGAGCCAGAGATTCATGGATCAGAAAAGGAAAGAATTTTCAGAGCTCAAACAAGGTAATATGACTGTGTCTGAATATGAATGAGAATTTGTTCGGTTGAGAAAATATGCCAGAGAATGGGTTCTAACTGAGGCTAAAATGTGTAAATGCTTTGAAGAGGGTTTAAATGAAGATATCAAGTTATTGATTGGAATTCTCGAAATAAGGGAATTTGCGGTGATAGCTAATTGAGCACACAAAACTGAGGAACTAAGTAAAAAGAAGAAACAAGTTGAAAGAAAGGCTCGGGTTTCTGGAAAATGAACTATGAGTAAGTCACAATCATTTGCTTCTATGAAATTAAAAAAGTATTATGATCGTATTTCCACCTCTACGGGATATTTTGGAAGGGAGCGGGGCTCTCAACATTCTAACTCGAGGTCTTCATCTCCATCTGTGACCAGTGTGGGTAGTTTTGGTAATCCCAAACTAAAATGTAAACATTGTAAAAATTTCATCCTGGGAATGTCGGTCTAGAAATGGAGCTTGTTTTGGATGTGGTTCACTTGACCATTTTTTCAGAGATTGTCCCGAAAAAGATGAAAAGGAGATAGAACCAGCTCCAAAGCTGAGTAGTCCTGTCTCGAAAGGCAGACCACCCCGTCACCCTGGCAATGTTGGTGGAAGTTGGGGTACTACCAAGGATACAAAAGTTAGATCTGAGGCACGAGCACCTACAAGAACATATGCTAATCATGCTAGAGAAGATGCCATTGCACCAGACGTTATTACTGGTACATTTTCTCTACTTGATACTGATATTACTGCTTTGATTGATCCTGGTTCCACACATTCATACATATGTACGAACCTAGTGTCTGTTAAAAATTTACCTGTTGAATTCACTAAATTTGTGGTTAAAGTTTCAAACCCCCTGGGCAAGTGTGTTATGGTGGATAAGGTTTGTAAGAACTATCCGTTGATGGTAAAAGGTTATTGCTTTCCAGCTAACTTGATGTTATTACCATTTGATGAATTTGATGTGATCTTGGGAATAGATTGGTTAACCCGATATGATGCAGTGGTGAATTGTAAGCAAAAATATATTGTATTGAAAAGTTAGAATGGTGAATTGCTTCATGTTGAATATGATAAACTAGATGGATTACCTAATACGATTTCGGCAATATCAGCACAGAAATATGTCAGAAAAGGTTATGACACTTATCTTGCATATGTGCTGGATAATAAAGTGTCTGAGTCAAAGATTCAGTCAGTGTCGGTTGTATGTGAATTTCCTGATGTATTCCCAAAAGAATTACCTGGTTTACCACTGGATAGATAAGTGGAATTCTCTATAGATCTTGTTCTAGGTACAACACCTATATCTATAGTACCTTACAAAATGGCTCCTACTGAATTAAAATAGCTTAAAGTATAGTTGCAAGAATTGATTGACAGAGGTTTTGCTTGACCTAGATTCTCACCTTGGGGTACGCCGGTTTTATTTATAAAAAAGAAGAATGGATCATTGAGGCTGTGCATTGATTATAAACAGCTCAACACAGTTACAATAAAGAACAAGTATCCGCTGCCTCGAATCGATGACTTGTTTGACCACTTAAACTGTGCTACTATATTTTCAAAGATTGATCTCCGTTCTGGTTACTATCAACTACGGGTAAAAGAATCAGATGTGCCAAAAAAAACTTTTAGAACCAGGTATGGACACTATGAGTTTCTTGTGATGCCATTTGGCTTGACAAATGCACCTGCAGTGTTTATAGATCTGATGAATAGAATTTTCAGCCCGTATTTGGATAGATTTGTGGTAGTATTTATAGATGATATTTTGGTTTACTCTTGGAATGAAAATGAGTATGACGATCATTTGAGAATAGTGTTACAAATGCTGCGAGAGAAACAATTGTATGCCAAATTCAGTAAATGTGAATTTTGGCTACAAGAAGTTAGTTTTCTTGGGCATATAGTATCTGCTGAAGGTGTCAAAGTAGACCCGAATAAAATTTCAGCCATTGTTAATTGGAAGTCACCGAAGAATGTGTCTGAATTCTGAAGTTTTCTAGGATTAGCTGGTTATTATCGGAGGTTTGTAAAAAGCTTTTCAATGATAGCTTCTCCAATGACTTGTTTGCTACAAAAAGATGTAAAGTTTGAGTGGACTAACAAAAGCCAATAGATTTTTGACAGATTAAAGGTTTTATTGATAGAAGCACCTGTGTTAGTTCAGCCAGAATCAGGTAAGGAATTTATAGTTTATAGTGATTCATCATTAAATGGTTTAGGCTGTGTTTTGATACAAGAAGGTAAAGTAGTAGCCTATGCTTCAAAAAATCTAAAGTTATATGAAAAGAATCAATTGACACATGATCTTGAACTAGCAGCCATAGTTTTTGCATTGAAGGCAGCATTATTTATTTGGTGAAAAATGTCACATATTCACTGATCATAAAATTCTGAAATATTTGATGTCACAGAACGATTTAAATTTAAGACAGCACAGGTGGCTTGAACTGCTGAAAGATTATGATCTTGCTATTGATTACCATCTGGGAAAAGCCAATGTAATGGTGGATGCTTTGAGCAGAAAATCCCTGTATACTTTGTGAACAATGAATACCCGATTATCATTGTCTGATGATGATTCAATCGTAGCTGAATTAAAAGCTAGACCAATGTTTTTGCAACATATCTCTGAAGCTTAGAAAAATGATAGTAAGTTGCAAGCAAAACGGGTACAAAGTGGATTAACTCCTGACTGAAAATTTTAGATCGGGATTGATGGTTGTTTATTATTTAGAGGCAAAGTATGTATACCGAAAAGTTCAGACCTAGTACAGAAGATTTTGAGTGAAGCTCACCATGGTAACATGTTTATACATCCTGGTAGTAATAAAATGTATAATGATTTGAAAAAGCTGTATTGGTGGCCGAGAATGAAATGAGATATTTCCTAGTTCGTAACTAAATGTTTGATATGTCAGCAAGTAAAAGCTGAACATCAGTTTCCTTCTAGACTATTACGGCCAGTTACGATACCAAAAGGAAAATGGGAAAGAATTACTATGGACTTTGTAACGAGACTACCCCTATCTCCAAAGAAGAAAGATGTCATTTGGGTAATTGTTGATCAGTTGACAAAGTCTGCACACTTTATTCTAATACATATGGATTATTCCTTGGATAGATTGGCTGAATTATATGTTTATGAGATTATCAGATTGCATGGAGTGCTTGTCTTCATTATTTCAAATAGAGACCCTCGGTTTACATCTCGATCTTGTAGCAAATTGCAAGAAGCTCTGGGTACTTAGTTACACTTTAATATTGCATTTCATCCCCAAACAGATGGTCAATCTGAGCGAGTAATACAGATCTTGGAAGATATGCTTCGATGTTGTATACTTGAGTTTGAAGGTAACTGGGAAAAGTATTAGCCTTTGGTTGAATTTACTTATAATAACAGTTATCAATCTAGCATCAAAAAGGCACCGTATGAAGCCTTGTATGGTCGCAAATGTAGAACTCCATTGTATTAGACAGAACTCAGTGAGAAAAAGTTACATGGAGTTGACTTGGTCTGAGAGACTGAGGAAAAAGTGAAAGTAATTCGGGACAGTTTGAAAGTAGCCTCTGATCGTCAAAAGTCCTACGCTGATTTAAAGTGAAAAGAAATAGAATTTCAAGTCAATGACAAAGTATTCTTGAAAGTGTCGCCATGGAAGAAAGTTCTCCGGTTTGGTCGTAACTGAAAACTGAGTCCACGGTTCATTGGACCATATGAGATTAAAGAAAGAATTGGACCGGTTGCATATCGGTTAGCTTTACCACCAGACCTTGATCAGCTTAATAATTTTTTTCATGTGTCTATGTTACAATGGTACCGATCCGATCCTTCACACGTTATCTCTCCGATAGAGGTAGAGATTCAACCAGATATGACTTACAGTGAAGAACCAATCAAAATCTTAGCTCGAGAAATGAAAGGGTTAAGAAATAAAAAGGTAGCTTTAGTAAAAGTTCTTTGGCAACAACATGGTATTGAAGAAACCACTTGGGAACTGGAGGACGCTATGTGTAACGACCCAAAAATCTCGAAACCCAAAAATCCCAAAATCCCGAACTTTTTTTGTTTTCGGTTTTGATAAAAATTGTGCTTTATATTTCTAGCCAAGTGATAATTATAGTAGGTCTTAATTAAGGTTTGAGTTCGAATCTAGAGGTAGAAGAAATTATCGTTTAGTTATTAAAAGAATCAGTGTTGGTAAGCAGTTGGGCTTTTAAATAGAGATAAGGAAAAATAGCATCAAAAAGCCTTGTGGAGGAGCCGCTAAGTGACGCCACTTAGGGAGTAGGGAGATGGCGTTAGTGGCTAGCAAGGAGATCCAAGGTTTGAATCCTAGCTTAGTAATTTTTAGAGTTTAATTTTGGCCTTCTAGAAGGTTGGAAGTGGTGTGAAAATGGATTCCAAGGGAAGTGTTCAGGAGAGGAAATTAAGGAAAGGATCAAGGGGTTATCACGGAGAAAAAAGAGGAGATGAGAAGTGAGGAGCAAGTGGAGCCGAAATGGGAACTTGGGCTTGAGGAATTCGATCGTAGGGGTTATAAATAGGTGTCGAATGCAAGGGTATGAGGCTAATGCCGAAATCTTTTTCTAACCTTGTTGCCAGAAACACTCTTCCCTAAAAGCCGAAAACTCTTTTCTTTCTTTTCTTTTTGTCGATTTTTATTCTCCTCTACACAATCTTCTTTGCCGATTTCTTTTACTACTCTTCTTCTTTTATTCTTGCCAAATAAACTTTATTCACCATACTAAGTTGAAAGCCGGAAAAGCCAAATCCCCCAAGGGCCGAATACTCTTTGACCGGATCTAGTGTAAGTGTTACTCTTCCAATCAATTTTCCTTGCTAAGTATCGATTATTGTCCCTCACTCTTTCTAATCAATTATGGTAGGGAATTAGTATCGGATCTCGGATCTTAGCTCTCTGCCGAAATTGCCTTTAGGTGCTTGCAATTTTGGTAAGTATTCCTCTCCCATTGGCTAAGGTGGCCGAATGTTCATAGTTAAGGTAAGGGGACTTGTGTTGGATACGAGTCATCTATTATTCTGGTTTTAATAGTTAAGATTGGTGAAGAACTAAGAGTTGATCATGGTTAGTGATTTAAGAAGGGGTTGATCGCACAAGGTAAGGTTATGGTAAGGATTCGATTTTAGTAAAGATATGTATTAAGCATGCGATTAATTGAAGGGTGATATCGTTTGTAGGTTGGTGACTAAGGGAATCGCAGCACGTTTGCTTACCAGGTGTGTGCATTCACTACACACACAAGTAGATCGGCAAAAGCCGAAAAGCTGAAATGCCGAAATGCTGAAAAGCCGAAAGTTTGGCTGCGGTAGTCTTGTGAGTGCGCGAACACTTGTGAGGAGGAAACCGGCTATTCCGTAGACTTGGGTTGTGATTTGGCCATATGTGCCGGAATGGGCAAAATGGGCCCGATGGGCTGTTTGGCCCATAATAGGCAAAAACTGAATATTGATGCTATGTGATAGGAATTTGTATGTAAGCATGAATATGAAAGTGACCGGGCCTAATGGGCAATATAAATGTGATTTGGGCCTTATGGGCCATATACAGGTGATTTGGGCCTAATAGGCTAGATACAGGTATGTGAATTTGATTGGGCGTTGTAAGTGGATTTGGGCCTAGAATATGATAACTACATAAAACTTAATAATTAATTGCGACTGTTGACAAGTCAAAGGGTTAAGGTGTGGCAACGGTATATGCATGTCTAGGATTGGATCTACGGAGAGCTTAGTACTTAAGCGGTCTTAATGACCCACCTCCTCTTCTCTGGAATCCTACCTGGTGAATAGTATTCGTTCACCTTAGCTCACAGGACTTGTTAATGGGCCAAGGTAAGTGAAAACCGTAATTAAAAGAAAATTACTAAAATGCCCCTAAGGGCGAAAATGACCAAAATACCCCTAGGTGTTGAATGTAAGTGACATGCATACATATGATATTCTGTTTAGGTTGCACATGGGTTGGGAATTATGGAACGGAGGAAGTATATGAGGATCGCATGGTTGGTTGACAATCGTGGATCCAATAGTGGCTTTTAAAGCCCAATATGTAAATGAAGGTAGTTCCGCAACTGGGCTACCCTTGGTGTGTCGGTTGGGTGGGTCGATAATTATATCCCCACAAGGTGTGATTTGAGACGGATCTGGTGTGTAGCGGATGGATAATTTAGATGGGATTGCATTGCATGTTTGATGCATGATGGTTTTTGGAATGCTTGTTTTTTGTTTTTTTTTTAGGGTTGTACACACTGAGTTTGCGAAAACTCACCCCCTCTTTTATTTTATTTTCAGGTGATGCTCAGTAGAAGGTTCGATGTTTGGAGGGACTCTGGGTGGCCAGCTAGCAAGATAATTTGGACTTGGTTTTTCTTTTAAGCATATAAGTTTTTATCTTATTAAGTATGTTTCAAACCAGATTGTAACAAGGTTTCATTTTGTTATTATTACTTGAATTATTATTATTTTCGTTGTAAATACAAAAAGTGGAACTTGGGTTTCCTAAATTATAGTATGTTTTCTATGTTTGCGCAACTAAATTTTAAAATGACATGTTTTCATAGAATCATATGTTTTAAACAAGTGATTGAAAAGAGTTTTTTTAAGTTAATTTAGGTTTCTTTTATTTTAAGAAGGGTTTTCAATGAAAACACGGTTTTCACTAAAACACTTCAATGTAATATGCTGGATTCGGTCATAACGTCTGGGACGAGTTTGGGGTGTTTTATTTAGTGGTATCAGAGTCAAGTTGCAAAACTCGGGCTGTGAATTGGGCCTTATTATTATTTGGTTTCTTTTTTTACTTATTATTTGGATTTTAAAAAAAATATTTTAGATCACAATGTTTTGGAAAAAGGGAAATCTTGGTGTGCGGCACACCGAGTCTCCGATGTTGAACCAAGTAATTACTTTTATTTTTAAGTTTGTTTAAATTTTTATATAGTAGATAGTTAGAGGGCTACTTTAGTTGATTGTTAGAATGGAACTAAAACCCGTAAGATCTGGAAACTGTAGAGGATTTTCGAAAATAATTTTCTCTTTAAATATTTTCATAAAACATCGGTTTAATTATTAAACTAACTAAAACTTCATAAAATTTTAATCCAGATAATACGCGAATTGACGATGAGTGCTAGAAGAGGTGCAAGAGGCCGTGGCCGAGGCCGCGGAAGTGTTAGGGCTGAATCATTGGCATCGGGCCATATGCCCGATGTTGGAGTAGAAGAGGCTCATGCCTTACCTATAGCTGGGAATGGACCGTATGATCGAGTCGTGGGAGAAGATGCATTGTCCCAAGCAATGCTGAGAATTTTGGAAAGGGTCGCTGGGCCCAATAATGGCACTGGAAACTAAGGGTCCATTCCGGAGCTACTTCGATCAAATGGGGCTGAGATCTTTAAGGGCATAGCTGGCGTGGCTCCTAATGTGGCGGAGTATTGGTTGGAGGCCACTGAAAGGATAATGGAGGACCTGAACTGTTCACCGGAACAAAAGTTGAAAGGGGCAGTGTCGCTGCTTAAGGAAGAAGCCTACCAGTGGTGGTTGACAGTGAAAGAGGGCGCCCAACCGGAGCGGGTCACTTAGGAGTTTTTCAAAGCTGTATTCCAAGGGAAGTATGTGGGTGCAAGCTATGTGGATGCTAGAAGGAAGGAGTTCTTAAACTTAACCCAAGGAAACAAATAGGTGGCAGAGTATGAGACAGAGTTTCTACGCCTTAGTAGGTATGCAAGAGTAATGGTGGCAATAGATTATGAGCGTTGCGTTAGGTTTGAGGACAGACTAAGAGATAGCCTTAGGGTATTGATAACTCCACAAAGAGAGTGAGTTTTCTCGGAGTTGGTGGAGAAGGCAAAGATAGCAGAAGAGATTAAGTGCACTGAGTGCTTAAATCGGGAAAAAGAAAAGGGTAAGAATAAGAGGGAGGCTGAGACTCCTGGTGCTGGACAGAGGCCTAGGGCTAGGGCAAGAAATAATGGGCCAGTTAGAGTAGGGCCCCCTGCTGATAATCCAAGGGTGCCACCTTGTGCTGATTGCGGGAGAAGACATGGAGGTTAGTGTTGGAAGAGAATGGGAGCTTGTTTTCCTTGTGGGTCTATGGAGCATAGGATCAAGGATTGCCCCCGAGTACTAGGTCGAGAGTCAGTAGTGGGCCAAGGTGGTGCTCAGCTACCAAGGGGAGGACAGCTGCAGCCAAGGGGTCGTGAACAGGCCAGGGGCGGTAACGGCAATGGACGTAGGCGTGGAGCACCAGGCGAAAATACAGGCCATGCTGAGGCGAGACAGCCTGTAATATCCCGAATTAGGGCCTAATCGGTATAGTGGTTTTGTGACCACAAATCCGAGATAGGAATAATTATTTTATAATTATTTTGAGGTTTATGATATGATTGCATAATTGTGTGAAAATTTCGTGACGAAATTTTATGCATAAATGCTTAAGTTGAAAATAGGGACTAAATCAAATAATTTGCAAAGCTTGCATTCTAGAAGATTTTAGTATGAAATTACTTTGGAATATTAATGAGGAGGTCTTAAATAGAAATTTGACCAATTTCTAAAATTTTGGATAAAAATGGGCTTGTACATGAAAATTTTCAAAGAAAGGTATTAAGGGTATTTTGGTCATTTGGATATTAAATGAAATAAAATGGGAAAAATAACACAAAATGATCATCTTCTCCATAAGTTGCTGCCGAATTTTTCTCTCTCCATAGCTAGGGTTTCTTCAACTTCCAAGCTTCATAGTAAGTAAATTCAAGCCCCGTTTTTAATGATTTTTATGTTTTTGGAATCCCGGTAGCTCGATTTAGCTTATGCTAGCAATAATTCAACCTAGGGTTCATATTTGTGTAATATCCCGAATTAGGGCCTAATCGAAATAGTGGTTTCGTGACCACAAATCCGAGATAGAAATAATTATTTTATAATTATTTTGAGGTTTATGATATGATTGCATAATTGTGTGAAGATTTTGTGAAGAAATTTTTGGCATAAGGAGTTTAATTTAAAGTTAGGGACTAAATCGAATAAGTTGCAAAACTTGCATTCTAAAAGTTTTTAGTATGAAATTGCTTTGAAATATTAATTAGGAGGTCTTAAATAGCAATTTGACCAATTTTAAGTTCATGGACAAAATTAGGACATGGAAGGAATTTTTGAAAGTTTAGTAAGGAGGGGCATTTTGGTCATTTGGATATTAAATGAAATAAAATGGGAAAAATAACACAAAATGGTCATCTTCTTCATATGGTTGCTGCCGAATTTTACTCTCTCCATATCTAGGGTTTCTTCAACTTTCAAGCTTCATAGTAAGTGATTCCAAGCCCCGTTTTTAATGATTTTTACGTTTTTGAGATCCCTAGTGAGCTCGATTTAGCTTATGCTAGCAATAATTTAACCTAGGGTTCATATTTGGAAAAATACCCATAGGTGAAATTTGTGTATTTTGATGTTTTATGATAGAATATGAGGTTTTAAATTATGTTAGACAACTTGTGCTACTTGGTTTTGAGTGAAAACGAGTAAAAGGACTTAATCGGCAAAAATACCTAATAGTCACAAGTACATGTTAGAGTGAGAATTTGATGTTGCCATAGAAGAGAAAAGTGATCAGCATGTTATAAAACATAAGAATAAGGAATAAAGTTTAATCCCGAGCCTAGGGGCAAAAGTGTAAATATGCAAAAGTTTAGGGGTAAAATTGTAATTTTTCCAAAATTTGAATTAAGGATTAATTTGATAATGTGAGTATTAAATAATCTAAATGTGTTATTTTAGATCAAGAAAGACGTGGAATCGACCCCAATCGAGGAAAAGAAAAGATTGTGGACTAAATTGCAAAATCTTTATATTTTGGTACCAAGGTAAGTTCATGTGTAAATAATGTAGCATAATTGTTATTTTTAAGTTATTGATGTCAATTATATGATATGCTGATTTTTATCATGAAATATATGCTTTGTGGTTATTTTCGAATAAAATGTAAACTATGTGAGCTACTTGTTAAATATAAATTGTTACCGAGTATAGGTTTCGGCATTCTACCTTAGGAATAGATTAGGATACAAGTGACATGTCACTAGGATGGTTGAGCATCCGAACTCGTTGAGTTGAGTCCGAGTTCACTTATGGATGCGAATGTCCGAACTCGTTGAGTTGAGTCCGAGTTCGTGAGATGTAACTAGGCATCCAAGCTCGTTGAGTTTAGTCCGAGTTCACTTATGGATGCGAAGGCCCGAGCTCGTTGAGTTGAGTCCGAGTTCACTTAGGGGCGGGTTACATGATTGCTTGATTTCATATGTGGCACTTATGTGCAAATTATCCATGTATCCGAATTATATTCCGTTGTGTTCAACGGGTAAAGTTCCACTCAAATGGAGGAATACTCGAGATGAAAAGGGACGTATTGGTAAGTGTTGTGAAATGGATACTTTGGACAGGTATGTACTTAACCCTCGGGTTGAGTATTGATACAACAACGTTAAAGTGGTAAGATGATGAATAATGATTAGAAATGTGATATATGTTTTGGTGATACCATGCTAATGTTGTTTGGTATAATTGCTTTGTTATGTTATTTGTTATTTGCATATGAACTTACTAAGCATTTATGCTTACTCCCTCCTTCTTATTCATTGTAGTTTTGCACAAGTCAGCTCAGGAATCGGGATAGGTCAAAGGCTCGATCACACTATCTGGAGGACTTTTTGGTAAATGGCTTGTAAAAGTTAAGTATGACATTTATAGCAATATACCTATTTTGTGTAAATGATCTTATGAGATAGTGATGGAATGGTTGAGAAAATGCTTGATAATGATAAGTTATGGAAATGGTTAGTTTATATTATGTTTGATGTCATGGAAGGTTAATAGGATACCTAGTTCATGAAAACTCATAAAAGGGATGAAATTTGCCATAAACAGAACATTGCAGCAACACTGACGTGAGTTTGAAAATTTACTAAAAATCATAGAAATCAAAGTTGTGATGTATTAAATATGAAATTGAAGCCTAATAGGTCTAGTTTCACATAAAACAAACTAAACAGGTAAAGGAATTATACATGAGAAGATATTTGAATTTTAGTGAAACAGGGCCAGAGTAATTCTTGGATCCCCTGTTCCAACTTTAGAAATTCACCATAAATTGTAAAGATATAATTAGGTGTTGTATTTTATATTCTCAGAATCCTAATTGAGTCTAGTTTCAGGAGAAACAAATCTCATAGTCATATGAATTTTTTACAGAGAGAAATGTGGTTCGTAGTAAACAGAGGTCTGTCCAGTCAAGTCCTGAAACAGAGGTAACTTTAACTAATAAACTGTACTAATTGGTCCAACCAAAAATTCTATAAAAAAATTAGTAAATAGGTATATGAGTTTAGATTCAGGGAAAATTTACGGATCTTGATTTCGAGTTTCATAACTCAAGATATGATTTTTCTTGTAACTGTGACGCAAGTAGCTAGAAAGCTGTGAATGTAGAAACAAATGATTCAAAGTTCTTAAAATGTTAAATTAAGTCTAGTAACTCCTCATACTCGACTCCGGCGATGGTCTCGGGTAAGGGGGCATTACATTTAGTGGTATCAGAGTAGGTTTAGTCGGTTCTCGGACTATGTGTTGTATGTACGGATTTTGCTATACATGCCATATGTATAAATTGTGATAGTGTGACAACTTCTGACCTTTTTAAATGATTTTTTTTATATAGTAAATGGATCCTGATCCAGCTGTGGCAGCTGAAGTAGAGAGTAATGCACCAGCTCCAGCTGAAGGGGCAGCGCCGACTGAAAATCCACCTCCTACTGTTGGTCAAGGAGGAGGAGAAAGGGATTGGGAAGCCTTTCTCCAAATGATGAGTACATGGTACACTGAGTTCGTTCGTACGAACCCAAATGTACGACCTCCCCCACCTCCCCCAATTCCTCAACCTGTACCCCCAATGCCTCAGGGTGTGGATATGATAAAATTTCACAGAACTCCAGTTGATAGAATTCGTAAACAAGGGGCCGAAGAATTTAAGGCAAATATTGATGATGATGCCGAGAAAACAGAGTTCTGGCTTGAAAATTCTATCCGGGTATTTGATGAATTATCTTGTACACCTGAAGAATGCTTGAAATGTGCTATATCTTTGTTGAGGGATTCATCCTATAATTGGTGGAAGACTTTGATTTCGGTGGTACCGACAGAGAGAGTAACCTGGGAATTCTTTCAAGAAGAGTTTCGGAAGAAATATATTAGTGAAAGATTTATTGATCAGAAGCGTAAAGAATTTCTTGAGTTGAAGCAAGGTAATATGACAGTTACAGAATATGAAAGAGAGTTTGTTCGATTAAGTAAGTATGCCAGAGAGTATGTTCCTCACAGGCCAAGATGTGCCGACGATTTGAAGACGGGCTCAACGAAGATATCAAGGTATTTGTTGGAATTCTTGAATTAAAAGAAATGGTAGTATTGGTTGATCGAGCTTGCAAGGCTGAAGAACTACTTAAAGAGAAGAAAAAGGTAGAGGCTGAGACTAGAAATTGGAAGAAAAGACCGATGAGCAGTTCATTTTCGCAGCAACCCAGAAAGTCAAGAAATATGAATCCTTGTTCCCAAGTTTCAGCTGGGCAATCATATGGGAATTCTAAGAAGCAAAATGTGGGTCCTAAGTCCCAGACTATTTCGGCAGCCAGTGTAGGGAATTCGAGATTTGTTAAACCCGAGTGCCAGCGGTGTGGTAGAAATCATTTTGGTCCGTGCAGAGCAAATGAATGTTTTCGATGTGGTTCTCCGGATCATTTTATTAGAGACTGCCCAGAGAGAGTTGAAAAAGAAAAATTTCAGAATACAAAAACAAGTGGTGCGGATTCGAGAGGAAGATATCCAAGAAAAGCTGGGAGTGAAGTAAGCAGTAAGAATGTAGCCAGAGATGCAGCAGTTAGACCTGAAGGAAGGGCTCCGGCTAGAACTTATGCTATTAAAGCGTGCGAAGATGCTTCCTCACCTGATGTGATTACCGGTACATTTTCTCTTCATGATGTTAATGTTATTGCTTTGATTGATCCTGGTTCTACTCATTCATATGTGTGCATGAAACTGGTGTCTAGTATGAATATACGTGTTGAGAACACAGAATTTATGATTAGAGTGTCGAATCCGTTAGGCAAATATGTGATTGTTGATAAAGTATGTAAGAAATGTCCTTTAATGATTCGGGGTCATTACTTTCCGGCCGACTTGATGTTGTTGCCGTTTGATGAGTTTGATGTTATTTTGGGTATGGATTGGTTGACATTGCATGATGCTATAATAAATTGCAAAGAAAAGGTTATAGAATTCAAGTGTGAAAATGGTGAAACTCTGCGGGTTGAATCAGATAAATCAGAGGCATTGCCTAGTGTGATTTCTTCAATGTCAGCTCAAAGATATTTGAGAAAGGGTTATGAAGCTTATTTGGCATATGTAATTAATACAAAAGAATTTGAAAAGAAAGTTGAATCAGTGCAGGTTAGTTTAGATTATGTTTGATGTCATGGAAGGTTAATAGGATACCTAGTTCATGAAAACTCATAAAAGTGATGAAATTTGTCATAAACAGAACATTGCAGCAACACTGACGTGAGTTTGAAAATTTAATAAAAATCATAGAAATCGAAGTTGGTGATGTATTAAATATGAAATTGAAGCCTAATAGGTCTAGTTTCACATAAAACAAACTAAACAGGTAAAGGAATTATACATTAGAAGATATTTGAATTTTAGTGAAACAGGGCCAGAGCAATTCCTGGATCCCCTGTTCCAACTTTATAAATTCACCATAAATTGTACAGATATAATTAGGTGTTGTATTTTATATTCTCAGAATCCTTATTGACTCTAGTTTCAGGAAAAACAAACCTAATAGTCATATGAATTTTGTACAGAGATAAATGTGGTTCCTAGTAAACAGAGGTCAGTCCAGTCAAGTCCTGAGACAGGGGTAACTTTAACTAATAAACTGTACTAATTGGCCCAACCAAAAATTCTATAAAACAATTAGTAAATAGGTATATGAGTCTAGATTCAGGGAAAATTTACGGATCTTGATTTCTAGTTTCATAACTCAAGATATGATTTTTCTTGTAACTGTGATGCAAGTAGCTAGAAAGCTGTGAATGTAGAAACAAATGATCCAAAGTTCTTAAAATGTTAAATTAAGTCTAGTAACTCCTCATACTCGACTCCGGCGACGGTCTCGGGAAAGGGGGCGTTACAATTTGAAAAAAATACCCATAGGTGAAATTTGTGTATTTTGGTGTTTTATGATAGAATATGAGGTTTTAAATTATGCTAGACAACTTGTGCTACTCGGTTTTAAGTGAAAACGAGAAAAAGGGCTTAATCGGTAAAAATACCTAATATTCATAAGTACATGTTAGAGTGTGAATTTGATGTTGCTATAGAAGGAAAAAATGATCAGCATGTCATAAAACATATGAAAATAGGATGAGGTTTAATTTACGAGCCTTGGGGCAAAAGTGTAAATATGTGAAAGTTTAGGGGCAAAATGGTAATTTTGCCAAAGTTCGTACTAAGGGCTGTTTTGATGAATGTATGTATTAAATAAATTAATTTGGTATTATAGATCAAGAGAAACAAGATTCAAGTCGTGATCGAGGGAAAAATAAAGTTTACGAGGAATAGGCTCGATTGCTAATATTTTGTATCGAGGTAAGTTCATGTGTAAATAAGGTAACATAATTTATATTTTAAGTGATTTAATGTTATTTATATGATATGAAACTTATTATCATGAAATATTATGCTTTGTGAATTATTATTTGGTAATATGCAAATTATGTGAACAACTTGATAAGTATGAGATGCTAGCAAGTATCGGTTTTTACATTTCGAAGAAGGCGATCAAAATGTGTAATTGAGAAGATTCCCGTTTGAACCTTGGGAATAGATTAGGGTACAAGTGACATATCACTAGGATGGTTGAGTTCCGAACTCGTTGAGTTGAGTCCGAGTTCGTGAGATGTAACTAGGCATCCGAGCTCGTTGAGTTGAGTCCGAGTTCGTTTGTGGGCGGGTTACATGGTAGCTTGACTACATAAATTTCAAAAGCTATTGAGCTTGTTTAGCTATGAGTATAGCACTTACGTGCACATTATTTGCGTATCTGAAATTATATTCCGATGTGTTCAACGGGAGAATCCTAAGAGAATTGGGAGCGTACTTAAAACGAAAGTGATTGACGAGGAATGTGTTGAAGAAGTGAAAATGGACAGGTATGAGTTTAATTCTTGGTTGAGAATTTGGTAAGACAAAATTATGGTAAGATAGTAAGTATTCTTATGACATGAGTGTCTTAATGATGTTTGTGTTGGATTGCATGATCATGTTACTTGTTATTTGCATGTGAACTTACTAAGCATTTATGCTTACTCCCTCTTTTTCATTCATTGTAGTTTTGACAAGCCGGCTTGAGAATCGGGATAGGTCGAAGGCTCGCTCACACTATCCGAAGACCTAAATTGGTAAAATGGCTTGTATATTTTGAGTGTGGCATGTATAGCACTATACTCACTTTGTGTAAATAATCTTATGGTATGGTTATGGTTTGGTAAGAAAAGGTTTGGAAATGATTAGCCATTGGAATGACCAATCTAGATCATATTTGATGTCATGTATGTTTAATGTGTTACTTAGTCTATGGAAAACCATAAAATGGTGAAATTGGTTATAAAACAGAATTACATAGCAGCAGTGACATGAATTGGAAAAATCACTAAAAATAGTAGAAATAGAATTAGATGATGAATAAAATATTTAATTGAATCCTAATGAATCTATTTTCATGTTGAAGAAACAAAATAGGTAAAATAGGCGTATTTTATAAGATATTTAAATTTTTGTTAAACAGGGCCAGAGCAATTTCTGAATCCCCTGTCTTGACTTTGGAAATTCACCAAAAATTGTACAAAAATAATTAGAAGTTATTATTTATATGTACATATTCCTTATTGAGTCTAGTTTTAATAGATACAAACTTCATAGTCTTTTGAGTTCTTTACAAAGAGAAAAGTGGCTCGTAGTGAACAGAGGTCAAAGTAATTGAATGCGTAAACAGGGTAAACGTTATCTAATAAACTGTAGTAATTGGCTCAACCAAAAATTCTATAAAAATATTAGTAGATAGATATATGAGTCTAGTTTAAATTAAAATTTGCAGATCTTAATTTTGAGTTTCGAAACTCGAGATATGAATTTTTAAACGACTGTGACGCAGTTAGCCAGCTTGTCTAGAATTTCTAAAATAAATTGTTTCAGTTGTTTAATTAATGAATTAAGCCCGTTAACACCTCGTGCTCGACTCCGGCGATGGTCTCGGGTACGGGGGCGTTACACAGCTAGCTTTGGTTTATCCTGCTCGTCACCGAGAAGACGGAGATGCCCCAGATGTGATAACGGGTATGTTCTTTATGTATGAGTTACCTTACACAACATTGATTGATATTGGATCGATGCATTCATATGTTGCATGCAATATGACTAAATCTTTGGGTGATATGTTTGAAATTATTGCGAATGAGATGACTGTGATCAGTCCATTAGGGCAGTCAGTAGGAGTGACTAAGTTGTTTAGGGAGGTACCCTTAGTAGTCCAAGGAGTTACCTTTTCAGCGGATTTGATGGACCTGTCGTTTAGTGAATTCGACTTAATCTTAGGTATGGATTCGCTGGTGAAGCACCGAGCCACCTTGGATTGTGATGCAAAGTGATTGGTGTTAAAAACGGCAGAGGATAAGGAAATAGTTGTGATTGGTGAACGTCAGAATTACCTATCGAATGTGATTTCGGTGTTGAAGGCTGATAAGTTAGTACGAAAGGGATGCGAAGCCTATTTGGCTTATATTAGTGATACGGAGGCTAAGAGCCTTACTATTAAGGAGTTGAGAACAGTTAGGGAATTTCTAGATGTCTTTCCCGAGGAGCTGCCTAGGTTGCCACCTAGTAGAGAAGTAGAATTTGGAATCGAGTTGTTACCTAGGATGGCTCCGGTGTCCATCGCTCTTTATCGGATGGCACCCAAAGAGTTGGTAGAACTTAAGGCACTGATTCAAGAATTGTTAGAGCGAGGATTCATACGACCAAGTGTGTCTCCATGGGGAGCATCGGTATTATTTGTAAAGAAGAAGGATGGGACGTTATGAATGTGCATCGACTACCGACAGTTAAACAAGTTAACTGTTAAAAACAAGTACCCTCTACCAAGAATCGATGATCTTTTTAATCAGTTTAGGGGAGCTTCAGTGTTCTCGAAGATTGACCTGCATTCGGGATATCACCAACTAAGGGTTAAGGAGGCAGATGTTCATAAGACAACTTTCAGAACTCGTTATGGGCACTACAAGTTCTTGGTGATGCCATTCGGGCTGATGAATGCACCTGCCGCTTTCATGGATCTCATGAATTGGGTTTTCAACCCTACTTGGATCGGTTCGTGGTAGTCTTTATAAATGACATTTTGGTGTACTCAAAAGATGAGGATGAGCATGATGCACACTTAAGGATTGTGTTTTAGACTCTGAGGGAGAAGCAGTTGTATGCCAAATTCAGTGAGTGTGAATTCTGGCTAAGGGAGGTTACCTTTCTAGGACATGTGGTGTCAGTTGAGGGGATTAAGGTTGACCCTCGAAAAATCAAAGCGGTGTTAGACTGGAAAACACCCAAGTCGGTATCGAAAATTTGAAGTTTTCTGGGCTTGGTAGGATACTATTGGAGGTTTGTTGAGGGCTTTTCAGTAATTGCTGCACCTTTAACTAAGTTGTTGAGGAATGGGGTACCATTTGTTTGGACGGATAAGCAGTAAGAGAGTTTCGAAAAACTTAAGAAGGTTTTAATTGAGGCCCCTGTGTTGATTCAACCAGTACCTGGGAAGGAGTTTACGCTATATAGTGACGCGTCGCATGTGGGCTTGGGATGTGTATTGATGCAAGAAAGAAAGGTGATTGTGTATACGTCACTGCAACTTAAGACTCACGAGGTGAATTATCCAACCCATGATTTGGAGCTAGCTGCGGTAGTGTTCGCGCTTAAAATATGGAGGCAATACTTATACGGGGAAAAGTGCATAATTTATTCGAACCACAAGAGTTTGAAGTACCTCCTTACCCAAAAGGAGCTAAACCTTAGGCAACGTAGGTGGGTGGAATTGTTGAAGGATTATGATTTTACGATTGAATACCACTCTGGCAAATCAAATGTGGTAGCCGACGCGTTGAGTCGCAGGGCTAAGTCGGACTTGAGGACTATGCTCGCTCGTTTAAGCTTATTGGATGATGGTAGCTTGTTAGCTGATCTTTAGGTAAAGCCGGTGTGGGTCAAGTAGATAAGGAGTAAGCAGCTAGTGGATGAGACCTTAGGTGCTCGTTTTAGACAAGTGGATAGTGAGGAGACATCGGACTTTGGGATAAATAGTGAAGGAGTATTGTGTTTTCGTGGGAGGATGTGTATATCAAAGGACGATGATCTAAGGCAATCCATTCTGCGGGAAGCACATAGCAGTCTCTATGTAATGCATCCTGGTGGAAACAAGATGTATCAGAATTTGTGAGAGCTTTATGGTGGCCAGGACTCAAGCGTGAGGTTATGGAGTTCGTAAGCAAATGTTTGGATTGTCAAAAGGTAAAGGCGGAACATCAATTGCCTTCGGGATTGCTTCAGCCAGTGAAGATTCCATTCTGGAAGTGGGAAGGGATCACTATGGACTTTGTTAGTGGGCTACCCTTGACACCTATTAAGAAAGACTCGATATGGGTTATAGTGGATCGGTTAACCAAGTCTGCCCATTTTGTATCAGTTCGCACCAATTACTCGTTACAAAAGTTGGCTAGGCTATATGTGGCGAAGACTGTAAGATTGCATGGAGTGCCAGTATCCATAATATTTGATAGGGACCCACGTTTCACTTCACGATTTTGGAAGAAGCTGTATGAGGCGTTGGGTACTAGGTTGAACTTTAGTACGGCATTCCACCCTCAAATTGACGGACAGTCGGAAAGGGTGATCTAAGTATTGGAAGATATGTTGAGCGGATGCGTGATTGAGTTTCGAGGTAGCTAGGAGGACTATTTATATTTAGTCGAATTCGCGTACAATAATAGTTATCAAGCAAGCGTTGGGATGGCTCCATATGAAGCACTGTATGGGCGAAGGTGTCAAACTCCAACATGTTGAACGGAATTGGGCAACCGAAGAGTTTTGGGCCCTGAGTTGTTACTCGATACTGAGGATAAGGTAAAATTGATTCGGGATCAATTGAAGAAGGCTTCGGATAGGCAGAAGTCGTATGCTGACCATAAGCGTTGAGAGATAGAGTTTGTAGTGAGATACTTAGTTTTTCTTAAGGTCTCTCCGTGGAAAAAGGTATTAAGGTTTGGACGAAAGGGTAAACTAAGCCCAAGGTTCATTGGGCCATATCGGGTTGTAAGGCGGATTGGGCTAGTCACTTACCAGCTGGAGTTACCTCTTTAACTAAGCCAGATCCACGATGTGTTTCATGTTTCCATGCTGAGACAGTATCGCTCATATCCTTCGTATGTCGTGGCGGTTGAAGAAATCGAGGTCAAGCCAGACCTAACCTTCGAGGAAGAGCCCATACAAATAATTGGTCAAGATGTCAAAGTACTGAGAAGAAAGTCCATTCCATTAGTCAAAGTGCTTTAGCATAATCACAAGGCTGAGAAGGCTACTTGGGAATCTGAGGAAGCGATACGATGTCAGTATCCTCAATTGTTTGAATCAGGTAAAATTTCGAGGACGAAATGTCTTTTAGGGCGTAGAGTTGTAACGCCTTAAAAATCCCGAAACCCAAAAATCCCAAAATCCCAAACTTTTTTTGTTTTCGATTTTGATAAAAATTGTGTTTTATATTCCTAGCCAAGTGATAATTATAGTAGGTCTTAATTAAGGTTTGAGTTTGAATCTAGGGGTAGAAGAAATTATTGTTTAGTTATTAAAAGAATCAAGGTTGGCAAGCAGTTGGGCTTTTAAATAAAGATAGGGAAAAATAGCATCAAAAAGCCTTGTGGATAAGTGGCTAAGTAACGCCACTTAGGGAGTAGGGAGGTGGCATTAGTGGCTAGCAAGGAGATCTAAGGTTCGAATCCTAGCTTAGTAACTTTTAGAGTTTAATTTTGGCCTTCTAGAAGGTTGGAAGTGGCGTGAAAATGGACTCCAAGGGAAGTGTTCAGGAGAGAAAATTAAGGAAAGGATCAATGGGTTATTAGGGAGAAAAACGAGGAGATAAGAAGTGAGGAGCAATTGGAGCCGAAATGGGAACTTGGGCTTGAGGAATTCGGCCATAGGGGTTATAAATAGCTGCCGAATGCAAGGGTATGAGGCTAATGTCGAAATCTTTTTCTCACCTTGTTGCCAGAAACACTCTTCCCTAAAAGCTGAAAACTCTTTTCTTTCTTTTCTTTTTGTCGATTTTTATTCTTCTCTACACAATCTTCTTTGCCGATTTCTTCTACTACTCTTCTTCTTTTATTCGTGCCAAATAAACATTATTCACCATACTAAGTTGAAAGCCGAAAAAGCCAAATCCCCTAAGGGCCAAATACTCTTTGATTGGATCAGTTTTCCTTGCTGAGTATCGATTATTGTTCCTCACTCTTTCTAATCAACTGTGGTAGGGAATTAGTATCGGATCTCGAATCTTAGCTCTCTGCTGAAATTGCCTTTAGGTGCTTGTGGTTTTGGTAAGTATTCCTCTCCCATTGGCTAAGGTGGTCGAATGTTCAGAGTTAAGGTAAGGGGACTTGTGTTGGATATGAGTCATCTATTATTCTGGTTTTAATAGTTAAGATTGGTACAGATCTAGGAGTTGATCGTGGTTAGTGATTTAAGAAGGGGCTGATGGCACAAGGTAAGGTTAATGTGAGGTTTTGGTTTTAGTAAAGATATGTATTAAGCATGCGAATAATTGAAAAGTGATATTGTTTGTAGGTTGGTGACTAAGGGAATTACAGCACGTTTGCTTACCAGGTGTGTACATACACTGCACACACAAGTAGATCGGCAAAAGCCGAAAAGCCGAAATGTCGAAAAGTCAAAAGTTTGGCTACGGTAGTCTTTCGAGTGCGCGAACACTCGTGAGGAGGAAATCGATTGGTTGCCTGAGGCCCACGGGCGATTCCGTGGACTTAGGTTGTGATTTGGCCATATAGGTCGGAATGGGCTAAATGGGCCCGATGGGCTGTTGGGCCCATAATAGGCAAAAACTGAATATTGATGCTATGTGATAGGAATTTGTATGTGAGCATGAATATGAAAGTGACTGGGACTAATGGGAAATATAAATGTGATTTAAGCCTTGTGGGCCATATACAGGTGATTTGGGCCTAATGGGCCAGATACAGGTATGTGAATTTGATTGGGCATGGTAAGGGATTTTGGGCCTTGAATATGATAACTACATAAAACTTAATAATTAGTTGCGACCGTGGACAAGTCAAACGGTTAAGGTGTGGCAACGAGTATATGCATGTCTAGGATTGGATATAGGGAGAGCTTGGTACTTAAGTGGTCTTAATGATCCACCTCCTCTTCTCTAGAATCCTACCTGGTGCATAGCATTCGTTCACCTTAGCTCACGGGACTTGTTAACAGGCCAAGGTAAGTGAAAACCGTAATTAAGGGAAAATTACTGAAATGCCCCTAAAGGCGAAAATGACCAAAATACCCCTAGGTGTTGAATGTAAATGACATGCATACATATGATATTTTGCTTAGGTTGCATATGGGTTTGGAATTATGGAATGGAGGAAGTATATGAGGATCGCATGGTTGCTTGACAATCATCGATCCAACGGCGACTTTTAAAGCCCAATATGTAAATGAAGGTGGTTCCGCAACTGGGCTACCCTTGGTGTGTCGGTTGGGTGGGTCAATATTTATATCCCCACATGGTGTGACGGGGGACGGAGCTGGTGTGTAGCGGATGGATAATTTGGATGGGATTGCATTGCATGTTTGATGTGTGATGGTTTTTGAAATGCTTTTTTTTTTGTTGAGGGTTGTACACACTGAGTTTGCGAAAGCTCACCCCCTCTTTTATTTTATTTTCAGGTGATGCTCAGTAGAAGGTTCGATGTTTGAAGAGACTCTGAATGGCTAGCTAGCAAGATAATTTGGACTCGGTTTATTTTAAGCATATAAGTTTTTATCTTATTAAGTATGTTTCTAACCAGATTGTAACAAGGTTTCATTATGTTATTATTACTTGAATTATTATTATTTTCGTTGTAAATACGAAAAGTTGAACATGGGTTTCCTAAATTATAATATGTTTTCTACGTTTCTGCAACTAAATTTTAAAATGACTTGTTTTCATAAAATCATATGTTTTAAACAAGTGATTGAAAGGACTTTTTTTAAGTTAATTAAGGTTTCTTTTATTTTATCAAGGGTTTTCAATGAAAACACGGTTTTCGCTAAAACACTTCAATGTAACATGCTGGATTCAGCCATAACGTCTGGGCCGAGTTTGGGGTGTTACACTATGAGGAAGCAATACCCGAACCTTTTCACTGGTAAGATTTTTTAGGACGAAAATCCTTAAGGGGGAGAGCTGTAACAACCCATTTTTCAGTGAAATCAGAACAGTGGTTTCAGGACCACAAATCCGATCAGAAAATAAGGTTAATTTTTATTTCATTATATGACTCATATTATAATAGGCGTATTGTGTGAAAATTTTGATATGAAAATTTTATCAATTAAGTGTTTAATTACGAGAACGACTAAATCGCGTAAAATGATAAAGTTGAATTCTAGTAGCTATAAGGATTAAATAGCTATAGAACTCAAATCTAGAAGTCCTTATATGGAATTAGACCATTAAAGAAAAGTATGTAGATTCTTGGTGACTCATCCATGGAAATATAGAAAAAGAGCAAGGACTAAATTGGAAATTGCAAAATACTTAATTAATTAAAATATAAAAAGAAAATATCATCTTATTTTCTCATCATCTTCAACCTAAAAACACATGGAAACCCTAGGAGAGAGAGAAGAAACTTTCAAGGCCTAATTGGGTAAGTTTTCTTGTCCCGTTTTTAGTAATTTTGATATTTTTGAAACTTGGATAACTTAATCTCTCTATTTGAGGGATTAATTTGAAAAATTATCAAAGATTGGAAAATGGGTCAAAGATGTATATGCTAAAAATTAGAAATTTATGGTAGAAAATGAAAGGTTGTTGATAGATAAACAACTTTTACTAAGTGATTTTTTGATGGAAACATGATTTAGGGACTAAATTGTAAACTTGTGAAATTGAAGAAAAATTCTAAATTTTTATGAATACAAGTGCTGAAAATTTGTAATTGGATTTTGGTTAGGCTTGGAATATGGAGTAAATTGCACAAGTTTCATTTTCCGAGCCTAGGGACAAAATCATAATTTATGGAAAAGTTAGGGGTAAAATGGTAATTTTGCCTAAGACATAAATTGAGTCTATTTAAATATGAAATGTGTGAAATTGATGATTAAATTCATTTATATAGATCTAGACAACACTAATTCGAGGTTAAATTGAGGGAAAGAAAAGGTTTCGAATTAGTAGATTTCTAACGCGAATAAGTGTCGAGGTAAATTCGTGTAACTTAATCGGGCATGTAAATATGTTTAATTGAATGTTGTGTTGTATTGAATATGACTTGTATTGATGTACATTACTTGAATGCTATAATGAGAAATTTAATACATGCTTGATATTGTGAAAAAGGGGTAAGTCTCGATTGAATATTGAATTTCGATGAATATATGAGCTTTCCCGAAATGAAAAAGGTCATGCATTTGTTGCGGGCAGGATTTCGCTCGGACGAGTAATCCTATTGACCTTGTTATATAAAGGATTTAGCCTAGACCAGTAATCCTAATCAAGTTCTTCTGAGCATACGTTATATAAAGGATTTAGCCTGGACTGGTAATCCTGTTATACGATATATGGCTCGAGAGTATGTTCCTTGAGTAAGTGCCCTAATGGGCACCCTCGAATAAGAATTGACAGATTGTGGAACAGTACACCTCGAGTGTACTACTTGAGCATCCATCAAAATTCCAATGTTTCAACGGACATAAAACTCTTGATATGGTATGAGAATTATGTGATGAAATGAAAATGACTTGAAAGAATATTGTATGATGAGCTCATTTATGTTTACTTGATTATTATGAAGATTTTGGTGACTAACATGTTTGGTTGAATGCATGTGTTTAGGCAATGTTGCTAATGGATGGTAACATGATATTGTATGCTTAAATTTAATAACGGGATTGGTAAGTTTAGTTTCCGTTATACGAGTTTACTAAGCATGTAATGCTTACTCCGTTTTATTTTCCCTGTTTTATAATGCTCGAAAGCTTGCGAAGGTTGGAGATTATTTGAGCATAATCACACTCTCAACTAGTCATTTTGAGTATACTTAGTAAAATCATTTTGGTCTAATGGCATGTATAGGACAACTTGGCCAATAGTGGCTTGAAAATGATGTTTTGTAACCTAGCCATTGGAATGGCTAGTAATGGCTTATTTTGGTATGATTAAGTAGGTTATTATGATATATTCATATGTGATATGTTAAGTATATGTGATCAAAAGATGTTAATACCTAAGTTAATCCAAGGTAAGTCTATAAACACATATGCATGTAATGATATGCCTTGTTGAATGATGAAATTTGTTTAATTTGAATGATTGGATTGGTTAGTATTGGATGTGTGTTTCAATTGCAGGTCCTGGGTGAAATTTTGGGTGAGAAATGAAGCTAGAAATGGCTTCATTTTTTCCACACAGGCAGACACATGGGCGTGTGTCTAGACCGTGTATGACACACAGCCTGGTAACATGGGCATGTGGTTAGGCCGCGTGTCCCCTGCACCTTAATTTTGAGAAACAAAATGCTCAGAATTGAGCACACGGGCATAGAGACGGGCGTGTGTTTCAGCCGTGTGAGCTACACGGCCTAGAACACGGGTGTATGTCTTGGCCGTGTGAAACCTGCACCTAATTTTGAATTAAAATAATTAACCACACGGCCTTACACACGGACGTGTGGCATGACCATGTGCACAAGTCAGAGAGTTACACAAGGTCGAATACGGCCTCTAGCATGGGCATGTCCCATGGTCACACAGGCGTGTCCCTTGGACCACACGGGCGTGTGAGCCCTGCACCTTGGAAAATTTTGAAAAGTCGTGAAAAATTCTTAGAGTCCCCGATTAAGTCTTGACTTGATTCTAATGCTCGTATTGGGCCTCGGGGGTCCAATCAAGAGACGTTTTGAAGGATCTCAATTAATGAATAGAATTTACATAAATTATTTGTAAAATGTTCTAAAAGTTCTGGTAATGCTCTGAAACCCTATTTTGGTGACAGATACAGGTTAGGGGAGTTACAAAGAAAACCCGGGACAGCAGTTGGTTAAGACTACTGAAGCGATCTAATCACCCATGCCCAGATTTAATACAGTTTACTCTTTGATTTCTTGTGTTTTATTTATTTCCTTACTTTTATTTATTATTATTATTTTTTTAGTAGAATTTACCAAAACCTTTCTTTTAATTTTTCGTACTATAATCAAATTAAAGTACTGATTAGATCTATTCATGTTTAGATTAGAATTAATTTAGTGCTTCCCTCTCTTGGGTACGATCCTTGGAGTACTCACCTACTTCATTGTAACTATATTACAACCTGACCCGTATACTTGCAGATACCGTCTTTTATATCTTTTGTGTAGGATTTCTACTCTGGACGTTGGTACATCTGATGGCGGTCAAGTTGTTGGCACCATTGCCGGGGGATGCAACGTCACTATATTGATTTTAATTTTTCCATATTAATAGAATAATTAGGAAATTTTTAAGTTATAGCTAAAAATTTATTTTTCTCATTTTCTACTAATCTCTTCTCTTTGGGTTTAGTGTATGACACGTATTAGGGGAACACCTATTGAGCCAATCACAAATCAAGAAAAAATAAATCGAAAAAATTGCTGACAGTAACAGCAGTAGCAGCAACAACAACAATGAAGAATCCACTACCTATTGGAGGTAATTGACCAGTACGTGAGAATCCACTGTTCAATGAGGCTAATAACAACAATTTAGAAGATCCACCACCAGTATCATAGCTACCCACAAACATAAATTTGGCGCGTAATGAGAGGACTTTAGGGGAATATGCGTTACCAGATCTAGATATGATTCAAGGGACTATAAAAAGTCCAGTAATCACAGCCAATAATTTTGAAATTAAGCCGAATATGACTTAGATGTCCAGAATAATTTATAGTTTTGAGGAACGATGACAGAAGATCCCAGCCGAATAGGGTCATTGATTTCACTATTCATCTTCGGTTGTTTCCTTTTTCATTAATTGATAACGCTTTTTGTTGGCTAGATTCATAAGCACCAAGATCAATCATGACATGGGATGAACTCGCAGGGAAATTCCTACAAAAGTTCTTCCACATTAGCAAGACGGTCCAGCTAAGAAAGGAAATTTTGATGTTCAAACAGTTAGAGGGGAAAAGTTTTCATGAAGCATGGGAGTATTTTAAAACATTGATTCAGAAATGCCAATGCCACGGATTGCAAGAGTGGTTATGATTGCAAATTTTCTAGAATGGTTTGTATGTGCATTCAAGGTTAGGATTAGATGAAGTAGCAGAAGGTACCTTAATGAAAAAAACATACAAGGATGCATACAAATTAATAGAAAGTATGACAATGAAATCCTTCTAGTGGCCAATTGATCGATATACATATGAACAAAGACCCTCTATAGTGAAGGTTGTTCAGGAGATTGATAGTTATCAGCAATTAGTGGACAAAATCAACCAAATAGAGGTTGAGAAGAATGCACTGTCTATCTATAGAGGAGACAAACCGCTCTTTCACTACATTCACAATCCCACCGAGAATGTGAACTATATCAAAAATAGGGGTGAAAACCACTATTCAAATCCACTTGTTAAAATCGCTAAATGTCAACCTGCCTTTAACTGAATCAATTGAGAAAGTTCCTAAGTACGCCAAATTCTTAAAAGAAATTATGTCTAGGCGTAAGAAACTTAAGGTAGGTGAGCAAGTTATTATAAACGCTTACTAGTACGCCAAATTCTTAAAAGAAATTATGTCTAGGCGTAAGAAACTTAAGGTAGGTGAGCAAGTTATTATAAACGCTTACTATAGTGCTATTATTTTGATCCCCAAAAGTTAAAAGACCCAGAAAGTTTTACAATTCCTATAGAGATAGGGAGTATTCATTTTAATAGAGCTCCATGTGACCTAGGAGCTAACATTAATTTAATGCATTTATCTACTTATGAAAAACTCAAGTTAAGGGACCTCGAAAACACCTAGATAAAACTACACTTGGCTGACAGATCCTCAGTCCATCTGAAAGAAGTACTAGAAGATGTGTTAGTCAAAGTGCGTAGCTTTATCATCATGCTTTGTATCTAGACTTTGAAGAAGATCGAGAGATAATGATCCTGTTAGATAGACCTTTCCTAGCCACTTCAAGGTCCACCATTGATCTGGAAAATAATGAACTAATAATGAGGATTAATGGTGAAATCGAGATCTTTAAATGTGGTCACCAACAGGATGGGGAAGGTAGAAGGAAGCTAGGGGAACATTGCAATGAATTATCTATTTCTAAACTTAATAATCTCGAATCAAGGGATGTACTTCCTTTAATCCATATAGCTGAATAAAACATGTTCAATGAAAGAGATAAGTGGAAGAAGGTGGAGTGGCATGACGACGATAGACTAATATGGAAAGAATGAAAGAATCATCTTTATATGAACTAATGCTGTTGTTAGATGAATCCAATAGTAAAGCTTAATTATTTAAATCGATATTTAACTCTTTGTAAATTATTGTATATTTAACTTACTCTTTAGTTTATATTTTAGTTTTTATTAAATTTATGTTTTATAGGACCCGTGACACATTAGAAATTCGAAGTTTGGGCAAAACCAGAGCCAATGTTGCAACACGACAACCTCGTGTCGCAATATCTAGGCCAGAATTGATGAAATTGAGAAAACCATCTCGATCTTGCAACACATAATTCTTGTGTTGCGAAAACAAAGTCAGTACAGCCAAAAATCCAAAATTCCAGAGTGTGTCACGACATTGAACCCCGACATCGTGACAACAAAAAATTGACAGGGTTGACCTGACCCATTTGCACAACCCGACGGATTAATCCCTAAGTATAACCATTTTTTAAGCCCAAAATTCTTTATTTTAAATTCCAAAACACTATTAACCATCACTTAAAACTACTTTTACTTCTAATTCTTTCAAAATCCTCTAAACTCTTAAAACCTTAAAATCTCTAAAACCTTTAAATCTCCTTTTGTTCCCAATATTTTTGTTTTACCGTTATTATTTTAAAAAAATAGACTCATTCGATATAAAGACTTGAAGACAAACAAAAGATATTTTGCAAGGGAATCCAAAAATTTTCCATTTAAAGTTAAGGGTTCCTAACTCCTATTTTTACTGTTCCATTAGAAACTTTGCTGGCTAGTTCATTAGTTTTTGAGTTTAAACAATATGCAAAATGCCTCCACGAAAGGTTAGAAGAACTAATGAACCAGAACCTTCGATGATTCTAAACTCCTCTAATTTCTGAATCCAAACATTGAAAGACATTTTGTAGAACTTCAAGGAAAAACGTTTATGCAGGAGAGGGGATTTGAACCATCGACGGTTCTCTGTCAGGAGATATGACCTTTAGTTAGGTATCATAAAGGGGAACAATTTTGTTCAATCGCAAAAGACTTTATTGTGATTCCTATAGTTCAGGAATTTTACACATCTTTAAGGGACCAGGAGTCTAGAAAAATCGAAGGTCATAAATAGGAATCGATACTTGTGCGAGGGAAAGTTGTACGACTCACCCCTCGGGTTATTTTTGAATTTTATAATGCTCTATTTTATGGAAAAGATTTTATAGAAGAAAGTAATTTGAAATAATTTTGAGACTTAAATATGGATAACATTAAAAATGACCTAACAGAAAGAAGGGGTGAATGGAAATTGTAACGCCCCCACGCCCGAGACCGTCGCCGGAGTCGAGTATGAGGTGTTACTAAGCTTAATTTAACATTTTTAGAACTTTGGATTATTTGTTTCTACATTCACAGCTTTCAAGCTACTTGCGTCACAGTCACAAGAAAAATCATATCTCGAGTTACGAAACTCAAAATCAAGATCCGTAAATTTTCCCTGAATCTAAACTCATATACCTATCTACTGATTTTTTTCTAGAATTTTTGGTTGGGCCAATTAGTACAGTTTATTAGTTAAAGTTACCCCTGTTTCAGGACTTGACTGGTCTGACCTCTGTTTACTACGAACCATATTATTATCTGTAAAAAATTCATATGATTATGAGGCTTGTTTATCTTAAAACTAGACTCAATAAGGATTCTGAGGATATAAAATACACCACCTAATTATATCTTTACAATTTATGGTGAATTTTTAAAGTTGGAATAGGGGATTCAGAAACTGCTCTGACCCTGTTTCACTAAAATTCAAATATCTTCTAACATATAATTTCTTTACCTGTTTCATTTGTTTCATGTGAAACTAGACATAATAAGCTTCAATTTGATATTTAATCCATCATGTAATTCAATTTCTATGATGTTTAGTAAATTTTCAAACTCACATCAGTGTTACTGCAATATTCTGTTTATGGCAAATTTCATCCGCTTTTTATGAGTTTTCATGCACTAAGTATCTTAATAACTTTCCATAACATCAAACATAATCTAAACTAACCATTTCCATAACTTATCATTATCAAGCATTTTCTTAACCATTCCATCACCATACCATAAGATCATTTACACAAAATAGGTATATTGCTATACATGCCATACTTAAATTTACAAGCCATTTACCAAAAAGTCTTCCGGATAGTGTGATTGAGCCTTCGACCTATCCCGACTCCTGAGCTGGCTTGTCCAAAACTACAATGAGTAAGAAGGAGGGAGTAAGCATAAATGCTTAGTAAGTTCATATGCAAATAATAAGTAACATAACAAACAATCAAACCAATAAACATTAGCATATATCACCAAAACACATATCACATTTCTAATCATTTTTTTTTATCATCTCATTACCTTATCGTGGTTGTATCAATACTCAACCCGAGGGTTAAATACATACCTGTACAAAATATCCATTTCACATCACTTACCAATACGTCTCTTTTCGTCTCGAGTATTCCTTCATTTGGGTAGAACTTTACCCGTTGAACACATCGGAATATAATTCGGATGCATGGAAACTTTGCACATAAGTGCCACATATGTAGCCAAGCTACTATGTAACCCGCCCATAAGCGAACTCGGACACAACTCAACGAGCTCGGGTGTTCGCATCCATAATTGAACTCGAACTTAACTCAACTAGCTCGGATGCCTAGTTACATCTCACGAACTCGGACTCAACTCAACGAGTTCGGACATTCACATCCATAAGTGAACTCGGACTCAACTCAACGAGTTCGGATGCTCAACCATCCTAGTGACATGTCACTTGTATCCTAATCTATTCCTAAGGTTCAAACGGGATTTTCCTTGAACATATATCCTTGCCGTCTTCCGTAGAATACCGAAACCAAAACTCAGTAACAATTTATATTTAACAAGTAGCTTACATAATTTGCATTTTATTCGAAATTAACCACAAAGCATATATTTCATGATAAAAATCAGCATATCATATAATTAACATCAATGGCTTAAAAAAAATAACAATTATGTTACATTATTTACACATGAACTTACCTTGGTACCAAAATACAAAGATTTTGCAATTTAATCCACAATCTTTTCTTTTCCTCAATTGGGGTCGATTCCACGTCTTTCTTGATCTAAAATAACAGATTTAGCTTATTTAATACTCACATTATCAAATTAATCCTTAATTCAAATTTTGGCAAAATTACAATTTTACCCCTAACCTTTTGCATATTTACATTTTTGCCCCTAGGCTCGAGATTAAACTTTATTCCTTATTCTTATGTTTTATAACATGCTGATCACTTTTCTCTTCTATGGCAACATCAAATTCTCACTCTAACATGTACTTGTGACTATTAGGTATTTTTACCGATTAAGCCCTTTTACTCGTTTTTGCTTAAAATCGAGTAGTACAAGTTATCTAACATAATTTAAAACTTCATATTCTATCATAAAACATCAAAATACACAAATTTTACCTATGGGTATTTTTCCAAATATAAACCCTAGGTTAAATTATTGCTAACATAAGCTTAATCGAGCTCTCGGGATCTCAAAAACGTAAAAATCATTAAAAACAGGGCTTAGAATCACTTACTATGAAGCTTGAAAGTTGAAGAAACCCTAGCTATGGTGAGAGTGAAGTTTCAGCAGCAACTAAATGGGGAAGATGACTATTTTGTGTTATTTTTCCCATTTTATTTCATTTAATATCCAAATGACCAAAATGCCCTTAATACCTTTCTTTGAAAATTTTCATGTACAAGCCCATTTTTGTCCAAAATTTTAGAAATTGGTCAAATTTCTATTTAAGACCTCCTAATTAATATTTCAAAGCAATTTCATACTAAAAACTTCTAGAATGCAAGTTTTGCAACTTTTTGATTTAGTCCCTAATTTCAATTTAAGCACTTTATGCATAAAATTTCTTCACAAAATTTTCACACAATCATGCAATCATATCATAAACCTCAAAATAATTATAAAATAATTATTTCTATCTCGATTTTGTGGTCACGAAACCACTATTCCGATTAGACCCTAATTCGGGATATTACAACTCTCCCCCCTTTAAGGATTTTCGTCCTCGAAAATCTTACCAGAAAAAGAGATGTGGGTATTGATTTCTCATAGTTTCTTCGGATTCCCATGTAGCTTCTTCTACTCCATGCCTTTGCCACAACACCTTCACAAGTGCAATATTTTTATTCCTTAGTTGTTTGACCTCTCGAGCTAAAATCTTAATCGGTTCTTCTTCGTAGGTCATATCTGGTTGTAGTTCAATTTCTGTCGGTGAAACCACATGTGAAGGATCCGAACGATACCGGCGTAACATAGATACGTGGAACACATCATGAATCTTCTCTAATTCAGGTGGTAATGCTAGCCGATATGCTACCGGTCCAACTTTTTCAATTACTTCATACGGCCCAATAAAACGCGGATTTATGTTACCCTTCCGTCCAAATCTAAGAACTTTCTTCCACGGAGACACCTTTAAAAATACTTTATCACCAACTTGAAATTCAATGTCCTTTCGTTTTAGATCTGCATAAGATTTACTCGTCTATCTCAAGCGACTTTCAAACAATCTCGAATTACCTTCACTTTTTCTTCGATTTCTTTTATTAGATCAACTCCATAAATCTGATTTTCCTTGAGTTCAGTCCAATACAAAGGCGTTAAACACTTATGACCATACAATGCTTCATAAGGTGCCATTTTCAAGCTCGTCGATAACTATTATTGTAAGCAAATTCTACCAACGGTAAATATTTTTCCCAACTTCCTTGAAATTCCAATACACAACATTTGAGCATATCTTCAAGAATCGAATTACTCTCTCCGATTGTCCATCGGTTTGTGGCTGAAAAGCGATACTAAAATTTAACTGCACTACCTAACGCGTCTTGCAACTTTTGCCAAAACCGCGAGGTAAACCTTGGATCTCTATCTCAAATAATCGACAATGGTATTCCATGTAGTCTAACAATTTCCCTAACATACGATTTCAGCCAACTTGTTAAGAGAATAATCCGTGCGTCATCGGGATAAAATGAGCCGACTTAGTTAATCATCAACTATTACCCGGATGGCATCTTTCTTTCCCGAGTCAATGGCAATCCCAAACAAAATCCATAGTAATCCGATCCCATTTCCATTCAGAACCATAATAGGCTGAAGTAATCCTGAAGGCACTTGGTGTTCAGCTTTCACCTGTTGACAAATTAAGCATTTGGACACAAACTCTGATATACCCTTTTTCATTCCATTCCACCAATACATTTTCTTCAAGTCATTATACATTTTCGTACTACCCGGATGAATCGAGAAACAACTACTATGTGCTTTCTGTAGGATCTTTTGAATCAATTCCTCATTCTTTGGTACACAAATCCGATCTTTAAACATTAAGCATCCATCAAAACCAATTCTGAAATCTGACTCTGTATCAACTTCACACTGCTTTCTCTTGGCTTGCAAATCTTGATCATCTTTCTGAGCTTCAGAAATCTCTTGCAAAAACATCGGTTTTGCTCTTAACTCTGCTAGAATCGAACCATCATCTGACATTTTCAACTGAGTATCCATAACTCTCAAAGCAAACAACAACTTTCTGCTCAAAGCATCGGCAACTACATTCGCTTTTCCCGGATGATAATCAATAACAAGATCGTAATCTTTCAATAACTCCAACCATCTTCGTTGTCTTAAATTCAAGTCTTTTTGTGACATTAAGTACTTAAGACTTTTATGGTCGGTATATACCCGGCACTTTTCACCATACAAATAATGTCGCCAAATTTTCAAAGCAAACACCACCGTAGCCAATTCCAAATCGTGAGTAGGATAATTCCTCTCATGAGGTTTTAACTGCCTCGAAGCATAAGCCACCACTTTTCCTTCTTGCATGAGCACGCACCCCAAACCATTTAGAGAAGCATCACTATACACCACAAATTCTTTACCTGATTCGGGCTGTACTAACACTGGTGCCTCTGTTAATAACTTTTTCAATTCTTCAAAACTCTGCTTACATTCCTCCGTCCATTCAAATTTAACATCCTTTCGGAGTAATCTAGTTATAGGAGCAGCAATTATAGAAAATCCATTTACAAACCGCCGATAATACCCAGCTAGCCCCAAGAAACTTCTAACTTCGGTTACATTTTTCGGTGGTTTCCAATCAACAATGGCTGAAATTTTACTAGGATCAACCCGTATACCATCACCTGAAACAATATGACCCAAAAATCCAACTTCCTGGAGCCAAAATTCACTTTTACTAAAATTAGCATACAGCTACTTATCTCTCAAAGTTTGCAAAACTATCTTCAAATGCTCAGCATGCTCTGTCTCATCTTTGGAATAAATTAAAATATCATCTATAAACACCATAACAAATTTGTCCAAATATGGTCGGAATATGCGATTCATTAAATCCATAAACACAGCAGGAGCATTTGTCAACCCGAATGGTATAACTAAAAATTCATAATGACCATACCTTGTTCTAAAAGCAGTTTTAGGCACATCCGACTCTTTTACCCGCAGTTGGTAATACCCAGATCTCAAGTCAATCTTTGAAAACCATGTCGCTCCTTTTAGCTGATCAAACAAATCATCAATTCTTGGCAACGGATACTTGTTTTTGATTGTCACCTTGTTTAACTGCCGATAATCAACACACAACCTTATAGAACCATCCTTCTTTTTCACAAATAACATGGGAGCACCCCAAGGTGAAAAACTTGGTCTCACAAAGCCTTTATCAGTCAACTCTTGCAACTGCGACTTTAATTCTTTCAACTCTGCTGGTGCCATTCTATACAGAGCAATCGAAATCGAAGATGTTCCCGGTATCAAATCAATACCAAATTCTACTTCCCTGACTGGAGGCAAACCCGGCAATTCTTTTGGAAATACGTCCGCAAATTCACACACAACCAGCACTGATTCAAATTTCTTTTCAACTTCTTTTGTATTAATTACATACGCTAAATAAGTTTCATAACCCTTTCTCAGATATCTTTGAGCCGACATTGAAGAAATCACACTAGGTAATGCCTCTGATTTATCTGATTCAACCCGCAGAGTTTCACCATTTTCACACTTTAATTCTATAACCTTTTCTTTGCAATTTATTTAGCATCATGCAATGTCAACCAATCCATACCCAAAATAATATCAAACTCATCAAACGGCAACAACATCAAGTCGGCCGAAAAGTAATGATCCCGAATCATTAAAGGACATTTCTTACATACTTTATCAACAATCACACATTTGCCTAACAGATTCGACACTCTAATCATAAATTCTGTATTCTTAACAAGTATATTCATACTAGACACCAGTTTCATGCACACATATGAATGAGTAGAACCGGGATCAATCAAAGCAATAACATTAACATTATAGAGAGAAAATGTACCGGTAATCACATCAGGTGAGGAAGCATATTCGCGCGCTTTAATAGCATAAGTTCTAGCCGGAGCCCTTCCTTCAGGTCTAATTGGTGCATCCCTAGCTACATTCTTACTGCTTGCTTCACTCCCAGCTTTTCTTGGATATCTTCCTCTCGAATCCGCCCCACTTGTTTTTTTATTCTGAAATTTTTCTTTTTCAGCTCTCTCTGGGCAGTCTCTAATAAAATGATCTGGAGAACCACATCGAAAACATTCATTTGCTCTGCACGGACCAAAATGATTTCTACCACACCGCACTCTCAAGTTTAACAAATCTCGAGTTCCTCCTACACTGTCCCAAAGTAAGTCGGGGACTTAGGACCCACATTTTGCTTCTTATAATTCCCATATGATTGCCCAGCTGAAGCTTGGGAACGAGGATTCATATTTCTTGATTTTCCAGGTTGCTGTGAAAATGAACTGCTCATCGGTCTTTTCTTTCAATTTCTAGTCTCAGCCTCTACCTTTTTCTTCTCTTTAAGTAGTTCTTCAGCCTTGCAAGCTCGATCAACCAATACTACCATTTCTTTTAATTCAAGAATTCCAACAAATACCTTGATGTCTTCATTAAGTCCGTCTTCAAATCGTCAACACATCTTGGCCTCTGTAGGAACATACTCTCTGACATACTTACTTAATCGAACAAACTCTCTTTCATATTCTGTAACCGTCATATTACCTTGCTTCACTCAAGAAATTCTTTACGCTTCGATCAATAAATCTTTCACTAATATATTTCTTCCAAACTCTTCTTGAAAGAATTCCCAGTTATTCTTTCTTTCAGTACCACCAAAATCAAAGTCTTCCACCAATTATAAGTGAATCCCTCAACAAAGATATAGCGCATTTCAAACATTCTTCAGTGTACAAGATAATTCATCAAATACCGGATAGAATTTTCAAGCCGAACTCTGCTTTCTCGGCATCATCATCAATATTTGCCTTAAATTCTTGGCCCCTTGCTTGCGGATTCTGTCAACTGGAGTTCTATGAAATTTCATCAGATCCATATCTTGAGGCATCGGGGGTACAGGTTGAGGAATTGGGGGAGGTTGTACATTTGGGTTCGTACGAACGAACTCAGTGTACCATGCACTCATCATTTGGAGAAAGGCTTCCCGACCCCTTTCTCCTCCTCCCTGACCAACAGTAGGAGGTTGATTTTCAGTCGGCGCTGCTCCTTCAGCCGGAGCCGGCGCATTACTCTCTACTTCATCTGCCACAGCTAGATCGGGATCTATTTACTATATAAAAAAATCATTTAAAAAGGTCAGAAGTCGTCACACTATCACAATTTATACATATGGAATGTATAGCAAAATCCGTACATACAACACGTAGTTCAAGAACCGACTAAACCTGCTCTGATACCAGTAAATGTAACGCCCCCACGCCCGAGATCGTCGCCGGAGTCGAGTATGAGGTGTTACTAAGCTTAATTTAACATTTTTAGAACTTTGGATTATTTGTTTTTACATTCACAGCTTTCAAGCTACTTGCGTCATAGTCACAAGAAAAATCATATCTCGAGTTACGAAACTCAAAATCAAGATCCGTAAATTTTCCCTGAATCTAGACTCATATACCTATCTACTAATTTTTTTCTAGAATTTTTGGTTGGGCCAATTAGTACAGTTTATTAGTTAAAATTACCCCTGTTCCAGGACTTGACTGGTCTGACCTCTGTTTACTTCGAACCATATTTATCTCTGTAAAAAATTTATATGATTATGAGGCTTGTTTCTCTTAAACCTAGACTCAATAAGGATTCTGAGGATATAAAATACACCACCTAATTATATCTGTACAATTTATGGTGAATTTTTAAAGTTGGAACAGGGGATTCAGAAACTGCTCTGACCCTGTTTCACTAAAATTCAAATATCTTCTAACATATAATTTCTTTAGCTGTTTCATTTGTTTCATGTGAAACTAGACATAACAAGCTTCAATTTGATATTTAATTCATCATGTAATTCAATTTCTATGATTTTTAGTAAATTTTTGAACTCATATCAGTGTTGCTGCAATATTCTGTTTATGGCAAATTTCATCCCCTTTTTATGAGTTTTCATGCACTAAGTATCTTAATAACTTTCCATAACATCAAACATAATCTAAACTAACCATTTCCATAACTTATCATTATCAAGCATTTTCTTAACCATTCCATCACCATACCATAAGATCATTTACACAAAATAGGTATATTGCTATACATGCCATACTTAAATTTACAAGCCATTTACCAAAAAGTCTTTCGGATAGTGTGATTGAGCCTTCGACCTATCCCGACTCCTGAGCTGGCTTGTCCAAAACTACAATGAGTAAGAAGGAGGGACTAAGCATAAATGCTTAGTAAGGTCATATGCAAATAATAAGTAACATAACAAACAATCAAACCAATCAACATTAGCATATATCACCAAAACACATATCACATTTCTAATCATTTTTTTTATCATCTCATTACCTTATCGTGGTTGTATCAATACTCAACCCGAGGGTTAAATACATACCTGTACAAAATATCCATTTCACATCACTTACCAATACGTCTCTTTTCGTCTCGAGTATTCCTCCCGAGGGTTAAATACATACCTGTACAAAATATCCATTTCACATCACTTACCAATACGTCTCTTTTCGTCTCAAGTATTCCTTCATTTGAGTAGAACTTTACCCGTTGAACACATCGGAATATAATTCGGATACATGGAAACTTTGCACATAAGTGCCACATATGTAGCCAAGCTACTATGTAACCCGCCCATAAGCGAACTCGGACTCAACTCAACGAGCTCGGATGCCTAGTTACATCTCACGAACTCGGACTCAACTCAACGAGTTCGGACATTCGCATCCATAAGTGAACTCGGACTCAACTCAACGAGTTCGGATGCTCAACCATCCTAGTGACATGTCACTTGTATCCTAATCTATTCCTAAGGTTCAAACGGGATTTTCCTCGAACATATATCCTTGCCGTCTTCCGTAGAATACCGAAACCAAAACTCGGTAACAATTTATATTTAACAAGTAGCTTACATAATTTGCATTTTATTCGAAATTAACCACAAAGCATATATTTCATGATAAAAATCAGCATATCATATAATTAACATCAATGGCTTAAAAAAAATAACAATTATGTTACATTATTTACACATGAACTTACCTTGGTACCAAAATACAAAGATTTTGCAATTTAATCCACAATCTTTTCTTACGGATTAAGCCCTTTTACTCGTTTTTGCTTAAAATCGAGTAGTACAAGTTGTCTAACATAATTTAAAACTTCATATTCTATCATAAAACATCAAAATACACAAATTTCACCTATGGGTATTTTTCCAAATATAAATCCTAGGTTAAATTATTGCTAACATAAGCTTAATCGAGCTACCGGGATCTCAAAAACGTAAAAATATTAAAAACGGGGCTTAGAATCACTTACTATGAAGCTTGAAAGTTGAAGAAACCCTAGCTATGGTGAGAGTGAAGTTTCAGCAGCAACTAAATGGGGAAGATGACTATTTTGTGTTATTTTTCCCATTTTATTTCATTTAATATCCAAATGACCAAAATGCCCTTAATACCTTTCTTTGAAAATTTTCATGTACAAGCCCATTTTTGTCCAAAATTTTAGAAATTGGTCAAATTGCTATTTAAGACCTCCTAATTAATATTTCAAAGCAATTTCATACTAAAAATTCTAGAATGCAAGTTTTGCAACTTTTTCGATTTAGTCCCTAATTTCAATTTAAGCACTTTATGCATAAAATTTCTTCACAAAATTTTCACACAATCATGCAATCATATCATAAACCTCAAAATAATTATAAAATAATTATTTCTATCTCGGATTTGTGGTCACAAAACCACTATTCCGATTAGACCCTAATTCGGGATATTACAGAAATGTCACCTAGGTACTAGTATCCAACATATTTTAATCAAGTAATATCGTTTCCTGAAGCAAAAATGTGGATCCAGTTTTTGTGCACTAGAATAGCTCTTGCTTTGAATGTTTCTAATGTCAATAATTTTTTTTGGTTTTGATTTGCAGAAAAAATAAACATGGATTTACTGTAATATGAAATGATGCATTAGTGGCCAGATAGTGAGAATCTTCTTTCCTCACTTAGTGACGACCTTATGTAAGAGAGTAAGCATTTCGATAGCATCTACAGAGCAAACAATGAAGCCGAATCGGAGCATAATTAGCAACACTCTATATACAAAGTACACTGAGCTACGGGCTAAACATATTAAAGAGTGAAAGAAATGCCAGCAAGAGATGATGGCCACTCTAGCTTTGTCGTAAAGAAAAGTAAAATCGATCTTTCAATAGGAAATTGGCAAGAGCAGTCATCACAAGCTAGACTGGATTGTACATTGAATGCAAAAGTCAGGTTCAATCTTTCAGAATTCACACGGAAAAATAATATTAGGGAACCTAATTATACGCCGGATATGTTTGGGCCAACAAATCTAGAGCAGGAAGAAGAGGAACAAGAGAGTGAAAAAGAAGAAGGAGTCGATGAGGGGAAGGAAGATGATGAGATGGATTTTGAGGAGGATGACTTAAATTTTAATATTGTTTTTAAATATTGTATTAATTTTTGGATTATTTTTAATTTATTTAAATTGTTAGGAGCAGGAGTAAATAAATAGACTAGTGGTTGTTTTGTGTCTAAATTTTATTTGCAAGAACTCCACATGGAAGAAGCACAATGATTTTGAGTTATCAATGATAAAAGGAAGAGGTACCCACCAATAGTTCATGAAACTATCACGATGAATCGGGTAACTTCTTTCCTTATAATTTACAAGGCTACACATTGAGGACAATGTGTTATCTAAAGTGTGGGGGGCTAACATAGAAAATTTGTTTTAAATTTTTATGTATTTTTTTAATTTTTCTTGTCATTTGTGTACTTGAACTTGTAGAAATACAACTGATTGGTTAGGAGCATGCACATATGTTGATTGTATTCATGGTAAATTTGGCATGAGGATAGCTGATTTTAAAATTTTTATTATTAGACTATTAAGTTCTATATATTACACTGAAAATAGGTATTAAGCAATCAAATGTACCAAATGATATAGAGAATACAAGGAAACAAGCATGCTAGTATGAATGATAAATTGTTGAATTTTTTATTATTTTGTTGACTAAATTTGTGGATATTGAGATATCTAGGGATGACTTAAGGCATTGTTTGGTATACACCCAGAGCAATAAATATAACCCTATTGGTTCATCTTTAGTACCTATTTTGAGCTAGAAAACCCTTCTTGATGAACCCCTATTCAAAACCCAAGCTAAAAATGATAATTTGTGCTTACCCTTTTCTTTGGTTATGAATTGCATGATTATAAATGTCTGGCCATACATATTGAGGGTTAGGTGGATACATTATGATGGTTTGTAGAAACAGAGTGATAGGAAAGATTAGTGGAGTATAGTGATTATAGGTTAGCTTAAAAGTGCAAAAGGAAAAATTCAAAAAGAAAATTAAACGAGTAGAAAAAGTACGTGAAAAGTAAAAGCAATTGTGAGTGAGGTACCATGAAAAAGAAAGAAAAAGTGACAAAGTGGCAGCTACAGAAAAACTCGATCATTATTGTATAAAAACTCGTGAGTTAGCTATAGTTACTATGATAATAAGATTTCCTATAAAGAGATAAAAGGAAGGTGAGAGACAGAGAAATAAGGTGGTAAGCGGGAAAGGGTCACTAATGGGGGGAGAATAGAGGACAATATGATGTGCCAAACTATTTTTTTGCTTGAACTATTTGATACTTACTATTCTTGAAATTCATACTTGTCCTAAGCCTCAAAATGTTACAAGCCAAAACGCCCTATGTGACCTAGGTAGACTTATTCACAATTTGAAATCTTACTGAATAATTGCATTTATAACTATTTGTATTTTGCTAGGATAATCAAATTACTTGTATAATCTATTAATGGGTTTCTATATTTGAGACCATTAATGCTTGTATACTTTGTAATATACTGAACTTAGGTGTTTGATATCAAAAGTGGTAAGTCAACTATATATCATGCTAGGATTATGTATGAATATGACATACTTATTCATGTGCTCCAAAGCTAACATTAGTACCATACTTGCTCAAGGGTCATCTTTTCATTTACTATTTTTGTTTATGTTCCTTGTGGATAAGCAATGACTTTAGTGTAAGGGAGTTTGATCTGTCGTAATTCAGTGTAGCAAATTAAACTAGTTTTTGCACTTTCGGAGCTTGAACATAAGCATTTTAGTTAAGTTTTAATTACATTCTTGTAACTTTATTTAATTCAATAAAATGTCTAGTTTGAGTCTTTTATTGACCTTAGGGGCTGAATGGGGCCAAAGGTTGAGCTAAAAAACTTTGTGAGTGTATAGGAGACCATTAGAAGGTGTGCTAACTCGATACTAGTTGCTAGGTTACAACACAGAGCACTAGATGTTACAACATAGAGAGAAAAATATAAAAATTCCAAGACCGCCTTCAATGTCACAACATAACCTAAAGATGTCACGACATACCCTTGAAGACACCCTTTAGATGAGCATACTATCATTAATGTCGTGACATAGGACCTGGTGTGTCGCAACATCACCTCTGTATGGGAAATAATTATGAGCCAAGGATGTTTTGGTCTACAAAATCAAATGTCAAGCATAAGGATGGTAGCTGACTTAGGTTTAAGGATGATGACCACTTTAAAGTCTATAAATAGGCTCGTTTAACACATGTTATAGACACCCTACATATTGTATAATTTCCTCTTTAGATCTAGTCTTTAGTTTTTCTCTTTTCTTAGGTTTAGATTCTAATTTAGTTCTTGTTATTTATTTTTATGGAGAGATTGGATTTGTGAAGTACAATCAAACTTTGTGAAGATTCGACGCTTAAATCTAAATACAAATTAGGCTTCTTCTAAACTCTATCCTCTTGAGTTGTTCTTCATGTTTATATTTTTTATCAAGTTTATATTGTTTGTTAGAACCATGAGAAAGTAATCCTCCTATAGGGGATTAACGAGTGGAAGTATGATCAATTAACTGTTTTGTAAGGGTTTCTTAGTGGATCATCTGTTCAGGAGAGGAAGAAGCTAAAACCCTAGGCCTGACAACCCTAGGAAGTCATTAAGGTAGGAATTAACCCAAACTTGGTATGGCCTATCCGTGAACACCTTAACCCTGAACCGGTCTAGACTGTAGGGTCGAGAGATAAGCAGTTCTTGCCGACTCAATTTGTCAGTGGAAGATCAGAAGATCCTACTGGGATATTGACTAGTTGATTGAATAAGAGAACCCAATACAATAGTTGGTTACGATTCCTAAAGCAAGCTAATCACCCATGCCCAGATTTGATACATTTTACTCTTGGATTTCTTGTGTTTTATTTATTTCCTTACTTTATTTTATTATTGTTTTTAGTGGATTTTAGCAAAACCTTTATTTTTATTCTTTGTACTATAATCCAATTAAAGTACTAATTAGAGCTATTCATGTTTAGATTGGAATTAATTTAGTGCTCGCCTCCCTTGGGTACGATCCTCGGAGTACTCACCTACTCTGTTATAACTATATTACAACCTGACTCTTTTACTTGCAGATACTGTCTTTTATATCTTTTGTGCGGGATTTCTACTCTGAATGTTGTACAACTAGAGGTTGTCAGTATACAACATAACTACTCTCTTGAGTGAATAATTTGTTCTGACTAGAATAAAGTGTGCCTTTTTCTTCAATCTATCAACAATAACCCAGATGACATCTTTCTTTCTTGAAGTAAATAGTAATCCCGATACAAAATCCTTTGAGGCTCGTTCTCATCTCCATTTTGAAAGCATTACAGGTTGTAACAAACCTGATGGAACCTGATGCTTGGCTTTCACCTATTGACACACCAAACATTTAGTCAAATGTTCAGATATTTCATATATCATACCCAGCCACCAATACATCTACTTCAAATTATTATACATCTTCGTATTGTAAGAACATCGGTACACGCCATGGCACAGCGAAAAAAATTAAGTTTGGCAATCACATCTAGGGATCCATACGCAAGGAACGAATTGAGGTGAGAAGGGTATAAACAATTACCTTTAATCGTCTGGAAAACCAAAGATAACTATTGTGATACTGATTACGCAATTGTATGTCGATTCCAAGCTGCTACAAAGAGTTTCAGCCTTTACGTAATCCTCCTAGTGTGAAGACGAATGACAATAACTCTCTTAAACTTTTCAGAGAGAATTCACTATATAACGACTGCTAGACCTCACTTTTTTTATTTAAGGTATATTAGGTTTTCTTAAAAACCCTACATTTCCTAATTCAGGAATAGTTGATATTTTACTATGAATTAAAATTCATTATAATAATTAACTGAATATAATAATTATAATTACCACAATTATAATAATTTTTGATCGAAAAATTACAATTACAATAATTATAATAATATTCGATTGTAACTTATAATTACAATAATTATAACAAGGATTTCGGTAAATTATGTTTAGTTAAATTTTATGCGAATCAAATTTATATATATTAATTTAACCATGTTCTCATTATGTGTACAACATACTTGTACATATAATTCGTTCGATATTTAACTGCCCAATTAAATTAATTCTATAATCAATTTAATTCATATGACAGCTAAAAACAATACTAACTATATGTGGATTCCGTTCGTTTCAACCATAGAGTGTGACCTTGTAGGTTCTTGTAACGTTAGCAGTAATACTAGAATGATTCTAATATTACAAATAATGAGTGGCATCTAGCAATGCATCATTGCTACCTAAGTTACAAGAAGTCAAGATTTTACATAACCTCTCTGTGATTAACCCTTCATGTATTAAATCCTTTGGTCCTTTATATCTAGAATGGACACAAGTTATGGAATAGTCACACTTGCATTGTCCATCTAATATTTCCTAATATCTTATGTAGACTATGAGAATCAAATAAGTATGATATCTCATATCAACTTATTCGAGCACGGCCATGCAGTTATTGTATCACTCAATCAAGTGGCCTAAAATATTGCTCCCATTATGTAGGAGGGAGAAATCCTATATTGATCAACCTTATCCCACTACATAGATTGTGGTATATCCAACATCAGCCTTTATAGAACAACCAGTTATGGTGGACGTTTGACTATATCAAAGTATACGACTCACGATGTTGGGATAATGATGATCTCAAGTCCGAGGATCGTATACATAGTAATCACTATGAGTAATGTTGCAAATATTACATAATAATCCAAAAACATACTTATAGCTAGACAGTCCAATATGTTGTTCTCTAACACACATACTCATGTATTGATTTTGACATCCCATGTCAATGAAAACACTTTGTCATCAATAAACTACACATTAGTCTTAATGCATTATTGTCGTCCAAGCCCACAATAATACTCGACTAAGAACCTTTTAAGAATAATCATATTAAACAATTTATTTATATACAGAGAAAAGAAAATGAAATAATAATGAAAATGACTTATATTAATAAATAAGGTAAAACAAGTATGTTATTACAATCATCTCCTGATTGGTTTTTGGGCATACTCTAACACGTACTACCAGGTTGAATTGAATAGACACTGCTGTGAGCTTCGTACAAAATGTCCTACTTCAAAACTGTATCATTCAAAACACACAAACAACCCCTAAAATACAAATTATCATCATCACAAATAGTGAACTAAGTAGTCTGATTACTTTCAATCCATTTTCACTTCAATTTCAACTTAGAATCATTTTTCTATAATTCACAAATTCACTGAAGAAAAGCCATTCTAACTCTCAATTCAACTAAAATAGAACCATCGTGTTCCAGAGTGAATCAAGTATTCAAGACTTTCAAGGTAAATAAAAACTTCTGGCTTAAAGTGTAACATCTTGCCTGGCGAAGTTTAAGTGTATGAATATTATTTATAAAAGTAAGGCATATAGAGTAGATCTGGGGAATGTGTAGTGCTAAGATTGGTTGAAGTGTAAGAACCTTATAAGTATGCTTGAAACGCTCTGGTCTTGGAAGACACGAGACTTGGCGTACAACCTTACAGAAGTATAATTGGCAGAGTGGTATTCACCTATATTCATTTAGGCGTATGATGTGGGTGAACTCTAAAATGAGTACAATAGAATAAAAGTTTTCATTTCAAGTTACTAAGGTTAAAGGAATAAGAATTTCGGCTAAGTAAGATGTATTATATATATATATATGAGTCACACTAGTGGTATAGTGGCCACCGTAATTGTGGTCCCGTACTAGTTAAGTTACAAGGTAAGCTGGTTAGGAACTAACTAGATGTGAACCAAGATAGTTGAAAGATAAAAGGGAAATACTCAATTAGGTTTCTCAAAAGTAGTAGACCTTGATAAGATAATTCAATAGTAATGTGACATTTGTCAAGTTCCAATGAAGACTTTCAAATACATATTAGTAAGTCTTCATGTTTCTATAAAAAGAGGGTTATATTTTTCTCTCTTCAAAAATATTGAAATCTAAGGCCGGAGGAAACAATAGTATTTCTTTAAGCTATATCTGTGACCTTGGATTTTATCAGTGATTTCTCTGTGCCAAGGTAAGTCTTAGTGCTCTGAAAAAGTATATCTATATGAGTGCAAGAAGAAATAAGGCTCTGTTTAAGAATTATCTGGGTAGGATGATTGTAAATTTTATTTGGATAGGTGTTAATGAAAAATCTTCTTTTTTTACAAGGAAGTGGTTGCTGCAGTTCTAAGACGACCTTAGGCTTGGAACCCAAGTTGCTAAACATCTTTACCAAGTTAGTCCCTAAACTAACTCTTACATACATTGCATGCCTTCTAGAAACTTCTAGGCTAAGTGGCCAAAACATGAGATCGAAATTAGTAAAGTATGATGTGACAAATCTAATAAGAAAACTAAGACTTATGAATCAAAATAACTATGGTGTACTTATGTCTAAAAATAAGAATGAGTCTAATAGGAAGTGTATGTGTGTCTGGTAAGCATAAGAATGTCCGTCATGAGTGAGTTGATACATGATGAGTTTGTGTTTGTCTCTAAAGTCGTCAAAGGGGTCCCTCGGGACTAAAACATGAATCTATGAAAGGACAAGTCAATGGCCATGGCTCTAAAGAATACCATATCGTGTAAGATCGTAACTAGTGGGTTATGGCATCATATAGAAAAAAGACTATATCATGTAAGACCGTAACTAGTAGGTTATGGCATCATATGGAAAAATTTTAAAAAGGTTATTACCTAATGTAGTTCCCTGTGTGTCCTCGAATGATAAAGGGAAAAACTCACTAAGTGTGAGTTTAGGAGAATCCCTATCACCTAAATCACTAGGAGATGAAAAACCTTTGTGGAAAAACTCTAGATGGGTAAGCCTTCATGGCAAACCTCTAAAAGGACACCTTTACGGCGAGATTATAAAAGGAAAGCCTTTGTGGCGAATCCTTAATAAAAATGACACCCTTGTGGCAATCTTTGGATAAGGAATCCTTTGTGACTATTTTTGAAAAGAAATGCCTTTGGGGCACCATCTAAACACCTCTGTGGTGAACTCTAAACAAAAAGAAAGGAAACCATGAGGACCTCTGATAAAACAACATATGAAGTTTTCTGAAGTAACGATAAGTATGAAGAAATCTGAAAGAAAAGCTCCATAAGAATTGTTATGGCTAACCCAATATGGTAAGGTCAACAAGATTAGAGTGTGCCAGAGTATCTGGCGAACCTAGAACATTACGGTCTGAAAGGCCCTCTATAATAGGAATGATTAAGGAATCATAAAAGAATAAGATAAGTAGTGCGAAAGTGGTATAAAAGATATGAAAGGCAATATATGACCTTAGTGCGAAGCTTGACACCCATGGTATAATGAATAGAATCTAAAGGATGTATCTGCCAGAGTTAAGTTGAAAATAATTGATAAAAAGGTAGATAAAAGTTCACATATAAGACTCAGGTAATTAAGGGCTTACACACTAAGTTCTATTATACTTACATCTGTGTTCTTATATCACAGGTAAGTCGATCCAAGTTAAAAAAGGAACGACGTCGCTAGGGCTACACCCAAAGAAGGGCGCATTGCGCTATTACGCATACAAAGTGAGTGAAGCAGCGTGTTTGAGTATGAAAATAATATTGCGATTAGGCTAGGCAAACTATTCATAAGCCAAGCAACGTAGATAAAATTTGTTGGCCAAATATGTGATGCCAATGATAGTGTTTAAGGGCATGAGAAGTGTCATATATATATTTGTACTTGTATGTTCTCGTTGGGTGAAAAGTTTTGCTAAATGATTGTAAGTATATATTGTATACTCAGATGATTTGTTGAATGGGTAGAATTACTTAATAAGATGTATGAATTTTAAAATTTTGTATGAACAAATTTAATTAAAGACGGTAAAATAGTGTAACACCCGAAATCTGGATCTGGCAAATCAGATCGGGTCGAGGGAATTACAGAAAGCATCTCTAACAACATTTGATTTTGGCAGGATGATAGTCGATAATCAAATTATAGTCTTCCAACAATTCAAGCCGCCTACGTTGTCTCAGATTCAATTCTTTCTGAGTCATCAAGTATTTCAGGCTTTTATGATCAATGTAAATATTAATTTTTTTACCGTATAAGTAGTGTCACCAAATCTTTAAAGCAAACACAACTGCAACTAATTCAAGTTCATGTGGCGGATAATTTCTTTTGTGTGATTTCAACTGATGAAAGGCATAAGCCATCAAGTTGCCATCCTACATAAGTACACAACCTAGTATATTTAATGAGGCATCATTGTAAAATGTAAATTCTTTTTCAGATTCAAGCTGAGTCAACACCGGAGCTTCAGTCAACATCCTTTTCAACTGGTCAAAACTCTATTGACATTTGTTAGTCTAGACAAATTTAACATCTTTCTGTAGTAGTTTCGTCAATGAAAAAGCAATAATAAAAAACCTTTCACAAAACGTTGGTAATAAACTACCAAACCCAGAAAACTACGTACCTTGATAACATTTCCTGAAGGTTTCCAATTCACAATCATAAAAAAAAAATTGTTCAGATTAATCAGAATGCCATTCATAGAAATTATATGCCCTAAAAATCCAACCTCAAGTAACCAGAACTCATATTTGCTAAATCATTTCCATTGTGTTTTCAACTCTTTAAGTTCTGTAGGTGTCGTTTTGTACGGTGCAATAAATAACAGAGCAGTCCCTGGTACAAGATCGATCAGAAAACTCAACTTCCCTTTTTGGCGGTAACCCAGGTAATTCTTCTTAAAAAACATCAACAAATTCAAGCACTATTAGAACCTGTTCTATTTTTTATTCAGATGCTTGAGTATCTAAAATATATGTTAAATAAGCTTCAACACCTTTCCGGATCAACTTCTGAGCAGTAAAAGCCGATACCATACTAGTGACACAATTAGATCTGTCAGCTTTAACACTAATCACATCACCACTTGGACATTTCAAAACAATCTATTTCTGTTTGCAACTAACAACTGCATCATGACCTGTTAGTCAATCCATACCTAGAATAACATTGAATTTATTGAATGACAATAATATTAGATCAATAAGAAATTCATAACCCTAAATTTTTAAAGAACAATTTTTACAGAATTTATTAACTATCACACTCTGAACTATCATATTTGACACCCTAATATAAAATTTAGTCAACTCTACTGGTAAATTCTTTTATGTTACTAAATTCGTTCATATATAAGAATGTGTTGACCTAGGGTCAATCAATGCATAAACAGTAACATCAAAAAGAGTAAAAATACCAATGATAACATCAGGTGTTGTAGCCTCCTCTCTTGCACGGATTGCGTAAGCTTTTGCTGGTGCCCAACCTTTAGACTTAATGATCGCATCACATGCCTCACTTCAACTAGCTCTAGGAGTACACCTAGGCCTCGGGCTTTTACCTCTCTAAGAAACAGTTGTTAGTTTGGAAATCTGTCTTGAACATGATTCAACTTTATTCAGACAATATTTTAGGAAATGTTCAAGTGAAACACATAAAAAACATACTCCCTTTTTTAGTCTACAAACACCGAAATGATTCATGCCATGATGTATACAAACAGGTGTGCCTATATTTTGAATGCTACCAGTACTCGCTACTAAAGTAGCCTAAGTCTTCGAGGGAGCTTGTCGGAATGTACTCTTTCTCGTATTAGTCGAAAATTTTTTGGACATGCTGTGCTTGCTCGAGCTTTTCTTTTTAGCTTTTGCTCATTTTTTTCCATTCCCGATCACTTCTATTTTTCGAGCACATTCTGGTAACACCATAAATTATTTACTTGTAAGTGCTCCTACCATTGCTCGAATATTTTTATTTAAACTCCACTCGAACCTTGTGAAATTTTAGCCTCTAAGTTTAATTCCTCCCAGGCATATTTACTCAGATGAAAAAATTTACGTTCATATTCAATAACAGTCATGTTCCCCTATTTCAGATCGATAGATTCTTATTTCTTATCCTCCAGATACATTTTGTTAATATATTATTTCCTAAACTCGGTCTGAAAGAATTCCAATGTTACTCAATCTCTCGGGACTATTGATATTAATGTAATCCACTAGTGGTGTGCATCTTCTTTCAACCATGAAGCAACACACTTTCAACTATGTTTAGGTGAGCAATCAACTTGTCAAGAACACGCTGAGTATTTTCCAGCCAGTATTCAGCTTTTTCTAGATCATTATTATATGACCCTAGGAATTCTTCAGCTTCGCATTTATGGATCTTATTTGTAGCAGGTTGGTTAATAGTTACCTGATTCAGATTTTGAGGATGAATAGGTGTTGGGGAGGCATAGGATGGGGTGCGGTTGTGGAGCTATTGGATTAGCTCGCATGAACTAAGTAAAACACTCATTCATAATTTGGAAGAAGGTACCATGATCCTTACATCCAAGTATTTGAGATGCAGGTAAACTTTGACTTACTCTCTATTCAAAAGTCAGAACATTTTGTAACAACCCATTTTTAGTGAAATCAGAGCAGTGGTTTTGGGACTACAAATTCGAGTTAGAAAGAAAATCTATTTTAAAATTATTACATGAATTGCATTATGATAAAAATGACATATGAAAATTTCATTAAGAAAATTTTACTGATTTCATGTTTAATTATGGAGAGGACCAAATTGCATAAAATGCAAAAGCTGAGTTTTAGTAGCTATAAGTATCAAATAGCTATGGAATTCAAAATTTGAGGTCCTTATATGGTAATTAGACCATTAAGAATATTTAGTAGATATTTTTTATGATTTATCTGTGGAAAATTAGAAAAAGAAAAGGACTAAATTGGAAATGGGAATAAATAAAATATGATAAATTAAATAAATGTTTAATATCATCATTTTATATCATCTTCATCCCTAAATTCTATGGAAACCCTAGAAAACCGGAAGAAAGTCAAGCAAGCCTAATTGGGCAAGTAATCTTGTCCCGTTTTTAGTAATTTTTATATTTTTAAAATCGGAATAACCTAATCTAGCTATTTTGGGGATCAATTTGTAAAGTGATCAAAATATTGAAATTTTTTAATGGATGAATATACTAAAAATTTGAAATTTATAGTAGAAAATGAAAGGCTATTAGTAGATAAACAACTTTTACAAAGAGAATTTTGATAAAATTATGGTTTAGGGACTAAATTGAAAAGTGGTAAAACCCATGGAAAAATTTTGATTTTTGTGAAATTCATGGGCTGTTATTGTAACATTTTAAATTTTGTTATGCTTGAAATAAGGATTAAATTGCATAAATTTCATTTTCCGAGCTTAGGGATGAAATCGTCATTTATGAAAAGTATAGGGGCAAAAATAGTAATTTTGCCTAGAAAGTGAATTGAGTATGAAATGGATTAAATTGATGTTAAATTTATTTATCTAGATCTAAAAAACTCAAATACGAAGTTAGATCGAGGAAAAGAAAATTTGTCATATTAGTAAATTTCTATATACGAACAAGTAACGAGGTAAGTTCGTGTAACTTAAATATGTGTGTTAATATGTTTGGATCAAATGTTGTATTTGTGTGAATTTCATAAATGTTTGATGTATGAAATTAATCACATCCCCAATATTGCTCCATAAATGATAAGTTCAGTTTGAATAATGAAATGCGATGGATACGGTATTTTCCCGTACTGATTATAGTCCTGCATATGTTGTGGACATTATAGCTCAAATGAGCATTCTGTTATAAGCCATCTCGAGCATCCTATTATATAGTTCCTATGAGCATCCTGATCGGTAGTGATTCTGCATGTGTTGCGCCCTACCATAGCTCTTTGTGAGCGTCCTGTTACATGATTCGATCGGTTGTGATCCAGCATTTATTGCAGACACAAACGTAACTCTTTGTGAGTGTCCTGATATAGGTTCTTATGAGCTTCATGACATGGCTCACTTAAACTCCCTATTATGCTATCCAAGCTACCTGTTAATAATTCTTTGGAGTTACCTGTTAAGCTCAACGAGTTTCTTATTCTAAACTCTTAGGAGTTTCCTGTTTAGCCCGGATAAGCATCCTGTTACATGGCTCATCTGAGCATCCTGATATATGGCTTAAGAGTGTGCTTCCTGATTACATGTCCTAATTGGGTGCCCCTGGATATGAATTGACGGATTTTAGTTTTGTACACTTTAAGTGTACTATATGAACATATCCATCGATATTTTAAAGAAATTCAACAGGTAAAGTTCTGACATTGTTAAAAAGAATTTGACATGATTTGCCATGGAAATGTACAGGTAATATGGAATAATGATATGGAAAGCATATGAATATGAAAATCATTAAATGATGAGCTCATCCATGTTCTTGGTATAATGTGAATTACTTGACTAACATGGTTGATGAAGTTGTGTTTTAGGCTATTACCCAAATTGCTTGGATGGATTTTTGTGTGCTTATCTTAAATGAAAATATATGGTAAGTTAAATCTCTACTATACGAACTTACTAAGCATTTTAAATGCTTACTCGATTTTTTTTCTTTGTTTTATAGTACTCGAAAGCTCATAAAGGTTGGAGAGCAGTCGGAGCATCATCACACTATCCTCCAGCTTGTTTTGGTATGAATAGGAAACTTACATTGGTATAATGGCATGTATAGGCTAATGGTGACAAGTAAGGGTATGTAAATGTTTTGGTTGTAATTAGCCATTGGACTGGCTAGTGATAACATATTTAATATCTTTATGCATGGAGTTATATCATGTTTGGTATGTGAATATGATTGGATTAGTAACTTAGATATAATCACACTTGGGTAAATATATGATTAGAAAAGGGTAAGATGAATAATTGAAAGTGTGAGCAACATGACATGTATAGAACTTGAATATTAGTTTGATTTATATGCCTTGAATTGGCTGTTGAATATATTGAAGTGTTGATATAGGTGCAAGGTAAAAAGAGTGAGAAACGAGGCTTGAAAAATGGCCTTATTTTATCCATATAGGCAGAGACACGGGTGTATGTCTCAATCGTGTGTTGCACACGGCCATGTGCATGGGCATGTGGTTTGGCTGTGTGCCCCCTGCATCTTAAAAATTGAAAATAGAATGCTCAAAATTGAGCACAGAGGAGTGTGTCTCAACCGTGTGAGACGCACAACCCAGCACATGGGCGTGTGTCCTGGCTGTGTAACCCCTACACCTAATTTTTGAAAATTAAATTGTCCACATGGTCTAACACATAGGCGTGTGACTGGCCGTGTGACCCAAGTCAGAGAGTTACATAGGTAAGGACACGGGTTGTAACATGGTCATATACCTTACATCGAATGCCTAGATGGCCTGGGACACAGGTGTGTCATTAGTCGTGTGAGCCACACGACCTGGCCATACGGGCGTGTGTCCCCTATACCTAAGAAATATTTTGAGATTTCGCAAAAAAATTTATGTGATCCCAGTTTAGTCCCAACTCGATGCTAATATGTATTTTGGGCCTTGAGGACCCATATAAGAGACATTATGATTGATTGTGATTGATTTTTGGAAATGAATAGTAAATGGCATAAATTAATTGTAATTGAACTGTAAACTTCGATAATGCTCTGTAACCCTGTTCTAGCAATGGATATGGCTTAGAGGCGTTATATTTTTTAGTATCAAAGCTACGATTTATTCAATTTTCAAACTAACGTAGCAAGTATAAGTTTAGCTATACAAGTCATTATATAAATTGTGATAGTGTGATAACTCCGACCATTTTAAATGTGTTTTTCATATAGTAATGCCACCCAACTGAGTTAGAGCTGAATCCAAGGAAGCTAAGAGCACTGCTCAAGCTTTTGTACCAAGAGCTGCATGTAGTAGTAGTAGAAGGCCCATATCTGAGGGCCAAGGTGATGAGGTAAAAGAATCCTTCTTTCAAATGATGAACGAGTGGTTCACTGAATACTTGAGAACAAATCCTGCTATACAACAACCTCCCCCTCTTGCTCCTCAACCAGTTCCTGACGTGCCACAATGTATTGAACCTGTTAGAACTTGTAAGCCACCGGTAGATAAAATCCATAAGTATAGGGCAAAAGAATTTAGGGTTACTTTCGAAGATGATTCGAAGAGGGTTGAATTTTGGCCGAAAAATACTATCAGGGTTTTAGATGAATTATCGTGTACACGAGCTGAGTGCCTAAAATGTATTGTATCACTGTTGAAAGACACAGCTTACCCGTGGTGGAATACCATAACTTCTGTTTTACCAAGAGAAAATGTTACATGGGAGTTTTTCCAAACAGAATTCAGAAAGAAGTATATTAGCCAGAGATTTTTGGATCAGAAAAAGAAATAATTTCTAGAGCTTAAATAGGGAAACATGACAGTATCTGAGTACGAATGAGAATTCGTTAGATTAAGCAAGTGTGCCAAAAAATAGGTTCTGACTGAGGCTAAGATGTGCAAATGATTTGAAGAAGGATTAAATGAAGACATTGAGCTACTAATTGGGATTCTTGAACTAAGGAAATTTATGGTACTGGCCGATCGAGCACACAAAGCCGAAGAATTAAGTAAAGAAAAGAAACAAGCAAAGAGAGAAGCCCGGATTTTTGGTAAAAGATTTATGGGCAAGTTACAATCATCTACTCCAAAGAAATCAAAGAAATATCTTGACCATTTTACCGCATCTGTGGGATATTCCAGAAAAGAACAAGGTTCTCAACACTCTAATCTAAGATCTTCATCTCCATCTATAACAAGTGTTGGAAGTGTTGGTGACCCCAAATCGAGGTGTAAACATTGTAATAAATTTTATTTTGGGGAGTGTCGTATGAGAAGCGGAGCCTGCTATAGATGTGGTTCTCTTGACCACTATCTTAAAGATTGTCCAGAAAGGATTGAAAAAGATACTGATCAGATCTCGAAGCTGAGTAACCCTGCTTCGAGAGGTAGACCACCTCGTCACTCTGGTAATGTCAGTGGTAGCTGAGGCGCTACAAAAGATTCAACAGTTAAGTCTGAAACAAGAGCATCAGGAAGGACATATGCTAAACATGCAAGAGAAGATGCCTCTACACTAGACATCATTACTTGTACATTTTCTCTTCTTGATCTTGATATTACTGCTTTGATTGATCCTGGTTCAACACATTCATATATATTGATAAACCATATTATATACATAAAAACCCATGCTTGGCATATTTATGGATAACTTATCTTTGGTTTTACTAAATTCAATGCTTCTAATCTGTTAATTTCATATTTTATACTCAGGAGAGCATAGGATAGTGAAAAGAGTAGGAAATGGGACAAAAATAGACAAAATAGGCTAAAATCAGTGTTTCACACGGCATAGGCACTCACACACGAGCTGGCCACACGCACGTGTGTCATGGCTGTGTCTACATTTAATCAAGTCAAATTGCACATGGTCTAAGCACCTTCACACAGGCGTGGCACACGGTCGTGTCCCTGTCAAACCCTAGTTTAATTCTATTCGAAAAAGGCTAATTTTAGGCTATTTTGGGCATTCCAATGTCTATTTAAACACCCTAGAAGAATATCAAAGGGGGCACAGAGTAGAAGGTAGAAAATACTGAAGGAAAGCCATCGGAATCAGCTCGGAAGTAGGATCTACTTCAAGACTGAAGATCTCCATTCAATTTCCCAGAAGTTCTTTGGGTTTCTTTATGTTTTGTTGTTTTCCCAATTTTGAGACGTTTTTCATTATTATGAACTAAACTCCCTAAATACCTAAGGCAGATGAAACCTAAGAAGGATCTTATTACTATTTGTATTATCTGATAAATACTTGTCATTATTCTTAATTGTGAGTTTAAATCCTTGCTTTAATATTCTAGGATATTAATTCAAGTTTTGATGTGCGTATTCAGTGGAGCAAAAGTCCCTGTTTAATAGTAAATCCTTCATAATTAAGTAGAGTTACGTGCAATCCTAGAGATAGGACGACATAAATCTACCGAATTAGAGTCAAATCTAATAAGGGAATCTATAGATCGAGTTAATGGGACAATAGGGGTTTTAATTAGAAAGAGATTTCAATTAATCAACCTAGAGTCAGTTGTTTTTAGTCTTGAGAGAGATATTAACATAAATCAGGGATTTCTACGGATTAAGTCAAGTGAATAACTTGTCTAATTCAGAAGTAATAAGTGTAGTCTAGGTGGATTCTTCCTTGCGTATTGTCTTCTCCATCGGTTTTCCAACAGTATTTTCCAAATTTTACCTCTATCGTATTCTTAGTTAATTAGATAGTTAATCAAAAACATCCCTTTAATTCTTAGGCTAGATAAAAAAAAGATAGTAATTACTAGTACTTTTAGTCCTTGTGGATACGATATTTCTGGTCTCACCATAACTATACTATTGTTCGATAGGTGCGCTTACCTTAGTTGAATTTTTAGTTAGTTTAACGACCATCACATATGCACGGATTTAGTGTCTGTTAAAAATTTACCTGTTGAGTTCACTAAATTTGTGGTTAAAGTTTTGAACCCCTGGGCTAGTATGTTATAGTGGATAAAGTTTGTAAAAATTGTCCGTTGATGGTAAAGGGTTATTTTTCTCGACTGATTTGATGCTACTACCTTTTGATGAATTTGATGTAATTTTGGGAATGGACTGGCTAACTCAACATGATGCGGTGGTGAATTGTAGGCAAAAATACATTGTATTGAAATGTCAGAATAGTGAATTACTTCATGTTAAATATGATAAATGGACGGGTTATTTAATGTAATCTCCGCTATATCAATACAGAAATATGTCAGAAAAGGATATGATGCTTATCTAACATATGTGTTGGATACTAAAGTATCAGAATCAAAGATTAAATCAGTATCATTCATTTGTGAGTTTCCTGATGTGTTTGTAATGCCCGAAATTTGGACCTAGAAATATTGGGCCTTGAGTATAGGTCTGTAAGGAGGTAGTATATAAGTATTTAATTGTGCAAGGAAATGACACAATTAAATGTCTGCTTTGGTGGTTAATGGCCCTGAGAAGTGTTGGAGAAATCTTGGGTTCAAACCTGGGCTTTAGCAAAAATTTTGGTTATAAGTGAATAAAATCATGGATGCTTGGAAGTAGGCCTTTTAAATTATTATGTTAAATAAATGACACAATAAAGCATGTGGTCTAGTGGTTGTGGGGTCATTAAGGTTGCAAGGGAGCCTGGGTTCAAGTCTTGGCTCTTGCAATTTATTTTAGTTTTTCTCTTAAGTGAATCTGGATGCTAGCACATATGTCTTATAGTTAATTGAGGATTAAGTGTGACATAAAAGGAGCTTGTGGTGTGGTGGCAAGGTGGCGTGTAGGGTAACCTTGAGGTCTGAGGTTCGAGTCACCCTTTGCGCAAAAGAATATTTATTATACTTCTTTGCTGTGAGGTGGTGGAATTCGACTGAAAGAATACTTAAGAGAAAGTTTGAATAGGTCTTAAGTTGTTGAGAGAATATTATGGAGCAAATTAAGGAGAGATTTGTGGAGAAAATCAAAGAAATTTGAAATTGGGAAGAGTTGTGGCCAAATTGGGTTGCTTGTGGGTGAAAAATTCGGCCAAGGGGGTTTGGGATGTGCATTTCGGCAATTGGTATAGGAGTAGGTGCCGAATTCTCCCTCTTTTATTTCGGGTTTTGTTCTTTTGGCATTTTTTGGCTCCTTTTCTCTCTAGTGTTGAAATTGCAAAGTAACCATTCAAGCTTTTTCTATTCGGTTTCTCATTTTGGTATTTCTTTCTTTGCTCTTCTCTTTGTTGACAACCCAATACTGTTTCTCTCTTAGTCTCTCTTCTCTCATATTCAATCTTCTTTGGCCGAATACCCTATTTTGGTAGTGAGCCAACTTCTTTTTTCTTTACTCCTTCCTCTTTATTTTTGGGAATTTTGGCCAAATATTCTTGGTCACCTTTTCTATTTTGTCGTTGGTTAATAAGGGTGTGGTGATCGTTTGGGGCGAGCACGCGGTTCTCTCCTCTCACTCTAGCATTTTGGTGTCGGTCGTGTATTGCTAAGTAAGTTTCGACTGTTTCTTTTTCCCTTTATTTTTGACATCTCACTGAACCCACTTCTTAGTGAATCTCTTTTGGCCATATACTCTTTGCCTTCTTCCAGATTAATCCCTATTCTTAGTTTAGTGTGCATTACATCTTTGGTTTGCAATCTGCTTCGTTGTGTTGGTAAGTATGTTACGTTTATGAAAGTATTCATGTGACTACAAGTGCGAGTTTAATTATGGATAGTGATGTCCTTTATGTAGGTAGTGATCAAATTGATCGACACATCCCCTAAGAATCAAGGGTGCGTTTGTGGGGGAAGACTTTTGGTAAGAAGGTAGAGATTGTTTTAGAACTTCATTGGTTCTTTTTGGATCATGGGTTGATTACTGATCTATCAATTATTGATTACTCTTCAGGGATAGGAGTGGTCGGGGCGGATTTACTCCAAATCGTAAAAGGTGAGCATTCACGCCCTTCTTTGTTGGAATCGAAAAAAGCCGAAAAGTTGAAACTCTGGCATTTGAGGCCTCACGAGCGTGCAATCACTCATGTGGTAACCGAGCCCACACATCTGGGGCGATTAACTGTAGAGGCCACCACGAGCATTCTCGTGAATTGGGGTTATTTTAGGCTTCGATGGGCTAGAATGGTCTGTGTGGGCCCAACAGGCTCGTGGGCCCCATACGGATAAAATATGCGGTAAGTGATAAATAATGAACTGGGCCATGGTATTCGCATAGCCGTGACTGAAATTGGGATAAATCGACCACACGAGCGTGTGGACCCACTTGGACCGAGAAATAGGCCTTAGGCCCATTTACACCCGTTTTGATCGTCTGGGTTACTTGAGTCGCTCGAGGCAACTATAGACCATCTATGAGGTCGTAATCTATACTCGGACCCCCAAAATTAGTAAAATGACCAAAATACCCTTAAAGGATAGAATGACTATTTTGCCCCTCAAGGGTAAATAACTAATTTGTTTGTGATTTGTATGACTGATTTGTGCATGACATTCTGCATACATGACATATTGCTTGGGATTGGGATATTTTTATGGAGGAAGAAACCATATTGGTGGCTGGGCCACATATTTTGATATTAGCAGCTTTGCTACGACTCTAGTTAGTGCCGCAACGGTGGTAACACTGTAAGAGTAGGGATGGCGTGGGTGATTTATTCCCCACAGGTAGTGCAGGGTTGGACAGAGGCAAGTGCAGGGTTGGATGGGTTATCATGCATTATTCATATGATATTGATTCTGATTTGGGCTAGGCCCAACTGATATTGATTCTGATATGGGCTAGGCCCAACTGATATTGGTTCTGGTATGGGCTAGGCCCAACTGATATTAATTTTGAGATAGGCTAGGCCCAATTGATACTGTGATGGGTTGAGACCCAGATGTTAATGAATCGGGCTTTGGCCCAAATATATTCTAAATTGGACTGTCTGGTTATTGAATAGGGCTCAAGCCCAGATAGGTTCTAAATCCTATTTTTGACTGACTGTTTGGGTGCCAGGGGATTACACACTGAGTTTTCGTAAACTCACCCTATTTTTAAATGTGCAAGTAATCCCCAGTGATAGGTGGATCGGTGCTGTGAGGGACTCGGAGATGGCCGCACACTACTTATGTTTTCAGATTTGCTTATTTACTGTTGCGTTTTTTTTTCTATTTGGGTTGCAATAAGGCCTCTCTTAATTCTAGTTTTTATTTTAGACATTCGAATTTTATCTACTATGTTTTATAATTGTTAGAACTAGATCGCGGTTTTCCAAAACAACTGTTTACAAAACACTATGTTTTCGCAACTTGACCTTCAAACATTACGTTTTTGTAAATCAGTTACTTTTAAAATTAGCTTCTGTAACCCAAAAAGGAATTTTGGAAGTAAAATTAATAAGTTTTCAATATACTGCGTTTTAAATAAGAAGGTTTCTAATGAAAACATGGTTTTCAAAAAACATTTCAATGTGACACTCCAGATTTGGGATTAACTTCTGGGTCGGGTTTGGGTGTTACATTTAGTGGTACCAGAGCCAAGTTACAAAACTTGGCTATGGAATGGGTTCTCAAAATTTTGAATTTCATAAGGTTGTTTTCAAATATGTAAAGTGTTTTGAGGTATGGTTCTGGAAAGTCTAGTTCACCAAGCCTCCGACGCCGAATCTGTAAGTTTTTTGAATATTGTTGTTAGCTTTAAACTATTTTGCAATTGGAGACACTGTGATTACTTTAGAAATTTGACCATACTACTCTAGTTAGAGAAAACTATGAAACCGTAGGAAACTAAGACTGTAGTGAGCCTACGAATGCAAAAACAAATGCGAAAACAAACTCTAAACTTCTACTTCCCATAAAACATCTATTTAATTACTGAAACTATGAGGTAAATTGCATAAAATTTCTAAACTAGATTATACGTGAGTGATCATGAGCATTAGGAGGGGTGCAAAAGGCCACGGCAGAGGCCGTGGAAGTGCTAGGGTTGGATCTTCGGCATCAGGTCACAATTCCAGCGTTGAGGCGAGGGAAGCACCCGCTTCACCTGTAACTAAAACTGGATATCACGATCGAGCAACTAGGGACAATGCACTGTCTCAAGCTATGTTATGGATTCTAGAAAGGGTTGCTGGTCCCAATAATGATACTGCGAGTCGTGGGTCAATTATAGAACGACTTCGGTCGAATGGAGCTGAGAATTTTAGAGATACTGCTGGAGTAGCCGCTAATGTGGCTGAATATTGCATTGATTCTACGGAAAGGATAATGGATGACCTCGACTGTACCCCTGACCAGAAGCTAAAAGGTACAGTGTCTTTACTGCGAGACGAAGCCTATCAGTGGTGGCTTACAGTGAAAGTGGGTACTCAGCCTGATCGGTTAACTTGGGATTTCTTCAAGACTGCATATCAAGAAAAGTATGTAGGCACTAGTTACGTGGATGCTCGAAGAAAGGAGCTTTTGAACTTGACTCAAGGGGATAAATCTGTGGAAGAATACGAGGCAGTGTTCTTACTACTTAGCCGCTATGCTCGTGGAATGGTTGCAACAGAATATGAGAACTGTGTACGTTTTGAGGACTGCCTCAGAGATAGTCTTTGAGTTTTGATAGCTCTGTAGAGGGAGCGAGACTTTGCTGCGTTAGTGGATAAAGTGAAGATCGCTGAGGAGGTGAAATGCGTGGAGCGCCAGAGTCGTGAGAAGGAAAGAGGCGGAAGTAAGAGGGATTCAGAGCCCTTAGGTTATTTTGGTAGGTCTAAGAAAATGGCCAGAGTTGATGGGCCAGTCCGAGTTGGGGCCCTTGTTGCTATTACTAGATAACAGGCTTGTGCAGATTGTGAGAGAAGTCATCTTGGAGAGTGCTGGAAATGGACTGGAGCCTGTTTAAGGTGCAGATCCATGGAGCACTGTTTTAGAGAGTGTCCTCAGAGGCCAGATTTTGCGCGAGCTACTGGTATGGGTATTGTACAACCACCGAGGGGTGGTCAGCAGCCACCTAGAGGCCTTGGTCAGGTCAGGGGTGGAAACGGTTTGGGTCGTGGAACACCAGGAAGAGGTGCTGGTCATATTGAAGCAAGGCAGTCAGCTTTGGTCTACACAGCACGTCGTCTAGAGGGTAGAGACGCTTCGAATGCGTATACTGGTACGCACTTTATCCATAGGGTACTATTTATTTATTTTGAATGTAGAACTAAAGTGCGCAGTAGAAGCGTAGTGGGGTAACTTGGATTGTGCGACTATTGGATAGTTGGAAATTTCGAGGACGAAATTTCTCTAAGCGGGTAGAGTTGTAACGCCCTGAATTTGGGCCTAGATGTATTGGGCCTTGAGTATGGGTCCGTAAGGAGGTAGTATATAAGTATTCAATTGTGCAAGGAAATGACACAATTAAATGTCTGCTTTGGTGGTTAATGGCCCTGAGAAGTGTTGGAGAAATCTTAGATTCAAACCTGGGCTTTAGCAAAATTTTGGTTATAAGTAAATAAAATCCTCGATGCTTGGAATTATGCCTTTTAAATTATTGTGTTAAATAAATGACACAAGGAAGCATGTGGTCTAGCGATTGTGGCATCATTAAGGTTGCAAGGGAGCCAGGGTTCAGGTCTTGGCTCTTGCAATTTATTTTAGTTTTCCTCTTAAGTGAATCTGGACGCTAACACATATCTCTTATAGTTAATTAAGGATTAAGTGTGACACAAAAGGAGCTTGTGGTGTGGAGGCAAGGTGGCGTGTAGAGTAACTTTGAGGTCTGAGGTTCGAGTCACCCTTTGCGCAAAAGAGTATTTATTTTGCTCTTTTGCTGTGAGGTGGTAGAATTCGAGTGAAAGACTACTGAAGAGAAAGTTTGAATTGGTCTTGAGTTGTTGGGCGAAGATTTTGGAGCAAATTAAGGAAGGATTTGTGGAGAAAATCAAGGAAATTTGAAATTGGGAAGATTTGTGGCCGAATTGGGTTTCTTGTGGGTGCAAAATTCAGCCAAAGGGGTTTGGGATGTGCATTTCAGCAATTGGTATAAGAGTAGGTGCCGAATTCTTCCTCTTTTATTTCAGGTTATTATTCTTTTGGCATTTTTTGGCTCATTTTCTTTCTAGTGCCGAAATTGCAAAGTAATTATTCATACCTTTTCTTTTCTATTTCTTGTTTTGGTATTTCTTTCTTTGCTCTTCTCTTTGTTGACTACTCGATTCTGTTTCTCTCTTAGTCTCTCTTCTCTTATAATCAATTTTCTTTGGCCGAATACCCTATTTTGGTGGTGAGCTAACTTCTTTCTTCTTTACTCCTTCCTCTTTCTTTTTGGAATTTTGGCCGAATATTCTTGGTCACCTTTTCTATTTTGTCGTTGGTTAACAAGGGTGTGGTGATCGTTTGGGGCGAGTACGCGGTTCTCTCCTCTCACTCTAGCGTTTTGGTATTGGTCGTGTATTTCTAGGTAAGTTTCGACTGTTTCTTCTTCCTTTTCTTTTTGACACCTTACTGAACCCACTTCTTAGTGAATCTCTTCTGGCCGTATGCTCTTTGCCTTCTTCTAGATTAATCACTATTCTTAGTTCAGTGTGCATTACATCTTTGGTCTGCAATATTCTTCGTCGTGTTGGGAAGTATGTTACATTTATGAAAGTATTCATGTGACTAGAAGTGCGAGTTTAATTATGGATAGTGATGTCCTTTATGTAGGTAGTGATCAATTTCATCAACACATCCCCTAGGAATCAATGGTGCGTTTGTGGGGGAAGACTTTTGGTAAGAAGGTAGTGATTGTTTTAGAACTTCATTGATTCTTTTTGGATGATTGTTTTATTATTGAACTATCGATTATTGATTACTCTTCAGGGATAGGAGTAGTAGGGGCAGATTTACTCTAAATCGCAAACGGTGTGTACTCACGTCCGTCTTTGTTGGAAGTCGGCAAAATTCAAAAAGCCAAAACTTTGATTTTTGAGGCCTCACGAGTGTGCTATAGCTCTTGTGGTAACGAAGCCCATAAATCAGGGGCGATTGACTGTAGAGTCCACCACGAGCATTCTCGTGTATTGGTGTTATTTTGGGCCTCGATGGGCCAGAATGGCCGTGTGGGCCAATGGGCTCACTGGCCCCACACAGATAAAATCTGTAATAAGTTCCAAATAATGAACTGGGCTCTGGTATTTGCATAGCCGTGACTGAAATTAGGCTAAATGGGCCACACAAGCGTGTGGGCCCACTTAGACCGAGTAATGGGCCGTAGGCCCATTTACACCGTTTTGACCGTCTGGGTAACCTAAGTCACTCGAGGCGATGACAGACCATCTATGAGGTCATAATCTGTATTGGGGCCCCCAAAATTAGTAAAATGACCAAAATACCCTTAAAGGGTAAAATAATTGTTTTGCCCCTCAAGGGTAAATAACTGATTTGTCTGTAATTTGTATGACTAATTTGGGTATGACATTCTGCATACATGACATACTGCTTGGGATTGGGATATTGTTATGGAGGAAGAAATCGTATTGGTGGCTATGCCTCATATTCTGATATTAGCCGCTTTGTTGCGACTCTAATTAGTGCCGCAACCAGTGCTAACACTGTAAGTGTAGGGATGGCGTGGGTGATTTATTCCCCACAGGTAGTATAGGGTTGGACAGAGGCAAGTGCAACGTTGGATGGGTTTTAATGCATTATTCATATGATATTGATTCTGCTATGGGCTAGGCCCAACTGATATTGGTTCTGATATGGGCTAGGCCCAATTGATATTAATTCTGAGATGGGCTAGGCCCAATTGATACTGTGATGGGTTGAGACCCAGATGTTAATGAATCGGGCTTTGGCCTAAATATATTCTGAATTGGACTGTCTGGTTATTGAATAGGGCTCAAACCCAGATAGGTTCTAAATCCTATTTTTGACTGACTGTTTGGATGCCAGGGGATTACACACTAAGTGTTTGTAAACTCACCCAATTTTTAAATGTGCAGGTGATCCATAGCGATAGGTGGATCGGTGCTACGAGGGACTCGGAGATGGCCACACACTGCTTATGTTTTTAGATTTGTTTATTTACTATTGCGTTTTTTCTATTTGGGTTGTAATAAGGCCTCTCTTAATTTTGGTTTTTATTTTAAACTTTTGGATTTTATCTACTATGTTTTATAATTGTTAGATCGGTTTTCCAAAACAACAATTGTTTTCAAAACACTACGTTTTCGCAACTTAACCTTTAAACATCACATTTTCGTAAATCGATTACTTTTAAAATTAACTTCCATAACCCAAAAAGGAATTTTGGAAATAAAATTAATAAGTTTTCAATATACTACGTTTTAAATAAGAAGGGTTTTTAATGAAAACATGGTTTTCGAAAAATACTTCAATGCGACACGCCAGATTCAGGCCTAACTTCTGGGCTAAGTTTAGTGTGTTACATTTAATGGTATCAGAGCCAAGTTGTAAAACTCGATTGTGGAATAGGTTCTCAAAATTTTTTATTTCATAAGGTAGTTTTCAAATATGTAAAGTGTTTTGAGGTATGGTTCTGGAAAGTGTGATTCACCGAGTCTCTAGCGCCGAATATGTAAGTTTTTAGAATACTGTTGTCAGCTTTTAAACTATTATGCAATAGGAGACACTGTGATTACTTTAGAAATTTGACCATACTACTCTAGTTAGAGAAAACTGTGAAACCATAGGAAACTAAAAATGTAGTGAGCCTACGAATGCGTAAATAAACTCTAAACTTCTGCTTCCTATAAAACATCTATTTAATTACTGAAACTATGATCTAAATTGCATAAAATTTCTAAACCAGATTATACGCGAAGTGATCATGAGCACTAGAAGGGGTGCAAGAGGCCGCGACAGAGGCCGTGGAAGTACTAGGGTTGGATCTTCGGCATCAGGTCATATGCTCAGTGTTGAGGCGAGAGAAGCACTAGCTTCACCTGTAACTGAAACTGGATCTCACGATCGAGTAGCTGGGGACGATGCACTTCTCAAGCTATGTTGCAAATTCTGGAAAGGGTCACTATGCCCAATAATGGTACTACGGGCCGTGGGTCGATTACAGAACGACTTCAATCGAATAGAGCTGAGAATTTTAGAGGTACTACTGGAGTAGCCGCTAATGTGGCTGAATATTGGATAGAGGCTACAGAAAGGATGATGGATGACCTCGACTGTACCCCTGACCAGAAGCTAAAAGGTGTAGTGTCTTTGCTGCGAGAAGAAGCCTATCAGTGGTGGCTTATAGTGAAAGTGGGTACTCAGCCTTGCCTGTTAACTTGGGATTTCTTCAAGACTTTATATCAAGAAAAGTATGTAGGCGCGAGTTACGTGGATGCAAGGGATTTTTTGAACTTGACTCAAGGGGATAAATCTGTGGAAGAATACGAGGTGGAGTTTTTACGACTTAGCTGCTATGCTCGTGGAATGGTGGCAACAGAATATGAGCACTGTGTACATTTTGAGGACGGCCTCAGAGATAGTCTTCAGGTTTTGATAGCTCCGCAGAGGGAGCGAGAATTTGCCGCATTCGTGGAAAACGTGAAAATCGCTGAGGAGGTGAAATGCGTGGAGCATCAGAACTGTGAGAAGGAAAGAGGCGGAAGTAAGAAGGATTCAGAGCCCACAGGTTCTTTTGGCAGGTCTAAGAAAAAGGCAAGAGTTGATGGGCCAATCTGAGTTGAAGCCCTAGTAGTTGTTACTGGATCACAGCCTTGTGCAGATTGTGGAAGAAGTCATCTTGGTGAGTGCTGGAAAAGGACTGGAGCCTGTTTAAGGTGCGAATCCATGGAGCACCATTTCAGAGAGTGTCCTCGGAGGCCAGATTTTGCGCGAGCTACTAGTATGGGTAATGTACAGCCACCGAAGGGTGGTCAGTAGCTGCCTAGTGGCCATGGTTAGGTCAGGGGTGGAAACGGTTTGGGTCGTGGAGCACCAAGAAGAGGTGCTGGTCATACTGAAGCGAGGCAGCCAGCTTTGGTCTATGCAGCACGTCGTCTAGAGGGCAGAGACGCTCCAAATGCGTATACTGGTACGTACTTTATCCATAGGGTACTATTTATTTATTTTGAAATTAGAATTAGAGTGCGCAGCAGAAGCGTAGTGGGGTAACTTGGATTGTGTGACTATTGGATAGTTGGAAATTTCGAGGACGAAATTTCTTTAAGGGGGTAGAGTTGTAACGCCCTAAATTTGGGCCTAGAAATACTAGGCCTTGAGTATCGTCCGTAATGAGGTAGTATATAAGTATTTAATTGTGCAAGAAAATGACACAATTAATTGTCTGCTTTGGTGGTTAATGGCCCTGAGAAGTGTTGTAGAAATCTTAGGTTCAAACCTGGGCTTTAGCAAAAATTTTGTTTGTAAGTGAATAAAATCCTGGATGCTTGCAAGTAGGCCTTTTAAATTATTGTGTTAAATAAATGACACAAAGAAGCATGTGGTCTAGTGGTTGTGGCATCATTAATGTTGCAAGGGAGCCTGGGTTCAAGTCTTGGCTCTTGCAATTTATTTTAGTTTTTCTCTTAAGTGAATCTAGACGCTAGCACATATGACTTATAGTTAATTAAGGATTAAGTGTGACATAAAAGGAGCTTGTGGTGTGGTGGCAAGGTGGTGTGTAGAGTAACCTTGAGGTCTGAGGTTTGAGTCGCCATTTGCACAAAAGAGTATTTATTTTACTCTTTTACTGTGAGGTGGTAGAATTCGAGTAAAAGACTACTGAAGAGAAAGTTTGAATTGGTCTTGAGTTGTTGGGAGAAGATTATGGCGCAAATTAAGGAGGAATTTGAGGAAAAAATCAAGGAAATTTGAAATTGGAAGATTTGTGGCTGAATTGGGTTGCTTGTGGGTGCAAAATTTGGCCAATGGGGTCTGGTATGTGTATTTTGGCAATTGGTATAGGAGTAGCTGTTGAATTCTCCCTCTTTTATTTCAGGTTTTTGTTCTTTTGGCATTTTTTGGCTCCTTTTCTTTCTAGTGTCGAAATTGTAAAGTAACCATTCGTGCCTTTTCTTTCCAGTTTCTCGTTTTGGTATTTCTTTCTTTGCTCTTCTCTTTGTTGACTACCCGATACTGTTTCTCTCTTAGTCTCTCTTCTCTCATAATCAATCTTCTTTGGCTGAATACCCTGTTTTGGTGGTGAGCCGACTTCTTTCTTCTTTACTGCTTCCTCTTTCTTTTTGAGAATTTTGGCTGAATATTCTTGGTCACCTTTTCTATTTTGTCATTGGTTAACAAGGGTGTGGTGATCATTTGGGGCGAGCACGCGGTTCTCTCCTCTCACTCTAGCGTTTTGTATTGGTCGTGTATTTCTAGGTAAGTTTCGACTGTTTCTTCTTCCCATTTTTTTTTGTCACCTTACTGAACCCACTTCTTACTGAATCTCTTCTGGTCGTATACTTTTTGCCTTCTTCCAAATTAATCCCTATTCTTAGTTCAGTGTGCATTACATCTTTGGCCTACAATCTTCTTCGTCGTGTTAGTAAGTATGTAACGTTTATGAAAGTATTCATGTGACTACAAATGCGAGTTTAATTATGGATAGTGATGTCCTTTATGTAGGTAGTGATCAAGTTGATTGACACATCCCCTAAGAATCAAGGGTGCGTTTGTGGAGGAAGACTTTTGGTAAGAAGGTAGTGACTGTTTTAGAACTTCATTGGTTCATTTTGGATCATGGGTTGATTACTGATCTAACGATTATTGATTACTCTTCAGGGATAGGAGTAGTGGGGGCGGATTTACTCCAAATCACAAAAGGTGTGTATTCACGCCCGTCTTTGTTGGAAGTCGGCAAAAGTCAAAAAGCCAAAACTTCGATTTTTAAGGCCTCACGAGTGCGATTGCTCATGTGGTAACCGAGCCCACAAATCAGGGGCAATTGACTGTAGAGGCCACCACGAGCATTCTCGTGTATTGGGGATATTTTGGGCCTTGATGGGCCGGAATGGGCTGTGTGGGCCTAATGGGCTCGTATGCCCCATACGGATAAAATCTATGGTAAGTGCCAAATAATGAACTGGGCTATGGTATTCGCATAGCTGTGACTGAAATTAGGCGAAATGGGCCACACGAGCATGTGGGCCCACTTGGACCGAGTAATGGGCTTTGCGCCCATTTATACCGTTTTGATCATCTGGGTTACCTTAGTCGCTCGAGGCGACGGCAGACCATCTATGAGGTCGTAATCATATTGGGACCCCCAAAATTAGTAAAATGACCAAAATACCCTTAAAGTGTAAAATGATTGTTTTGCCCCTCGAGGGTAAATAACTGATTTGTTTGTGATTTGTATGATTAATTTGTGCATGGCATTCTGCATACATGACATACTACTTGGGATTGGGATATTGTTGTGGAGGAAGAAACTCAGTATTGGTGGTCATGCCCACATATTACGATATTAGCGACTTTCTTTGTGACTCTAGTTAGTGCCGCAACCGTTGCTAACACTGTAAGTGTAGAGATGGCGTTGGTGATTTATTCCCCACAGGTAGTGCAGGGTTGGACGGAGGCAAGTGCAGGGTTGGATGGGTTATCATGCATTATTCATATGATATTGATTCTGATATGGGCTAGGCCCAACTGATATTTATTTTGATATGGGCTAGGCCCACCTGATATTGGTTCTGATATGGGCTAGGCCCAATTGATATTAATTCTGAGATGGGCTAGGCCCAATTGATACTGTGATGGGTTGAGACCCAGATGTTAATGAATCCGGCTTTGGCCCAGATAGATTCTAAATTGGACTGTCTAGTTATTGAATAGGGCTCAAGCCCAGATAGGTTCTAAATCCTATTTTTGACTAACTGTTTGGATGCCCAGAGATTACACACTGAGTTTTCGTAAACTCACCCCATTTTTAAATATGAATGTAATCCCCAGCGATAGGTGGATTGGTGCTGCGAGCGACTCGGAGATGGCCACACACTGCTTATGTTTTCAGATTTGTTTATTTACTGTTGCGTTTTTTCTATTTGGGTTTTAATAAGGCCTCTCTTAATTCTGGTTTTCATTTTAAACTTTGGGATTTTATCTACTATGTTTTATAATTGTTAGAAGTAGATTATGGTTTTCCAAAACAACAATTGTTTTCAAATCACTACGTTTTCGCAACTTAACCTTTAAACATCACGTTTTCATAAATTGATTACTTTTAAAATTAGCTTTCGTAACCCAAAAAGGAATTTTAGAAATAAAATTAATAAGTTTTCAATGTACTACATTTTAAATAAGAAGGGTTTCTAATGAAAACATGGTTTTTGAAAAACACTTGAATTTGCCATGCTAGATTCGGGCCTAACTTTTGGGTCGAGTTTGGGGTGTTACAATGTTTTCAGAGGAATTACTTGGTTTACTACCAATTAGAAACGTAAAATTTTCTATAGATCTTGTTACGAGAACAACACCAATATCTATAGCACCTTTTCAGATTTGTTTATTTACTATTGCGTTTTTTCTATTTGGGTTTTAATAAGGCCTCTCTTAATTCTGGTTTTCATTTTGAACTTTGGGATTTTATCTACTATGTTTTATAATTTTTAGAAGTAGATTGCGGTTTTCCAAAACAACAATTGTTTTCAAAACACTACGTTTTCATAACTTAACCTTTAAACATCAAGTTTTCGTAAATCGATTACTTTTAAAATTAGCTTTCGTAACCCAAAAAGGAATTTTGGAAATAAAATTAATAAGTTTTCAATGTGCTACATTTTAAATAAGAAGGGTTTCTAATGAAAACATGGTTTTCGAAAAACACTTTAATGTGACATGCTAGATTTGGGCCTAACTTTTGGGTCAGGTTTGGGGTGTTACACTGTTTTCAGAGGAATTACCTGGTTTACTTCCAATTAGAGAGGTATAATTTTCTATAGATCTTGTTACGGGAACAACACCAATATCTATAGCACCTTATAGAATGGCTCCTACTGAATTGAAAGAGTTGAAAGCACAGTTGCAAGAGCTTGTTGACAGAGGGTTTGGTCAACCCAGTTTTTCACCTTGGGGTGCACCAATTCTGTTTGTAAAGAAGAAAAATGGGTCATTGAGGCTGTGTATTGATTACAGATAGCTCAATAAGGTTACAATCAAGAACAAGTATCCATTGCCTCGAACTGATGACCTGTTTGATCAACTGAAAGGTGCCACTATGTTCTCTAAATTAGATCTCTATTCTGGATACTATTAGTTGTGAGTAAAAGACTCAGATGTACCAAAGACAGCTTTTAGAACCAGGTATGGACACTATGAGTTTCTTGTGATGCCGTTTGGTTTGACAAACGCCCCTGCAGTATTCATGGATTTAATGAATAGAATTTTCAGACTGTATCTAGACAGGTTTGTGGTTGTGTTTATTGATGATATTCTGGTATACTCCCGAGAAGAAAATAAACATGCTAAAATCTGAGAATTGTATTACAAACTCTGCGTGAGAAACAATTATATGTCAAATTCAGTAAATGTGAATTTCAGCTTCGGGAAGTTGGTTTCCTTGGACATATAGTATCAGGTGAAGGCATCAGAGTGGACCCGCATAAAATTTCAGCTATTGTTAACTGGAAACGACTGAAAATGTGTCTAAAGTTAGAAGTTCTCTAGGACTAGCAGGATATTATCAAATGTTTGTTCAAAGGTTTTCAATGATAGCTTCTCCGATGACTCGTTTATTGCAGAAAGATGTGAAATTTGAGTGGTCTGATAAATGCCAACAGTGTTTTGACAGATTGAAAGCTTTGTTGACTGAAGCACCTATACTACTTCAACCTGAATCAGGTATAGAATTTGTAATTTACAGTGATGCATCATTGAATGGTTTAGGCTATGTTTTGATGCAAGAAGGCAAAGTAATAGCTTATGTTTCTAGACAACTAAAATCACATGAAAGAAATTACCCAATACATGATTTGGAGTTAGCAACTATTGTGTTTCCATTGAAAATTTGGCGGCATTACTTGTTTAGTGAAAAGTGTCACATATTCACCGATCATAAAAGTTTGAAGTATTTGATGTCACAAAAAAGATTTGAATTTGAGACAGCAAAAATGGCTTGAATTGTTAAAAGATTATGATTTGGTTATTGACTACCATCCGGGAAAAGCCAATGCAGTTGCTGATGCTTTAAGCAGAAAGACTTTATTTGCTTTGTAAGTAATGAATACTCGGTTATCTTTTTCTAATGATGGTTCGGTTATAGCTGAGTTAAAAGCTGGACCAATATTCCTACAACAGATTTGTGAAGCTCAGAAGTGTGACGATGAATTACAAGTTAGACCGGTATAGTGCGAGTTGGATTCTGATTTAGAATTTCAGATTGGGTCTAATGGTTGTTTGTTATTCAGATGCAGGATATGTGTATTGAAGAATTCAGAACTTGTACAGAAGATTTTGCATGAAGCTCATAATGGTACTATGTCCATTCATCTGGGAAGTAATAAAATGTATAATGATTTGAAAAAGATGTACTGGTGGTCGAAAATGAAATGAGATATTTCTGAATTTGTATCTAAATATTTAATATGTTAGCAAGTAAAACCTAAACATCAGGTGCCTACGGGATTACTACAGCGAATAACGATACCGGAATGGAAATAGGAAAGAGTTACAATGGATTTTGTTTCGGAATTACCCTTATCTCTTTAAAAGAAAGATGCCATTTGGGTAATTATTGACCGATTGACAAATTCTGCACACTTTATTCCGGTACGTATGGATTTCTCTTTGGATAGATTTGCTGAATTATATGTTTTTGAGATTCTCAAACTACATGGAGTGCTAGTTCCAATTATTTCATATAGAGATCCCCGGTTTACATCTCGATTCTGGAGCAAATTGCAAGAAGCTTTGGGTACGTAGTTGCATTTTAGTACTACATTTAATCCTCAAACTGACGATCATTCAAAATGTGTGATACAAATTTTAGAGGATATGCTTTGGTGCTGTGTGTTAGAATTTGAAGGTAACTGGGAAAGTATCTACCCTTGGTTGAATCTGCATACAATAATAGTTATCAGTCCAGCATTAATATGGCACTATATGAGGCTCCATATGGTCGTAAATGTATAACTCCATTGTATTAGACAAAGCTTAGTGAGAAAAAGATACACAGAGTTGACTTAGTCCGTGAGACTAAAGAAAAGGTGAAAATAATTCGAGATAGTTTGAAAGCTGCCTCTGATTGCCAAAAGTCTTATGTTGAGTCTTAAACGAAAAGAGATAAATTTCTAGGTCGATGATAAGGTATTCTTGAAAGTATCACCTTGGAAGAAAGTTCTCCGATTTGGCCATAAAGGAAAATTAAGTCCACGGTTTATCGGATCGTATGAAATTACAAAAAGAATTGGACTTGTTGCATATCGACTGGGATTACCACCAGAACTTGACAGAATTCATATTTCATGTGTCCATGTTACGACGGTATTGGTCAGATCCTTCACATGTTATATCTCCAACAGGAATTTAGATTCAGCTTGACATGACCTACAGTGAGGAATAGATCAAAATCCTAGCACATGAAACAAAAGAGTTAAGACATAAAAAGGTAGTTTTAGTAAAAGTTCTTTGGCAACAACATAGTATAGAAGAGGCTACTTGGGAACCAGAGAAAATAATGAGAAAATAATACCTGAACCTCTTTACTGGTAAGATTTTCAAAGATGAAAATTCTTTAAGGGGGAGAGTTGCAACGGCCTGAAACTGGAACAGTGGTTTTGAACCACAAATCTGAGTTAGAAAGAAATTCTATTTTAATATTATTACATGAATTGCATTATGATAGAAATGACATATGAAAATTTCATTAATAAAATTTTACCGATTTCATGTTTAATTGTGAAAAGGACCAAATTGCATAAAATGCAAAAGTTGAGTTCTAGTAGCTATTAGTATCAAATAGCTATGGAATTCAAAATTTGAGGTCCTTATATGGTAAATAGACCATTAAGAAAAGTTAGTAGATATTTTTTTATGATTCATCCATGGAAAATTAGAAAAAGACAAGGACTAAATTGGAAATGGAAATAAATAAAAGATGATAAATTAAATAAATGTTTAATATCATCATTTTATATCATCTTCATCCCCAAATTCTATGGAACCCCTAGGAAAGAGAAAGAAAATCAAGCAAGCCTAATTGGCTAAGTAATCTTGTCCCATTTTTAGAAATTTTAATATATTTGAAATTGGAATAACCTAATCTCGCTATTTTGGGGATCAATTTGTAAAGTGATCAAAGTATTGAAATTTTTCCATGGAAGAAATTGCTGAAAATTTGAAATTTATGGTAGAAAATGAAAGGGTTTTAGTAGATAAACAACTTTTACAAAGAGAATTTTGATGAAATTATGATTTAGGGACTAAATTGAAAAGTGGTAAAACCCATGGAAAAATTCTAATTTTTGTGAAATTAATGGGCTGTTATTGTAACATGTAATATTCAGTTAGGCTTGAAATAAGAATTAAATTGCATGAATTTCATTTTCCGAGCTTAAGAATGAAATCGTCTTTTATGAAAAGTACAGGGACAAAAATAGTAATTTTGCCTAAGAAGTGAATTGGGTTCAATTGAGTATGAAATGGATTAAATTGATGTTAAATTAATTTATTTAGATTTGGAAAACTCAAATACAAAGTTAGATCGAGGAAAAGAAAAAAATGTCGGATTAGTAGATTTTTGTATACAAATAAGTAACGAGGTAAGTTCGTGTAACTTAATTATGTGAATTAAAATGTCTGAATCAAATGTTGTGTTTGTGTGAATTTCAAAACTATTTAATGTATGAAACTAATCACATGCCCGATATTGCTCCATAAATGATAAGTTTCGTTTGAGTAATGAAATGCGATGGATACAGTATTTTCTCGTATTGATTATAGTCCTGCATATGTTGCGGACATTATAGCTCGGACGAGCATTCTATTATAAGCCCTCTCGAGCATCCTGTTATATAGTTCCTGCGAGCATCCTGATCAGTAGTGATTCTGCATGTGTTGCACCCTACCATAGCTTTTTGTGAAAGTCTTGTTACATGATTAGATCGGTTGTGATCCAGCATTTATTGTAGACACAAACGCAACTTTTTTTAGTGTCCTGATATAGGCTCTTCTAAGCTTCCTGACATGGCTCGCTTGAACTCCCTGTTATGCTATATGGAGCTCCCTGTTAATAACTCTTCGGAGTTACCTATTAAGTTCCACGAGCTTCTTGTTCTAAACTCTTAGTAGTTTCCTGTTTAGCCCAGATAAGCATCCTGTTACATGGCTCATATGAGCATCCTGATATATGACTTGAGAGTGTGCTTCCTGATTATTTGCCCTAATTGGGCACCCCTAGATATGAATTGATGGATTTTAGTTTTGTACACTTTAAGTGTACTACATGAGCGTATCCATCAATATTTCAAAGAAATTCAACAAGTAAAGTTCTGACATGGTTAAAAAGAATTTGAAATGATTTGTCATGGAAATGTACATGTAATATGGAATAATGATATGGAAAGCATATGAATATCAAAATCATTAAATGATGAGCTCATCCATGTTCTTGGTATTTTTCTGAATTACTTAACTAACATGATTGATGAAGCTGTGTTTTAGGCTATTAGCCAAATTGCTTGGATGCATTTTTGTGTGCTTATCTTAAATGAAAATATATGGTAAGTTAAATCCCTACTATACAAACTTACTAAGCATTTGAAATGCTTACTTGGTTTTCTTTTCTTTATTTTATAGTACTCAGAAGCTCATAAAGGCTGGAGAGCGGTTAGAGCATAATCACTCTATCCTTTAGCTCGTTTTGGTATAAATAGGAAACTTACTTTGGTATAATGGCATGTATAGGCTAATGGTGACAAGTAAGGGTATGTAAATGTTTGGGTTGTAATTAGTCATTGGAATGGCTAGTGATAACATATTTAATATATTTATGCATGGAGTTATATCATATTTGGTATGTGAATATGTTTGGATTAGTAACTTAGATATAATCACACTTAGGTAAATATATGATTAGAAAAGGGTAAGATGAATAATTGAAAGCGTGAGCAACATGACATGTATAAACCTTGAATATTAGTTTGATTTATATGCTTTGAATTGGTTGTTAAATATATTGAAGTGTTGATGTAGGAACAAGGCAAAAAAGGTGAGAAATGAGGCTTGGAAAATGGCCTTATTTTGTCCACACGGGCAGACACATGGGCGTGTGTCTCAATCGTGTTTGACACACGGCCATGTGCATGGGCATGTGGTTTGGCCATGTGTGTAACAGCTCGATTTAGGGCCTAGTCAAAATAGTGGTCTCGGGACCACAAATTCAAAGTCAGATAAATTATTTTATTATTATTTTGGAGTCATAGCATGTTTATAATAGTGCAGGAAAACTTTGGTGAGTTAATTTTAACGTTTGTGAGCCCAATTGCGAAAAAGAGACTAAATCGCATAAAGTGCAAAAGTCTTAAATTGATAGCTAAGGGTTCCAAATTTCTATGAAACTTAAATAAGGGGTCTTTAAAGAGCAATTAGGCCCTTTTATAAGAGCGTGGCTGGCCATAGGAGACAAAATTGTTGAAAAGTCAACATTAGGTATGTGATGTCATAATATGTGATAAAATAATACCCTAAATGCCTAGCCTTCATTTTTTTCATCTATTCTTTCTTCTTGACTGAAAATTCAGCCATTTTTGGGGGGTTTTGAGCTTCAAAAATTTCAGCAACTTATTCCTCTTACAAGTAAGTGATTTACATACTTTTTGTTGATGATTTTTTGCATTTTTGGACCCCTTGAAGCATAAGCTTTCTATTAAGGGGACTATCTTACAAAATGGTTGAGAGTTTAGGATATTGCTATGAAAGCATATGTGTATTTTTCTAAAATTTTATGGAAGAAAATGAGTCTTGGTTGTGTTATAAACAACTTTTGTGAAATGTGTTAACATGAAAACACCTAAAAAGACCATTTTGCATAAGTTGTAGAATAGATAACAAATTTGTGAAATAGTGGAAATTTGGGGTTACTATAAGAGAAAACGGGGTGTGGCTAGACTTAAGATACAAAAAAATTCAATAAAAATTTATTTTTGGGGTTAGGGGTAAAATGGTCATTTTGTCAAAGTCTAGGGGCAAAATGGTCATTTTACCAAATATGTGAATCGAAGATTGCTTAATTTTATTTAGTGTCTAAATAGGTACATTTTGCTACTATAGATCGAGAATTACCAAGTCCGAACCTAGACCAGGGAAAAGCCAGGCAAATCGACTAAGTCGACTAGTCGTCACCATTTTGTAATCCGAGATAAGTTGTATGTAAATAGTACTACTACATCACTAATGTACATGTTGAATTGTATTTGAATTAATATCGCATGAATTGCTTGATTGTGAAATTTAGAAAGTCTGATGATAATAGAGATAGTAGAGATCCTATTTGAATTTAGAAAATATATTGGATATTCATGCCATGACATACGAGTTACTATGGGCTAGTGTAAGACATGTCTAGGACATGCATCAGCCACATTATGAGAGATAGTGTAAGACCATGTCTGGGACATGGCTTCGGCATCGAGATGAGTGCTAGTGTAAGACATGTCTGGGACATGCATCGGCCTTAAGACACAAGCCAATGTAAGACATGTCTAGGACATGCATCGGCTACGAGATGATAGTCCGTGTAAGACCACGTCTAGGACATGGCTTCAACTTGAGATATGAACCAGTGTAAGATCGTGTCTGGGACATGGCATCGGCATCTTACCCACGTTTGAAGCTTAATGAATGTTCTGAATGGTTCAACGGTGAGTATTATGACTTCAAGTTAATGAGCAAGGTATAATCGTGTTGTGAGTGGTACAGGTACCTATTTGAATATGCATGAGATATGAGATTGATATATGCTATGAGATTTATATGGATAGTGATGAGTAAGTTATGCTTATGTCCACTTTTGTGTTATGAGCATGTTGATGAACGGTAAAATTTTTGTTGTATATTTATTTATATGCAACTTACTAAGCTTTCTGCTTACTCCCTCTCCTTTCATTTTTCTTATAGTGCTGCCTATCTAACTCAAGGATCAACGGAAGTCAGAGATATCGATCACACTATCAACCGAAGCACTCGGTATAGTTAGACTATTTGTTTTTGAGAGTGGCATGTATAAGGCTAGACTATGATGTTTTGAGTCTTTGAAAAATTAGCCAAATGTGTTGGCATGGGTGATTCCCCTTCATTTTGTATTCGAGCCTCAGATGATGGCTAATATTCATTTTGATATATGCAAATGATGTTATGTTCATGGATGAGTAGAATGCAGAAATAAAATGTTGTCTATTGTGACTGATTTTATTGCATGAAATAGTCTTGTACTGGGGGTGGTTGCCATTGTGTAGGTTGTATAAGTAAGGGTGGCAAAGAGGCTTGGTAAATAACCTTATTTTTGTCCACACGGGTAGACACACGGGCGTGTGTCTAGACCGTGTGTGACACACGGCCAGCCCCATGGGCATGTTATCCAGCCGTGTGTTCCCTGCACGAAAAAATTTCAAGTTAGTATGCATGGTAGTAAACACACGGGCAGAGACACGGCCATGTGTCTCAGCCGTGTGAGGGGCACGGGCGTGTGCCTTAGCTGTGTCACATTTTGGGGTTGCTGATGTCAGAAACATAATGTCCAAGTTTTTGCACACTGGCTAGGATAGGGGCGTGTCATGGCCGTGTGAAAGACACGAGCCAAGGACACGGGCGTGTTCGAGGCCGTGTGAAAACCCCTGTAGATGTGAATTTAGAATTAATTCCACACGGGTAAAGAACACCAGCGTGTCCCTGTATTGCTTAGGCTGTGTTGACCCTATCACACGAGCGTGTTCCCCCTGTGTCAAGTGTTATTTCTTAGAATCCTTTAAAGGACCCGAGTTAACCTCGAATGTTTTTCGATATAAATTTTAGGCCCTGTAGGCCCACATTGTAGATAAGTTTGAGAAGGTTATAAATTGTACCGAGTTTTGGTGACTCGAAAATGTATGAAAGTATAAGTTTAAAGTTCGGTAATGCCTCGTATTCTGTCCCGGTGAAGGGTACGGGTGTGGGGTGTTACAGTGTGTCCCCTGCATCTTAAAAATTTAGAAATAGAATGCTCACAATTGAGCACATGGGCATAGACACGAGCGTGTGTCTCAGCCATATGAAGCACATGGCCCAGCACATGGGCGTGTGTCCTGGCCGTGTAACCCCTGCACCTAATTTTTGAAAATTAAGTTGTCCACACGGTCTAGTACATAGGCATGTGACTGGCCGTGTGACTTAAGTCAGAGAGTTACACGGGTAAGGACACAGGCTAGAACACGGTCGTGTGTCTCAAATCGAATGCCTACACGTCTTGGGACACAGGCGTGTCATTGGCCGTGTAAGCCAAACGGCCTGGCTACACGAGCGTGTGTCCTCTGCACCTAAGAAAAATTTTATGTGATCCTGGTTTAGTCCCAACTCAATGCTAATATGCATTTTAGGCCTCGAGGACCCATATAAGGTAAATTATGATTGATTGTGATTGATTTTTGAAAATGAATAGTAAATGACATAAATTAATTGTAATTGAACTGTAAACTTTGGTAATGCTCCGTAACCCTGTTTCGGTGACGGATAAGGGTTAGGGTGTTACACGTTACTTTCCACTTCATCATTTATGGCACGATTAGATTCTATTGACATATTAAATCTATAAGAAAAACATTGCCAGGTCAAATCAAAAGCATTACACAAAATACAGGTTATTTTGGCATGCATTTCTAGCCTCAATACACACTATGTTCAATCCTAGAATTGACTAAACTGTAGCTCTAATACCACTAAATGTAACGCCCCATACCCGGCCTAGTTGTCGGACCTGAGCTACAGGATGCTACTATAGTAAACAAAATATTAACATACAATTTACACAATAATATTCAATAAATCAATATATACAAGTTAGTTTCATGTTAAACATGCATTACAAACAAATTTGAGTCACAATCCAGCTTACGAAAGCCCTTAAATCGGCTCAAAACCAAATCAGTACCATTTTGAAACATTTAAAAGAATATAGGTAAAAAGGTAAAACTGAGGTCAGATGGCCATGTGATTTTCCGTCAATTTCAATTTTCGATCACGATCATCTTGAGTCTTCCAATTACTTTTGTTTTCTTTCGAATCTCACCATTTGTCTTGTTCTCGTACCTTATGAGTACCTTTTGTTATTTTTTTAAGTTGAAATTACTATATTGGTCATCAATTCGATGTTCTCTTTGATTGCTTCTTGGTGCTCGGTTTCTTTCTCCTCCTTCATGGGCCAACTGACTTCTTTTGTGACTTTCTCTTCTTCATGGCTAGGTTCGATTAGTGCATTCAATTCCTTGCCCAATTGTATCGTGATTGCCTTTAAGTGTACCTACCCATCTCTCCGAGGATTATTCTCCCTTTACTAGGAAGGCTTTGGCTATTTTGTTTTTGGAACATCATCATTCATTAGCTCATTTAATCACAGAAGTTGTCCATTCAAGATTTGATTTGTCCACATGTTGCTTGAACTTATCAAATATTCATCTTCATCATTTGGATCTCCCCTTCTAATTGATCGAGTTTGACCGCATGTAGTGTGACCATTATCCATGGCTCATTTTTGCTATAGTGGAGGTTGATAAGGAGGATTCGGTCGAGTTTGGGCCTTGTTTGTGCCTCATTGGCTATCTCCCCACTTGAGTTTCAAATGATCTCTCCAATTGGGATTGTATGTGTTTGAATAAGAGTCTCAACCCCTATTGCCTATATAGCTCGTCTCCTCCAATTGGTTTTCTGAATATGGTTCCACTTTTGTCGGCTTGACGGGTGTCTCCAAATGGTTAAGTTTTTCAAGAATTTGTTAGAATTGTGCATCGCCACTCTCTTCCTTCATGGCTTTTACTGTTGGTGACTTAGGTTATTACATGAATCTCTTACTAAGCCACATGTACGAATTCATAGCCTTGTCTTCTATAATTTTGTAGGATTGTTTGTATGTATTAAACATGAGCGATCCGTCGGATGCTTCGTCGAGGCTAAATCTAATGTGTCTGGACACTATTGTAAAATATTTGTATCTGGAGCCATACTCGTAGTCCATGCTATGGGCACTTCCTTAGCATTGTCTTGAAAGGCTCTCATGCCTCATTTAAATATTGACCTTCATATTGTTCAAAATTTGTGATTTCCCATCGGAGCTGATTGGTTTAACTAATTGGGAAAAATGTGGTGATGGAACCTGGTTCTAACAACTCTAACCAATCGGTTCGTGTTATCATATAATGAAAACGAGAATAACTGGAGATATATAGCATCATCGGATACTCCGTTACATTTTTTCGAGTCTTCAACCATGTTTCCCTTGAACTGGAGTGTGTTTTTTATCATCTGGATCGTGGTCGTCTATATCTCAAAATTATTTGCATTAATCGTTGGCTACTCAATGCTTCCTCACACCAAGTCTAATGTTGGTAGGGCGTATTCGTGCAACGTTCGTTGAGCCACTGGGATTTTAACCTGATTATTTTCTTTTGGTTCTCATGGATCTTCCAAAAATAGATTTTCTCGAGGCAAATTTATTTTCACAAGTGGGTCGTTGTTCATTATTTGATGATTGCTGGAGCTTCGGATCATACCCAACTGGAAACAAAAACAAAAACAAAATTAAAAATTAAACTAAACAAACAAAAATTAAAATCGTATCTATAGGTTCTAACGTTACTTATCTTAATTGTATAAAAATATATTTAAATTTATTACCGAACACTCTTCGGCAACGGTGCCAACAACTTGACTGCTTATAAATGAGTTATCATTTATAAAATAAATATAACACCGAAATATTACAATTAAGAACGATGGTGTCCACAAGTGCACGGGTCAAATTGTAATATAGATTGTACAACGAAATACTTGGAAGTATTCCAAGGATCGTACCTAAGGAAGGATAGAATAAATAACGAAAATACTTTTTACAATAATAAGTCTAACTAGTAATAGTTAATTCTTATATTACGAGGGATCATAAAATAGATTTATAAGAATAAAAGTAAATAAATAAATGAATTAAACCGATAAACCAATTAGGAATATTAACTCGCTTCAAGGTTTGTAACTAACTTTGGATTAGGGATCTAGAGTGGATTAGTCATCAATTAAGCAATTATTACCTCTCAACTCTAATTAACTTAATTGATTGGTTGATACTCACTTATCTTCCGACTTCAGTTTCTCAACCAAGATAAATTATGATTTAGTTTGTCCGACCTATCTCACGGCCTCGTCTAGCCTATCATAACTTGTTAGCGTTGTGAAGCCTAACATTTTAAGAACACATAATTAATACCAACTAATCTATCTTGAAAAATCCAAAATCCTCAATAATCACATCCTCATCCACTCATTAATCTCCCTTAAGGGATTTAGCCATTATTGTTATTCATAGTCTCAACATCGATTGAATAAACCATTTGAGAAACACAATCAATTTGGAGAAGAAAAGAGATATGAATAATTGTGAATTGAGTATGGAATGGGGAATGAAATAGAAAATCTCTTAATTGGACTAACAAAAAAAATGAAAAGGAAAATATAAATTGAATACGTTAATTAAATAAGCAAATCCATAAATCAAAATTGATTCAAGAAGAAGAACAAGAACGTATTTAAAAGGCCAAAAAGAAAATGAACTAAAACTAATTCTAAACTACGAGGGCTTTTAAAGGCGTCTAGGACGACTTGATTACATTCAACCACTAATTTCTTATTTCTAGAGGTGTTGACAGACCAAATTAGGTCTTTAGAATGTCCTAGGTCTTCGTTTAAGTTTGATTTCGTGGACGAAAATAACCCTAAAATACTTGGCTAGCACATCGAAATTGTGTAGTGCCACACCACTTGTATGGTGCAACATGACACCTAAAAACTACCTTGTGTCGTTCCTTTGGTGCTTTGACTTCCCGAGAAGCTTGTGCATCATTCGACCTTTGCTTCCATGTCAATTGTTTATATCTCCATCCTACACATTCAATTAAATCAATTAGCACAACCTAAGTCCCGTGTCAGCCTATTGGGTTACAACACCTAAAAAATGTGTTAAAAACATTTATTTTTATTAACTTTCTATCCTAAGGCCTAAATATTGAAAAAGTAAATTAAAATCCTAAATTGCTTTGAAAAAGCTCTTTAACTGCGAAATTGACCCAAATTAACTACTATATTTTATGGCATGTCAATGGGAAATTCAGTAAGTATGAATTTTGGCTATCTGAAGTTGTCTTTCTAGGACACATTATTTCAACTGAGGAAATCTATATGGACCCCACTAAGATTGAAGCTATCCTTTAGCGGAAAGTACCGAAAAATGTATCTAAGATTTGAAGCCTCATTGGTATGGTCGGGTATTACAGGAGATTCGTAAATGAGTTTTCCAAAATAGCCTAACTTATGACGAAAATTCTGCAAAGGAACGTGCCATTTGTTTTAGATTGTAATGCCTTTAACCCAACCCAATTCACCGGGTCCGAATATCAGGTGTTACTAAACGATACAAAACATTTAACAAAAATAATTTACATTTTCTCGTTTATTTTAAAACATGTTATTTGAACTCCAAAAGAAAAACTTAACATTTGGAATTTAAAATAAAATATATGATAAATAACCCATTACATCCAGTTTGATACAGATCTTTACAAGTTAGAAACTATTTCAAGATAGACTCAAATGTGTGTTCAAGACTACGCCACATATCCATTATATGCATACTCCTGGCAATGTCCTTCCAAGTAAAATATCTACAACTTACGTGAAAAGAAATGACAAAACTTGTAAGTACAAGAGTCCTTAGTGAACTCACTATAACCATACCTTTATGGACACTTTGCAATCTTGTAAGGATTGCTATGAGTCAACCAAATTCTGAACCATTTATTTTGGCTAGTACCATCACAGTGTTAACATTCTGTTATAAACCAGTTATCATGCCCTTATCATATGTAATCTTCCATATCTTATTAACTGAAGGATCCTTCCAATCGTTACATATACCTCTTGTCCCATAATACTTACTTAACATAACATATTTTTAGAAACCACTTCCAATCAGTTCATACCTTAACTCGTACTCTCATTTCAAATAATTGCTCACTGTCATTATCTTGGGTGGATACATACATATGACAGATACTTATACAACATTTCATACTATTGGTTCAAACATAGACACCCTGATCTAGTTCTATATGTACATCCATACTGATAATTCACTGTGTACAACATCAAACTTTAAGGAATGAAAATTAAAAAAAAAAAATTGAACTCCATGGTCATCCTTGGCCATTAGCAGATTTTACCGATGAGATTTGTGTCTCCCCCTTTTTCTCATAGCTCATCATTAACTTATCTATTCTCTATTTAAAGTATACACATGTTTCTTCAAGGTAAGTGTCCTCTAGGGATACAGATTTGATTACACCTAAACCTAATTTTTAATTCTCTCGCAACCTTTAATGTGAAGCCCAATGTCTACTATTTGTTATTTACATTTACTTCTTTAGATTTCAAATTCTTATCCTCCACTGTTCTTGGTAGTCTGCTTGTCCCAAGTTAGTCCTTGGCGGACTCCTTCTGTTAGCCTAAATGACATAACCTTCGTGTGGGCCTCAGCGAACTAAAGCGCCTCTAGCTGTCCCTCATCCACAGACCCTTAGGTTCTAATCAAACATCTAGTGTAACCTCTGTTACAGGGTTATTCGACAAAGATCTGCAGCCTTGTACTTGCAAGTTCTTCATTACATGACATGCTAAATCCTCATAAGAAGCTTCACCTGATTCTGTCAACCTTTGACTTCATTCCTTTTGATGATATTTACTTATCACTGCCACCAAGCTATGGTCTTACTCAGTATGGTCCCATGTTGAATGTCCTGGTCGACTCTAATGGTTTGTCATAGTTGATCTAGGGTCTTACACCATATAATTCTCGTGTTCATCGTACTGGCAGATACTTTATGATGCCATAGTCGAGTTATGGCCTTACACTTTTTCATCCCATATTAAATTTCCTGTCGGATGTTCTCATGTTTTCCGTCCCAACAGACAACCCTGTGTTTACTATTCCAGTGAACTATATTGGTTTTCATAGCCAAGCTATAGTCTTACATATTAGACCTATTTTGAGGTTTCGCCCCGTAGGACCTTACCACCATCGCGGTGTCACCTAATAGAGCCTGCTAACCACCATCGCGGTGTTACTATATGGACCCTAATAATCATTGTCACGGTGTCATCCTAGAGGACCTATTTTTTATTTCACCTTTATGCTCGAACACCGAATGTGCCCCCAAGGCCTAAAGCTTTGCACATCATGGTTTTCACTTAGCAACACCGTATGACGCTATCCTTAAAGAATTCTACTTTCAGTATTCCTCTATCCATTCCTCCATTTGTAACCCTGATGCTCGAACACTACAGTGTCCCCTCCGCAAGGTCTGGAGCTCCAGACATCACAGTTTACACTCAACAATATATTATGGTGGTATCTAACAAAAATTCCCATTCCCTCATCCTTGCATCATATATTCCATCCATTATTTTCCCACCGTTATAGTCATGCAATGCATGCATTTCACTTATATACTAACTTGGAGTATGCTATTTTCTTAAACATGGTATCCTAAATATTTAATGCATATCGAGTTACTTTGGAAAATATCCATATATCAACATTGTAACACCCCTAACTCGTATCTGTTCATCGAAATAGGGTTTCAGAGCATTACCAAAACTTTCAGAATATTTTACAAATAATTTATGTAGATTCCTCTTTAATAACCGAGATTATTCAAAATGTCCCCTAATTGAACCCTCGAGGTCCAATACAAGCATTCGAATTGAGTCGGGACTTAATGGGAGACTCTAAGAATTTTTCGCGACATTTCAAAAAAAATTTTCAAGCTGCAGGGCTCACACGCCCGTGTGGTCCAAGGGACACGCCTATGCTAAAGGCCATGTTCGACCTCGTGTAACACTCTAACTTGTGCACACGGCCATGCCACATGCCCGTGTTCTAGGCCGTGTAGTTAATTAATTTAATTCGAAATTAGGTGTAGGTTTCACACGCCTGTGTTCTAGGCCATGTGGCACACTCGTCTGAGACACACACCCGTGTCTCTTCCCATGTGCTCAATTCTGAGCATTCTGTTTCTCAAAATTAAGGCACAAGGGACACACAGCCTAATCACATGCCATGATACCAGGCTGTGTGTCACACACGGTCTAGACACACGCCTGTGTGTCTACCTATGTGGACAAAATGTACCCATTTCTAGCTTTATTTCTCACCCAAAATTTCACCCAAGTCCTGCACTTGAAACACACATCCAATACCAACCAATCCAAGCATTCAAATTAAACAATTTTGTCATTGATCATGACATACCATTACATGCATATGTTTTTATAAACTTACCTTGGATTAACTTAGGCATTAACATCATTTGATCACATATACTTAACATAACACATATGTATATATCATAATAACCTACTTAATCATACCAAAATAAACCATTACTAGCCATTCCTATGGCTAGGTTACAAAATATCATTTTCATGCCACTAATGGCCAAGTTGTCCTATACATGCCATTATACCAAAATGATTTTACTAAGTATACCGAAAATGACTAGTTGATAGTGTGATGATGCTCCAATGATCTCCAACTTTCATGAGCTTCCGAGCACTATAAAATAGGGGAAAGATAAAACGAAGTAAGCATTACATGCTTAGTAAGTTTGTATCACGAAAATTAAACTTACCAATCCCGTTTATTAAATTTAATCATATAATATCATTTTTTTTCCAACCATTTGGCTAAATTGCCTAAACACATACATTCAATCAAGCATGTTAGTCACAAGGTCTACATATACATCAAGTAAGGATAGATGAGCTCATCATGCAATACTCTTTCAAAACATTATCATTTCATTTCATAATTCTCATGCCATGTCAAGAGTTTTATGTCTGTTGAATCATTGAAATTCTAATGAATACTCAGGTGGTACACTCTAGGTGTACGATTCAATAATTCGTCAATTCTTATTTGTGGGTACCTCTTAAGGCACTTAACCAAGGAACATGCTTTCGAGCCACATATCCTATAATAGGATTACCAGTCCAGGCTAAATCTTTTATATAGCATATGCTTAAAAGAGCTTGATTAGGATTACTAGTCTAGGCTAAACCCTAATCGTAACGTATACTCAAGAGGTATGATATGAGGAATACCCATCCAGGCTAAAACCTTTCTATAACAAGGTCAATAGGATTACTCATCTAAGCTAAATTCCATCCGCAACACATGCATGACCTTATTAGTTTCGAGTAAGCGCATATAACCATCAGAATTCAATATTCAATCAGGACTCACCCCTTTTTGCACCATTTCAAGCATGTATGAAATTTTTATTATAACATTCAAATAATGTACATCAAGGTATATCGCATTCCATACATACAAAACATTCAAATAAACAAATTTACATACTCAATTAGGTTACACGAACTTACCTCGACACTCGTTCGAGTTAGAAATCTACTAATCTGAAACCCTTTCTTTTCCTTGATCTAACCTCAGATTTATGTTGTCCAGATCTTTATAAATGAATTTAATCATCAATTTCACACATTTCATATTTAAATGGACTCAATTTACGTCCTAGGCAAAATTATCATTTTTCCCCTAACTTTTTCATAAATTTTGATTTCGTCCCTAGGCTCGAAAAATGAAACTTGTGCAATTTACCACTATCCCAAGCCTAACGAAAATCCCATTACAAATTTTACAGCACTTGTATTCATACAAATTCAGAATTTTTCTTCAATTTCACAAGTTTGCATTTTAGTCCCTAAATCAAGTTTCCATCAAAAATCACTTTGTAAAAGTTGTTTATCTATCAATAACCTTTCATTTTCTTCCATAAATTTCTAATTTTTAGCATATACATCCTTGATCCATTTTCCATACTTTGATAACCTTTCAAATTTATCCCTGAAATAGAGAGATTAAGTTATTCTAGTTTCAAAAATATCAAAATTACTAAAAACGGGATAAGAAAACTTACCCAATTAGGCCTTGAAAGTTTCCTCTCTCTCCTAGGGTTTCCATGTGTTTTTAGGTTGAAGATGATAAGAAAATAAGATGATATTTTCTTTTCATCTTTTAATTAATTAAGTATTTTGCAATTTTCAATTTAGTCCTTACCCTTTTTCTATATTTCCATGGATGAGTCACCAAGAATCTACATACTTTTCTTTAATGGTCTAATTACCATATAAGGACATCTAGATTTGAATTCCATAGTTATTTAATCCTTATAGCTACTATAATTCAACTTTCGCATTTTATGTGATTTAGTCCTTCTAGCAATTAAATACTTAATCGATAAAATTTTCTTATCAAAATTTTCACACGACATGTCTATTATAATACGTACCATATAATGAAATAAAAATAAATCTTATTTTCGGATCGAATTTGTGGTCCCGAAACCACTATTTGGATTTGACTGAAAAATGGGCTATTACAAACATAATTTTATACATGTTTATCACTCACAATCATCTGAGTTCATACATCATCATAGAATCATGCAAGCCACATAACATTCTATGTATGGAGTACAAAAACTCACCTTGTTTTCTTATTCTTAATAGTTTAACATGTTCAAATGCCAGAGCCTCATTTATCTTGGAAACTAAGCATAACAACCACTCTTTAGTAATCTTGAAGGCATTCAAACCTTAGAATAAAAAATCTATAATTACTTTAAAGTTCTGAGAGTTCTTACTTTACTTCTTTCTTCAACTTACAACTTCAGAGGGATAAGGAAACTTACCAGTTCCCAATTTTTATACTTTCAGACTCCAAATCACGCGATAGCTACAACATGTAGAGCTTCCTTCAATTACATCTTCTTCTTCTTAGGAGCGACTAAAGAAGATGATGTTTAGAGAGAAAGATTTGAGAAACAGAACTGAAAGCGATTTTGTTTCCACACACACCTGTATATATACTCCATCGGCACGGTCTCCATAAACCATTATCTCCACTCAATCCTAATAATTTTGTCTCCCACAATGGAACCAACTTGTTCCAATCTAACTACACTAGGATTGAAATCTAATCATTCTCAATCAGCCACTTAAGTTTCTAAATGTCTCATTGGAGTCCATAAATTTCTATTTCTATACAATTAGCTCTCAGACTCTTCTTTAAGTTTGAGCCCATAGGAGAACCAGATGCGACATTAATATGCTAAGTACTCTTGAATAAGCACTCAATTTTAGGTAAAAAATTACTTAATTAATAAATCAAATCCATAACCGAAGCATGTCAGATATAAAATAAAACACAATAATTTATTCCAATATTCATACAAACATTAGCTGATAAGGCTAACAAAATATAACTAAAAGAATAAAAGAGATAAATAAATTGCTAATTTATGAATATAAGGGCGGTTCTAGAGAAATCTCTGCTTACAATCGTCTTTACATCAGAATAGGAAGAATTCCGACTATGCAAACATAAAAATAAACTAAACTGAAAACTGAATAAAAACTATCTAAGTCTAGGCTTAATATTTCCTCTATTCTGGTGACCCAAAAGTGACTTATATAAGTTACACATTACATCATGCCTACACAACCCTAGATACACTTAGATACTAATTAATACAATATTCTATTAAAAGCCTAAGGTAATATTGAGAAGTAATCCTAATATTGTCATCTAAGGAATCAGCCATATTTTGGCCTATTTTTTTCGTGTCGCCGTGACATGGGAAATCTCCTTGTCACGACGGGGAATCATTTTCTTCCCATCTATGTCACGTCATTATGATGAGGGGAAATTCCTCGCCGTGATGTGGAATGACTTTTAGCCTTGGCAGCTTCGTTGTTTTGTGTTGCAACACGAGCTCCTTTTTGTTGCAGCATGACCATTGTCCCTTGTATTCTTGGGCTTGAATTAGCACCCTGTACACTCAAATAACCCATTAATCACTCCTAAGGTTCAAGTTGGCCTTATGGGTCATTGAAATACTAAAAAAATATGTAAAAAAGCTTATTTCTCAAATAATTACATATAAACTAAGAAAATAAAAAATGCATATAAATATTATAAAATTACTAGAAAACAAGCTCCTTAAGTGCTGAAATGCACCTAAATTACCACAACAATTGGTGGTAGGTAACAAAGCTCGAACCTTTTTAACCTATTTTTCAAGAACAAGTCAACCAAGTCCATTTGGGAAACCCTGGAGAAGAAGTATGGAGCTGAAGATCTTGGGATCAATAAATGTACATTAGTAATTCTAGAAATTCAAAAGTACTCGGTAAAGGAATGATCTTACTCAAACTTACTTGTGGCAAAACATTGGTATTGGATAATGTTCTTTATGTACCTGCCCTATGTTGAAATTTGATTAGTTGAATAAGGCAGGCATTAAATTAGTCTTTGAATCCCTTGATATGTTGCATGTTAGATTAATTCATGTGAATATTCATTCTCTAGAAAAACTCATAAAAATGAATCTACTCTCTAATCCAGATGAAAGTAGCTTTAATAAATGTTAAATTTGTGCTGAAGCCAATCATGCTTGACCTTCCTTTAAAATTCTTACAGATAAGAAGATTGAACTTTTAGAGTTAGTTCATACTAATCTAGCAGACTTTAAAAACAAAGAGAGTAAGAGTGAAAACCGCTACTATATCACATTTGTAGTTGACTAATTTAGATATACAAAGGTTTATCTTCTAAGATTAAAAGATAAAGTTGATAAAATGTTTCTTCTTTACAAAGCAAAAGTAGAAAATCAGTTTGATAGGGGAATAAAACATCTCAGATCTGATAAAGATGGTGAATATGTCACTAATTTCCTTAAATATATCTGTTAGAAAGATGACATTATACATGAGTTTTCTACTCCTTATTTCCCACAACAGAATGACATAGCTGAAAGGGAAAACAGAATTCTAAAAGAAATGATGAATGCTTTACTACTAAGTTTTGGTTTACCTAAAATTATGGGGGGGGGGGAGGCCGTACTTTTTACAAAAAAATATTATGAATAGAGTGTCTCATAAAAAATTAGACTGTACCCCTTATGATTTGTGGAAAGGTTATACCCCTAATATACAATACATGAAAGTGTGGAGGTACTTAGCAAAATTAGGCTTGCCTGTTCTTAAAAAGAGCACTATTTGATCTAAAATTTTTGATGTTGTATTTTTTGGGTGTTCTCTAAATAGTGTTGCATATAATTCATGTTTTTGCATGATCATTCCATATATGAATCTAGAGATGTTATTTTCTTTGATAATGTTTTTACTTTAAAGAAGTCTAGCATAAGTACTGATATACAGTTAGATGAGCATGTTTCTTCCTTTAGTACACATAATAGAGATGTTCTTAATAATGATATTGAACCTATGAGGAGTAAAAAACAAAGAAATACCACTGACCTGATTTCTTTACATCCTTCGTAACTGATATTGGTGACTTAGACTTGATAAGTAATTTTACTGCTCATGCATTTTTTATAAATGAGGATCCAAAAACCTATGATGAAGCTATAAAATCAATAGATACTAGTTTTTGGAGAGATGTCATTAGTAATGAGCTAGATTCTATTATGTCTAATCACACTTGGGAACTAGTAGACTTGCCTAAAGGTTTTAGACCTATTAGAAATAAATGGGTATTTAGAAAGAAACTTAGACCAGATGGGTCAATAAAAAAAATAAAAAATTTGGAGTAGATTATTTTGATACATAATTTATTGTGACTAAGATCTCAAACATTATATTTTGTTTGTTTTAGCTTCCATTCAAAATTTGTTGGTACATTAGATGGATGTGAAGACAAAATTCGTGAATGGTGATTTGGACGAGGAGATCTACATGGAGCAACCTCTAGGATTTATGGCACCTGGTATGGAAGATAAAGTTTGTAGACTCAAAAAATCTTTGCATGGTCTTAAAGAAGCTTCAAAAAAATGGTATAAGAAATTCATAAGACTATACTTAGTTTTAGTTTTATTGTTAACGGTGTAGATGCATGCGTGTATTCTAATATATTTTGTTCTGATTGTGTCATCATAAGTATGTATGTGGATGACATGTTAATTTTCAACACTAATATAGAAGGCATTAACAAAACCAAAAAATTTATTATCTACCAAGTTTGATATGACTAATTTGGGTGAGGTAGATGTACTCTTAATGGTTAAGGCTACTAAATCAGAAAAGAGATTTACTTTAAACTAATCTCACCATATAGAGAAAGTGTTAAAGAAGTTTAATAGCTTTGATGTAATACCTGTGTTTCTCAATCAGAGTATTCTAAAATCATTGGAAGCCTTATGTTCTTGACGAACTACACTCAGCTTGATATTGCTTATGCAGTCAGTAGACTAAGTAGATATACCCATAATTCTAGCAATGAGCATTGGAATGCTCTTAAGTGTTATCTTAAATAACTTAAGGGTACATTAACTCAGAAATTGGAATTTTTCAGATACCTTGCAATACTAGAGGAATATTATGACACAAATAGGGTAACTAATAATGATTAAGTTAGCTCTACAAGTGGGTATGTCTTTACTTAGGGTGCAACAACTATTTCTTGGAAGTCTACTAAATAGACATGTATTACTCGCTTTACGATGGAATTAGAGTTTATAACTCTAGACTTAGTCAGGCAAGAGGACAAATAGTTTAAGAATCTACTTGCAAAGATCCTTTATAGGAAAAACTGACACCTCATGCATCTCTAGTATGCGATTTACAAGTTAAAAGTTTCATTGCTAAGAGTAGGCTTACAATGGTAAGAAGAGGCATATTCGAATAAGACATGAATATATGAGACATTTAATAAAGAATGGAATACTTACTTTGGAGTATGTGAAATCTAAAAGGAACTTAGTTGATCCACTAACCAAAGGGTTAAGTACAAAAATGGTTCTCGACTCATCGAGCGGGATGGGCCTTAAGCCGAATGGTTGAGGAATTCATGGTTGATACTCAACTAAGTTTTCTAAGTTCAATGTGGTTAAAAGAAACCATGGAAAGACTCATAATCTGCATTTTAGCTATCCATATAGTGAATGATGTGCATGCATAAGGTTGATTTATTACTCTTAATCAAATCATATCCCAAGGCCCTGGTGGTCCTATTGAGACAAACTTGATAAATTCACTGACATGTGAGATTGAGTTTCTTACCTTTCATGTAACGCCCCAATTCTGGTGGGCACAAGGTCTGGCGTATATGTTAAAAATATGTTAGGTAGAGAGGTATTCAACTAAGTGCCCCTTCTGGCATATTGAGTTAGTAGATACAATTATGTGTTTAAGTTAGTGTGGACTCCGTGCTAGATTACTATGGTTTTTTGGAATAAATATGTGATTAAGAGAATCGAAATTGAGGGTTTAGTCCATGTCAAAGGTATGGTACGCCCTTTTCTAGTGGAGTTGTTCAAGTTAAGTTGCAAGGTAAGCTAATTAGGAACTAACCGAATTTGAACCAAAATAGTTAAATATAAGGGGAAATACTCTGTAACACACCAAAATAAGGCCTAGGAGTTTTAGGGGTATTTTAGGAATTTCAGCCTTAGAGTGTTCAGAATTTTATGACATTGTAGATTGGTCATGTTTTTTAATATGGTTTTTAGAAAATCAAATAAATTTTTGAAAATAAGTTTTAAATACTTTTAATTTTGAAAATAGGATTGATTTGTAAAAGTGTAAAAACTTAAAGTTTTTAAGAGGCAATTAGACCAGATTTTTAAATTCATCCTAAAAACCCTTTTATATATTCATATTCACGATAGTTTTCTCTCTAAAGCTTGTTCATGTCGTCCCTTATTTCCTCTTGCTCTTCCAATCGATTTTTTATTTCTAAACTATAATATCTTGATCTCCATCAACATTTAAACCTCTATTAAATACCAAGAAAAACACCGAAAACACCATAGATTTCTCCATTGTTGAACATTTTGAGATTTTCAGGTTTTTCAAGTTGTCGATCAAATGCTTGGTTTTTTTCCAAATAGGGTAATGAATCATTTTCTTATTAATTTTTAATGTTATCTGCTCTTTTAAACAAAATTAATAGCCACTAAATCACATATTTAAAATAAAAGTAAAAAATGAGGTCGTTAATGGTGGATTTTAGGATTTTGGGTAAAAACGTGGTTTTAAACTATTTTTAATTAGTTTTGACATGATTAGAAGGTTTCTAAAATTACATTGAAGTTTCATTGAAGATTTCTTTAGTTTTAATGAATTTTCGTTAAAATTGCCACGAAAATGTTGAAAATTTTGATACCGTGAATTGGGTAGTTTTTAGTAATTTAAAAGTTGAGAATCAATCGTAGGTAAATAATTAGATAAATGGAATCCGTTTCAGGCAAAAAAAATTAAGTATAGACCGAGATATTCAAATTTTAAGTTTTTCGTGTCGAAGGTTTCGGTCATAAGAGAATCTAGCTTAGGCTTGTATTTTTAGATTGTTTGATGTGAGTATTTGGCTGAATGTTGATTGTGCTATTGTGTTATTTACTTTATTGAAGTGCTAGAATCGATAGGACCTTCTACGAGTAAAGATAAAGGCAAGGAAAAGATAGTTTGAGCTTTTGGCTTTTTAACAAAAGCGTAATTGGTGGGTGTTTGGAATAATTACTTATAGACATGATTCAATGCGTTATTTGGGAATTTGGATGTAGCTTAAACCCCTACTCTAAGTTTCGAGTGTAAGCTTTCTCATACCTATGTTATCTTGTGAATTGTGTTGTTATGCATTTATGAATATATGAATTGAGATGAGATGTTATAACATGTGATATGTGGTTATGATAACTATTGTTAAATGAAAATGTGTACATTTTATGCATATGTTAAATGTTAGTGACAGTATTTTGCTAAAAATACAAATATGTAGTGATGATGCACGGATAATCGGTAAGTGAAATGTGTTTGATTTCATATATTTTGGCCTTGTGATCTTGAAATCATTGGATATACTTGGTATTCGATAGATTCTGAGTACTCACTTATATGTACAGTGATTTTGGGCGTTGAGGCCCTAGGACATGTTGGAGGGAAAAGGGAAAGTGAGCTAAGCTCCATTCAACATGACATCTGAGGGAAAATAAGGAGAGTGTTAGCTTTATGCTTCACTTTTGGGACACGTTTGACTCTATGAGTTTATGTGTTGTGTTGGAGATCCATGTAGCCGATGAGTGATGATGGAGCTCACTTTTATGTTTCATAGCTCAAGTGCCAATTTATCTACAAACATGTTTTTAAGTATTGTGATATATGCTTAAATGTTATGTGACTATTTATGTAATAATATATGCTTAAAAGTGAACATGATTACCATGTAAAAGAACTAGTAAATAATGCATGAATAAGTACAATTTGACTCTAGTGTTGGAACTATTGAGGTTGTGCTAAATGGTTGTTTCATTGATGCTTGATGAATTGTTTGCATGGTAGTTGTTCTAGGCATTCACTGAGCTTGTTAAGCTCACCCACTCCCTTCTTAAACCATTGTAGATTAGTTATTTTGTAGGTTTTATTATTATTTGGTTATTTTTTAGGAAGAAGGCAATGTGGTAGACTTTTTACTAGTATTTTCCATGATATTTTGGATGTTTCCAAAGCTTATTTGTTCTTAGGATTTAAAGATTTGAATCGTGATAGGTTGGTTGTTTCTCAAGCTTATTTTCGATGTTTGAAACTTTTATTATAACCGTTTTAATGCTGATTTAATGATGATATGATAGCATGATGAATAGGTAAAATTTGGAATGGCTGATATGCTTAAAAATATGGTATTTTATGGTCTAAGACAGAGGTATTGATAATTGGGTTTTAAAAATGATATCTCTGTGTTTTGAAATGTGCAAAGAAGTTAGTATAGAGATTCGGTATCGATATCTTTGCTCGAGTATCAATATTTGGGGTAAATATATTAATACTCTATGATAGGTACCAATAATTTTTGATAGCATGATTTTTGTGTGAGAAACGTAATGCAAGTTTGGTATCGATTTTCTAAGTGGTATTTGATAAAACTTAAAGAAAATATCAATACCTTAAGGTCAGTACTGATACCTACATGATTGTCTCGTAAGTTTCGCTAAATAGACCTTACGCATGTTGAATTATTATAAGACCATTGGATGTATGTTTAGCATGTAAGGATGATAATTAATGAGTGTGATTGATTTAAAACCTATACGAATACTAAAATGGAAAACATTTCGTTTAGAATGAGCTTTTACTTTGTGTGTATGACATGAGACGGTGGTGTGGAATCCTAATATTCGAGCTTGGTGACCAAGCCGGGTATAGGGTGTTACATTCTAAGTTAGGTTTCTTGGAATTTGTGGACTTTGATAAGACAATTCAGTAGTGACATGACATTTGTCAAGTCCCAATAAAGACTTAGATTATATTAATAGGTTTTCTAGTTTGAATAACGAGAGTTCTCTTTTTAAAATAATAAAACCTAAGGCTAGAGGAATCAAAAGTATCCCGTTAAGCTGGATCAGAAACCCTAGATTCTATCAGTAATATTTCCATGCCAAGGAAAGTTTTATTACTATAAGTGGATTTGTATGAATGAGTTGGGAAGTAAGGCCTTGTATGGAGCTTATTTGGGTTTGAAATGATAGTAAAGGTTATTTGTATAAGTTTTAATGGTAAACTTTTGTTTTATAAGGTAGTAGTTGTTGCAGTCCTTGATTGAGTGCTAGACGAGGAGTCCATGTTGCTATCTGAAGCTATTACGTGAGTCCCTGAGCCGACTATTACATGTTGTATGTTGTTTATTATAGATACTATTGCAAAGATCATATTAATTATGGTTTGAAACAAAAAAGGGATGGTATGATGAATATGTTGATATATGAATGTTGGATAAGACTTGAATGTATAGTTTGTATAAAGTTGACAAGTATAAAGTATATGATGAGAAATTTGGAGTCGAAAGTATGACTGTAAGAGAATGTCTTAGATATATGTTAAGTTTGGTGGAAACACATGAAAGGTTTATTAAGTGAGTCTGTGTCTGTTCATCGTGGTAGAGTCTAAATGAGTCCATTTGGACTTTAAATTTGGTCTCTAAGGGGAAAGCCCATGTCTATGGCATCACATCATGTAAGACCATAATTAGTAGGCTATGATATCATATGGAAATAACCAAAGGAAGGTTATTACCTAATGGGGTTCTTTGTGCGACCTAGAATGGTGAGGGGCAAACATCACCAATTGTAAGTCTAGACAAATTCTTGTCGTAAACACGTTAGAGAAATGGAAGCCTCTTGGAGATCTAAGAAATAAAACCTTTGTAGCGATATAAGAAATGGAAGCCTATGTGGTGATTTAAGAAATGGAAGCCATGTGGAAAATGAGAAAAGGAAGCCTTCTTGTGGCAACCTTCTGAAGGAAAAGCCTCTGTGATGGGACCTAAAGGAAATTTAAGAAATCAAAACCTTTTTAGTGATAAAAGAAATGGAAGCCTTTATGGTGATTTAAGAAATGGAAGCCTTGTGGAAAATGAAGAAAGGACACCTTTGTGGTGTAGTTTAAAGAAAGGCCCTTGTGGCAACCTTCTGAAAGAAACACCTTTATGGTGGACCCTGAAGGAAAGAAATGATTTCCATGACGTATTTTGAGGGATGAAATTCTCAAAAAATATATAAAGAATAATATGAGAGGTGGATTCTTGACTTAGAGCCTTTACGGTAAAGAATAAAGGATATCACATTACTGAGGGTTACGAAGAAATATCCTATATGATGGATCCTATAGAGAAAGTTTTCACAACACACATAGAATGGACTTATCTTGTGGCTTGTTCTAAAAAGGCTCCCAAGGATAAATCGCGAATGATGCTTCTTGTGGTAGAAGTTGTACTAAGTGATAGGTGTATTTCTCATTATTTTTGAATGCAAATAGTAAGGTCTGTAAGAATGAAATGTATCTATGGATATTACGGTAAGGTACTTGATATGATTAAGATTTTGCAAGGATGGAAATTTTAAGAGATATAGCGAGGTAATGAGAATGAATTATGAAAATGAAAGTAAACATGATACGCTCAAAAAGAAGTATCGATCACCTGTGTATGGATCTCTTCCTTGAGTTTGAAGAAGTTATGGCTTGGTGAATGAGGAATGAAGGTAAGGTCTCAAGGGCACTGGAAAGAAGGAAATGGTCTCAGAGAAAGGTATGGTAATGAACGTGAATGAAGAAACGAAAATGGAGGTAGCTTTTATTAGAGACTTAATAAAGAATAAGAGCAATAATATAGTTCTTGAAACATTAAATGTAACGTGCAAGTATGTTCAGGTAAATGGTGTTTGACTCACTAAGTTTCATGAACTTATATATGTTTGTTATGTTTCAAGTGTGTTTTAAGGGCCTTCGCCTGGAGGGACGACACCAGGGCTACACCGAAGAAGTTGCGTAATTGACTTTTATGCATACAGAGCAAACTTGTTGGCGTGTTAGAGTCTTAGTTGTTTTATAGGAGTCTTTTACACGGAATAATTATGATAGACCAAGACATTAATTAAATCATAGTTGTAAATAAATTCTCTATGTATACCAATTGTATTCTCCTATTATTCACACTAGTGTATTTCTTAGAGGAAATTATAGTTAAAAGTTGTAATCGAATGTAAAATTGTATAATTGAGTGAGTTATATATGTACTTGAGCACTAACACCCTAGATTCAGATTTAGTTCCTCGGATAGGGTTTGGGGCGTTACACGTTTGGTATTAGAGTTCGATTTAGCCGATTCTCAGATCACCGAGACAAAGAAGCCCTGTATGTATAATACACCGAACTTGGAAAATTTCTTCAGGTACGTTGAGAATTTTCTTATTTATAAGATTTATGAGTTAATAATGATCTAATTAAGAGTAATGAAGAAGAACAAAAAGATAAAAGAAAGGTAAAGCATCACTTCATTAATAAAAGGAGATGTTATACAAGATGGAAGACAATAAAAGAAAAGATAGGATAAAAAGAAAAGAAATTAGCCTTCTCCCTTTTACTGATGCCTAGTAGACTTGGTAGGGACCTCTTCTGTTGGCTACACTTCCCCTGAAATTTTCTCTAAGTCATCAAGCTCCTCAGGATTCTCATTAGCCTCTATTTTGGGCAAGTTAGGAATGAAGAAACCAGCAATTTGTTTCCATTTTGACTGGAAATCTTCCCACTCCTTACCCATGGGGTTGTAAACATCAAAGCCCAATAAATCTATAGAAACGTCTCGAAGGAAGTCAAAGTCAACCTGACAAAAGTCCAAAGAATCGGTGGCCACTTGGACGTGGAGACTCAGGTTAGCCTTCCACTTTGGTAGCACCTCAATCAAGTTTCTTGTCGTGTCCTCCTAATATTTCTTGAAGGCTTCATTGTTGTATTGGCGAAAACTATCCAACTTAGTCTCATCAAGTACTTCTGGGATTGGAGTTGTTCCTTTAAGGAGGACTTATTCCTCTTTAATGACTCGACTATATTCTCCAATAGTCTGCACTTGTCCTCTGTCTCTTTGTTTTTGAAATTTTAGGCCATTACACTTGAGTCGAGTTACTCAACCTTACTTTTAGGATCCTACTCCCTACTGTATTGCTCCTCTATTGTCTTGAATTTTTACTTAATCGATTTATCCATGCTGGAAATCATGGCCTCATGGAAATCATAGAACCCATCCACTCAATAGCCTATACTCTATGAATAAGGCTTTGGCATATTTGGCCATTTCAGAAAAAGGAGATGAACTCGACTTAGACGCAATATATGAATGGAAAGCATCTTTCCATTGTTGAGGGATCTGATCATATTGGCTTTGAAAGATTAAACTTAGAGAAATAGGGGATGGCCCTGAAGGGGAAGAAGGTTGTGATTGAGGAATGGAGGTGATCACAAGTGGATCCAAAGGTAAAGCTTTAGAAGGGACATTGAAATTTGAAGGACCCATGCCACGAACAAGGAAGTTGGTGGTATGGGCTGGTTCCATTGGGACTACTGGCGCAACCGACAGTGATGGAACCATTGAAGAAAGGACTTGTGGGTTGGGAAGTCCTTTCTTAACTCTACGCCACTTGGGTGGTGGAGACTTACTCTTTTTAGTAACTAGGGCATCTTTACCTACCCTAGGCCTTTTTTGATACTTCCTAGTCATAGGCTTCTGGGAATGAGCAATAGAAGCACTCTTATTAGTATGAGATTTGTCCATAATAGCCCTAATATCCATATATGGTGCTGGAGTGGGCGAAGTATAAGAATCGAGAATAGACCCTGCACTATCAATGCAAGTGTTAGACTTACTTGAATAAGAAGAAATTGGAGGATGGATACTAGAAGTAGTGAGCCAATTTTGGTAACGTATCCCACATAACTCGTAAAATTAAAATGGAGGCTCTCCTGTACACCAGTCAGAATTTGTGTTAGGACAGTATTGCCATTGTGAGGCCAAGCATCAGAAGATGAAGGAATGTTGTAATTTTCCAACCAACTAATGCGATCAGTATGCCTACAAACATTGGCGATTTGATTTGACAAGTAGTATTGGAAAGCTTTTCTCACTATAACTAATTCTACTAAATCAAGAGTACGCTCTATGTTTAGGCGTTTGAACTGCTTGCTTGCAATCTTTGAGTCTATAGGCTAACTTTAAGAACAAATAGATTCTTTGAGAAGTGACAATCGAGTGGAAAATCAAACCCATCCCCAAGCTTACAATTGACTCTTATAAAATTTTCCTTTCTCCAGTATAGATTAGAGATACTATTTTGGATGATTAGGTGAAAACCTTGACAGACACTGAAGTGGACCGAACAAACGCTAACCCTTTGTCTGGTAATCTTCAATTGGTAAAATTTTTAGAAGACTCCCAAGAGTAGAGGCTCGTTTTATTGGCAGTAGTCTATGAACTAAACCATAAAGGTCTACCAGGACAAGGTTGATAACTGTTCTAGTGCAATGTCGTACTTTGAAAGCACTAAATAAAAGAAGGGATGTAGAGGTAGATGGAAGCCAGCCTCTAATAGAATAAGAGGAAAGATAAAACCTTGAGAGTTGTCACTTAGACGACACCCCGATGGCATTTCAATGTTGTAGGCAAAGTTTAAGTGATGGAATCCTTGGGCTAGCAAGAATCATCCACTTCTTCTTGAATTGTGCTACATTCATACATAAGAGTGGAAGCTCGAGAAGGAGTATTTTCAAGCTCTTGGGGTCCAAATAGGGTATGATTTTAGGGGGTTAAAATTTAGCTACTTTGGGTACGACCTCTACTGCAAATACTCATTCTTGACATTCTTGTATAGAATAAGAAAAAAATGAGGAATAAGAGGAAATAGGATTACCTTTGAGGACTGTAGGAAGTTGGAGAAGACGAAGGTAGAGAGAGAAGTCAGGAAAGCTATTAAGGAATTCAAAAGGCTTGAAAAAATAATAGAAGAAGATTCAGAGTCTTTATTTTATAGAGATAACGCGCTCAATAAGTTACTCTGCGAAGAACTATTTACATTCTCCAATGTAAGTTTGACATTTGCCAAAGAGGTAAGCGTGTGGTGTCTACACTTGAGTGTGTAACCATCAAGGTTTGATTTCATTCTAAGAAGTAGTCTAATGATGCCTTTTTAATAATTTTGAAGGGCATGCCAATAAAAGGTAAAAACTTGAAGTTTGAGTAAGGGAATTTGTATTGTCACTAATTTATGCTTGGTGTGAACAACCAAATTCATCCTACTAATTGAAATCTTATGGGGGATGAAAATTTTGAGGATGAAATTTTATTAAAGGGGAGAGTTGTAATGCCCTAGTTTTGGCGGGCACGAGATCTAGCGTAGTCTGTTAGAAATATGTTTGGCAGAGAGGTATTCACCTAAGTGCCCCTTTTGGCGTATTGAGTTGGTGGAGACAGTTATGTGTTTAGGTTAGTGAGGACTCCATGTTAGGTTGATATGGTTTGTTGGAATAAAGATGTGATTAAGTGAATCGATATTGAGGATTTAGTCCATGTTAAAGGTATGGTACGCCCTTTTTCCAGTGGATCTATGCAAGTTAAGTTACAAGGTAAGTTGATTAAAAACTAACCGAATGTAAACTAGGATAATTAAAGATAAGGGGAAACACTCAATTAGGTTTCTCAAAATTTATGGACTTTGATAAGACAATTCAGTAGTGACGTGACAGTTGTCAAGTCCCAATAAAGACTTAGATTACATTAATATGTTTTATAGTTTGAATAAAGAGAGTTCTCTTTTGAAATCTAAGACTAGAGGATCGAAAGTATCCTGTTAAGCTAGATCAGAATCCTTGGATTCTATCAGTAAAATTTTCATTCCAAAGTAAGTTTTCCTGCTCTAAGTGGATCTGTATGAATGAATGGAGAAGTAAGGCATTTTTTGGGGGTTATTTAGGTTTGAAATGATTGTAAAGGTTATTTGTATGAGTTTTAATGGTAAGCTTCTATTTTGTAAGGTAGTTGTTGCTGCAATCCCTGATTGAGTGCAGGATCCGGAGTCTAAGCAGCTATTCAAAGTTGTCATGTGAATCCCTAAGTCAATTCCTATATGTTGTATATTGTTTATTCTAGATACTTCTGCGAAAGATCGTATGAACTGTGGTCTGAAATAAAAAAGGATGGTATGATGAATATACTAATATATGAATGTTGGATAAGACTTGCATGTATAGTTTGTATAAACTTGACAAGTATAAAGTATATGATGAGAAATTTAGAGTCAAAAGTATAACTGTAAGAGAACGTTTGAGATGTATATTAAATTTGGTGCAAATGCATGAAAGGTTTGTTGAGTGGGACTGTGTCTATTCACCATGGTAGACTTTAAAGCGGTCTGCTAGGACTTTAAACATGATCTTTGAAAGGAAAACCCATAGCCATGGAACCATATCGTTTAAGACCATAGTTGGTGGGCTATGACATATATGGAAAGAACCAAATAAAGGTTATTACCTAATGGGGTTCTCTACAGGACCCATAATGATGATGGGCAAATCTCACTGATTATAAGTCTTGGCGAATCCCTGTCATAAACACATCAGAGAAATGAAAGCCTCTATGGTGATATAAGAAATGGAAGCCTTTGTGGCGATATAAGAAATGGAAACTTTTGTGGTGATTTAAGAAATGGAGGTTGTGTGGCAAATAAAGAAAGGACGCCTTTTTGGCGCACTCTAAAGAATGTCTCTTGTGGCAACCTTCTGAAGGATACGCCTTTGTGGCAGACACTGAAGGAAAGAAATGATTTCCATGACATGTTATGAAGGGATGAAATTCTTGACGAACAAGGAAGGAACAATATGAAAGGTAGATTCTGGACTTAGAGCCCTCGCGACAAAGAATAAATGATATGCCCTTGCGATGGTTTACGAAGGAATATCCTCTGTAGAAGGCCCATTTCACCCGGACCCTTAGAATTGGTTACAGCGAATAAATAAACCCAGCAAAAATATAAATTAAAAACCAAAATAAAAAAAACAATAAAAGGTCTAAATTTAATAAAAGTCCAGAGTCTATTTACAAAGAATAGGCCCAAACTCGAGACCCAATTACACTAAACCTAAACTAACTAGCCCAAATGACCCATTACATAAAACAACCCAAATAACCTTGACCCAAATTCCAAGCCCGATTGTCAAGCCCAATACCCATGGCCCAAAACCTAAACAGTCAGCCAACCTAGGAAACCCTAGGTCACCATTACGCCGCAGCCTCGCATGCCATGGAATCTGTCTCCATGTCACGGTCTTCTCCTCCATACGACCATCTCCACATCAGTAGAGCCTATAAGAAGGAATCGAGTAATAGCAACAATGACAGCAAATAACCAGCAAATAATAGAAAACAAAAAATAATAGCAAAAAATATAAAAGGAAAATAATGATTGTAATTTCAATTGGATTCAGCTATAAAAAGCCAGAGAATTGGTGTAAAATGGTCTACACAAAAAGAGTCGATTATACATCAATTAAAAAATTTTAAAGGTGATTTCTGACTCGAATGTTCTGCGATTTATTTATTTATTTATTTTTGACTCTATCTACTTTGTTTTTCATTAGGATTCTAAAGCATTTGAAAAAAAAAAAGAGTGAATGATTTACCTTACGAATATACTGTGGGATAGTCTGCTTCGTTGAAATCGGAGTTTAGGGGGAATTTCATGGCCGAGAATCTCATCCCTCGAAGCCTGAATTTGCTAGTCGCCATTGATAATGGCATATTGGCATTTAGGAGAGGGGATTTGGGATCGGTTGGGGGAAGATTCAAAAGGGGGCTAGGCTTTTAGTTCGGTCGAATATGTTTCTTGGCTTTGTTTTAGTTTTTATAAAGGGCGTGAAACGACACCGTTTAGGGCCTATTTCAGTGGCTCCAAAACAGTGCCGTATAGGCCATACCCGATTCAACCCGACCCGTTTACCCTTAGGACCCACGCGTTTTCGTGGTGAAGGGATATTTTCTGGCTCGGTCCCTCCCTTTCGCGCCGACTTTTAATTAGGCCCTATTTGTATTTTATTTATTTTTTAAATTACCCCTGGATTATGCGCGTAAAATCAATTTGGTCTGCGCCAAAATGCCACGTTTTGGAATTTGAAATATTTACATTTTTAATCCTCATATGTTTGCGCGCACTACACTTTGGTCCTTATATTTGTTTTACTATTCTATTTTATTTATTAATTATCCTTTTTAGTTTGATTTTATTTCAATTAAGTTTGTTTTCCCCACTTCAATACAGATAATTCATTTTTTTTCTAAATTTATTTAGCATTCATCTTTTAAAAAAATTGTATTTAATACATTTTGAATTTCTTTAATAATTTTGTTTTGTTTACTTCTTTTCATTTGTTTAATTATATAGTTATCATTTTAAATTTATCTTTGATATCATGTTGTTTTAAAATTTTGTATGATATTTCATTCAAATACCCTTATATATTATTATACATATATAGTTTATGATAAAACTAGTTTTATTCTATATACATTATTAATTCCTTGTTATTTTATGTATATATCTTCTTTTAAATCTATTTATATATATTTCCTTTTAAATTTATTATGTATATAGTTTATTCTTGAAAAAATATAATTTTTTATATATTTATTATTTAAAAATCATTCATATACTATTACCTCATTATATATTATGTATGTTTTTTTTGTCATTGTATGTATATTATCAACTTTAGATAGACATGTTTTGTTTTTTAAAATATTTTGTACATTATTATTTATGTCGTATTTATTTTCAAATGGTTTCATTACTTATTTTAGATTGTCCAACACATTATTTTTTTTAAAATAATTTTATGCATTAATGATATCCGTTATTTTTATATATTGTTGATTTTATATTGTTTCATGTATTTTCTCTTAAATCTATTTATGTTTATATATTTTCTTTTAAATCTATATGAGTAATTTATTTTTTTAAGTGTTTTTTGTTTATTTCAATTTATTATTTCTGTATACATATATATTTATAATAAGTTTTATTTATTTAGATAGAATCATATTATTTTATTATGTATTTTAATTTTCTTCTTACCTAACATTTATTTCAAAATTGACTCATGTATTAGTATTTAATATATCATTTATTTTTATTTTATTTTTCTATTTTTATTTATTTTAAAATTTTACATACATATTACTTGTTTTTAAAGTTTTTATATGTAATCTATTGTTTGTATATTAATGATTTCAAATCTTTATTTTCCACTTATATCATTCATTCTTTATTAATTTTAAAACTTGCCACATTTTATTTGTGTTAATTTGTTTGGTCTTTCTTTTAAAATTATCTTCTAACCTTTGAGTATTAATGTTAGTATTTGTATAATATGGGATGTTTCCATTGTATGTACTTCAAGTTGGTTTCTTGGTATTTTCATATGATTATTATTCATTTGTATAATATTGTATCCATGTATATTGTTCCATGTTTGTAACTTTATTTTTTTCACATTAACGCATTGTGATCCAAATTTCAACGTTTTAATTGGTTGTCTCATTTTTATTCCAAACAAACCAAATAAAATGCATTTTCAGCCGGTTTTATAATCGTTTATTTGAAAGCTTTTCAAAACAAGGCAATATTTTGTGTTTGGAAGTTCGGGAAATCGTGCCCTAACATGCTGGATTTCGATTTTTCATTTGACCAAATAACCAAATATTCTTTTAATGGCATGTTTTGGAAATCAAGAGATGATCTCAGTTTTAAGGGTTTAAAATGTCATATCCTAACGTACTGGATGTGGTGTTTTATTCCTTCGGGACGAGCGAATCCTAAATTCCAATTCGAATTGTTCAAACATTTTTCAAAGGGATTGTATTTTAAAAACATTTCAAAATTTTGACATAGGGACATTAATTAATCAATTAGGTACCAATTTTGGGCATTGCAAGGGTGCTAATCCTTCCTTGCACGTAACCGACACCCGAACCCATTTTCTTGACTTTCGTAGGCCAAAATTAATATTTTAATAAAATAAAATGTTTTATTAGGTGATCCGATTACACCTAAACAAAAAGGATTGGTGGCGACTCCATATTTCGATTTAAAGTCGATCCCCCTTTTTTCAAATTAGAAACTGGTTTCGACAGCTTGGCGACTCTACTGGGGACCAATAAGAGAATCAAGCCGTAAAATTGATTCTTTTTTGTCCTTTTGTCGAAAATTGAAAATTTTGATTTGAAAAATCATGATTCTTTTGTTGCATTTGTTTGTGATCCTTATGATTGTTGTGGTTTGAGTCTAGTAATATTCTTGCATTGCATTGCATGACCGTTGTGGTTATCTCTTTTAAGTGGGAGTGAGAAACCACGTCTTCGTGAGGTTTTCACCTCCACATGGGCTAGTGGATTACTTCCGGGATACATCCGTACCTATGTCTTCGTGAGATTTTCATCTCCGCATGGCCATATGGAAATGTATTCCCCTGAACTGAACTCGATTCATAGGAGCCTATAATGGATGAGAATTGAGGAATTTACTGGTTCAGGTACCCTTTCATTAGATATGAGCCGTATATAGTGAACCCTAAGAGCCCTCCTTAGGTAGAGCTGTGCTGAACCTTACCGGTTACCCAGATAGGTGTTTTGATTATCTTTGTTTTGTTGCTTTGAATTTTATCATTTTTCTATGATACTGACTTGTGGTGTTCTGCTTTGTTTGTATTTTGCATGACATTGCATATTTAAAGAGGTGTCGATTCGCGTTCGATTACTAAGTTAGAAGGCTTGCCATGGAGAATGAGTTTCTTGATAAAGTAGGGGATAACGCAGATGTCCGTACATGGTCAGAGAAGTTGCAATCGGAGAAGGGGGATAGTCTAGCTGAAGGGTATACATCAGAGTTGTGAGACTTCACCCGTATTAGTGTGACACAAAATGAGCTTCAAGAATTGAGAGATATATGGGCCCAGTGTGATGATGAGACTAAGCAGTTGTTCTACCATAATTATGGTGATCTACCCTACCTGCTCGATGTCAAGTTGGACAATCATTTGTTTCGGGCCATGGCTCAATTTTGGAACCTTGCCTATAGTTGTTTCACCTTCGGGAAGGTGGACTTGGTGCCAACTATAGAAGAATATACAACTTTGTTTCGCTGTCTAAAGACCCAAGTCAACAAAGCTTACTCTAGGGCCGCTAATGTCCCAACTTTTGTGAAGAATTTAATGAATATTAATGGGATGAGTGAAGAGTGGGTTACAACCCGAATTTAGCAGAAAGGAGATAGTAAATGCATTCCTTGGGTGAGTTTGAGGGACTTGGTCCTAGCACATCCAGATGTAAAGAAGAAGCTGGACGTCTTAGCCTTAAGTATTTATGGTTTGGTAATCTTTCCTAAAGCTTTAAGGCATATAGATGAAGTAGTCGTCGATTTATTTGATCATCTTGATAAAGGGGTCACACATGTACCTGCAATTCTAGCCGAAACTTTCAGATCTTTGAATATATGTCAGAGGTCAGGCGAGGGCAGATTTATTGGATGTGCGTAGCTATTATTGGTATGGTTTCATCAAAATTTCTAAAAGGTGGACAAAGTCTCTTACCGAGTCTTTTCTAAGAGTTATTCCCCATTAAGGGAGGAAACAGCTATGCAAAGGAGGGATGACATTTCAGAAAAAAGGTGGATGGCAATTCTTTAAAATCTCAAAGAGAAGGATATTGAATGGAGAGCCTTTTGGATGGTCCCTGTTGAGACCCTTTATCGATATGAAAGCTTCGATTGGGTACCTTTTCTTGGAATTTGGGGAGCCATTGGATATGCCCCTTTGCTCGTATTAAGGCAATATAAGTCAAGGCAATTTATACCGGCAATGTATAGGCTAATTCAATGTGAGTTCTCATATAAGGGTGACAATTATAAGAAAAAGGTTCGAGAGATTTCTGATGCTTGGAAACAGACCCGCCAGATGAGAAGATTGGTTGTTGGTTCAATGACGACTCCTGAATACAACGAATGGTTTAGTAAAAGGATTAATGATAATATCACTGGGCCAAGTTTAAAGGGCACTCGATCAATGGAGGAATACTTACATGTAGTTCCGTCAGAGTTAGAGATTATAAGGCAAGACTTCGAAAAGAACAATTCAGAGCTCAACAAAAAGATTGAACAACTTGAAGAGGAAAAGATGCATCTGAGACTAGATGTTGATGTACAGAAATTGGAGACTAAGAAATTAAGAAATGGAAAGAATAAAGCCAAGGAGGATCTGGATAGTTTAAAGACAGATTATAAAAAGCTACGACTATCAATGAGAACTGTGGGGTTGGGGAAAACTTTAGAGCAGTGGCGTCAAGAGCTTTGAGAGGAAAAGACCAAAGCAGATCAGTGGCTCAAACATGAAATGAAGCCCTAGAGAAGAGTCTTTCAGAAGCCCAAGATGAGAAGATCGGATTGAAGGCTAGAATAACTGAATTAGAAAGATTGATTCATCAACATCACAGTCACAACTCTGTAATAGAGCTAAAGGTGAGCTTAGACAAGATTGAAAAACTGAAAAGGAAGGTCAGGAACTTGAGATTGTGCTGCAAAACAGTGAGCTCCGGATTGAGTTCCTTGAAGCAAATAATGAGCAGTGTAATGAGCAACTCCATTGACCTTAGTATCAAATTAGAGATAGAGACTACATTACGGGTGAGGCTGTGGCCCAGATTCGAGAGGTAGCTGATCATATACAGACTTTAGCAGTTCAAGCAGATGTATTGAGTGTGAAATATGAGCTGGAATCGGATCGAGGTCGGGAATTGGCTTGGTTGCTTAGGAAAGTAAAATCTTTGAGCATTAGGGCTAGGTTGTATCTGTAATCCATTTCTATGTAAATAATTTTGTTTTCTAATAAAATTTTCTAAATGGAATTGAATTAGAATCGACGCCTTTTTGCATTCATGCATCTGCATTACATTACATCATATGCATTAAAGTCTGCCAAAAGTTCCTAATTAATTAAAATTTATTTTAGTAATCTGGAAACCAACAAAAACCTACCAAGTACGTATCCTTATGGTACACGAAGAAAAACCAAAGCCATGGATAAAAGACTAGAAAGGTTGGAACAAATGCAGAAGGAGATGCAGGAACAGATGCAAGCACAGATACAAGAGCAAATGGTTAAGATTCAGCAGGATATGAGGGACCAAATGTTGGAGTCCCAAAGAAACATGATGGACCAGTTAACACAACTACTGACCAGTGGACTAGACAAAAGAAAGGGGCCCATGGTCCATACTAGGAATGATAATGAAGAACCTCTCTACCCTCCTGGTTTTATCCCAGTAAATGCTCAAACGCAACCCGAGATGCAAATAAGAAGACCATTCGTTACTGAAGATCCTCTTTACCCTCCTGGTTTCACCCTGACAAATGCTCAAACACAAGCCGAGATGTACACGCGAAAGCCATCCATTACAATCAGGTCCTAACAATTTTCAGGCCAGTGTTTCAATGCCAATTAACTATCAAGCTGGCTCAAGCTCTAATCCAGAAAATAACCCAATTAATCCAATGGTTCCTGATTTAGATGAAGTTGCGGAAGGAAAAAGGACAAAGGTAGAGTTGCAAAAGCAGTTAGAGGTCCGATGTAAATGGTTGGGGGAAAAGTTTAGGGCAATGGAAAGCGTTGATAGTCATCATGGAATTGACGCTAAAGATTTGAGCTTGGTCCCAGACTTAGTACTTCCCTATAAGTTTAAGATGCCAGAATTTGAGAAGTATAACGGGACTAGTTGCCCTAAAGCTCATATTACAATGTTCAGCAGAAGAATGACTGGGTATGTTAACAACGATCAACTACTGATCCATTGCTTCCAAGATAGTTTGGTGGGGGCAGCATCCAAATGGTACAATCAGCTGAGACATAGCAAGATTAGTTCATGGAGAGATTTGACACAAGCATTCATGAAGTAGTATAGTCATGTGACGATATGACCCCTGATAGGATCACTCTACAGAACATGGAGAAGAAATCGAATGAGAGTTTCAAACAATATGCACAGAGATAGAGGGAAGTGGCCATCCAGGTTCAGTCACCGCTCTTAGAGAAGGAAACCACGATGCTCTTTATTAATACTCTAAAAGCTCCGTTCATCACCCACATACTGGGAAGTGCCACAAGAAGTTTTCCAGACGTGGTAATGACTGGAGAAATGATTGAGAATGCAATAAGAAGCGGAAGGATAAAGGTAGGAGAAAATACCCGCGGAAAAAGGAAAATGAGGTGAGCAATACAAATATGGGGTACTTAAAATCGGTTACTGTAAGTTAATCAAAGGGATCATCAAGACAAGAATCTGGTGTGAAGAAAAATGTTGAGAAACTCCAGTTCACGCATATACCCATGACATATAGGGAGTTGTATCAAAACCTATTTGATGCGCATGTGGTGACCCTTTTTTATTTAAAGCCATTACAGCCCCCATACCCCAAATGGTACGATGTAAACGCTCAATGTGAGTATCATGTAGGGATCACAGGGCATTCGATAGAAAACTACACTAATTTTAAGAAGTTAGTTGAAATATTTATTCAAATGGGCATTGTGAAGTTTGATAATGCACTAGTGCAGAAAATTCGTTACCTAATCATGCGGATAATGGGGTAAAGGTGATAAGTGGAAATATGGGGAGAAGGATTAAGACAGATATGACAGAAGTAAAAACTCTTTTGAAATGGGTTTGGAAAGAGATGGCAAAAAGGGGGTTAGTTCTTTCGAATCCAGATGAGAGTTGCGATGAGATAGGGAACTACTATGAGTTTCATCATAAAGAGGGGCACAAAATTCAAGAGTGTGAGGAGTTCAGGGATTTGGTGTAAGGCCTGATGGACAACAAAGAGATAGAGTTCTGTGAGAAAGTTAAAGAAGAAGGGAGCATACGTGCGTCAGAGTCAACAGCCAAGGTCCCAAAGGTTAATTACCTAGTGGTCATTATTTCATGACCCTAGAATAATGAGGCGGGAGTATGAATGCCACCAAAGATCATAATTCAGAAACCTGTAGTCTTCTCTTATCAAGATAATAAAAAGGTCCCTTGGAATTACGATTGCAATGTGACAGTACCAGGAAAGGGGAACTCAGCTAGTTCTTTAAAAGAGGATCAAGATGTAGGTTCTCGCACGTATAGTGGAAGACGTTACAATTTGATAAATGCTCGAACAGAACCTGTAAGAGGAAAAGCTCTGATAGTGGAACAAAAGAAGGGAAAAGCCGCAGAACCTGAGTCACCTGTAAATGAGCGTGTAAAAGAGGAAGAAGCTAAGAAGTTCCTAAAATTTTTGAAATATAGTGAGTATAGTGTTGTGGAACAGTTGCATAAATAGCCAGCTCGCATATCTATACTAGCTTTACTCTTAAGTTTAGAGGTACATCGAAGTGCATTGATGAAGGTGTTGAACGAGACATATGTGACCAATGATATCTCTGTCAATAAACTGGATTGGCTAGTTAATAACATAAGTGCTGATAATTTCATCTTCTTCAATGATGACGAAATACCACCGGGGGGTATGGGATCCACTAAAGCTCTGTACATAACCACCAGATGCAAAAGGCACACATTGCCTGGAGTTTTGATCGACAATGGATCTGCATTGAATGTACTGCCTTTATTCATACTTAATAGGTTACCTGTGGATAGCTCACACATAAAGGGATGTCAAAATATAGTGTGGGTATTTGATGGCACGGAGAGGAGGGTCATGGGGAGAATAGAAATACCTTTGTTGATTGGCCCAACTACATATGAGGTGGACTTCTTAGTGATGGATATTAAGCCCTCTTACAACTGCCTGTTAGGAAGACCTTAGATACATAAAAAGTTAAAGCTAGTATCAGAAGGGCGATCGGTAACGATAAGTGCCGAAGAAGATATTATTGCAGCTGTAACCAGTGATGCACCATATTTAAAGATAGATAATGAAGCAATCGAATGTTCTTTTCGATCTTTGGAGTTTGTAAATGCAACATTCATCACTGAAGGGAGCAAGATTCCAGTACCAAAAATGTCTCAAACTACAAGAATGGGGTTACAATTAACAGTAGGAAAGGAAGGACTCGAAAGACACCTCCAAGGAAGAGTTGAGGCTCCAGTATTGCAAGACAAGTATGACTGCTTTGGCTTAGGGTATAAGTCAGATGCGAGACAAAGAAGGGAAGAACTGGAAAAGAGACGAGAAAGAAGAATGGCACATTTGAGTGGGGAAGAAATCAAGTGAAAGCCAATGATATTCCCTCACATATCTAAAACTTTTGTATCAGAAGGGATTATTTATCCTGAACAAAGAAGGCCAAAAGAAGAAAACATTAGAGAAATGTTAGGAAATAACAATGCCATATCCAAAAAGATAGCTGAAGGATGGACTTTGCCAGATATTCGTCCTTATGAACCTGGGAGTGTTCTGAACAACTGGACTGCAGAAGAAATTCCTGTAGTTTTTAGAGCTTACTCAAATTAATGTTCAAAACACACTTCTTGCTTTAATCCTAGAGGAAATAAGGATTTCTTTGTGAAATAGGTTTATGTTCAAACATCATTATTTTAATGAAGTACATTTCGAACGAATATTCTTTCATTCTTTCCATACAAATAATTATTCTTCCCTCCATGCGAGCAATTATTTTAGATTATTTCAAATCATTCTTTCATTTCATTCATAATCATACCATACCAATAATTATTCTTAAATTCATTCAATTCTTTGTATATTCTTTTGTACCCACAATAGGTCCCCGGAAATCAATGATGTGAGTGACGCTGATACTGACTCAGAGTCTCCTTTTGAGCAAGACTTGTGTTTAAAGGGATCCCAAGACTTTGAAGATGACATAGACTATGGCTTATCTCTAGACTTGTTAAGGATGGTAGAACAAGCAGAGAAACAAATTCTACCTTATAAGGAGATAGTGGAGACTATGATTTTAGAAGAAGGTAAGGTGGTAAAAATGGGAACGTGCATAACTGAAGAAACAAAGCGAGACCTTGTTAAGTTACTTAAATAATTCAAAAGATATCTTCGTGTGGTCATACCAAGATATGCCTAGGTTAAGCACCGATATTGCAGTACATCACCTTCCCATAAAAGAAACTTGCAAGGCAGTTCAGCAGAAACTTTGGCTGATAAGGCCAAATATTATCCTAAAAATAAAAGAGGAAGTCAAAAAATAATTTGATGCCGGATTCTTACAGGTGGTTAAATACTCAGAATGGGTAGCTAACATTGTGCTTGTTCCTAAGAAAGATGGAATGGTGCGAATGTGTGTGGATTACAGAGACTTAAATAAGGCTAGCCCAAAGGACAACTTTCCCTTGCCTCACATTGATACTCTAGTGGATAATACGACAGGCTACTCGTTGTTCTCCTTTATGGACGGCTTCTCGGGATACAATCAGATAAAGATGCATCCTGAAGATATGGAAAAAATTACCTTAGGGATACATTTCTCCCCCCTTAGGGATATTTGTCCTTGAAAATCTTACTGGTGAATATGTTTGGATACTGCTCTCTCAGAGACTCCTCGAGTTCCCATGTGGCTTCCTCAACCCCATGTCTATGCCACAAAAACTTCACAAGTGATATACTCTTATTTCTTAATTGTTTTACCTCTCGAGCTAATATCTTGATTGGTTCCTCTTCATACATCATATCTGGGAGAATCTCAACTTCAGTTGGTGCAATTATATGCGAAGGGTCTGATCTGTATCGGTATAGCATGGATACGTGAAATACGTCGTGAATCTTTTCTAACTCTGGCGGCAAACTCAAATGGTAGGTAATGGGCCCTACTCTCTCGGTAACCTCATAAGGTCCTATAAAACAAGGACTCAACTTGCCTTTTCTACCAAATCTGAGGACTTTCCTCCACGGGGAAACTTTCAAAAATACCTTATCCCCGACTTCAAACTCAATCTCCCTTCGTTTCAAATCCGCGTAGGATTTTTGTCTATGTGAGGTGGCTTTCAAACAGTCACGAATCACCTTAACTTTTTCCTCAGCCTCTTTAATCAAATCAACCCCGTGAATCTGACTCTCTCTCAACTTAGTCTAGAATAGGGGCGTTCGGCACTTTCGCCCGTACAAAGCCTCATATGGCGCCATTTTTAGACTCGACTGATAGCTATTGTTGTAGGCGAATTCAACCAATGGTAAGTGTTTTTCCTAATTTCCTTGTAAATCGAGAACACATCACCTCAACATGTCCTCTATGATTTGTATTATTCTTTCAGACTGTTCGTCAGTTTGCGAGTGAAATGTCGTACTAAAACACAACTTGGTTCCTAAAGCTTCTTGTAACTTCTTCCAAAACCTCGAGGTGAACCTCGGGTCTCAATTAGATACAATTGATAACGGCACACCATGAAGCCTCACAATCTCAGAAACATACAAGTCGGCCAACTTTTCAAGGGAGTAGTCGGCACGCACCGATATGAAGTGTGCTGACTTAGTGAGTCTATCAACAATAGCCCATACTGCATCTTTCTTTTTTTGGGTTAGAGGCAAACTGGTCACGAAGTCCATGGTGATACGATCCCATTTCCACTCGGGAATCATAATAGGCTGAATTAAACCAGAAGGCACTTGATGTTCAGCCTTTACTTGTTGACACACTAGGCACTTGGATACAAACTCAGAAATCTCTCTTTTCATTCCCGACCACCAATACATTTTCTTAAGGTCGTTGTACATTTTCACGCTACCCGGGTGAATTGACGAACAACCACTGTGTGCCTCTCGCAAAATCTTCCGAATGAGCTCACTACCTTTGGGTATACAAACTCTATCTTTGAACAATATACACCCATTAGTACTAACACGAAAATCTGACTCAATCTCTGATTCGCATTGAGTTTTCTTAGCTTGTAGTTTCTCGTCATCTTTCTAAGCTTCACAAATTTCATGAAGAAAAGTCCATCTGGCTCTTAACTCTGCTAAGACCTATCCATCACTATATATAGTCAACTGAGTGTTCAAGACTTTCATAGCAAACAACAACTTTCTTCTCAAAGCGTTGGCAACTACGTTCGCCTTTCCTGGATGGTAGTCAATGATCAACTTATAATCTTTTATTAGCTCTAACCATCGTCGTTGCCTCAAATTCAATTCTTTCTGAGTCATTAAATACTTTAGACTTTTGTGATCGGTAAATACTCTGCATTTCTCCCCATACAAATGGTGTCGACAAATCTTCAGGGCAAACAGTACAGTTGCTAGCTCTAAGTCATGGGTCAAATAATTTCTCTCATGAGGTTTTAGCTGTCTCGAGGCATAGGCTATAACTTTGCCTTCTTGCATGAGTACACACCCCAAACCATTTAGGGAGGTGTCACTATAAATTACAAATTCTTTACCCGACTTTGGTTGTACTAAAATTGGGGCTTCGATCAACAAAGCCTTTAACTTCTCGAAGCTTTGTTGGCACTCTTCTGTCCATTCGAACTTGACATCTTTCTGTAGTAGCCTCATTATCGGTTTAGCTACCATGGAGAATCCATTTACAAATTTTCTATAGTATCCTGCTAGCCCCAAAAAACTACGAACCTCTGTTACATTCCTTGGCGGTTTCCATTCCACAATAGTTGAGATCTTACTTGGGTCAACTCTGATCCCGTCACTCGACACAATATTTCCTAAAAACCTGACCTCTTTGAGCCAAAACTCGCTCTTACTAAACATGGCTTAAAGTTGCTTATCCCTTAAGATCTGCAACACAGTTCTCAGATGCTCCGCGTGCTTATTCTCGTTACGCGAATAAACCAAGATGTCATCAATAAAAACGACGACGAACCTATCTAAATACAGTCGGAAGATACGGTTCATCAAGTCCATAAATACCGCTAGGGAATTTGTCAATCCAAAAGGCATAACAAGAAACTCATAATGCCCATATCTTGTCCGAAAAGCAGTCTTCGGTACATCATGTTCCTTGACTCTTAACTGGTAGTAGCCTGATCTTAAGTCTATCTTAGAGAACACAGTGGCCCCTCTAAATTGATCGAAGAGATCATTGATCCTCGGCAAGGGATACTTGTTCTTCACTTTCACCTTGTTAAGCTATCTTTTGTCGATACATAACCTCATCGACCCGTCCTTTTTTACAAAAAGCACTGGAGCACCCCATGGTGAATAACTCGGTCTAGCAAAACCTTTGTCTGTTAACTCTTGCAACTGCACTTTTAACTCCTTTAACTCGGTGGGGGCCATCCTATAAGGTGTAATCGAGATTGGCGTCATACTAGGAGCCAACTCGATACCAAACTCAACCTCCCTCTCTAGGAGTAACCTTGGTAACTCCTTCGAAAAGACGTCTATAAACTCGCAAACCACTGATACTGACTCAATCTTTGACTCGGACACTTGGGTATTTAGCACAAAAGCTAGATAAGTGTTAAAACCTTTTCTCAAATATTTTTCTGCTGCTAAGGACGATACTATCACAAACAAGTTATCCAACTTATCTGGCCCAACTTGAAGAATATTTCCATCCTTACGTCTTAACTGAATTACTTTTCTCCCACAGTATACTACAACGCCATAGGAGGTCAACCAATCCATCCTAAGAATTACATCGAATTCATTAAACAGAAACAACATCAAGTTGGCCAGAAAACAATGGCCTCTAATCACCAAAGGACAATTTCTACATACTCGGTCCACTAATACATGCTTGCCTAACAGGTTAGACACTTTTATTACAAACTTAGTGGACTCTACTAACATGTTTATATGACATATTAATTTCATACATATGTAAGAGTGGGTAGATCCCGGGTCAATTAAAGCGACAACAATTATATCGTGAATAGAAAAGGTACCCGTGATCACGTCTGGAGACTCTGCCTCTTCTCGGGCTCGTATAGCATAGGTCCTCACTGGTGCTTTGCCTTCAGATCTTATCACGACCTCTCTAAGTGCACCTTTACTAGTATTCCCACTTTCGGGGTTCCTTTGAGGCCTAGCCCTCAAGGGAGCACTGCTTGCTTTCACCTCTTGTTTTCTCCCTCTCTTGTCCATCTCAAGGCACTCGTGGATAAAGTGGTCAAGTGACCCACACTTGAAACAGCCCCTCTCGCTTATTCGGTATTCGCCCAAGTGACGTCTTCCGCATAGCGAACACTCCGGCCTATTTGGCCGAGCACTACCAACACTTGCCACTGAGGTAGTTTGGGCTTTAGATGCCATGTTCTGTCGATTCTTGTTTCTCTTCGAATATCCAACCGAAGTATTTGATTGGATAGTAAACTCTTTTGACCTCTTGGAGGAGGACTGATGCATCTTCCCCATCTGTCTTCTCTTTAAATCTCGTGACTCAATGACCGCCTTCCTTCTCTCTTTCACCAGCTCTTCTGCTTTATATGCTCTCTCAACAAGCATCACAAGTTCTCTTAGCTCTAGGATGCCCACAAACACTCAAATGTCTTCATTGAAGCCATCCTCAAACCTCTTACACATAGTAGCTTCAGTGGATACGCATTCTCACGTATACTTGTTGAGTTTTACAAACTCCCGCTCATACTCTGTCACAGTCTTATCACCTTGCTTCAACTCTAGAAATTTCTTTCTTTTTTGGTCCATAAACCTCTAACTAATATACTTCTTTCGAAACTCTTCTTGGAAGAATTCCCAAGTCACTCTTTCTCTTGGTACTACAGACACGAGAGTGTTCCACCACTGATAAGCCAAGTCTCGTAGAAGAGACACGGCACACTTCACGCACTCTTCAGGCGTGCATGACAGCTCATCGAATACCCTTATGGTATTTTCTAGCCAAAACTCCGCTCCCTCTGGGTCATCATCTACACTAGCCCAAAATTCCTCGACCCCTTGCTTCCGGATCTTGTCTACTGGAGGCTTCTCTCGTCTGAACACATCTGCACCTTGCAGAGCCATCTGGACGTATTGAGGAATCAGAGGAGGTGGGGGTGGTGGGGTGTTCGGGTTCGTACGAATAAACTCTGTATACCAAGCATCCATCCTTTCGAGGTAGGCTTCCCTAGCCCCTCCACCTTGGCCCATACTTACAGGCTCACTCTCTATCGGCGCGGTCCCTTCTGCGGGAGCTGGCACATTACTTTTTACGTCATCCGCTGTGGTTCTATCAGGATCTATTACTATAATAAACACAATTTATAATCGTCAGGAATCGTCACACTATCAATATGCATATACGTGGCATGTATAGCTAGACTTGTACTTTGGCTAGTTCAGTCCTAGAATCAACTAAACCATGCTCTGATACCACTAAATATAACACCCCTCACCCGTATCCGTCACCGAGATAGGGTTCAAGGTGTTACCTTCTTGACTCAACCAACTATACAAAACCGGGCCATAAAAAAATTTCAAACAATTTAAAAACTTCTCTTTTCACATGCAATCTACCTCATATACGGATTTACGAGGCCCAAATCATACATCTGGGGTGGTTCAGAACCCAACCGAGAACTCATGAAAAACTTAGAAAAGTTTCATGCATCAAGACTCCACACGCCCGTGTTGATATAGAACACACGGCTGTGTGCTAGGGACACGCCCATATCCCGAACCCGTGTCTGAAAACCTGGGCATTCTACCAAAACCATACGGCCCAAGCACACACCCCTACCCTATAATCGTGTCCTTCACATGGCTGAGACACACAGTCATGTCTCTTGCCCGTGTACTACTAGCATGCACACTGACTTTATGGCACAGTTTGGGCACACACCCGTGTGGCTTGCCTGTGTACTAAAATGACTTTAAAGTTTTAAGTGCAGGGGACGCACGGCCACAAAACACCCCCATGGGCGTGAGCCATGTGTCACACACGGCCTAGACACACGCCCGTGTGTCTTACCTGTGTAGTAAAACTAGGATATCTTTCCAGCCATTTTGTCACCCATTTTGCACAACCTACACAAGATCATTTCAATATACAATTTCATCATAATAGACACCAATTCATCCATAGAAAGAACATTATATGCATTCATCAAAATGAATAATAGCCATTATTCCAGGCTTGATACAAAGTGAAGGGCTTTTGACTTGAGTCAAAATACATAAATAGTTCTCTTAATCCAACATCCTAGTCTAGCCTTATACATGCCACATTCAAAAAAATATAAATCAAGCTATACCGAGTATTGCAGCTGATAGTGTGATTGATATCTCTGACTTTAAGGGATCCTTAAGCTAGCTTGGTGACACTGAAAGAAAAAGGAAAGGAAAGAGAGTAAGCATAAAGCTTAGTAAGTTGCATATAAATAACTATACAATAATCTCACCATTTACCATCATGGTTAAAGCTCAAAGGTAAACATAACTTAACTTACTCATTATCATCTACTCGAGTCTCATTTTTTAAATTAAGCTCGTTACTCATGCTTATCAAATAGGTACCTGTAACAGTCACAACATGATCATCCTTTCTTTATCAAAATTGAACTACAACTTTCACCATTGAACTGTTAGAATACTACTGGATATTCCATGAACCTTCAACATGGGATATATTGCCGATGCCATGTCCCAGACATGGTCTTACACTAACTCTCATTTATGCGTGTTGATGCATTTCCTAGACATGTCTTACACTAGCACAACTCCTAGCCGATGCGTGTCCCAGACACGTCTTACACTGGCTATCTCTGTCGAGGTCGATGCATGTCCCAGACATGTCTTACTCTAGCGCTCATCTCTGTGTCGATGCCATGTCCCAGACATGGTCTTACACTGGCTTTCATAATATGGTCGAAGCATGTCCTGGACATGTCTTACATCGCGCGCACAAATCACCCAATGTCTTGGCACAAATATCCAGCCTCATATCCCGAGGTTTCAATGGGATATTTCTACTATCTCAATATTACAAGGCATTCTCAATTTATAACTTAACAACTCGTACAATATCAATTCAATGACAATATGAATACAAGTATTAACAGTGTAGTTGTATCATTTACATACAACTTACCTTGGTTTACAAAAAGTACTTGACTAGCCAGCTTAGTCAGATTGCTTGGCTTTTCCCCAGTCTAGGCTCGGTTTTGGCAAATCTTGATATATAATAACAATATACATCCATTTAGTCACTAAACACAATTAGGTAGTCATAAATTCACAACTTTGGTAAAATGACCATTTTGCCCCTAGGCCTTGGCAAAATGACCATTTTACCCCTATGCCTGAGAATCGATTTTTATAAAAATTTCCTCGTATTTGAAGCCTAGGTAAACTCTTTTTACTACTAGAGCAATCCCAAATTCTCACAATTTCGCACACTTACCACCTATTTTGCAACTTATGTAAAATAGTCCCTTTAGGTGTTTTCATGCTAACATCTTTCACAAAAGTTGTTTATAACACAACTAGGACTCATATTCTTCCATAAAAACTCAGCATATGTCACAAATAAATCCATGGAAAAATCCTAAACTCTTGACAATTTTGTAAGATACCACCCTCATTTGAAAGCTCATGCTTCAAGGGTTTCAAAAATATAAAAATCTTAAAGAAAACTCATTAAAATCACTTACTAATGAGTGCTTTAAGTTGCTGTAGATTTTTGAGCTTTCAAACCTCTATTTTGGCTGATATTTTTGGTGATAGAGAAGAAGATGAGAAGGTGATATCATCTTTTTCTTATTTTATTCCTATTTTAGTCAAATTAGCCACCAAACCTAACCAAACTTGGACTTTTTGACCAATTTGTCTCCCATGGCCGACCAAGCACTCTAAAAAGGGTCTAATTGCCCTTTAAATACTCCAAATTTTGATTCTCTAGCTATTTAACACATTTTGGTACTAAAATGTAACTTTTGTCTTTTATGCGATTTAGTTCTTTATTGTAATCGGGCTTGAAAAAATTAAAATTAACTCACCAAATTTTTCATGCACTAATATAATAGTACCATAACCTCATAAAATAATAAAAATAATTTTTATATCTTCAGATTTGTGGTCCCGAGACCACTGTTCTGACTAGGCCCTAAATCAGGTTATTACAATGCAAAAGTTAGGTTCTAGTATTCAAAACTTAAGGTCCTTATATGGTAATTAGGCCATTGAAAAGTAGTTAGTAGATATTTTAATGACTCATCCCCGGAAAAATTAGAAAAGGGTGGGGACTAAATTGGAAATCAATAAAATTAATGGATGATAATTAATTAAAAAGAAAAAATCATCTGTTTTCATAGCATCTTCCCTAATTCTTCTATGAAATCAAGTCTCGTTTTTAGTAATTTCTATATTTTTGGAATCGGGATAGTCTAATCTTTCTATTTAGGGGATTTATTTGAAAATTTATAAGGTATGACATTTGGGTCATGGATGACTATGCTGAAAATTAAAAATTTATGGTAGAAAATGAGAAGTTATTCATAGATAAACAACTTTTACAAAGCAATTTTTGATGAAAACTTGATTTAGGGACTAAAATGAAAAAGTGGCAAAACCCATAGAAAATTCTAAAATTTGTGAAATGTATGTGCTGTAAGTGTAATATATATATATATATATTGGCTAGGCTTGGAAAGATGGTTAAATTTCATGAATTTTATTTTCCCGGCCTAGGGATGAAATTAGAATTTTTAAAAAGGATAGGGACAATAGTAATTTTGCCTAGGATGTAAATGATTGCAAATGTATATGAAATGTGATAGATTAATAGTTAAATTTACCCATATAGATCCAGAAAACCAACCACGAAACTAGATCGAGGAAAGCAAAAGGTTTTGAATTAGTTGAAATTCAAATACGAACCATTTTTAAGGTAAGTTTGTGTAACTTAAATATGTGTGCTAATATTCTTGAATTGAATTGTATGATTGTGTTGATATGTGTGAGATGATATATACATAACGAAATAGTTCTAATTTGAGAAATATGGACAAATTATCATGTTCCGATTGAACGTTGAACTTCGACGGATTAATGTTACAAGTAGAATCTAGCCCGGACGGTTAATTCTAATGTAAGCCCTCTTGAGCTTAGGTTATAAACTGGATTTAGCCCAGACGAGTAATCCAAATTAAGCTCTCTAGAGCATATGCTACAGATAGGATTTAGCCTGGACTGGTAATCCTGCTGTAAAATGTACGTCTCAAGAGTGTGCCTTTTTATTATGAACCCTAATGGGTACTTTTGCGCATGTGTATATTACCCGAACATCCATCGAAATTTCAATAGTTCGATGAAAAAAACTCTTGAAGTATGGAAAGGTAAAATTAATGGAATCTTGTAATGTGATAAGCTCATCTATGTTTACTTGATTCTTATATGAGGTTATGTGATTAACTTGTTTGATTAAGTGTTTGTGTTTAGGTAAACTCTTCCAAAATTATGGAAAGTATGACTATGTAACACCCCTAACCCATATCTGTCGCCGGAATGGGGTTATGAGGTATTACCAAACAAGACGAAATTTTTAAACAATAAAAAATATGCACTTGCACAAACTTTTAAACCAACCAATCCTTATTTATAATATTTATTTATTTTAAATACCACATAGCCGAATATAATTTTAATGTAACTTAAATAATATGCAAAACATACAAATAGCATTACACTTCAAAAGCAAACTAAAATTATACATTAATAGAACCACGAAACCAAATACACATAATCACTACAATTTGATCAACTCATATTCGACATTTGTACTTTATAACATGTACAATCAATTTTTATAATCATAGTTAAAGTACCAACTTATGCATTATACAACATTCATCTAACATCAAATAGGTCACTTATACATCACATAAAAACTTATATAATTTCCATGATTTACTATTGCTCAAATCACTATTCATTTGGTCATTTATTATCATCTCACTTACATACCATAATAAACAACATAATCTCCATAGATAATAATTTTCTAACTTCATTAACCATACCTAATTATTTAACCATTTAAACACTTTAAGTACACATATATTTTCCATGCAAACCGAACCAACATAATCTATGCAAGAGCGTTTGGGTTGAAGAATGCAGGAGCGACGTATCAAAGCGCCATGGTGACCTTGTTTCATGATATGATGTACAAAGAGATCAAAGTTTATGTAGACGATATGATCGCCAAATCCCGAACCGAAGAGGAGCACATCCAAGTTTTGAGAAAGTTGTTCTTGAGATTGAGAAAATTTCAACTAAAGCTCTATCCAACAAAATGTACTTTCGGAGCTAGATTGGGAAAACTGTTGGGCTTTGTAGTCAGTGAAAAGGGAATTGAAGTTGACTCAGACAAAGTTCAGGCTATACAGGGATTATCTCCATCGCGTATACAAAAAGAAGCTCGAGGTTTCCTTGGAAGGCTAAATTACATTGCTCGCTTCATTTCACAATTAACTAAGAAATGTGACCCCATATTTCGGTTTCTTAAAAAGAACAATCCAGGTGTATGGGATGATGAATGCCAGAAACCTTTCGATAAGGTTAAGCAGTACCTGTCAAGTCCCCCAGTGCTGTCACCTCCTTGCCCAGATAGGCCGTTAATATTGTATTTAACAGTGTTCAATAACTCTATGGGATGTGTGCTTGGTCAACATGATGATTCGGGAAAGAAAGAAAAGGAAATATATTACCTCAGTAAGAAATTTACTGAGTATGAATTGAGATATTCGTCGATTGAGAAATTGTGATGCCCTTTGATTTGGACAACTCGGAGGTTAAGGTAATACATGCTGTACCATACGACCTGGCTAATCTCGAAGTTAGACTTTCTAAAATATATGATGGAATCAAGTGCTTTGAACGAAAGGATGGCTAGATGAAAAATTTTGCTTTCTGAATTTGACGTAGTTTATGTGAGCCAAAAAGCCGTGAAAGGGAGTGCAATAGCAGATTTTCTGGCCAGCTGAGCTCTAGAAGATTATGAGTCCTTGAATTTCAATTTCCATAATGAAGAGCTAATGTATGTGGTAGCTACTGAAGAAGACTCTATAAAAGGTCATCTTTGGAAATTAAACTTTGACGGAGCCTCAAATGCTGTGGGTAATAGAATCGGGGCAGTCTTGGTATCCCCAAATGGAGATCATTATCCATTCACATGTAAATTGGATTTTGATTGTACAAATAATATCGCAGAATATGAGGCATGTATCATGGGACTCCGTGCAGCCATAGAATGCAAGATTAGAGCGCTGGAGGTATATGAAGATTCCGCACTAGTGATTTACCAACTTAGAGATGAATGGGAGACAAGAGATTCCAAATTGATCAATTATCGAAGGTTAGTTTTTGGGTTAATTGAGAAGTTTGATGATATTACCTTCAAGTATCTCCCACGAGACGAAAACCAGATGGCAGATGCTTTGGCTACTTTGGCTTTCATGACTAAAGTAAACCAATAAGAGGATATGAAGCCTATTCAAATGAGTATTTATGAGGCCCCGACCCATTGCTACAACATTGACGAAGAAGAGGAAAAAGATGATCACCCTTGGTATCATGATAAATTGCGATATGTGAAGAATCGCGAGTACCCGGATCAAGCAACCGAGAATGATAAAAGGACATTGAGAAGACTGGCCATTGATTATGTCTTGGATGGGGAGATCCTATACAAGAGAAGAAAAGATCAGGTACTATTAAGATGCGTGGACGCTGTTGAAGCTAAGAAAATCTTGGAAGAAGTTCACAAGGGTGTTTGTGGAATGCATGCTAATGGTTTCACAATGGCAAGACAAGTTATGAGATTTTGATATTACTAGTCCACTATGGAGGGAGACTGCATCAATTATGCCAAGAGATGTCACAAATGTCAAATTTATGGAGACAAAATTCATGTACCTCATTCGCCTTTGCATGTTATGACTTCCCTATGGCCTTTCTTCATGAGGGGCATGGATGTTATAGGGCTAATCTCACCGAAAGCTTCGAATGGGCATCGTTTTATCTTTGTGGTCATCAGCTATTTCACCAAGTGGGTTGAGGCTGTTTCATATGCCAATGTGAGCAGTCAGCAGATTTTTAAAGAAGGAAATCATATGTCGGTACAGAATGCCTGAGAGGATCATATTTGACAATGCATTAAATTTGAACAACAACACGATAGCGGAAGTCTGTAGTCAGTTCAAGATTAGACACCATAACTCGTCACCGTATCACCCAAAAATGAATAGGGCAGCTGAAGCAACCAATAAAAATATTAAGAAGATCGTGGGGAAAATGGCTGAGTCATATAAGGATTGGCACGAGAAATTACCATTTGCGCTCCTTGCTTATCGAACATCTATCAGGACCTCTACCGGGGCAACATGTTTCTCCTTGGTTTACGAAATGGAGGCGATTTTGCCTATTGAAGTTGAGATTCCTTCTCTACGAGTTTTGATAGAGGTAAAGCTAGATGAAGCAAAATGAGTCCAGTCTCAATACGATCAGTTGAATTTGATCGAAGAATGAAGGCTAAGGGCTATTCGTCATGGTTAGATGTACCAAAAATGAATGGTGCGAGCCTATGACAAAAAGGTTCACCCTAGGGAATTCCATGTGGGGGACCTAGTTTTGAAAAAGATCCTTCCCATACAGAAGGATTTCAGAGGGAAATGGATGCCAAATTAGGAAGGACCTTATGTGGTAAAGAAAGCTTTCTCCGAAGGAGCATTAATTTTGGCTGAAATGGATGGGAAAAACTTGCCCAATCTTGTGAATTCAGACTCCGTCAAGAAGTATTTCACTTAAAAAGGAAAGAGGCCAAAGTGAAAAATCGCAAAAGGTGCTTTGAAACTTTCAAAAAAAAAGGGCCAAGGTAAAAACCCACAAAGGGCGTTTTGAGACCCTATAAAAAAATAAAAAGATAAAAGGAGAGGCCAAGGTGAAAACTCGCAAAGAACGCCTTGAGACAAAAGGGGATTTGAGTTGAAAAGCTAAAAAGGGCAGCTCAAATTTTGATCAAAGTTGGGAAAGGCGATGATCTTTCTATACCTAAATTAACAAGAAAAAGGGTATGCTATATCTTGGGGCATTGACAAAGTACTTCTGATCTCCTAAACACATCTCAAACTCAAATTGGTCTTCAAGAAGTTCGTGCAGAGAAACTCAGTTGGCGATATCAGGGGTACCTGGTTTCCATCTTAATCATAATAAATTGGCTATCTTTGAAATATTTTTCTTTTCAAGATATGAATACCCAATCAATTTGTAACAACCTGAATTTGGGCCTTGAGCATGGGAGTGGTTGAAGGCAGCTTATAATATTTTGTTGTGTATGTAAATTTCGTCAATGAAGGCTTGTTTTAGTGGTTAAGTGTACTGAGAAGTGTTGGAGAAGTCCTGGGTTCAAACCTGGACTCTAGCAGAAATTTTGGTTTAAGGTGAATCAAACCCTGGGTGTAGTAGGTTGGCCTTAAGAATATTGTTGGAGAAATCGTGCCACAAAAAGCCTTGTGGTCTAGTGGCAAAGTAGCGCCACATAAGAGGCAGGAAGGTGGCGTCATAGAGTTGGCAAGGAGGTCCAGGGTTCGACAATCAAAGAGCATTTATTTTGCTAACAGGGGGCGGCAAGAGTTGGTGTTGAATTTAAAGTCTGATGATGGAGGGATCCCACATCGAGAAGCTAACATAAGAGTGGATGCGAAGCTGGCTTTAAATAGAAAGAACTATGAGGAGAGTAAAGGTACCTTTCTTGGCTGATCCCTTTCGCTTTATGGCGTGCTCGTTTGGGTTGGGCGTCGGCTAAGAGTTCTCGAAGCGCGGATTAACTCCAGTCTCCTATCAGATGTGTATTTCTCACTACTCTAGCTGTAGGATGGCTATTTCAAGCCGCGATGGGCCGAAAGGGGCCATGTTGGCCCAATGGGCCTACGGGCCCAATTGGATAACTTGTTTGATTGTGTAGTAAATATTGGACTAGGCTAGGTGAATCTCATATCTGTGGCTAAATTTGGGCTAAAAGGGCCACACGAGCGTGTGGGCCCATTTGGGCCGAGAATAGGCTTTAGGCCCATTCGTATTGTTATCCCTGTTTAGAATACTTTAGTTTACCGAAATACCCCTGTAGGGTAGAATTACCGAAATACCCTTATAGTGTAGAAATATCGAAATACCCTTGTAGGGTAGAATTACTGAAATACCCTTGTAGGGTAGAAATATCGAAATACCCCTGTAGGGTAGAAATACCAAAATACCCCTGTAAGGTAGAATTACCGAAATACCCTTGTAAGGTAGAATTATCGAAATACCCCTGTAGGGTAGAATTACTGAAATAGCCTTGTAGGGTAGAATTACTGAAATACCCTTGTAGGATAGAAATACTGAAATACCCTTGTATGATAGAAATACTGAAATACCCCTATAGGGTAAAATTACTAAAATACCCCTGTAGGGTAGAATTACCGAAATACCCTTGTAGGGTAGAATTACTAAAATACCCTTGTAGGGTAGAAATACCGAAATACCCCTATAGGGTAGAATTACTGAAATACCCCTATAGGGTAGAATTACTGAAATACCCCTGTAGGGTAGAATTACTGAAATACCCCTGTAGGGTAGAATTATCGAAATACCCTTGTAGGGTAGAAATACCAAAATACCCCTGTAGAGTAGAAATACCGAAATACCCTTGTAAGGTAGAATTACTGAAATACCCTTGTAGGGTAGAAATACCGAAATACCCCTGTAGGGTAGAATTACTGAAATACCCTTGTAGGGTAGAATTACCAAAATACCCCTGTAGGGTAGAATTACTAAAATACCCCTGTAGGGGTAAAATTACTAAAATACCCCTGTAGGGTAGAATTATCGAAATACCCCTGTAGGGTAGAATTACTGAAATACCCGTGTAGGGTACAATTACTGAAATACCCCTATAGGGTAGAATTACTGAAATACCCCTATACGGTAGAATTACCCCTGTAGGGTAGAATTACTGAAATACCCTTGTAGGGTAGAATTATAGAAATACCCCTGTAGGGTAGAATTACTGAAATACCCTTGTGGGGTAAAATTACCATTTTGCCCCTAAGGTGTTAAATGACAGTTTTGCCCTTGTGGGCAAGTGACTGACTTGGACTGTGTGGTTGACGGATTTGATTGTGAATATATGTTGGTGATATGAATGACTTGACTGTGATTGTTTGATTCAAATGTGGGCATGAAATTCTGCATACATGACATGTTGCATGGGTTGGGTTATATTGATGGAGGAAGGGTTCTGGTGGCTCTGCCACAATATCTGTATCTGGTGACTCTGTCACAATATCTATTCTGGCAGCCATGCTGCAAATTCTGTGGTGTGTAGCGGATGGGTGGGTCGAGTTGTCTCCCCACATGGTGTAAGTTTGGTACGGGGGTGTATACGGATAGATATGGGTTGGGATTGCATTCACATTCTGATTCTGATTCTGTTACCTGATATTGCTTCTGATTTTGTCACCTAATTCTGATTTTGATTCTGATTATGATTCTATCATCTGATTCTAAATCTGATTCTCATTTTGATTCTAGTTCTGATAATGTTTCTTATTCTGTAATGGGCTAAGGCCCATCTGGTACTATCTGTTATAATGGGCTAAGGCCCAATTGATACTTAAATCAGAACTAGAAATCAGGCCGGACTTTTTAATTCTTTTATATGACTGACTGTTCCTTTTATATATAGGGGATTTCACACTCAAACTCACCCCGTTTATTAACCTTTCAGGTAATTTCTAGCCTTAGACAGATCGGAGCTACGAGGGGCTCGGAGGAAGCCACACACACTGTTTATGTTACAGTTTTGATTATTACTTTTAAATGTTTTTATGTGGGTTGTAGTAAAGCCGTTGTAAGTTTTTGGATTTCAAATTTGGAATTTTATTTATTGATCTTATAATTGCTAGTATTAGAACACGGTTTTCCAATGCAACTACTGTTGTTCAAAACATCATGTATCCGTAATTGTTTTTAAATTAAGCTTCTGCAACTGCCAAGATTTTTACAAAGTTGTTAAGAATGTTATTCAGCTGAGGTTTTCTAACAAGGTTTAAAAAGGGTATAAGTTTTTAATCATTAATAGAAACATGGTTTTCGAAAAATACTTCAATGTGACATGCCAGATTCGAGCCAAACTTCCAAGCCGGGTTTGGGGTGTTACACAATTTTCATTTCTATCTTTGATAATTTATTCGCTTCGAGTTATGCTCCAATTTAATTCAATTCTTATTTATCGTTATGATTTGTTGCAAGCATGTTGCATTAAAATAATGATTAATGAACTAATAACATTTTCACAAACAGAAGTTTCGCATATTACTCTAGAAGCTTCTAAATAATACAAGAACCTAAAATAGGACTATTATTTAAGAACTTACAAAGCCTAAGGGTTAGAAATATTTAAGTCCAAATTGATATTATCTCTTCGGATTTTTAGTCAAAGATATTGGTTGAACAAAAAAGACAAGATATCGCATCAGTGATACACTCTCGATGAAAACGAGCAATGTCAACCCAAGCATGAAAGGGGATCATTCTCGAGAAAAGAAAATTGATATTTTGCATTCATGCAAATATCAGGCATACACGTCTAGTCGTGACATCTGGGGGATGGTGTAACAGACCGAATTGATGGGAAATTCAAATCCTACACCCTTGAGTTGCAATGGGAGAGTTTGAAGACAAGACAAATTCTACGTCCCGAAGGTACAGTGGTTACAGTGGGGAAAACTAGTTGAGCAAAAAGTGATTTTTCCTGTGAGTTTTTTGTCGGAAAATACCAGCTGAACAAGATGGCAGTGTAACACATCAATAACAAAGCCCCGATGAACAATGAGTGATGACGCCTTAAGCATTTAAAAAGGATCATTCTCATTTTTGCATTCATATATCATTCATAACACATCTAGTTAGGAGCATTTGATTCATTTCGATCATAGCATCCTAGTCATTTGGTATAAGCATGGGCATAAAAAATAGAGTCTACAGGACATGTCACCTAGAGGACGATGTAGTGACATCGGTGAATTCAGATTTTTTTCCTTCAAATAGCAGTAGAGCAGATTGAAGACGGTGAATCTTATCTTCCTGAGGTAGCAGGGGAGCAGATGTTAGCCACCAATCATACCTCTCTAAGGTAGCAAGGGAGCAGGTTGAAGATTATAGTCTTATATTCTTGAGGTAGAAAAGAAGCAGACTGAAGATTGTAGATCTTATCTCCTTGAGATAAAAGTGGAGCAGATTGAAGACGGCGAATCTTATCTTCCCAAGGTAGTAGAGGAGCAGATTTTAGCCACCAGCCTTATCTCTCTGAGGTAGCAAGGGAGCAGGTTGAAGATTGTAGTCCTATCTTCCTGAAGTAGCAAGGAAACAGACTGAAGATTGTAGATGTTATCTCCCTGAGATAGCAGTGGAGCAGATCGAAGACGGCAAATTTTATCTTCTCAAGGTAGCAGGGGAGTAGATTTTAGCCACCAGCCTTATCTCTCTGAGTTAGCAAGGGAGCAGGTTGAAGATTGTAATCTTATCTTCCTAAGGTAGCAAGGAAGCAGACCGAAAATTGTAAGATCTTATCTCCCTGAGATAGCAGTAGAGCAGATTGAAGACAGCGAATCTTATCTTCCCAAGGTAGCAAGGGAGCAGATTTTAGATACCAGCCTTATCTCCCTAAAGTAGCAGTGGAGCGGACTGAAGATAGTGATTCTTGTCTTCTTGAAGTTCCAGCGGAGTAGATCGAAGTGACAAATCTCTTCTCCCTAGAATTACATTAGAGTGGATTGAAGCACCAATTTCTATACCCCTGAATATGCAGCGGTTTGAAATAAGGTCACTTGATGAATATGAATACCAAGAAGTCAAGATTTGGCAAGACCGGGCAAAATTGGCCTTTTTAAAGTCTTTGCTCCATTCCTGTTACGATAATGAGCAAAGAGGGGCATCCTCTATGGTGGATCTTATAAAGAAAGTTTTCACAGCAAGCACAAAATGGGCTACTCCTATGGCATGTTTTGGAAAGGCTCCCAAGAATAAACCGTAAAGGATGCTTCTTGTGGCGAACTCTGTATTATGTGATAGGCGTATTTCTTATTATTTTTTAATGCAAACAGTGAGATCAGTAAGTACGAAACGTATCTATTGGTATTATGGTAAGGTACTCAATATGATTAAGATTTGTGCAAGGATGAAAATTTTAAAAGATATAGCGAAGTAATGAGAATGAATTTTGAAAATAAATGTAAACATAATACACTCTAAAAGAAGTATCGATCACCTGTGTATGGATCTCTTCTTGAAGTTTGAGGAAGTTATGGCTTGGTGAACAAGGAATGAAGGTAAGGACTCAAGGGCAATGGAAAGAAGGAAATGTCTTAAAGTAATGTATGGTAACAAACGTGAATAAAGAAACAGAAATAGAGAGAGCTTTTGTTAGAGACTTGATGAAGAATAAGAGTAATAAAATGGTTCTTGAAACATTAAATGCAGCATGCAAGTATGGTTCATGAAATTGGTGTTTGCCTCACTAAGTTTTGTTGAACTTATCTCTGTATGTTTTAAGGGTCTTCGCGTAGAGGGACAATGCCAAGGCTACACCGAAAAAGTGGCATAATGGGCTTTTAAGCATGCAGAGTAAGCTTGTTGGTTTGTTCGAGTCTGATTTATTTTATTGAAGTCTTTTACATGAAATAATTATGATAGACCAAGACATTAATTAAATCGTAGTTGTAAATAAATTCTCTGTGTATACCAATTGAATTCTTGAGTTATTCACACTTATGTATTTCTTAGAGGAATTTGTAATTAACAATTGTAATCGAATGTAAAATTGTATAATTGGGTGAGTTACATATGTACTTGAGTAGTAACACCCTAGATTTGGATCCAGTTTATCGGATCAAGTTTGGGACATTACATTTAATGAGTTCATATCCCAAAGTTTGGGTCGTCCTATTGAGATGGACGTGATGAATTTACCAAATTTAAATTTGAGAGGATAAGTTTATTAAATGATCTTAATGATTCCATAATCTTGATTTGTGTCGTCTATATTGAGATAGACTTGGTAAAATCACCTACGTAACTATGAAGAAGTAGTCATCTTCTATGAAAGACATTGGGTAGTCTTTCTAGAGCACTTACCAGCATCTTGAGGTGTATTGGCTAAAACTTGTTAATCTATCACAGAATATCAATTGGATCTGAGATTAGTCATGTGTCATGAGTTAACCCCAATCTTAACAAGCTCAAGATTCGTTCACTTGTTATTAACAAGCTCAAGATTCGTTCACTTGTTAAAGAGAAGAATCACTCATTTCACTACTTAATAGTTCAAATCCACAATATACTAGTACTTAAGTGGCTAATTTTCTTGTTGCTCTTCTCACGTTTTACCTTTTCTCATGTTTACAAAATTTCCAATTCTTTTGTAATAGTGGGGGAATGTTGATAATGCAAAGTGGGTAATCCCACATTGGTTGAGAAAAGGCTTATAAAGGAGTTTAAATATAGCATTGTTTATTACCCTTATTGTAATTGGGGCTAAAAGCCTAACACACGTGCATTTTTACCATTTTGCCCGTCTACGTCCATTGTACTTTTTGAGGAAATTGACAATGCATTTTTACCATTTTGTCCCTTCGAAAAATAATATAAATTGCAAGTCATTTTGCTCATTTTACACAACAAGGAAACATCAGTGTTTCTCTCATTCTCATTTCCTCTCGCTTGTTTCTTTTTTTTAGAAGTCTTTTCAGTTAAATTTTTCGACTATATTTTCTGCTTTATTTTTTTTATCTAGTTTTCCGATTCGTTTTGAGAAGAGTAATATCAATTGTATTCCACCTTCTTTATTGTATTCCATCTTCTTTATTCAGGTATACGAATATTGAAGTATTGTGCTAACATTGGGGGCAACGTCCACTACATGATTACACCGATCAGTGCGGATTTGCTTCTAAGGCAATGGTTCTTTCACGATACAGTGATTATTTTTATTTGTTTACACTTAATTGATTTTCCTTATCAGAACTAACGATTTCGTTTTGAAGTGGTATATTACCAACAAAACTCGTATATTAATCATACATCAAATATTATCCTCTAAATCTAAATCTCAACACTTTTAAGAGAAAATAAATTAAAAAGAAAATTGAAAAGAAAACAATCCACAATCCTATACCCCCTTACTTTCGCCGGCTTTTCCTTTTCACATAAGGACCTAATTTCATGTTCCCTTTTAAATATTATGAAGCGAAATTTGACAAAACTTATAACTAAACCCCCCCCCCCCCAAATATGTACTTCTGCTACATTATTATATTATGTTTGGACTAACATATCTAAATCTCAAAACTTGAGTGCTAACAATTAACCCAAAAAAAAAAAAAAATCAAGTGCTAACAAAAGTATTTCACAAGTTGCGAATGAAAAAGACAATTATCCTCTTTAATATTTAATATTTTATTTTTTTAAAAAGAATTTGTTTAAAGTTTGAACATGATATAAAGTACCAATTAAAGATGTAAAATTAATATAAACCATTTATCACTGCATCAAATACTTAATTAATTATAAATCACCACATACAAAAATATCTGAAAATGAAAAATAAAATTTAAATAAAAAATTAATTTAAAATGGGCTTATTTCAGAAAAAAAATATTTTCTACATTTTTTTCTGTATTTGTTTCATAAAAAGTTACTTGGTCAATAAAAATGACTTACTAGTTAACAAAATTTTTCTTTCCTAAAAATTAATTTTTCATTTAAAAAGTGTAAATCATTTTTTAGAAAATAACTTGATATGAGTAACTTGGTTTTTAATTCTAGTTTTCAAAATATAATAATATTGATATAAATATTATAATTTCTAATATTATTAAACAAACATATGTATATTTAAGAATATGATAAATTATTAATATAATTAATATATTATTTTAATAAAATCATTTGATATTGGAATTTTTAATAATAAATTTTAGCAGTAATTTAATTCTTAAATAATATTTTTAATATTTTATTAAAAATATTTAGATCAATATTTCCGTAATATTTTTTTTTTTTTTTACTTTTATATGGTGTTTAACAAAAATTATGCAATTGGTCTAAGGTTAAGATTTTAACCTAAACTTAGTTAACTAAGTAAAACTGAAGTTTTGAAAATTTTATGTTTGCAAACTCGAAATAATTTTTTATTATATTTATACTATTTTTAATTCAAATATATTTTAATTATATTCCCTTAATTAAGTATAATGATTGTATTGATTAAGTTATATATATATATATATATTTACAAAACCAAATATAAATTTGAATTTTTTAAACAAAATACATATATGGTTTTTTTTTGAAATAATATAAAAAATTTTAATTATCAAAATAATATAAATTTTTTTACCAAAATAATATGAATTGTGCATGAGAATCCCAAACCAAATCAACATAGTGGCTAATGATTTGGGTTGATAATGATGCATTTACTCCGAGAGATCATAAATGGCATCATCTTAAACCCAAACTGACAGTCGACTTGCCGATTTGGGGTTCTCATACACAGTCTAAGGACTAAAAAAGAAAATTTTCCTTTTATTTTCTCTTGCACTTTTCCCATACCTGATAGCTTTTTCTTTTTCTTAATATATTTTTGGAATATAATATTAAAAAATATAAATAAAATATAATATAATTATAACTAAAATATTATTTTAATAATTTAAATTTTTTTTAATGATAATTCTAAAATTATCTAAAAATTCTCCTAAAATTCATAATTTATTTTCTAAAATTATATATTTTTTGAAATTACCATTATACTTTTTTTTTAAAAATCATAAAATTCTAAATAATTCATCACTGTTTTTTTGGTGAAAGAGATCTAAATTATACTATTTAAACTAAAAAAAAATACATGTATCAATTACAAAATTAGAAAAAAAAATTATCAAGATTAAAAGTATATATAATATTAAAAATTAAAAATATATAATTAAGAAAATTATATTAAAAAATTAAAAATATATAATAAAACTAATTTCAAGGTATATATCTCAACCTGGAAAATTGCGAAAAAAAAATTCTAAGAGGGAAGAAAATGTTATTTGTGCTCCTCATCTGGGAAGAAAATGTTTTGCGCGTTGTTTGTGTTCTTTATTTGGGAAGAAAATATATTTTTACATTTGCTTTTTGCTTTTCTTAATTATATATTTTAAACTTTTTAATATTATATATATTTTTAATCTGTAGAGCTGTATTTTTTTTTAAGTTCGTGATTGATACATGTATTCTTTTTAGTTGAAATAGTATAATTTAGATCTCTTTCACCCAAAAAAAATAGAAGTAATGAATTGTTTAGAATTTTATTATCTTTTAAAAATAATTTTAAAAAATATATAACTTTTTTAAAAAATGATGAATTTTATGATTTTTTAGAATTTTCAGGTATTTTAATATATTTTAAGGATTATCATTAAGAAAAAAAATTTAAACTATTAAAATGATATATTTCATTTTTATTTATATGTTTTTAAGATTTATATTTAAAAAATATAAAAGCTAACAAGCGTGGGAAAAGTGCAAGGGAAAAGAAAAGGAAAATTTTCTATTTAGTCCTTGGACTATACATAGGAACCCCAAATTGATATGTCAACTACCGATTTAGGTTTAAGATACTATCATGTCTGATTCTAATAAAATAAATGTATCAATGTCACCATAAATAATTACTTGCCATGCTGATTTGGGGTTATCTTATCATGTGATCAATGAATTAATAATAGTTTAGTGTAGAAAAATAATGATGCAGTAAAGAGATGAAAGAAAGGTAAAGGATCAATCCATTAAGATGAATAAAAGGACATTACATGAAATGAAGAAGAATAAAAAGGAAAGGTAGAATAAAAAGAGATTTAGTCCTCTCCTTCGACATGATTCTCAGTAGGCTCGATAGGAACCTTATCTATTAAAGGGATATTCTCTATTTGCTCCACTTCCTCTAGAGATTGCCCTAAGCCCTTAAGCTCCCTTAGATTCTTTTCGCCCTCTACTTCAGTTGAGTTAGAGATGAAGTACCAACTATTTGTTTCCAATTTAACTGGAATTCTTCCTACGCCTTACTCTCGAGATTATAGGCATCAAAATGCAATGAATCAATAGGAATGTCCTTCAAGAAAACGAAGTCTACCTGACTTAAGTCCATGGGACCAATGACCACTTTGGTGTGGAGAACCAAATTAGCGTTTAACTCTAACAATGCCTCGGTCAAGTTCTTAGTTGTGTCCTCTTGGTATTTTTTGAAGGCTTCATCATTAGATTGGCGAAGACTATCCAATTTAGCCTTATAGTGTAGCTTTTGGGTCTGGGTTTACTCCCTTAATGAGAAATCGCCCTCCTCCAATAACATATCCTTTCTCCCCAACAATTTACACTAATCCTATGTGTCTTTGTTTTTTAGCTTCCAAGCCATGGTACATGAATCGAGACGTTCAATTTTGCTTTTAAGAACCTGTTCATTGTAGCGTAGTTCCTCTATCATATTAAATTTTGACTTATTTGACTCCTCCAAGCTTGCAAACTTGGCTTTATGGTAATTCTTGAACTCTTGAAGGGTTCTACTTAATAGCACATATTCCACAGATAGAACCTGGGCAGATTTGGCCACCTGCAAAATATAAATTGAGTCTGATTTGGAAGCAATGTAAGATCGAAAAGCCTTTTCCAACGGTGGAGGGATCATGTTGTATTGGCTTTGGAATATTGAACTTAAAGAAATAGAGGATGACCCTGAAGTATATAGGCTATGCCATGGAAAGAATTCATCACTCTCAATAGAAGAAGAAGGTCGTGATTTAGGATTTGTAGGGATCACAAGTGGATCCAATGGTAAAGTTTCTGTTGGGATATTAGAATGAGAAGGACTCGTGTCTTGAGCAGGGGAGTCTACGATATGGGCGGGTTCCATTAAGACTGATGGCACAATAGACAATGTTGGAACTGAAAGAGAAGGAATCTTTGGATTTGAAAGCCCCTTCTTAAGTTTATGCCACTTTGGCTGTAGAGGTTCACTCTCCTTAGCAACTGTTGCATCTTCACTTGCTCTAGGCCTCTTTCGGTACTTCTTTGTAACTTGTTTCTTAGAAAGGGCAGCTGAATCTCTCTCATTGGCACAAGATTTTTCCAAAATGGCCTTAATATCCATACTTGGTGCTGAATTGGGAGAAACCTGAGCTTTTGGATTAGATTCTGTACCACCAATGCAAGTATTAACTTAGTTTGAAGATGAAGAAAAAAAGTAAGGATTATGATGAAAGATAAGCCAATTTCGGGAATGTATTCGGTAGAATTCATAAAGTAAAACGGAGCTTCTCCTGTGCACTTGGTTAAGATCTGCGTTAAGATAGCGTTGCCATCGAATGGCCAAGCCTCCAAAGAAAAAGGTATATGGTAGTTGTCTAGCCAACTGATGAGACCAATATCTCGTTGACCATTGGGAATTTGGTTTGGTAAGCAGTATTGGAAGATATTCCTAACTATAACCAATTCCACTAACTCAAGAATCTGCCTCTCTACTCAAATGCTTGAATTGTTTATTAGCAACCTTAGAATCAACTGGCAGGCTTTGAGAACAAATAGATTCTTGAGGAAGTGACCAACGGGTGGGAAAGCCAAACAAATTTTCAAGTTTAAAAATGACCCTTATGAATTTTTCCTTCCTCTACTAAAGATTAGAATGGCTATTTTGGATTATTGGGTTACAACCTTATCGAACACTAAAATGGTCATATCTAACATTAGCCGCTTGTTTCGTAATCTTCAACTAGTAGAACTTCTGAAAAACCCTTAGGAGTGGTGGTTCTTTGCACATACATAAATCTAGGAAGTAGGCTACCAGGGTCCACGAAGAGAGGGCCAATAACTACTCTAATGCGATGTTGTATTCTAACAGCACTGAACAGAAGAACAATTGTAATGGCATATGGAAGCAAGCTTCCAAAAGAATTAAAGGAAAGATAAAACCTTAGGTGTTGTGACTTAAATGATTCCTGGTGGTAGTTCAACGTTGTAAGCAAAGTTAGGTAACGAAGGCCTCAAGCAGCCAAGAATTGGTTTGCCTCATCCTGTCTTGTACGACATTCATAAGAGAAAGTGGAGATGCGAGGAGGAGTGTTTTGGGTCCTTGAGGTCCAAAAATGGTGAGATTCTTGGTGGTTAAGTTTCAGTTGGTTTCGGCCCCTACCACGAGCATTCATCCTTAACATTTTTAAATGGGAATGGGAAAAAGTAGAGGCAAGAAGAAAGGATAAGATTACCTTTAAGAAATTTGGAATTAGAAAAGATGAAAGTAGGGAGAGGAATCAGAGGAGTTGCTGGGAAATTGAAAGGTTTAATAAAAGTGTTAATGAAAAGTTAGAGTCTCTGTTTTATAGAGATAAACGTGCTCAAGAAGTCACTCCGTGAAAACTCTTTGAATTTTCTAATGCAGGGTTGACACATTTAAAAAAAGGTAAGAATGTGACTTCCGAGTACGAGTGTTTAACCGCCAAATTTTTATTTTATCCAAAGAAGCAATTTAATGACATCTCCTTAATAAGAATTTGAGGAGTATGCCAATGTGAAGAAAGTTTTGAAGTGTATGTAAGGGAATTTGTATCGTTGCTGACATGTGTTTAGCGTGTATAACAAATTATATCAAGGTAATTAAATTCTAGAAGGGATGAAAATTTTGAGGATGAAATTTCTATTAACTGGAGGAGAGTTGTAGCACTCCAGTTCTGGCATATAAGGTTTGGCTTAAATTCCTAAAGTAGTATAATTGGCAGAGTAGTATTCGCCCAAGTGCACCTTTTAGAGTATAGAGTGGGCGTATACAGTTATGTGTTTAAGTTAATAAAAGTTCCATGTCAGGTGGCTATCTTATTTGGAATAAGACCAACGGCCAAGTAAAATGGTATTGAGAGTATGAGTTCATGTCAAAGGTATAGTGCGCCCTTAACTATAGTATTGTGCAAGTTAAGATGCAAGACATGCTAGTCAAGAACCAACTAAATGTGAACAAGGAAAGTTAAAAGGTAAGGGGATACTCAATTAGGTTTCTTAGAAGTTGTAGACTTTTAGATAAGACAATTCAGTAAGGATGTGACATTTGTCAAGTTCTAATAAGGACTTAGATTATATTAATAGATATTGAAGTTTTGAAAGGGGAGTTCTCTTTTTCTTTCTTCTAAAAAATTATTGTTTGAGGTTTGAGGAACTAAAAGTATTTCTTTAAGTTGAGGTTGAAAATCTTGGATTTTATCAATGGCTACTCCATGCCAAAGGAAGTTTTATGACTCTTCACGTTATGTTATGAAAAAGTAAGTTTGTAAGAGTGCACGAATAGTAAGATGAAAGATTAAGGTTTAAGAGGACAGTAAAGGTTATTTTTTTAAGCAGTGGTTGTTGCAGTTGTTTATTGAATGTTGGATCTAGAATTCGAGCTACTATTCATGGTTTTCAGGTGAGTCATTATACTAACTCTTGCATGTATACTGTTCATACAAGATATTTCCATAGTAATTGATCAAACTATGAAGTAGAAACCATAAATGTATATACTAAATGTTTGTTGGGGTTCGCATGTATAGTTTTTTTGTATCTAACAAGTTAAGTATGTGATGTTTGAGTATAGCTGTATGGCACATCTAAAATGCATGTGATGAAGGGTATGATTAGTGACTTAAAGTGTTGAGTCATAAGCGATTTCAATGTATGAAGAGTTTGTTAAGTAAGTTTGTGTTTGTTCACTGCAGTGGAGTCTAAAGGGGTCTGTTGGGACTAAAAATACGATCTTTGATATGAATCTTGAAAGAAAAGCCCATGGCCATGACACATTCTGAAAGGGACTAAAGGACAGTGATTACCAATTGGGGTTCTTTTCTTGTCCCAAGACGATGATGGGCACACATCACGAAAGAAAAATCCTTTGTAGGGAATCATTAAATAAAAGCATTTAAGGCGAAATATGAATGAAAAGCCTTTTTGGTGAATTGTGAAGGGATAGATGCTGTGGAAAGCCTTGCAATGATAGCATTTGTAGCAAATATTTGAGAGATAAGCCCTTGTGGCTCACTCTGAAGTAACGACTTACATGGTGAATTCTAAAACAACGTCCTTGTGGCATATCATAGTAAGGCTCTCAATGGCGTACCCTAAAGGAATGATTCTTGTAGTAGATTCTGTATTAGATTTTTTGGTGCATTCAGGGTGGTTCGTAAGTGTGATCAGAAAGATCAGTAAGACACTATGTCACTATGGGTTACAGTAAAGTAATGTGCAAGACTATGATTCAATTGTTTATAATGAGTCCAAGAGATATACAGAAAATGATGGGTTAACGTAAGAAAAGTGTTTTCTAATTAAAGATTCCAAATTTGACATATAACGGAGGTATCTACTATTTGTGTACATGATCATTTATGAATTGTGATAAAACGAAGGCCTAGAGTTATGTATGCAAGAGTAACGATGTGTCGATTGTATGGACCTCTGGAAAGGAAGTGGATAAATATTTATGAAAGATCGAATTGAAGAATGTAAGTGATGTATCGAAGATGTTCACGGGTAAGTAATTGTAACACCCTACACCCGAGTCTGACGCCGGGATAGGATACGAGGTGTCACCTTACTTAATCACATGCATACAATCATTTCGATGTCATTAAGACTCGGTCGAATTAAAACTTTTTCAAACTTTGTATAAACTCCTTAATACGGGCCTACGAGGCCCCAAACATCCATTGGAAACCATTCGGGACCAATCTGGGTCCTTTAACTAACTTTAGAAAAATAACCCTTGAAATAGGGCACACGCTTGTGTGGAAAGGCAACATGCTCGATGGTCATTATAACATGGCCGTGCTGATGGCTCGTGTGACCCACATGGCCTAAGCACCTAGGGACACGCCCGTGTCCCATTTCCGTGTGAATTAAATTCCAAATTCGAACCTACAGGGGTTTTCACACGGCTTGACATACACCTGTGTCCCTCACACGGTCATGACACGCCCGTGTCCTAGCCCGTGTCTAAAAACCTTGACATTTTGTTTCTGACGTCAGCATCCAATTTAGGGCGCACGGCCAAGGCACACGCCCGTGGCCAGAGGTCGTGTCCTCCACACGGTTGAGACACACTGCTGTGTCTCTGCCTGAGTATTACTACCATGCATTCTGACTTGCAAATTTTACGTACAGGGGACACACGGTGAACAACACACCCATGGGGCTGACCGTGTGTCACACACGGCCTAGACACACCCCCGTGTATCTACTCGTGTAGATAATATAAGGCTATCTACCAAGCCTTTGTCACCCTTACTTGCATTAACCTACATAACCTCTAACATGACAAATTCACACAACAATATAAGGTCTAATCAACCACACCAGGCATTATCTCATTCATGAAAATATCATTATTTATATATATATATAGATAATAAACATTAGCCATTATCCATAGCTTTATACAAAATGAAAGGATTCATCCCAAGTTAACACATTTGGCCAATTAAAATTGACAAAAACTTCAAAAGTCAGGGTCCTATACATGCCATAATCTAAATAAAAGATCTAACTATACCAAGTGCTTCGGATGATAGTGTGATCGATGCCTCTGACGTCTGATGATCCTCAAGCTAATTAAGTGACACTATAAGAACATGGAAAGAAGAGGGAGTAAGCATAAAACTTAGTAAGTTGCATGCAAATGAATATAACAACAACTTTACCATTCACCATCATGCTCATAATACGAAAGTAGGCATAACATAGGGTGTAATGCTGATGCCATGTCCCAGACATGGTCTTACACTGGCTCACCTATCAAGTTGATGCCATGTCCCAGACATGGTCTTAAACTGACTTTCGAAATCGAGGTTGATGCCATGGCTCAGACATGGTCTTACACTAGCTCTCTCATATCTGTGCCGATGCCATGTCCCAGACATGGTCTTACACTGACACATCTCGTAGCCGATGCATGTCCTAGACATTTCTTACACTGGCTTACATCACGAGGCGATGCATGTCCCAGACATGTCTTACACTAGCTCTCGACTCAATGCGATGCCATGTCCCATACATGGTCTTATACTGGCTCTTATAATGTGGCTGATGCATGTCCCAGACATGTCTTGCATTAGTACACATATAACCCAAATGTCATGGCATGAATATATGATTTTATTCCCTAAGGTTCAAATGAGAATTCTACTTTCTCAATATTCAACATACATAATCATTTCCACAAACAAGCAGTTTATGCTATATCAATTGAAACACATATAATAACAATGTAGTTGTATCATTCACATACAACTTACCTCGAATTACAAAATGTAGACGACTAGTTCGGCTTAGTCCACTTGCTTTGCTTTTCCCCAGTCTAAGCCTGGATTTTGTAATTCTTGATCTATAATGGTGAAAATTCACACATTTAATCATGTTACTAATATAAGTACTCAAAAATTTAAAAATTGGGAAAAATGACCATTTTGCCCCTAGACTTTTGCAAAATGACCATTTTGCCCCTAGACTTTTGCAAAATGACCATTTTACCCTTAGGTCCAAAAATCGATTTTTATCACATTTTCTCATTAATCAAGCCTAGTCAAATACTCTTTATACTAGGAGTAGCCCACAATTCTCATTATTTCACACATTTATAAACTATTTTACAACTCATGCAAAATGGTCCTATTAGGGTTTTCATGAGAAATCCCTTCACATAAGTTGTTTATTTCACAACCATGATTCATTTTCTTCCATAAAATTTTAGAAAACAACATGAATACTCTCATGGTAAAACCCTATACTTTCAATCATTTTGCAAAATAGTCGCTTCATTTAAAAACTCATGCTACAAGGGGTCCAAAAATATAAAAATTTTCAAAAAAAGCCATCAAAGTCACTTACTTGCAAGAGTAGAGAGTGACTGAAATTTTTGAAGCTCAAAAACCCCTAAAATGGCTGAATTTTTGGTGGAGAAGGAGAGGAAAAAAAGATGATATCTTTTCTCTTTATTTTATTTCATTTTGGTCAAATAAATTACCAAATCTCCACCTAATTTTGACTTTCTCTATCTTTTGTCTCCTATGGCCAGCCATCACTTATCTAAGAGTCTATTTTCCCTTTAAAGACCCCCCATTTAGGTTCTCTAGCTATTTGACACCCTTAGCTATCAAGATAGGATTTTTACACTTTATGCGATTTAGTCATTTTTCGTAATTAAGCTCACAAACGCTAAATTAAATCAAAAAATTTTTCATGCACCTTTATAAACATGTTATCACTCATAGAATAATATTAAAAATAATTTTTCAAACCTCAGTTTAGTGGTTCCGAAATTATTGTTCCGGCTAGGCCCAAAATCGAGCCGTTACAGTAATGATTTTAAAATAAGGCATGTTAAACTATAGTGAATGAAGAATGAAATTTGAGAAAAGCATTCGCCAGAGATAAGTTGAAGGACAAGAAAAATACAATTGTCATAACAATACATCAATAACAATGAGCAATTATTGCGTAGGTAAAGGATGTTCCTCTCACTAAATTCTTATGAGCTTACATGACTTTATACTTTTGTTTCAAGTTGAATGTAAGGATACGATAAGAGGAACGATGCTAGGACTACGCTAGAGGAAAAAGGGTGTATTGGGTTATTATGCACAAAGAGCAAGTTTGGCGGCGCATTCAAAGTATGAATTGTCACTGAGAATTCCATACTTGAGGTGTCTGTAATAGATTAGGATTTTCCTTCAAATATCGTTGTATTTTATTTACCATGTCTTGTAGTTGTATTTACTTCTTTTACATGCTTATGTATTCAAGTTAGAAATTTTGTAATTAAGTAAGTCGTAATTGATTGTAATTCATATTAGTAGACTAAGTTTGTGTTTCTATTCGTTGATAATGCCTAAGGTTCGAATCTGACAAATCGAATCGGGTTGAGGGTGTCACAACTAGTATTTCCCAAGCTCATATTCCCACAACCCACATTTTCACTAAGAGCCCCCGACCCAAGGAACTTAAAATTCGAATGACATGGATAAGCATCATATCTGTGTGTAATCAACTTCCCACTTGAATTCCAACATTGAGATCCTATAATCAAGAAATCATAGTCTCACCAGTTTTGAACAAATAGGATGCCACCACCATTAAACCAGAACCGACCTGCTTTGTTGCCTTGCTTCAATACAAATCTCCTTCAGTCATACTGGGACAACCTCAACTTCAAGCAACTTAGCACAATTCGCCTCACTGTAGCCAATCTTCCCACAAAGATATCAAACTACAATGAGTCGCTCATAATTGAACAAGGCTTTGAAAAACTCTCCTCTTGTCGCCTTAGCTTCTTTTTTTTTTTTTGGTGCATGAGGAGTTCATGAACATCCAGTCGCACCCGAATGCACATAAAATTATTCAGCATATTTCTCTTATTACTCGAATCATAGTCCAAAAACTACTCAATCAGACTCCCCATTATTTTAGCTAGAGATTTTGGCGTCAATCCTAGCAGCAACTTACGAACTGAACCCAGACATCAATTAACTGAAAGACAAAATTCTTCGGATTCTCCTCTAGAACCAACTGGTGTACCAGGAGTAAATAATTGTTTAAGGACTAGGGCCCCTCAAAGCATCAGTTTTAAGTCAATGGAATGAAGAAATCAAATTAGATTTAGGCTACTTCCCTCGGGGCGGCTTCAGGCAAGCACCTTAAAACGGTCGCCAGAGAGAATGTAACGTTTGTTCCATAGAAATAAAATTAACAATCCTCTTCACGAGATGTTTGCCCACTAGACAGAGAGTATAATCAACCTCATCCCCGTCCTGGGGTACAACATCCTATTTCAGAACCAACTCCATCTCCTCATATTTTTACACCGACAATCGGTGGAACTTTTCCACCATGTTGTTCCTACCGACCCAAAAATGCAAAAACCAACAAAACTGGACACAAGTAAGAAAAATATATGCACTAATGGCAAAAAAAAAAAAAATTGCCCTCTTCAAATGCAAGAGAAACTAGGAGCAAGACGCTGATATAAAATTTGTTTTTTATTAATTAATAAATTGTTTTTGTTGATATATATAATTATGCAAATAAATAGAAAATTTTATATACATACTATGATATTGTTTTCCAATATTGTACTTGGATTACTTATCAGAATGTGTGTTTTTTTAAGGGCATCTTAACAAGGTATTGAGGTTCTCATGCTTTAATCATAGAATCTGTGATTCTTGAGGTATGGAGAAATACAACTATGTTTACCTCAATATCAATGGCTATTGAGATCAAATCCAAGGAATTAATTTAGCATTTATTGCTTATAGGTCCACTCACTTAAATTTAATAAATAAATAAAACCTTCATAGAGATTGATTCACGGATGTTAAAGTCCTTTATAATTAAATTTAAATTTTGGAATCCACAGTCCACATAAATATGACCTCAGCTGCTTTTATTTTCCACGACAATACCATAAATCTCAATCTCTCCTAATTATCAAACCCTAAACTTCTATTAATGGTAACATGGCTCCGTTGAGATTCCAAAATCATATAGCATAATATAGCATAAGCATGGTAGAATTTCTTCATTATGAGATTTTGTTATCATTAAAATTTACTATTATTTTCTTAGATATTAATAATTTAAATATTAGATAATTACACACTTATCAATAAGATAAAAATCGAATTGATTGAGTTTGACATAATCTTAGCTATAAAGCCCCGAAGGATGACCGAATTATAGAGCGCTTAAAGAGGGTTGGTTTCTATAGGGGATCCAAAATAAACCTACTTCCATTACCTACCGCAATGGCTTGTCGCATTAGTTTATAGGTGGAAGGAAGAGATACATACTTTTCATTTTTTGCCTATGGCAAAGCGTCTGTAATGTTAGAAGCAACTCTGTTCACAGGCCTTCTAGTAAATAAAGATGTAGTAATAGGAGAATCTGCATTCTATACGTGGCCAGCGCTATACATATTGTTTGGTATAATTCCCAAAAATGAGAAATATTTCAAAGGGGGTCAAGTGAAGTTGACAATATTTAAAACACCAATCGAGTAGTTGCTAGCTACTAATGCAAATGTTGAAGACCATTATTGGTATACTAAACCTTACAAGCTCTAAATGGCTAAAGGAATGTCGATGTTAGACAAGCCTGGCTATTTCGTGTTACATGTATCTTTATCTACTGACAAACTTCTATTTTGTCAAGACATTCATCTAGGCATTTACGGTCTAGATTTTCACTATCAAGAGCTTCGTAAAGCAAGTTGGATAGAGATCAATGAAATAAATGGTTGTTGTTAACTACTACAAGCTTGGGCATGGATACAAATGTTGTTTTTAGGGCCAATCCCTTCCAAAACGTATAATTTCCCTCTATAATAAGGTAAAAATATAATCAAACTTAATTTTTTATTACGTAATAAAGTACAAATATGTAATGTCCTCAACCCAATTCTATTCACCAAATCCAAATTTTAGGTGTTACAACACAAATACAAACTTATACTTAAATACTCATACATGAGTTTCATAAATTATTATAACTAATTTAAACTAATATCTCAACCAAAATTTCAATTGAATATACATTGAACAATTACTATTACCGTTCAAGAATTTTTTATTACTAAGACTTCTAGGCAAACATCAAAACTAAATTACATTATCTTAAAGTTTAAATCTTAATTGATGCTACGGACTCGTTTTGTATGCATAATAACCTGCTTTCCACTTGTTTGGCGTAGACCCAAATCAACATACCTGTAACACAAAGCATAGAGTAAGTTCATGAGAACTTAGTGAGATAAACACCCATTTACTTAAATCATTTTTGTATTTCGCATCTGGCAATTCAATTAGCCATCTCGTTGTTCTTTGTTTCTCAACTTGTCTCTAGCGAATACCTTCACAAAACATAGAGTAAGTTACCATTTCTTTGAAATCCATGAATGATTTCATACATAGATAGAAGATGTATTTTTTAATTATACGAGTTGATTCTTTTTGGAGAATGCCATTTTTCTTCTGGTAACTACAGATAGATAACCTTATTCAATTTACAAGTAATAACGCTTACACATATTTGTTCTTCAAATCTAATTAACCCATACTTCGAATTCTTCACATGCCCTGGCACATTCCAGTTTCTTTGTTCTTATCTTAAGACCATGTAAGATCCGCCCAAACAACTCATACGAAGCTCTACATAAAGAAAACTCATTAGATTATCTTGTCGAATGTGTAAAATGATATGCTACAAGCGCTTTTCTTTCAAAGTTCGTTATACCTACCGTTCCTTCAGAGTTCGCCATTCATACTATCCCTTCAGAGTTCGTCAATAATACCACTACTTTCTTTTGGGGTCTGCCACAGAGGTGTTTCCTTCAAAGCTGCCATTTATACTATCCCTTCAGAGTTCGTCAGGAATACCATTTCTTTCTTTTAGGGTCTACCACAGAGGTGTTTCCTTCATAGTTTGCCATTCATACTATCCTTTCAGAGTTTGTCAGGAATATCATTTCTTTCTTTTAAGGTCCACCATAGAGGCGTTTCTTTTAGATGGTTGCCACAAGGGCAATTCTTTTGTATGCTCAACAAAGGCATTCCTTTCATCATTTGACCCATAGGCTTTCCTATTGTTAGATCGCCACAAAGGCTTCCATTTCATAGATTGCCCCGAAGGCTTCCATTTTCTAGATTGTCATAAAGGTTTCCATTTTCAAGCATGTTCATGATAGGGATTCACCCATACTTACATTTCACAAGGTTTGCCCCTTATCGTCCTAGGTCACACATAGAACCCCACTAGGTAATAATATTCCGTTAGTTCATTCTATACGATGCCATAGCCCACTAACTATAGTCTTACATGTTATGGTATTTCCATATGATGCCATAGTCCAACTATGGTCTTACACGATATGGTGTCATGGCCATGACCATGGGCTTTTCCATTCTCAGAATGTGTTTAAAGTCCAGACAAACCCCTCTTGATGACTCCATGGAGATAGACACAGACTCACTAGCATACTTGTAACACCCCTAACCCATATTCATCGCCGGAACAAGATTACAAAGCATTACTGGAGTTTACAAAACTATTATAGATAACTCATGTCATTTACTAATCATGTCCGAAACTAATCATATTCAATCATATTGTCATTTAAATGGACCCTCGAGGTCAGAATTATACATTAGAAATAAGTCGGGACTAAATCGGGGACTCAGAGAATTTTTCACAAAATTTCAAAATTTTTCCGCTCATGTGAGTAGGTCGTGTGAGCCACACGGCCAACGACACGCCTATGTCTTAGGCCATATGGGCATTCAATGTGAGGCACACGGTCATGTCCCAGCCCATTTCCATACCCATGTAACTCTCTACTTAGGTCACATGGCCAGCCACACGCCCGTGTGCTAGGCTGTATGGACAATTTAATTTTTGAAAATTAGGTGCAGGTTTCACACAGCCAAAACATGCTCGTGTGCTAGGCTGTATGGACAATTTAATTTTTGAAAATTAGGTGCAGGTTTCACACAGCCAAAACATGCCCGTGTGCTAGGCCATGTGTCTCACATGGTTGAGACACATGCCCGTGTCTCTGCCCGTGTGATCAATTCTAAGCATTCTGTTTCTAAATTTTAAGGATGCAAAGGACACACGGCCAAACCACACACCCGTGCACATGGTCATGCGTCATAGACGGCTAAGACACTTTCCCTCGTGTCTGCCCGTGTGGACAAAATAAGGCCATTTCCTAGCCTTATTTCTCACCTAAATTTTGCCTTGTACCTACATTAACATTTTAACACATTTCTAAACCAATTCAGGACATTTAAATCAAGCCAATATTAACATTATTCATGATATATCTTCACATATATCCAAACTTACCTTTTTAAAAACATATATGTTTACCATAGTTCAATTTAACTATACCATACACATATATGTGAAACATAATATAACCTTATAATTATGTACCAAAACATACCATTAGCCATTCTAATGGCTAGCTTGCAAACAACCATTTACATGCCAACATTGGCCAAGTTAGCCTATACATGCCATTATACCAAAATAAGTTTACTATTTATGCCAAAACAAGCTGAAGCATAGTGTGATGATGCTCCGACTGACTCCAACCTTTACGAGCTTCCGAGCACTATAAAACAAAGAAAAGAAAATCAAGTAGGCATTTCAAATGCTTAGTAAGTTCGTATAATAGGAAATTAACTTACCAATCATATTCAATTAAAGCATACAAACATGCAACCAAAATTATGTGGCCAATTGCCTAGATACATGCTCACACCAAACAAGTTAGCTATGAAATTTTATATAATTATTAAGAAAACAGAGATGAGCTCATCACGTATCCATTTCCAGGTATTTCAAGGATATTCAAGATATAATTCATTTAATTCTCATATTTTCTCATATCAATAGTTTTGTCCATTGAATCATTGAAATATCGATAGATACCCAGGTAGTACACACAAGATGTACTTAACATTGATCCGTCAATTCATATACGGGGGTACTCTTTAGAGCATATAATCGGGAAGCACACTCTTGAGTCTTGTAACAGGAAGCTCACACAGAGCCATTTCAAGAAGCTCATAAAGAGCCTTTCAAGAAGCTTATCTAGGCTATATAATAGGAAGCTCATAAGAGCCATAATCGGGAAGTTCGAAAAGAACCATATCGGGAAGCTCATGAAGAGCCTATCAGGAAGCTCACAAAGAGCAATGTAATGGGAAGCTCTGGATAGCCATATATCAGGAAGTTCAAGAGATCACTATCGGGAAGCTCACAAAGAGCCAATTTAACAGGAAGCTCATGAAGAGCCTATAATCGGGATGCTCATAAGAGCTAAGGTGTGTCCACAACAAATGTAAGATCACAACCTATTGGGACGCTTCGCAGAGCTATAGCAAGAAGCTCACAAGAACCATATAGCAGGAAGCTCGAGAGGGCCAATAATCGAGATGGTCTTTTGAGATTTGGTGTGTCTGCAACATATGCAAGACAACAACCAATACGGGACATTCGTATCCATCAATTTTCATTTATTCAAACAGAATTAAGCACTTATTAGGCAGTATCGGATATTCAATCAATTTTACATATGCATGACATTAACATTGACAATTACACAATTCATATATACAACATTTAATTCAAACATTAAACGTACACAATTTATGTAACACCCCAAACCCTGCCTAGAAGTTAGGCCCGAATCCAGCGTGTCACATTGAAGCGTTACTAAAAAAGTCATGTTTTATCTAGAGTCTTTCTTAGTGTTTAAAGAATATCTTCGTTATAGATTAAAGTGAATGGAAGCTGTGCACCAGGTAAGATGCCAGAAAAGAGGAGGTGAGTCAATTAGACTGCTTAAGTACCTAGCTCTCCACGGATCCAATCCTAGACATGCACACAACCATTGCCACACTTTAACTGAGTGGTTGTTCAGGGAAAACCAATTTGTTTAAAACTATTTGAAAAGGTTGTTAATTTTGAAAACATTTTCTTTGCAGAAGCTTTGCTTTGTTAACGTGATATTTTGAAATCAAGTAACCTTTTTAAAACGCGCCCTAGAGATGTTCAACTTCAAACAATCAAAACAATATCATCTCTAGGCTAACAAAACATACTAAGAACAATTAAAAATAAATAAAGCGGTCTTATTACAACTTAAAAACCCAAAACAATTAAAGTAAGTAAGTGCTGATCAAAACACATGAAGAAAAGCGAATTTGCAGAACATGTGGCCACTCCGAATCCCTCACAGCTCCAAGTCCACTATGGTTGGGGATTTCCTGCATGGATGAAATTAAGGGGGTGAGTTTGGAAAACTCAGTGTGTAAAGTAAACCCAACTAGAGCCTAAATTAGTTCAACCTTTACTGGGCCTAAGCCCTATCAGAAATAGAATTAACTAGGCCTCAGCCCTATTCAGAAATCAGTGTGGCCCTGAAGCCCATTACAGTAACAGAACATATATTATGCATGGATGCAGAAACCTAACTCATATCCATCCGTATACACCCCCGTACCAACCTTACACCATGTAGGGAGACAACTCAACCCACCCATCCGCTACACGCCACAGAATTTGTAACATGGCTGCCAGAAAATATATTGTGATAGAGTCACCAGATACAGATATTGTGGCAGAGCCACCAGAACAAATATTTATGGCATAGCCACCAGAAATAGATATTTGTGGCATAGCCACCAAAAACAGATATTTGTGGCATAGCCCCCAGAACGCTTCCTCTATCAATAGATCCCAAATCCCATGCAACAGATATGCATGTCATGGCATATAGCATACAGAAATAGAATATCATGCGTTTCAAACAGAATTAACCCTAGGGGTATAATGGTTATTTTCATACTTAGGGGTATTCTAGTAAATTTACTATTTTAGGGTTTTCATGCATATTACAACCATTAACGTATTAACAGAAACACTTACCGAGCATTTTTACTGAATTGGGCCCGTTGGCCCATTAACGCGATTTCGGCCCATTAAGCCCAAATATACCGAAGTGCACGAAATTGCGCACTCTGCAATCTTACCGCTTAAGATTACCAGGATTAACAAACAAACTATCTCACGAGTGCTCGCACACTAGCAAGTTCACAAAATGCCGGCTCTTCGGCGTTTCAGCTTTTCGACTTTTACCGATCTAGACTATAAGTGGGTGTCATTTACACACCTGTTTTTCGACAAAATGCTGACGAGTTCCACACACGAGCAGCCTACAATTGGTTACTATAACATTAGATTAAAACTCGATAACGACTAACACATCAAACCCTTACCATATTCGGCCATAGTCCATATCTTTAACCCTTACCTTCATCGATCTCCAACTACCAGATCTAGATGCTCCAATAGTGTCAACCCTCTATGCTCCTTGATTGCTTGTCCTTAAATCCACACTAAATACATATGAAACCAAAAGAAGAGGCTACTAAAGCCTTTAGTCTAAAACAACAGTCTCCCTAAATGATTAAGGACTTGTCGGCTTTTCATAATAAACCCGAAAGAACGAATGGACAGAAAGATCTGAGCACTTATCAAGGATCTACTTGCCAGAAACTTTCCGAAGTACCTTCCTATTCCAGATTTGATGTAGATCAAATCCCCAAAATGCAAGGAGAGAACAGATCTAGTGATTCGGCTTTTAGAACTTATTCTTAGGTACGTTTATTTCAGTTTAAGAAGAAAATAGAAGAATAACGAAGAAAAAGAATAGAGGATTCGACTAAGGAGTAAAGTCGGCTATCATGCAGTGTGGTTCGACTTTTCTAAGAATAATCGGTTAGCAATGGTTTGAGAGAGATCGGTGGAAGAAAAAGAAAAGGAAAAGAATTTTAAGAATAGCAATAGAAGATTTAGGCTTCGGCGAAGAAAAGAAAGATGGATCAAAAGGAATGAAAGTTGATAAAATAACATAAAAAATATGATAAGAGAATTTGAGCTAAAAAAAATAAACAAACAAGTTATCCTAGCCAAAATTTGAGAGCTATTTCGGCATCTAATTGCCCAAAGCCGAATGAGTTCTATTTCGGCACCACCGTCCTTCTCATATTCAAATTCCTTGTTTTGCTCCTTAATTTCAGCCACCACCAATTTAAATCTCATCCAAATTCCTTACACCATCAGCAACAGTCCACCGCTTGACCTACTCAAGCCACTGCTAGGAGAGTTTCGGTCAAACTCTAACTCTTCCCCACGTGAGTAGCAAAATTGGTCCTTCGCGCGCACAGCAGCTTGAACTCCAGACCTCATCCTGTCCCTGCGCTTCACATCCTGCTACTGGCCACTGCACCAAGCTTCTTTCTTTACTAATATAGGGTCACAATTAATCTTAATCTGTTCCTGCTGAAGCCTCGATTACTTGCGAAATAAAAAGGAAATTTCACCTGCTATACATCTCGAACCTGCGACCTTCTAAACGCACACATACGCTACTTGCCACTGCACCGAAGCTCCTTTCATGACATAATCTTCTCACAATTAATTTTAAGGCTTAACTGCTGCAGTCACGGCTACTTAAAAATAAATCAAAATTTCACCTTCCCTTGGGATCGAACCCACATCCTCTCGGCATGCCTAGCACACTGCTGCCATTGCGCCACAGGCGCTCCTTGTGGCATACTTCATTCGCAACTTCTTTTAAAGCCTATTTTAGTGCAACCCGTTTACTAAAAAAAATAACCATTTGCGCGCACCGTGCCTTGAACCCAGGCACCTCCCACGCCCTCCTAGCGTGCTTAGCCACTGAGTCAGGTGCTTGTTTGTGCTAAAACTTAGCTCAAATTATTAATAAGGCCTTCCTGCAACAGCCCTTAACTTAAAAACATGTTTGCGCACGCTGGGAATCGAACCCCAGCCTTCCTTCCTGCTGTCCAGCGTGCCTAACCACTGGGCCAGGCATTCCTTTATGTCCAATTTCTGTCAAACTTATTTTTAAGGCCTTATGCCCAGATTTCCTTAAGAGGCAAAATTTAAGAATTTTGCTAAAGCTATGGGCCGAACCCCGAACTTTTTCCCACACCATAAACCCTTTGTAATTTATTTAATTACTAACTAAACTTACTAAATAAAAATTAAATCATCCCATTTATTCGGGCCGTCTTTTACCCGAACCCAGACTCAAGGCCCAATACTTCTAGGCCCAAAAATTGGGGCGTTACAATTTAATTACACGAACTTACCTCGATACTTGTTCATATATGGGAATATACTAATTCGAAACTTTTTGTTATCCTCGATCCAACTCAGTGTTAGGTCTTTCCGGGTCTATATAAATGAATTTAATGTCCATTTAATCCATTTCATACACAATTTAAATCAATTAACATCATAGGCAAAATTACCATTTTGCCCCTATATTTTTCATAAACGAAGATTTCGTCCCTAGGCTCAGAAAATTAAATTCATGCAATTTAATCATTATTCCAAGCCTAACCGATTTTTACATATAATATTTACAGCACATATATTTCATAAAAATAAAAAATTTTCCATGAATTTTACATTTTTACAATTTAGTCCTTAAATCACAATTTCACGAAAATTCACTTTACAAAAGTTGTTTATCTATCAACAACCTTTCGTTTTCTACCAAAAATTTCAAAATTTCAGCATATTCATCCATGGAAAAACCCTAGTACTTTGATATCTTTACAAATTAATCCCCAAAATAGATAGATTAAGTTACTACGATCTCAAAAATATAAAAATTACTAAAAACGAGACAATGATGCTTACCCAATTAAGCCAAGAAAGCTTTCTTTCTCTTCCTTAGGGTTTCCATAAAAAATTTGGGGAAGATGATGAAAATAAGATGATCCTATCTATTTAATTTAATTATCATCTTTTAATTTTTTCACTTTCTAATTTAGTCATTTTCTTTTTCTAATTTTCCATGGATGATTCATCATAAATATCTACTAACTTTTTCTTAGTCGTCTAATTACCATATAAGGACCTCAAGTTTTGAATTCCATAGCTATTTGATACTTATAGTTACTAGAACTCAACTTTTGCATTTTATGCAATTTGGTCCTTTCTATAATTAAACATAAAAACGGTAAAAAATTTTATCAAAATTTTCATACGTCTTTCCTATCGTAATATAAACCATGCAATAATATTAAAATAAATTTTATTTCTGACTCGAATTTGTTGTCCCAAAACCACTATTCTGATTTCAGTGAAAACGGCTGTTACAATACCTTTCATGCATTGACAACATTTAAACTTGACATACCATTCACCCCACACATTCATAACATGCCCATACAGTCAAGCTACAACTTCAGATAATTTATCACATACTTTATACTAGTCAGATTCGTACCATGACACATGCAACCCTCATCTAATGTTTATATATCAGCATATTCATCATACCATCCCTTTTTAGTTTCAGATCATAGTTGATATGATTTTTCACAGGGGTATTGTAACACCCTTTACCTGTATCAGTCGCTAGAATAGGGTTACGAAGCTTTACCATAAAAATGTAACTTAAAACATTGATTTCCAATCATTTCATAAAACATAGCATGATATAATAAAAAAAACATGCATATCATCGATTTTTTAGCCCTAGAGGCCTTAGAAACATTGTAGAAATGATTCAGGACTAATTCGGAAACATATAAACTCTAAGGAAAAATTTAGAAAAAATTAAAACTACAGGGGTCACACGGTTGAGACACACGCCCATGTCTCAGGTCGTGTAACATTTAAAATAGGGACACACGGCCGTGTCACAGCCTATGTCCGTGCCCGTGTTACTCACTAACTTGGATCACACGGCCAAGCTACACGCTCGTGTGCCTGGCCATGTAACTCTCGCAAAGCAATCTTTAAAACTTACAAGGGACACATGGCTGAGACACACACCTGTGTCTTTCGGCTGTGTGGACAAGGAAATGGCCAAAATCATGCCATTTCTCTCACCCTTTAAAACATGAACCTACAAGCCACTTGCACATATACACAAAGCCTTAAAACATACCCAAATCATAAGTAAAATGACCAAATCATTATACAAAATTTCATTCAACCAATATGCCATATAGGCACCTCAAATGCAAAGATACAATTTACCTAAACATATACATGTACTTAACGTATAACACCCCTAACCCATACCCGTTATCGGAACAAGGTTACGGAGTATTACCAAAATTTACAATTCAAACAGATAAAAAATTCAAACATTTCATATCATAGCAATAAATATATTAAAAGCAAGTCAAATCACACATATTGTCCCTTATATGAGCCCTTGAGGCCCTAAATAAGTGTTAGAAACAAGTTAGGACTAAATCAAAAACTCAAAGAATTTTTCAAAAAATAATGAAAATTTTCAACACTACAGGGGTCACACGGCCGTGTGGCCAGGCCGTGTGACTCACACGGTTAAGTGACACACCCGTGACTCAAGCTGTATGGACATTTGAAATAGGGATATACGATCGTGTCCCAGCTCGTATCCCAGCCCGTGTCTATGCCCGTGTAACTAACTGACTTGGGTCACACTGCCAAGCCACACATCCACGTGCCAAGCTGTATGCTAGTCCGTGTAACAGCTTGACTTGCAACCCTTTGAAAGCTACAGAGGGCAAACGGTTGTGTCACCTGGCCGTGTGTCACACATGGTTGAGACACACGCCTGTGACTCTACTCGTGTGGACAAAAATAGGTCAATTTACAAGCCATTTTTCTCACTCGATTAGGCATATACCCACAATCAACATTGCATATATATACAAGGCATCGAAATCAAGCATAAACAAGCCATAAACATATGGTATAACATCATACAACCAATATGCCCTTAGGTACCTCAAATGACAATATGTAAACATGTCTAACCATGTATTCAATTTGACCAAATAATCAACTAACTTGCATGCATATTTTCATCAATACATACCATATAATTTACTTACCAAAACACAACCATTTGGTACCAAAATGCCATTCTATAATTAGCATCAATAGTCATTCAAGCTATTCAAACAAAGTACCAATTCTCAACCAGTCACAAGCTATATATATTATGCATATTCGTTTATCATTTCATCTTCTATCATTCAACCATATTAAATCATTCATCAACAATTTTAAGGCTACTTGTATACATGCCAAAATATGCCAAAATGCAACCCAAATCAAATGGCCATATTCACAACAAAACACATGACCAACATTGGCCAAAATACTTCTACATGCTATTATAACTTAAATTAAAAATCCGAAAGTACCAAAAGAGTCGATGGAAAGTGTGATATAGCTCCGACAAGCTTCTAACCTGAACGAGCTTCCGATTCACTATAAAAAATGGAAAATAACACAAAGTAAGCATTTAAGCTTAATAAGTTCGTATAATATAGAATAAAGCTTTCCATATAGTCATATAATATGTAAGTAAACATATCATATCACAACATAATTTGGCCAAATGCCTCAACACATATACATTAACCATGTTAGCTATGTAATACATATATACCCCAATAATCATGGATGAGCACATCAAATGATAAATTTTATATACATGTATCATCAAATTCTATTTACCATAAAACATGTAACAACAATTCCACGTAATTCGTGTGTATACCTGTAATGGTTCGTATCGAACTCTTATCAATTCGTATCAGAACATTGCCCGTTCAACCATTTAGAATATTGTTGGATACCTGGGATAGCATACACATAGTGTGCTAGCTCATATAACTGTAATCTGTCAATTCATGTACATGTATACTCATATGAGCTGTGAATCTATATGCTCACTCAGGCTGTAGATTTATATGCTCACACGAGCTGTGGGTCAAAACGTAGTTACACGATGTTGCTCACACAAGCTGTGGGGTATCCATAACACATGCAAGATCTTAGCCATCGGTAGGACATTCAGGACCAGTACCCAAATCATGTAAACCCTAATGACAAGTCATTTGTATCCTACGAATTCCTAAGGTTCAGACGGGGCTTGGTAGTGATACGTAGTTGGATATGTAACCGTGTATACAAGTAGCAAATTTACAATTCATACATATTTCAAAATAAAACATATAATCATAATTTCATCACACGAACTTACCTCAACGAGTATACCTAAATACTAAGGCAATTAATCCGAGACTTTCTCTTTGCCTCGATCTAACTTCGTACAAGGTCTGAATTGATCTATACGGATAAATTTAACTCAATTTAATTTATAACTCATTCAATTTAGCCCAATATTATATTTTGGAAAAATTACATCTTGCCCCTATACTTTTAATTCTTTACAATTTAGTCCTTAGCTTATAAAAATGGAAATTTATGCAATTTTATCAGAACCCACTATAGTCAAATATCAATTAGGTCCTTAGCAAGCCTTATATTTCATTTCTTTCACGATTTCACCCTGTAATTTTTTTATTTTTCAATTTAATCCCTATTTGATATTTTCATCAAAAATCACTTAACAAAAGTTATTTATCTAACAACAACTATCTATTTTCTTCCATAACTCATCAAAACTCATGCATATTCAATAATGAAAAAACCCTATTAGTTTAACAGGTTCACAAATTAGTCATCGAGCTAGCTAGATTAAGCTACAACGAACTTGAAAACATAAAAATAATTAAAAACAGGACAAAAATTCATACCAATTTAGAAAAAAAGAGGATGGTTGAATCCCTAGCTTAGAATAACAAGAAATTTCAGTGGTGGCTTGATGAATGAAGAAGATGAATGCCTTATTCTTATTTTAACTATCCTTTAATTACCAAATTACAATTATAACCTTTAAAAACTTTAAAATTTACACAAATGCCAAGCCATCACATTCCACTATCTTCATTAGTGGTCTAATTACAATATAAGGACTCTTACTTTAAGGTTCTATAGCTATTTAATACCTTTAGCTACTAGAACTCAACTTTTTCACTTTGCGCAATTTAGTCTTTTTTATCAAATTAAGCATATAAATAGTAAAATTTCCTAACGAAATCTTTATACGGTACTACTATCATGCTGTAGGAAATAAAATAATAAAATAAATTTTTTTACTTTAGACTTGTTGTCCCGAAACCACTATTCTGATTTCACTAAAAATGGGTTGTTACAACTCTCCCCCTAAAGGGATTTTCGTCCCCGAAAATCTTACCAGAAAAGAGGTTCGGATATTGCTTTCTTATAGCTTGCTTGGGTTCCCAGGTGGCTTCTTCTATACCATGTTGTTTCCATAAAACTTTTACTAATGCTATGTTGTTGTTTCTCAACTCTTTCACTTCTCGTGCCAGAATTTTGACTGGTGCTTCACTATACGACATATAAGGCTGAATCTTGACATCCGTCGAAAAGATAACATGTGAAGGGTCATATCGGTATCGTTGCACTATAGACACATGAAACACAGTATGAATCTTTTCTAATTCTGATAGTAAACCTAATCGATACACAACAAGTCTGATTCTTTCAGAAATCTCATACAGCCCGATAAATCGTAGACTAAGTTTCCTTTATGACCGAACCGAAGAACTTTCTTTCAGGGAAATACTTTCAAGAATACTTTGTCATCGACTTAAAATTTTATGTCTTTATGTTTAAGATCCGCATATGATTTCTGACGATCTGAAGCTACTTTCAAACTATCTCGGATTACTTTTATTTTTTCTTCGGTCTCATCAATCCCGTGTATCTTGTTCTCACTGAGCTCAGTCCAATATTACAGAGTTCGACATTTACGACCATACAAAGCTTCATATGGTGCCATTTTTATGCTCGATTGAAAACTGTTGTTGTACGCGAATTCAACCATCGGTAAATATTTCTCCTAGTTGCCTTCAAACTCTAAAACACAGCAACGAAGTATATCTTCTAGAATTTGAATTAGTTGCTCGGACAGACCATTGGGCTTAGGATGAAATGCAGTACTAAAATGTAACCACGTACCAAGAGCTTCCTATAACATTTTCCAAAATCGTGATGTAAACCGTAGATCTCTATCTGACATGATGGAGACTGGCACTCCGTGTAGTCTGACAATATTAGAAACATATAACTCAGCTAATCTATCAAGAGAAAAATCTATACGTGCCAGAATAAAATATGCTGACTTCGTCAATCAGTAAATAACAACCCAAATGGCATCTTTCTTTCTTAGAGATAAGGGTAAACCCGATACGAAATCCATAGTAACTCAATCCTATTTCCACTCTGGTATCATCACTGGCTGTAAAAATCCCGAAGGTACCTGATTTTCAACTTTTACTTGCTGATATACTAAACATCTATATACAAAGTCAGAATCTCACGTTTCATTCCCGGCCATAAGTACATCTGTTTTAAATCACTATACATCGTATTACTTTTCGGATGAACATACAAGCTACCACTATGAGCTTCGTGCAAGACTCTCTAAATGAGCTCTGGAATCTTCGGTACACAAATTCTACCTCTAAACAATAAACAATCATCAGGTCCTATTTCAAATTCTGAATCGGTAGTTGACCCACACTGTGCCCATTTAGCTAGTAATTCAACATTACATTTCTGAGCTTTGTAGATCTGCTGCAAAAATATTGGTCTAGCTTTCAATTCGGCTAAGATCAAGCCATTATCAGATAATGTTAGTCGTGTGCTCATTATTCGTAGAGCAAATAAAAATTTTCAACTCAAAGTATCAGCAACTACATTTGCTTTTCTCGGATGATATTCAATGATCAACACATAATCTTTTAATAGTTTAAGCCATCTGCACTGTCTCAGATTCAAATCTTTCTGCGACATTAAGTACTTAAAACTCTTATGATCGGTAAAAATATGACATTTTTTTCGAACAAATGATGTCGATAAATTTTTAATGAAAACACAATAGTTACTAACTTTAGTTTATGAGTCGGATAGTTCTTTTTGTGTGGCTTTAACTGTCTGGAAGCATAAGCTAGTACTTTGCCTTCTTGCATCAAAACACAATCTAAACCATTTAAAGATGCATGAATGATAATCACATACTCCTCACCCAATTTAGGGTGAACTAGAACTGATGCTCCGGTCAGCAATGCTTTCAACTGATTAAAACTTTATTGACATTTCTCAGCCCATTCAAATTTCACATCTTTCTATAAAATTCGTGCCATCGGTGTAGCTATCATCGAGAACCCTTTTATGAATCTTCAGCAATAACCATTTAATCCCAGAAAACTTCTAACTTTAGATACATTTCTCTATGGTTTCCAGTCAACAACTACTAAAATTTTACTCGGATCAACTCTAATGCCTTCAGCCGATACTATATGTCCTAGAAAACTAACTTCTCAAAGCCAATACTCACATTTGCAAAATTTAGCAAACAATTGTTTATCTCATAAGGTTTGCAACACTATTCTCAAATGTTCAGCATGCTCAAACTCATCTTGTGAATATATCAAAATGTCGCCAATAAATACCACAACAAATCTATCAAAATACGGTCTGAATATTTTGTTCATTAAATCCATTAATACTGCAGGTGTATTAGTTAAACCAAACGACATCACAAGAAATTCATAGTGTCTATACCTGGTTTTGGATACAGTTTTGGGCACATCTGAATCTTTCACTTGTAGTTAATAATAACTAGAACGAAGATTAATCTTCGAGAATATTGTGGCACCTTTCAACTAATCGAAAAGATCATCAATTGGAGCCAGTAGATATTTTTTCTTAATTGTAACCTTTATGAGCTGACGGTAATCAATGCACCATCTCATCGATTCAGCCTTTTTCTTAACAAACAAAGCCATTGCACCCCAAGGTGAGAAACTAGGTCAAGCAAAACCCCTATCTGTCAACTTCTATAGCTCTACTTTCAACTCTTTTAACTCTGTAGGACCCATTTTGTAAGGTCTTATCGATATCAGTGATGTTCCCCAATACAAGTTCAATAGCAAATTCAACCTCTCTAACTGGCGATAATCCAGGTAATTCCTCTAAAAGCACATCAGGATACTCGCACACCACTGGCATTGATTCAATCTTTGATTCAGACACTTTATTATCCAACACATAAGAAAGGTACGCATTACAACCTTTTTTCACATATTCCTGCACTGAAATAGCTGATATAATAACATGCAACCCACTCAGACTATCTGATTTAATACGAAAAGTCTCATTGTTTTAACATTTGAATAAAATAAGCTTTCATCTACAGTTTACAACAGTGTCATGTAAAGTTAACCCATCCATGCCCAAAATCATTTCAAATTCATCAAACGTTAACAACATAAAATCAAGCAAAAAACTGTAACCCTGAGTCATCAAAGGACAATTCTTACATACTTTATCAACTAGCTCATACTGACCTAGGGGGTTTGTAACAACCCGATTTAGACCCTAGTTGGAATAGTGGTTTCTAAACCAAAAATACGAGTTAGACAAATATTTTAATATTATTTTTCATGCTTATAATAAGTGAATTAATATGTGTGAAAGTTTTGTATAAAAATTTTATCATTTGTGTGCCTAATTTCGAAAAAGGACCTAATCGTGTAAAGTGCAAAAGTGACTTGCTTTTTGTTAAAGTACTAAATTGCTATGTCTCTTTAAATGAGGGGTCCTTATGTTGTTGAAATACCATTTACATGGTGAGTGGACATTAATGGCCTTAATGTTAATGTTTTATATGTTTATTAATCATGGAAAAAATGGTAATTGATGTATTATTATGTATTAATTAAAAAAAAATGTGGCCATTTTGTTCAACTTTTCATACCGAAAATAGAAGAAAAGAAAGGGTTTTAAAGCTTTGTTCATTCGGCCATTGTTGAGCATAATTTAGATATGTGTTTTGATCCATTTTCGATATTTCTATGTTTTTTTTATTATTGCTTAGTGTTCTATCTAGGCCATGTCTCAATTTCTAGAATTGATGATGATTTTGAGTTGAGCCATTGATGAAATTATGAGCTTTGTGATGTTAATTGATGAAAAATGAAAGACATGTGTTAGATTAATGTGTTTTGTATTTGAATTTTTGATAAATTTAAGTAATTTGGGATAAATTGTGAAAATGAAATTTTGAAGGACTAAAATGTGAAATAAATGAAATATATGGGCTTATACGGGCTAGAGGAAAATTTGGCCTAGCATGTGTAATATGAAAATATGTGTATTTTATGATTTTATGAATTAGGGACTAAAGTGTTAAAATGTGAAAAAATGAGGGCTAAATTGTAAAATGCCCTAAATATGTGCATATGGATTGAATTGAATGATTTTTTGAGTAAAAGAGTTAAATTCGAATGTATATAGATTAAGAACCAAAGAAAACAGAATTAGATCGGGGAAAGTCAAAAGTAGTTGAATAGCCGTTCGTTTCCGTTCATTCCTATACGAGGTAAGTCGATATACAAATAAATGTGTTTTGAATTGAATTATTATTGCTTATATGCTATTGAATAATGATTAATGGCTATTTGAGTTGAATATGAGAAATTCAAGAAAGTTCTGATAATGTAACGACGTCTGAAAAGTCTCGTACGAACCATATGAATTGTTAGGATACATATGTCATGACATAGGATTCAGAAGTGTGTTATCATGTAAGACCACGTCTGGGACGTTAGCATCGATCTGAGATTTACGTGTAAGACCCTGTCTGGGACAGTGGCATTGATATTTGATAACATGTAAGACCACATTTGGGACGTCGGCATTGTACAAGCATTTCGAGCTATCCACGTATCCTATTTAATTCTGTACAGTTCAACAGCCACTCCGAAAAACAAATGACTATGTGAATGTGTATTCCAATTCAGGTACATTTGAAATGTATATCATGTTTGAGAATGAAAGGTAAGTATATGTACATTTGTGGACATATGATATATGTATGAAATATCATGAGAATGAGATGTGTTATATATAAGTGAATCATGATCAAATAAGCTGTATGAGACTTATGGATATGTGATTGTATTTTTGCCATAAACTACATGAATGAATTGGTTTAGAATTTTGTTAAGTGATTAGTTTATTTGTATATGGATTACTAAGCTTTTGAAAGCTTACTTTGTGTATGTTTAAAATTGTTTTGTAGATATCGAAGCTACTAGGAGCTCAGGTATCATCGAGGATCATCACCACACTATCGAACTCTATTTTGGTACCTTTTGAAAATGTGAATATTGAAATATGGCTTGTATAGGCTAGAAGTATTTGAATATGATTTGTGAAGTATATATCATGCCATGTGATATGGCTAGATTAAAGTTGCTGTTTGGTGTGGTTTTTGGTATATAAGTTGTGTTAATAAATGGTATGTGCTGATGTGCATAAATGGCCTAGTGAGAAATAGTCAATTTGGTAAGTTAGTTGTATGACTTAGTTATGGAAATGGTATGATTTTGATATGAGAATAGATTCGATAAAATTGGAATAATGATATGTATGAATGAATGAGTTTGGTATGTGATTTTGATATGTTTTGGTTTGGATAATAAGATTGAATTATGCATGTTTGAGTATGGTTTTGGTTGCTATTTGGTCATGAATTGTGCTTTGATTTTGGATTTGTAAGGATAACCATTAAGGGTGGCAAATTGGCTTTAAAAATAGACTATTTTTGTCCACAAAGGCAGAGACACGGGCGTGTGTATGTTACAAGGCTGTGTGTCCCCTGGGGTAGTCCTACAATTTAAAGCTAGTCTTGAGCACGGCCTAGACACGCGGGCATGTCTTGTGGCCGTGTGAGGCACACAGCCTTGGTACATGGGTGTGTGGCCATTTCGAAGGGTACATGGCCCAGACACATGGGCGTGTGGTTAACCGTGTGATCTAAGTCAATTTTGACCTCAGCTGAGGCACATGGGCACGTCTCCGGCCATGTGGTACAAGTCAGTATGTATGCCTTATTTAGCCACGGCTTAGACACAGGCGCGTGTCAAATTCCGTGTGAGGTACACGACCTGATCACATGGGCGTGTAACCTCTGTAACTTTGAAAATTTCTTAAGTTTCTGAGAAATTTTGTATGCGCACCGTTTAGTCCCGACCCTTTTCTAAAGCATGTTTAAGGTCTCAATGACCTAAGAAAGGGACTTTGAAATGATGTTTGACTATGATGCTATGATGTGTGGATGATATTCGTGAATTGATTATAAAATGTTCTGATATGTTCGGTAATGCCTCATAACCCTAGTCTGGCGACAGATACAGGTTAAGGGTGCTACATTCAGTTGGTATCAGAGCTACGGTTTAGTCAATTCTAATACTAACGTAGCGTGTAAGAGTCTAGCTATACATGCCATATATACGAACTGTGATAGTGTGATTAATCCTGACAAACAAAATGTGTTTTTCGTATAGTAAATGGATCTCGAACGAGCCATAACTGACGATATTGGAAGTAATGCACCCACTCCCGCTCAAGGGGCAGTGATATCCAATTCTAGACCTTTTACTAGTAGCCACAAGGGAGAGGCTAAGCAAGCCTTTTACCAAATGATGAATGATTGGTTCACTCAGTGTATGAGAACTAATCTGGCTACTCCACAACCTTCACCCCTGCATAATCCTTTACAAGTCCTTGCCATGCCACAAGTTGTAAATCTGATTCAGTTGAGTAAGCCACCAGTTGATAAAATTAGAAAGTATGGGATTGAAGAGTTTCGAGCTACTACTGATGATGATACCGAGAGAGCTGAGTTTTGGCTCGAGAATACAATACTGGTGTTTGATGAAATGTCATGTACTCCCGATGAACGCCTTAAATGTGCTATTCCACAAATGAGAGATACGGTGTATTATTGGTGAAAAACGTTGATAGCAGTGGTTTCGAAAGAACGAGTCACTTGAGAGTTCTTTCAGACTGAGTTTAGAAAGAAGTACATCAGTCAAAGATACATCAATCAGAAATGCAAAGAGTTTCTTGAGTTGAAACAGGGTTGTATGTCTGTTACAGAATATGAGAGAGAATTCGTGAGATTGAGCCAGTATGCACAAAAATGTGTCTAAACTGAAGCAATTATAAAGACATAAAATTGTTAGTCGGGATTTTCGAAATAAAAGAGTTTGTTATACTTGTTGAACGAGCATGTAAAGTTGAAAAACTCGGGAAAGAGAAAAGAAAAGTCGATTCAAAAGCTAGAGAAGTGCGAAAAAGATCATTAAATAAGTCATTTCAGTCAACATCAAAGAAATTTCGAGATGATTATAGCCATTCAAAGGCTAATGTGGTACATTCGAGTAGAGATTATACTAGATCACATTCGAGCTTCAGAGCTCTAGCTACTTCTATTGCAAGTGTTGGAAATGTCTGATCCGGTCGAACCGAGTGTAGACACTGTAGTAAAAGACACCCGGGAAGTTGTAGATTGAATGACCAAGCTTGCTGTGGATGTGGATCCTTAGATCACATCATCCGTGAATGTCCTGAGTTTGTAGAGTAAGAGATTGTGCAAAATCTCCGGCCGAGTGGCAATACAGCTTGAGGTAGACCACTCAGAAACATAGGTAATGTGAGTGGTAGCCAGAGAATCACTAAAGCCATAGCTATTAAATTTGAGGCTCGCGCACCTGCCAGAGCTTATGCTATTTGCGCTCACGAAGAGGCTTCGTCTCCAGATGTTATTACTGGTACTCTCACTCTCTATGATACTATTGTGATTGCATTGATAGATCCAGGATCAACTCATTCTTATGTATGTGAGACTTTAGTATACAATAAGACTTTGCCTGTAGAGTCTACTAAATTTGTGATTAGAGTATCGAACCCCTTGGCAGATGTGTTCTGGTTGGTAAAGTATGCAAGAACTGTCAGTTGATGATTCGAGATAATTACTTTTCGGCTAATTTGATGTTGTTACCATTTGACGAATTTGATATACTTCTGGGTATGTATTGGTTAACACTGCATGATGCGATAGTGAACTATAAACGAAAGATAATTGATCTGAGATGTTAGAATAATGAGATAATTCAGATTGAGTCTAATGATTTGAGTGGTTTGTCGGTAGTGATTTCTTCGATGTTAGCTCAGAAATATGTGAGAAAGGGGTGTGAAGCTTATTTTTCTTATGTGCCCGACACTAAAGTGACTGAAAAAAAGATAGAATCAGTGCCTGTAGTCTGTGAATTCCTTGATGTGTTTCCTAGAGAAATTTCGGGATTACCTCCGATTCGAGAGGTTGAATTTGGCATTGAATTAGTGCCAGGGACTACTCCGATTTTGATAGCTCCGTATAGAATGGCTTTGACTGAGTTAAAAGAATTGAAGTCTCAGTTCCAAGAGTTGACCGATAGAGGATTCGCAAGACCAAGTTTCTCACCTTAGGATGCTCCTATTTTGTTTGTGAAAAAGAAAGACGACACAAAGAGAATGTACATTTATTATCGCCAGTTGAACAAAGTAACTATCAAGAACGAGTATCCTTAACCTCGAATTGACAATTTTTTTGATCAATTGAAAGGAGCTACCGTGTTTTCAAAGATAGATTTAAGGTTAGGCTATTATCAGTTGAGAGTAAAAGATTCAGACATTCTGAAAACTGCTTTTCAAACGAGGTACGACCACTATGAGTTTTTAGTTATGCCTTTCGGATTAACGAATGCACCTGTCGTTTTTATGGATTTGATGAATAGAATTTTTAGACCGTATTTAGATTGATTTGTTGTCGTATTCATTGATGACATTTTAATTTATTAGCGTGATAAAACTGAACATGCCGAACATTTGAGAATAGTGCTACAGACTTTGCATGATATGCAGTTGTATGCGAAGTTTAGCAAATGTGAATTCTAGTTACGAGAAGTCAGTTTTCTGGGACATGTTGTGTCAGCATCTGGTATCTAAGTTGATATTGGAAGCCTCTGAGAAATATTTCTGAAGTCTGCAGTTTTTTAGAACTTGCTAGTTATTACCGATGGTTTGTAAAAGGCTTTTCTATGATTGCTACTCTATTGACAAAATTGCTTCAGAAAGATGTGAAATTTGAATGGTCTGAAAAGTGTCAGAAAATTTTTGATCAGTTAAAAGCCCTATTGACTGAAGCTCAAGTGTTAGTACAACCAGAATCGAGTAAAGAATTTGTGATTTATAGTGATGCATCGTTGAACGGTTTAGTTTGTGTTTTGATGCAAGAAGGCAAAGTTATATCCTATGCTTTGAGACAGTTAAAGCCGTTTGAAAAGAATTATCCGATACACGACCTTGAATTAGTTGCAATTGTGTTCGTTTTGAAGATTTGGCGTCAATATATTAATTGCGATTGTGTTCGCTTTGAAGATTTGATGTCACTATCTATTTGGTGAGAAATGTCACGTGTTTCCAAATCATAAAAGCCTGAAATACCTGATGACTCAGAAAGATTTGAATCTGCGACAAAGAAGATGGCTAGAACTGTTAAAAGATATGAGCTTGTTATTAATTATCATCCGGGAAAAGCAAATGTTGTTGCTGATGCTTTAAGTCATAAATCATTGTTTGCATTACGTGCGATGAATACTCATTTAGTTCTGTTTGGTGATAGTTCGATATTAGCCGAATGAAAGCGAGACCGTTATTTATTCACCAGATTTGCAAAGCTCAGAAGGTTGATAATGAGATTATAACAAAACGAGCTCAGTGTGACTTGGATTCTGATTCTGAATATCAAATTGATAATAATGATTGTTTGAGATTCCGAGATTGTATTTGTGTTCCGAGAAGTCCAGAGTTGATTCAGATGATTTTGAACGAAGCTCACAACAGTCTTTTATCTGTTCATTCTGGAAATATGAAAATGTATAATGATTTGAAACATCTATATTGGTGACCTGGAATGAAAAGAGATATTTCTAACTTTGTTTCGAAATGTTTAATCTGGCAGCAAGTTAAAGCTGAACATCAGGTGTCATCCTATTTGTTACAACCAATTATGATTTCAGAGTGGAAATGGGATAAAATAACGATGGATTTTATTTCGAGTTTACCGCTATCTCTGAGAAAGAAAGATACAATCTAGGTTGTGGTTGATAGATTAACAAAATCAATTCATTTTATTCCGGTACAATCTGACTACTCGCTTGATAAATTAGCTGAGTTATACATTTTTGAAATTGTAGATTGCATAGGGTGCCACTGTCTATTGTGTCAGATAGAGATCCCATATTCACTTTGCAATTTTGGAAGAAACTGCAGGAGGCTTCAAGTACAAAATTGCACTTCAGTACTGCTTTTCACCCATAGATGGATGGTCAATCCAAGCGGATTATTCAGATTCTCGAGGATATGTTGAGATGTTGCATTCTTGAGTTTGAAGGTACGTGGGAACAGTATTTGTCATTGACTGAATTCGCTTATAATAATAGTTTTCAATCGAGCATTAAAATGGCATCTTTCGAAGCATTGTATGGTCGGAAATGTCGAAGACCTTTTTATTGGACTGAACTCAGCGAGAATAAGGTTCACGGGGTTGATTTGATAAAAGATACTGAACAGAAAGTAAAAACAATTTGAGATAGTGTGAAAGTAGCTTCTAATCGTCAAAAATCATATGCAGATTTGAAACAAAAAGATATTGAATTTGAGATCGGCGACAAAGTGTTTCTGAAAGTATCTTCGTGGAAAAAAGTACTTCGGTTTGGTAGAAAAGGTAAATTGAGTCCGAGGTTTATCAGACCGTATAAATTCATAGATCGTGTCGGGCTAGTTGTATATAGATTGCTATTGCCATATGAGCTAGAAAAGATTCACAACGTGTTTCAAGTATCGATGCTTCGACGATACAGATCAGATCCCTCGCATGTGATTTCTCCATCTGAGATAGAAATTCAGTCTGATATGACTTGTGAAGAAGAACCGATACGTATCTTAGCTCGCGAGGTTAAAAAACTGCGAAATAAGAAAATTTCGTTAGTAAAAGTAATATGCCATCGACACAGTGTTGAAGAGGCTACGTGGGAGCCCGAAGAGGCTATGAAAGAAAAATATGCGAACCTATTCATTGGTAAGATTTTCGGGGATGAAAATCCTTAAGGGAGGAGAGTTGTAACAGCCTGGTTTAGACCCTAGTTAGAATAGTGGTTTCGAGACCACAAATTTGAGTTAAAAAAATAATTTAATATTATTTTTCGTGCTGATAATATGTGAATTAATATGTGTGAAAGTTTCGTATAAAAATTTGATCCTTTGTGTGCCTAATTAAGAAAAAGGACCTAATCGTGTAAAGTGCAAAACTGACTTGCTATTTGTTGAAGTACTAAATTTCTATGTCTCTTTAAATGAGGAGTCCTTATGTTGTTAAAATACCATTTTCATGGTGAGTGGACATTAATGGCCTTAATGTTAATGTTTTATATGTTTATTAATCATGGATAAAATGGTAATTGATGTATTATTATGTATTAATTAAAAACAAAACAAAAATGTGGCCATTTTCTTCATCTTTTCCTACCGAAAATAGAATAAAAGAAAGGGTTTTAAAACTTTGTTCATTCGGCCATTGTCAAGCATAATTTAGGTATGTGTTTTTATCCGTTTTTGATGATTTCTATGTTTTTGTGATTGTTTCTTAGTGTTCTATCTAGCCCATGTCTCGATTTCTAGAATTGATGATGAATTTGAGTTGAGCCATTGATGAAATTGTGAGCTTTGTGATGTTAATTGATGAAAAATGAAAGACATGTGTTAGATTAATGTGTTTTGTATTTGAATTTTTGATGAATTTGAGTAATTTGGGCTAAATTGTGAAAATGAAATTTTGAGGGACTAAAATGTAAAATAAATTAAATATATGCACTTATATGGGCTAGAGGAAAATTCGGCCTAGCATGTCTAATATGAAATTATGTGTATTTTGTGATTTAATGAATTAGGGACCAAAGTGTTAAAATGTAAAAATATGAGGGCTAAATTGTAAAATACCCTAAATATGTGCATATGGATTGAATTGAATGATTTGTTGAATAAAAGAGTCAAATTTGAATGTGTATAGATCAAAAACCAAAGAAAACGAAATTAGATCGAGAAAAGTCGAAAGTAGTTGAATAGCCATTCGTTTCCGTTCATTCCTGTATGAGGTAAGTCAATATACAAATAAATGTGTTTTGAATTGAATTATTATTGCTTATATGCTATTGAATAATGATGAATGGCTATTTGAGTTGAATATAAGAAATCCGAGAAAGTTATGATAATATGACGATGTCTGAAAAGTCCCGTACGAACCATAGGAATAGTTAGGATACATATGTCATGACATAGGATTTAAAGGTGTGTTATTGTGTAAGACCACATCTGGGATGTTGGCATCGATTTGAGATTTATTTGAAAGACTATGTCTAGGACATCGGCATCATATTTGATTTCGTGTAAGACCCTATCTGGGACAGTAGCATCGATATTTGATTACATGTAAGACCACGTTTGGGATGTTGGCATTGTATGAGCTTTCCGAGCTATCCACATATCCTATTTGATTCCATACAGTTCAACGGGCACTCCGAGAAACAAATGACTATGTGAATGTGTATTCCAATTTAGGTACGTTTGAAAAGTATATCATGTTTGAGAATGAAAGGTAAGTATATGTACATTTGTGGGCATATGATATATGTATGAATTATTATGAGAATGAGATGTGTTATATGTAAGTGAATCATGATCAAATGAGCTGTATAAGACATATGGATATGTGATTGTATTTTGCTATGGACTATATGAATGAATTGGTTTAGAATTATGTTAAGTGATAAGTTTATTTGTATATGCCTTACTAAGCTTTTGAAAGCTTACTTTGTATGTGTTTAAAATTGTTTTGTAGATATCGAAGCTACCAGGAGCTCGAGGATCATTGAGGATCATCATCACACTATCGAACTCTATTTTGGTACCTTTTGAAAATATGAATATTGAAGTATGGCATGTATAGGCTAGAAGTATTTGAATATGATTTGTGAAGTGTATATCATGCCATGTGATATGGCTAGATTAAAGTTGCTATTTGGTGTGGTTTTTGGTATATAAGTTGTGTTAAGTTATGGTATGTTTGATGTGCATAAAAGGCCTAGTGAGAAATAGTCAATTTGGTAAGTTAGTTATGTGAATTAGTTATGGAAATGGTATGATTTTGATATGAGAATGGATTCGATAAAATTGGAATAATGATATGTATGAATGAATGAGTTTGGTATGTGGTTTTGGTATGTTTTGGTTTGGATAATAAAAATGAAATTGATTGGTGACATTATGGATTGAATTATGCATGTTTGAGTATGGTTTTGGTTGCTATTTGGTCATGAATTGTGCTATGATTTTGGATTTGTAGGGATGACTATTAAGGGTGGCAAATTGGCTTTGCAAATAGTCTATTTTTGTCCATACGGGTAGAGACACGAGCGTGTGTCTTAGCTATGTGTGACACATGGTTATGTTACACGACCGTGTGTCCCCTGAGGTAGTCCTACAATTTAAAGTTAGTCTCGAGCACGGCCTAGACACGCGGGCGTGTCTGGTGGCCATGTGAGGCACACAGCCTTCGCACATGGGTGTGTGTGGCCATTTCGAATGGTAACCACGGCCAAGGCACATAGGCATGTCTCTGGCCGTGTGGTACAAGTTAGTATGTATGCCCTGTTTAGCCACGGCTTAGACACACGGGCGTGTCTAGCCGTGTGAGGTACACGGCCTGATCACATGGGCATGTGACCTCTGTAACTTTGAAATTTTGTTAAGTTTCTGAGAAATTTTGAATGTGCATGGTTTAGTCCCGACCCCTTTCTAAAGCATGTTTAAGGTTTCGATGACCTAAGAAAGGGACTTTGAAATGATGTTTGACTATGATGCTATGATGTGTGGATGATATTTGTGAATTGATTATAAAATGTTCCGATATGTCCAGTAATGCCTCATAACCCTAGTCCGGCGACGGATACGGGTTAGTGGTGTTACAGGGTTCGATACTTTAACCACGAATTCAGTATACTCAACAGGTAAATTCTTATTAGATACTAATTTTTTGCAAACATACGAATGGGTTGATGCTGGATCAATCAAAGCAGTTACATCAGTATCAAAAATAGAGATAGTACCGATAATAACATCTGGTGCAAAAGTATCCTCTTGTGCGCAAATAGCATAAGCCCTAGCTGGTGCTCGTGCCTTGGATCTTACAGTAGAGTCTTTTGTTACACCACGACTACCACTCACATTTCTAGAACTACGAGGTGGTCTACCTTTCACAGCAGTGTTCCTCAGCCTCGTAGTCTGAACTTTCCCTTTCTCGAATTTCTCTGGGCAATCTCTAAGACAGTGGTCTAAACAACTACACCTGAAACACGCTCTATTCTTTAATCGACACTCACCATAATATGGTATTTTACAGTGCTTGCTCTCGGGCCAAACATTTCTAACACTACCTACACTTGTTACAGATGTAGCTTAAGGTTTTGGAATCGAACGTCGATTGCCTCTGTCTCTACTAGAGTACCCCACTAAAGCTTTAGAGCAATTGTGATGTTCTTTTGATCTCTTTGATGCTAACTGATATGACTTCCCAATAGATCTCTTTCTCAAGTCTCTAGCTTCAAAATCAGCATGTTTTTTCTCTTTACTCAACTCATTAGCTTTATGTGCTCGGTCGACCAATACAACAAATTCTTTTCGTTCAAGAATTCCAACTAATAACTTTTGTCTTTACTGAACACTTCTTCAAATCTTTTACACATAGCAGTCTCGGTAGGAATACACTTCTTCAAATCTTTTACTTGAGCTATAAAAATTCTTTACGTTTTTTATCTAGAAACCTCTGACTAATATATTTCTTTCGAAACTTGATTTGAAAGAATTCCTAAGTGACTGCTCTCTTGGCACAACTGAAATCAATGTGTTCCACCACTGGTAAGCCAAATCTTTCAAAAATGCTACCGCACACTTGACACACTCGACTGGTGAAGAAGACAATTTGTCAAACACTCTAATTGTATTCTCTAACCAGAATTCAGCTCTTTCGAGATCATCTTCAACAGTAGCTCAGAATTCTTTAGCCTTGTAGTTATGGATCTTATCAACAGATGGCGTATTGACTGGTATAGGTTCCATACCTTAAGGAATAACATGAACTGGTTGGGGAGCAGGATGGGGTAGAGGTTGTTGAGTAGCCAGGTTCGTCCATAAAAACTCAGTAAACCATTCATTCATCATCTGGAAGAAGGCTTCCTTAGCCTCTCCTCCCTAGCCCTTAGATAGGGCCCTTGTGCCGCTCAATGCTACTCTATTAATGGAGGTTTGAGCATTGCTTTCTACTTCACCGGAGTCAGCTCGTTTGGATGTCATTGCTATATGAAAACATGTATTTAAACGGTCAGGAGATATCATACTACCATAAGTTATATAATGACATGTATAGCTAGACTCGTACACGCTACGTCCAGTCCTAAAATAGACTAAACCTTAGCTTTGATGCCAATAAATGTAACACTCCTAACCCGTATCCGCTGCTGAAACAAGGTTACAGAGCATTACTAGAATTTACAATCCATACGGACAGAAATTTTAAATGTTTCATATCATAGCAATAAATTTATTAAAACCAAGTCAAATCATACATATTATCTTTTATATAAGCCCTCAAGGCCCGAAATAAATGTTAGAAACAAGTTCGGACTAAATCAAAAACTTAGAGAATTTTTCAAAAAACAATGAATTTTTCAGAAAACAATGAAATTTTCAACACTATAAGGGTCACACGGCCGTGTGGCCAAATCGTGTGAGTCCCAGGCCATGTGGGCATTCAAAATAGGGACACACGATCGTATACCAGCCCGTGTTCGTGCCCGTGTAACTCACTGACCTGGGTCACACAGCCAAGCCACACGCCCGTGTGCCAGGGCGTGTACCTTTCGATGTAACTTCAGGCGCCCGTATGCCAAGCCGTGTGCTAGGCTGTGTAACAGCCTAACTTGCAACCCTTTGAAAGCTACAAGGGACACACGACTATGTCTTACACACGGTTGAGACACACGCCCGTGTCTCTATCTGTGTGGACGAAAATAAGCCATTTCATAAGCCATTTTTCTCACCCAATTAGGCATATACCTACAATCAATATTGCATATATATACAAGCCATAACAAGGCATCCAAATCAAGCATAAACAAGCCATAAACATATGGAATAACATCATACAACCAATATGCTCTTAGGCACCTCAAATGACAATCTATAAACATGTTTAACCATGCATTCAATTTGACCAAATAATCATTTAACTTGCATGCATATTTGCATCAATACATACCATATAATTTACTTACCAAAACACAACCATTTGGTACCAAAATACCATTCTATAATTAGCATCAATAGCCATTTAAGCTATTCAAACAAAGTACCAATTCTCAACCAGTCACAAGCCATATATATTATGCATATTCATCTATCATTTCATCTTCCATCATTCAACCATATTAAGTCATTCATCAACAATTTTAAGGCTACTTGTATACATGCCAAAATATGCCAAAATGCAATCCAAATCAAATGGCCATATTCACAACAAAACACGTGGCCAACATTAGCCAAAATACCTATACATGCCATTATAACTTAAATTAAACATCTTAAAGTACCAAAAGAGTCGATGGATAGTGTGATATAGCTTCAACAAGCTTCCAACCCGAACGAGCTTCTAATTCACTATAAAACACGAAAAATAACATAGGGTAAGCATTTAAGCTTAGTAAGTTCGTATGATGTAGAATAAAGCTTACCATATAGTCACATAATAGGTAAGTAAACATATCATATCCCAACATAATTTGGCCAAATGTCTAAGCATATATACATCAATCATGTCAGCCATGTAAATACATATATACAGCAATAATCATGGATAAGCACATCAAATGATAAATTTCATATACACAAATCATCAAATTCTATTTTCCATATAACATGTAACAACAATTTCATGTAATTCATGTGTATACTTGTAATAATTCGTATCTAACGCTTATCATTTTGTATCAGAACATTGCCCGTTGAACCGTTTAGAGTACCATTCAATACCTGGGATAGCTCACACATAGTGTGCTAGCTCATATAACTGTAATCCGTCAATTCATGTACATGTATGCTTATACGCGTTGTGATTTGGTATGCTCACTCGAGCTATAGATCGATACGCTCTCACGAGCTATAAATTGGTATATTCACATGAGCTGTAGGTCGGAACTTAGCTACAAGTTGCTTCTCACACGAGCTGTGGAGTATCCGCAACACATGCTGGACCTAGGACATTCAGGACCTATACCCAAATCATGAAAACCCTAATGATATGTCATTTGTATCCTACGGATTCCAAAGGTTCAAACCGGGCTCGATAGTCATACGTAGTTGGATATGTAACCGTGTATACAAGTAGCAAATTTACAATTTATACATATTTGAAGGTAAAGCACATAATCACAATTTCATCATACGAACTTACCTCGACGAGTATACGTAGATATTGAGGCGATTAATCCGAGACTGTCTCTTTGCCTCGATCTAACTCCATATGAGGTCTGACTTGATCTATATGGATAAATTTAACTCAATTTAATTTATAACTCATTCAATTTAGCCCAAAATTATATTTTGGAAAATTTACTATTTTACTCATATACTTTTAATTCTTTGCAATTTAGTCCCTAGCTCATAAAAATGGAAATTTATGCAATTCCCCTACAATCCACTATAGCCGAATATCAATTAGGTCCTTAGCAAGCCTTATATATCATTTATTTCACAATTTCACCATGTAAAATTTTCTATTTTACAATTTAACCCCTATTTGAAATTTTCATCAAAAATCACTTAACAAAAGTTCTTTATCTAACAAAAACTATCCATTTTCCTTTATAACTCATCAAAAATCATGCATATTCAACAATGGAAAACCCTATTAATTTAACAGTTTCACAAATTAGTCCTCGGACTAGCTAGATTAAGCTACAACGATCTCGAAAATATAAAAAAATCAAAAACGGGACAAAAATTCATACATATTTAACAACAATGAATATGGCTGAATCCCTAGCTTAGAAGAACAAGAAATTTCAGTGGTGGCTTGATGAATGAAGAAAATGAATGCCTTTTTCTTATTTTAATTATCATCTAATTACCAAATTACAACATTTAAAAACTTTAAAATTTACACAAATGCCAAGCCATCACATTCCACTATCTTCATTAGTGGTCTAATTACCATATAAGGACTCTTAATTTAAGGTTCTATAGCTTTTTAATGCCTTTAGCTACTAGAACTCAACTTTTGCACTTTACGCGATTTAGTCCTTTTTATCAAATAGATCATTTAAATGGTAAATTTTCTTAATGAAATTTTTATATGGTACTACTATCATGGTGTAAGAAATAAAATAATAAAAATATAATTTTTTCTGAATTTAGATTTGTGGTCCCGAAACCACTATTTCGATTTCACTAAAAATGGACTATTACATAACACATTTCATTTGTCAACACTTAATTCATTTTCCATCTCAAAACTCATCATAAATTGACCTATGTCACTTGAATAGAAACTCAGCATATTTAACTACATTATACCATTACAAATAGTTCATATCTACCTTAAAGCATAACTCCACTTGGTCTCATTATAAACATCTCGAATATGGTCATTCCGAACATGCATCAATTTAACCATATTAACAACCACCAACAAGCATCAAAATACCATAAGTACCACAAATCCAAAACAACATTACATGCCATAAACATCAAATAAACATTAGACATAAGTCCACCTATACATGCTATTATAACCATGAACAAAACATCAAAATCTACCGGTATAATCGCTGGATAGTGTGATAGATCTCCAACTAGCTTCCAGCCCGGTCGGACTTCTGATAATCTGGAAAGTAACAGAAAGATAACCACATAAGCAATGAATGCTTAGTAAGCTGGTATTAACTTTAGTCATAATATTCCATATTAAATACGAACTTTATAAGTCATAAATAAACCAATACCAATGCCTCAAGATTTATCAAACTATATAACTATCAACTCACAAATGAATAGGTTCATTAACATCCCAAATACTTTCCATTTATAACATTATAAGGTCTTATAAGTTGAATTACATAATCATCAACCCTTTCTTAAAATGGTGAATCATTTCATTTACTTACTTACCATTCCATTTGCTTAGCATAAGCTTAATTACGTTATCAATTCACGAATTAGTGTATTTATTTGTGACATAAGTAAACTCACATATATCATAAGTAAATTCCTTCCTCACAAGTAAGTCCTTTAAATCAACAATTCTTTTTATTTCATCATATTTTGTCTCATCTATGAACTTATCATTTTAATATCTATTCTTACCCATTTCATTTGCATAACACACAAGACATAAGCATAAACATCAACCATAACCAAAAGCTAGAACATTTAAACATAACTCTTTCACATTTAACTAAAAATCATTCTGTAATTCACCATTTGTTTCAAACTTTCCTATAAACATATCATTATGGAATCACTTACTTTCACCAAACAAGATTAAAGCTAAATGAATAAATTAATCATACCTGTTATACATTTACGAAGCACTTATAGGCTTAGTATTGAAGATGATTCATCGTATGCTTCCTGTACTATAATAATTCAATCCAAACTCATTCATATATGTATATAAACATATATCTTTAACCGAATAATCATCAATACAACGATACTCACATATGATGAAGTAATTCGTTGGTCATTTAACATTTAACAATTACTAATATCTTGCCTATACACTAGCATTTAACATTAAAATAATTTTGTAAATTCCATTCACATTTAGCCCAACGAACTAGTAACTTGACTCGGATACTCGGGTAACTACACCACACTAAAGGCATCATAGATGCATAACAAGGACTTCAGACAGGGGCAAAAATGTGCAAACAGAGGCACCATAGTGCGAATAGGGACACCGAAGTGTAAACAGGGGCAGCGAAGTGCAAAATCCCGTACAAGTGCACATTCTAACCCTATTGGCATGCCAATCGTATCATAGTGATTACTACGTTCAACTGGGAATTTAATGTAACCCATTTCCTTTAAACATATTTATCATTCAAGGGCGCTTCATCGTTCCCGTACACATGATATAATATCAATACATATATTTATACTATCAATGTACCATCACTAAGATTAACATCATCCATTAATCACTTTCATATTTCTCAATACACATGCGATAACAGTTCATAATCATTCTGAAGTCACATATCTCATAATTCATAAATATTCAATACTTTTCTAATAAATCATTTCCCACCTTATATTCAGTTATAATATTTTGAGTTCCAACTCACATTTTAAACATCATATATAAGTATATACATTCATAAATCAGCAACAACATTATATATATATAGGTATGTATAATTCTATACCTATGAACTTACTTGGCTGAATTGCAGAAATAACTAAGTACAGGGGCTATTTGGTAATTTTCACTTCTCCTCAATTTTCAACTCGTTCTTGATCTAAATTAAGAATTTAATTCAATTCATTAATTTAGATAGTAAAAAATTTTATTTTATGCAATTTAGTCATTTTTTACATTTTTACAAAATTACCCTCAACTTTTCATTTTTATTCAATTTAGTCCCTATGTCCTAAAACATGAAAATTAACCATTTTTATAGCAAACCCATCCCAATCGAATATTCAAAGCTTCCAATACAGTCCATATTTATAAAAAAATTTCACATCAAGTCCTTGTATTTTTATTATTTCAATAATTTAATCCCTAATCGTTAAATTCTTAAAAAATCACTTAACGAAATACTTATAAATAACAACTAATACTTCAAATTCATCATTTAACATCTAAAATCACAAAGATTCATCAAATGTAACATTCAAAATCTTTAACAGTTTCAAAAACGAAGGTACAGGCTAGCTGGACCTAATTACAACGATCTCAAAAACATAAAAATGAAAAGAAACAGGTGAAAAATGGACTTACATGCATCCAATAAAGCTTGGCTGAAGCTTGAATATGTTTCCATGGAGGTTCAGTGGTAAACCATAAAATTGAAGAAGAAAACATGATATTTTTTTTATTCTTTATTTTATCTTTATCTTTAATAATAATATTATAACATATAAATCACATACAAAATTAACTGGTTTACTCTTGGAATGAAAATGAGCATGCTGAGCATTTGAGAATAGTGTTGCAAACGCTACGAGAGAAACAATTGTATGCCAAGTTCAGTAAATGTGAATTTTGGCTATGAGAAATTAGTTTTCTTAGGCATATAGTATCTGCTGAAGGAGTCAGAGTAAACCCGAAAAAAATTTCAACCATTGTTAATTGGAAGCCACCAAAGAATGTGTCTGAAGTCCGAAGTTTTCTGGAACTAGCCGGTTATTATCGGAGGTTTGTAAAAAGTTTTTCAATGATAGCTTCTCCGATGACTCGTTTGCTACAAAAAGATGTAAAGTTTGAGTGGACTGACAAATGCCAGCAGAGTTTTGACAGATTAAAGGCTTTATTGACAGAAGAACATGTGTTAGTCCAGCCTGAATATGGTAAGGAATTTATAGTTTATAGTAATGCATCATTGAATGTTTTAGGCTGTGTTTTGATGCAAGAAGGTAAAGGAGTAGCCTATGCTTCAAGACAACTAAAGCCACATGAAAAGAACTACCCAACACATGATCTTAAACTAGCAGTCAGAGTGTTTGCAATGAAAATCTGGCGGCATTATTTATTTGGTGAAAAATGTTACATATTCACTGATCATAAAAGTCTGAAATATTTGATGTCACAGAAAGATTCAAATTTGAGACAGCGCAGGTGGCTTGAATTCCTGAAGGATTATGATCTTGTTATTGACTACCATCCGAGAAAAGCCAATGTAGTCGCAGACGCTTTAAGCAGAAAATCCCTGTATACTTTGTGAGTAATGAATACCCAATTATCATTGTTTGATGATGGTTCAATCATAGCTGAATTAAAAGCTAGACCAATGTTTTTGCAACAGATCTCTGAAGCTCAGAAAATTGATAGTAAGTCGCATGTAAAACGGGTACAAAGTGAATTGACTCCTGACTCAGAATTTCTAATCGGGACTGATGGTTGTTTATTATTCAGAGGCAGAGTATGTGTACCGAAAAGTTCAGACCTAGTACAAAATATTTTGAGTGAAGCTCACAATGGTAACATGTCTATACATCCTGGTAGTAATAAAATGTATAATGATTTGAAAAAGATGTACTGGTGGTCGGGAATGAAACGAGATATTTCTGAGTTCGTATCTAAATGTTTGATATGTCAGCAAGTAAAAGTTGAACATCAGTTGCCTTCTGGACTATTATAGCCGGTTGCGATACCGAAATGGAAATGGAAAACAATTACTATGGACTTTGTAACGAGACTACCCCTGTCTCCAAAGAAGAAAGATGTCATTTGAGTAATTGTTGATCGGTTGACAAAGTCTGCACACTTTATTCCAATACGTATGGATTATTCCTTGGATAGATTGGCTGAATTATATGTTTCTGAAATTGTCAGATTGCATGGAGTATCTATCTCTATTATTTCAGATAGGGACCCTCAGTTTACATCTCGATTCTGGAGCAAATTACAAGAAGCTCTAGGTACTCAGTTATACTTTAGTACTGCATTTCATATTGCATTTCATATCTAGACAAATGGTCAATCTAAGTGGGTAATATAGATCTTGGATGATATGCTTCGATGTTGTATAATTGAGTTTAAAGGTAACTTGTAACACCCCTAACCCGTATCCATCACCGAATTAGGATTACGAGGCATTACCATACAAAACACAGTTCAGCATAGTCATTTATCACCTTTTGTGCACCAAAGATTTACGATACATTTATAACATTATCAAACTCGAATATCCACAATTCACTTATTAAAAATTCGAATACATGAATCATAATTCCAATTAAAAAATAATCATACCTTAGTAATCATGTATCGCAAATAAGCAAATTTCAAAATTTCAACTAATTCAATTCGAACATACGTCAAAACCCAATTGAACATGTTCGGAAATTACCAAATTCTAACCAAACTTGTATACATCAAAGCCATGTTCACATATTTAATACTTTCAATATTCAATTCCCTATATCCATCACATTAATGACATTTTCATAATTAAATCATATTCAAGCATATATCCTCACTTTTCACATATAGAAAATATGTCAGTACATAATTTCATTAGCTAAGTATCAAACCTTTCATTTCGTAACTTTTGTATATGTACATAATGAAACCAATCGAACCAACATGAATACAACTTAATGTCCAATCATATATGCGACATTAGCAACATTACAATATGGCCATACATACCTTTGATGTCATAATATTATATGCACTTTAACCTAAATGGCCGTACAAACTTGAAGGTACTTGATGTTACGCTTTTACTTGTTGACATATTAAGCATTTTGACACAAATTCAGAAATGTCTCTTTGCATGTCATTCCACTAGTACATTTTCTTCAAATTATTGTACATCTTGGTACTTCATGGATGAATAGAAAAATGGCTATCATGTGCCTCTTGCAAGATATTTCGATTAAGCTCATCATCTTTGGGTACACAAACCCTATCTCTGAACGTCAAACATCCATCAGGACCGATCCGGAAATCTGACTCAATGCTCGACTCACATTAAGTTCTTTTAGCTTGCAGGTCACTATCATTAGATTGAGCATCATAAATTTCCTGCAGAAATGTCGGCCTAGCCTCTAGCTCTGCCAAAACTGAACCATCATCAAGCAATGCTAATCGAGCGTCTATGGCTCTCAGTGCAAACAAGGATTTTCTACTTAATGCATTGGCAACCACATTCGCCTTTCCCAGGTGATAGTCAATGATCAGCTCATAATCTTTAATTAATTCTAACCATCTCTGCTGTCTCGGATTCAATTCTTTCTGAGTCATCAAATACTTCAAACTCTTATGGTCTGTGAATATACGACAAGTTTCACCATATAAATAATGCCTCCAAATTTCCAAGGCAAAAACAATGGCAGCCAGCTTTAAGTCGTGCGTCGGATAGTTCTTCTCGTGTGGCTTCAACTACTGAGAAGCATAGGCAATCACCTTGCCATCTTGCATAAGTACACAACCTAGTCTATTCAAAGATGTATCATTGTAGACCACAAACTCTTTTCCCGGCTCAGGTAATACTAAAACAGGAGCTTCAGTCAGCGATGTCTTTAACCTCTCGAAACTCTACTGACACTTTTCTGTCCATTCAAACTTAACGCGTTTCTGTAGCAACCTCGTCATTGGAGTCGCTATCATGGAGAATCCTTTCACAAATCTTCAGTATTAACCGGCTAAGCCCAAAAAGCTTCTAACTTCAGTCTCATTTTTAGGCGTTTCCATTCAACAATAGCAGAAATCTTACTTAGATCAACTCGGATGCCTTCACCCGAAATAATATGACCCAAAAACCCAACTTCTTGGAGCCAAAACTCACTCTTGTTAAACTTAGCATACAGTTGTTTTTCCCGTAAGGTTTGCAACACAGTTCTCAGATGCGTCGCATGCTCTGTCTCATCTTTGGAATAAATCAAAATGTTGTCAATGAACACAATGACGAACTTATCCAAGCATGGCCGAAAGATTCTATTCATTAGGTCCATGAATACAACTGGTGCATTCGTTAACCCAAACGGCATGACAAGAAATTCATAGTGGCCATACCTCGTTCTGAAAGTTGTCCTAGGTACATCCGATTCTTTAACTCGCAACTGATAATAGCTCGACCTCAGGTCTTTCTTAGAGAACAAATCATCGATCCTTGGCAAAGGATACTTATTCTTGATAGTCACCTTGTTTAGTCACCGATAATATATACATAGCCTCATTGAACCATCTTTCTTCTTTACAAACAATACAGGAGTACCCCAAGGTGAAAAGCTTGGCCTTGCAAAACCTTTATCCGTCATCTCTTGCAACTATGCTTTTAACTCTTTCAGCTCGGTTGGCCTCATCCAGTACGGAGCAATAGAAATGGGAGCTGTTCCTGGCATTAGTTCAATACCAAACTCTATCTCTCTTTCAGGAGGTAACCCGGGTAATTCTTCTAGGAACATGTCTGGATATTCACATACTATTGGCATAGACTAAATCTTCAACTCCGTTTCCTTAGTGTTCAATACAAAAGCAAGGTAGGCTTCGTACCCCTTCCTCATATATCTCTGAGCAACCATCGCTGTGATTACAACCGGTGGCGTACCCAATTCTCTTGAATCAACCCATAGAATCTCACCATCTAGGCATTTTAATTCAATATACTTGCTACCTCAGTTTACAATTATATCATGCAGGGCTAACCAATCCATACCAAGTATCACATCAAACTCATCAAATGGTAACAACATAAGGTTAGCCGGAAAGCATTGACATTGAATCTTTAAAGGACAATTCTTACAGACTTTATCAACCAGGACTGATTTGCCTAATGGGTTCGACACTCTAATTATAAATTCCATACTTTATCAACCAGGACTGATTTGCCTAATGGGTTCGACACTCTAATTATAAATTCCGTAGGTTCAATGGGTATGTTCATACTAGACACCAATCTCATGCAAATGTATGAATGCGTCGACCTTGGATCAATTAAGGCAACAACACATGTATTAAAATGAGAAAAAGTACCCATGGTGACATTAAGAGCAGAGATTTCCTCTCGAGCGCATATTGCATACGTTCTTACCGGGGCTCGAGCCTCTGATTTCGCAGTGTCTTTAACCGCAACTCGACTGCCACTAGCACTTCCAGGATATCTCGGAGGTCTACCTTGTGCAATGGGAGCACTCGACTTCAGGGCTACTTCCACTTCTTTTTCATTTCGCTCTGGGCAGTCTCTGAGGAAGTGGTCAAGAGAACCACATCTGAAACATGCACCGTTCTTCATTCGGCACTCTACGGAGTGAAATTTGTTACAGGTTTTACACTTCGGCTTTTGGTCATCTATACTCCCTACACTAGTCACCATCGGGGAGGAAAACTTCTGATTACGTCGCTTGGAGCCTCTCGCTCTACCCAAATACTATACCGATGAAATGGAGCATTCATGTTGACTCATTGATTTCTTTATGGGAAATGAGAGCGTCTTACCGCTGGATATCTTGCCCGAAACTCGAGCCTCTCTCTTTGTTTTCTTTCTTTCATTATTGAGTTCCTCGGCCTTCTTGGCCCGATCAACTAATGCGGCAAACTCCCGTAACTCAAGAATCCCAGTCAACAGCTTGATTTCCTCATTCAGACCTTCCTCAAAATGTTACACATTTCTGACTCAATTTGAACCCCTTTAGTTGCATACTGACTTAGTCTTACAAATTCCCTTTCGTATTCTGCTACAGTCTTATTTCCTTGTTTGAGTTCCAGGAACTCCTTTCGCTTCGAGTCTAAGAACCTTTGACTGATGTATTTCTTCTTAAACTCTGCTTGGAAAAATTCCCAAGTGATGTTTTCATTTGGCACCACGGAAGATACAGTCTTCCACCAGCGGTATGCAGTATCCTTCAAGAGAGACACGGCACACTTTAAGCATTCCTCAAGTATGCACGATAATTCATCTAGTACCCGTGTAGCATCATTATCGATCTTAGCTCTGAATTCCTCAGCCTTATACTTTCTAAGCTTATCTACAGGTGCTTTACCAATTCTTACCGGTGCCATACCTCGTGGCGATTCCCCATCAGGTTGGTTAGAGTGCGGGGGAGGTCGTGGTATGTTGGGGCGATTTCTCAAATAATCCCCAAACCATTCGTCCATCATGTCAAAGAAGGCGGCTCTGGCCTATTCCCGGCCTTCAGACATAAGTCTTCTGCTACTACTAGAAACAGCTCATTGTACGGAAGCTGGAGCATGGATCTCTGCTCCCTCAAACTCATCTTGTGCTTGATTGGAAGACATTTACTATATTTAAAAACAATTTAAACAGTTAGGAGATGTCACACTATCAATTTTCGAATAATGGCATGTATAGCGAAACTCAATACTCTTTAAGGTAGTCTTAGAACTGACTAAACTGTAGCTCTGATACCATTAAATTTAACACCCTTTACCCGTACTCGAAAATGGAACCAGATACGAGGCCTTACCAGACATGTACACGAACATTTTTAGAAAATACGGACTATAAAATTTCATCTCAATATAAAACCAATCAAATAACATCTTATTGTCCCTATTATAGGCTTTCGAGGTCCTAAACATATGTCGAGAAAGGTCTGGGACTAAACTGAGAACTTGCAAAAGTTCATGAAAAATTTTCTAGGTAAACAGGGGTTTTCACACGGCCGAGCACACACCAGTGTCCCTAGCTTGTGTCCTTCACATGACCTAGACATGCCCATGTGGCTGTCCGTGTCCAAAAACTCGAGCATTCTATTTATGATATCAGCATGCATTTAGGGACACATGGCCAAGACACGTGCCCGTGTGATATGGGACACGCTCGTTCCCTTCACCCGTGTTTTACTACCATGCATTCTGACTTAAAATTTTAGGTGTAAGGGACATACGGCTATACCACACGCCCGTGGGGGCAATCCGTGTGTCACACACGGGTATGTGTCTACCCTTGTGGACCCTATTGGGCTATTTTCCAAGCCTTTGGTCACCCTCTACATCACTTATACTTAAAGGTTACCAAAATAAAAAGGAAGACATGATTGTACACTTACAAATAACCTTAATAAACCTCATTGCATGTAAACCTCGTATCATCGGTTTAACACATGCTAGGTTATTTCCTTAGTTTTAAGGATTTCCATGTCTCGTCAACCCTTTTAAAATTGGCTCATTATTATAACTCATTGCCAATTATGGTCAAGTCATCCCATGCAAACATAAGCACGCATAGATTTGTAGGCCATAGCCTACTTCAAAATGAGCCAATTCGCATGCCCATGTACAAAAGATAGTTATATCTTTTCATGCCTCCATTTTGGCGAATCAAATGACATATCTAACAAAATAAACCAAGAGCCCTATACATGCCATTGAGCAAATTAAAAGTGTCTATATACCAAAGCTGGACTAGTTAATAGTATGTTGACTCTCCAACCATCTTCCGATATTTACTAGTCCTTAAGCTCTGTAAGATAGGGAAAAGAGAGGGGTAAGCATTTACATGCTTAGTAAGCCCGAATAACTAGAAAGTAAACTTACCGATTAATAGCATACAACCATATTACGCAATAGAACCAACATGAATGAAATGGTTTCCCTATCACATGCACTCAATCAACAAGTTAGCCACAATAATAATGCACCATGTAATTTGTCTTAGATGAACTCATCATTCATCATTTCATTTATACACATCATATTAATCCCGTTGAGTTTCTAAGAAATCTCAATGGATTATCCATTTACCGTCAATTTATAAGAATGATCATTTCAGGTATGCACTCTCACGAACCTCACATTTTACGACGGGATTACCAGTCCAGGCTAAGTCCCCCGTATCGAAAACTCATAAGGCGATCTCAAGATTACCAGTCCAGGCTAAATCCCTTATAGGGACAAACACCCTTAATGAACTAAGATCTGAATTACCAGTCCAGGCTAAATTCAGACCCTAATCGGATTACCCGTCTAGGCTAAATCCATAATGCACACATATTCTTCGGGAGGCTCGATTACTCAAGGAACACCCATCCGGGCTAGATCCTTTTTATATTTGAGATCATCGGATTACCCGTCCGGGCTAAATCCTTTCTACAACACATGCATGATCTCAAGTAACATGTAAATCATGGTTTATCCACCGAACTTCCTTTTTAACCTTAACCGGGACATTTATTAACATGTCATTATTAAAGATACATTTCATGTATTTTCACGCCATCGTCAAATGCAATTATCATACATTCATAAATCATGCAATTAGGCATATCATGAGTTTACTTAAAGTTATCCGAACTTACTTGGTACCCGTTTCGATATCGTGTTTCAGTTATTCCTAAAACCTTTCGTTTTCCTCGATCGACCTCCGAAATTTGTTCCTAAGGGTCTATAACAATAAAAATAAATCATTAACACCTCACATTGTACTTTTTGAGTCTAAATTTCACCCCGGCCCAAATGACCGTTTTGCCCCTAACCTTTCACATTTTTACGATTTAGTCCCTAGGCTCGTATAATGAAATGCATTCAATTTCTATCTTACCAAAGCCTAGCCGAATGTTTTTCCCTCATATGACAGCCCACATTTTTCCATTATTTCTCATTTCTACCACACATTTTACACCTTTTACAAAAAGGGTCCTTTTAGGGGTTTTTCATGAAAATCACCTAGGAAAAGATGTTTAACACACATCCAACTTTCATATTCCTCCATAAACCATCAAAATACAAGTAACTCATGCAGGGGTAAATTTCTAAACATGAACCCTAGCATGAAATATGGGTAGAAATAGCGAGAGTAAGCTACCGAGATTTCAAAAATACGACGAACATTAAAAAAGGGGCTTGGGAGCACTTACTATTGATCTTGAAAATGTTGAAAACCCTAGCTATGGTGACTTGAGAATTTCGACCGGACAAGGAAGAAGAATGGCTTATTTTTTCCTTCTTTTTCCCATTTTATTTCATTAAATTGCCAAATGACCAAAATGCCCTTAAGCCCTTTCTTTGAAATTTCAAACATACATGCTCATTTTTGTCCAAAAACTTAGAAATTGGGCAAATTGCTCTTCAAGAACTTCTAATTTATAATCTAAAGCAATTTCATACAAATTGCTTCTAGAGTCCAAGTTTTGAAATTTATTCAATTTGGTCCTTATTTTCCAATTGGACACCTTACTCAAAGAATTTCTTCATGAAACTTTAACACATGCATATTCTCATATTCTAGACCTCAAATAATCATAAAATAAATATTTCAAATGTCGAATTTGTGGTCCCAAAATCACTATTCCGACTAGGCCTTATTTTAGGATGTTACAGTACATTTTCAACTCAAATATTAAACCTAACATTTTAATCTTTCATTACCGAACCTCAAACAAAGTATATCAACCAAAACAATCATATAACATAATCATTATTTACCGTCACCAACCGTACCTAATTAGCCAACCTTTCAAGCATAATATATGTACATACATTGCCATTACAAACCGAATCAAAATAACCAATACACAATCGAATATATAATCATCATTTTACCACATTACTAAGTCGAATTGTAAAACCATTCACAAAGACAAAACATACCATGCATCAAGCTTACCAAAAACTGAGCTAATCAAAAGTTATTCATATCATTACTCAATCAAACCATATAACCAAAACACTATACTTACATGCCATTAATCACACTTACCAAAATAAGTTTATACCATGACCGGATATTCACCACACTAGCATCATGATCAAGCCATTTTTTCCATATATACAATTCAAAACCAATCATATCAAGCTAGACTATACATGCCATATGTCATAAACACAAGTTTTCATTCAAGGTACCAAAATAGATATCAATAGTATAATGATGTTCCTTGACGATCCCGAGCTCGAGCTAGCTTTAAATATCTATAAAATAGAGAAATAATATACAAAGTAAGCTTTGAAAGCTTAGTAAGCCACAAGCAAATAAATTAACACAAGAATATTCATAATTCATTTCGAAACAACCAAACCTAATAAATTCCATATACATATATAATTCCAATTCTCATAAAGTTCACATAATCACTTTAATCATCAACACTTACCTTTTCTTTCAAAGTTCATATAAACTTAATACATACCTGAATCGTTTAAATCGAACTTACATCCGGTCTTGCCATGTATTTTCCCATTAAACCATTCGAAATTGTTAAGGATACAAAGAAATCATAATATGCTCATACATTCTCATATCTCAAATATGGCCTTACATGTGATCACATATCAATGCCACTGTCCCAGACAGGGTCTGACACAAATCATATACGATGCCAATGTCCCAAACATGGTCTTACACATTTTCTCACTTTGATGCCAATGTCCCAGACATGATCTTACACAAATCACACATCGGAAGTCCTAATGTCATGGACATACGTATCCTATACTATTCCTATGGTTCCTACGGGTCTTTCGGACATCGTAATTCAATTAATTCGAGCTCGATACAAGTCATATCATCCTTATATCAATTCGACAATATGTCAAATATATACATACCAATTCAGTAATATTTAAAACATATACATTCGAATTTAACAACTTTTATTTACTTATGAACTTACCTCGTACAAACATGAACGGACCGGAACGACTATTCGACTACCTTTGATTCCCCCCGATCCAAGTCTGATTTCCTCTTTTCTTGATCTAAATTAATACAAATTTCACTAATTTCATCACACATTTAATCAATTCAATCCACAAACACATAATTAGGCCTTTTTACACTTTGGCCCTTATAATTTCACACTTTGACATTTTAGTCCTTATTTCACAAAGCACAAAATATACATAATTTCCTTATATACATGCTTGGCTGAATATTCCATTAATTCATATAAGTCCATATCTTTCATTTATTTCACATTTTGACCTCTCAATTTAAAAAATTCATAATTTAATCCTTAATACACATTTTTTTATCAAAAATCACATAATTAAACATAATAATCTATCAACAAAGATTTATTTTTCATCATCAAACCACAAAAATCTCAAGCTATCAATAATGGCAAATAAAAAAATCCATAACCAATTCAAAAATTCAAGCATGGGCTAGCTAGTATTCAAAGCAACGATCTCAAAAACGTAAAAATGATTAAAACCCAAACAAAATCCATACCTTAATTAAAGAAAACCAAGGCTGAACCTAGCTTGCTCTTTTTCTTTCTTTTTCTTTTGTAGTTTCGGTCAAAAGATGAACAACATGCATGGCCATTTTAATTTTTTTGTTTTATTATATTATCATTTATTAACTTAATTACCTTACTAACCTTAATGAAATAATATAAAAGCTTTATAATGGTTTTCCACTACCATCCATGCTATTATTTAATGGTCTAATTTCATTTCAAGGCCTCCACATTAAAAAGAACACAGCAATTTAGTACTTTAACAAATAGCAAGTCATTTTTGCATTTTACGCGATTAAGTCCTTTTATCAAATCGAGCACACAAACAATAAAATTTTCATTCGAAACTTTCACACATGTCAATTAACATATTGTAAACACCAAAAATAATATTAAAATAATTTTACAACTTCAAATTTGAGGTTTCAAAACCACTGTTCTGATTTAGCTAAAATTGGGCTGTTACATAACTGGGAAAAGTATTTGCCTTTGGTTGAATTTGCTTATAATAACAATTATCAGTCTAGAATCAAAATGGCACCGTATAAAGCCTTGTATGGTCGCAAATGTAGAACTCCATTGTATTAGACAGAATTCAGTGAGAAAAATTTACATGGACTTAACTTGGTCTGAGAGACCAAGGAAAAAGTGAAAGTAATTCGGGACAATTTGAAAGTAGCCTCTGATCGTCAAAAGTCCTATGCTAATTTGAAGCGAAAAGAAATAGAATTTCAAGTCAGTGACCAAATATTCTTGAAAGTGTTGCCATGGAAAAAAGTTCTCCGATTTGGTCGTAAAGGAAAACTTAGTCCACAGTTCATTAGACCATATGAGATTACAGAAAAAATTGGACCGGTTGCATATCGGTTAGCTTTACCACCAGAACTTGATAAGATTCAAAATGTTTTTCATGTGTCTATTTTACAACGGTACTGATCCGATGCTTCAAATGTTATCTCTCTGACAGAGGTAGAGATTCAACAATACCCGAACCTTTTCACTGGTAAGATTTTTTAGGACGAAAATCCTTAAGGGAGAGAGTTGTAACAGCCCATTTTTCAATGAAATTAGAATAATGGTTTTGGGCCCACAAATTCGATCTGAAAATAAGGTTAATTTTTATTTCATTATATGGTTTGTATTATAATAGGCATGTCATGTGAAAATTTTGATACGAAAATTTTATCGATTAAATGTTCAATTCCGAGAAGGACTAAATCGCATAAAATGTGAAAGTTGAATTCTAGTAGCTATAAGGATTAAATAGCTATGGAATTCAAATATAAAGGTTCTTATATGGTAATTAGACCATTCAAGGAAAGTATGTAAATTCTTGGTGACTCATCCATGGAAATATAGAAAAAGAGCAAGGACTAAATTGGAAATTACAAAATACTTAATTCATTAAAAGATGAAAAGAAAATATCATCTTATTTTTTCATCATCTTCAACTTGAAAACACATGAAAACCCTAGGAGAGAGAGAAGAAACTTTCAAGCCCTAATTGGGTAATTTTTTTGTTTTGTTTTTAGTAATTTTGATATTTTTGAAATCGGGATAACTTAATCTCTCTATTTGAGGGATTAATTTGAAAAGTTATCAAAGTATGGAAAATGATTCAAGGATGTATATGCTAAAAAATAGAAATTTATGGTATAAAATGAAAGGTTGTTGATAGATAAACAACTTTTACGAAGTGATTTTTGATGGAAACATGACTTAGGAACTAAAATGTAAACTTGTGAAATTGAAGAAAAATTCCAAATTTTTATGAATACAAGTGCTGAAAAATTTGTAATGGGATTTTGGTTAGGCTTGGAATAGGGAGCAAATTGCACAAGTTTCATTTTCTGAGCCTAGGGACGAAATCGAAATTTATGGAAAAGTTAGAGGCAAAATGGTAATTTTGCCTAGGATGTAAATTGAGTCCATTTAAATATGAATTGTGTGAAATTGATGATTAAATTCATTTATATAGATCCGGACAACATTAATTCGAGGTTAGATCGAGGGAAAGAAAAGGTTTCGGATTAGTAGATTTCTAATGCAAAACAAGTATCGAGGTAAGTTCGTGTAACTTAATCAGGCATGTAAATATGTTTAATTGAATGTTGTGTTGTATGGAATGTGACTTATATTGATGTACATTACTTGAATGCTATAATGGGAAATTTAATACATGCTTGATATGGTGAAAAAGGGTTAAGTCCCGATTGAATATTGAATTTCGATGAATATATGCGCTTTCCCGAAACGAATAAGGTCCTGCATTTGTTGCGGATTGGATTTAGCTCAGACAAGTAATCCTATTGACCTTGTTATATAAAAGGTTTAGCCTGGACTAGTAATCCTAATCGAGTTCTTCTGAGCATACATTATGTAAAGGATTTAGCTTGGACTGGTAATCTTGTTATACGATATGTGGCTCGAGAGTATGTTCCTTGAGTAAGTGCCCTAAGGGGTACCCTCAAATAAGAATTGATGGATTATGGAATCGTACACCTCGAGTGTACTACTTGAGCATCTATCGAAATTTCAATGATTCAACGGACATAAAACTCTTGACATGGTATGAGAATTATGAGATGAAATGAAAATGACTTGAAAGAATATTGCATGAAGAGATCATTTATGTTTACTTGATTGTTATGAAGATTTTGGTGACTAACATGTTTGGTTGAATGCATGTGTTTAGGCAATGTTGCTAATGGATGGTAAGATGATATTGTATGCTTAGATTTAATAATGAGATTGATAAGTTTAATTCCCGTTATACGAGCTTACTAAGCATGTAATGCTTACTCCATTTTATTTTCCCTGTTTTATAGTGCTTGGAAACTCGCGAAGGTTGGAGACCATTGGAGCATCGTCACACAACCAACTAGTCATTTTTGGTATACTTAGTAAAATCATTTTGGTATAATGGCATGTAAAGGACAACTTGGCCAATAGTGGCTTGAAAATGATGTTTTGTAACCTAGCCATTGGAATGGCTAGTAATGACTTATTTTGGTATGATTAAGTAGGTTATTATGATATAATCATATGTGATATGTTAAGTATATGTGATCAAATGATGTTAATACCTAAGTTAATACAAGGTAAGTTTATAAACGCATATGCATGTAATGATATGCCTTGTTGAATGATAAACTTTGTTTAATTTGAATGCTTGGATTGGTTGGTATTGGATGTGTGTTTCAAGTGCAAGTCTTGGGTAAACTTTTGGGTGAGAAAAAAAGCTAGAAATGGCTTCATTTTATCCACATGGGCGTGTGTCTAGATCGTGTGTGACACACAGCCTGGTAACATGGGCGTGTGGTTAGGTCATGTGTCCCCTGCACCTGAATTTTGAGAAACAGAATGCTCAGAATTGAGCACATGAGCACAGACACGGCCATGTGTCTTAGCCATGTGAGCTACATGGCCTAAAACACGAGCGTGTGTCTTGGCCATGTGAAACCTGCACTTAATTTCGAATGAAATTAATTAACCACATGGTCTAGCACATGGGCGTGTGGCATGGCCGTGTGCACAAGTTAGAGAGTTACACGTATTTGAACATGGCCTCTAGCACGGGCGTGTCCCACGGTCACACGGGCGTGTCCCTTGGACCACACAGGCGTGTGAGCCCTGCACCTTGGAAAGTTTGAAAAGTCGCAAAAAATTCTTAGAGTCCCCGATTAAGTCCCAACTCGATTCTAATGCTCGTATTGATCCTCAAGGGTCTAATCAAAGGATGTTTTAAGTGATCTCAATTAATGAATAGAATTTACATAATTTATTTGTAAAATGTTTTGAAAGTTCTAGTATTGCTCCGAAACATTGTTTCGACGACGAATACGGGTTAGGGGTGTTACATCCCAAGTAACATTTTCTCTCGGTACAACAGAAGTTATGGTATTCCACCAATGGTAGGCTGTGTCTTTTAGTAAAGATACTACACATTTCAAACATTTAGTTGTGTACATGATAATTCATCTAGAACTCTGATGGTATTTTCCAACCAAAAATCAACCCTCTCCGGATCATCATCAGTAGTAGCCTTAAATTCCTCTCCCTGTATTTACAGATTTTATCCACCAGAGGCTTATTAATTCTAACATGTTCAGCACCCTGTGGCATCTCTAGAACTAGTTGAGGAACAAGAGGGGGAGGTTGTTGTACAGAAGGATTTGTTCTTATGAATTCTGTAATCCACTTATTCATCATTTGGAAGAAGGCTTCTTTTACCTCCTCACCTCGGCCCTCAAATTCAGGCCTTCTACTACTAGATGCAACTCGTTATACTGAAGTTGGAGTATTGCTCTCAGCTTCCTCGGATTCAGCTCTAGCTTGGATGGATGACATTACTATATGAAAAACACATTTAAAATGGTCAGGAGATACCACACTATCAAAAATTATATAATGGCATGTATAGCTAAATTCATACTTGCTACGTTAGTCCGAGAATTGACTAAACCATAGCTTTAATACCAATAAATGTAACACCTCTAACCCGTATCCATCGTCGGAACAAGGTTACAGAATATTACCAGAGTTTACAGAATAATTATAGATAATTCATGTCATTTACTATTCATATTTGAAACTATTCATATCGTCCCTTGATTGGACCCTTGAGGCCCAACTTAATCATTAGAATCAAATCGGGACTAAATTGGGATCTCAAAGAATTTTTCGCAAAATTTAAATTTTTTTCTTTAACACAGGGGTCACACACCCGTGTGAGTAGGCCGTGTGGCTCACATGGCCAAGTGACATGCCCATGTCTCATGCCGTGTGGGCATTCGATGTGAGGCACACAGACGTGTCTTAGCCCGTATCCTTATCCATGTAACACCCTGACTTGTGCCACACGGTCTACCACACGTCCGTGTCCTAGACCGTGTGGTCAATTTATTTTTCACAAATTAGGGGCAAATTTCACACGGCCAAGACACACGCCTGTGTTCTGGGCCGTGTAGCACACACGGCTGAGACACAAGCCCATGTCTCCGCCCGTGTGCCCAATTCTGAACATTCTGTTTCTCAATTTTAGGATGCAACGAACACATGGCCAAACCACATGTCCATGTGCCAGGCCGTGTGTCATACACGGTCAAGACACATGCCTGTGTGTCTACCCGTGTGGACAAAATAAGGCTATTTCCTAGCCTTATTTCTCACCCAAATTTAACCTTCAACCTGCAACATTTGCATATATTTGCCAACCAATTCAAATCATATAAATCAAGCAAACATCATTGGTATATATGAAATAGTATTACATATTCATATGATCAAACTTACCTTCTTGTGATTATTTATATTTTACTCTAATTCAATCTAACCAACCACATACATATATATGTTAAATATGACATATATAACCTTATAGTATCATATCAAAACAATCCATTCTAATGGCTAGGTTACAAACTACTATTTATATGCCAACATAGGTCAAGTTAACCTATACATGCCATTATATCAAAATAAGATTTCTTTTTATACCAAAACAAGCTTGAAGATAGTGTGATGATACTCTGGCCGATCTCTAACCTTTACGAGCTTCCGAGCACTATAAAACAAAGAAAAGAAAACCTAGTAATTATTTAATGCTTAGTAAGTTCGTATAACAAGAATTTAACTTTCCATATATTAACATTTAAGATAAACATACAATAATGCATCCCAGCAATTTGGCTTATAGCCTAAAACACAATTTCACCAAATCATGTTAGTCAAGTAATTCATATAATACCAAGAACATAGATGAGCTCATCGTTTAATGTCTTTCATATTCATATGCTTTCCATAATATTATTCCATATTACATGTATACTTTGATGACGAATCATTTCAAATTCAGTTTAGCCATGTTAGAACTTTACCCGTTGAATTTATTTGAAATATCGATAGATACACTCATATAGTACACTTTAGTGTACACTACTATAATTCATCAATTCATTTCTAGGGGTACCCAATTAGGGCACATAATCGGGAAGCACACTCTCGAGCCATATAACGGGAAGCTCATACAGAGCCATTTCGAGAAGCTCATAAAGAGCTTATCGGGAAGCTTATCTGGGCTATATAATAGGAAGCTCATAAGAGCCATAATCAGGAAGTTCACAAAGAACCTTATCGGGAAGTTCACAAAGAACCTTATCGGGAAGTTCACAAAGAACCATATCAAGAAGCTCCGGATAGCCAATATCAGGAAGTTCAAGCAAGCACTATCGAGAAGTTCACAAAGAGTCAATTAACAGAAAGTTCACAAAGAACCTTTAATCGAGATGCTCATAAGAGCTAAGGTGTGTCCACAACAAATGTAAGATCACAACCTATTGGGACGCTCTGAAGAGCTATAACGGGAAGCTCATTGAACCATATAACGGGAAGCTCAAGAATTCTTATAACGGGACACTCATAAGAGCTATGGTGTGTCCGCAACATATGTTGAACCACAACCAATACGGGAAATCCTATATCCATCGACTCTCATTCATTCAAAAGGGATTTGACATTTATCAAGCATTATCAAATGTTCAATCAATTTCATATACATGGCAATTATACAATGCATATCTATAACATTTAATTTAAACATATAAATGTACACAATTTTTTTACACAAACTTACCTCGATTCTTGTTCATACATGAAATCTACTACTCTAAAACTTTTTGTTTTCCTCGATCCAACTCAGTATTAGGTCTTTCAGGATCTAATTAAGTTTGATTAGTTTCCTTTCTCTCTCCTAGGGTTTCCATGGAATTTTTGGGGATGAAGATGATATAAAATGATAATATTTCTATTTAATTATTTATCATCCATTAATTTTTCCACTTTTCAATTTAGTCCTTGCCTTTTTTTAATTTTCCAAGGATGATTCATTAAAAATATCTACTAACTTTTCTTTAATGGTCTAATTACCATATAAGGACCTCAAATTTTAAATTCCATAGCTATTTGATACTTACAGCTACCAAAATTCAACTTTTGCATTTTATGCAATTTGGTCTTTTCCCTAATTAAACACATAATCGGTAAAATTTTCTTATCAGAATTTTCATATGACATTCCTATCATAATGCAGATCATGAAATAATATTAAAATAAATTTTCTTTTTGGCTAGGATTTGTGGTCCAGAAATCACTGTTCTGATTTCACTGAAAATGGATTATTACACACTGCGTCAACAAGATTCCTCGTGTGTGAATTTAGCCCATTATAGAAATTTTCAATTTGTGTTTCCTTTCGAATGTCATGCATAGGGCAATGTCGAAGCAAAGATTTATAACGTTTCCATGCAGTGTGAAGATTCTCATCATCCAGCTGATGATAAGTTGTAATATCATTTCAGAGATGAGCATTCATCGTCAGCGGGTTAAAACGCAAAACAAACTGTGTTGTTAGTGCATTCCAAGAAGTAATTGATCCAGCAGGTAGCCCAAGGAACCAAGTACGAGCTCTTCCCTACAAGAAATAAGGAATTAATTGCATCTACAAAACTTCATCAGGAACGCCTTGTTGACTAAAAGAAGTACAAATAAATAAAAATGATTTAAGATGTTCTCGTGCATCTTCATGTGGTAGTCCAGCATATTGCCCATTAGAATTCAACATTTGAAACATTACTGGCTTGAGTTCAAAATTCCAACTTGGATTGTTGGCCTAACAACTCCTGTAAGTCATCCAAGACAAGTACTACAATGTCTCGTATAGTCCTATTTTGTATTTAAGCGTCTTGCGGCAACGGTGGGTCATTAGCATTTTGGTGCTACACCTGGGGTATTGCTTCACTTTTTCTTGGTACAGTCATATTCATTTGGTCTTGAAGTCTCCTCCAAATGGTTCTTTCAATTCCTAGATCAAAATCAGTAATAAACTCCAAATTGCTTAGGGTCATCAAACACCTAAAATAAAATGTGAAAATAGCGACAAAAAGAAAATAAGTTAGTGGCAACTAAATATTATATAACAAAAAACAAAGTGAAAAAACAAAAATAAATATCAAACAAACGCCATCCCTGGCAATGGTGCCAAAAATTGATCGGTTGTTTCACGTCACAGCAATAATGTGCAAGCGTATACTATCGATGCAAGTAGAGTAGATAGATATGAGTCTGTTAGATATCGATCCCACAAAGATGGTTGTCTTTTGTCTATCAATGTCAATGCAGTAAATAAATAGAAACGAGATAAATTGTGAGAGGAGTTGTCGAAGCAATAACTTGAAAACAATAAGATAAAATATGATAATGATAAACTGGGATCCCCAACGTGAATATTCAATAGAATACTAAGTGCTCACAAGGTATAAAAGGGTAGGTGATTGTCAAGGCATTAAATTACAATGAATATCTTACCAGGCTTAACTTCTATATTTAATTGTTATTGCGGTTACTTTCCAATGTCAGTGACCGCAATAATAATTCCATGCTAAAAACATTCAAACCTAAAGATTAAACAGTAGAAGCAAGATTGAATAAAATAACATTTAACCCAGAAATCATGTGTACTTCCGTACAAACATGAAATAGAAAGTAATTACCATCATTTAGAAAAGAAATATAAAAGAAACAAGTGGAGAATACTATTCCTAGATAGTCTCGACTTGAATCTCTTCATTCCCTCTTGTATCACATTTAGGGCTCCTCTTCAAGATCTGATCTGCGTCTCTTTCATGTCGGTTCACCTGTAGGAGACTTAAGTTGCCATAGCTGAAAAGCTTCAGAAGATAGGTTAAAGAAGATAATACCCCCAAAAAAGACTGAGGAGTGACTCATAGTCACAGGCAATGTTTGGCTCACAACCTGAGCCTGAGGAGTGATAATCGTCTCATCCTTTGAATTGGATGAGTTGTTTGACATATGAGACCTTTTTTGTATTCATAATGAAGATCCATAATCTATAAATAAATTAAAATCTGAAACAAAAGTATAAACCAATCTTAAAGGTACTTCTATCATATGTCAAAAATGTCATTACAACATTTAAAATCTCAATAAAAAGGTCTCATATCACCCCATCACTACAAGTCACAATTTTTTTCCAATACATAATCTCACGTTCCTTCTAAATGTTTAAAATATCCTCAATGACAATTACTATTTTCCCTTACTCTCGAATTTTTTCTTATTTGGCCCAATAATAGCAAGATTAGCTAAAATTTCCTTCTAAAGGCTTCTCAATAAATTAAAATTAATTTAATCCCTTTTAAATTCTAATTTTCTCATTCCAAAATTCTACTAAATTTCTCAATACTGATATATAATAAATCAAAAATTTTGGGATGTTACAACACCTTTATGTTGACCATATGATTGATGTTCCATAATTGCAAGATACACCAACACATTGCCTTAATAATAAAGAGGTTTTTAAGGTTAGTAAAAAATTGAATGAGGGAAATATAAGTGTAACAGCTCATTTTTCAGTAGTGTAGGAAACAATAGTTTCGCGGCCACCAAATCTGACGAGTAAGTTCGTAAATATTATTATTTAATATTTACGATTCAAAATTGGTGTTAAAAAGGTTTTTGATTTGATAACTTATGTTATATAAGCGATTTATTAAGTTCAAATGGTATGACCCTAAGGTCAAGTGGTTTTAGAAAATGAGGTATTAGGAACTTGTTTCCATAAACTGAGCCGTAAATATTTTTATAAATATTTATGGAGTGTCATTAAAATGGTGTTAAAGTTTCGTTGAAAATTTTTAATGTTTCGATGGTTAATTAATTAAAAAGGACTAAATTATAAAAGATGTAAACTTTGATCACTTTTTTATTTGAGAGATTAAATAGTTTAATGAATGAAAGTATATGGACCAATATGGTAAATATATCATATTATAGATGAGTGGATGGTTAAAGCATGAAATAAGTTAAAAATGCATGTATAATTGAAGGGTAAATTAGTAATTTAATAAAGAAATAATTAGAAAAAAAAATAAGATAAAAATTTATTGTCATCTTCTAAATTGAACTTCACTGAATTTGAAAGTAGAAAACTCCATGGAAGGTGAGCAAGGTTTAGCAATGGCTTTATCAGGCATGGTAAGCCATTTTTCACCTGTTTCTTTAAATTTTTATATTTTTGAGATTGTTGCAACTAGGTCCACCTAGCCCATACCTTTGATTTTGAAACTGTTAAAGATTTTGAATGTTTCCATTGGTTAAACTTGTGATTTTAGATGTTAAATGATGAATTTAGAATGTTGATTGATATTTAAAAATATTTTACTAAGTGATTTTTGATAAATTTATTGATTAGGGACTAAATTGTTAAATTAATAAAAGTACAAGGATTTAATGTGAACTTGTTGAATAAATGAGTTGTTTTGGATACCATGAACATTCGGCTAAGCTCAATTTTGGGTAAAAATGGTTAATTTGCATGTTTTGGGCTTAGGGACTAAATTGAATAAAAGTAAAACTTTAGGCGTAATTTTGTAAAAATTTCAAAAATGAGCAAATTGCATGAAATGAATTTTTTTATTGTCTAAATTAACATATTGAATAAAATTATTAATTTAGATCAAGATCAAGTGGAAAATCAAGGAAAATAAAAAATTACCAAAATGCCCAAACTATTACCGCAATTTAGCCAGGTAAGTTCGTATGAACTATATTCTGAATAATGTTGATTAAATTGAATGGTAATATGTGATTAAATCAATATATATGTTAGTATGCAATTTACTGTGTTATGAAACGACGTAAATCCAACGACGTACGACGATTATCGAGCCCCGTTTGAAACTTTGGAATTCATAGGATGCAAATGACATGTCATTATGGTTTACATGATTCGGGCACTGGTCTTAAACGTCCTATCGATAGCTAAGGTCCAATATGTGTTGCGGATACTTCACAGCTCGTGTGAGTAGGCCCATTTTCACAGCTCGTGTGAGCATTCTAATTTACAGCTCGTCTGAGCATTCTGATTCACAGCTCGTGTGAGTATACATGTACAGGAATTGATAGATTATAGTTATATGAGTTAGCACACTATGTGTGAGCTATCACGGGTATCTAACGATATTCTAAATGGTTCAATGAGCATTATTCGGATAAGAAATAGTAAGAGAACGATATGTTTTATGACATGTACAAATATGAACATCCTTGATATGATGATACATGAAATTTATATAGGTTGAGATGAGTTATAAACTCATGAGATACATGTTGTGGCTAAATGGCTATTTATGTTAATGTGCCTACAATTTATATCTTGTATACTAACATGTTTGGTGTAAATGCTTAGGCTTTGGCCAAGTTGTGGCTGGATTATGCCATGTTAAACTTATAAGTTATGCATTGATATGGTAAGTGCCTAAATGGAAATATGTTGGTGATCATGAAAGAGTGGTAATGTTTAAATTATGTAATTTCTATTGAAATGGTTATCATGTGGTTAATTCCAAAAGAACTATGTTTAAATGCACTAGCTTGTGGCTATGGTTGAATGATATGCTTATGTCTTATGTGATATGCATATGAAATGGGTGTGGAAAGGTAATGAAATAGTAAGTTCATACTTGAAGTGTAAAATGATGAAAAAGGGAATGATGAGTTGACTTGATGTTGTTAATTAAGTTAAAGAAATTAAATGCAATGGAAAGTAATGAAATACAAATGAAAATAAGAAAATTTTAAAGGGTTTAAAGTTTTATAAATCCTACTATGCTAGGGATGATATGTATATGTTACGCTGTGAATTTACTCACTTTGTGAATTGTTGAATATGGTTTCATGAATCTTGTGGTATTGGTATAGAATTATTTTTTATAAGTATAAATTTCATATTTGAAATGGATTGTTATGACTAAAGTTGATACGAGCTTAATAAGCATTCATTGCTTACGTAGTTATCTTTCTCTTACTTTACAAATTATCGAAAGCTCGATTGGGTTGGAAGCTCGTCGGAGATCTATCACACTATCCAGCGATTATATCGGTAGATTTTGATGTCTTGGTTAAGGTTATAATGGCATGTATAGATGGACTTATGATTGATGATTAGTTGAATGTTAGTTGATGAGTTTGGCATGTATATGTCATTTTGGGTGATGTAGCCTTGGTACATTTGGTGCCTTGTTGATATGTGTTAATTTGATAATGTGTTATAGCATGTTTGAATGTCCCAAGTGATATATGATGAATTGACCTCAACATGGTCAAGATATGGTATGCTTTGGAAAGGTTTTGAATAGATGTGCATGATTGAAATATGGTTTACATACATATTGATTGTTCAAACCATCTAAGTATGGTTAGATTTGTGTCATTTAGATGGCCTTGATGGTTGGAGTTGATATGGTCATTCGAATTTATGTTTTGAATAACCAAATTGGTATGTTTGAATGTAATTTTGGCATAAGGTCAATTATGGTATAACTTGATATGGAATTAAACTATATATATATATGGATGAGTTGTGGTCAAATATGTCTAAGTTAGACATATGTATATTTGGGATGCATGACAACTATATGATAGAAGTTCAAATGGTGGATAAAAATTTATATTATAAATGGCCTTTTGATATGTTTGAATATGGTGAATTGGTATAATTGTTATAGATGACATGTATGGCTATTAGTGCTAGATGTAAAATGGCATATTTGGTACTTTTGTTGTGGAATTTGATAGGTAAACAAAGTGGTAAGTTATGAAATAAGTTTAGTTATAAGTTAGTTGAACTTTTGGTCAATTTATATATATGGATATACATGTTTAATGGTTGTGATTAAGGTGCCTTTTGGGCACATTGGTTGTATGCTTATGTACCTTAATTGGATAGCTTGTTATAGCATGGTTTGATGCACTTTGGAGTGCTTGATTATATGTGGAAAATTGGCTATAGGTGGATGTATATTTGGGTGAGAAAAATGGCTTGAAAGTGGCCTATTTTTCATCCACAAGAGCAGAGACATGGGTGTGTGTCTCAATCATATGTGACACACGGCCAGATGACACGGCCATGTGTGACACATAGCCAGGCGACACGGCCGTGTGTCCCCTGTAGCTTTCAAAGGGTTGCAAGTTAGGCTGTTACACGACCTAGCACACGGCCTGGTACACGGGCTTGTGAGGCCATTTCGAAGGGTACACGACCTAACACACGGGCATGTGGCTTGGCTGTGTGACCCAAGTCAGCGAGTTACACGGGCTGGAACTCGGTCGTGTGCCCCTATTTCGAATGCCGACATGACCTGAGACACGGGCATGTGTCTCAGCCGTGGGAGTCAAACAACTTGGCCATACAACCGTGTGATCCCTATAGTTTGAAAATTTTCATCTTTTTCCAAAAAATTTTAAATGTTTTCGATTTAGTCCCAATTCATTTCTAATGTGTTTTTAGGGCCTCGAGGGCTCGTATAAATGACAATATGTATGTTATTGATGGAATTTGGTATGATTGATGTTGTGAAGTAAATTATTTATATTTTGGATAGTTTTATAATGTAAACTTTGGTAATGCTCCATAACCCTATTTCGGCAAAGGAGACAGGTTATGGGTGTTACAATAGGGGTTTGGTTGTAGTAGACACAATCTTAAGGTTAGTGACAGTTTTAATGGTATTAATGTTTTAAAACTTACTGGTGAAGGTCTAAAAGGTGTTAAAGATTGTAACAGCCTATTTTCAGTGATGTCGAAAACAGTGGTTTCAGAACCACGATTTTGACGAGTGAATAAATATTTTAATATTTATTTAATGTTTATAGGATTATATTAGGATCGTATTAAAGTTTCGTTAAGAAATTTTGAAGTCTAATGGTTAATTAGGTAAAAAAAATTAAATTGTAAAAAGTGCAAAAGTGGAGTTCTATTAGTTAAAAAGGATAAATGACTATGGAATGGAAATCTAATAAACTTAGATGGTAATTATACCATATATGTTGATAGTGGATATTTATGGATAAGTTTTAATGAAATATTAAGAGATTTAAAAGGTTAATTTAGTAATTTGATAATTAAATTAAATGTTAAACAAAGAAAAGGGGAAAAGGCTATCATCTTTCTCATTTTACAATATCAAAATCAAAAATAGCCATTGAAGGAGAAGGAAGCTTCGGTTTTGCATTTTCTTCATGCATGTTATGTTTTTAAGCTTCGTTTTTATTAATTTTTATGTTTTTTTAGCTCGTTTTAGCTTAACCTAGCTAGCCCGGGGGTTAATTTGCAAAATTGTTAAAGGTTGAGGGACTTGCCATGAATGAGTTTCATTTGTTTGTGATGTTAATTGATAGATTATTAATCTTGGTTGTTAAATAAACTTGTTTTGTTAAGTGATATTTTTTTAATTTGAGATTAGGAATTAAATTGTTGAAAGTGTAAATCCATGGGTTTTAATGTGAAATGTTGGTAATTATGGGTTGTTCCATAGTCTCTTGTAGAATTGGTTTACATGGATTTAGGTTAGAATGGTTAAAATTCAAGTTATGAGCTTAAGGGCTAAATTGTAAAAAGTTATAATAGGAAGGGTAAATTCGTAATTTTATGATAATGTGAATTATGGATTGAATTGAATGGTTTAAGTTAATTGAAGTACTTAATTGAATGTAATTATATATTTAGACCAAGATAAACCACAACTGGATTTAAACCGAGGAAAGGCAAAAGCTTTGGATTAGTCTCCCATTCTACTTCTACGACTATAATTATCGTGGTAAGTTCATATGGATTATAATCGTATTAATGATAGTTAAATTGGTTATTTGCTATATCGTATTTATTATAAATGAACTTGAATATACATATATTGATGTTTTGAGCAATTGACGGATAAATAGTCCCGTTTGAACCTTAAGAATTCTTAGAATACAAATGACATGTCATTAGGGATTTCATGTTTCCAGTGCTGGTCTTGAATGTCCTACCAATGGCTGAGGTCCTACATTTGTTGCAGATTCTCCATAGCTCATGTGAGTAGCATCGTGTAGCTAACATTCTAACCTACAACTCATTTAAGCAAGCCCATTTCACAGCTCGTGTGAGCAGCATCATGTAGCTAACATTCTGACCCACAGCTCATGTGAGCAAAGCCCATTTCACAGCTTATGTGAGCATTATTGAAAAGGAAAGGTTACGGTTATATGGAAAGGTACACTATGTGTGAGCATTCTCGAGTACCTAATGTAATTTTAGATGATTCAACGGGTATGCAAAGGTTAATGGCAAGGTATGTATACATTTGGGTAATGGTTCATGATCCTATGGAAAGGTTAATGAGTTAAGTGATGTGTACATAAAAGCTATTTACGATATGGTTGAACTCATATGTATAATGTATGAAATTACTAACTTGTGATTTTGATGGTGCTTGTATAGCCTTTTAATAAGCTTATGGACTTGGTAATGATATTATGCTTATTTTATTATATGTGCTTAAGAAATGGTAAGTTATGTTTAAGTTTATACGAGCTTACTAAGCACTAGTTGCTTATGTAGTTATTTTCCTTTGTTTCATATATTATCAGAAACTCGATTGATTGAAAGCTTGTCATAGTTCTATCACACTATCCAGCAACCATTTTGATAGATTTTGAGTTATTTTGGCAAAGGTTATAAAAGGCATGTATAAGACCTTTTGTAATGGTAGTTCTTGAAAGTGTTAATTGTTAATTTGGTATGCATATGCTTTTGAAGTTTATGTTTTGTTTGATGGACTATAATGCCTTGACAAGTTAGGTCATTTTGGCCAATTTTAGGTACTTGTAAAACATGATCCTTTTTGGTATGTTGTGATGATATGTATATGGCCATATGTGATGTTATTTGGTAGTTAAAGGAACCAGGTTTTGTGCTTGAATTGTGGCTATATTGCTTTGTTTTTGTAACACCACTTACTCGTACCCAACGTCGGGATAGGGTTTGAGGCGTTACCCGACTTAAACATACACAATTTCGTAAAATCGAGCCATAAATTTTCATTTAAATTAAAAACATTCAATCACATGCATAATGTACCTTACACGAGCTACCGAGGCTCTAAACATACATTAAAAGCGGTTTAGGACTAAACTGAAAACTTTGGAAGGTTTTGGGAAAACATAGAAAAATTTTCATGAAACAGGGTCACACGTCCCTATGGACATAGGGACATGCCCGTGTCCTCAGGCCATGTAACTCTCTGTTTATAACGTTAGCAAAACAAATTGAACCACACGGCTAGGCCACACGCCCGTGTGCTATGCCGTGTCCTCTGGACGGTTGAGACACATGGCCGTGTCTCTGCCCGTGTGGCTAGCACTTAGGCTATTTCTCAAGCCTTTTTGTTACCATTAATACCTCACATACCTAAATACATTATAGACACATATAATGTAACATCAAGTAAATGATTAAACATCCTCCATTAAGACTCAATTGTAATATTCATATGTCATCATAAATGTGTTTTGCTTACTCATTTTATACCAAGTCTAAACACACCAATTCATAATCAATTGAACATGTCATTTTGATTATCACTTATACACTTATACCATGCTTGCCTAAGTCATTCCACACCAATTTTATGTTCAAGCATTATTGCCTATTGCTATATCACACTTTTATTCTCTGATTATAACCACTTCATTTGGTCATAAGACATTCATCAAGCATACATACCGTAATACTAACCATTCATATCAAACAAATATAATCACATGACCACATCACAAGGCATCAATACATAGCTTGGATAAATAGGCTTACAGGCCATGACCATCATAAGCCACATCTTTTGTCTATATACAATGTACTAATATAAGCCAACATCTTGGCCAAATCATAAGAACACATATCAATAACTAAGTCCCTATACATGCCACTCACTTGAAGACGTTTAAGATTCGTTAATACCCCGAAAGGTTAATTTTTTGGCAGTATAAATTAATCGATCGGTTAATTTGATTAATTTTTATATGTTTTATACTTGTTTTAACCAAAAATTTTAAAAATATAAATTTCGGTTAATTTAGTTAACTGACCGAATTAACCGAAAAAGTTCAGTTTGCTTAATTTTTTCGCAAAAATTTCGAGTCGAGTAACGGTTAAGGGTTTAAAAAGGTTGGTTAATTCAATTAATGGTAGTTCGCATCGGTTAACCGATTGAACACCCCTACCAAAAAGGAACATAATAGGACCATAATACCAAGGACTCATAAAGAATTTGAACAGCTTTTCTCATAAAGCAGAATGTGTGAGAAGGTAGAGAATCTGTAACATCTTGAAATAGGGACTAGTTAGAATAGTGGTTTTAGAACCACAAATCCAACATCAAAATATTTATTTTATGATTATTTTGAGGTCTAGAATATGAGAATATGCATGTGTTAAGATTTCATGAAGAAATCCTTTGAGTAAGGTGTCCAATTGGAAATTAGGGACTAAATTGAATAAATTGTAAAACTTGGATTCTAGAAGTAATTTGTATGAAATTGCTTTAGATATTAAATTAGAAGGTTTTAGAGAGCAATTTTCCCAATTGCTAAGTTTTTGGACAAAAATGGGCTTGCATGGATGAAATTTCAAAGAAAGGGCTTAAGGGCATTTTGGTCATTTGACTTTTTAATAAAATAAAATGGGAAAAATAAGCCAAAATCAGCCATTCATCTCCCTCATTCAGCCAAAACTCTAGGGTTCTCCATAGCTAGGGTTTTCAAGCTTTTCAAGATTCAATAGTAAGAGCTCCCAAGCCCCATTTTTAATGTTCTTTGTATTTTAGAAATCTCGATAGCTTACTCTCTCCATTTCTACCCATATTTCATGCTAGGCTTCATGTTTAAAAATTTTCCCATGCATGAGTTACTTGTATTTTGATGATTTATGGAGGAATATGAAAGTTGAAGGTGTGTTAAACATATTTTCCTAAGTGATTTTCATGAAAAACCCTTAAAGGGACCTTTTTGCAAAAATTGATAAATATGTGGTCGAAATGTGAAAATAATGGAAAATTTGGGCTTCCATAAGAGGGAAAAGTGTTCAGCTAGGCTTGGGTAAGATAGAAATTGCATGTGTTTCATTATACGAGCCTAGGGACTAAATCATAAAAATGTGAAAGGTTAGGGGCAAAATGGTCATTTGGACCGGGGGTGAAATTTAGGCTTATAAAGTACAATGTGATATGTTAATGATTTAATTTTATTGTTATAAACCCCAAGGAACAAATTTTGGAGGTCGACCGAGGAAAATGAAAGGTTTCAGAATAACCGAAACACAATACCGAAACGAGTACCAGGTAAGTTCGGATAACTTAAAGTAAACTCATAATATGCATAATTGTATGATGTATGAATGCATGATAATTTCATTGTTGATGGCATGAAAATGCATGGAATGCACCTTTGATAATGACTTGATGGATAATGTATCGGTTGAGGGTAAAAAGGGAATTCGATGGATAAACCATGATTGACATGTGAATTGAGATCCTACATGTGTTGTAGAAAGGATTTAGCCCAGATGGGTAATCTTTTGATCTCAAATATAGAAAGGATCTAGCCCGGACGGGTGTTCCTTAAGTGATCAAGCCTCTTGAGGAATATGTGTGCATTATGGATTTAGCCCGGACGGGTAATCCGATTAGGGTCTGAATTTATCCTGGACTGGTAATTCAAATCCGAGCTCATTAAGGGTGTTTGTCATTATAAGGGATTTAGCCTGGACTGGTAATCCCGACATCACCTTATGAGTTTATATTACGGGGGATTTAGCCTAGACTGGTAATCCCGCCGTAAGATGTGAGGTTTGCGGGAGTGCATACTAAAATGATCATCCGTATGAATTGACAGTGATTGGATAATCCATCGAGATTTCCTAGAAACTCAACAGGACTAAAACGAAGTATATGTATAAATGACATGTTGAATGATGAGCTCATCTAAGATAAGTTACATGGTGTTTTGTTATGTGACTAACTCATTGATTGAGTGCATGTGATAGGGAAACCATTTTCATATTGTTGGTTTCATTATCTAATAAGGATGTATGCTAAATAATCAGTAAGTTTAATTTCCAGTTATTCGAGCTTACTAAGCATATATATGCTTACCCCTCTCTTTTTCCCCGTTTTCGAAGCTCGAGGACTTGTAAAGATTGGAAGACGGTTGGAGAGTCTACACACTATCAACTAGTCCAGCTTTGGTATATAGACTCTTATGTTTTGTTCAATGGCATGTATAGAGCTTTTGTGTATTTTGTTATATGTGTCATTTGAATTGCCAAAATGAGGGCATGTAAAGTTATACTTATCTTTTTGTACATAGCCTTGGTAACTTGGCTTATTTCAAAGTAGGCACTGACATACAATTTTATGCATGTTTATGTTCATATATGATGGCTTGGTTATAATTGGCAATGAGGTTTAAAAACGAGCCAATCTTAAATATGTCAAGCAGACATGGAATTCCTTAGATGCAAGATGTGAATTAACTTAGCATGTATGAAACCAATGACATGAGGTTTACATGCAATGAGGTTAATTAAAGTCTTATATATATAAGTGTATAATTCGGCCTTATTATGTGTAAAAGTAACCTATGAGTATGGAGGGTGATAAAAGGCTTGGAAAATAGCCTAATGAGGTCCATATGGTACACACACGGGCGTGTGTCTAAACCGTGTGTGACATACGGTTTATCCCCATGGATGTGTGGTATGGTCGGGAGTCCCCTACACTTGAAATTTTAAGTCAATATAGAACACGGGCTAAGCACACGGGCGTATGTCTTGGCCGTGTGCTTTTAACAGAATGTTGAGATTGAAGTCAATGTTGCACATGGGTGGAGGACACGGGCGTGTGTGACCACATGGCCCCATCACACTGGCGTGTCACACTTCAAAGTAAGGGAAAATTTTCTAAATTGCCCAAAGTTTATCGAATGTTTTCAGTTATGTCCCGTACTGCCCCTAGGTGTGTTTTAGGCCTCAAAGGCCTGTGTAAGGGACAAAGTGTACATGTTTGAAAGTTTTTAAATTTGGGAAAATTTTGATTACCCGATTTAGTAAGTTTGTAAAGGTGAGTTACTAGTAACGCCTCGAACCCTGTCCCAGCGTCGGGTACGGGTGACGGGTGTTATAGAATCTCTATATAAGCGATTATAAAAAGGGCTAACCATGCAAGAGTTTCTATTCCAAACATTTTAGACTTGAAAATAAGTGAAAAAAAATGAAAATTATGAGGAATATGATGATGAGAGTTGAAGGAAGAAAGTAGGGAGCTTGAAGGAAGAGTGAAGAAATCAGGGAGTTTGAAGGTTGAAAGAAGAAAGGAGAGAGTATAAACGGTAAAGGCAGTCTTATGATTTTTGTGTAATTTTTGTAGGTGTAATTTTCATAATCTTTTCATTTTGTCTTATTCTAAATAAAAAAGAGAAATTATATTAGTGCAACGAAGACCACAATATAACCATTCTTTACATTGAAAATGCTAAATGTTGTTATGGTTTTATATTACCAATCACCATATTTCATTTATTTTACATTTTAGTCCTTCAATTTACAAATTTTACAGTTTAGCCCAAATTACTCAAACTCATCAAAAATTCAAAGACAAAACTTAGTAATCTAACACATATCTTTAATTTACTATCATCAAACTTCATAAATCTCATAGTTTCATCAATGACATAACTCAAAATCATCAACAAAATCAAAAATTGAGACATGGGCTTGATAGTATACAAAGCAACGATTACAAAAACATAGAAATTATCAAAAACTGAACAAAATTCATACCTTAATCACCAAATCAATGTGCCGAACCCTAAAACTCTTTTTCTTTCTCTTTTCTTTGGTGTTTTTCGGCAAATATGAGTAAAAATGAAGCAAAATTCATATTTTATTTAATTTAATTAACATAATATACTAAATCTGGACCACGAGAGTTATTTGTTTCGATCTCTATCTTTCTACCAGTAATAGGTATTGGTATTTATCTGGATTTCGTTCTCTCATTATCAGGTGAGAAAATCGAAACTATTCTATATAATTATTTTTATAGATAGTTTTCATGAATAAAAAAATCAAAAAGGAATCCTATGGTTTTTAAAATTGGTCGTTGTACAATGAAAAAGAAAAAAAAGAAGTCTTTTTTCTTCTCTTAAGTTTAAGTTAAGTAAAAAAGGTAAAAGCATTAAATTGAATTTTAATCAGACATCTTTGGCTTTTGTTAGAATTTTGCCCTTTTATTAAATCATTTAATAAACCATTATATTAAGGCCATAATTGTCCACTCATGCTTTCAATGGTCTAATTGCGTCATAAGAACCTTTCCTTTAATAAGACAAATCAATTAAGCACTTTAACAACTAGCAGACAACTTTTACATTTTACGCGATTAGGTCCCTTTATCAAATTAAGCATACAAACGAGCAAATTTTCGTACGAAATTTTTACACATACTAATTCACATATATTAAGCACAAAAAATAATATTAAAATATTTTTTAACTCGAATTTGTGGTCCCAAAACCACTATTCTGACTAAAGTCTAAACTAGACTGTTACACAATGAAAAGGATGAGAAATTTGATAATGAAAGTTGAAAGAAAGAAGTAGGGAGCTTAAAGGAAGAGTGAATAAATGAGGGAGTTTGAAGGTTGAAAAAAGAAAGGAATGAGCTTGAAGGCTAAAAGTAGTCATGTGATTTTTATGTAACTTTCATTGGTGTAATTTATAGATTCTTGTGATTTTCTCTTATTCTAAATAAAAAAGAAAAATTATATTAGTGTGACTAAAACCACAACATAACTAGTTTTTATATTGAAAATGCTAAATGTTGTTGTGGTTTTATATTACTAATCACCATATTTGCTCATATTATTATTGTATTTGGATTCAATTTTTTCGTTAAGAGACTCTGTTAGAGGTGGCATTGCAGGTTATTGTGATCAATTTGAGACTTATATGTCTTTACTATAATACCATATTTCCCCAAAAACGTGTAAACGTTAGAAGGGAACAAATAACCAGAAAGGAGAATCAACTGCCAAATAGGGAACACAATAGGACCATAATACCATGGACTCATCAAGACTTTAAATAGCTTTTCTCCTAAAGCAGATGTGCGAGAAGGTAGAGAATCGTTGTATAAGCGGTTATAAAAAGGGCTGACCATGCAAGAGTTTCTATTCCAAACATTTTAGAGTCGAAAATAAGTAAAAAAATGAAAAGGATAGGAAATGTGATGATAAGAGATGAAGGAAGAAAGTAGTGAGCTTGAAGGAACACTGAAGAAAGGAGGGAGTTTGAAGGTTGAAAGAAGAAATGAGCGAGCTTGAAGGCTAAATGCAATCTTGTGATTTTTGTGTAATTTTTGTAGGTGTAATTTTCATATTCTTTTCATTTTGTCTTATTCTAAAAATATATATATTAGTGCAATGAAGACCATAATATAACCATTTTTTATATTGAAAATGCTAACTGTTGTTATTGTTTTATATTACTAATCACCATATTTGCTCGTATTATTATAGTATTTGAATTCAATTTTTTTGATAAGAGACTTTGTTGGAGGTTGCATTGTAGGTTATTGTGATCAATTTTAGACGTAATGAATTTGAGACGTGCATGTCATTACTATAACACCATATTTCCCCAAAAACATGTAAACATTAGCAGGGAACAATTAACTAGAGAGGGGAATCATCTGCCAAAATAAGTAACATAATAGGACCATAATACCATGGACTCATAAAGAATTTAAACAACTTTTCACCTAAAGTAGAACGTGCGAGAATGTAGTGAATCGTTGTTTAAGTGATTATAAAAAGGGCTAACCATGCAAGAGATTCTATTCCAAACATTTTAGAGTCGAAAATAAGTAAGCAATGAAAAGGATGAGAAATTTGATAATGAAAGTTGAAAGAAGAAAGTAGGGAGCTTGAAAGAAGAGTGAAGAAAGGAAGGAGTTTGAAGGTTGAAAGAAGAAAGGAGGGAGCATGAAGGCTAAAGGCAGTCTTGTGATTTTTGTGTAATTTTCATAGGTATAATTTTCATATTCTTTTCATTTTGTCTTATTATAAAAAAAAAGGAAAAAGAAAAATTATATTAGTGGGACTAAAACCACAACCTAACCGTTTTTTATATTGAAAATTCTAACTGTTGTTATGGTTTTATATTACTAATCACCATATTTGCTCGTATTATTATAGTATTTATATTCAATTTTTTCGATAAGAGACTTTATTGGAGGTGGCATTGCAGGTTATTCTGATCAATTTAAGACGTACATGTCTTTACTATAATACCATATTTCCCCAAAAACGTGTACATTAGCAGGGAACAAATAACCAAAGAAGAATCAACTTCTAAATAGAGAACATAATAGAACCATAATACCATGGACTCATAAAGACTTTAAACAACTTGTCTCCTAAATCATAATGTGCGAGAAGGTAGAGAATCTCTGTTAATCGTTATAAAAAGGCCTAACCATTCGAGAGTTTCTATTCAAAAGATTTTAGAGTCAAAAATAAGTAAACAATGAAAAGGATGAGAAATATGATGATAAGAGTTGAAGGAAGAAAGGAAGGAGCTTGAAGGCTAAAGGCAGTCTTGTGATTTTTGTGTAATTTTCATACGTGTAATTTTTAGATTCTTGTGATTTTGTCTTATTCTAAAAAAAAAGAAGAAAAATTATATTAGTGGGACTAAAACCATAATATAATCGTTTTTTATATTGAAAATGCTAACTGTTGTTTTCATTTTATATTACTAATCACCAAATTTACTCGTATTATTAAACTATTTGGATTTAATTTTTTCGATAAGAGACATTTTTGGAGGTGGCATTGCAGGTTATTGTGATCAATTTGAGACGTAATAAAATTGAGACGTACATGTATTTACTATAATACCATATTTCTCCAAAAACTTGTAAACATTAGTAAGGAGCAAATAACAAGAGAGGAGAATCAACTGCCAAAGAGGGAACATAATAGGACCATAATACCATGGACTCAAGAAGACTTTAAATAACTTTTCTCCTAAATCAGAATGTGTGAGAAGGTAGAGAATCGCTATAGAAGTGGTTGTAAAAAGGGTTGACCATGCAAGAGTTTCTATTCCAAACATTTTAGAGTTCAAAATAAGTAATCAGTGAAAAGGATGAGAAATATAATGATAAGAGTTCAAGGAAGAAAGTAGGGAGCTTGAAAGAAGAGTGAAGAAATGAGGGAGTTTGAAGGTTGAAAGAAGAAAGGAGGGAGCATGAAGGCTAAAGGCAGTCTTGTGAATTTTGTGTAATTTTCATACGTGTAATTTTTAGATTCTTGTGATTTTGTCTTATTCTAAATAAAAAAAAGAAAAATTATATTAATGGGATTAAAACCACAGTATAACCATTTTATATATTTAAAATGCTAACTGTTGATATGGTTTTATATTACTAATCACCATATTTACTCGTATTATTATAGTATTTGGATTCAACTTTTTCGATAAGAGACTTTTTTTTATGTGGCATTATAGGTTATTGTAATCAATTTGAGACGTAATGAATTTGAGACGTACATGCCTTTACTATAATACCATAATTCCCCAAAAAAGTGTAAACATTAGCAGGGAACAAATAACCAGAAAGCAAAATCAACTACCAAATATGGAACATAATAGGACCATAACACCATGGACTCATAAAGACTTTAAACAGCTTTTCTCCTAAATCAAAATGTGCGAGAAAGTACATAATCTTTATATAAGCAGTTATAAAAAGGGCAGACCATTCAACAGTTTCTATTCCAAACATTTTAGAGTAAAAAATAAGTAAACAATGAAAAGGATGAGAAATATGATTAAGAGAGTTAAAAGAGGAAATTAGGGAGCTTGAAGGAAGAGTGTTGAAAGGAGGGAGTTTGAAGGTTGAAAGAAGAAAGGACGAAGCTTGAAGGTTAAAGGCAGTCTTGTGATTTTTGTGTAATTTTTGTAGGTGTAATTTTTAGATTCTTGTGATTTTGCCTTAGTTTAAATAAAAAAATAAAAATTATATTAGTAGGACTAAGACCACAGTATAACCGTTTTTTATATTGAAAATGCTAACTGTTGTTATGGTTTTATATTACTAATCACTATATTTGCTCGTATTATTATAGTATTTGGATTCAATTATTTCGATAAGAGACTTTGTTGGATGTGGCATTGTAAGTTATTATCATAAATTTGAGACGTAATGAATTTGAGACGTACATGTCTTTACTATAATACCAAATTTCTCCAAGAAAGTGTAAACATTAGTAGGGAACAAATAACCAGAGAGGAGAATCAATTGCCAAATATGGAACTTAATAGGACCATAACACCATGGACTTATAAGACTTTAAACAATTTTTCTCCTAAAGCAAAATGTGCGAGAAGGTACAGAATCGATGTATAAGCGGTTATAAAAAAGGCTGACCATGCAATAGTTTCTACTCCAAACATTTTAGAGTCGAAAATAAGTAAACAATGAAAAGGATGAGAAATATGATGATGAGAGTTGAAGGAAGAAAGTATGGAGCTTGAAGGAAGAGTGAAGAAAGGAAGGAGTTTGAAAGTTGAAAGAAGAAATGAAGGAGCATGAAGGCTAAAGGCTGTCTTGTGATTTTTGTGTAATTTTCGTAGGTGTAATTTTCAGATTCTTGTGAGTTTATCTTATTCTAAAAAAAATTATATTAGTGGGACTAAAACCACAATATAATCGTTTTTATATTAAAAATGCTAACTGTTGATATGGTTTTATATTCCTAATCACCATATTTACTCGTATTATTATAGTATTTGGATTCAATTATTTCAATAATAGACTTTGTTGGAGGTGGCATTGCAAGTTATTGTATCAATTTGAGACGTAATGAATTTGAGACATACATGTCTTTACTATAATACCATAATTCCTTAAAAACATGTAAACATTAGTAGGGAACAAATAACCAGAAAGCAGAATCAACTGCCAAATATAGAACATAATAGGACCATAACACCACGGACTCATAAAGACTTTAAACAGCTTTTCTCCTAAATCAAAATGTACGAGAAGGTACAGAATCTTTATATAAGTGGTTATGAAAAGGACTAACCATGCAAGAGTTTCTATTCCAAACATTTTAGAGTCGAAAATAAGTAAATAATGAAAAGGATGAGAAATATGATGATGAGAGTTGAAGGAAGAAAGGAGGGAGCTTGAAGGCTAAAGGCAGTCTTGTGATTTTTGTGTAATTTTCATAGATGTAATTTTTATTTTCTTATTCTAAATAAAAAAGAATAATCATATTAGTGGGACTAAAATGATAATATAATCATTTTTTATATTGAAAATGCTAACTGTTGTTATGGTTTGATATTAGTAATCACCATATTTGCTCGTATTATTATAGTATTTAGATTTAATTTTTTCGATAAGAGACTTTGTTGGAGGTGGCATTGCAGGTTATTGTGATCAATTTGTGACGTAATGAATTTGAAACGTACATGCCTTTACTATAGTTGTAACACCCCCTTACACGAGACCATCGCTGGAGTCGAGTTTGAGACATTATTAAACTTATTTTAGCATTTAAACAAGTTCAAACAATTCTCATAGTAAACTGTCCATCTACGTTACAGTCGCTAAAAAAATCATATCTCGAGTTAAAAAACTCGAAATTAAATTCCGTAAAATTTCCCTGAAACTAGACTCATATATCTACTTACTAATTTTTTTTAGGATTTTTTACTGGGTCAATTAGTACAGTTTATTAGTTAAAGTCTCCCCTGTTTTAGGGTTTAGCTACTCTGACCCCTGTGTATTACGTATCAGATATCTCCTTGTACAGAGTTTCAATGACTATGTAGTTTGTTTCTCATAAAACTAGACTTAATAAGGATTTCATACATGTAAAGTAAAACTCCTAATTGTTTTTGTACAATTTATGGTGAAATTCTAAAGTCAGAACAGGGGATTCAGAGATCGCTCTGACCCTATTCCACCAAAACTTAAATATCTCATAAAATATAACTCATTTACCTATTTTGTTTCTTCCATATGAAAATAGACTCATCAATCTTTGATTACACAATTTATTCATCATTTAATTCTATTTATACTATTTTTAGTGATTTTTCAAATTCACATCACTGCTGCTGACTGATTCTATTTTGTGGCCAATTTTACCTTTCCAAGGATTTTCATGGTTTAGTTAAGACATAAAGCATACATGTTATCATATATAAACTTGATTAACCATTCCAATAGCTAATCATTCTCAAACATTTACATTCCATCCATGGGCCATATCGTAAGATTATACACACAAAATGATTGGAATGTTATACATGTCATATTTCCAAAAATTACAAGTCATTATACCGCAATTGTCCAATGATAGTGTGAGCGTGCCTCCGACCATCCCGATCTCTAAATTGACTTGTCAAAACTACAAAGAATCAAAAGGAGGGAGTAATCATAGATGCTTAGTAAGTCCATATACAAATAACAAATAACTTAACAAAGCAACTATACTAACCAACATTAGCATAATATCACCAAAACATATATCACATTTCTATTCATCATTCATCATCATACCATATTATTGTTGTCGTATCAAGTCTCAACTTGAGGGTTAAGTACATACCTGTCCAAAGTGCCCATTCCACAACACTTACCAATATGTCACTTGCATCTTGAGTATTCTTCCATATTACTAGAATTTTACCTATTGAACACATCAGAATATAATTCAGATACATGGAAAGTTTGCACTTAAGTGCCACATATGTAGCCAATCTACCATGTAACCTGCCCATAAGTGAACTTGGACTCAACTCAACGAGCTCGAGTGTTCGCATCCATAAGTGAACTCGGACTCAACTCAACGAGCTCGGATGCCTAGTTACATCTCACGAGCTCGGACTCAACTCAACGAGTTCGGACATTTGCATCCATAAGTCAACTCAGACTCGACTCAACGAGATCGGATGCCCAAGTATCCTAATCTATTCCTAAGGTTCAACGGGACTTTCCTCGTTCGTACTCCTTTACCATTCTCCTTGGAATTCCAATGACGATACTTCGGTAATCTTTCACATTTTTCACATAATTCATAAAATTTTTGTATGTTGTCCAACAATTACCACAAAGCATAGAATTGCATGATAAAAAATTATAATATCACATAAATAGCATTAAATGATTTAAAATAATGATTATATTACAATATTTACATATGAACTTACCTCGGTACAATATGTTAGAAATCAAGCCTATTCCTCGAAAACTTTATTTTTCCCTCGATCACGACTTGAATCTCGTTTCTCTTGATCTATAATAAAAAATTTAGCTTATTTAATACTCACATTTATTAAAACAGTCCTTGACTCAAACTTTGGCAAAATTACATTTTTGCCCCTAAACTTTTGCATATTTGCACTTTTGCCCCAAAGCTCAAAAATTAAATTCCATCCTATTTTCTTATGTTTTATGACATGCTGATAATTTTTTCCTTCTATAGCAACATCAAATTCACACTCTATCATGTATTTATAAACATTAGGTATTTTTACCGATTTTGTCGTTTTACTCGTTTTCACGTAAAATCGCTTAGCAAAAGTTGTTTAACACAATTTCAAGTTTCATATTCTACCAAAAAACATCAAAATAAACACATTTCACCTATGAGTATTTTTCCAAATATAAACCCTAGGTTAAATTATTGCTAGAATAAGCTAAATCAAGTTATCGGGACTCCAAAAACGTAAAGAACATTAAAAACGGGGCTTGGAATCACTTACTATGGAGCTTGGAAGCTTGAAACAAACCCTAGCTATGGAGAACCCTTGAAATTTCGTCCTAATGAAGAGGATGGACATATTTTGCCATCTTTTTCGTTTTTTTTAATCTTTTAATTACCAAATGACTAAAATACCCTTCATTACTAAACTTTCAAAATTTCCATCCATGTCCAATTTTTGTCCAAAACTTAGAAATTGGTCAAATTGCTATTTAAGACCTCCTAATTAATATTCCAAAGCAATTTCATACTAAAAACTTCTAGAATACAAGTTTTGCAACTTATTAAATTTAGTCTCTAATTTCAAATTAATCACTTTATGCATAAAATTTCTTCACGAAATTTTCACACAATCATGCAATCATATCATAGACCTCAAAATAATCATAAAACAATTATTTCTCTCTCGGATTTGGGGTCCTGAAACCACTATTCCGATTAGGCCCTAATTCGGGATATCACAATAGTACCATATTTCCCCAAAAACATGTAAACATTAGCTGAGAATATTCCCCAAAACGTGTAAACATTAGCTGGGAACAAATAACCAGAGAGCAGAATCAACTGCCAAATAGTACGGGTGTGCAAATTTCGGGTAAAACTGAATTAATTCAGGTAACTGACCGAATTCGGTTAATTAGTCGGTTAACCGAATTAATTCGATTGGGGGTCGGTTAATAATTTTTTGGAAGTTCGGTTAACGATTAATTTAGTTCAAAATTGGTTGGTTAACCGAATTAACCGAACTTAATAAATAATATTATAATATATAAGTATTTAGTCGGGGTTGGTTGGTTCAGTTAATTTTTTTAAAGTATAAATTAATCGGTCTGTTAATTCGATTAATTTTATTGTTTTATACTTGTTTTAACCAAAAATTTAAAATATACATATATTTCGGTTAATTCGTTTAACCAACCGAATTAACTGAAAAAGTTCGGTTCAATTAATATTTTTTGAAAAAATTTTGGTTCGGTTAACGGTTAAGGGTTTAAAAAGGTCGATTAATAGTAGTTCGAGTTGGTTAACCGATTGGACACCCCTACTCTCGACACCCATTATCTTATCCTACTATAAATATCATCCCACTGTTTTTTATTTGAAGCTATCTTATTCTACCATAAATGTTTTGTTGCTTTAACATGCAACTATTGATTTGCTACATTATGAGTTAACAAAGAAATGTATGAAGGTGGATTGAAGATCATAAAGAAATTGGTAGAGAAGCTTGAGATTAAAAAGAGCATCGTGAAAAAGATTTCTAGAAGAATGTATTGATTCGGCAATCAAGCTTGCCATAAAGAAAAAGCTTTAAGCTTAAAAAAGTTAATGCAAAAGTCATAAATTTAATGTTTGTATGTTTTAATTTTCAATTTGAATGACTGTTTTTTTTTTTTATACAACTTCAATTCACCCGGTTCATTTTCTAGATATATTTCATCCATACCAATATTATTAATATTAATCTATTTATTAATATTAATCTATTTTTTTCCCTTTATTTGAATGGTTTTCCCAATTTACTAATGGAGGAAAAATAAATATATAAGGACTAGTTTTAACTAATGAAACACATAGAAATATTACGTTAAAAGAAATAAAGAAGGGAGAAAAATAGAGAAAGAAGTAAAAGAAAATAGAAAATAAAGAAAAAAAAAAGTTTAAAGAACATAAAAGAAAAAAATTAAATTGCTCAAAAAAAAAAGAGAACTAATTGTAAAATTTAACCTAAAATTTTCATTTGAAGTGATGATTTAGCGTGTCATGTCAGTATATCCTTACACCGTTAATGGCAATTAATAGCTCAGTAACTAAAATGTTATAACACGATAACGTAAGTAACTAAAACGTAATATTTTAAATACAAATTACTAAAATGTAATCTAAGATAATTACTAATATAGATAAATTTAAATCTATATGCCTAGCCTCTACTCCTTTATTTCAATAAATTACAAGTTTGAGATTTTTTTTTCCCCCAATTTTAGTGACGACTTTCATATTTATGGTTTTCTTCATTATTTGATTTCGTGGGATATTAATGGGTATTAAAATCAGAAGTACACAAATGCTTAGAATTAATGCAACAACAAGAAGCTTTGTTTAATTCCAAATTAAAAGTAAATAATAAAATTACAGATATCATTGATAAATATTTATAATTAGTAAATAAAATGAACACGTGGCATATATCTTTCTCAAAGGGGTTTCAGAATTCCTAATAATTTAAAACTCCACAAATCTTACTATTTTATTAAAAAATCGTACATTTTACTTATAAAAGCTTATTTTTAACTTTATTTACGAAAATGTATCAATTTTTTTATTATTTAGTGAAAAGGGTAAAAATGACAAAAACGTCCACATAAAAGCGTTTTTGAGTGAAATTTCAGCAAAACACGTCCCTAGGTGAGTAATTTTGCCATGTCAACACAAAACACACTAACGTGAAAGCATTTTACGGAAGCACTTTTGCTCGTTCTCAGATTAAATTTTCAAAAAATCTCATTTTTTAAAAAAAACATAAAAAAGACTAATTTTTTTGAAAATTTATGAGAATAAGCTTTTATAAAGACCCAAAGTGACAACACCAATTCTTTTTTTAAGGTGTCACCAATTAATATAGAAATAAAACTTACAAAGCAGATCTTTATATAGACCCAAAGTCTCATTTCACTTGTTTTCTTAAGCAATGTGGGATATGAAACTTGTGTATATATAGACCCATGAATAGGTTTGCAGCTTCTTCCTAAATAATGTGAGATTCCTTCATCTTTTAACTAACAACATAATATTAAAGGTTACACTATTTTATATTTTTTAACTTATAGAATTTAAATTTTTTTACAGAAAGTTAACATTTGTTACATTATAAATAAAACTTTTAAACTCTATAAGTAAAAAAATTATAAAATATAAAATGAATATGGTAGAATATTAAAAAATAAATATTTAAAATATTACTAATAGTTGAGTGATCATTTTGTAAGTTTTTATAATTCGATAGCCAAAAAATTATAGTTAAGTGACTACTAATGTAATTTAATCTAGATATAAAAATATGAAAAAATAATTATTATATTTTATGTATATTATGTATTTCTAAAAAAAAAAGCTTATTTAACATAATTATATACTATATTTAAATAGATTATCTATCTCGTCAAAATACATCTGAAATAAATTTATCAGCATTCATTAGATGATGAAAATTAAATTAAAATTAGGATTAAAAAATTAATGAGTATAGTAAAATATTAAAAATAAATAAATATTTAAAAATATATCGATTTTTTAAAACTACAAAAAAAATACTATTTGAGTACCAAATACACACCATTTATTTATCAATCAAACATTCATAATATAAAATAAAATAAATAATAAAAAAATTAAAAGTATAACTTCTAAATTTAAATAATGGAAAATTATTTTACAAATTAGAATTGCATGGATATTAACTTCAAATATTTAAAATTGAATAGAAGATAATTACACGTACAAGTTTCATAACTGCAATTTATTCTTTTTTTTAATAGTCCTTTTGTATATGCTAACAATTCTAAAATGCAACAAGATTAAAGATCTCAAAAGATAACTTTATAATATGAGAAAATGTTAATAAAATATAAATAAAATAGAAATTGTTTTGTAAAAAAATATAAAATATAGTATAGCCTTTAATCTTATGTTGTTAGTTAAAAGAGGAAGGAATATCATATTGTTTAGGACAAGCTGCAAACCTATTCATGAGTCTATATATACACATGTCTCGTATCTCACATTGCTTAAGAAAACAAAGAAAATGAGACTTTGGGCCTATATAAAGATTTGCTTTGTAAATTTTATTTCCATATTAATTGGTGACACCTTACAATAAAAAAATGATGTTGCCACTTTGGGTATTTATGAAGATTTATTCTCGTAAAATTTTTTTTAAAAAAAGGTGTATTTTTATAATTTTTTTTAAAAAAATCCTTCCTGAAAAATTAATATGAGAACGAGCAAAAGTGCGCCCACATCAACACGTTTTTGCTGACACGAGATAGAACACTTTCATGTCAGCGCGTTTTGTTGAAATTTTACCCAAAAATACTCCTACGTGAACGTATTTTATTATTTTTGACCATTTCTAATAAATAATGAAAAAATTAACTCATTTCTATAAATAAAATTAGAAATGGGGGTTTATAGGTAAAATACTCTAAAAAATCACATTATTTAAATAAAATTCTGGTAAAACGCGAATCGAGGCCGGTATTAAAATTGTTTTGGCTTTGTTGAGAGTGGGGTTAGTGCAAGTTGAAAGACTCAGCCAAACGGTGGGAAAGTTTTGGTGTCAGTTTTTTAAAACAAAAAACTGTAAATATATCTTTTTTATTTCTCTAATTTCAAGAAATTGCATTCTAAGATATCAAAGCATGAGAAAGAAAGGAAAATTGAGAAACACTTAATTTCTTCTCTCTTTTAAGGTACAAAAAATTTTTGCAGGGTAATAATATTTTGTCTTAATATAATATTTATACCTAAATTTGAGGACATTTTTTTAAAAAAATTAAGTTTAATTTGGTATTTGAATTTGATTTATTTTTTAAATTTGGTACTTATTTTTTTTGTTTAATTTGACACTTGTTAAACATTTTATAAATTATTCTAATATACTAATAATGTTATTTTTATGAAATAATAAAAATAATCAATGCATAATGGATATGTGACGGATGATATAATATTCTTTTTGTATTTTATATATTCAATTACTTTTAAATCTATTTATTTTATTAATTAAAAATATAAATTTCTTTTGCTTTGGAGTTTTTAAATATTTTTCTTATTCAATATTAATTTGTTAAGCATAGCTTAATACCTATTTTTTAACATGAATTTCTTCTAATATTGATAATATTTTTGCAGCATAAAAAAAATTAATATCATTAGTATTTTGCATAATTTTTATAACATTTAATAAATTTAGGTACTAAATTGAACCTAAAAAAAACTTAGGTATCAAATTTAAAAAAAAAAAAAAGAGAGTAAAATTTAAGCATAATATTTTTTAAATGTAATAAGTATATATAATAATTAAATGTATCTCTTTATTAGTGTCTCCAGATTTGTGCAGTTCCTGCCTTCTGAAAAATAAGGTCAGGTTTCCTTTTTGTTTTTTCAGTTTCAAAAATATGAAATTGCACTTTGAGAAGAGAAATGAAAGCAACCCAAACATCTTATAATATTCGGAATATTTAGTTAAAATTGAAAATAATAGTTGGAGTAATAATAATAAAATATAACAATCACATGTGCACCGGCCTAGACCCAGCTCACTAATAAAATAATTTTTTTCTAATTACAAAATTAATATTTTAACTGCAATCCCCAAATAAAGAGAACATGATATGCAGAAAATTTAAAGACAAACATAAAATCAAAATGACTGTTTTTTTTTTCCTTTTATTTATTAATTATTTATATATTATGAACAACAATGTCATTTTTATAACTTTTTTTCATTTTTTTCGCTTCGTTTCGTGGTACAACGTGTTAGCCCCCATATATTTTTACTCTCTTTTGTTTTTCTCAACTCCAGACCCCGAGACCCTCAATAATTTTCAAAATACAAATTAGAGTGTTTTTTTTCTTCAAGTAAAAAGGGTGAAAAAAGTTTTCTGGAAGCTTTATCATGAACCCGTAACCGATTCAGCAAGTTTCCGGATTTTTTCAACCAGCGCCGGGGATAATTTCTTGGCAGTTTTCTTTTCCTTCTCCGGTCGAAAATCGAACCCTAACGCATCCGAAACTTCTTCGGAGCTCCACCCCGCTTTTCGAAGTGTATCTGAGAACCGATCCGCTTTTAAAAGAAGCGCATCCAGAACCGCTTGATTATCCAATAAAACCATCTCTCCTTCGAAGAACCCAGATGCTGACACGTGTGCGATCTCCGTTATGTCGGACTCCCCCCACCCGCCTTCTCGTAGAACTGATCCGATTTGCTCCATGTATTCATCGACCCATTTTGGAACTTGGGTCTTCCGCATCTCAAAGTATCTATCCGGCGACGAATTCGACGATGATGACGACGAGTTTCGCCGGCGCCGATCAACTGCCGCGTCACTCCAGAACTCCACCCATCTAGGTGTTCTTGTCCCGCTTACCAAACCCGCATCCATACTCCGCCTGGAGAAATTAGTGGAGGAGCAAGCTGATTTTTCACTAACCGATCTCTGTTTTTTCAACAACTCCGGATTGGATATGGAGCTCCTAAACAGAGATTCTCTCTCAAAAAAATCGGATATATCAAATCCGCAACAAAAAACACGGGTCTCATCGATGAAGAAAATCGGGTTACCCGCTAAAGACGGGTTACAGGGAATATAGCAGTGGTTGAAAATGGGGATCAAAAGGGGAGCTCTCTTTAGCGCATTCCTTGCGACTCGTAATGCTTTTTCCGGTTCAGACGGTCTGGGGCCCCAATATTTGGACCACAAAGTGTTACGCGCTATCTGAAAGGAAATTGCAGCAATGGGAAGATCAAGCGAGGCCCGGAGATGGAGTCTTGCTCCAGCAGACCGCCAATCGGGAAAACCTGGACCCACAGGTAAACCGGCTGATAACATGGCTCGGAGGTCAGGTGGGAAAACGAAACCAAACTCGGCTTCCGCTCGGGCGAACTCGGCGTCCGATAAACCCGGCTGGACTTGAAAACCCGAATTCCTTAAATGGGTTATAACTTTGTCAGCTAAAGAAGAGAAAGACTGAAGACCGTTGCGTACAGGAAGGGGTGGCGGAGTTGAAGGAGCGGAAGCGCGAGCAGAGAGACGGCGTAGGCCCGCTATATGGCCCGGATTCAGACCGGACATCCTCCGATCCACGTCGACCATTGTTGCTCTAATAACTGACGTCGCCTTCTAATTCCCACCGGAAATTAAAAAAATCTCCGTCGGAAAATAAATCCGCTACGACTTTCTTTTTGTCAGTGAAAACGGAGAGAACTAAAGTGGGTAGAGCTGAATGTATTGGGGGGAGAGACCTCTAACTTCTAAGAAGTCAAGAAACGGTGCGTATTTATAGCTGTTTCGAGATATTGGTAATATTTTATTTAAATATTTTGTTTTTCTTAATTTTACTTTCCTTAATTAACCTTTGATGTTTGTTGACAAGGATTTTTGATAATGACAAGTGAACATGTACTAAACTAAGGTAAAAAAGTGAATGACTTTTTGTCCGAATCCAATTCCACAACTAATCTTAAGCAACGGCTCTTTTTATTTTATACGCGGTCTCTTTAAAAATAATATTCCGAAATTAAAATTATGAATATTTATACCAATGTAAAATTTAAAAATAAAAAAATATATATATATATTTATAATTTTCTAACTCATTACAAAATATATATAATTAAGTTAGGAAGTTGAGAGAACATTATTACAAGTAATATTTGTTGGAGGCGTGGGAGAAAATCTACTATTAGAGAGAAATTATCATATGGTACCTTTACAGAATTCCTTAGTCTAATCAACTTAGGGTGAGTATGTTTAGGGGGAAATTGAAGTTACTGCTTGACCGCTGGTACGGCGAATTTGGGGGACCCATTAGCAATGATGAATTAGCTTGACAGCTTAGATAAAGGGGAAGCATACAATCATAATTCCACATTGTTGGATACTTACTAACGTTATTAAACATGTTCTTTTTGTTTTTTCGATTTTTGGTAATTAGTAAAACTTTATTAAACAAATATTATCCCCTCTAATATGTATCATATTTAATAAAAAGGAATACAAAACTAAATGATTGGTTGTAAGCATGAGATTAGTAGTATGTGAGGGAGTCATCCTAAAACAGGATTAAGAAATCCACGCCTATCAAAGTTATGTCTCATAAGGGGAATGCATACTTCTAATAACATTCATTAAGTTCTTGATGCCAATTTTTTTTTTTTTTTTTTTTTATAAAAATGATCAACATATTAGCTTTTGGGCAAGGAAATATTTTAATATATAATTATTATATACAATGTAAGCTCTTATTAACAAAATCTTACCAGTAACACAAAACTGATAGAAATGAAATCACGAGCAACCCGAGGTGGAATCAATAACCCAAAATCCCCCAAAGTAATGTAGTTGAAAAGTAACAAAAATTGTGGCACCGTTTCTTAATTAATGGAGAGTTTTCCAATTTTCTGAAAAGCCATAATGGTTGGGGAGCCATAATTTAAACCTCACTTACTTTTACGCCTTAAATCTTAAACCTCACCTCCTCATTTCATTTTTAATTCTACTTATAAATAGTTCGTGTAAGTATACTCATTCTATTTTTTTATTTTTTTAAAATAATTATTTTTAGTTAATATTTAATGATTATATATTTTTATTACCATTATATATATATATTAAATTTCTAAATATAAACAACTTAACATATTTTTATTTTTATTATAATATAGTAATATATTTAATTTTCATATAATATAAATTATAATGTAAAATAATATATATAGTCAAATTTTTCTATAACAATCTCACTTGTGTGCTAAAGTTTTGGATTTTATAGAAATGTGGTGGTTGTTATACACTTATAATAAAATTAAATCATATTTGATTTTTTCTTTATTTTTAAAATAAAAAATTATATGTTCTTAATAATATTATTAATTAGTGAGATTTAGATTATATCATTAATATAATTTACAAATGTTATTTCATCGATTATTTTTTTTAATTTTATAAACTATTTATTAACATATTTTTATATAAAATAAATATGTTACTGAATTAATATTTTTACTAAAATTTAAGGCAATATATTATTATAAAAAGTAAACTTATAAATAGTGTAGTTTATATTTTATAGTTGATGTTATAGATGAAAATTGTTATGAAGAGAAAAAATAAAACATAATAAATTGGTTCTATAACAAAATTAGTTGTTACAGAGAGTAACTATTATAGAAAGGGAAAATTGTATTTTAAATTTGAAAATGGATAAGATCAAATCAGACTTTAAATATTAAAGTTTGAAGTCGACTCATATTTTAAACGGGTCTAACTTTTTTCTAATCTAATTTTGCGAGTATAATATTTTTAATCAATTTATCTCAAATTCCAAACCAGCCTTCAAGTTTCAACGAATTAGACTTTTAAACAAATTTACTTTAAAACATTCATTTCAAAATATGTTTACTTTTAAATAAGTTTATTTTAAAAAATCTGATACCTAATTATTCTCTTTAAGAGTATACCGCACGAGCCACATGTACTCATGTTTTAATAATGTTATTTATAATTATATTAATGGTTACAAATAAACTTTTGTGGTTGGGGTTTTGAATATAAAATTAGGAAGATATAAAGCAAACATGTGATGGGTGGCCTTCATTTTGGCTATCTGAACACTACATATATCAATATATTATATTGAAATTTGGGGTAAAGTTATAATCATAAGTTACCTACAGATGGAATTGGTCAACGGGTAATAGGTAGCTAGGGTTTTCGTTAAATCTTACTCACACATCATCGTATTACCTTATTAATTTCAAATGTCCACTCCCTAACACTCTTTGTTTCGAAATGACTCAATGGATCCGTCAGTGTGAATCGCCCTTCCACTATGGAAAACTTCTTTTTTATTTATTACTTAAATCATAGTTAAAATGTGATCAACTCCCTTCAGCCTTTGCACTCAAAGGACAATCGTCCGAGTATGAAATTCAAATCAATAATAATATACAGAGGGTAGCTATCGTTTTACTAATTTTTAAAGTTAGTGTAGGCGCCGACTGAATCTAACTCGGTTGATATGAGTATTGTTGTTAGTACAAAAGTATATGGGTTTAAATGTGTTAAAATGTATTTATGTTTTTATTTAAAAGTTGAGTAGAGATTATGAATAGTTCAATGTATTATATAAAAAAAAAATTAGTGTAGGCATGTATTTTCTTTCTTGACTAAAGCAAAAAAATAGGTGGAGTGAAAAGATTTATATTCAAATTCTTAGTTAACTTCGATTAGTCTTGGGTTCAATCTCTTTTTTAGAATGACTAAGGTTTCTTTCATTTTCATTTTACCGTTTATCAAGATTAATCCTTTTAGGATTCATAGTTATTCTTTTTAATAATACATCTTATCACAATACTCGACACTTATTAGTTCAGGATTGATTTTTGAACAATGCTGCCCCTAATTTAAAAAAAAAAAAAAAGCCATAGTGTAGGCAAGTTTAGTGATGAACAAGCAAACACATCCTTTTCACAGTGAATAGAGGTAGGGGTGTTGAAAGAAAAGAAAGACGTATGTGGGATAGGACTTTGCATTGCATGGACCACTCACTGAAGCAAGAAGAAATGTTTTGGATTAGATTTGTAGGGCTTTAGAAGGTGAGGATGGAGCAACATGGCATGGTCACCAAATGGAAACCATGACCTATAAAAAACTAGTAGCCAATATATGGTTGCTTGAATGTGGAGGGGTTGGATTGGGTCCATGCATTGCTCACCAAAAAACTCCCCACCTCATTTTCATTTCCCGATCTTCCTCCATCCTACATATATGTTCCCTTAATCACCCATTAATTGCCCTATTAATCCATCCTCCTTAATTTGCTTTTGTGCTTATTTCAAACATATCTCAAGCACAGAAGATATTGTCTTGAGACCCATAACTCTCATTGCCATCTTTTTTTAGTTTGATGTCACATATGTTTCTAAGGCATGGGGATGCATTTGGGACTAATAGGATTTCACAACATATTAATTTGTCGTGAGAAAGAATATTTAAAAAAAAAAATTCTGATTTCAAAATCATAATATTATTTTAACTGAAAAATTAGATTAAAAAATTATTACTAGGCACACCTAGTATAATCTTTTAATTCTATAATTGAGAATAAAAATTTGTATTATATATTTATGATTCATAATTGTTCTTCTGAACAATATAATTTCAAAGGTTCAAAATTAAATTTTTTTCATCAAATCTTTTTCTTGAACCTACCACTTATTAATGCTTTTTTTTTCTAATCAAACTTGTATAATAATAATTTTTAAAAATTAAGAGAAGAAAAGAAAAATAAATAGATAGAATTCAGAAGATGAGTGGTGATTATGATCATATTATAATATTGGCATAATTATTATAAGATGAAAAATATATGCATGCTTTGGAGAATGTTTATCATTTTGTAGGGCTAGGATCTAACCTAAATTATAATAAAAATCAGTTTGATAAAAAGATGGTTGTTAATTAAATTAATCAGAGAAAAGATTACACCTTCTCATGTGCTTCCTCTATGATTACTAATTCATAAAATTAATCAATTAATTGCGGTTCTGGTTCTGGTTCTGGTAGCTGCTATATGGGGAGCTTTCTAGCGAGAATTTAGCATGTAAAGCCTACTAATTAACAAAGAAATGAACTAGGATTCGATTGCTTCATTTGTTTAATGGGAGCATATTTAATGCAGTGTGGAAATTTTATAAATAAATATTAATAATTTTATTTAAAATTAATTAAATTATAATCAAATGATAAAATCCTAAAATTTAAATTTAAGATTTTAAATTCTAAATTCGAGAGTTATTAATATTTATTTATATCAATTATGATTAAATAAAACTATTATTATTTAGTCAAAAAATTTCTTTATTTTTTAATTAATTTAATGATAATGTGTCACGTTATTATTCACTAATAATATATGGGATTTATGCACTGTCGATACATTAAATATTATTTCTTTTTTAATTTTAAAAAAGCTAAAATCAAATATTAAATTATTAACTCAAAAAGTTTCCTGGAGAGGCAATTGATTATCAAGGCTTGCTAGCGATGTCATATGATTCTTTACGAAGTACAATTTCCTTTCGGTTCAAAGAAACCACTAAAGTTTGCCATAGGTTTACCCTACTATTTGCCTATACTTCAACAATGATAAATCAACATATTGCATTGAAATTTAGTTAAAGAAAATTTTATACTTTATCGGCAGAAGTGGATCCAAAGGCAGGCACGACTTTGGCTCTCTAAAACTGGAAATTTGCTTTATAATTTTTTTAAATTTAAAAATTGATATATACAAAGAGTAAAGTTACGCTTTACCTCTCGAAAATAAAAAATAATATCATAATCTCTCATAATAACAAAATTATACTTTAGTCTTTAAATTTTTTTTTACACATTTTAATATCAATGAATATGATGATTGAAAAAAAAGATTATTAATGATGTATCGTTTATCTTATACGTATTAAATATTATATTTCAAAAAAATTAACTTTTAATCCACTTATTACATCATCGTAATAAAAACTTAAATAAAATCTTGGGTGTTATAAAAGAAATCATAATCCATTGATTGAGATTTTTTTATCCATATTTTAATTAATGTGTGATTAAAGTAAAGAATCATCCGTATGGTGGTCAGATTATTTTTGATGAGTTGATGCCCCTTTTTATAAAATTGTTTTATCGTGTGATTAATCTGAACCAATCGGCAGGGAAGGATGTGAGTATGTTTGAACTAAAAGGGCATCTGTTTTTGATAAGGATGGAATAAAGGGTGGATTCAACAGTAAGTTTTCGGTAGCTTTGCTTTAATCGATTAATATATAAATATATATAAAGAGAAGAATTCTACTTTGGATGATGACAAGAAAGATAAAATCCGTGATTTGCACGGGAAAAGCTAAAAAGGGCAGCTCACAGGCAAGAAAGATGATAGACATCTAAGGGGCCAACTTCGATTCTTCCCGCTTTTGCCATCTTTGATGGCTTTAATTAAATCAACACAACTCTGCAATTTGTAGTTTGTAGTTGTACACACCTTTTGTCTTCATAGGTTTGACGATGGTTGAGAGAAATCTCTTCTTTTGATATAAATTTTTAAAGTGTTATTCGTTTAAAATTGATAGATCTTTCAATATGTTTCGTATTGTTCTCAATCGAGATTTTGTCTCATGATTGTAAATAATGTGATTACTTTAGATAGCAAGTTATAGAGTAAGAATGCCTTGTCAAATTAGACCAAATTCAATTGACAAATATGAGAACAAAATTGACCCTATATGAAATAAGAACTTTTGAATCTTGCTAGTAGCCCAAGAAAAGATGTCAATTCTAAAGTATCCAACATTAACAAGTTAATTTCTTTTTCTAGGTTGAGAAGTAAACTTAGGTTATCCCTAAGTTTATAGATAATTTTCAATCCAGATTCAACACCCTCACTATTTTTAGTTTTAAAGGGAAGTATATTTTCATGAAAAATGACCTCTAATGATTCAATTATAACATTATTATCTAAGTCCAGAAACCTATATGCCTTAGTTGTCAAGGTATAACCCATAATGCACATCTAGAGTCTTTTATCTCAAGTTTTGGTCTTTTATGTTTTGGAAGCCTAACAAAGGCAAGGTAAACCCACACTCTAAAATTACTTATATTTGGCTTATAACTTTTTTGAAATTCATAAGGTGTTTTTAAAGAGTGTTTTTGTGGTGCTTTATTAAGGATATAATTACTAATTATAACAACGTCTCCCCAAAAAATTTTAGGAGCATTAGAACTTACTAACATAGTGTTGCAAATATGTTAGTAAAATAACAGTAATATAACGTTTTATATTAATCGCAACATCGAACAAGAACAATATATACAAAACTGGAAAACAGAAAATAAAATAAAATTGAAATATTATATTGGTAGTTGAGGACTGTATAGACAGTCTCCTTAAGACAAATTTGGCCACCCCTTTAGTGCTAGAGAAACGATGGTCGATTGTCTCTCAAGATGCAATAACAAGATTAACACAACTATAGTAATCAATGAATAGTAGCCTCGCCTTCTTCTATCACCGGAAAATAGATTAACAAATATGCAGGGAAAAGATATCTCGAAAACTTGGAAAATATTTCAATGTGTATCTTCCCTGTTAGATTATTAGGTTTTTAAAATAAATTCAATGGAAGAATTTTTGGAAATATTTAACTAATAGAGCCAAAACATGTCCGTGAATCAAAGAGAATTTAAACCTTAATTAAAGGCATTAACTCCTTTTGATTCCAAAAATATAAGCTCTATTGAGGAAATTAAGGATACATATTGGGCTAAAATATTCGCAGGCCTAGAAAGCCCAATTGGTCCAAACATTTCGTGTCACCCACGTCATGCGGGTGAGCCCCTAACACCGGTGGGTTTGGATTTGCACCCTTTGCACGCGAGGGAGAGTATTAGTTTAAACATTCAATAATAACCAAGTTGATTCTCATATATAAACATATTCCACTTTTTATATCTAACCAATATGGGACTAAGCTTTTCATTTTCCTCAACTTAATTCACAAGTGACTTACTTTGAGCACCAATTTCTTATTCATCACTCAACCATTTTGAGCATATGATATATTGTTGTAAAGATCTCATGGAGTAGAATATAAAACTATAGTTTTATGATTTAAATCTCCACATTTACTAATCGAGAACATGCCTCAAATATTCCAAAGTACTCATTTTTTTTCCAACAATGTCCCACATAAATTGATAGTTTTAATGAAATCATTGACTCGATGTGGTGACAGAATCTATGTTCGATAGTTGTATAGGATAGGTGGGCATCAACCCTTGAACCTTCCCTTGTGAAAATATATTTGCTTTACTAACTAACCAGCAGACGCGATGTCCTTCAACTGTTTTGTCTCTAGTGTAAACGATGATATACCTCACACAACTACCTTCCTGGCAAGGTTTTAGTTCTCATGGGTATGTTCATATGGTCATGAACATCTTCTGGTTCTGCAAGATTTTGAGAGAACTATTCTCTAATAGTCTCCTCGAAGCGGCCCACTTCACTCTCACATAGGTGACTTATGTTACTCGACTCATCGAAACACACAACAGTCATTAAAAGCATTACTTAACTTATCCCACTTTTAATCATTGTTCATATCATAGGAACGGGCTCGGGATAAAACCCCCACAATGACCTCATAAGGTCTATGCAAGTAGGTTGTCCCTTTGAACTTAGATCTTGGGATCTCCAGTCAACTAGGTTGGGTTTTCCTTCACATAGCGCCTTTAGTCTCATTCCTTTTTGATGTTTTATCAACCTGATCTTGATTTAAGCCTTTATTTCGTGGATTCACAATGTTATCTTTTGATTTTACAAAATCAATAGAAATAACTCCATTTGAGATCAATTGTCTAACGGTATATGTCTTGCTTGGTTATCACAATATATGCATATTATGGGCACAAGCTTTGGCCAGTCAAGAATATCCTCTAAGAAGTTTCAAAGCCATTCGGCCTCTTCTTCAGATTTGTTTAGAGCTACAAACTCAGATTCCAATATGGATCTGGTTATAATCATTTGTCTTAATGATTTCCATGACATAGCTTCTCCTCCCAATGTAAAAACATGTCCACTTATGCCTTTGGTATCTTGAATATCATATATCCAACTGGCATCGAGGAATCCTTCTAAAACAGTAGGATCTTTGGAATAATGCAATCCATAGTCTCGAGTATATCTGAGATATCTCAGTATCCTCACAATTGCTTTCTAGTGATTTTCTCATGGATTGCTTATGAATCTGCTTAAACTGCTCACAATGAAAGCAATATCTGGTCTAGTACAGCTCATAAGGTACATTAGACTACCTATGACATTTGCATATTCCACTTGGTCAACATTTTCACATTACATATTCCACTTGGTCAAGGCTTTCCTTTTGTTTATAACCTTTTATAACCAATCTGGCCTTGTACTTGTCAATTGCTCCATCTTTTTTCATTTTCCATTTGAAATTCACTTAGAATTTAATGGTTTAATTCCGAGAGGAAGATCTACTAATTTTCATGTATGATTTTGCATGATAGAGTCAATTTCACTTTTAATAGCATCTTTCTATGAGGTGCTTTCGGATGACCGTATAGCATCATTATACATTTGAGGTTTGGCCTTTAGCATAAAGGTTAGAAAATCCAATCCAAAAGATTTTTCCATCCTTGCTCATTTACTCTTTCTTGGCTCTATCTTAGTTTCAACCTTGTCTTGACTATTTTCATCTATAGTCTCTGAAGTTCATTTTGTTTAACTTGAATCAACTTCCCCAGCTTTACAATAGAACATATTTTCAAAGAATGAAACATTCTTTGATTCTAATATCATATTCTTGTGAATGTCAGGATTCTTTGATTCATACAAAAGAAACCTATGTGCATTGCTATGATCTGCATAACCAATGAAAATACAATCCACCAATTTTGGACCTATTTTCATTTGCTTTGGTAACAGAGTCATTACTTTTGCAAGACACCCTTACACTTTCAAGTAGTTGTAGGAATGTTTTCTACTTTTCCATAACTCATATGGTGTCTTGTCCCTTTTCTTGCGGGGAATCTTATTTAAAAGGTAATTAGTTGATAAAATAGCTTCCTCCTATATGTTCTGTGATAACCTAGAACTCCCTAGCAATGCGTTCATCATTTCCTTTAGAGTCTGATTTTTTCGCTCGGCTACTCCATTTGATTGATGAGAGTGTGGTGGTTTCACTTTATGAATAATACCATGTTGTGTACAATATTCACCAAATGATTTAACATATTCACCACCACGATCACTTCTCACCATCTTAATTTTTTTATTAAGTTGGGTTTCAACTTCCTATTTATAGAGAATAAATTTCTCTATAGCTTCTTTTTTGCTCTTAAGCAAATATGCAAATAATATTTTGTGCCATCATCAATGAAGATAATAAAATATTTATTCCCTTCTCTGGTTTGAACAAACTTTAAGTCACAAACATCGCTATGTATTAGATCAAGTGGTTCTGTATTTTTTTCAACAGTTTGAAATGAGGACTTGTTAATTTTGCCTCAACAAAAGTTTCACATTTATGTTTATAATTAATATGAAATGAAGTAATGTGCTCTAAATTAATTAATCTATGTAAAGTATTATAATTAACATGTCCAAGCTTACCATGCCATAAATTAAATGGCTCAAGCATATAAACAGAAGAAGAAGCAACATTCTTATTCATAGTCTTTACTTTTACAAAGTTTGCATTAAGTTTTCACGTTTTATTTAATACATATCCCCTTCCCACAAACATTCCCCCTTAGACAAAACTAGCTTCTGGGATTTAAACACCATCTTAAAGCCATGAACACTGAGGAGTGTCCTAGAAATAAGGTTCTTGCGTATGTCAGGCACATACAACACATTTTAAAGCTTTAGTTCTTTGCCAAAAGTCATCTTCAAGACCACAGTACCCTTCCCCTTAATCTTGGAAGTCGCAACATTTTCCATATAGAGCTTCTCCCCTTTTTCACAAGACACCACCTCAGAAAATGAGTCTTTGTCCCAATAGATATGATATGTGGCACCAGTATCAAGCCACCATTCCCTTGGATGTGAGTTAACCACGTTGACTTCAGAAATTACAGCATATAAATCCATATCAGACACTTCCTTGGAAATTTCTTCCACAACATTAGCTTAATTAGTTTTGACATTTTTTGGAAGCCTACAGTTAGATGACTTGTGCCCCATCTTATTGTAATTGAAGCATTTCCCTTGAAATTTTTTCTTTTTGGAAATGCCACTTTTTGATCCAAATTTAAACCTGTTCTGAGGTTGTTTTCCCTTCTTGAAGTCATTTTTGACTTCTACCACATTTGCCTTAGCACTATCGACATTTTTTGCTTTGTTAAGGTTCTTTCCAGTACCTCTATTGTCTTCTTCAATCCCAAGTTTGACAATCAAGTCTTCCACAGGCATTTCCTTTCTTTTGTGCTTCAAGTAGTTCTTGAAGTCATTCCAAGTAGGGGATAGCTTATCAATAATGGCTGCCACCTAAAACGATTCACTTATGACCATCCATTCAGCAAGAATTTTGTGACTGAATAGTTGAAGTTCCTGCACTTGATTCACAACTAGTTTAGAATCAACCTGCACTTGATTCACAACGAGTTTAGAATTGACCATTACAAAATTCAAGAATTTAGTAACTAAAAACTTTTTAGCTCTAGCATCTTCGGTTTTGTATTTATGGTCCAATGACATCCATAATTCCTTAGTCATTTTCTTGACACTATAAAATTCGTACAATGCATCTGACAGTCTATTCAGGATGTAAGTTCGGCACAGGAAATTAGAATGCTCCCAAGCTTCAACAGTAGTGAAGGTGGTAACATCATCTACCTCACCCTCTTTAATAGTAGGAGGGTCATCCTTCAATGGCCAAGTTCCACATGGTCAAATAAAGCATCTTTCATTGCCATATTTTAAAATTTTGTCCAGAGAATTTCGTAGGCTTCTCGTTGTGGCTTACAACCACTAGTGACACCATTGAGTTTTATTTGAAGCCTGAGTTTGAACGAACGCTCCAGATTGCTAGTTGGGTGAATTGGTGGAAGTTTCCATTTTTTCTGTTAATATTTCAGAAACGAAACCAAAATTAGTAATAATAGAAAATTTAATTTCTAATTTATATTATCCTTTGATTTTGTTAAACGACAGAACTTAAAAAATTCTGAAACAAATCAAACACTAATTTTCGATAACAAAACTGTTATTCTCAAACAATTATTGTTAACAATAGAAATAAAAAAAATTCTGTTGAACAATAGGAATAGAATTGTGGAAATTAAACAAATCCTATTGAACGACAAGAATAAAAATCGTGAACAGAATTGTTCAATTAGTTTTTTGTTTAAAACAAAAATCAAACAAATCCCGTTAAACGATAGGAATAAAATCCTGAAACATGAGTGTTCAATTGAGTTTCTGTTTGGAAAACAAACAAATCCTATTAAACAGTAAGAGTAAAATCCTAAAATAGGAGTATTCAATTGATTTTCAATTTGAAGCAAAAATCAAATAAATCCCGTTAAATGGCAGGAGTAAAATTCTTAAACAAGAGTGTTCAGTTGATTTTCTGTTTGAAATAGAAATCAAACAAATCCTGTTAAACGGCAAGAATAAAATCCTGAAACAAGATTATTCAATTGAATTTCTGTTTGAAACTGAATACAATTTCTCGTTAGTGTCTTGTTTGTCTCAGATTAGAAAGATTTAAAGGATCTATCTTAAGATTATTGCAAATACGTTAGTAAAATAATAGTAATATAACGTTTTATATTAATTGCAGGATCGAACAAGAATAATATAAATAAAATTGGAAAACAGAAAATAAAACTGAATTGAAATATTATACTGGTAGTTGAGGCTTGTATAGACAGTCTCCTTAAGATAGATTCGACTGCTTCTTTGGTGCTGGAGAAACGATGGTTGATTGTCTCCCATGATACAACAAGATGAGCATGACAGTTGCACAGCTGCAGTGATCAATGAATAGTAGCCTCGCCTTCTTCTATCACCGAAAAATAGATTGGAAAATGTGTAGGGAAAAGGTATTTCAAAAACTTGGAAAATATTTCAGTGTGTATCTTCTCTATTAGATTATTAGGTTTTTAAAATAAATTTAAGGGAAGAATTTTTGGAAATATTTGACTAATGGAACTAAAACGTGTCCGTGAATCAAGGAGAATTTAAACCTTAATTAAAGACATTAACACCTTTTGATTCCAAAAAGATAAGTTCTACTAAGGAAAAATAAGGATATATTTTGGGTTAAAATATCGATTTACCTAGAAGCCCAATTGGTCCGAACATTTCGCGTCACCCACATCGTGCAAGTGTGCCCCAACCCTGACGGGTTTGGATTTGCACCTCCTCTATGCGCAAGGGGGAGTATTAGTTTAGTCATTCAATAACCACCAAGTTGGTTCTCATATATAAACATACTCCAATTTTTATATCTAACCAATGTGGGACTAAGCTTTTCATTTTCTTCAACTTAATTCACAAGTGGCTTACTTTGAGCATTAATTTCTCATTCATCACTCAACCATTTTGAGCATTTGATATACTGTTGTAAAGATCTCATAGAGTAGAATATAAAATGATAGTTTTATGATTTAAATCTCCACCTTTGCTAATTGAAAATATGTTTCAAATCTTCCAAAGTATCCATTTTTTCCAACATATAGCACTAGTCAAATCTATTGGAGTTTTATTTTTGCATTCAACCACTCCATTTGATGCGGGAGAATAAGGGGGAGTGGTCTCATAAACAACACCCAAGGATCAAATAAAAAACATTTAGTCCAAGGCTCTCATTTTCAATTCCTCTATCACTCCTAATTTTTTTTCTTCTAAAAAGATTTTTTTTATCTCTTTTATAAAAGTGGGAAACTTTTTAAAAGCTTCACTTTTATTTTTCAATAGATAAATATATGTATATAATGAAAAATTATCAACAAAGGTTAAAAAAATTACTTTTTTCCCACCTTGCATTAAAATCCTTCAAATTCACAAATGTCATTGTGTATTAATTCTAATAATTCAAAATTTCTTTCCATAATTTTGAAAGGTTTTATTGTAAATATGATCATGTTACATGATTTGCACTTTTTAAATTCATTATCTAGCTAAGAGATTAAACCTAAACTACTCATGTTTTTCACATATATACTATTAACATGACACAATCTAGAATGCACACTCACAAAAAAAAAAAACAATATAAGCAAAAACAATTGAAAATTCATTTATTTCAATATTAAGTTTAAGCATACCTTCATAAACATAATTTTTCCCTACAAATATGCTCATTTTCATAAAAATAAATTAATTTGATTCAAAAACTCGTTTGAATCCGTCTTTATTTAAAATAAAACAAGAAACAAGATTTTTTTGATAAGATGAACATGTTGGGATCTAATGCATTTAGTTTAGTTATTTGTCATATATACTTGTATTTTTTTTAACTGATTTGTGTGATAAATTTTCATCATTCACATTAATATTGTTTATATTTTTCCTCAATAATATTTGCACGTAATGCAAAATGTATAAGCAAATATTAACCCACTGATTACCTATCATTTAACTAATATTAAGTTGTATTATGTGGCCAGATCATAATGCAAGAAGACAACTAATATTAGTAGGTCATCTAAATGACCTATAGTTTGACGAACTCAAATTTAGCAAATTGATTCAAGAACTATTATGCCGTCTATCATGTCCAATAAGGAGATGCCTTGTCTTAGGTATCAAAGCGAATGACTCTCAAAAGATAGTGACAGACGTCTGATAAATGTTAAAAGTAACATATTTTAACCTCATTCTCAATACATATTTGGGTGATTATTTGATGTTAATTGTGAATTTTATGCTCCTAATCCTTTAAATTCATGTTTTTATACTTAATAGAGCATTTGGGAGCAAAAGGAGCAAAAACAAAAAAATTGAAACTAGCAACAAGAGCCACACGGGCTGACCCATTCCACACGACCTGGCCATTCAACCGTGTGACCCACACAAGCTACCACACGACCATGTGGTAGGCTGGTCGATTTCGCGGATTGGCACTCTAAATTGTGGAAAAACATAGTTTTTAGTTTTTTCGGGCATTTTAAGACTTATATATGACAAAAAAAGGAGATAGGAGGAAGTCGTCATAGAATATTCAAGAAAACAACTCGAAAAATACCATTGAAGTCAATTTTGAAGCAAAAGTAAAGATTCACATTTGATTTATTGGGAGATTATCATGAGTTTTTTTTTTGTTTCTTTCAATTATATTGTGTTTTGGATGTTTTTATTTTCAAGCATGAACCCTATGATGGATTTTTTCGTTTAATTTTTATTTTACGCAATAAATACTTAGATTTTGTTCTCAACTATGTGTGCTTAATTCTTGGTTTGATATTTCTATATTATTGATGCATGTTTGATGTGCTTAAATCAGAGGAGGAATATACCCTGTTTAAGAGTAAATATTGTGTAATTGAGTAGAGTTGCATGCAGTCCTAGAAATAGGATGTCATAAATCTATTAGATTAGAGTCAAACCTAATAGGGAAATCCATAACTCGAGTTAATGCGATAATAGGAGTTTTAATTAGAAAGAAATTTTAATTAATCAACCTAAAGGCTGTTGATCTTACTCTTGAAAGAGATATTAGCATAATTTAGGATTTCTACAGATCAAGATACTAATAAATAAATTGCATAATTTAGATTGATAGTACCAGATGAAGTCTAGGTAAATTCTTTCTTGACTATTGTTTTGCTTCTTAGTTGTTAATCGGTTATTTTTTTGTTTTGTTATTTTTTGTATTTGTTAGTTAATTAAATTAGTTAATTTTAGTTTTTAATCAATCACTCCAATTATTCGGTTAAATAATAGAAATACGATAATTACTAGTACTTTTAGTCTTCATGGGAATGATATATTTGCTCATCGTAGCTATACTATTAATTGATAGGTGCACTTGCCTGAGTTAGATTTTTAGTTAGTTCTTGTGGAGGCATCAATGTGATTGTTTGGACTGATAATACATTGGACATAACTCAAGTAGAATAAATTCAAGATTCGTTTATGGATTTATCCACTTATAACGTTCATAGTGTGGCTTATATCTTGAGTATGTGACGGGCCAAGTGTACGTGACTTGTGTATTTTTATGTATTGGAAGCCTGAGTTCAATCGGTAATAGAGTCAAAAGTTGGTACGTTGGGTATACGAATTCTACATGATATAACTTCACTTATAATAGTAGAATTCATAACCCAATAAAGGGTAAATGATATTCTCTTATTTTTATTACATGATAGATGGAAAAGTATCGTGGCCACGGGTTATTCATTTAGGAAAAATGATTTAATTACTATGTGTTAGCAATTGGCTTTTTAATGAGATAAAATAGGATCATATTGGGTGAACGAATTTAACCCAAAGAGATTAGAGATATCTTATGAGGGTAACACATGTATGACAAGGTTATTGGACGAGAACTTGATAAGTTGCTTTCATAATGATATATAATCGGGAAGGCTCAATCATGGTACTTTTGTGGAATGATTTCATGACTAAAAAAAATTGTAATTAATAGAAAAAGAGTAAAAAATTAATTACAAATTATTTGAGCCCTAATTATATATATCTAATTGGCCTCTCTGCTAGCTCCATGTAGCCTTGACAGTTTGCATTTGAATCGATGAGATGAATAAATGAAAACGATAATTTAGAGAAATAAATCACATGTATCACTATCCACAGTTAATGTATTTCTTGCTTAGAACAAAAGATGACTTAGAGATTAAATTAATTTTTTCAAATTATTATTTAATTTATTGTAATTAAATAATTGAAATTCGGAGTGGAAATTAAATTGATTAGTCATCGCAGTTTTGTTGAACAAGATAATCAAATTTATTTAATCATAGATTCTAGTATAGTAAAGTTGACATGACTTGTAACATCTCTTGCCCGTACCCAAGACTGGGACAAGGTACGAGGCGTTACCGAATACATAAACGAACACTTTCGAAAAATACGGGTTATAAAATTTCATTCTAATTTAAAACCGATCAAACAACATCATGATGTCCTAATTTTGAACCTGCAAGGTCCAAGACATACATTAAGAAAGATCCGGGACTAAACCGAGAGCTATAGAAAATTTTAGTGAAATTCCTAGGGTTATGCCTCACATGCCTGTGTGGAGGCAAAGCACACGCCCGTGTGCTTGGGGACATGCCCGTGTTCCCGACCCGTGTTGAATTATTTGCATTTATTTTTCATTTCGAACCTACAGGAGTTTTCACACGGCCAAGCACACGCCCGTGTCCCTGGCTCGTGTCCCTCACACGGCTTAGACACACGCCCGTGTGTCTACCCGTGTGGACCTTTTTGGAGGCTACTATCCAAGCCAATGGTCACCCTCAACATCCACACACATTTGTGAATTTCAATGGTGTTCAACATGGCCTAATTATGCCCAATGGCTACCTTCAACATTCAATTTCATATTAACCTCATCTCATCGGTTTTGTACATGCTAAATTATTTATATTAAGGACTACCATATCATATAATACATTTAAACTTGGCTCATTTTATAACTCATTGTCAATTATGGCCTAGCCATTTCCAAGTGATTTGGCCACATTCCACATGTCCATTCATGATATACCACATTTAACCATCTCATGAACATTCAAATACTATATCTTATGGCCATATACAAAATGAATAGGTATATCATTTAAGCCTTTACATAGACTAACCAATGACACATATAACAAAATAACCAAAAACCTATACATGCCATTGTAACAAAGTATAAGTATCTATATACCAAATCAAGATAAGCTGATAGTGTTGACAATAATCCAATCGTCTTCCAATCTTCACGAGTCCACGAGCTCTGTAAGATAGGGAAAGGAAAGGGGTAAGCATTAACATGCTTAGTAAGTTCGGATAACATGAAGGTAAACTTACTGGTTATTTAGCATACAACCATAAAAGATATTCATGCCAAGCATGCATAGTATAAATCCCCTATCACATACACTCAATCATCAAGTTAGTTTCATCCCAAGCAATATAACATTAATCTTTTATGGTAATTGTTTCGGTTTCGTATTTTGGTTATTCTGAAACCTTTCATTTTCCACGATCGACCTCCGGAATTTGTTCCTCAGGCTCTATATCAATAAAATTAGATTATAAATACATCACATTATTCATTTTTAGGCCTAAAACTCACCCCGAGCAAAATGACCATTTTGCCCCTAACCTTTCACAATATTTACAATTTAGTCCTAAGCCTCGTATAATGAAATGCATGTAATTCCTTGGCTACCCAAACTTAGCCGAATGTTATTCACACTTATAGCAGCCCATGTTTTTCCCTCATTTCATATTTTTCTACCCATTTCCACAACTTTTACAATTTAGTCCTTTAAGTCATTTCCATGAAAAACTACTTAGTAAAAGTTGTTTATCATCCTTTAAACTCTCATATTCCTCCATAAATCATCAAAACACAAGCATCTCATGTATGGGTAATTTTCTAAACATGAACCCTAACATGAAATATGGGTAGAAATAGAAAGAGCATGTTATGAGGATCTTAAAAATACGAAGAACATTAAAAACGGGGCTAGGGAGCACTTACTATTGAGCTTGAAAATGTTGAAAACCCTAGCTATGGAAAACCCTAAATTTTCGGCAGCATGGAGAAGAAGAATGGTTGATTTTAGCTTGATTTTTCCCTTTTTATTTCATTTATTACCAAATGACCAAAATGCCCTTCCTTACTAACCTTTCCAAATTTTTCATGTATGCCCATTTTTGTTTAAAAACTTAGAAATTGAGAAAATTACTCTTTAAGGACCTCTAATTAATATTCCAAAGAAATTTCATACAAATTGCTTCTAGAACCCAAGTTTTGTAATTTATTCAATTTGGTCCATAATTTCCAATTGGACACCTTACACATAGAATTTCTTCGTGAAACTTTAACACATGCATGTTTTTATCCTAGGCCTCATAATGATCATAAAATAATTATTTTAACATCGAGTTTGCAGTCCCTAAACCACTGTTCCGACTAGGCCCTATTTCAATTACATGACTTTAATGGAATTATAATTGATTGAGAAAATAATTTAATTAGAAAACCTAAAAAATTATTTTAATCAATTAAATAAAAAATATTTTGGGAATAGAAAATAAGTTATTGGATTGGTAAAATTGTATGAGTTAATTTAAAAACCAGATAATACATATAATTTAACTCAATACAAGAAAAGGCTTAATAAGGTCGTTTATAATAGGATGGGTAACACAGTAAGCTTACGAACTTAGGGTAAGTATGATATCCATGATGCCTACCTCAATGGATGTTTTGCAACACTAAATTAAGCCTTCACAAGCTTTATTCCACCATAAATCAAGCTTGAACATCCACTAATCATCATTTTCTCATTTTCCATGAACAAAAAACATAACCAATAATTAATATAATTTTTTCCTATGCTTTCTCAACACATTGTTTAACAAAATTTAACTTAGAAGAGATGTAGAAAGCCATTTATTAGCTTGTTGAATTTTCCTCTCTCTGATATCAACTTCTCTCTTAAGAACTCCATAAACCCTAAATTAAAATTGATGAAATTGATGAAGGAATTGAGCTTAGGAGGTTGTTTACATAAAGATTTTAACAAAATCTCAAGGCGGGTAGTAGAAATTTTGAAAGGAAAAGGAGAAAATAGCAAGTGAATGGAAGAAGAAGGTGGAAACTTCCATGTTTTTTTGTTGGTGTTGGAGAAAAAGAGAATGAAGCTGATGTGTAATGACCCATTTTCAGTGGTGTTGGAAACAATGGTTTTGGTACCATGACTTCGATAAGAACCAGTATTTTATTATTTATTTAATGTTTACGAACAATTATTAGAGTCATATTAAAAGTTGGTTAAGAAATTTTAACATTTAATTAGTTAATTAAGTAAAAAAGGCTAAATCATAAAAGCTGCAAAAGTTAGTTTCTATAAGTTAAAGGTGTTAAATTAATAAGGATATAAGAGTGGAAGAATTTATTGGGTAAATTGACCTTTGGTTGTTTACTGGATGGTTTATACATGCATTATATATATATATATATATATATATATATATATATTATATGTTGTTTTAATGGTAAAATAGTAATTTAATAAAAAAATAACATAAACAAATAGTAAAAAAATTGCTATCATCTTGTTCTTTCGAAATTCTTAGCCCAAAAACACCATTTGGGGGCAAAAGAGGTTTGGCCAAGTTCTCTTCAATGCATGTGTGAGATTTTGAAATTCATTTTTAATGATTTTTATGTTTTTGTGATTGTTTTAGTTTAATCTAACTAACCTGGGGGTCAATTCGTAAAACTGTTAAAATTTTAAGGATTTAGCATGAATGATTTAAGTGTGTTTATGAACTTAATTGATAGAATATTAAGCTTGGTTGATAAATAAACTTATTTTGTATAGAAGTTTTTAGTAATTTTAATGTTAAAGGATTAATTTATTAAAAGAGTAAAATTCATTGGAGTTAATGTGAAATTTTGACGAATATAGGTTGTTTAGGAACCCCATAAAACTCTGTTAGAATGAAATTTGGTTAATTTGTAAGTTTTGAGTTTATGGACTAAATTGCATAAATGTTAAAATATTGGGGTAATTTTGTAAAATGATGATGGAAGGACTTAATTGTATAAAACTGCTTATTTAACTACTGAAATTATATTAATTGAATGAAAATGATTATCTAGATCAAGAAATAAATCAATTGGATTTAAATCGAGGAAAAGCTAAAGTATCGGACTAATCGTTGGCTCTATTTTTGCAACCGTTTTAGTCGAGGTAAGTTCGTATAATGGTTAATTCATTACTTGTATATTTTTGAAAATGTTAGTTATATCTTAAATGATTATTAGGTGTTGTATGCTTAATGAGATTAAATGGTTATGGTGATCAATTGACGATTTGTGGAAAATGTAAATTTCATGAATATGTATATGAAATGTTATATAAAAAAAAGAATTAAAGGATATGTAATGTGCCCGTTTGAACCTTGTGAATACCTAGGATACAAATGAGATGATATTAGGGGTTATATGATTTCAGGTGCTGGTATTGGATGTCCTATCGATAGCTGAGGTCCTGCATTTGCTGCGGATTCTCCACAACTCATATAAGCAGCATCGCGTAGCTTAACATCCCGACCCACAGCTCGTGTGAGCAGAACCACTTCACAGCTCGTGTGAGCATTACAGATATGGTTAAGGTTATAGATACAGATACATGTACACTTTGTATGAGCATGGTTATCGTATATCTGACGTTGTATCATTTGTTTCAACAGGTAATAAAGACGTAAAAGAGTAAGCTTAATCATATGAATTAATATGTGATCATGAAATTTGAAATGGAAGATGCTGGTATAATGCTCTGATTCAAATGAGTTATGCAAATTGGTATTATGATGAATGAAAGGCATATTTGAAATGTTACTATTATGTGTTTTATGATATGATGAGTTTATATGTTTTTCTTGTGGAGCTCACTAACTTGTAGAACTTGTAATGTGTATAAGATTTCATAAGTTCATGAGTATGATAATGATATTATGCATCAAATTTATATAAATTGAGTTTAAAAGGTAAGTTTACGTTTAAGATTATACGAGCTTACTAAGCTCTAGTTGCCTATGTAGTTATTTTCTTTGTCTTGTAGCTCATCAGAAAGCTCAATTGATTTGAACCTCATCGGAGCACATACACACTATCCACCCACCAATTTGGTAGTTTTTTTATGGTTATAAATGGCATGCAATAAGATTTTTTATGCTATTTTGCCAATGTGATGTGGTTTGAGCTTACTTGTCTATATGCTTTGATTTTGACTTGTAAATGTTCATGTAAATAGGTGTTTTTGGTCACTTGTGAATGCCTTATGAATATAGATGGCTTATGGTATATTGGAATGTGAATGGAATGGTTAAATGGTGAGTGTGGTGTATATTTAATATATGGATTTGTGACAATGAGTTTGGATTAATTTGGTATATGAACTGTGGTGCCAAGTAATGGCATATTGGTTAACACCTAGGTTGATGGATTTTGGAATATTTTAGGTGTGTTTGATTGTGTTTAATGTGTAAAAGTGTTTGGAAATGATTTGTCTTGGTGTGTAAGAAAGGGTTGTTGAATTGACTTGCGTTAGGGGTTATTCTAGTAGCACAGGGCCTGGGACACAAGTTGGCACACGGTCGTGTGCCACACACGGTCGTGTGCCACACACGGTCACACTAGATGGTTGTGTGTCATTTAAAATTTAAAGTGCAGGTTGGTCCACACGGTCTCAGAGAGTTACATGGCCTGGTGACACGACTGTGTGACCTTATTTCGAATACACGCACGGTCTGACACACGGCCTGCAACACGACTATGTAACCTCATTTCCAATACTCACATGGGCTAGGAAATGGTCGTGTGACCCATACTTCAAATTGTACAAGGTTAGCTGTAAAACCATGTTCCTAAGTCGCACTGTCTAGACTTTGTCAGATGGTCGTGTTACCCCTGTTTCCAAAATTTTCAGATTTTTCTATAATTTTCTATTTTGTTTCAAATTATTCCCTGATTATTTACAAACTATTTTTAAGGCCCTGTAGGCTCAGTTTAAGGCCCTTAAGTGCATTTATACTATATGTGAAATGTGTAATTGAATGTTAGTATTTAAATTTGAATAATTGTTTCTATATGAAGTTAAATGTTTCGCTTTGTACTGTAATACTCCGTAACCCTAATCCAATGAGGTAGACGGGTTAGGGATGTTACATGATGGGTTTCTTTCCCATCTTTAAAATACCAACAAATGGGCTTTGGGCCCATGTTTTCATGTTTCAAATCTATTTTATTTCAATTTGAAGTCCATTTCTTTAATACGAGATTCAAATAATTCAAATTAATTCTGAACACAAAATATCATATTAAAATATTATTTCTGTAACACCCTTAACCTATATCCATCGCCGAAACAAGGTTATAAAGTATTACTAGAATTTACAGAACAAATACAATTAATTCATGTCATTTACTATTCATATCTGAAACAAATCATAATTCAATCATGTTGTCCCTTAAATGGACCCTCGAGATCTAATTTATACATTAGAAATAAGTTGGGACTAAATCAAAAAATTAGAGAATTTTTTGTGAAATTTCAAAAATTTTCCTAGATACAAGGGACACACGCCCGTGTGGGTAGGCCGTGTGGCACATATGGCCAAATGACACGCCCGTGTCCTGAGCTGTGTTGGCATTTGATGTAAGGTACATGGTCGTGTCCCAGCCTGTGTTCATACCCGTATAACTCTCTGACTTAGGTCACACGGCCAGCTACATGCCCGTGTGCTAGACTATGTGGACAAATTAAATTTTTGAAAATTAGGTGCAGGATTCACACGGCCAAGTCACACGCCCATGTGTATGGTTGTGTGTCTACCCGTGTGGACAAAATAAAGCTATTTCTAAGCCTTATTCCTCACCCAAATTTGCCTTGTACCTACAATTCACATTTAAACACATTCCCTAGCCAATTCAAAACATTTAAACCAAGCCAAAATCAAATTCTTATGCATGATATATCATGACATTGATTCAAATATCCAACTTACTCAATTGAACATATTCTTACTTAAGCATGTTTAAACCTATAATACCAATCATGCACACTTACATATCAAACATAATATAATCTCATACACATACATTAACCATAATATCACTAGTCATTCCAATGACTAGTTACAACCAAAACATTTCATCATTTGATCTATTTTAGCCTATACATGCCATTATACCAAAAGTAGTTTTGTTATTTATACCAAAGTGAGCTGTAGGATAGTGTGATCTTGTAACACCCCTCGCCCGTATCCAACGTCGAGATAGGGTTCGAGGCGTTACCGATAATTCACCTTTACAAACTTACACAATCGGGTTATTGAATTTCGTTTGTAATTTAAAACTTTTCAAACATGTGCACTTTGTCTCTTATACAGGCCTCCGAGGCCTAAAAACACTCCTAGGGGCAGTACGGAACAAAACCGAAATTGTTCGATAGACTTGGGGCACTTTAGGAAATTTTCCTTTAGTTGAAGTGTAACATGTCCGTGGGGCTTAGAACACGCCCGTGTCCTTTTTCTAGTATGTAACATGGCCAAGGCACACGCCCGTGGGCTTAGCTCGTGCTCTATGCTGACTTAAAATTTCAGGTGCAGGGGACACACGGTCATAGCACACACCCATAGGAGTAGCTCGTGTGTCACACATGGCCTAGACACACGCCCGTGTGTCTATCCATGTGGACCTTGTTAGGCTATTTTCCAAGCCTTAGTCACCCTCTACTAGCCAATTACACTTATAGATTACTATAGTGCATATTTGGGCCAAATTATCCATTTGTAAATATGAAACTTTGATTAACCTCATTGCATGTGAACCTCATGTCATTGGTTTCATACATGTTAAGTTAATTCTTATCTTGCATTTAATGACTTATATGTCTGCTTGACATATTAAGATTGGCTCGTTATTATAACTCATTGCCAATTATAATTAAGCCATCGTATATGAATATAAACATGCATAGATTTGTAGGGCATAGCCTACTTCAAAATGAGACAATTCTCATAGCCATATACAAAAAAAGATAAACATATTTTTACATGCCTTCACTAGGCAAATCAAATGACGTATATAACAAAATACTCAAAAATCCTATACATGCCATTGGACAAAATAGAAATTTCTTTATACCAAAGCTTATCTAGTTGATAGTGTGTTGACTCTCCAATTGTCTTCCAATCCTTATGAGTCCTCGAGCTCTAAAAAGCTAGGAAAAGAGAGGGGTAAGCATTTACATGCTTAGTAAGCCCGAACAATTGGAAAATAAACTTACCGATTGTTTAGAATACATCCATAATAGATAATGAAACCAATGAACATGAAAATGGTTTCCCTATCACATTCACTCAATCAATGAGTTAGTCACATAACAAATACCATGAACATTTTTATCTTATATGAGCTCATCATTTTACATGTCATTTGTACATATACCTTGTGATAGTCCCGTTGAGTTTCTAGAAAATCTCGATGGATTATCTCGTCACCGTCAATTCATACGAATGATCATTTTGAGTATGCACTCCCACGAACCTCACATCTTACGGCGGGATTACCATTCCAGGCTAAATCCCCCGTAATAGAAACTCATAAGGTGATGTCGGGATTACCAGTCCAGGCTAAATCCCTTACGCGAGAAACACCCTTAATGAGCTCGGATATGAATTACCAGTCCAGGCTAAATTCAGACCCTAATCGGATTACCCGTCCGGGCTAAATCCACAATGCACACATATTCTTCGGGAGGCTCGATCATTCAAGGAACACCAGTTCAGGCTAGATCCTTTTTATACTTGAGATCTTTGGATTACCAGTCCAGGCTAAATCTTTTTCTGCAACACATGCATGATCTCAAGTCTCATGTAAATCAGGGTTTATCCATCGAATTCCCTTTCCAACCTCAACCGAGACATTATCCAATAATTCATTATTAAAGATGCGATTCATGCATTTCCATGCCATCAACAATGCAATTATCATACATTCACAAAACATACAAATATGTATGTTATAGGTTTACTTCGAGTTATCCAAACTTACCTGGTATTCGTTTCGGAGCTGTGTTTCGGTTATTCCGAAACCTTGCGTTTAACTCGATCGACCTCCGAAATTTGTTCCTCGGGGTCTATAACAACAAAATTATATCATTAATTCACTACATTACACTTTTCAAGTTTAATTTCTACCTCGTTCCAAATGACCATTTTGCCCCTAACCTTTGACATTTTTACGATTTAGTCCCTAGGCTCGTATAATGAAACACATGCAATTTCTATCTTACCAAAGCCTAGCCGAACATTTTTCTCTCTTATGGAAGCCCACATTTTTCATTATTTTCACATTTCTACCACACATTTTAAAACATTTGCAAAAAGGTCCCTTTAGGGGTTTTTCATGAAAATCACCTAAGAAAAGATGTTCAACACACCTTCAACTTTCATACCCCTCCATAATCCACCAAAATACAAGCAAATCATGCATTGGTAAATTTTTAAACATGAACCCTAGCATGAAATATGGGTAGAAATCAAAAGATCAGGCTACCGGGATTTCAAAAATACAAATAACATAAAAAAGGGGGCTTGGGAGCACTTACTATTGAGCTTTAAAATGTTGAAAACCCTATCTATGGAGGACTTGAGAATTTTGGCTGATACGAGGAAGAAGAATGGCTGATTTTGGCTTATTTTTCCCATTTTATTTCATTAAAATACCAAATGACCAAAATGTCCTTGAGTCATTCCTTTGAAATTTCATCCATGCAAGCCCATTTTTGTCCAAAAAATTAGAAATTGGGAAAATTGCTATTTATGACCTTCTAATTTATAATCTAAAGAAATTTCATACAAATTGCTTCTAGAATCCAAGTTTTGTAATTTATTCAATTTAGTCCCTAATTTCCAATTGGACACCTTACTCAAGGAATTTCTTCATGAAACTTTAACACATGCATAATATCATATTCTAGGTCTCATAATAATCATAAAATAAATATTTTGATGTCAGATTTGTGGTCCCGAAACCACTGTTCCGACTAGGCCATATTTCGGAATGTTACAGATCTTGCTCCGACCCACTCTAACTTTTATGAGCTTTCGAGTATTATAAAACAGAGAAAATGAACAGAGTGAACATTTAATGCTTAGTAAGTTCATATAATAAGAATTTTACTTACCAATCATATTTATTTAAAGTAAGAATACAAACATGCATCCAAAACATTGTGGCTAATTGCCTAAACACATGCTTTCATCAAACAAGTTAGTCATGAAATTTACATGAATATCAAGAAAATAGAGATGAGCTCATCATGCTACCATTTCTAGGTATTTCAGGTATATTCAATATATAATGGATTTAATCCTCTTATTTTCCCATATTAGGAGTTTTGTCCGTTGAATCATTGAAATATCAACGGATACTCAGGTAGTACACACAAGTTGTACTTATCAATGATCTGTCAATTCATATATGGGGTGGTCATTAAAGCACATAACCAGGAAGCACACTCTCGAGCCTTATAACAGAAAGCTCACAAAGAGCCATATCGGGAAGCTTATCTAGGCTATATAACGAGCAACTCATAGGAGCCATAATTGAGAAGTTCACAAAGAACCATATCGAGAAGCTCACGAAGAGACTATCGGGAAGCTCAAAAAGAGCCATATAACAGGAAGCTCCGAATAGCTATATATATCAAGAAGTTCAAACGAGCACTGTTGGGAAGCTCACAAAGAGCCAATTTAACAGGAAGCTCACGAAGAGCCATATGTTGGGATGCTCATAAAAGCTAAGGTGTGTCTACAACACACGTAGAAACACAAACTATCGGGATGATCCGAAGAGCAATAATGGGAAGCTTGCAAATATCATATAATAGGAAGCTCAATAAGGCTAATAACGAGACACTCTTTTGAGTTATGGTGTGTCCGCAACATATGCAAGACCACAACCAATTTGAAAAAACTTGAATCCATCGAATTTCATCTACTCAAACGAAACTTAACAATTCTCGGGCATATCGGATATATATAATTATTTTCATATACATAACAAATTCATAATTCACATATATAATATTCAATTTAAACATGAAAAATATACACAATTTAGTTATATGAACTTACCTCGATACTTTTTCGTTTCGAGGATCTACTAATCCGACACTTTTTGTTTTCCTCAATCCAACTCAGTATTAGGTCTTTCTGGATCTATATAAATGAATTTAATCATCAATTTAATTCATTTCATGCTCAATTCAATTCACATTCTTGGAAAAATTACCATTTTACACCTATACTTTTTATTAATTCCAATTCTGTCTCTAGGCTCGAAAAATGAAATTCATGCAATTTAATCCTTATTCCAAGCCTAGCCAAATTTTTCATATAACATTGACAGCTCATGTATTTCACAAAAATTAGAAATTTTCCATAAATTTTACATCTTTACAATTTAGTCCATAAATCACAATTTCATCAAAGTTCACTTTACAAAAGTTGTTTATCTATCAACAACTTTTCATTTTTTACCATAAATTTCAAAATTTCAGCATATTCATCCATGGAAAAACTTCAATTCTTTTAATATCTTTACAAATTGATCCCAAAATAGATAGATTAGGCTATTGCAATTTCAAAAATATAAAAATTACTAAAAACGAAACAAGATTACTTACCCAATTAGGCTTGCTTGATTTTCTTTCTCTTTCCTAGGGTTTCCATAGAAATATTTGGGGAAGATGATGAAATAAGATGATATTAAGTTGTTATCATCTTTATTTATTTCTATTTTCAATTTAGTACTTTTCTTTTTCTAAATTTCCATGGATGAATCATAAAAAATATCTACTAACTTTTCTTAATGGTCTAATTACCATATAAGGACCTCAAGTTTTGAATTCCATAGCTAATTGATCCTTCTAGCTATTAGAATTCAACTTTTACATTTTATGCAATTTGGTCCTTTCTATAATTAAACATGTAATCGATAAAATTTTCTTATCGAAAATTTCATACGTCTTTCTTATCATAATGCAGATTATGCAATATTATTAAAATGAATTTTCTTTTTGACTCGAATTTGTGGTCCCGAAACCACTGCTTCGATTTCACTGAAAACGAGTTGTTACAATTTTTATCATAGAAGTCTCGGGAACTAACCAAAATACCCTTTTATGGCAAAATTACTACTATCTCTTTTTGTCCTTTATAGTGATTTCCTTTCAAAAATTCAATACTTAGACTAATCCAAGCCTATAATTCATTATAAATCTCTAATATCATTGCATAAGTGGTAAAAATTACACTTTATCTATTCTCCCGCAAAAAAATGAGAATTATAATTTAGTCCTTGTACTATTCAAAAATTTCAACTTAGTCCCAAAAGTGATTTTCATTACACCAAATCAGATTCCAATGCACTTCATGTCAAATAATGCATAAGAATCAATAATTTTCATAGTTGGATAATTTTGTACATTAGTCCTAATACCTTTCAAAATTTGTGATTTGATCTCTTTTTGTCATATTATTACTTTTATAACTCTTTTCACAAATTTCAATCACCAATATCAAATTCCTTTCATAAACTTTCTTATCCGAGTCATTTCCACAATTTCTCATAATTTCTTGATATTCGAGCTAGAAATTATACCACGTGTCATATCGAAATTTCTAGAGCGTTACAAAAAGAAATCGCATTATTTAATAAGAATACTTTTCGATAAAAAAATAAGAATAATTTTAAAATTTATGTGGTACTTATGTTAATTGAATATTTTATTTACACTATAAATGTGTTAATTTAAAAATTAATGTAAATGTAATATTCTAAGCATACATACAATATAAGTTACAAATACATTGAAAATTTAATAAAGTAGATTTATGAATGGTATTAAGTTAACCGAGATAATGTATATAAATTTTATTGGAGTTAGTATATTTGATTCACTCCTAATTTATTCGATAAATGTGATGGGCGATTAAAATTTTAATCATTTAAAAATATTAATAGCAACTTCAAATTTTATAATTTAATGACCAAGGAATATAATGTATTAAATAATGATATGGTCTTAATATATATTAACATATAATTAATTAATTTCAACATTAATTTATATAAAAAGGAAGGTCCAAAACACGTGCACACCACGCTACTTTTTCTTCCTTTCTTTCCTTTTTTTTTTTTTTGGCATTTTAACATAATTGCTTAATTTCAATTTTACTCCTTTCTTACTTAAATTTGAAATTTATGTATATCTATAAATTATATATAAAAGGAAAGCCCTACAGGACACGTGTCCTAGTTTTTCTTCATTATATTATAATGGTCCAATTCCAATTTTGGTCCCCTTTGACATGTGTCCTACTATTTTATATTATAAAATAATGGTTCAATTGCAGTTATGGTCCCTTTACTTTACTTAGTTTATATAATACTAGCCAAATTTCAGTTTCAGTCGCTATACTACACTAAAACTTGAGATTTAATTTCTATATTCAATTTTTGACATAATTTAGTACATCTAGGAACACATGTTTTGTTGTTCTCCCTCTCTCTCACACACATTATAAGATAATTGTCCAATTTCAATTTTTATCCTTTATTTTTTTTAGATTATGTAACAATGGTCAAATTTTAATTTTGGTTCCTATACTATGCTCAAATTCGAAATTTTATCCTTGTATTTAATTTTTTTTATATAATTTAGTAATTTTAAATAATTATTTATATAATTTATCATAGTAATTGAACAAATAAATAAATTTTATTACTTAATTTATTATTATTATTTAAATTATATTATGAAGTGATTGATCCAAATATTGAATGATGTGTCATGTTTTAATTCTATCCCATCATATTTTTAATCTTAAATAATCTCATTATTTTCTAATTTATTTTAATTTAGTTCTAAATTTATTTTCGTAAAATATTAAATTAATATTTTAATTGAAAATTATACAATATAATTGAAAATTTCATATTTTAATTAATTATTTAAATCGCAACGTGGAGTATACAATCTAATATATAAAAATGTCATAGCCTAATTTATGGGCCTCACGTATCATTAATGATACGGCCTTTTATGGGCCTGACGTATCAAAATAATACTATTATTCCTTGAAGACATTGTCTTTGGGTGAATTTTTGGAAAACGTCGTTTTTTTAAAAAAAAAATATTGGACAACGTCGATTTTTTGAAAAATTATAGGACTAGGTTGAAATAATAAAAATGCTTTCAGCTGTAAGCGTTTTCAGCATTTTCAGCAGATTTGCAAGAAAATGCTTCCAACTAGATGCGTTTTTCTACCACATCAGCGAAAAACGCTTTCAGCTGGAAGTGTTTTCCCCAACGACTCCCCTAACCCAACAGCTATTTAAATAGCCAATCCCCCAATAACGACCTTTTTTTTCTATATAAACCCCTATTTCCTTTTTTTTTTTCAATTTAATCTCAACTATCTCTCTCTCATATTCTCAAATTTCTCTCAATTTCCTCTTAATTTCTCACTCAATTTTTATTTCTCTCTCAACTCTCTTTTTAAAATTAGTGTTAAGGTTTTTTTTATTCCATTGCAATTTATTTTTTTATTTTTTAAAATTAGTAATGGCAAAATCTCTATTTCGTTTGGATGGCAAGCACATTTTGGTCGATCAATTACAAATGGTAAGAATTTTTTTATTATATTTAATCTAATTTAATTTAAATATTTTCTTGTTATACTGAAATTTAATATTTTGTATTTTTTATATATAGTCTGAAGATCGGATTTTGGAGACATATTCGTAATCTACCCGCTCCTCCATCGTCCTTAATCAAATCATACTTGAGAGATGCGAGATTTTTGCACGTGACCCGTATGGGTAGAGGTGTAAATTGGACCCCACACTTGTAAGTGTGTTGATGGAAAGATGGAGACTCGAGATGCAGACAGTCCATTTTCCATGTTGGGAGTGTACTATCACACTTGAGGAAGTGCAAGTATAGCTCGGGTTACCGGTGGATGGGCCGATAATGATAATGCTAGTTATCGCAGTCGATTAGAGAGATGTATGCGAGTAACTTTTGGGTAGGGTTTTAGAAACGATTTATAGAGCCCAGATAGATATGAATTGGTTGAAAAGAAATTTTGGTGGGCTCAATGGAGAATCGAATAAAGTCTAAAGAGAACAACATGCTCGGACGTACATTTGTATGATCATCAAGGGTCTTCTAATGCCCAATAAATCACGAAATCTTGTCCATTTAAAGTGGCTGCTAAAACTCGTGGAATTTAAAGTAGTGGGTGAACTCAGTTGGGGGGGTCAACCATGTTAGCAACGTTGTATCAAGAGATGCATTAGGTGGCAGAACGACAAAAAATTAAAATCGGTGGTTGCATTCCGGCTACCTTTTTTATGTCATCGAGTGGACTATCCTTATACATTCTCACTCATAACAAGGTAAAATTCATTAGATAATATATTTACCATAATAAAATTATTTAAATTTTAAATTATTGTGTTAACATATTATTTCAATAGGTGGAACCATGGGCTGCGTTACTTCGGACTATTAGAGAAGCTTCAAGATATATGGATTTTGTTAGATCAACAATTAGAACTAGAGGTATGTAGTTTTTAAATTAGAATTATATAATATTAACATAGTTGATTTAAAAATAAATAGTATATATACAACTAAAAATTTTATTATTTTAATATAGTTTAAATAGACGTCATACTTTGATTCGAGAATTCAAGAATGCATGTTGTCCGAATTCTTGATGAATCTCAATATCTAGCATGTGAAGTTGCCATTGGTAGTGTACACTATGGTGGAGATGTACGAATCGAATAGAGTTATGTGGAAGTTCGAGTTTAGGCAAACAATTCCATCGACACCTCAAGACATCAAAGATATGCAACATATTGGCTTATAAGGGAGAAGGGATGGAAACTGACCTAGATTCCATGCAGAATATATCAACCTTTGGAACAATAGGTATGAGTTTTTACCTACTTGTGAGGTCATTATTGCTCTAGAATTAGCCTGCAATCTGAAGTACATGTCATGGTTTTGACATCATGGCAAGTTGTATCTACTAACATAAGAGGTGAGGGGAAGGCAATGTCATATGAGGAGGCTACGATGAACACCTAGGCATTCAATGTCTAGAGTAGCTATTGAGATGGGTCCATCATCTACAGCAACGCAAGAACTTACATCGATGCCCGCACCACCCCCTGGTCAGTATGGCTCGACTTATTCTGGTGCTTTCACTAACCTTATCATTTTTAAAAAAGCACCACATTTGTTTATTTCTACATTGATTCCAAGTTTTATTTTTGGATTACCACCTCCGTCCCTAACATATTACATGTCGGTGCCATTGACATTTCAGACGATGATAATTCTGATGAGGACCTATAGGTTGTTTATGTTTGGGGCACAATTGGAAGTCCGATTGTTCTGTCATCGGTGTATAGGACATAATAAAGTTATATGTCTATGTTGATGGAGTCGTAAACACCTCTGGGATCATTGTTCTACGAAGGTGGACCATCTTCGCAGCCATTTGTTCCTAGAACGAAGGATACACGATGACAACAGAGGAGCACTCTGTAATCAACCATAGACGAAGGTGAAGAAAATGAGAGGCCGAGACCACAACTTGTACTCGAGCGTAGACGTAACAATAAAGGCGAAGAGGCTGGTATACAACTTGAACCGAAAAGAAATCTAGCTTGCAACCGATGACCATCTCGCTGTGGCACACATTCTAATCAAGGATATGAATGATTTATTTTATTTTTTGTACTTCTCATGTAAATTTTAATTTTTTAGGTAAATTATAATTGATAAGATTTGATCAATATTGGATATGAAATGTTTTTAGAAAAATATCATTTTGCATCAAAATTGATTTTCATTCTCATTTCATATTATTAAATCAAGTTTGCATGAGAAAAATGGAACAAAGTTATATATTGTATTGTTTTCTATAGTATAATAAAAACGCGTGTCTACAAATTACAAAAAAATTGTGTATGAATGAAAAAATCAACAAATAGATTTCAATTAAAAATTTAATAAATCGGTTAAAAAATTAATAAATCGATTAATGAGGTGCTATCCTTATATTATCCCGTCGGTGTGGACATGACGATATTGTATGCCTTGGGTTCTTACACCACCCGTATAACCTCGGTTGATTTCTCTTCTCCCGAATATCCATGTTGTCGCGTATCCAAGTAGACGTCGGTCGACTAATTGGTTTGTGACATAATGATTTATTAGGTAACAACTTGAATGGAGCACTTGATATCGACAACCACATACTTTCATCTGAGAGTGGTGGGAATACGTTTCTCCATACATTATACATGTGTTCTAGTTTGTGCACTTCGACCACAAAACTCATGTAATCCAAATGTACATTGCTACATACTGTAATTGCATAAGCACATGGAAAATGAAGTACGTCAAATCTCCCACAATCGCAAGTTTGTTGTCTCAGGTGTACACGGTATACTCCCTCGGTGATGCGAGCATGCCCCATGCAACCGCTAGCTCAAGCAAGGATTCCATGGTGCCACCTCAAGGTCCTGTCATCGAGCTCGAGCCAAGGTGTTTAAAGAGTCTATCGCAGCTTTTGTGGCTCAACTTTGGGATGAAACACTATTAGGACGTTCCGAGAAAGCTTATCCCAGCTCTTTGAATTCATCGTACAATTGCCTACAAGTCCAGTTCAGCTCACCGAGCTCACCACCAGCTCAAGTCAGCTCACATTCAGCTCAAAACCAGCTTACTAGCTTGGAATTCAGCTCACTTCCAGTTCCTCAGCTCGGGTCTAGCTCACTACCAGCTCACGAGTCCAAGCCCAGCTCGGTTTTAGCTCATGAGCTAAACTTCAGCTCATGAAGTCCAACTTTGACTTCATTTATTTTCTATTGACTTAAATTTAATAAGCCTATTACAACTTATTTAATATGCTATAAAATAAATAGTGTTCATATTAGTAGTTTAATTATGTCTTAAAATGCTTAAATGATGTTAATTAAATTTAGTCACAGCCGAATTTAATTCTTTTGCTTGTGTTCACATTAACCGAAATTTTCACTTGTCTTGTGTAGTGACACCAATGGACACATGAGGTTTGAAGAGACATCACTCTTAGAGGGTGCATGGACAACTAAGGTGCATGGACACTCAAGATGCATGAATCGGTTAAATGCATGAATGGTAAGGTGCAATGTTTCTAAAGGTTCATGAATGACCAAGGGCCATGAATGTTGTGCTACCTCTTTATCTACACAAGTTACTATTCGGTCAAAGGGACATAATACATGCATGAGATAGTTGGTCGAATGTCTTCCTTCATGAACCTCTACATTCCGTTCACATTGTGTTCACACAACAAGTCCTTTTGGTTCACCATGTTCACACCTATGGACTCTTCAGGTTTTGGCATTTACACCTATTTTGGCCCTTGGAGTTACATCATTTAATTCATCTCTTTTGGCTAAAGGTTGTCACTTAATTGCTTCATTAAACAAGGGAGGCCGAACCTAGCAAGTGTCCCTTGGAGCTTCATTCATTCACTTATTATTTCTTAAGCATGAAGCATTCATAATTCAAGTTCCATAGCCGAATCTAGTCATGCACATTAAGGGTTAATTTTCTAGAATTTTCTTTTACTTAATTTGTAAGTATGAAAGGCCATTCGGCTACCTAGACTTTAGGCCTATAAATACTTGTTAATTTTCCATGTAAAAGGACTTTTGACTCTTTTGTTAATGTTATGCTGCCAAAATTGTGAGGCAACTTTTTCTCCATTTCGTTCAAAGATTCGATTGGCTTTCCTAGTGTTCTAGTTGTGTCAACCGTTTCCTTTGTCAAAACCGAACTTATCACTACCCGTAGTGTGGTGTTCGAACATATCGAGGTTCCTATCTTGTTAGATAGTGGGTCGAGGTTTCTTTCACCAATCCTAAACTGAACTTAAAGGGTTTAAAAACAACGGGTTGATACCATTTCGGTATTGGTTCTTGTAAGCACCTTTATTAGTTCAAATCTGTTTTTTTTTACCAAATCGATCCTAAATCGACCAATTCGTTCATACCCCTTCGTTCATACCATTTCACTCATACCATTTTGTTCATACCATTTCGACCATTCCTTCAATTCAACTAAACCTAACGTAACTTCTTGTCGACGATCGGGCAATCACTAATATGACTCGACTCACCCGAGGCGGATCGTATCACTCGGTAATAACCCAAAACAATAGGTCTTCGTGCAAGTGACACACTAGATACATACAGCTCACTCGTGTTATAGCCTTCCTAATTTCTTTCATAACGTTCTCGCTCCAAACGTAGACCCTTTCATTTGTCAAACATATTTTTTCGCTCGCTTTAGAAAAATTTTAGCCAAACAAAAATATGCTTATTTGACAATCGAGGTTATCGGCAAATAACACGTTCCCTTCAATACGAAATTGATGCATTCTGCCATGTTTCTCATCATGTGCCTATATCGTAGACCCCTGTTATACGATTTTTTCCACTAATTGAAGGGTATGTTAGAGAGGTACCTCGCCCTAGCACTGTTAATGGCCCATAAGTTTTCCACCATTTTATGGAAACGATGTTTGACAAGCTCGTAACCTATCAAGAAAAGTGAATAGTTTATCCATAATGCCCAACATATGCTAACCCATTAAATATCAAACAATTGAAATAGTGGCGAATACATACCCGTGTTAATCTCTTATGCTCATTCAGCTTTAAAATCATGTTGTGTGTGGTAGTTTGTCACAACATGTCTTAAATAATACCTATAGTGTATGCGATCCCAAAGGCTTCCCTATCGTTCAATTGAGGCTAATATTTCAGGTCCCCTATCGAATATGACACATATATCGGGTTGGGGGCAAATATGCCTCCTTAACTTTGACAGAAAGAAATCTAAATCGTCTGCTGACTCCTTCAGTGTTATTGTAAAGGTAATTGACAAGATTTTTTTTATTGTCATCCTGTGCCATAGCCAACAAAAATAGATGCATATATCTCCCGTACATAAAGGTACCGTTGATTTTTACCAATGGTTTACAGTGGTGGAATGCTTGTCGACATTGCTTGAAAGTTCAAAAGAAATGATGTAACACTTGATATCCATGAAGTAACCAATCGTTGTAGTACGCAAGCATCGTTTCCAGATTAGTTATGCAATCTGGAACATACTTCTCCAGTATCTAACACCACTGCCACAAAGCATTGTACGACATATCCCACCTATTATGCATATTCTCTAATGCTTTCTGCTTTGTGATCCATGCTTTGCGATATGACGATGTGTAATCGAACTAGCTACAGCTATTTGTAATTAAATTGACACAGTAATCCTGGTACCCATTTTCACCATAGGTAGTATTATATTTGCGATCATCTCTGAATTCAATTTTAGATAATCCCGTGAAATACCTACAACAACACGAGTACCTTAAAATTAGGAATTCAACACCCAAATATAGTACAGTCTTGACACAGTACCCATGACAACACATGTATGTGAAGCAATAAATCTTTTTATGGTACACAACCTTATCTTCTTCTTAACAGAAGCTGTGATTTTCCATGCACATCTGTTGTCTCGCATACAATGTAGAAGTTTACACAATTTGGAACGTACTTCTCTAGTACCTGACACCACTGCCACAAATCATTGTATGATACATCCCACCCATTATGCATCTTCTCTAATGCTTTATGTTTTGTGATCCACGCCTTGCGGTACAATGACATGTAATCGAACTGGCTACGAATATTTGTAATTAAAACTGACATAGCAATCCTAGGACTCATTTTCACCATATGTAGTATTATATTTGTTATCATCTCCGAATCCAATTTCGAATGATTTTGAGAAATACTTGCAACAAAACGAGTACATTGAAGTTAGGAATTCAACACCCAAATATAATATAGTCTTGACACAGTACCCACGACAACACACGTATACAGAGCGATAAATTTTTTTATGGTCCACAACCCTATCTTCTTCTTAACAGAAGTCGTGATTTTCCATGCACATCTGTTGTCTAGTATTGTACACTATTCTTCGAATTTATCAGACCAAGATTTAACAATGTGGAAGTTTACCCCGTTTTTGGTATTGTATCACTTCACTACAATGAAAAACCATCTTTAGAGGAAAACTCTTTCCCCACTTTTAAATCACCTGAATCCAATGAAGAACTCTCATGGCCTAGTCTTCTGTGTGGGAGTTTTGCAAACTCCAACCCATTTTCTGCTGATAGATCCACATTATGCATATAGGTCGAAAGTGAGTATGCCATGAATCATGGATCTTCTTTGGCATCTTCGCCCAAACCTTCACTCTCTAAACCTTTATCTTCTAGTTTAGTTGAAACTAACTTTGGTTTAGAAAATAATACAATTCTTGAACCATTAACCCTAGGCTCTCGAATTGGACCGGCATCAGATCCAGTGCCATCTTCATTCTTAACCCCACCAGGATCTTCAAGATTGGATGTCCCCTCGCCAGTGGATGTCATAATATGTACATCATCCCTTATTTTATAGTTGTCGAAACAACCAAAATCACCTTATTATTGCCAACCATTGGAATTTGATGTCATTCTCATGTAATTGTTCCCAGCATTGAACATCAACTGACTGAAGTTGAAATCAAAACCACTAAATGAGTGTCATGCCGGGGTCCAGTATTCTACGTTACCATCAAACCCCACTGTTGGACAGTTTTCCTGCCACGATTGAAATCTTAGGTTGAAACCTAGGAGTGTCTTCCCATTGATGATTCTAGGATATCATAATAGGAACTTTCTAACAAAGCAATGAACCTATCACACAACTATGTCATTGGACTCTCGGTTTATTCTTCCGTTTTAGCCTCTCAAACTAGAATATATGTCGATCTCCAAGTGCCTTCATCTATGTTTGCAAACTTTGCATATAACTCAAATATTGGTGATCGACTAATAATATGCATCAACACCACCACCTCTAACCCTTTTGCGCCTTTGATATCGAAAGCGTCATATTTGACAGGGTTGACCGAAGCACGAAGTCGATATTTCAGTGATGATACTCTCATCTAGTTGGATTCGATGATTTTTTGCCTAATTCTTCGACGTAGTTCCACCAATTGTATATTTGGGTTAAAAGCCAACTACATTATGTTTTTGGATAAGAAAATGACCCCATTCTCGGTGTCACAAATTTCACCGTCGTAATAAACAATATCATTAATTCATCCACTCATTTTCAACAAAATAACTTGTTCCACATGTTTGAAACAAAAATATTATGTAAAAACTAGTGTTGTAGTTATATATGAACAACAAAAATCGATCTTTACTTGATGCAATTACATGGTTACTCCAAATTATGCCTTATGAAATGTCTTGCGAACTTCCTCTTCTTCTGATTCTTCTTGCAATTTTGTTTGCTCAAAATTGCCTTATGTCACTCAATGTTGAAAGCGATCCGTTTATATAGCCAGGGTGAGTGGCAATTGATTTAAAAAATTTCCTCGAGTGAGTGAGAAGTTTGCATGCGTTGAATTCGGAAGAGGGAAATGCTCCATATAGGATGCATTTTCAGTGAATTATAAAAAAAAAAGCACTGAAAATGCACCTAATTGGAAGCATTTTAGTGAACTTTCAGAAAAAGTATTGAAAGCGCATCAAGGGAGACGAGTTTTCAGCTAACATGCCACAAAATCACTTCCAGCTAGACGCGCTTTCAGTTCGTTTTTCTAACAGTGCATTGAAAACGCGTCCTATGTGAAGTGTTTTCCCTCTACCACTTTCAACTCCTACAATTTCCCACTCACCCATCAAATATCCCGAGATTCCCAAGATAATACTTTTTGAAGAATTTTGATCGACCTCAACGTCCCGAAAAAATACACTGAAAGTTCAAAAATTGCATTGAAAAATCTGATCGACATCAACCTCCCATAAAAAAACTAATCAAAACTCAGTTGCATTTGAAAAAATCGAAAAAAATTAAAAACTAATAGTTAATTGAATCGATTAGTTCGAGTTTCGATTTTGGATTGAATTAAATTTTACAATTCGAATAATTCGAATGAACGATTGGTGTAAATACGATTGTTGTAAATATCGAATTAAATAATTATTAACTTTATATCTCAAAAAAATATAAAAAAATCTAAAGAATATATATATATATATATATATATATATATAAACTAAACCCTTACCGTAAACAATTAAGACGTACAAAAACATAACCCTACTTTAGCAAAAAGTAAAACTCTAGCCCTAAAAAAATCAGACCAGAAGGAAAACACTTCCTGCAAATCTGCTGAAAGCACTTCCAGCTGGAAGAGTTTTCGTATTTTTAACCTAATCTCATAATTTTTCTAGAAATCGACTTAATTCAATAATTTTTTTTTTAAATCGACATTTTTTAGAAATTTACTCCACGTGTTTAATGATATAATTTTTTTTTTCATTATATGCCTATAGTATAATTTTTTATTCAAGTACATTGGTAAGTAAACTTTATTTATATTGGAGTAAGTATATATATATATATATATATTATTTTTACCTTATACTGTTAATAGTAATTAAACTATTATTATTTTCTTATTGGGTTTTAAGAATGATCATTTGAAAATGATTGTGGTTTTGTGTAAGAGTTATGTTTGATTTTGTATGCTCTTCATAATAAAATAAGGTTTAGGGATATTGCTGGTTAAGTCAAAATAAATATTAGTTAAGGCAAAAGGTTAAATATGCAAAAATATTGATTGCAATAATATTAATGTACTCCAGATTTTATGCAAATTTGTTCATACCTGTACGGCATAGTATAGAATGAGAAACATTATTTAATTAAATCACTTGAATTATTCAATAAGGAACTAATGAACTTTACGTTGATTTATTGCTAATAAAATTAGCATATATTGTTTGTGTATATTAAGGATTCAAAGAATAGCTATATAGCTATGGAGTAATTTTATGACTTGGCTTATTGATTTTAAAAGTTATATTATTTATCAAAATTATTTTTGTACTAACATTTGTTACTGTAGTAAGGAATTTTTATTTTTATTGTTGAAAAGACCAAATATTGTACTAATTATTATAAAATAATCAAATAAAAGAATATTTAAAGTAAATAATAAGTCAAATCAACACATAATTTTCTCGTATATCATTTTTATTTATAAGTTATTGTCATTCAGTGTAACACATATAAATGAAACATACTTAAGTGATTCATTAACACATATATTAAGCAACTTGCATATTTCCTTTCATAATGAATGAGGTGGTTTTTATCTCATAAATGAAGAGGATAGAATATGGATATTCACATTTATATATTTGTAACACTCCCCCTTGGATGTCCATTGAAAAAATTGTGCTACATTAAAACTTTTATTAGGAAAAACCATGTGAGATAAAAACCTAATGACGGAAAAAGAGTACACAATCTCCTATTACAACCTGCCTCATTAAAAACCTTTACCAGGAAAACCCAATGAGACAAAACCTTGGTTAAAGGAAAAGAGTACAACTTGTTTTGAACTCCCCCTAATGACAACATCACATTATATCTTTGAATCAACGCATTCCAATCTTGTCTAGTAGTCTTTCAAATATTGAAGTTAGCAATGCATTGGTAAAATATTTGCTAAATTATCACTAGAACGATTTTGTTGAACTTTTATATCACTTTTCTTCTCAAGATCATGAGTAAAGAATAATTTTGGTAAAATATGTTTTGTTCTGTCATCTTTGATGTAACCACCCTTCAATTGAGTTATACATGTTGCATTATCTTTGTATAAAATAGTTGACATCTTTTCTTGTAATGGCAAATTGCATATTTTCTGGATATATTGGGTCAATAACCTTCGCCAAACACACTCTTGACTTGCCTCATGCGTTGCAATTATTTCTGCATGATTTGAAGATGCGGTAGCTAATGTTTGTTTTCTTGAATGTCATGATATGACAGTAACTCCACATGTAAATAAATATGCCATTTGAGATCAACCTTTATGTGGACCCGATAAATATCCAGCATCAACATAGCTGACTAATAGAGATTTTGAATTATTTGAATAAAATAAACCCATATCAAAGGTACCCTTGAGATATCTAAATACATGTTTAATTTCATTCCAATGTCTACGTGTTCATTCCAATGTCTATGTGTTGGATAAGAACTAAGTCTTATTAACAAGTTTATAGTGAAAGCTATATTAGACTTGTGTTGTTTGCCAGATACATTTGTAACACCCCTTACTCGAGTTCTATGCCGGGATAGGGTACGAGGCGTTACCGGACTTCAACATACACATACATGCAAAAATCGGGCTACAAAATTTTGTTCGTATCAGAACTTTTCATACACATGCATAATGTCCCATATACGGGCCTACGAAGCCCAAAACATGCATTGAAAGTAGTTAGGGACTAAACCGAAAACCTTAGAAAGTTTTGGGAAAACTTAGAAAATTTTTCCATGACACAAAGTGACACGCCCGTGTGGACTCAGGAACGTGCCCATGTGCCTTCGACACGTCCGTGTCCTCTTGCCATGTAACTCTCTGACTATGACGTCAGTAACTAAATTAAATCACACGGTCAAGCCACACACCCATGTGCTAAGGCCGTGTCCCCCACACGGTTGAGACACATGGCCGTGTCTCAGCCCATGTAGCCAACACTTAGGCTATTTTCCAAGCCTTTTGTTACCATTAATCCCTCACATCTTTACATATTAAAACCACAAATCATGACATCATTTTAGTGATTAAACACTCTTTATTAAGACATATTCATAACATTAACACGTCCTCTTGCAAGCAATGCATCTACTCATGTAATACCAAGTCTAGATTCCTTAATTCATGTTCATAAGACTTGTCATTTTGATGACCACTTTTACCATTATACTATGGTTACCAACTCAACCATCAAGCATTCATGTTCAACCATTATCACGTTATCTTTATAACGTGAAATTACTACATGGCTATGGCCACCTCGATTGGTCATAGAGCATACATCCAACACACACACATGCCATGTTATCAACCATGCATGGCAAACAAACATAATCACATCATAAACATTAGACATGACAAACATAACTAGGTTTACAAGCCATAATCAATATGAGCCACATCTCATGGCTATATACATATAACTCAATATAAGCCAATACATTTGGCCGAAGCATAATAATACATGTTAATAAGTTAGATCCCTTTACATGCCACTCACTTGAAATTTCTAATATATGCTTCCTTTTTCCAAAGGTGATGGCTTGATAGTGTGATGCTGCCTCCGACGATCTCCAACCCCGAGCTAACCTGACAACACTAAAGAAATGAAAAGGAGAGAGTAAGCTTTATAGCTTAGTAAGACCGTATGAAAATAATAAGCAATTTATCAACTTGCTTCTCAAGGTAATACAACCACATTACCTTTTTATTTATGTTCAGGTCAAGCTGTTGTTTCAAGTCATAGTTACTAAATTATTTATATCCGGAGATACGAAACTCTAAATTAAGGTCCTCTAATTTTTCCTGAAACTAGACTCACATATCTTTTTACCATAAAATTTTTAGAATTTTTTGGTCTAGCCAATAAGTACAGTTTATTCCTTAAATTTACCCCTTTTTTGCTGTTTGACAGTTCCGACCCCTCTTCACTAAAAATTAATTATCTCATGATACGGGACTTGGATGACGTTCCTATCTATTTCTCTTGAAAATATTCTAAGCATATAAATTATAACCCATAACTATTTTTGTACAATTTTCAATGATTTTCTCAAATCAAAACAGGGGATTTCGAAATCATTCTGACTCTGTCTCACAACAATTTAAATATCTCATAACATGAAACTCCTTTGCTTACACCGTTTTTTATGTGAAACAGATTCATTAAGCTTTAATTTCATATTTTATTCAGCCTCTAACTTAATTTACATAATTTTTGGTGAATTTTCAAAGTCGAACTACTGTTGCTGTCCAAAACTATTTTAGTGTAAATTTACGATACTAAGTTTATCACACCATATTAATTCATTTTCACCATATTGGTAAAGATACATATTCATACATCATAAGTATAGACCTATAATCACAAGGTCACCACAAAATCATTCTCATAGGCATGAATTACCTATTTACATCTTCACCAAATGTGCATCACAAACCGAAATCATTTCTCATGAGCTTGGCATACAAACCTGTGTTACTCAACATGTTTAGATTCATTCCTTACTAATCATACAACATGAATTGAATTCACATCTCATCAATTTCATGTAAGTACCTGTAACACTCACCATATGGTCATAAGTTCTCTCATTTCGATATAAACCATAAATCTCCCGTTGAACCATTTGGAATACTACAGGATATTCAATAGCCCTAAACATGGGATAAGATGCCGACGCCATGTCCGAGACATGGTCTTACACTAGCTAGCACATCAAATTCGATGCCATGTCCCAGACAGGTCTTACACTGACTTTCATATATCGAGGCTAATGCCGTGTCCTAAATAGGTCTTACATTGGATCTCATCTATTGGTGTCGATGCCATGTCCTAGACAGGTCTTACACTAACACACAACAAGCTGACGTCATGTCTCAGATAGGTCTTACACTAGCTTGTATATCTCGAGGCTGATGCATGTCTCAGACATGTCTTACACTATCTCTTTTCTCAATGCCGATGCATGTCCCAGACATGTTTTATGCTGGCTCTCATAATGTGGCCGATGCATGTCCCAGACATGTCTTACACTAGCACACATAACACCCAAATGTCATGGCATGAATATCCACATCTATTCCTAATGTTTAACCAGGAGTCTTTATTACATTAATTTCTCAACATGCATACTCATATTCCCAATAAAGCCAATTTATGCCATATCAATTCAATCACACATCATAACAATATAGTTGCATTATTAGCATACAACTTACCCGTTTCAATGGAATATCATATTCCATCAAATTTCCAAGCATTCAATCAACACATAAATGTTATTGATATTTGACATCACTTTTTCATATACAATATCATCAACATAAACTTTAAATACAATCATAGCAAGATAGATTTTCAAGTATAATAACAATAGCATAAATATCATGCTCATTTAATCACACGGACTTACCTCGAATGCAATTTCGTCTAATTACGCCATTTTAGTCCATAGCTTCGTACTTTCCGATTTAAGCTCGAATCTCGATTCCTTGATCTAAAATGATAAATTCACTCATTTAATCATTAAATAAATTTAAATAATCAAAAATTCACATTTTTGGAAAAATGACCATTTTGCCCCTAGACTTTCACAAAATGACCATTTTACCCCTAGGCTCGAAAATCATTTTTTATCGAATTTCTTTATGTTTTAAGCCTATCCAAACCCTTTTTACTCTTATAGAAACCCACAATTTCAATTATTTCACACATTTACAACTTATTTTACAACTTTACAAAATAGCCCCTTGTAGGTGTTTTTCATGAAAATCCTTTCACAAAAGTTGTTTATTACACAACCATGAAACATTTTATTCCATAAAAATTCAGTAAACAACATGAGTATTCACATGTCAAAACCCTATACTTTCAACCATTTTGCAAAATAGTCCCCTCATTAGCTAGCTCATGCTACAAGGGTCCTAAAAATGCAAAAAATCATCAAGAAAGGCTATCTAAATCACTTACTTGCAAGGAATATAAGTGGCTGATATTTTTGATCTTTCAAAACCCCTTATTTTCTGGTATTTTCGATGGATAATAAGATGAGAAAAAAATATGATATCATTCCCTCTTTATTTTATTTTTATTTTAATCAATTTAGCCACCAACTCACCTAACATTTGACATTTTGACTTCCCTTGTCTCCTATGGTCGGCCATGCCTTTATAAAGGTTATAATTGCTCTTTAAAGACCTCCAATTATGGTTCTCTAGCTATTTGGTATATCTATCAAGTAAAATAAAACTTTTACCCTTTATGCGATTTAGTCCTTTTTCGCGATTAAGCTCACAAATGCTAAAATTAATTCACCAAAATTTTCATACACTTGTATAATCATGCTATAACACATAAAGTAATAATAAAAATAATTTCTCTGGCCCCGAAATAGTTGTTCCAAAACCACTGTTCCGACTAGGCCCAAAATCGAGCTGTTACAAAATTGATCTTTATTCACATCTAATAATAGTACAACCATTGGGATGCTCAATGGATGTACTTTACTCATGTAAAATTTATTTAAGATCTTTTTCGTATAAGTTGACTAATGGACATGAATTCCATCATTTAAATGCTCGATCTGCAGGCTAAGACAAAATTTTCTTTTTCCAAGATATTTCATCTCAAATTCCTTCTTTGAACAATTTACTGCATTTTGAAGCTCTTCAGGAGTTCCATAATATTTAGATCATCAACATAAGCAAAAATAATCACAAAATTTAATCTTGACCTTTTTATAAAGACACATGGACAAATTTGATAATTTTTATCCAATTTTTTGGGAAATCCTTTAGGGATTTTTATATAAATTTCACTATAAAGTGAGCCATACAAATAGGCTGTAACGAGTTCCATTAGACGCATGTCATGTTTTTCATTTACTGCTAGACAAATAAGATACCTAAACGTAATTGCATCCACCAGAGGAGAATATATCTCTTTGTAATCAATGTTGGGCCTTTGCGAAAATTCTTGTGTTACAAGTTGTGCTTTATATCTTACGACTTCATTTTTCTCATTTCGTTTTTGCACAAATACCCATTTATATCCTATCGGTTTTACACCTTTAGGTGTTTGAACTACAGGTCCAAAAACCTCATGTTTAAAAAGCGAATTCAATTCTATTTGAATTGCGTCTTTTCATTTTGGTCAATCTTTTCTTTTTCTACGTTCATCAATAGATTTAGGCTCAGGATCATCATTTTCTTATGTTATTTCAATAGCAGCATTGTAAGCAAAATTATGGTAAAAATTTATATTTTTTTCGGTTCTATCTTTTTCTCGTATTAACATAACTTATTGAGATCTCTTTATTTTCATTTTCACTTCAAGGTATCTGAATCGCTTCTTGAGTTTTATAATTAGTTATGTCATGGGTTTCTTTAGGAACCCCCACCTCCACTAATTGATCATCTTGAATGTTTGCTCCTTTTCATTTACGAGGATTTTTATCTTTAGAACTGACTGCTGTTCCACGCTTCAGGCATGGATTACTTTCTTTTGCACTAAGAGTTTGGCCTATTGGGACATCAATTCGTATTGTAGCATTTTCAACTATTATGTGAGATTTTGTAATTCTCTTTAGGTCAATAAATGAATCTGGTAGTTGATTTGTAAAATGAATTATCTATTAAACTTCTAGTTCATATTGCTTTGCACAAGGATCTTAGACAATGATAATTCATTCAATGTACTTTATTCATCTATCTTTTTATTCTCTCCCTCTAATGTTGGGAAAATTATCTCATAAAAATTGACAACTCATGTCATAACTAAATCTTGAATTAATAGCTCAAAAATATTTAATAATATAAGGAGACTCATATCAATATACATTCTCAACCTCTTATGATTACTTATCTTTGTGTTTTGTGGTAGAGCAATTGAAACATATACCGCACATCCAAAAAATTCTAAGATGGGGAATATTTGACTCTTGACCAAAAGTCAATTGTAAAAAGAAGTATTTATTATAACTTGTTGGCCTGATGCGCACAAGTGTTGCTGCATGCAAAAATCATATTCCCAAGTTGTAACAGGGAGTTTTGTTCTCATAAGTAATGACCTGGCTATTATTTGGAAGCATTTGAAAAACAAATTAGTGAAACCATTTTATGTGTGAATATGAGCTACAAGATGTTCAACTTTTATCCCAATTGACACACAATAATCATTGAAAGCTTGAGACATAAATTCACCAACATTAGCAAGATGAATTGTTTTAATTGCATAATCTGAAATTAATCATTTAAACAAGTAATCTCGCAAATGATAGGTTGCAAGTTGATAACACATGTGATTATTTTGTATATGCATCTACTAATATCATATCAAAACATCCACTTCTTGGATAAAATGGGTCCATATTTCTTTTAGAAATGCAAGAGATTCAATCTCAATTTTTGGTAGTGAGGTTTAATAAATCATCTTATTTGAGAACAAAGAGCACTTGAGAAATCTTTAAAATGAAGAATCTTCAGCTTCTTTAATGAATATCAATTTAAATTCTCATCTTGTTGCATCATTATTGACCGGGATGGTCTAACCGATCATGCCAACTTAATTAATATATTTGGACTAGTAAACTTTAAGTTTCTATCTCATGTGATTTAACACTACAAATGTAAACTTTTGGTTTACCATCATATGTGATTTAATCGTTTATGCATAGTACAAACTAGAGTCCAAGACAATAATTTTCCAATACAATAAAATAAAAGACGAAGCTACATGCATTGGTTGCAAATAAATTTTCTCAATTTATAAAATGCACCCAAACAAATATTTTCTTTGTATAGACATGTGCAAGATTAAGCAAAATGTATGACCATATCATAAATACACAATAATTAAAAGTTGAAATATACAAAGAAATTATTAATTTAAATTTCAATACCAGCCTTATTATTTGGGTTTAGTACCAATAAAGGCCTATTTCTAAAATTATTTACGGAAATGGGTCATTTCTAAAAATAATAACGGGTATGGACTGAAAACCCAAAAACGCGCTGACATGGATGCATTTTCAGGGGATAACCTAGAAAAATGCTTCCACGTCAACGCTTTTTTTTCCTTGTGTCAGGCAAAAGCGCGCTGACGTGGACGCACTTTTGGCCGTGTAATCCCTGCTGGATTTTTTTTCTTGAACTTATCTACGTTATTCGGGATCTGGGTTTGTCCATTGTTCATCATTGAACCACCATTGGAATCACTGTAACACCTTTGATCTTGTATGTCATTGATGCCATTCTTGCTCTCTATTTCTTGAGCCTTTCCTTCCCTACATGATTTGAATCTAAAATTTTCCATGGAATTGTTCTAAAAGAAGAAAAAGGGAATTGAAATTTGAATAAGATCTTGCATGCCATTGATGCCATTCTTGCTCTCTATTTGTTGAGTCTTTCCTCCCTTACATGATTTGGATCTAAAATTTTCCATGGAATTATTCTAAGAGAAGAAAAAAGGAATTGAAATTTGAATACCTTTATTCTTTCTATGGAAGCACTTAGCTTTTATTTTTCATTTTTAGTTTTTATTTGCCTAGAGTTGTTTGAGCTAACGTGCCTAATAAAATGAGTGGATTTTTGTGGCTTGGAGACTTATGTGTACGGAATTAGGTTAAATTATAGTTTTAGTCCCTTTATTATGTCAAAATTTGAGATTTTAATATATATTTTTTAATTTGGTATGATATTATTAGTAAGTCCAGTTGATATCGTTGTTGTTTACTATCGCTTGTTTATAAAGTTATCTTAAGCATTTTATTAAAATATAATTTTATTATTGCTTGAAAATAATTAACTAAAATTTCAAGTGCTTTTGGTTGTGTGGCTGAATAAAAAAAATTGTGTCTAATTATGAAAAATTTCCCTTTATTACATTAAAAAAAAACAAAATCCATCTAGTCAAAATTATTTTTTCCAGAAAAATACTTAGCAATTAAAAAAATTAAACCCTAAAATCCTAAACAATTAAAAACCTAATACCCTAATCAAACTCAAAAATCCTAAGCCTACGCACTAATTTGCAAATAACCCACTGAAAAAAGAAGGAAAAAAGTGTTGATGTGGAAGTGTTTTTCTGGGTTATCCCCTAAAAACGAGTCCGCATCAAGGCGTTTTTGGGTTTTCGGTCCATACCCGTTATTATTTTTAGAAACAACCCATTTCTATAAATAATTTCAGAAATGGGTCTTTATTGGTACTAAACCCTTATTATTTATGTCCATAAAATCTTACCCTTCACTTCTGGTAGTGAGAAAAATTATTATGACCACCCATTTTTACTAATACTATTGTAGAGCAGCTTACCACGCCCACATCCAAGATTACATCCTTCTATATTGCTATATTCACTTCAAGGAATGGTGCAAATCTAATAGAATGAGCTTTATGGTTTTTTATTTAATAGCTCGTTATTTAATTCAACCATAACTAAACGTGACATTAATTCATAATATATTTTAAAACCTTTTCATGGTATTTCTACTGTTGGAGCACATTTGAAGCGTGAAAAGTTGAAAAAGTTCTCTAACAAGTTTTCATTAGTAATATTATTCTCACATAATTGAGAAATCATCTTGAATACTGTAGAGTTATATTCACTTACAGATTTAAAAAATTGCAACTTCAGGTGCATCTAATCATAACGAGATTTTGATAGAATTGTCATATTCTATTGCTCATATTCTTTTTTAAATTATTCCACAATTTAAGTACATCTTTCATAGTTAAATATTTTATTTTCAACCCCTTAATGGGGGATGATGACAAAAGAAGATCACAAAGATAGTCAAAATCAATTCAATTTAATAACAAGAGTAATAAATATAAATCGGTAACCCAATCTTTTTTTTTTCATCCTTTCAAAATAGATATTTATAGCAATAATGATTCATATGAAATATAATATTTTCCTCACTCACAAACTCAATATGAGATCCATTACAATGAATATCCTTTAAAACCAATGCATTAACCATCACAAATTTTGTTCTTTTTAGATATTGATATATTAGCTCTTTTAGAGCTTTCAACTAATTTTGTACTATCAAATATTGTAATAATATTAGTTTATTCTAATAGCAAAAAGGATATATACTTTCTACCTATAAGGATAGTATTCATTGTTACATTGTGAGCAAGACATGTATATATATTCTTAAAGAATATTGATATAGTTGGAGAAAAGATTTGGACAGATGATATGTGTAGATTATCAAATCATCGTCAGCACCTTGGTTATTATCAGTAGTACTTTTACAAGTATTAAAATAACTATGCTTTCATAAGAACATACTACATATATATGTTATAGAATCTTATGAAGCTCTAATAAATTATTTATACTTTATAATTCAGTCTAAAAGGTATAATCCAATTATTCAACAATAATAAATTAACGAGTAAATTAGATCCTATTGAATTTCCCTTTTTCCTTTTAATCAAAGGCAATTGATTAGTAATACCCTCTATCGCAATTTTAATCAAATTTCAAGAATATTTAATAAAAATAATTTAATCATAAAAAACTTTAGTCATCCAAATATCATGTATACTATAATTTAATAATAAAAAAATCTTAATTTAAAAGAAACCTTAAAGTAATAAATTTTTTGATAAAATAATTTTACCAAAAATCAATAAACAAAAGAGAAAAAATACCACGTAAGGATTATATAAATTTTTTTGTATAACAAGGCATAAAAAATTTGGAGATTTATGTGTACTTGAGTGGTTAAAGGCTCTAATGATTACCCATAGTGCACAGACCTCAATTGAAGACTGAAATAGAAGTAGCTCTAGAAGGCAATCGACAACAACTTGAGCAGCAAATTTGGAGTGACCTGACTATTGTAGTGGTTGATGCTTAAAAAGGGTAAGGCATGGCGAAAGGGAAAAAATTGGGAAAATTACTGGTTAAGGACCCTTGCCCAAGCGCCCAGCGGCTGAGGATATGTCTCTGCGTGATTTGGGAATATTTTTGTTTTGTGATCTTGTTAAATAAAACTTATGGAGAAAAACAATTAAAAGTGAATCGTGTTGATAACGTGTTATAAAATAATCAAATAAAGAACACTTAAAATAAAACAATAGATCAAATCAACAGAGAATTTTCTCGTATATCATTTTCACTCATACAAGGGTTCTATTTTTAGGTCATTGCCATTCAATGCAACACATATAAATGAAGCTTACTTAACTGCTTCACTAACACATACATTAAGCAACTTGCATATTTACTTTCATAATGAATAAGCAAGTTTTATCTCATAAATGAAGGGGTTAGAATATGGATATCCATATTTATATATTTGTAACACTAATCATGTTAATTTTTTTGTTTTGGTTAAATATGTATGATAGGGAATCTTTTATAAAAATATTATGAATGTTTGAATTTTTAAATTAATATATGTCATATTTAAAATTTTTTTAGTAGTTGAAAATAACAAATATTAAATTATGCACTTAAATTGCTAAGTTCAATCATTAGGTATGATTTTTAAGATTATAATGAATATTGGAATTTAGGATTATTATGAAAATTTTATTAATGATATTTAATTTTAAAATTATTTAATATTAAAAAATAAAAAAATTATCATTGAATATTAATGTTAATCTATTATAACTTAAATAATGTTATTAATAATTTCTTACATTAATTTATTTTAATGTTAAATTTGTTAATATTTATTTTTTTTTGAAATTTTATATTTATTTTTGCTCTATTTTAATCAACAAATATAATTAATTCTTATTGTACTTAAAAAATATAAATTTAATTTGATGAATATTATTCATATTTACCTTTTTTTTAAACTATATTTTAATATTAAAATTTTAACGTTCATTAATTTTAAAACTATAACGTTAAAAGTTAATTCAATTAAGTAAAATCTTAAAATAAAGAGAGTGTCATGTGTCAAAAAATTGTAATGTGAACATGATTATTACTTAGGCTCCGTTTGTTTCATTGAAAATGACTTCCGAAAAATGATTTCTGGAAAATAATTTATTTTTCTGGAAAAGCAAATATTTTCTGGTGTTTGGATGAATATGTGTAAAATATTTTCTGTTGTTTGGTAGATTTCTTAAAAATATTTCATAAAAGTTGTTTTCAATTAAACAAACATACATTTGAGATTTTCTTATTTTTTTCATTGTTTAATTGAATTTATTTTTATCTATAATTTTATATTTTACATTGTATTTGCATATATTAAAAATATTATGTTAAATTCAGATTCATTACAACGTCATTTTTTAATTATATGACTACTAAGTGGGTATTTTTTATTTAAAAATTTAACATCAACAAAATTGACAAAAAAAATTAATGATGTCAACAATTGGACTTGATTTTCAAATTTGAAAAGTAAAGGGACTAAATTCTTGAAAATAAAAGTACAAAGACTAAATTACAAATCTGTGAAGTGTACATAGACTTATAACATATTTTAACCTTTATACTACAAAACATTTATTATTAATATATTTATAATTGTAATAAATATTTATTATTAAAATATTAATATTGAATATTTTCAATAATATGTGAATAATATTATTTAAAATTATTATTTTTAAAATTTATTATTAAAATAAAATTGAAATATTAAATAATTTTTATTAAAATAATAAACTATATTTATTATATTAATAATTTATTATATGACTAAATATAAATAATTAAATATGTGTGTTTAATAATATTGAAAAATATAATATTTTAAATATATTTAAAAATAAAAATAAAATTTATTATCAATATAATAATATTAAGCTTGGTTTAAGTTAATTTTTATATAAAAATAAAATTATCTATGGATGAACTCTTTTCCAAAAAATGACTTACGCTTTTCAAAAGGGTAAGTCATTTTACAGGAAAAATGGCTTATTTTACCTTGACCTGTAAGTCATCTTCCGTTGACCAAACTATTTTCTGTGAAACAAACACAGGAAAATGCAAAAAATATTTTCCGTAAAACCTTTTACATGTAAATAAACGGACTCTATTTCCTTTTTTTTAACCTCATATTGCTTTAATGTATATACTAGTTTTTTTATATAATGCTTAGAACTACCTATAGCCCCTCTCCAAAATTTAAATGAGAGGATAATACATTTTAACGCACTCGAACTCATGACTTTCTACACTAACAATAATATTAATTCGACCTACATGTATATACTAGTATTACCCGTGCATAAAACTACATATGGTATTAATTTTAGTTTTAAGGTTAGATTGAAAGTAATACATGATAGCAATGTTGGAGTAAACATAAATGTGGAATAGAAAGATGTATTTATGGAGCATGTATTATAAAAAAAAAAATTAAGTAGCGTGTGAGAGAAGTTTAAATTGTAAATTTTTTTTCGTAGAAAATAAAGTAGCACGCCTAAAAATTCTGAGTGTACAGGAACAAAGACATCTTCATGTAAGGAAATATGAACATCTTCCTCTAGTAGCCTCATAACATACTGCGGTGGTTCCGTGAGAAAACTAGTTGGTTTAGCTTTTCTATTGTTACCTTTTCGAAACGATTAATTACCTTATTACTTTCTCTCAAAATATGTTAAAACTTCACTTTCCAATTCTTAGTGCACCATTCATGAATTAATTGAGCTTTTACAAGTTACAAATTGATGTGAAACCATTACGGATAGTTTGATAAGCATTGCATTATCACATAATCTCTGCCTATTTGTATCCCTTTAACCAAGCCAGTTTAGCCCTTCAACAATTGCTCGTGCTTCAATCTAGGATACCTTCGACACTCCTTTTACCATAACAAACCCCATTAACCAATTCCTATTTGAATCTCTCACAACTCTCCCTATTGCTGCTTTGGTGTTGCTCGTTGAAATCGAACCATTAACGTTAATCTTGATCCAACCTGAACCAGGTTGCTGCCAGCCTTGTACCGTTTTAGAAGAACAGGCCAAATGATCCATCTTACCACTACAACCAAAAGACTTTGCCCAAACAAGAGCCGAGGCAATGAGTTCATGGCTGCTCCTACTAGCATTGTTAATAATGAATTCATTGCAACTTTTCCAAAAAAATCAAGTCACTATTAAGATTATTAATTTGATTCAATTTAAAGAAATAGATTAAATTATTCTGTACACCATCATCCTTCCCTCGGTTCTTCTTCAAACTTGAAAAAATAATAATTATGATATATGATGGAAATTAAATTAAATTTTTTGTTAGTGTTAACAAGCGTATTTAGTTGGGGTTACAAAATTTTGTTCTTCTTCATCTTCCATTTCCTTTAAAAGAATTTTTGACTCCATTCGGTAATCAAACACAATAGCTTTGATCACTAATTCTAATACGAATTGGAGTTTATATCATGACAACCATAATTATTTATGTGGAAAAATTAATTGTAAAAGAAAGAGAAATAAGTTGAGAAGTTGAAAATGACGAACATGTAAGGGAGATAAACTTTTTTGAAGTTATTGATATTATAATGATATAATTTAATGTAAAAAAATTTAAATTAAATCAATAAAAATAAGTAGGAGAGTTGGAGTTAATAAAATGGAAATAAGAGTTGTAAGCATAATTATTTAATTTAATATTTTATGTAATAGCACTGTGCATTGGGAATAAAAATTTGAGTGAATATGTAAATCATTATTGTGGTATGTATGAGTCGGTGGCCAATTGTTGGATGAGGGAGGATGGAGATTTGAATTTTCCTAGGTTTGGGGAACCAAGTGATAAGAGGGTAGTGATTTGGGGGATTCACCGGTTCAAATTTGGAATGATAGATTTGGTGCTGAATTTGGTACAGGGCATCACTAGTCAACATGTAATTGGGGAGGTTGTTATGAAAGATGAGCTGAGGGCGAACACAATGGGCTTTCAATTACAAGACAACTTAATGGAGTTGACTAATGGTAAAAAGAGGCCCACAACTAATTTTATTACTCCCAAAGTTTCTATAGTTTTTTATTCTTTAGGGACTCTGGTGCAGCAATCAACGGGGTTTTGATGTTGGCCAAATGGATGTAATAAAACTATTAATTTGGAATGTTCGTGATTTGAGAAGGCTATGGTCGGTACGTAGGCTTAAGCATAAGCTGAAGGAGATTAATCCCCAAATGATCTTTTTTATTGAGACCAAACTGAATGCAAGTAGAATGGAGAAAGTGAGCCGACGGTATGTTTTTGTGCATGATTTCAATATGGCAGCAAATGGTACTATAGGTGGCTTGTCGCTTGGGTGGATGACGAGTTGTATGGTTCGGCTGAGGTATTATTTGACTAATCATATTGATGCGGAAATTAGGGATGATAGAGACGAATGCTATTGGAGGTTGACTGGATTTTACAAAGCTCCGGATGTGAGGGCTCATGGTGAGTCTTAGACCTTACTTCGACATCTTGGCCATGGTAATACATTGCCTTAGTTAGTTGTTGGAGACTTTAATAAGATTACATTTTCTTTTGAAACTTAAAAGTGATAGACAAATTAAAGAATTTGAGGATGATCTTGAGGCTTGTATTTTATCTGACTTGGGATTTCAAGGATAATTGTATACATGGGAAAATGGACATTTTAATGAGATGAATATTTGAGAAAGGTTAGATAGAGGTGTGACAATGCACCTATGGTGGCAGTTTTTTCCCTATTACACGATTACACATTTACTACATTTTTTTTTGATCATTGTCTGATTTAATTCATACGGGAGGCGGGCAAAGAATGGACAAAGAGTTGCCATCTATTCGACAATTTTGCTTTGAGGCTTGTTGGCTCTTAGGGGAGACACGTGAGGACCAGGTTAGGGAGCTTTGGGCAAGGAGTATCAGTGGAGTACTTGAATGTCCAAATCAAGTTGGTGAAGGCCTTCAATGATAGGAAAACAAACTAAATACGTAGAAGAAATCTCGTCTGAGAGATTTTAAACAAATGTAGTAGATTTGGGAGAGCTTGAGTCTAATGGTGAGGTGTTAGCAGCACTAATGGACGTAAACCTGGGTTGAATTTGGAAGTAGATAAAGAGGAGATGTATTGGGAGAATAGGGCTAGAGCAAATTGGCTCAAATGTGGCGATAAGAACACTTTTCTCTTCCATAAATTCGCCTCACAATGTCGGCGAAAAAATATGTTTCTATCATTAGAGGACGTTGCAAGTTTTGTCACTTCTTAGGAGAACCAAATGGCTAAAATAGCGCATGATTATTTAAAAGAACGCATCCGTAGTAAGATTGAGAGTTAGAGCAAGCAAGTATTGCCACAAGGGGTAAGATGGTTTTTATTAAGTCAATTTTACAAGCTTTATCTTAGTATTCAATGCAGTGTTCTCTTTTACCTGTTTCATTTTGTAAAGAACTTGAAGGGATTATAAGTGCTTATTGGTGGAAGAAGTCTCGGGCTAAAAGGAGCATTCACTGGCATAGGTGGTTAGAACTTTGTTGTCTAAAGGAGGATAGTGGTTTAGGCTTTCAGGTTCTAGTAAAGTTTAATATACATTTATTAGCCAAGTAAGGCTGAAGTATAATTAGTAATCTAATCTACTAATAGCACGTTTGTTAAAAGCTAAGTATTTCCCGTCAGTTGATTTTTTAAATGCAAGTTTAGGATCTTACCCATCATATATTTGGAAGAGTATCTGAACAGCAAGGGGATTACTACAATCAGGTATGAGATGGAAGGTTGGGCATGGGCATGATATTTCCATCTAGACTAATGAATGGCTCTCAAGGAAAGATTGTTATAGAATACAAGAGTCAATGGTTAATTGATAAGGACATGCGCGGAACAAGATTGTAAGTTTTTTCAGATAGCGGATTTGGTCTAGAGCTTTAGACGGATGAAGGAAAACTTGGAGTTTAGTATAGAAGTCCTAAGGAGCCTTGGAAACCAAATAAATCTACAACCCTTTTCAAACAACTTTAGTTTCCCCTCCAAGAAAAAAAATTGGCAAGAAAAAGTTTGGAGATGATTCCCAAAATCTGAAAATATTATTAAAACTTTTCTAAAAGAAAGTCAAAAGAAATTCTTGAAAAGAAAAACTCAAAAGGAATTTTATTAACTCAGAAAAAAAAAGTTGTTGAATGAATTATGAATTATCTACAAACGAGGGGCCTTTATATAGGTTAGCTAAGTAAATACAAACAAAACTCTCAAATATACTGAAACTCTAATTAATATAAACAAGAAGTAGTTGTAAACCAAACTTTCTTTTTTACTAAGAAACATAAAACTCCTAAATAACTTAAAAGACTTAAAAAAATCCAAAATTCAAATTAAATAAATAATGAAATAATAAGATCTAATAAATAAAACATTGGGCTCATGTATAATAAAAATTAAGCCTAAAAATTGGAGCCAATATGATTTAAGCTCAAATTAAAAACTCAAAACTCGTAATTTCTGTAATAATCTCAACTAGGAGTTTTGCTCGTGCAATGTTCACTAAAATGGTCATAACTTGAGCTCCCGAACTCAAAATTGGGTGATTCAATGTGTGTTTTAAAGTTAAGAGATAGATATTCAAGCACTATGAAAACATTTCAACTCAAAAATGCTTGGATCCCATTCAAAAAGTCATTGCAAGTTGATTGATTTTTTACACTTGAAAATCGATAGCTTTAATGAATAGAATTTAATAAATTTCACCCAATTTGTGCATGTATCATTAGTTCTAATGATAATGTGATTTCGGGCCTTATCGATCATGATAATCATAGGTGGAGAGTTGATTTGATACATACCATTTTCATCGAGAGAGAGAAAGAAATGATCTTATGTGTTCTTATTACGCGTAGCCCGATTAGCGATTTTCAAGTGCAAAAATGGGAGTGCATTGGGGAATATAGTGAGGATTGGTTACAAAATCCTATTACATGGGAATCTTTTTGCTACTAGCCCTATTCCTCCCTCAGTGCATCATTACAAACAATTCTCCAAGCAATTATGACAATTGTCTATTCCTACTAAAATAAAAATTACATTATGGCGCATCTTCTATAATTGTCCCTGTCTTGGCAAATCTTCATACTAAATGTGTGGTGGCTTCCTCAACATATCCATAGTGCGAACTATTTGCTGAAATTGTGATGCATTTTCTTGTTGGGTGTCGAGTTGCATCAGAGGTATGGAGCTTGTTAGACATAGTGTGGCTAACTAAGGTTCGTGATTATGAGATGCATGATTGGCTACTATTTCTATTCAGTAATAATAGTTTATATATGATCATGAGCCTAGCAATTGGGATTTGGGCGTTATGGTCATCACGAAATAAACTAGTTCATGATGGCATAATTTAAGAAGCATAACAAATTGTAGCTTGGGTAAGATCTTATAAGAGGGAATTACTTGTATCGAAAAATGACTCACCAGGGTTTGCCTAGCAGATACATATCTAGTGGAATCCAACATCTAAGCTATTTGTCAAGATTAATTTTGACACTGGGTTCCAAGATTCCTTAAAGACAACAACAACATGTATAATAATTAGAGATCATGAGAGCCAAGTTCTGGGTTGAAATATATAGGGGTTGAAGCATGCACTTGATTGTTTTGCGGTTGAAGCAAGGGCTTGTCTCCAAGAAATTTCTCTTAGGATTGAAATTGGTTACCGAAAGATGATTATGGAAGGAGATTGCAACACAGTGATTCAAAAGTTGGTGTCAAATAATAGAGATTTTTCAATCAATAGCAACAAATTTGTAGATGCTAAAATGGCTTCAGATAATTTCTAAATTTGTCAATTCATGCATGTGGCTACGAAAGGTAATCGTGTAGCCAATACCGTAGCTCAAGGTGCCTTGTGACAGAACAATGGCATATTGGGTAGAGGATGTGTCGGAGTGCGCACAGTTGAGGTAATGAAGGATCAATAGTGGGTTGACTAGCCGAATTAGCAGCTAGAGGGATGCCAACAACGGAAGGGGAGAAGATAATTTCAATAGCTTTTAGCTTCTGCCCCTTATTAGAAAATAAGCTACTACAAAACAAATCAGAAATTTGCTACGCCGTGGTAAACCCACCGCCATAGAAACAAATTCGCCTTGATCGACTTAATCGTGTAGAGGACGTCGTCCTCCAAGGTTAACATAGTGCTTCGATATTTGAACACCTAAATAAGGAAGATGGAACTCTATTGGTGTTGCTCTTATCAGGGAAATCATAGTAGGATCAATTCTTAGGAGATTTTGGAGGGGTCACAGTTAGTCCCGTTTAAAATCCAAACTCCTAGACAAAAGTTTTCTCTAAAATGATTTAGGGGAAAATCGACAGAGTTTATAAGAAAATTGGAAAGGAAGAAAGAGGAAATCAATTTTGAAACGGAAGGGAAAAACAGTAAATAGGCAAGGGAAATAGAGTAAAAAATGCAAGGACAATTTTGAAATTGTCCTACTATTTTCGCACCCAACAGTAGATTTTTTGTAATAGTAAAACTAGGAAACATAAAACTATTTAAAGATATTTTTTTTGAAAAAAATAGTAAAGTTTTATCCAAAAGATATACACGCAGTATGTGTCGAAGACACGTGTTAACATAGACCGAAAAGGGTGGACAACGGCGCGCACATGTGATAGGCCTATAGCCCAATTACTCAAAGAGAGAAATAAGTAAAGCTATATAAAAACTCTCTTGATAGCTTGTACTTAACCAATGTAAGATATACCCACTAATAACTACCCTTTGCATTACTAATGCAAAATAATTTGGAGATTTTGTAAACACGAGAAAAAGTAGAGATTTTTTTAGTTAAAATGTAAGAAGAGCAACAGTGACATTAGTTGCTTAAGCACTAGTATCTTGTGGATTTGAACTAGTACATAGTGAAATAAGTGGTTCTTCTCTTTAACAAGTGAATAAATCTTGAACTTGTTAATATAGGAGTTAACTCATGACACACAACTAATCTCAAACCCAATTGATGTTCCGTGATAAGTCAACAAGTTTTAGCCAATGTACCTCGGGATATTAGTAAGTGCTCTAGAAAAACTGCCCAAAATGTTTTTCATAGAAGGTGGCTAATCCTGCACACTTATGTAGGTTATTTCATCAAGTCTATCTCAATATAGACCACCCGAATCAAGGCTATGAAATCATTAAAAGCTTTCATTAAGCTCATCCTCTCAAATTTAAGTTAAATGAATTCATCAAAGTCCATCTCAATAGGACCATCCAAACTCTAGGATATAAACTCATTAAGAGTAATAAACTCAACATCTCAAGTTGGTGAATTCATTAAGTCCGTCTCAATAGGACCAACCAAATTCTGAGTTATGAATTCATTAATAGTAAAAACTCATCCTTAAGCATGTACATCATTCGGCATAGAGATAGGTGAAATGTACACTATCAGTCTTTCCATGGTATCGTTTGACCACATTGAACTTAGAAACTAAGTTGAGTATCCACCATAAATTCCTCAACCACTAGGTTTAAGATCCATCCCCCTGGACGAATCAAGAACCATTTTCCTACTTAACCCTTTGGCTAGTTGATCAACTATGTTCCTTTCATACCTCATGTACTCCAATGTGAGTACTCCATTATTTATTAAATGTCTCACAGATTCATGTCCTATTTGAATGTCTCTTATTACCATTAGAAGCTTGACTCTTAGCAACATAAATTGTAGCTTGTGGGTCACATAATAAAGATATGGGAGGTATTGGTTTTTCCCATAAAGGAATCTCTGCAAGTAGATTCCTAAGCCACTCGACCTCTTGCTTGGCTAATTCAAGATTTATAAACTCTGACTCCACCGTGGACAAACAATATAAGTTTGTTTAGCAGACTTCCACGAAATGGCTATTGCAGCCAAAGTAAAGGCATACCTACTTATAGAGCTTACCTCACAATAGCCTTCAAGGATTGCAGGGTACTCGACAAATTCTAACTCCTAAGTTATAGTACCTTTAAGATATTTAAGCAAACGCTTTAGAACATTCAATGGTCATTGCTTGGATTATGGGTATACCAACTTAGTCTACTAATTGCATAAGCAATGTCCAGTCAAGTAATAGTTCAACAAGACATAAGACTTCCAATAATCTTAGCATACTCTAATTGAAAAACACTATTCCTCTATTCTTTAACAATTGTATGCTAGAACCATAAAGAGTTCTCACAGGGCTACATAAACTATTAAACATTTTTAACACTTTCTCTATATAGTGAGATTAGTTTAATGAAAAATCCTATTCTGATTTTGTAACATTAACTCCTAAGATTATACCTACCTCTCCCAAATCAGTCATTTCAAATCTGGTAGATAGTAAATTCTTGGTTTTATTAATGGCTTCTATATTGGAACTAAAAATTAACATGTCATCTACATACAGACTTATGATGACACAATCAAAACCTAACATTTTAGAATACATACATGCATTTGCACCATTAACTATAAAATCGAAATTGAGAATAGTCTTATGAAATTTCTCATACTATTATTTTGGAGCTTGTTTGAGATCGTACAAAGATTTTTTGAGTCTCCAATCTTTATCTTCCACAGCAGGTGCCACAAATCCTGGAGGTTGCTCCATATAGATCTCCTCATCTAAATCACCATTCAAGAACACTGTCTTTACATCCATATGATGTACCAACAAATTATAAATGGAAGCTAAAGTAAATAAAACATGAATGGTAGAGCTCTTAGTCACAGCAGAGTATGTATCAATATAATGAACTCTAAACTTCTAAGTAAACCCTTTAACCACTAGTCTTGTCTTATACTTTTGTATTGACCCATATGGTCTAAGTTTCTTTCTAAAGACCCATTTAATACTAATAGGTTTAAAACCTTTTGGATCCTAATATATAAAAAATGCATGAGCAATAGAATCATTTATTAGGCCTAAATCATTAACATCAGTTATAAAATAAGTAAGAAAATCATGTCCAGAATAAGTGGTACTTTTTTGTCTTTTACTTCTCCTAGGTTCCACATCATTATTAAGAAAATCTCCATTATGTGTACTAGAAGAAGAAACATGCTCATCTAATTTTATATCAGGATTTATATCAGATTTCTTTAGAGGGAGAATATTTTCAAAGAAAACAACATCTCTAGATTCACATATGGAAGAATCATGCAAAGACATAAATCTTATGCAGCACTGTTCATAGCATAGTGTTCTGTTTAAAAGCAAGTAAGCCTACTTTTGCTCGGCACTTCCACTGTAACACCTTTAACTCGTATCTGTTGCCGAATTAAGGTTACAGAGCATTATCGTACAATCAGAAACATTTAAACTTAATATCATTCAATAATATAATCAAATCATAAACTATTCATATGCATACATATCGTCCTTAAATTGAGCCTTCGAGTCCCTAAAAATATCTTAAAAGTAAATCAAGACCAACTTGAAACAATTTTGAAAGCTTAGAAAAAACATGCAAAATTTGCAAAGTAAGGGTCACACGATCGTGTGCCTCACACGGCTGAGACATACGCCCGTGTCTCAAACCGTGTAACCATCAAACTAGAGACACACAGCCGTGCCCCAGCCCGTGTCCTTACCTGTGTAACTCTTTGAGTTGCCCCACACGCCCGTGTTCCAAGCCAAGTGTTAGGTCGTGTAACTCATTGACTTACAACCTGAGAAAGTCATCAGATGACACACGATGTAACACCCCTAACCCATATCCGTCGCCGGAACAGGGTTACAGAGCATTATCAGAGTTTACAGGAAAAAAATATAATTATTTCATGTCTTTTACTATTCATATCCAAATCAAATCATAATTCAATCATGTTGTCCCTTAAATGGACCCTCAAGGTCCTATTTATACATTAGAAACAAGTCGAGACTAAATCAGGAACTAAGAGAATTTTTTGCAAAATTTCAAAATTCTTAGGTGCAGGGGACACACGTCCGTGTGGTCAGGCCGTGTGGCTCACATGGTCAAGTGACATGCTCGTGTCTTAGGCCGTGTGAGCATTCAATGTGAGGCACACGGCTGTATCCCAGCTTGTGTTCAAATTAAGGTAGCTATTGACTTGTGTCACACGGCCAGCCACATGCTCGTGTGCAAGGACGTGTGGATAATTTAATTTTCAAAAATTAGGTGCAAGACTCACACGGCCAAGATACACACCCTTGTGTTAGGCCATGTGTTTCACACAGCTAAGACACACGCTCGTGTATCTTCTCATATGACCAATTCTAAGATTTTGTTTCTCAATTTTTAAGATGCAGGGGACACACAGCCAAACCACACGCCTGTGCACATGGTCGTGTGTGAACACGGTCAAGACACACGCCCATTTATCCACTCGTGTGGACAAAATAAGGTTATTTTCCAAGCCTTATTTCTTGCCCTTTTTACCTTACACCTACATCCACACTTAAGCATTTTCAACAACCAATTCAAGACAACTTAACCAAGCCAAACAAAAGAGTTATGTATGATATATTAACACACACATTCATGTATTTCTAAATTTACCTTTTTGTGAAAACATATAATTTACCACAATTCAATTTAATTATACCATACACATATATATTAAAAATAATATAACATTATAATTGTGTACCAAAACATACCATTACTAGCCATTCCAACGGCTAGTTTATAAACAACCATTTACATGCCAGCATTAGCCAAGTTAGCCTATATATGCCATTATACCAAAACAAGTTTTCTATTTATACCAAAACGGGCTGAAGGATAGTGTGATGATGCTCCGACCGATTCCAACCTTTATGAGCTTCCAAGCACTATAAAACAGAGAAAAGAAAACCATTAAAGCATTTCAAATGCTTAGTAAATTCGTATAACAGGAATTTAACTTAACATATATTTAAATTTAAGATAAGCATACAAAAATGCATCCAGACAATTTAGCTAATAGCCTAAAACACATAACTTCACCAATCATGTTAGTCAAGTAATTCACATAATACCAAGAACATGGATGAGCTCATCATTTAATGACTTTCATATACATATGCTTTCCATATCATTATTCCATATTACTTGTACATTTCCTTGACAAATCATTTCAAGTTTAGTTTAACCATGTCAGAACTTTACCCGTAGAATTTATTTGAAATATCGATGGATACGTTCATGCAATACACTTAAAGTGTACAAAATTGAAATTCATCAATTCATATCTAGGGGTACCCAAATAGGGCACATAATTAGGAAGCAGGCTCTCGAGCCATATATCAGGATGCTCATGTGAGCCATGTATCAGGAAGCTCATCCAGGGCTAAACAGGAAACTCATAAGAGTTTAGAATAGAAAGCTCATTGAGCTTAACAGGTAACTCCGAAGAGTTAATATTAGGGAGCTCTAGATAGCATAACAAGGAGTTCAAGTGAGCCATGCCAGGAAGCTCATAAGAGCCTATATTAGGACGCTCATGAAGAGTTGCGATTATGTCAGCAATAAATGTTGGATCACAACCAATCGAATCATGTAATAGGACGCTCACAAAGAGCTGCGGTAGTGCGCAACACATGCAAGATCACTATCGATCAGGATGCTCACAGGAACTATGTAACGAAATGCTCGAGAAGGCTTTTAATAGGATGCTCGTCCGAGCTATAATGTCCGTAACATATGCAGGACTATAATCAATACGGGAAAATATTATATCCATCGCATTTCATTATTCAAACGAAACTTATCATTTATCGAGCAATCACGAGCATGCGATTTATTTCATATATTAAACATTTATACAATTCACACAAATACAATATTCAATTCAAACATATTAATATACATAATTAAGTTACACTAACTTACCTCGATACTTGTTTGTTTCGAGAAATCTACTAATTCGATACTTTTTGTTTTCCTCGATCCAACTCAGTACTAGGTCTTTCCGGATCTATATAAATGAATTTAACATTAATTTAATATATTTCATACTCAATATAGTTCAATTCACGTCCTAGGCAAAATTACCGTTTTGCCCCTATACTTTCCATAAATAATAATTTCGTCCCTAGGCTTGGAAAATAAAATTCATGCAATTTAATCCTTATACCAAGCCTAACCGATTTTTACATATAAAATTTATAGAACATATATTTCATAAAAATCAGAAATTTTCCATGAATTTTACATCTTCACAATTTAGTCTCTAAATCACAATTTCATGAGAATTCACTTTACAAATGTTGTTTACCTATCAAAAACCTTTCATTTTCTACCATAAATTTAAAATTTTCATCATATTCATTCATGAAAAATTTCAATACTTTAATATATTTTCAAATTGATCCCCAAAATAGCTAGATTAAGTTATTTTGATCTTAAAAATATAAAAATTACTAAAAATGGGACAATATTACTTACCCAATTAGGCCAAGAAAGCTTGTTTTCTCTTTCCTAGGGTTTCCATGTATATTTGGGGAAGAAGATGATATAAAATGATGATATTAAACATTTATTTAATTTATCATCTTTTGTTTATTTCCATTTCCAATTTAGTCCTTTTCCTTTTCTAAATTTCCAAGGATGAATCATAAAAAATATCTACTAACTTTACTTAATGGTCTAATTATCATATAAGGACCTCAAATTCTGAATTTCATAACTATTTGATACTTACAGCTACTAGAACTCAACTTTTGCATTTTATGCAATCTGGTCCTTTCCATAATTAAACATGAAATCGGTAAAATTTTCTTATCAAAATTTTCATATGTCTTTCCTATCATAATGCAGACCATGCAATATTATTAAAATAATTTTTCTTTTTTACACGAATTTGTAGTCCCGAAACCACTATTCCGATTTCACTGAAAATGGGCTGTTATACACGACCGTGTCGCTAGGCCGTGTAAACTCAAAATTTACTTAAAATCAAACCTTTTCAAAATTGTTTCATGCATAAACATTCAATCCATTTGTGCACACTTTAAAAGGACCTAAACATCATCTAAACATACATCAAAATGCCATTTTAAGATCCTAGTTCAACCTACCAATATGCCATTCAAAGGCACCACAATTTTAGCAACACGACGTTTACCAAAACATGTGAACATTACCTAATTCCATGCATAAAGATCTCCTCTTTCTATCATATGCCTAAAACACAACATATTTGACCATTTCCAAATCAACATCTTGTACCAAAATGACATGCACATCAATTAGCAAAAAGTGGCCTAAAAGATTTACCTAATCAAGTATTATAAGTCTATTACCCATACTTAAATATCAAGGCACAAACATACCAAATTACCATTTACATATTCATCAAAGCACCATTATAAACCACCTTATACATGTTAATATTTTCATTTACAAACATAATAACCTAGCTCAAATATAAACTAAAACATGTCACAAGTAACCATTTTCAAACCATCATCAACATGTCAAGAAAACCATATCAACAAGATCATTTAAAGTAACCAAAATTACATAACTTGGTAAGGCATCAAGGTGTATCGAACCAACATAGCATTCGAAAGCTTATACATACCAAAACACCATTAACACATGTACCATAATACCATTACAAATTACCCTATACATGCAATTATAAACCTTAGTCAAATTACTCAAAAACTACCGAATTGTCCACTCGATAGTGTGATAGATCTTCGACGAACTTCCAACTGATCGAGCTTCTAATAATCTGTAAAGCAAAGGAAAATAACTACGTAAGCAATGAATGCTTAGTAAGCCCGTATAAACTTTAAACTTAACATATCATTTCAATAATAAACTTTATAGAATAAGTATAAACTTTTATCAATATCATAAGCTTAATAAAAGCCTATATAACACCATCAAACTCACAAGTTAACATACATGTTCATGATACATATGAAATCAACCATATATATATAAACATAACATTTAATTCATCATCCTTACCATACGATCATGTTTCATTCCATATACTTACTTATCGTTTTTAATACAATGAGTTTAATATAAACCTATTCAAGCATCATCAAGCTCACATGTTAGTAGATTCATTGATCATCATATAAACTCATTTATAACATAAATAGATTTCACAAGATACATTACATAAGCATGAACATTACATAAGCATCAACTTTTTCATACCGTTATGAACCTTTCCATTAAGTCACTTACTGTTCCATTCCTTTTCTTACCAGTTGAACATTCTAGAATTACATCGGATACTCGGGAAAACTCATACAAAGTGTGCCTTTACATATAACCATAATCTTTCCTTTACATCAATGCTCACACGAGCTGTGAAATAGGTCTACTTACACAAGCTGTGGGTCAGAATGTAAGCTACACGATGCTGCTTACACGAGCTGTGCAGAACTCGTAACAAATGTAAGACCTCAGCCATTGGTAGGACATTCAAGACTAGCACCCGAAACATGAAATCCCTAATGACATGTCATTTGTATCCTAAGAATTCTTAAGGTTCAACCGGGACTCCATATTCGTCAATTTACCATAATGTGGATACGTTCACATATATATATTGATTCATTTACATTAAAAACAACATAGTAAACATTTAATTTAATTAACATTATAATGATTATAATTCATATGAACTTACCTAACTAAATTGTAGCAATGACTAATTACAGTGGTTATTTGGTAATTTTCTCATCTCCTCGATCTTCCACTCGTTCTTGATCTAAAATAATATTTCCATTAAATTCACTAATTCTAACAGAAAAGTAAATTCATTTTATGCAATTAAATCATTTTTGATATTTTTACAAAATTGCCTCCAATATTTTACCCTTTTTACAATTTAGTCCCTAAACCCGAAACTTGCAATTTCATCATTTCTAATTAAAATTAATGAAAATCAATTTTTATCTATTTTTATAACAGTCGATATTTTTCATCCATTTGCAATATTTTCCTTTAATTTTACCATTTTCATAAATAAGTCCTTATACCTTAAAATCATTGAAAATAACTTAATAAAATATGTCTATTTAACAACAGAGCTTAAAGATCTATCATAAACTTTCACAAAAACCTCAAACTCATCCATGGGACATTCTAAAACATTTAATAATTTCAAAAACAGAGGTACGGGTTAGCTGGGTCTAATTGCAATGATTTCAAAAATATAAAAATTACAAGAAATAAATGAAAAATGGACTTACATGCATTAACCATAGCAAGACCGAAGCTTGGAGCTTTAATTTATATAGATTTTTGGTTTCTTCAATTAGAAGTGAAGAAGGTAACTATTTACTTTTACTTAATTTAAGTTTTATTATCTATTTACTATTTTGCCCTTAAATATTTAACTAAATTTCACCAAATGCCAAGCCATGATTATCTACTAACTTTAAAATTGGTTGAATTACTACTTAAGGCCCTTAATTCATGCTTTTATATCCATTAAATACAAATAATGCTATAGCTATTAAATTTCACATCTTTAAAATTTAGTCCTTTCCAATTAATTAATCATTTAAACATAAAAATTTCTTAACGAAAGTTTAATACAACCTTAATAACACTCCATAAATATTTAATAAAATATTTACGGCTTGGTTTGTAGAAACGATGTCCCAATACCTCATTTTCTAAAACCACTTGACTTTAGAGTCATACTACTTAAACCTAATAATTCATTTAAATAGCATAAATTGCCAATTCAAAATTTATTTTAATACCATTTATTACTCATAGATATTAAATAATAACATTTACGAACTTACTCGTCAGATTCGCGACCCCTAAACCATTGTTTCCGACACCACTGATAAACGAGCTGTTACACCCATACTTTCAAGTACTTCAGACTAGGGGCATAACCTTTCAACAATTCGTATGGGGTACAATCTAATTTTTTATGAAACACTCTATTAAGGATGTGATTCGCAGAAAGTACGACCTCCCCCCAAATGTGATCAGGTAAACCAGAACTAAAAAGTAAAGTATTCATCATTTCCTTTATAGTTTTGTTTTTCCTTTCAACTATGTCATTTTGCTATAGAAAATAAGGAGCGAAAAATTCATGTATAATTTCGTCTTTCTCACAAACCTCTTTAAGAAAGTTAATGTCATACTCGTCCCCTCTATCGAATCTAAGATGTTTTAGTTTCCTATCAAGATGGTTTTCTACTTTTGCTTTATAAAGAAGAAAGGTTTATTCAACTTCTTTTTTTGTTATTAAAAGATAAACCTTTGTATACCTAGAGTAGTTATCTACAAAGGTAATACAGTAGCGTTTCTTATTTTTAATTTCTGTGTTTCTAAAGTCTGCTAGATCAATATGAACTAATTCTAAAATTTTAGTTTTCCTATTAGAGATAATTTTTAAGGAAGGTCTAGCATGCTTGGCTTCAACACAGATTTCACATTTATTAAAGCTACTATTATCTAAAATAGGAAGTAGATTCAATTTTAAGAGTTTTTTCAAAGACTCAATATTCACATGTCAAATGGTTCAACAATATAAGTAGAAGTGGTGGTTTTGTTATTATTAAACATAGTCTTAATCACAAATAAACCTCCACTGATATAACATTTCCCCATATTATATTTGTTTCAGGAAAGTACAAGTTTATCGGATTCAAAGACTAGTTTAATGTCTACCTTATTCAATAGTCCACCACTAATCAAATTTCTACGTAAGGCAGGTACATAAAGGACATTACTCAATGCCAATGTTTTACCAGAAATGAGTTTAAGCAAACTCTTTCCTTTACTGAGTACTTCCAAAGTGCTTGAATTACCCATGTAGACTTATTCACATTTAGTTACCTTTTCAAATTCGGTGAACTTTTTTTTGTTGGCACAGAAATATTTAGATGCGTCTGTGTCTACAATCCAGACGTCATTATTTTTGACCAGGTTTACTTCGAAAATCACAATGGCTATAACCTCATCTAGATTTTCAACTATATGCACTTGTGGTTTGTTTTTATTCTAGGAATTAGAATGTTGGTAGCATAGGTATGCTTTGTATCCATATTTGCAACACACATAACATTTCACGTGGTTGTTGGGTTTCTTATTGTTCCCTGGTTTCTTAAAGTTGATAGTCTTCTTAGTTTGGAGTTTATTGCCTTCTTTAATCTTCTAGCATCTTTATTCCTGCTAAATTTAGAACTAGAACCATATTCGAAAAAGTTAGCTTTTAAAGGAAATTAAATTGAGGTAACTAAAGCCTTATCTTTAAAATGATTGGCTTTATCAATTTTCATGTGACTGATTAGTTCTTCCAAATGAATGTTTCGTTGTTTGTGCTTTAGGAGATTACGATAGTTAGACCAAGATTTCAGTAGCTTTTCAATCAAGACATTTGCTTGGAGAATCTCACACATCTCAATCTCTTTTACTAGAATATCGAAAACCATCTTCTCATAGATAAGAACTTGATTCATAATTGGCTTATCATCGATCATCTGGAACTTGAGCCACTCACCAACAACTTCTTGACTCCAGCATCATCAGCTCTATATTTCTTCTCTAATGTATCCCAGATGGATTTAGCTGATTTATTTTTGACAAACAAGTCGAAGAGGTTGTTAGCCATATTGCTTAACATATGACCTCTTACCATTTTGCTTTCCTTTTCAAATTTGGCTTTTGTAACAATGACATCTAGATCTTTGGGAACAATGGTAGAATTTTCGAGTTTCTTGGTGGCAGGTGGATTGAAGAGGACATAGTCAACTTCAAGTTGTTCGAAGATGATGACCATCCTCTTAAACCAGTGATGATAGTTAGTCCCATCAAGAGGTTCGAGCTTGGATAGATCAGGGATGTATTTGTTGATCAGAGTAAACATGTTTAAGCAGTAGTAACTCGTTTCTAAATTGTTGGAAAATAAGCTACTGCAAAACAAATCAATTAGCACTGACTGGAAAATAAATAACGAATTAAGAAATAAAAAAACTTATTGCACCATGATAAACCTATTGCCTTATAAACGAATTCGCCCTGATCAGAGTTATCGTGTAGTGGATGTCATCCCTCAAAGTTAACACAGTGTTTTGATATTCGTACAATTGAATAAGGAAGATGAAACTCAATTGGTGTTACTCTTATCAGGGAAATCATAGTAGGATCAATTCCGAGAAAAGTTTGAAGGGGTCATAGTCGATCCCACTTAAAACCCAAACTGCTAGATAAAATTTTTCTCTTAAGTGATTTCGGGAAAACCGACAAAGTTTATAAGAAAATTGGAAAGGAAGAAAGATGAGCAAAGTGTTTTTAAAGAGTGTTGTTTTCTTTTCTGTGTAAAAAATGAGGAAATCAACCCTTTATTTATACTAAAAATGGAAGGACAAAATTGTAAATAAGTAGGGGCAAAAGAGTAAAAAATACAAGGATAGTTTTGAAATTGTCTCACTATTTCTGCGCCCAACAATAGATTTTTCGTAACAATAAACTAGAAAAAATAAAAATATTTAAAGATATTATTTTTTGAAAAAAATAATAAAATTTTTATGTATGGACACGGAACAGGCGAACAACAACGGTACGTAGTATAATAAGTCTATAACTCAATTACTCAATGAAAATAAGAAGTAAAACTATATAAAAATTTTGTTAATAATTTATACTTTTACCAATATAAGATATACCCACTAACAATAATCTCTTGCATTACCAACACCCTTTATCCGGGTCTAAGTTGTTTCAACTGCTATTGCATTGGAGATTTAAATGACACTTTGTGCGGTGGTCTTGGTCTGCAGAATTGGGAAAGGCAGTTCATGGTTTTACTTTTTGTTTTGCTTGGCTGTTTAATGGATATGTTGTCTGTTTGTTTATCTTCCCAAGGACTAATGAATGCCAACTATTTAAAAAAACGTATTTAAATTTTTTTCATAGTAAAATAGGTAGGTTTAAATTTATGGTGGAAGTGTCGTTGGAAGTATAAATGATGTCTCGCCTACAGATCTAAGATAATGGAGCAAAAATGTTCATGTTGAAGGATGCAAGTGCGAAGTATTTAAAAATGAAAACACTTAAATTGAAATTTAAAAAAGCGGCAGACCCTCTAAGAAAACATGAAAACAAAGGAGGGAATTGCATAAATTAAGCCTCTTTCATTTAAAATAAAAGGGGAAAATCTTTCTTAATTCCCATTTAATGAACCGGTATTTTGTGGATATATTGAGCAATGATTATTTTAGGAGATGATCCGTAGCCGGAGTTTGGTATTTTGAAAAAACTTAGACTTAGGTGAACCTAAGGTATTGTGGGGAAATTTTCATGACACTCAGTTCATGAAGGGAGGTTTTTAATTTTTTTTTTTTTCATTTTAATGTTACATCTCATTTTGAAATAATAAATGAACTGGCGCTTTATGTAGATAGTTAGCTAGGGATTTTTTTTTCTTAAAGAAATGGTTGGTCCATTATGGTTATGATATATACACCCATAAGATTTTTTTATAAAAATATATGTAAAATAATTTATGGTAAGGATCTGTCACCAGAGTTTCTGTTCTGTAAAAACTTGGAATTGGTGATCCTAAGGTATGTTGCGGGAAAAATTCGTTATTACTCATTTCATGCAATAGAATTTCTTCTTCTTCTTCTTCTTTTTTTATAAAAAAAAAAAAAAATCTAAATGTTGCACTCTTTTCCGCAAGTGAACCGACTATGGTGTTGCATGATAAATGATAAGTGTTGACACATGATTTATATAAAAAAAAGTTTGAGATTAGTATATTATATGTAAAGTGAAGTAATTATTATGCATCAATTCAACCAAATTCCCTATTACAATCTTAATTGGAATCTTCTTTTTCCAAAAGATTTCATTTGGAATATATTATGTGAATATGAGAATGAGCCACCGATATAAATTTTTAATTTTTTTTTAATATATGCAGTCTCTAACTATATCAATTTTTTTAATTATAATATATTATTATTTGAGATAAATATAAAATATTAAAATTATAATATATTTAAAATTTGGAAATATACAAAATAACCAAAATGATAAATTTTAAATTTGGATTAATTCCTTGCTTGATTTAGGTTTATAATTCATCTATAAATACTGACTTATCTCACCTTCATTATCAATCACTTGGCATCAAACCCACTAATCCCCAACATTGATTAATCCAATTTTTTAAAACTAATTTAATGTTAATTAATTAATAATCACTGTCTAACAAAATAAATCAAATTTCTTTTATCATTTCATTACTAAAACTTCTAACTTTGTATTGTTAGTTCCTCTTCGAATATATGAGGGGAAAAAATTATAATTTAATATTTTACTAAAATTAGAAAAATAAAATGTAATATATTAGGTTGGCACAAATGTCTAAACACAAATTGATTTATTTGATTAGTTATTTGTTAAAGAAAAGGTAATATGAAGTTTAAATCAAGCTCATTAATATACTTAATTTTTAAAATTGAAAGCTGAGCTTGCTCAATTACAAAAAGGATACTTGAAAGAAATGAGCTGGAAGTAAAATAAAATTTAAAAAAAAAAGGATTTCTATGGTTTACAATTAGAGGTGATCATGGGCGGGTCGAGCTGGGCCCACATAGATTTTTAGGTCCGTTGTCTAGGTTTGGGTCCGGCCCGGCCCAAAAAATGGGCCTAAAAATTTGTCCAAATTCGGCCTGAAAGAAAATTGCTAAGCCCGAGCCCGGCCCATATTAAATTTTTTTTACCTTATTTCATTTAAAATTTTTTTAAAACAAATATTAAAATAAGAAACAAATAAACTAAAACAATTCTTAAAACAATACACAAATTGAAAATATAATAAAAAATGGTTATATTAAAATTGAAATAAATTAGAACTAAAATAATAACCAAATTAATAATAAAACAAAAATTTTACAATATCGAAATAATATTAAAAACGACAACAGAAAACATAAATTATGTTGTAAGACCAAAGCAAGTAGCACCAAAATAAAATTGTTGCAAAAGAACAATAAAACACCATCAAAAGAGCACCAAAATAGCACCAAAACAGCATCAAGGTTTATGCTTGATACTTGATACCACTTTCGTACCACGCAACATAACAACTCCTGAGTGAGTTGTAAGTTGTAGCCAAAGCACGTTCAGGAGAGAGAAAGGCAAAGCTCAAGTCCTTTGGTTGACTGCCAATATCAGCTGAATCTTCATCCCCACACTGATCCCCATGAAGAGAAATTCTCCATATCTGGAACAGGGGTACCATTAAAAGGAAAATATAAGAAACAATAGAACCTACACGTCCAAGAGAAAGAGATCCCATGTTCATAGACACAAGGAAAAGAAAAGAAAAAGAAAAGATTGATAGCATCATAAAATTACTACTAAAACTCTAACATGAGATTATGAGAATCTTTACTACAACATAGGGAACTCAATATTTAAAATGAAATACCAGTTCAACGAAAAGTAGAATATTTGAATGCCAAATCTTCCATGTACTTGAATAAATCATTTTGCAAGAATATTAGAAAAAGTTGTACCTTTAAAAGCTGTACTTTTTGCACCTCATAGGTTCTATTATGATTTTTCTTTTGGCCTAACTTAACATATTATACCCAAAGAAATACCACTTAAAAAGTTTCATGTTAGTTTTAATTAAACCATGACATTTGCATCATAAATGGAATAGTCTACATTTTTTTTGCCTAATATGTTCATGTCAAATATATAATGGACATTTCAAAGAAGATACTAATGTGAGAATATGGCCTTTGTTGTATGGTATAGGGGAAAGCTTATATTCATGTCAAACATGTACCTATACCTAAGTATAAAAACAACAACAAAACAGCACCAAAACAAAAATAAAGCAGCACCAAAACAACACCAAAACAACAACAAAACAACACCAAACAACACAAAAAATAGCACCAAACAACACAAAAAATAGCATCACCAATAACACCAAAATAGCACAAAAAACCTGTAAAATATAATCAACCAACCAGAATATCTATACATTAACCAATCAACATATTTAATTTTATAACAAACTATAAATTGTAAGCTAAATTAAATTATCAACAATTAGAAAGGAAGGTAACCTAAAAAGTAATTGAAGAAACATCGTCCTCATCATCCTCATCGTCATCATTATTCTTGCAACCAATTTCTAACACGAAATAAGAATAAATAATTAGATAATCAAATTGATAAAAAAATATAAAATTACAATAATAAAACGAGAATAATAATTACCTATTGAAAATCCCTTAGCTCACATCCAATCATCCAAGCAAACAACGGCTTTTGAACCGTTTTTGGCTTAAGTGAACTCCTCAAAGGTGTGATAACTTTCTTACCCATGCTAAAAGCCGATTCGGAAGCTACAGTCGATATTGGAATTGCCAAAAGATCACAAGCCAATAATGAAAGCTCATTGTATCGAACTGAACTTTTGCTCTAGTAATCCAAAACATCTATTTTACTATTCAACTCAAGCTCCGGTTCTTCCCAATAGATGTCCAATTGTGACTTTTCACTCCTAGTGTTAGATTCATTTAAATACCGTTTATAATCATCACTCTCATCAAAATCTCCCCCAAAATTAGCACTATTAACATTGTGTTCATCCAAACTAGAATCAACAGGATTTTTATCCGAAACATTAGAACTCCCAGCCAAAGAGGAAGACGTGGATTTGGATTTCTTAACATACTTGTCAAACAAGAGTCTAAGATTACTAAGAATGGTTTCAACAAAATCTGAAGCATGAATACCATAGATTGTAGTAAAGCAATACTACACATAATTCAACTTGTAATGAGGATCTAAAATTGCAGCACATGACAATATCAACGAATACTCAGCCCAATATTTATTAAATTTCTCTTGCATTTGCTAAACCATTGGAGTTAAAAACGAATAAGAACCTTTAACTATATTAAGTAAGAGCTTGTGAACCTTCCAAACCCCTTTAAAATAAAGATTAGCTGTTGGATAATTAGAACTAGAAAAAACACAAGTCACATCATAAAAGACTTTAAAAAATTTGCAAAGAATAACAACATTTCTCCACTCCTCGTTAGAAAGTGCAAACATTTGATAATCTTTATCCCGTTGGCCCCAATAATCTAGCACATCTTTATAGTAAAGAGAAGATTCAAGCATCAAATAAGTAGAATTTCATCTCACAGACACATCTTGACGCAACTTTTTGGTCACATTCAAATGAAAACTTTTGTCAGCCACATCATAAAATCTTTTCCTACGAATTCCCAACTTTTTAATGTACTTTATTTCATTTCGAATCTTACCAACAACATCATCAGCAAGTTCTAAACCAACTTTAACTATAAGATTCAATATATGTGCACAACATCTAACTTAAAAAAAAGCACCATCACACAAAATAGCTCGGTTTGCACGAAAACAATTTTTAAGACAAGAAACCATAACATCATTATAAGAAGCATTATCCAAAATGATGCTAAAAATTTTCTTGTCTATACCCCATTGAGATAAACATAAAACAAGTTCATCTGCTATGTTCAAACCATTATACGGAGGAAATAAAGCTCTAAACCTTATGATTCTCTTTTGTAGCTTCCAATCTTTTTTAACCCAATGAGCAGTAATGCAAATATATTCATCGTTAGTATGATTCGAGTTCCAATTATTGGAAGTTAGACAAATTAAACCAGGTGCTTTAACCAACTCATCTTTAACACGATCTCTCTTTTTTGCATAATACATTAGGACATCCCTAGCAGCTGTATGCCTACTTATATTCTTAAAATTAGGGTTAGCAATTCTCATCATGTATTTAAATCTCGGTTCTTCAACTGTCCTAAATGAATGCTTGCCACACACAAGAAAAGTAGAAATAGCTTGACGACACTCATCAACATCAAGCTTGTAGTTTTTTTTCATAGATGGGACACCTCCTAATGATGGTTGAGTGGCTATGGTGTATTGAGTGATGTCCTTATTAACTTTTTTCAGACAGCTATTTAGATGACATCTTAAATGAGAGAGTCCACTAGAAGATTTAGTAGAGAAGATAGTCTTACAGTGATTACATTGTGCCTTCAATTCATTTTTGTTCTTGCATTCAAGCTTTGTCATTTCATCCCACACCTTTGAAGTGGGAGACTTTTGACGTTTGAGAGCACTTTCATACTCATTAAACCCATCGTCCATAGGTATAGGAGTGTTCGAACTAGCCATGGTCATAAAAACTCAAGTCCTGAAATCCAAATAAACCAAAAGATTATATAATTGTTCAACAATTGCATATAATATATGACTTATTCCATATTTGTATATAATATATGACTTATTCCATATTATTATTTACTATCATAAAATGTTAGCCCAACTTAAAATCAATTGTATATAATGCATGATCGGCATAACACAAGAAAGATAGGGAAAAAGAGAGAAAATGTGTGTCAGAATCTAACACATTTACATATATATAGAAAAGACAAATATATAAATATCGGGTATGTGGCCGATCAGATTGTTGTTTTGCAATAACATAGAAGACACGAAGAACCGAGTCAGGTATGGAGAATCAAAACAAGTTCACATGGACTAACCAGTGATAACAGTATAAGATGCGTTACAACAAGTTACAGGTTTAGCACTATAATTTTATGGCTTCATAAAACTACATATTATAGTATCAAAATTTTAAATAAAAATATAAAATTAAATAGACTGAAATATTTTACATCTTATCTAGTTACAAATAATTATCAATGCATTAGTCACACTGAAGTGGACAAGTAGTTTCAACTTTCAATTAATTAAACTTGACCAAAACAAAGTCATTAAGAAAATTATTGTATAGATATGAATCATTAATAATAAATTTTTAAACTGTAAGAAAATATATTAATTTGATTTTTGCTATATTATTTATTTGTAAGAAAATGTAAAATATGAATGCATTGATAATTATTTTGATATATTTATTATTAATGATTCATATCTATACAATAATTTTCTTAATGACTATGTTTTGGTCAAGTTATTTAAATATTTTACATTAATCCCACTTCAATTTAATTTTTGCAAGAAAATATAAAATATTTAAATATTTTAATTGACACATACAATCAATCACACAGGTATAAATTATTATGATTCTAAATAAATATATAATTTATAAATAATAATATATTTATTTTAATATAAATTATCATTTTTTAATTTTTTTAATTATATTATTTGGGATAAAAAAATTAATTCGTAAAATTTAATTATTAAATACATTAATCTCCATGTATCGTAAGAGTAAAAAAATTAATATATATATGTATGTATGTATATATATAATACGGTTAGTAGAGATTAACTAATTTACTTATTATTAAAATGAAAAAGATTGCTACAACATGCTTTCATTGAAACAAACAAAAACATAAAATTGTCGTCATGGATCCACTCCCAAAATACCTTTTTTTTATTTGTCTCCTCCCAATTTCATAAATTTCAAGTGCACTGCCGGCATTCAAGCCATTTTCTTTTTTATTATTTGATTAGGTAAGGCATTTCGTGGAGCTTAAGATTTTAAGACCATTAACATTTGAATTAGTTTAGATTGGGGTGTTGAAATTAGGGATGTAAATAAGATATTGATGTTTGTAAGTTATTGGAGTTTGACTTGAAAAGAATTTAAATTTGATTCCGTAATTATTGATTCGAGTTCGAGCTATCGGTTGAGCCCAATTTAAGGATGGTAATGGAGCGGGGTGAAGCCGATGTTGCTAAGTCTATTACCACTCCATAGTTGGCACGCTTTACTCCACCATCTGCCCCTCTCCACTTTGGATATATAATCTTGAAATCTACTACAACTTCTATGGATGTTGGATGCATGCATCCCCACTCCACTTTAATTTAATTTTTACTACTTCTTTTTAATATATTTAATATTTTTAAAGCCAAATAAATATTTAAACATAAAATATATTAATTTTTTATAATATATTATTATATTTTTTCCCTTTTATAGTTATATATACAAAGATTAAATGGTAAATTTATATAGCGGAGCGAAATAGAGAAAGAAATTATCATAGTCACTTCATACCCACCGTCTACAAGAAAAAATCCACCCCACATCCACTTTAAAAAAAAAATCCACTCCATATGAAGCGGAACTGTTCATAATCCATGGCGCGGTTCAAGTTTTGCCATCCCTAATTGAATTCGAGCTTAGTAATACTTGACTCGAATAACTTGTGAGCCTTGTCAAGCTTTACATATTTTTATATTATCAAATTACGTTATTGCACTAATATATATGTAACGATCTGATGATCAGAGGTGTCAGAAAGTGAAGCTCGGGACTCCGGTCCCGTAAAACGAACCTGTAAATATTTTTATTAGATATTTACAAGGTTAGTTTAGTAGTGAATTAGATTTTGGTTATGTAAAGTTTGTGAAATTAGGAGTTGTTAAGGTACAAGGACTAAATCGCTTAAGGGTTAAAAGTTGAATTATAGATTGAAATAAACTAAAGGGACTAATATAGTAATTATACCATTAATTAAATTGGTTGGAAGGCCGGCCATGGTCTAATGATATATATATGCATGTGTATATTATATATTATATTTATAAGTTAAATAATAATAGAAACATAATAAAAGAAAAAGAAATGAAAGTGGGAAGAAAGATATGAATGCATGCAAATTAGAAAAAGAAAGAAAGAAAAGAAAAGAAGAACACGCACTGCTAGAAAATTTTGGGGTTGAAGTTCAAATTAGTTAATGTAATTTAGTCCTTATCTTGTAATTTTTACGTTTTTGGAATCCCGGTACCTAGGGCTACCCGACCTATGTTGGAAATTTTAGTATTGTTCAAGATTTTAGATGTTGACATTGTTGAATATTTTAAGTATTAGGGATTAAATAGATGGATTTTTAAGTTAAAAATGAAAAGGGGCTAAATTATAGAATAAATCGTTGATTTTGAGTAATAGGGACTAAATTGAGAAAATTTTAAAATTAAGGGGTCGAATTATTAAAGAGGAAGCTAATTTTAGTTTAGAGTGAAATTAATATAAAAATATAATGTTAAATGTAAAGGTTCAAAACTAGTCTCAATTTAGGGACTAAATTGAAGTTTAAGTAAATATAGTGTAAAATTTGAAATTTAATGTGAAATTGAAATGTGTAATATTAATGTGATTTAATTGTTTTATTCTGTAGTTAACGTTGTACCGAAATCCTCGAGTAAAAAGGAGAAAGATAAAATTGAAATTGAATAGCTCGAAATTCACGATTTGTATTTCTATAATCCGAACTAAATAATAGATTGTTACATATTCAATTGTTTGCATATGCTAAGCATTTGAGGTGAGTACTTTGGTACTTTGAGATTGAATTGAATTCAAAGTGGATTGGAAATGGATTGATTTTGTATATTACGAAATATGTTGATTATATGAATATTGAATTGACAATATGTGATAATGTGTATATATGTGAAATTGAGACATTGGTTGTATTGAAAAGTGAAATGAAACCTTATTATCTGTTCAGGCTAAGTCAGATATAGATGGCATGTCATAGGATAGGAAGAGTTCAAGGATTGCTTCGACCTCGAGTCGATGAGGCACTGGCTGCCAATTTGCTTCATTTAATCGATGAGACATTAGGTGTCAATTTATATAGTGTTGGGCGTAGTTATTACTTTAGATTTCTCTGATGAGGCACTAGGTGCCAAACTAGTGTGTTGGTTGGATTTGTGTATCCGTCCAAATCCAAGTCTGAGTCCGAGTCATGTTAATAGGGAAAATAAACGATAAAATTGATGTGTTCAATATTGAAATAACATGGTTAAGAAATGGAAATGAGATGAGATAATATTAAAATGGAAAAGATAAGAAATGAAATATGAAATAGTATGACGTTGTGAATATGGATTGAATTATGATAAATGAAATATGAAATGATGGAATGAGATGTGAAACTTCAAAATGAATTCAATTATTGAACAAATAGATGAATCATGCCATTGCATGAGTTGTAATATGAAAATGTTATATAAAATGCCATTAGTATGTGTTTGAACATGTGAAAATCTTAGTAGATGTGAATAAAGAATGAGTAAAATCATATTTTTCATTTTGAAATACATGTACATAGCTTACTTGTTGCATTTTTCATTTTAACTACTTATATCAAGTTTATATTATTTGGATTATAGAAATACCACTAAGTTTTACTCAACTTGCGATTTTGTTTCCGTGCGCAGGCTAGGTACTGTTCAACTTATCGTCAACTCAGCAACAATTAACAAATCCCAAGCTCAAGTGTGATGATATCTTATTTTGTAATGGCATGTACCTAGGGAGTCAGTCCTTGTTGATATGTTTATAATGATGATATTTTGGTTTATGAGTTAAATGATGTTTATATGTATATATGGTTATGGTTGAAGTTAGGTTTTGGTATGTGTTTTAAGTTTTAAAGCTTGATATCCTAAGTAACTAGATGTTAGTTCAATATTGGCAAATTTGTTATGGATGAAAGTCTTGAATAGTTTATGCATTGTTGAAATGTTTGAGCATATAAAATGTGGTACTAATGAGGGTACATTGGTTAGGCATATTAGGTGATGGATTTGGTATATTTTGAGCATCTTTAATCGTGTTTTGAATAGGTTAATTGATTTGTAATTGAGTTGCTTAGTGTTCAAGCAAGTAGGAAATGGTAAACTTGAGTTTTAAGGTACTTTTAGGTGCACACGGTAGTGTATCACACACAAGCAACACACACGGGCTGTGACCCAAGTCAGTGAGTTACACGGGCTGAGACACGACTGTGTGTCTCAAGTCAGTGACTTACACGGGTAAGGACACGGGCTGGGACACTGCCGTGTGTCCCAACTTCAAGAGACACGGGCTGGGGCATTCCACACGACCGTGTGTCCCCTATTTTTGGAAATTTTTGAAAATGACCCTAAACTTGAAAAACTATTCCAAATTAGTCCCTACCTATTTTTAAACTGTTTTTAGGGTCTCATAGACTCGAAGTAGGGGCTATAAAAGTAGCTTTTACTCTGAATTAGAATGGATTAGCAAACCTAAATTAAGTACATTCCACTAACATCATCGAAGATAAAGAAATTAAATAATCGAAGTATAGACCTATACCCTGATGCTAATAATTGGAATAATCTTGTTATGTATTCCAACTTCTAGCATTCAAGGAGGGATAAATAGTGATAAGAGTGTAGATAGTGGAACACCAAGTTTAGCATTGCATAGCATGATTCATTATTAGATTGAATAAGACACTATTACATAAATATTAAATTAGCATGTATTTCTTCTTGTAAATTATAATGTAAATGGCTAACTTACATGTCTAATTAAGATTGATTATTTGTTTTCAATTGTTAGTAATGCTCGTGACCCTAATCTGACAATGGAGTGGGGTTAGGGGTGTTACATTATTGGTATCAAAGCTACAGGTTTAACCTATTCTCGGACTAAATCAAGCTTAGAATTGGGTTTAGAAGTACATGCCATAGTTGAGTCAGGATTTGGATGTTGATTATAATTGTTTTTGTTTTATATTTAAAAGATGGCAAACGAATCTGATAATAAAGTTGAACAAGAGTTTTACTCTAGCAATGAACACACTAATGATTGTGAGGAAACGGTGTCAGTAACTCCGAATGTTAACACAACTGGTGCTTAACGACCTAATGTTAAGCAAGATAATAATGATGGAGCAGGTGATTCAAATCTACTAACAACTATCGCTGATGCACTTCAGCGTGTTGTGGGAACTACTTCTACTATAGTGCCTACACCTACTATTTGATGGGCTCTGATAAAAGAACTGCAGAGATGGTGCGACTGAGTTTTTGGGGTTAAAAGGGGTTGATCCCTCAACAATCGAAGTTTGGATTGAATCCACTAAGCGTGTTTTACAACAACTTGAATGCAACCTGTACGAAAGCGTAATTTGTGTTGTCAGTGACACGCCACGTATCCATTGAACAGGCCAATCAGGAATTCTTCCAAAAGGAATTCTGAAAGAAATACATCGGGGAATTGTACGTAAAAGATAGAAGGCAAGAGTTTTTGCTGTTAAAGCAGAGTGGGATGTTAGTGGCTGATTATGAACGGGAGTTCGTACGACTCAGTAAGTACGCTGCTGAATTTGTATGATATGAAATCGAAAGTTGTAAGCGATTTCTACATGGGCTACGTAATGAACTTCATGTACAGTTGATATCGCATCGAATCACTAAATTTTTTGATCTAGTCGAACGAGAAAAGATGGTAGAACAAGCCTTGGGACTTGATAAAAATCCTGAAGTTACTCGCACTATTGGAAAGCGATTTGGAGCTACTAGTTCGCATCCACAATCGAAACGAACTAAGGAATTTCGTGGTGGCTGGAAATCGACTTTTAAGCTCAACAGATCTGATAGAAATTATGATCGACAACCGACTGTGTCCATGGGTAATGTGCGAGGTTCGTCTAGGGATACTGATATTCCGAATTATGAACATTATGGGAAAAAGTAACATGGTGAATGTTGGAAGCTAACTCGAGCTTGTTACGGAGCATTTTGGTCGAGAGTGTTCGAAGAATAAGAATGCTACTCCTATTACTTCTCAGATTTCTATGCCTACATCTAGGGGTTGCTAATCAGGTCACGGTGTTTTTTTTGCTAGAGACGGTGCTAAGAAGGGAAATGATACTGTTACTCACTAGTCAGAGGCTAGAGCGCTAGTACGAGCTTATATTGTACGGGCAGGTGAGGATGGTGATGCTACTGATGTTGTGGCAGGTATCTTTTTATTGCATTCAGAACCTGTTTATGCTTTGATAGACCCGAGATCCTCACACTCATATGTTAATGCTGAGTTAGTTAAATCAGAAAGTTTAAAAGCCGAGACGTCTAGAGTATCAATAGTTGTGTCAAGTCCTTTGGGGCAATCTGTAATAGTGGATTAGATGTGTTGGTGATGTCAGTTAGAGATACAGAATATAACTTTCTCTGTTGATTTGTTGATAATGCCATTTGGCGACTTTGATTTAATTTTAGGAATGGATTGGCTTACTGAGCATGGAGTGATTCTGGACTATCATAAAAAGAATTTTGTGGTTCAAAGTGAAGACAGTAACATAATTGAAGTGAATGGTGTTCGAACGAGTGGGTCAACTCATATCATTTCGACAATTCGAGCTAATAAACTCCTCAATCAAGGCTGTGAAGCTTTTCTAGCCTATGTTATTAACTTGAATTCTGGTGATAGTTAGAGTAGTAAGATTTGAACTATTTGTGAATTCCCTAATGTGTTTCCCAAGGAATTATCAGGATTGCCACCAGATCAAGAGGTTGAATTCGCAATTGAAGTGTTTCCTAGAATGGCTCTAGTATCAATGTATCTTTATTGTATGGCACCAATGGAGTTGAAAGAATTGAAGGTGCAATTGCAAGATTGGTTGGATCGCAGCTTTATACGCCCTAGTATATCACCTTGGGGAGCTCCAATATTATTTGTTAAAAAGAAAGATGGCTCGATGCGACTCTGTATAGATTATCAACAATTGAATAAGTTAACGATTAAGAATCAATACCCTTACCTCGTATCGATGACTTGTTTGATCAGCTAAAAGGAGCTTCTGTCTTTTCTAAGATCGATTTGAGATCGGGTTACTATCAGTTGAAAGTAAAAGATAGTGATGTACCTAAGACAACATTTCGTACGCGTTATGACCATTATGAATTTTTGGTGATGCCTTTTGGGCTAATGAATGCTCCGGCAACATTCATGGATCTCATGAACCATATTTTCCAACCGTATTTGGATCAATTTGTAGTAGTTTTCATTGACAACATCTTGATTTATTCGAAATCTGAATCTGAGTATGAGTAACACCTCAGAATTGTTTTACAAGTGTTATGAGAGAAACAATTATATAGAAAGCTTAGCAAGTATGAATTATGGTTATAAGAAGTTATGTTTTTGGGACATGTTATCTCGGCAGATGGAGTTAGAGTTGACTCGAAAAAAATTGAAGCCATTGTTTAGTGGAAAGCACCAAGGAATGTGTTAGAGGTTCGTAGTTTTCTTGGTTTGGTTGGTTACTACAGAATATTCGTAAATTGATTTTCAAAGAAAGCCTTGTCGATGACAAATTTGTTGCATAAAAATGTTCAGTTCATTTGAAGCAATGAATGCCAAGAGAGTTTTGAGAAATTGAAACATACATTGACTAAGGCGCCAGTTCTAACTTTACTTGAATAGGGAAAAGATTTTGTGGTCCACAATGATGCCTCATTGAGTGGTCTTGATGCAAGATGGAAAGATTATTGCGTATGCGTCTCTTCAATTAAAACCACATAAACGTAACTATCCGATGCACGACTTAAAGCTAACTACTGTGGTTTTTGCTTTGAAAATTTGGAGGCACTAATTGTACAGTGAAAAGTGTGACATCTATACTGATCACAAAAGTCTTAAATACCTCTTAACACAAAAGGAGTTGAATTTGAGACAACAACGTTGGGCCGAGCTTCTAAAATATTATGATTGTGTTATTGATTACCATCCCGGTAAAGCTAATGTCGTAGCTGACGTGTTGAGCAGGAAAGCAGTCGTTGAATTGTGAGCGATGTTTGCTCAACTTAGTGTCAATAATGATGAGAGCTTGTTGGTTGAGTTGAAGGTCAAACTGATATTGTTTGATCAAATTAAAGTAGCACAGTTAAATGATGTCAAGTTAGCGAAGAAAAGAGAATTGGTTCAAAATGGCGCAATAGAAAGTTTCAGTATTGATGATTGTGATTGTTTGAGATTTCAAAATCGAATCTGTATTCCAGATGTTGCAGAATTAAAAGAGCTAATACTTCACGAAGCTCATGATAGTCCTTTTTCTTTGCATTCTAGAGGAACGAAAATGTATCGCGACCTATGAGAAATGTATTGGTGGCCCAAAATGAAAAGACAAATAGTTGAGTTCGTAGCTAAATGCTTAACTTGTCAACGAGTTAAGGCAGAACATCAAGTTCCCACAAGATTAATTAAGCCCATTTCCATTCTTGAGTGGAAATGAGAACGCATCATGATGGATTTCGTAACGGGATTACCATTATCTCTGAGTAAGAAAAATATTGTATGGGTGATAGTTGATCGACTTACAAAATTGACTCATTTCATTGCAATTAGGACTAATTGGTCACTTCAAAAACTTGTTGAAGTTTATATTCAGGAAATTGTGAGATTGCACAGTGTCCCTATGTCGATTATCTCTGATCAATATCCGCGTTTCACTTCATGATTTTGGAAACAATTGCATGAATCTCTTGGTACGAGACTCAATTTCAGCACAGCTTTTCACCCACAGTCAAACATACAATCTGGACGTGTTATTCAGATTTTGGAAGATATGTTTTGCACTTGTGTAATCGATTTTGAATCAAGTTAGGAACGCTATTTAGCTTTGACCAAATTCGTATACAACAATAGTTTCCAATTGAGTATTCAAAGGGCTTCGTACGAAGCCTTATATGGTCATAGGTGTCGAACACCTGTTTGCTGGATAGAATTATGTAAAAGAAGAGTTGTTAGGCTAGAATTGATTCAAGAAACGGAAGACATTGTTAAGATAATTTGAGATAGACTAAAAACTGCCTTTGATTGATAGAAATCATACGCAGATTTGAAATGTCGAAATATTAAGTTTTCAGTTGGACATAAAGTATTTCTAAAGGTTTCACCATGAAAGAAAGTCTTGCGTTTGGCCGGAAAGAGAAGCTAAGTCCTCATTTTATTGGACTGTATGAGATTACTAAAAGAGTAGGATTAGTTGCGTATCGGTTGGCATTACCAGAGGAATTACAGAAAATGTACGATGTTTTCTATGTTTCAATGCTTAGAAAGTATCGATCGAATCCGTCACACGTTATTTCAATGGAAGAAATTGGAATTCAATCTGACTTATCTTATGAAGAAGAACCGGTCAAAATTTTAGCTCGCGAGGTGAAAGAATTGCATAATAATTGTGTCCTGCTAGTAAAAGTTTTATGCCATAGTCATAGTGTCGAACAAGCGACTTGGGAGCTAAAAGCGACGATGAGATCTTAATATCCCCACATCTTTTCAGGTAAGTTTTGGGGATGAAATTTATTTAGGGGAAGAACTGTAACAACTCGATAATCAGGGGTGTCAAAAAGTGAAGCTCGGGACTCCAGTTCCGTAAAATTATAATATTTATGAGGTTAGTTTAAAAGTGAATTAGATTTTGGTTAAGTAAATTTCATGAAATTAGGAGTTGTTAAGGTACAAGGATTAAATCGCTTAAGGGTTAAAAGTTGAATTATAGATTGAAATAAACTATAGTGACTAACGTAGCAATTGTACCATTAATTAAATTGGTTAGGAGGTGGCCGGCCATGGTTTAATGATATATATGCATGTGTATATTATATATTATATTTATAAGTTAAATAATAATAGAAACATAAGAAAATAAAAAGAAATGAAAGTGGGAAGAAAGAGATGAATACATGCAAATTAGAAATAGAAAGAAAGAAAAGAAAACAAGAACACGTACAACTAGGAAATTTTGGGGTTCAAGCTCAAATTGGTTAGTGCAATTTAGTCATTATCTTGTAATTTTTACATTTTTGGAATCCCAGTACCTAGGGCTACCCTACTCATGTTGTAATTTTTAGTATTGTTCAAGATTTTAGATGTTGACATTGTTGAATAGTTTAAGTATTAGGGATTAAATAAATAGATTTTTAACTTAGAGTTGAAAAATGACTAAATTGTGCAATAAATTGTTGATTTTGACCAAATGGAGACTAAATTGAGAAAAATTTAAAATTAAGGGGTCAAATTGGAAAAGAGGAAACTAATTTTAGTTTAGAGTGAAATTAGTATAAAAATATAATGTTAAATGTGAAGGTTTAGAACTTGTCTCGGTTTAGGGACTAAATTGAAGTTTAAGCAAATATAGTGTAAAATTTGAAATTTAATGTAAAATTAAAATGTGTAATATTAATGTGATTTAATTATTTTATTCCGTAGCTAACGTCGTACTGGAATCCTCGAGTAAAAAGGGGAAAGATAAAATCAACGTCGAATAGCTCGAAATTCATGGTTTGTGTTTCTATAATCCGAGCTAAATAGTAGATTATTACATATTTAATTGTTTGCATATGTTAAGCATTTGAGGTGAGTACTTTGGTACTTTGAGATTGAATTGAATTCAAAGTGGATTGGAAATGGATTGATTTTGTATATTATGAAATATGTTGATTATATGAATATTGAATTGACTATATGTGATAATGTGTATATATGTGAAATTGAGACATTGGTTGTATTGAAAAGTGAAATGAAACCTTATTAACTATTCAGGTTGAGTTGGATATAGATTTCATGCCATAGGATAGGAAGAATTCAGGGACTACTTCGACCTCGAGTCGATTAGGCACTGGCTGCCAATTTGCTTCAGTTTAACTGATGAGACACTAGGTGTCAATTTATATAGCGTTGGATTCGCGTATCCGTCTGAGTCATGTAAATAGGTAAAATAAAGAAATGGCATGGTTGAGAAATGGAAATAAGATGAGAAAATATTGAAATGGAAAAGATGAGAAATGAAATATGAAATAGTATAATGTTGTGAATACGGATTGAGTTATGAGAAATGAAATATTAAATGATGGAATAAGATGTGGAACTTGAAATGAATTCAAGTATTGAACAAAGAGATGAATCATGCCATTGCATGAGTTGTAATATGCAAATGCTATATGAAATGCCATTAATATGTATTTGAACATGTGAAAATCTTAGTAGATGTGAATAAAGAATGAGCAAAATTATATTATAGATTTTGAAACACAGGTACATAGCTTACTTGTTGCATTTTGCATTTTAACTACTTATATCAAGTTTATATTATTTGGATTATAGAAATACCACTGAGTTTTACTCAACATGCGGTTTTGTTTCATTGCATAGGCTAGGTACTGTTCGACTTATCGCCCACTCAGCATCAATTAACAAATCTCGAGCTCAAGTGTGGTGATATCTTATTTTGTAATGGCATGTACCTAGGGAGTCCTTGTTGATATGTTTATAATAATGATATTTTGGTTTCTTAGTTAATTGATGTTTATATGTATATATGGTTGTGGTTGAAGTTAGGTTTTGGTATGTGTTTTTAGTTTTAAAGCTTGATATCCTAAGTAACTAGATGTTAGTTCAATATTGGCAAATTTGTTATGGATGAACGTCTTGAATGGTATATACATTGTTGAAATGTTTGAGCATAGAAAATGTGGTACCAATGAGGGTACATTGGTTAGACATATTAGGTGATGGATTTTTTATATTTTGAGTTTGTTTAATCATGTTTGGAATAGGTTAATTGATTTGTAATTGAGTTGCTTAGTGTCCAAGCAAGTAGGAAATGGTAAACTTGAGTTTTAAGGTACTTTTAGGTGCACACTGCAGTGTGTCACACACAGGTAGCACACATGGGCATGTAACCCAAGTCAGTGAGTTACACGAGTAAGGACACGGGCTGGGACATGGCCGTGTGTCCCAACTTCGAGAGTCACACGGGCTGGGGCATTCCACACATTACTATGTGTCCCCTATTTTTGGGAATTTTTTAAAATGGCCCTAAACTTGCAGAATTGTTCCAAATTAGTCCCTGTCTATTTTTAAAATATTTTTAAGGTCCCGTAGACTCGAAATAAGGGCTATAAAAGTTACTTTTACTCTGAATTGGAACGGATTAGCAAACCTAAATTAAGTGCATTCCACTAACATCATCGAAGATAAAGAAATTAAATAGTCGGAGTATGGACCTATACTCTGATGCTAATAATTGGAATAGTCTTGTTATGTATCCCAACTTCTAGCATTCAAGAAGGGATAAATAGTGATAAGAGTGTAGACAGTGGAATACCAAGTTTAGCATTGCATAGCATGATTCATTATTAGATTGAAAGACACTATTACGTAAATATTAAATTAGCATGTATTGCTCCATGTATATTATAATGTAAATGGCTAGTTTACATGTCTAATTAAGATTGATTATTTGTTTTGAATTGTTAGTAATGCTCGTGACCCTAATCCAATAACGCAGAGGGGTTAGGGGTGTTACAATATATTATTAATCCTAAGCTTAATTGTTGACTCGAGTTCAAACTTGACTGTAAAAAATGGTGAACGAGCTTAATCGAGCCCGAGCTTAAAAATATATGTTCAGTCAAGCTTAGGTTAAGTATTGAGCTTTGAATTTGGAGTTGAGCTCAAGCTTAAGCATGACAATATTCAGGCTTGGTTTTGCCCTATTATACCCCTAGGTGAAATTGATTACCATGAAATTTGAAAGGGTTAATATATATTTTGGTAGTTGAACTTGTCCACTTGTACATAGTTAGTTCCTAATTTTTTTTTTTTGGGACCTAGTTGGTCCTTAAGCTTGTATTCCGTCAGCTAAGTTAGTACTTTGCACTAACACCGTTAGTTTGTGCTAATGTGGTATTGCTAGCCAATCTAATAGTGCCATGTCGCTGCCTCTCAGTATGCCACGTGGCAAGTATACATTAAAAAATCTAAATATATATAAATATATAAACCAATTTAAAATATATACATTTTTTCACATCAAGAATAAACTTGGATAAATAGTTGTCCAAATACATCTAGATGTGTTTTTAGTAATTTTATTTTATTTTTAATATTTTTTTACAAAATATCGGTTATTATTTTCAAATATATATAAAAATAACTTTATAAATTTATAGAAATATTTAAATATATAAAGGCCTATAATTTTTATTCTTTTGAAATTATAAAAATAATATATATAATATATATTTTGTGAATCTATGTTTTTTTTTTATAAATTTTTATATTTTTATAAATTTACATGCTTTTTTATATTTATATATATTATAAGCTTTATATATTTATAAATATTTATATTTTATATTTTATATATTTTTTCAAACTAATAACCTACAAATTTGATATTTTATAAAATAAAAAATATAAAAATAATCAATAAAAATATGTTTAGAATGAATCTGAACAAACTATTGTCTAGATATAGCTGTCTCTGGACAATCTGTTGTCCATGTTCATTCTAGATGTTAAAAAAAATTCAAACTATTAAATTAATTTATATATTTTTAATATTTTTAATATATATACTTGTTATGTGGTGTACTGAGAGGTTGTCACATGACACCATCGAATTAGCTAGCAATTTTACATCATCACAAACTAACAGTATTGCGGAGGTATCTAGCTGGTTGAAGAAATACAAGTTCATGGACCAACTAAGTCCAAAAAAAATTAGGAACCAACTAGATATAAATGGACAAATTTAGGGACCAAAAAATTATATTTACCCAATAAAAAACAATAATGATTATGACGATAAATTGCATTTAAAATTTATTCCGGAATTATGGCTGGATTTCGTGGAAGTGTCTTGGAACTTTGCATCTTAACAAGTTCCGGTTCAAATGACCTTTAAACAACCACCAATAAACTTTCAATTTCTATATTTAAGAAGTTTCCAACACCCTTTTACCATACGACACTCCTTTTAAGTGTCGCCAGCGCTCAATTTGGGTTTTCAATGGAGTTTCGGAAATTTAGCTACAAATTTCCCAGGGATGACCATTATGAATCTTGACACTTCTTATCTAATAAATTTCATAAATATTATATTATGTCACTTTGAAATTAAAATTTGTATGTAACACTATGTTTATAATAAATTTATATATCGAATAAATTATAAGTGAAGTGATAAAAGTTTTATATATTAATTTTTTTAAATATTAGTATAGATGAAGTTAAAATTTTTTGGAGTGAAATTTAATTATATTTTTTTATAAGAACTAAAATAAAATTTCATCATTTTAATAGTTTATATATATATATTTAAAAAATTGATATAACACCCCAAAATATATAGGGTCAAAAGCATTAATTAACTAAGAAATAAGTTGTGGTCTTGATGGTTAAAAGCTTAGTATATTATTTAGAGGACCAAGATTCAAACAACACTTTTCCTATTTTTCTTCTCTTTTTTTTTTTTTCTGCAACCTATGATCAAAACTAAACTAGGATATATATTAAATAGTATAAAAATATAATAAGTGTAAGTAGAAATTCAAATGGTAAGGCCTTTACATTTCTTCCCTTGCTTCTCCAAGGTTTAAGTCACACTAAAATTATCCCCCATTTTCATTTTTTTTTCATTTTTCGACAAAAAGAATATTTTACCATTCAGTTCCGTCAAATTTCTGAACCCTAGATATTTAATATATTTTCCTAATTTCACATGGATTTTTATTTCCTCTCCAACCCTAAATAGAAAATTTCCTCTATTTTCTTTAAAACTCTTTTCTTTTCTTTTCTTTCACCCCTTTTCTTTCCATAATAATCTTACATTCATTACTCAAAAATTGTTCTTCATTACCTCAAATTAAATCAATTCTCTATTAGCCCGTTTTTCCACTGATTGTTGATTTATTGTCAATCATCTTCGGAATCTTATCGAAAGATCGATAAGTACTCTTGTTCCAATTAGTAGAACCCATAAATTATGAGGTTACATCGTTTCTTGTTAATCTTCCAAACTCGATCACGAATCTTTTGCAATATTTGCTGAAAATCATGACAATCTTGGATAATCTTGAAAACTATTATTGATTCTTGTGTACATATCATTTGAAGGACTCGATTCAGGTATCCCAGATCAGATTTGAACAAGAGGGACGTCGCTCGATCTTCCAATAACAAGTGTGTGTTCTTTTACAAGAAAATTAAGGTAAAATTGAGCCAAGAATAGACCACACAGCCAACCACACGGGAGTGTAGGCCACCTGTGTGGACCACACGACTATGTTCCCCTGAAAACCTAAAAATTTTGCTTCTCACACAGCCCGAACCTCTCCACACGGTCATGTCTCCCCTATGGGTTGATATATCAAACAACACATGACCTAGACACACACCCGTGTACTCCCTCTATATAGTCTAGGGCTTCTTACACAGTCTGGTCACACGGCCGTCTGTTCCTTGCTTCTCAAAAATTATAGTTTTGCCAAGAATTTTATGGTTTATGCATGTTAGTCTCTGAATGGTTCTTGAACTATTTTTAGCGATTTACTTTATACAATTGAGTCCCTGATTTTAGGATTAACGCTAGAATCTACATGCCCGTGTGTCTAGCCCGTGTACCCTTCGAAATAACCACCCATGTAACAGTCTAGTTTTGACCCTAGTCGGAATAGTGGGTTCGAGACCACAAATTCGAGTCTAAAAAATATTTTAATATTATTTTCTGTGTCTGTGATATGTGAATTTATAACTGTGAAGTTTCTGTTATTTAACTTATCTGTTTCTATGCTTAATTGTGATAAAGGACTAAATCGCGTAAAATGCAAAAGTTGCATGCTATATGTTTATGGGGTTAATTGGCCTTGGCTTTTAAAATAAAGGTCCTTGCATGTAAAATTTACCATTTATGTTAATGGTGGACAATGTTGGACATGTAGTAGTTAAATTTTATGATATATGTTATGAATAAAATAGTAAATTAATTAATAATGTATATTAAATAAAGAAAACATGAAAGTGACCATATTATCATGCATATAGCTGAAAATCAAAGAAAATAAAAAGGAAGAAAGCCATTCAAGGTTTCGGCTAGTTTGATCCTTGATTAAGGTATGAATTTTCATCTGTTTTTTATAATTTCTACGTTTCTGTGATCGTTGCTTCGTGTTCTTCAAAACCCATGTCTGAATTTATGTTTCTGTTGAAGACTATGAAATGTGCCATTGAATATTTTATGAGCTTTGTAATGTTTTTATATGGACTATGAAAGATATATGTGAGATTATCATGCTTTGTTCTTGAATTTTGATGGAATAGAGCTATTTGGGCTAATTTGTGAAAATAAGGTTTTGAAGGACTAAATTGTGAATTAAATATGTTATTTGGACTTGTATGGAAGCTATGTATATTCGGCCAAGCTATAGTCTTGGTGAATTTTGCATATTTGTGATTTTGTTAAAAATAGACTAAATTGTCAAAGTGTGAAAATGTAAGGGCTAAAATGCAAAGTGCCTTAAATATGTGTTCATGGATTATTTTGAATGAAATGAATGATTGAATGGTTGAATTTGAATTGTATTAGATCAAGAAAAAAGAAAATCGGGCTTATATCGAGGGAAGTCCAAAATAGTTGAATAGTCGACTCGTTTCCATCCGAAATCCATACGAGGTAAGTCAAATTACAATTACGTGTTAAATTGACTAAATTCTGTGTATATATATATACTGTAATCTGTATTGGACGGCCTTGAGAGCCTGATGAATAAATTTCAAGTAAACTCCGTTAATATGCTAGTATCTGAAAAGCTCTATATGTTCTAAAAGAACGTTGACATTGATCTGAGATATCGTGTAAGACCGTGTCTGGGACACAGACCTCGATTTGAGATTTACGTGTAAGACCCTATCTAGGACAGAGGCATCGATACTGAATTACATGTAAGACCACGTCCGAGACATCGGCATTGTATTCGTTTATAAATATTTGTATCGTTTTTGAACCATCTGATAATAGAGTACTAGATATGGGAATGAATGATACGATCACGTCCCGGAGTGCACCAAGTTCTAGTAAGGATTCAACAGTGCTGCCCCAAGGACCAATTACGCGAGCTCGAGCTAAGCAATTCAAAGAGGCCATTTCGACCTTAGTTAACCAATTGTGGGGCGAGGCTTTGGTTGGAGAAATAGAACAAGTTGGGACCAGTTCAATAAAGATTCCTTGCAACATATTGCAAACAGATTTCAGCTCAATTCCAGTTTTTTGAACCCATTCCAACTATATTGAACTTTTTTATTTTTCAGCTTTGCATTTATTTGCATTTTTAATCCTTGCATTTAAGCATCTTAGTTTAATAAACGAGTTGCTGGTTATTAAGTCAACTCATTTTAGTTTAATTAACTGAGTTTTTATGAACTTAATTTAATAGTTGTTTCTTTAAATAATCTAGCTACTAGGATAATTTATTGATGCATGAGTTAAAGTTCATTTAATAATGCTTCTATTAATTAAACTAGTTGTTGGAATAAATGTTGCATAAGTGATAGTTCATTTATTTAAGTTAGTTTTTAATTTGTTTTAAGCTTAATAATTGAATAACTGTGACGGTTACATGTGATAATTGCAAGTGACTTTTCAGCTCACATCCATTACATTTAAAGGCTGTTATGCATTCAATAAGGTGACTTTTTAAGAGATTTTGATTACAAAAGAGGGGGCTGTTACAAAGAGGCTTTATATATCATTAAGAAGTTGTTTTATCAATCAAAGGAGAGCATTATTCTTCTTTAAATTGGGCAGTAACTTTGTTTCATCTTCCATAACCGTTTGCTTCATGAGCAATCACTACATGCATTCAATTCTCCATCAAAGAAGCTGGTGTCTTTTCGGTTGGTCATGGAAACTTCAAAAGACTTTGAAAGCAACTTAAATTGAAGAAGTAAATCACATTGAAGGTTGGCGTTACTTGGGTTAGAATTTCAAAAGTTGTGGTTTTTCATTACAGCTTATTATTAGCTTCATTAAAATTGACCATTCAGCTAGCCTTTTTTGACATTATAAATATCTGTAATCAGCTTATTGAATGGAGAACTTTTGGACATTTTGTTAATGTTATGCTACCAAATTTGTGAGGCAAACTTTTCTCTATTTTTGTTCAAGGATTCGTTAGCTACCTAGTGTCATCCGTTTTCTTTATCGAAAAATAAACTTATCACTACTCGTAATGTGGCGTTCAAACATACCGAGATTCCTATCTTGCTAGATAGTGGGTCGACATCATCTTAACCACTCTTAAACCGAACTAAAAGGCTTATAAGCAATGGGTCGATACCAAATCGGTATTGGTTCTTGTTTGCACTTTTGTTCAATCCATTTTCCTTTCTTAACCATTTGGTTCCAAAACTAATTCTTTCTTTTCACATCTTACTATTTCGAACCAAAACAAATTCCTTCTTTTCCACCTTACCTTTTTCGTACCATATTCTTAAACCAGCTACTAATTTGTCAAAACAACTTCATTCCATACCAATTTCACTAAATTAAATTATCATTGCTTCTCGTAGACGATCGGGCATTTTTACATACAATTCGATTCATCACGAAGTCGGATCGTATCAATGAATATATGAAATGTATAATTTATACAGGTAAGCTTGTATCATATTAAATTTCTGAATATGAAATACTCTATTTCTGTGAAATAATGAATGCAAAGTATGTATGAAATCATGGAAATGAAACATGATATGTATACAAGCAAATGAGCATGGTTAAACTCATGAATTACTCTGTGAAAGGGCTATGAATTCTTACTATTGACTTGTATTTTATATGTTTTAATAGTTAGACCAATTGTATTTGGCTTACAAAGCTCTTTGTAGCTTACTCTGTGTGATTTCTGTCTGTTTTACAATTATCGTAGGTACTGAAGGCTCGGGGATAGTCGAGGATTGTCACCATACTATCGAACTTATTTTGGTACTTTTGAAAGTGTAAATATATTTGAGCATGGCATGTATAGGCTGGAATGTCTATGTATTTAAGCTTTGATATGTATATATATGTTATGCCATGAGAGTTGGCTAGCAAATAGTATGTTTGTGCATAGTTTTGGTAATTGGTTGGTGATGCCGAATGGTGTATGCTTGTATTGTTTTATGATCTAATATGATTTGGTCATCTTAAGCATGGAATTGACTTAAAATTGTGGCATGAATGTTGTTTTATATTTCTTGTAGGAATGACTCAAAAAGGAGTGACAATTTTGGCTTAAACCAAGCCTGATTTTTGCCACACGGCTAGGGCACACGGGCGTGCCTGGTGGCCGTGTATGGAAAGCAATAATCTCCTAAGACCACACGGTTAAGACACATGGGCGTGTCATATGGTCGTGGGTTTAAGCCAGTAGCTAGCTAAGTATCACACGGCCATAGCACACGAGCGTGTCTGTTAGCTGTGGGTGAAAGTAAGTATGAATGCCTTATTTTTGGCACGGCTGGTTCACATGGGCGTGTCCAGTACCTATGTGAGACACACGGCCTAGTCACACGGGCGTGTGACCTCAACAGAATTGAAATATTTTCTAAGTTCTAAAATTCATGAATATGTTCGGTTTAGTCCCGATCTTTTCTAAAAGTATGTTTTAGGTCTCGTAGACCATCATAAGGGACAAATTATTGATGATTGCTTATGTATTAATGTTATTTGATATCTATGATTCTAAATCGATCTGAAATATTCTGTCTGTCTGGTAATGCCCCTTACCTATTCCAGTGACAGTTACAGGATAGGGGTGTTACATTTTGTTGGTATCAGAGCTATGGTTTAGTCGGTTCTAGGACTACCATAGTGTATGTGAGTCTAGCTATACATGCCATATATCTGAAACTGCGATAGTGTGATAAATCCTGACGTTGAAATGTGCTTTTATAAATAGCAAATGGATCCCGATAGAGCTATAGCTGACAATGTAGAAAGTAATGCACCTACTCCCGCGCAAGGGACGGTGCAAGCTGATTCTCGACCAGCTACGAGTACCCGTGATGGTGAGGCTAAACAAGCCTTCTATCAGATGATGAATGATTGGTTCATCCAATACATTAGAACCAATCCGGCTGTACAACAACCTCCACCCCCGGTTAATTCTTCTCAAATTCTTGTTATACCCTCAATGAATCCGGTTCAGTTAAGTAGACCACCAGTTGATAAGATTAGAAAGTATGAGGCTGTAGAGTTTCGAGCTACAACGAATGATGATGCTGAAAGAGCCGAATTCTGGTTAGAGAATACAACACGAGTATTTGACGAAATGTCTCTGAATCTTGAGGAATGTGTAAAATGTGTCATTTCACTTCTGAGAGATATGGCGTACCATTGGTGGAGAACTTTAATATCTGTGGTTCCGAGTGAACGGGTTACTTGGGATTTATTCCAAGCTAAATTTCGGAAGAAATACATTAGTCAGAGATTTATCGATCAGAAACGTAAAGAGTTTTTCGAGCTTAAATAAGGCCGTATGTCTGTTACTAAATACGAACGTGAATTTGTGAGATTGAGCCAGTATGCTCGGGAATGTGTGTCAAATGAAGCAATATTGTGCAAAAGGTAGTGCTCGTTGAGCGAGCTTGTAAAGCTGAAGAATTAAGTATAAAGAAAAGAAAAGCTGATTCTGAAGCTAGAGATGTTAGAAAGAGATATGCAAGTAGATCATTTCAGTCTGTGTCAAATAAATTTCGAGATGATCATAGCCGTTCGAAGGCTAATGTAAGACATCCGAATCAAGATCGAGCTAGATCGTATTTGAATTTCAGAGCTCCTGCTACTTCTGTTGCAAGTGTTGGGAATGTCCGATCTGAGAAACCTGAATGTAAACACTGTGGTAAAAGACATCCGGGAAATTGTAGATTGAATGACCGAGCTTATTTTCGATGTGAATCTCTGGACCATTTTATAAGAGATTGTTCTGAACCTGCTGAGCAAGAGAATGTACAGAATCTGAGACCGAGCAACACCTCAGCTAGAGGTAGACCTTCCAGAAATACGGGAAATGCAAGTGGTGGTCATAGAGCTACTAGGGATACTACTGTTAGATTTGAGGCCAGAGCACCTGCTAGAGCCTATGCTATTTGAGCTCGTAAGGAAGACTCGTCTCTAGACGTGATTACTGGTACTTTTACTCTTTATGATACTTTTGTGATTGCATTGATAGACCATGGATCAATGCATTCTTATATCTGTATGAATTTAATGCACAGTAAGACTTTGCCTGTGGAGTCTACTAAATTTGTAATTAGAGTATTGAATCCCTTAGGCAAAAGTGTCTTGGTTGATAAAGTCTGCAAGAATTGTCCGTTATTGATTCGAGATATCTATTTTCCTGCTAATCTGATGCTTTTTCCTTTCGATGAATTTGATATAATTCTGGGAATGGACTGGTTAACTTTGCACGATGCTATTGTGAATTGCAAATGAAAAGTCATTGATTTAAGGTGTAAGAATGATGAGACAATTCGAATTGAGTCTAGTGATCTGAATGGACTACCAGCTGTGATATCTGCAATGAACGCAAGAAAATATGTGAAGAAAGGCCATGAAGCCTACTTAGCTTATATGTTAGATTCGAAAGTGAATAAAAAGAAAGTTGAATCTGTGCATGTTGTCTGTGCTCTGATGTGTTTCCTGAAGAACTATCGGGTTTGCCTTTGATTCGAGAAGTAGAGTTTGGTATTGAATTAGTACCTGGTAGTACTCTGATTTTGATAGCTCCATATAGAATGGCTCCAACCGAGTTAAAGGAATTAAAATATCAATTGCAAGAATTGACCGATCATGGATTTGCTAGACCGAGCTTTTCACCATGGGGTGCTCCTGTTTTGTTTGTGAAAAAGAAAGATGGCACAATGAGAATGTGTATTGATTACCGTTAGCTTAACAAAGTGACTATAAAGAATAAATATCCTCTACCCAGAATTGATGATTTATTCGATCAGTTGAAAGGTGCTACTGTGTTTTCAAAGATAGATTTGAGATTGGGTTACTATCAGTTGCGAGTAAAGGACTCTGACATTCTGAAAACTGCTTTTAGAATGAGGTATGGGCATTATGAATTTTTAATTATGCCTTTTGGATTAACAAACGCGCCTGCTATCTTTATGGATTTGATTAATAGAATTTTCATATCGTATTTAGATCAATTTGTTGTGGTATTCATTGATGATATATTGATTTATTCATGTGATGAATCTGAGCATGCTGAACATCTGAGAATAGTACTAAAGACTCTGCGAGATAAATAGTTGTATGCAAAGTTCAGTAAATGTGAGTTCTGGTTGTGAGAAGTTGGTTTTTTGGGCCACATTGTGTCAGCATCGGGTATTCGAGTTGATCCGAACAAAATTTCTGCTATTCTAGATTGGAAGCCTCCGAGAAATGTTCCTAAAGTTCGTAGTTTTCTTAGACTTGTCGATTACTACAGACGATTCATAAAAGGTTTCTCAATGATTGCGACTCCTTTGACAAAACTACTCTAGAAAGATGTAAAGTTTGAGTGGTCTGAAAAGTGTCAGAACAGCTTTGATCAGTTAAAAGCTTTGTTAACTGAAGCTCCGGTACTTGTGCAAACTGAATCAGGTAAAGAATTTTTTGTTTACAGTGATGCTTCGTTGATCGGACTAGGATGTGTTCTAATGCAAGAAGGAAAAGTTATATCTTATGCCTCAAGACAACTAAAGCTGCATGAAAAGAACTATCTGACTCATGACCTCGAGTTAGCTGCTATTGTGTTTGCCTTGAAGATCTGGCGTCACTATCTATTTGGTGAGAAATGTCACATGTTTTCTGATCATAAAAGTCTGAAGTATTTAATGACACAAAAAGAGTTGAATCTATGAAAGAGAAGATGGTTAGAATTGCTAAAAGACTATGAACTTGTGATTGATTATCATTTGGGAAAAGCAAATGTTGTTGCCGATGCCTTAAGTCAAAAATCGTTGTTTGCTTTGCATGCAATGAATGCTCATTTGGTTCTGTCTGATGATGGTTCAGTTTTAGCTGAATTAAAAGTGAGACCCTTGTTCTTATAGCAGATTATTGAAGCTCAGAAGATTGATAATGAGATTTTGGCTAAATGAACTCAGTGTGATATAAAGACTGGTTCGGAATTTAGAGTTGATAAAGAAAATTGTTTAAGATTTCGAGATCAAATTTGTATTCTGAGGAATCCAGAGTTGATTCAGATGATTTTAAGTGAAGCTCACAATAGTTGTTTATCTGTACATCCAGGTAGTATGAAAATGTATAATGATCTGAAGCAGCATTATTGGTGGTCCGGCTGTCAGCAAGTTAAAGCTGAACATCAGGTGCCATCTGGGTTATTATAACCGATTATGATTCCGGAGCGGAAAGTGGATCGAGTAACCATGGACTTTGTATCGGGTTTGCCCCTGTCTCCAAAAAAGAAAGACGCAATTTGGGTTATGGTATATCAATTAACGAAATCAGCTCATTTTATTCCGATTCGATCTGATTATTCACTTGATAAATTAGCTGAATTATACATATTTGATATCATGAGACTGCATGGTGTACCATTGTCGATAGTGTCAATTAGATATCCGAGATTTACATCGCGATTCTGGAAGAAATTGTAAGTTGTTCTGGGTACTAAATTGCATTTTAGCACTACTTTTCATCCGTAAATGAATGGTCAATCTGAGCGGATTATTCAGATACTTGAGGATATGTTGAGATGTTGCATTCTTGAGTTTGAAGGTACTTGGGAACAATATCTACCTTTGATTGAATTCACTTATAATAATAGCTATCAATCGAGTATTAAAATGCCACCGTATGAAGCCTTATATGGTAGAAAGTGTAGAACTCTGTTATACTGGTCTGAGCTCAGTGAGAATAAGATTTACGGTATTGATCTGATAAAAGAAACAGAACAGAAAGTGAAAGTAATCCGAGATAGTCTGAAAGCTGCCTCTAATCGTCAGAAATCTTATGCGGATTTAAAATGAAAAGATATCGAATTTAAGATCGGTGATAAAGTGTTTCTGAAAGTATCTCCGTGGAAGAAACTATTCCGATTTGGTAAAAAGGGTAAGTTGAGTCCAAGGTTCATCGGACCGTATGAAATCATCGAGCGAGTTAGGCCGGTTGCTTATAGATTGAGGCTACCATCTGAGTTAGAAAATATACATAATGTGTTTCATGTATCGATGCTTCGACGATACAGATCCGGTCCTTCGCATATACTTTCCTCATCTGATATTAAAATCCAATCTGATATGACTTATGAAGAAATGCCGACCCGTATCTTAGCTCACGAGGTTAAAGAATTAAGAAATAAGAAAATTTCGTTAGTCAAAGTGATGTGGCATCGACATGGTATTGAAGAGGCCACATGGGAGCCTGAAGAGTCAATGAGACAACAATATCCGAATCTGTTTAATGGTAAGATTTTCAGCGACGAAAATCCCTAAGGGGGAGAATTGTAACAGTCTGGTTTTGACCCTAGTCGGAATAGTGGATTCGAGACCACAAATTCGAGTCTAAAAAATATTTTAATATTATTTTGTGTCTGTGATATGTGAATTTATAACTGTGAAGTTTTTGTGATTTAATTTGTCTGTTTCTGTGCTTAATTATGATAAATGACTAAATCGCGTAAAATGCAAAAGTTGCATGCTATATGTTAATGGGGTTAATTGGCCTTGGCTTTAAAAATAAAGGTCCTTACATGTCAAATTTACCATTTATGTTAATGGTGGACAATGTTGGACATGTAGTAGTTAAAATTTTATGATATATGTTATGGATAAAATAGTAAATTAATTAATAATGTATATTAAATAAAGAAAACATGAAAGTGGCCATATTATCATGCATATAGCGAAAATTAAAGAAAATAAAAAGGAAGAAAGCCATTCAAGGTTTCGGCTAGTTTGATCCTTGATTAAGGTATGAATTTTCGTCTGTTTTTGATAATTTCTACGTTTCTGTGATCGTTGCTTCGTGTTCTTCAAAACCCATGTCTGAATTCTTGTTTCTGTTGAAGTTTATGAAATGTGCCATTGAAGATTTTATGAGCTTTGTAATGTTTTTATATGGATTATGAAAGATATATGTGAGATTATCATGCTTTGTTCTTGAATTTTGATGGAATAGAGCTATTTGAGCTAATTTGTGAAAATGAGGTTTTGAAGGACTAAATTGTGAATTAAATATGTTATTTGGACTTGTATAGAAGCTATGTATATTCCCCCAAGCTATAGTCATGGTGAATTTTGCATATTTGTGATTTTTTTGAAAAATGGACTAAATTGTCAAAGTGTGAAAATGTAAGGGCTAAAATGTAAAGTGCCTTAAAAATGTGTTCATGGATTATTTTGAATGAAATGAATGATTGAATGGTTGAATTTGAATTGTATTAGATCAAGAACAAAGAAAATTGGACTTAGATCGAAGAAAGTCCAAAATAGTTGAATAGTTGACTCGTTTCCGTCCGAAATCCGTACGAGGTAAGTCAAATTACAATTACGTGTTAAATTGACTAAATTCTGTGTATATATATATATATATATATACTGTAATCTGTATTGGACAGCCTTGAGAGCCTGATGAATAAATTTTGAGTAAACTCCGTTAATATGCTAGTATTTGAAAACCTCTGTATGTTCTAAAAGAACGTTGACATTGATCTAAGATATCGTGTAAGACCGTGTCTGGGACACAGGCCTCGATTTGAGATTTACGTGTAAGGCCCTGTCTGGGATAGAGACATTGATACTGAATTACATGTAAGATTATGTCCGGGACGTCGGCATTGTATTCTTTTATAAATATCTGTATCGTTTCTGAACCGTCTGATAATAGAGTACGAGATATGGGAATGAATATATGAAATGTATAATTTATACAGGTACGTTTGTATCATACTAAATTTCTGAATATGAAAGACTCTGTTTCTGTGAAATAATGAATGCAAAGTATTTATGAAATCATGAAAATGAAACATGATATGTATACAAGCAAATGAGCATGGCTAAGCTCATGAATTACTCTGTGAAAGGGCTATGAATTCTTACTATTGACTTGTATTTTATATGCTTTAATAGTCAGACCAATTGTATTTGGCTTACTAAGCTCTTTGTAGCTTACTCTGTGTGATTTCCGCCTGTTTTACAGTTATTGTAGGTACTGAAGACTCGGGGATAGTCGAGGATTGTCACCATACTATCGAACTTATTTTGGTACTTTTGAAAGTGTAAATACATTTAAGTATGGCATGTATAGGCTGGAATGTCTATTTATTTAAGCTTTGATCTGTATATATATGTTATGCCTTGAGAGTTGACTAGCAAATAGTATGTTTTTGCATAGTTTTGGTAATTGGTTGGTGATGCCGAATGGTGTATGCTTGTATTGTTTTATGATCTAATATGATTTGGTCATCTTAACCATGGAATTGACTTAAAATTGTGGCATGAATGTTGTTTTATATTGCTTGTAGGAATGACTCAAAAAGGAGTGACAATTTTGGCTTAAACCAAGCCTGCATTGTGCCACACGGCCAGGGCACACGGGCATGCCTGGTGGCCGTGTATGGAAAGCAGTAATCTCCTAAGACCACACAGTTAAGACACATGGGTGTGTCATATGGTCGTGGGTTTAAGTCAGTAGCTAGCTAAGTATCACACAGCCATAGCACACGGGCGTGTCTGTTGGCCGTGGGTGAAAGTTAGTATGAATGCCTTATTTTTGGCATGGCTGGTTCACATGGGCATGTCTAGTGCCCATGTAAGGCACACGGCCTGATCACACGGGTGTGTGACCTCAACTGAATTGAAATATTTTCTTAGTTCTGAAATTCATGAATGTGTTCGGTTTAGACCTGATCTTTTCTAAAAGTATGTTTTAGGTCTCGTAGACCATCATAAGGTATGAATTATTGATGATTGCTTATGTATTAATGTTATTTGATATCTGTGATTCTAAATCGGTCTGAAATGTTCTGTTTGTCTAGTAATGCCCCTTACCTATTACAATGACAGTTACGGGATAAGGGTGTTACAACCCACGCCCATGTACCAAGGCTGTGTGCCTAGCACGACCACCAGACACACCCGTGTGTCTAGGCCATGCTCGAGACTGACTTGAATAACTAAATTACAACAGACACACAGTCGAGACATGTGCCCATATGCTCAATCGTGTGAGGTGAAATTAAGCTTGGTTTAAGCCACAATTTCCACCTAACTCAAGCACTCCAAAACCATTACATTTTAGCATCATTTGCATACATTCATAGGCAACCAAATCAACCAATTTGTATATGTTCATACCATTCAATTACCATCCAATTCATTACTCAATTTCTCAATGAAAACATACCTAGTCAATGTACCAAAATCATCACAACTTACATAAGTTCCAAATACATAGACTCATCACTTTATCACATATTTCATATCACAAAATTACCAATTCATCATTCCATGCTCAAACCATCATATGAACATTATATACATCCTATGACTTACCTATCAAACACACCATTTAGGCCAACTTAAAAGGCCTTACATACCAATATTTATAAGCCAAAACTCATGGCTATATATTCACATCACAAAGTATACCAAAATACCTTTAGCCTATACATGTCATATACCATATATACAACTCTCAAAATGGTACCAAAATAGATGTGCAATAGTGTGAATGAGTCACTGACAATCCCCAAATTCGAGCCAGCTTTATGACACTGTAAAGTAGAGAACATTTCACACAGTAAGCTTTTAAAGCTTAGTAAGTTCATGATATAACACATTTAACTCATCAATTAAAATAATTATATCAATTAGCTAACACTTAATGCAACTCATCTTATCCTTCATTTACATAACCTTTCATCTACTTCATACTCAATATCATCAACCACATAGGTTCCATACATACATGTATCATCACGTACTTACCTATCACATTTATCACTTCGATGCTCGATGCACTACTCCATTCGATCATACTCGAACATTCAATGAACTCGCACACTTAGTGCCAATTTAATTAGCCGAAGCTATAATATTATCGCACACTTAGTGCTATTTTATTAAACCGAACGTATATTGGTATCGCACACATAGTGCCATTTATTCAACCATCACTATTATATTATCGCACACTCAGTGCAATTTTTAATAACTGTAGCTACTTCATTTTTCGCACACTTAGTGCCTCAAATTCGATTCACATTTCACATACTCCAACTTCTCAATCTAATTTCTATTTATTTCATCACATACAAACATTGTACAAATGATATGTATTATACACAAACTTACCTCAAACGTAAAAACGACGATATTAGTCAATCAATTGAGCACTTTGTTTTTACCTCGATCTAGGTTCGAATTCCTCCTTTCTTGATCTATATGTATTCAAAATTATATTCAAAAAATTATTCAATTCAAACCATACACATATTTAGGGTATTTTACAAATTAATCCTCATATTTTCACATTTTAACAATTTAGTCCCTAATTCACAAAATCACAAAATAAACAAAATTTATTTGCACACATGCCTAGACTAATATTCATGGTGTTCATATAAGCCCATATGTTTCACTTATTTTATATTTTAGTCCCTCAAAATCTCATTTTTACAATTTAGCCCAAATTACTCAAATTTATCAAAAATTCAAAGACAAAATATACTAACCCAACACATATCTTTCATTTTCTATCAACTAACATTTCAAAACTCACAAAATCAACAATGGCATAATTCCAAATCATCATCAAAACCAGAAATTGAAACATGGGCTTTATAGAACACAAATCAACGATCACAAAAACATAGAAATTATCAAAAACTGAGCAAAATAGATACCTTAATCAACAATTACAAGTGCCGAACCCTAGTTGTGTTTTTTCTTCTTCTTTTTCTTTGATTTTTGGCAAACAAGAATAATAATGGCCAATTTTCATGCTTTTGTTTTATTTTAATTTACATTATTAAGCCATTTACATTTTTAACCTTTTTATTTGCATTATAAAATCACATATATTAAGGCCATTAATGTCCATTAACCATATCAATGGTCTAATTGTATCATAAGGACCTCTCCTTTAATAAGACATAACAATTAAGCACTTTAACAAATAGAAGACCACTTTTACATTTTACACGATTAGGTCATTTTATCAAATTAAGCACACAATCAATAGCATTTCCATACAAAAATTTCACACATGCTTAAACACATACTGTAAACACAGAAAATAATATTAAAATATTTTTCTAACTCAGATTTGTGGTCCTGAAACTACTATTCTGACTAGGGTCTAAACCGGGCTGTTACAAGCATATTAACCTATAAACACTAATGGTTTATCCATGACTTTTATTGGTAGCTATTATCTGCAAACCCGTTGTGTATTCACAACTATTGGCAGCGTATTAATCTACAACGTTTTTAGTTCAACCACAAACTGAAGTGTCCAGGATATAAGAAATTTAGGGAATTCTTACTGTGGAGTTTAGCGGTGAGGTAGGACCTATTTATACTGTTAAACTAATATCACTAATTATATTGCGTCATCACGAATTAACATGCTTGAATGAACTGTTAATTTCTGTTATTCTATATGATTACTAAAGTATTGAGAATTGTTATTAATATGCTTGAATTACTTTTTGGCATTGATTTACTTGTAATTGAACTCACACTAAGCATTATAGCTCACTCCCCTTTAATTTTCATCCTTATAGATAACCTGACAGGTTATGGCTCGGACGCGGCATTCAGAAGGTCTCTACTCAATTTCTAATTACAAAATTATTTTAGGTTTATTATATAATTTATTATATTATTCGAGGATTGTAATATTTTATTTTATACAATGGCATGAGACTTAGGGTTTTGATTTTATTTTGCATGACACTTAGTTTTTTAAAGTAATAAAAGATGATTATTAATAAACTATGGATGAACCCCGATTTTTATCTAAAACAAACATTTATCATTTTTCTACTGCTACATCTTAATTAAGGTTTTGAATATTAATAAAATGATATTTAACTAAGTTTTCTACTAAATTAAACAAATTGTTTTAAAATGATTGCTTTCAAAATCGCAGTTGCTCACTGAGTCACTTCGATGGGTAATGTAGTCTTCCAAATTTGAGTCTAATGTTTAGGCCAGATTGAGGAGCTTACAACTAAATCAAAATTTTATTATTTGGGGAGTACAACTTTACCATGTACTACTAACTTAAAAATTCATAAATTTTAAAAGACCAAAAATGAAAATTTTCTTTTTTAGGGGTCGAGACCCCTGCTGATCCTCCTAGTGTCAACCCTGAATCAAGTTTGATCTTTGTCTCTTTTTTTGTGTGTGTGTGTGTGTTTTGGAATTGTTTTATTTAAAGAGACAAAAATAATATTATAATAATATTTATTATTTTTAAAATAATTTATATTTAATTAGTCTTTAATTTACTCATAACATTAACTCAAGCAAAATATTATGCTAATAATCTCTCTCTATACATGTATATATATATACTGCCTACTTTTTAAACATGTAGAAAAAAAAATTTAATTATTTTAAGGTAAATTACTACTTTATATTCCAAGAAACTCTTAACCCTTCTTTAAAAAACAAATTAAAGACATCTAGTCCTAATTAGATTCACAACATATTTATTGTATTAATTATAATGTGTATTATATTTATATAAATTCAAATATATTAATATTTTATATAATATATTACCTATATTTTATATAATATATTACCTATCTATATTATATATAATATGAATGATTAAATTAATATCACAAATCAATTCAACATCAATTTCATTTATGGAATAAAAAGTTTTCACTATCAATATATCAAATAACTATCTTTAATATAATGTTGTTGTTATCTTCTATTATTTTATATGAAATGTTTAAATAAAATAATTAAATATTGAACTTATAATTGATGAAGCTAGTTTTAATCATAAGTACTTCACCTGTCATGCCCCGAAATATAAGGGGTTAATTGTAATGGATAGATAAGAAATGAGCTAAGGGCTCCATGGCTAAGTGTTACTCTCCTATCTTAGAAGTCTTAGGTTCAAGCTACCTTCCCCCCATTTCTTTTCCCCCCATTGATTAGGATTACCTCTTTTCACAATTTTAGTAAAATTTCTCTTCATCCTATATTTATTTTCTTTTCTTTTATCTTTTCTTGTCTTTTTCTTTTCTCTCATATTTGCATCATATTTTCATTCTAATTGTTGATAAATATTTTACTTTCCCGAATCTAGTCATTATCCATTCAATCGTTCTTTTTAATGGTTTTGTAATTGTCATCAATAGCATCCTTACTTTTGCCAAGAATTGGTAAGTACATCTCGTTTTCGATGTTTGGCTCCCGAATTTCCTTAAAATTTCTATCTAAAGCTAATTTTCCATTCGATTAATCAATCATTTACGGTTCATGCCAAATCTTTTGTTAACTTTGACAAATCTTGAAATTAACTGTTAATTCATGTGTAAATGTTGTTTAAAGAATCAAAATTAAGTGAATCGGATCAGAATCGAGCATGAGAAACATTGATCGAATCTCCAATGAGTGGTGTGTGTTCTTTACCAAGTGAATCGAGGCAAACCGTGTGAAGGTTTTGGGCCACACAATCTCCCACACGGACATGTAGGCCACAAGACCATGTGCTACTGTTACTTTAGGGTACTTCACTTTACACACGGCAAAGAACCTTCCACATGACTTTGTCTCTCTTGTAGGGAAATTTGAACATTTACCACACGACCACAGTTTGTTACGCGATCGTGTAACCCTTCCACACAGCCTTGTGCCCTCTGTTTTACAAATTTGCCTAAAAATTTGTGAATTGTTTTGTTTAGTCCCTCTATAGTCCCCGTATTATTTTTAGAGTTTTATTTCACTCAAATGAATCCCTAATAATATGCATATTGGAACCTATGATTTGAGTGATAGAATTGTTATTGTTATATGCATAATATGTGAACAATACATGCATGTTTCCTCTATAATACCGATTGCAGGTTTAGCATGCCTTTTGATACTGTTAAACTAAATATATGATAAGAATGAATTTTACTATCATATTGATCTATTATAAGCATGTATATTGCTACTATATTGATATATTATAAACATGCCATATTGCATTGCATGGGGTAGGACAGTATGAACGAAGGAAGTGTGAGGAATTTATCTGCAACGATAAGTGGTTTATCCACACCGATGAGTGGTTTATCCATAATGTACAAGCAGCTTGTCTACAAACTTTTTATTTAAAAACTCTGGTGGTTCATCTACTATTTTTACTACGAGTAGTTCATCCACACCGATGAGCAGTTTATCTACAACGATGAGTGTTTCATCCACAACGATGAGTGGTTTATCCACAACATAGTGTAAGGATGGAGGAGTTTTGGGGAACTCCTATTATGGTGTGTAGCGGAGTTGCGTAGGATCTATTTTGATATATTGAAATTGTATTGTCATTCATGAGCATGTGCATACATAAGCTGTGAATGTTGAGATATTATTACATTGATGTATTGATCTAAAGAATTGATACTCTAAATCACTATATGAGTGTGATTGTTCTGAGAATTGTTATTTTGTATGTGGCATCTACTGTTTGCACTAATTTTCTTGTGATTGGACTCACACCGAGCTTTATAGCTCACCCACTTAATTTTCCATCTTTTCAGATAACTAGCAAGTTTAGAGCACGGACTCGGCATTCAGAAGGTCTCAACTCGAATTGTTATTTATAAAAGTATTTTAGATTACTATTTGAAATTTTTGTTATTTAGATACTGTATTACTTTATTTTTGAACTGTGACATAGGACTTAGGTTTTTAGATTTATATTGCATTCATGACATTTAATTTGATTATGTGACGTTGAAATATGGATTTTAATTAATTATGCATGAAATTTGATTTTTATTAAAACTATTATTAGATATCACTTTTCTGCTATTTGACTATGTAAATAAGGTTTGAACAATACATATATTTATAATAAAAAAACTAGAATTCAACTTTTGCAAAATAGTCATTAAGATCAACCGATTTTGAAACTAAATTGTAATCTTTTTGAAACATGCTAAGTTTTCTTCAAAAATTAAAGCAAACGTTTTAAACAACTTATTTTAAATTTTGATAGTTTTGCTAGGCCATTTCGGTGACAAATGTAATTTTTCAAATTTGGGCTTAACGTTTAAGCCGGGTTTGAGAGGTTACATTACTTCTCTATACATGATTTAATTATTAAATATATTTTTATTATTTATTTCACCTACATTGTAGGTGTGACATAATTTAGTTAAGTTATATTTAAAACCCTTCACCGAGTCTTGACTAATATGGAGCACTGATTAAAGTTCTTATCAAACACTCGTTTGGCAAGGGATCAAATTGTGTTACCCCATCTCCACCCTTAATATTGTATATGTATAAAAAACTCATTCACTAATTTGGTATCACAAGTCAACCAGGCACAAATTTAGTTAGAAATAACTAAAGAGTCAATTTTTTAAAAAATAAATTATATTATTTAAGGATGTTTTTATTAATTTTTATATAAAATCAATAAAAAACACACATATGTGATATTTGAACTCAGAACATTATAACTTTGAAACTCAATTTTAATATTTCAACAAAAGCTTCACTTTTTATTCTTACATAAAATTTTAATAAATATTTTTTACTTAACAAAATCTTCACCAACATCATAAGTGTATCATAATCTTGTTACTTATAACACCCTCTATAAAATTGATATAATGAATTAACTACTAAAAAAACCAAAATTTTAAAACAATAAATTTTATTATAACAGTGTTTATGTTTTTCAATTATATATATATATATATAAATCAAATTAGATGAATATAATTACATTAAGACATTTAAATTCAATTGTGTCCAAATTCAATCTTTTGAGTTAATTATATATTTTTATATAATTATTTTTTCACCTATAACGTATGGCATAATTTATATAATATTATTGTGTTGGTATCTTATAAATTACGAGGAAACTCAGTTAACTACCAATCCGGAGGCCATCAGCTTCACCACCTGTCCCACAACTCCACTTGGCCACCCATCTCATCACCTTATTTATATCTCATCAACCATTAACCTCCCTTCTTCACTTCTAAATCTATACCCCAAACCCACCCCGGCCATAGAGCTCCTCGACCGGGCGGGCGAGGTCCCCGTGGACCTCCTCGGGCCAGCTGAATCCATGTCCTATCCTGATCATGCGCCGCCACCTCCTCCTTCCTTGCCAGCAGCACAGCAACCACCGCTTCCGTTTTATAAGCAGCGATCCTGGTCACCCGACATCATCCGTAACGAAGCATGGCTTAGAAGAAAAGGAAAGAGCAAGAACCGGCGAAGCAAGAGTGTAACAGACGAAGACCTGGATGAACTCAGGGCTTGTATTGAGTTAGGATTTGGGTTTGATTCCCTAGAGATAGATCAACGCTTGTCGAATACTTTGCCAGCTCTTGGTCTTTACCAAGCAGTTAACAAGAACTACAACCACACCATCTCAAAGTATGCCTCGTCTCCTTGGGCTGCATCGGATTGTGATAGCATTTCATCCGCTATAGGTAGCCCCCACGCCATCTTTGGCCCTGGTAAGTAATAACTTGAAATTTAACTCAGATATGAGCCTGGTTTCGTTGGAATTTTTTTCTCTTCTGATTTTATTTATTTTTGTTGGTAAAGGTGATAAACCACAGATAGTGAAGACAAAGCTGAGGCAATGGGCGCAGGTGGTTGCTTGTTCCGTGAGGCAAAGTTCATGAGTATGTCATGGATGCTCGTTTCATGTTTAACTACTGAGAACGAGAGTTGTGTCTTCAATGTAACCGAACATAAAAAAACACAACAATCATTATGATGTTTGGTTAGAAATTTAAAAATGAAAGAAACCTAATTTTTACATTGTTTAAGGTATTTTGTTTCTGTTCTGTTGTAGCCCTGTACTAGCAGCTTTTCTTTTTCTTTTGTTTCTTTAATGGAGAACCTTCATCTTGACGAAATTGAGCTTAACTTTCATTCATGGGCAGACAAATTAATCATTAGCTTTGGTGAAAGTGGAGTAAAAAGGGTTTTATGTTTATAATTTGCTTAAATGCATGACAGAATTAAAGACAATTTGTTGAACATCAAACTGAGTTCGGTACCTACCTTGTATTCTCTTTTTAGCTGTACCATTAATATCGCGGTTACGAGTTTCAGTCGCATATGCTTTTGTTTGTTCAAACCCAACAAATTAAATTTGTACTATGGAATATTTTCAATCACTAAGATCTTAACACAGTTTAGATGTTAACTTGTGAGGGTATACCTGTAATGATGGAAACTCAAACATTGTATTTATCGAGATTTAATTGTGTTCCATCCTCCATTCGGACCTCATTCTTGAGACTCTCTTTTTCTAGTCTACACAAGTACCGATTGTTTACAGTGTAGTTGGAGAGTGAAGTCACTCAAATGTAGTAACAGTAGATGAATATGAAATGGGAGTAGACAACGTCATGAGACCATGTCGGAGGCAATCCACTGTGCTCCAATGTGAACCAATAATGGTTAGCTGAGAAATCCATAATCATAATTTAAATCCATGATGGAGATGCTAACAAACAACCGACATTCTCAAACCAAGTCAAACCACAGTGTTGCCTTGCAGGTCAACTAGCCCAGGACTCATTTATGAAACCAAAGTACATAGAAAATGACGGCTGAAGGTGAAAAGATGGTTACATAAGCATTACGTAGGTTTATATATTAAAAGTTATATTATATTTTTCTCATTTATTCAAAAAATAGATAAATTAGTTTTTATATATTAGATAAAAGAATAAATTGGTCATGTTAGAAATTTCATCCATTTCTACTGTTAAAAACTGGTCTTGTACTTCAAAATGAGGCACACGTAGTCATGTGTAACTGTCTGGTTATTCTGTCAGCTAAGTCAATTTTTAACAATAAAAATAAATTATTTTTTTATAGAAAGGATCACTTTGCTCTTTTGATCTAACCTACATGGACTAATTTGCTCATTTTTTGAGTATAATGGGCAAAATGCAATCTAACTCATAGTATAAGAACCTCCATATTATTTTTACTAAGAACAAACTAATTTTTAATAAATGAAATTTTTAATAAAAAGACCAGTCTGCTCTTGGTAAATGTACCATGAAGGCCCTTTACATCAACATAAGGTATTGATATGGACGCGTGTAGAACAAGATTGTAAGTTTGTCCTAGTCGCAGATTTGGCCTAAAGCTCAAGACAAATGAAGGAAAACTTAAAGTTTGACACAACCTAAAACACAAACAAATCCAAGTTAGATCTAAGAATTAAAAAAAGGTTATATTTAAAACAAATAATTAAGATAGAAAAAGGACAAGGAATCCAAATTAAAGATTAGAAACAATTAAACAAGAACAAAATATAATAACAAATAAACAAAACAAGATAGATGGAAAAGATGGAAAGTGACGTGTAGAAGTCCAAAGAAGCCTTGGAAACCAGATAAATCCACAACCCCCTTCAAACAACTATAATTTCCCATCTAAGAAAAAAAAACTTAGCGAGAAACACTACAGCAAAACAGGTTTTTAGCTGCGATTTTAGTGGCGTTTGGACAAAAAATGCCGCAAAAGTTATACATTAGTGGCGCTAATAGGAAAATGCCGCAAAAGGTTAGAGCTATAGCAGCGTTTATGATAAAAAAGCCGCAAAAGGTCAAGCATTAGCTGCGTTTATGATAAAAACGCCGCAAAAGGTCAAGCATTAGCGGCGTTTATGGTAAAAACGTCTCAAAAGGCCAAGCAGTAGCGGCCGCAAAAAAATAATTTTATTTTAGGTTTTAGGTTTTAAGATTTAATGTTTAAGGTTTAAGGTCTATGGTTTATGGTTTTAGGGTTTATGGTTTAATGTTTAGTATTTTAGATTTATGGTTTAGTGTTTTAAGATTTATGGTTAGGGTCTTAGTGTTTAGGGTTTTAAGGGTTAGGGGATTAGGGTTTAAGAGTTAGGGATTTTGATAAAAGTGACAAAAAATCAAGTTATTTTAGGGTTTAAGTAAGCAATAAGATTATTTTTTTAATTACTTCTGTGCCTTGTAATATATATAGGATTTATAGTTTAGAGTTTAGGGTTTAAGTTTTAGGTTATATTTTTTAAGGTTTAGGGTATATTGTTTAGGGTTTAGGCTTTAAGGTTTAAGGATAAAATTTGAGAAGTTTAATTTTATCAAAATCAATTTGTATAATTTCTATCAGCCGCACAAAAAATTAAATTCGTGGGCACAAACTCTTTGTAAGGAAGTTTGGTTTCATTTTTTAAAATTATTTTTGTACACAATTATAAAATTTTACAAATTAAATATATTGTTTGAAACAAAACAAAATTAATTTAAAGGAATTTAATAAATAATTAAACTATAAAAATTTATTACTACCAAAGGTATTAGCGACGTTTTTGACAAAAATGCCACAAAAAAATTTACTTTAAAATAAACGGCGCCGTTTCTCTAGAGGCATTAGTGGTGCTAGGCGAAAAACACCACAATAGATCGAGCATTAGCGGCGCTTGGTTAAAAAACACCGCAAAAATAATTTACTTTAAAAAAACTACACCGTTCTAAGTTGCATCTTTAGTGGCTTTAGCGGCGCCTTCTAAAAAATGCCGCAAAAGATCAACCTTTAGTGGCGCTTTTGAGAAAATGCCACAAAAAATATTTTACTTTAATTAAAACGATGTCATTTAAGGTAGGGCATTAGCGGCGCTACACGAAAAACGCCGCAATAGATCAAGAATTAACAGGGCTAGGTAGAAAAAAGCTGCAAAAAATAATTTACTTTAAGTAAAACGGCGCCGTTCAAATTTTCATCTTTAGTGGCTTTAGCGGCGCTTTATAAAAGACACTGCAATAGATCAACATTTAGTGGTGCTTTTTAAAAAACGCCGCAAAAACTTTTCATTTTAATTAAAACATCGCCGTTTTAGGTAGGGTATTAACGGCTCTATGTAAAAAGTGCCGCAAAAAAATTTACTTTAACCAATACGTCGTCGTTTTAAGTGGAGCGAAGGGATTATTGGCGCTACTTATAATCGCCGCAATTGATCGCCTTTAGCGGCGCTTTTTAGAAACGCCACAAACGGTCAAATTTTTTATACCAAAACGGCGTCGTTTTCCTTTCTTCCATTTTATACCAGTTATCATACCCGATACTTAGTTCTTTTTCCCCCCAACACATTTTCCCCAATTCTCTAAATTTCCCCTAATCCCTAAATTTTCCCCAAATCAAAATTCCTAGCCATCTGCCGCTGAAGACGCCGACCCGACCACCTGGTCATCACCGTCCATTGTCCTCTCTGCCGTGTTGTCGTCGCCCTCACTTTTCACTGCCGCAACCAATCGGTAAATTTCACTCTCCGTAGCTTATTTCAAGTCTGTAAAAAAATGAATTTCAATCACATTATTTTTAAAATATTTATGAAGCTTCAGTCTCTGGTCTGTATTGATTCAACTTCGCTTCCCATTTGACTCCTCCTAAACTGAAATTCATTGTGTTGCTCTATATTATTTCTCCCCCAAATCTTTTCTCTTTGTTTTTCACTTTTTAGGCCAATTGTATTTTCAATCATTATCTATATTCGGATGAAAAAGAAGAAAGTCTAAACACATTCATAATCAAATATATTTGTTAACTGCATTTTTTTATCAGTTAATTGTAATTAAATTCTAAATTTTTTTTTAATTAAGTTGATATCAGTTTATTAACATGATTCTAATTATTTTTGTGTTGTGGAGGGGCCTTTTATATGGTAAAGTTTTTAGATTTTATAAATAGGGTTAAAAAAACGAATATGGGGTAAATTGTGAAACTTTAAAAACCGAGGGGTAATAAAGCAAACTATATGGGGGATTTTGGGCATAATAGATTTATGGATTTTTATCTTTTTGATAAATGATTGCTTTTAATGCATTAAAATTCATAGAAAGATTAATTAATTGCTACATTCAACAGTTATAAAAATATAAGTGTGATTGTAATATTTAACTTTGTGAATGTGAAAGAGTAATTTTTCCATGAAAACAAAGTTGTAATTTGAAGATTATGTAATGAATTGAATGGAATATATGTGGTCTTGATTAAATATGGGTTTTGGTGTTAAATAATGCGGCTGCCATCAACATCAAGGTCGAAATCATAGCTTATTCTTCCATGCGGCTGCCATTAAATATGGGTTTTGGGGTCAAATTTTTTTTTAATCTACTTATGGGGTTAGCCAGTTATCTCAAACTCATGTGAAAGGTAAAGTGGGCATGCAAATGCATCAGCGTTCAAACAAGCAAATGGATTTAAACTAGTATATTATAATTGTGTTCAACTTACGTGCATTTAAATTTTAAATTTTTTTAAATAAATTTATTTTTAAAAATGCATATTAAGTTATGAATGATTCATAATATATTAATAAATTTAATATTTTGCAATCAAATAATAATACATGGATAATATTTAACAAAGTAGTAATGGAAATTTTTAACATGTTGTGTTAAGAAATCACCATGTGCAATAAATGAATAAATGAATAAATAAATAAATAATATTCCTTCAAATGAATAAACGGATCAATTTAGTTCATATACTATTAAAAAGAATTAAATAAATCTAAATTTTAATATTTACAGTAACTTTTTCCATGAAAAATGTTAGGTGTATGCTTGAAGCTAGAGAAGAGAACAAGGGTGACGCTAGATTTAACGTTTGGATTAAAGCTTGGTGTTGAACCTACTGCTTTGGGAAGCTTATTAAGGTTAGTATTCTCTTGAATTTTAGCATGCTTGTGTGAAAAAGAATTTAAATATTTACCGGGCATGATTGTAAATGTAAAGAATATGGAAAAGAATCAAAAGAATGGCTTGCTGATATTACATCTCCATTGCTGCCAAATATGAACATAAATCCAATTTAACCTTATTCCATTAAGTCTATTTTATTTGAAAATAACAATCATACTGGTTTATACTAAAGTTTGAGTTTTGGTTTAGATTAATTTTTTTTAAAACAATGAAAATGTTGAACTGAGTTGAGGTGTGTATATTAGTGAAATGGTGAAATCTTCTTTTGACAATACAAATGTATGCCCATACAGATATTACTCAATTTACATTATTCTCATTTTCATTTCTTTAAAATTACATAACTTACATACCTTACATAAATATATATCATATCATAACTTACATACCTCACGTAACATACATAACTTACATAACTTATATAAATATATATCATATCATAAAATATATATCATATCATAACTTACAACTTACATAACTTACATAATACATAAATATATATCATATCATAAATGTCATAACTTACATAACTTACATAATTTACATAACTTATATAATTTACATAACTTACATAATTTTCATAACTTACATTATTTACATAACTGACATAAATAAATATCATATTGTTAACTTTAGACTTCAAGAACAATGAAATGGATAAGAGTTGGATGAATTTGTCAAGGGTAAGCAACGACTATCGAAATGGAGTACAAACTTTTTAAAATTTTGCATTTCAAAATGCAAGCAAAGAGAATATGATTCTTTACCCGTGTAAGAAGTGTGGCAACGTCAATTGGCATTTTCGTGAAGTTGTCTACGAACATCTAATTGTTGATGGCTTTATTCGGGGGTATAAAAAATAGATTTTCTATGGAGAGTGTACATCTAGTAGAACCTCTTCAACGATTAATCTAGCTTATCCTCATAGTGTTTACCATCAGTCTGTTAGAGAAGATGACATGAAAGGTATGTTGCGGGATGCATTTAATATGCACAGTCATGGTTTGCAATCGTTTCCACCTGACTTTATTGTATCCGATGATTGTAATATTGGTGGAAATACTTTTACCGAAACGGGAAGAAGTGTACCTCATGAAGAGTCAAATAGAGAAGCAGCGAAGTTCTACAAGTTACTTAATGAAATGAATGAAGAACTTTACGACGGACCAAAATATTAAAAAATGTCCTTTTGCATTCGTCTATTTCACTTAAAATGTTTGGGAGGGTGGACTGGAAACTCTTTTACAATGCTATTAGAGTTTTTGAGAGAGATGTTTCAGTTTGCAAAAATCTCTCATTTATGCAAATATATGAAGAAACTGATAAAAAATTTAGGCCTTGGGTACGACAAAATTCATAGTTGCCCAAATGACTGCATGTTGTATTGGGGTGATCGGAAAAACCAACAGTCTTGTCATGTTTGCAGTAAATCTCGTTGGATAAATATGAATACAGAAGATGTGAATGAGGATGAAGGTGAGGCACAATCAAGAAAGAAGCCAGTAAAGATTTTGCGATATTTTCCACTAATACCAGGGCTTCAAAGGCTTTTCATGTCGTCAAAGACAGCCGAGTTTATGAGGTGGCATCATGATCAACAAATCGATGATGGATTATTAAGACATCCTACGGATTCTTTAGCCTGGAAATCATTTAACAATAAATTTCCAAGCTTTGCAACTGATCCTCGGAATGTGAGGCTTGGGCTAGCATCGGATGGATTTAATCCTTATAAAATCACGAGTACTTCATACAGTACTTGGCCTGTAGTGCTTGTTCCTTACAATTTGCCTCCATGGATTTGCATGAAGCAATCTTTTTTTATTTTATCTATGATTATCCATGGAGAGAAAGGTCCCGAAAATGATATTGACATTTATATGCAGCCACTTATTGAAGAGTTGAAACAGTTATGGGCGGGTGTTGAAACATATGATATCTTGAGAAATGAGAACTTTTATTTACGTGCAGCTTTGTTGTGGACTATTAATGATTTCTCGGCTTATGCCAATTTATCTGGTTAGAGTATTAAAGGATGTTATGTTTATCCTTGTTGTGCGGCGCAAACATGTTCAAAGTGGTTATATAATGGGAAGAAGTTCTCTTATATGAGGCATCGTCGGTGGTTAGATGGAAATCATAGATTTAGATTTTAGAAGACTCTATTTAACAGTACTAAAGAGTTCAGAAAAGCTCCTGAGCAAACCATTGGATCTGAAATCTTGTTCATGTTGAAATATATCAATTTCAGTTATGGGAAGATAAATCAACCACCCAACACGCAAACAAAGAGAAGATCAAGGGATTAATCTGATGAGGAGAATGATCCTAATGAGGCGGACTTATTGGGAGCTTCACATTTTACGACACAATCTTAATGCCACGCATATTGAGAAAAATGTTTGCGAGAACATCATTGGGACAATTTTGAATGTCGATGGAAAATCGAAAGACAATCTTCAGAGTCCACTTAATTTAGTTGACATGAGAATTCGGTATGATCTTCATCCCCAAGTACTTCCAAATGGGAACTATCGGTTGTCGCATTTTATTTTTGCAATGTCGAAGAAAGAGAAAGAAGTGTTCTGCATGGTGTTGAAAGATATAAAGATCCCAGATGCGTATGCATCAAATATATCTCGATGTGTGAGTCTTAAAGATCGAAGACTATATTCTTTAAAATCACATGATTATCACATCTTGATGCAAGATTTACTGCGAGTTGCTTTACGGTGTTGTATGTCAAAAAAGGTGACGTCTTGTATAATTGAACTATCAAATATAATGAAAGCTATTTGTGTCAAAATTTTGAATGTTGAAGAACTTAAGAAAGTACAAGATCAAGTCGCTTTGACTTTATGCAATTTGGAGAAGATCTTTCCACCTTCCTTCTTCACTATTATGGTGCACTCGCTAATCCATCTCCCTCATGAAGCAATACTTGGTAGACCGATTTTCTATCGATGGATGTGTCCTATAGAAAGGTACTAATTTATTTGTAAAGTATTCATTCATTCACCTCTATACCTTTAGTTACAACTTTTGATAATGTTGTATATCGTGTTTAGGTTCCTATACAAATTGAAATCTTATTGTCATAATAAGCGTTATCCAGAAGGATCAATTGTTGAAGGTTACTTGGCAAAGGAGTGTATGACTTTCTGTTTTAGATATTTAGAAGTTGTTGAAACAAGACTGAATAGACCAAGTAGAAATGTTGGGCTCACTGATCATAACTTGGCCGAAACTTATTTATTTCAAAGTTATGGAGAACCAATCGATAAAGTTGAAATTGCAGAATTAGATGATAGATCTTGGGTACAAGCACATCAATATGTTCTTTTTCACCACAATTCAATTGAACCATTACGCAAGTAAGTTCTAGAATTTGATAAATATTCATCTTTTTAATTTGTTTATCTTCTAACCAATTAAACCTCTTTTTAACATAGTGAGTACAAACAAATCTTGAGATTTCGTTCACGCTCCCGAAGATTACAACATCGAGAGATTAATAAGTTATTCACAAATTCTTTTCATGAATGGTTAAGCCAAACAGTATGCAATTGAAGCTTTCATTGACAAATAATAATGTTTTCCCATAATGTTTATAATTACTCAATTTACTTTCGATTCAATAGGTTTGGAGTGAGAAGTACGTTAATGACGAAGTTAAATGGCTTTCCCAAGCTCCGAATAGAGTAGTAAAAAGATATAGTGCCTTCTTCATCAATGGATTCAGATTTCATACAAAATATCGCGAGAGATTGAGGAGAACTCAAAATTGTGGAATAGTTGGTAATTCTTCAATTACAAGTTATGCTAATGCTAGGGATAGTAATCTTGTTGAGGGAAATGTGAAGTATTACGGGCTTCTTACTAACATTATTGAGTTGGATTACTATGGCAAATGAAAAGTTGTCTTATTTCGATGTGATTGGGTTGATATTAATACTGCTCACGGAATTAAAAAAGATCAATTTGGTTTTACAATGGTGAACTTCTCTCGATTGATTCACACTGGACAACAATTGATAAATGAGCCGTATGTATTTTCTTCTCAAGTGAAATAAGTTTTTTTACTCGAAAGACCCAATTGACGAGGGTTGGTACATTGTACTCCATAACACTCCTAGAGACTTGTTTGACATGGGCAATGGAAGTAGAGATAACATCGACGAATGATCAGAAACTTTGTCTTTTCCAGAACAAAAGTTAAATGAAAATATCCCTAGTACTAGTACACAATTTCAATGGGTTCGCCAGGATATTGATGAAGATATTTACGAATTATGATGTAGTAAGATTTTATGATTTTTTAATTATATGTAATATCATAATTTAAATCTTGGTCTTGTTAAATATTTCAACTATTTTATATGTGCTATTATTGTTGTAATTAGATACTAAAATTTCAACTATTTTATGTGTATTGTAGATAAAATGCCTAGAAGATGATTGCGAGATCTAAGTATTGTTAAAAATACTCCAAATTTGGAAGAACCAAATAGTGAACAATAGATTGCTATTGGATCTTCGAATGTTCCGAATACACCTGACGGGTCTGCAGAAATTCAAAGTAATGTTAAATTTAATTTACATGCGTGTTGACTTTTATTATTGATTTCTTTTTCAAATTCTTATATTATAATATACCATTTTTCAGCTGAAAGTTGTGGGACGCGCAAAGGTTGAAGACATACGCTACTTAAAGATTTATACGAGTTAAATCCTGTCAAGCATGTCGAACTATCTAGAAATAATCTTGGTCAGTCTGTTGGATCAGAAGCTCGACTTTTAGCAGGATATTTGGGCATTATAACACGAAATGCCAATATGTTGCCTATCAACTACGAGTCATGGCATCAAATGCCTGATAGTAACAAAAATAAAGCTCTCGATAATATTAGGGTAACAAAACATGAATGTAATTTATAATACTTTAGTTTAAGTTTCATTTATATTTACTTTCTAAACTTGTGTTTTTTGTAGGAGAGATTTGCTTTAGAGGTCTCGGATAATTATGTTAAGAAGGCATTGGGAAAAAAATGGAGAGACCATAAAAGTACTTTAAAGAAAGAATATTTTAAGAAAAATATAAGCTTCGAAGAGAAATTACGAAATGTCCCGCCGGGAATGCTGAGGTACCAATGAGAAGATGCGATTAGATTTTGGAATTCAAAGAAAGGAGAGGTATTACGTACTTCCAAACTCTTATAATTATTTCGGCTTAAAGTATTTACTATATACGTAATAATAATTTCATAATGTAGGATCGTGATCGAGTTGGAATAAGCAACAGGCAAAAATAGAAATTCACTCACACAGCTGGGTCGAAAAGTTTTGTTTGTGTAACTGAGGCCGAGCTATTTTGAATTTATTAATTATGTCAAATATTTATTACTTATTAAATAATATTTTTACTAATGTTTGGTCAAAAAGTTAGATGCCTTCAGCTTTTTGACATTACACATAGGAAGAAAGATGGATCTCCTATGACTTCTGAAGCTGTAGAAATTATGGTATGTTTACTAAATAAAATTTGAATTATTTTAAATATTTATAGTGTTTAATTATAATGGTTTAATTCGTCGTTTGTAATGCAAATAATGTTAAGTTATGTTGCATTTGTTTTTATTATATATTTCGTTTCTAACTCTTTGATTGATTTATTAAGAGAAACTAAAGGATAAAAAGGCGGAGTGTGAAGCGATTGCTTCGAGTGATAGTTCTGTTAATGTTGACGACATTGATAACCAAATTATTACTAAAGTTTTGGGTCCTAAAAGTTATGGTCAGGTTTGATTTCAAGGATCTTTTGTTAACCCAATGCAATATTTTGGATCCAGCTCGTAGCAATACATGCCTTCGGGGAGTCAGGCTCAAGCTGAAGTTCAGAGGTTAAGAGATCAGATGGCTCAGATGCAAGCGAACAAAGTTGAGCAAATTGCTCAACTTTAAGCGGAGGCAGCACCGAGAGCAGCTGAGGTTCAAAGAAAATATGAAGAACTTCAGCTACAACTTAAAGCGGAGGTAGCAGCGAAGGAAGTAGAGGCAGCAGCAAGAGAAGCAGAGCAGAGCAGAAATTACGATGCACTCTAGTTACAGCTTCAGAATATGATGAAGATGTTTCAGCAGTCGCAAAATCTGCCATCTTAGACGTTTTCTTGTTGTAAGAATAATTTTAACATTGTAACTTTTAACATTATTGTAAGATTATTTTGAATTATACTTCAGTTATCAATTTATATCATATATATTTTGTTGAATTTGAAGTATCATTTAGATTTGCTACTTTTGGTTGGATTTCATGCTACAGGAAAGGTTGTATATGAATGAAAATTGAATGTTACAAATCTGTCAAAGTTAGCGGCATTTGTGGTAAAAGCGCCACTAAAGGTCATGTTCTTTAGCGGCGTTTGCCACAAAAGCGCCGCTAAAGGTCATGTTTTTTAGCTGCATTTTTTTCACATAAACGCCGCAAAATTTAGCGGCATACAAGCGCCGCAAATAGTTTTAGCGACACTTATAGGCCTAAAAAAAATGCCGCTAAAAGTCTGTTTGTTGCAGTGAAAAAACTTGAAAATGACCCCTACAATATGAAAACATTGTTAAAACTCTTCTAAAAGAAAACTCAAGAAAAATTCTTGAAAAATAAAACTCAAATAGAATTTTATTAACTCAAAGAGAGAAGTTGTTGAATGAATTAATTTTGTACAATGAATAGGTCTTTATATAAGCTAGCTAAGTACATCCGAATAAAACTCTCAAGTCTATTGAAACTCTAATTAATCTAAATAAAAATCAATTTTACTAAATTTTCTTGTTGACATAAAACTCCTAAAAAAATCCAAATTTCAGAATAAATATATAATAAAATAATAAAACTTAATAGATACAATATTGGTTAATATATAATAAAAACTTAAGCCTAAAAATTAAACCCAATATGATTTAAACTCAAATTAAAAGCCGAAACGCGTAACTTCCGCAATAATTTCGTCCAAAAATTTAGCTTGTACAGTCTTTAAACAATCATAACTTGAGCTCCCGAACTCAGAATTGAGTGATTTACATTGCATTTCGAAGATAAGAGACAGATTTACAAACACTATGTAGACATTTGAAATGTTTGAATCCTATCAAAAAAGTCGTTGCAAGTTGACTAAGTTTCCAAACTTAAAAATTGCAACTTCAATGAATATAATTTAGTAAATTTCATCCCATCTGTGCATATATCAAGTATACTTGACACACTACATATCACTGTTTAGTTATTTCGTTAGTCATGCTAGTTTTTAACAATACAAATAGAAGAAATTTTTAACGTAAATGGTCAATTTACTCTTTAAACTAATGTACATAGATTAATTTAGCAATTTATTAATACAAGAAAAACTACAATAAAACAGGCCTATCGCGACATTTTTTTTTTACTTTAGACGGTGAAAAAAAAGTTGGCATAGATCATCCCGATGCTTCTCTCGACGCTTCTGAAAACGTCGCCTATAGCACAATTGACATAGGTTCTGCGACGCTTTTGAAAAAACGTCAGCATAATTCAGCGTAAGCCGACCTTTATTGAAGGGTTGGCAAAAACTTAATCAATGCTGACATTTACAAAAGGTTGGGATAGACTCGTCTAAGGCAACTTTAAAAAGGTTGGGATAGACCCATCTAAGACAACCTTAAAAAGGTTGGGATAAACCTTGTCTAAGGCAACCTTTAAAAAAGATTGGAATAGACTCGTCTAAGGCAACCTTGAAAAAGTTGAGATAGATCTTGTTTAAGGCATCCTTAAAAAGGTTGAGATAGACACGTTTAAGATAATTTTTTTCTATTTTTTAATATTTCAATATTAATATATTTTCATAAACATTTACAGTAAATAATGATAGAAATGGTGCTTTAAATACAACTAAAAAATTAAAATTAAAATTAAAATAAAGGTTGAATATATTTTTTCAAATGCACATTTGAAGACTACAATCTTTTAAATCTCTTGAAATCATAAGACTCTCTTAGTTAAAAAGGCAATTAAACATATTTAATAACATATATAGGAAGCAAGTTAATATATTAACAAAAATGTACAGAAGTAAATAAATGAGTTTGAAAATTCTTGCAAGTGAAGATAACCCATTAATCATTCCAAATTTCTTGTTCATGGCTGTAAGCTTTGGATTAGTCTTTGCAGCTTCCTGATTCTTCGACCATCCAATTTCGGCATAATGTTTGCTTCTCTCTCCACTTTGTGCCTTTGCTTCATCATCTGCAATATCATACATAATCATATCATAAAAGGCATTGTATTTATCCAACTTCAATTGAGCAAATCAACAAGAAAATCAAGCTAAAATAACAAAAGCTATATCCAAAACTGTAGCAATTAATTGACTTATTTCAAAGGTTCCTAATAAAATGTAAAACACAGACCAGAAAATGCTTAACGCTGTCAACTCTTATGCATCGCATCATTTAACACAAGCATCCACTCCACTGAATTTTATACTACCATTCTCAAAAATTTATAAGCCTTAAACATTTTGGACTTGAAATTACAGAAAATAAAAATTGTTTTTCATTTGCCAAGCTGAACCCTAGAAATGAAATTGAATTTTACACATTTATATTAATTAACATGACATCTCAGAATTCAAATTTCTTTGATCAATAGGAACTAGATAAACCCAATGATTGTTCTTTTTTCACTAGATGTGAAACCCTTGTGCTTGGAACTTTACTTAAAAAAGATCCAAAATCTTGTGTTTTATTCAGAGTGATTGAGCAACATTTTTGAATTCAGTTAAGCAAGATTGAAGTACCTTTTGGCGATTTTGAAGGGATTGTCTTTTGTGTTGCAGTACTTCCATGGCGGCAGGAGAAACAAACATGTCCATGAATTTCTCATCATTTACAGCAAACAGATCCAACCCAAGTTCTACCACCAGCTTGTCTCGGCTATACCATATAAAAAGTAAAGAATTAACAAAGTTTATCAGCTGCAACCTGAAGTGAAATGTTAATAAACTAAGACATGATTTTCCATGCAATTACATGCACATAAAAACACATTTCAAGCAACAAGATATGCACAAACATAAAACCAAAATGGAAAAACTTTCAACTAAATTACAAGTAAAATTTCACATTAAGATAATAATTGGACCACAGGTAAGGTAAATGAGACAGTTTAACTAAATAAACATATATAAGGCATAGGAAAGGGTTGATAAACCTCACGTTAGCAACATAAATCGAGCGGGAATCCACTTCCTCCTTCTCAGCTTGACTTGTGGAAGCACTTGAGGAATCTTCATAGACATCCAGGAAAAAAAGGTAAAAACAAATCAGTTTGGTAGTCATAAACAATTCATAATGGTTGAGAATGGTTGAGCACGACAGTGAGCAGAGAAAGGGCTTGGCCCCTAGAATCTGCAACGTTCATGGCTAGATCGGCTTCCCCCACGAGATTTTTGATCGATTTTTGCGTCAGAATTGTAAGAAAGGGGATAGAGTTAGGGTTTTGAGGGGTAAGTGCTTAGGAAGTGGAGAAAAGAGAAGAGGAAGGAGACGAATGAAAAAAAAAGGGAAGATAAAAGAAAGAAAAAGGAAAAACTCTATAGTTTAAGGATGACTATTTATTTAAACCTAAATTAAGCAAGATTATATGTAGATGAGAGAAGAAATTATTTATAAAAAAATTGTTTATTGAATGTAATATAGATGAAATGGTTATAAATCCTGAATTTGAATGTTGGTTGCTCAGTTATTTTTAATTCTTTATTTAAAGATTTTATATAAAAATATTGTAATAATATTTATTATCATTAAAAAGATTTTTAATTGTTTTCAATTAAATAATAAATTTTATTTTACGTAATTAATATGAAGCAATATTATTTAATCTTTTAATAAAATTAAATTAATATAAATTATTTTTAATTAGAATTATAATAGTAAAATTTTAAACCATAATTAAAGCGTGAAAGAAATTAATAATAGAAGTTGAACTTTTGATTGTTTTTATCTTTTAGTTTAACTAAAATGCCTAAATATTATTCACAAAATGCCTAAATATTTTATGCTAATACATTTATTTTATGGGAAAAATATTTAATACAGAGAAGTTTTTTTGTAACTTAATAATTATAATTGTTATATAGAAATATTGTAAAAAAAATTTAAAAAAAAAACCAAAACAATTACTGTTCAACATCGCATCAAAATTTAAAGGTAATGGAAAAAGTGGATTTATTTTTGCCATATGGGATGAGACTGCTATTGTAACCCTATATTTCAACATTTAGATTAAATTTTGTTATAAGTTGTTATACCTTTCATTTCATATTTCAAAATAATGTTTCAATGGTATATCTCGTTAAATTTCTTCTGCTAAATTCATTAGTTTGACAGTTTGAAATATACAAATACTCACTTTGATAATCATGCAATAAGAAAAATGATGTTGTAATGATATTGAATTTAATATGATAATTTTAACAATATTAACAATTAAACTTGTATTTTTTAAATTTAGAAAGTAGATGGATTGAATTCCTTAAAATAAAAGTAGACAATGGTTGAAGAGTGCAGGACCTGAAGTATATTTTAACTATAATAATGTGATGATGTATCTTAAAAGATATAGGATGATGAAGAAAGGAAAAAAATAATAATAGAAATCTAGGAAAATCTAAAACAACATAGTTTAAAAAAGTTGGGATAAATTACAAATGTAACACAAAAAAGCTTGGATTAGATAAAATATTTGCTAACACATAAAAAATGTTAGGATAGGTTATATTTTCCCAACTCTTTTTAAAAAGTCAGCATAGTGTTGGGCAACACTTTTCATATAGTTGGGAAAGGTATAACAAATGTCAGCATAGTATTGGGCAAAATCAACTCTTTTTTAAGCGTTGCCTTAGGCATGTTTATCCCGACCCTTACACAAAAGTTGGCCAAAGCATATATACACAAGTCTATCTCGACACTTAGGAAAGTGTCGGCTCAAAAGTGTCGCGATTAGTCTATTTTATTGTAGTGAAATAAAGTACAATCTAACTACTAATGTAAGAACCTGCTTGATTCTTTTACCATACATAAAGTTAACAAACAAACAAGATTGAAACTAATTTGTTAAATTATAAACTTATAATAAATATACACAAGAAATTGTTGATGCAAATTAATCATGTTTGACTCAAATGTTATAAAGTTGGAATTGATGAAAGAATGTGTACACAAGAATTTTGGGGCGTATCCGAAGGCAATAGTGAGGGTCGGTTTGGGACATAAAGTTAGGGTTTGATGTAGTGTCCAGTTGGGAGATTATAGGCAAAGTGAGTAGTCCTGTCTTTGTTCCTAAGCGAGTACACAATCATCTTTTAAATTCGGGTATTTTACCCATCTAACCCAAAAAAGATTAATATTTATAAAACTGACCCTGGTCCAAAAACATATATTCACCCAAATGACCTGAAATGAACAATTAATTTAGGTTATGGGAACTCAATGACCGGCACCCCCTTGTATTTTGACCTTATGATTGCCTGATGATTGTGTCAGGATTTTAAAAAAAATGATTTTTGGACATCAATGGCCAATATCAGGGTTTTTTTTTTTAAATCGTATCATACTGGTATACTCAAATACCAGTATTTGAAAAAAAAATTAGGTTCTGGCCATCTAATGGTCTGCACCAAAGTATAATAAAAAAAATGTTTTGGGTTCTGGCCAATAGATGGTTTGCACCAACATCTTTTTCGGATTCTGAGAATTTTTTTTTGTTTTCGGACACTAATGGCCAGCACTGCCTTTTTCGGGTCCTAATTTTTTTTTTTTTGAGACACTTATGGTTGGCATCAACTTTATTAGATTAAAAAAATATTTTTTTTTTATTTTGAGACACTGATGGCCGGCACCAACCTTATCAGATTTTAAAAAAAAAAATTAGTTATGGGACACTAATGGCTGGTACCAACTTTATCATATATATTTATAGGTGTTTTGTCTTCAATTTGACTTTTTGCTCCTTTTTCTTTGGTTTATTAGTTGAAAATCAAGATTAAAAATATTAGTTTTTTCCTTGTTGAGAAGGAAGCAAAAATTTTTGAAGATGAGTTCTCAGATTTTGTTTGTTTATGTTCATTTCGTGGAGAAATGATAAATACAACTGAAGAAGGTTGTGTCTTTCAAAGTTGAAAAAAAATTGGAATGAGATTCAACAAGTGTGTTTTGCTGGCGGATTTAAAATGAAAGATCAGTACAAAGATAGCTACCCGTTGCAGGAAGCAAATGTTGAGACTATTTTACAAATTTTCAGTTTCAACAGATCCGCTCAAGTTCTCGAAAATGAAGCTTGAAGATGATGATGTTCTAGGGACTATGATAGCAACTTATTGCCCCTTGAGATGGATAATCCCAGCCCGGTTGAGTTGTTTGAGGAGATAGTTGAACTGGATCCCACTCAAGTTGTAATTCCAGCAAGTCAGTATTCTAGAATTGATTTTAATCTTAATGTTTATTGGGAAGATCAATTGGGTTGTGGAGGGTCAATGCCAACTCCTGAAAATCCAAACACCGGTGGATGTTAGTAAAACATCCCAAACTTGTGTACTTGTCTAGAGATTCATCAATAGGTGTTGTCCATCATAGAAGATGGTGATAAAGGGTCTGATAATGAAGATCAGCCCTACCGTGATCCTAACAATGATTTCAGTGACCCCGATTTGGATGACATTCTTGAAGACATAGACGATAAGGACCCGATAGATGGTGAAAATGTAAACCACCATTCGGCCGAGAACATGGGCCCCGATATAGTTATAAGGAATAATCCAAGGTTCTTTATGACCGACGTGGATCTTGATGCGGTTTTTGCACGTGAGTTCATGGAATATACAAACATAGTGTCGGTTTACCTACTTGATGAAGAATTTGATGGTGAAGAGTTGTTCATAGGACAACAATTCCATAACAAGAAAGACTGTTTACATGCAATAAAATAATATAGCTTGAAGTTAGGTGTGGACTATAAAGTAACGAAGTCAACGCAGTCTTTGTACGTCAGAGAATGTTGAAAAGCCTCAAATGGTTGTAACTGGTGTGTTTGAACCGCGTTAATGCAATGAACTCAGATGTGGATAATAAGGAAAATAATAGGTCCACACACATGCACGTCTGCTCATATGTCGAAAGACCATAGAAAGTTAGATGCAAAAACTATATACAACTGCATCATCCCTTTGGTGAAAGAGTCACCCACCATTTAGGTGTCAGTCCTTATTACGAACATTCAAGCTCGATTCAAGTACAAAGTGTCGTACTGGAAAACATAGTAGATGAAGCAAATGCGATGCAGGAGTTGTATGGTGATTGAGATGCGTCATACAACGAACTTCAAGGGTGGGTAGTTGCGATGTGAGAGTATGTGTCGAGGACGGTGACTAATTTGCAAACATTGCCGTATAAAGGCCCGGATGACGAGATACAACCAAGGAAACGAGTTTTTCATCAATTATTTTGGACATTTGAGCCGTATGTTAGGGTCTTCCCTCACTGCAAGTCAATGGTACAGGTGGACGGAACTTGGTTGTACGATAAATACACGCAAATACTCTTGATTGTTGTTGCACAAGACGACAACTGAAATGTACTTTTGATAGCTTTTGCCATCGTGGAGCATGAGTGCTTCGAGTCCTGGGAATTTTTCCTCAAAAATCTGTAGAGGCATGTTTTCAGACAAGACAACATTTTTCTTATATCGACAGATCGAAGGGACTACTTGTTGCGATAAGGCGATCGAGGGTTCCGGGAAGGTCTATTTATTACATCCGGCACATCATAGTAAACTTCCACAAAGATTATAAGAATAAAGAATGGAAAAAAGAACTCATGAATATGGGTAAAAAATATTGTTTGTATTTATTTCAAAAATTCCTTTTCAAATTTTATCAGTCTGTAATTTTTTAAAATGCTTATTCCAAATTGCATATGCAGCTCATAAGTTAAAACCGCAGAGATTCAGGCTAAGGTTCGCAAGGCTTGAATCCCAGATGTCATCTTTACCAATAGATCTCTAGACATGGTTGGGTAGCATGGAGAACTGACAATGGACTTAAAGTTACGATAAGGGGTTTCGGTATGGCTAGATGACAATCAACCTTGTAGAGGAGGTTAACTCCGTCTTGAGGCGCACATGTCATCTGCCAATTTATGTTGTTTTCTCGGCAACATTCTATAGGTTAGCCACATTGATGCCAAGGATGGGGTTAAGACAGGCTAAGCAGATCGAGGCTAGGTACGTGTACAATGAGGCCGTCTAAAAGGCCATGGTAGTAAACAATCGAAGGGCACAAACAATTAACGTAGAATTGTATTCAAGCGGCTTGAAGAATTTTCAGGTTCAAGAGTACATCGGCCGTCGCTCAAGTTTTCTACCTAGGTTGTACGCAGTTGATTTGCGAAACAGGCGTTGTGAGTGTGGGATATTTTAGACTTTTCGATATCCGTGTGCATATGTTCATGCATCGTGTGCGAGAGCAAACTTAAATGTTGAACAATTCATAGAAGAGATCTAAACATTGCAACACACATTGTGTATTTGGGGAAATGAATTTCCTATAATCCCTGATGTCTCGAACTGGGAAGTTCCATTTGTAACACCCTTCACCCGTATTCAACGCCAAAATAGGGCTACGGATAAAACAATTATACATTCACTTTGGCTACATTTTCACAATTCATACAATCATCATTCAATCTCAATCATAATGTCCTTAATATGAGCTTACGAGGCTCTAAACATGCTTTAGGAGAGGCTCGAAACTAAGCCGATAACTTTGGAAACTTTTTGAACACTTAAGAAATTTTTTCAAAATAGGAAACACACGCCCGTGTGGCTCGACTGTGTGTCTTACACGGCCAACAGACACACCCGTGTCACAGGCCATGTGAACATTCGAAATGGGAGTACATGGCTATGTCTTAGACCGTGTCTGACCCTGTGTAACTCTCTGACTTAGGTCACACGGCCAACACACACGCTTTTGTGGCTAGCCCTTGTGCCCTAAATATGGCCATACATGCCCGTGTGCCAGGCCGTGTGCTAGGCCGTGCCAATCCTGCAGGGTATACTAACTTATGCCACACGGCCATGTCACACGCCCGTGTGTGAGGCCGTGTGGAGCATACTGACTTGGTTTTTAAGTCATCACCAAGGGACACACGACCATGTAACCTGACCGTGTGTCACACACGGCTGAGACACACCGTGTCTCTATCCGTGTGGACAAATTAGGCTATTTACCAAGCCATCTTGCCACCCCAATATACGCACACCTACACATTTCAAATGGTACTCATTCATAACATATGTGGGCATCCAATTCAACCACAATCAAGGCTAAAACATACCATTTCAATACCAACAACTAACATGTTTATAATCTCATATTTTACTCATTCAAATCATACCAACTTCACATATTCAAATCAACTAATTAAACCTTTCACTAGCACATAACTCCCCAATTATCAACCAATTGACATTCAAACTACCTATTAACAATAAGCATCATGAATCCAACCTCAATCATACAACATAAGTCATTTGTATACATATAAACATAACCAAAATCAACCAAAATAAGCCAACTCACATGGCCAAATATATAAACCAAACCTTAGACATTTACAAGCCAATTCAAATGGCCAAAATCATAACCAAAACATAACCAATATGACCAAAATCCCTATGCATGCCATATGACCCAAAACTTAATTTAAAAGGTACCAAGTGATAGATGGATAGTGTGAAGCGATCTCCAACGGTCCCCAAATTTGAGTTAGCTTTGAAAACACTATAAAACACAGAGAAATACACAAAGTAAGCTTTATAGCTTAGTAAGTCCGTATAGCATTTATATCAACTCATCACATAAACTCAAATTAAGCCAATAACATAACATAACATATCTCATAATATATCACTAACCTACCACATTTGCATCCATCAATTTAGATATAATTTCCTTAATTTTTCATCCTTTCAGTGTATTACTCAGTTCATGTACATACATGTACCTTCCCGTATTTAACTCATACTCCTTCACATATTTGACATATCTGTTAAACCATTCAGAATATTTTTGGATATTCGGGAACCTCGCACACTCAGTGCCAAATAAATAGTCATAGCTATGTTAATTTTGCACACTAAGTGCCAATGTATATATATATAGTCAAAACTATCTCAATCTCGCACACTAAGTGCAAATATATGTAACCGAAGCTATCTCGATTTCGCACACTAAGTGCCTAATTAACTAGATCATCATCAAACACGACTGTAGTCTAGTATACACAATTTATACAATATCAAAGCATTTAAGGCATAATTATAAAAATACTTATTACATACGAATTTACCTCGGATGCAAAAATAGCTAAACTGATCGATTAGGCGAGAACTTTGTTTTTCCCCCAATCTAGATCCGAGTTGCGCTTTTCTTGATCTATATGTAATCAAAATCAGCTTATTTAATTATCTCACTATTCAATTTAGCCCAAAATTCACTTTAAAGCACTTTTACATATTTGCCCATATTATTTCACCACTTTTACAATTTAGTCCTTATTTCATAAAAACACAATTTCAAGCAATTCAATCACAACCCATGCTAGCCAAGTTTCAATTTGGTCCCTAGCAGCCCATATTTTTCATTTATTTCACATTTTAACCACAAAGTTTCCACATTTCACAATTTTATCCCTAATTTACATTTTCACTAAAAATCGCTATAAAACTTGTATAATTCACAACCAACATTCATAATCTATCATCAAACATCAAAACACGCATGTATTCATCAATGACATCATTCAAAATCTTTAACAGTTTTGCAAAATAGCCCTTAGGCTAGCTAGACCTAGTTGCAACGATCACAAGAACATAGAAATCACTAAAAATCGGGTCAATAATAACTTACATGCACAAAAAGACCTAGCTGAACCTTCAAATGTAAAAATGGAGTTCCTTCCTTCTTAATTTCGGTGGATAAAACAAATAAGGAAGATGATCACTTTGTTTTTTAATTGTTTTACTTAACTTATTTTATAAATTACCATTTTAACCTTGTTAATTAATCATTTAAAACATTTGATAAATGTCCATATTTGTCCACTCGTTTTAAACATACTCTAATTACAACATAAGGACCTCCAATTTAAGGTTCCATGGCTATTATAATAGAATTCCACTTTTACACTTTACGCGATTTAGACATTTTTCTCAAATTAAACACTCAAATGATAAAATTTCCTAACGAAAATTGCACACAATTATATTTTCATGATGTAGGAACTAAAAAAATAATAAAATAATAATTTTAACTTCGGACTTGTGGTCCCAAAACCACTATTCCGATTTGACTCAAAATGGGCTGTTACACCACCGCCTACTTTAAAGATGCTGCCTAACCGTAGTCTTCGTAGACATCCTAAAGGTCGACCACAATCAACAAGAATTCAAAATGACATGGATGTCAGAGGGACGGGCAAACCGAAACTATGCATAGTGTGCCAAACATCCTGCCACAACTGATCAACTTGCCCACATCATGTCTATGTTTTCGGTCAATCGTCTCGTAATGTCAGACCAGAAGATGACGAATGATTTATTATTGAGCGCATGTTCTTATAAAAACGTTGTAAAAGTATACAAATTATACAAATGACATACTTTATTCAAATTATACAATTGATTAAATATATTAATTCATACATATTTTTAAAAAGAAAAAAATAATATACAAATTATGATACAAGATACACACATATTTAAAAAATTGAAAGTTCACCTTTAAGAAAGAAATTGAAATGAAATGAAATTAAAATTGGAAATGAAATGAAATTAAAATGAAATTATATTTAAAAAAGATATATAAGTAAAATTTAAAAAAGGAATTGAAATTTGTATTGAAAAGAAATTCAAATGAAAATATAAAGATAAAGATAAAGATAAAGAAAGATATATAAGTAAAATTATATTTAAAAAGAAATTGAAATAAAATAAAATTGAAATTGAAATGAAATGAAATTCAAATTGAATAGAAATTGAAATGAAAATATAATTAAAGAAGAAAAAAAAACCTTTGATTTGAAATGACAGTAGGCCAAAATTGGCCTTTGAATGGCTGACACCAAGGCTGTCAAATCAGGTCTAATGGCCTTTGAATGGCTGGCACCAAGGACAAGGCTTAAGGCCTATCAGCAACTCGCATACCAAGGCCTGTTTTGGCTGAAGTGATTTTTTAATGAAGTTTAAACAGAAATCAATTGAAATTCAAGTAAAATGAGATTGAAGTGAAAAAAAAAGTGAAATGAAATTCAAATCAAATGAGAAAAAAACAAAATTCAAATGAAATTTAAAAAGAAATTGAAATGAAAATAAAATTTACATGTCAAAATGATTTTTTAATAAAAAAAGGTGAAATGAAGTTCAAATTGAAATGAAATTCAAATAAAATGAGAAAAAAAATGAAATTCAAATTAAGTTTTAATTGAAAAAGAAAGAAAAAGTGAAATGAAATTTAAATAAAATGAGAAAAGACGAACTTTAAATGAAATTTAAAAAGAAATTGAAATGAAAAAAATCGACATGAGAAAATGATTTTATTAATTAAAAAATAAAAAAATGAAATGAAATTCAAATTCAAATGAAATTCAAATAACATGAGAACAAAAATTAAATTCGAATGAAATTTAAAATGAAATTGAAATTACAAAATAAAATTGACATGAGAAATAAAGTTTTAATTAAAAAAAAGTGAAATAAAATTTAAATTGAGATGAAATTCAAATGACATGAGAAAAAAAATGAAATTTAAATGAAATTTGAAATGAATATGAAATGAAAAGGAAAATTAAATTGAAATGAAAAAAAAAGGTGACAAGACATGGCATGACAGGCCCGCGCTTATGTCAAGCCTACATCAGACCTGTCAAAAAGGGCCATCCAATGGCCGGCACCAATAGGCTACAGCCCAGGTGTCAGACGGCCAAATAATGGTCGGCACTAGCAGGCTAGGTCTACTTCGATGTGACCTTAAGGGTCAGGGTCAAAATTGATTTTTTTTCTTTTATTTTCCCTTTTTAGCCCTGCTCAACTACTACGGTCCCCCACTATAAATGGCATGCTACAACCCAAAACTTGATCACCATCGCCGATAACTATCGTTCACTATCGATCACTGCTGCCGCTCACTGCCGATCACCTCTTATCACCACCGATCAACGCCGATCACCACCGATCACCGTCATTCATCGCCGATCTCTCGATGGATCTTGATCCTAATTTTCCTTTATATGATGACAACCACATTGCTAAAAATGTGAATAAGGTAAACGAGAAAAAAAATGACCCGTTTAATTTGAATTCCTATGATCAATTATTTTTTAAAGGAGAAATATAACATTTCATATTTACTATAAACGCAAGATCAGCACCGGATTGTGAAACCCTGATTGCATGATCTCGAATATTTTCCCGACCAAAGGGTTTTGCCATATTTGAATGTCGCGGGCTTTGGGGTAGTTGCGTACATTCAGATATCTCAGCTACGGGCCAATTTAATATTGCGACACTCATACCATCATGGGTTTCCAAACAACAACATCTGTTCGTGTCAAATGTTCTGTTGATTCATTTCCATATAGTGGAGTGGCACGATGGGGGTTGAGTATTGAGACAGTTCGGTTGTGCGCAACCTATCTTGAACCCTCTCGTCGACATCAAATAAGTCTACGAAATGGACAAAAAGGGTTCAGGTCGAGACGTAATAAATTAGGTGGAAAAATATGAACTGTACATCTTTCTGTAGAATGATCGACATTCGAGGCGCCCTCCCTTGTATGTCTTAAAGGGAGGGTTCTCTCCTACGCGCGAGTACGCAGAATGATATATAGCAAACAAGAAGCCCCTTATATTCCAAGGTCGTTATATGCTGCTCCTAGAAGACGCGCAATCGAAATCTTCCCGATGGCAACGGACGAACGCACGACCGCGTCATAACCAAGTTCCGCCATTCGGGAACACCAAAATCGATTTTGCCTCTAACCCCAATCTCGATCCCCAATATAAAGCATCTGGCTCGTCATCATACCTCCCGGAGCTTGAGCCCCAATTTCCTCCATTGTTCGAGGATATATTTGCAACGACCCCAAGCCTCAATATTCAACACACTTTGGATCGTCCTCATACCACCCGAAACTCAACCGGCAAGCACGTACACCTACTACTAAGGATATTTTTCCATCAGCACATCCGGTCACGCAATACCCTTTAACTCCTGATTATGGTGTATACAATTATACTACTTTTCTAAGTACACCGGACAAGACATTGGGGGCCAGACCGAGCAACTATGAAACGTCTTAGTAATGTAATATCCTGAATTAAGGCCTAATCGGAATAGTGGTTTCGTGACCACAAATCCGAGATAGAAATAATTATTTTATAATTATTTTGAGGTTTATGATATGATTGCATAATTATGTGAAGATTTCGTGAAGAAATTTTTGGCATAACGAGTTTAATTTAAAGTTAGGGATTAAATCGAATAAGTTGCAAAACTTGCATTCTAGAAGTTTTTAGTATGAAATTGCTTTGAAATATTAATTAGGAGGTCTTAAATGGTACTTTGACCAATTTTAAGTTTATGGAAAAAAATTAGGACATGGAATTTTTGAAAGTTTAGTAAGGAGGGGCATTTTGGTCATTTGGATATTAAATGAAATAAAAAGGGAAAAATAACACAAAATTTTTTATCATCTTCCTTAGTTGCTGCCGAATGCTCCCTCTCTCCATAGCTAGGGTTTCTTCAACTTTCAAGCTTCATAGTAAGTGATTCCAAGCCCCGTTTTTAATGATTTTTACGTTTTTGAAATCCCGGTAACTCGGTATAGCTTATGATAGTAATATTTTGAGTTAGAGTTAATATTTGGAAAAATACCCAAAGGTAAAATTTGTGAATTTTGATGTTTTATGATAGAATATGAGGTTTAAAATTAAGTTAGACAACTTGTGCTACTTGGTTTTGAGTGAAAACGAGTAAAAGGGCTTAATCGGTAAAAATACCTAATAGTCATAAGTACATGTTAGAGTGAGAATTTGATGTTTCCATAGAAGGAAAAAGTGATCAGCATGTTATAAAACATAAGAATAAGGAATTAAGTTTAATCCCGAGATTAGGGGCAAAACTGTAAATATGCAAAAGTTTAGAGGTAAAATTGTAATTTTGCTAAAATTTGAATTAAAGACTAATTTGATAATGTGAGTATTAAATAAGCTAAATGTGTTATTTTAGATCAAGAAAGACGTGGAATCGACCCCAATCGAAGAAAAGAAAAGATTGTGGACTAAATTGCAAAATCTTTATATTTTGGTACCAAGGTAAGTTCATGTGTAAATAATGTAGCATAATTGTTATTTTTAAGTTATTGATGTTAATTTTATGATATGCTGATTTTTATCATGAAATATATGTTTTGTGGTTATTTTCGAATAAAATGCAAATTATGTGTATTATTTGTTAAATATAAAGTGCTACTGAGTATTGGTTTCAGTATTTTACGGAAGATGGCAAGGATATGTGTCTGAGGAAAATCCCGTTTGAACCTTAGGAATAGATTAGGATACAAGTGACATGTCACTAGGATGGTTGAGCATCCGAACTCGTTGAGTTGAGTTCGAGTTCACTTATGGATGCGAATGTTCGAACTCGTTGAGTTGAGTCCGAGTTCACTTATGGATGCGAACGCCTGAGCTCATTGAGTTGAGTCCGAGTTCACTTAGGGGCGGGTTACATGATTGCTTGATTACATATGTGGCACTTATGTGCAAATTATCCATGTATCTGAGTTATATTCCGATGAGTTCAATGGGTAAAATTTCTAGTGAAATGGAAGAACACTTAAAATGCAAGTGACGTTTTGGTAAGTGTTGTGAAATGGACACTTTGGACAGGTATGTACTTAACCCTCGGGTTGAAAAGAGATACTACAACGATAAGGTGGTAAGATGATGAATGTTGTTTAGAAATATGATATATGTTTTGGTGATACCATGCTAAGGTTGTTTGGTATAATTGTATTGTTATGTTACTTGTTATTTGCATATGAACTTACTAAGCATTTATGCTTACTCCCTCCTTGTTATTCACTGTAGTTTTGAACAAGCCGGCTCGGGAATCGGGACAGGTCGAAGGTTCGATCACACTATCCGAAGGACTTTTTTTTTGGTAAATGGCTTGTAAAACTTAAGTATGGCACGTATAGCAATATACCTACTTTGTGTAAATAATTTTGTGATATGGCGGTGATTTGGTTGAGAAAATTCTTGATAATGATAAGTCATGGAAATGGCTAATTTAGATCACGTTTGATATCATGGAAGGTTAATAGGTTATCTAGTCCATAAGAACTCATGGAAAGATGAAATTTGCCTTAAACAGAACATTGCAGCAACACTGATGTGAGTTTTAAAATTTACTAAAAATCATAGAAATCGAATTTGGTGATGGATTAAATATGAAATTGAAGCCTAATATGTCTAGTTTCACATAAAACAAATGAAACAGGTAAAGGAATTATATATTAGAAGATATTTGAATTTTAGTGAAACAGGGCTAGAGCGATTTCTGGATCCCCTGTTCCAATTTAGAAATTCACCATAAATTGTACAAAAATAATTAGGTGGTGTATTTTATATTCTTGGAATCCTTATTGAGTCTAGTTTCAGGATAAACAAACGGCATGGTCATATAAATTTTGCACAGAGAGAAATATGGTTCGTAGTAAACAGAGGTCAGTCCAGTCAAGTCCTGAAACAGGGGTAAATTTAACTAATAAACTGTACTAATTGGCCTAACCAAAAATTCTAGAAAAAAATTAGTGAATAGATATATGAGTCTAGATTTAGGGAAAATTTATGGATATTGATTTCGAGTTTCATAACTCGAGATATGATTTTTCTTGTAACTGTGATGCAAGTAGCTAGAAAGCTGTGAATGTAGAAACAAATGATTCGAAGTTCTTAATTTGATAAATTATGTTCAGTAACACCTCAAGCTCGACTCCGGCGACGGTCTCGGGCGTGGGGGCGTTACAAGTAAGGTCCACGACATCATCGACAGACGGGACATCGGAGGCCGGGATGTCGTCGGGATCATGACAATTTTGATTTTTATTTGTAAATATTTACTTTATTTTGAAATTATTTTGTTTTTCAATATAAATTTAATTTTTCTAAAATAATTATTTGTTTGGATAAATTACTTCAAAATATTTAATAAAACAAATATATAATTCGAAAAATTAATAATACCCAACAAATTAAATTTACAGATAGAAGACAATACAAACATTCTAGAATATTAATACATGAAAATATAAAATTCAAATAACAAATAATACAGACTAAATTAAATTTACATACCCAAAAAAATACAAAGATTCTAAAATTTTAATACACGAAAATATAAAATTCAAACAACAAATAATACAAACTAATTGAATTTACAGATGCAAAAAAAATACAAACATTCTAAAAAATTAATACACGAAAATATAAAATTTGAACATCAAATAATACAGACTAAATTCAATTTACAGATACAAAAATAATACAAAATTTTTGAATAGCAGTTTCTACACAATTAGTCATCTTTTGCTTGAATCAGGCCTACGTTGCATAAGTACCCCACCTATAAGTTGCGGAATAAACGCTCTTGCAGCATAAATAATGTCCATCTACGTTGGATATCTCGGTTAGTCATCTATGGCACAGAAAGTCATCCAACCCTTAATGGCATAACCTTTATGGTTTACATGACAGTATATAATTCAACTTTGTTAAAACATGATAGTTTATAATTCAACCTTGAAATTCAGTTGTACACTACAAAACACTCTCATATGCAATCCACTACAAAAAAACTCATTTGATGATACACTACAAAACACTCTCATTTTGATTACTTTCTCAACAAAATTTTTCTCATCCAATGACAATATCATAACCCAAACCAGCCCCTATATATAGCGTAAGAGGGTTCCAGCCATCTGATTCTCGAAATTAAGAGAAATATTTTTTTAATACTTGGTGTCGGCTATCAGTGTCCCAAAATAAAAAAAAAAATTAATCTGATAAAGTTGGTGTCGGCCATCAGTGTCCTGAAACAAAAAAAAAAATTGAGACCAAAAAAAGGTGGTGTCAACCATCAGTGTCCCAAAAAAAATTCTCGAGACCCAAAAAAGGTGTTGGTGCAAACCATCTATTGGCCAAAACCAAAAAAAAAAAAAATTGTACTTTGGTGCCGGCCATTAGATGACTAGAACCCAATTTTTTTTCAAATACTAGTATTTAAGTATACCGATATGATACTGTTTAAAAAAAATACCTTGATGACGGCTATTGATGTCCCAAAAAAAAACTTATTTTTTTAAAGTCTGACACAATCATCAAGTAATCATAGAGTTAAAATATAATGGGGTGTCGGCCATTAAATTTCCATAACCTAAATTTACTGTTTATTTCAAATAATTTGAGTGAATATTTTAAATCAAGATTATTTTTATAAATATTAATTTTTTTTTGGAATAGACGAGTAAAATAGCCTTTGAATCCAAGTTAAGAAACAACAGTTGACATTCAACGATGACGTTGCGTGTGAACTAGCAAAGTCAAAATATATAGAAATTGACAGCTGAAGCTGAAAAGGGAAAGCAACAAATGGATACATAAACTGAACATACGATTATGTTTGGTCGGCTGATGAAAGCTAAAAAAGTAAGTTTATGATTTAAGGTATCTTGTGGGCTGTAAACTCAAATATATATATATATATATATATATATAAGTTTTAATAAATTCCATAAATTACAAGTTAATAATAAATTTTTTAACAAACTCTTTTTATAATTCTTCATAATTTTTTATTCTCATAATTTAGTGTAATTGATCGCTCCCCTCAAATAATTTTTAAAATTTTTTATTCACAAACCAAATGTTGATACTTTTAAAATTATTAATATTTGGTCTAAAAATATTATATGTAAGGATAAATTTAAAAAATTGAAAAATTAAATAAATAAAACAATTTTTATAAGACTCGTAATTTTTGGAATTATCTCATATGTTTTGATAATCCTTATAAATTTTTATACACACTTCCTCAATTTTTTTTAATTCCTCCTAAAATTTGATACTCCATGTTTTTTAGTTTTCCCTTCATATTCTTTTGTATGCCTTCAGAGTTATTGGTATTCGTATTAAAAATAATTTTTTACATATTAAGAAAATTTATTAGGATTCTGTTTGTGAAACAAAATTAAATTTATTAATTTTGCATAGTAATATTTAGTACTAAAAGTATTATTTATAAGAATAAATTTAAAAAAAATGGAAAATTAAATAAATAAAGTAAATTTTATAAGATCAAACAATATTTTGTAGTGCCTGTAATTTTTGGTAATCTCATAATCTTTTTTTTTTTTTTTTTGCAATTCCTCGTACTTTTTATACTTTCTTAGAATTTTTGTACTCCATAATTTTTTTTGTACTTGTTCAGAATTTTTGGCATGCTTACAAAATTATGTTTTGTCATAAGAAATCAATTTTTAGTGTAAAATATTATTTTTGCATAATAAGAAATTTTCTTATTCATCGTAATTTTTTATACTCCCTCGTATTATTTTTGGTATACCTTTATAATTCTTGTTATGTTTTCAAAATTATCTTTTTACATAAAAAGTAAATTTTTGAAATAAAAAATATTACTTTTGCATACTAAAAAGTTTTGTTATTCCCTCGTTTTTTTTTTTTTTTTTTTATATTCACTTATAATTTTTACTACTTATTAATTCTCATATTTCCTCGTGACTTTTGGTATTCCGTCATAATTTTGGATATTCCCTCATGGTTTTTGGAATACCCCTTAAAATTTTTAGTATGTTTTCAAAATTATGTTGTAGCATGAGAAATTAATTTTGGGTATAAAAAATATTATTTTTGCATAATAAGAAGTTTTGTCGGATGAATCAATATTTTATATTCAAATTTATTTTTGCATATTTATATAAAAGGATAAATATACAAAAATTGAAAATTAATAGTTGTTTTGTATTTAATCACTTAGGATTTTTCTTGATGGATATTTATTATATTAAGATTTTTGTTTTAATTATAGGATTTATTAATTTTATCTCTATGAGGGGAAAATTTCAGCATTTAGCTAGAAAACTTGTCAACTATTATTATTATTATTATTATTATTTTGAAGTAATTGTCAACTATTATTCTTTTCTAGTTTTTCAGCTAAATTTTATTTTTTTTTAAAATTTAATTGTATAGTGGGTTGATTTATTCTTAAAAAAATTTATTGTGACATTTAAAATTAGTAGGGTTTTTAACAATATAATTAACTTATCACTGCACTACTGATCCAAAAGCTTTTGACTTACTTCATGAATTGAAAGGTAATTGTTGTTTGGAGTGGACGGCCTTAATTGTTCAAATTTAAATTACGTCTTATTCATTCCAGAATTTGAGAGAATAGATTTTGCATTCATCTAACAGGCGATGGTGCGCTGTCAAGCTCAAGCTGAGCCACCACGCTTTGTTCTCTCCAAGCCGCGTGGTGTGAAGAAGATGACGCAAGCGATAAGCTCATTGATCCAGGTGTCATTGCTGTAATAAATGTGTCTCAGTTTCTGGTGCCTCAATCCTGCGTGTGATATACTCACAGCTGTCATCTCATATATTATTATATATAAGCCTCGCTTTGCTTCCCCTTCTCTTGGCTGGCTGAGAGAAGCAAACAGGAATACAAATGTGGGTACAATTCGATTCCGAGAACACCCATTACGTCATGGATAATTACAACAGAAACCAATCAAGAGCCTTAACTTTGACCCGGGAGCAGGAGTATGATATCATGGTGTCCACCCTGTTGCACGTAATCAACGGAGGCCAACCTGCCACGTCAACCAATGGGTTTTGTTTCAACAGCCTTTTCCCGCCAATCCAACCAGCCAGGGTGCCACTGCCAACGACAACAAACAGGAAGCGTTACAGGGGAGTACGGCAAAGGCCATGGGGGAAATGGGCTGCGGAGATCCGAGACCCGAAACGGGCGGCTCGGGTTTGGCTAGGGACGTTTGACACGGCGGAAGCTGCCGCCAAGGCTTATGACAGGGCCGCTATTAGATTCCGAGGAGATAAAGCCAAGATTAATTTCCCATTATCGGATTACGAAATGCAAGGGGAAGAAGAGAAACAGAGTGGAGAAGAAGGAGAGAGTAGTAATGACAATGAAAATGGATGGAAAATATTTTCAGAGGAAGAGTTTAGAGAGCTAATGATGGTGGATTCATAATGTGAATCCAAAGCTAGCTGCTTGCTGGATTTAAGTAATTACCATATACCAATGTTTGTTTGCCGTTTCCTTTCTCATCTTGTATTAGAGAGATTACTTTCAAGAGATGCTGCTACGTTTTAAGCTCTTCTTTTTTTTCCTTGCTAAGTAGTGCAATAGTTATTTGTTTGCTAACTCATTAAAGAACACAACACATGTTCTAGATTTCTTCGAATAAAATGTATTGTTTCTTGAACAAGTGGGACGGTAACTTGCAAGAATGCCACGTTTAAAGGTGGGTGGGATTTGCTTCCTGAGCTTTCAAATGTTAGGTATCCAATTTGGACTTTTCAAATTACGAATTATATTCAATTAAAAGCTTTTACATAATAATTTATTTATCCCTCCAATTTTAGTACTCTATTTAATATATTCTTTCTTTTAGTTTTTTATCATGCATTATTTGTTAAATTACCTTAAAATGGATAAAAAAAATATAACGTTTATTATCTTTACTGATATGATATATGCATAGATTGTCATATGTACTCCATATTAGTAATTAATTAATTTTTAAATATTAAAAAATATTTCTTTATATGTTCTATAATTTTTTAAAATTTTATTCACATGAAAATTCATTTGTATGCCACGTCAGCAAAGTTAAAAAATATTAATTTTTTTTTATCTTTTTTGGGGTGATTTGATAAACAACGCAAGTTTAATTGCAAAAAAAAAAAAAGGGAGCAAAATATTAAATGGATGATTAAAATGACTTTCTTTTTTTGTAAAGTTAGACGGCCAAATAAGTCATTATGTTTATAACTTTTTTATTAGGATTAATATATCTTTTGCTCATGAACTAGAACTAGGCCATTTGTACTTAAATGGTAGATAAATTTTTAAGACCTAATTGGTACCTAAACTTTAATTCCATCATAGACTTCGATACCTCAACAACAACATCGTTAAAATACATTAACATAACATAAACGACCAATAACATGGTGATATGTGACAACCCCATCTTTTAACATGTGGTAATATTTTTTAAAAAAATAAATATAGAATATAAAAAATTTATAAAAATTATAAAAAAATTGTAATTTTTTTACGCATAAGGAATGAACATGGGAAAATGTTTATTTAGATACATTTGAACCTAGACAACCATATGTCCAAATTCATTTAAAAGTAATTTTTTACATTTTTAATTTTTAATAAAATATTATATTTTTACATTATTATGATGGCTAATTTTGGAGTGGCACTATTAGTGGCCGCTACTTACTGTGACAACTCAAGTGTGAATATATCAAAGAATCTTGTGATGCACTTGAGGACTAAGCACATCAACATTAGGCACCACTTATTCTTGAACCTATGAAGAATGGCACGATTGAATTGCAGTGTGTACATACTAAAGATCAACTTGTTGACTTGTTTACAAAGACCCTGAATTCAACAAGGTTCAAAGTAGTGAGAAATTCAGTGGGAGTATACCAAGTTTAACACTTGGAAATCATCATAGAAGGCATCTTAACATTGATATTTCATGTTGTTTTTGTGATTTGAAATCTCGATTTTATAGTTGGTTCATTTACACACACAATTGTTATTTTTGGAGGGAAAGTTTATTAGTGGAGATTTTCTTTCCTTATCTTTGAGGGAAATTTAATAGGGGTGGTACTTCAAGAGAACTATTGTATATATACTTAATTTGAGTTGTATATTTACTCAAACCATTTCTCGCTAATTTTTTAGTAACCTAGTTTCATTAAAGTTTTTGCTATTTCAACAGCTCTTGCTTCTAAGTTTCTTTTTTGATCTTTCGTAATCTTGTTTCTTCTACTCCATGACTTGTGTAAAGATTACTCCCTATGAAGAATAAGAGAAAGCTCAACAAGTCAGTGAGTTGTCACACCAACCAAAGACTTTTATTGTTACATCAGTGCCACAACTAGTTGACACTACTGCAAGCAATAGTGCTTTGAATCCATCTAATAAGGAAGTTCAATCAACCATTCATATTTTTGGTGATGATTAGGTCAATAAGGTTACTGAAACCATTAATAAAAAAGTTCAAGGGGAAAGCAAAAAAAGGTTCGATAACCCTAACATTGAAGTGCATACTTTTAGTGTTGTGAAGGCAGTTGCTGAGATTAGTGATCTTTTAGCCAACCCTTGACTTCCTGAGTATGAGTTATTGCCCTTTGATCGAAATGAGTCTCTCATTCAAGCTTCCAATCACCAAGGTAACCTTTATTCCTTATTCGTTCCTATCAATGTATCTGATGTTGATGTTGATCAATGAGAGGTCGATACTAGTCCCTCTTGTTTAGTTGGTGATTATATTACAAATATTTCTGAACCAACTCCTACAACTGCTAATGTTTCCACTGTGGTTGATGCTGAGAAAACTATTGTGCCTGTTAAGGCTAAGAAGGAAGATGTAGTGATCACATGAGTGACTATAGGACCTGAAATTATTTTTGCACAAGTTGGGCATAGAAAGACACGCTTTATGATTACCAAGGAGATTGAACAAATTCATAAGTCTGCAAAGGGAAAAAGTGTGAGACAAAAGGAAACCTACTCTATTCTCTTTTTCCCTAAAAGAAGATACAATATGGTGAAATAGAGCCAAATGATAATGTTCCTTTAAAGAAACTATATCTTGGAGGCATGGCTCGCACCAAGAGGCCAAACATTCCCCTTATCCAAAATCAAAGAAGACAATAGAGAAGAAATTTACTACGCTAGTGGGCTCTCAAACCAAGGCAAAAGAATACATTCATAAGAAAAAGGACCAAACCTTTCTTTTAATTGTTTGCACTAACAAGTATTTACTATTTGTAAAGAAAAAGTTTATTAAGGAACCAAACATTGATGAGTGGAGCTTTGGATATAGAGGAATTGATGTAATCCTTGAGAAGAATAACCTTCTATAATTTGTTAATTTTGTACAACCTTATGTGAAGGAGGTTTTCGAATTCTATGCAAATCTTCTAAACATTGTAAATGAACCAAGCAAAAAATTATTCCACAAAGCATATGTCAAGGGTAGGTGGTACAATTTCAGCCCAACACCCTGTTTTACAGATTTTGAATTAGATGAGTCCTTACACTTCATGGCCAAAAGACTATCACCAATGGAGTTCATCTCAGTTATCCTCAGGTAACTGAACTACAAGTATCGACCCTGAAACCCTCATTTGTTGAACTCTTTGCTATTGATACTCGAAATTGGTTTCCAAGTAGCCAAAGTAATACAATTACCAAGAAGATGGAAACACTAATAAAGAAGACATGTGATGTTTTTTAGTTCGATTTAGGGGAGATTATTTTTCAAGAAATCATCAAGCATGCTAAACAAGTGTACCCCAAACTATGTCTTCCCTTCCTTTATTTTACTTTTCAAAATATTTTTAAAAAGAATTCTTAACTTGTCAACGCCACTGAAAAATATGAACAAAAGCTTGCAAAACTGAATTTTCTTACAAGTGGCTAGAGGGAAGCATTTAGAGGCCAATCTAGGAATCATTTCTATTGATGAAGTTTAACCTTAAGAAGTAGTGTTTCTCTAGTTGGCACTGAGCTTGGCACTCAAGGGCATTTATCAGCTTTCAAGCATCATCTGCTATAACATCTTGATGATGAAATAACTTCCTAAGAGAGGAACATTGCTCAAATTCAGGCCAATGTTAGGTAAGCCAAAGCTTTGAGGAATGATTTATTAGCGAGGCAACATCGGTAAGCTATTTAGCAAAATTGTTGAACAAAAGGGGAGAGTAGGAAGTTGATATGCCATAATTTGATATGGAAAATTAGAATCTGCCATAAGTTGATCTGCCCGTGTGGACAAAAATAGGCTATTTACAAAGCCAATTTGCCACCCTTAAGGGTCATCCCTACAAGCATCAACCAAAGCACAATTCATGACCAAAAAGGCAATCAAAACCATACTCAAACATGCTTATTTCAATCCACAACATCACCAATCAATTTCACACTCAATTTCATATCAAAGCATACCAAATTCATATACTAAAAATCATTCATTCATACATGTCATTATCCCAATTTTTTTACATCTATTCTCATATCAAAATCATACCATTTCCATAACTAATTCACATAACTAACTTACCAAATTGACCATTTCTCACTAGGCCATTTATGCACATCAAAACATACCATTTCTTAACACAACTTATATACCAAAAACCAAACCAAATAGCAACTTTAATCTAGCCATATCACATGGCATGATATACACTTCACAAATCATATTCAAATACTTCTAGCCTATACATGCCATACTTTAATATTCACATTTTCAAAAGGTATCAAAATAGAGTTCGATAGTGTGGTGATGATCCTCGACAATCCTCGAGCTTCCGGTAGCTTCGATAATCTATAAAACAATTGAAAAACACGCAAAGTAAGCTTTCAAAAGCTTAGTAAGCCATATGCAAATAAACTTATCACATAACACAATTCTAAACTAATTCATTCATGTAGCTCATGGCAAAATACAATCACATATCCATATGTCTCATATAGCTCATTTGATCATAATTCACTTACATATAACATATCTCATTCTCATAATAATTCATACATATATCATATGTCCACAAATGTACATATACTTACCTTTCATTCTCAAACATGATATACATTTCAAATGTACCTGAATTGGATACACATTCACATAGTCATTCGTTTCTCGGAATGCCCATTGAACCGTACGGAATCAAATAAGATATGTAGATAACTTGAAAAACTCGTACAATGCCAACGTCCCAAACGTGGTCTTACACGAAATCATATATCAGAATCCTATGTCAAGACATATGTATCCTAATTATTCCTATGGTTCATACGGGGCTTTTCAGACGTCGTCACATTATCGAAACTTTCTCGGATTTCTCATATTCAACTCAAATAGCCATTCATCACTATTAAATAGCATATAAGCAATAATAATTCAATTCAAAACACATTTATTTGTATATCGACTTACCTCGTACGGGAATGAACGGAAACGAACGTCTATTCAACTAATTTCGACTTTCCCCGCCTTAATTTCGTTTTCTTTGGTTCTTAATCTATACATATTCAAATTTAACTCCTTTATTCACTAAATCATTCAATTCAATCTAAAAACATATAATCAGGGAATTTTACAAATTAGCCCTCATATTTTCACATTTTGACATTTTAGTCCTTAATTCATAAAATCACAAAATACACATAATTTCATATTACACATGCTAAGCTGAATTTTCCTCTAGCCCATATAAGCCCATATATTTCATTTATTTCACATTTTAGTCTCTCAAAATCTCATTTTCACAATTTAGCCCAAATTACTCAAATTCATCAAAAATTAAAAAAAAAACACATTAATTTAACACATGTCTTTCATTTTTCATCAATTAACATCACAAAGCTCACAATTTCATCAATGGATCCACTCACAATCTTCATCATTTTCTTAAATTGAGACATGGGCTTGATAAAACACTTGATAACAATTACAAAAATATAGAAATTATCAAAAACCAAACAAAACACATACTTTAATTAAGCCAAAACCATAGCCGAACCCTAGCAAGCTTTTCTTTCCTTTTTTCTTTTGTATTTTCAGCAAAGATGATGAATAATGGATAAATTTTGTGCCTTTGTTTTATTTAATCTATATTATTAACTAGTTTACCATTTTACCCTTGCATTATAACATTAATAAACCATTATCTAATGTCCATCTAAGTCATTTAATGCATGCCATGGTCAAATAACAACATAAGGACCTCTTAATAATAAAGACACATCAATTCAGCCATCAATCAAATAGAAGGACAATTTTGCATTTTCTGCGATTTAGTCATTTTTGCAAATTAAGCACACAAACGGTAAAATTAAATTATGGAAATTTCACACATATCAATTCACATATTATAAGTATGAAAAATAATATAAAAATATTTTTTTGATTCGGATTTGTGGTCTCAAAACCACTATTTCAACTAGGGTCTAAACCGGGCTGTTACAACTGTAGTTAGTAAATATTATTGTTTTGGTCACTGTTCCCTTAAAATTCGAGCGGAAATTTGACTAGGATGCCACGTATTGATAACCGTTATGCCAATTGTGTGAATATTTTTGCAGGTCATTAAAGTAATTTAAAAAAAATTTAACATTAACTAAAATTTTTTACCATTTATAAAAGGACCTTTAGTAGTAAAATCCCTATTTTTTTTTGTTTTGTTTTCTTTCTATCATGAATTCAAGGCAAAGAAGAAAGACAAAAATGGATGAAGCACATGCCAGCTCGATATGCTACTGTTGAATTCTGGTAGCATTATGGATATCTTGGTCAAACGATAATCTCAGAAGAAGGTTCTTTGGCTATCAAAACTATGGTGATCGGAGATATTGTCGCTTATTTGCTTGGTTTGATAATCTGATGAGTCCTCGTACACGAATTGTAATAATTGGGTTGTTAAAGAAAGTAAAAGCAATAGAGAGGGAAAGGAAGAAAGAATGAATAATGTGGGGTATTGGTATGATTGTTACTATATTTTTTTGGGGTATTGATGAAATGAGATGATAAAAGGGGTTTAAAGTTTGATTTTGGGCTTAAGGATTATAGTGGGGTTAGGGTTCAATGATTTTAGCTTTAAGTTATTATTTGGGGTTTAAGGGTAATAGTGAGGGCTAGGGTTTGATTAAATTTGATTTAGGTTTTAATTTATGGTTTAAGGTTTAATTTAAGATTTAGGGTTTAAAATGATAATTAAGGTTTAAGGTTAAAGGATTTTGTAGATGACTTAGATTATTGGTAGAAATGTGGTGCCCTAAACCTAGTCGGGATGGACCAACCCAAATCCGAAATGTCACATTAGCTATTTACGTGTCTCTCCTTACCGACCTCCAAACACACCATAAAACCACCAATCACACCATGAAATGCATGCTTAAATGTCAAAAATTTAGTTTAAATTAACATGTAAACCCAAAATGATGCTTCCGTAGCACTACTCTGATAAAAACTACATAAGGGTAAATATGTCATTTAACATGCATCACACAAAACATTCATAAATTCCCAACTTCACTATACATACAGATCATAAAATTTATTTTAAGACAATATTTGAAAGAACCAGTTCAAAATGACAAGCAAATCTCTTTTAATTTTGAAATGAAGGTTTAAAGACTAAATCATAAAGTTTTCAAAATTTTTGAAATTTATTTTTATAAAATTAAAAATAGATTTATGAAATAAAGCATATAAAACTCACTCATGCAAATTTTCAAAGCATTTTGTTAACATTTTGGACTCCAATTGTATCACTAAAATGTAAGGACTAAATTATAAAGCTATGAAAATATGCCTCGGACAAGTCAGCCGCCATGTCGAGACGACGCGATGCAGCATGTCGAGACGAGCTCTAGAAGGGGTCTCTCATCAGGGCGATGTGACAAAGAACGTCACAATGACGATTCCATGTCGAGACGACATCCAAATGATGTCGAGATGACGGCTGCAATTTTAGCCCAAAATCTGCACTTTTCAAGTCTAAACACTACACACCTACCATTTTCTGTTTTCATGCCAATTCCCCTATTCTAACATATCATATAGCATACATAGATAATATAAATCATGCTAAAATACTCTAGACCATGCATTAACATACTTTGACATCTCAAGTAAATTGCTATACTAGGATGCAATCCTAAAGTCACAATTCAATTACTTAACATGTCAAATTTGTAGCTCATGCATTTCTAAGTGAAAAATAGGTACATTTCATACCAATATGACATTTAAAACTTGTCCAAATGTTTAGGATACCATTTGAGTATATATAACAACATTTCACTAGTAGACATACATATCATTCATCATGCATATTCAACAAACATGTCATGCATATTCAATCACTAAATCCAATCAAACAATCAATCACAAAATCCAATCAAACAATCAATCACAAACTAGATATAAAATCCTTAAAACAATCCCTAAAGAGTCCATTACAACCAGTAATTAGTAAATTATATAACCCTCAATTTTGGTCTCATATTGCCTTCCTTATTGAAGTAGAAAACACAACACATATTCAAGATAATTTGCCTTGCTTTGGATCACTTGGTAGCTCATTTCTCCTCTCTATTTGAACTATATCTCTTCATAATTTACATAAGAGAGTTTGAGCTTTTCCAAGCTCAATGAGTACTCAAATATTTTCACAAGTAAACATAATATCCATAGTTAAATGAATGCATACTATCTCAATCAATCATGGCAAGTTATCAAGCATATCTCATAGCACTCATACTTGTGGTGGCCTAGATACTTTAGCCTTGCCTTTCTTAGCGTGCTTTCCCTTCCCTTTTGAGGAAGAAATAACTATTATATTTGCTTTTGCTTTTCGGACCAACTGACCGTTGTTCAACATCAACTCATAGGATTATAACTCTTTCATGAGTTGTGTAAGCGTAAGGTTTTTGTTGCCAAGGTTATATGCAGCCCAAAAACTAGCAAAACCCTTTGACAAGCTTTTGAACACATCTTAATTTGAGTGTTTTGGTCCAGATTAGCCTCATTGTTCATAGCCTCAACAAAATAACCCATAAGAGTGATCATATGGTCTTTGACCGGAGTGTCGGGTTCTTGCTGGGCATTCATCAAACTAGTTATGAAAGAAAGACCGTCGAGCCAAGATAGCTTGGCCTCCGAACATGTCTTATAGCTTATCTAGAATCGCTTTAGCAATCTTACATCTCTCCAGTTGCTTATATAGAGTACTAGTCACACTTGCCAGCATATAACAACGAACTATCTCATTAGACTCTTCCCAACGTAATCTAGCCTCAGCTTGAGTAGCCGATGGGTATTTTCCCATTTAAAAATTGGTCATTGTTTCAATTAAAGCTTATTTTCTTAATTATTTTCAAATATGATCTTATTTTTTAAAAATTTATTTTGAATTAATTAATTCCAAATCACCTAATTTTAATTTCCTTACCTAATTATTTAATCTCGAATAATATTTTAATATTTTATTCTATTTTTAGACACTTTTAACCTAATTTTAGTATCCAATTCTAACTCTCGATTCACTAACCCGATTCTACCAACCCTATTTTTGATATGCGACATGAAATGTTAAAAAATTAAAAAAATTGTGTATCTTATTTTGGTCATTGTTTATTTTGATCAGTGATATGAAAAATTAACTGATTTTTATTATTGTATGATAATTATAAATTTTAGTTATTTCTTTTTTATTATTGTTAGTTTGTTTTGCACACTTGAAGGATGTTTATGAAATTTATAAATTGAAAAAGAAATATAGGAGGGAATAATATAAAAGCCAAAAGTAAGGAATCCAATCATTCATATAAGAAAATTTCTTCTGAATCTTTGGACACTATGTCCCACTAACTTTCTAAGCTTCTTCTTATTTTTTAACTATCCTTTGTATAATTTTTGTTCCTATCGTCTCCATCAATGTCAGGATAGGCTTATCCCTACCATCCAGAATAAACTGTGGAAACAAAACAACCAGAACTATTAGATTAAGCAATCAATTTAATTGATATAATCACATATGAAACACTTTGATACCTTATTAAAACACTCTGACGGGTTATATATTAAGCAATTAGATTTGGCTCTTGAGGATAAATGTGATTTTGACCACTGTCTAGGGTCTTTCCCTTCCAACCATTGGTGTGCAAGGACTGACAAATTCTTCAAGTCAGCCATTGCTTGATCAAAACCTCTGGCATAAGTTGCTCTAGCAACTTTCCATAGTGTATCCTTCAAAACCTTTCCCTTGTGGTTGGCCTTGAAGCTGGTATATAAGTGTCTGAGACATGTTTTGTGCTCTGCATTAGGGAACAATTCAGCTATGGACTCCACCAAACCCTATACAAAATATATAAGTTAGTGATTGGGAAAACTTGCAAAACAAAATATACAAATACAACTTGAAACTTACCTTTTGTCTATTAGACATAAAAATATCTAATGATGGCTATTTTGAATGTCCAGATCAGCTACCAAAAGTGTAAGGAACTAGAACCAAGAAGACTGATTCTCATTCTCTACTGCTGCATAAGCAATGGGATAGATGCAATCATTTGTTTCATCTATCCCAACTGAAGACAGTAAATGTCCTCTATAATATGCTTTCAAGAAACAACCATCAAGGCTGATATTTGGCCTACACCTTGCATTAAACCCTTCCTTACATGGACCGAGACAAATATACATTCTCTGGGGTAACCTCTCATTCAACTTACAAATGGTAGTGGTCCTAGGATTGTTGGCTCTAAGTTCACCAAGGTAGTCATATATAAACCCATATTGTCTATTATGATTACCCAGAACCATTTCAAGTTCCCTATTCTTTGCCCTAGCACATTTGGTTTGGGTGACATGAATGAGGAAACCTCTTGTAACATCCTGTTCTAAACTACAAATGGAGTATGTAGGGTCAACTTGAAACTTCTCTGGATAGTGCACTGGTAACCATTTTGCAGTAATATTCCTATTTGATTATTCAAATTCTTGATCTTCCATGTATGATTTGATGGGTAGTATTCATCTTAGAACCCCACAAGACCCAACTACAACCTCGCCTACAAATAGCCTTCACCCTTTGTCTATCATTCCTCTCAAGCTTTACGTCATACCGGTTCAACCTATCATATTGCTTAATTACTTCCTTTAGAATCTCCCTATTAACAAAGATCATCCCAACCTGCAACTCAAGATTCCTCATATCTGTGCTTTTGTTGAATTCAGGGAACCTACTGCCCTCTGAGTCTGAAGAACGCATACTGTGCAATGACTCAGAGTTCCCATGTAACATCCCAAAATAGGGCTTAAACGGAATAGTGGTTGCGAAACCACGAATTTGAGATAGAAAAGTTTATTCCAATTAATTTTTATAATTTACCAAGTGATTAGATGCATGTGTTAGAGTATCGATGGAAATTTTTATAGATAGTATGTTTAATTTGCCTACTAGAGTTTAATTGCAAAAGTTGATAAATATGAGTTCTAGATGTGAAAGGATTAAATTGAATAACATAATTGAAGTAGAGGTCCTTAAATGGTAATTAGACCAATAGGTTTTCATGGACAAATATGGACATGCATAGGTAAAAAATAACTAAAGTTTTAATGAAGGGTATTTTAGTCATTTGGTAATTAAAAGATTAAAAAAGGGAAAAAGATGGCAAAATGTTCCCATCTTCTTCATTAGGCTGAAATTTCAAGGGTTCTCCATAGCTAGGGTTTTGTCAAGCTTCCAAGCTCCATAGTAAGTGATTCCAAGCCCCGTTTTTAATGTTCTTTGCGTTTTTGGAGTCCTGGTAACTTGATTTAGCTTATTCTAGCAATAATTTAACCTAGGGTTCATATTTGGAAAAACACCCATAGGTGAAATGTGTTTATTTTGATGTTTTATGGTAGAATAAGAAGCTTGAAATTATGTTAAACGATTTGAGCTAAGCGATTTTAAGTGAAAACGAGTAAAACGACATAATTAGTAAAAATACCTAATGGTCATAAGTACATGTTAGAGTGGGAATTTGATGTTTCCGTAGGTAAATAAATGATTAGCAAGCCATAAAACATTAGAATTAGGGATAAAGTTTCATTATCGAGCTTTGGGGCAAAAGTGTAAATATGCAAAAGTTTAGGGGTAAAATTATAATTTTTCCAAAGTTAGAGTTAAGGACTGTTTTGATAAATGTGAATATTAAATAAGTTAAATTTGCTATTATAGATCAATAAGAATGAAATTCAGGGTTAGACCGAGGAAAGAAAAAGGTTGAGGACTAAATCAAAATATTTGATCGTATTTTGTATGAGGTAAGTTTGCGGTAAATAAATGTAACGTTTTATTATTTATAATTAATGATGTTATTTTTTAGCATCTATATATTTATTTTTTAAATTTACTCCTTGATGATTCAAACAAGAATTGAAAGAGAAATGGTACTTAAAAGTCTCGGTTGAACCTTAGGAATGTGTATTTAACACCCTTAACCCGTATCCGTCACTGGAGTAGATTAAGAGGCATTACTCAATCCATAACACAATTTAGGATAATTGAATATCAAATATCATTTCATTGCAGTAAATCTCATACATTCACATTCAATAAAATTGTAAAAGCGAGTATACAATACTTAAAACATGCATTCGGGACCAAATTGACAACATATGAAAGTTTCAGAACTTATAAGAATTTTCAAATTTTAAAAGGTCACACACCCGTGTGAACAGGCTGTGTGCCTCACACGGTCTAGACACGCCCGTGTGTCAAAGCCGTGGTAAAACAGGGCATAGCTACTGACTTGCCCACACGGCCAGACCACACGCCCGTGTGTTTAGTCCGTGTGCTATGCACACGCCCGTATCTAGGCCATGTGCTAGGCCATGCCAAAAATAGGGGGTATTCTGTTTGTGACATTAGCATACCAATTAGAGTCACACGGCTAGACCACACGCCCGTGTCTCTGCCCATGTGAACAAAAATAAGCCATTTGAATAGCCAATTTGCCACCCCAATTGAGTCAACCTACAAGCAAAGAAAACAAGCATAATTGTACCACCATTTCAGCCAATTTCAACACCAAAGCATAAACCAATCATATCATATGATAGTCTCCCAAATTCATACTTGTAAACCTTTCTAATCTATGTCAAAACATATGTCAAAAGCATATTAAAACATTTCTTTCCATGCATCATTCAATCTCATACTAAAATCTACCAAAACTTACCAACACTTTCCATTTCTTTTGATCAACTAAGACTTACCACAATTGCATATTATCATCACCTATCAATGCCATTATCAACTATAAGTTCAAGCATAAACTAGCCAAATCACATGGCTAAGCATACATCACAAAACACCATTCCACAACTACTAGCCTATACATGTCATACTTCCAAAATATAATTTTCAAAAGTACCAAAATGAAGTTCGATAGTGTGCTGACGATCCTTGACAATCCTTGAGCTTGCAGTAGCTTCGATATCTATAAAACGATGCAGCACACACAAAGTAAGCTTTCAAAAGCTTAGTAAGCTCGTACTAAAATCATCAACAATATATAAAACATAAAATATCAACACATAAGTGTTTACACATTTTCAATCCATATGACCATATTAATTCAGTGAACTTAACATACATAATGTCATCTACCACTTAGGTATTGTACATACCTGAATCTTCCCGTACTTATTCACTTTCATACTTACCTCTTGTTGAATATTTTAAGACTTTCCGTCAATTATTCATACTTTAAACATCTGCACACTTAGTGCTATAAAGGTTAGCCGAAGCTAGAACAATTCCGCACACTTAGCGCCATCTCAATTAACCGAAGCTAGTTTAAATTGCACACTTAGTGCCAAATACTTTCAATTCATCATCATATTCATCCATCTCAATTATATATACATCTATGCATAATCAAAACAGCAACATGTACTTATAATATCATGTTCTACGTATGAACTTACCTCGTACTCGAAGTTGTCGACTCGAACGTTTATTCCATAATCTTCGACTTCCCTCCATCTAAATCAGAATTCCTCTTTTCTTGATCTAAATTCAAGCTCAAAGTGCCGAAACCCTAGATTGCATTCTTTCTTCTTTTTCTTTTCTAATTTTCGGCCAAAGATGAACATAATGGCCTATTTTTAAGTTTTGTTTTATTAAACATACACTAATACATGTTTTACCAATTTACACTTACTTTATAACATTAATAATTCATAAAATCATGTCTAGATTTGTCCATGCATTATTCCAAGGGTCCATTTACAACCTAACCAAGGGTCCATTTACAACCTAAGGACCTTACAATTACAAAGCCAAGTCAAATAGACACTTATAACATCTAGCACACAGCTTTTACATTTTACGCGATTTGGTCTTTTTTGCAAATTAATCACACAAACAGTTAAATTTTTATACGAAACTTTCACACATGCTAAATCACATACCATAAACAAAAAAAAATATTATTAAAATATTTTTTTGACTCGGATTTTTGGTCTCGAAACCACTATTCCGACTAGGGTCAAAACTGGACTGTTATAGTGTAGGATACAAATGTCATGATATTAAAGTTTAAGGATACCAAGTAAGACCATGTCAAGGCATGGCATTGGTACGTTTTACAAGGCAAGGAAATCATGTAAGACCCTGTCAAGACACAACATTGATAAACTACTATAAGACAAAGATCCCATGTAAGACCATGCCAAGGCATGGAAATGGTGAGTTCATAAGGCAAGGATACCACGTAAGACCATGGCAAGGATACCACGTAAGACCATGTCAAGACATGGCAATGGTAAGTTTAAAAAGGAAAGGTACCTATGTATCCTTAGTATTCCAGGTGGTTCAACGGGAAATTCAAAGAGCGTACCAAAGGAAAGGTAAAATAAGTACATGTTTGAGAGGTTCAGGTAAGAATTCAAGACTTATGCATATTGAGTTTAAAGGTTATAGTGGTTTTGATAAGATAAGAAAGAGATAATTCATTTAGAATGTTGTTATTTATTTACATGCAAACTTACTAAGCTTTATGCTTACTTCCTTTCTTTTCTCTCTCTTTTTTTTATAGTATCGCAAAGCCAACTCGGAAAATGGTAAGGACGTCAGAGATCGCCTCCCACTATCAACGAGCTATCTCGGTATTTTGTGACTAGAAATACTTTAAGTTATGACATGTATAGGGACTTGGCTATTTTGTGAGTATGTCCTTATGATATGATTAAAGAATGGTATGTGAATACTTGGTAATGATTAGCTTATGATATAGTTAAATAAAAACATGTTTTGGTATTATGTATGCCTAAATGAGGTTTGATGCAAAGAAATTATGAAAGAGTAAGAGTTGGCCATGGAACAGTTAGGAAACAGTACCAGTGATGTGACTTTGAAAAATCACTAAAAATTATAGAAATGGAATTAAATGGTGAATGAGATATATAATTAAAGCTTATTGAGTCTATTTTTATAGGAAAGAAACAGAGAAAGCAAAGGAAGTCTATATTATAATATATTTAAATTTTTATAAGACTGGTTCAGAGTGACTTTGTGATCCCCTGTTCCAACTTTGGAAAATCACTAGAAATTGTACAAAAATAATTATAAGTCATAGTTTATATTTCTATATTCCTTAGTGAGTCTGTTTTCATTAGAAACAAACGGAAACATTATCCAAATTCTGTATAATGAGATAATTAACTTTTAGTGAAGAAAGATCAGGTCCGCTGAACTGCAAAACAGGGAAACTTTTAATGAATAAACTGTACTAACTGGCCAAACAAAAAATTCTGGAAAAATTATGTTAAAAATATATATGAGTCTAGTTTCAGGAAAAAATTATGGACTTAAATTTTAAGTTTCGTAACTCGAGTTATAATTAATTTAATGACTGTTACGCAGGTGGATAGTTTTAATATGAATAGTGAAATAAATTGTTTTGATTTGTGTAAGTAATCGAAAATTTTTTTTTTGCCCCGAATAAGTAAGATAAGTCTAATAACGCCTCGTGCTTGACTCTGACAACGGTCTCAAATAATGTATTACATCCCACTTTTAGGATCACTCTCAACCATCACACCATTAAACCCAAGACCCATTAGGTGTAATTCACTCCCTCAACAAAATTTGCATTAAAAACATCCTCATCAGCACGACGTATGTCATTGTGACTATCATAAAAGTCAGACTCAAAATCTATTTCAGAAGCATTGTAAGTCGAATCTTCAAAATCAGACTCTGATAGCAATGGTGCCCTATATTCCCTACTTTAATTTCCTACTATCTCTGGTTGGGTACCAAATGTTTCATTAATTCTCTTCAACATAAACACGCATGTAATGATTCCTAGGAAGTAATGCAACCATATTCATTGCGTCATCATCAGTTTTCAAAGGCCTAACACTTTAAAATACCCCTTGAATCTTGCCAAAAAAGATCTACCTCATCATATTTCAGTCCTATTTCACTAACCATGTCATTTATTTCAAGCATAGACATTCCTTCCATATGACAGTTATCAAAGTATACTACCTTTTTCCCACTGTATTTCAAAGTTGGTGACTAAAATAGGTAGCCACCATGATGCGTTACAATGGTGAAGTACTTCGATTTTGATTGTGTTAAAAGAATATTACCATTGTGAGCTCATAATTACACATTATAATAAGCAAAATCTCGTATTAGTAGAAAAATCTGAAAGGAACTTGCACTTAAAAAGAACCTAAAATTTCTCAATTTATTCGCACACCCTGACTATTAAAATACCAACAAAAGGCCTTGAGTTAATATTATATATTATATACTAACTCGTAATGAATAAATAGCAGGATTTTTAGGATTCAAAGATTAGGGGTCAGTGTTCGATCGAATCTTATGAAAATTTTAAGTTAATCGAGTTTATGAGTTCTATTTTATCATCTTAACTTAATTTGAAATTTTTTTCAAATTGAATCCAGTCGAATAAAGTGAAATTATTTGAGTTAAATTAAAAAAAGATTAAACATGTCAAATAAAAATATTGTTACAGTGTAATTAATTCCATGTTAGAACACATAAATTGAAATCATATATATTTGAAAAAAAATCAAAGCAAAATAATAATAAAAAATAAGATACTTGATAAATTTGAATCATTAATTAGGCCCCAAAATTATTATTTTAGAAAATCTTTAAAATCTTAACTTTTTTTTATATATTTTTTAAACTTTTTAAACTTTTTTAAAAATATAAAATATGAAATTTATATAAATATTTTGAATTTTAAAAATTATTTTGAATTATTTTGTTGAGAGAATAACCAATTTACTTATTTTCAAAGTTGAAAGGAACCAAAAGGATATTTACATAAATCTGTTATTTGAATTATTTGAATGATAAAATTCAAGTTGACTCAAATTCGAAACTCAAATTAAATTATTCGAGTTGACTCAAATAATTCAATTCAATTAACTTGAAATCCGATTCACCCCTATAAAAAAAAACCATAAATCAAAATAATAAAAAACTATAAAGCTCTACGTAGTAGTTTGTTTTGGGGGGTAACTTATATAAATTCAATAATTAATTGGTTTAACTCAGTGAAGTAGTGGATAGCTTTGGCCATCCTATGGCAACAATATACCTGATCTCAAGGCAGACCATTACCCTCGAGTTTATACTTTTAAGGGGACCAACTTCCCATCCAATTTAATGGCTATTTTCAGTACTGTAATAAAAATATTTCAGCCACAAATATCCCCAAAAATGGAAAACTAAATTTCATCAATTTCAACTCTACAAAATTTAAACTCTAAACCCAACCATATCTAAATTATTTTCAACGTGTCAACTAAAATTTTACAAAACCCATACCAATTTAACAAAAAATTTAATGCTAAAACTTATAAATTTCACACTTACCATATATAACCAATGCTTCCTCTTCAAACGTAGCTTTCTCCAATCTATGAACAATTTTATTCCACTCAATTAACGATTTCTAAGACTGATCTCTCTTCGTTTTATCTCAAATAGTAAATTTCATTCAAAAAAATTTCGCTATTAACCAACGATTCCAATGGTTTAGGGCTCTAAAACACCCAAATTTCCCCTAAAAAGTTATCTCGATGTTTTTACCCACTTCTTTTTTGTTTTTTGCTTTTTTAAATGTTTTCTTTTTCCTTAGTTGAAACATCATCATTCGGCCATTGTAAACTTTTTCTTTTCTTATGTGTAAACTTTTATTTCAATGTTTATTTTTAATATATGGCATCGTAGGTAGCTTTCTGTTTGGTTTTTAACAAAATAGTGATAAAAACAGAAATACTTACTAACTGTAGTGTTATATCTTTTACCAAAAAAAAAAAAAAACTGATGAAAATATAAATGAAGTAATTTTAAAGTGATCATATCCAAATTTTTATTTACATCATATAAATGTAAAAAAATATTACAATTTGATGACTAATATTTCTGAAACGATTAATATTTTATTTTAACATTACAATATTTTCATATTTTTGTTTGAATTTCTTCATTGATTGATATGATTTCTAATAAGTAATTAAATTTATTTAAAAGAAATGGATATTATATATAAGTAAAGAATTTTAATAGTTTTAATAATTTTATTTATTTATTAAAATTTTCAAATTTAAAAGAAATAATTACAATAAAGTAAATTTTAAAATAAAACCTCGATTTCGTAGAATAAAATAGCAGAACTTTATTTCTTAATTTTATAAAAAGGTGAATGCTTATTTAAGTACTAACCCAACATATTTTAAAATAAATAAATAAATAAAAGCAATCAAAATATTATTCCAGGGAAATTAAAAAATATTGACAGTTCGATCGGTAAAAAAGCCATATTGACAATCAACCACTAATTATGGAGATCAAATACTAATATACGTAAAATTTAATGGCCAAATTATGGATTTTTAAAAATTAAGTAATTAAACTAAAATTTCTTGATTAACTGATTTAGTTTGGAATAACTTTTTTTTTTTTTTGAATGAACAAATTAACTATATTAAACTAGTATAATCAAAATTTGTTATTCTATCAATCTCAAGAACTGGTAATAACTCTTCAGGAGTGTCTTCAAAGACTTGTATATCAATACTCCTTACTGTAGCCATCTTTGCAATACGATCCACGGCTTGGTTTTATCTTCCAATGTTGTATAGCTTGTAGACTCGCATGGATTCTTCGTAACAAAGTTGAGGATGAATCTATTAAGTGAACATTTTGAATAGCTTTGACTACTTGTAGATTATCTGTTTGGATTACAACTTTTTGTTATCCTCTTCCATGAATGAGGGTCAAATCATCTAGAATACTCAGAGTTTAGCATCGAAAACTGAGCAAATCCCCAAATAGTGATTGAATCCAAAAATTTATTCCCCTTCTTGCTTAAACGTCACCCCTAACAACCATAATTCCTGCATCCATCTTAACGACCCCGTTAGTGTACAAATGAATCCAATTATCTGTCATAGAAGAATCATAAGCAGCATCAATGTGTTTAGACGAATCATTCTTATGAGCTAAAAAAATATTGTTTTGCCCAACACATAGAAGACTTAATAGTTTTAGTGAAGTTCCAAGTGATTCCTTGGAAAATGAAAAGGTTCCTATTATTCCATATGCACCAAGTAATTAAACCAAAAAGGCTTGACCAAAGGCTTCCCACATGATCGTGTTATTTTGTGACAGATTTTAAATATTTATAATTACTCGTTCTTGAAACTAACTATCATCACGATGTAGGCAAGTGTACCTATCGAACAGTAGTATAGTTTTAGTAAGACCGGATTGTCGAACCCAAAGGAACTAAAAGTACTAGTAATGACTGTCTTTTTATTATCTAGCCTAAAAATAAAGGGTTTTGTTTTAACTAATTAACTAAACTAAGAATTCATAGAAAATAGAATTGGGGGATTACTTTTGGAAAACGATTGAATTAAGACAATACCTAAGGAAAAATCCACCTAGACTTCACTTGTTATTTGACTCTGAATCAGACGATTTATTCATTTGACTTGATCCGCAGAAATCCCTAAGTTATATTATTATCTCTCTCGAGACTAACAACGTCTAACCCTAGGTTGAATAATTGAAATCTCTTTCTAATTAACTTTCTAGGGTTCTATTAACTAGATCTATGGATCCCCTTATTAGGTTTCACCCTAATCCAGCAAAATCTTGTCACCTTATCTCTAGGCGTGCAATTAACTCCGTTTAATTATGACAAATGTACTCTTAGACAGGGTCTATTCCTCCTTTGCATAAGAGCTTAACTTGATTCAATATCCTGGAATATCAAAATAAGAATGACGAACACATAATTAAGAACAAGTCAAATATTTATCATACGATTCAGAAAATAATAATAACAAGATCTGTCTTAGGTTTCATCCTCCTTAGGTATTTAGGGGATTTAGTTCATAATTAAAAAGGAAAACATCTCAGAAGAATAGTGAATATAAAACATAAAGAAAAACCCAAAACTCCTGAAGGGGAATTGAAGGGAGATCTTCAGTCTTGACGGTGAATCCGGCTTCTGAGATGGATCAATCGGCTTTCCTTGAGCAATTCATTGCTTCCTCCTTGTGTCTCCTCTTTTCTCCTCCTTTAAGGTGTATTTATAGGCTTTAGAATGTCTAAAAGCCCTTAAAATTATCCTTTTCCGAATTGGACTCAACTTGGGCTTGGCAGGGACACGCCCGTGTACGATTACTTCAGGCCATGGTCAAGCCTGTTAAAATAGCACGGGCGTGTGGTCTACCCGTGTGAGTCATGCTTCGATTCTGCAAAATTGGCACAGCCATGTGGTCTGCCCGTGTGAGGAAGTCCAGGCCGTGTTGATTTCGTACGTTGGCCCATTTTCTCCATTTTTGGCCCGTTTCTCGTTCCTTTCGCTCTCCTAAGTATAAAACATGAATTAAGGCATTAAGAGCATCGAATTCACCAATTCTAAGGAAAAATCATCCATAAAATGCGCAAAGCATAGGGTAAAAATATGTATAAATGACGGTTTATCAAACACCCCCACACTTAAGCATTTGCTTGTCCTCAAGCAAAATCCTCAACTCACAATTAAAATAAATTCTTCTCAACTTATAATTTCTATCAATAATATCTCAAAGTAATCCATAGGTAATCATACATTAAAGATTTAACTGAAAGAACATTAAAGTTTCAAAAATTCTAAGTTGAGCATTTTATCATGAAAACATAGGTGTCTCCCCTCATCCAAGTAATTACCTTTGATTCAAAATATCACAGAGTTTCACATCCTCACTAAAGATTCACTCAAATCACTCGAGGTGTTTAAGGACAATAAATGAAGCACTCAATAATCAATAATGAAAAGTCATTACCATAAGCTTGCATGAAAATCAAATCTCCACCACTATAAATTAAGATGAAACATCAATCAAAAGGTCTTTAGAGGGTTGTAACGTGGCTTTGGTTAAAGGGTGTGGTCACAAGTTGGAAGAAAGGGTTAGAATCGAGATTGAATTGAAAAATTACCTAACTAGAAAAATGACTAGTCATCAGTTGAGTACAACAGAAATTTTTTCTCGGAATATGGAATTTAACTATTTTAGCTCAAAAGATCACTACTACTTATATGTATACATGTTTTTTTTTTAAGAACAAGTCAAATACAAAATAAAACATAGCTAAACAACTATTCCAACTCAAATCTCGACAAAAATAGGGATAAAATTAATTTAGGGGATTTCAACAATAATAAGTTATAGGTTAATATATTAAGGGTAAATCAATGAATGGGTTGTTAGGCTCAAGGGGGTTCACTAAGGGTTAATTGTGAAGGTAAGCTGTTATGGAGTGAGTGGGTTAAACCTAAGTGTCATTATCATTTTGACATATCAAATCAAATGGTGTGGTCTTGACATGCATAATTAAGCAAGTTCTAGAATAACAATTCAGTATTGGCGCACTCATAATGAAAGTGAGCATGGAAGAAATAATAGATGCTCTTGAAGGCTCAAAATCTCACAAAAATTATGGCTTTTTGATGTTTAAACTTGTGAATTCCAACTTAAGATAATACCTAGACTTAGAGAAACAACCTAGAAGTTTTTAATTCTCCAAAAATCAACTTATCATGCTTGATTCCCTAATGTCTTAAAGTTTAAACAATCAATGCATAAATGCCTATGTTTTAATTCAAGACATATCAATAAAAGTCATGAGTTAATTAAATTCATTCTAATAGTGATATGAGTAATTCACTTAAGATGTACATTGCCCTCAATGTACAAAGATAGATATATTGAAAACGATAAATTTATGATCATAAGATAAGGAGAGAAGTGAAACTTCCTGAATGATGAATGAATTCCTTGAACTGGAGTTTTTGGAGAATAAATGGCGTGAGAGTGGAGGAGGATACTCCGGTGGTGGTAGAGGTTCATTAGTCCATAAGTTCTGTGACAATAGAATATTATATCTGTTGGTAGCTATAGTCGTGGTCGAGCAGGACATGGCAATCGTGGAGAACCTTTCGCGGTGGAGTTTTTAGTTCCTATGTGAGGATGAGCTTAGGAGCTCTTTTATAGCTGTGACAAAATCAAGAACTTTTTTTTTTTAAAATGTAAGGAAACAAAATTACTCGTAATAGAATAGCTGAAGTTGGTCATTGTAAAATAAAAAATTATAAAATCTAATAAAGATAGGCGTAAGAAAAAATAAAAAGGAGTCTGAAGATAAAATAAAAGTAAAAACATAAAATAAAATAATTAATGAAAGTTTTTAAACATCTTCATCGCTAGATGGTTCGCGAGGTGGGGGTGGCGATGAGATGTGAAAATGCTGACAAATTTGATGTAGATTCGCATCAATATGATCAAATCGTTGAAAACATTGCTGCTCAAATCGTGTAAGGCGCTCAGAGATGTCAGCGTATGAAGCTGCCGCATGTACTGGACGAGAGGGGCGTGGTGGCTGAGATGGTGGGTCCTCGTGCTGTGGAGGGACATCATCAGTAATGTCTTCGGGAGCTTCCTCCTCGATAGATTGGGCAAGATGATATTGAAGAGGGTAAGTTCCTTGGCGCTTTTCGATCATCCTCATGCTTAGCATGCTCGAGATGCCTTGTGGAGACATCTGGCCAATGAGGGTCAAGGATGATTCTTGGGCTGCGGTTTTGAGGAGTCCAAAATGTCGCACCAGTCTCGTCACATAGGACCCAATGGAGATGACCCATTTTCGATGTCGCTCTATCTGGTGGCGAATGGCAAGAGCGATAAAGTACGCGAGGTCGAAGACATGCCCGTGCGACATACACCATAAGTAGTAGACGTTGTTGGTGGTGACGACGCCGGTGCTCTCTCTCCGCCCTATCAAGGTGTGAGATAGAATCGAATGTAAATACCTCAATGATGGAGGGAGAGCTAATGCCTTAGAGAGACTAGAGTCGTAGGTGGCCGAATGTGGTACGAGTGCGCCCAAAACCGTGAGGGAGAACGGTGGATGTGACGGTTGAGAGAATCTAAGTCATTTTCCTCCTTGAACTCCTCTGTATATAAGCCCAATGCAGTACCAAATTCTAGGACGCTTAGCTGGCGGACTAATCCGCCTAGGCAAAATTGGACCATGCTGGGATCATCGTAATTTTTCATTACGGTTTGAAGATGAAACGTTGAGCATAGTTCTATCGTAAACTCGAGATACGTCGGCTTGATGATCTCAAAGAAAAGCTGTCAAGGGTCGGTGGTTAGGAGGGCCCGAATCGCATCAGCCAACTAAACTTGTTCTACTGCAGCCCAGTCGATGTTGTGGCTCGTAGTTAAAGGTCGGGCCTGGAGTATTTGGTAAAGTTCTTCTTGGGGCCCAATGGGGAACTACAGAAAAGTGTGGCGAATTTTCGCGGTAGGACCCGAGGAAGATGATGCCCATTTCCTTCTTTTGGAAGCGGGGACGACGACTTTCTTTCCTCGTGAAGACGACATTGTACCAGCAATCAAAACCATTAATTCATCTTGAGGAATGGTCAAAGTAAAATGAAGACAAAAATTAAAATAAAATAAAAATCATAATTTCAGCCACAACTACTAAGACTAACAACTTAACCAAAGCAATCAATTTTATGGCATAAGAATGGCAAAGAATTTCATGGAATGCAATCATACTTGACGGATGAAACATGTCAACACAAAATGCATGAGTATGTCTGTTATTCTAACCATGAATAATTACTTTAAACTAGTCAAATGGGGTAGGGAAATCATGTAATGAGTAAGAATTTCACATGAAAAAGATGATAACTACTCTAGATAATGAATTTGGAGTGATAGAAAGATAAAAATAACATATATAATGCAGATTTCTATGATAATTAGCATGAAAAATGAGTGCAATTAAAGGGAAAAGAGTAAACAAACTCTAGAAAAGAGAGAATGAGCGTCAAAAACGGGGTTGGAAGCGGTGCACGGGCGTGGCAGGGTAGGCGTGTTGACTTGTAGCAGCTAGGGTTAGGGATTTTGAGTGAAGAAGACAATTAATAGTGCAGCCTATTTATAGATTTTGGGGCACACGGCCAGGGAACACGCCCGTGTTCCCTAATTTTAGCCCGTGTGCTTCGCATTTTTGAATTTGGGCACGTCTGGTATTTAGTCCACGCCCGTGTTCCTTGTGCGTGTGGGTGCACACGGCCGTGTCGCACGATCGTGTCTGGCTTCGTTCGCTTCTCCCACGCCCGTGTTAATTTAACAGGTTTGACCACGGGTGCTAGACACGGGCGTGTCGCACGCCCGTGCTATTTTCTTAGGTTCAACCATGGTTCTGCAACACGGGCGTGGCGAACGCCGGTGTTATTTTGGCAGGTTCACCCACGGTAATGTCGCACGGCCGTGGCATTTTATCGTAACTCGTGTTTGGGAAAAATCTCTGCCCTGTTTCTACACAGTCATCAGCACGCCCGTGTGCCTAGCCGTGTCTGTGTGGAAAACCTGTATTCAAGATCTCCGTTAGTAAGTTAGGTGTTAAATACTAAAATTTAAAGAAATTAATATTGTTAGTGCTCGGGTTGCCTCCCGAGAAGCACTTATTTATAATCTAAGCTCGACTTACCTCTCCATTGAATGGTCATGGTGGTTCGAGGAGTTTATACTCCTCATTCCTGCTATCTATCTTATCAAAATAAGGTTTTAGAAGGATGTTGTTTACCTTAAAAGTGCCGAACTTGGGATGACTTACCTCAACTGTACTGAATGGGAAAATGCTAAGTACCGTAAGAGGGACTTCTTCATTCAGATTGGTAGTGACAATATGAGGATCTGCGATTTCTAATAAAATTTTATCTCCAATCTTAAGTTGATTTGGAAAGGTATTGAGCTTGTTCTGACGTAGTTTTGGTTTATCGGGTGTTCTTGGTTTATGCGTCTGCCATTCATCTAGCTCCTCGATTTGTAGCCTTCGATCTTCATGAATAGATCCTCTACTATTACTTGAGAATGGCTCATGTACTTCCTTTAGACTCATTTCCTGCGAAGTAGGTTGCACCATATTGTCAGTTTTAGTAGAATGATTTAGACAATCACCTTCAATTTCTGATGTGTTGCTAGAATTGTGAGCTTGAAGGGTGATTGTTTCGTCTCCCACACGAAGTGTGAACTCACCTGTGCCAACATCAATAATTGTTTTAGTAGTTGCTAAAAAGGGCCTTCCTAAAATCAAAGAAGTGTTGCTATCCTCCTCTATGTCTAGAACAATGAAGTCAACGGGAAATATAAATTTATCAATTTTAACTAGCACATCTTCAATAATACCCCTAAGAAATCTTATAGTTTTATCTTCTAATTGTATGCTCATCCTAGTCTGTTTGGGTTTCCCAAGACCTAATTGTTTGAACATTTTGAGAGCATGGCGTTAATATTAGCCCCTAAATCAGCTAATGCATTATTAACATCTAGACTACCAATTAAGCAAGGAATTGTAAAACTCCCTGGATCTTTTAATTTGTTGGGTAGCTTATTCTGTAGAATAGCTGAGCAAACTATGTTTAGCTCCACATGCGACGCCTCGTCCAACTTCCACTTATTTGCTAAAAGCTCCTTTAAAAACTTCATTGCGTTTGGCATCTGTGATAGAGCTTCAATAAACGGTAAGTTAATATGTAATTTTTTTTGAGAGTTTAAGGAATTTACCAAATTGTTCGTTTGAGCAGTCTTTCCTTGTCGCATTAGGGTATCGCACACGAGGTTTGTATTCTGTACTTACTGGTTTCTGTTTTTTGTGGTATACCTCACCTTTACCTTTGCTTATCTCAGTATCTTGCCTTAGTTCTGGTTCAGGTGTGACTAACCTTTCCTCATCTTGACTAGTAATCGCGTTGAGTTGCTCTATTGGATTAGATTCTGTGTTGCTTGGCAAGCTACCTTGTGGTCATTCAAAAATCAACATGGCAAGCTATCCAATCTGAGTTTTGAGCCCTTGGATCGATGCTTGTTGATTCTTAAGTGCTATCTCGGTATTCTAAAAATAAGTTTCTAACACCGATATAAACTTTGTGAGCATCTCTTCAAGGTTCGGCTTCTTCCCTTGTTGGTAGAGTGGTTGTTGGAAGCCTGGAGGGGGTCTCTGATTGCCTTGGCCTCCCCATGAGAAATTTGGGTGATTCCTCCAACTTGTATTGTAAGTGTTACTATAAGGATTATTTTGAGATCGAGGATTGTTACCCACGTAATTTAACTGCTCGTTGTCCATGTTGTGACCATATGTCGGGTATTCTGAACTGCTAGATCCACCTCCATTTGCTTCGCACTACATTACTGGGTAAACTTGTGAAGAACTAATAAAACCATCAATTTTCTTATTCAAGAGTTCTACCTGATTAGAGAGTATGGTGACCGAGTCGATGTTATAAACACTGGCTGTTTTCGTTGGTTTTGTCCTTATGACTTACCACTGATAGTTATTCAATGACATCTCCTCTATAAATTCATAGACAGCTTCAGGTGTTTTATAGTTTATGGTTCCACCAGCAGTTGCGTCAACCATTTGTCGAGTCGAAGGATTCAGGCCATTATGAAAGGTTTGAACCTGTAGCTAGAGTGGTAACCCATGGTGAGGGCATCTTCGCAAAAGATCCTTATATCTCTCCCATGCATCGTAAAGTGTCTCTAAATCCATCTACACAAAAGAAGAGATATCATTACGTAATTTAGCCATTTTAGCCGGCGGAAAATATTTTAATAAGAACTTTTCGGTCATTTGTTCCCAAGTAGTAATTGACCCTCGTGGTAACGAGCTCAACCATTGTTTAGCTTTGTTCCTTAATGAAAAGGGAAACAACCGAAGACGTATGGCATCGTCAGAAATGCCATTAATTTTAAATGTATCACATAGTTCTAAAAGGTTTGCCAAATGAGCATTGGGATCCTCGTCCTGCAAACCATCAAACTGAACAAGTTACTGTATAATTTGAATTGTGTTAGGTTTTAGTTCAAAAGTATTTGCAGCTACAGCAGGTCTAATTATACTTGATTCAGTTCCTGTTAAAGAAGGTTTAGCATAATCATGCATAGTGTGTGGAGTAGGATTCTGATTTACTAGATTAACAGCAATCGCAGAAGGTATCAGGTTTTCCTGATTTTCAGCCATCTCCTCGGTTGTGGCTTGTATTTCATCCTCTTGCTCTTCCTCTATGTATCTTAGGCTTCACCTTATTTTTTTTTAGTTTCTACGAACTGTGTGTTCGATTTCTTCGTCAAAAAGTAGTGGTCCTGACGGGTTTCTTCTAGTTATAAACTATAAAAACATGCCAAAAGAAAGAAAAATAAATTAATAAATAATAACAATAAAATAAAATTAACTTGCAAGGAAAATAAATGGCTAAAGTAATAAAAATTGAGTGTTCCTAATATCTTAGTTTCCCGGCAACGGCACCAAAAACTTGATCATGTTATTTTGTGACAGGTTTTAAATATTTATAATTACTCGTTCTTGAAACTAACTATTATCACGATGTAGGCAAGTGTACCTATCGGACAGTAGTATAGTTTTAGCAAGACCGGATTGTCGAACCCAAAGGAATTAAAAGTACTAGTAATGACTGTCTTTTTATTATCTAGCCTAAGAATAAGGGGGTTTTGTTTTAACTAATTAACTAAACTAAGAATTCACAGAAAATAGAATTGGGAGATTACTTTTGGAAAATGATTGAATTAAGACAATACCTAAGGAAAAATCCACCTAGACTTCACTTGTTATTTGACTCTGAATCGGACGATTTATTCATTTGACTTGATCCGTAGAAATCCCTAAGTTATATTATTATCTCTCTCGAGACTAACAACGTCTAACCCTAGGTTGAATAATTGAAATCTCTTTCTAATTAACTTCCTAGGGTTGCATTAACTCGATCTATGGATCCCTTTATTAGGTTTCACCCTAATCCGACAAAATCTTGTCACCCTATCTTTAGGCGCACAATCAATTCCGCTTAATTATGACAAATGTACTCCTAGACAGGGTCTATTCCTCCTCTGCATAAGAGCTTAACTTGAATCAATATCCTGGAATATCAAAACAAGAATGACGAACACATAATTAAGAACAAGTCAAATATTTATCATACAATTCAGAAAATAATAATAACAAGATTTGTCTTAGGTTTCATCCCCCTTAGGTATTTAGGGGATTTAGTTCATAATTAAAAAGGAAAACATCTCAGAAGAATAGTAAATATAAAACATAAAGAAAAACCCAAAACTCTTGAAGGGGAATTGAAGGGAGATCTTCAGTCTTGATGGTGAATCCAGCTTCTGAGATGGATCAATCGGCTTTCCTTGAGCAATTCCTTGCTTCCTCTTGGTGTCTCCCCTTTTCTCCTCCTTTAAGGTGTATTTATAGGCTTTAGAATGCCTAAAAGCCCTCAAAATTAGCCTTTTTCGAATTGGACTCAACTTGGGCTCGGTAGGGACATGCCCGTGTACGATTACTTTAGGCCGTGGTCAAGCCTGTTAAAATAGCACGAGCGTGTGGTCTACCCGTGTGAGTTGTGCTTCGATTCTACCAAATTGACACTGCCGTGTGATCTGCCCGTGTGAGGAAGTCCACTCTGTGTTGATTTCGTACGTTGGCCCATTTTCTCCATTTTTGGCCCGTTTCTCGTTTCATTCGCTCTCCTAAGCACACCTAAGTATAAAACATGAAATTAAGGCATTAGGAGCATCGAATTCACCAATTCTAAGGAAAAATCATCCATAAAATGCGCAAAGCACGGGGTAAAAACATGTATAAAGGACGATTTATCAGCACATTAGGCAACTATAAAGTAGAACATAGGTTCATTTGTAACGACCTGAACTTTAAGGTTATCGAAAAAGTGTATTTTCGGGTCTCCGTTGCTGAAAAATGGATCCGTAAATATTTATAAAAAATATTTACAAAGGTAATTGAGTGGTTAATTAGAGTTTAATTAAGTGAATTTAGGTTAATTAAGGATAATTGGATAAAAGGATTAAATTGAATAAGGGTAAAAGTTTAATTATAGATTAAAAGAAAATAAAAAGGACCAAAATGAAATTATGCCATTTAGCATAAGTGAGGCGGCATATAAAGTAAAAATCTAAAATTTCTACTTAGATTTTAATTATAATATATATTAGTAATAAATGATATTAAATTAATTTATTATAATTATATTACAAGATAATTATATGATAAATAAGTTAAACTGTGACAAGTGTGTGATAAAAATAAAATACATGTGTAATAAATATTATACATACATTTGTAATATATGTATGTATTTACTTATTATTTAAGTAAATAATTAATGTTATTGTTATTATTAAATTGATATTATATTATGAAATAAATTAAATAAAGACAAATGTATGGTAAATAAAATATACAAGTGTAATACATATATTTGTACAATTGCAGTATATTTTATTTAATTATTTTCTATTTAAATAGATTTTTAAATGAAATAAATAAAATAAATAAAAGAAAGAAAGACAAGTGTATAAAAATGATTTGGTACAAGTGTAATAAATATTATACATACATTTGTAATACATGTATGTATTTTCTTATTATTTAAGTAAATATTAATGTATTTATTATTATTAAATTGATATTATATGATGAATAAATTAAATAAAGACAAATGTGTGGATATGATTTGATACAAGTGTATAAATAAAAATACATACATTTGTAATATATTTATTTAATTATTAATAGATATTTGTTAATTATAAAAGATATTTATAAATTAAATAATTATATTATAAGATTTTTATGTAATAAATAAATTAAAACATGACAAGTGTATGATGATGATATGTTACATGTGTAAATATAAGTAATATTACAATTGTAATAAATATATTGATTATTAAATAGATATTTAATAAGTTATTTTATATATATATATATATATATATATAAAGGAAATAAAAAAAAAGAATAGAAATGAAGAAACAAAGCAAACGAAACAGAGAGCAGGGGAAGGAAAGAAAGAAAAAGAGAAAAGAAAGAAGAAAAGAGAAAATTGAAGGTTTGAAGCTTGGAAGTTTAATAGCTAATGTTGTCTCGGGAAATCTCGGCTAAGTAAGGAAAAATGGCAAAGACAACGGGAGTTAGCTCGAGAGAATACGGTTTGTATTTCTATAATCTAAACTTAGTCATTATTTGTTATATTTATATACATATGACAATTGTTAGTGTTAGAATTATGATGTTTTAAAATTAAAATGGATTGATTTTGGTATGCGATGAATTTATTGAATTTATATTGATTGAATTTATTTTGATTGAATTTATATTGATTGAATTATATAATAAATATGATTTATGTAAAAATTTGAATATTGAATGAATGTTATATTGAAAAATATATTGATTGGAAATACGAGGAAATTGATATGAATATATGAGATTTGTGATATTTGAATATTTGATATTGAAAAGTAAATTGAATTGTGCTGAGTTATGAATTAATATGAATAATTGAAATATATTTGTTGAATTGAATGAAAATTTATGAAATTATGAAAATGTGTGAATATACGTGATTATTATAATGGTATATTGATGAAAGAATTATTGAAATTGGAAAAGTAAAATAATACCCTATTAACTTGTCGGACTATATTGGATACAAATGGCATGCCATTGGATTTGTGATGTGATGAGGAGATTTGTAGTTCGGCTGAGAAGATATTTCTGTTATTATATACTTCGGTTTATCCGAAGAGGCATTTAATGCCTTATTGGTGTGTTTGGGAGGATATATTATACTGGTGTGTTATGGAGGATTTATAATATTCCAGGTGTGTTTGGATTGGATATTCTGGTGTGTTTGGTTGGATCCGTGTATTCGTCTGAGTCCGAGTCATGTTAATAGGGTTATTAAATATAACAGTGATCAGATTGGTACTTAATGAAGAATTGAAATGTGGACTGAAACACACGAATCGTATTATACAGTGAAAGCTATCTGGGATAGCAAGTCGATTTGATATGAATGGTAATAACTAATATTGAAATGGATATGTACAGTACACTAATTGAAAAGTGAATAGTTGAATATAGTTTATTGAAATTAAATAGTGAATTAAAGTATGATTGAGACGAATGAATCATGTAGCTCTGGATTAGATAAAAGTGAATATTATAATTGTTTAATGACTTGTGAATAAATCGTGGAAAGCTATATAGGTTAGTAAATGAAAAGAATGGAATAAATAATAATGGATTTATTTAAGAATTGAACAATTATGTTATTGTGTTTATTATATGATTTATATAGAATTTATATGGTAAGTAGTTGAAATTTATCAATGAAATAAATAATTAAATAATTGTAATTGTTATTATGATCTTAAGTATTTGTCATATTATTAAATGTTTGGATTATAGAAATACCACTAAGTATACCTATACTCAGCGTACGGTTTGTTTCCATGCGCAGGTTGAGTAAAGATAGAACGTTGAATCAGCATCCCAGGCCGATCCCGAATTCAATAAGTTAAAGTGTGTTAATTATTGGTAATGGCATGTACCTAAGGTGTCTTATGTATGTGTCATTTTGAAATTGTAAATGTAAGGATGAAATAAATAGATTTAGGTTTGGTTATGATATATAATAGAATTAAATATTAGATAATATGTAAATGTTTAAATTTGGCAAATTATAAGTGTATCTGGTTGTGTTGGTATTTATGTGTATATTAATTGTAAATATTCGATAAGTCCGGTAATGCTCTATAACCCTGTTCTGAGGACGGTTTGGGGTTAGGGGGTGTTACATCATCTCCATCCACTCAAACAAATCTCCCAAAAAGAATCTACTTTGAAGCTTAGCAGGTACAACACATTACCAAACTTCTCTAGCACCTGGACAATCCTTAAGGACATGAATTAAATCCTCATCACCATGCCCACAAACCAAACACAAACCAATTTGGACAATACCTCGCCTTACCCGTTCCATATTTGTTAGAAGGTGTTGCTTAAAGACTAACCATAAGAATAATCAAATGCGTTAAGGCCCCAGAAACTTCTAAGCAACCTTCCACCATCCATCCTTAGAGTACCAAGAACTCTCTCGAAGTGACCTATATACGCTTTTAACCGAAAATGACCCAGTAGAGGTGTCAATCTAGTGATTTCTATCTTTCCCTTCTGAAGGATGCGAAGGAGGGATGCTAACAATTCTTTTAATAATATCCTCTAACAACTAAATCCTAAACAAGTCCAAATTCCAAGCCCTATCACTAGAAACCATGTCACACAGCAAGCAGTCTAACACAAGATTATTATAGGAAGGTACATAATTAATCAAAGGACCTACATTAGGAATCCAATGATCCTTCCTACATCTGATGGAATTCCCAGTCCCTACAAACCAACATAAGTTTTCTCGCAAAAGAGGTCATACCTTAGCAAGGGCTCTCCAAAGAGCTGAATAATTTCCTTGCACTATACTAACAAGCACCTTTTCTTTCATATTGTACTTTTCTCAAAGAACTCGAACCCATAAGGCGTCATCTTTTGTAACAAGATTAAATCCCAGCTTTAATAAGAAAGAGGACTTTTGATCCTCTAAATGTCAAAATCTAAGTCCACCACAAGAACGGGGTTGGCAAATAGAATCCTAATCAACCAAGGACATCTTCATCGTCCCGTTAGAAGAACCCTATATGAACTGTCTTACCAAACATTCAATTTTGTCACAGACCCCTTTAGAATTCGCATAGATAGTATAAAGTAATTAGGGATAGAAAAAAGGATAGTTTGAGCTAGGGTGACTCTACCTGCCATCGAAGCTGTTTAGCGTCCTAATTATTCAATTTTCTTCGTACCTTCTCCATAAAAAACCTCACAGTAGAACAGATAACTCTGTCATGAAATAAGGGCATGCACCAAGATTGTGTACCTTTTGAAAACCAATCAAGTTACTAATTCATCACTAAGTTCATCTTCCATTCCTTTAGAGAAAAACATAATAGTTTTCTAAGCATTAACCTGATGGCCTGAGATAACAAAAAAATCATTAAGAATTTCCTTGAGAACTATAGCGTGCTTCAAGTCTGCCTTAGAGAAGATAACAAAGTCATCAGCAAAGAACAAATGAGATAAATTAGGTCCTAGTCGAGATAATCTAATAGGATTCCACTTTCCACTAGGAATTGTCGACTGAATGCCATGTCCTAACCATTCCGTACAAAGCACAAACAAATATAGGGATAATATGCAGCCTTGTCGAACACCTCTTAGAGGCTAAAACTCTGGAGTTGGAACCCCATTCCACAAAATCTGCATGGTAGAATTAGAAATGGCTGACATGATCACTCTCCTAAGAAAATTTAGAATGCCAGCTGCTTGAAGGGAAACATCAATGAAGTCCCAACATAATTTGTCATAGGCCTTTTCAAGGTCAATTTTAACAACCATCCATCTTTTGTTCTTAGCCTTCATAGAGTGTATGACCTATTGGACTATAAGGATATTGTCTAAAATGTTTCTTCCCGTAATAAAACCAGCCTGTTCATGAGATGATTCTAGGGAAGACCACCCTAAATCTATTGGCTATTACCTTCGTTACCAACTTGTATAAAACGAAGCAAAGGCTAATAGGTCGAAACTGAGAGAATTCCTCAAGACTAGCGACTTTAAGGATGAGAACCAAAAGAGTATTGTTAAGTCCTTGATTAATAGACCCACTATTAAAAATTCATTTAACCCAATCACAGATAGCCTCTTCTATATTGTCCTAATGATTTTGAAAAAAGCAGGCATGTAAACCATCACTATCTAAGGCCTTTAGATGAGCCATATCGAATAGAGCATTTTTAATTTCCTCATTAGATATTGCGCTCCCCAAAAAGTCCTTATCACATAGATCAATTTGAGGAAAGGAATTAGGCAGTAAAATTCCCCCAGCATTCGATTGCTCCTCATATAATTTTTGGATGAAATTGACTGCCTCTTGCTGAATATCCTCTAGATCATAAATCCAATCCCCTACCTAATTTTGCAAGGTGGAGATGTGATTAGCCTTCCTCCATTGATTGTTTTTCAATGAAAGAATCTAGTGTTCTGATCCCCAAAATTAAGTCAGTCGCATAGGGATTTCTATTTCCATAGCAATTCTTCATGGAGAAAAAATAGATTCTAGACTCTCCCTAATCTCCATCTCCTTATGAACCAGATAATCCGAACTCGAATGTTCCAAAGCCCTCTGTATTACAGATAAGGAATGAATCAACTTCTTTTTGCGAGTTTCAATATAACCATAGACAGAGTTGTTTCAGACCTTGAGATTAGCAGTTAAATTGGAAAGGGACTCAACATATTAACATTATACTTCCAAGTCTCTTTGATGAAAATTGGAGAAGGTTGGATGTTCAATCCATCCCGCCAAAAACTGAAATGGCCGCCTTTTAGGGAAGGATGGAGTAGGATTAAAATTAAGAAAAGGTCAGTCATTCAACTTGAGCCTTGTCAGGTGAGTAACCATACAATTCGAAAATGCTTACGCCCAAGCTTCATTACCCAGAGCATGATCAATTCTTTCAAAAGTCCCCCATATGCCAAGTAAATAAAGGATCCTTGAACCTCAAATCATGTAACCCCACAAATTCTCCAAAATAAGGACACCTTATCCCACTAGAACTTCCTCATTTTTTTCCTCAGAGGAAAAAATGACATTAAAGTCACCAATTGCCAACCACAAAACCGAAGCAAAAGGGATAATGGCCATCAGTTTCTCCCAAAGTATTCTCCATTTCTTCCTATTAGGACTACCATAAACAAAGGCAATAAAAACGTATTGAGAGGAAATGTTATTGCGAACTCGAACCAAAATGAATTGAGGATGATTGCGAATAACATTTAAATTAACTGTGTTTTTCCAACCAATCCATATGCCACCTTCAAATCCCACTGCTTCAACTCAGTGAGAGTAATGAAACCCTAGCTTGGCAATAATTCCATCAACTTTCCATCCACTAACCCTTGGCTTCAACAAACTAACAATATCTGGTTTAAATTCCAGATAATACTCCTTATAAATATGGAGGAATTTTGTGCTTGCACACCCCTGATAATTCCATGAAAAAAAAGAGAGAGATTTATATCCATTAAAAAATAAATCAATTCACAAAAGAAACAAACTTACAAACAAGATGCCAACTCAATCATGGGTTACTTTCTTGATTCATTAGGGCAATCAATCGAAGCACCCTGCAAAGACTGGGATTTTATAAGCTCAGCCATACTACTCATCGACTCGAATAGAGGAACTTGGGTACTAGAAATTTTAAAATATTTCTTGTCACGAATAGTCTTGTTATGATTCTTCCCTTTTCGTCCCCTACTAAACTTTCCTCCCGCAAATCATGCACCAGCACCCACAATTCCTTCATCCACCTCCGAATTTTGCCCATCACCCATATCACCTAAAAAATTCGGTTGCACATTCTCCTTGAAAGCAACAGCCGAGTGCTTATTGGAGTCCAAGATGCTTTTCTCCATAGACAATGGCACCTCTTGATTTCTTTTAAAATTTGGATTAGAATGGGAAGAAAGAGTGGAACTATTCTTAGCGTAAGGAATAGTGTTCACCAATTTATCAACAATATTTTCCCCGGGCTTTGTAACATCACAATGAACTACGATATTATCCTCCAAAGTATTAAGTAGCTGGTCTTTTTTAGCTTGTCCCGACCTTGCTAGAATTTCAAGACCACCCAACCGAATTGGGCTTTTGCCCGAATCAGGCCTATTGACTAAATTGATACAACCCATTTTATTAGCTTGCAAAGAAAAGCTCCTTTGGCCCATTGAAATCTATCCCTTCCCAGTCGAAGTATGACCTTACCCAACCTTCTCCTTTCCTTTGGGCTCTTTTGCCCCATTATTCATTTTGTGGCCTATAGAGTTCCTATGGCCGAAAGAAGTGGCCTGCCCAGAAACTTTGACAAAAGGGGATGAAGCTTTATTAGCGCCATCAGAATTCATTGAAGAGGAGCCCTAGTTTGGTTAGGGCTTTTAACCAAATCACATCCACAATTCTCTCCCTAAATCTTCTCCATCTCATCTAGGGAATCCAGTACATTAAACCTTGATTTGCTAGCCAAACTTTCATGATTTTCGGCACCGATCTTTCTAGTGTCCCTAGAATTTCGCCTACTCCGTCTTTCTACAAGCATCCACGAACCATAGATACTTTTCTCATTTTTCAATCCATCTCTCGCCAGAACTGTATTCACCGTTTGCTCTCCCTCACCATTTAGTTTTCCATCAGAAACATCGCTTGCGTTATTCACCTTCGATAAGCAGAAATCCTTTATATGACCATAGCAGCCACATGAAAAACACATAGTAAGTAAGTATTCATACTCGATTCGTTGGAGTATCCCATTTATCAGAATTTGTGAAACTGGCAGTTTATCCCAACTTATATAGATCAACATCCGTGCGAATCTAACCCTTTCTTTGTTATCGATGTTAAAATCTAACTTGACAACCTTTCTATCCAAGCCTCCAATCTCCCATAAAATCTTCTTTTTATACATGTTGCCCGGTAGTTCTGGGAATCTAATCCAGGATATAACCACACTAGGAAAAGGTTGTGCTAGGTCAAACTTAATGGACCATGGCTAAACTATCAAATATTGACCAAAAAATGATCCAAAGGCCTTAGAAGAGGACTTGTTCATAATCTTCCGAATTTTGAAATTTGGCCAAAAAATAGCTGTAATGGACCAATTTAGTCCGAGCCCGAGACAAAGCAAAATAAACAGAAAATAAAAATACCAAAATAGTCCAATGTCCATATACAAACCTATACCACTACCTACACCACCCCAAACATTACACGGGCCCAATCAAAATTAAACCCAAACCTAATACAAACCCCAAGCTAACCCAAAACTCTAAACCCAATCCTATGGACCAAAAACTTAAACAATTTCAGCCAAAGAAACCCTAGCTTTTTCCCTCACGCTGCAAGCCACCCCAACGCCGCGTGTCCTTTGCACCGTGCGCCGCATTACTCGCGCCTCCACATCAATGCCCACCTCCACCATGCCACATCGATGGCATGTACGCACATGTACCTGCAAATAGGCAAGAATCAGTTGTAAAAAGGTTATAAAAGCCTTTGAAAATATATTGTAAAGGGGTTTTTTTTGGAGATACGAAATAAATCGAAAAAATAGCAATCTCAGTCACAAATTGAATCTAATAGCAAAGCAGAGCAGATAAGAGAAAACAAACGTAGGTTGCGTTTTTAGTTTCTTTTTTTATTATATTTTTCCCTTTATTTTCTCTTAAATTTATACACATATATGAATACATCAAAAAAAGGGGAAGAAAATATTACCTTTTGAACGCCGGTTGCCGTGCAAGATAATGCATGCGGCCGGGCTCATCGATCCCATGGCCGGATTTTAGAGCTCTTCAGAGGAAAAATGGGGAGCCTTTTCTTTTCTTTTTTTTGAAGTTGGGGAGAACAATGAAATTTTTTTAAATTTTTTTAGCTTTTATAGATTGTTAAAAAGACACCGTTTTGTGCCACAAGCCCAGGCACCAAAACGGCGCCATTTAGGCACACGACCTGCGAGCATGACTCGACCTGAGGAGGATCCGCGTGTTTTGTATTAATGGGCTATTTGCCACTTTAGCCTTTCCATTTTTTTATAATTTTACGATTAAAGTTCTTTTTATTTCTAAATTCGCCCTATGATTTTCCTGCGATTTCAATTCGGTCCCCCAAGCAACAGTGCGTTTAGGGGAAATGAGATATATTTTTTGGTCCCCCTGCTTTGCGCGCATTTTAATCTGATCCTTTCCCTCTTTCCTTATTTCCAATTTGGCCCCAAAACTTCAATTTTCGTTTCAATTTAATCCCTTCTCGTTTATTTTGGCTATTTTATTAATTAAATTGGGTTTTATATTTATTATTATTACATTTATTATGATTATTTAGTATTATTACTATTGTCATTACTATTACTATTATTGTTTATTGGCATTGTTATTATTACTATTATTATTATTTTATTTTACTATTATTATTTTCATTATAGTAATATTATTATTACTATTATTTTTGCTATCCCAATTTTTCTTTTTTTTCTTCCTTTTTTTTTTAAAAACCATTTCATTCAGAGTTTCCCTATTCTTATGTTTATATGCTCATCCTCATTTTAAATTAAACTTTTCACTAGAATTCTCTTTGTTATTTCATTTATTATTCCTTTATTCCTTTATTATTTTATTATTTTATTTTTATTATGTTTAATTCTCGTCGTTTTTTATATTACATATTTATTTACTCGTTTATTTATTTATGTCTTTATACACCTGTAAGTTTATGTCATTCTTTATTATTATATTTGCATCATCATTATTCGCCAAGTTCGACCAATTTCACGTTTTAACCAATTTTTGATTTTAAGTGTTACATGGATTTTATCCCTTTTTACCCAAACTCATAAAAAAGGATTTTTCAAATAAAGGCAATATTTCGTGTTTGGAAGTTCGAGAAATCGTGCCCTAACGTGCTGGGTTTTGATTTTTTTCGTTCAATCGAATAACTGAATATCCTTCTGAAATTTCATCCATGTTCTCTTAAATTAAAGGCAATATTTGGTGTTTAAAAATTCGGGAGATCGTGCCCTAACGCGCTGGGTTTCGATTTACCGTTTGACCACATAATCGAGTACCCTTTTTACAATTTCAATGCGTGAATTTTAGAAATTATGAGATGACCTTGGTTTTGAGGGCTTGAATTGTCATATCCTAACGTGTTGGATGTGATATTTTATTACTTTGGAACAAGAGAATCTTAGCATCCAATTCGGGCATATTCAAACACTTTTAAATGGGATTGTATTTTTTAAAATTATTCCAAATTTTCGACATTGGGACATTAATTCGATTAGGTACTAATTTTGGGCGTTGCAAGGGTGCTAATCCTTGTACGTAATCGGCTCCCGAACCAGTTTTCTTGAATTTTGTAGGCCAAAATCGATGTTTTAATAAAACAAAATATTTTACAAGGTGGTCCGATCACACCTAAACAAAAAAGATTGGTGGCAACTCTATTTTTCGTTTTAAAATTGACCCCCGTTTTTTCAAAATAAAAATAGTTTCGACAGCTTGGCGACTCCGCTGGGGACCAATAAGAGAGTCAAGCCATAAAATTTCTTATTTTCTATCCTTTTTTCGAAAATTGGAAATTTGATTTGAAAAATCATGGTTTCTTTCTGCATTCATTTTGTGTCATGTCATGAATTTATTGTGATTCGAGTCTTGTAGGATATTCCTGCATCATGCTGCATGATCGTTGTGGTTACACCTTTAAGTGGGAGTGAGAAGCTAGTCCTTCGTGAGGTATTTACCTCCGTGCAAGATAGTGGATCGCTTTTGGGATACTCCGTACCTATGTCTTCGTGTGATTTTTATCTCCGTATAGCCATAGGGAAATGTGTTCCCCTGAACTGAACTTGGTTCGTATGAACCTATAATGAGTGAGGATCGAGAAATCTGCTGGTTCAGGTACCTCAACCTTAGCACCAAACCACATGTAGAAAACCATAAGAGCCCACCCTAGGTAGAACTACGCTAAACCTTAGCAGATACCCAGATAGGTGCTTGATTATTTTTCATTTGCTTCGAATTTTATTCGGTATATGATACTGACTTGTTGTGTTTTATTTTGACTATGATTGCATGTCACTTCATATTTAGGAGGTGTCGTTTTGCGTTCGATTACTAATTTAGAGGGCTTGTGATAGAGAATGAATTTTTTGATAAAGTGGAAGATAATGCGGTTATCCGTATATGGTCAGAGAAAATGCAATTAGAGAAAGGGGATAGTCTAGCCAAGGGGTACACATAAGAATTTTGGGACTTCACCCGTCTCAGTGCGACACAAACAATCTCCGGGAATTAAAAGAAATATAGGTCGATTGGGATGACGAAGTCAAACAACTATTTTACAGTAATTATGGCGATCTACCCTATCTACTCGACATTAATGTAGACAGGCGCTTGCTTCGAGCTCTGGTTCAATTCTGGAATCTCGCCTACAGTTGTTTCACTTTTGGGAACGTAGATTTGGTTACTATAATAGAGGAGTATACAACTTTGCTTCGTTGTCCAAAAATTCAAACTAACAAAGCCTATTCTAGAGCCTCAAATATCCCGCCTTTTGTGAAAAAATAAATGAATATCACAGGAATGAGTGAACAATGGGTCACGACTTGTATCAAGCAAAAAGGAGGAAGCAAATGTATTTCCTGGAAAAACTTGCAAGATCTGATTTTGGCACATCCAGATGTGAAGAAGAGGATTGATGTTTTTTCTTTGACCATCTACAAGCTGATTCTTTTCCCTATAGCGCTAGGGTACGCAGAGGAAGCAGTTGATGATCTATTTGATCGACTGGATAAGAGTCACACTGGTTCCCGCAATCTTAGCCAAAACATTCAGATCTTTAAGGGCATGCCGAAGAGCTGGTGAGGGTCGATTTATAGGATGTGCACAACTACTACTAGCTTGGCTCCATAGCCATTTTTGGAAAGTAGACAAGGTACCATATCGAGTGTTCTCCAATAATTACTCACCATTAAAGGAAATAGTGGCTACACCAAGACGGGATGACATGCTAGTGGAAAGATGGACGGCGATCCTCCAAAATCTACAAGAAAAGGATGTCGAGTGGAGATCCCCTTGGATGATCCCCGATGAGATCCTCTAGCGGTGTGAGAGTTTTGACTGGGTACCTCTGCCTGAAATTTGGGGAGCCATTTGATATGCTCTGTTGCTTGTCTTGAGACAATACGGATCAAGGTAATTTATACCGACGTCACTTGGGCTAGCTCAGAGTGAATTCTCGTATAGGGGTAACAATTATAAAAAGAGGGTTCAAGAGATTTCTGATGCTTGGAAACAGACATTGATAAACCGTCATTTATACATATTTTTACCCCATGCTTTGCGCATTTTATGGATGATTTTTCCTTAGAATTGGTGAATTCGATACTTCTAATGCCTTAATTTCATGTTTTATACTTAGGTGAGCTTAGGAGAGCGAAAGGAACGAGAAACGGGCCAAAAACAGAGAAAATGGGCCAACATACGAAATCAACACGGCCTGGACTTCCTCACACGGGCAGACCACATGGTCATGCCATTCTAACAGGCTCGAACACGGCCTGAAGTAATCGCACACGGGCGTGTCACACGGGCGTGTCCCTGTCGAACCTAAGTTGAGTCCAATTCGGAAAAGGTTAATTTTGAGGGCTCTTAGGCATTTTAAATCCTATAAATACACCCTAGAATAGGAGAAAAGGAGGAGGCACAGGGAGGAAGGAAGGAATTACTTGAAGAAAGTCGATTGATCCATCTCAGAAGCCGGATTCATCCTCAAGACTGAAGATCTCCCCTCAATTTCCCTTCAGGAGTTTTGGGTTTTCTTTATGTTTTGTATTCATTATTCTTCTGAGATGTTTTCCTTTTTAGTTATGAACTAAATCCCCTAAATACCTAAGGGGGATGAAACCTAAGACGAATCTTGTTATTATTTTCTGAATTGTATGATAAATATTTAACTTGTTCTTAATTATGTATTCTTAATTCTTGTTTTGATATTCCAGGATAGTGATTCAAGTTACACTCTTATTCAGAGGAGGAATAGCCCCTGTCTAAAAGTACAATTGTCATAATTAAGCGGAGTTGATTGCGCGCCTAGAGATAGGGTGACAAGATTTTGTCGGATTAGAGTAAAACCTAATAAGGGGATCCATAGATCGAGTTAATGCAACCCTAGGGTGATAATTAGAGAAAAGTCTCAGTTATTCAATCTAGGGATTAGATGTTATTAGTCTTGAATAAGGATAATAACATAACTTAGGGATCTCTACAAAACAAGTTAAATGAATAAATCATCTGATTCGGAGTCAAAATAACAAGTAAAGTCTAGGTGGATTGTTCCTTAGGTATTGTCTTAATTCAATCGTTTTCCAAAAGTAATCCCCCAATTCTATTTTCTGTGAATTCCTAATTTAGTTAATTAGTTAGTTAAAACAAACCCCCTTATTCTTAGGCTAGATAATAAAAAGAAAGTTATTACTAGTACTTTTAGTTCCTTTGGGTTCGACAATCCGGTCTTACTAAAACTATACTACTGTTCGATAGGTACACTTGCCTACATCGTGATAATAGTTAGTTTCAAGAATGATTAATTATAAATATTTAAAACCTGTCACAAAATCACGATCAAGTTTTTGGCGCCGTTGCCGGGGAGCTAAGATATTAGGAACACTCAATTTTTATTACTTTAGCCATTTATTTTCCTTGCAAGTTAATTTTTTTATTATTATTATTATTAATTAATTTTATTATTATTATTATTATTAATTTACTTTTTCTTTCTCCTAGCAGGTTTTTTATAGTTTATGACTAGAAGAAACCCGTCAGGACCACTACTTTTTGACGAAGAAATTGATCGCACAGTTCGTAGAAACCGAAGAGAAATAAGACAAAGCCTAAGATATACAGAGGAAAAGCAAGAGGACGATATCTCAACTACGACTGAGGAGATGGCTGAAAATTAAGATAATCAGCTACCTCCTGCGATACCCGCTGAACTAGTAAATTAGAATTCTGCTCATCGTACTATGTATGATTATGCTAAACCTACTTTAACAAGAACTGAGTCATGTATAGTTAGACCTGCTATTGCTGTGAATAATTTTGAACTAAAATCTAACACTATTCAAATGATACAACAATTTTTTCAGTTTGATGGTTTGCAGGATGAGGATCCAAACACTCACTTGGCAAATTTTCTGGAATTCTGCGATACATTTAAAATTAATGGCGTTTCTGACGATGCCATTCGTCTTCGGTTATTCCTTTTTTCATTGAGGAACAAATCTAAACAGTGGTTGAACTCGTTACCATGAGGGTCAATTACTACTTGGGAACAAAAAGGCCAAATTACGTAATGATATCTCTTCGTTTGTGCAGATGGACTTAGAAACTCTTTACGATGCATTGGAGAGATACAAAGACCTACTGCGAAGGTGTCCTCGCCATGGATTACCTCTATGGTTGCAAGTTCAAATATTCTACAATGGTGTGAACCTCTCGACAAGACAGATGATTAATACAACAGCCGGGGGAACTATCAATAACAAAACACCTGAAGAGGCTTACGAATTTATTGAAGAGATGTCACTGGATAACTATCAATGGCAAGTAATGAGGACTAAGCCAACTAAAATAGCAGGCGTTTATAACGTCGATTCAGTTACTATGCTATCAAATCAGGTAGAACTTCTAAATAAAAAGATTGATGGTTTACTTGGTTCTATGCAGGTTCATCCAGTAATGCACTGTGAAGTCAGTGGAGGTGGATCAAGTAATTCAAAATATCAATTCTATGGCCACAGCATGGAGAACGAACAATTAAATTATATGGGTAATAATCCACGATCTCAAAATAATCCTTATAGCAATATTTATAATACAGGTTGGAGGAACCACCCAAATTTCTCCTGGGGTGGTCAAGGGAATCAAAGGCCACAAAATCTTTCGGGTTTTCAACAACCACCCTATCAACAGGAAAAGAAATTGAACCTTGAAGAGATGCTATCTAAATTTATCTCTGTCTCAAAACTCATTTCCGAACAAGAGACAACACTTAAAAATCAACAAGCGTCGATCCAAGGGCTCGAAACTCAGATAGGCCAGCTATCCAAACCAATCTTCGAACGACCACAAGGTAGCTTGCCATGTAATACTAAACCCAACCCAATGGAATAGCTCAACGCAATTAATGTTCAAGATGAAGAAGGATTCATTGAGCCTAAGCCAGAATCAAGGCAAGAAACTGTGGTAAGCAGAGGTCAAGGTGAGGTAGGTCATGATAAAAACAAATCAGTGAATGTCGAATATAAACCTTGTATGCCATACCCCAACGCGACAAGGAAAGACCACTCAGATGAACAATTTGGTAAATTCCTTAAACTCTTAAAAAAATTACATATTAACTTACCGTTTATTGGAGCTTTATCACAGATGCGAAACGCAATGAAATTTTTAAAGGAGCTTTTAGCAAATAAGCAGAAGTTGGACGAGGCGTCGCATGTGGAGCTAAACGCAGTTTTCTCAGCTATTCTATAGAATAAGCTACCCAACAAATTAAAAGATCCAGGGAGTTTTACAATTTCTTGCTTAATTGGTAGTTTAGATGTTAATAATGCATTAGCTGATTTAGGAGCTAGTATTAACGTCATGCCCTACAAAATGTTCAAACAATTAGGTCTTGGGAAACCCAAACAGTCTAGGATGAGCATACAATTAGCAGATAAAACTATAAGATTTCCTAGGAGTATTATTGAAGATGTGCTAGTTAAAATCGATAAATTTATATTTCTTGTTGACTTCATTGTTCTAGGCATAGAGGAGGATAGCAACACTCCTTTGATTTTAGGAAGGCCCTTTTTAGCAACTGCTAAAACGATTATTGATGTTGGCACAGGTGAGCTCACGCTTCGTGTGGGAGACGAAACAATCACCCTTCAAGCTCGTAATTCTGGCAACACATCGGAAATTGAAGGTGATCGTCTAAACCATTCTACTAAAAATGACAATATGGTGCAACCTACTTTGCAGGAAATGAGTCTGAAGGAAGTACATGAGCCATTCCCAAGCAATAGTAGAGGACCTATTCATGAAGATCGAAGGCTACAAATTGAGGAACTAGATGAATGGCGGACGCATAAACCAAGAACACCCAATAAACCAAAACTACGCCAGAACTAGCTCAATACCTTTCCAAATCAACTTAAGGTTGGAGATAAAATTTTATTAGAAGCCACAGATCCTCACATTGTCACTACCAAACCGAATAAAGAAGTCTCTCTTACGGTACTTACTATTTTCCCATTCGGTACAGTCGAGGTAAGTCATCCCAAGTTCCGCACTTTTAAGGTAAACAACACCCGTCTAAAACCTTATTTTGATAAGATGGGTAGTAGGATTGAGGAGTATAAACTCCTCGAACCACCATGACCATTCAATGGAGAGGTAAGTCGAGCTTAGACTATAAATAAGCACTTCTCGGGAGGCAACTCGAGCACAAACAATATTAATTTCTTTAAATTTTAGTATTGAACACCTAACTTACTAACGGAGATCTTGAATACAGGTTCTCCACACAGACACGTCCAAGCACACGGGCGTGCTGAGGACTGTGTGGAAACAGGGTAGAGATTTTTCCTAAACATGGGCTACAATAAAACACCACGGCCTGCGATATTACCGTGGGCGAACCTGCCAAAATAATAAGGGCGTTCACCACGCCCGTGTTGCAGAACCGTGGTTGAACCTGAGAAAATAGCACGGGCGTGCGACACGCCCGTGTCTAGCACCCGTGGTTAAACCTATTAAATTGACACGGGCGTGGGCCTACATACACGAATGTGGGAGAAGCGAACGAAGCCAGACACGGTTGTATGCATAAGGAACACGGGCATGGACTAAATGTCAGACGCACCAAAATTCAAAATTCGCGAATCACATGGGCTGAAATTGAGGAACACAGGCTTGTTCCCTGGCCGTGTGCCCTAAAATCTATAAATAGGCTGCACTATTTATTGTCTCCTTCACCCAAAAAACCCTAACCCTAGCCGCTACAAGTCCACACGCCCTCCCCGCCACGCCCGTGCGCCACCTCTAATTCTATTTTTGACGCTCATTCTCCCCTTCCTAGCGTATACAATGTCGTCTTCACGAGGAAAGAAAATCGTTGTCCCAACTTCAAAGAAAAGGAAGGGAGTCCTTTTCTGCATTTTCCCATCGAGCCCCAAAAATAACTTTTCCAAATTTTACGGGCTCGACCTTTAGGTGTGGGCCGCTGCATTGACTGAACAGCTCTTGAACAAGTCCAGTTGGCTGACGATGTACGAACACTCCTGACAACCGATCCATGGGACCTCTTCTTTGCGATCATCGAACCAACGAACCTTGAGCTCACACTTGAACTTTGCTTGACATTCCATGTTCAAGACATCATGACCACCTTTGATGATCCTGGAACAGTTCAGTTTCGTCTCGGCGATTTAGTCCGCCAGTTGAGTGTACTCGAGTTCGGTATAGCTTTGGGCCTATACACAGAGAAGTTCGTGGATGAGAACGACCTCGACACTCTCCGTCGCCACATCTACTACTCTCCCTCGAAGTACTGGTATGCTTTAGTCCCCGGTTTAGCCTCCTATGACCCAAGCTGCTTCAAGGCATCAGCTCTCTCTCCCTCCTTGAGGTACCTACATGCCATCTTGGCACACATTTTGACAGGACATCGAGAGAGCACCGGCATCGTCAACACTCACGGCACCTACTTTCTATGGAGCATGGCGAACGGACATGTACTCGACCTTGCCTACTTTATTACCCTCGCCATTCGCCACCAAACAGAGCGGCATCGAAAGGGGTCATCTCTATTGGCCCCTACGTGATTCGATTGGCACGGCACTTCAGGCTCCTCAACACAGCAGCCCAATCATCCTCCCTTACTCTTATGGGCCAGATGTCCCCACAAGGCATTTCGAGCATGCTTAGTATGAGGATGATCAAGAAGCGCTGAGGAACCCACCCTCCTCAATATCGCCTCGCCCAATCCACCGAGAAGGAGGCCCTCGAGGACATTACCGATGATGTCCCCCCACAGCACGAGGACCCACCATCTCGGCCACCACTACTCTCTCGTCCAGTTCATGCGGCGGCTTCATATACTGACATCTCTGAGCGTCTCACCCGATTCGAGCAGTAGTGTTTTCTACAATTTGACAACATTGATGCTACTCTACAGCAGATTTGTCACCACCTCCACATCACATCGCCAGTCCCACCTCGTGAACCATCCAGCGATGAAGATGTTTAAAAATAATTTATTATTTTATGATTTTAATTTTTATTAAAACTACTTTTTATTTTTAATTAGATTTTAGAATTTTATTTTATAATTATCAATTTTGGTTATTCCATTAAGAGTAATTATTCTTATTTAAATCTCCTAAAAAGCTCCTGATTCCGTCACAGTTATATAGAGCTCCTAAGCTCATCATCGCATAAGAACTAAAAACTCCACCGGGAAAGGTTCTCCACGATTGCCATGTCCTACTTGACCATGACCGTAGCTACAACTAGATATAATATTCTTTTGGTGCAGGACTTATGGTGTAGCGAACCTCTACTCCCCACCGGAGTATCCTCCTCCACTCTCGTGCCGATTACTCTCCAAAACTCCAGTTCAAGGAATTCATTCATCATTCAGGAAGTTTCACTTCTCTCCCTATCTTATGATTACAAATTTATCTTTTTCCTATCTATCTTTGTACATTGAGGACAATGTACCTCTTAAGTGTGGGGGGTATTCATTTCACTATCAGAAAAATCCCTGAATGATTACCTTATTCTCTTGAAAAGCTCTCATATCATGTTTAGAATAAATTTTGATTGATTTATGATTTTTACTGATACATCTTAAATTAAAATATAGGCATTCATGCACTGAGTATTTAAACTTTAAGATATGAGGGAAGCAAGCATGATAAATTGATTTTTTTAAGAATTTAAAATTTTAGGTTGTTTCCCCAAGTCTAGGTATTCTCTTGATTTGAAATTCACAAGTTTAAACATCAAAAAACCATAATTTTGTGAGATCTTGAGCCTTCAAGAGCATCTATTAATTCCTTTATGCTCACTTTCATTATGAGTGCATCAGTATGGAACTGTTATTCTAGAACTTGCTTGATTATGCATGTCAAGACCACACTATTTGATTTGATATGTCAAGATGATAGAGGCACTTAAGATTAACCCACTCATGCCATGAAAAGCCTACCTCCACGATTAACCCTTAGTAAACCCCGTTGAGCTAACAAGCCATTTCTTGTATTACCCTTAACACTAACCCTTAACCCATTATTATTGAAATCCCCTCAATTAAATTGATCCCTATTTTTTTCGAGATTTGAATTGAATAAATTACTTAGCTATGTTCTGTTCTAAATAGTTAGTTATTTGACTTGTTCTTGATAAAAAAAATGTATACATATAGGTAGTAGTGATCTTTTGAGCTAAAATAGTTAAATTCCATATTCCGAGAAAAAGCTCTGTTGTACTCAACTGATGACTAGTCATTTTTCTAGTTAGGCAATTTTTCAATTCAATCTCGATTCTAACCCTTTCTTCTAGCTTGTGACCACACCCTTTAACCAAAGCCACGTTACAACCCTCTAAAGACCTTTTGATTGATGTTTCATCTCAATTTATAGTGGTGGAGATTTGATTTTCATGCAAGCCTATGGTAATGACTTTTCATTATTGACTATTGAGTGTTTCATTTATTATCCTTAAACACCTCGAGTGATTTGAGTGAATCTTTAGTGAGGACGTGAAGCTCTGTAATATTTTGAATCAAAGGTAATTATTTAGATGAGGGGAGACACCTATATTTTCATGATAAAATGCTCAACTTGGAATGTTTGAAACTTTGATGTTCTTTTAGTCAAATTTTCAATGTTTGATTACCTATGGATTATTTTAAGGTATTATCGATAGAAATTATAAGTTGAGAAGAATTTGTTTTGATTATGAGATGAAGATTTTGCTTGAGGACAAGCAAATGCTTAAGTGTAGGGGTATTTGATAAACCGTCATTTATACATATTTTTACCCCCTTTTTTACGTATTTTAAGGATGATTTTTCCTTAGAATTGGTGAATTCGATTCTCATAATGCCTTAAATTCATGTTTTATACTTAGGTGAGCTTAGAAGAGCGAAAGGAATGAGAAACGGGCCAAAAACGGAGAAAATGGGCCAACGTACGAAATCAACACGGCCTAGACTTCCTCACAAGGGTAGACCACAAGGTCGTGCCGTTCTAACAGGCTCAAACACGGCCTGAAGTAATCGCACACGGGTGTGTCACACAGGCGTGTCCCTGCCGAAGTCGAGTCCAATTCGAAAAAGGCTAATTTTGATGTCTCTTAGGTATTCCAAAGCCTATAAATACACCCTAGAAGAGGAGAAAAGAAGGAGGCACATGGAGGAAGGAAGGAATTACTCGAAGAAAGCTGATTGATCTATCTCAGAAGCCGGATTCATCCTCAAGACTGAAGATCTCCCCTCAATTTCCCTTCAGGAGTTTTGGATTTTCTTTATGTTTTGTATTCATTATTCTTCTAAGATGTTTTCCGTTTTAGTTATGAACTAAATCCCCTAAATACCTAAGGGGGATGAAACCTAAGACGAATCTTGTTATTATTTTCTGAATTGTATGATAAATATTTGACTTGTTCTTAATTATGTGTTCTTAATTCTTGTTTTGATATTCAATGATATTGATTCAAGTTACGCTCTTATTCAGAGGAGGAATAGACCCTGTCTAAGAGTACAATTGTCATAATTAAGCGAAGTTGATTGCATGCCTAGAGATAGGGTGACAAGATTTTGCCAGATTAGGGTGAAACCTAATAAGGGGATCCATAGATCGAGTTAATGCAACCCTAGGGTGATAATTAGAGAAAAGTCTCAGTTATTCAACCTAGAGATTAGACGTTATTAGTCTTGAATAGGGATAATAACATAACTTAGGGATCTCTACGGAACAAGTTAAATGAATAAATCATCCGATTCAGAGTCAGAATAACAGGTAAAGTCTAGGTGGATTATTCCTTAGGTATTGTCTTAATTCAATCATTTTCCAAAAGTAATCCCCCAATTCTATTTTTTTGTGAATTCTTAGTTTAGTTAATTAGTTAGTTAAAACAAACCCCCTTATTCTAAGGCTAGATAATAAAAAGACAGTCATTACTAGTACTTTTAGTTCCTTTGGGTTCGACAATCCGGTCTTGTTAAAATTATATTACTGTTCGATAATAGTTAGTTTCAAGAACGATTAATTATAAATATTTAAAACCTGTCACAAAATCACGATCAGACACGTCGGATGAAGACATCCGCGGTAGGTTCGATGACGACCCCTGAATACAAGGGGTGGTTAAGCAAAAGAATCAATGATAATGTCCCTGAGCCAAGTTTAGAGGGCATTCGATTGATGGAAGAGCACTAGCAAGTAATTCCCTCTGAGCTAGAAATCATAAAGCAGGACTTAGAAAGGAGAAATTTGGAGTTAGAGAAAAAGATAGAGCAATTCGAGGAAGGAAAGATGCATTTAAGGTTAGACGCTGATGTCCAAAAACTTGAGGCTAACAGGTTGAGAAAAGGGAAAAGAAAGGTTGAAGAAGATTTGGACAGTTTGAAGACTGATTACAAGAAACTGCGTATGTTGATGAGAACTGCTGGATTGGGGAATACATCAGAGCAGTGGTGACAAGAAGTCTAAAAAGAAAAGGCTAGAGCCGATCAGTGGGAGTGGAGGTTCTACTCGAGCACGAAAAAACACCTTAAAATAAAATTTGGTTGAGAGCCAAAATGAGAAGGTGATGTTAAGGGCTCGGGTAGTGGAGTTAGAAAAGACGCTACATCAGCATCGCGACCGTAACTCTAACGTTGAATTAAGGGCCAGCCTGAGCAGGATCGAAGATTTGAAAGGAAAGGTAGAAGAACTTGAGGCTACACTACATAGTTGTGAACTCTGAATTGAATTATTAGAGTCGAATAATGAGCAGTGGAAGGAGCAGCTCCGTCGAGCGCAAGACCAGGTTAGGGATAGGGATTCAATTATGGGTGAGGCTGTGGCTCAGATACGAGTGGTGGCTGATCAGTTACAGACCTTAGCAGTACAGACTGACGTGCTAAGTGTGAAATACGAGTTAGAGTCGGACCGGGGCTGAGAGTTGGCTTGGCTTCTTGAGAGAGTTAAAACTTTGAGCATTAGGGCTAGGTCGTATATATGATCTGTTTTATGTAAAGGATTTTATTTTCTAATAAAGTTATTCTAAATGGAATGGGATCAGAGTTGACGCCTTTTAGTTTTATATTCATCTCATGCATTTGCATTACATCACATCATGTACATTAAATTTTACAAAAAAATCCTATTAATAAAAAAATTCTGTTTTAGTTACCTTGGAACATCACTACTACACACGAAGGAAAACTAAAGTTATGGATCAAAAGTTGGAAAAATTGGAACAAATGCAGAAAGAAATGCAAGATCAGCTGTAAGCACAGATGCAAGAGCAGTTGGCCAAGATTCAGTAGGATATGAAAGATCAGATGATAGAATCGCAGTAGAACATGATGAATCAGTTAACCCAGTTACTGCTGGGAGGGCCAGGAAAAGGGAAGAGCCTTATGGTCAACCTCGGGGATGACAGTGAGGACCCTGTCTACCCACTAGGTTTTGCCCCAACAAATACCCTAGTGTAGCCCAACGAATATCTACCAAGGGTGTCTGTCAATATCAACCATCAGCATCAAGCCGGCATTTCAACATTAACACACTTCCCGATAGGCTCAGGCACTGGAGACAATCCGAAAAATCCCAGTGTCCCTGATTTGGACGACATGGCAGAGGTAGAAAGGGCAAAAGGAGAACTCCCAAAGTAGCTAGAAGACCGATACAAACGGCTGGAAGAGAAGTTCAAGGCACTGAAAAGCGTTGATTATCAGTGTGGTATGGATGCTAAGGAGTTAAGTTTGGTTTTGGATCTAGTGCTTCCTTCGAAGTTCAAATTACTAGAGTTTGAGAAATACAACGGAACTAGCTGCCCTGAAACCCACATCACGATGTTTTGTCGGAGGATGACTGGTCATGTCAATAATGATCAGTTGTTAGTTCACTGTTTCCAGGACAATTTGACTAGGGATGCGTCTAAATGGTACAATCAGCTGAATTGCACCCAAATCAGATCATGGAGGGACTTAGCACAGACCTTCATGAAACAGTATGACCATGTCACAGACATAGCGCCTGACAAGATCACATTACAGAATATGGAGAAAAAATCGAGTGAAAGTTTCAGGCAATATGCTCAGAGGTGGAGGGAAGTTGCTACACAAGTTCAACCACCATTGCTGGAAAAAGAAACAACCATGCTCTTCATTAATACTTTGAAAGCACCCTTCATTAATCACATGCTGGGCAACACAACTAAAAGTTTCGCGAACATAGTAATGTCCGGTGAAATGATAGAGAATGCGATAAGGTGCGGAAAGATAGAGGCTGGGGAAAGCACCAGGAGATTAGCCCCGAAGAAGAGAGAAAATGAGGTCAGTAATGTGAAAATGAGTTATGTAAAACTGATCACGATTAATCAACCGAGAACGATGGCCATGGGCCAGCAAGTTTCGTCAAGACAAAAGCCCAATACAAAGCAAAACACTGATAAGCTCTAGTTTACTCCCATTCCAATAACATACCGGGAGCTGTACAAAAGTCTATTTGATGCGCATGTTGTATCCCCTATCTACTTAAAACCGTTGCAACCCCTATATCCTAAATGGTACGATGCAAACGCTCGATGTGAATATCACGCGGGAATAGCGGGGCACTCAATAGAGAACTACCTCTCTTTTAAAAGGCTAGTCGAAAGGCTTATTAACATGGGCGTTGTGAAGTTCGACGATGCACTTGGTGTAGAAAATCCGTTACCCAATCATACTGATAATAGGGTGAACGCAATAATCGATAATACGAGGAAAAGAATCAAGTTGAATGTTGCAGAAGTAAGAACCACGTTAAAAGAGGTCTAGAGAAGAATGGTGGAAAGAGGTTTAATCACGCAAGACGTGGGGAGCAAACCCCGAGAAGCGAGGAACTATTGTGAGTTAAGCGAGGAACTATTGTGAGTTCCACGAGGAGGAGGACCATGAGTTCAGAGATGCAGTGAATCCAGGACCCTGGTGTAGGGTCTAATAGATAATAAGGAGTTAGAATTCTTTGAGTTCGCTGGAGGAGAGGATGTGTGCACCGCAGGAGGAGAGTCGGTAGAGAAGGTCGTTGAGGTCAATCAATCAGTGGTGATCATCACACGACCGAGAATTAATGACGCCGAAATAAAAACAGCAACGAAAGTTGTAATTCAGAAACCCGCAGCTTTTCCTTATAAGGATAGCAAAAAGGTGCCCTGGAATTACAATTGTAATGTGACATATGCGGGAAAGGAAAGTCTGGTCAAGATGCCAGATATGAAAGTCGAGCCTGAAAAGAGGAAGCCCCTGATGATGGAACTAGGGGCAGAAAGGTCAGAGCCATTGGTTAATGAACTGGTAACTTTGAATGAGGCCAAGGAGTTTTTAAAATTCCTAAGCACGAGTATAGTGTTGTGGAACAGTTGCACAAGCAATCGACACGCACATCGATACTGGCTTTGCTTCTAAACTCGCCGATACACCGTAACGCACTGATGAAGGTTTTGAACGAAACCTATGTCACTGAAGACATTTCGGTGAACAAGCTAGACCGCCTTGTCAGTAACATAAACGCCAATAACTTCATCTCTTTCAGTGACGATGAGATACCGCCAAAGGGCATGGGGTCTACCAAAGCGCTGCACATCACTACCCGGTGCAAAGGGTATATACTACCGAGGGTATTAATTGACAATGGGTCAGCACTGAATGTCTTGCCCCTATCCACATTGAGCAGGTTACCGATAGATAGCTCTCATATGAAGACATGCCAGAACATAGTGAGAGCATTTGATGGCACCGAAAGAAAAGTAATGGGAAGGATTGAGATTCCCCTTCTGATCGGACCCAATATGTACAAGGTAGACTTTCTCGTGATGGACATCAGGCCCTCTTATAATTGTTTAATAAGGAGGCCCTAGATTCACTCGATGGGAGCAATACCATCATCACTGCACCAAAAGCTGAAGTTGGTGATAGAGGGTCGGCTGATAACCATAAATGTAGAGGACATTATCACATCCGCTACTAGTGATGTGCCGTACATAGAGAATGATACTGAGGCAATAGAGTGTTCCTTTCGGTCGTTAGAGTTCGTAAATGCAACTTTCATCATCGAAGGAGGCAAGGTCCCAATGCCAAAAATTTCAGAAGCCACGAGGATGAGCCTACGACTAATGGTAGGAAAATGAGCATTGGCTGGAAGGGGACTCAGAAAATACCTCCATGGACGGGTCAAAGTGCCATGCTTGACTGACAAGCGGGATCATTTTGGCTTGGGGCATAAGCCAGACATCAAACAAAGGAAGAAAGAGCTAGAAAGAAAGCAGGAGAGACGAAGGGTACGATTGAGTGAGGCTGAGGTCAAGTGGGAATCAATGACTTTTCCCCATATATCCAATACATTTGTATCAGGAGGAATTATCCATCCTGAATTGAAGATGACAAGAGAAGGAATAGCTGAAGATATGATAGAAAATTTGAGCATTATTGCCATATTTAAGGAGGAGGAGATGGAAATGAACTTATCAGGCATTCGCCCTTACGAGCTTGGAAGCGTTCTGAACAATTGGACTGCGAAGAAAATTCCTGTAGTTTTTAGAGCTAATACAAAGTAATGTTCAGAACACACTTGTTGTTTTAAGCCTAGAAACAACAAAAATCTTTTGTGAAATAGGCTCATGTTCAAACATCTTTATTTTCAATAAAAAAAAGTGCATTCTTTTGCCTCATGCCGGGAAAATATTCTTTTGTTCTCTCATTTTATTCATAACCATGTCATACAAATAAGCCACTCTTAGATTCATTCTTTGGATATTCTTTCATGCCTACAATAGGTCTCTAGATATCAACGATACGAGCGACGCTGCTACGGACCTAGAATTCCCTTTTGAGTGAGATGTGTGCTTAAAGGAATCTCAGGATTTTGAGGATGACCAAGATTGTGGGTTATCTCCGGATTTGTTAAGAATGGTAGAACGAGAAGAGAAATAGATTCTACCCCATAAAGAGACAATCGAGAATGTGACTTTAGAAGAAGGGAAAAAGATGAAAATTGGAACTTGCATAACCGAGGAGACAAGGCAGGGCCTCATTAAACTACTGAAAGAGTTCAAAGATGTCTTCGCATGGTCGTATCAGGACATGCCTAGATTAAACGCTGATATTGCAGTGCATCGCGTCCCCATAAAGGAGGAGTGTAAGCCAGTTCAACAGAAGCTCCGAAGGATGACACCCGATATCGCAGTAAAAATAAGGGAAGAGGTCAGGAAGCAATTGATGCTGGGTTCTTACAAGTGGTGAATTAATCAGAGTGGGTAGCCAATGTCGTCCTCGTCCCTAAAAAGGATGAAAAAGTGTCAATGTGTGTAGATTACAGAGACCTAAACAAGGCCAGCCCAAAGGACAACTTCCTGCCCCATATCGACACTCTGGTGGATAATACGGCAGGTTACTTACTGTTCTCTTTTATGGATGGTTTCTCTAGATACAATCAGATAAAGATGCATCCTGCAAACTTGGAAAAGTCCACATTCATAACTTTGTGGGAAATATTTTGTTATAGGGTGATGCCATTCAGGTTAAAAAATACGGGAGCAACGTATCAAAGAGCCATGGTAACCTTATTTCATGACATGATGCACAAGGAGATTGAGGTTTACGTTGATGATATGATTGTAAAATCCCGAACAGAAAAAGAGCACATACAGGTTTTGAGGAAATTCTTCTTGAGGCTGAGAAAATTTTAGTTAAAGTTCAATCCAACAAAATGTACTTTCAGGGCTAGATCAGGGAAGCTGCTTGGTTTCATAGTCAGTGGAAAAGGAATCGAGGTTGACCCCAACAAAGTCAAGGCTATACAACAATTGCCCCCGCCACGCACTCAGAAGGAAGTTCGAGGTTTTTTTAGAAGACTAAATTACATCGTCCGATTCATTTCACAACTAACTGAGAAATGTGACCTCATATTTCGTCTTCTCAAGAAACACAACCCAGGTGTGTGGGATAATGAGTGCCAGAAGACCTTTGACAGGGTTAAACAATATTTGTCCAATCCCCCAGTGTTAACGCCACCTAGTCCGGGTAGACCATTGATATTGTATTTGACAGTATTTAACAATTTGATGGGATGTATGCTTGGCCAACACGACGAGATAGGAAAGAAAGAAAGGGCGATATATTACCTCAGTAAGAAATTCACTGAGTGTGAAATGAGATACTCGCCAATTGAGAAACTATGTTGTGCTTTGGTTTAGACAACTCGGAGATTGAGACAGTACATGTTGTATCACACGACTTGGTTAATCTCAAAATTAGACCCTCTTAAGTACATGATGGAGTCGGCCGCTTTGAATGGAAGGATGGCCCGATGGCAAATTCTGCTCTCCGAATTCGACATGATCTATGTGAACCAAAAGGCTGTGAAGAGAAGCGCAATAGCAAATTTTCTAGCCAGCAGAGCTTTGGAAGATTACGAGCCTTTTAACTTTGATTTCCCTTACGAAAATCTGATGTATGTGGCAACTACCGAAGAAGACACTCCAGAAGATCTTCCTTGGAAACTAAATTTTGACGGAGCATCAAACGCTGTTGGTAATAGAATTGGAGCTGTCCTGATATCCCCAAGTGGAGATCATTATCCATTCACTTGCAAATTGGATTTCGATTGCACAAATAATATGGCAGAGTACGAAGCATGTATCATGGGAAATCGTGCAGCCATAGAGCGTAAGATCAAGGTGTTGGAGGTATATAGAGATTTCGCACTAGTGATCTACCAGCTCAAAGGTGAATGGGAAACAAGAGACCCAAAATTGATTAACTATCGAGAGCTAGTTCTGGATTTAATCAAGGTGTTTGATGATATCACTATCCATTACCTCCCACGAGATAAAAATCAGATGGCTGATACCTTAGCTACGTTAGCCTCTATGACCAGAGTAAATAAACGAGAAGATATGAAGCTGATCTAGATGAGTATCTGTGAGGCTCCAGCCCATTGCTACAATATCAACGAAGAAGTGGAGAGAGATGATTATCCTTGGTATCACGATATTCTACGATATGTGAAGAACCGTGAATACCCTGAACAGGCAACTAAAAATGATAAGAAAACTTTGAGGAGGCTAGCTAGTGACTATGTCTTAGACGGAGAGATCCTGTATAAGAGGAGGAAAGATCAGGTGCTGTTAAGATGTGTTGATGCCATTGAGGCCAAAGAAATCCTGGAGGAAGTCCACGAAGGTGTCTGTGAGGACGCATGCTAATTGGTTCACAATGGCCAGACAAATCATGAGATTCGGGCATTACTGGTCCACGATGGAAGGAGATTGCATCAATTACGCCAAGAAATGCCATAAGTGTCAAATTTATAGAGACAAGATCCATGTGCCTCATTCTCCTCTTCATGTTATGACTTCTCCGTGGCCTTTCTCAATGTGGGGCATGGACGTCATTGGGTTGATCTCTCCGAAGGCTTCTAACGGACATCGATTCATCTTTGTGGTCATTGATTACTTCACCAAGTGGGTAGAGGCTACTTCATATGCCAACGTCACAAAGTCGACAGTCAGAAAGTTCTTGAAGAAAGAGATTATATGTCGGTATGACATGCCGAAAAAGATCATATCTGACAATGTGTTAAATTTGAATAACAGCGTGATAGTGGAGGTTTGCAGTCAGTTCAAAATTAAGCACCACAACTCGTCACCATATCGCCCAAAGATGAATGGTACAATTGAGGCAGCTAATAAAAATATCAAGAAGATCGTGGGGAAAATGATTGAGACCTACAAGGATTGGCATGAAAAGTTACCATTTGCTCTCTTTGCTTATCGAACATCTGTTAGAACCTCTACCGGGGCAACACCTTACTCATTGGTTTATGGGATGGAGGCGGTTTTCACATCGAAGTCAAAATTCCTTCTCTCTGAGTTTTATCAGAGTTGACGCTGGACAAAGCAGAATGGATCCAGTCTCAGTATGTCAGCTGAACTTGATTGAGGAAAAGAGATTAAAGGCTATCTATCATGGTCAAATGTACCAGAAGCAAATGATGCGACCTTACAACAAAAAAGTTCGTCCCAGAGTATTCAATGAGGGAGACTTGGTATTGAAACAGATTCTCCCTATGCAAAAAGATTTTAGGGGGAAATGAATGCCAAACTGGGAAGGACCCTATGTGGTAAAGAAGGCCTTTTCTGGGGGGCACTAATATTAGTGGAAATGGATGGTAAAAGCCTTCCCAACCCAGTAAATTCGGATTCGGTCAAGAAGTATTTCACCTGAAAAAGGAGAGGCCAAGGCGAAAACCCGCAAAAGGCGCTTTGAAAAAAAAAAGAAGAAGAGGCCGAGGTGAAAACCCGCAAAGGGTGCCTCGAGACCAAAGGGGTTTTGGATTGAAAGCCCAAGGAGGGCAATTCAAATTTCAATTGAAGATGAGGCATGTGATAATCTGCTATGCTTGAATTAACAAAGAGGAAGTACGCTACACCTTGGGAAAGTAGTCGGGATTTTCTAGGCACATGTTAAGCTCAAAGTAGTCCTCGAAGAGTCCGTGCGGAGAAACTCAAACTGCGATATTTGGGGCACTTATTTGTTTTCCCCCTTATTTATTTTTTGTATCCTGGCAATTTTTGCTTTCTTGGGTTAATTCGTTCTTTTCAGATTTTGTTCCTAATAAATTTCAGTTTTATCCATTTTTATAATCTCTTTCAAAGCATTTCGTATTGAAATAATGATTAATGGACTAATAACACTTTCAAAAAAAGAGTTCTGCACGTTACTCTGGAAGCTTATAAAAACATGCAGAAACCTAAAGTAGGACAATTATTTAGAACTCACCAAGCCTAAGGATTGAAAATACTTAAGAGGAAAACTCCAGATTTTCTGTCAGCTAAACAAGAATACATACGTTAGTGATACAATCTAGATAAGCAGCAAGCAATAATAGCTCAAACATTAAAAAAAAAGGGGCATTCCCATGACATTATACATTCATACATATATCATGCATAGCACATCTAGTCAGGAGCATTTGACTCATTCTGATCATAGCATCCTAGTCATCATCATAGGCATAAATATAGGCCAATGAAATCGATTCTACAAGCAGGTCCCCTAGAGGATGATGTAGTAAGTTTAGTTGAAGCAACAAATCTCCACTAGCCTTATCCCCCTAAGCAGTAGGGAAACAGGCTGAAAATTACAAATCTTATCTCCCTAAGCAGTAGTGGAGCGGATCGAAAAGGGTGAGCCTTAACCCCCTAAGCAATAGGGAAACAGGCTGAAAATTACAGATCTTATCTCCCTAAGCAGTAGTGGAGTGGATCGAAAAGGGTGAGCCTTAACCCCCTAAGCAGTAGGAAAACAGGTTGAAAATTACAAATCTTATCTCCCTATGCAGTAGTGGAGTAGATCAAAGACGGTGAGCTTTAACCCCCTAAGCAGTAGGGAAACAGGCTGGAAATTACAGATCTTATCTCCCTAAGCAGTAGTGGAGCGGATCGAAAAGGGTGAACCTTAACCCCCTAAGCAGTAGGGAATCAGGCTGGAAATTACAGATCTTATCTCCCTAAGCAGTAGTGGAGCGGATCGAAAAGGGTGAGCCTTAACCCCCGAAGCAGTAGGGAAACAGGTTGGAAATTACAGATCTTATCTCCCTAAGCAGTAATGGAGCAGATCGAAGACGGTGAGCCTTAACCCCCTAAGTAGTAGGGAAACATGCTGGAAATTATAGATCTTATCTCCCTAAGCAGTAGTGGAGCATATAGAAGACGGTGAGCCTTAACCCCCTAAGCAATAGGGAAACAGGCTGGAAATTACAAATCTTATCTCTCTAAAAAGTAGTGGAGCGGATCGAAGACGGTAAGCCTTATCCCCCTAAGCAGTAGAGAAACAGGCCAAAAATTACAGATCTTATCTCCTTGAGTAGCAGTGGAGCAGGCTGAAGGTTACAAATCATATCTCTCTAAGTAGTAGTGGAGCAGATTGAAACAAAGATTTTTATACCCCTAAAGATGTAGTGGGTTAAGGTGAGACTACCTGAAAAAAAGAAGCATCAAGAGGTCAAGACTCTGCAAGACCGGGTAAAATTGGTCTTTTTAAAATCTTTACTCCATTCCCATTACAAGACAATAGGCAAAGAGGGGCAGCTATAATGGACCAATTTAGCCCGGGCCAGAGACAAAGCAAAATAAACAGAAAATAAAAATACCAAAATAGTCCAATGTTCATCTATAAACCTATACCACTACCCACACCAGCCCAAACATTACACGGGCCCAATCAAAATTAAACCCAAACCTAATACAAACCCCAAGCTAACCCAAAACGCTAAGCCAAATCCTATGGCCCAAAAACTTAAACAATTTCAGCGAAAGAAACCCTAGCTTTTGCCCTCACGCCGCAAGCCACCCCAACGCAGCGTGCCCTTTGCGTCGTGCGCCGCATTACTCGCGTCTCCACATCAGTGCCCACCTCCACCACGCCACGTCGATGGCATGTACGCACACGTGCCTGCAAATAGGCAAGAATCAGTTGTAAAAAGGTTATAAAAGCCTTTGAAAATATATTGTAAAGGGTTTTTTTTTTGGAGATACGAAATAAATCGGAAAAACAGTAATCTCAGTCACAAATTAAATCTAATAGCAGAGCAGAGCGGATAAGAGAAAACAAACATGGGTTGCGTTTTTAGTTTCTTTTTTATTTTATTTTTTCCCTTTATTTTCTCTTAAATTTATACACATATACGAATACATCAAAAAAAGGGGAAGAAAATATTACCTTTTGAACGCCGGTCAGTGGCGCATGCGGCGGGGCTCACGGTCCCATGGCCGGATTCTAGAGCTCTTCAGAGGAAAAATGGGGAGCCTTTTCTTTTCTTTTCTTTTTTTTGAAACTGGGGAGAAGAATGAAATTTTTTTAAAAAAAATTAGCTTTTATGGACTGTTAAAACGGCACCGTTTTGTGCCATAAGCCCAGGCACCAAAACGGTGCCATTTAGACACACGACCCGAGCGCGTAACCCGACCCAGGGAGGATCCGCATGTTTTGTATTAATGGGCTATTTTCCACTTTAGCCCTTCCATTTTTTTATAATTTTACAATTAAAGTTCTTTTTATTTCTAAATTCGTTCTATGGTTTTACTGCGATTTCAATTCGGTCCCCCAAGCAACAGTGCGTTTAGGGGAAAGGGGATATTTGTTTTTTGGTCCCCCATGCTTTGCGCGCATTTTAATCCGGTCCTTTCCCTCTTTCCTTATTTCCAATTTGGCCCCAAAACTTCAATTTTCGATTCAATTTAATCCCTTTTCGTTTATTTTGGCTATTTTATTAATTAAATTGGGTTTATGTTTATTATTATTACATTTATTATGATTAAATAGTATTATTACTATTGTCATTACTATTACTATTATTGTTTATTGGCATTGTTATTATTACTATTATTATTATTATTTTATTTTACTATTATTATTTTCATTATAATATTATTATTACTATTATTTTTACTATCCTTATTTTTCTTTTTTTCCTTTTTTTTAAAAAACCATTTCATTCAAAGTTTCCTATTCTTATGTTTATGTGCTCATCCTCATTTTAAATTAAACTTTTCACTAGAATTCTCTTTGCTATTTCATTTATTATTCTTTTATTATTTTATTATTTTATTTTTATTATGTTTCGTTCTCGTCGTTTTTTATATTACATATTTATTTACTCGTTTATTTATTTATGTCTTTATACACCTGTAAGTTTATGTCATTCATTATTATTATATTCGCATCATCATTATTTGCCAAGTTCGACCAATTTCACGTTTTAACCAATTTTCGATTTTAAGTGTTGCATGGATTTTATCCCTTTTTACCCAAACTCATAAAAAAGGATTTTTCAAATAAAGGCAATATTTCGTGTTTGGAAGTTTGAGAAATCGTGCCCTAACATGCTGGGTTTCGATTTTTTTCGTTCAATCGAATAACTGAATATCCTTTTGAAATTTCATCCATGTTCTCTTAAATTAAAGACAATATTTGGTGTTTGGAAATTCGGGAGATCGTGCCCTAACGTGCTGGGTATCGATTTACCGTTTGACCAAATAACCGAGTACCTTTTTTGCAATTTCAATGCGTGAATTTTAGAAATTATGAGATGATCTTGATTTCGAGGGCTTGAATTATCGTATCCTAACGTGCTGAATGTGACATTTTATTCCTTTGGAACAAGAGAATCTTAGCATCCAATTAGGGCATATTCAAACACTTTTAAATGGGATTGTATTTTTTAAAATTATTCTAAATTTTCGACATTGGAACATTAATTAATCGATTAGGTACCAATTTTGAGCGTTGCGAGGGTGCTAATTCTTCGTTGTGCGTAACCGGCTCCCGAACCTGTTTTCTTGAATTTCGTAGGCCAAAATCGATGTTTTAATAAAACAAAATGTTTTACAAGGTAGTCTAATCACACCTAAATAAAAAAGATTGGTGGCGACTCCATTTTCGTTTTAAAATCGATCCCCGTTTTTTCATAATAAAAATAGTTTCGACAATAACCATTCACAATATCCATCAGGTTAAAGGGTTTACTAGGCTTCCATATTGCATAGATTTTGTTTTGGAGCATAGCATACCCAATACTCCTGCCAAATAGTTTGATCACAATAGTGTAGGTCATATCCTTGATTAACAACTGATTGATTCTCTCCGAAAACTTGATTAATGGAATACTGTTGACAAAGGATCTCATGACGTCTCCTTCCACAAGCAAAGTCATCATCTTCATCAATGTTTGACCCACCAATCTTCCTTCTGAGTCTTGAGAGCTTCTTCCCTAACAGCCTCTTCTTCCATGTTAGCAATGGATCCGGATCCAATTCCACCTCCATCACCACATCTGAATCCACTTTCTCATTCTGACAAGTCGTACCCTTATTGTCTTCGTTGGAAGAACCACTAGAATCTCCATGAGTTTGAGTTGAATAACTACTTTTAAGTAATGATTTCAAATAATCTTTATAATTTGATTTGTTCATCCAATTCTAGTTTTGTTAAATAAAGATACAGAAGGCTTATTTCACAAATTCTTTTGCCAAATTTGATATTATCTCAACATATTTTAATATAATAATAAGATAACTATTATAATAAATTTTTAAAGAAGTTGTTAGCAATTAAATCGTGCAAGAGTCGTGTTACAATGAAATGGAACTCATATACCGCAAAGCGTGTATGATGTAGTCCTTAAGACCACAAAGGGCAGCTTTGATTATGAGGCATAAGAAACAAGTATCTAACATTGAACTTACCCACCAAGTGGGAATTCATAGACGTAATATACCCAAGTCCCATATTATATTTAATTTTTTTATATCATTAGTAAGATGAAAAAAATATCAGCTGGATCCTTCATAATAAATGATCAAATCCCAAAGACATTTACGCACCATAACCAAGTGGAACATAAAAGAGTGACGGGGTTCATCCAGCTCCTTCACACAAAAACCACTGCATAGAGTCTTTTAGCAAAGGCCCAATTGAACCCCCAACTACACCCCATTTCTTCCTACATAGAAACCCAAAAACCAATACCAAAACTGCTATTCACCAACACCACTTGTGCAAACTTCAATCAGAAAAAACCAGCGGATATATAGTTCCAAAACCACTCACCAGTACAAGCGATACAACAAAAATTTTGCATTTGGTGAAAAGAAATGCTTCCCTATCAAGTCCGAGAAGCTTTATTTTCCTATCATCATGACGATGTTGACGTGCCATTATTGGTCTGTTTAGCCACATAAATTTGCTTCATCTTTGAAGTGGGAAAGTTCTTGTCTCCACCCATCGATTGGTTCCTTCCTTGGAAACCCATTCTACGATGGGTCCATTCACCTGACCCATTCTTTTGCGAGATTGCATTCCCTCTCGGATGATTATACCAGGAAGAATTCCCGTAATGCTGAGAAGATATATTCTTTTGCTGGGAAGAAGACTGAACAGACTTCAACGCAGAATTTGTGCTATGCCCGCTACTTTTAATACCATCATTATTTAGGACATCATTCTTGGCAGCATCAGCAACTTTGATGAGGGACGGGCTCTTAGCATCTTGTGGTCCTGAAGCAGCAGGAATGGTGGAGGAGCTAGATGGTTCCACCAACCCTAGTTCATCAGGCAACTGGGTTATGGTTGCATCTGTTGCCACAGGAAATTTCCTAGAGCAGTCAGAGGATGTTGATGTTCGGGACTCTGGGAACCTATTGTTAGTCAATGACTGGTCCAAAGGAGGACCCTGGCTGAACTGAGAATGTAGTACACCTTCTACCTGTTGCTGCAATGGGATTGATGGTGTAGCAGATTGCATAGGTGAAGCAGGAACAGGAGACCAACGAGCTTGGACAGACACATCTGGGGTGGACTGAAGGAAGAGTTCCAAGATAAGCATTAGTTAGATCAGAGGAAAAACCGAGGATAGCAAAAAAGGGAGAAGCAAAGACGGCATGGGGGTGGTAGTGAAACTGTCAAATAATCCAATAATGATCATTCTAATCATCCAGCAATAAACCTCAATAAAATCCAGTTTAAAAGCATCGATGACTACAGCTAGAACATCCATATAGGTACTCACTTTCAAGTAAACAATTTAATATTCTACAAACAAGTAAATTTGGAAAACTTTTACCTGGAAAGGAGAAACATCAAACATAGCGAGTGGAGATGCTATGGGCAGAAGAGGTGACCCAGGGCCAGGGGGGAGATGCTGCATTTGAGCAGGTATGTTGCTAGAATTACCCTGCGAAGCAGCCATATTCAAATTGTTCACATCACCTTCACCGACTGCAGAGGAAGCAGGGTTGTGCTTCCAATCAGGTTGTTTTCCAGATGGGATGTAGGTTGTACCCATGAAACTTAGTCCAAACTGTCCGACTGGAGCAAAATGGTTGTACACAACCATATGTGGAGGGCCTTGAACCCCAGGGATACCTCCAGGTGGGGTGATAAAATGGCCTGTGAATCCCGTTGGAGGACCATAGAATGAATCTACTCCAGAATGGCATTGTTGCCAGGTCCCTAAGGGACCTGAAGCTGGTGTGCTACTCTTCTGGGACTGCGATTGGGTAGATGATGATTCCTCATGTGGTCCAAAGGCAAAGATTGGACCCCCCATCATGGGACTCATGTCATAGAAGGGGAAGTGCGAAGGAGGGCCTCCAGGAAAATGAGAAATCATCTGGCTTGAAGAATTCTGTGGACTAGGTAAAGGCGGCCATAAAGAAATTGGTGGGTTCTCAACAGAAAGATCTGCAGGAAGAGAAACACTGAGAGACTCTTCAGCCTTTGATTGGTTTGCTAACTTCTGACCACCATCACCTGCAAAATAATGAGAAAAAGGCAACACAGATTAACCTCCACACGAGCAAAACATACAGGGATCCTACAGTGATTGCAGATCCACCTGTATTAATAACATCAATAGCTGCGCCTCCAAAGCCTTTATTATCTGAAGCAGAAACGACGCAAGTACTCATCCCATTCCCCACAATCTCATCACTAGTTATGGCTGCAACAGCAACAGCTGAAGCAGCCGCTTCAGCTTCACAGTCGTCCATATGAACACAAGATTCACCTGGGTGTTTTTCTTTTTCAAAGAAAAGGGTGCAATCATTCTCGGCTGCAGAAAGATTACGAGGGATTTGGATTTCTGATCGAGATGGACCTGGAGGGCCGATCCCATGTGAAACAGCACGGCTGCTAGTAGGAATAACTGTAGGTGATGTAACTGCTCCTGTATAAAGCGAAGATATCCTTCAGATACACGGCAATGGTAATTCCAAGAATGTAAATGATATCAGAAAGAATGAACCAACCAAATTGTATTTTCTCCCCAGCAAGCAAAGAATTTATAGGACTTGCAGCAGAAGAAAAGGACTTGTCCTTCAATAATAAGGATGATGATGACATACTGGGGTCAGTAACTGAGCTATTGCTATCTCCAGCAGGAGCACAAGTATCGAACTGAACAGGCTTCATAGCATCATCAAGTTGGGTCTGTGTCAATGTCATTACCTGTAAGATTCAACCAAATCAGTTTCAGACTTGCGCACAGATTTATTGTCCAATCATATTAGAAGAAAGAGTACCAGCATCCACAAGTACGGAAATTTAGAATACACTCAAACTAAAAGCATAAATAAATAAATAAAACTCAGATTAACAAGCCTAAAACAGTTCAATCATGATCAATCTAGAATGCAGAATAAAAAGTAATGCTAAACATGTACAAAAAGATAAATCAGAGCACAATACATACTGAACTCTAGTCCAAGCTAAACATGTTGAAAATCTGAGAAAGAAAGCAACCAATTAAAGTAAGAGCTGAGCATGTTTACGTGTCATGTATATAAATCAACCTGATTCCAAAGATAAAGACAACAAAGGCACCAGAAGCTACATTGTTAGAAGTAAAAATGTGGCAAAAAAAAAGGAACGGTGGAAACCAATGTGAAGATGCACAAAAGGGCAAAACCGGTAAGCACAATAACCTATGAGTCTTGCAGATCTACTAGAAACATATGGCAAAGTTAAACTAGTAGAAGTAGTTAACAAGTCAGTAAATGCAGTTAAGCATACCTTTTGATTAATGCATGAATTACCCCACGAACCCAAAGATGCCTGAACATTGTCAAAAATCTTATTCTTGCTCTCAAACATCAATCCTGATACCAGACTTGGTCCACCACCCGAGGTGGCTTGAAGGGAGCTTGTATGGAGTGACCTGTAGAAAATCATCAGAGTCAGCAATCTGTATGAATTCTTTTTTGAAGGTACATTAATTATTTTTAAGAGAGGTGTATACTTCACTGCCTGCGTTCTTATATCAGCCTGTGCATCAGTTTTAGTTGCAGGAGTACCGATTGGAGCCAAGGGCTGGGATACTATAGTTGCACTGAATGAAGCTGATAGTTCACTATTTGCCAGATTTCGTCCCTCAGTGGCAACAAGATCAGAGCGAACATTGTTCATTACTCCACTTGCTGAAGCAGAATTTCTATTTGAGCTTTGTGGGATTGAACGAGGTTTTCTTGGTGGCTGTCAGAAATGAATAAATGATATTAACCTTGGTCTTATTGCACTGGACCAGAAAAAACAAAGCAAAAACACATGTTATTGTCAAGTGAAGAAAAGAGTTCAGTTCAAAGTTCATTACAACCTTTGCAACCCGAGACTTAGCTTTGATTTCTTTTTCTCTCTGCTCACGCCTGTCATTCAGCACTTGCCTCTTTGATCTGACCTCAATGAAATCATCTTCATCACTGGCTGCTTCTATTCCAGGCTGCTCATAAACACGCACTATGCCGTTTTGCAGAGCAGCATCCACATCTTCCTCAATATTCCTCTTAAGATTACCTTTCCCAGAGTGTGGGATATTCTGAATCCTCATCAAAGAATCTTTTCCCACTCCCTTTTCATTCCTGTTTCCAGAATCTATCTCCTGGGAACTGCTTGGAGCTGAATTTGAGCATTCAAATTCAATTGTCTGTTTTGACTTATTCACCACAACTTTCCTCATCCTATTTCTTGCTGAAAATCCAGTACCCCTTCCATTGGTACTTGAGTTCTCATTTGGCAACACTTGATTAGGGTGGTTCAAAGAAACCATTCCAGAAGAGTGCTTCTTGTCAGAATTTTCCCTAATTCTAAACTCTGTTCGAGCTCGTCGAGGCCTCCTTTGATATCCACTAGAGTCTTGGCGAGAGGCGTCGGAAGCCAGAGAAGCTGATCTTGAGTTAGAACCTTTAACCGTAAAGACATACTTTTTTCCCCTACTACTATAAGTTTGGCCCCTTAATCCACTTAAATCTTTCTCTTTTGCAGCTAAGTGAGATGATGTCAGAACACTTTGAAGTTCACCTTCTGAGGGTTTATTTGACAATGCTTTGAAGTTTCTATGAACAGAATTCTTGTGCCCCTGATCTTCCGAAGAGAAACCTGACTCAGACCTAGCTGCATTATCACCAATATTTGATATCTCAACATTTCCATGCTGTGTCACAACACTTTTTCTGCTTTCTCCAGCTGGTGTGGAACTTCCCTCATTCAACACATTCCCTTGTGATAAATCCAAGGACCTTGGAAGCCCTGACTGGTTATCCAAAGGAGATGAAACTTCACTTTTCATCATATTAAGCCCAGAAGTGTCTTGACTGGGCTGAACAGGCAGAGGAACTCCAGGGTTCAAGTTAAGGGAGAAGTTGCCTCGAACATTTGGCTGGACAAAAGACACAGATTGAGGAGCCAAAGGCAGCACTCCCTGGGAAATTGGAGATGTATACCTTAACTGACCAAATTGAAAGAGAGGAGGCTGTGTTGGGTGCATTTGGGTGAGGGATGGGGGGCAAACCGGAGGATGCAGATGAAGAGGCATCTGTATGGAACCAATTTGTATGGCCGGAACTGGAGATGGTATTAAAGAAGGACCTGAAAACAGTCCAAATTGGAGCTTAACAGGTACTTCAGCTTGATTAGGAACAGAAGTAGTGGTAGGCATGCTACTCTGACTAGAAGATGAATGAGAAGCTGTGTTGACAGAGTCGGGGAGATAATGCTCTGTCGACATACCACTGCTACCAGTAACATCCACATGATCAATGAGCTTAGATGCTGCTGATGCTTGCGGAGAGGTATTAGGCTGAATAACTAGATCCTGCACTTCGTTCTCAGTTTCTTGAAAGATTCTAGAAGAACTATCTAAACCCTCTTGACAAGCAGCATCGATGGACTGAAGGATTTTTGTATCACTATGCATACTGTCCAAAGATATATTTTCTTCAAGAGGGCCAATAGGAATCTGTTTTATTGCATACAAAGTGTCCTTCCTTGAACTTCTTTCAAATTCATCATTTGGCATGCCAACCTCAACCCCCTCATTGAAGCCTAAGACCAAGTTGTCCATCATGTCAGGGGTCTCCTTATCCTCTAGATGCAATTCGTCTAACTCTCGAGTCAGGTCAATATTGCCGTCATCTCCTTCATGCACTTCATCTTCTTCCTGGTATCCATCTTCATCCTCGTCATATTCTTCTTGCTCCTGCAACTGTTCATTGTTATCAACAGTCCATTCCTCATCATCACCAGCAGAAATAGAACTTGATGCAGTCCGGACATCCTGTTTCCCAGCTTCAGTAGGTAACACTAGCGGTTCTATTTCTGGCCTTGACAAGTTGACCTCTTTATTCTCTTCAGCTGATAACACTGTAGAACCTCCAGATTCATCCAAATCATCATGGGAAAGATGAATTGGAGAATCAGGAGGGCTTGAAACGGACAGAGATGACTGAGAGTCACACCTTGTGGCATTGCCATCCAATTTCTGAGCCTCATTATCAGTATTACCACGCTGGTTATCTATAATTCCATGATGTCCAAGATCATCTTGCTGCCCACCATCATAAACGTTCTCCATGATAGATCCACGTCTTGTTGCCTGATTGTACTGTATCTCATTTTCTAGAAAAGTTGATGAACCAGGATGCTCATTCTCACCTCTATATGAGGATTTCTGCATTGGGGACAAAGATGGAGGAGGTAAAACGCGAGGCTGCCTCACAGAATACCTTGACCTCCCAAAGGAATAAAGCCCATCATCCTCAGGGTTGTGATAGAATCTTTCAGGGTAAGGCGGATAAATATTACCACGAGATCGCTGCCCCCATGTCACATCACCATAATTATCAGAAAGATTCTCATGATATTCAGATCCAAACTCAGCACTTCTACCATAATGATCAACACCAGCCCCAGAAACATTCCACCTCTGACCTTTTGGCTGACCAAAATTATCTAAACTAGTTTCGGAAACCCCTGCTCTATAGTGAGGCCTGGAAGACATGTATGGAGGTGCACCCTGAAACTCTTTCCTTGAATATGGCCTACTTCCAGCAGATACATCTTGCCTGGGGCTATGGTGACCATTCTCTGTCTCCTGCCCGGTGAAGGTTGAACTGTTTCTGTACTCAAATACATCTCTCCTCCATGAATTAAAAGGCTTATCTCTATCTGAGAATGAAGAAGAACCATTAGAGAAGTTAGGCCTGGAAGTCAGCTCAAAGGATCTATTCAGACCAGAAGAATCAGAGGAAGCTGAAGTTGTGATTCTTTCCACCATCCTTTCACCATTTTCCCAATCACCAACGCCTGTTGCCTTTGATACATCTCTTTCTTTGGCCATCCCTGGTAATTTCTCATCCACTCCGGTTGAAAAATTATTACCACCCTTCACTCCTTCAGCCTGCCTCTTGGCAATCCTTTCTTCCAACTCAATGAGTTTTTGTTTAGCAGCCTGTTTTCTTCTTTCCTCCTCCATAACTATCCTGCGTTTTTCCTCTTCTCTGGCTATTCTCTGTTCTTCTGCCCTTCGCAAAGCTTCCAACCTCTCTTGTTCAGCTCTCCATGCAGCTTCCCTAGCCTCTTCTTCTAACCTTCTCTGCTGCTCTTCTTGTTCCCTTGCCAACCGAAGTCTCTCCTCTTCTTCTCTACGAGCTTGCTCCAATGCTCTCTCCTGTTCATCAATAATTCGCTGCCTCTCTTGTTCCTGCATTTTCTGCACTCTCTCAAGTTCAGCCTCAAATGATTCCCTGACAGGGTCACGAAAATCAGTTTGTTTAACTGTGTCTTTCTTCCTCTTAACAACCCCAACAAGGTTTGCAGAAAAAGGATCCCATCCATCAAATCTCGTGGCCCCAAAGTCCTTCATCAATGGGTCTTCTAGATAAGATTTTTCATTCTTGGACAAAGGACGTTTCTCTCTACTGAAATTTAGTATAGGATCATTAACAGGAAGTGCTTTACCACCCAAAGGAAAAGATGGTTTTGATAAAAAACTGTTCTGGAAAGCATCACCTTTGTGTCTATTATATTGTTCATTGCCATAACGCTCCCTTGTATTCCTCTCTGACCCTCTACTACTAAAAGAATCTGCTGAATTGTTCCAAGCTTGTCTTCCTCCGTTTCCATAACCCAAATCCCTCCTTCCATTATCACCCTGAGCATTGTCCCGGAAAGGTGATGAAATGTACTTATTTTCCTTTTCTCTGTTCATACTTGAAGGCCTTGTGCCAACACTATTTCTGTCTCTTGCAATCTCTTGAGACCCAACTCCATCTTTAGGAAGAGGAGAAGATGCTCTCCATGCATTTCCTTCCCGCCCTTCTCTAATTGGTAGTTTTGCATCCATGCCATAAGGGTCCAATTTAGTGACTTCACTGGAAAGTGTTCTTCCAGTATCATTGTCATGCAGTCCCCTCCTGTCAAAAAGACCATGAGCTGGTTTATGTGGAAGTACACCAGCTCTTGGCATATCGAAATCTCTATCCCAGTACGCTTCAGTTTTCGAATAGCCCTGATCCCTCCTGTGGTCCGAAACATGACCTGTATCACGCTCATCATCAGCCCAATCAGATCTTGGATTCAAACTAACCAAAGGAAGTGGCCCCGGGAAGTACTCATCCTGCTTCCTGCCTTGTTCTAATAAACGAGAACCACTTGTACTACGAGCTTTTCCACCATTCTCACTCAATCCATTGTCAACGGCAATTCTCCCCGACTGCAAATGAGGAAGCATATCAATAACTGAATTTGATTGTGATCCGTCCCCATGCTTATCAGACAACTCTTGCCCTGCCACCGCCAATTGCTTCTGCTTCTGATTCAAACCATCTGTCTGTTTCTTTTCAGCCCCTGATACAACAGGCAATGCTGCTTGCAATGAAGGAAATTCCTCTCTCTTCAAAACTGTAGCTTTATCCAAAGGCGGAAAACCTATCCCTGAAGCAGACGTGGAGGAAGTTGACCCTGACCTAACAGAAGGCGGCATATAAACACCACTACTTGCCTTAGTCATCCCATCATCAGCATTCAAACGATCAACCCCGTCATTCACGTGATCATCACCACCAACCAACCCGTCTTTCTCCTGCCAAGCAACTGAACCGGGTTTAGCCCATCCCATTCCGGAAGAACCAGGCCTTGGCCCAGTGACGGAAACGCCTCCACTGGCAGGCACACCGCTGGATCCCAACGAATCAAATCGCTCATGTTCCTTTCGCAAGGATGGTAAATTCAAGGGGGGTGGAACAGATAACTTGGACCCAGTCTTTTGAGAGCTACGAGGACGCGAAAGAACCACCATTCCTCCACTGCCAGCACCAGTTCGTGTGCGATTTGAGACATAGGAACCCGAATGATGTGAATGGTAGTGCAGTTTAGATGGTTGTTGGCCATAAGACTTGTTCAGATTGACTGAAACAAACTTATTCCCGCCACCGGAATTTGCCATGGGAGGGTCCGACCCGAACTGCTAACCCGTTTGACGGATTCCGATGATCCCCGCCAAAGCATCAAAGGCCTAACCCTAGATTTCGCCTCCCTGAATATTCCCCAATTAAAATAATGATAAGAAACACAAAATAAAAAAGAATAACAAAACAGATCAATCTCACTGTAACTACGAAATGGGAAGGGGGGAAATGGCTCGAAAGTTTTATTCTACTTTCTAATTAGGGTTTCGGTTTTGTATGCTGATTTCTATATTTCACTTTAATTTAAAAAAAAAAAAAAAAAAAAAAGGAAGGGGGGTGGGGGAAGAAAATGAAGCGTAGGTTTAGGACTTACCTCCGTGTGTGTAGGATAGAGACAAAGGAGGCTAACGTGCGCACTCCAAAACCAGAGAGCGAGAGAAGAATTAGAATAGGAGAAATGAGAAAGGAGTTAAAAAGCAAGAGAGAAGAAAAAAATAAAAAGGGAATGTGTATTTGTTTTGCTCCCCTCTAAATATGTTTATTCATATATTTTGCCCCAATTATTTGTTTTTACATGTTTTTAGCCCCTTTGAAAGTACTCTCTCTCGCTTTTTTAATACTGCTTGTACTTCTTACCGTAGATTATAATTTTGGTTGTTTGGTGAGATTTCTGTTTTTAACCTTGAGATATGGTATCTACTTGTTTTTTATTCTTTAAATATATTTATAAATATTCATTAGAAATAAAATTTTATTTTATTTACATTTTCTATTTCTTATTCCTTTTATTTCTCTTTTGCTTTATCCAATTTTCTTTTTTCAAAAAAATAAAAATTCGCCACCTCCAATTGCTTCTTTCATTATCTTTTTCTAATTTTCTAATCTCATGTGTGAGGTTGAAGAACAAAAATAAAATTCACTTGTTGGATTTGATCTTAAAACCTTAGAACAATATTTTAATTAACTTCAACCACTTGACTATCTTAAGATCTTTAAGGTTATGTACCAAGATATTCATAAATTAAGTTTCATTTTTGCATAGAAGAAAAGAAAATCAAAATTATCGGGAAAATGTTGAAGTTATGCATAGATTTATAGGAAATATTTATTTAATGTTTTATATTGAAATCTTATGTTGTTTTATTTAGGATGTTGAAAGATTTAATTTCAACATTGACTTTGGTTCTTAATTTTGAATTTATGGCTAATTTAGCAATACTTTTAAAAAAGTGTTTTTGAGAAGTAATTTTGAAAATTTTGGTTTAATATTTGAATGTTTAACATTGCTCTTAAAAAGTAATTTTAAGAAATAAAATGTTCATTTTAGACATGTTAACAAATATACATTTAAATAATGTTCAAATTAATTAATATTATTATATTTTAGTAAGAATATAAAAAAATTTATTATAACTTCTTGTTAATATTTTAATATATGAAATATAACTTTTAAATATTTTTAAGTAATAAATATTAATCATTTATAAAATTTAATTAGAATATATAAACTATATTTTAAATATTTAAATATAACCATTAAATATTTGTAATTAGATATTAACACATTTGTATTATTTTAAAAAAATACTTTTTTTTATTTTTAATTAATGATTTTAACACATTTGTAATTAAACATCAAGAAAAAAAAGAAGAAGAAGGGAAAGTACTATATTGTTGGAGGAGTAAAAAAGTAATTAAGCACCAAAAGTACTTTTGGGATAGGAAAAATTAAAAATTTTAGCTTCTTCTTCTTAAAAGTGCTTTTAAAAAGCCAAAAATTTAAGCAAAAAGCAGCTTGTTTAGTATAACTTTTCTTCTTAAAGTCTTTTTCAAGCCAAAAGTATTTTTTTTAAGCATTACTAAATAAGCCCTTATCAGACAAATTTTAGATTAATAAGGAGCTTCGATGTTTTTTTTAAATTGAGGTATAACAGTGATTATTTTTTATTTATTTTAAATCTAATTGAATTATTGAGTTAGATTATTAAGTATTGATGGGTTTATAAAGTTTACCAATAATTCTTTGTAATATATTATTTTCAAAAAAATTTCTAATGTCATATAATATTTGGAAAAAAAAAGTCGAATACTATTTTTTATTTAATATTTTAAAAGAAGGGGTTTTGGTAGGATATATTAATACCATGTTTCTTTATATTTGATTACATATTGTTTTCTTATCGAATGTTTTTTGTTTAAATATATATTGATTGTCGACTCAAATATAAGTTTTTGTCATCATTCCCTTAAAGGGTTGAAAGCAAAATATTTGATTGTGAAAGATCCATTTGAATTGTGAAATATTTTAAAATAAATATATGAGTAACATAATATGATAATTCTATCTAAATCTTGTTATGATTGAATGTACCTAAAGTTGTAATATTTTAAAATTGTAAGTAAGTATAACTCTAAAGTATTGAGTTCTTAATTAAAATTATGTGAGGAAAATATTATTGATGAGGGCTTGTTAGAAAAAAAACTTTTTTCAAATTTTTATGCTTCAAATGAACTATTAAATAAGAAGCTATTAAATGAAAAACCATAAAACTCGTCATATTAGATTTGCTCTATTCTTGAACATAGCAATATATAAAGACGTACTCTTTGACATGGATGTAGTAAGTGGCTATATAATAATCGTAAGAGGAATTGTCATACTAATTCTTCTCACCACTAGAAGTGGAAAAATGAAAATAAATAAAATAATAATAAGAATTCCTAAGATAATCCTATAATGAGTGAAGATAACTTTTGTTATCGATATAGTATGAAAGTCATTGGTTGTTTACCTGTAGTATGCCTAAACATTAATGGTGAATTTGGATGGACAGTGTGTTTACCTGTTGTTAGTGTAAAAACAACGGTTGTAACACCCCTAACCCGTATCCGTCGTCGGAACAGGGTTTTAGAGTATTACCAGAACATTAAGAACATTTTTCAATTAATTTACATAAATTACTATTTATTTTTCGAGATCATACACATCGTCTCATATATGGACCCTCGAGGCCCAAAATGAGTGTTGGAATCAAATCGGGACTAAATCAAGAACTCAGGGAATTTTTCGCGAAATTCCTAAATTTTTCCTAGGTGCAGGCAGGGCTCACACACCTATGTGGTCAAGCCATGTACTACACATGCTCATGTCCCTAACCCGTGTAACTCTCTAATTTTTAAAGCATAAAGAAATTGAAGTCACACGGCCAAATCACACACCCGTGTGCTAGGCCATGTGGTGAATTTTTATTTTTGAAATTTAGGTGCAGTTTTCACATGGCCGTGTAACACGCCCATGTTCAAGGTCGTGTCAACCACAAGGCTAAGACACACTCCTATGTCTCTGCCTGTGTGCCTAATTCTGAGCATTTTGTTTCTCATTTTTAAGATGCAGGGGACACACGGCCAGACCACATGCCTATGGGACAGGCCGTGTGCGAGACACACGCTCGTGTGGGCAAAAACAAGTCATTTCTTAGCCTCATTTGTCACCCAAATTTACCATGTTCCTACACTAAGACATACCAAATACAATCCAACCACTTCAAACATCCATCTCAAGCAATTTCATCATTTACAAGGCATACCATTACATGTATACATGTTCAAAATTTTACCTTGGTTTAATCCATATGTTAGACTTACTAAAAACAACCATTTAATATATATAAAGCTAGAATAGTATGACATTACAAGTATATCAAATAACCATTACTAGCCATTCCAATGGCTAGATTACAAACATCATCATCAAGCCATAATTGGACAATTAAGCTTATACATGCCATTATACCAAAATAAGATTTCTATTTAAATCAAAATGAGATAGTGGATAGTGTGATGACTGCTTCGACCAACTTCCAACCTTCGCGAGTTTCGAGCACTATAAGACAGGGAAAAATAAACGGAGTAAGCATTTTATGCTTAGTAAGTTCGTATAACGAAAAATAAACTTACTGGTCTTATTTATTAACACAAGCACACATAAATATATATTCCATCGATTTTGGGTAAGTTACCTAAACACATACACTTATTCAAACAAGTTAGTCACATAATATCATATGAATATCAAGTAAACATAGATGAGCTCATCACATTACAAGTTCCATAAAATTTTCACCTTTCCTTGTTTCAAGATTCCTTTTTTCCGTTGAACCATTGAAATGCTGATGGACATCCAATTAGTATACTCAAAAGTAACCCTTTGGGTACAAACTTACAAGCACACTCTCAAGCCACATATTATGTTATAGGATTACCAGTCCAGGCTAAATCCTTTTTAGGACATATGCTCTGAAGAGCTTAATTTGGATTGCCCGCTTGGGCTAAATCCAATTTATAGCATAGGCTCGAGCGACTTATATCAGGATTACCCGTCTGAGATAAATCCTTTTTACAACATGTGGAGTATTATTCTCATTTGAGCATATCACCTTAATTCATCGAATTTCAACGTTCAACCGAAACATGGCAATTTGTCCACGTTTCACAACTTATGATTATTTCATAATGTATGTTATCTCATTCACATCAACACAATCATACAATTAAATTCAAGCATTTAATATACATAGTTAAGTTACACGAACTTACCTAGAAAATGGTTCGTTTTTGAATTTCAACTAATCCAAAACCTTTTGCTTTCCTCGATCTAGTTCCGTAGTTGGTCTTTCCGGATCTATATGGATAAATTTGGATATTAGTCTATCACATTTCATATACATTTGCATTCTATTGCATCCTAGGAAAAATTACCATTTTGCCCCTATCCTTTTCATAATTTCTAATTTCGTCCATAGGCTCGAAAAATGAAATTCATGAAATTTAACCCTTTTTCCAAGCCTAGCTAAAATTTATAAACAACATTTACAGCACATTTTTCACAAATTTCAGAATTTTCTATGAGTTTTTACCATTTTTCATTTTAGTCCCTAAATCAAGTTTTCATCAAAAATTACTTTGTAAAAGTTGTTTATCTATTAACAAACTTTCATTTTCTACCATAAATTTCTAATTTTCAGCATATTCATCCATGACCCAAATTTCATACTTTGATAACTTTTCAAATTAATCCCCTAAATAGAGAGACTAGACATCCCGGTTTCAAAAATATAAAAATTATTAAAAACGAGACTTGATTTCATACATTTTAAAGCTTGGTAAGTTGTCTTCGTCTCTCCTAAGGTTTCCATAGAAATTTTGGGGAAGATGATATGAAATTAGATGAATATTTCTTTTTATTTAATTATCATCTTTTAATTTTAGTGATTTCCAATTTAGTCCCTTAACTTTTCTAATTTTTCCATGGATGAGTCATTAAAATATCTACTAACTACCCTTCAATGGAACCATATAAGGACCTCAAGTTTTGAATTCTATAGCTATTTGGTACCTATAGCTACTAGAATCTAACTTTTGCATTTTATGCAATTTAGTCCTTTACCTAATTAGCCACACAATCGATAAAATTTTCATATCAAAATTTTCATGTGACCTTCCTATCATGATGTCAACCATAAAATGAAATAAAATAATTTTTATTTTTAACTCGGATTTGTGGTCCCGAAACCACTGTTCCGACCTCACCAAAATTGGGCTGTTACAGCAGTGGCGATGAGATTAGATACTGTAACGATACTATAGTGTAAGACAAACAGTAAGCTAAACGCACTGCATCGCACCCAATCGCCCATCCAAACCCACCCTAAGTATAATTTGCATCTTTTTATAGATTGTGGCACTTATTACTTAATCATTGGATTTTTTACTAATAATAATTCTTCTCATCATTAGAAGTGAAGATATAGAGATAAATAATAGAACAACAAGAGTTCTCAATATAACCCTTCAAAAAATAGAAACAATTTATGAAAAGTTGTTGGTTATGTACCTATCGTATACTTGAAATTTTTATTATTTAATTAATATTCCTTAAAAGAAAGGAAACATATTTCCCATAGACAATACAATAATGCATACTATCATTAGGATAAAAAAAACATTTTTCTTGTTTGATAAAGAATCAACCAATCTTTGGTGGTACAAAATTAATTTAAGGCTCCAAAAGAGCTAATATATTATTACCCTATGTTCAATGCGGTAATGGAACATGTTAACTCATAGTATAAAATTAATTTAAGGCTCTAGAAGAACTATTACATTGTTATCCAAAGAAACAAAGTAATAATTAATGCACTATATTCTAGTTATTCTCAAATAAATTATTTTGTTTTAAAAGGATATACATTGTAATGGATATCATATTAAGAATGTAGATAAGAAGACTATTAATTAAATATGTTATATTGGGTAAGGATTTTGTATTGGAAAACTATCACATTTTCCTCTAGTTGGAACTATGTATAAATTAGTATAGTTAAATTATATGAGATGGTAAATCAAAAGTTTACATCTGGCTCATTTGGTCATTTAGATCAGTTAATGTATTACGGGTTAAGGTACACTCAGACTGTACCTGTTGGATATCCGTCTCCATTGACTGCATTTCTCCCTCTATTCGATCTATTCGTTGACCACATACAGTATAGTCATTCCCCATGGATCTGTCCTTAGATCGTTGCAAGTGTGGAGGTTACTATAAAGGATTTGTTCAGTTTTGCATTGAGTCTCCACCTCCTTGGTTACCTCCCCAACTTAGGTTTGTGTGATCCTTTCAACTGAAATTGTAAGCGTTTTAATAAGGATTTCCACCCCTATTACCCATGTAATTCACTTCATCCAGTTGGTTTTCCGAATTTTGTCCACAGCTTTGAGTTGGCTCCATCATGGTTGGTTTAGATGCTGCTTCCAGACAGTTCAACTTCTCCAAATTTATTTAGTATGCATCAACCTTTTGGGTAGCTTCTGTCGTTGATGGTTTTAGGTTGTAGATGAACCTCTTGTTGGGCCACATATATGATTTCATCGCCAAGTTGTCAATTATTTGATAGGCTCACTCGTATGTGTGGTTCATCAAGGCTCCTTCGAATGAGCCATCCAATCTGGACCTCAAACTACTATGCAAACCGTTGTAGAATATTTTCAATTTGAGCCATTTTTACATTCCGTGATGGGGACACTTCCTCAATAGTTACTTAAATTGATCTCAAGCCTCCTACAAATTTTCACCTTTTGATTACTTAAAATTTGTGATATCACGTCTGAGCTGGATGCTTTAGTTTATGGGGAAAAGTTTATGCATAAAATTTCTTACAAGGTTATCCCATGTGGTTATGGTATCTATTTCTAATGAGTCTAACCAATTAGCAGCATTGTCACATAAGGAAGACGAATGATGTCATTAGTTTCCCCATTGTACTTGAAAATGTCACACAACTAGAGGAATCATTTTAGGTGCTGGTTTGGATCCTCCATCATGTTCCCTCGAAACTTCAAAGTGTTTTGGATCATCTGAATTGTAGCCATCTTGATTTCAAAATTATTGACGTTGATCGTTGGTCGTTCAATGCTACCTTCCACGGCACCTAGAGTTGGTATTGCATAATCGCGCAACTTCCTTTAAGCCATAAGTAACTCTCCACGGATTTGTACTTGTGGTTCAGGTGGATTTCCCTGAGGTAAGTCAGCTACCACGAGTGGATCGTTTTGCATTAACTGATGATTGTGTCTCAAAAATTGCTCCGAATCAAAATATGGCTTGATTGAAGTGCTTCCACTTCGAGTCATAAACTGAAATCAAAGACAGAAAATAAAAAAGTTAGTAAACACAATTCAAACAAAAAATAGCAAAAATAAACTAAAGTAAAAAATCGTATCTATAATTTTTAATTTTCCTATTTATACTACTAATTGCAAAAAAATAAATTTAAATTTAATGCTAAAATCTCCCCGACAATGATGCCAACAACTTGACCGCTACCAAACATGCTAATGTTTGGATAAAAACTACTGCAATAAAAGATAATGAATTAAACAGTGGTGTCCGCAAGTATACGGGGCAAATTGTAATATAAAAGTGTTACAACAAAACACCGGTAAGTATTCTGAGGATCGTACCCAAGGGAGGATGGATTAAATTTAAAACTATTTCTATAGTAAAAGGTTTAAACAATAATCACCAAAAATCATATTATGATAAATAAGAATATTAAAATTAATATTATGAAATAAAATAAAATAACTAGAAATAAATAAATCAATGAAGAAAGTCTCAATTAACGGACAGAAGATTAACTCAATTCAATGATTGTAATTAAAATCAGAACTTGAGTTTTTTTAATGAATTAGTTATTAACTAACCAATATTACCTTTCGACCTCTACTAGTTAGTTAGTCGACCAGGACACACTTATCTTTCGGCCTTACTTTTTGACCGTGATAAATTACAATTTAATCAATAAACTTATCTTTCGACCTCGTTTAGCCTAGACTACTTCCTAGGGTCGTCAATCTTCGAGTTTAAGCACACATAAATTTATTCCAACTAATTCGTATGGGAAACCCTCATCGATTCAATTACCATCTTCATCAGAATTAAATTAATCATGCAAAACAAACAAATTAAATTAAAATGAGAGAATGATAAAAGTTGATCTGGTTGATTAATGATAGAAATTGATCTGATTGATTAAGTGGATGTACTCGGATCCGCAAAATCTTTTAACAGCTAGTGAGATATTGTCGTTTGCAAGAGAAACGTAAAGGAAGATATGAAAATACTTAAGAACGAATACTTGGACTCCAATCGAATCCAAGTCGAAGAACAAAAAATAAAAATGTTTTTAAAGGAAAATAAAACCTAAATTAAAATCCTAAGTCTACTAACTAAACCTTAAAAATGGCTTAGCAAAAAGCTCCCCGAACTTAACCTATGTTTAACTATATATAGGCAAAGTTATTGTTCAATTAGGTCAAATACAAGCCTTAATCACACTAAATATGGGTTGTGCAGATGGAAACACCCTTAATGAATTTTTCCCTTCATCAGACCTATGTCATGACACAGGCTTATGCGTGTCACAACACACAACTTCAAATGTTACTTCTTGAATTGGTTCGGTTGTGTTGCAACTCGACTATCGTTTTCATTGCTGATGCTTTTAGGCCTAAACATAGGTGTCTTCTACACTCAATGAAGCTTATTAAAACTACCTTAAGGCCGGTATTGGCCCAATGGATCAACTAACTCAAAATATTGCGTAAAAATGCTTATTTTGCTATAAAATAAATCTAAGCTAAGAAAACTAAAAATGTAATAAAAGATACTAAAATGGCTAGAAAATAAGCTCCTTAAGTGTTGAAAAATACTTAAACCGCACTATGATTTGTGGCAGGTCAATGATTGTTTTCATATGGTTTTTGCACGCAAAGAAAAATGGAAGCAAATGTTGCTCATTGGTTGTTTAATGTTTAAACTAATACTAAGCGGTATTACGTGGTCGAATCGTAATACAAAAATACAACTTATATTAGTAGACGAACCTAAAAAACCAATTAAAAGACTAATATGTTGTCTATCAAGTCCAACTGGGGAGATGCTTTGTCTTGGGCATTAGAGCAGATCACTTGTGGCATACCAAACCCAGCTAGGAAGGTCCGACTTGAATCTGGAACGTCACATTAGCCACTTACGTAACTCTCCTTACCGACCACGAAAACATGCCATGAAAATCACCATTCACACCATGCAATACATGCATGTTGTTCAATTATCCATTAAGAATAAACATATAACCATAAGTCATGCTTCATCCATCACAATACAACAAAATAAGAATAAGGGTAAAAAAGTCATTTTACAACTACCGTGCAGAACAAACATAATTTATCCCATTAAAGCTACCTATACCTAAGGCACCTTATTTAAGACCATATTTGAAATTTTCAGTTCAAAATGATAAGTAAATCTCGTTTAATTTTAAAACCAAGTTTAAAGGACTAAATCGTAAGTTTTGTAAAATATCTATTTTTTTTACAAAATTAAGAGTAAAATTATGAAATTAACCACATATTACTTAATCATGGATATTTTTAGATTATTTTAACATGTTTAAATACTCTAATTACATAATACGAAAATTAGGGTCAAATTGCAAAGATAACAAAACATGCCCAGGACACATGGTCTACCACGTCATGATGAAGCGATTATTCACGTCACGAAATTGCTTGGAAAGGGGATTTCATCATGATGATGTGATAAATGGCGTTCAGATGATGATCCCTCGTCATAATGTCGTTTATGGCTCGTCACGACATCAATTGCAGTATTTGTAGAAAAATTACAACAACTTGCATATGACATTTTGACACTCCATTACACATAAAAATTCTTGTTTTCATGCTCATTACCCTATTCTAACATGTCATATAACATACATACATCATACAAGTCATGCTCATTTACACTAACTCATACAATAACATACTTCAACATTCAATCAAATTATCTATGCTAGCATGCATTTATGAAGTCCCAATTCAATCTACTCAACATACCAACTTTGTATATAAAGAATTTTGAAGTGCAATATAGGTCCATACCTTAGCATTTTTCATTTTACATTTTTCCAAGCATTCATTCAGTCATTTAAGTACCTATAACCGCAATTCACTAAGGCACATGCATGCTAATCAACATATAACCTAGCCATTCATTTAGCATCATTAATGCCACAATCCTAACAATAAAAGCATTCAAAAACTAGTTATAAAAGTCCTTAAATAGTTTATGGAATTTCCATTTACAAACCAAAACAAAACTAAAGTCTAATCCCTTAAAATGAACCCAGATTGTCATCCTTTATTATCCAAAACAACCATCTCACATTCACAATCAAGTTGCTTTGCCTTGAGATCATAAGCTTGATCACTTCACCACTCCACACAAGCTATTTTTTTGCAAAAATAAACACAAGAGAGTGTGAACTTAAACAAGCTCAGTGAGTGCTCAAGATGCTACAGTAAACCACAACATCAAGGCTTCAAACAAGACTAGAAAGCATATAACACTTATTACCATTAATCATTTAATTGTGTTGATTCATTGACATCTTGTGATTATGAAATATGTATAAAAATAGAGCACATGACATCTTGTGATTATGAAATATGTATAAAAATAGAGCACATCAAATACTTGGATTTCCCTCACACCAATGACTCATAGAGTCTAACATGTCCCAAGTGTAACATTAAGCTAACACTCTCCAACACACCAAACATGTTCCATGAATGAAGCTTAGCTCACATTCCCTTATCCCTCTAACATGTTCCAATATCAAAACACATATATGAGTACTCAAATCCTATGGCATGTCAACTATAAACAATTATTTCAAGAGATCACAAGGCCAATATATCCATATTACACATTCATTTTCGAGTTTATGCACACTTACACTTATCATGCTTATCATGATCAAACACTTACCACATGGTCATGTAATGCACTTTCAAGTGTAATAACTTTGCTCATTGAGCCACATACAGTTTTATATCATATATGTGTGCATAAAACTAGTTAATCATAAGGCATATTCGGACATGTACTCAACACATATACTCACATTACACACTTAAGTATATCACATCACATGTAAGCTTTATTTGCAAGGTATCATAGCTCAAGAAAACTTACTTTTGGAAATTAGGATAGGTGATTAGGCTACCTAAGCTCCCCTTTAACACTTTGATTTGTGCACTAATTATAGCACACCAGGTCACTCACCTTTGCAACCTTTGCTTTAATGACAAAAGCTCAAGTAAGCTTTTGTTTGCCTTTGTCCTTGCTTGAAAAAGCTCCCAATTGAATTTTCACTTTACACATATTTAAAAAAAAATGAAAATAAATTACAAATAGCGACAAGCACATTCAAATCACTCTAGAATCACAAATCTAACATTTTCATTCACAATACTAAAAATTGGCTAGTTTTGCCAAAATAGAAGTTTTGACACTCAAATCTCATTTCTAAACCTTAAATAAGTTTCTAAACATCATAAATATAATTTAATTACAAATATAAACTATAAATTTTATTAAATTACTCAGATCTAACTTTTTCAAAAAATTAAGCTTGTATGAACATTAAAAAGGGGAAAACAACCAATTTTTTAAAATTCATTAAAAATTTATTAAATTAAGTTGAAAACCTTTTAATTAGATCAAAATTAGTTTAAAGTAACTTTAAAATAGTAACTTAGCTTAATATTACGAGATCTACCATTTTCAAGCCAAAAAATTGATTTAAAATCATTAGATCTATGAAGATCTTGATTAAATCAATTAAAACTCGAATTGAAATAACAACATACTTAGTTTGATCATAAGAAGTCAAAATGTTACCTCAATTTGAATAAATAAATGAGTTGAGGATCAAATTCGAGCTAAAACATGCTTAGAACAATGATGAAATTGAAGGAGAAAAGATGAATTTTCTTTAAATTTGAAGAAAATTGTGTTTGGATGGGTAGAAAATAAAAAAGGATGAATTAATTTGAGAGAGAAACCTTAGATAGAAATTTGAGAGGATGTTGAAATAGGAGGGAAGAGACATGGGTGGTCTTTAAATAGCCAACTAATTTTTAAAAATTGGGCAATTGCCTTTTGGCCACCTCCAGTTTCTTTCCCTTTTTAAATTAGTCTCAGCTTTCAATTAAAACTCATTTTCTAAATTATTTTCAAATCCGATCTTGTTTTAAAAATCCATTTTAAGCAAATTAATTTTCAGACACCTAATTTTAATTTCTTAACCTAGGCTTTTAATTCTAATTATTTTAATATTTTATTTTATATATTCCTATTTATTTTAACAATCTAACTTAATTCCAGTTTCTAGTTCACTAACCCTCTATTTACTAACCTGATTCTACTAACCCGATTTTTGAGATGTGACATAACTCATAGAAGATAAAGACATAGATGTGACTGACTAGATTGACAGTACATTAGACAAGACCCAAGAAGAGTAGATCCTAAATCATTTAAGATTTTATAAACTTGTGACATTCACAGTGTGGCATACCTAAATCCTGAATGGATGACGAACTATGTATGCATTACTCATACATTTTGATGTAATTAAAATCCTGAGTTTGAATAGATAAAGAACCGAAAGCTGGTATGTTAGATGTATGACTTCTATAGTATGTAGCATCATTCACAATAGTGAAATTCATAGCCCAAGACATGGGTAAATGATATCCTTTCAATAGCATTACATGGCTTATGAGAAGTAAACATGACCATAGGTCATTCGTCTTTGTGATAGATAATTTGATTACTATTTGATAGTAATTGAATTTTCATGAAGAAAGATGTAATGGTTACCATGAGGTAAAATATAATTATATTGGGAGAACGAATATTATCCTAAAGAGATTAATGATATCCTATGAGGGTAACACACTTATGACAAGATCATTGGACAAGCACTGATTGAGTTCCTTTCGTAATGGTATGCTGTAGAGGAGAGCTCAATCACGATACTATAGTGGAATGAATTCGTGACTAAATGAGTTTATAATTAATAGGCGAAAAGTTGGAACTTAATTATAAATCATTTGAGCCTTAATTACGTATGTCTAATCAATCCCTCTACTGGCTTATTAAAAGCAAAAATGAAATGCATGTTGAATCAAATGAATAGAAATGGTAAAAATGGAGAAATGAAAAAAAAAATGGAAATGGTTATGGTTTTCTCCAAAATGAAAATGAAAATGGAGAAATGGACTCATTTGGAAATAAACGTGGTTTTCTCCAAAATGGAAATGAAAAATGAAAATGACCTAAAAAATGAATATATGTTTTTTAAATTAAATGAAGTTTGAAAATGGAAATAAATCATATGGTCATAGTGAACCGTTGAATGAAGAAATATTAAATATATGTTCTCATAAATACTTTTACAGTAAAGTCGTCATAATTTTAACGAAATTATAATTGGGTTGAACAAATTATTTAATTGGAAAAATATAGAAGTTTATTTTTGAGAAATAGAAAAATAAATATTGGGTTAGATCAAATTATAAAGTATTAAATTAAAAGCCTAAGAAGTACTTGTAATTGAACTTGATATGGAAGAGGCCCAAAAGCCCCTTATGTAAAAGGGTGGGATGACAAATGCTAATATTATTAACTAGGGTTGACACCCTTATGTTCCTAGTTAGATTAGGAGTTCATTTTTCTAATTGAAATAAACTTCTACAATTCAACAATGTTCTACCTTTTCTCCTTATAAATACATGGCACAGTTGGACTACACACACAACTTTCAGATATCATTATTCTGCCTGAAAATAGAGAGACTTTTATTCTCTAAGGATTAAATATATTTTTCGAAATAATGATTCTGTCGATTTTTATTTGAGAAGAGAATTTCACATTAAAAAAAGGAAACTATTTCTAGTTTTGTGTTTGATTCGAATTGTTCGAGCCCAAATTCGAAGCAATTCGTGGTACGAGAATAGTGGAGAAGGTTGTTTGGTTGAAAGTAGGGAATGATAAGAATCCATCTATCCGAAGATATAGATGCAAATTTGGTCAAGGTTTTATTGCTATAAATATCACAAATTGGATTGATTTTCAAAGTTTTATTTTTTGCTGTGCAAGAAAATCGTTTTCGAACTAGATTTTTTCCAACAATTGATATCAAATCGCCAAGTTGTGCTCTGTTTATAGTGTAAATCGAGACGAAATTCTCTCTATTCTTCATGTTTGATTATATTGGATAAGATGTGACATTCTTGTAATTTTATGCATGTTCAGGGGAATTTATGTGAATGAATATTTGATATTATTTTATTATTATAGATGATAAAGTAATTTTGTCAAAATTATGATTCTTAGAAATTTAATTGTAATTTATCAATTTATCGGGCATGTAAATTTTAGATCATGGACTATCATCTTACCGCAAATTTTTATTTTATTATTTATTTAGAATAAAATATGTGAGTAGAAACAGACTTAGGAATTTTGTAACCTTAATTTTTTTGACGTAACCCAAAGAACTAAGATGTACTAAGGGTGATCGAGATGACATAGACCTGACCTAGTTAAACTGGTAAGTGACCGACGGTGGTCCGACAGTAGGAGTCTGTCGATGGTCTACCAGAGGCCAGACGATAGTAAGAACACAAAAATGGTGGTGGAAAGACGGGGATGACAAAAATGTGAACCATTACCATAGTAGAAGTTCTTGGTGACAAAATTGAAGACCCAAAGTATGCTTTGGGGTGAATTTTATAATTTTTCAATTTTTATTTTTCTAGGATAGAATTATGGAAATTTTGGTCGGTTAAAGTCATTTAAATTTTATGCTTTTAATTTATTACATAGGCATGATGATACTTATTTGACTACGAATGTATGTTCATGCATATATGAGGTATACATGCCATATAGATTAGTAAAAAAATGTCACATGTACTTGTTATGCATATATTGATCATTCATGGTTGAAACTAGACATTAAAAACCTTGCATGTTTTCTTAAAATATTGAGTTGGAGAAGGTCCCTAAATAAGACTTATGACCTCCATTAATGGTCTCTTGTGATGGCATGAGACGGACCTACCCCAAGGTAGACATTTTCATGTGGATTTCACTAAGGAGATTTCCTAAACATAAGAAGAACTTTCTTATAATCATATCATAGTTGGACTGACCTCTATGGTAGGTATTATCATGCGATATATTAGGAAGATTTGTTTTCAAAGAAGACAACTAGTCACAACATGTTACTCGGTGAGATTATCACAAGGTGACTCATTTGTGGTGCATGATGCGATAGGTGTTGAGTTGATGGTTATACACTCAAGATCTTCTAGTTAAGTAACTACCCATAAAGCTCTACTTTAATTAAAATGATGGTTAAATGTTACATGATTATTAGTATGTGTGTATGCCTAAGTAATTAGGTTCATTTACTAATTGGATAGAAATCCATGCTCTTACTAGTTGTTCATGATCAACCCACGGTGTCTTGATTTAATGGGTGTAGAAATTATCGTTGCAAAGGCTTACAAATGTTTTCAAGGTTTAATGTAGATGCATGCATCATCTTAATGCATATCGTAATGTTACAAAGTGTTTTCAAACATTTGCTTAATACAAAGATATTAATATATGAATGTTTTAGTTTCAGTTTGAAAATGACACCAACTCTCTTATTAAACATACTCACTAAAAACAAATTGAACGAAAATAACTATAAGGAATGAAAAAGGAACCTGATGATTGTCCTGAGTTATGAGAAACTTAAAATAGTTGTTGATAACAATTTCCCTCTAGCCACTCATATAACACCGCAAAATAGAGCCTATGAGTTTTAGAGGTAATTTAAGAATTTTAGCCTTAGAGTGTTCGAAATTTTGTGACATGGTTTTTTAGTAATATTTTTTACTATGGTTTTTAGAAAATTAAATCAATTTATGAAAATAAGTTTTAAATTCCTTTAATTTTGAAAATAAGATTAATTTGTAAAAGAGTCAAAATTTAGAGTTTTTAAGAGGCAATTAGACCATATTTTAAAATTGAACCTATTAAACCCCCACCTATATCTTGTTTTCACGTTAGCTTTCTTCATTCAATTGTTTTGCCATCCCACACTCTCCCAAGACTCTCCCAACCGATTTTTTATTTCTAAACTATAATAGCTTGATTTCGATCAACATTCAAGCCCTTAAACCTCCATTAAAAGAAAAACACCCAAAATTACCATTGATTTCTCCGTTGTCAAGCTTGTGAGTTTTACGAGTTTTCGATCAAACTCTCAATTTTTTATCAATTAAAGTAAAAATTCATCTTCCCATTAGTTTTAAATGTTATATAGTCTCTAAAACTAAGTTTTTAGCTATTAAATCACATATTTTAAATAAAAGCTGAAAATTAGGTCGTTAATGGTGGATTTTGGGATTTTGGAAGAATTTTTCAACTTGTTTTAACATGATTAGAAGGTTTCTAAACTTGCTTTAAAGTTTCATTAAGGATTTGTAGGGATTTAATGAATTTTCGTGAAAATAGCCATAAACATGTAAAAAATTTTGATGCCATGAATTCAATAGTTTTGTGTAGTTTAAAGGTTGAGAATTTTTATAGGTGATTGATTAGATGAACAAAATCAATTTTAGGTGAAAAGATTAAGTATAGAGGAAGATATTTGAGTTTTAAGTTTGTTAGTCGAAATTTAAGTTTCATGGGGAATATAACTTAGACTTGCATTTTTGGTTGGTTTAAGTTAGTCTTTGGCTGAATATTAATAGTGTAAATTGTGTGGTTATTATGTGTGAAGTGCCGAAACTGTTGGAGCCTTCTTCGAGTAGAGATAAAGGCAAGGAAAAACTAGTTTAAGCTTTTAGCTTTTTGGTGAAAACGTAATCGGTGAGTGTTTGGAATCGTTGCTAGTAGAAACGATTCATAGTGTTAATTGAGGGCTTAAGAATAGCCTAAACCCTTATCCTATGTTCTGAGTGTAAGCTTTCTATTTCCTTTATCTTATTTTTGCAAATTATGTGATTATGTGAATAATTGAAGATTGATTATTATGATGAGATATTATGTTATGAGACATGTGTGATGACTATTGTGAATTGTGTGGTAGGCATCATATACATCCCAAATGAAAATGATAATGATATGCTAATAATGCAAATATGTAGTAAAAGCGAGTTGAATTTCAGTAAGTACATATTTGTTTAATTGTGGAATGTAATATTATTATGACAGGTAATATGTGGGAATACTTGTATGTGATATATGATGTACTGATTTTAATACACACATATGTCATCAGATATGTGATGACTCAATGACCATTATTGTGGCACTTTAAGTGCAATTAAATGTGAATTCAATAAGCATGTATTGTGTACAAGTTTATTATGTGAATTGATGAACATAAACATAGATGATGTTCATTAAATCAGTAATTAAAATTGTGTAATTGTGGATATTTTGGCGTTGTGACCTTATGAGACCGTTGGATATAGTTGATATACCATAGGATTATGAGTACTCACCTATATGTGTTTTGTGATTTGGGCATTGAGGCCCTGGGACATGATGGAGAGATAAGGGAATGTGAGCTAAGCTCCATTCAACAGGACATGTTTGGTGTGTTAGAGAGTGTTAACTTTATGCTTCACTTTTGAGATATGTTCGACTCTATGAGTCATTTGGTGTGTTAGAGATCTGTGTATCCAATGTATGGTTTAGAGCCCACTTTTATGTCTCATAGCCTCAAGTGTCAAATTATCTTAAAATGTACATGTATAAAATGAGATATGCCTAAATGAGTATGTTGTGTAGGAAAGCCGGTGCCCTCAAGGTGCAGCGAAAAAATAAAATTCCGGCAATCCAAACCATGGATCCATGTACGAGGAATGAATCGAGAAAAAAAATGATAATGGTTTTGAAATTACTGAAACTTCAATCTGAGTAGACAGTGACGCCTCGGAAACGAGAATCCAGAACCACTATCCAACTAAGTCGCAACTTTTCAGATGCCGACCTCTACATAGTCCACCCAATTGACAATGACCGGAAGAAATCCCTAAAACTATTTTTGAGAGATTTTTTGCTTGAAGGGCTGTTAGACCACAAAAATAGGTTTTTCAAGTTTTATTTATATATATAACTCCCTTTTTAATTGGTATATTTAAAATAAATAAATATAATAAGGTTTTAACCGAAAATTATAATTACATTAATTATAATAAAGATTTCGGTAAACTATATTTATTTAAATTTATATACGAACCAAATTCATATATTAATAGAATTATGTTCTCATTATGTGTACAATATTCTTGTACATATAATATGTTCAATATCTGATTGCCCAATTACATTAATTCTATAATTAATTTAATTCATGTGACAACCAAACACAATACCAACTATGTTTTATTCCGATCATCTCAACCATATGGTGTGACCCTGTAGGCTCTTGTAACGTTAGCAGTAATAATAGAACGATTCTAATGTTACATACAATGAGTGGCATCTAGCAATGCATCATTGCTACCTAAGTTACAAGAAGTCATGATTCGACATAACCTTTTGTGATTTACTTTTCATGCATTAATCCTTAAGTCCTTTATCTCTGGAATGTACACAAGTCATGGAATAGTCACACTTGCATAGTCCATCTCATGTTTCTTGATATCTTAAGTAGACTATGATATACAAATAAGTATGACATCTCATATAAACTTATTTGAGCATGGCCATGCATTTCTAGTCTCACTCAATCAAGTGGCCTAAGATATTACTCCCATTATGTAGGAGGGACTTATTCTATATTGATCAACCATATCCCTCTACATTGATTGTGGTATATCCAACATCAACCTTTATAGAACACCCAGTTACGGTATACATTTAACTATATCAAAATATACAACTCACGATGTTGGGATAATGATGATCTCAAGTCTGAGGATCATATACATATTAATCACTACGAGTAATGTCGTGACAATTACATAATAATCCAAGAAACATACTCATAACGGGTCAGTCCAATATGTTGTTCTCTAACACACATATTCATGCATTGATTTTGACACTCCATATCAATGACAGCTCTTTATCATCAATCAACTGCATGTTAGTCTTAATGCATTATTGTTGTCCTAGTCAACAATAATACTTGACTAAGGATCTTTTAAAAATAATCATATTATTCTCAGGATATTATTATAAAACAGTTTATTTATACACACAGAAAAGAAACTAAAATAATAATGGAAATGCCTTATATTAATAAACATGGTAAATCAAGTATGTTATTATAACCATTTCATGATTGATCTTTGGGCATACTCTTACAATCTCTCACTTGCACTAAGACCAATCACTCATATATCTAATACCAAGCGACTTAGTGTGATGATCATACTTCTGCTGTGTCAGAGGCTTGGTCAGGGGATCAACAATGTTATCATCTGTAGGTATTCTGTATATCTCTACATCCTCTCGATCGATAATCTCTCGAATAAGACGGTAGCGCCTAAGTATATGTTTGGATCGCTGGTGAGATCTGGGTCCTTTAGCTTGTGCAATGGTTCCATTGTTATCACACCAGAGTTCTATAGCATATAATATGCTAGGTACAACCCCTAGTTCAGTAATAAACTTTTTTGATCCAAACAGCTTCTTTTGCTGCCTCACTGGCTACAATATACTTGGCCTCTTTTGTAGAATCAGCTACTGTACTTTGCTTTGAACTCTTCCAACTCACAGAACCACCATTAAGGCAAAACACAAAACTTAATTGCGATCGAGAATTGTCCTTGTCAGTTTGGAAGCTAGCATCAGTGTAACCTTTTACACTTAACTCTTCCTCACCTCTATATATTAAGAACGTATCCTTAGTTCTTCTTAAGTACTTAAGGATATTCTTGACTGTGGTCCAGTGACCTTTATCGGGATCTACTTGGTACCTGCTTGTCATACTTAAGGCATATAAAACATCTGGACAGGTACATAACATGGCATACATGATAGATCCAATAGCGGAAGCATATGAAATTTTACTCATGCGTTCTCTCTCTTGTGGAGTTGAAGGATACATTTCCTTCGAGAGTGAAATACCATGTCTCATAGGTAGGAATCCTCTATTAGATTCTTTCATATTGAACCTTTTCAGTACTTTATCTATGTATGTACTTTGGCTTAGACGTAGTAGTCGTTTTGATCTATCTCTATAGATCTTGACTCCTAAGATATAAGTGGCTTCGCCCAAGTCCTTCATGGAAAAACAACTTCCTAACCAAGTCTTAATAGATTGCAAGGTAGGTATGTCATTTCCCATGATAAGTATGTCATCCACATACAGTACCAAGAATGTGATAGTGCTCCCACTAACTTTCTTGTAAACACATGGTTCATCTTCATTTTTGATAAAACCAAACTCTTTGATTGCATCGTTAAAACAAAGATTCCAACTTCGAGATGCTTGCTTTAATCCATAAATGGATCTTTGTAGCTTACATATCTTTCTAGCATCTTTTGGATTGATAAAACCTTCAGGTTGTGTCATGTACACATCCTCTTCAAGTTTTCCGTTAAGGAAAGCTGTTTTGACGTCTATCTGCCAGATTTCATAATCATGAAATACAACTATGACAAGTAAGATCCTGATGGATTTAAACATAGCTACAGGAGAAAAGGTTTCATCATAGTCAACACCATAAATTTGATGAAAACCTTTAGTGACTAATTGCCCCTTGTATGTTTGTACATTATGTCGATTTTCTTTTTGAAAACCCACTTGCACCCTATAGGTTTATCCCCTTCGGGTGGGTCAATCAAAGTCCATACTTGGTTTTCGTACATGGAATCCATCTCAGATCTTATGGCCTCAAGCCATTTCTTAGAGTCTGGGCTTGTCACCGCTTCTTGATAAGTCCTAGGCTCATCTTGATCTAAAAGAAGAATGTCACCATACGTTGTAATGAGAAATCCATATCTCTCAAGTGCATGGCGTTCTCTTAAAGATCTGCGTGGTAGTTGTGTTTCTACAGTAGTTACTTGTTCTTCAATTTCTTGTGGAATTTGCTGTTGTTTTATCTTTGGTTTAGTGGTATCTTGTGATTCTCGGATTTCTTCAAGTTCAATCTTTCTCCCGCTTCCTTTTCTAGAAATAAATTCTCTTTCTAGGAAGACACCAGTCCGAGCAACAAACATTTTGTTCTCAATGGGATTAAAGAAATAATTTCCTTTGGTTTCTTTTGGATACCCCACAAAAATACACTTTTCAAATTTAGGTTCAAGCTTAGTAGACGTCTGACGTTTAACATAAGCTTCGCAACCCCAAAATTTCATGAAAGACATACTAAGACGTTTCCCAGTCCACATCTCATATGGCATCTTTTGAACCGATTTAGATGGAACACGGTTTAGCGTGAAAATAGCTGTCTCTAGGGCATGTCCCCAAAAGGAAGTCGATAGATCAGTATGACTTATCATTGATCGAACTATGTCTAACAAAGTTCGATTTCTTCTCTCAAAAACTCCATTCCATTGAGGAGTACCAGGAGGAGTAAGTTGTGCGACAATCCCACATTTCTTTAAAAGATTATCAAACTCTAGGCTCAAATACTCTCCACCTCGATCAGATCGAAGTGTCTTGATAGTTTTGCCTAGTTGATTTTGTACTTCATTTTTGAATTCCTTGAACTTTTCAAGGGCCTCTGACTTATGGCGCATGAGATAAACATACCCATATCTACTGAAATCATCAGTGAAAGTAATGAAGTAGTGAAAACTACTTCTGGCCTATGTATTTATTGGTCTACATACATCAGAATGTATTAAGCCCAATAAATCACTAGCTCGTTCACTTTTACCAATAAAAGGAGATTTAGTCATTTTTCCCAATAAGCAAGATTCACATACTTCAAATTGTTCAAAAACAAATGAATTCAAGAGACCATCTTTATGGAGTTTGGATATGCGTTTCTCACTTATGTGGCCCAAACGACAATGCCAAAGATAAGTTTGATTTGAGTAATTTATTTTAGATCTTTTAGTATTTATGTTGTAAACGGAATTCATTTGATCTAGAATATAGAGGCCATTTATCAATTGTGCCGAACCATAGAAAATGTTATTGAGATAAAAGGAACAACACTTATTCTTAATAATATCCCAAAACCAATTTTGTCTAAACAAGAAATTGAAATAATGTTTTTAGTCAAACTGGGCACAAAATAACAATCCTCTAAACATAAATCAAATCCACTAGGCAAAGATAAAATGTATGTTCCTACAGTTAATGCAGCAACCCTTGCTCCATTTCCAACTCGCAAGTCCACATCTCCTCTAGCCAAAGTCCTACTCCTTCATAGTCCTTGTACAGAAGTACAAATATGAGAACCACAACCAGTATCAAATACCCAAGAAGTAGTAGTTGATAAATTAATATCAATAACATAAATACCTGAAGCAGATGTTCCACTTGTTTTGGCCTTCTTGATTTCCTCAAGATAGATAGGGCAGTTCTGCTTCCAATGTCCAGTCACACCACAATGAAAGTAGTTTCCTTCCTTAGATACCCCACCTTTAGGTTTTAGTGCAGCCTTTCCTTTTCCAGGCTTGGGCCCACCCTTCCCCTTGGGCTTTGTCTGAACTTTAACCTTTCCCTTACCCTTGTTGTTACGGACCACCAGTATGAGCTTGGGTCAACCTTTTTCATTTTGCCTTCAGTAGTTCGTAACATATGAGCAACTGTGGTAGAGTCTTGTCAATTTCATTCATATTGAAATTGAGGACAAACTGGTTGTAGCTATCCGACAACGATTGCAGAATAACATTAGTGGCTAACTCTTGGCTCAATGGAAACCCAAGCTTAGACAGGCTTTCAATATAGCCAATCATCTTAAGGACATGAGGTCCTACTAGGCTTCCTTCAGCCAGCTTACATTGGAATAGGGCCTTAGAGATATCAAATCTCTCTTGCCGTGTTTGCCCCTGATAAAGTTCTTTCAGGTGCTCAATCATATCATAAGCAACCATGTCCTTATGTTGCTTCTAAAGCTCAGGATTCATAGTGGCAAGCATAAGACATCTAACATCTACCATGTCATCGAGATGCTTCTTGTGAGCATCTCTATCAGCTCTTGAGGCATTACCGGATGGTTCATTAGGAGGCGGTTGTTCAATCACATATAATTTCCATTCTTGTTTGAGGACAGTCCTCAAGTTACAGAACCAGTCAAGAAAGTTCAAACCATTCAATTTGTCCTTCTCAAGGACCGATCGCAATGAGAGTGTATTGTTTGCAGCCATAATATATCTAAAACAATAAAATATGCATGTGAATAAATTTACCATGTTTATATCAATCATTAAAAGGACTTTATTAAACATGTTCCCACTATTTTATTTCAAAATTAATAACCCTCATATATTAATTTAGGAAAAAATTTCCTAAAAGTATTTCTAGTGGGTTAAGGATCCATATTTCACCTCTTCTTAAGTCAGCTTTGGCTTTACTCTCAAGATTATGGTTATTTAGGTAATCAATCATTTGCTAATTACATCCTAAAATTTGGTGAACAACTCTTATTCTAATCATCTTATGATTTATCCAAATTACTTGCCTCTAGGTTTCTAATCCTATTAGAGTAACCTATTTAAGTCATTAACCAAATTTTAACCAACGAATATCACTTGTTTATTCTTCGCGTTTAACCAAGATAAATACTAATACTTTGCTTTGGCATAACCTACATAGTATTGATCGAGGCCTTAATGAGGGCAAAAATTGGAAGGCCATGATGACTTAATATTTTAATAGAGGGATTTTATTAAAGATGTTGCATCTCACCAATTATGGTCTACTTTAGTCCATTTAATCTTTTAATTGATCTCATCAATTAATAAAGTTTATTATTACCTAATTTGCATGCTTTATACATCCATAGCATCTTATACATGAATAAATAAAGAAATAAATAAATGCAATAGTTATAGCCCATAAACTATGGTGGTTCAACCCAAGCCAATGGGAGAACCAAAAGGAAACCTAAAGGTGTAAGCCGTTTCACAAGCTGTCGATCCACACTGATTGGCCCATCTTCCTTCTCGTCTAACCCACAACAACTTTTACAAATTACAATATGTAGAAACTCGTTTTACATACGAGGGAGTAAGATGATAAGAGAAATACAAGAGAATAATAGTAAGGCATGACACGCAGGCCGTATTTTATAAAATTACAACCTTTTATCAAATGGGTCATCGGGCTATAACTATGCATTTCAAACACCGTGCATGTAAAAAATATCATACATCATTCAATGTTTTGCTAAATGAATTATAAAATGTCGTTTCAATCTTTTATGGCCCATCAAGTTTTATTTATTACAAAACATACTTGAAGATGATGGGGATCTAAGGTGGTCGGAGGAAGTGGGCCGAAACTGTCACTGTATGGACCAGAGGTGCGGGGGCAGAGCCCCCACAGTATAGACTGCATAACCCAGTCATATTAAACCCCACGATTCGATAAATTTTATAAAAAAAATCGTGATTTTAGGATTTTAATCCTTGAGGTTTCATACCAGAACAACCCTTGTTCCATTAGCCGGTTTACTCTCACTGGACATTGTAAATACCACCGTCGTATCATTACAGATTTGTTAAAATTAAAAAGTAATAACATAAAACTGAATAGGCCATAACACCATGAGTAACATTTAATCAATTATCGAAAGGAATAGATATCAAAATATACTTAGACAATTTGAATAGTAAAAAACGTAATGAAATTAAAGCATGCATTTCATACAATTGCATCACCCAAGTATTTAAACTCGAGTCCATATCATACAATTGGCTCTGATACCATTGTAGGAAAGCCGGTGCCCCCAAGACGCAGTAGAAAAATAAAATTTCGGTAATCTAAACCATGGATCCATGTGTGAGGAATGAATCGAGAAAAAAACTATGATAATGATTTCAAAATTATCGAAACTTCAATCTGAGTAGACGGCGATGCCTCGAAAATAAGAATCCATAACCACTATCGAACCAAGTCGTAACTTTTCAGATGCCGACCTCTACGTAGTCCACCTAATTGATAATAACCGGAAGAAATCCCCAAAACTATTTTTGAGAGATTTTTTGCTTGACGGCTGCTAGACCACAAAAATAGGTTTTCAGGGATTTATTTATATCTATAACTCCCCTTTTAATTGGTATATTTAAAATAAATAAATATAATAAGGTTTTAACCGAAAATTATAATTACATTAATTATAATAAAGATTTCGATAAACTATATTTATTTAAATTTATATACGAACCAAATTCATATATTAATAGAATTATGTTCTCATTATGTGTACAACATTCTTGTACATATAATATGTTCAATATCTGATTGCCCAATTAAATTAATTCTATAATTAATTTAATTCATGTGACAACCAAACACAATACCAACTATGTTTTATTTCGATCATCTCAACCATATGGTGTGACCCTGTAGGCTCTTGTAACGTTAGCAGTAATAATAGAACGATTCTAATGTTACATACAATGAGTGGCATCTAGCAATGCATTATTGCTACCTAAGTTACAAGAAGTCATGATTCGACATAACCTTTTGTGATTTACCTTTCATGCATTAATCCTTAAGTCCTTTGTCTCTGGAATGAACACAAGTCATGGAATAGTCACACTTGCATAGTCCATCTCATGTTTTTTTGATATCTTGAGTAGACTATGATATACAAATAAGTATGACATCTCATATCAACTTATTTGAGTATGGCCATGCATTTCTAGTCTCACTCAATCAAGTGGCCTAAGATATTACTCCTATTATGTAAGAGGCACTTATTCTATATTGATCAACCATATCCCTCTACATAGATTGTGGTATATCCAACATCAGCCTTTATAGAAACGACCCGATTCACGGTGTACATTTGACTGTATCAAAATATACAACTCACGATGTTGGGATAATGATGATCTCAAGCCTAAGGATCATATACATATTAATCACCATGAGTAATGTCGTGACAATTACATAATAATCCAAGAAACATACTCATAGCGGGTCAGTCCAATATGTTGTTCTCTAACACACATATTCATGCATTAATTTTGACACTCCATATCAATGACAACTCTTTATCATCAATCAACTACATGTTAGTCTTAATGCATTATTGTTGTCCTAGTCAACAATAATACTTGACTAAGGATCTTTTAAAAACAATCATATTATTCTCAAGACATTATTATAAAACAGTTTATTTATACACACAGAAAAGAAACTGAAATAATAATGGAAACGCCTTATATTAATAAACATGGTAAATCAAGTATGTTATTACAACCATCTCATGATTGATCTTTGGGCATACTCTTACATGTTGTTGCTATGCAAATTATCGTTTAAATATGATCTTAATTATTGTAGTAATACGATGTGAGATGGATGCTTAAACATGTGAATAATATGTTAAATGAGTTTATTTAAGCTTCATGAAAATGTTAGTATGTTTATATAGTAAATTGCGTATGTAATTGTGGTTTGGATTGTTTCCATTTAATTTATGAATGCATGTGAATATATCAGCTAGACTTGTGGGTTATTAAAGCATGTATACGTTGTTTAGCCTTGATGAATTATTGTTAAATGAATTATATACAAGTGAGTGGAGTGTAACTACATGTAAGAGTATATGTTGGTTTTATGACTTAATGAAACGTGAATATGTTATTTTGACTTAATTAGAATATGGTTGTGAACATGTTGCAGTATGCTCTTGTTTATCCTTTGATATTGTGTGTACATTGTGGTTATTCTGAGCATTCACTGAGCTGGTTAAGCTCACCCACTCCTTTCTTAAAACCATTGCAAATAAGTAGTGTTGGTGTGAGTGGTGTGGTCTCGAGGGGTGATCCAAGCCAGAAACTTTAGTTGCTATTGTAGGTATTATTTGATTATTTTTGTTTGTAGTAGATGTTATATTGGGTTTGCTATGATTGTTTAGTTGTTTGCATGCCTATTATACTTGGAAATTATGGACTTGAAATATGATGTTGAGATTGATATTTGGGACATTTTGGTGCCAAATTTATGTGGTATTTAATGCAAGATGTTTTGAACTAGTTTGGAAAAATCTATGTGATGATATATGTTGTGTTTTTAAGGTCTGGAACATAAGTATCGATATTTGGGTTTTAAAAATGACACCTCTACAATTTTTAAAGTGCAGTAAGTCAGTTTGCTAGTTGGTATCAATATTTTGCCACGAGTATCGATACTCAGGGTAAAATTGTTGATACTTTTTCAGTGGTACCAATATTTTTCGAAAGTTAAGTTTTTAAGACGAGAAATAGTAAGCTAATTTGGTATCAATTTTCCAAGCGGTATCGATACCACTTGAGAGAATTATTAATACCACTCTACCAGTATTGATACCTATGTAACAGTTTTGGGATATTTTGCTAAGTGATCCTAATGTTTGTTTGGAGTTTATTTTATGATGGTACAATGTTAACACATTTTATACACCTTAGAGTAACTATAACTACAATTCGTATGAATGCCACAATAATAAAGGAAACAAAAAGATGTTTGTTTAATAATGTGTCGACTTATGTTGTATACGGTGTGAGACAGTGGTGTAGCATCCTGTTCTCAGGCTCGGCGACCGGGCCGAGTATAGGGTGTTACATTTGGTGGTATCAAAAATTAGGTTATTAAACTCTCGGACCTAGGTGATTGTTGTGTGTTAGAGTTTCGAAACTCATAAGTCTAAATTTCTCTATTTTCTTCGAATTGTGATATAACTCTGTTTGAATTACATGGATCTATTTGAAATGTCTTTGTTGAATTGCATGTGGGGTAGGAATGGGAACACATTGCCTTTAATCCTAAATTTTGTTTGTAAGAATAAGACTTGGATTATTTCCCCCGCCACTCACACCGTTTATTTGTTTGTTTGTATGTTATATTAGATTAGATATGCCTCCTAGATGTGTTAATGTTAGAGCTAGTGCTCAAGAGTATGGTACATCTTTTGCACCTCCTGTATGGCCGCGTAGAGTGAACATACATGATGAGGGTGTAGGCCCTTTTATGAAAGCTATGATTGGAGCGTTTCAGCGGATTGCTAGTGCTAACCCTACTCCTACATCTGCCAATCCTGTGCTTGTTAATTAAGGGTTGCCTTTTGAACTCTACGGGTGTTGGGTGGGAAAGAATTTTTTGGGGTTAAATGTACTTATTTGAACGTAGCTAAATACTGGTTCGAGGGATCTAAAAGGATCTGCAAGCATATGTCCTGTGCTAACGAGGAGAAGTTGGGTTATGCTGTGTCTTTACTTGACGGTGAAGCTTAACGTCGGTGGAGTACAGTTAGGAGGGGTACTATTTCTGATAGATTGACTTGGAATTACTTTCTTGAGGTTTGTAAGAGAAAGTTTATGGGTGAGCAGTATATGGAGGCTCATAAGCTTGGGTTTCTAGATTTGGTTCAGAGTGATCTATTAGTGGCTGATTATGAGGCTGAGTTTGTGCGACTTAGTCAGTATGCTTTGGAGATGATTCTTTTTGAGAGGGACCGTTGTAAGAAGTATTGTTTTGGACTTAATCATGAGATTCATGTTTATTTGGTAGCTCAGAAGGTAGAGATGTTTGATGAGCTAGTTGAGAGAGCTAAAGTAGTTGAGGAGACTTTAGTTGAGCCGTCTTGTTCTATGGTAACTGAATCAGGTATGAGGACTTCTAATGGTGCATCTGGATAGCCGTTTAAGAAAAAATGTGATATCTAGGAAGAGCAGTGATGTGGTTAGTGCTGGAGGTTCGATGGGTGGTTCTGGATGGTCGCTTTGTGCACATTATGAGCGTAGGCATCCTAGAGAGTGCCACAAGTTGACAGGTGGTTTTTTTAAGTGTGGTTCTGGAAACACAAAAATTTATATACTTTTTTATACCCATTTTTATTTAAATTCATGCAAATCTGGTTAAATTCTTGTTGAAAAATAATTAAATATTATAAAATAATTAAATTGTGTTAAAAATATGAACATGGTGAATTTAGTTAATTTTATACTTAATTTTGATTAATTTTTACTATTTTCGACAGATTCGCGTAAAGGGCGAAAATTGGCTCGGCTGACACTTCTGAAAGCGGAAAACCGAGAAGCAATTCGAAGTATTGAGGCACATGAATTTCATGCCTAAGACGGTCCAGAAATGTGTATTAATTCATAATTTAATTAATTTTAATTTATTCCCCATTTAATTTGGGTTAAATAAATTATTTTTAATTAATTATGGAGAAAGGGTCCAGTTGAACCGCACTGGTCAAACCATATTGAGTGAACCGAACTAGCCACTAATTGGGCAGCCTAGAACCGTCCATATGCTGACCCAAATCAGCATTTTAGCTGATTAAATATGGTTGCAAAAAGGCCCTCAAAAGACTTCTAAATTGCATTCAAACCCCACCTTTAATTATGGATTTGTAGATTTGCCCCAGGCCATTTTTAGCAAAGTTGAAAGTCTCAACTCTTGCCAAGTAGATGGCCGGCCATAGGGGGGGCTCTTTGGCTGCTGGAATTTTCTATTTTAGCAGCCACAATCAGCTATAAAAGCCACCCCTTGCTGATCATTCAAACCATCCCTCATTCTACAACATTCTCTCATTTCCTCTCTCACTTTTCTCTCATTTTTTCCATCCCATTTTCCTTATTGTTCAAATGCCGATTTCTTCTCTTGGGAAAGAGGCTTTAATCAACCATTTTGGAGCAGAAATTAGGTGTTCATAAGCCACCTTGATAGCCGAGGGCAACGAAGAACGAAGAACGGAGCAACTAGTCAAGCCACGGAGAAACAGTGGATTTGCTTATTGTTCCCTAACTCTTTAATTTTTGTTGTTGTTTTGACGAACATGTTTATGTATGTTTATGCTATTGAAATGGTTATTTTAATCAATTTAGCTTAAAATTAAGTTTGTGTTGGGTTGATTATATTCTGCCTACTTGAATTGTTAAAATGATGTTTATGCTGTTATAGGCCTCGGTAAATTGCTTGGTTAAGTAAAATCATGCCTAAGTTATTTTTGAAATATAATTGTTAAGTAACTAATGAATTAATTATTTAAACGGATTGAAATTATAATTAATTGACACAATACTTAATCAGTGCATGTTTATTCTTCTAAGGTAGCTGAAGGTTAAATTAGCAATGTATCTGGCGATATTATTGCCTTGAATAACTTGCAAGATTATTATTGATCGTGTTATTTTGTGACAGGTTTTAAATATTTATAATTACTCGTTCTTGGAACTAACATTTATCACGATGTAGGCGAGTGTACCTATCGAACAATTGTATAGTTTTAGGAAGACCGGATTGTCGAACCCAAAGGAACTAAAAGTACTAGTAATGACTGTCTTTTTATTATCTAGCCTAAGAATAAGGGGGTTTGTTTTAACTAACTAATTAACTAAACTAAGAATTCACAGAAAATAGAATTGGGGAATTACTTTTGGAAAACGATTGAATTAGGACAATACCCAAGGAAGAATCCACCTAGACTTTACTTGTTATTCTGACTCCGAATCGGACGATTTATTCATTTGACTTGATCCGTAGAAATCCCTAAGTTATATTATTATATCTCTCTAGACTAACAACGTCTAACCCTAGGTTGAATTATTGAAATCTCTTTCTAATTAACTTCCTAGGTTGCATTAACTCGATCTATGGATCCCCTTATTAGGTTTCACCCTAATCCGGCAAAATCTTGTCACCCTATCTCTAGGCGCGCAATCAACTCCGCTTAATTATGACAGTTGTACTATTAGACAAGGTCTATTCCTCCTCTGAATAAGAGCGTAACTTGAATCAATATCCTGGAATATCGAAACAAGAATTAAGAACACATAATTAAGAACAAGTCAAATATTTATCATACAACTCAGAAAATAATAACAAGATTCATCTTAGGTTTCATCCCCCTTAGGTATTTAGGGGATTTAGTTCATAACCAAAAGGGAAAACATCTCAGAAGAATAATGAATACAAAACATAAAGAAAAACCCAAAACTCCTGAAGGGGAATTGAAGGGAGATCTTCAGTCTTGACGGTGAATCCGACTTCTGAGATGGATCAATCAGCTTTCCTTGAGAAATTCTTTGCTCCCTCTTGTGTGTGTCCCCTCTTCTCCTCCTTTAAGGTGTATTTATAGGCTTTAGAATGCCTAAAAGCCCTCAAAATTAGCTTTTTCTGAATTGGACTCAACTTGGGTTCGGTAGGGACACGCCCGTGTGACACGCCCGTGTGACACACCCGTGTACGATTTAATTCTGGCCGTGGTCAAGCCTGTTAGAATGGTACTGTCGTGTGGTCTACCCGTGTGAGTCATGCTTCGATTCTGCCAAATTGACATGGCCGTGTGATCTGCCTGTGTGAGGAAGTCCAGGCCATGTTGATCTCGTACGTTGGCCCATTTTCTCTGTTTTTGGCCCGTTTCTCGTTCCTTTAGCTCTCCCATGCTCACCTAAGTATAAAACATGAAATTAAGGCATTAGGAGCATCAAATTCACCAATTCTAAAGAAAAATCATCCATAAAATGCGCTAAGCATGGGGTAAAAATATGTATAAATGACGGTTTATCAATTGTGATTAGACTGTTTCAAGGTAGGGATGCCTTGTTACTTCACATAGTCTTTTATATGCTTGTTAGATTTAATTAATCGTTTGAATTGACATTGGGATATGCAAGATATTAGTTCAATTTAATGAGTATGTATGTAAAATAACATGTTTGCTTGTTAGAATCTGTTTAGTCGTTTGAATTGACATAGAGATATGTCAAAGGGCTGTGACCGATGTCAAAGGGTCAGAAATGTCACCAACAGGAATGAGATGCCTCGAACAAACATCATTGAGGTAGAATTGTTTGATGTATGGGGTATTGACTTTCTTGGTCCTTTCCCTCCGTCTTTTGGTCACAAGTATATATTGGTAGCAGTGGACTATGTGTCCAAGTTGGTCGAGGCTGAAGCTTATCTGACAAACGATGCTAGGGTTGTAATTAAGTTCTTGCAGAAACACGTGTTCACAAGGTTTGGAACCCCAAGAGATATCAATAGTGATGAAGGGTCCCACTTCGTGAACAAGTGGTTAAAATGGTTATTAGACAAGCACAGCGTGAAACACAAGGTTGCAACAGCTTACCATTCGTGGACGAATGGGCAAGCTGAACTGGAAAATAAGGAGATCAAAGGCATACTTGAGAAGGTAGTTTTTCCAAACCGACGAGATTGGTCCAAAAGGCTTAATGATGCTTTATGGGCTTACAGAACAGCATACAAGACACCTTTAAGGATGTCACCCTACAGTTTGGTCTTTGGGAAAGCATGTCATCTACCCTTAGAGTTAGAGCACAAGGCTTACTGGGTTCTTCGAAAACTCAACTTGGATCCTAAGCTTGCTAAAGAGAAACGGATGCTCCAACTCAATGAGATAGAGGAACTCCGGATGTTCTCCTACGAAAATGCCAAATTACTCAAAGAGAGACTTAAGAAATGGCATGACAAGCACATTCGAGTTCGAGAATTTGAAGCAGGTCAGCGAGTCTTGTTATTTAATTCCAGACTAAAGTTCTTTCTAGGTAAGCTAAAATCATGTTGGTCCGGTCCATTTACGATTCATCGCATCTATCCATACGGAGTTGTCGAGCTCCAAGGTAAGGGAGGTAATTTTCAAGTTAATGCTCAGCGCCTGAAACACTATTGGGGAGATAAGATTGAACGATATGAAATTTCGTTCATTTTATCAGATGTTTAAAATTTTCTTATTTTCTTTTTTAATAAATGATTTAGGGTATATTTTCGAGATTAGTATGTTTAAATAAATTCTGTCTAGGAGATTGGAACTTAAGCGGGACCGCTTGTGACCCCTCCAATCTTTTCTGGGAATTGATTTTAACATAATTTTCTGAAAATTTATTCTCTAAGTAGAAATTTCAATTTTTGATTTTTCAAATAAAAGGGTCAATTTTATCCAAGTCTTAAATTGCAACTCAATTCTAAATTTTCATTAAGTCCAGGGACTTAATTGAATCATTTTTAAAATTTGGTTGCTCTTTTCGTAAATAATAAAAACTAGATGTCTCTTTTTGTAAATATTTTCAAAAGGCTTCTAGAATAAATGTTTTTAGTTTAATAAAAAATGATAATTATTAATATATAATTATATCCATTATAATATATATTAATTATTATCAATTTTAGGATTAGTGTTAATTTAATCATATTTTATTTGATAAGTTTTTAATAAGATGATAATCTTTAATATATAATTATATCTGTTATAATTTATATATTAATCTTTATCAATTTAGCATAGAATTAGGATTAGTTTTAATCATATTTTATCTTTGTTTAAATAAATTAAATAGCAATTAATAATTTAATATGCATATATCTAATTATTAATTGTTGTTATCTTTGTATAGGATTAGAACTTAGAATTTTTATTAATTAAATTGTTTTAAGAATTCTACTCTAATTCCTATTTCTCCCTATATAAATTCCACCCATCTTCCCATTCATCTATCACTCAAAATCCAAAGCACTAAAACATCAAAATGCCGAAACCCTTTGCCCAGCAGCCACTCGGTTAGCAGCACACGGCGCACATCCTAGCAAGCTGCAAGCACGTCCAGCTCTATCGCCCGCTTGCTGTACTAGCCTCAACTCGTGCCAGGCCTGCATCCTGCGCGCGCCTAATTGCTACCTGCTACTGAACGCCCGTGTCACTGCTTGCTTCCAGCCCTGCTGCCCATCACTGCTCCCGCACGCACCATGCCCGCAGGCCCTAGCTGCTTGTGCAACATTCTTCATTCATCCATCCTAAGCCACAAACCCTCCAACCCTCTTTTTAAATTGCCACATTTTCCTTCATTATTATTATTATTATTATTATTATTTTCTGAGTTCTTTTTTTTTTTTTTACAAAAATGTGGTAAGACCTAGTTTTCTCTTAATTTTTAATTTTATTCAATTAGTTAATTTTTCAATTCATTGAATTATTAATAAGTTTTATTAAATTTTTGAGAAAATAAATTTTCCATCTTATGATCAGGTTAAATATGCCTCGCAAAAGAACTCGTGCTTCTGCTCAAATTGATGAAACACAAAACAAGTTCCACTGTGAATAAGCAAGAGTGAGATACGAAAGTATCTTCAAAAATCAACAGATGCATCCAGAGAAAGGCTTTACATTAAAAGAAAGCAACTACAGAGAATTTATGGCACGTATTCGTCAAGTTGCTGAAACCCTCAGTTGGGAGTTGTTTTATGAAAAGAGACCTAGTGTGGATGAGGAGCTAGTTCGTGAGTTCTATACGAATCTAACTTCAAGAAAGATGGAAGAAGTTCCAGTTCGCGGGATCAAGGTACCAATAAATTCAAATTCTATTAATGAGTTCTTTGAATTACCTGATTTCGAAAACGATGAATATTCCATATTGATGATCAATATTAAGCTTGAGAATTTGTAAGAAATTCTCGAGGAACTGACAGTTTAGGGTTATACGTGGACTGTGTCAAAACAAGGAATTCACACTTGTCGAAGAGAATATTTGATGCCACTCGCGAAGGTATGGTTTTACTTTATCCTATTCAGCCTTATGCCTAGCTCACATGGGACTACAATCTCATTAGAGCGAATGGTCTTATTGTACTCGATCCTAATTGGTAAGACCATTGATGTGGGGAAGATCATCTTGAGGCAAATTCAGAATTGTGCCGTTAAACGCTCTGGCCCTGCTCACTTCCCCTTTACAATAACAATTTTATGCTTAAAAGCTGAAATTCTTGCGAATGTAAGGAAGACAGGGTATAGCCAAGGCGCAATCACGAATTGGGACCTTTACTGAGTAGCAGGAGACTTAGTTCTACAGCAACGAGTTGAAGTAAGTGAGGAATCGGAGGACCTTGATGAAGAAAAAAATCCCATGATGCAATCATTTGATGTCCCTGATAGGGTAGAATCAGTGGAGCCAGAAGCTGAACTTGATGCTGAAACTTCAATGTTTAGAGCTCAATCGCCTAGCCTAGACCTTCGAGATAAGCTATCAAAATTGATGGACTTAATGCAACATATGCAATGGTAGCAACAACCTACTGGAGATACTCAAAAATAAGGGATGGCTCGATGAGAAGTGTTTTTAAGAAAATATACAATGAACCGTTTATTTTTGTGCCCGAGTTTCCAAATTTCATATTTGAACCATGGAGTTCATTAATAATGATGGAGCAAAAGATGAGTCCAGATCGGAAGGATCTGCAAATAAATAAAAGGGAAGGATCTTGACATTACTTTATTTTGTTCTTAGACTATTTTTAGGATTAAGTTTAATTAGGAATTTTTTATTTTTGCATAATAAAACAAGAGAGGGAAATCACTAATGTGAGCAAGTCACAAAGTATAAAGAGTGGCAATAGATATATACATGTTTAGGATTGGATTTAGAAAGAACTTGGTACTTAAGCAATCAAATTGACTCACCTCCTCTTTTCTAAAATCCTACCTAGTGTATAGTATCTATTCACTTTAAACAATGAGGGCATTATTCATATTAAGTTGGGGGGATCAAAAAATTGAATTATTCCCACTCAGATCAGAGTAAAATTTTCTTTTAATTATGATTAGAATATATTTTGTTCAAAAATTTGAATTCTGTTAAGTATGCTCAATTTAAGTATGAATAAAGTTCTATTATTTCAATAAATTATTATGTTAGCTTAATAATGACATGAATGTATTTTTAATAAAGCATGCAAATTCGTACCATAAAATTTTTAGTTCTTTAGGAAAGTTAGGTATGCATGAAAGTTTAAGTCTTTAGAATTGACTTAGTAGTTTCTTGAGGCGAAATCCTAGGGAGCATGGAACGTTGGAAATGATTTAGGCAACTATTGTTTGGACCGTTTGAGCCTTTCAAGCCTACCATGGTAAAATTTTATCCTTTGAAACCCAACTTTGAGACTATATGGCCTAATTTTATTTTGACCCTTGCAATAATTAGCCATTACTTTTCGCTTAATGATCTTAAAATTGTCCCAAACACTAGACTCAGTAATATTCAAAATGTACTTCGAAAATAAGTTTGGGGGAGTTGAAAAGAAGTATCAATTACTCGAGAATTGTAGTACACAAAGTAAGTGCCTGTGTTAGCTAAAAAAAAAAGAGCACATGTATTTAAAAGAGATGTACAAAAGAGCATATGAAAGTCAAGTGGGTGTATCGAAGGTAAAAATTCCGAAGGTTCGATTGACGCTGAGTCTAGGGTTTTTGAACCAAAATTTATCCATCTTTCACCTACCCCTAGCCTAGCCACATTACAACCTTAATAACGACTTATTAATTCAAAGTCCTAATGCTACCTACATTAGTGGAGAGAAATTGCTACGATCAACATATGAAAACATAAGTTAAGCTTAATGATTGCAGCTTAGTCTTGAATAAAGGAATAAAAATCAAATTGGTAAGGGTTAACATGTATTTTTTACAAAAGCATTTAGTCTAAAATTTTCTATTATAATAAGTTGTTGAATTTAATGTGAATGATATGTATACTTAAGTAGCATAACTATCAGATTTCTTGTCTTTGAGCATAAGTATTTTAAATTCATAATTTTGGGAAAAATGTTGTTCTGAAGGAATTTTTCAAAGGTGTTTCCGAGAAATTCTTTTTAAAATTTGTGCATTACTCGGGACGAGTAATGAATTAAGTTTGGGGGTGTGGAAACACAAAAATTTATATACTTTTTCATACCCATTTTTACTTAAATTCATGCAAATCCGGTTAAATTATTGTCGAAAAATAATTAAATATTATGAAATAATTAAATTGTGTTAAAAATATGAACATGGTGAATTTAGTTAATTTTATACTTAATTTTGATTAATTTTTACTATCTTTGACAGATTCGCGCAAAGGGCGAAAATTAGCTCAGCTGACACTGCTGAAAGCGCAAAACCGAGAAGCAATTCGAAGTATCAAGGCACATGAATTTCCAGCCTAAGGCGGTCCAGAAATGTATATTAATTCATAATTTAATTAATTTTAATTTATTCCCCATTTAATTTGGGTTAAATAGATTATTTTTAATTAATTATGGAGAAAGGGTCCAGTTGAACCGCACTGGTCAAGCCATATTGAGTGAACCGAACTAGCCACTAATTGGGCAGCCCAGAACCGCCCATATGCTGACCCAAATCAGCATTTTATCTGATTAAATATGGTTGCAAAAAGGCCCTCGAAAGACTTCTAAATTGCATTCAAACCCCACCTTTAATTGTCGATTTGTAGATTTGCACCAGGCCATTTTTAGCAAAGTTGAAAGTCTCAACTCTTGCCAAGTAGATGGCCGGCCATATGGGGGCTCTTTGGCTGCTGGAATTTGATATTTTTAGCAGCCACAATCAGCTATAAAAGCCACCCCTTTCTGATCATTCAAACCATCCCTCTTTCCACAACATTCTCTCATTTCCTCTCTCACTTTTCTCTCATTTTTTCCATCCCATTTCCCTTATTGTTCAAATGCCGATTTCTTCTCTTGGGAAAGAGGCTTTCATCAGCCATTTTGAAGCAGCAATTAGGTGTTCATAAGCCACCTTGATAGCCGAGGGCAACGAAGAACGAAGAACGGAGCAACTAGTTAAGCCATGGAGAAACACCAGATTTGCTTTTTGTTCCCTAACTTTTTAATTTTTGTTGTTGTTTTGACGAACATGTTTATGAACATTTATGCTATTGAAATGGTTATTTTAATAAATTTAGCTTAAAATTAAGTTTTTGTTGGGTTGATTATATTCTGCCTACTTAAATTGTTAAAATGATGTTTATGCTGTTATAGGCCTCGGTAAATTGCTTTGTTAAGTAAAATCATGCCTAAGTTATTTTTGCAATATAATTGTTAAGTAACTAATGAATTAATTATTTAAATGGATTGAAATTATAATTAATAGACACAATACTTAATCAGTGCATGTTTATTCTTCTAAGGTAGCTAAAGGTTAAATTAGCAATGTATTTGGCGATGTTATTGCGTTGCATAACTTGCAAGATTATTGTGATTAAACTGTTTCAAGGTAGGGATGCCTTGTTACCTCACATAGTCTTTTATATGCTTGTTAGATTTAATTAATCTTTTGAATTGACATAGGGATATGCAAGAGATTAGTTCAATTTAATAAGTATGTATGTGCAATAACATGTTTGCTTGTTAGAATTTGTTTAGTCGTTTGAATTGACATAGGGATATGTCAAGAGATGAATGAATTTTTGTATGTGAGTATGTTCAGAAGTTAGCCAATTACCGAGTTGCCGTGAATTTATTCGTAGTAGTGTAAACATGAGTTTAATCATTCTAAGTTAAAGGAATATAATTAATCCAACACAAGTATGTTACCTTGATTAAATCTTATTGAAATCGTGCATTAGAACTCCTTTGTTTTATTTTAATTATTTACTTAGTTTTTAAATAAGTTTTTAACCATCTTTTAAACCTAAATTAGTTTTATCTCATCAAAGTGTTTTACAATTAATTCCATAAATAATCCTTTTTACAGTCCCTATGGGTACGATAACTCGACATTACTTGTCACTTTATTACTTGTTGTGATTGTGTACACTTGCACATTTCCGTCGTTCCAAGTTCGAAGGAACACTTTCTGAGAGATTGCCCAAATAGAGTTGAAGTGTCACAGACTTAGAGTTCTGCGTCTGTATCTGCGCCTGCTAGAGGTCGTGGTCACAGTAGAGGTAATGGGAGACTAGTTGGGTACTGAATTGTTGCTCATACTATTGCTTCATAGGTTGCTTCTGGAGGTCCAGCTCGGGTTTATGCTATTAGAAAACCGCAAGATCAAGATTCAAACATCAAGATTGAGGGTATTTTTGCCTTGTAATCACTTCATTAATTTTCGTTGGTAGATTTAAGTTCTACGCCTTAGTAAATTATGAGTGACTTAGCTTCAGAATTCAGGATTTATTAGGGAATTTGTTATTAACTAACTAGTATTACCTCCCGGCCTCTACTAATTAATAAATCGACCAATACACGTTTATATCTCGACCTCACTTTCTTGACTGGATAAATCCATAATTTACTCAGTAAACTTATCTCTCGGCCTCGTTTATCCTAGATTACTTCCTAGAGTCGTCAATCCTAAGGTTTAAACACACATGAATTTATATAAACTAACTCTACTCGAAAAACCCTAATTCCTTTGTTAATCACTCCGACATCTGCTCACTAATCTCCCTAAAGATCTAGCCACTCATTAACTCAACAATCATATTTTCCACAATTAAATTAATCATTCAATAATGCAAATTAATGTAAAAGAGAAAGAGATAGAAATTGTTTGTTTGATGAACTTAATTTTCTCGGAATCGTGAAATCCTTTAATAGTGATTGAGATTTTTTTTGGTTGCAAACAAGAAGAGAAATAAAATTGCGAAAATCTAAAATAACAATAACTTGGACTCAAATCTAATCCAAGTCGAAGAACACGAAATAAAACTATTTTACAAATAAAAATAAACCTAAACTAAAAACCTAAATCTACTAAACTAAAACCTAAAGATGGCTTGGCAAAAGCTCCTTAAGCTTTGCCTTAACTAAACTATTTATAGGTAGAGTTTAGTAGCCCTAATTAGGTAAAATACAAGCCTTAATCACATAAAATATGATTTGGGCAGACGAAAACACCCTTGCTTAATTTCTACCCCATGTCACACCTGTGTTGCGACATAGATTAAGGCATGTCGTGACACACAACTTTGAGTGTAAAATTTTGAATTGGCTCTATTGTGTTGCAATTCGACTATCATTCCTGATGCTTTTAGGTCTCAAAAAAAGTATCTTACTCACTGAATTAAAGTGTTAAAACCACCTTAAGGTCGGTATTGACCCAATAGGTCAACTGAAGATCCTAGATTGCACTTGAGACTTTTCTTGGAGTTCTTAATTCTTTCAGACAATAAGGTGTCCCTGAAGATGTCTTAAAACTCAAGTTGTTTCCCTATTCTTTAAGAGATCGTGCGAGAACATGGCTCAACGCTTTGCCATATGGAATAGTAAAATCATGGAATAATCTTTGTCAAATATTCCTGCTGCAATATAACCCATGCAATATGAATGCTAACTGAGTAATGACATAACATCGTTCAGGCAACTAGAGGATAAGACACTGTATGAAATGTGGGACAAGTTTAAGGACTTGTTTAGGAAATGTCCTATGCATGGATTTTAACACTGGATTCAAATGGAGATGTTCGACAATGGTTTGAATGCATAGACAGGGATAGTGGTTGGATAAGTCCTAGAATAAAGCATATGAGTTTTTGGAGAGAAATACTAATAACGATTATCAATACCCCACAAAAAGAATTGGAACTGGTAGGAGAGTAGCTAGATCATTTGAATGGATGCAATTACATCACTTACTGCTCATGTATCTTCTTTAGCCAAGATGATAAAGACCATGTAGAAGCATAGTAAGGTGAAAAAGCTGAACGCAGCTAGGTTATCTTGTGTTTACTATGGTGAAGATCACGTGTTTGAATAGTCTCCTTCAAACCCAGCATCTGTCTACTATATGGGAAAATTCAATATGAACAACAACCCTTATTCTAACACGTATAACCCTAGTTGGAAGCAACACCCAAATTTTAGGTGGAATAATCAAGGAGCTGGAAATTCCAACACAACTGTTAAAACTAATGCCATGAATTTCACACCTAGTGTCCATCAGTCTGTACCGCCTCAACAATGAGTGCAACAGGGGTAAACATCATCTTCGTCCTCATCCATTGAATCTCTATTGAAGGAGTATATGACCAAGAACAATGCTGTGATCTAGAGCCAAGTGTCATCTTTACGAGCTTTAGAGAACCAAGTAGGATAGATAGCTAATGATTTAAACTCAAGAACACAAGGAACTTTGCTTAGTGATACCGAGAATGCAAGATCACATGGGAAAGAACATTGTAAAGAAAATACTCTTAGAAGTGGCATATAACTAGATAGAGTTGACAAGATTGTTGTTGCTGAAACATCAAATTCAAAATCTGATAAAAGCAAAACTCTGAACAACAAAGAAGAGCACCAAAAATGATAAAACTGGACCAAGCAATGCCAAAAGCAAACTTAGATAGCACTACTGAACACAATGCCCGAGTAAAACAATCACTGCAACCAGAAGTTCGCCCATCCCAACCATTTCCCCAATGATTTCAGAATCACAGACAAGACCAACAATTCAAACAATTCTTAGATGTCCTTATGCAACTTCACATTAATATACCTTTGGTGGAAGCCTTGGAACATCTCTGAATTATTTGATCTGTACAATGTCTAAATAAAAATATCTCATCCCAATAATATTTCTTGGCATCATGGAGAAATTTCCTTTGTCTTTTACTATTGAGCTCAAGTGGCAGCAATCCACTTACTAGGAAATTGACGATATCAGCATAACAAGGTAATGTCATGGCAACTAGGAGTCGCTCATCTGGGAAGTCCTCCTTAATGAGTTGAATATTGCCGTCTTCATTGCCTGCTTCATGTCCTGACAAGTGATCAGCCACTTGATTCTCTGTGCCTTTCCTATCTTGAATTTCAAGATCAAATTCTTGTAGCAGTAATATCCATCGAATTAACCTTGACTTGGCATTTTTCTTGGTCACCAAATACTTAATTACAGAATGATCCCTATAAACTGTAACTTTGGTGCTAGCTAAATAGGATTTGAATTTGTTAAATGTAAATACCACAACCAATAGTTCCTTCTCAGTAGTAGTGTAGTTCAACTGCATATCTGTCAGTGTTCGACTTGCATAATAGATGGCATGAAACACTTTATCCTTCCTTTGCCCAATCACTACTCCTATAGTGAAATCAATAGCATCACACATAATTTCAAAAGGTAATGTCCAATCCGAAGCCATGACAATTGGTGGTGTTACCAGTTGCTTTTTTAATTCCTCAAATGCTTACATACAAGGCTCATCAAAATTGAAAGCTCCATTATGTTCTAACAATGCATATAAGGGTTTGGATAGCTTTGAAAAATCATTCATAAATCGTCGATAGAATCCTGCATGGCCAAGGAAACTTCGAATACCTTTAATTGTAGTGGGTGGTGGCAATTTCTCAATAACCTCAATCTTTGCTTTGTCTATGGAAATCCCTTGTTGTGAAATTTTATGTCCTAGAACAATGCCTTCACAAGCCATGAAATGACATTTTCCCCAATTCAGAACAAGGGTAGTTTTTTCAAAATAACAAAAAAGTAGCTCCAGATTTTATAAACAACTCTCAAAAGTATCGCCAAACACCGAAAAGTCATCCATAAAAACTTTCAAAAATTTCTCCACCATCTCTGAAAATATTGCAATCATGCAACGCTAAAATTTTGCAGGGGCATTAAACAATCCAAACAACATTCGTCTGAAAGAAAAGGTTTCATAAGGAAACATGAACGTGATCTTCTCTTGGTCAGTGGGAGCTATGGGAATCTAGTTATACCCTTAATAACCATCCAAGAAGCAATAAAAAGCTTTCCCTGCTAATCTATCTAGCATTTGATCGACGAATGGCAAAGGAAAATGGTCCTTCCGAGTTTCTTTGTTAAGTTTTTGATAGTCTATGCAAAATCTCCATCCCATAACAGTACGAGTTGGAATGAGTTCGTTGTTGTCATTGCTCACGATAGTGACACCCCCTTTCTTGGGTACACATTGAATAGAGCTCACCGACGAACTATTAGAAATAGGGTATATTATTCTAGCCTTGAGCCATTTGATAATCTCCTGTTGACGACTTCCTTCATAATGGGGTTCAGTCTTCTCTACTGCTCAATAGAATTGCCATTGCAATCCTTGAGTAAAATCTTATACACGTAGATGGTAGGACTGATTCGCTTAATATCATCAATTGTACACTTGAGTGCCTTCTTAGATCTCTTCAAGACTTCTAAAAATTTAGCCTCTTGATCAAATGTTAAATCTGCAAAGATGACTACTGGCAAAGTGTTGTTGTCTCCTAAGTAGTTATACTTTAAATGTAGTGGCAAAATCTTTAACGCCAAAGTTGACGAGTCCTCTATGAAAGGTCGAGGAGGATTAAAAGAACAATCTGATAAATATAAAGATTCAAAACTCTTCCTTGATCTATTCTCAAGTTGCTTGGTCTCCATTAGTTCACCAAGTTTTTCAATTATTTCCACTTCAGTCAACTTAAATAGGTCTGCTTTATTGTCATAATTGTTGTGACAAAATTTTTTCAGTTCTTTCTCTACTACTATGTCTATAAACCTAATGGCGTAATATTCTTCATTGTCATTTACACACTTCATAGAATTCAAAAACATTAAAAGTTATTTACTGTTCATTAACCCTCATTGTTAAATCACCTTTTTGCACATAAATTAATGTTCTATCAGTGGCTAGAAAAGGTCTTCCAAGAATAATTGGTACTACTTTATCAGCTTCATATTCTAGAATAATAAAATCTGCTGCAAAAATAAATTTGTCTACTCTTACCAATACATTTTCAATTTTACCTTTTAGATGTGCATAAGAGCAATCAACTAGTTGAAGCATTACTATTGTGGGTCTTGCCTTTCCAATTCCTAGCTTCTTGAATATAGACACAGGCATTAAATTTATACTTGCACCTAAATCACATAATGCTTTGCCTACATAATGATTTCCAATTGAGTAAGGAATAGTAAAATTCCCTGGGTCCTTCAGTTTTGGTGGCAATTTGTTCATCAACATTGCTATGTACCCTTCAGTTGTAGATTGCTCTACTACTGGTCCTGAATTCTTGTTATGTGTGAAATTTGAGCTATCTTCTTAAACAGTGGTATCATTAACAACTCTAGGTAAGTTAGAACCACTTCTGAATGTAATGGCTTTGCAAAGCTCTTTCCCTTGAGATCTTGAATTTTTAGTATCACTCGAAAACGCTCCTTGCTATCTTGAGCATATGCATTGGCAATTTACCCCACTTGATTATCTAAAGCTCTTAGAGATGCAACTTAACTCTAAATTACAACATCATTCTTGGCCATGTATTCCTTCAACAATGCTTCCATAGATGAAGAAGATGATGCTAAACTTTGCTGAACATTTTTTGTGGCATGGGCTAATTATATCCTGGTGGTGCACTTGTGACATTCTGTCGAACAACATTACTAGAATTTCCCACCCCTTGATTACTCCAAATGAAATTAGGATGTTGTTTCCATATTGGATTATATGTATTGGAATATGGGTTATTATTTTGATTGAAATTTCCCATGTAATGTACTGAGGCTGGGTGTAACAGCCCATTTTTGGTCAAATCAGAACAGTGGTTTTGGAACCACAAATCCAAAGTAAAAATAATTATTTTATTATTATTTTAATGTTTACAATATGATATCATGTTGGTGTGAAAATTTTGTTAAGAAATTTTATTGTTTAATTGCTCAATTTAAGAAAAAGGACTAAATCGCGTAAAATGCAAAAGTGTTATTCTATTAGCTATAGGTGTCAAATAGCTTTGGTTTTTAAATATGGTGGCCTTAAATGGTAATTAAACCATTTGAAAGATGACTTGACAGCTTTAGACAACCATTAAATGATTTTTAAGTTATATTTATAAGGTTAGTTTAGTAAATTAGTTAATAAAGGTTAATTAAAACAAAACCAAAATCAAAATGTTGTCCACCTTTCTTTTAATTGCCGAATTTGGGAGAGGAAGAAAACCATTTTAGGGTTTGTGATATTCGGCCACTTCATGATCTAATTGTAAGTCCTTTTGCTTGGTTTTTAATGATTTCTATGTTTTTGTGATCACTGCATCTAGTACTAGCTAGTCAAGGTGTAATGCCCCGAACCCGAGACCGTCGCCAGAGTCAAGCACGAGGTGTTAACGGACTTAATTCATTAATTAAACAGCTCAAACAATTTATTTTAGAACTTCCAAACAAGCTGGCTAACTGCATCACAGTCGCTTAAAAATTCATATCTCGAGTTACGAAACTCGAAATCCAATTCCGTAAATTTTCCCTGAAACTATACCCATATATCTATCAACTAATTTTTTTCTAGAATTTTTGGTCAGGCCAACTAGTACAGTTTATTATTTAAAGTCTCCCATGTTTCAGGGTTCGACTACTCTGACCCCTGTGTATTACGAATCAAATATTACCCTGTACAGAGTTTAAATTGTTATGCCGTTTATTTCTCATAAAACTAGACTCAATAAGGAATCTGTACATATAAAGCATGACTTCTAATTATCTTTGTACAATTTTTTTGTGAATTTCCAAAGTCAGAACAGGGGATCCAGAAATCGCTCTGGCCCTGTTTCAAAAAATTTAAATATCTCATAAAATATAACTCATATACCTGTTTTGTTCCATCCATATGAAAATAGACTCATTAAGCTTTAATTCTATATCTCATTCACTATCTAAATCCATTTCTACTATTTTTAGTGATTTTCCAAATTCACGCCATTATTGCTGTCTGATACTGTTTTAAAGCTAATTTTACCTTTTTCATGATTTCCATGGAATAACTAGCATTTAGGCATACATAACACCAAACATGTCCTTGATTAGCCATTCCAACAGCTAATCATTATCAAGCATTTACATACCATTCATCAACCATATCATAAGATCATACACACAAAATGACTACGATGCTATACATGCATACTCAAAATGAAACGTCTAGCTATACCAAAATAATCCTCGTGATAGTGTGCCCAACCTCCGACGCGTTTTTACGATCCCGAGTTAGCTTGACAAAACTATAAAAAGAAGGAAAATAAAGGGGGTAAGCATTAAGCTTAGTAAGTTTGCATGCAAATAAATAACAACATTCATAAGAATTATCTTACTACTTGGCATGATACTACTTAATGCAACTTCATTAATTGTCATGGACATATTTTAAACTTCTTCACTTACTCACTTACTTAAATACTTACTTACTTAATCAAATTTATTAATACATTTTACTTACCTTTTTCCTTATCAAGCATACATGAACATTATGTACTTACATTTGCTCTTCTAGCATGAACTTGTCTTACCTTTTTAGTATAACTCGTCTTACCTTACCTTACCTTACCTTACCTTGATATTCTCTTTAAATTTTCCCGTTGAACCACTTGGAATACTAAGGATACACGGGTACCTTACCATTTCCATGACTTGTCATGGTCTTACGTGGTATCCTTTTGAAACTTACCATTGCCATGTCTTGACATGGTCTTACATGGTATCCTTGCCTTATGAACTCACCAATGCCATACCTTGGTATGGTCTTACATGGGACCTTTGCCTTATAGTAACTTATCAATGCCATGTCTTGACATGGTCTTACATGATTTCCTTGCCTTAGAAACCTTACCAATTGCCATGCCTTGGCATGGTCTTACATGGTACCCTTAAACCCTAATGTCATGACATTTGTATCCTACACATTCCTAAGGTTCAACCGGGGCTTTCTGAAATTACTTCTCCGTCAATTCATGCTTGAGTCTTCTTTGAATAATTTCATAAAATAAATTTACACATGCTGGAAATTAACAACATTAGCATAAAATAATAGAATATTACATTTATTTACCGCAAACTTACCTCAAAACAAAATACGATCAACTATATCGATTTAGTCCATTATCTTTTTCTTTCCCCTGTCTAACTCCGGATTTTGTTCTTCTTGATCTATAATAAAAAAATTTAGCTTATTTAATACTCACATTTATTAAAACAGTCCTTGACCCAAACTTTGGCAAAATTATATTTTTACCCCTAAACTTTTACATATTTACACTTTTTCCCCAAGGCTCGTAAGTTAAACTTCATCCTATTTTCTTATGTTTTATGACATGATGATCATTTTTCCCTTGTATGACAACATCAAATTCTGACATTAACATGTACTTATGACTATTAGGTATTTTTATCGATTAAGCCCTTTTACTCATTTTCACTTAAAACCGAGTAGCACAAGTTGTCTAACATAATTTAAAATCTCATATTCTATCATAAAACACCAAAATAAACAAATTTCACCTATGGGTATTTTTCCAAATATGAACCCTAGGTTGAATTATTGCTAGCATAAGCTAAATCGAGCTACCGGGATTTCAAAAATGTGAAGAACATTAAAAACGGGGCTTGGAATCACTTAATTTGGAGCTTGGAAGCTTGAAACAAACCCTAGCTATGGAGAACCCTTTAATTTTCGTCCTAATGAAGAAGATGGACATATTTTGCCATCTTTTTCCTTTTTTTAATCTTTTAATTACCAAATGACCAAAATACCCTTAATACCTTTCTTTGAAAATTTTCATGTACAAGCCTATTTTTGTCCAAAATTTTAGAAATTGGTCAAATTGCTATATAAGACCTCCTCATTAATATTCCAAAGTAATTTCATACTAAAAACTTCTAGAATGCAAGTTTTGCAAATTATTCGATTTAGTCCCTAAATATCAAATTGGACCCTCCTCATTAATATTCCAAATAAATTGTGGTTTCGCAACCACTATTCCATTTAGGCCCTATTTCAAGATGTTACACAAGGGACTAATTTGCAAAACTGTTAAAGATTTTGAATGTTTACATTGATGAATATATGAGTATTTTGATGTTTAATGATAGATTATGAATATTTGATGTTAGTTAAACAAGTTTTGTAAAATGATTTTTAGTTAAAATGCAAAATAGGGATTAAATTAAGAAATGTGTAAAGTTAGTGGTTAAAATATGAAATAAATGAAAAATATGGGCTGCTAGGGGTATATTGGTAATTTGGATACCATGGGTTAGTCTTGAATTTTATGAATTTGTGATTTTGTGAAATAAAGACTAAATTGTAAAAATGTGAAAGTTTAGGGGCAAATGTGTAAAATAGCCCTAATGTGTGTTTTGGATTGAATTGAATAAATAAAAGAATAAATAAGTTGATTTTGATTACTTATAGATCAAGAAAAGAGGAATTCAGACTTAGATCGGGGAAAAAGCAAAGTAATTGAATAGTCGGTCCATTTCCTCATTCCCGTACACAAGGTAAGTTCGTATATTTGAACTTAAATGTGTATTTATTCAATGGATGGATGGTATTAAGATTGTATTTATCCTATGGTTAAATGTGTAGAACTTAATTGAAATGTACTGTTTAAGTGGACGAATTGTTGAATAAGACCATAGTTGGGCTATGGAAAATCAGATAATAAGACCATAACCGGGTTATGGCATGTTAATGTAAGACCACGATAGGGCCTTGGCAACGTATATGTAAGACCATAGTTGGACTATGGCATCAGAAAATCGAAGTACTTGTATCGTAAACATTTATAAGCTTGAAGTGATTTGGTAAGAGAATTGGTGATAAATAGATATGTATTGATATAGATATGTACTGAAAACTATTCAGGTAACAAGTTAGAAGAAGTTGAGGACTTATGAGTTTGATATGGTTAAACTTTATGTTAGCTCATTTATTGATGCTTTAAATGTTAATTATGTTATCCATTTTGAAGTGCTAATGATTGTTGAAATTATTTCATATTTACATACGAACTTACTAAGCTTTATAGCTTACTTTGTTTATTTTTCTATGTTTTATAGTATTTTGAAGCTAGCTTGGATCCGAGGATCGTCAGGGACTTCATCACACTATCGAACATCTATTTTGGTACTTTTAATGTATAGGCTTGAGTCATTTTAGTATGTGATGAAAATGTATTTTGGCCACTTGAGTTGGCTTGTGGTGATGAATTTAATGATGTTTATAAATGTGCAAATGGTTTTGTTTTGAGTTTGGTAATTGACTTAATTTGTGTGTTTGAATTTGGATTTATGATGCTTAATGATATTAGGTAATTTGAATGGTAAAGGATTGATATTTGGGAAGCTTTATGCTTGTGAATTGGTACATGATAATGCATGATTGGAAGGGTATAATTAGTTGAATTGTATATGTGAATTTAGGTATGAAATTAGATGGCAAATTGTAGCATATTTGTGATTGGTATTGATGGTAAAGAAATGATATGATTTGAACATTGGTTGATGGTATTTTGATGTATATTAGTGTCTTGAAATGGTACCATTTGAGCTAGAATAGGTATGTGCAAAATGGGTGGCAAAATGGCTTGGTAAATAGCCTATTTTTGTCCACACCGGTAGAGACACGGGCGTGTGTCTTTGCCTTGTGTGACACACGGCCATGATACACGGCCGTGTGTCCCCTGGTGTTGAATTTGTAAACAAGTCAGTATGCTCCAACGGTCTCACACACAGGCACGTGACTTGGCCGTGTGGTATAAGTCAGTATACCCTACAGGTTTGACACGGCCTGGCACACCGGCGTGTATGGCCATTTTTAGGGCACACGGGCCAGCCACACGGGCATGTGTGTTGGTCGTGTGACCTAAGTTATAGAGTTACACGGGGTTAGACATGGACTAGAACACGACCATGTGCTCCCATTTTGAATGTCCACACGGCCTATGACACGGGCGTGTCTGGTGGCTACACGGGTCTGTGTCCTCTGTTTTGAGAAAAAAATTCAAAGTTTCGTGAAAGTTTCTTGAGTTGCCAGTTTAGTCCCGAATCACTCCAAAAGCATGTTTGGGGCCTCGTAGGCTCGTATAAGGGACAAATTGATTGAGATTGAATGATAAATGCTTGAATTGAGAAAATATATGCTAAATGGATGTTTAATTATTTTGTAAGTCTGGTAATGCTCCGTAACCCTATTCCGGAGTTGAATAAGGGTGAGGGGTGTTACATTTATTGGTATCAGAGCTACGATTTAGTCGATTCTAGGACTAACATAGCGTGTGTGAGAGTCTAGCTATACATGCCATATATAGAACCTGTGATAGTGTGATGAATCCTGACATTTTAAACTATGTTTTCGTATAGTAATGGATCCCGAACGAGCTGTAGCAGATGATGTTGAGACTAATGTGTCAGCTTTCGCTCATGGGACCGTGCCTTCTGAATCTAGACCCGTGTCAAGTAGTCATGGAGGTGAGGCTAAAGAAGCCTTCTTTGAAATGATGAACGAGTGGTTCACCCAATACATTCGTATGAACCCGACTGCTCAACAACCTCCACCTCAACCAAATCCCCAACCAATCCCCGTAGTTCCTCAAGTTATTGATCCAATACAATTGAACAAGCCACCAGTCAATAAAATTAGTAAGCATAGGGCTGAAGAGTTCAAGGCTAATGTTGATGATGATCTTGAGAAAGCCGAGTTTTGGCTTGAAAATACGATCCGAGTGTTTGATGAACTTTCCTGCACACTGACTGAATGTTTAAAGTGTGCTATATCCCTTTTGAGAGACACTGCATACCAATGGTAGAATAAATTAATATCTGTGGTGTCACGAGAGAGAGTCACCTGGGAGTTCTTTCAGACCGAGTTCCGAAAAAAGTACATAAGTCAACGATTTCTGTATCAACGAGGTATAGACATTATGAATTGCTTGATATGCATTTTGGACTAACTAATGCTCTTGCCATTTTTTATGGATTTGATGAATCAAATCTTTAGAATGTTTTTAGACAGATTTGTTGTTGTGTCCATTGACGACATTCTGATTTATTCACGAGATGAGTTTGAACATGCCAAGCATTTGAGGATTGTGTTGCAAACCTTGAGAGATAAGCAACTGTATGTTAAATTCAGCAAATACGAGTTTTGGCTCTAGAAAGTCAGATTTTTGGGACATATTGTCTCAGCAGATGGCATTCAAGTTGATCCGAGCAAGATATCTACAGTCATTGACTGGAAACCACCTAGAAATGTATCCGAGGTTAGAAGTTTTCTAGGACTAGCTGGCTATTATCGACATTTTGTGAAAGGATTTTCTATGATTGCAACACCGATGACTCGTTTACTTCAAAAAGATGTAAAGTTTGAATGGTCTGAGAAGTGTCAACAAAGTTTCGAACAATTGAAAGCGTTATTAATAGCAGGACCAGTGTTAGTACAACTTGAGTCGGGTAAATAATTTGTAATTTACAGTGATGCGTCATTGAACGATTTGGGTTGTGTATTGATGCAGGAAGGCAAAGTAATAGCTTATGCTTCTAGACAGTTGAAGCCGCGTGAAAAGAATTATCCGACGCATGATTTAGAGTTTGCCGCGATTGTGTTTGTATTAAAGATTTGGCTACATCACTTGTTTGGTGAGAAATGCCACATTTATACAGATCACAAGAGCTTAAAATATTTAATGACTTAGAGACTTGAATTTGCGACAACGAAGATGGCTTGAATTACTGAAAGATTATGAGCTAGTAATTGATTATCATCCTGGGAAAACGAATGTAGTTGCTGATGCTTTGAGCAGAAAATCATTATTTTCTTTGAATGCGATGAATACACAGTTAGCTTTGCTTGATGACGGTTCGATTGTAGCTGAGTTGAAAGTGAGACCATTATTTCTTTAGCAAATCGGTGAAGCTCAGAAATGTGATAAAGAATTGCAAGTTAAACAAGTTCAGCGTGAGTCGACTCCTGATTCAGGTTCCAAATCGGATCTGATGATTGTTTGATGTTCCGAGGTAGAATTTGCATACCCAGAAATCTCGAGCTTATTCAAAAGGTTTTAAACGAAGCACATAGTGGTTGTTTATCCGTACATCCAGGAAGCACTAAAATATACAATGATTTGAAATAGTTATATTGGTGGTTAGGTATGAAACGAGACATTTCAGAGTTTGTATCGAGATGTTTAGTTTGTCAACAAGTTAAAGCCAAACATCAAGTACCATCGGGACTACTTCAGCCAGTGATGATACCTGAGTGGAAATGGGATAGAGTTACGATGGATTTCGTATCGGGGTTGCCCTTGTCTCCGAAAAAGAAATATGCAATTTGGGTTGTCATTGATAGATTAATGAAATCTGCACATTTCATTCCTGTACGTACTGATTTTTCACTTGCTAAATTGGCTGAGTTGTATATTTCTGAAATCGTTAGATTGCACGGGGTGCCAGTTTCGATTATTTCGGATAGAGATCTGAGATTTACATCGCGACTTTAGAAGAAATTGCAAGAAGCTCCAGGTATGAAGTTGAATTTTAGTATAGCTTTTCATCTACAAACCGACGGTCAGTTTGAAAGAGTAATTCAGATTCTTGAAGATATGTTATGATGTTGTGTTTTGGAGTTTGAAGGCAACTGGGAGAAATTTTTGCCTCCGGTCGAATTTACGTATAATAAAAGCTTTCAATCGAGCATAAAAATGGCACCGTACGAAGCTTTGTACGGTCACAAATGCTGAACTCCATTGTATTGGACTGAGCTTAGCGAGAAACAGATTCACAGGGTTGATTTGGTTAGAGAAACTGAAGAAAAAGTGAAAGTGATTCGCGACAGTTTGAAAGCAGCTTCTGATCAACAAAAATCATATGCGGATTTAAAACGAAAAGATATTTAATTTTAGATCAATGAAAAAGTGTTTCTGAAAGTATCTCCGTGGAAAAAAATACTTTAATTTGGTCGTAAAGGCAAATTGAGTCCAAGATTCAGCGGGCCGTATGAGATTATTGAAAGAATAGGGCAAACAGCATATCGGTTATCTTTACCATCAGAGTTAGAATAGATCCACAATTTGTTTCATGTATCGATGCTACGTCGGTATAGATCTGATCCATCACATGTGATTTCTCTGTCTGAGATTGAAATTCAACCTGATATGACGTACAATGAAGAACCGGTCAGAATTCTAGCTCAAGAGGTTAAATAATTGAGAAATAAACACATAGCTTTAGTGAAAGTTTTATGGCAACATCACGGAGTTGAAGAGGTTACGTGGGAGCCAAAGGAAACTATGAGAAAACAGTACCCTAACCTATTCACTGGTAAGATTTTCAGGGACGAAAATCCCTAAGGGGGGAGAGTTGTAACAACCTGTTTTTGGTCAAATCAGAATAGTGGTTTTTGAACCACAAAAATGATGTCAAAATAATTATTTTATTATTATTTTAATGTTTACAGAATGATATTATGTTGATGTGAAAACTTTGTTAAGAAATTTTATCGTTTAATTACTTAATTTAAGAAAAAGGACTAAATAGAGTAAAATGCAAAAGTGTTGTTCTATTGGCTAAAGGTATCAAATAGCTTTGGTTTTTAAATATGATGGCCTTAAATGGTAATTAAACCATTTGAAAGATGACTTGACAATTTTGGACAACCATTAAATGATTTTTAAGTTATATTTATAAGATTAGTTTAGTAAATTAGTTAATAAAAGGTTAATTAAAACAAAACAAAAATCAAAATGTTGTCCATCTTTCTTTCAATTGCCAAATTTGGGAGAGGAAGAAAACCATTTTAGGGTTTTTGATATTCGGCCACTTCATGATATAATTGTAAGTCCATTTTTGCTCAATTTTTAATGATTTTTATGTTTTCGTGATCGTTGCATCTAGTACTAGCTAGCCCAGGGACTAATTTGCAAAAATATTAAATATTTTGAATGTTTCCATTGATGAATATATGAGTATTTTGATGTTTAATGATAGATTATGAATATTTGGTGTTATTTAAACAAGTTTTGTAATGTGATTTTTAGTGAAAATGCAAAATAGGGATTAAATTGATAAATGTGTAAAGTTAGTGGTTAAAATGTGAAATAAATGAAAAATATGGGCTGATAAGGGTATATTGGTAATTCAGATACCATGGGTTAGTCTTGAATTTTATGAATTTGTGATTTTGTGAAATAAGGACTAAATTGTAAAAATGTGAAAGTTTAGGGGCAAATGTGTAAAATAGCCCTAATGTGTGTTTTAGATTGAATTGAATAAATAGAAGAATAAATAAGTTGATTTTGATTACTTATAGACCAAGAAAAGAGGAATTCAGACTTAGATCGGGGAAAAAATAAAGTAATTGAATAGTTAGTCCGTTTCGTCATTTCTATACACGAGGTAAGTTCGTATATTTGAACTTAAATGTGTATTTATTCAATGGATGGATGGTATTGAGATTGTATTTATCCTATGGTTAAATGTGTAGAACTTAATTGAAATGGACTGTTTAAGTGGACGAATTGTTGAATAAGACCATAGCTGGACTATGGCAAATCGGATAATAAGACCATAACTAGGTTATGGCATGTGAATGTAAGACCACAGCAGGGCCTTAGCAACGTATGTGTAAGACCATAGTTGGACTATGGTATCGGAAAATCGAAGTACTTGTATTGTAAACATTTATAAGCTTGAAGTGATTTGGTAAGAGAGTTGGTGATAAATAGATATGTATCGATACAGATATGTACTGAAAACTATTCAGGTAACAAGTTAGAAGAAGTTGAGGACTTATGAGTTTGATATGGTTAAAATTTATGGTAGCTCATTTATTGATGCTTTAAATGTTAATTATGTTATCCATTTTGAAGTGCTAATGATTGTTAAGACTATTTCATAATTACATATGAACTTACTAAGCTTTATTGCTTACTTTGTTTATTTTTCTATGTTTTATAGTATTTTGAAGCTAGCTCGGATTCGAGGATCGTCAGGGACTTCATCGCACTATCGAACATCTATTTTGGTACTTTTGAAGTGTGTATAGTTGGTATATTGCATGTATAGGCTTGAGTCATTTTAGTATGTGATGAAAATGTATTTTGGCCATTTGAGTTGGCTTGTGGTGATGAATTTAATGATGTTTATAAATGTGCAAATGGTTTTGTTTTGAGTTTGGTAAATGACTTAACTTGTGTGTTTGAAGTTGGATTTATGATGCTTAATGATATTAGTTGATTTGAATGGTAAAGGATTGATATTTGAGAAGCTTTATGCTTGTGAATATGTACATGATACTGCATGATTGGAAAGGTATAATTAGTTCAATTGTATATGTAAATTTAGGTATGAAATTAGATGGCACATTATAGCATATTTGTGATTGGTATTGATGGAAAAGAAATGGTATGATTTGAACATTGGTTGATGGTATTTTGATGCATATTAGTGTCTTTAAATGGTACCATTTGAGCTTGAATAGGTATGTGCAAAATGGGTGGCAAGATGGTTCGGTAAATAGCCTATTTTTGTCCACACGGGTAGAGACACGGGCATGTGTCTTAGCCGTGTGTGACACATGGCCGTGTGTCCCTTGGTGTTGAATTTGAAAAAAAAGTCAGTATGCTTCACACGGTCTCACACGCGGGCGTGTGACTTGGCCTTGTGGTATAAGTCAGTATACCCTACAGGTTTGACATGACCTAGTACACAGCCTGGCAGATAGGCGTGTATGGCCATGTTTAGGGCACACGGGCTAGCCATGCGATCATGTGTGTCGGTCGTGTGATCCAAGTTAGAGAGTTACATAGGGTTAGACACGGACTGGGACACAACCATGTGCTTCCATTTCGAATGTCCATACAGCCTGTGACACGGGCATGTCTGGTGGCCGTGTGAGACTCACGGCCTAGCCACACTAGCGTGTGTCCCCTGTTTCGAGAAAATTTTTAAAGTTTTGTGAAAGTTTCTTAAGTTACCGATTTAGTCTTGAATCACTCCCAAAGCATGTTTAGGCCCCATAGGCTTGTATAAGGGACAAATTGATTGAGATTGAATGATGAATGCTTGAATTGAGAAAATGTATGCTAAATGGATGTTTAATTGTTTTGTAAGTTCGGTAATGCTTCGTAACCCTATTCTGATGTTGAATACGAGTGAGGGGTGTTACACTAGGTTTGATGGGCATTTATTAGAAACATGATCTTCTCCACAATAAACACATGTTAGCTCGGTTGCTTTCATTTCTTACACTGCAGTTGGTTTCTTCGTTGTTTTAATCATATTAGTTAGGGATGATATCTGAGCTGTTAATGAAGTGATCGCATCAAGCTTCATAGCTCCAGAAACTCTTTTACTAGTCCCTGCTCTTATAGTCGGATATTGATAATTATTGTTGGCTATCCTTTTCAGAACCTCATATGCCTCATTATACGATTTATCCGGCAAAGTTCCATTGGCAGATGCATCAACTAGTGCATTTAATCCATTGGAAAACATTTCCATCAGCGTCCAGTCTTGAAAACCATGCATCGGGCATTTTTTTGATAATTCTTTGAATCGCTCCCAAGCTTCATACAATGTCTCATCCTTAGATTGCCGAAAAGAGGTAATATCATTCCTTAATTTGACATAATATTTGGAGGATTGTACCTGAACAAAAACCTCTGACAAAGTTCATTCCAAGATGGAATTGTTCCTGACGGTAAAGTATTCAACCATGCTCTGTCGCAATCTCGCAATGAATAAGCAAAGAGCTTGAGTCTCAGGGCATCTTCAGGAACACCCTGTTGCCTGAATGACTCACAGACCTCCAAAAAGAGTCTTAAATGCAGTCGTGGATCTTCAGTAAGTAATCCACTAAACTGTCCTACTGTTTGTAGCATTTGAAACATCACTGGTTTCAACTCAAATTGCTAAGCTTGAATATGTGGCCTGACAATTCCTAGATTCAAATCATCCAAGGTTGGTACTACATGTTCTTTAATGGGTTGTCTCTATCATCTATCACGCGAGAAATATCAGCGTCCCTACCATTAAGATGTAATGGATCTTCTCTGTTTAGATCATTTCCAATCCTTTCCATTTCTTGCAATTCTTTTCTCCTTCTCCTCAAAGTTCTCTCAATTTCTGGGTCAAAAGAATACTTTTCGTTCATGGGAATACCTCTACTCATAAACTACAAAAAACCTGAAAAAGAATAAAAAACAACTAAGTAAGCTAAAAGTAACAAAATTAAATAGATAATAACAACCAAATTTCACCAAGTTGCCGATCCCAGGCAACGACGCCAAAAACTTGTCGCCTGTGAATATGTAATGTGAATGTTCAAGTATACACATCAAATGAAGTAATAAAGTGATAAGTGAGATCGTCTCCACAGGGATCAGAATGGATTAAAATGGTTAAGTTATCACTATGAACTATATTAATTAAGCTATAGCAAAATGAGCAAAATAAAAATTTGATGAGGAGTATTAATGTATGAAATATTAAGATCAAATACTGAATAAATTGTTGTGGCAAATCTATGAGACAAAGTTGAAAGGATTTATGCTGTTGAAAGGGAAGGTTGGAATTACCCAAATTATATCTTTATAACATAATAATGCCATGGCAAAACCTTAACCAAAATACTGTTTAGAGTATAACTACTGCAATCTACTTCTTTCGAGAGATAGACTTTAAGCTACCATTCCAAGACTTTGTATGTCTACAAGTCTCAAGACCAATAACTAACACTATCCTTCCTTTCTTTGTATGGAACGTAGCTCTATGTCTAGAGTGCTTCGAGTATTTTTTCGAGTACTTGCTTGTATCATTTGATAACGATCCAACTCACTTAGCCTTTTCAGAATTAAATCAAGTCTAAGAACATGCCATGCATTCATCTAAGAGCTTGCATGAATGTATTTAAGATAACCCAAATCAAATGAAATAGTAGACCTAATCAAGATAATATCATCGTTATTAAAAGTAATAAAAAATTATCTAGTAATTCCAACCGATGAGATTCGCTCATGGGTTGGGAATTAAAATCCAAAATATCAACATCATTCAACATCATCATCCATATTTTAGAAATCAAAGAAATCAATTAATAGAATGAAGATAGAATTGCAAGAAGCTTTCACCACTCCAACTTTAACTTAAATGCTACCAAATCTTACAAGACTCAAGGTTGAATGCATCGTCCCCTTCCTTGCGTCTCTGCTCTCTTCTTAAGCTGCTACCCTCTTCCCTATTTTTCTGAAATTTTCATGAGATTTTTTTTAGAGAGAAAAAAAATCCTCTTCTTCTCTTTCTCTTTCTTCTTTTGTAGGGTAGGTCCCCCTTCTCTCAACACACACATTTGCTACCTCTTTTTCAGATGAATTTATCTGGTACACATATAGCTGGCTGAAAGTGACGACGACTAAGTGATGCGTCAGTATCTTCCTGGAATTGCCATGGCATTTTTGTTGGCAATCTATCCAACCTTTTGCCATGGCAATATTTCACTTCCTTCATTCCCTTCCTCCTTTTTCTCATTCTATTTGTCCTTCTTGCACCTGCTGCTTACAACAACCAATTCCTTTCTTCCCAACAATAAAAGTAACATATATTCTAATAATAACCTAAAAATGCAAATATATCCACTTAAGTACAGGAAATTCATCAAGTTTAGTGGCTTGAGATATAACTCCTTTCAAGAGTTATCAGTGGACACATCAAAACAGCCTTAGAACAGTAAGGCACCCACCTTTTTTTCCAAACACTTTCCCACAAGAGAAGCCTCACCATCTCAGAGCTCTTTTGAAAAAAAAAAGTGTTGCAATCATTAAAGCAAATGGAGCAGAGAATATCCCTATTTGAGATTCAAAAATTTTAACTTGCTGAAGAGATGAAAAAGGCATAGGAACAACAAGCATGCTACTAGTCATATGTGAGGGACAGAGATGTGGCTCTAAAACGGTACTTGAAGAAAAACTTCACCAAGCCTATGCTTGAATTCCTAAATTTCCCCAAAGCTTTGCTACCATTTTCCAAGGCTAAAGAGGAACCAGTTGAAATCCAATATAACAAGGCTGAATCTACGAACATGAGAGCTACTCTTGACATAGTGAAAGTAGTTGAGGAGGAGATTGAGAAAACAAAATCTATGAATATTGAGAGTAAAGAAGATGAGTAAAATGAACCCACACCTGCCACTAAAGCCACCGAGAAGGGCAAAAAAGTGTTCCACCCACACCACTTGAAGCCATGACTGCCTAAGACCATGAAATTGAGTGAATCATTAATGAGATCACTGAGTCTAATAAAGAAGGGAAGGATGTGCTACTCCATTCGATGAAAAGGAAGATACGTTATAAGCACAGTGCATTCAAATCCACCTACAGACAATGAAGAAACAATTACCAACATCCAACTCAAGGGTGTTCCCTTCCCCTTATATATTCATGCATTCATATATATATATATATATATTACTATGACATTTTTTGTATATATATTCCTACATTCATATTATATAGATTTTCATGCATTCAGGACAATGAATCCCTTATTTTTGGGTGTATTAAGCATTTAGGATGCATCATGTACTTAGTAAGCACTCTTATTTTAGTATAGGCATTCTAGTATAGCCAAATTTATTTTGCCATGTAGCTGCCAAGAACTGGTTAGACTATTATAAGTATAATTTTTACTTGTGATGTTCGATGATGAGCTTAATTCTTCAATAAATCTAGAACATGTGATAGTGGATTAGGTGAATTTAGTTTAGGTTAGGTTGCTTGAGAATCAAATCCTAAAAACGAGATATCCTAACCTGAATTACAATTGGGCTATAGCGAGTTTCTTTTAATGAATTTAGAGATTTTTGAAGCTAAACTCAGTAAAATTGCTAAATCATTACTTAAAGAATTACTAGTAGACACTCCAATTCTTAGAATTTCCAAATAGGTTAGCAACACTTTGTTTGCTCCATCGTGCTGTTGGCTAGAAAAGCAAGCTTAAGCAAGAGTGTGTCATAAAGAAAAAGGACAATTAGGGGCACTCCACTATAGTAATAGGCTGAGTAGCTAAGGAGGTAGTTTTTTGCTCCATCTATCTTCTATGTTAAAAGCCTTAGCTTCATGAGTGAATTCTATTCAAATCGTGACATGATTGAGTACACGGTAATTCAATGCATGCTCTATTTTGATTGTTGAGTCAAAGAATTATGTGACGAGCTGAGCTTCTATTACTTCTTAAAAAAACTGAGTTTAGATAAAATACTAGCTAAGTAAATTAGAAGATACTAACTATAGCCAAAACACACAAATAAGGACTTAGGAATTTTTTTTGGGGTGAGATTCTCTGCACTACTTCTGCTAAGTAAACCTTTGAAACTTGAAAAAGTGTTTAGACATAAAAGATTGCTGAGAATTGATGTATAAATTATTCTTCGAATGGACTGGCAGTACAAGGTGGTTATGTGCAATGGAAATTTTTACATTCATGCATTCATGCATATTTACGTGAGGGCAAGCAATGATTCAGGTTTGGGGGTGTGATAGTTCTTGAAAAGAGTTATAATTCATGCTTTTAGACTTAGTTAACTACTTATACTTAAGTAAAATTAGTTTCATTTTAGGTAATTGCATGATTATTTTTAGTTAATCGAGTATTGCATGTAAAGACTTAGGATGGTGATTACTTTAGTGCATTTTTACTTTTAATTGTAGGTGGAAAGGCTTTGTGGTGGTTGAATGAAAAGTTTGAGGAAGAAAGATAGCAAAAGATGGAGATTTTCTGATGCATTATGAGAGATTTCCATGGCAATGCTGGTGAAGAAAATGACAACCCCCCAGTCAGCAATGAGAGCACCTAGCAGCTAGCCCCCCCACATGCATGTGTAATGAAAAATATCCACCTCAAAATTAGGGAAAAAGAAATAATTAGTTAATGACTTTTACCCTAGAGGAGGACCCAAGTATAAAAGAAGAAAGAAAGAATAAAAAAGGGGAAGGAGGGAAAAATAATTGGCAGTCACAAGAGAGGTTTGCCATTAATGCGAACTGAAGGTACGACTGATTGTAAATACGAAGCTTCGATAGAGGTCTCTTTGTGACAAGGAGGGTAATTTGTGCATCTGGGAGCTTGGGTGAAGACGCGTACCAGACGTCAAGTTAGGGGAATTCATGTTCTGAACCCAGATTTCTTCCTCTGTAATTTGTTCTAAATCTGTTGATTTAAACTGTTATTTTGGGATGTTGATAATATTAAAATACTTGAATTTGCGTAGCCCAATCATGAGCTAACTTAGCATAGTTGAGGATTACTTTTAATGATGTTTTAACTCTAATGAATGTTTATGGATGAATATGATTCAGTTTACTGCTTTACCCAATGTTTATTTCTGTTTATATGCTTATTAGGGTATTGATAAATGCTTGATAAGTTTGAAAGTAGCTTAATATCGACAGAGTTAGGTTGCTTGGACCAAAATTGGGTAATCTAAGAGAGCGTTGAGTGAAATGCTCATGTAAGCTCTAGACATTGAGCTTTACCTTATACAATTTAGAGCATTGTGCTTCAGTCATAGTTGTTAATTCTTAGCCTATAGATGTATAGTATCTTAAGAGTGAGCAGCTTTAGGTCTTGCTTTCGATAGAGGTAGACCATGTTAGTACCCAATCAAGCAGTAGGTTACCATATTTTTGTCATGGCATTATTCCTGGGTTATAACTAATTCATTAGTAATCCCAGTCTTTTCAATCAATATTCCAATCTTGCTAGAATCCTTAGCGCTTTTATTTGATTTGTTGTAATTGCAGTCTACGATAGTACATTTTATTACTTTCATTTTGTGTATTAATTGCATTGTTATTTCTCAAAATACCATTCAATTCATTTATCTTTTCTACTCAATTGTGATAATTTAGAAAAACAATACTAATCCAATCCTCGTGGGAACGATTCATAACTCTTGAAAAGAGTTATATTTCAGGCATCTAAATTGAAGTATTTGCTTGTAATTAAGAAAATATGTTTGCATCTTAGACTTATTACTAGAGCATTACATACTAAAGCTTGGATTGTGTTTTAACTGTAAATTTATGTTACTTTTAATTGTTGGAAAAGAGGTTTAGTAGCTTTTGGTAGTAGGTACAAGTAGGATAAAAGAGGTAAGAAAAAGGAAAGAGGAAGAGGAAAAGAGAATGAAGGAAGTGAAACGTTGCCATGGAAAATAGTGGGATAGATTTCCAATAGAAATGCCATGAAAATTCCAGGAATATGACTTAACACTCAATCCATGTCCCTCTCAGCCAGCTATACATGTACTAGGTAAATCACCCTGAAAAAGAGGAGCAAAATATATGTGCTGAGAGGGATGGGTTTACCTTATAAAAGGAGAAATGAGAAGAGAAGAAGGACACACAGATTGTGAGGAAAAAAAAGAGAAGTTTTTCTCTCTGCAGCAGAATCTTATGGGAAAATTGTGTAGAAAATTTAGAAGAGAAGAAGAAGGTAGCAGCTAAAAAGAGGAGATCAAAAACGCGAAGAGGGGAAGAGAAATCTGCATACCTGGTTTTGTGTAACAAGAACTTCCTGATTACGCCTTTGTTTTATTTTTCTTGGTTTTAATTTCTATGATTCGTAAACTTGAAGAATGTTGATGAATGATTTAATTTTGGATTTCATTGCACAACCAATGTGCTAATTTTCTTTGGGTTGGAATTATTAGGGTGAATATTGAATTATCTATAATGCCCATGATATTATTTTGATTAGAGTTACTATTTCATTCGATTCTTATTTATTTGGAATGCATACATGCAAGCTCTAGACATAGTTAATCACAGAAAGATGTTCTTTGATGGATTTGAATCTGAAAGGATTAAATACATCAAATTATTAATCAATTGATACAAAGAGTACTTAGACATAAAAGGTGCGATCTGTACAAGTGAAGAACGTTAGTGTGGTCATCATTCGTGAGTCTTGCAGATATACAAAGACTCAAAATAATAACTAAAGTCTACCTCTCAAAAGAAATAGATTGGAGTAGTAATTTTCTGGGCAGTAGTTTAGTCAAATTTTGCATGGCATTATTATGTTATGAAAATATTTCCTGAGTAATTCCAACCTTTATCATTCAACAAATGTTGAAATACTACTTTTACTTGTTCTTTGTGAATTGCCACGACATTTAGATTGTTTTGTCATTTATCAGTTATAATTGATATTTATAGTTCATTAATTCATTCCCTTCACCAATTTATACTTTGTTTCTTTTGCATAGATTCATTAGTTAAATCTATAGTAATACTTACCAATTCTAATCAATTTCTGATCCTTGTGGAGACGATACTCACTCATCAGTATATTACTTGAATCGACGTGTACACTTGCACATTTGAATTACACATTTACACGCAACAATGATACTCACTCATCACTTTATTACTTGATTCAATGTGTATACTTGCACAATTCGTACATCATATTCACACGCGACACTTTTGTAGGTGGTGGTTTTGGATTGCAAGTGAACCTTTCGTTCGACCACATATATGAGTTCATAGCCATGTCGTCAATTATTTTACAAGCTTGCTCGTATATGTGGTTTATCAAGGCTCCTCTAGATACACCATATAGTGCGAACCTCAAATTGTTTTCTAAACCATTATAAAATATCTGCATCTAGAGCCACTCTTACATTCCGTGTTGGGGACACTTCCTTAATAGTGACTTAAATTGATCCCAAGCATTATATAAATTTTCACATTCAAATTGCTTGAAGTTGGAGATTTTACGAAGGAACTGAATGGATTTGCTTATCGGGAAAAAAATTATGTAGAAATTTTCTTGATTTGTCCCAAGTGGTTATAGAACCTGGTTCTAATGACTCCAACCAGTTAGTAGTGTGGTCATATAAGGAAAAGGGAGATAATAGAAGACAAACAACATCATGGGTTACCCCATTGTACTTGCAAGTATCGCACAATTGGAGGAACTACTTTAGGTGTTAGTTTGGATCCTCCATCATGTTCCCTTGGAACTACAAGATATTTTGGATCACTTGTCCCATAACCATATTGATCTCAAAATTAGTGGCGTTGATCGTCAGTCATTCAAAACTGCCTCGCACAACGTCTAGTTTGGTAATGCGTACTCATTCAATGTCCTTTGGGCCATCAGTATCTCTCCACGGATCTTTGCTTGTGGTTCAGGTGGATTGTCAAATAGTGGATTTTCTCGAGGCAATTCAACTATAACAAGTGGATCGTTTTTCATCAAGTGATGGTTGCATCTCATAATTCACTCCGGATCAAGATATAGCTCAATTGGAATGATTCCACTTCGTATCATAAACTAAAATTAGATACAGAAAAAACAAAATTAGTGCTTAATAATAATAATAATGAAAAAGATAAAATAAAATAAAATAAAAATCATATCTATAATTTTTAATTTTCCCATTTATCCTACTAATTACAGAAAATAAATTTAAATTTAACGCCGAAACCTCCCCGACAACGACACCAACAACTTGATCGCCTTCAAACATGAGAACGTTTAGAGTAAAAATCGTGCAAATAAAAGTATATAAAATAAGTGTGATATTTGTGTTTAAAAATTCTAGTATAGTTTAGTGTTACAATGGAATACTTGTAAAGTATTCCAAGGATCGCACTCAAAGGAGGTTGAATTAAATCTAAATATATTGTCTACACTAGTAGATCTAAACAATAGTCATTAAAAATCATATTACGGAAATTAATATTAAAGATTAAGGTTGTAAAATAAAAACTAAACTACTAAAATAAGGTTAACAAAAGAAAATCTTTCGATTAATAGGCAGAAGATTAACTCGCTTTAGTGGTTGCAATCAACTTTAGAATTCGAATTTTATTAGGGAATTAGTTTTTAATTAAGTAGTATTACCTCTCGGCCTTTACTAATTAATTAATCGACCAATATACACTTATCTCTCGACCTCACTTTCCTGACCAAGATAAACCCATGATTTAGTTGGTAAACTTATCTCTCAACCTCGTTTATCCTAGATTTTTTCCTAAGGTCGTCAATCCTAGGGTTTAAACACACATGAATTTATATCAACTAACTCTATTGGAAAAACCCTAATTCCTTCGTTAATCACTTTCACATCCGCTTGTTAATTCTCTAAGGATCTAGCCACTCATCGACTCAAAAATCATTTTTTCCACAATTAAATTAATCATGCAATAACACAAATTAGGGTAAAAGACAAAGAGAAAGAAATTTTCTATTTGATGAACTTGATGTGCTTAGAATTGCAAAATCCTTTAATAGTGATTGAGATCTCACAATTGCAAACAAGAGGAGAAATAAAATTATAAAATCTAAAATAACAAGTGTTTAGACTCAACTCGAATACAAGTTTAAGAACACAAAATAAAACTATTTTAAAATAAAAGTAAACCTAAACTAAAAACCTAAATATACTAAACTAAAACCTAAATATGGCTTGAAAAAAGCTTCCTAAGCTTTACCTTAACATAACTATTCATAGGCAGGGTTTAGCAGCCCTTATTAGGTCAAATACAAGCATTTATCACATAAAATATGAGTTGTGCGGATGGAAACATCCTTGCTTAATTTCTGCCTGATGTTGCACCTGTATTGCGACACAGACTAAGGTGTGTCGTGACACACAACTTCGAGTGTAAAATTCCGAATTGGCTCAATTGTGTTGCTACACCAGAAGTTTGTGTTGGAACTCGACTATCATTCCTGATGCTTTTGGGTCTCAAAAATAAGTATCTTGCACACTCAATTAAAGTGTTAAAACCACCTTGAGGTTAGTATTGGCTCAATAGGCCAACTAACTTGAAATAATGTGTAAAAATGTTTATTTTGTAATATGAAAGTGCAATAAAAGACATTAAAATTACTAGAAAACAATCTCATTATGTGCTGAAAAGTACTTAAATTGCCACTACGATTTGTGGCAGATCAGTCCGGTCAAAGTCCATATGATAAATCTTATGGGATACTTTGTTGAGGCCATAGGCAATAAGGCTAACTTGGAGTAGAACACTCAAATTGAGATGGTGTTCAAAAGCTTATCTAAGGACTTTGCTGGCTTTCGGGCTTCATATAACCTTGGCAACAAGAATCTAGCAATTACACAACTCATGAAGGAGTTACAATCCTATGAGTTGATGTTGAATGGTGGTCAGCTAGTCTAAAAAACAGAAGCAAATATAGTTGTCGCTTCTTCCTCAAAAGAGAATGGAAACTGCACTAAGAAATGTAAAGCTAAGGTGTCTAGGCCACCTCAAGTGGAATAGAAAGCGTAATGACTTATCTAAGTTTAAATGCTTCTTCTATAATAAGAAAGGGCATTTCAATGTGAACTGTAAAGAGTGGAAGCAATACCTAGCCACCAAAGGCAAAGGTATAAAACTCTTTATGATATAAACTTGTTTAATAGAAGATTCAATAGACCATTGGGTCATTAATTTGGGAGCCACTAATCATGTTTGTGTTTCTTTAAGGAGATGAAAGATCTTAGAAATAAGAGTATATCGTTGCGAACTAAAAATGAGATAAATATGGCAGCTGAAATAGTGAGAGATGTACATCTTTATTTTGATAATTTTAGGAAGATTATTTTGAAAGACGTTTTTATGTACCAAGTTTCAAAAGAAACTTAATTTCAGTTGCATGTTTATATTAAGACAGCTTGATTGCGACTTTTAATAATGGAATTGCAATATTTAGAAATCGCAATCTTGTCTATAATGGATGGATGTCAAATAACATATATTTTATCAAACCAGATGTACATACTACTTGAGATTGAAATAATGAATAAAAGACTTAAAACTTCTCAGTCTAGTGATGCGTACATTTGGCATTTGAGACTTGGTCATATTAACCAAGAAAGAGTCACCAGACTTGTGAAAGACGACATTGTAAGTTCACTTAAAGAAATCGATCTTCCATAATGTGAATCTTGCTTGGAAGGTAAGATGATCAAGTGATCTTTTAATGCAAAAGGAACGAGGGCTGTAAAACCCCTAGAACTTGTGTACAGTTACGTATTTGGCCCCATAAGTGTCAATGCAATAAGTGGTTATAAGTATTATGTAACCTTTATTGATGATTATTTCAGATATGGATATGTATACCTTATGAGCTGCAACAGTGAAACCTTTGATAAATTGAAAGAGTTTCATGCAAAAGTGGAGAAACAAATAAGTTTATCCATAAAGAAACTTCAATCAGATCAAGGTGGGGAATATTTGTCAGATGAGTTTTGATAACTCCAAAATATATAGACTTTTATAGCATTTTCTGACTAATAATTCATGCAAATTCCGAGTGCTTTTTATCATAGTTTTGCAATTTATTAAAAAAATATCTAAGTTTGAAAAAATTAAAGACAAGTCTCTATTTTTAATTATTTATATGCTAAACTTACACAATTTTGACAAATTTTAAGCAGTTCAGTACTTTGGAGAAAATGTAGTCTTGGAAGTCACATTTTAGAGCTCAAATGTTGTAGCATCCCTATAGCACAAGCCATGCAAAGGAGAGCTGATTAATAATTAGCTTTGGATGCCCCAATTACGGGATTAAATGGATCATGGGACATACTTGACCTAACTCAGAAATTGAGCAAGAAAATTGGACAGTCTACTAAGAAGAAAAGAGCCTAAATTGCCCATTAAGGGAAAGAGGGCCCAACTGTCCATCAAGGAGCCCTAATCAGTCATCCAAGGCTGATTAAAATATTTATAAAACAGCCACAAAACTTCATCATATTACCCTTTAAACTCCCTCCACTTTTCAAGCTTTTTCTCTCATGCACCAAGCTAAAAATGGCAAAGCCATCAACATCCTTCCCTTAAAGCAAGGGCCAACCAAAGGGGGAGATATTTTCAAGGTTTCAATTTGATAAAAATAACCACTCCCCTCATGTATAAATAGGCCCTAGCTTATCACTCATTTCATCACTTACTAACTCATCCTCTCTTTTCCTCTCTTCCACTTTCCTACTTCCCTTTTGAAAGAATATCATAGAAAGTTAAGAGAAGCAATTCCAAGGCGTGTTGGGCATAAAAATTTTAGTATTCCTAAGGAGATTTGTGCCAGAGAAGCGAAGCAAAAAGAAATAACGAAAGGAGCACAAGTAGAAAAACATTGGATTTGTTTTCTTGTTATTGTTCTTTTTACTTTTATTTTATTTTCTATTGATAAACATGCTTTTAAAATATTTTTATGTTTTCAACTTAATCATAATGGCTTAAATTTATTATTATTAGATTGATTATGTTCTTTAGCTTAGATTTATTAAAATATTGTTAATGATGTTATGTGCCTTGGTTGTTCATTCAATCAGATAAAATTATGACATGTTATCTGTGCATTATGAATGTGTAGGTGCAACTGAATTAATTATTTAATCATACCTAGATTGTAATTAATAGATTCTTTTTTTTTTTGTTATACTCTAGTCAATCAAATCTGTTACCTTGCATAACCCTAGAATTAATGTGATTAAACTGTTTCAGCATAGAAATATTATGTTACATTACTTAATATGAATGACTGCTTATAAAAATTACTAAGTTGATTTAACATATACTTGAGTTAGAAAAATTTAATAATTTAATAAGCATGATTTCATGGGTTAATGAAAAGCCGAGTTGCCATGGATTTTTCCATAATATCATTACTTGATTTTAATAATTCATAGTTAAAGAAGATAATTAATCTAATACATTTATGTCATTGAGATTTGTTTTGTGAATTTTTTCTTTTTCTATGTTTTCTTTTCATTTAATTTTACTTAGGTAATTTTTAGTTAAAACATAGTAGTTAGTCTAAATCATCCTTAATTATTTTCACTACCAATTTGCTAAATCTTATTTCACAACATTTGCCTATACATTCCTTGTGGAGATGATACTTTATACTTATCACTTTATCACTTGTTAACGATTGTGTACACATGCACATTTTCACGAACCAACACTACAGCAAAACTGACTTTTAGCGGCTTTTTTTAGGCCTTTAGTGGCGTTTTTAAGCACCGCTAAAACTATTTACGGTGTTTTTGCAAGCGCCACAAAAAACGCCGCTATAGGAAACGCCGCAAACTTTAGCGGCATTTATCTAAAAAACGCCGCTAAAGGTCATGACCTTTAGCGGCGCTTCCCCACAAACGCCGCTAAAAGTCAAGACCTTTAGCGGCGCTTTTCCCACAAATGCCGTTAAAGATCATGACCTTTAGCGGAGCTTTTCCCACAAACGCCACTAAAGATCATGACCTTTAGCGGCGCTTTTCCTACAAACGCCGCTAAAGATCATGACCTTTAGCTACGCTTTCCCAAAAATGCCGCTAAAGGTCATAAAATTTAAAAAAATATAAAATATTATAAAAGTCATGAAAAATATAAAAAAAAATTAAAATTCATTATCAAAATATTGAGAAGAAGAAGAATATCTATGATATAAATATATATCCCACCAAACAGAAAATTTATCAATAACAATCAAACAAAATACCACACTTATCATACTACACCATAAATCTAACAAAATACAAATAGAACAAAATAATGATAAAATGCACACTTTAAGATCAGCAGTTAGCTCAAACAAGTCGTCACTATGCATGAATTCAGCTAATCCTAGACCATGCATCCAATAAAAACTCAAACTTGAGAAAAAAGAAACAAAAGTTAATGAATGACATATGAAGGCAAGAACCAACCAAAATAACAGAATTAGATTTCAGTTAACTTATCTTAAGATAAGGTCCTTCTAAATTCAGAACCCTAAATCAGATTAATAATAAAATATGCAATTAACAAGTCAACATTAATGCCACATATAACATCAAATTGCACAACTTAATATACTCAATACATTGGCATAAATAACATCACATTGAACAATGAATTTAACACATTCGAATAGATCAATTTTAAGCTCACTAATGGTTAATTTAGCATGTTAACAGCATATAAATGTTTTGCATTTACAGCATGGTTTAATCAACTTCAAGCAGGAAATTAAATAACTTTTGGCTGTTAATTAATTGAGGAAATATATTACTTTAAAGTTCGTAACTTATCCTCTTACAAATCAATTTTTGGTGTTATTTAATTGATGAATATAAATAATTTGTAAATTGTTTTCATTCCTAAGGATTGAAAAGGATATCAACTTCAATGGTAAAGACCAATTTAATACAAATCATACACCCATATTGTAAGTCAGCTATGCACCCCTAACTCGTCCTAGAGAAATTTTCTCAACTTCAAACACTAGCTGGTAGAAATAATGTATGGAAAAGTAATAAAAAAACAAACTCTGAGGGATAAGGCAATTTCTATGAGGCTTTTGAGTTTTTTAAATGACTATCATAAAAGTGCATGCAATTATTAACTATTCTAATGCAAAACTGTAGCGTATAGTAATATTAACTGTAGCGCTCCCCATGAAATTAGTTTCTTATAAATAATGTGCTGAAATTCAATTTATTACGACAATTTAAATAAAATTCAGTTGAAAAATTTTCTACCAATCAAAAATAGCAAACAATAAATACCAACTTTACAGCAAACAATAAATACCAACTTTATTCCTTTCACAGAAAAATGATGTTCAAAATTGTTACACTGAACTACAAAATGCAAATCTTATATATCACTGGGATCTTAAGGATTTTTCAATAATTAATCAACAACGAAAATAAGCATTCTACTCTAAACAGGTTCATCGTTGCTACGATGGAGATTTGATACCTTATTCGGTTTCCCTTCAACATCTGCTTTAGTAGCCATATCTTGACATAATCAACAAACCCGACATATTAGCATGCAAAATACAAAGAACAAGAAAGTGTAAACTTACACATCTATTGAGATATTTAGGGTCAATGCCATTCAGAAAAGGAAATATATTAGGCTATAATTATCTTCAAATTCAACCTTATTGATGTTCAATCATCCAACACTAAACTTTGTATTTACCAACCTATTGAGATAGTGCAATACCGTTGGTAATTTTGGGGTGAGATCATTTCCCTTCCAAATCAATTCAGAATAACAGCAACCCAAAGTCCCAAGGCCCTAACTAATCCTTTAAAATCGCAGTATCAACGTGCTATTGTAAAAAAGATGTCTTTGGGAAATGATAGCAGTACTTTGATTGGTGCTTAAGCAGTAAAAGGAAAGAATGATGGATGACACTAATGGATAAACATTTCGAGAAAGCTATATGTCATATGAATACAATTAAAGAAAGTCACTCTCAGGAGCATACTGTTATTGCAGTTTCTTTATCTTCCTCCTTGGATATCTTGTGAGAAGCTCCCCACTATGACCTCACAAATTTAAAAAAAGCTATTTAGTTCAAATACTAGCTCATTCAATAAGTTCACATAGACCACTAAACAAAATATGTTGAAATCCACAATCCAGGCAAAAGAACTTGCATAACAAAAACATCAATTAAATAGTTCGCACAGAAATGCACAATAGAAATGTTGTTTATCCTTTTAATAAAAGAAGAAAAAAGTAAATGGTTTTGAAACTAAGCATGAAACTAAGAATGGAATAAGACTGACACATTAAATGTGCACAATTATAGCAAAGTGATTAAAGTGACCAAAAAATTTGAAAGTTGATTCTTGAGATATTATGTGCATAATAGATCCAAATTAGACACTACCAAACCTTACCAATTCAAATCATATGCACATGCAAATACATTATTAAGTATTAAAAAACAATTCACTTTAAACACCTTTCATGTGCAATATTATTTTCTCTGTGTAGAATCTGAAGATATCCCTAGGGCAGGGAGAGAACTGAGGTTACATAGACTTGAGTTATTTTGATTAAACATATCATATATTTTAAAAGGTCCTCTCTACAATTTGCTAAATAATTGTGTGAATGTTTTTATGCACCATAAAGTTATTAATAATAATAAGTTTTTTTTAAAAAAATCAACAAGAAGAAGAAGTTAATGAAACCAATGTAAAATATGATGGCAGTTTCAACAATCATCATTGAATGACTTTCTCAAATGATATTGAATATGTTTAAACAATATTGCCATTAACTATGTCTTCTTTACTCTTAGAAAAAGCACTGAATCTTAATTTCAAACAAAAGGGCATGAATGGCAATTTGCTTAAAAATGGACCAAAAACTACAAAATAAGAAGGCATCAATACTAATGCAATGTAAATTACCTCCAACATAAACCGCATCCCTCCATCCACAAAAATAATACGGTGAATTTGTCAGCAAGAAAAGTCTCTTCCCCTTCTCCTTTAATATCCTAAGAAATCTGTAAAAGTGGCCTCAAACATACACCAAAAATGGTAGGTTAGTATTCCTAGGATGAAAGAAAATATTTCATAGATGACATGTCAAACTTTAGAGAAGCCTTTCTTTGCAACTAAACAACTTAAAAATAACCAAAACATAACTATTAGAACTTAAATTTTTTACAAGATATCGATGAGGATCAGATAGAATTCCTCTATGCATCAAACCACTATGATGAACATGCTGAATTGCATTGTTAACATCTTCATATATATAGCAGGCATCAAATTCTAGTTTAGCATCAACGGAATATTGCACCATATCAGCAATGAGACATGCCTAAAAAAATGATAAAAGAAAAAAAAATCAGGAAACTAAAAATAGAACAAAATATGTGCTTATCATAAAAGGCAAATATTTTCAAGAAAGGGCTAACTAACTTATAAAGCCTAATAATGCAATTTAACAAGCCTAAAAGATGTATTATCCATATCAGTATGGATAGGAAAATTGACAGAGGAAATTTTCACATTCATCATATATATTAAAAAGAGAAGTTGTTATATTTTTTCATCAAAAACATTGACATGAAGAAGAAACACAGCGGAAAAAAGAAAAGAGGCAACATGTGTGTAAGCATTTTGTCGGAAGCCTCTTTGCCTAAACACCACCATCTGACTATGATGCTCTGACAAACACACATCATGCGACTTACATATTTGAAAGCCTACTTTTTCATTTTATTCAGACGTACATGTAAAATATTGTTACATAGATATCACATGTAATGAAGGAGCCATACCCATACCCATACCAGATCCTATGTCAATGCTACAAATCAAACCTCAATGGAAACTCAGCCTTCCCTTGCATACAAACAATGCAACTCTTGATAAACCAACCTCACCAAGCGAGAAAAAGTCCATCAAGCCCACCGGATGGTGTGCACAGTCACACCAATATGTCTTGTGCCATATATCTCTATTATTTCCTCATCACTAAGCTGCATTATAAGTTGAAAAATAAGAAGCACAGTTCATATAAATGTAAAAATGTCCCAATCCACACACATGATACAAACTGATAAAGAGTCTCAAGTTATTGCTTGTGGTTATCCTTTTAATAAATGAGTCTGAATTCTATGATTATTATAAATCAATTGGGCTAGAGCAGTTTTCCCTATCCCTCCCATCCCGACTAAAGTGATAATGGGAACATTTCTACACTTTTCATCACATAGCAAAATGCTGATTATCTCTTCTTTCATTGCATCTCGACCAATTAACTTTGAAACATCCAAAAAAGAAGTAGTTTCTGGACGTTTGGGTTGGTTGATTTTTCTTTTTATCAACTTAAACCTAACTTTGTCTTTAACAATCTCATCTACTTCTTCATTGATTTCCTTTATTTTGGTAGCAATATTATAACGCTTGACAACTTGAGAACCTGAAGAAAAGCATGAAACAAAGGGGCATACCTTCCAGTTACGAACAGAAGCAGAGCCAGAATGATCTATTTGCAACTGTTGAACTGCAGTTTCCCACTCATCTAATACATCTTCCATTTCATAAGAAACATCTCTGAACTTGTCTAACCAAAGTTTAACCCGTTTGTCCACGTATTCTTTCTCCTCTGCATCTTCAAGCTCCAACCGGAGTGCTTTAAAATTGGTTTCAAGCCTTTTCACCTCTTTCTCAGCACCTTACACCAGACTCCAGGATTCGATTGCTTTATCAATGGTGATTGTAGTCATCTACTCCAAGATCGCTGAAATAGTCGCTTCTGCCATATCTTCAAGCACAGATCGATATATTGGAAGTACAAAATAGAGAGTTACAGTCGACGTTCAGTGGGTAACTAAAACATTGCGTAGAATTGATTTTGAGATATGGATACTACAAAAGCAGTGAGAATCAGTGGATACGAGTGATGGAGTGTACTGTGAAAATTAAAATGAAAAAAAAAAGAGAATCAAAGGGACTTCGGCGAAAATCAAAGGTATTTTGATTTTGGGATTTTGGGAAACCGATTTGAGGATATCGAATTGGGGGAAATTTTAGGGGATTTGGAGATTCAAGGTTTGGGGAACCAGACTTCGGGGGTAATCTGAATTGGGGAAAGTAAAGGGAATTTGGGGCTCCAAAAAACGACGCCGTTTTTAATCTATTGAGAGATGTTTGTGGCATTTTTTATGAAAACGACGGTAATTCATATTTTTTGCGGCGTTTTTAAAAAACGCCACTAAGTATGCAGCCCAATAATTTTTTTTCTTTTATTCTCTTTTATTATTATTATTATTATTATTATTATTATTATTATTATTATTAACTAAAATGGTTAAATTTTAATTTGGTCTCTCTAGTATATTTAAATTTCAGATTTTTTTGCATATACTTTAATTTTTAATATCATTTAGTCTATATATTTTTATAATATTATTAATTAATCCAAATAGTTAATATTATTAACTTTTTGATTAAAACATTACATGATAATATATAATTTGAATATTCAATCTTAGAGAATAGAGATTGAAATGTAGTTTCCCATTTTTTAATCAAAATATCATTCAACGTGCACCAACAATCACTTATATACCCAAAAAACTTTAAAATTATTTTAAATAATAGTATTTTAAATTTTTTATTTAAATAAATAATTTTTAAAATTTAACTAATATTTAAAAGAATTAGATAAAATTTGAAATCTTAAATTTTTTTTAAAATTTTAATTCTTTAAAATTTGAAATTATTTAATATATAGATTAAAAAACAATCAGTCATATACCCAAAAAAACTTTAAAATTATTTTAAATAATAGTATTTCAAATTTTTAACATATATTTTTCACACTAATTATTCTAAACCCTAAACCCCTAACCCTTAACTCTTAACCTATGTCCCATTAACCCTAAAACCCATACACACCTAAATCTTAAACCCTAAATCTCATAACCAGTAAACCCCTAACTCTTAACCCCTAAACTCTAAGGCATAAAACATAAACCCTAAACTTCTACCCCTTAACCTCTAACACTTACCCCCTATCATCTAAACTTTAAACGATTAAAGTTTAACATCTATTTTTATAATTTTGAAATGATTAAATCAAAAATTTTCCACTATTCAAAGGGATGAAGTGCAATTTTACCTTTAAAATTTTAAAAAATTTCAAAAAACCGGAATGGAAAATTTTTCATTTTTAGAGGAGTAGAGACCCTTAACCCCCTACTTATGCCCCTAAATATATATTAATTATATGGTTTAGGATTTAATTATTGAATATGATTCACTTGAGATTAACATACTATATACCCATGGCCATTAAACCTTAAACCATAAAACCTTAAACCGTAGACATTAAATATTAAACCCTAAACCCTAAAATAAATTTAATCAATATTAAATATTGCTTCCATAATTTATTATGAACATAAGCTTTTACATTAATATCTATGTATATACACATCAACATCCATATGATGTTTTTTGGGGTTTAAGATTTTAGGGGTTATAGTTTAGTGTTTATGGTTTTTAGGGTTTAGGGGTTATAGATTAGTGTTTATGATTTTTTAGGGGTTTAGGGTTTTAAGGGTTATATGAATTTTAGCGGCGTTTTGACCATAAACGCCGCTATTGCCCTGGTTTTTAGCGGCGTTTTACCAAAAACGCCGCTATTGCCCTGGCGCCGCTATTGCCCTGGTTTTTAGTGGCGTTTTACCAAAAACGCCGCTATTGCCCTGATTTTTAGCGGCGTTTTCCCAAAAACGTCGCTAATGCTCTATTTTTTAGCGGCATTTTTGGTAAAATGCCGCTATTGCTCTGTTTTTAGTGGCATTTTTGGTAAAAACGCCGCTATTGCTCTGTTTTTAGCGGCGTTTTTGCTAAAACGCCGCTAATGTACAATTTTTGCGGCGTTTTATCATAAAACGCCGCTAAAGCCCTATTTTCCTGTAGTGCAAGTTCTTAGGGTACCTCATAAAGAATGAGATTCTATCCTAGTAAACCATGCCAAGCACTTCAAAAAAAATGGCATGGAAGAGAAAAGGAATTGGAAGCTGTTAGACATGGTACGTTCGATGTTAAGTTATTCAAAGCTGCCAATCTTTTTGTGGGGATATGTGGTACAAACGACTTGTTGTATTCTGTATGATGTGCCGACTAAGGAAATATTGAAAACTCCATATGAATTGTAGCACGACAGGAAGCCAAATCTAAATTATTTCAGGATTCTGGGATACCTAACCTACGTAATAGATAAAGATGCGAGGAAGTTGGACTCACAGACAAAATTGTGCATTTTTTTAGGATATCCAAAGGGAACAAAAGGTTGTTTGTTTTATAACCCAAAAGAGAAAACTATTATAATGTCAACTCATGCTACCTTCCTTGAAGAAAGTTACATGAATGAATTCAAACCTTGGAGTAAAGAGATACTCGAGGAACTTTTGGGAAATATACAAAACCCTAAAAAACTGATTCTAAAACCAACTCTTAATAGTAGACCTGCAAATGATCAACAGCATAGGGTGTTTCGTCACAGTGGAAGGGTCTCTTCTACGCCTGAGTTCTTCTAATCTAGCAGAAGTGTTTCTAATGTTGAGTCTGTTAAACAGGAAGATGATGACCCGCTCATGTATGATGAAGTGATGCAGAATGTTGATTCCACAAGAGGAAAAGAAATATAGATGGAAAAGTGGAAACTTATAAGGACAGGCTTGTAGCAAAAAGTTTTACTAAAAAAGAAGGTATCGATTACGAAAAGACCTTCTCTCTGGTAGCCATGCTCAAGTCAATTCACATATTACTATCCATTGTGGCGGCTCTCGATTACAAGATATGGCAAATGGATGTAAAGACAACGTTTTTGAAACACTATCTTGAAGAGAGCATCTATATGATACAACCCACCAGATATATAGCTAAAGGAAACGAGCATAAAGTTTACAAACTGTTTAGATTTATATATGGAATTAAGCAAGCATCCTACTCATGGAATCAAAGATTTGATCCAGTGATTAAGACTTTTGGATTTAAGAAAAACATGGATGAACATTATGTTTATAAACTTTAAGGGGATGGAAAGTAGTTTTTCTAATTCTATATGTCGATGACATTCTACTCATTAGGAATGATGTAGGGATATTATCATTAGTTAAATTGCAGTTAACCCAATAGTTTAGCATGAAGGACATGGAAAAAGGTAATTTTGTACTAAGCATCCGAACCTTAAGGTACAGAAAGAAAAAAGTGGTAGCATTGTCTCGGGCTTCATACATAGACAAGATATTGTAGCATTATGCAAAGATCGATTTGAATAAGAGAAATCAACCTTCTGTATCGAGATTTTGTCTCTCTTTAGAGGATTGTCCTAAGACAGCGAAAGAAAGAGAGAAAATAAGAAAGGTTCCTTATGCTTCAGTAGTAGGAAGTCTCATGTATGCTATGTTATACACACACCCATATATCTGTTTTGCAATAGGGTTGGTAAGTTGATATCAGGAGAATCCAGGACCAAGACACTAGCATATAATCAAGTATTTACGGAGAACGAGGGATTATATGCTTATGTATTGTGAAGGAGATCTTACTTTGTCGGATATACTGATTCTAACTTCCAAACGTGTCAGGATTTGAGGAAATCAACGTCGAGCTGTGCTTTTATCCTAGATGGCAAGTCCACAATGTGAATAAATATTAAGCAGGGTTCCACTAGTAACCTCACTATGAAGGAATGAATATGAGGTATGAAAAAGCTATGGCACTATAACAGTACGGGTATAGTTAAAGCTTAAAGAAACTACATAAGGAAAAACACATTGATGCAAAGTATCATAAGGGAGACAGTAGTGTTTAACAGAATAATGGACGTAGTCAAAGATCTCATCTGAGGACAAACCCTGAGGATTTATTTTTCCAAGACTCTAATAGCTAGAGAGCTCTCTGAGAAACATGTGGATGGCACATGAATACAAATCATGACTCATCTACTTCACTAGGGCAATTGGGAGACTGTTGGATCTAGTGCCCTAAGTGTAGTATTTTCGTCAATGTCCCCTTGTAAGTTTTTTGAACAAATTGGTTAATTAAACAAATACATTTATTACATTAATATACTTTTTATGATTTTCCACTTATGGTTTTTGCATGCAAAGAAAAATGGAAGCAAATGTTGCTCATTGGTTGTCTAATGTTTAAACTAATACCAAGCAGTATTACGTGGTCGGATCGTAATACGAAAAGACAACTTATATTAGTAGATGAACCTAAACATGTCCTTAGTCTAATCGAAAATGAGAAAACTGATTGAAAGACTAATATGTCATCTATCAAGTCCAATTGGGGAGATGTTTTATCTTGGGCGTCAGAGTGGATGACTCCCAAAAGATAGAAACATAGATGTGACTTATTGGATTGACAGTACATTAAACTGGACCCAAGAAGAATAGATCTTGAATCCGTTTATGGATTTATTCACTTGTGACATTCATAATGTGGAATACCTAAATCCCGAGTGGATGACGAACTATGTATACATGACTTATACACTTTGATGCAAGTAATAGCCTGAGTTCAAACAGAGAAGAAACTGAAAGCTAGTACATTGGGTATACGACTTCTACAGTATGTAATGTCATTCACAACAGTGGAATTCATAGCCCAAGACATGGGTAAATGATATTCTCTCATTGACATTACATGGTTGATGAAAAGTAAACTTGGCTACGAGCCGTTCGTCTTCGTGATGGATGACTTGATTACTATTTTATAGTAATTGACTTTTCATGAGATAAAATAGGATCATATTGGGAGAATGAATATTATCCCAAAGAGATTAAAGATATCCTATGAGGGTAAAACATTTATGACAAGGTCATTGGACGAGCACTGATTGAGTTGCTTTAGTAATGGTATGCTGTTGGGGAAAGATTAATCACGATACTATAGTGGAAGGGTTTCATGACTAAATGAGTTTATAATTAATAGGAAAAAAGCTAGAACTTAATTATAAATCATTTAAGCCTCAATTGCATATGTCTAATCAATCTCTCCACTAGCTTGTTCAAACTAGAAATAAATTACATGTTGAATCAAATGAACAAAAATGAATAGAAATGGTGAAAATGGAAAAATAAGGACATTTGGAAATGATTATGGTTATCTCCAAAATGAAAATGGAGAAATGGAATCATTTGGAAATGAATATAGTTTTCTCCAAAATGAAAATGAAAAATGAAAATGACTTGAAAAATGAATTTATGTTTTTTAAATTAAATGAAGTTCAAAAATATAAATAAATCATTTGGCTATAGTGAACTTTTGAATGAAGAAATATTAAATATATTTTCTCCTAGATTCTTTTAGGTAAAGTTATCATGATTTTAACGAAATTAGAATTGGGTTGAGAAAATTAATTTAATTGGAAATATATTAAAGTTTATTTTTGTGAACTAAAAAAAAATATTGGGTTGGGTCAAATTATAAAGTATTGGGTTAAAAGCTCGGGAAGTACTTGTAATTGGACCCGATATGGAAGAGGCCCAAAAGCCCCTTATGTAAAAGGGTGGGATGACAAACCCTAGTATTATTAATTAAGGTTGCCGCCCCCTATACTCCTAGTTAGACTAGGAGTTCGCTTTTCTAGTTGAAAAAACTTCTACAATTCAACAAGGGTTCTACCTTCTCTCTTTATAAATAGATGGAATCGGTAAGGCTATACACACAACTTTTAAATATTGTTATTCTACTAAAAAATAGAGAGACTTTTATTTTCTAAGAATTAAATATATTTTTTGGAAACACAATTATGATGGTTTCTGTTTGAAAAGAGAATTGTAATTTTAAAGAAAAGGAAACTATTTTTAGTTCTGTGTTTGATTCAAATCATTCAAACCCACACTTGAAAATCATTTTCAAACTGAAATTTTTCCAACACATGTATGTGGTACAATTTGATTACGTTGTTTGGTAATTGATATAAACATGTATGTTTGGATTGATGATAGAAAAGGTTAATATTTAGTATATATATTGGCTAGGTATTATGTACAAATTGTATGTTTTAGCTTGGGTTATAATGTTAAATCTTATGTTGCGTATACTTGAATTGTAAATGTACCAGTGAGCCTTATTCCTCAGTGTATGTTTTGTTTCCTCCGTACGCAGGTTCACGTACTCCTCCAAGCCTTGGGATTTGAAGTCAACATCCAGACCATCGATTTTGACTTAACAAAGTTTGTATAGTTTGTTCGTTTTGGTCTTGTGGCATGTACCTAGAGATACTTAGCTAAATGTTTCAAATGGTTAATTTGTACATGTTGTGATCTTATGTAGGTGTTTAGAAATTGTGTTTGAATATGTTCATATAGTTGTTTTAGAGTATTGAGATAAACGGTTATGCAATTGAAAAAAATTTGGTTGGTTTTAGAGTATAAATGTTTGAAGTTAGTTTGGATAGCTGATGCTTTGGTGACTACCATTTGGTATACTTTCACTTGAAATCATTTGGTAGGTTTGTGAATTGGCTTCTTGGGAATGTATATATGTAATTTATGGTCTTTTTTTTATCTTGTAACAGGTTGAATTTGAAAGTAATAGGACATCACATCACGATGACGAACCCCTAACATTGCGATTAGAAGTAGATTAAGGTTCACGTTGCGACGACGTAACTAGAAGTCCCGATGAACCCTATTTAGAGAGTCACGCTGCGATGACATAACTCGAAGTCCCGATGAACCTTAGTCAGAGAGTCACGCTGCAACGAGAAAATCTCTGAAGTCACAACATCAATTCAAAATTTTGTAATCTTTTCAATTTGATCCATTTTGACCCCAAGTTAATAAAAAAGCTTCCGTAGGCTCGTATAAGGTCCGAAAATAATAATGAAATGTTTAATACGCATGATTTACTTATAGTTAATCGTATAATGAAGTTGAATTGTATATTATTGATTGTAGTTGCTCTAGAAACCTTGTAGCTTAGACTCGACGATTGGATCTGGTATAAGGGTGTTACACAAAGAGTGTCTATTAAGCATATAAGAACTGATCTGATGATTGTAGATTTTTTAACTAAAAGACTTACAACCAAATACATTTAAAGAACATGTACATAAAATGGGCCTTGGTTGTATTGATGAATGAAATTTTATGATATTGTGACACTCTGAGCTCAATTATGGTATTTTTGAAATAAAATGGACATATTTCTTGTTTCTTATGATTGTGCACATGTAATTTGTAAAATCATTTAAAATAGGAAAATCTTTATAGTTACTTAAAAACATATTATATTGAATTGTAATGTTGTAGTATATGAAAGGAAGTATGTGACTTAAACTATATACAATCACCATGACTCACGTTTGCAATTCACTATAATCTAGTAATTGTTATAAAATAAAGAGAGATGGAGAGAATAAAGAACAAAGAAAATATGAAAGCAATAGTGAATGTAATTTATTAATCAAAAGGGGTATTACATGTAACAACCCGTTTTTAGGTCAAATCAGAATAGTGGTTTCGGGACCACAAATCTGAAGTAGAAATGTTAATTTTATTATTAATTTAAGGTCTACAGTATTATTGAATGATTTTTTGAAAATTTCATTAAGAAATTTTAGCTATAGAGTGTCCAATTTGACTAATCAAACTAAATTGCAATAAGTGCAAAATATGTGTTCTAGAAGTTAGAGGTGTCTAATTGCTATGAAATTTTAAATTAGACTTCCTTAAATGGTAATTAGACCATTATGCTCTAAGTTGGACAAAAATGGACATGTTTAGATAAAATTACAAAGTTTTAAGTGAAGGGCATTTTGGTTATTTGGTAAATAGAGACAAAATAACTAATAAAAAGATGTCATCTTCCCCAATTTAGTCCCCCATGGCTGAAAATCACTAGGGGAGACATAGCTAGGGTTTGGAAAACTTCCAATCTCAATTGTAAGTCCTTCTTTGTCTTGTTTTTAATGATTTTTACGTTTTTGTGAATGTTGTAACTTGATTTAGCTATTCTAAGGACTATTTGAAAGAAAATCAAAGTCTAAAACTTTACCCATGTTGAATATTTGTGTATTTTGATGTTTAATGGTAGGAAATGTATGTTTGGTGTTAGATAAACAACATTTAACAAGTGATTTTTGATGAAAATGTCAAATAGGGACCTATTTGAAAAAGTTGAAAAATGTGTGTATGTAACATCATGATTTTGGGCCTAGTCGGAACAGTGGTTTCGGGACCACAATTTCGAAGAGGAAAATTTCATTTTTATTATATTTTTATGGTCTACGATTTCGCGGAATGATCCCGTGAAAATTTCGTTCGAAAATTTTGACTTTGGGCACTCAATTTGGTCAAAAGGACTAAACTGTAAAAAGTGAAAAAGTTGAGTTCTACATGTTAGAAGTGTCTAATTGATATGAGTTTTTGAATTAAAGGTCCTTAAATGGTAATTAGACCATTTTGAAGTTTGTGGACAAAAATGGACATGGTATGATAGGTTTTTAAAAGTTTTTCATTAAGGGCATTTTAGTAAATTGGTAATTAAATGAATTAAAAAAGCCAAAAATAAGCCAAATTTGCTCATCTTCTTCCTCATGGCCGAATGTCTCATGAAAAACACCATGGATAGGGTTTTCAAGCTTTTCAAGCTCATTTGTAAGTGATCCCGAACCCCGTTTTTAATGTTCTTTACATTTTTAAAGTCTCGGTAACATGATCTACTCATTTCTACCATTATTTTGAGCTAGGATTTATGTTTAAAAATTTACCCATGAGTAATATGCATGAATTTTGATGTCTAATGGTAGAAAATGAGTGTTAGGTGTTAGATAAACAACTTTTGCTAAGCGATTTTACGTGAAGACGAGTAAAACGTCATAACCGGTAAAAAAACCTAATGTTCATAAGTACATGTTAGAGTAAGAATTTGATGTTGCCATAGAATGGAAAAATGATCACCATGTCATAAAAAATAAGAAAATAGGATGAAGTTTAATTTCCGAGCCTTAGAGAAAAAGTGCAAATATGCAAAAGTTTAGGGGTCAAAATGCAAATTTGTAAAAATATGATTTTTAGACCCATATGAATAGTGTGACTAATCAATAGGCTAAATATGATATTATAGATCAAGGAAATTGAGATTCAGGCTTAAATCGGGAAAATACAAGGTTATGGACTAAAATGGTAAATTGTCGTTTCTGGATTCGAGGTAAGTTCGTGTGTTAATAATAATGCAATACCATGCATGAATTGTAATTCTCTATTGATATGGAATAAATTATATGATTTAATATGTTTAAGAGAAGTTGATGGATGGTGTGTATGATATGGAAAAATGTAACGCTTGTTGTGTCATGTGAAATTGAATGGCAAATTATTGTTACATGAATTGAGTGTTAAATTACTATTACATGGGTTGTATGAATTGCTACACGGTTGTACCTGATGAGATTTCGACAAGTAAGTTTGGATAACTTAAAGTAAACTCATAATACGTCTAATTGTATGATTTAAGAATGTATTATAATCGCATGTGTTAATGGCATGAAAACACATGAAATGCATTCTTAACAATGACATGTTGAAAAATGTCCCGGTTGAGGTTGGAAAGGAAGTTCGATGTATGAACCATGTTGTATGTGAAATTGAGATCTTGCATGTGTTGCAGAAAAGATTTAGCCCGGACGGGTAATCCGTTGATCTCAAATATAGAAGGATCTAGCCCGGACGGGTGTTCCTTGAATGATCGAGCCTTCCGAAGAATATATGTGCATTGAGGATTTAGCCCGGATGGGTAATCTGATTAGGGTCTGAATTTAGCCTGGACTGGCAATTCAGATTCGAACTCAGTAAGGGTGTTTGTCGCAATAAGGGATTTAGCCTGGACTGGTAATCTCGACATCACCTTATGAGTTTATATTATGGGAGTTTTAGCCTAGACAGGTAATCCCGCCGTAAGATGTGAGGTTTGCAGGAGTGCATACCTGAAATGATCATTCTTATCAATTGACGATAAATGGATAATCCATCGAGATTTCCTAGAAACTCAACGAGATTAATATGATGTACATAAATGAGATGATGAGTGATGAGCTCATCTAAGACAAATTTACATGGTGCATTGTCATGAGACTAATTTGATGGTTAAGTGCATGTGATAGGGGATTATCCTATACTTGGAATGTATGACTAAGTGTGCCCATGAGAAACAATGGGTAAGGGATCCATAAAATAGTAAGTTCATGATAGTTGGAAATGATCTTATGATAGTGATCATTATATTGTACCAAACCAGATTTGGACAGCAGTATTGGTCCGACTTTGAAAATCCACTAAAATAGTTAAAATTGATTTAGAAGCTTAATAAAATATGAAATTAAATTTTAATGAGTCTAGTTTCACATAAAGGAAACGGTGAAAGCAAAAGAATTTTGTATCATGAGATATTTGAATTCTTGTGTGACAGAGTCAGAGTGATTCAAGACTCCCCTGTCTCAACTTTGGAAAATCACTAGAAATTGTAAAAAAATAATTATGAGTTAAAATTTATATGAATTAAATCTTTAATGAGTCAGATTTTAGGAGAAAGAGACAGGAACATTATCCGAGTCTCGTACTAGGAGATAAATAAATTTTAGTGAAGAAAGATCGAAACTGTCAAACAGCGAAACAAGGGAGATTTTGAATAATAAAATGTACTTATTGGCTTGACCAAAAATTCTGAAATTTTTATGATAAAAATAGATATGAGTCTAGTTTCTGGGAAAATTAACAGATCTTATTGGAGTTTTGTATCTCCATATATAAATAATTTAATGACTGTGACTCGGGAAAATAGCTTAGCTGGAATTTGAATAAATAGAAAGAATATGAAAATAGCATGTTATCGCATTGCTTATTATTTTCATGAGAGCTTACTAAGTGAAAAGCTTACTCCCTTCTTTCCATTTCTTTTAGTTTTGTCAGGTCTGCTAGGATTTGGAGATCGTTGGAGGTAGCATCACACTATCGAGCCATTATCCTTGGAGTATTGGCATGTGTATGTTAAATGTTTTCATTTGAGTGGCATGTATAGGGACTTAGTTTTTCTATGATGACTATTGTTGTGATTAGCCAAAGGTATTGGCTTATATTAATTGTTGATTATAGCCATGAGATGTGGCTTATAATGATTTTGGCTTGTAAGCCTATTTATTCATGATATGTGTTAATGTCTTGCGATGTAGCTAGACTAGTTTATCATGTGTAGGTGGAACTAATGCATAATAATGAGCTAATGATGAATGCCATTGAAATCATGTATGTATATGCATGTAAAGATGACAAAAAGGCTTGGAAATTAGCCTAAGTCTTGACCACACGGGTAGAGACACGACCCTGTGTCTCAGCCGTGTAGAGGACACGGCCTCTGGCCATGGGCGTGTGCCTTAGCCGTGTGCCCTTAAACGGTTGCTGATGTCACAAACAGAGAGTTACACGAGCTGAGGACATAGGCGTGTCCTAAGCCACACGGACGTGTGCGACCACACGGTCTAACCCACACGGGCGTGTGACTCTCCAAAGCATGAAAATTGGTTAAGTTGCCTAAAGATTTCCAAAGTTCTTGGTTTAGTCCCGAACCACCCTGATGTATGTTATAGGCTTCGAAGGCCTGTATAAGGGACAATATGCATGTGTTTAAAATTTTTTTATTTTGGGCGAAATTTGGTGACCCGATTTTGTATGTTTGTGAATGTTTAAGTCCGATAACGCCTCGAGCCCTGTCCTAGTGCTGAATACGAGTGAGGGGTGTTACAGTGTAAAAATATGAATAAATGAAAAATGTAGGCTGATATGAGTACTAATAATATTCGACTAGGCTTGGGTAATGAAGAAATCGAATAAAAATCATTTTACGAGCCTAAGGACTAAAATATAAAAAGTTAAAAAGTTAGGGGAAAAAATGTAATTTTTCCATAAGGTGTTTTTGGGATTAAATTGAATAATGTGATGATTGAATGAGTTAAATTTGATATTATAAATCAAGAAATAAGAGGTTCTGACCTAGACCGGGGAAAGAACAAGGTTGTGACTAAATCGAACTATTAGCCATTTTGTACCGAGGTAAGTTCGTATGTTGAAAATAAGCTTTAGAATAATTGTACTTAAATGCTTTAATATTGCATGAATTGTATGTTTAATTATGTGAATGAGTATAATTCTACGAACGATTTCGACAACGATTCGGCAAGTGAGAAGTCCCGTTGAACCTTAGGAATAGATTAGGATACAAGTGACATGTCATTAGGGTCATTATGTGTTATGTGATTATGTGATCCAGGTGCTGGTCTTGTACGTCCTACCGGTGGCTGAGTATACCGACATATGTTACGGATACTTGACAGCTTGTATGAGCAGCACCACGTAGCTACGTCTTGACTGAAAGCTTGTGTTAGCAGGCCCGCTGATAGCTCGAGAGCGAGCAACTATGTGATATGAGACTTGGGTAGCTTTGGCTACATATGTAGCACTTAGTGTGCAAATTTCTCGAGTATCTGACATTTTTATTCTGACTGGTTCATGGGTATGTCAAAGATGAGAATATGTGTAAGTTCATTTCGAGATGGTTCAGGTATGTACGTAAAGCTCATGTTTATTAAATGCTTAAAATGATGAAAATGAGGTAAGTTTGGTGATGGAATGAATTATGATCATTAGACTATGGTAAATTTACATTTAATTATGTTATAATATTTAAATGTTATATGCATGGTAAGGTTGCTTATTTCTTGCATACGAGCTTACTAAGCTACATGACTTACTCCGTTTATTTTCTATGTTTTTATAGTGTCGCCAAGCTAACTTGGATCAGAGATTGGAGATCATTGGAGATTCGTGGAACAGCTCGTTTTTAGGTCAAATCAGAACAGTGGTTTCAGGACCACAAATTCGAAGTCAAAATATTTATTTTATTATTTTAATAAGGTTTACAACATGATAGAATTATTATGTGAAATTTTTGCAAATAAATTTTACCGCTTAAATGCTTAATTCGGTAAAAAGGACTAAATCGCGTAAAGTGTAAAACTTGTGTTCTATTAGCTAAAAGTGTCAAATAGCTATAGAACTTTAAATTAAAGGTCCTTAAGTGATAAATAGCCCAATTGTGGTTAGTGAATGATGATAGCATGGCAAATGCTGTAATTTTGAATTATTTTTAAGGTTAAAATAGTAAATGGTTAATTAAGGCTAATTATAATAAAACAAAACAAAATTTCCTTCTCCATTCATCATCATCAACCAAAAATTAGGGTGAATAAACACCATTTTTTCTTCCTTCATTTGGCCAAGCTTTAGTGAGCAATTAAGGTACGATTTTCGATCCGTTTTTAATGATTTTTACGTTTTTGAGCTCGTTGCAGCTTAATCTAGCTAGCCCGTGTAAGAGTATGCCCAAAGATCAATCATGAGATGGTTGTAATATCAATCATGAGATGGTTGTAATAACATACTTGATTTACCATGTTTATTAATATAAGGCGTTTCCATTATTATTTCAGTTTCTTTTCTGTGTGTATAAATAAACTGTTTTATAATAATGTCCTGAGAATAATATGATTGTTCTTAAAAGATCCTTAGTCAAGTATTATTGTTGACTAGGACAACAATAATGCATTAAGACTAACATGTAGTTGATTGATGATAAAAAGTTGTCATTGATATGGAGTGTCAAAATCAATGTATGAATAGGTATGTTAGAGAACAACATATTGGACTGAACCGCTATGAGTATGCTTCTTGGATTATTATGTAATTGTCACGACATTAATCATAGTGATTAATATGTATATGATCCTCAGACTTGAGATCATCATTATCCCAACATCGTGAGTTGTATATTTTGATACAGTCAAATGTATACCGTAACTGGTTGTTCTATAAAGGCTGATGTTGGATATACCACAATCTATGTAGAGGGATATGGTTGATCAGTATAGAATAAGTCCCTCCTCCATATGGGAGTAATATCTTAGGCCACCTGATTGAGTGAGACTAGAAATGCATGGCCATGTTCAAATAAGCTGATATGAGATGTCATACTTATTTGTATATCATAGTCTACTCAAGATATCAAGAAACATGAGATGGACTATGCAAGTGTGACTATTCCATGACTTGTGTTCATTCCAGAGATAAAGAACTTAAGGATTAATGCATGAAAGGTAAATCACAAAAGGTTATGTCGAATCATGACTTCTTGTAACTTAGGTAGCAATGATGCATTGCTAGATGCCACTCATTGTATGTAACATTAGAATCGTTCTATTATTACTGCTAACGTTACAAAAGCCTACAAGGTCACACCATATGGTTGAGATGATCGGAATAAAACATAGTTGGTATTGTGTTTGGTTATCACATGAATTAAATTAATTATAGAATTAATTTAATTGGGCAACTGGATATTGAACATATTATATGTACAAGAATGCTGTACACATAATGAGAACATAATTCTATTAATATATGAATTTGGTTCGTATATAAATTTAAATAAATATATTTTACTGAAACCTTTATTATAATTAATGTAATTATAATTTTTGGTTAAAACAATATTATATTTATTTATTTTAAATATAACAATTAAAAGGGGAGTTATAGATATAAATAAAACCCTGAAAACCTATTTTTTTGGTCTAGCAGTCGTCAAGCAAAAAATCTCTCAAAAATAGTTTTGGGGATTTCTTCTGATCATTGTCAATTGGGTGGACTACGTAGAGGTCGGCATCTGAAAAGTTGCGACTTGGTTCGATAGTGGTTTTGGATTTTCGTTTCCGAGGCGTCGCTGTCTACTCAGATTGAAGTTTCGGTAATTTCGAAACCATTATCATAGTTTTTTTCCCGATTCATTCTCGCACATGGATCCATGGTTTGGATTACCAGAATTTTATTTTTCCGCTGCGCCTTGGGGGAACCGGCTTTCCTACAATGGTATTAGAGCCACTTGTGTGATACGGACTCGGGTTTAAATACTTGGGTGATGCAATTGTATGAGATGCATGCTTTAATTTCATTACGTTTTTTACTGTTCAAATCGTCTAAGTATATTCTGATATCTATTGCTTTTGATAATTGATTAAATGTTAATCATGGTGTTATGGCCTATTCGGTTTTATGTTATTATTGTTTAACTTTAACAAATCTGTAATGATGTGACGGTGGTATTTACAATGTCCAGTGAGAGTAAACCGACTAGTGGAACAAGGGTTGTTCCGGTATGAAACCTCAAGGATTAAAATCCTAAAATCATGATTCTGTTGATAAAATTTATCAAATTGTGGGGTTTCATATGACTGGGGTATGTAGTCTATACTACGAGGGCTCTGCCCCCACACCCCTGGTCCATACCGTGACAATTCCCTCTTTTATTTTGGAAATGGAGATCTGAGGATGGCTCCGATTTTGTAATAAATAAAACTTGATGGGCCATAAAAGATTAAAAGGACATTTTATAATTCACTTAGCAAAACATTGAATGATGTATGCTATTTTTGACATGCACGGTGTTTGAAATGCATAGTTATGGCCCGATGACCCATTTGACATGCTACGTGTCGTGCCTTACTATTATTCTCTTGTATTTCTCTTATCATCTTACTCTATCGTATGTAAAACGAGTTTCTGCGTATTGTAATTTGCAAAGGTTGCTGTGGGTTAGACGAGAAGGAAGATGGGCCAATCAGTATGGATCGACAGCTTGTGAGACGACTTACACCTTTAGGTTTCCTTTTGGTTCTCCCATTGGCTTGGGTTGAACCACCATAGTTTATGGGCTATAACTATTACATTTATTTATTACTTTATTTATTCATGTATGAGATGCTATGGATGTCTAAAGCATGCAAATTAGGTAATAATAAACTTCATTAATTGATGAGATCAATTAAAAGATTAAATGGACTGAAGTAGACCATAATTGGTGAGATGCAACATCTTTAATAAAATCCCTCTATTAAAATATTAAGTCATCATGGCCTTCTAATTTTTTCCCTCGTTAAGGCCTCGATCAATACTATGTAGGTTATGCCAAAGCAAAGTACTAGTATTTATCTTGGTTAAACGCGAAGAATAAACAAGTGATATTCGTTGGTTAAAAATTGGTTAATGACTTAACTAGGTTACTCTAATAGGATTAGAAACCTAGAGGCAGGTAATTTGGATAAATTATAAGATGATTAGAATAAGAGTTGTTCACCAAATTGTAGGATGTAATTAGCAGATGATTGCTTACCTAAATAGCCATAATCTTGAGAGTAAAGCCAAAGCTGACTTAAGAAGAGGTGAAATATGGATCCTTAACCCACTAAAAATACTTTTAGGAATTTTTTTCTGAAATTAATATATGAGGGTTATTAATTTTGAAATAAATTAGTGGGAACATGTCTAATAAAGTCCTTTTAACGATTGACATAACATGGTAAATTTATTCACACGTATATTTTATTGTTTTAGATATATTATGGCTGCAAACAATACACTCTCATTGCGATCGGTCCTTGAGAAGGACAAATTGAATGGTTTGAACTTTCTTGACTGGTTCCGTAACTTTAGCATTGTCCTCAAACAAGAACGAAAATTATATGTGATTGAACAACCGCCTCCTAATGAACCATCTGGTAATGCCTCGAGAGCTGATAGAGATGCTCACAAGAAGCATCTCGATGACATGGTAGACATTGGATGTCTTATGCTTGCCACTATGAATCCTGAGCTTTAGAAGCAACATGAGGACATGGTTGCTTATGATATGATCGAGCACCTGAAAGAACTTTATCAAGGGCAAGCACAGCAAGAGAGATTTGATATCTCTAAGGCTCTATTCCAATGTAAGCTGGCTGAAGGAAGCCCAGTAGGACCTCATGTCCTTAATATGATTGGCTATATTGAAAGCCTGTCTAAGCTTGGGTTTCCATTAAGCCAAGAGTTGGCCACTATGTTATTCTACAATTGTTTTCGGATAGCTACAACTAGTTTGTCCTCAATTTCAATATGAATGAAATTGACAAGACTCTGCCACAGTTGCTAAGTATGTTACGAACTACTGAAGGCAACATGAAAAAGGTTGGACCCAAGCCCATATTGATGGTCCGTAACAACAAGGGTAACGGAAAGGCCAAAGTTCAGACAAAGTCCAAGGAGAAAGGTAGGCCCAAGCCTGGAAAAGGAAAGGTTGCACTGAAACCTAAAGCTGGGGTATCTAAGGAAGGAAACTGCTTTCATTGTGGTGTGACTGGACACTGGAAGCAGAACTGCCCTATCTATCTTAAGGAAATCAAGAAGGCCAAAACAAGCGGAACGTCTGCTTCAGATATTTATGTTATTGATATTAATTTATCAACTACTACCTCATGGGTATTAGATACCGGCTGTGGTTCTCATATTTGTACTTTTGTACAGGGACTACAAAGGAGTAGGACTTTGGCTAGAGGAGATGTGGACTTGTGATTTGGAAATAGAGTAAGGGTTTCTGCATTAGCTGTGGGAACATACATTTTATCTTTGCCTAGTGGATTTGATTTATGTTTAGAGGATTGTTATTTTGTGCCCAGTTTGACTAAAACCATTATTTCAATTTCTTGTTTAGACAAAATTGGTTTTGAGATAATTATTAAGAATAATTGTTGTTCCTTTTATCTCAATAATGTTTTCTATGGTTCAACATTGTTGATAAATGGCCTCTATATTCTAGATCAAATGAATTCCGTTTACAACATAAATACTAAAAGATCTAAAATAAATGACTCAAATCAAACTTATCTTTGGCATTGTCGTTTGGGCCACATAAGTGAGAAACGCATATCCAAACTCCATAAAGATGGTCTATTGGATTCATTTGTTTTTGAACAATTTGAAGTATGTGAATCTTGCTTATTGGGAAAAATGACTAAATCTCCTTTTACTGGTAAAAGTGAATGAGCTAGTGATTTATTGGGCTTAATACATTCTAATGTATGTGGACTAATAAATACATAGTCCAGAGCTGGTTTTCACTACTTCATTACTTTCGCTGATGATTTCAGTAGATATGGGTATGTTTATCTCATGCGCCATAAGTCAGAGACCCTTGAAAAGTTCAATGAATTCAAAAATAAAGTACAAAATCAACTAGGCAAAACTATCAAGACACTTCGATCTGATCGAGCTGGAGAGTATTTGAGCCTAGAGTTTGATAATCTTTTGAAGAAATGTGGGATTGTCGCACAACTTACTCCTCCTGGTACTCCTCAATGGAATGGAGTTTTTGAGAGAAGAAATCGAACTCTGTTAGACATGGTTCGATCCATGTTGAGTCATGTTGATCTATCGACTTCCTTTTGGGGACATGCCCTTGAAACAACTACTTTCACGCTAAACTGTGTTCCATCTAAATCAGTTCAAAAGACGCCATATGAGATGTGGACTGGGAAACGTCCCAATATGTCTTTTATGAAAATTTAGGGTTACAAAGCTTATGTTAAACGTCAGACGTCTATAAAGCTTGAACCCAAATCTAAAAAGTGTATTTTTGTGGGGTATCCAAAAGAAACCAAAGGATACTATTTCTTTAATCCCATTGAGAACAAAATGTTTGTTGCTCGGACTGGTCTCTTCCTAGAGAGAGAATTTATTTCTAGAAAAAGAAGTGGGAGAAAGATTGAACTTGAAAAAATTTGAGAATCACAAGATACCACTGAACCAGAGATAGAACAACAGCAAATTCCACAAGAAATTGAGGAACAAGTAACTGCTATAGAAACACAACTACCGTACATATCTTTAAGAGAACGCCATGCACCTGAGAGATATAGATTTCTCATTACAACGCATGGTGACATTCTTCTTTTAGATCAAGATGAGCCTAGGACTTATCAAGAAGCGGTGACGAGCCCAGACTCTAAGAAATGGCTTGAGGCCATGAGATTTGAGATGGATTCCATGTATGAAAACCAAGTATGGACTTTGATTGACCCACCCGAAGGGGTTAAACCTATAGGGTGCAAGTGGGTTTTCAAAAAGAAAATCAACATGGATGGTAATGTACAAACATACAAGGGGCGATTAGTCGCTAAAGGTTTTCGTCAAATTTATGGTGTTGACTATGATGAAACCTTTTCTCTTGTAGCTATGTTTAAATCCATCAGGATCTTGCTTGACATAGTTGCATTTCATGATTATGAAATCTGGCAGATGGACGTCAAAATAGCTTTCCTTAACGGGAAACTTGAAGAGGATGTGTACATGACACAACCTGAAGGTTTTTTCAATCCAAAGGATGATAGAAAGATATGTAAGCTACAAAGATCCATTTATAGATTAAAGCAAGCATCTCGAAGTTGGAATCTTCATTTTAATGATGCAATCAAAGAGTTTGGTTTTATCAAAAATGAAGATGAGCCATGTGTTTACAAGAAAGTTAGTGGGAGCACTATCACATTCTTGGTGCTGTATGTGGATGACATACTTATCATGGGAAATGGCATACCTACCTTGTAGTTTATTAAAACTTGGTTAAGAAGTTTTTTTTCCATGAAGAACTTGGGCAAAGCCACTTACATATTAGGAGTCAAGATCTATAGAGATAGATCAAAACGACTACTAGGTCTAAGCCAAAGTACATACATAGATAAAGTACTGAAAAGGTTCAAAATGGAAGAATCTAAGATAGGATTCCTACCTATAAGACATGGTATTTCACTCTCAAAGGAAATGTGTCCTTCAACTCCACAAGAGAGAGAACACATGAGTAAAATTCCATATGCTTCCGCTATTAGATCTATCATGTATGCCATGTTATGTACCAGTCTAGATGTTTCATATGCCTTAAGTATGACAAGCAGGTACCAAGTAGATCCCAGTGAAGGTCACTGGACCACAGTCAAGAACATCCTTAAGTACTTTAGAAGAACTAAGGATACGTTCCTAATATATGGAAGTGAGGAAGAGTTAAGTGTAAAAGGTTACACTAATGCTAGCTTCCAAACCGACAAGGACGATTCTAAATCGTAATTAGGTTTTGTGTTTTGCCTTAATGGTGGTGCTGTGAGTTGGAAGAGTTCAAAGCAAAGTACAGTAGCTGATTCTACAATAGAGGCCGAGTATATTGCAGCCAGTAAGGCAGCAAAAGAAGCGATTTAGATCAAAAAGTTCATTACTGAACTAGGGGTTCTGCCTAGCATATTAGATGCTATAGAACTCCGATGTGATAATAATAGAGCCATTGCACAAGCTAAAGAACCCAGATCTCACCAGCAACCCAAACATATACTTAGGCATTACCATCTTACTCGAGAGGTTATCGATCGAAGGGATGTGGAGATATGCAGAATACCTAAAAATGATAACATTGTTGATCCCCTAACTAAACCTCTGACACAACAGAAGCATGATCATCATACTAAGTCGCTTGGTATAAGATATATGAGTGATCGGTCTTAGTGCAAGTGGGAGATTGTAAGAGTATGCCCAAAGATCAATCATGAGATGGTTGTAATAACATACTTGATTTACCATGTTTACTAATATAAGGCGTTTCCATTATTATTTCAGTTTCTTTTCTGTGTGTATAAATAAACTATTTTATAATAATGTCCTGAGAATAATATGATTGTTCTTAAAAGATCCTTAGTCAAGTATTATTGTTGACTAGGACAACAATAATGCATTAAGACTAACACGTAGTTGATTGATGATAAAGAGTTGTCATTGATATGGAGTGTCAAAATCAATGCATGAATATGTGTGTTAGAGAACAACATATTGGACTGACCCGCTATCAGTATGTTTCTTGGATTATTATGTAATTATCACGACATTACTCATAGTGATTAAAATGTATATGATCCTCAGACTTGAGATCATCATTATCCTAACATCGTGAGTTGTATATTTTGATACAGTCAAATGTACACCATAACTGGTTATTCTATAAAGGCTGATGTTGGATATACCACAATCTATGTAGAGGGATATGGTTGATCAATATAGAATAAGTCCCTTCTAAATAATGGGAGTAATATCTTAGGCCACTTGATTGAGTGAGACTAGAAATGCATGGCCATGCTCAAATAAGTTGATATGAGATGTCATATTTATTTGTATATCATAGTCTACTCAAGATATCAAGAAACATGAGATGGACTATGCAAGTGTGACTATTCCATGACTTGTGTTCATTCCAGAGATAAAGGACTTAAGGATTAATGCATGAAAGGTAAATCACAAAAGGTTATGTCGAATCATGACTTCTTGTAACTTAGGTAGCAATGATCATTGCTAGATGCCACTCATTGTATGTAACATTAGAATCCTTCTACTATTACTGCTAACGTTACAAGAGCCTACAAGGTCACACCATATGGTTGAGATGATCGGAATAAAACATAGTTGGTATTGTGTTTGGTTGTCACATGAATTAAATTAATTATAGAATTAATTTAATTAGGCACTTAGATATTGAACATATTATATGTATAAGAATGTTGTACACATAATGAGAACATAATTCTATTATATGAATTTGGTTCGTATATAAATTTAAATAAATATAGTTTACCAAAATCTTTATTATAATTAATGTAATTATCATTTTCGGTTAAAACATTATTATATTTATTTATTTTAAATATACCAATTAAAAGGGGAGTTTTAGATAAAAATAAAACCCTGAAAACTTATTTTTGTGGTCTAATAGCTGTCAAGCAAAAAATCTCTCAAAAATAGTTTTGGGGATTTCTTCCGGTCCTTGTCAATTGGGTGGACTACGTAGAGGTCGGCATCTGAAAAGTTGCGACTTGGTTCTATAGTGGTTCTGGATTCTCATTTTCAAGGCATCACTGTCTACTCAGATTGAAGGTTCGGTAATTTCAAAACCATTATCATAGTTTTTTTCCCGATTCGTTCCTCGCACATGGATCCATGGTTTAGATTGCCGGAATTTTATTTTTCCGCTGCGCCTTGGGGGCACTGACTTTCCTGCAGCACGTACCTTTGTTTTTGAAACTGTTATAGCTTTGAAAGATGCCATTGTTGAATGCTTGAGTTCTTTGTTGTTTAATGATAGATTATGGAAGCTTGATGATGGTTTTACAAGTTTTATAAAGTGATTTTTGACAAAAATGCAAAATAAGGATTAAATTGTGAAATTGTAAAATGTGGTGGTTAAAAGTGTGAAATAATGAAAGATATGGGCTGCTAGGAGTCCATATGAAATTTGGCTATCATGGATTATGGATTAATTGTGCAGTTTTTCATTTTTATGTGTTAAGGACTAAATTGCAAAGTAGGCAAAAGTCTAGGGGTAAAATTATAAATTAGCCTAAGTGAATTTTTTAGGCTAAATTGAATTGAATGAAAGTTTGAATGAGTTAATTTGATATTATATAGATCAAGATAAGCAAATATGGGAACTAGATCGGGGAAAACGAAAAGTGGACGAATAGCTGATAATTTTATCCGAGGTTATGAGGTAAGTTCGTATAATTAGAATTAAAATTTTCTTATACTTGTACTTATTTAAAAGAATATGTATAATTGAAATACTTAAAGTATGAATGCTTTATTGATATAAGGTATATGTTACCGAGCCCTATTTGAACCGTATTAATTCATTGGATATGAGGGACATGGTACTGAGATTACCATTTTGGTCGAGCTACTGCATTTGTTGCAGACTCACCACATCTCATATGAGCTTACCGATATATATCAGCTCGTTGGAGCTTACTGTATTCAACTCATTGGAGCTTACTGTATTCAGCTCGTATGAGCTTACTGTTCAACTCGATAGAGCTTACCGTTTCAGCTCAATAGAGCTTACTGTCCATCAGCTCAGGAGGAGCTTACCGATCATGGCTCAAAATAGCGTATATGATAATGAGTTGACGGATTAATGATATTGTTCACTCGAGTATCTTTTGAAGTTCTAATAGGTTCAACGGGCATAAATATTGTTTATACGGATAAGTTACAGATTATAAATGTTACTAATGTTATATATGATATGTGAATTTGGAGTATTGCTAAGTTTGTATTAATGGATAGTTTCATGTATTTTTGAAATGATTAACATGTGATGTATACTTGTGTTTAGGTGTTATTTAATTGAATTGTTGGCATTTTTTTTATGTTGCTTTGATTATGTATAAAGGGGTAAGTTTAATTCTGAATTATACGGGCTTACTAAGCTATAAAGCTTACTTTGTTTCTTTTTCTATGTTTTATAGAGGCTAGTTAGCTCACTCGTTCTGGACAAGTCGGAATTGCACATCACACTATCCAATTTTCGATTGGTACTTTTGAACTTGTGAATTTGTAAATATGACATATATAGGCTAGTTTTAAGAATGATAGTTATGTTACTTGATATCATGACTTTGGTATTTTTTGTGTATAAGTAAGCCATGTGATTTGGCTTATTTTGATGTTATGTTTTGGTTGAATTAAAGTGTTCAATTATGGTGTGTTTTGGGCAAGGAATGATTGAATGAAATTATGTAAGTAAAGTCCTAATATGTGTTTGTTAAATGAATGGATTATGCATATTGTTAAATAGGTATTTGGTTATATAATTGGTAGGTTTGATATGGCTTATAATGTGTATTGAAATAAATATTTTGGCCGCCTATTAAGCTGAGAAAATGTGGTCAATTATGCTTGTAAATGCTTTTCTTTTTAAGGTGGCAAAATGGCTTTGCATATAGCCTATTTTTGTCTACACGGGCAGGGGCACGGGCATGTGTCTCAGCCGTGTGCAACACACGGTCACGCTCCTAGGTTACCCTTTTGAATTAAAGTCAGTATACCCTACAGGTTTGACACGGCCTAGACACACGGGCATGTCTACTGGCCGTGTGTGGTACACGGTCTGGCACATGGGCGTGTGGTCAGCCGTGTGACCCAAGTCAGTAACCTCCCTAATTTTCCCACGGCCTGGCACACGGATGTGTCCTCGGCCGTGTGACACAAGTCAGTTTGTATGCCCTGTTTTCACACATTCTAAGACACGGGCGTGTCTACTAGCCGTGTGAAGCAGAAGGCCTGTTCACACAGGTGCGTAACACTTGAAATGTTAAAATTTTTCTAAGTTTCCAAAGTTTTAATATGTTAACGATTCAGTCTTGAATACATGATTAAAGTTTTGTATGTTTGATTTGAGTAAATATTGAATATGAATGATTGATAGTTACTGAAATGAGATGACATTTGATAAATGATTGTTCTGAATTGAGTTATAAGTCCGGTAATGCCTCTTAATCTATTCCGGCGATGGTTACGGGTTAAGGGTGTTACATTTGTTAGTATTAGAGCTACAATTTAGTCGATTTTAGGACTAACGTAGTGTATGTGAGTCTAGCTATACATGCCATATATATAAAACTATGTTAGTGTGATGACTCCTGACAGTTCCAAATGTGTTTTTATATTGTAATGGATCCCGAACGAGCTGTAGCGGATGACGTAGAAAGTAACGCGCCAGCTCCCGCTTAAGGATAGCGCCTACGAAATCTAGACCCGTGACAAGTAGTCACGGGGATGAGGCTAAAGAAGCCTTCTTTCAGATATTGAACGAGTGGTTCACACAGTACATTCGTACGAACCTAGGTGTCCTACAACCTCCACCCCCACCTGTTCCTTAACCAATCCTTGAAATTTCTCAAGGTATTGATCCTCTGTGATTAAATAAACCACCTGTCGATAAGATACGTAAACATGGAGATAAGGAATTCAGAACCACTGTTAATGATGACCTTGAGAGAGCCGAGTTTTGGCTTGAGAACATGATTTGGGTATTCGATGAATTATCCTACACCCCTGAAGAATGCTTAAAGTGTGTAGTATCACTGTTGAGAGATACCGTGTATCAGTGGTGGAATACCTTGATATTCGTAGTTCCACAAGAACGAGTCACTTGGGATTTCTGTCAAGTTGAATTTAGAAATAAATATATTAGCCAAAGGTTCATCGATCAGAAGAGAAATGAATTCCTTGAATTGAAGCAGGGTCGTATGTCGGTCACAGATTATGAGAGAGAGTTTGTACGACTCAGTAAATATGCTCGTGAATGTGTTTCTTCTGAAGCTATAATGTGTAAAAGATTCGAGGATGGATTGAATAAAGAAATCATAGTGTTAGTTGGAATTCTTGAGTTGAAAGACTTTTTGTTTTGTTTGATTGAGCTTGTAAAGCCGAAGAGCTTTGCAAAGAAAATTCGATTCTGAGGCTAGAGAGTCTAGAAAGAGATTTACGGGTAAATCACATCAGTCAGCATCAAAGAAATTTAGAGAATATCATCCTCGTTCTACGGCCTCTGCGGGAATTTCGATTAGAGATAGAAATGTGAGACAATCAAGTTTAAAACCTCAAGTGACATCTGTGGCTAGTGTGGGAAGTGTTAGAAATGCTGGACCTGAATGTAAACATTGCAATAAGCGACATTACAGTGAATGTAGATTAGTAAGTGGAGCTTGATTTAAATGTGGATCTTTTGATCATTTTCTCCATGACTGTCCAGAAAAGTTTACAGCTGAAAGAGAACAACCAGTGAAAGCAAGTAACATGGCTACTAGAGGAAGACCACCCCGAAACACTAGAAATGTGAGTGGTAATCGAGGTCCTACGAGAGATTTGACCGTGAGATCTGAGGCACGAGCACCTACCAGAGCTTATGCTATTCGTGCACGAGAGGAGGCATCATCGCCAGATGTTATTACCGGTACTTTTTCTCTTTTTGATACTGATGTAGTTGAGTTGATAAATCCTGGATCAATCCATTCATATATCTGTATGAATTTAGTATTTAAAAAGAGTTTACATGTCGAGTCTACAGAGTCTGTAATTAAAGTATCGAACCCCTTAGGCAAGTCTGTTTTAGTGGATAAAATTTGTAAGAATTGTCCTCTGATGATCTGGGATTACTATTTTTGGGCTGACTTGATGCTTCTACCCTTCAATGAGTTTGATTTTATTTTGGGGAATGGATTGGCTGACTATGCATGATGCAATTGTGAATTGTAGAAAAAAGACTATCGAATTGAAATGTCAAAATGGTGAGATTCTTCAGATTAAGTCTGATGATTCGAATGAATTATCGGTTGTAATATCATCTATTTTAGCTCAGAAATATTTGAAAAAGGTTTATGATGCATATATTGCATACGTATTGGATACGAAAGTGTCAGAATCAAAGATTGAGTCTGTACCTATTGTTTGTGAGTTTTCGGATGTATTTCTAGAAGAATTACCAGGTTTGCCTCCGATCAGAGAAGTTGAATTTGGTATTGAATTAGTGCCCAGAACAACCGATATCGATAGCACCGTATAGAATGGCTCCCATAGAATTAAAAGAGTTGAAACCTCAATTGCAAGAATTAACAGACAAAGGTTTTGTACAACAGAGTTATTCTCCTTAGGGTGCACTGGTATTGTTCGTGAAAAAGAAAGATGGCACTATGAGAATGTGTATCGACTACAAACAGTTGAATAAAGTAACTATAAAGAAAAAATACCCTTTACCGCGGATTGACAATTTATTTGATTAGTTGAAAGGGGCTACAGTATTTTCAAATATTGATCTGAGATCAAGTTACTATCAGCTACGAGTTAAAGAGTCGGATGTACCAAAAACTGTGTTCAGAACAAGGTATGGACATTATGAATTTCTTGTTATGCCTTTCAGTTTAACTAATGCTCCTGCCGTTTTTATCGACTTGATGAATCGAATATTAATACCGTATTTAGATAGATTTGTTATTGTAGTCATTGACGATATTCTGATCTATTCATGAGATGAATCTGAGCATACCGAGCATTCGAGAATTGTGTTACAAACTCTACGTGATAAGCAATTATTCTCAAAGTTCAATAAATTTGAGTTTTAGCTCAAAGTGGTTGGATTTTTGGGGCATATTGTTTCACCGATGGTATTAGAGTTGATCCGAGCAAGATTTCTGCTATTGTTGATTGGGAACCTCCGAGAAACGTATTTGAATTCCGTAGTTTTCTGGGCTTAGTAGGCTATTACTGAAGATTCGTGAAATGATTTTCAATGATTGCAACACCAATGACACAACTACTACAAAAAGACGTAAAGTTTGAATGGTCAGAAAAATGTCAGCAGAGTTTCGAACAATTGAAAGTATTGTTAACTGAAGCACCAGTTTTGGCTCAACCGGAATCGAGAAAAGAATATGTGATTTATAGCGATGCATCATTAAATGGTCTGGGATGTGTTCTAATGCAAGAAGGAAAAGTTATAGCTTATGCTTCTCAACAGTTGAAACCGTACGAAAAGAACTATCCGACGCATGATTTAGAGCTGCCAGCAATTGTATTCGCATTGAAGATTTGGCGACACTACTTATACGGTGAGAAAGGCCACATTTTACAGATCACAAAAGCTTGAAATACCTAATGTTACAAAAGGATTTGAATTTGCATCAACGAAGATGGCTCGAGTTATTGAAAGATTATGACTTTGTGATTGATTATCATCCGGGAAAAGCTAACGTAGTTGCTGATGCCTTAAGCCGAAAATCATTGTTTGCGTTGCGAGTAATGAACACTCAGTTGATGATATGTGATGATAGGTCTATTTTAGCTGAATTAAGAACTAAAATAATATTTCTTCAACAAATTTGTGAAGCTCAGAAAGATGATCATGAACTATAAGCTAAACGAATTCAATGTGAGTTTGATTCTAATTAAGAATTTCATATTGGAACTGATGACTATTTAATATTCTGAAATAGAATTTGTGTACTGAAAAATACAGAGCTTGTTCAGAAAATTTTGTGTGAAGCACACAATAGTCGTTTCTCAGTTCATCCGGGAAGTACCAAGATGTATAATAATTTGAAACAACTGTACTGGTGGTCGGGGATGAAACGGGATATATCAGAGTTTGTATCGAAACGTTTGATATTTCAGCAAGTCAAAGTTGAACATCAAGTGTCATTAGGTTTACTATAACCTATATTGATTCCTGAGTGGAAATAGGATAGAGTTACAATGGATTTTGTTTCGAGATTGGCTTTAACTCCAAAAAAGAAAGATGCTATCTAGGTTGTCGTTGATCAACTAACGAAGTCTGCTCATTTCATACCGATACGTACAGATTACTCTCTTGACAGATTAGCTGAATTGTACATTTCTGAAGTTTTTTGGTTACATGGTGTGCCATTATCTATTATTTCTGATAGAGATCCAAGATTTACGTCGCGATTCTGGAAGAAATCGCAATAAGCCTTAGGTATGAAATTGAATTTCAGTACTGCTTTTCACCCTCAAATTGATGGTCAGACTGAGAGAGTTATTCAGATTCTCGAAGACATGTTGAGATGTTGTATTCTAAAGTTTGAAGGCAGTTGGAAAAAATATTTACCTTTGACTGAATTTGCGTATAACAACAATTTCTAAACGAGTATAAAAATGGCACTGTATGAAGCTTTATATGGCCACAAGTGTCGAACTCCGCTATACTGGACTGAATTGAGTGAGAAAAAGATTCACAGTGTTGAATTGATCAGAGATATTAAAGAAAAAGTGAAAACGATTCGAAAAAGTTTAAAAGCAGCTTCAGATCGACAGAAATCCTATGCGGATTTGAAACGTAGAGAAATTGAATTTCAAGTCGAAGACAAAGTGTTTTTAAAAGTATCACCGTGGATAAAGGTTCTTCGATTCGGTCATAAAGGAAAGTTGAGTCTGCGTTTTATCGGGCCGTATAAGATTACCAAGAGAATAGGGCCTGTAGTATGTCGATTAGTTTTACCATCAGAACTTGAAAAGATTCATAATGTCTTTCATGTTTCTATGTTACGTCGATACAGATCTGATCCGTCACATGTTATCTTGTCGATAAATGTTGAAATACAAGCTGATTTGACGTATAATGAAGAACCAATTAGGATTTTAGCTCGTGAAATCAAAAGTTGAGAAATAAGCGCATAGCATTGGTAAAGGTTCTTTGGCATAAACATGGGATCAAGGAAGCTACGTGGGAACCCGATGAAGCTATACGAAAATAGTACCCTAACCTTTTCAACGATAAGATTTTTGGGGACGAAAATCCCTAATGGGGGAGAGTTGTAACAGCTCGTTTTTAGATCAAATTAGAATAGTAGTTTCAGGACCACAAATTTGAAGTTAAAATATTTATTTTATTATTTTAATAAGGTTTACATCATGATCAAATTATTATGTGAAAGTTTCGCAAATAAATTTTACCGTTTAAATGCTTAATTCGATAAAAAGGACTAAATCGCGTAAAGTGTAAAACTTGTGTTCTATTAGCTAAAAGTGTCAAATAGCTATAGAACTTAAAAGTAAATGTCCTTAAGAGATAAACAGGCCAATTGTGGTTAGTGGATGATGATAGCATGGAAAATGTTGTAATTTGGAATTATTTTTAAGGTTGAAATAGTAAATGGTTAATTAAGGTTAATTATAATAAAACAAAACAAAATTTCCTTCTCCAATCATCATTATCAACCGAAAATTAAGGTGAATAAACCCCATTTTTTCTTCCTTCATTCGACCAAGCGTTAGTGAGCAATTAAGGTACGGTTTTTGATCCGTTTTTAATAATTTTTACGTTTTTGAGCTCGTTGCAACTTAATCTAACTAGCCCGTACCTTCATTTTTGAAACTGTTATAGATTTTGAAAGATGTCATTGTTGAATGCTTGAGTTCTTTGATGTTTAATGATAGATTATGGAAGCTTGATGATGGTTTTACAAGTTTTATAAAGTGATTTTTGACAAAAATGCAAAATAAGGATTAAATTGTGAAATTGTAAAATGTGGTGGTTAAAAGTGTGAAATAATAAAAGAAATGGGCTACTAGGAGTCCCTATGAATTTCGAATGTCATGGGTTATGGATTAATTGTGCAATTTTGCATTTTTATGTGTTAAGGACTAAATTGCAAAGTAGTCAAAAGTCTAGGGGTAAAATTATAAATTAGCCAAAATGAATGTTTTAGGCTAAATTGAATTGAATGAAAGTTTGAATGAGTTAATTTGATATTATATAGATCAAGATAAGAAAATATGGGAACTAGATCGGGAAAAACGAAAAGTGGACGAATAGCCGATAATTTTATCCAAGGTTACGAGGTAAGTTTGTATAATTAGAATCGAACTTTTCTATACTTGTACTTATTGAAAAGAATATGTATAAATGGAATACTTAAAGTATGAATGCTTTATTGATATAAGGTATATGTTACCGAGCCCTGTTTGAACCGTATTAATTCATTGGATATGTGTGACATGGTACTGAGATTATCGTTTTGGTCGAGCTCCTGCCTGCATTTGTTGCAGACTCACCACATCTCGTATGAGCTTACTGATATATATCAACTCGTAAAAGCTTACTTTATTCAGCTCATTGGAGCTTACCATTTCAGCTCGTATGAGCTTACTGTTCAACTCGATAGAGCTTACCGTTTCAGCTCAATAGAGCTTACTGTCCATCAGCTCAGGAGGAGCTTACCGATCATGGCTTGAAAGAGCATATATAATAATGAATTGACAGATTAATGACGTTGTTCACTCGAGTATCCTTTAAAGTTCTAATAGGTTCAACGGGCATAAATATTGTTTATACGGATAAGTTATAGATTATAAATGTTACTAATGTTATATATGATATGTGAATTTGGAGTAATGCAAAGTTTTTATTAATGGATAGTTTATTGTATTTTTCAAATGACTAACATGTGATGTATACTTGTGTTTAGGTGTTATTTAATTGAATTGTTGGCATTTTTTTATGTTGCTTTGATTATGTATAAAGGGGTAAGTTTATTTCTGAATTATACGGACTTATTAAGCTATAAAGCTTTGTTTCTTTTTCTATGTTTCATAGAGGCTAGTTAGCTCGCTCGTTCCGGACAAGTCGAAATTGCACATCATACTATCCAATTTCTGATTGGCACTTTTGAACTTGTGAATTTGTAAATATGGCATGTATAGGCTTGTTTTAAGAATGATAGTTATGTTACTTGATATCATGACTTTGGTATATTTTGTGTATAAGTAAGCCATGTGATTTGGTTTAGTTTGATGTTATGTTTTGGTTGAATTGAAGTGCTCAATTATGGTGTGTTTTGGGCAAGGAATGATTAAATAAAATTATGTAAGTAAAGTCATAATATGTGTTTGTTAAATGAATGGATTATGCATATTGTTAAACAGGTATTTGGATATATAATTGGTAGGTTTGATATGTCTTATAATGTGTACTAAAATGAATATTTGGCTACCTATTGAGCTGAGAAAATGTGATCAATTATGCTTGTAAATGCTTGTCTTTTTAAGGTGGCAAAATGGCTTTGCAAATAACCTATTTTTGTCCACACGGGCAGGGACACGGGCGTGTGTCTCAGCCATGTGCAACACACGGTCATGCTGCACGGCCATGTGTCTCCTGGGGTACCCTTTCGAAATAAAGTCAGTATACCCAACAGGTTTAATACAGCCTAGAAACACGGGCATGTCTACTGGCCGTGTGTGGTACACGGGCTGGCACATGGGCGTATGGCCGGTCGTGTGACCCAAGTTAGTAACCTCCCTAATTTTCCCACGGCCTGGCACACGGGCCTATCCTTGGCCGTGTGACACAAGTCAATATGTATGCCCTGTTTTCACACGGTCTAAGACACTGATGTGTCTACTAGCCGTGTGACACTTGAAATGTTAAATTTTTTCTAATTTTCCAAAGTTTTAATATGTTAATGATTTAGTCCCGAATACATGATTAAAGCTTTGTATGCTTGATTTGGGTAAATATTAAATATGAATGATTGATAGTTACTGAAATGAGATGACATTTGATAAATGATTGTTTTGAATTGAGTTGTAAGTCCGGTAATGCCTCTTAACATTTTTCGACGACGGTTATGGGTAATTCAAATCACATTATCAAACTTTCATTTTGGGTATTGTTGATCTTAGTATTTTGAAAGTATGGCATGTATAGGGACTTGGTCATTTGATTTGGCCAAATGTATTGGCTTATATTTGTTTAAGGTGATTTGGTATTTAGCGATGTAATTGACTTATTTGGCTAAAATGGTTGTAAGCCCATTTATATAAGTATTTGTGTTAATGCATTCTTCTTCTTTTTTGTGTTTTGTAATGGGTTGCTATATGTTTATTATGGTTAAATGACTTGTGAAATGGATGGGACCGGTCTTTAGGTGTGCTAGGAAACCTAAGTAGAATTATGCATAATGAAAGTATTCATATTGATACTTGTGAATGTGAGTTTGGTATGAATTGATTTGGTAAATTTTGCTAAAGTAAATATGATAAGTGTTGGTAATGAATGATATGATTTAGCCTTGATTTTGGCTGTTTTGGTTGCTTAAACATGCCATGGATTATGCCATTGTACATGTGTGCGTGCAGGTGTAAATGAGGGTGACAAATGGCTTGGTAGATGGCCTTTATTTTGTCAACATGGGTAGATACACGGGCGTGTGTCTAGGCCGTGTGTGACACACGGTCTGCCCCATGAGGATGTGTTCTAGTCATGTGTCCCCTGCACCTTAGTGTTGAGAAATAGAATGCTCAAAATTGAGCACATGGGCAGAGACATGGGCGTGTGTCTCAGCCGTGTGGACGACACGGCCTCAAACACGGGCGTCTGCCCTAGCAATATGAAGTCTATATGTAATAGCCCGATTTAGGGCCTAGTCAGAATAGTGGTCTTAGGACCACGAATCCGAAGTTGGGAAATTATTTTTATTAGTATTATGAGGTTATAGTAAGATTTCATTAGTGCTTGAAAATTTTGGTAAGTTAATTTTGACATTTGAGAGCTCAATTGCAAAAAAGGACTAAATCGCATAAAAGGCAAAAGTTACATTTTAGTACCAAGATGTGTTAAATAGCTAAAGAAATAAAATTAGGGGCTTTTAAAGAGCAATTTGACCCCTAGAAACAAGGTGTTCGGCCATTAGAAGCAAATTTAGTCAAAAAGTCAATGTTAGGTGACTTAATGACATAATCTTATGATAAAATAATACCTATGAGCTTAGCTATCAATTTCTTTCTTCTCCATGCCTTCTCCCCACTGAAAATATCAGCAAAAGAGGGGTTTTTGAAGCTTTGAAGTTTCAGCAACTTATTACCTCAACAAGTAAGTGATTTTCAAGTCCCTAGTTAATAATTTTTGCATTTTTGGGACCCTTGAAGCATGAGCTTCCAAATGAGGGGTCTATTTTGCAAAATGGTTAAGAGTTTAGGGTTTTACCATGAATGAAATTTTAGTTTTTTCTGAGTTTTTATGGAATAACATGAGTTTTAGCTATGTTATAAACAAGTTTTGTGAAAGGTGTTAGCATGAAAACACCAAAAAGGGCTATTTTGCAAAAGTTGCAAGATAAGTGTTAACTGTGTGAAATAGTGAGATTTTGAGGTTACTATAAGAGTAAAAAGAGTTCGGCTAGGCTTGAGATACGAAGAAATTTGATAAAAATCAAATTTTGATCATAGGGGCAAAATGGTCATTTTACCCAAAATTGTGAATTTTAGATTGCCTAATTGTGCTTAATGACTAAATGAGTGCATTTTGCTATTATAGATCAAGATTTACCAAATCTGAACCTAGACCGAGGGAAAGCCAAGCAAATCGACTAGTCGAGTACATTTTGTAAATCGAGGTAAGTTGTATGTAAATAATATAACTACATTGTTAATACATGTATTCGAATTGTCATTGAATTGATATAGCATGAATTGTTAGATTGTGGATTGAGAATGCATAGTAATAATTAAGATAGTAGAAAGATCCCATTGGAACCCTAGGAAACAAACCGGATATTCGTACCTTAACATTCGGGTTACTTGTGTGCCAGTGTAAGACATGTCTGGGACATGCATCGGCCACATTATGAGAACCAGTGTAAGACCACGTCTGGGACATGGCATCGATGTAGAGATGAGTGCCACTGTAAGACATGTTTGGGACATGCATCGGCCTCGACGATGATAGCTAGTGTAAGACGTGTCTGGGACATACATCGGCTAAGAGTTGTGCTAGTGTAAGACATGTCTGGGACATGGCATCGGTCTCGATGATGATAGCCAGTGTAAGACCATGTCTGGGACATGGCATCGGTCTTGATGATGATAGCTAGTGTTAGACCATGTCTAGGACATGGCATCGGCAACTGACCTCATGTTTGAGGCTTATAGAATATCCGGTAGTATTCTGAAAGGTTTAACTTTAAAGGTTACGAAAGTGATTTAATAAAAAAAAGTATAATAATGTTGTGAGTGGTACAGGTACCTAATTGGTATGTATGAGTAATGAGCTCAAATTAGAAAATGTGTCTTGAGTACTAAGTCAAGTTTATGCTTACCTTTGAGATATGAGCATGATGACTAATGGTGAAATTGTTGTTGTATATTTGTTTATATGCAACTTACTAAGCTTTATGCTTACTCTTTTTCTTTTCCTTTTTCTTTCAGTACCGCTTAGTTAGCTCAAGGATCCCTTGTAGTCAGAGATATCAATCACACTATCAACTGAAATACTCGGTATAGTTGGATTTATATTTTTGATTATGGCATGTATAGGGCTAGACCTTATTATTTTGTGTCTTTGAGAATTGGCCAAATGTGTTGGCTTGAAATTAGTTTCCACATTTTTACATTAAGCCTTGAATGAGGGTAACATTCATTTTAAGTCTATAATAGATGCATCCTTATGGTTAAATGAATGCCTATCATGCTTGATTTGGTATTGGTTGGTGTTGGCATGAAAATAGGCATGATAGGGTGGCAATGAGGCTTGGTAAATAGCCTCATATTGTCCACACGGGTAGACACATGGACGTGTGTCTAGGCCGTGTGTAACACACGGACAGCCCCATAGGCGTGTGAGAAGGTTGTGTGTCCCCTGCACCTAGAAATTTCAAGTCAAAATGCATGGTATTTATCACACGGGTAGAGACACGACCGTGTGTCTCAGCCGTGTGGAAGAGCACGACCTAGTACACGGGCGTGTGCCATGGCCGTGTAACGCTGACGTCAGAAACAGAATACCCAGGTTTTTGCACACGGGCTGCGCTACAGGCATGTCGTGGCCGTATGAAAAGACACGAGGAAAGGACACGAGTGTGTGTCCAGGCCATGTGAAGTCTGCACTTGTTTCATGAAAAAAAATTTGGAATTAAATTGGCCAAACGGGTATAGGACACGGGCGTGTCCCTAGCACACGTGTGTGTGCCATATACCCACACGGATGTGTGGAGCCTTAAAGCATGAAATTTTCTAAGTTTTTCTTGAGCCCTCGGTTTGGTCCCAAACCACCCTGAATGTATGTTTTGGGCCTCGTAAGCCCAACCGAGGGACAGATTGCCTATGAAATAAAATTTTTTAAATTCAAACGAAATTTCATGGCCGGTTTAGTGTGAAAGTGCTTGAGTTAAGTCCGGTAGTATCTCGAACCCTGTCCCAGCATCGGATACGGATGAGGTGTATTACATTTAGTTGTATCAGAGCTATGGTTTAGTCGGTTCTAGGACTAACCTAGCTAGAGTACAAGTTTAGCTATACATGCCATAAAAACATATTGATAGTGTGAAGATTCCTGACGAAATAAATTATGTTTTTCTTATATAGTAAATGGATCCTGAGAGAACCACGGCGGATGACGTGGAAAGTAATGCACCGACTTTCGCAGAAGGGACTGCGCCAGTAAAGAGCGAGCCCGTAAATATAGGCTAAGGCAGAGGGACTAGAGAAGCCTACCTCTGAATGATAGATGCTTGTTATTCGGAGTTTGTTTGTGCGAACCCGAACACTCCACCTCCCCCACCTCCTCTGATTCGTCAGTATGCCCTGATAGCTTCGCAAGGTACAGACATGCTTAGAAGAGAGAAGCCTTCGGTTGACAAGATCCAAAAATAAGGGGCTGAGGAATTCCGGGTTAACTTAGATGATGACCCGGAGAAGGCAGAGTTTTGGTTAGAAAATGTCATAAGAGTATTTGGTTAATTATCATGCACACCTGATGAGTGCGTGAAGTGTGCGATGTCACTCCTACGGGATTTGGCTTATCAGTGGTGGAGTACCGTTGTATCTGTGGTACCGAGGGAAAGAGTAACTTGGGAATTTTTCCAAGAAGTGTTCAGAAAGAAGTACATTAGCCAGAGGTACATAGGCCAGAAAAGGAAAAAAAAATTTAGAGTTGAAGCAAGGCAATAAGACCGTGACAGAATATGAGTGTGAGTTTGTGAAACTCAGTAAGTATGCACGGGAATGCATATCCACTCAAGCTACCATGTGTAAGAGGTTTGAGGATGGCCTCAATGAAGATATCCGAGTGTTTGTGGGCATCTTAGAAATAAGAGAATTGGTGGTGCTCGTCGAGAGAGCGTGCAAGGCAGAGGAACTGATAAAAGAGAAGAGGAAAATGGCCATTGAGTCATGGGATCTAAAGAAAAAACAGATGGGTAAGGCACATCAGTCCTCATCTAAGCGATCAAAAGAATTTACTACCCTATCGAATGCGTCGGTAGGGTATTTGAAGAGAAACAAGAATCAACAGAATATGGCATCTAAAGCTCAGACTACTTCGATTGCTAGTGTTGGTAGTACTCGGCCAAATAGGCAAGAATGTCCTCAATGTGGGAGACATCACTTAGGTGAATGTCGAGTAAACGAGAGGGGTTGTTTCAAGTGTGGGTCACTTGACCACTTTATTTGTGATTGTCCTGAGATGGACGAGAGAGAAAGAAAAAAATATATGAAAGCAAGTAGTGCTCCCTTGAGGAGTAGGCCACAAAAGAACCCCGAGAGTGAGACTAGTGGTAGAGGCGCGTCAAGAGATGCCACGGCGAGGTCTGAAGACAGAGCACCAACGAGGACCTATGCTATATGTGCCCAAGAAGAGGCAGAGTTCCCCGACGTGATCACGGGTACCTTTTCTATCTATGATATAATTGTTGTTGCTTTAATTGACCCGGGATCTACCAACTCTTACATTTGTATGGAATTGATGCCTCGTATAAACATGTTAGTAGAGTCCACTAAGTTTGTAATAGAAGTGTCCAACCCGTTAGGCAAGCATGTATTAGTGGACCAAGTATGTAGATATTGTCCCTTGATGATTTGAGGCCATTGTTTTTCGGCCAACTTGATGTTGTTGTCGTTTTCGATGTAATTCTTGGGATGGATTGGCTGGCCTCCCATGGTGTCGTAGTAGACTGTGGAAGAAAAGTAATTGAATTAAGATGTGAAGATGGGGATGTTATGCGAGTTGGACCATATGAGTCAGATAACCTGCTTATAGTAATATCATCATTGACTGCTGAGAAATATTTGAAAAAAAAGTATGAAGCTTATTTAGCTTTTGTGCTGAATACGCAAGAGTCAGAATTAAAGATTGAATCAGTACCGGTAATCTGCGAGTTCACAGATGTGTTCCTGGAGGAGTTACCCAGATTACCACCAATGAGGGAAGTTGAATTTGAGATTGAATTAGTTCCTGGAACGACACCCATCTCGATCGCCCCGTATAGGATGGCTCCAACAGAGTTGAAAGAGTTGAAAGCACAGTTGCAAGATATGATAGATAAGGGCTTTCCGAGACCAATCTATTCTCCATGGGGTGCTCCGATACTCTTTGTAAAGAAGAAAGATGGGTCGATGAGATTATACATTGACTATAGGCAACTCAACAAGGTAACAGTGAAGAACAAATACACTTTACCAAGGATCGACGATTTGTTTGGTCAGTTGAAGGGAGCTACTGTATTTTCTAAGATCGACCTGAGGTTTGGTTATTATCAGTTAAGGGTTAAAGAGAAAGATGTACCGAAGACTGCATTTCGGACAAGATATGGGCATTATGAGTTCCTCGTCATGCCTTTTGGTTTGACTAATGCCCTGGCGGTATTTATGGATTTGATGAATAGTATATTCAGGCCGTATCTAGATAAGTTTGTTGTCGTCTTTATCGATGACATACTGATCTACTCGCGTGATGAGAGAAAGCACGCAGAGCATCTGAGGGTTGTGTTGCAAACCTTGAGAGACAAGAGATTATACGCCAAGTTCAACAAGAGTGAGTTTTGGCTTAAAGAGGTCGAGTTTCTAGGACATATTGTGTCAGGTGACGGAATCCGAGTCGATCCAAATAAGATTTTCGTTATTGTGGATGAGAAATCGCCGAGGAATGTAACGGAGGTTCGAAGCTTTTTGGGTTTAGCTGGATACTACAGACGTTTTGTAAATGGATTTTCTATGATAGCTACCCCGATGACTAGGCTGCTGCAAAAGGACGTCAAGTTTGAATGGACTGAAAAATGTCAACAAAGTTTTGAGAGATTAAAGACCTTATTAACGAAAGCCCCAGTGTTAGTGCAACCAGAGTCGGGCAAGGAGTTTGTGATTTATAGCGATGCCTCTTTAAATGGTTTGGGGTGTGTGCTCATGCAAGAAGGCAAGGTTATAGCCTATGCCTCGAGACAGCTAAAGCAACATGAGAGAAATTACCCAACCCATGATTTGGAACTTGCGGCTGTAGTGTTCGCGTTGAATATTTGGAGACACCATTTGTATGGAGAGAAATGTTGGGTATTCACCGTCCATAAGAGCTTAAAGTACTTGATGACTCAAAAGGAATTGAATTTGAGGCAACACCGATGGATTAAGCTATTAAAATATTATGAGTTAATTATCGACTACCATCTAGGAAAGGCGAATGTAGTTGCCGACGCCCTGAGTAGGAAGTCATTGTTTGCCTTGAGAGCCTTGAACACTCAGTTGACTGTATCTAATGATGGTTCGATCCTAGCAGAGCTGAGAGTCAGACCGAATTTTCTTTGTGAAATTCGAGAAGCTCAGAAATGTGATGAGAAGTTGCAAGCCAAGAGAAATCAGTGTGAGTCAGAAATTGAATCGGATTTTCGTATCAGTACCGATGGATGTTTAATGTTCAAAGATAGGGTTTGTTTACCCAAGGACAATGAGCTTATTCAAGAGATTTTGAGTGAGGTTCATGGTGGTTGCTTATCTGTTCACCCAGGTAGTACGAAAATGTAAAATGACATTAAGAAAATGTATTGATGGTCGAGTATGAAAAGAGATATCTCAGAATTTGTTTCCAAGTGCCTAGTGTGTCAACAAGTAAAGGCTGAACATCAAGTACCTTCGGGTTTACTTCAACCTATTATGGTCCCTGAGTGGAAATGGGATCTTATCACTATGGACTTCGTTACCAGTTTGCCACTAACCCTGAAAAAGAAAGATGTTATATGGGTTATTATCGATAGATTAACTATGTCGGCACACTTAGTACCAACGTGTACCGACTACTGCCTCGAGAAATTAGCAGACTTATATATTTTCAAGATTGTAAGGCTTCATGGAGTGCCATTGTTGATTGTGTCAGATAGAGATCCGAGGTTTACCTCAAGGTTTTGGAAAAAAGTTACAAGAGGCTTTGGGAACCAAGCTGAGTTTCAGCACGGCGTTTCATCCGCAAACTGACAGACAGTTGGAAAGAGTGATACAAATCTTAGAGGACATGTTGAGATGTTGTGTTCTCGAATTTCAAGGAAGTTGGGAAAAATACTTGCCATTGGTTGAATTTGCCTACAACAATAGCTATCAGTCGAGTCTAAAAATGGTGTCTTATAAGGCTTTATATGGGCGAAAGTGTCGAACGCCCTTATACTGGACTGAGTTGAGAGAGAAACAGATCCATGGGATTGATTTGGTCAAAGAGGCTTAGGAGAAAGTCAAAGTGATTCGTGACTGCCTGATAGCCACCTCAGATAGACAAAAATCCTACGTGAATTTGAGACGGAAGGAAATTAAGTTTGAAGTCGGTGCTAAAGTATTTTTTAAAGTTTCTCCGTGGAGAAAAGTCCTTAGGTTTGGTAAAAATGGCAAGTTGAGTCCTTGTTTCATAGGACCTTATGAGATTACCAAGAAAGTAGGGCTTGTTGCCTACCGATTGAATTTTTCGTCGGAGTTAGAAAAGATCCACAATGTGTTTCATGTGTCCATGTTACGCCGGTACAGATCAGACCCTTCACATGTAATGGCGCCAACTGAAATTGAGATTCTTCCGGATATGGCTTATGGTGAGGAGCCGGTCAAGATCTTAGCTCGAGAGGTAAAAAAGTTAAGAAATAAGAATATACCTCTAGTGAAGGTGTTGTGGCATAGACATGGGGTCGAGGAAGCCACATGGGAACCCGAGGAATCTCTAAGAGAGTAGTATCCGAACTTATTCACCGGTAAGATTTTCGAGGATGAAAATCCCTAAAGGGGGGAGAAATGTAACAACCCGATTTAATGCCTAGTCGAAACAGTGGTCTTGGGACAATGAATCCGAAGTTTGGAAAATTATTTTTATTAGTATTATGAGGTTATAGTAAGATTTCATTAGTGCTTGAAAATTTTGGTAAGTTAATTTTGACGTTTGAGAGCTCAATTGCGAAAAAGGACTAAATCGCATAAAAGGCAAAAGTTGCATTTTAGTACCAAGATGTGTTAAATATCTAAAGAACTAAAATTAGGGGATTTTAAAGAAAAATTTGACCCCTAGAAACAAGGTGGTCGGCCATTAGAAGCAAATTTAGTCAAAAAGTCAATGTTAAGTGACTTGATGACATAATTTTATGATAAAATAATACCTATGAGCTTAGCTATCAATTTCTTTCTTCTCCATGCCTTCTTCCCACTGAAAATATCAGAAAAAGAGGGGTTTTTGAAGCTTTGAAGTTTCAGTAACTTATTACCTAAACAAGTAAGTGATTTCCAAGTCCTTAGTTAATAATTTTTGCATTTTTGGGACCCTTGAAGCATGAGCTTCCAAATGAGGGGTCTATTTTGCAAAATGGTTAAGAGTTTATGGTTTTTCCATGAATGAAATTATAGTTTTTTCTGAGTTTTTAAGGAAGAGCATGAGTCTTAGCTATTTTATAAACAAGTTTTGTGAAAGGTGTTAGCATGAAAACACCAAAAAGGGCTATTTTGCAAAAGTTGCAAGATAAGTGTTAAGTGTGTGAAATAGTGAGATTTTAAGGTTACTATAAGAGTAAAAAGAGTTCGAATAGGCTTGAGATACGAAGAAATTTGATAAAAATTGAATTTTGATCATAGGGGCAAAATGGTCATTTTGCCAAGGTCTAGGGGAAAATGGCCATTTTACCCAAAATGTGAATTTTAGATTTCCTAATTGTGCTTAATGACTAAATGAGTGCATTTTTCTATTATAGATCAAGATTTACTGAATTCGAACCTAGACTGGGGGAAAGCCAAGCAAATCGACTAGTCGAGTACATTTTGTAAACCGAGGTAAGTTGTATGTAAATAATATACTTACATTGTTAATACATGTATTTGAATTGTCATTGAATTGATATACCATGAATTGCTAGATTTGTGGATTGAGAATGCATAGTCATAATTGAGATAGTAGAAAGATCCCATTGGAACCCTAGGAAACAAACTGGGTATTCGTACCTTAACATTCGGGTTACTTGTGTGCCAGTGTAAGACATGTCTGGGACATGCATCGGCCACATTATGAGAACCAGTGTAAGACCATGCCTGTACATGCATCGGCCACATTATGAGAACCAGTGTAAGACCATGTCTGGGACATGGCATCAGTGTAGAGATGAGCGCCAGTGTAAGACATGTCTGGGACATGCATTGGCCTCGACGATGATAGCCAGTGTAAGACGTGTCTGGGACATGCATCGGCTAAGAGTTGTGCTAGTGTAAGACATGTCTGAGACATGGCATCGGTCTCGATGATGATAGCCAGTGTAAGACCATGTCTGGGACATGGCATCGGTCTCGATGATGATAGCCAGTGTAAGACCATGTCTGGGACATGGCATCAGTCTCGATGATGATAGCCAGTGTAAGACCATGTCTGGGACATGGCATCGGTCTCAATGATGATAGCCAGTGTAAGAACATGTCTAGGACATGGCATCGGCAACTTACCCCATGTTTGAGGCTTATAGAATATCCGGTAGTATTTCGAAAGGTTTAACTTTAAAGGTTACGAAAGTGATTTAATAAAAAAAAGTATAATAATGTTGTGAGTTGTATAGGTACCTAATTGGTATGCATGAGTAATGAGCTCAAATTAGAAAATGTGTCTTGAGTAGACGGTAATGAGTAAGTCAAGTTTATGCTTGCCTTTAAGCTATGAGCATGATGACTAATGGTGAAATTGTTGTTGTATATTTGTTTATATGCAACTTACTAAGCTTTATGCTTACTCTCTTTCTTTTCCTTTTTCTTTCATTGCCGCTTAATTAGCTCAATGATCCCTTGAAGTCAGAGATATCGATCACACTATCAGCCGAAATACTCGGTATAGTTGGATTTATATTTTTGATTATGGCATGTCTAGGGCTAGACTTTATTATTTTGTGTCTTTCAGAATTGGCCAAATGTGTTGGCTTGAAATTAGTTTCCACATTTTTACATTAAGCCTTTAATGAGGGTAACATTCATTTTGAGTCTATAATAGATGCATCCTCACGGTTAAATGAATGTCTATCATGCTTGATTTTGTATTGGTTGGTGTTGGCATGAAAATAGGCATGATAGGGTGGCAATGAGGCTTGGTAAATAGCCTCATATTGTCCACACGGGTAGACACATGGACGTGTGTCTAGGCCGTGTGTAACACACGGACAGCCCCATGGGCGTGTGAGAAGGTCGTGTGTCCCCTGCACCTAGAAATTTCAAGTAAAAATGCATGGTATTTATCACACGGGTAGAGACACGACCGTGTGTCTCAGCCGTGTGGAAGAGCACGACCTAGTACACGGGCGTGTGCCATGGCCGTGTAACGCTGACGTCAGAAACAGAATACCCAGGTTTTTGCACACGGGCTGCGCTACGGGCGTGTCGTGGCCGTATGAAAAGACACGGGCGTGTGTCCAGGCCATGTGATATCTGCACTTGTTTCATGAAAAAAATTTAGAATTAAATTAGCCATACAGGCATGGGACGCGGGCGTGTCCCTAGCCTACGGGCATGTGTCATATACCCATACGGGCGTGTGGAGCCTTAAAGCATGAAATTTTTTAAGTTTTTCTTAAGCCCTCGGTTTGGTCCCAAACCACCCCGAATGTATGTTTTGGGCCTCGTAAGCCCAACCAAGGGACAGATTGCCTATGAAATAAAAAGTTTTTAATTTGAACAAAATTTCATGGCCAGTTTAGTATGAAAGTGCTTGAGTTAAGTCCGGTAGCACCTCGAACCCTGTCCTAGCGTCAGATACGGGCGAGGGGTGTTACACTGCACCTATTTGATGAAAATCAATTTTCCACACGGCCTAGCACACGGGCGTGAGACTTGGCCATGTGGCCTCAATTTGTTCATGAGTTACAAGTCAGAGAGTTACACGGGGTTGGGACACGGGCGTGTGTGATCACACGGCCTAATCACACGAGCGTGCCCCATATCCACACGGGCGTATGACTCTTAGTTAGTAGAAAAATTTTCTAGGTTTTGTAAAAATTTCTATAGTTCTCAGTTTAGTCCCGGACCACTTCTAATGCATGTTTTGGGCCTTGTAGGCTCGTATTAGGGACTTTATGATTAATTGCAAATGGTTTTAATTTGAACGCAAAGTTATGGCTCGGAATTGTATGTTGTTTGTATGGTAAGTCCAGTAATGCCTCAAGCCCTGTTCCAGCATTGAATACGGGTAAGGGGTGTTACATTACAATGCTTTATCAGAGTCTTTATTTATAGGCATAAGAAGTATAAAAGAAGTAGAGATCTAATTCTAATAACTATTAGAATTAGAATTTAAAGTATACCAAAACTTTATCTTGATCATGATGGATATCCACTTAATAAGATATTCATAACACTCCCCCTTGGATGTCCATTGGTAGATAATGTACCTCATTAAAAACTTATTAAGAAAAACCCTGTGGGATAAAAACCTAACGAGAGGGAAAAAGAGTACACAATCTATAATACGCATAATATGTTGCCTCACTAAAAACCTTACCAAGAAAATGCAATGGGAAAAAACCACTTTTACTTTTCTTGAAAAGTTATCTTGAGAATTCTTATTGTTATCTTATTTATTACTATGTTCCCACTTTTAGTGGTCCATGAGTATATCTTTTATTTTCTTTATGTTTACATTCACTTTGGGGAATGTAACAAATCTAGTAGAATGGACTTATAAACATCCCAATAGATTCTTTATTTCATAATTACCATCGCAAACATGCGTGACATTTCAAATCAAAATCTATCTATGCATGTTGTCATAATTAGCCTACAATTATAATAAACAATAAATAAAACATAGTGAAATATACCTGAAGATCTTTAACATCATCGTCATCACTAGAAGGTATGAGATAGTTTGAAAATATTCTTGATTTCATATGGATAACGATATCAAATCTTTCACCATCCTTAAAAGCTAAAAGTAAAATAAGTTAATCAAAACAATGATAACATATAATGAAAGAAGAATGAAAAATAATAATCAGATATGAAACATTAAATAAAAGAAACTTCCTATAAAAACTTTGCATCTTACCATCAAAGAAATTGAAAATCATGGAGGATAAATTTGATCTTTGATAAAAGGAACTATCACTTTGAGCAAGATCATGCTGATAACATGTTATAAAATAAAGAGAGATGGAGAGAATAAAGAACAAAGAAAATATGATAGCAATAAAGAATGTAACTTACTGTTCAAAAGGGGTGATTACAATACTTCATCAGAGTCTCTATTTATAGGCATAAGAAGCATAAAAGAAGTTGAGATCTAATTCTAATAACTATTAGAATTTAAAGTACATTAAAACTTTATCTTGATCATGATGGACATCCACTTAATGAGATATTCATAACAGTAATTATGATTAATGTTATTTTTATGTGCACTCATTGTTTATTCTATTAAAATTTATGTTCTACCTCATTGGGCCAAGTAGAAGGATGTAAGATTTTAGCCTAATTATGTGGACTCAGTTAAGTCTAAAATAATATGGTCCAATTTGAAGGGGATAAAAATTTTACTTTTAATAGAAGTTAAATTCTATCTATTTATTCGGTTACTTGATAGACATATCGAATTAAAAGTTTATCATTATAAATTGATCATTCGTCTACCTATTAGGTTATGCACAGAAATTACACATAAAATAATAGTTGACATCACTTAAGGTTTGTGTGATTAAAAGAAAAGGCCAATAGGAAAAAATCAATTTATCGGGTGTTCTTTGTAATTGTCAACTCTAATTCGGAGTTTAGCATTTTTTTAAACTCATGAAAAACATATTATTCTAAAGATTCCAAATCATTATTATGTAATATTAAAGATTTAATTTGTATAATATCTCGATTTAAAAAAATTTAGTCTCAATATTCAAAATTATATAATGAGGTAATAAGTCTTTAATTATAAGACAATCTAGTAACACATCTCTTTAATTATTAATTAGATAAAATAACCATTACAAACGTGATGTATATGTAATTAGGTGCTAAACAAGAAGGAAATTAGTCACCGTGAAGAAATTTTTTCATGTTAATGGTTAGAATGAAATCAGTTATTACGATAAAACCTATATTGTCAAGTCAAATTTGTTAATTTCCTTCGAATATTTGTATATAATAATTATAAATTATAAATTTACTAATAAGTTAGTAAAAAATTATAAAGTTATTAATAATTCATTGAATAAATTATAAATTTACCCTTTTCTGTATCCAACTTTAGTTAGGAATGTGATGCTCCAAACTCGGCTGGGACGGTCTGACCCAAATTTCGAACGCCACATTAGTCACTGAAGTGACTCTCCATCAAAACACCACAAAAACACACTATCCCACCAATCATACCATGCAATCATTCAGAGAATACTTAAAATCCTAAAATCACGCTTCTGTTGTGCTACTCTAAACATCAAATAAACAACAAGACTAATTCGTAATTTAGTATTTAACTAGCAATTACCTCAAAAATTTCAGTTAAACATACATGGATGCAATAGGGTATTTTTAAAATGCTATATTTGTTGGGACTAGGAAAACTGTTTGGAAAAACATATAATTAGATTTAAAACATAATATATAGTAATATATTGGGAAAAACTCCATTTCACAAATTTTAACAATAGTATTGTAGGATTAAACGTATAAGTCTTATTTTGGAAAATTTACAAAAGCATCTTACACAACCTCATAACATTATTAATTAATTAGTTAGCAAGCATTTAATAGTTTAAATGTCTTGATCAAATTTTGTGTTACATCTCATGCATACCAAGCACATGTTTGTATCCAAAACACACATAAAACATCTAAGGCTTACCTCGATTACCATCGAATCTTCAACCTGTACTTACAAGTTAGTTGAACAATTATTCGAACCAATTATCAAACAATCATAATCCATCATTCAATCATCTATCTAACGCAATGATAAAAGTTTTAAACCAAACAATTAAAGAGTCCATAGTGTCCAATTACAACTCGACAATTATAAGTAAGTCTAATACTAAATCCCAAAATTTGGTCCCACCTTGCCTTCCATATTGGGTTCGAGAACACAACAACATACCCAGATATAGTCTCATTTTGGATTACTTGGATGGCTCACTTCTCCACCTCTTCACAAGCTAAATTACTACGAATAAACACATCAATTAGGTTAAAAGGTGACATATTATAATAGTTCACATATTATTACAGTCTACACAAAATAGTAACTCACACGAAACAACAGTTCTCATAAAATAAGCGGTGCACATATAATAAGTAATTCGCATAAAATAGGTAGATCACATAAATTATCAATTCGCATCAAACATCTATTCATATAAAATAACAATTCATACTAAATGACAACTCATGCAAAATAGTAGTTCAGATGAAATATTAGTTCATACTTAATAATAATTCATGCAAAATAATAGTTCATACTCCATCATAACTCATATATTTCAAATAATGATAAATTGACATTTTTGTGATTATAAAACATATAGAGGACTCTATCACCACACATTGGATAAACAGATCTCCATATAACGCCTCGCTATTGACTCAAAAGAGCTCTGCGTTGTCTCCGATATAAGGGTAACACAAATGCTCACACTTTCCAAACACACCGAGCTATCTACGATAAATGGAGCTATGCTAGACATTCCATTATATCTCCAACGCATTTCTGGGCCACAATGCCCATCGCAATAAAAAGGGTGAGTACTCACAATCCTATGGCATGCCAACTATATCCAATGGTTCCATAAGGTCTCATTGCCAACATGTCTATTTTAACGCATTCACAATATTCAGTATAATAGAGCTCGCAATTAAACAGAGCTCGCACAATATAGCACATTTCGTAATTCACAATTTGCAATAGAGCATGATTTGCAAATAATAAAACTTTCATGCAACATATATTACACTCATAATCACAATTCACGTATAATTCATGTCATAGCTCACATAAATCATAGTTTGCATATTTTATTTAGCATAGGGCATTCAATAACTTAGTTTACATACAATATAGCTCAAAATCTCACAATCCACAGTTTGGAAAATTAATACAGTTCGTCATATTAATACAAATCACCAAATTAACACAGTTCACATAATAATATAATTCGCTAAGTTAACATGGTTCACAATATTTTACAATGCACAAATATAATTGGCTCGCATTACAGTTAAGCGTGCACCTAGCATTTCACGATAATATTATTTTGCATTAATCAGAGCTTGCATTATCAATAGAATTCACATGTTATAAAAGTTTGCATTATATTATTTATTTTTATATCCGTCCGCAAGCACTACATAACCATATACAAATATATATTACATATAACACAAAACTCACGCATATATATTATATATAACAAAACCATGCACCCATATTTATATTATATATATAACAAAACCATGCACACATATTAATATTATATATTAACCTACCAATTTAGTACAATAGCTCACAAATAAATATATATATATATATATACTCACTTAGTGCAATAGCTCACTATTAGTAATATGCACCACACACACGCAACCATTAATGCACAATCCATTAACACACGCTTATCACGTCAAGTACATAGTTTACAGCTACGGTCTACCTATTTTGTTCCTATAACTACATGAAAATTTTAAATTCATATATTTGGCTCACTAAAATCGCACTGCATATATACTTAACATTCAACAAATTTGTAATGGTTTGCACCAAGAGTAATCAAGGTTCGCATATTAATTAAGCATGGGTTCATATATGTTACCTTAGCTTGCGTACTGGAGTTTAAATGTAGTATATCGGACGACTTACCTTAGTTCTTGCTTGAACTTCCATGCTCAAGTAAGCTTTAACTTGCCTTTGTTAGTGCTTGTAGAAACCAAAGTTTAGCTAAGAAATATAAGATCTTTCATTTTCAAGCCAAAATCAACTTGAAATCAAGTGATATATTGAGATATTGATTATACCATTTAAACCTCGTATTGAAATAACAACTCACTTAGTTTAATCATAAAAGTTTAGAATCTCACCTTAATTTTGCAATTGCAAAACCGACGAGCAATGGAGCTAATTTGAGCTAAAACGTGTGAAGATCTCTTAAGAATTTTAAGGATGAAAACACAAATGTTCTTCAAATTTAAAAAGAGATTTTGTGTTTAGAGAGCTTAGAAATAAAAAAGGATGAACTAATTTTGGATGAAAATTTTTGATTTGGTGTTTGGCAAATTTTTGAAGAAGAGGAAGAATGAGAGGGAAGGAGACTTGAAGGTTGTTAAATAGGCACCAAATTTTTTAAAAATTGGGTCATTTCCCATTTAACCACCTCCAGTTTCTTCCCTTTTTCAAATAGGTCCTTACTTTTCAATTAAAACCAATTTCACAATTATTTTCAAATCAAACCTCTTTTTTTTAAAATTCATTTTAACCAAATTATTTCCTGGACACCTAATTTTAATTTCTTAACCTAAAATTATTAATTATAATATTTTACTTAATTAATTTTGAATTATTTAATTATCTAACCTATTTATAAGTTTCGATTCATTAACCCTCATCTTACTTACCCAATTCTTATAATACAATTTTTGGGGTGTGACAAGGAACTTAATTGAACAATGACCTGCTTGTAACTTTCGAACTTAATGACTAATTTATAAATTTTTAAAGTTGAGTGATCAAATTATAAATTTATTAATAGTTTAGTGACTTTAGATGTTGTTTACCCAAAAAAATTCCAAGTATCAAAATTAAAAAAAAATATATAGAATTTGGGATTAAATAGTAAATAAAACTTAAACTCAAGCATACATTTTTAGAAAGGATTGACCTCAAAATGAAATTTCATTTTTTAACTTCGAAGGTTAAGAGTGAATGTTTGGACTGAAATTCAAACAGAAAATACAAACAGGAAGAGATCATGGCTATTGATGCAATCGAAGCTTCATCTCCTCCATGTCAATCCCCGTCTAATTTTAGGTATTTGTTTCCCCTTTTATTTACTTCATCCAATAAAATTTGTTATTTTTCATTGTATTTTTCGCAATAAATTTCATGAATTTGCAGTTCGTTCAATCAACTCCGACACTTCTACGTGGCCGTTGACAGACTCCACTTCAAAATGGTCCTCTCTTTCTCTCCGTTGGTTTCTTCGATCTATTTTCAAATTTGCGTTTTTCCTAAATTCTGAAGTTAAAAAAAGAAAAACCGAAATTGCGATTTGCAGGAGACTTTAATTGATCTCCTAGGAGTGGCAGGTCGACGCCCGTGCCTTCCGATAGTGGTATGTTGCAACTCACGTGATGAGCTCGACGCCCTCTGCTCCGCCGTATCGGATCTCCCTTACATTTCCTTGTCCTGTTTGGTAATTATTTTGTATTAACAATTGTACTTTCATTTATATAACCATTTTTTTACTATTAATTTATATTTAGTCTTCTATATGTCAGTTCAGCGACCAAGCTGAAGCGGAGCGAGGTTTATTTTTGGAGAAATTCAGGGAAGCAACGTTGAAATGGAGCCAACATGTTGCGGTTGAGACAGGAGATGGTCATGAAATTGATAAAGAAGAGCAGAAATCTTGTATGATCGTCGTAACCGATGCCTGCCTTCCGCTTCTTGCTTCTGGGGAATCCTCTATGTCAGCTCGTGTTTTGATTAATTACGAATTGCCAACAAAGAAGGTAAATTTTATCATTGTTCTTTATATCACTCACATATCCGAAACCTGTTAAAGTTTGTGTTTTATATGTTGTTATAGAATTTAGGGACCAAGTTTGTAATGTTGGCTCACAACTTGTTGATTCAATTCTCTGTTGTTTGCTATAATACTGTTTCGATCATTACCTGACTTTGGTTCATTAGATTAGCAAAGGTTCAAGTGCTTGTTTTGCTTTTCCCAATTATTTGATCCTTGTTTTGGCTGATTAAGATGTTCATCAAATTCGGAATTATGAAAAAGACGTCGGATATCATGGGCCTGTATGTCAAGTTTTAGTTTGCATCTGCTTTTACAATAAAGAAGTAATTAGAGTAAGATTTTAGCAAATTTATGATTTTAATGTTTGATTATCAATTTATCATCCATATGAGTTAACCATAGGTAGAATTTGAGTAGATATTAGCAAGCTGATGTGGTGGCTGTTGGTTACGCTCTGACTTCCGATCTATGAGCTTACTTCGGATCGTGAAATACAACATTTTCATTTTCTTTGAAGGTTGTTTTTGTGTCATTACGTGTTGTTTACTAGAACCTTTTGTCAGCGATCTTTTTACCGACTTTTCTAGTTCTACTTGTGCTTGCTTGCAGGAAACGTATATGAGGCGCTTGACTTCGTGTTTGGCAGCAGGTTTCGTCCTTGCAGTAATATTTTATTATTGGCACATCATGTTCAATTCCCACAATGATTTTTCACTAAATCGTATGCAGATGGAATCGTGATCAATATGGTTGTTGGGGGCGAAGTAGTAACTCTAAAAAGCTTAGAAGAAAGCAGTGGCCTTATCATAGCTGAGATGCCTATTAATGTAAGTACGGTACTTGCTTGCGTTCTTTGTTTTACAGATCTTTAAATTGTTAAAATCGCATTAACAAAGATGCCCAATCGGTTGCACTTGACAACAAGGACCCGTAAATATTGTTTGTTCAAAGTGAAGTGATAATCTATTGCTGGTTTCTTTTTTTAAAGCTGAACTATCATATTTCTTTTAAGTTGTCTATCAAAATACATGGTAGCAATACAGTATTAACATGAAATGTAATCTTGTTGCAGATTTCCGAGATATTATGATGATTTTTTATCATCTTCAATTTCCTAACGGTGACAAAACAATCCTTTTGAACTCTTTACAGCGCTTAAAATGCTCAAACATAGCATGTGGTGTATGAATTGTTGAGACATTGACACTGAACGTTATTCCTGTAGTATTTCTTACAGTCTCTTCTTAGTTCTAGATACGGGCTTCTTACCGTCTTTGCACTCTCAATTTGGTTCTTTGCCGTCCCAAAGTAGACCTCAACTTGGGGATAGTAAAAGTGACGTGAATGCTGGGATTCGAGATGGGCTAAATTCTGCTTAGTCCATGTATTTTATGAAAGTTGTGGTTTTAGTCTCTATAATTTGGTTGTATTTAGTCTTTGTATTTTTTGAATTTTAAAATTTCAGTCTTACCAAACTATAACTGTTAAATTCATTTCCAAAATTTGAGGTAGGAAACATATTTTCATATGTGGAATATTATGCCAGTTTGTTATTTTCACATATTACTCATTAAAAATCCAACCATTTGTATCAAGATTAAAATTTTAAAATTAAAACAGTTCATAGATTTAGAATGATCCATTTGAAAATTTTGAATTAGATCTATAATTATATGCATAATATAATATTAGTATTTGAATTTAACCAAATGAATTTAATTAGTACTATTTGAGTCAAATTCATACAGTATAGGGACTAATATTGCTAAATTAAAGTGCAGGGATTACATCTACAGTTTTTGCAAAGTACAGTGATTAATAATTGAAATTAACCTTCGCAATATTTGTTTACTGAACTAAAAGCTCACAATTGCACGCTCAATTAGTTTGATGCATATAGTTTTTAGTTGTGGGAAAGACTGACATCACTGCAAGAGGCGCGTCGGAGGATGTTTGATTGGGCTGAGTCACCATAAAACAAGTGTTTTTATTTTTAGAAAAAGCCAATAAAAAATTTGAATACGATTGAACTTCAACTTCAGCCATTTTGAATCATAAAATCTTAAATTTTACTATCTAATAAAGCTTTTTCTTAAAAAACTTTTATGTATTTTAATTTTTCATCCACATTCTATTACTTTCATAAATTGTATATCTATATTATTATTTAAGTCACTGTCTGAATTGGTGTCACGAGTCAATCGAGCACTAAGTTGGTTAGGAAAATTATGAAAATATCTTTTCATAATTAAAATAAGTTATATTATTCCATGATACTTTATTATTTTTATTTTAACAAAAATCAATAATAATAAATATATGCATATGGTGGGTTTGAACCATGTTAATTAAATCAGTAAAATTCTAAATTTACTTCTCAAATAAAATTTTATTTTAATGTGTTGTATACATTTTATCTTAATATACATACTTTTTTTTTTATTTCTATCAGTTGTATATATTGATAGCTTTGTTAATTAAGTTGGTATCACAAGTCAACTTGACACTAACTCTCATAGTTGATGACAACATCGTGATAAACAATTACAGTGCTATTAATATTGTTAATATGATATATTTATGTGTTTAAATTTTGTTTTACTTGCAATTTAATCTAATTGTTATTTTAATATCGTACATATTTCATGTGTTATTATGATTAATTAGTTTTAAATCATACGCTTCATTATTTATTGTATGTTATTTTTAAACATACATCTATGTTCTAAATTTTATGTTATTTTAGTTTTTCATTTTGATCTTAATAATAGTTTTTCCAATCAAATGAAAAAAAAAACCATTGAAAAAAAGAAAAGACTGAAGAAAAATTAAAAAAAAAGAAGATGAACAGATTTTTTAGTTAAGATTTAGGTTTAAAAATTTTAATTAATTAATTTTTTAATTAAAAATCTATTTTCATCTCATTTAGAAATTCAAGTTGGCATATAAAATCTAGTTGGACTGCCACGTAGGATTATTGTTAGAGAGATAACGGAACTTAACGGTAGAGTGATCACTTCATAACAAAACAATAACATAAGTGACTAAAACATAACATTTCAAACATAAGTGACTAAAATATAACCTGAGGCAAACAAAAGTGACTATTTTTGTAGATTACCCTTATTTATATAATCATTTATACAATTAACTCTCTTCTGCCGAAATTTTAGATGTTATAGAGAAATAATTATTATACACCTATAACAATATTTGAGATTTAGATAATATTTGAATTTTTTTTAAAATTCAATTTAAAAACTATAATATATTAGTAATATTAATTAATTAGATTTAAATATTATCTTTAATAATTTAAATTTTTAATTTTATTTATTAAATATTAATTTTATCTTATAATATATGATTAAAATATTTTTATATAAAACTTACAATTTTATTGAAATAATATCTTAACTAAAATTTATTATTTTTGTTTCATTTAAGAATAAAATTAATTTTATTAAAATTTGACACAAGAGGTTGTTATAATGAACTAATTTAGGGCTACTTTGGTATTGTTATTATAGTTGAAAACTATTTTTGAAAAGCTTAATTTAGAAAAAAAGTGCTTTAGAAAAAAATGGTTTGTAGTTTCAAGTGTTTGACGTTGCTGTAAAAATTTACAATAAAAAGTTAAAAAGGTCATTTTAAATATAATGTTGGAAACTAAAAAAATATATTAATTTAGATATATATAAATAATTTAATATAATTATACATGAATTATATATATACACACTATCTATAAACTCCTTTAATGAGTTGGTGTCACCCATCAACCGTGTCCCAACTCAGCTAGAAAAATTACTTTAATGTCTCCTCGCATTTAAAATAAATTATATTATTTGAGAGTACTTTAGTCTTTTTATTTTAAAAAACCCATAAAATTATTTTAAAAAACCCATAAAAATATGCATATTATGATATTTGAACCCATGCCAATTGAGTTGGCAAAATCTTAAATTTACCACTTAAATAAAGTTTTATTTTAATATTTTTATACATTTTAATTTTATTCTGCACACTTCATTCAATTTTATATCTATACATTTTATACTATTATTTAAGTTCCTAACTAAGTTAGTGTCACGAGTCAACCGAACACTAACTTGATTAGAGAAGTTATGAAAATGTCATTCAATAATTAAAACAAGTTAGATTATTCGAGTATACTTTAGTCTTTTTTTTAAATCAATAAAAAATTGCATGTGGTGGCATGTAAATCCGTGCTACTTATACAAATAAAATATTAATTTTATCACTGAACCAAAATTTTATTTTAATACAATATTTACATTTTAATTGTATTATACATACTTTTTAACCTCTATCAATTGTATATATTGATAATGTTGTTGATTGAATTTGTATTACAAGTAAACTCGACACTAACTCAAGATTGATTACAACACCGTGATAATATTGTAGTGTATTTAGAATTATTAATATGATGTATTTATGTGCTTAAATTTCATTTTACTCACAATTCAATCTATTTTTCTCATTTTAATATCGTACATATTTCATTTGTTATTATTAATTAATTTTAGGCTATACATTTAATCATTTATTAAATGTTATTTTTAAACACATTTCTATGTTTTATAAACGTAGATTCCAAACGCATACGCGTGTGATAGAATTATTAGTTTTGGTAATGTTATTAGTTGAGTTAGTGGTACAAGTTAACTTGACATCAACTCAAGATTGATGACAATATCATGATAAAAAATTATAGTGCATTTAATATTATTAACTTGATGTATTTACGTGTTTAAATTTTATTTTACTTATAATTTAATTTAATTTAATTCATCTTAACATCGTGTATATTACACATGTTATTGTTAATTAGTTTCAACCATATGTTTCGTTATTTATTGTATGTTATTTTTCAACACATCCTTGTATTCCAAAAATGTAATTTTCACACATATGCGTATGATACGATTTCTCGTATGATATTGTTAAAGTAACATTACATATAAGATAATTGAAGTGTGAGACGAGAAAATGATAGTAACAATATCTAATAAATAATAAAATGTATGGTGTGAATCTAATAATAACAACATATTTGCAATATGCATGAAATTAAAATAAAAAATTAGTTTAAAATGTAAGTAAAAGGAAATTTAAATAGGTAAATACATTTGATTAAGAATATTAATTCATTCCAATTGCTTTCTAGCTCGTATTCTCGTTTTTCTGTATCACATTGAAATGTTATCATGTTAAGAAGTATTATTTAACATGTTAACATGTTGGTTAAAGAAAAAATCAACATTAAAAATTTAGTCATAAAATATTTGTTTAACCAGTAAATAATAGGTGGAGTGGTAATTAACAGAAAAAAAAACTCATAAAATCTAGAGTTGGCGTTAACTTGTGGCACCAACCCAATTAACAACATTATCAATACTAGATTATGGCATACCTAACGTATGGGTGAAAACAATTATGTCAAGTTCATAAAAAATCAATATAAAAATTAAGGTTAAAACGTGCTTCAAGTCCTTGCACTCTTCAAATATTTAGAATTTAGTCCTATACTTTTTAGATTTAATAATGCAAGTCCAATGATACACTGTTTAATTTTTTTTATGAAATCCAGGTCCATTACAACATCATTTTTCTTGTTGCATGGCTATGAAAGTGAGTATTTGTTTATTTCAAACTATCAAACCAGTAAATTTAATAGAAGAAGTTTAATGAGGTTAACCATTGGACCATAATTTTAAAATAAAAAAGTATAGGGATTAAATTATTGAAAATAAAAGTAGAGGGACTAAATCCCAAACTTATGAAGAGTACAAGGACTTGTTGCATATTTTAACCAATTGGTTGAAATGGTTAAGGTTAAAGAAGTAAAGGTCATGATTAAAGGTGTTCATGGGCCGGGTTGGGCCGGGTTCAACTAAAAATTCAGGCCCATTTGCTAGGCCCAGGCCCGGCCTAGCCTGAAAAATGGGCCTAAAATTTTGTCTAAACCTAACTTGTATAAAAATGCTAAAACCTGAGCTCGACCCGACCAGCCCATATTAATTTTTATATTAATTTTTATATAATTTTTAAATATATATAATACATTAAAAATACTAAAAACATCAAAATAAATATTTCCCAACAAATTGAAAATAAATTTTAAAAAATATGTATACTTAAATAATGCTAAGATAGATGCAACTTAACAAGCAAATGCCTCTAAAATAATAACAAATTTAACAAATGTCTTTAAAATAATAACAAAATTAACAATTAAATAAGTTTTATACAATATCCAAATAATAACAACAAAATAGTAGCAACATAATAGTAAATTTGTAGAAAAATAAGGAGAAAACAACTAGAAAATAACATTAGAAAAACATATTTTTTTGTCCTTTAGTGAATTTGGTTGGGCCTGGGTAAAAAATACCTTACCCGAGGCCCGACCTTCTTTAAACGGACCTTATTTTTTAGATCAGGCCCATTTTTTGTGCCTATATTTTTGCCCAAACCCTCCCATATTTCGGGCGGGCCTTCGGGCCAGGCCAGATGGCCCGACCCATGAACAAGTCTAGTCATGATGTCTTAGGTTCAATTCATTCATATATTTTTTAGATTTTACATAAAAAAATAAAAAATATAAGTACTTTCAAAATAATATTTTTAACCCCTTTTTATAAGTAAGGGGTTTTTAATAAATTTACAACTGAATTGCGATCTAGTTGATGTGTAATACCAACTCAGCTAAAATATTAAATAATAGTATAGATATACAAATGATGTGAGTGAAAGAGTTTTATTTTTGTGTGTGTAAAAATATTGAAATTAATAAAAAAATGAAGCTTTGATTGAAGTGATAAAATTGAGATTTCATAGATGTTGTCATGGGTTTAAATTTCATTGCATGAAAGTTTTTTTATTAGTTTATTAAAAAATATAAAAGTATAAAATACTATCTATTAAAAATAAAAGTTGCTGCTAAGTTTTTATTCTATAAAGAAAAGGATTAACGATAGAGACAGATGAGAATTGAACTGATTTCTTCTTTTTATTAGTCACTAATCAATGCCTTTAAATAGGCAAAATTCCAATAGCTAATAGCTAGGAAATAGGAATCCCACTACAACAGAATACCATAATGAGAGGATCAATAACAGTAAAATATTGATAAATTATTAACAAATTATTTGCACAAGACATGATCTTTTTAACCAACTACTTGACTCAATCAAACTCCACACATATGTTCAGCTTTAACAAACTCTCAGTTAAACCAAAAACTCGAAATTATTTGGTTTAAAAAAAATTATAGCTTCAAACTGATGGATCTTCCAAAGTGCAGACACCAAGCAACCTTTTTAACTTCTGAAATGCAGCTCTCTTTAAATATTTAGTGAAAATATCATCAATTTGGTCTTCACTCCTACTATAAATCAAATCAATGACGCCATTATTTGTAAGATCCCTCAAATAATGGTACTTCACATCTATATGCTTGATTCGTCCATGTAACACCGGATTCTTGGAAAGTTTGATTGTTGAATTATTGTCACAAAAAATTGTTGTTGCTCCTTGCTGCAATAAGTGTAGTTCGTCAAGTATTTTCCTCAACCAAATAGCTTGACAAGCACAAGCTGTTGTGGACACAAACTCGACTTTAGTTGTAGATAAAGTGACAATTGTTTGCTTTTTTAAAGACCATGAAATAGCCCTTAAGCCCAACATAAATGCATAACCTGAAGTACTCTTTCTATCATCTTGATCACCAGCATAATCACTGTTTGTAAAGCCAAACAAATCTGATTTTTCACCCTTTCTGTAGAATAGACCATAACTAGCAGTACCTTTCAAATACCGAAGTATTCTTTTTGCAGCTAAAAGATGAATTTCCTTTGGGCACTCCATGAACCTGCTAATGAGACTTACAACATGCATAATGTCTGGTCTTGTTGTAGTTAAATACATAAAGCTTCCTACTATTTGCTTGTAGATGGTGCTATCAACCTTCCTCATTTTAGGATCTCGAATAAGCTTCACGCCCACTTCAGTAGGTGTACAAACGGAGTTGCAATTCTTCATTTGAAACTGTCTAAAATTTCTTGTACATATTTCTTTTGAGAAATAAAAATTCCAGCAGCAGATTGCACCACTTCAATGCCCAAAAAATAAATATCAAATTCAATCATCATAGACTTCTTGAATTTGTCAAACATGGCAACATCACTCTAAATAAAAATAAGATCATCAACATATAATCAAACAATAACCATTTTACCTCCATCACCAACCTTGGTAAAAAGTGTATGCTCATATGAACAATTTAGAAAGCCTTCTTTTAGAAAGTAAGCTTCGATGTGACTATACCAAGCTCTTGGGGCTTACTTTAACCTGTACAAAGCCTTCTTTAACTTATACACCTTGTGTTCATTTCCATGCTTTACATATCCAGGAGGTTACTCAACAAACACTTGTTCTTTCAAATCACCATGTAAAAACACTGATTTCACATCTGATTGGAAAATAGGCCATGAATTTTGAGCTGCAAGAGCAATCACCAGCCTTATTGTATCATGACGAGCAACAGGGGCAAACACCTCTTTGTAATCAACATGAAATTCCTGTTTATAGCCTTTAGCTACTAAGCGCGACTTGAATTTGTCAACCTCGCCATTTTTCTTTAGTTTTGTCTTGTAAACCCACTTCACACCAATTATTTTGTGCCCTTTGGGAAGATCAGCCAACTCTTAAGTGTTGTTGTGTTCAATGGCTACCATTTCTTCATTCATTGCTTTTCTCCATTTGGACTCTTTTACGGTTTCTTCAAATGCTATTGGACCACAATTTGAAAATAGAGCAAAATGCGTAACTTCCTCTTCATTAATTCCCTCTACCACAAAATTCTCCATCTATGCAGGTCTCCTCCTATTACGTTGAGGACGCACATTTGCTGGTTCAATGACTTGTTGCTCACTTTGCACTTGCACTATTGGTTGCTGCCTTCCATCTTCCTTATCACCGTCAAAATCAGCTTGTATTTTTTGTTCAGTTTTGTCTGTGTCCCAATTCTAAAATCGATCCTCAACGAACACCACATCACGACTGATAACAATCTTCTTAGTGATTGGATTATACAATTTGTACGCTTTTGATTACTCACTAAAACCAAGAAAAATGCATTTTTCTCCTTTGTCATCAAGTTTTTTCCTCATGAACATGGTCATAGGCAACACACTCAAAGATTCTAAAATAATCTATAGTTGGTCTTTGATCACTCCAAGCTTCTTATTGTGTGATATTTTGAACAGCTATGGTGAGGCTTCTATTCAAGATATGGATGCTTCAATTGACTGCTTCAGGCTAGAAAGCTTTGGAACTCCACTTGTTGTCAAAAGACTTCGTACCATATTTAAAATTGTGTGATTCTTCCTTTCGCAGATGCCATTTTGTTGAGGTGTGTATGTTGTTGTTAGTTGCTTCTTAATTCTTTTCTTATCACAAAAAATAACAATTTCTTCTGAATTGTATTCTCCACCATGATCATTATGCAGCACCTTGATTGGAGTCCCTGCTTCTTTTTAAACTAGAGCTTTGAAACTCTTAAAGGCTATGAGAGCTTTAGATTTTTCATGCAAATAATAAACCTAAGTTTTTCTACTAAAATCATCAATGAACGATATAAAATATCGTTTACCTCTATTTGACGTAGGAGTGATCGATCCCCATAATTCTGAATGCACAAGCTCCAATGCCTTCCTCGCTCTCCATGATTTTTGTTTTTGAAATGTTTCTCGATGTTGTTTACTGATAACACATTCTTTACATACTTGATAAGGAGTTTGGATGTGTGGGAGGCCTATCATATATTCTTTTGCTGTAATGTTTTTAAACCTCTAAAATTTAAATGCCCATACCGAAAATGCCAAAGCCAACTTTCATCTTCCAACCTTGCAGAGAAGCATGAGTTGGTGACAGTGTGGAGGTACAATGGAAACATTTTGTCGAGTGTCATATCAACTTGGGCAATTAATCCCAATTTTTCATCTTGTATTCTACAAACTCCATCTTTAATAGAAATCTCATATCTCTTTTCTTGTAGTTGGCCAATGCTTAACAAATTTGTTTTCAAATTTAGATCAAAGAGGACATCAGATATAGTATGAACAACATTGATTTTCGTTTGAATTGTCACCTCTCTCTTCCCAATTACAGAAACTTTTGAATCATCACCAAACTTCACATTGTCATGAATAGACTCATCTAACACCAAAACGCAGACTTGTCGCCACTCATATGATTGCTGCAGCCTGTGTTCAAGTACCATAAATTCTTTTGTGTTTCTTCTTTGACATGACAAACCATCAACAAAGACACTTCTTCATTTTCTACAAAGTTAGTTCTGTCTCCATTTTCACTATTCAAATTAACTCGACATTCTGATTGATAATGGCCATACTTGTGACACCGAAAACACTCAACATCAGATTTGTTTGCTGATTTTGTTCTAAAAGATATAGAGTGATGGCCTCATCTTCCTCTTCCTCTCATTTGGGAATTAGGCTTGTGCTAGTGGTGGTGGTAACCACGATCATTGTTTACTCTACCTCTGCCTCTACCTCTACCTTTTCCTCTACCACGACCTCCTCTAGTTGTGAGATGATTAATTGTAGAAGCCTTCAATGCATGCTCCTCCTTCTCTTGCTAGCAAATTTTCTACTCATGAATCAATAAAAAACTTTGCAGCTTATCAATTAAAAGTTCCTCGATGACATGAGCTTCCTCAATGGAACAAACTACAAAATTGAATTTTGTAGTCATGGAGCGAAGTATTTTCTCAATCACAGCAACATCATTTGTTTTGTCACCATGACTTCGCATTTTGTTGACAATGGCCATTGTACGTGAAAAATAATCGGTTACTGACTCACCTGATTTCATTCGTAGTGTTTCAAACTCTGAATGAAGTGTTTGAAGCTGCTGCCTCTTTGCCTTCACAGAACCCTAATATTTTTTTCATGGAATCCCAAATATGCTTGGATGTGTCTTTGCAAAGGATGGTTTCCAAGATTGAACGGTCAATTGCTTGGAAAAGATAATTTTTTGCTTTTAAATCTTTACAATGCAGCCCTTCTATTTCCTTCTTCTGAGCCTCTGTCACTGCTATGTCATTTGTTGGTTCCTCAATTCCCTTAGAAATAACCTGCCAATACTCCTTGGACCTCAAAAAGTTCTCTATCAACATACTCCAATAATCGTTGTGTCTATCAAAGCAGGGAATAGATGGTTGAACAAAGTTTTCAGTGGCCATCACTTTGCTTGCTGTTGCTACTGAAAAAAATCTAAGGCTTAAACCTGGCTCTGATACCAATGTTGAAAATAAAAGCTGCTGCTAAGTTTTTATTCTATAAAAAAAAGATCAGCGATAAAGACAGATGAGAATTGAACTGATTTCTTCTTTTTATTAGTCACTAATCAATGCCTTTAAATGTGCAAAATTCCAATAGCTAATAGCTAAGAAATATGAATCTCACTACAACAGAATACCAAAATTAGAGGAGTAATAATAGTAAAATATTGATAAATTATTAACAAATTATTTGCACAAGACATGGTCTTTTTAACCAACTACTTGACTCAATCAAACTCCACACACACGATCAGGTTTAACACTATCATAATAATATAATTTATTTTAAATATCAATGGTATTTTAGTCATTTCTTCAAGCAAGTGTCCGATTGTCTCGTTTCACAAGCTCAATCAGGAGTTTAAAGATAGTATAGATACAAATGACATGGATGAAAATGTTTTTTTGGGTAAAAATATTAAAATTAATTGAAAAATCAAAATGAAACTTTGGCTGAAATGATAATTAAAGTTGAGATTTTACAGATGTTGGTGTTACGGATTCAAATCTCATCATATGTAAAATTTTTATTGGTTTTATTAAAAATATAAAATTAAAAAATACCATCATAATAATTTATTTTAAATATGAAATAATATTTTAGTTATTTCTCTAATCAAATTGGTGGCTGATAGACTGGTGACACCATCTTAGTCAGGCTTTACTTAGGGTTTAAAGATAGTAAAGATATATAAAATTATTAACATATCAAAATTAGTTAAATTATTTGGAAAAATTGAATTAAACACACTATGAATATACATAACCCTATTAAATCGGTGGCTTAGAGTTCTCCATCAGAGCGACATGGTAAGAAGTTCCATTTTGAGAATATATGGTTGGCAAAGGACTTTGTTCTTTTGGTTTCGGCCTGTTGTGGAGTATTTCGCTTTCTCGATTCCTGAGAGGTTGGCTTGTTGTGGGGATCGATTGTTGGATTGGCACCACTCATGTGAGTTTAGCTTTGGGCCTCATATTGCTTTTGTGAAAAAAGAAGCAGCTTTTGGCTCTTTAGAGTAAGCATGGGGTGATGGTTATGTATTAGGACTTCGAGAGGAACCTAATTGTTTACTTGCTCAGCAGGCGTTATTTTAGCTGCAATGTTCTAAAATGTTTTGGATGAAGCATGGCGAGGCCAATTCTAAGTTTTTTTCACGCGCAAGCTTCTAAGCGTCGTTGGATGAATTTCATTCCTATGCTGTTTGATAGGTTGGGTCAGCCTTGTTCGGATTTGGGTGGTATGAAGGGCACTGTGTCTGAGTCTTTCGCTATTTTTTTTTGGGCTCCTAATGGTACCGATTTCTCTTGTTTCTTAGAGTTCCTTGTCTGTGTAACGCGGGAGCAAAATAATGTTTACTCCACATTCTTTGGACGAGTTCGTGGCCATAGTTATAGGCATGCATCTTACTAAGACCCCTGGATTGGATGGTATGAATCCAACTTTTTAGCAGCGATGCTGGTCAATCCCTAGTCATGACATTTTTCAACAGAGCTATGATTGGCTTGAGCAGGGTACGATTTTGGGTAGGGTTAATGACACGACTATTGTTCTAATTCCTAAGAAGGATAAGCCGACTAGTATGGAGGATTTACGATAGATTGCATTATGCAATGTACTCTACAGGATTTTCGCTAAGGTGCTGGCTAACCGGCTTAAGCAGATATAGCTAGGTATAATTTCTCCTTCTCAATATGTGTTTGTGTCTGGAAGGTTAATTACTGATAACACTTTAGTTGCTTATGAAGTGATCCATCACATGAAGAAAAAAGTTTTGGGGAATGTTGGTGAGGTCGCTTTGATAATCGACATCAGTAAAGTCTTAAGATAAAGCTGATTGGGGCTTCGTATGGTTTATTATGGAGAAGATGGGGTTTGAGTCTAAGTGGATTCAGTGGATCATGCTCTGTGTCAGTACTGTTTCTTATTCTATTTCTCTTAATGGGCGCGAAGTAGGATCGATCACGCCTAAGAGGGCGCTTCATCAAGGAGACCCTCTTTCTTCATATTTGTTTATTTTATGTACAAAAGGGCTTAGCTATATGTTGCGACGAGCTTAACCGCGTGGTGATTTGCTTGAGATTTCGATTTGTTTCCAAGGGCCCTCTGTTTCCCATTTGCTATTCACTAATGACAACTTCCTATTTTTTCAGGCTATATATCCTGAGCTTTATTTTAAGGTTCCACATAGTGAAGCAGTATTCAAACCGCAACTCTTGACTTAGCAATGTTTATACAGATTCTTTATATTTCAATATATGGCATGTATCTTAAGTTGAATAAGTTTTGTCTTAAAAATGGTCAATTTAGAATGTTTGTCACAAATTTTCTTATGATGTGCAAGTGTAGGGATTAATTTTAAAACAATATTTGAAAAATTAATAAATGACAAATTGAGAAGTAAATACAAACCTGATTGGATTTGAATAAATATGCAAAGCAATTTAAAAATAGTAACACAAATAGCAATAAGTTGAAGAGCCAGAATAATTATTTCCCCCTAACATGCAATTATTGGTAACGATGTTGCGGCATCAAGTCAGTTTATTAATCCAGAATCGAAAGTTTATAGGCTTCTCTCAAAGTTACTATGCTCAATCCTATAAGTAATTTAACATATGTCTATGCAAACAAATGTAAAAAATACAATTGCAAGCACCATTCCTATAAGATTATGCATTGTAAAAATATATGTTTATATTATTACACATTTAAAATAAAAAAAAATTAAACATGCACCATTCAATTTTTACATCTATTAATCACAACCTTTTCAGACTTAACAATTAACTCAATTACCTACTAATATTGATCAAGAAATAGCAAGTATTAAACATGAATAACACTTGAATAAATAAACCTCATATTGCAACAAGCATTCTTAACAAAGTACCAATAATCCTATAATTGGGTTCCATAATTATTCTAGCTAACAAACTTTTAGCCCATAATCATCAAATTAAAAACAATCAAGCAAAACTTAGCCATGGTTCAAAATAGCAAAAAAAAAAAAAAAAAAAGGCAAAGAGAAAGGTGAAGAGATAATGAGCTGAATAAGGTGGTTCTCCTTCAGTCGTCCTTCTCTCTTTCTTCCTTTTCAGAACTTTTTCATCTCCAACTTGCTTTCTTTTAAAAATTGGGGTTTTGTTCTGTACCAGGTGGCTCCCCCTTTTATGTTCTGAAAGTGTGGTATTTATATCCCCAAAAGATTGTAGGCTAGGTCAACTCCCTTTCCTATTATATTTTTATCTTCTTGGTGTTTGGGCCTTTACATTTTTTTATAGCCTATTCTTTTTTATTTTTGGTCATCATCAACACTTGATTAAGAGGTGAGTTATACTCAAAATTTGATGTGGAGTTTTTTAAGTTTGAGGTTTCCAATATTTTTCTGTTAGGTTAAATGTTGCGATTTTGTTACAGCATTAGGGCTTCAGATGTCGAAATTCAACATTTTCTTTTCTCTATCTTTCCAATGTTCTATTTGCTACCTACAAAATTAAAATTTCACATTTTCATTGTCTCATTTGGCAGAAATGCATTACTAAAATAAAAACTTTAAAAGTTAACTACTTAATATAAACATAACTAAAACAATTACAAAACACTCTAAGTCACACACTCTAAGTCACTCTTAACTTGATTGAAATATAAGCTTAAAAGTAATAAAATAACTCTATATTCTAGAGTTATCAGTGTTGGCTAGTAAATGATAATTTGATCAATGATATATATATAAAATCATTTTGAATATGTGTGTAACACCCCTAGTCCGTATCCATCACCGGATTAGGGCTACGGAGTGTTACCGGAGCATAACATTATACAATGAACATTTAGTTAACATTAACAATTCATCACATAAATCATAGCAACATTAACTAAAAATCATACATACGATCCCTTTTACGAGCCCTCGAAGCCCTAAAAAAGACATTAGGAACAAATCGAGACTAAATCCGAAACATATGAAATTTTTCGAAAAAAGTTAAAAACTTTCAAACTGTAGGGGTTACACGGCCGTGTGGCTAGGCCGTATGACTCACATGGCCAAGAGACATGCCTATGTTGTAGGCGTGTGGGTATTCAAAATAGGGACACACGGCCGTGTCCCAGCCTGTGTCCGTACCCGTGTAACTCACTGACTTGGGCCACACGGCCAAGCCAGACGCCCGTGTGCCAGGCTGTGTATCTTTCGAAATAACCTCACACGACCGTGTGCCAGGCCGTGTGCCAGGCCGTCTGCTAGGCCATGTAACAGCTTGACTTGCAACCCTTTGAAAGCTATAAGGGACACACGGCCATGTATCACACACGGTTGAGACCCACACCCGTGTCTTTGCTCGTGTGGACGAAAAATAGGCCATTTTCAAGACATTTTTCTCACCCAAATTCATACCACTTCTATAAGCCAAAAACACCTATAATAAAGCATCAAAAACTCACTTAACATATGCAAAATTCAAGCTTAAACAACCTAAAACTATCCATATAACCAATATGCCAAAATGGCACCTCAACTTCCACAATCAAATTTACCTAAACAACTATCTAATTCATTCATGTTCAAATCATACCAATTGGACAACCATAAAGCCATATTTGCCATATTTTGTCATACACCAAGAATATATACACAATAAGTACCATTATAACTATTTGCATACCTATCATGCATCTTACCAATTAGACCAAAACCAACAACATTCAAAGCTACCATACCATTCCCATCAATATTTTCTTACCATCAACTTAACTAACACAAACATCAATTTACATCCACACATAATACCATATAATCTTAATATCATACCAACTAGTTCATCAACCAAAATAACACATATACAAGCCACACATAATGGCTAAAATCATTAAACAAAATGCCTATACATGCCATTATAACCATGACTCAAAATCGTCAAAATATACCAATATAACTGATGGATAGTGTGATGGATCTCCGACAACTTCCAATTCGAATGAGCTTCTGATTATCTAGAAAAACAAAGAAAATAAACAAAGTAAGCATATAATGCTTAGTAAATTTTTAATTCATAAGCAAAACTTACCATTTCAATTCATAATCATAAAAACAATTTGAGATAATCCAACATGACTTGGCACTAGCCTAAACAACAATAACCTTTCAAAGTAGACAATCACATAACTTAGTAAATCATCTCAAAACATCATAGCTTTTGTACATAGTATTTATAAGCATTCATATTTTCAAGCATATGGCTAAGCATATTTCAAACATCATCAACTCATACCTTTTCATACTTTCATAAAAACACTTATTAAAGTATTTTTCGAACCTTCTCTTTTTCATACTCATTGAATCATTAGAATAATATAGGAAACGCAGGAGTTTCGCACATTATGTGCCATCATGTGGTCGAAACCACTACTATATTATATCTCGTATCAATGCTCTCTCTCAAGCCATAAATGGGTCTGCTCACACAAGCTGTCAGTCAGGACTAGCTACACGAAGCTACTCACACAAGCTGTCAAGTAACCGCAACACATGCTGAAAACTCAGCCACCGATAAGACGTACAAGAGTAGCACCTGAAACACGGTAACCCCTAATGACATGTCATTTGTATCCTATATATTCCTAAGGTTCAAACGAGATCCAAAAGTCGTTGAAACTTAGTTGGATATTTCCGTAGAGTCGTAATTTCAATATACATAACGTAAAACAATTAAACCGAACATAATTCAATATTATTTACATTAACAAACTTACCTCAAACATGAACGGAGAAATACAATTGATTAATCCAATACTTTTTCTTTTCCCCGATCTAAATCTGTACGCTACTTTTCTTGATTTATATCATCAAATTTAGTTCATTCAAATTTTATTCTATTCAATTTAATCCAAAATAAATCATATTTTGGAAAAATTATTCTTTTTCCCCTTAAATTTTAAATTCACTACAATTTAGTCCCTAGCTCATAAAAATGAAAATCTATGCAATTTAGTCCAAACCCATGCAAGCTAAATATCATATAAGCCTTTAGCAAGCCCTACATTTCAATTATTTCAAATTTTCACCATGGAGATTTTCCTATTTTCAATTTAATCCCAAAATGACAAATTCATCAAAAATTCCTTAACAAAAGTTGTTTAACTATCATCCAATATTCATTTTCATTCATCAAACACAAAAAGCGACTAACATACATTCATGGTAAAAAACTAGAATTTTAATTTTTTTTGCAAATTAGTCCCCGAGCTAATTAGATTAAGTTACAACGACTCCAAAAACATAGAAATCATTAAAAACAAGATAAAAAATACTCACATGCATGAGAACTAAGGATGGCCGAATGCTTGGATGGTCTTTAATGGCTTCCCAAGCTAATATTCGATTATTAAAATGAAGAAGAAAGATGATGTCTTTCTTTTTCTTAATTTAATTTTAGTTTATTTTATTAATTACCATAATAACCTTACTTATAATCCTTTATAATGCTTAATTAATGTCCAAATTTTTACACTAAAAATAATTATGGTCTAATTATCATTTAAGTCCACTCTTGTTTTAATTCCATAACAAATTGGCACCTTTTTTGAATAGAACCTAAATTTTGTATTTTACGCGATTTAGTCCTTTATATCAAATTAAGCATGTAAACGATAAAATTTCTTCACGAAATTTTTATACGACCTTACTAACATGTTGTACACATTAAAATAATATTATAATAAATTTTTCAATATTGGATTTGTGGTCCTAAAATCACTATTCTGATTTCACTGAAAACGGGCTGTTACAACTCTCCCCCAAAAAAATTTTTGTCCCCAAAAATCTTACCAGATAATAGATTCGGATATTGTTTTATCATAGCTTCCTCGGGTTCCCAGGTGGCCTCCTCTATCCCGTGACATTGCCAAAGAAACTTTACTAAAGCTATGCTTTTGTTTCTTAACTCTTTAATCTCTCGTGCAAAAATTCTGATCGGTTCTTCATTATATGACATGTCGGGCTGAATCTCAACATCTGCCAGAGAAATTATATGTGAAGAGTCTGATCGATACTGTCGTAACATGGATACATGAAACACATTATGAATCTTTTCTAACTCTAATAGTAAAGCTAGCCGATACGCACTGGCCCTATTCTTTCGATAATCTCAAATGGCTCGATAAACTGAGGACTAAGCTTCCCTTTTCGACTGAAATGAAGAACTCTTTTCCAAGGTGACACTTTTAGGAATACTTGATTGCTGATTTGAAATTCAATATTTTTACGTTTCAAATTTGCATACGACTTTTGTCAATCTGAAGCTATTTTCAAACTGTCACAAATTACTTTTACTTTTTCTTCATTCTCTTGAATCAAATAGACCTCGTGTATCTTTTTCTCACTAAGCTCGGTCCAATACAAAGGAGTTAAGCATTTATGACCATACAATACTTCGTACGGTGCCATCTTTATACTTGACTGATGACTATTATTGTACGCGAACTCAACCAGTGGTAAATATTTCTCCCAGTTACCTTTGAATTCTATACGCAACAACGAAGCATATCTTCGAGTATCTGAATTACTCGCTCAAACTGATCATCTGTTTGATAATGAAATGCAGTACTAAAATGTAACAGCATACCTAGAACTTCCTGCAACTCATTCCAAAATCGCGACGTAAATTGAGGATCTCTATCTGAAATAATAGAAACTGGCACCCCGTGCAATCTAATAATCTCAAAGATGTATAACTCAGCTAATCTCTCAAGGGAGTAGTCTGTATGTACCGGAATAAAATGTATTTTTTTGTCAAACGATAAAAAACAACCTAAATTACATCCTTCTTTCTTAGAGATAGGGATAAACCCGATATGAAATCCATAGTAACATGTTCCCATTTCCACTCCGGTATCATCACTAGTTGCAACAAACCAGAAGGTACCTGATGTTCAACTTTTACTTGCTGACATACTAAACATCTTGATACAAAATCTAAAATCTCACACTTCATTCCCGACCACCAATACATCTGTTTAAAATCATTGTACATTTTAGTGCTACTAGGATGAATGGACAATATACCACAATGAGCTTCGTACAAAATCTTTCGAATCAACTTTAAATCCCTTGGTACACAAACTCTACCTCTAAAAAGTAAGCAATCATCGGACCCTATCTGAAAATCTGAATCAAGATTCGTCTCACATAATTTTTGTTTAGCTATCAACGCATCATCGCATTTCTGAGCTTCACAAATCTGTTGTAAGAATAACGGTTTAGCTTTTAACTCAGCTAAAATCAAGCCATCAATAGATAATGACAACCGTGTGTTCAACACTCGCAAAGCAAACAAAGATTTTCTACTCAGAGCATCAGCTATTACATTTAGTTTACCCGGATGATAATCAATAATCAAATCATAATCTTTTAGCAACTCGAGCCATCTGTGCTGTCTCAGATTCAAGTATTTCTGTGACATTAAATACTTCAAACTCTTATGATTAGTATAAAAATAAAATTTTTTGCCATATAAATGATATTGCCAAATCTTCAACGCAAATACAATTGCTGCCAACTCTAAGTCATGTGTTAGGTAATTCTTTTCATGCGGCTTTAACAATCTAGAAGCATAATCTATCACTTTACCTTCTTGCATCAAAACATATCCTAAACCATTCAAAGATGCATTGCTGAAAATTAAAAATTCTTTACCCGATTCAAGTTGAACTAGAACTGGTGCCTCAATCAACAGTGCTTTCAACTGATTGAAACTTTGCTGACATTTTTCTGACCATTCAAACTTCATCTTTCTATAATAAACATGTAATTGGAGTAGCTATCATTGAGAATCCTTTGACGAATCTTTTATAATAACCAGCTAATCCCAGAAAACTTCTAAATTTCGATACGTTTCTCGGAGGTTTCCAGTCAACAACTGCTGAAATTTTACTCGGATCAACTCTGATGCCTTCAGCTGATACTATATGTCCCAGAAAACTGACTTCCGAAGCCCAAATTCACATTTACTAAATTTAGCAAACAATTTCTTCTCACACAGAGTCTGCAATACAATTCTCAAATGTTCGGCATGCTCAAACTCATTTCAAGAATGAATCAGAATATCATATTAAAAACCATGACGAATCGGTCTAGATACGGTCTGAAAATTCTGTTCATGCTGTAGGTGCGTCAGTTAAACCAAACGGCATCACAAGAAATTCATAGTGTCCTTACTTGATCCTGAATGAGTTTTTGGCACATCTGAATCCTTAACTCGTAATTGATAATAACCAAAACATAAATTAATCTTCAAAAATATTGTTGCACCTTTCAACTGAACAAATAAATCGTCAATTCACGACAATGGATGTTTATTCTTGATCGTAACTTTTTTGAGCTGTCGATAATCGATACACATTCTCATTGACCCATCATTTTTCTTGACGAACAGAACTAGTGCACCCCAAGGCAAGGAACCAGGTTGTGCAAAACCTTTATATGTTAACTCTTGCAACTGAGCTTTCAACTCTTTCAACTCCGTAAGAGCCATTCTATATGGAGCTATCGATATCAGTGATGTTCTTAGTACTAACTCAATAGCAAATTCGACCTCTCTGATTGGTGATAACCTAGGTAACTTTTCTGGAAACACATCTAGATATTCACAAACCACAGGCACTGATTCAAGTTTCGACTCAGACACTTTAGAATCTAGAACATATGCAATGTATGCATCGTAACCCTTTCTCATGTATCTCTGCGCTGATATAGCTAAAACAACAATAGGCAAATAGCTCGAATCATCTGATTCAATCCGAAGCGTTTCACCATTCTGACATTTCAGTACAATAAGCTTTCGTCTACAATTCACTTCAGCATCATGCAGAGTTAGCCAACCCATACCCAGAATCACATCAAACTTATCAAATGGTAATAACATCAATTGGCCGGAAGGTTATAACCCCTAGTCATCAAAGGACAATTCTTGCAAACTTTATCAACTAACACATATTGACCTAGGGGGTTCGATACTTTAACCACAAATTCAGTGGACTCAACAAGTAAAGTTTTACTTGACACTAGATTCGTGCACACATATGAATGAGTTGATCCAGGATCAATCAAAGCAGTAACTTTAGTGTCAAAGATAGAAAAAATACCAGTAATAACATCTGAAGCAGAAGTTTCCTCACACGCATGGATCGCATAGGCTCTAGCTGGTGTTCGAGCCTCGGACCTCACATTTGAGTCCTTAGTCGCACTTTGACTATTATTCACATTTCAAGGGTTTCTCGATGATCTCCCTCTCGCAACTATATTGCTCAGTCGAACAGTTTGAATTTTTTCTTTTTTAGGTAACTCAGGACATTCCCGAATAAAATGCTCCTGTGAACCACATCTGAAACAAGCTCTGTCATTCATCCAACATTCGCCAAAGTGACGTCGTCCACATTGTTGACAATCAGGTTTGTTGGCCTTAACACTACCAACGCTTGCTACTGATGTAGCTTAAGCTTTAAAACTTATGTGTTCCTTACCACGATCTTTGCTAGGATATCCCACTGAAGTGATCGAACGATTATGGTAATCCTTCGATCTATTTGACGATGAACGATATGATTTCCCAGTTGATCTTTTTCTTGAATATCTAGCTTCTGAATCAACTTTTCTTTTCTCTTTACTAAGCTCCTCGACTTTGTGTGCTCTAACAACCAAAACAAAAAATTCTTTCAGCTAGAGAATTTTGACTAAAAGCTTTATATCTTCGTTCAACCTCGTCTTCAAACCGTTTACACATAGCAACTTCAGTTGGGATGCATTCTCGGGCATACTTACTCAATTTGACGAACTCTTTTTCATATTCAGATATTATAATATGACCCTGTTTAAGCTAAAAAAATTCTTTGTGCTTCTGATCGAGGAACCTTTGACTTATATATTTCTTTCTAAACTCGGTTTGAAAGAATTCCCACATGATCCGCTTTCTCAGTACTATAAAAAACAACATGTTCTACCATTGATATGCTGAATCTTTCAATAGAGATATGGCACATTTGACACATTCTGTCGGTGAACATGCTAACTCATCAAAGACTCTGATCGTATTCTCTAACCAAAACTCAGCTCTCTGAGGATTATCATCAATTGTAGCTCTGAATTCTTCAGCCCCATATTTGCAGATTTCATCAACAGGCGGCTTACTCGTGTGTAAAGGTTCTAAACCTTGAAGAACTACGGGAACCGATTGGGAACAGGTGGGGGTAGAGGGCAGTGAGCAGCCAGATTTGTTCTAACGAACTCTATGAACCACTCGTTCATCATTTGGAAGAAGGCTTCTCTAGCCTCTCCTCCCTGGCCCTCAGATACGAGCCTAGAACCAGACGACCATACTCCATGAACGAAGGCTTGTGCATTACTTTCTACATTATCGGAGTCTGCTTGGTTGGAATCCATTACTATATGAAAATATAATTCAAAACGTGTTAGGAGATATAACAATATCAAAGGTTACTAATCAATGTAACACACTTAGTCCGTATCTGTCACCGGATTAGGGTTACAGAGAGTTACCGGAGCATAACATCATACAATGAACATTTACTTAACATTAACAATTCATCGCATAAATCATAGCAACATTAGCTAAAAACCATACATACAGTCCCTTTTACGAGCCCACGATGCCCTAAAAAAGACATTAGGAATGAATCGAGACTAAATCAGAAACATATGAAATTTTTCAAAAAAAGTTAAAAAATTTCAAACTGTAGGGGTCACACGGCCATGTGGCCAAGCCAAGAGACATACCCGTGTCGTAGGTCGTGTGGGCATTTGAAATGGGGACACACGATTGTGTCCCAACCTATGTCTGTACCCATGTAACTCACTGACTTGGGCCACACAGCTAAGCCACACACCTATGTGCCAGGCCGTGTACCCTTCAAAATAACCTCACACGCCTGTATGCCAAGCCATGTGCTAGGCCGTGTAACAGCCTGACTTGCAACCTTTTGAAAGCTACAGGGGACACACGATCGTGTCGTCTGGCCGTGTGTCACACACGGCTAAGATACACGTCTGTGTCTCTTCTTATGTGGACGAAAAATGGGCCATTTTCAAGCCATTTTTCTCACCCAAATTCATACCACTTCTATAAGCCAAAAACACCTATAATCAAGCATCCAAAACTAAATTGACATATGCAAAATTCCAACTGAAACAACCTGAAACTATCTATACAACCAATATGCCAAAATGGCACTCAACTTCCACAATCAAATTTATCTAAACAACTATCCAATTCATTCATGTTCAAATAATACCAATTGGACAACCATAAAGCCATATTTTCCATATTGTTCATACACCAAAAATACATACACAATAAGTACCATTATAACTATTTGCATACCTATCATGCATCTCACCAATTAGACCAAAACCAACTACATTCAAAGCTACAATACCATTTCTATCAACATTTTCTTACCATCAACTTAACTAACACAAACATCAATTTAACATCCACACATAATACCATATAATCTTAATATCATACCAACTAGTTCACCAACCAAAATAACATATATACAAGCCACACATAATGGCTAAAATCATTAAACAAAATGCCTATACATGTAATTATAACAATGACTCGAAATCGTCAAAATATATTGATATAATTGATGGATAGTGTGATGGATTTCCAACAACTTCCAATCCAAACGAGCTTCCGATTATCTAGAAACACAAAGAAATGACATAAAGTAAGCATATAATGCTTAGTAAGTTCGTAATTCATAAACAAAACTTTTCGTTTCAATTCATAATCATAAAAACAATTTGAGATAATCCAACATGACTTGGCATTAGCCTAAGCAACAACAAGCTTTCAAATTAGACAATCACATAACTTAGCAAATCATCTCAAAACATCATTGCTTTTGTACACACTACTTATAAGCATTCATATTTTCAAGCATATGGCTAAGCATATTTCAAACATCATCAGCTCATACCTTTTCATACTTTCATAGCAACACTTATTGAAGCATTTGTCGAACTTTCCCTTTTTCATACTCGTTGAACCACTAGAATAATATTGGAAATGAAGGAGTCTCGCACACTATTTGTAACACCCCTTACCCGTATCCAAGGCTGGAATAGGGTACGAGGCATTACCAGACTTAACTATACACAAAGACGAAAATCGGGCCATAAATTTTCATTTAATTCAAAACTTCTCAAACACATGCATATCGTCCCTTAAACATCCATGTCCAAGGCAACATCACTCATCTCCGTATTACACATTTAGTTCATAATCCATAGGCATGCATTCAACTTACAAGATACATTACTAATCATGCATAACAAACAAACCTAACTATATCATCACATCACAAACATAAGACATAACATATTTAATGAAATTTACAACCTATAATGAATAAAGGTCATATCTCATGACCATATATGATAGCTCAATGCAGACCAATACGGTTGGCCAAAGTCATAATAATAATACATATCACAAACTAACTTTCTATACATGCCACTCACTTGATATTTCAAATATTGAATTAATTCCCAAAAGTGATAGCTTGATAGTGTGATTCTACCTCCGACGATCTCCAACCTCGGGCCGACCTGTCAAAATTGAAGAAGTGGAGAGGAAGGGATAAGCTTTATGCTTAGTAAGTCCATATGAAATTAATAAACAATTACCATCATGCTTTTCTAAGATAAAACACCAAAGTTGTACAATTTACACATGTTCAGGTTAAGTTGTTTTACCGAATTACAGTTACTAAATCATTTATATCTGGAGCTACAAAACTCCAAATTAAGTTCCATTAATTTTCCTTGAAACTAGACTAATATACCTTTCTCCCATAAAATTTCCAAAATTTTTGGTTTATCCAATTGGTACAATTTATTCATTAAAGTTTCCCCTGTTTTAGTTTTCAACTACTCTGACCTTTATTCATTACGAATAAATTTTCTCTCTGTACAGAATTCAAATGGCCGTTTATTTCTATTAAAAATAGACTCAATAAGGAACCTAGACATGTAAAGTATAACTCCTAATTATTTTTGTACAATTTTTAGTGAATTTCTCAAATAGGAACAGGGGATCTCGAAGTCATTCAGACTCTATCTCACAACAATTTAAATATCTCATAACATAAAGTTCAATTGCATGTACCATTTCCTCTATGTGAAACTAGACTCATTGAGATTTAATCTCATATTTTATTCAGCCCCTAAATCAATTTCCACAATTTATGGTGAATTTCCAAAGTTGCACCACTGCAGTAACCCAAAACTATCAAGGCTAAATTTACTCATTCACCATTATTATTCACCAAATCCATACAATATCATTTCATCCATCATGGTAAGAACACATAATTATGCTTCATAAGCATGGACTCATAATCACAAGGTCATCACAAAAGCATTCTCATGAACATTCTTGCCACACCATTACAACATATCGAGTTCTCTACTCTAGAATTTACGCACATACCTGTTCATCGTACTCATTTCACAACACTTACCAACATGTCGCTTTCATCTGGAGTATTTCACTTCGTTCAGTTGAGATTTACCCATTGAACACATCGGAATATAATTCAGATACACAAAATCAAGCTACCATAATTTCACCCATAATGAACTCGAAACGCAACTCATCGAGTTCGGGTGTTCACATCCATAATGAACTCGGAACACAACTCAGTGAGTTCGGATGCTTGCATCCATAAGTGAAATCGAAATGTAACTCAACGAGCTCGGATGCCTCATAATTCTCACGAACTCAGAACGCAACTCAATGAGTTCGGATCTCAATTTCCTAGTGACATGTCATTTGTATCCTAATCTATTCCTAATGTTCAAATGGGATTTTCCTCGATCATACGCCTTTGCCATCTTTCTCGTGATGTCAATATCGATACTCCAGTGGCAACTCATATTTTTCAAGTATTCCACATAATTTGTATAATAATTCAACAATAATCATAGAATGCAACAATTCATAAACAATAATCATTATACCATTATAAAGACATCAACAACATATAGTAATGTTACATCATTTACATAATATCAAATTGTTCACATATATGTATACTTACAATTCATATAATATCATAACATTAACATTAAAATACACATTGCATTATTAAAAGCATATGAACTTACCTCATATGCGAAAATGGTCATTTTTACCATTTTGTCTACAACTTGGTATTTTACCGATTTTAGCCCGAATTTCGATTTTCCTTGCTCTATCATTTCAAATATAGCCTAATTAGGACTCATATTATTCAAATCAACCCAAAATCATATTTTGGCAAAATTATAATTTTGCCCCTAAACTTTCACATATTTACACTTTTGCCCAAAATCTCATAAATTAAATTTCATCCTATTTTCTTTTGTTTTATGACACGCTGATCATTTTTCTCTTCTATAGCAACATCCAATTCGCACTCTAACATGTACTTATGAACATTAGGTATTTTTACCGATTATGTCATTTTACTCGTTTTCACATAAAATCGCTTAGCAAAAGTCGTTTATCTAACACCCAACCTTCATTTTCTATCATTAGACATCAAAATACATGCATATGATTCATGGGTAAATTTTTAGACATGAACCTTAGCTCAAATTAATGGTAGAAATAAGTAGAACAAGTTATCGGGATTTAAAAAATGTAAAGAATTTTAAAAACAGGGTTAGGGAGCACTTACAATCGAGCTTGGGAGTTTGAAGAAACCCTAAACATGGCTGCTGTTGGTAAAAACGGTCGAATGAAGAAGATGATAGTTAATTTGGCTTATTTCCCTTTTTAATTCTTTTAATTATTAGTTTACCAAAATACCCCTAACTTAAAAATATTTTATTAAACCAATTTCATGTCCATTTTTGTCCAACAATTAACCAATGGTCTAATTACCATTTAAGGACCTTTAATTTAAAAACTCATAACAATTTGACATTTCTAACATGTAGAACTCAACTTTTGCACTTTTTACGGTTTAGTCCTTTTGACTAAATTAAGTGTCCGAACGTCAAAATTTTCGAACGGAATTTTCACAAAATTATTTCGTAAACTCGTAGACCATAAAAACATAATAAAAATAAAATTTTCATCGTCGGATTTGTGGTCCCGAAACCACTGTTCCGACTAGGCCCAAAATCAGGGTGTTACACTATCTGACATCATGTCGAAACCACTACTATCTCATATCTCGTATCAATACTCTCTCTCGAGCCATAAATGGGTATGCTCACACAAGCTGTCAGTCAGGACGTAGCTACACGGTGCTACTCACACAAGTTGTTAAGTAACCTCAACACATGCTAGAAACTCAGCCACCAGTAAGACGTACAGGACCAGTACCTGAAACACGGTAACCCCTAATGACATGTCATTTGTATAATATATATTCCTAAGGTTCAAACGGGATCTGAAAGTCGCCAAAAATTCGTTGGATATTTCCAAAGAGTCATAATTTCAGTATACATAACGTAAAACAATTAAATCAAACATAATTCAATGTTATTTAAATTAACAAACTTACCTCAAACACGAAAACGGAAAAATACAATCGATTAATCTGATACATTTTTTCCCCGATCTAAATCTACACGCTGCTTTTCTTGATCTATATAAACAAATTTAGTTCATTCAAATTTCATTCTATTCAATTTAATCCAAAATAAATTATATTTTGGTAAAATTACACTTTTGCCCCTTAAATTTTAAATTCACTACAATTTAGTCCCTAGCTCATAAAAATGAAAATTCATGCAATTTAGTCCTAATCCATTCTAGCCAAATATCATCTAAGCCCTTAGCAAGCTCTACATTTCAATTATTTCACATTTTCACCATGGACATTTTTCTATTTTCAATTTAATCCCAAAATGACAAATTCATCAAAAATTTCTTAACAAAAGTTGTTTAACTATCATCCAATATTCATTTTCATTCATCAAACATAAAAAACAACTAACATATATTCATGGTAAAACCCTATATTTTTAATATTTTTGCAAATTAGTCCCCGAGCTAGCTAGATTAAGCTACAACAACTCCAAAAACATAGAAATCATTAAAAACGGGACGAAAAATACTCACATGCATGAGAACTAAGGATGGTTGAATGCTTGGATGGTCTTTAATGGTTTCCCAAGCTAATATTGAGTTAGTAAAATGAATAAGAAAGATGATGTCTTTCTTTTTCTTAATTTAATTTTAGTTTATTTATACATTGTCGTTTATGTGGATTTGTATATCAAAACAAGTCGAATTTAGATAAATCATTTTAATTTTATTAACAAAAAAAATATTTATACATTAATATAAAAATATGTAATAATAAGAGACAAACAATTAAATAACTTTATTTTTATAATGACTTTAATATTAATGAAATAAAATAAAAATTAATAATTTTCTTAACAAATATAATATATAATAGTTTATTATTATTTGTTAATTAAATCAAGATATATAAACAAAAATAGAAGTTAGCTAATGTTTAATTTAATAAAAATAATCAATTTAAAGAATTTTATTTTAATAAATATATATAATTTAACGAAATAGTAGTTTAAAAAATTATGTAAAAAATATTATTTAAATAAGTAATCGTTGTTAAGAAAAGAATGATATAGTTTCCTTTTATTTTTTAAAAAATAGTTTTTAAAAGGTAGTTTTTTTTTTTCAAATGGATTAAGTGTTTTTTTTTTAGTTTGATGCACTAATGCACGTCAGATTTGGGCAACATCAAGTGAATTAAATCTGTTTTGGAAGGAATTTCGACAAACTTGCCACGTAATTTAGATAGGATCTTCATTATTAGAAGTACGAGTAACGTCAAAGGTCACGAATCAAAGCTTGTGTTGAATATATACAAAATGTTTCATGGAGGTCAATTGATTAAATGTGGTTCATTTGACACACATAAACTGACCCGCTTTATGGAACATATGGAGAAGCCTTTCTACTTGAAGCCTTAGTGGCCTAGTGAAATACTCCAGTATAACTAGAGTTATCATGGTGAATATTTTGTAACCCTAAGAGATGATATTGTATTGTGTTTAAATCCCTTAGGATTCTCATATTATAGATAGACATAAATCTTAGCCATTGATGTAGTTCAATCGGTGTCGTTGGTTCTAGGGGAGCTCAATTATAGATAGAGGCATTCCCCCTCATAGTATTCATTCCATTTCAGAGTTACTGAATATATTTGAGAGCATTTACTCAAACACCTTGTGTGCATTGTTTTCTTGTGATTTTTTTTTGTTCTTTCGTTACTTCTTTGCTTTGAGTTTGCTTTCGCTTTATTTCGGTGCCTAGAGAAATTCATTTGTGAATTCTCACTTTCAAGAGTCAGGCTAACTTAGACAAATTTGAAGTTAAGTCTACCCAAGGTTACGCAGTTTGCAAGATTAAAGTTCTAGCCCTGTGGCATTGGCATCAAACCAGTGTTCGATAAGGCACTGGTTGAGATGACGAAAGGAGTAGACGAGCAGATTGAGCCTGAGGATACCCATGGGGGTAGAAAAGCTAGCATATCAAGGGATATGTTGTTAGCTTTGGAAGGCAATGCTGTCAAACTCGAGGGTTCTATAGGTGATGTGATGAAGACCCTTGAGGTAGTCGACGGGCACACCTTAGAACTGGACTCGGGGAAAGATCAATTCAAGGAATAGGTGTTGGGTTCCATCGATGGTAATGAAGAAGAGATGCAAGGGGCTTTCAAATCCACTAATGAGAATTTGACTAAGAGGAATGATGCTTTCGAAGCTATGATTGTGGCTTTAAAGGAAGATATTGAAGCCATGATGATGAGAATTGAGGAGCTTGAGGGAGAGCTCGCTATGTGCAAAGCTGCTACGGGAAAAGGGATGCTAGCTTCGGGTCCTAAGCATTGTAAGATGGATTAATATTAATATAAAAATATTTTTCATTTTTTATTAATTTTTTGAATTTTGAAATAAGCTTATGGTCAGCTAGACCTGAAAACGGGCCTGGGCTTGAATTTTGTTTGGAATTGAGCACCTTAAGATGACATAGCCTTAAAGTAAAGAAAGTTAAGGGCAAGGTTCAAACAAGGAAAGACTTATAGTGATAGTTAGGCACCTAAAGACCAGGAAGGGTGTAGTAAGCGAAATGCTTTGGAGAGTTGAAAATAAGTGTAGATCCAAATATTCCCGAATAGGTCAACCTTTTGAACTACTGTTGAATCCATGGCCAGGCAAAAGCCAACCTTGCGAACTAAAACATCTTAGTAGCTAGAGGAAAAGAAAGCAAAAGCGATTCCCATAGTAGCCGTGAATGAAATGGGAGTAGCAACACTCGTCCCAAGTTTCTACGTCAATTGGGCCTAGAATTAAGCATTTTGTACACTTAAATACACAAATTAAACCTACCTAAGGCTTGTGTCAGCCTAATGGGTCACTAACACTCAACAATGTGTCAAAAACACTTATTTTATTAACTTTTACTACTTAGTTACTAACTACTGAAAATGCAATAATTAATATTAAAATGGTTAGAAAACAAAATCATTAAGTGCAAAAATATACTACAATAATTACTACATTTGACGTCATGTCAAATAGCAAAGCTTATGTTAAGCAAATTAGGCAAGTTGTTAGGGTAGAATTTAAGTTTTACTTTTAAACTTAGTTTTTAGTTAGGTTTTAATTTTTTTCAAAATAGTTTTTATTTCTTGTTCTAACTTGGATTCAATTTGAGTCCAAGACTTCATTATTAAGTATTTTGATCTTTTTCTTTCACTTCTTAACTATCAACATCGATATCTCCATAGCTATTAAAAGAATTCGTAGAACCAAGCACATCCAGTTTATCAAACGAATAAATATCAATTTTCCTTTTGTTTTAGTTTAACTTGTGTTTTTTCATGATTAAATTAATTCTTAGGAAAATTGTTTCGAGATTCATAAGTAGCTAAATCCTTTAGGAAGGTTAACGAGTAAATGTGGGAGTAATTAATGGAAAAACAAAGGTTCCCCATAGAATTAGTTGATTTAAATTATGTATGCTAAAACCTTAGGATTGACGACCCTAGAAAGTCATAGGTAAAATGAGGTCGAAAGATAAGTTTGTTGAGTAAATTGTAATTTATCTTGGTTTAGAAAGCAAGGTCGAGATATAAATGAGTATTTATTGATTAGTTAACAGTTAGAGGCTAAAAGGTAATAATTGATTAATTATTAGCTAATTCACTAAAACCCAAGTTCTAAAGTTAATTACAACCATTGAAGCGAGTTAATCTTCTGCTTGTTAATCGAGATTTCTTTGTTGATTAATTTTTTTCTACTGATTTTATTTTCTTGCATAATATTAATCTTCCTTATTTATTATTTATTTTAATATGATTTTTGGTGAGTATTGTTTAGAATTATTATTGTAGAAATAATTTTAGATTTAATCCATCCTCCCTTGGGTACGATCCTCAAAGTACTTCCTGTACCCTATTGTACAAACTATATTACAATTTGACTAGTATAGTTGCGGACAATAACACCCTATACCTAAACCGATCATCAGGTTCAGGTACCAATCGTCACAATTAACTTAGATAAGTTAACTAAATTTCTAACCTGACTTACTTGCAGAATTAGACAATACCAAATTATACATACCTTACTACTGTTCAATCTTACTCAATTTCAGGAATAACATCAGATTCCAAAATTTAAACTTTTATTATATTCCTTATCATACAAGCACTAAGTTCTTACATACATTCTCCCTTATTAAGCATGAATAATTAATTACAAATTTTAATTTGAGACTTCACTACAGATACACTAAATCCCCGAGGCATGGCCTCTAGGGTGCCCCTCTATATGCATGATACAACTACCATGCCTTCAAAACAATTTTGGCGATGTCTGGCTTGGTCCCTCCACATGATCACCAAGTCCTTCATTTACCCTTATACAAGCCAGTAGATTTATAAGTTTAGATGAACTTAGTGAGATCTTGCACATCAGTATTCATAAAAAAATCTTATTTTTTGGGAAAGTAAGATTTCATGCACAGGATTAAAACTCCTTACGTTTTAGGGGATTCCACAATTAGACTGGCATTGTCGGTACCCATACTTTCTCCGTATTAATCATTGGCGGACATATCAGCTTACTTAGTGTAGGTTTACTCTTTCAAGTAACCCAAATATGGTACTTAACCTTGTTTGGCTTCATCATATACTTCCATTCCACCTTCTCGGCTTAGCTCATCAAAGAGAACCATACAGGAGAATAAGCAAAAATTGTCGATTGGACTTGCAATTGTCTTTGCCAAAGCGGCGAATCCTTACCTTGATCCATTTATTCCCTGCTAAACTCAACATAAGTTTACCATATTACCCAGACGATTATCTTTGTAATAGCCCAAATTTGACCGGGCTGAAAATAGAATAAAAGAATTAAATAAATAAGTGTTCCTTTAAAATGTCCATTAAAGTCCATTTACAAATAAACAGGCCTCAAAGCCTGATAAGCCCAAAATCTATTTACCCGATTACTACCAAGCAGACCTAAATTAGACCCAAACAATAGAGGCCCAACTGGCCCAAACCACTATACCGAGGCATGAAACCCTAGGGTTTCTGCCTCTCTTTCCCCTCGCGCCGCAACAGGTTCTGGAAGGTTCGGGGAGCATCTGTCCAGCTCCCCAATCGAGGCCATCACTCAAGGCTCTCGCTTAGTAATCGCGCCTCACCGACACCACCACCGGACTTCAGCCTCCATCAACGCCAAATGACCCTTCCATCACCAGTTTTTGCAGTAGTACTGCAAAGAAGGAAAGAACCACAAACAACAAAACAAATATAGAAGGAAAGAAAAAGATTTCTTTCCAGAAATGTAATGATAACAGTGGCTATAAAGGCCCGAATCAAAACAGTGTAAATGAACCTTTTTTTTGGACGGAATAGAAATATACTCACAATTATTCATTCAAAAATACCAATAGTCTCTCAAAAGGTGATTTAATCGCATATCTTGTACTTTATTTTGAACATATGTGAACTGTTCTAGCATATACGAGTAAAGATCTAAAGAAAAAGAGGTTACCTGTGGAAGGACGAAGGTTTTTTAAGCCTTCAGACCACCGTGTACAACGGCGCGTGAGGTGCGCGTGCAAGCACTGCACCGTGGCCGGAGGCCAGAGCTGGGGACCTCTCTCTTCCCCTCTGCAGAGCATTTCAGGATTTTTTTTTTTGAGACCGGTGTTAAAATGATTTTTAAGCTGCGAAATTGGCTTATATAACCTCTTTGAAACGACATCGTTTCTGCTTAACTTAATAAGCTCAAAACGGTGTCGTATTAAGCCATAGGATCCGTGCGTTGACTCGATTACCCGGGGAGGATCTGCGTGTTTTTTAGAATTGGGTTAATTACCCAATCGGTCCTTCCACCTCTTTTAATTTATAATTACATGTTATTCTATTTTTAATTTGGTCCTAATATTTTACAATTGTTTCAATTTAGTCCCAATGGTTATTAATTTACATTCTGGGAAACGTCATCGTTTTGGGATTAGGGCTTAATTACCCAATGAGTCCCTGAATTTTTAGCCCGTGTTTTAATTAAGTCTAAAATTTATATTATATTACAAATTAACCCCAGCTTTCTTAATTAAATTTTATTTAATCCTTTTATTTTAAATACTTTATATTCTTCTGTTTTTAAATATTAATTATAAAATAGTATATTTTATTTTTATCTCTAATATATTAAAAACTCATTTATTATATATATTATTTATTTTGTATCTTATCATATGTTATGTATTTATTTACTATATTTTATATTATTGTTATACGTTCTAAATATTATACTATATGTTTTATTCATATTATATGTATTATTATATATTATTTTTCATGCACTACTAATTATATTGTGTTATTATATGTTTTTACTTATAAATACTATGTATTTTCCTATATATATTAACCATTTTATTATGTTTCAGTATGAAAATACCTATTAAATTACTATTATATATTCCTTACATTATATTAAATATTTTATTAAGTGTATTATTATTGCTATATGATATATTATTATATATTTTTATTTGTAAATTATACTATACGTTATACTTTATCATATTTCCTTATATTACCTTACAAAATATATATTATCACTTATTAATACATTTTTCATCTTTTCAAAAAAAATATAGAGTAATATCTAGTACATTATTTTCCTTGTATACTAAGTTATTATGTTTTAAAATATAATCTATATATATATATACATTCTTTATTTTAAAAAAGGGGTTCTCTTTTATCAATTTTATATTACTTTTAAATAGCTTTTTTTTATATTTTATACATTCAATAGCTTATTTTTAAATTCCCTTTTATTTGATATTGTCTAATATGTTATTTTATATATCATTTTGTTCCTTTAATTCATATAAAATTGGTTAATTATGATAAATTAGATAGGTTTGCATGAAATGTTGTTATGTATGTGTTACACAATTTTTACTATTGAATTTGCTATATTCCATGTTGTATTTTGTATATAATGATATTATTTACGACTATGCATGATATAAATACATACTACATAATTTGGATCCTCATTCATCACTTTTACTATGCTTGCATGAAATGATAAAGCATATATATGGTAGCTAGGTTATTATAATTTCTTATAATATGTAAAACATATTGATGTTTAATAAAGGAACCTTTTTTAAAAAAAATAAGGCAATATTTTGAATTCTTAGAAAATTCAAGAAATAGTGCCCTAACATGCTAGGTTGCAATTTCTTGTTTGTCTAATTATCTAAACTGTCCTTTTAAATAAGTTTTACAAGTCGCGAGATGATTTTAGTTACGAAAGATTAAAAATATCATGTCCAATCATGCTGGGTGTGATGTTCGTACTCTTTTAAAAAATGAATGAATCTCGATTATTTTCTCAAAACATCGTGGTTTTAAAGAAATATCATTTTTAATTTCTTTCAAGTATCTGACATTAAGACAAAAATTACTCAATTTGGTACCAATTATGGGCGTTACGAAGGTGCTAATCCTTCTTCGTACGTAACCGACTCCCGAACCTATTTTCTCGTAATTTCGTAGACCAAAACGTTTATATAGTGATCCAATCACACTTTGAAAGATTGGTGGCGACTCCCATTTTCTTTTTTTTTTAAAAAAGTCGATCCCTATTTTTAAAATATCCCTTTTAAAAATGGTTTCGACAGCTTGGCAACTCTGCTGGGGACGTAGAGAGTCAAACTAAAAAATTGAGTATTTTTGTCTTAATGTCAGAAGTTTTGAATACTTAAATCTTTTACATGTGTTTGCTGCATATGTTTGGTACTTTATTACTATACATTGCATTTGCACGACCGTTGTGGTCATACCCTTAAGTGGGAGTGAGAAGCTACGCTTTCGTAAGGTTTTCACCTTCGCATGAGCTAGCGGATTGCTTCCGGGATACTCAACCTATGTCTTCGTGAGATTTTCATCTCCGCATGGCCATAGGGAAAAGTATCCCCCTGAACTGAACTTGGTCTATATGAGCTTATAGTGGGTGAGGACCGAGGAATCTGCTGGTTCAGGTATCTTTGTTTTGAACTAAACTCATATAGTGAACTTTTAAGTGCTTATCCTAGGGATAATAGTGATAACCTTTAGAAAAATTGCCCTTATAAGGATTTGTTTATCATTTTCCTATATATATGATACTGACTTACTGTTTTTATTTTGTTGTCATTGCATGTCATTTCGTACTTAAAGGTGTCGATTCAAGGCTTGATTTCTAGATTAGAAAGTTTTGTAATGAGGAACGAATACTTTAATAAAGTGGAGGAGAATGCTTTTGTCTGTACCTGGTCAGAGAGAACCTAATTAGAGAAAGGAGATAGTGTTACCGAGGGGTATACGTTAGAGTTACAGGACTTCACTCGTGTTAATTCGACGCAGAATGAGTTGCAGGAGCTGAGAAACATTTGGGCTCAGTGGATGATGATACTAAGCAGCTTTTCTATCAGAGTTATGGAGACCTTCCATATTTGCTGGACGTCAAGGTAGATAGACACTTGTTTCGAGCTATGGTACAGTTCTGGAACCCTGCTTATAGTTGCTTTACATTTGGTGATGTTGATCTTGTACCTACTTTAGAGGAGTATACGACTTTACTGTGTTGTTCAAGGATTCATGGTTACAAGGCTTATGTTAGGCCTGCTAGCCTTCCAACTTTTGCGAAGAAATTGGCAATGATTACTGGGATGAGTGAGCAGTGGGCTATAGCTCGTGTGCAGCAAAAAGGTGATAGTAAGTGCATCCCGTGGGCCGTTTTGAGGGATTTGATATTGACGCATCCAGATGTGAAGAAAAAGGTCGACGTCCTGACTTTGAGCATTTATGGCATGGTGATATTCCCAAAGGTGTTGGGGCACGTAGATGAGTCAGTCGCAGATTTGTTTGATCGACTTAGTAAACAGAATACACCTGTGCCTGCGATCCTAGCTGAGACAATAAGATCCTTGAGCGCATGTCGAAGAGCTGGTGAAGGAAGATTCATTGGATGTGCACAGTTGCTATTAGTTTGGTTTCATAGTCACTTCTGGAAGCTAGATAGGGTTCCTTGCCGAGTTTTCTTTGAGGGTTATTCTCCCTTAAAGGAAGCAGTGGACATACCTAGGAGAGATGACATTTCGGAGGAGAGATGGTTAGATATTCTTCAGAATCTTCGAGAGGAAGATGTTATGTGGAAGGCTCCTTGGTTGGTTCCTAGTGAAGTCCTTTACCGATACGGCAGTTTTGATTGGGTCCCTTTGCCAAGAATTTGGGGAGTTGCTGGATATACACCATTACTTGTTTTAAGGCAATATCAAGCGAGGCAGTTCATGCCGGCTACACAGGGTCTAGCTCAGAGTGATTTCTCTTACAAAGGAGATCACTATAAGAAGAGGATGCGAGAGATTTCTAAGGCTTGGAAGAAGTCTTTCTGTATGAAGATATTGACTGAAGGTTTGACGTCAACCCTCGAGTATAAGGGCTGGTTTAGTAAGAGAATCAACGATAATATCCCTAGGCCGATTTTGGGAGAGGCTCGATCATTAGAGGAGAGATTGTGAGTGATCCCATCGGATTTGGAGGTTATGAAGAAAGAATTCGAGAGAAAAAATTCAGAGCTAGAAAAGAGAATTGAGAATCCCGAAGAGGAGAAAATGTGCTTAAGTCTCGATGTTGACGTTCAAAAGATGGAAGTCGAGAAGATGAAAAGGGAAAAGAGAAAGGTCGAGGAAGATCGAGATGACTTAAAGACGCATTATAAGAAGGCCCAGGTAACATTGAAAAGGGTCAGATTAGGGAGGTCTTGAGTGAGCAAAGGGCGAGGGGAGATTCAAGAGGAGCGAGCCAAGGCTGAGTATTGGGAGAAGAAGTTCCAAGAGATGCAGTCGCATAATCAGGCCGTAGAAAAGGAAAATTAAGGGTTAAAAGTTAAGGTGACAGAGCTTGGACGATCCCTTCATCATTACCGAAGTCGTAACTCTGCAATTGAGTTAAAGACAAGTTTGGACAAGATTGAGAAAATGAAGCACAACATTAGAGAGTTAGAAGGAGCATTACAGGACTGTGAGTTACGGATTGAGCAGCTCGAGGCAAGAGAAGAACAGTGGAAGGGAGAATTTCATCATTTTCAGAGTCAAGTGGGAGATAGAGATCATGTCATGGGAGAGGCCTTAGTTTAGATTCGAGAGGCCGCTGAATACTTGTAGGAGTTGGCAACACAAGCTAAAACGCTAAGTATGATGTATGAGTCATCGTCAGACAAAGGACGAGAGTTAGCATTGTTATTAGACAGGGTTAAGACTCTAGGTCTACGGGCAAAAGTGTATTTGTAATCCATTTTATGAAAAGATTCTTGTTCCATAAATAATGTTTTCTAAAATGAAACTGAGTCAGAATTGACATCTTTTTGCATACATGCATTTACATTTCATTACATCATATGCATTCAAGTTTATGGAAAGACCCTAATTAGTTAAAATTATTAAAGGGAGAAAAAGAGTAAGAAAAAGGAAATCTGGAAGCAACATATCCTTACGGTACACGCGCTAAGTCGAAGAATATGGATCAGAGATTTGAACAGCTACAGAAGGACATGCAAGACTAATTGCAAGAGCAATTGGCAAAAATGCAAAACGACATGAGGGAGCATATGCTGGAAGCTCAGAAGAACATGATGGCTGAGATGGCTCAACTACTGAGGGCCACTGATAAGGGAAAAGCTCACATGGCAATTGCTGGAGAAGAGAATGAGGGTCTTCCTCCTGGTTTCACTCCACCTCACATACCTGAGGCATATCCTCGTGGGCCGTCTGTCACAATAAGGCCTCAACAGGGTCAAGTTGATGCTGGGATCCCTATAAATTTCCCAACTGGCTCGGGATTCAATTTAGGCGATAACCCTACCAATCCTCTCATTCCTGATTTGGATATAGCTGAAAAGGAAGATTTGAGAGCCGAGGCTGTAAAATAGTTGGAAGAACGTTACTGATGGCTGGAGGAGAAATTTAAAGCCTTAGAGAGTGCTGATGGGCATCATGGAGTCGATGCCAAAGACTTAAGTTTGGTCCCAGACTTGGTACTTCCTCACAAATTCAAAATGCCAGAGTTTGAAAAATACAACGGGACTACTTGCCCAGTGGCCCACGTTACGATGTTCTGTAGAAGAATGACCGGATACGCAAACAATGATCAGTTGTTGATCCATTGTTTCCAAAACAGTTTAGTAGGAGCGGTAGCTAGGTGGTACAATCAGTTGAGCCGGGCTAGAATAAGTTCATGGAGGGACCTTGCACAAGCCTTCATGCAGCAGTACAATCATGTGACTAACATGACCCCTGATAGGATCACTCTGCAAAACATGGAAAAAAAGCCTAATGAAAATTTTAGGCAATACGCACAGAGATAGAGAGAGGTGGCAATGCAGGTTAAACCACCACTGTTGGAAAAAGAAACCACCATGTTGTTCATCAACACTTTGAAGGCTCCATTCATTACTCACATGATTGGAAGCACTACCAAAAGTTTTGCAGACATAGTCATGGCAGGAGAGATGATTGAGAATGCCATAAGAGGTGGCAAAATTGAGGGGGAAGCAGCCAAAAGATCGGCCTCAAGAAGAAAAGACAATGAGGTGAACAACACAAGTAGCTTAAATTTGAAGGCAGTCACAGTTAGTCAGCCCAAAGTGGCTACGGGTGGGCAGCAAAGTACTTAAAGACAGGAATCGGGATCAAGACAGAATTCAGAGAGGATGCAATTCACGCCTATCCCTGTGACGTATCGTGAGCTTTATCAAAGCTTATACGATGCACACGCCATTGCTCTATTTCACTTGAAACCGCTACAGCCACCATACCCCAAGTGGTATGATGCAAATGCTAAATGCGAATATCATGCAGGAATACCGGGGCATTCAATTGAAAATTACACTGGATTCAAGAAAGCCGTGGAGAGGCTTATCAAGATGGGGGTTGTGAGATTCGACAGTACCCCTAACACTGAAAATTCGTTACCAGATCATGGTAATCAAGAAGTGAATGCCATTGATGAAACTAGGGAAAGAATAATCAAGGAAAATGTTGCTGAGGTGAGAATGTCTTTAAGGGTAATTTGGAAAGAGATGGTGAAGAGAGGGATGATAACCTCTAAGAAAGAAAGAGAAGAAATGAGGAACTACTGTGAGTTCCATGGAAAAGAGGGGTATGAGACCCAAAATTGTGAAGAATTCAAAGTCTTGGTGCAAGGCTTCATTGATAATAAAGAGCTGTAAGTTTTTGAAGGTAGCTCTTATAAAAGAGAAATAAATGTGTTGGAAGATAAACAATAAGAAATCAGCCGACCAAGAATTATTATTTCCTTGCCGGGGAATAATGAAGTGGAGGCACAAACTAGGCCCAAGGTCGTAATCCATAAACCTGTATCTTTTTCTTATAAGGATAACAAAAGGGTACCATGGAGTTATAACTGCCATGTCTCGTTACCGGAGAAAGAAGATGTAGCCAGTGTGTCCAAAGATGTACAAATTGAGGGTTCCTATACACGGAGTGGGAAGCGGTATGATACGGTAGGCATCAGAGATGAGTCCACAAAAACAAATAATGCTAGTGTGGAGAAGGAAAAAGAGGTTGAAATGCCCATCAAAGAGCCGGTAAAGGAGGAGGAGGCTAAGGAATTTCTGAAGTTCCTCAAGCATAGTGAGTATAGTGTGGTCGAGCAGTTGCGCAAGCAACCAGCTCGTATATCAGTATTGGCTCTACTTCTGAGTTCTGAGGTGCATAGGGAAGCATTGATGAAGGTGCTTAACGAGACATATGTCACCCATGACATATCCGTTAACAAGCTAGACCGGTTGGTGAACAATATTAGCGCGGACAATTTCATCTACTTCAATGATGATGAAATCCCACCTGGGGGCATAGGATCAACCAAGGCCTTGCACATCACTACTCGGTGCAAGGGATACACGCTTCCAAGTGTACTCATTGATAACGGGTCAGCTTTGAACGTCCTTCCATTATCAACATTAAATAGGTTACCCATTGATGGTTCGCATATGAAAATGTGTTGCAATGTGGTAAGAGCCTTCGATGGAACTGAGAGAAAAGTGATGCGACAAATAGATATCCCTTTGCAAATTGGGCCAAATACATATGAAGTTGATTTCTTGGTGATGGATATCAAGCCCTCCTATAATTGTTTATTGGGGAGGCCATGGATGCACTCGGTAGGAGCGGTGCCTTCCTCATTGCACCAAAAATTGAAGTTAGTGATAGATGGACGGTTAATAACTATGAATGCGGAGGAGGATATTATAGCAGCAGTCACTAGCAAGGCCCCCTATGTTGAGGCAAATGAAGAATCTATTGAGTGCTCATTTCGTTCTTTAGAGTTTGTAAATGCCAATTTTATTTCAGAAGGAAGTGAGTTACCGGTGCCAAGGATGGCAAGAGCCACAAAGATGGCTCTACAAATGATGGCAGGAAGAGAAGCCTTACCAGGAAGAGGTTTAGGAAGGTATCTGCAAGGAGGGATTCAGATCCCAAAGATGATTGAGAAAAATGACCGCTTTGGTTTGGGCTTCAAACCAGACTATAAGCAAAGGAGGAAGGACATTGAGAAACTCCAGGAAAAGAGAAGAGCGCGTTTAGATGGAAGAGAAGTGGGGTGGGAATCGATGACATTCCCTCCTATATCTAAAACCTTCATATCAGGAGGATTACTTGAAGAAGAGAGCCATCAAATTAATGTTGTGTATGAAGAAAGACCGGAGCAAAGAAACCTTGAGGGCATTTGCCCTTACAAATCAGGAAGCTCTCTGAACAATTGGACTGTGGAAGAACTTCCTGTAGCCTTTAGGAATTTTTCAGAGTAATTCTCAAACATTTTTGTTACTCTAAAGCCTAGGAGTAATAAGATTACATTTGTGAAATAGGCTTATGATCATTTATCATTTTTTAATAAGACATAACTTTTATTAATTCAAATGAGTATTGCTTTATTTTTTATCAATCAATATTCCATCAAATTTTAACAATTCTTATTCTTTCATTCATAGTACATAAAATTATTCTTAAATTCATTCATTCTTTGTATATTCTTTATACTTCTCAGATCCCTAAATATCAATGATATGAGCATTGATACGGCAACTCTTGATTTCTTTTGTGAGCAAGACATGTGTTTAGAGGAACCTCAGGATTTTGAAGGTGTTCAAGATTATGACGTATCTCTTGATCTGTTAAGAATGGTAAAGCAGGAGGAGAAACAAATCATGCATCATGAGAAATGGGCAATAGAGAATATAGCCCTAGAGGAAGGGAAGAAGTTGAAAATTGGAACACTGATTACCGAGGACACAAGGCATGGTATGGTTGAGTTGCTTTGAGAGTTCAAGGATATATTTGCCGGGTCATATCAGGATATGCCCGAGTTGAGTACCGATATTGTAGTACATTGTCTTCCGATAAGACAGGATTGTAAGCCGGTCCAACAGAAGTTGCGGAGAATGAGGCCAAATATTATTTTGAAAATAAAGGATGAAGTCAAGAAGCAGTTTGATGCAGGATTCTTGCAAGAGGTAAAATACTCCGAATGGGTAGCTAACATTGTGCCAGTTCCTAAAAAAGACGGGAAGGTACGAATGTTTATTGATTACAGAGATTTAAATAAAGCTAGCCCCAAGAATAATTTCCCTCTGCCACACATAGACACTTTGGTAGACAACATAGCAGGATATTCGTTGTTTTCCTTCATGGATGGTTTCTCAGGATACAATCAGATAAAGATGCATCCAGAAGACATGGATAAAACCACCTTCATAACCTTATGGGGCACCTTTTGCTACAAAGTAATGCCGTTTGGACTGAAGAATGCAGGAGCAACATACCAACGAGCCATGGTAAACTTATTCCACAACATGATGCATAAAGATATTGAGGTATACGTTGATGATATGATTGCCAAGTCGCATACAGAAAAAGAGCACATTGAGGTCTTGAAAAAATTATTCTTGAGGTTGAGAAAATTTCAGTTGAAGCTCAATCCAGCAAAGTGTACCATTGGAGTCAGATCGGGAAAGTTGTTAGGCTTTGTAGTCAGTGAAAAGGGAATTGAAGTCGACTCAGACAAGGGCAGAGCCATACGAGAGTTACCTCCACCACGTACTCAGAAGGAAGTTCGAGGATTCTTAGGAAGGTTGAATTACATCGCTCGGTTCATTTCACAATTAACCGAGAAATGTGATCCTATCTTTCGCCTTCTCAGAAAGCACAATCAAGGTACTTGGGATGAGGAATGCCAGAATGCTTTTGAAAAGGTCAAGCAGTATTTGTTGAATGCTCCGTATTGTCTCTACCTAGCCCAGATAAACCGTTAATCTGTACTTGTCGTTGTTCGCACTTCTATGGGATGTGTGCTTGGCCAGCATGACGAGTCAGGGAAAAAAGAGAAGGCAATTTATTATCTGAGTAAGAAATTCACTGACTGTGAGATGAGATATTCACCAATTGAAAAGTTGTGTTGTGCGCTGATTTGGACCACTTGGAGATTAAGACAGTACACGCTATACCATACCACTTGGCTCATCTCAAAGCTTGATCCGTTAAAATACATGATGGAGTCAACAGCTTTAAATGGGAGAATGGCGAGATGGCAAATTTTGCTTTCGAAGTTTGATATAGTCTACATAAGTCAGAAGGCTATAAAAGGAAGTGCGGTAGCAGATTTCTTGGCCAGTAGGGCTCTAGAGAATTATGAGCCATTGAATTTTGATTTTCTGAATGAGGAGTTGATGTGTATAGCAACAACTGAAGATTCTTCTTGGAAGCTCAATTTTGATGGGGCTTCTAATGCAGCCGGAAATGGAATTGGGGCAGTTTTGGTATCCCCGAATGGCGATCATTATCCTTTCACGTGTAAGTTGAACTTTGATTGCACAAACAATATGGCTGAGTATGAAGCATGCATTATGGGACTTTAAGCAGCTATAGAGCGAGGTATAAAAACCTTAAAAGTATATGGAGATTCAGCGTTGGTAATTTATCAGCTTAGAGGTGAATGGGAGACAAGGGACCCTAAATTGATCAATTATCGAAAGGTAATTTTGGGATTACTTGAGGAGTTTGATGACATTACCTTCAATTATCTCCCACGGGACGAAAATCAGATGGCGGATGCTTTAGCAACCTTGGCTTCAATGATTAAGGCGAATAAAGAAGAAGAGATGAGACCAATTCAAATGAGTGTCTACGAGGTTCCCACTCATTGTTGCAACATTGAGAGTGAAGAAAAGGATGATAACCCTTGGTATCGGGATATATTACGATATGTGAAGGATCGTAAATACCTTGAACAGGCCAATGAAAATGATAAATGAACTTTGAGAAGGTTAGCTTGTGACTATGTCTTAGACGGGGATATCCTGTACAAGAGAAGGAAAGACCAAGTACTTTTGAGATGTGTCGATGCTGTGGAAGCTAAGCTAATTTTAGAAGAAGTTCATGAAGGTGTATGTGGGACGCATGCAAATGGGTTCACGATGGCAAGGCAAATCATGAGGTTTGGCTATTATTGGGCCACCATGGAAGGGGACTGTATCAACTATACCAAGAAATGCCATAAGTGCCAGATTTATGGGGACAAAATTCATGTACCACCTTCACCTTTACATGTTATGACTTCTCCATGGCCCTTCTCCATGTGGGGCATGGATGTTATTGGACCAATATCACCGAAAGCTTCGAATGGACATCGGTTTATCTTCGTGGTAATTGACTAATTTACAAAATGGGTAGAGGCCGCCTCTTATGCGAATGTTACTAAGTCAGCAGTGAGTCAGTTCTTGAAGAAAGAGATCATTTGTCGGTATGGAATACCTGAGAAGATCATATTCGACAATGCATTGAACTTGAACAACAAAATGATAGCGGAGGTTTGCGACCAGTTCAAGATCAAGCATCACAATTCTTCCCCTTATCGTCCAAAAATGAATAGGGCAGTGGAGGCTGCCAACAAGAACATTAAGAAAATAGTGGGGAAGATGACTGAGACCTATAGAGATTGGCATGAGAAGTTACCATTTGCACTTCTGGCCTATCGAACATCTGTTAGAACCTCTACTGGGGCAACCTCATTCTCGTTAGTTTATGGGATGGAAGCAGTGTTACCTATTGAAGTAGAAATACCTTCTCTTCGAGTTTTGACAGAGATAAGGTTAGATGAAGCTGAATGGGTTCAATCCCGATATGACCAGTTGAACTTGATTGAGGAAAAGAGGCTAAGAGCCATTCGACATGGTCAGATGTATCAGAAGCGAATGATGCAAGCTTACGACAAGAAGGTTTGACCCAGAGAGTTCCACGAGGGAGACCTTGTACTAAAAAAGATTCTTCCCATTCAAAAGGACTTTAGGGGGAAATGGATGCCGAATTGGGAGGGGCCGTATGTCGTGAAGAAAGCTTTCTCTGGCGGTGCATTGATCTTAACAGAAATGGATGGAAAAAGTTTACCCAACCCAGTGAACTCAGACTCAGTAAAAAAATACTTTGTCTAAAGGAGAAGAGAACCCAAGGTGAAAACCCGCAAAGGGCGCCTTGAGATTTCAAAAAAAAAATGGAGAGGCCAAGGTGAAAACCCGTAAAGGGCACCTTGTGATCAAAGGGGTTTTGAGTTGAAAACCCGAAAGGGTAGTTCAAATATTGAAGGGCATACGGTGATCCTACTATATCTGATACAACAAAGAGCGAAGAATGCTGCAAACTGGGGCATTGTCAAAGTACTTTGGATCTTTTAAACACATGTTGAACTCAAGAAAAGACTTCATGGAGTTGGTGTATAGACACTCAAGCGGCGATATTTAGGGCATTTAACTTCTATTTTGTTTGCTATCTTTAGATTCTATTTCTTCTAGAAGATAGGTTATTAGATTAATTCCCTTTTGTACCTTTTTGATAATTCATTTAAATCCAATTATTCTTAAAGAAATTCATCTTCCATTATTCTTAAAGTATGTTGCATTAAAATAATGATGGATGAACTAAATAATTTTCACAAATGAAGTTTTGCTCATTACTCTAGAAATTTCTAGATAATATAAGAAACTAAAACAGAACAATTGTTCAAAGAATTCACGTAAGTGAGGTTCGAAAGAACTCGAGGAAATTCTCTCTTTAGTCCAAAATGATGATTAGACAAATCAAACAATTCGATCCTAAGAGAGGATCATCTTACAGACATTTTTGGTGGGTCATAACATTTGAAGAATGGTACAAACCCACAGGCTGAGTAGGAATGATATTTCGAGAGAAATAAGGATAAACTTCAACGAAAGAATGAGTGGTGACGTCTGAAATAGGGGTCATGTTCATAAACATTTTGCATTATAACAGGTTTAATTAGGAGCATTTGATTCACTTCGATCATAGCATCCTAATCATTAGGCATGAACTCATACACATTATACAGGTTATGCCCTTCAAGGGACAATGAAGATTGATGTGCCTTAATTCCTTAAGCATAGGGTAACAGGCTAAAGCATAGCAGATTTGGCTTTCACGTGTTTACGTTGAAGCAAATCTAAGATGATTTGGCATCTCTGTATTGTCAGAGAACAAATCGAAGTTTGGTGTCTCCATATTCGACGGAGAGCAGACACATAGCAGATCTGGCCTTCAGATGTTTATACTGAAGCAAGATCCAAGATGGTTTGGCATCCTTGTGCTTACAAGGAACAAATCGAAGACATAGCTGATTTGGCTTTCACGTGCTTACGATGAAGCAAATCTAAGATGATTTGGCATCTCTGTATTGTCAGAGAACAAATCGAAGTTTGGCGTCTCGATATTCGACGGAGAGCACACATAGCAGATCTAACCTTCAGATGTTTATATTGAAGCAAGATCCAAGATGGTTTGGCATCCTTCTGCAAATCGAAGACACAGCAGATTTGGCTTTCACATGTTTACGCTGAAGCAGATCTAAGATGATTTGGCATCTCTGTATTGTTAGAGAACAAATCAAAGTTTGGCGTCTCCATATTCGACGCAGAGAGCGGACACATAGCGATCCGCCTTCGGATGTTTATACTGAAGCAAGATCCAAGATGGTTTGGCATCCTTGTGCTTACAAGGAACAAATCGAAGACATAACTGATTTGGCTTTCACGTGCTTACGATGAAGCAAGTCTAAGATGATTTGGCATCTCTGTATTATCAGAGAACAAATCGAAGTTTAGCGCCTCCATATTCGGACGAGGCGGACACATAGCGCAGATCTAACCTTCGGATGTTTATACTCGGCGGTCGAAGATGATTTGGCATTCTTGTGTTTACAAGGAACAAATCGAGGACATAGCAGATTTGACTCTCAGATGTTCTCAAACAAATCCAAGATGATTTGGTATCCTTGTACTTACAAGGAGCAAATCGAAGACGTAGTTGATTTGGCTTTCACGTGTTTTCGTTGAAGCAAATCAAAGCAGATTTTGCATCTCTGTACTGTCAGAGAACAAATTAAAGAAGCAGATTTGGCATCTCTGTGTTCAGTCGAGAGCAGATCGAAGATATCAACATGACAGTCATAAGTTGGCAAAAAGCAAATTGAAGACCATGATTTGATAAGACCGGTCAAATTTGATCTTTCTAAATCTTTGCTCGATTCCCGTTACACAGCAATGAGCAAAGAGGGGCAGCTGTAATAGCCCAAATTTGACCAGGCTGAAAATAGAATAAAAGAATTAAATAAATAAGTGTTCCTTTAAAATGTCCATTAAAGTCCATTTACAAATAAACAGGCCTCAAATCCTGATAAGCCCAAAACCCATTTACTCAGTTACTACCCAGCAGACCTAAATTAGACCCAAACAACAGAGGCCCAACTGGCCCAAACCATTACACCGAAGCATGAAACCCTAGGGTTTCTGCCTCTCTTTCCCCTAGCGCCGCAACAGGTTCTGAAAGGTTCGGGGAGCGTCTGTCCAGCTCCCCAATCGAGGCCATCACTCAAGGCTCTGCTTCCGTAATCAGCGCCTCACCGACACCACCACCAGACTTCAGGCCTCCATCAACGCCAGCGACCCTTCCATCACCAGATTTTTGCGAGTACCTGCAAAGAAGGAAAGAACCACAGCAGCAAAACAAATATAGAAGGAAAGAAAAAGATTTCTTTCCAGAAATGTAATGATAACAGTGGCTATAAAGGCCCGAATCAAAACAGTGTAAAGGACCCTTTTTTTTGGACGGAATAGAAATATACTCACAGTTATTCATTCAAAAATACCAACAGTCTCTCAAAAGGTGATTTAATCGCATATCTCGTACTTTATTTTGAACAGATGTGAACTGTTCTAGCATATACGAGTAATGATCTAAAGGAAAAGAGGTTACCTGTAGAAGGCGAAGGTTTTTTAAGCCTTCAGACCACCGTGTACAACGGCGCGTGAGGTGCGCGTGCAAGCACTGCACCGTGGCCGGAGGCCAGAGTTGGGGACCTCTCTCTTCCCCTCTGTAGAGCATTTCAGGATTTTTTTTTGAGACCGGTGTTAAAATGATTTTTAAGCTGCGAAATTGGCTTATATAACCTCTTTGAAATGACATCGTTTCTACTTAACTTAATAAGCTCAAAACGGTGTCGTATTAAGCCATAGAATCCGTGCGTTGACCCGATTACCCGGGGAGGATCTGCATGTTTTTTAGAATTAGGTTAATTACCCAATCGGTCCTTCCACCTCTTTTAATTTATAATTACGTGTTATTCTATTTTTAATTTGGTCCTAATATTTTACAATTGTTTCAATTTAGTCCCAACGGATATTAATTTACATTCTGGGAAACGTCACCGTTTTGGGATTAGGGCTTAATTACCCAATGAGTCCCTGGATTTTTAGCCCGTGTTTTAATTAAGTCTAAAATTTATATTATATTACAAATTAACCCCAACTTTCTTAATTAAATTTAATTTAATCCTTTTATTTTAAATACTTTATATTCTTCTATTTTTAAATATTAATTATAAAATAGTATATTTTATTTTTATCATCTAATATATTAAAAACTCATTTATTATATATATTATTTATTTTGTATCTTATCATATGTTATATATTTATTTACTATATTTTGTATTATTGTTATACGTTCTAAATATTATACTATATGTATTATTCATATTATATGTATTATTATATATTATTTTTCATACACTACTAATTATATTGTGTTATTATATGTTTCTACTTATAAATACTATGTATTTTCCTATATATATTAACCATTTTATTATGTTTCAGATATGAAAATACCTATTAAATACCTATTATATATTCTTACATTATATTAAATATTTTATTAAGTGTATTATTATTGCTATATGATATATTATTATATATTTTTATTTGTAAATTATACTATACGTTATACTTTATCATATTTCCTTATATTACCTTACAAAATATATATTATCACTTATTAATAAATTTTTCATCTTTTAAAAAAAAATTTATAGTAATATCTAGTACATTATTTTCCTTGTATACTAAGTTATTATGTTTTAAAATATAATCTATATATATACATTCTTCATTTTAAAAAGGGGTTCTCTTTTATCAGTTTTATATTACTTTTAAATAGCTTTTTTTTTATATTTTATACATTCAATAGCTTATTTTTAAATTCCTTTTTATTTGATATTGTCTAATATGTTATTTTATATATCATTTTGTTCCTTTAATTCATATAAAATTGGTTAATTATGATAAATTAGATAGGTTTGCATGAAATGTTGTTATGTATGTGTTACACAATTTTTACTATTGAATTTGCTATATTCCATGTTGTATTTTGTATAGAATGATATTATTTACGACTATGCATGATATAAATACATACTATATAATTTGGATCCTCATTCATCACTTTTACTATGCTTGCATGAAATGATAAAGCATATATATGGTAGCTAGGTTATTATAATTTCTTATAATATGTAAAACATATTGATGTTTAATAAAGGAACCTTTTTTAAAAAAAATAAGGCAATATTTTGAATACTTAGAAAATTCGAGAAATAGTGCCCTAACATGCTAGGTTGCAATTTCTTGTTTGTCTAATTATCTAAAATGTCCTTTTAAATAAGTTTAACAAGTCGCGAGATGATTTTAGTTACGAAATATTAAAAATATCATGTCCAATCATGCTGGGTGTGATGTTCGTACTCTTTTAAAAAATGAATGAATCTCGATTATTTTCTCAAAACATCGTGGTTTTAAAGAAATATCATTTTTAATTTCTTTCAAGTATCTGACATTAAGACAAAAATTACTCAATTTGGTACCAATTATGGGCGTTACGAAAGTGCTAATCCTTCTTCATACGTAATCGACTCCCGAACCTATTTTCTCGTAATTTCGTAGACCAAAACGTTTATATAGTGATCCAATCACACTTTGAAAGATTGGTGGCGACTCTCATTTTCTTTTTTTTTTAAAAAAAGTCGATCACCGTTTTTAAAATATCCCTTTTAAAAATGGTTTCGACAATCTTCTTTTTACTTAGCCTTTTCATAGACCCTTCTGTAAGGAAAACCCTGTAACGCCCCAAACCCGAGACTATCGCCAGAGTCGAGCACGAGGTGTTAACGAACTTAATTCATTAATTAAACAGCTCAAACAATTTTTTTAGAACTTCCAGACAAGCTGGCTAACTGCGTCATAGTCGCTTAAAAATTCATGTCCCGAGTTACGAAACTCAAAATATAATTCTGTAATTTTTTTCTGAAACTAGACTCATATATCTATCAACTAATTTTTTTTTAGAATTTTTGGTCGGGCCAACTAGTACAGTTTATTAGTTAAAGTCTCCCCTGTTTCAGGGTTTGACTACTCTGCCCTTGTGTATTACGAATAAAATATCTCCCTGTACAGAGTTTCAATTATTATGTCGTTTGTTTCTTATAAAACTAGACTCAATAAGGAATCTTTACATATAAATCATGACTTCTAATTATCTTTGTACAATTTTTTGTGAATTTCCAAAGTCAGAATAGGGGATCTAGAAATCGCTCTGGCTCTGTTTCACAAAAATTTAAATATCTCATAAAATATAACTCATATACCTGTTTTGTTCCATCCATATGAAAATAGACTCATCAAGGTTTAATTCTATATCTCATTCACTATCTAAATCCATTTCTACTATTTTTAGTGACTTTCCAAATTCACGTCATTATTGCTGTCCGATACTGTTTTAAAGCTAATTTTACCTTTTTCATGATTTCCATGGAATAACTAGCATTTAGGCATACATAACACCAAACATGTCCTTGATTAGCCATTCCAACAGCTAACCATTACCAAGCATTTACATACCATTCATCAACCATATCATAAGATGATACACACAAAATGGCTACGATGCTATACATGCCATACTCAAAATGAAACATCTAGCTATACCAAAATAATCCTCGTGATAGTGTGCCTGGACCTCCGACGTACTTTACGATCCCTGAATTAGCTTGACAAAACTATAAAAGAAGGAAAATAAAAGGGGTAAGCATTAAGCTTAGAAAGTTTACATGCAAATAAATAACAACATTCATAAGAATTATCTTACTACTTGGCATGATACTACTTAATGCAACTTCATTAATTGTCATGGACATATTTTAAACTTCTTCACTTACTCACTTACTTAAATACTTACTTACTTAATCAAATTTATTAATACATTTTACTTACCTTTTTCCTTATCAAGCATACATGAACATTATGTACTTACCTTTGCTCTTCTAGCATGAACTTATCTTACCTTTTTAGTATAACTCGTCTTACCTTACCTTACATTGATATTCTCTTTAAATTTTCCCATTGAACCACTTGGAATGCTAAGGATACACGGGTACCATACCATTGCCATGACTTGTCATGGTCTTACGTGGTATCCTTTTGAAACTTACCATTGCCATGTCTTGACATGGTCTTACATGGTAGCCTTGCCTTATGAACTCACCAATGCCATGCCTTGGCATGGTCTTACATGGGACCTTTGCCTTATAGTAACTTATCAATGCCATGTCTTGACATGGTATTACATAATTTTCTTGCCTTAGAAACCTTACCAATTGCCATGCCTTGGCATGGTCTTACATGGTATCCTTAAACCCTAATGTCATGACATTTGTATCCTACACATTCCTAAGGTTCAACTGGGACTTTCTAAAATTACTTCTCCGTCAATTCATGCTTGAGTCTTCTTTGAATAATTTCATAAAATAAATTTTCACATGCTGGAAATTAACAATATTAACATAAAATAATAGAATATTGCATTTATTTACCGCAAAATTACCTCGAAACAAAATACGATCAACTATATCGATTTAGTCCACTATCTTTTTCTTTCCCCGGTCTAACTCCGGATTTTGTTCTTCTTGATCTATAATAAAAAAAATTAGCTTATTTAATACTCACATTTATTAAAACAGTCCTTGACCCAAACTTTGGCAAAATTATATTTTTGCCCCTAAACTTTTGCATATTTACACTTTTTTCCCCAAGACTCGGAAATTAAACTTCATCCTATTTTCTTATGTTTTATGACATGCTGATCATTTTTCTCTTCTATGACAACATCAAATTCTCACTCTAACATGTACTTATGACTATAAGGTATTTTTACCGATTAAGCCCTTTTACCCATTTTCACTTAAAACCGAGTAGCACAAGTTGTCTAACATAATTTAAAACCTCATATTCTATCATAAAACACCAAAATACACAAATTTCACCTATGTGTATTTTTCCAAATATGAACCCTAGGTTGAATTATTGCTAGCATAAGCTAAATCGAGCTACCGGGATTTCAAAAACGTAAAGAACATTAAAAACGGGGCTTGGAATCACTTACTATGGAGCTTGGAAGCTTGAAACAAACCCTAGCTATGGAGAACCCTTTAATTTTCGTCCTAATGAAGAAGATGGACATATTTTGCCATCTTTTTTCCTTTTTTTTAATCTTTTAATTACCAAATGACCAAAATACCCTTAATACCTTTCTTTGAAAATTTTCATGTACAAGCCTATTTTTGTCCAAAATTTTAGAAATTGGTCAAATTTCTATTTAAGACCTCCTCATTAATATTCCAAAGTAATTTCATACTAAAAACTTCTAGAATGCAAGTTTTGCAAATTATTCGATTTAGTCCCTAAATATCAAATTGGACCCTCTATCAATAAAATTTCTAAACAAAATTTTCACACAATCATGCAATCATGCCATAGACCTTAAAATGATAATAAAATAAAATTTTCTACCTCGTATTTGTGGTTTCGCAACCACTGTTCCATTTAGGCCCTATTTCATGATGTTACATTTCTCCCCCCTTTTAGGGATTTTCGTCCCCGAAAATCCTACCTGTGAAGAGATTTGGGTACTATTTTTGCATAGCCTCTTCGGGCTCCCATGTAGCCTCGTCTACCCCATGTCTATTCCATAGTACTTTCACAAGTGCAATACTTTTGTTCCTTAATTGCTTTACCTCTCGAGCTAGAATCTTTACCGGTTCTACACTGTAAGTCATGTCTGGCTGAATCTCAACCTCTGTCTGAGAAATCACATGTGACGGATCTGAACGATGACGACGTAGCATAGACACATGAAATACATTATGAATCTTCTCTAACTCAATCGGCAAAGATAACCGATATGCTAATGGTCCGACTCTTTCAATCACTTTAAACGGTCCAATAAAACGTAGACTTAGTTTGCCTTTCTTGCCAAATCTGAGAACTTTCTTCCACGGGGATACTTTCAAAAACACTTTGTCACCAACTTGATACCCAATCTCTTTTCTCTTCAAATCGCATACGACTTTTGTCCGTCTCAAGTCGCTTTCAAGCAATCTCGATGACTTTTACTTTCTCTTACATTTCCTTAACTAGATCAACCTCAGAATCGATTTTCCTAAGCTCATTCCAATACAATGGTGTGCGACATTTACGTCCATACAAAGCTTCATAAGGTGCCATCTTCAAACTCGACTTATAACTATTATTGTAGGCAAACTCTACTAATGGTAAATATTTTTCCCAACTGCCTTGAAATTCCAGTACACAACATCTAAGCATATCTTCAAGTACCTGAATAACTCTCTCTGACTGACCGTCGGTTTGAGGATGGAAAGCTGTACTAAAACTCAACTTTGTGCCCAAAGCCTCCTGTAATTTCTTCCAAAACAGTGAAGTAAATCTTGGATCTCTGTCTGAAATGATCGATAATGGTACCCCATGTAGTTTGACTATCTCTGAAATATACAACTCGGCCAACTTGTCTAGTGAATAATCCATACGAACTGGGATAAAATGAGCCGACTTCGTTAACTTATCAATCACAACCCATACTGCATCTTTGTTTCTCGGTGTTAACGGTAATCCTGTCACAAAATCCATAGTAACTCGATCCCATTTCCACTCAAGGACTAGCACAGGCTGCAATAAACCTGAAGGTACCTGATGTTTGGCCTTTACCTGCTGACAGATCAAGCATCTAGAAACAAACTCTGAAATATCCCTTTTCATTCCTACCCATCAGTACATTTTCTTCAAATCATTATACATCTTTGTACTACCTGGATGAATAGACAAAGAACTACTATGTGCTTCCAAAGAAGATCTTTCGAATAAGCTCATCATTCTTCTGTATGCATACCACATCTCTCGAACATCAAACAACCGCCGAATCGATCTGAAAATCGACTCTATATCCGACTCACACCGATCTCTTTTTGGCTAACAACTCACTCATCATTTTCTAAGCTTCACAAATTTCTTCAAGAAACATCGGTTTAGCTCTCAACTCAGCTAAGATAAAACCATCATCTGATAAGGCTAGACTAGTGTTCAAAGCTCTTAATGCAAACAAAGATTTCCTACTCAAAACATCAGCAACAACGTTTACCTTACCTGGGTGATAATCGATCACTAGCTCATAATCTTTAATTAACTCTAACCATCTTCTTTGCCTCAAATTCAAATCTTTTTGAGTCATCAAATATTTCAAACTTTTGTGATCAGTGAATATGTGGCACTTCTCACCGTAGAAATGATGTCTCCAAATCTTCAGCGCAAAAATAATGGCAGCTAGCTCTAAATCATGTGCCGGATAGTTCTTCTCATGTGGCTTTAGCTGCCTAGGGGCATATGCAATTACCTTCCCTTCATGCATAAGTACACAACCAAGTCCATTCATGGACACATCACTGTAAATCACAAACTCCTTACCTGGTTCTGGTTGTACTAAAACAGGAGCTTTAGTCAACAATACTTTTAACTTGTCAAAACTCTGTTGACACTTCTCAGTCCATTCAAACTTGACATCCTTTCGCAGCAGTCTTGTCAGCAGGGTAGCTATCATGGAAAATCCCTCTACAAATCGTCTATAATATCCGGCAAGACCAAGAAAACTTCTAACTTCTGATACATTTATAGGAGGCTTCCAATCAACAATGGCTGAAATCTTGCTCGGATCAACCTTGATACCTTCACCTGAGACAATATGTCCATGAAAACCAACTTCTCGTAACCAGAACTCACTTTTGCTAAACTTGACATACAACTGATTATCTCTCAGAATTTGTAAAACTGTTCTCAAATGCTCTGCATGCTCAATCTCATCATGAGAATAAATCAAGATATCATCAATGAACACAACTACAAACTTATCCAAGTACGGTCTAAAAATTCGGTTCATTAAGTCCATGAAAATGGCAGGAGCATTAGTTAAGCCAAATGGCATCACAAGGAACTCATAATGACCATACCTAGTCCGGAAAGTATTCTTCAGGACATTTGACTCTTTAACTCGCAATGATAGTATCCGGATCTCAAATCTATCTTGGAGAACATAGTGGCTCCCTTCAATTGATCAAACAGATCATCAATTCTAGGTAATGGATACTTGTTCTTTACTGTTACCTTGTTAACTTGCCGATAATCTATGCACAATCTCATCGATCCGTCTTTCTTTTTCACAAATAGCACTGGTGCACCCCATGGTGAACTACTGGGTCTTACAAAACCTTTATCTGTTAATTCCTGCAACTGAGCTTTCAATTCTTTCAATTCCAACGGGGTCATTTTATAAGGAGCAATAGAAATGGGCATGGTACCTGGAATCAACTCAATACCAAACTCAACTTCTATAACAGGAGGCAAACCTGGTAGTTCTTTCGGAAACACATCGGGAAACTCACATACCACAGACACTGATTCAATTTTCAATTCTGGATCTTTAGTGTTCAACACAAAAGCAAGATAAGCTTCATACCATTTTCTCAAACATTTACGAAAGGACATATACGAAATTATGGCAAATGAACTATCTCGACTCTTCTGAATTAACCCGAAGAATTTCACCATTTTCACACTTCAACTCAATGAATTTCTTTCTACAATTCACTATCACATCATGTGTAGTCAACCAATCCATACCAAGAATCACATCAAACTCATCAAATGGCAATAGCATGAGATCGGCTGGAAAACAGTAGCCTCTAATCATCAAAGGACAATTTCTACATACTTTATCTACTAATACATGCTTGCCTAATGGATTCGATACTTTAATCACAAATTCTGTAGATTATATAAGCATACTCATACTAGGCATCAATTTCATGCAAACATATGAATGGGTTGAACCCAGATCAATCAAAGCAATAACTCTAGTATCATGGAGAGAAAATGTACGCGTAATCACATCGGGGGAGGATGCCTCTTCGCGAGCACGGATAGCATAAGTCCTCGCAGGTGCTCTAACATCTGGCCTCACTACTAAATCTCTAGATGCACCTCTATTATTTGCCCCAGCTCCCAAATTTCTCAATGGTCTGCCTCTGACAGGAACTTTTCCTGATCTTACACTCGGTATTGCTTCCCTTTTAACCATCTCGGGACACTCCCGAATAAAATGGTCTGGTGCACCACATCGGAAACAACCTGTCTCAATTGCTCGGCACTGACCTGGGTGACGTCGACCACATCGGGGACACTCTGGTCTATTAGGGTGAACACTGCCAACACTTGTAATCGAAGTGGTCTGAGCTTTCGGACTCATAAATCTTCTGCCTCTGTTTCGGCTAGAATATCCAGCTGAAAAATTAGATCTAGTGGAGAACTCTCTAAGCCTCTTGGATGTAGACTGAAATAACTTGCTCATTAGTCTTTTCTTCGTGTCTTGCGTCTCAATTTCAACTTTGCTCTTTCTTTTTAACAGCTCCTCTACCTTACAGGCTCTCTCAACTAGGATAACAAACTTTTTATTTCTAGGACACCAACAGACAATCGAATATCATCATTAAGCCCATCCTCAAATATTTTGCACATAATAGCCTCTGTAGACACACACTCTCGAGCATAATTGCCGAGTCTAACAAACTCGCGCTCATATTCAGTCACTGTCATATTACCCTATTTCAACTCTAGAAACTCTTTTCTTTTCTGGTCAACAAACCTCTGACTGATGTACTTTTTACGAAATTCCTCCTGAAAGAAGTCCCAACTGACTCTCTCTTTCGGTACAACTGATACAAGTGTCTTCCACCAATGGTAGGCCGAATCTCTAAGAAGGGATACAACACATTTCATACATTCCTCAGGTGTGCAGGATAACTCATCAAAGACTCTGATAGTATTCTCGAGCCAAAATTCTGCCTTTTCTACATCATCATCTTTTGTAGCTCGAAACTCTTCAGCTCATTGTTTTCTGATTTTATCAACTGGTGATTTTTCTCTTATAACCGTACCTGTGACTGGGGGAGCTACATGGGTGGTCTGATGATCATGAGGAGGTGGAGGTCTAATAGCCGGATTCGTTTGAACGAACTCGGCAAACCATTCATTCATAGCTTGGAAGAAGGCTTCTCGAGCCCCTCCTCCCTGACTAACTGTAACGGGCCTTTCACTACTATTTGGTGGCACCGTCCCTTCTGCGGGAGCTGGTACGTTACTTTCTACATCATCTGCACCAGCTTGTTTGGGATCCAAAACTATAAAAGAAAACATTTTAAAATCGTCAGGAGTCGTCACACTATCAACACATAAGTATGGCATGTATAGCTAGACTATTACTCATACTAAATATTCTGAGAACCGACTAAACATTTGCTCTGATACCAATAAATGTAATGCCCTGAATTTGAGACCATTGCCAGAGTCGAGCACGAGGTGCTAACGGACTTAATTCATTAATTAAACCACTCAAACAATTTATTTTAGAACTTCTAGACAAGCTGGCTAACTGCGTCACAGTTGCTTAAAAATTCATATCTCGAGTTACGAAACTCAAAATATAATTCCGTAATTTTTTCCTGAAACTAGACTCATATATCTATCAACTAATTTTTTTCTAAAATTTTTGGTCAGGCCAACTAGTACAGTTTATTAGTTAAAGTCTCCCCTGTTTTAGGGTTCAACTACTCTGACCCCTGTGTATTACGAATCAAATATCTCCCTGTACAGAGTTTCAATTATTATTCCGTTTGTTTCTCATAAAACTAGACTCAATAAGGAATCTTTACATATAAAGCATAACTTCTAATTATCTTTGTACAATTTTTTGTGAATTTCCAAAGTCAGAACAGGGGATCCAGAAATCGCTCTGGCTCTGTTTCACAAAAATTTAAATATCTCATAAAATATAACTCATATACCTGTTTTGTTCCATCCATATGAAAATAGACTCATCAAGGTTTAATTCTATATCTCATTCACTATCTAAATCCATTTCTACTATTTTTAGTGATCTTCCAAATTCACGTCATTATTGTTGTCCGATACTGTTTTAAAGCTAATTTCACCTTTTTCATGATTTCCATGGAATAACTAGCATTTAGGCATACATAACACCAAACATGTCCTTGATTAGCCATTCCAACAGCTAATCATTATCAAGCATTTACATACCATTCATCAACCATATCATAAGATGATACACACAAAATGGCTACGATGCTATACATGCCATACTCAAAATGAAACGTCTAGCTATACCAAAATAATCCTCGTGATAGTGTGCCCGGACCTCCGACGTACTTTACGATCCCTGAGTTAGCTTGACAAAACTATAAAAGAAGGAAAATAAAGGGGGTAAGCATTAAGCTTAGTAAGTTTGCATGCTAATAAATAACAACATTCATAAGAATTATCTTACTACTTGGCATGATACTACTTAATGCAACTTCATTAATTGTCATGGACATATTTTAAACTTCTTCACTTACTCACTTACTTAAATACTTACTTACTTAATCAAATTTATTAATACATTTTACTTACCTTTTTCCTTATCAAGCATACATGAACATTATGTACTTACCTTTGCTCTTCTAGCATGAACTTGTCGTACCTTTTTAGTATAACTCGTCTTACCTTACCTTACCTTGATATTCTCTTTAAATTTCCCGTTGAACCACTTGGAATACTAAGGATACACGGGTACCTTACCATTGCCATGACTTGTCATGGTCTTACGCGGTATCCTTTTGAAACTTACCATTGCCATGTCTTGACATGGTCTTACATGGTAGCCTTGCCTTATGAACTCACCAATGCCATGCCTTGGCATGGTCTTACATGGGACCTTTGCCTTATAGTAACTTATCAATGCCATGTCTTGACATGGTCTTACATGATTTTCTTGCCTTAGAAACCTTACCAATTGCCATGCCTTGGCATGGTCTTACATGGTATCCTTAAACCTTAATGTCATGACATTTGTATCCTACACATTCCTAAGGTTCAACCGGGACTTTCTGAAATTACTTCTCCGTCAATTCATGCTTGAGTCTTCTTTGAATAATTTCATAAAATAAATTTACACATGCTCGAAATTAACAACATTAACATAAAATAATAGAATATTGCATTTATTTACCGCAAACTTACCTCGAAACAAAATACGATCAACTATATCGATTTAGTCCACTATCTTTTTCTTTCCCCGGTCTAACTCCGAATTTTGTTCTTCTTGATCTATAATAAAAAAAATAGCTTATTTAATACTCACATTTATTAAAACAATCCTTGACCCAAACTTTGGAAAAATTATATTTTTTCCCCTAAACTTTTACATATTTACACTTTTTCCCCAAGACTCGGAAATTGAAATTCATCCTATTTTCTTATGTTTTATGACATGCTGATCATTTTTCCCTTCTATGACAACATCAAATTCTCACTCTAACATGTACTTATGACTATTAGGTATTTTTACCGATTAAGCCCTTTTACTCGTTTTCACTTAAAACCGAGTAGCACAAGTTGTCTAACATAATTTAAAACCTCATATTCTATCATAAAACACCAAAATACACAAATTTCACCTATGGGTATTTTTCCAAATATGAACCCTAGGTTGAATTATTGCTAGCATAAGCTAAATCGAGCTACCGGGATTTCAAAAACGTAAAGAACATTAAAAACGGGGCTTGGAATCACTTACTATGGAGCTTGAAAGCTTGAAACAAACCCTAGCTATGGAGAACCCTTTAATTTTCGTCCTAATGAAGAAGATGGACATATTTTGCCATCTTTTTTCCTTTTTTTAATCTTTTAATTACCAAATGACCAAAATACCCTTAATACCTTTCTTTGAAAATTTTCATGTACAAGCCTATTTTTGTCCAAAATTTTAGAAATTGGTCAAATTTCTATTTAAGACCTCCTCATTAATATTCCAAAGTAATTTTATACTAAAAACTTCTAGAATGCAAGTTTTGCAAATTATTCGATTTAGTCCCTAAATATCAAATTGGACCCTCTATCGATAAAATTTCTAAACAAAATTTTCACACAATCATGCAATCATGCCATAGACCTTAAAATGATAATAAAATAAATTTTTGTACCTCGGATTTGTGGTTTCGCAACCATTATTCCGTTTAAGCCCTATTTCAGGATGTTACAAACCCAATCTAGCTTTCTCATTTGCGGTCTTGAATATAAGATTTGGCTGATTTGTAAACACTCGTATTTCCTTGTGGACTCGCACTTGCAAGATAGTTCTATAGGAATTTTCCACATTAGCCCATTTTACTAAGATGTTCTAATTAACAGATAGTTCTCGACGAACTATCTCTTATCTAAATTACCCTTGGCGGACTTCCTCATTTTATAGTCCCTACGAACTTTCCCGCACTACTTAATCCTGACGGACATCCTCTTTCTTTGTAAATCTCTTAGGACCTAATTGATTCAACAGTTTTGGGGGGACAATCCTTTTAAACTGGTCCTTGGCAGACTTCCCACTTTTCTGGAGACCTCTTACCAAATTACTGCTTAAAATTTCAAATTTGATTAACCATTCTATGAACACTTAGCCAATGATGGTTCTACATTAATTCTTGCGGACTCTTAATGGTTGATTTTTATGTACAAATACCTTGAAGGAAGTACCCCTTCCTTCCATATATATCGCATTTAAGACGCGTTTACCAGTTCCTTTTACCTTCCCATTTTGGCTGATTCCTCTATTTAGCACACTTACTCGTGTTTTTAGATGCATCATGATCATCTTGTCAAATTACTTGCTATTTAAGTCATACAGTAACCTCTTTTTTGTGCCCTGGCAAGCTTCCTATTCGACATCCTGGTGTACTTCATTTTTGCCATGAGGTGTACCTGTTCACCATTGGATTATGTCATAGCTAACCATAGACTATTGATTCCGAAGAATCAATAAACCTCTTTTGAGTTGTCGCCCTGTAAGACCTGTATACAATTTACATAATGTCACCTTGAAGGACCTATATACCATTTACACGATGTTGCCCCGAATGACCTATATACCATCATCAAGTTGTCGGCCCAAAGGACTAGTCGATAACCATTGTCACGATGTCACCCCGAAGGACCAGTCGATATTCGTTCCACGATGCCGCCAAACTACCTTGAATCCTATAAAAATCCACCTTTTAAATAGGAAGTTATGCAAATTATGAGCATTTTGATAGCAAATTGTGTATTTTTAGTACATGTTTGAAAAATTAGGAAAATTTACAGTAAGATTGTAATTTTAAGTAATTAAATACTAATTTTACATAATTTTAATTTATGTTGCTACATTTTGGAAATTACATTTTTTTGCTAAATTGCTACAGCTTGGTATACTGGCGTGCTAGATGTTTGAAGTCATTATGGACGACACATGGACATGAGTTGAATAGAAATCAGCATGGGACAACAAAGCTTAAGTATTGGACATAAGGAATTAATTCTAACTGAGCTTGGAAGTGGGTTGATGAAAGGAACAAGTTTGCTCTTCACCTTGAAGCCCAAACCTTCCATTAAGGGGGAAAGAGTACAAATTTGGCAATCATCAGCCCAACCGGCTTTGGAATAATTAATTAAAGGTCTTTACATGTGTAAAAAAATCACAAAATAGCCTCAAAAAATTCCCGTGGTTGTCGTCCAACCCTTTTCCTTTAATCAAGCAAGAATTATGCTAAAATCAAGCAAAAATCAACCTCTCTTTCCATAAATTATGGCCGACCATGAATGAGAGACTTTCAAGGGGTGTTCGTGCTATTTTTAGCAAATTTTCAAGACTTCCCTCATGTATAAATACCACCTCTCATTCACCTCTCAACTCTCTCATGCACTCACCATTCTCTCTTCTCTCAACATCTTCATTCTCCCTTCTCTCCTACGCCTAAACCTACCATCTTCTTTCATCTCCCCATTCTCTCTTTGAGAGTTCATCTAGTAAGCAATTCTTGATTTGAAGCTCTCATGATCGGCCACCTTGAGGAGTACTTTGCATCGGAGCATCAATAAAATTAGGAGGAAACCACCACGAATAGTTTTCGGAGAATCACTGAAATTTTCTTAGAGTTTTTCTCTTCATTTCTCTTTAAATTGTTCTAAGTTTGAAAACATGCTTGCAAATTACTTGAATGTTATTCATTTAGTGATGATTATTTAATTTGTTTCTACTAGAATGAGTGCGATTCCTTGATTTTTTTTAGTTTAAATTATGTTTATAATGTTCTGTGCCTCAATTATTTATGCTGTAACACCCCAAACCCGTCTCCATCATTGGATTAAGGTTACAGAGTATTACAACACACATCATAACAATTACTAACATTTAACTATTCAAATAAAAAATTAAATAACAAATAATCAAATTAAAGTGTCATTCATAGCATAAATATGATTATTGACCTTAAACTGGACCTATAGGGCTTTAAAAATAATTTAGGAACAATCAGGGACTAATTTGAAACAAAATTGAAAGTTTAAGGAAATTTAAAAAATTTAAAAAAAGGGGTCACACGGCTGTGTGACAAAGCCCAGGACTTGTGGCACAGGGATATGGCCGTGTAGCCAACCATGTGAAAGACCGCGTAACTTTCGAAGTAATTTCACATGGCCGTGTCGCAAGCCATGTGCTAGATCGTGTTTAAATCGATGTTGGGTCACAAGGCTGTGTCCCAAATCATGAGACACACTGACTTGAAACACACGACCATGTAAAGAGACTGTGTGTAGCACACGGTAGTGTGATAGCCCGTGGCCCAAGTGGTGTGCCTCTAATTTTTCCGTCAAAAGTAAGCTTACCAAAACGTGCTTACTTGAGCATAAAGCAACTCATTTACCAATAATTAAACCTATTCAAAACACACTTAAACAAGCCTGAAACATGCCAAAATCATCCAACTTAAGTGCCTAACCAATGTGCCTTCATTGACACTACAATTCAATTAACAAACTTATCCACAATCATATAAATTAAGTTACATTCTATCTTATGGGTTCATACATAAAAACACATACCAACTTACCATTTTATTCTATCTATTCATATTTAATCACACCACAATTCAAACATTTCCAAATGATTTATATGAACTAACCAAACCCAAGGTTATATGCACACTTCAATCCAACCCAAAAGGCATAAACATGAGTGATCTAAAATCAAGCTTAAACATCTTCACATCACCCAAATATGAACTCATAGAAATATGTATTCAACTTAAATACAAAAACACACTTATTACATGACAAGTTCCACACCAAAATTGGATTTTCATACCAAACCATGAACAAGCACATTATTAACTAAAAACATACATTCACCACACAAGTATAGAACATACCACTTCTAGTAAGTACTTAAAACCTATACAATATACTTATATTACATGCCACATATCCCAAAAATAAACATTTTCAATATCTACCAAAAAGAGTCTGGATAGTGTGATATTCGCGTTGATCCAATCGTCCGATTTCGCAAAATATTATCTACAAGGAAGCAAGAAAATGAAACGAGTAAGCTTTTACGAGCTTAATAAGTTCACAGGTTGAAACGTTATAACTTATCATATAATCACAGTTTTATAAATAACAAAAATAATGGCTAACATTAACCCTGTCAATCACAACCATTCAACTGGTGAGTTTCGTAAATAAGAGTTATTTAATCACCTCATTTATACAGTATCAACCATTATCAAGTCACGATATAATATTAGAAACCATAAACACATGTACTAATCTTTCACAAGAAAATAAAACTAAATACCATTTACATAAATTAAGTCATTTAACCATTAAAAAAATTTAGCCCGATGAATAGTATAAACAGATATAGATACGCAATTATCCACCTGAAACATGCCAGAAAGCTCATATGAGCCAAACCAACCGAGAACACGCCTTGCCACCAAGTGCCTAGCCCGTGGGCTAACATCCCTCCGGAAACACACTTGGGCACCAAGTGCCAAGCCCGAAGACTTTACATCCACACCTAGTAACACGCCAGAATCACTGTAAATATAACACGGTAGTCCATAACAAATGCTGGACTCCAGTATAGTCAACGGACAAAAACAAGATAGGAATCATCATCTCAACACAAGTTAATCCCATACAATACACAAAATAACCTATTGGCATGTCAATTGTATCCTATCATATGTTTATTTGGGCTTAATATACAAAACCACATAATATCTTACAATACAATTACATTTCTCACCTTGAATCATTTTTATGGTTATTTCATTAAATATATATGTATTCAATAAATCATAAATCACAAGTCAAATAAATTTTGCAATTTATACTAAACCAAACCGTATGAACTTACCTAGACGAAAACGATTGCAAAAACAAGGCTAACAACTAATCCGTTAATTTAGCTTTTCTACGATTCGAGTTCGATTGTATCGTTTCTTGATCTAAATATAATAATTTTATCCAATTAACCAATTCAAATATTATAAAATACTAAAATTCATATATTTGACTCTTAATCGACATTTTACACTTTTTCCCTACACTTATATTTTTAAAAAAAATTAGTCTCTAAACCTAAAACATTCAAATTTATCACAAATTCATAAATTATTATGCTATCCAAATTTCTATTCATATTAGTACAACCCATAATTATTCAAAATTCACAATAACTTCATGTCAAATTTAATCTTTTATCGATTTTGTCCTTTAACTAAAACTTAACTAAAATCTCTTTACAAAATAGTCTTAATCAACAACCAAGATTAAATATTCTACCATTAAACTTTAAAATCACATTAAACTCATCAATGACATCTTCCAAAACACTTAACAATTTTACAAACTAATCCTCGAGTTAGATAGATTAAGCTAAAACGATCTCAACAACATAAAAATTATTAAAAACGATTAATTGAGAGACTTACATGCAATAGAATAAAGAACTGGACTTCAAGCAAGCTCAACCATGGAGTTTTGACAATTGCAAAGATGAAGAAGAAATAAAATTGACTTAGTGTTTTCTTTCTTTCTTTTTTTATCTTTTTTTTATTTTAAATACATAAACATTATTTTTTTATAAAATTTATTTCAAATGCTTTCATTATTAAGTTAAAAGCGGTCCACTACAATTTTAAATGGCTCAATTTCCATTTAAAACCATCTACTTAAAGCTTTATACCCAATTCTTACAAAATCCGTATTAACAATTAACTTTTGCAATATTTATGATTTAATATTTTTTCTTTAATTAACTTGCCAAACATCAAAATTTATGGACTAAATTTCAATACACTTATATAATCACTTCGTAAATATTCTCAGTTTATAGAAACGAGGTCTCGATACCTCATTTTCTAAAACCACTTGACTTTAGGGACAAACCACTTGTACTTAACAATTCATTTCAAATATAAAAATTATCAAATAATTATTTAATATAATACTATATTTGACTCGTAAATATTAATAAATAATATATACAGACTCACTTGTCGGAATTGTGGTCTAGAAACCACTATTTTTTACACCACTGTAAAATGGGTTGTTACATATGCTTCCAATTAAAATAATTTATGTTGTTCATGCATCAATATATGTTTGAATGCATTAGAATTAATTGCTTAATCAGATCTGGATGATGATTAATGGACACAATATTTGGAAGGTGCATGTTTAATCTATAATCGACAGAAATAGGTTAAAGGTTTGTAATAATTGGAAATAACCCTATTACCTCGCATAACTTTAGATTTATGTGATTAAGTTCTTTCAACAGATATGTCCATGTTACTTTGCATAAATTCTAAGGAATGGTGGCTTAAAATATAATCTTTAGTTAAATTTTTTGACATAGACATATGCAAGTTTTTCTAAGTGATAAATATAAGACTTCGATAGAAGCTTAAGAATTTTAGATTCCGAGTTAATAGATAATTGAGTTGTCATGGAATTTTTTGGAACATTTGTTAAGTATAATTGAGTTACTACAAAAATACCCTTACCGTGGGATTCTACATTGCATCCAACTGGAGACATTTTATAATGGTCTCAATGTACACACTAGGATAGTGGTAGATGCTTTTGAGAAATGTGCTCTCCTTTCTATGTCTTATAATGAGGCTTATGAAATTATCAAGAGAATAGTCAATAACAACTATCAGTGGTTGACCAATCTAGCAACTTTAGGAAGACGAGTAGTAAGAGTGCATGAAATGTATGCTCTCACTTCACTTGCAGCTCAGGTTTCTTCAATTTCTTAAATGCTTAAGAATTTTTCTAGTAATGGACTGAATAATGTTGTAGCTCAAGCACCAAGTCAATTTGACAATATTTCTTGCATATACTGTAGGGATAGACATTCGTTTGAGAATTGTCCTTCAAATCTCGAGTCTGTCTATTATGTAGGAAATCAAAACCAGAATAGAAGTGGACAAAGACCACAGTCCAAGTTCAATAACCCTTCGTGGTGAAACCATTCGAACTTCTCTTGGAGTAATCAAGGAGTTAGGCCGAACAATACCTACATACAACATAGATCAAATCAACCTCTAGGTTTAAATCAAAAAGTTCAAAAACCACCATAAGCTGAACCTTTTAATAATTTGGAGAATTTGTTGAAGGCATAAATGGATAAGAATGATGCCTTAATCTAGAGCCAAGCAACAACACTGAAAAATTTAGAGAATCAATTGGGTCAGTTAGCTACGAAGCTCTACAATAGACCTCAAGGAGACTTGCTGAGTAACATGCAAAATCCAAGGAATACGATTAAGGAACACTACAAAGCAGTTGCTTTACGAAGTGAGAGGACTTTGGAACCCAAGGTAGTTGAGTTTGAAGATGAACTTGCCAAGAGAAAGGAAAATCAACTCAAGGTTGAAATTCCTGCACCACAGATGCCAGATTCTAAAAATTTTGAAGAGGTAAAATCCAAACTAGTCAATTCTAATAAGCTAACACCTTTTTAATATGCAAATACAATACCTCAAAAAAGTTGTCTGATCTAAGCCAAGGTTCTATCACCTCCGTATCCACAAAGATTCAAGCAACAGAAACAGGAGATGCAGTTCAAGAAATTCTTGGATGTTCTTAAGTAGCTTCATATCAATATCCCATTGGTAGAAGCCTTAGAACAAATGCCTAACTATTTCAAGTTCATGAAGGATATTCTATCCAAGAAAAGGAGGCTTGGATAGTTCGAGACTATAGTATTAACAAAAAAGTGTGGTGCATTCCTACAAAAGAAGCTACCTCCAAAAATGAAGAACCTTGGGAGCTTTACTATACCCTATAACATTGGAGAATATTATTATAGTAAAGTTATATGTGATCTAGAAGTGAGCATCAACTTGATGCCAATGTCTATTTTTAAGATGTTGGGTATAAGTGATGTTAGACCAACAATTGTGACACTCCAATTGATAGATTGATCTTTAGCACACCTAGAAAGAAAGGATCGAAGACGTTTTGGTACATGTAGATAAGTTTATTTTTCCTGCTGATTTTATTGTTTTAGATTTTGAAGCAGATAAGAAAGTGTTGAACATCCTAGGGAGACCTTTTCTAGCAATAAGGAGAACATTAATAGATGTGTAGAAAAGTGAACTTACTATGCGAGTTCAAGATGATCAGGTAACCTTTAATGTTCTTAAATCTATGAAATTTCCTAATCCGGTGGAATAATGCTTAATAATGGAGAAGTTATAATTCTTAGTCTTTACAAATTGGGAGTGCAATTCTGTAGAATACCTATTGGAAAACACCTTAGGGTTTGAGCCACTAAAAGATGAACAAGGTAAGGAAAATATGGCTTTGAAGGAAGCCAATCCAAAGGGCTATGTTCGATCAGTACGTTTTGAATCATTAAATATGAAAACTCAGGAATACACACAACCAAAGTTGTCAATCGAGGAACCATCCAAACTTGAATTAAAGGTACTTCCTTCTCATTTGAAATACGTTTATCTAGGTAACTCTTTTACTTTGTCTGTGATTATTTCAGCAGAACTAACAGAACATCGAAAGGAGCAACTATTTGAAATTTTGAAGAAATTCAAAAAGGTGACCGGTTGGACTATAGCTAATACTCGAGGAACAAGTCCATTCTTTTGTATGCATAGGATTATACTAGAGGAGGGCAAAAAAGCTAAAATTGAAGGGAAAATGACACTTAATCCTATTATGAAATAGGTGGTTTCGGAAGGAAGTTATCAAATGGTTAGATGTGGGAATCATTTACCCCATCTCAGATAGCTCATGGGTAAGTCTAGTACAGTGTGTGCCAAAGAATGGTGGAATCACATTGTAGGGAATGAGCGTAATGAATTAATCCCAATAAGGACGGTCAATCTATATAGACCACAGAAAGCTAAACAAGGCAACCCAGAAAAATAGTTTTTTACTGTCTTTCATGGACTAAATGTTGGATCGACTAGTAGGTAGAGAATATTATTGTTTCTTATATAGGTATTCAAGGTACAACCAGATAGCTATAGCCCTGAAAGACTAACACAAAACAGCTTTAGTTACCCTTACTATACGTTTGCTTTTAGATGAATACCTTTCGGTTTATGTAATGCACCTGCAACCTTTAAACGATGCATAATGGCAATATTTACTGATATGGTTGAAAATTTTGTTGAGGTATTCATGGATGATTTTTCAATTTTTAATGATTCTTATGATATTTGTTTAAGTAATATGACTAAGGTACTAAAGAGATGTGAGGAGACAAACCTTGTTTTTAACAAGGAAAAATGTCACATTATGGTTATGGAAGAAATTTTCTTAGGACATAAAATATCCAAAAGAGGGATCGAAGTTGACAAAGCAAAGGTGGATGTAATTGAAAAGTTGCCAACCCCAGTCACTGTTAAAGGAGTTAGAAGTTTCTTGGATCATGTTGGCTTTTACCGAAGGTTCATCAAGGATTTATCAAAGATTTCCAAGCCCATGTGTACTTTACTAGAGAAAGACAAAACTTTTGAGTTTATCAAAGCATGCTTGGAAGCCTTTGAAGAATTAAAAAATCAGTTAATCTCAGCACCAATAATCACTACACCAGATTGGAACTTTCCTTTTGAGTTGATGTGTGATGTTAGTGATTTTTTTTTGTGGGAGTTTTGATGGGGAAAAGAAGAAACAAAGCATTTCATCTGATCTATTATACAGTAACTGAAAAAGAACTATTTGCTATAGTTTTTACTTTTGACAAGTTTCGTTCATATCTTATAGGTACAAAAGTCATAGTATTCATGGATCATTTGACCATTAAATACTTACTTGCGAAGAAAGATTCTAAACCAAGAATGATTCGGTGGGTAATCTGACTCCAAGAATTTGAACTTGAGATCCAAAGCAAAAAAGAAGTTGAGAATCAAGTAGCGAACTATCTATCGAGATTGGAACAGCACGAGGTAATTCACTCACTTGTTCCTATTCATGAAAATTTATCAGAAGAGCATATTTTTCAGGTAAGTCAAATCCATGAAACTCCTTGGTTTGTTAATTATGCAAATTATTTAGCATGTGGAATAATGCCTCCTGGAATGGCATACCAACAATGGAAGAAATTTCTTCATGATAGTAGGTATTACTTCTGGGAGGAGCCATTTTTGTTTAAGTAATGTGCAAATCATATAATTGGAAAATGTGTAGCTAGAAGCGAGATAGACAAAATCCTATACCATTGCCATTCGTCTCCAAGTAGGGAACATTTTGGAGGTTCCCACATTACAACAAAGGTTTTGCATGTTGTATTCTTCTGGCCTACAGTGTTTAAAGATGCATATGCATATGTGAAGAATTGCGATCGACGTAAGAGGACTGGAAACATATCAAGGAGGAATGAGATGTCATTGACAAACATCCTAGAGGTAGAATTATTCGACATTTGGGGCATTGATTTTTTGGGCTCGTTTCCTTCTTATTATGGTAATAGGTACATCCTAGTGGTTATTGACTATGTATTCAAGTAGGTGGAGGTTGAGGCATGTATTTACAAGGTTTGAGACTCCTAAAACTATAATTAGTGATGAAGGATCTCACTTTGTAAATAAATAGCTTAAGTGGTTGCTTGACAAGTATGATGTGAAACACAAAGTAGTTACTGCCTATCATCCATAGACGAATGGGTAGGTTGAGCTTGCAAACCATGAGATCAAAGGAATTCTTGAAAAGGTGGTTCGACCTAACAGTAAGATTAGTCCTAGAGGCTTGATTACGTTCTATGGACCTACCAGATAGCTTTCAAAACACTGTTAGGAATGAATCCTTATCGATTAGTTTTTGGGAAAGCTTGTCATTTGCTGCTCAAATTGGAGAACAGAGCTCGATCTTTGAAAACCTCTACTAAAAACCCAATTTTGGTTCAAGATGAGGAAGCAAGGGACAAATTTGATTTTATCTTCAAAAATCAGCCTATGTTCCGAGAAAAAGGCTTCAATTTGAAAAGCACTGATATAATGATTGTACCATTGTCAATTCAGAAGATAGTGGATACTTTAAAGTGGAATCAATTTTGTAAGGCACTACCACTGCCTGAAGAGGAATTAGTATGAGAATTCTCTGCCAATCTAACCGTGCCAGATCCCATTAAAGTTCTTGTTCTTAAAAAGAAGGTACCTCTTACATATAAATCCATTAACAATTTGTTTAATCTGCCTGATGTTAAAGATGATGAATTCTATACCATGATGGAAAATATCAATTGGGATCTTCTTCAACAAGTACTTAAAGTTGTTTCAAATCTGGGATCAGAATGGATAATAGGAAAATACGACAGTCACACTTGTTAAAAGGATTACATAAAACTAGTGGCCAAGGTATAGTTCTACTTTGTACGATATAGCTTCATGCCTATCCCACATAGTTCCACCATTTCAATAGAACAAATGCTTTTGTTGTATGCAATTATGACAGAAAAGTCCATCAATGTTGGGAAAATTATTCTTAAGGAAATCCAAGATTGTGCTAGGAAAAAGGTAGAAAATGCTTACTTTCCACCATTGATTTGATTACTTCATTCTGTTTGCGAGCACAAGTTCGACCAAAAGTAAACCTAAAAGGTTGATATGTTCAAGGCTGCATAACAAAACACAGTATTAAAAGGTTGATAGAGAATGTTGAACAGTTGAATCAGACTGAGCAAGATGAACGAGAACCTAAAGAGTCACCAACCAATCCTGAACCAAATCCTGACTCAGAAAATGAACTAAAAAAAGCAGAATTCGAAGGTACACTGAACAACCTTGAACTAAGAATGGAACCGAATATTGCTGAACCAGTTGAGATAATGGCTAGTCTTGAGTTGACCATTCTAATGACCACTCCTTCAAACATCAATGACAAGTCAGATTTATCAACTACGATGGATATGTGGAAATTTATACATAACCAACAACAGGCTTGTTGGAAATATGCAAAAATTAGAGATGCCTCCATAAGGAATGTTTTTAAGAATTTCTCTAATAATCTATCTCCTTTCATTCCTGAGTTTCCAGATCATATCTTCGAGTCATGGATACAAGATTCAAGGTAAAAAGAGTTCGTGAATTCAAGCGATAACGAGAAGGCGAAGGAACAAGACAAAAGGGACGATACCAATAAATAAATGGGGGGATTTCTTTTTCTTAGTATTTCTTTTAAGACATTTTATATTTACTTTGGTAATATTTTACTTTTGCACAATAAATTGAATAGATTACAAGTTATGAATAAATTAAGCCAATGCCTTTCCATTATTTTTGTTCTCTAATAAAGAGCAAAGTAGTGTGGTAATGCGAATGTACATGTCTAGGATTAGATTTGTCAAGGAAAGACTTGGTACTTAAGCAGTCTTCATGACTTACCTCTATTTCCTAAGATCCTACCTGGTGTATAATTCACATTCACTACTTTGTTATTTTGCAATAAGGACAATGCTTCTTTTTAAAGGGAGGTAGGGTCGTATTGCATGATTTTTTTTTTAAATTTTCACACATAAGTATGTTGAAATAAATTAATACTCAGAGAAAATTTTTGTTAATAAGTTAGCTCGAATGAAAGTATAATTTTTTATTCTGTTCAAGTTCTTTTGAAATTATGTTAGCTTAATCATGATATGATTGTATTTTCTAAGTCTTATGTAGTTTTAGTCATGAAAATTTACTTTTCCTTAAAATTAGGCATGAGCGAAGGTTTAAGTATTTAAAATTGTCTTAGTAACTTTCTTGAGGCAAAATCCTAGAAGGCATAAGAATCTAAAAATGATATAGGCTCATTTTGTTTGGATCGTTTGAGCCTTTCAAGCCTACCATATTTAAAATTAACCCTTGAAACCTTATTTTGAGCTATATGGCCTACTTTATTTTATTTACCTACATCATAAGCCATATTTCCATCTTTTCATAAATTTTACCCTATCTTTGCACCAACCTTAACTTTACTTTCTTTGGTAAAAAAATTTTGGGGGAGAATTCAAAAGAAGGTACATGGTAGCAAAAAAAGAGTATGATCAAATATTGAAAAGTATCATTGAGAAAGAGTTCAAAATTAAGTTTGTGGGGTTAACCCAATTAGTATGATAGATTGTGCTATAAAGATCCTAGGCAAGTTTAAGGTTATTAAGCCTAAAAAATGCTTCTCTTTATCCCTACCTTGAGCCTAGCCTCATTACAACCCCGTGAAAGACCTTGTAACGCCCCAAAACTCGGCCTAGAAGTTTAGACTGAATCTAGAGGTCACATTGATCTTTGAAGTGATCTGGAATCAAAACGTATTACTTAAAATTCCATTACGATCATATTTTGCTAAATTTGAACCAAAACATTTAATCGTTTAGATTTTAACTAGAAAATTTATATTATGCTTAAATTATTCGAGAACATAAATCTGCAAATTTCAAAAGTTCAATCTAGAGTAAGATTTACGAAAATCCCAAAATGAAGCTTGCACCACAGTTCTTACAATTATTTACAATCCAAACAGTTTATCAAAATGGGAAAACTAATTAGCTAGTTTTAAATGGTGTCTATCCGAGAACTCCGGCATGCCAAGTCCATCCACAGAAATTGACAGTACTTGAAAGGGAAAACTAAGAAGGCGAGTTATATGAGCTCAGTGTGAGTTTGAAAATGACAGAAAAACGAAAGTCAAGTGTAACAATAAAAAATATCTCAATGGCAATCTGATATACAAATAGTCACCACAAACAATCAAACGTATCATTGCTGAAACACATCGATCTATAAATAGTTAGTCTCGCAATAAAACAGACAGACAGAATGCGGAAAGAATGCATCAATATGAAACCTATCCATCCAGCCAAACACCTCTCCGACCTCCTATTCACACCACATATGATCTAATCAAGCTTAACCAACCATGCACACCACATAGGACCTTGAAAGGCCCATCCAACCCTACACACCACAAATGTGGACTAAGCTACTCAAATGTTAATATGCAGTAGCTGACATATGTGTAATATAGTATGGTAAATCACTGTACTAATGAGTCGTAGTTAAAACTGCCCAAAACAAATCAAACTCCTTTCTCTTTGCAACCAAACCCAAAACGATCAATGCAAGTGCAAAATGCACACCATTTGTAAACAGACATACTAAAATAGAATAGAGAATTAGAAATACACACATTCAATTGCTTAGATTTAGAATCATTATAACGTAACATCAATTAACACTTAAGCGAACCATTTAACTAAAGCTATGATTGAGAATAACACACAATTCCAAGCCGAAACAGAGTCCCGAAAACCTTTACTAAGACTTAGCCAAGGGTCGAAACACACAGAAACACAATCAGATCAAAAACCAACACAGTACAAAAATTGGTGAAAAAGGACCACAAGGCCGAGTGTCTAGACCATATGGAAGTGCCTAGGTCGTGTGGAGGGTCAACATGCCCATAGAGAGGGGCACACGCTCGTGAAAGGAGGCACAAGGTCGTGTGAAGGTGTCACACGCTCGTGTGTCTGAGAACATGGCCGTGTGAATAGCCCGTGTAACTTTCTAACCATTTATGCTAAAATAATGTGCAGGGCAGACATGGCCGTGTAGAAATCTCACACGCCCCTGTGCCCACAGAACACGACCATGTGTCCAGAACACATGCTCATGTGAAAAACGACTAAAAAATCCCTAAATCTCCAAAATTAGCCACATGGCCATATGGTACCAAAATTTGCTCAAAAACCCTAATTCCTAATTACACACAGCCATGTGAACCACCCATGTGGGGCACACGCCTGTGTGGTCACGAAACCACACCGAAACTAGCTGTAGAACACTCATTTGTTGTTGGAAGAGTCGTCAACCCTAGACAACTTAGAATTATACCGAAAACACACTATTTTTCAAGCCATTTCATAGTAATCAACCTTTCAATTGGTCAATTTCAAAGGCACACAAACTATGTCAAATTTCACGGAAACAAGTCAAAAATTTGATAACGAAAAGGAAGGGTCTCCGAACACACACCTTAATTGCGATTCAGAACACCCAAACTCGATCGATGTCTCAAAACCACCACCTCTAAAAACTCAATTACGATCACCCAAAAGATATTTTCAAAAGGAAATGTCAATCAAACAGAATTGAATACTCACAAAAAGAAAACAAATTATCAATTACAAAGAACAAACTTACACACAAGAATTCCTACGAACATGAATGTTAACCCTCTCACGGGAACACAGGAATTGAAAACTCGATATTGGGAAGAAAGAAAGTGAAAATTTTACATGAAAAAAAGAACTAATAAAGAAAAAAGGAAAGAGAGAGGAAAAAGAGAAAAAAAGTGTGAAAGAGGGAGAAGAGAACGTGAGAAAATATTTTTGATAAATTAATTAAAGAATAATTAAATTTTTTAAACTAAATAAATAAAAATGAAAATAAATTTCAAAATAACACTACACCCTCAAAAACACACACAAAAGGACTCAAACCCAGAACCCTGAGGTATACTAACACACAACCAACCACTAAACCAGCAAGCTCATTCTGGCAATAGAATGCAAAAACAGACACAACTGCTCAACCTACACACTAACCCTAAGTACATACCCCAAAACTTCTAACCCCAAATTTTGGGGTGTTATAGACCTATTGGTTTTGATAATTATACCGACTACAGTAGTGGAGAGAAATTATTGAGTTCAACATATGAATACCATTATTAAACTTTAGGATTGTCTTGCGTAATTAAAATAAAGAAGAATGATTGAATGGTAGAATTTACATGACTCGGAAAAGCATACAAATTATGATTTATGTTAACATCTTCTTTTACTTGATATTAAATTTTGAAATAATATTTACATGTGAGAAACTTATTAGTAAGAAGAGTTTGTGGGCATAAATTTGTTAATACATAATTATGTCAAGAATTGATTCTGCTTAAATATTGTGCAAGATTCTTGATAACTCTTGATAAGAGTTATATTTCATGCCTTTAAACCTAGCTAGTTTCTTGTACTTAAGTACATTTTGTTGTATTTTAGGACATTTTAGTTAGCATTTTTAATATTGCATTAGGACTTGGACTGTGTTGGAATTAGGTGCTTTTAATCGCTTGCGGTGGATTTTTTTGTGTGTTAGTATGGTAGGAATAGGTTTTGGAACGAGGAAATAAAGTACTGAAGTTTTGTTAGGGCAAAGTGCAAACAGTTTGCTAGAACGGATGCCATGGCAATACTGAGAAGACCAAGTCAACACTTTTCGCACAACAGTCCTAGCTCAAATTCAAACATGTACCAGATAAATCCCCTAAAAGTGGAGAAGTGGTTGGCCGACCCTAGCCTAATCTATCTATAAAAGTCGATGAAGGGAACCTCACAAATGGCGAACAAAAAAAGTAGGAGAGATCCTTAGGCATGAATAAGGGTTCTGCTGTGCAAAGGAAAGGAAGTCGAAGGCAGTCTTTCTTAGCCAACACAAGATGATGTGCTGTCGAAGTGTGGATTGGACAAGCGAAAGTTGCTTCTCAAATTTCTCCTATTATTTCGATTAAGTTTCCTTCGAAAGATTGAATTGAAGTAGTTGAACACAATGTTGGATAATATTTTGGTTTGGAATTTTATTTCCCAACCCATGAGCTAAATCTCATAGGGTTGGGATTACTTTTGATGAAACCTTAAACTATTTTTATTGATACAGTATATATCTAATTTACTTTACTTTTCATTTGATCATTCTTATTTCTTAATTAAAATGCAAATGATCTCTAGACATAGAAGACTGTTCGCATACTTATAAACTGATTCTAATTTCAAAAGGGTTGGATTGGTTGGATTAAAATTAAATGAAATGAGCAAGTATTCAAATAATCACTCTCGTTATTGCCATTACAGTTTTGCTGTCACTTTTGCCATAGCATTTCCAATTATTCATCAATTTCATCTATCACATACATCATCATTCCTTTGAATTATCACTGCATGCTTACCTTAGTTTACCATAGCATATTATTTTTCAGTCTTGCCATAACATTAACCATATTACAATAACTTGACCAACTTTGTGAATCAATCTGATCCTCGTGGGAACATACTCACTCGTCACTTTATTACTTGAACCTACGTGTATACTTGCACAAATTTGCACACCATTTTACATGCGACAATTGCTATTTGAAATGTTTGTGAACTTGTATAAAACATTTCTTGGGACGAGAAATGAATTAAGTTTGGGGATGTGATAACTCTAAATTATATAGACTTTTAGAGCATCTTTTAACTAAGAATTTATGCAAATTCTGATCATTTTGATAGCAAATTGTGTATTTTTAGTACATGTTTAGGAAATTGGGCAAAATTAAAGTAACCTTGTAATTTTAAGTAATTAAATACTAATTTTACATAATTTTATTTTATATTGCTACGTTTTGGAAGTTACATAATTTGTGTTAAATTGTTGCTGCTGGTACATTGACGTACTGGATGTTTGAAACCATTATGGACGACACATGGACATGAGCTAAACATTAATCAGCATGGGATGGCAAAAATTAAGTATTTGTAACAGCTTGATTTTAGCTAAATCGGAACAGTGGTTTTGAAACCACAAATTTGATATCAAAAAATTATTTTCATATTATTTTTGGTGTTTATAGCATATTATTTGATGTGTGTGAAAATTTCGTGAGCTAATTTTATTGTTTAATAGCTCAATTTGAGAAAAAGGACTTAATAGCGTAAAATGCAAAAGTTGCATTCTATTTGTTAAAGGTGTTTAATTGCTATGATTTATTAAGCCAAAGGTCCTTATGATAATATTAAACCCTTTGATAGTTAATGGATGATAATGTCATGACATTTGGTGTTATTATTAATGTTCATTAAGGGTAAATTTGATATTTAGTTATTAAATGATATATTAATAAAAAAAATAAAAATTAGGCTTCATTATCATCTTGTTAGCCGAATTTTAAAGGGAGAACAAGAAGAATTAGGGTTCTTCATTCGGTCAAGTAAATTCAAACAATTAAGGTACGATTTTGATCATTTTTTTTATGATTTCTACGTTTTTGAGATCGTTGTTTTGTGTTCTAACTAGCCTGTACCTTAATTTTTGAAACTGTTAAAGAATTGTCATGTTGTCATTGTAGAATACTTGAGTATTTTGATGATTGATGATAGATTATGAAAGTTTGTTGATAGTTAAACTAGTTTCGTAAAGTGATTTTTAAAAAAATGTCAAAAAGGGATTAAATTGTAAAATATACAAATTGAGGGGTTGAAATGTGAAATAAATAAAAGTTTTAGGTTGATAGGGACTCATGTATAAATCGGCTAAGCATGGGTTAAGTTGAATTGTGTGAATTTTGTGTATTTGTGAAATAATGACTAAATTGATTAAATGTGAAAGTTTAGAGGCTAATGTGTAAAAATGCCCAAATGTGTATTTTGGACTAAATTAAATGAGTATGTGATTAAATGAATTAATTTTGAATATATTTAGATTAAGAAAAGAGGAATCTGGAATTAGATCAGGGGAAAGGCAAGATTATCGAGTAATTGACTCGTTTTGCCGTTTTCATACCCGAGGTAAGTTCGTTTGTGGTAATTTCATTATAAATGTATGCTATATGCTTTGATATTGCATTAACTATGATTATAAGACTACGGATAATGATTGAATTGTGAATACAACCCTACGGATGTGTTTGACGATGAAATCGACAAGTGAAACTTCCCGGTTGAACCTTAAGAATAGTTTAGGATGCTAGTGACATGTCATTCGGTTATTGCATTGGCTTTGGGCCATGATATTGGCACTTTGGGTGCAAATGATACCTTGATTTGGCTACGGGCCATGGTATAGGTATTTCAGAAAGGAGTTACCTCGATTTGGCTACGGGCTATGATATAGGTACTCCGAGATAAGTTACCTTGATTTGGCTATGGGCCATGGTATAGGTACTTATCGATTGTGATCCTTGAGTATCCGACTTCTATTCCGAATGGTTCAACTGGTAAACGAATGATGTGGTTGAGAAAGGGGTTAGTACTAGGTGATACAGGTACGTATGGAACCTATTCGAGTATTAAATAGAGAAAGTTCAATGAGATGGTACTTAATCATGTTTTGAGACATGAGAAAGGTTTGTAGTTAATGTGGTTATGATTTGGTAATTGAATGAATTACATTTATTTGATAAATTGAGTATTCACTTACAAACTTACTAAGCTATGAAGCTTACTTTGTGTTATTTGTCTGTGTTTTATAGTGCATCAAAGCTAGCTCAGATCCGAGAGTTATTGGGAACATCATCGCACTATCAAACACCTAAATTGGTACTTTTGAGTAGTGTATAAATGGTATATGGCATGTATAGGCTAGTTGTGGTACTTTGGTTGTGAATATAGCCATGAGAGTTGGCTTGTAAATGTATATGTTTGTTTTGTATATATATAGCCATGAGTGATGGCTTAATTTTGGTATAAGTGTGGTTATGGTTTCATAGTTGCTCAAATGGTTATATTTTGAGTTTGGTAAATGATCTATATGGTGTGATTGAAGTTATTAACTTGAAAAGTTATGTGCTTGTGAATTAATGCTTGATGATATAAGTGTTTGAATAGGTAATTGGCATTGACTTGAGTATTGATTTTGTTAAAATGAATATGGTATGAATTGTGTATATTGATGATGATTTTGGCTGCCTATTGTATGATGAATTGGTACCATTATGGTTGTTTACGGGATCATGAAAAAGGGTGGCAAATTGGCCTGGCAAATGGCCTATTTTTGTCCACACGGGCATGTCAGCCATGTACGACACACGGTCATACTACACGATCGTGTGTCCCCTGGTGTTTAAATTAAAATGATGTCAGTTTGCTCCACACGGCCTTACACACGGGCTTTTGACTGGCTGTGTGGCACAAGTCAATATACCCCCTAAATGGCACATGGCCTAGCACACGGGTGTGTGACTTGGCCGTGTTGCATAAGTCAGTATACCCTACAGGTTTGGCATAGCCTAGTACATAGTCTGGCACACGAGCGTGTGTGGCCACTTTGAAGGGCACACGGGTTAGACACACGAGCATTTGGTCGACCATGTGACCCAAGTCAGTATGTATGCCCTGTTTTTACACGGCCTGAGACACGGGCGTGTCTGGAGCCGTGTGAGGCACACGGCCTGTTCACACGGGCGTGTGACCCTTGTATGTTGAAATCTTTTCTAAGTTTCTAAAATTTTTGTATTTTATCGGTTTAGTCCTGAATCACTTCTATTGTATGTTCAAAGCCTCGTAGGCCCTTATAAGGGACAATTTGTTTGTGTTGAATGGTATTTGAAAATAAATGCATAAATGTATGTATTATGTTTGATAAATGATGTGTATTGATCGATAATACCTTGTAACCCTATTCTGATATTGAATACGGGAGAGGGGTGTTACAGTATTGGACTCAAGGAATTAATTCTAACCCAGCTTGAAAGTGGGTTGATGAAAGGAACAAGTATGCTATTCACATTGAAGCCCAAACCTTCCATTAAAGAGGAAAGAGTCCAAATTCGGCAATGAGCAGACCAACTAGCTTTCGAACAATTAATTAAGGGCCCCTACATGTGTAAAAAATCACAAAGTAGCCTCAATAAATTCTCATGGTTGACATCCAACCCTTTTCCTTTAATCAAGTAATAATTAAGCTAAAATCAAGCAAAAATCAACCTCTCTTTCCACAAATTATTGCCGGCCATGCATGAGAGACTTTCAAGGGATGTTCATGCTATTTTTAGCAACCTTTCAAGTCTTCCCTCATGTATAAATACCACCTCTCATTCACCTCTCAACTCATTCATTCACTCACCATTCTCTCTTCTCTCAACATCTTCATTCTCCCTTCTCTCCCATGTTGAAGCCTTCCATATTCTCTCATCTTGCCCATTTTTTTTTTGTAATAACCCATTTTTGGGTCAAATCAAAACAGTGGTTTCGAGATCACAAATCTGAAGTAGAAATATTTATTTTATTATTTCTTTAAGGTCTACAGCATGATAGAATAATTGTGTGAAAATTTCATTAAGAAATTTTTATCGATTGAGTGCTCAATTTGACTAGAATGACTAAATTGCAATAGGTGCAAAACTTGAGTTCTATAAGTTAAAGGTGTCTAATTGCTATGAAATTTTAAACAGGAGGCCCTTAAATGGTAATTAGACCATTAGGGTGGACAAAAATGGACATGGTTAGATGTATTCTTAATGTTTTAAGTTAGGGGTAATTTCGTAATTTGGTAAATAAAGCCAAAATAACTTAATAAAAAGTGTTCATCTTTTCTAATTTCATCCTCATAGCCGAAAATTTGAAGAGAAATCGTAGCTAGGGTTTGGTCAAGCTTTCAAGCTCGATTGTAAATCCATTCTTGTCCCGTTTTTAACGATTTTTATATTTTTGAGATTGTTGTAACTTAATCTAGTTATTTCAAGGACTAATTTGAAAGAAAGTTAAAGTCTAAAATTTTACCCATGTTGAATATATTTGTATTTTGATGTTTGATGGTAGAAAATGCATGTTTGTTGTTAGTTAAACAACATTTGTAAAGTGATTTTCGATAAAAAGGTCAAATAGGGACTTATTTATAAAAGATTATAAAATGTGTAGAAAAGTGTAAATAAATAAAAAATATGGGCTGTTATGTGTATAAATAATATTTAGCTAGGCTTGGGTTGTGATGAAATTGAAAGAAATTCATTATACGAGCCTAGAGACTAAATTGTAAAATGTTGAAATGTTAGGGGCAAAAATATAATTTTTTCTATAATGTGATTTTGGACTGAATTGAATAGCTTGATGATTAAGTAAGTTAAATGTGGTATTATAGATCAAGAAAAACGAAGTTCGGGTGTAGATTGAGGGAAAAACAAAGTAATTGACGAATAGATCCTTTTCATCGTTTTTGTAACCGAGGTAAGTTCATATGTTAATAAGCTTTGTTAAAATTGTATTTTAAATGTTTTAATTTATGCATGAGTTGTGTAATTGACTTTATGGACACATTTGACGACGTTTTAGCAAGCGAGAAATCTCAATCGAACCTTAGGAATAGATTAGGATACAAGTGACATGTCACTAGGGTATTATGTTATATGATTCGAGTGCTAGTCCTGTACGTCCTACCGGTGGCTAAGTATACCGGCATATGTTGTTGTTACTTGACAGCTTATGTGAGCAGCATCATGTAGCTACGTCTTGACTGACAGCTTGTGTGAGCAGGCCCGATGATGGCTCGAGAGCAAGCATATATGTGTTATGAGATAGAGGTAGCAATGGCTACATATGTGACACCTTGTGTGCAAGGTTTCCCGAGTATCCAATATTATTATTCTAAGTGGTTCATTGGGTATGTCAAAGATGAGAATAAGTGTGAAACCATTATGATTTGGTACAGGTATGTGCATAAAACTTATGATTATCAAATTCGCGAAATGATGAACTCAAGGTAAGTTTGTGATGGAATGAATTATGGTTATGAGATTATGGTAAATTACACTATCTTATATTACATTACTTGAATGTTAAATGTATGGTAAGATTTGCTTATTTCTTTCATACTTACTTACTAAGCTATATAGCTTACTCCATTTTACTTTCCATGTTTTATAGTGTCACCAAGCTATCTCGGATTGGAGATCGTCGGAGATCACATCACACTATCAGACTGTCATTTTGGGTATCGATGATCTTAAACATTTTGAGTATATGACATGTATAGGGACTTGGTCATTTTGGTATATGTGTCATTGGCTTATATTTGTTTAAGGTGATTTGATATTTAGCCATGAAATTGGCTTAGTTTGGCTTAAATGGTTGTAAGCCTATTTAAATAAGTATATGTGAGAATGCCTTTTGTTTTATGTGGTTTGTAATGGGTTGCTATATGTTTATGGCTAATTAGCTTTGTTGTTAAATGATTGAGTTTGATGCATTGGTATGTTAGAAGAACTATATGATACAATGCATGTTAAAGGTAACCATATTGGAGCTTGTAGAATGTGAGTTTGGTATGATTTGGTTGGGTAAAATATGATGTTGTAAGTATGTTAAGTGTTGATAATGATGATTTAGCCTTGATTGTGGATGTTTGGTTGCCTAAATATGCTATGATTTATGCCATTAAAGTTGTGGATGAGTGTGTGTGCAAATAAGGGTGACAAATGGTTTGGTAAATAGCCTTTATTAGGGACACCGGCATGTGTGACCACATGGCCTGCCCACACGAACGCGTCCCAAACCACACGAACATATGACCCCTGTACATGGCAAAAATTTTCTCAAATTTGTAAAAATTACTCAAGTTCTCGGTTGAGTCCCGAACCACTTCCAAAGCATGTTTTGGGCCTCGTAGGCTTGTATTAGGGACTTTATGATTGAATATAAATGGTTTTAATTTGGAGCCAAATTTATGACTCGATTTGTATATTCGCTTGCGATGTAAGTCCGGTAATGCCTCGTACCCTGTTCCAGCGTTGAATACGGGTAAGGGGTGTTACACTTTCTTTGAGAGTTCACCTAGTAAGCAATTCTTGAGTTGAAGCTCTCACGGCTGGCCACCTTGAAGAGTAGTTTGCATCAGAGTAATGACAGAATTAAGAGGAAACCACCAGGGACAGTTTTCGAAGAATCACTGAAATTTTCTTAGAGTTTTCTCTTCCTCTCTCTTTCAATTGTTCTAAGTTTGAAAACATGCTTGCAAATTACTATATTTTTTTTCATTTAATGATGATGATTTAATTCGTTTATGCTAGAATGGTTGTAATTCCTTGATTTATTTAGTTCAAATTATGTCTATAATGTTCTGTGCCATAATTATTTATGCTTCCAATTAAAATAATTTATGTTGTTCATGTATTAATATATGTTTGAATGTATTAATATATGTTTGAATGCATTAAAATTAATTGCTTAATCAGAACCAGATGGTGATTAATGGACATAATATTTGGAATATGCATGTTTAATCTATATTCGACAGAAATAGGTTAAAGGTTTGTAATAATTCGAAAGAACCCTATTACCTTACATAACTTTAGATTTATGTGATTAAATTGTTTCAAACAGATATGTCCTTGTTACTTTGTATAAATTCTAAGGAATGGTGGCTTAAAATATAATCCTTAGTTAAATTTTAACATAGACATGTGCAAGTTTTTCTAAGTGATAAACATAAGACTTCGACAAAAGCTCATGGATTTTAGATTCTGAGTTAATAGATAATCGAGTTGCCATGAAATTTTTTTTAGAACATTTGTTAAGCATAATTGTGAGTGAATTAAACCAAGTGTTGTAATTATTCTAGTTTATTCATGTTGTTGTTGTTAAATCTTGTGAACTGCTGCTTAACCATTTCATTGCATTTTATTTTATTTTCATTTGCATATTAGTTGTTAATTTAAGTTAATTAGAACATCCATCACTTTCAATTATTTTATTTTAATAACCAACTTGGTAAATATTAATTTTACAATTATTGATTATCAATATAGTCCTTGTGGAGACGATACTCTTTTTACTCACTTATTACTTGATAACGACTGTGCATACTTGCATATTCTGTCGTGAACCACCATGACGCCAATTTTTCCTATCTTCATCTACCCCATCAAGGTAACTCCCTCCGTACTTCGTATATAATAAACATGCATTTCACACAAATCATTGTACTTATTACCATAACATATAATATGCCTTTTATCAATACGTCAATTCACAACCATTTAACATCCAGTGATCATACTTGCAAGCATACACATACTTACACAAGGTTATGCATACACATCATATCATTCACCATATTCATACATAACCATGGATTTAAACAACCTCAGAGCAGATATAGATACATGATCAAGTAGCCGACAGCATCACTAACTTACGCTCTAGCCCAAGTAGGGCAGATGGAATCTCGTGTGAATCAGCAAGGACACCGTGCAAGGCTAAATAGTCCTAGGTGACCGATAGCGAAGTAGTATTGTGAGGGAAGGGTGAAAAAAACCTACGTCAAGGAGTGAAATAGAACATGAACCTATAAGCTCCCAAGCAGTAGGAGGAGCCCAAGCCTTTAACCTCCTGCCTGTTGAAGAATAAGCCGGTGACTCATAGACAGTGGCTTAGTTAAGAGAACCCACTGAAACTGTAATGAAAGCGAGTCTTCATAGGGAAATTTTCATTGCTTATGGGCCCAAACTTGGGTGATCTATCTATGACAAGGATGAAGCTTGGGTGAAACTAAGTGGAGGTTTGAACCAGTTGATGTTGAAGAATTAACAAGATAAGTTGTGATTAGGGTTGAAATGCTATTCGAACGCAAAATTAGTTGGTTCTCCCCGAAATGCGTTGAGGAGCAACAATTAGCAAGACATTTAGGGGTAAAACATTGACCCACCAAATGGATTTCTCTAAAATCGAAATTTAAATTTTTAAACTCCTATATTGTAAGTTTTATATATAGTTTATTGATAAAAATATTTCAAGTGCGAATTATTTAAAATAATAAGATATTACTTATCTATAACTTTCAACAGTTAAAATTACACCAAAAGAGCAATTTAAGATGAATATAAACTGTAATTCAATATCTATTAGACTTTATTTATTAATATATATTTTTTTATTTTTAATATAATAATAATTTGTCATGTTTGCATATAAATACTCATTCTGAAAAGTAGAGATTGAAGTATCTAAGTCTCAATTTATCGAGTTGTATAGATTTTTTGATGTTAAATATATTTAATACTTTTTTATTTAAACTTTTAATTAATAAATAATAATAAAATATTTTTTAGCATTTAAATTTAAAAATAATAAAAATATATATTTTTAAAAAGTACAATTTATATTATAAAATTAAAATAAAATAACTTGTATATTTAAAAAAAATGATATTGATAAAAAAAAAACTCAAATAGGTAGCATAAATATGGCAACTTAAAATTTGATTATCTAAAATTTAAAAAATCAAAAAATTAGTTTGAATTAATATTACATCTAAAATACAAATATCATGCTGGTTAAATTTTAGTTTGATTGCTATTGATTATTGTTAGTATAAGATGATGTAAATTTGAGCACCTTAAAACACATTTATCTTCTTATTTAAAGACTCGGAAAAATTTTAAGTAATTAAGCATTCTATAAAAACAATTCAAATATGATAACATTGCCGATTAAAATACTTGTATTTTTTATATATGTCTTTAAGTTTTTAATGATATTAATCTTCATTAATCAAAATTAATATAAATAATTATTATTTCATATTATTTCAAAAACAATAAAAAAAGAATTCACAAGGGTGAAAAGTAAGAATTAGATAAAAGTCAAAAAAATAATAAAATTATCAAGTATCAAATAATAATAATAAAATCCAAATATAGCAAATAACAATGAGAATTGAGTAATGGAAGCAAATTTTATAAAATAATATTAAAATATTTTTTTAATGATTTTAATGAAAATGCATAAGTATTTAATGCTAACGCTATTTATTTATGGTGTTAACCCACTTGTGTTTAAGTTGGTGTTAATCCACTTGTGTTTGAGTTGGATTACACAAATACCTTGCATGACTTGATTATATACTTTTAATGGGTTGGGTTATTCATTTAAACTTGAAAGCCTGTCTGAAATGTAAAAGGATTTGAGTAAAAAAATTAAGCTCGTTTAAAATATGGGTTAGGGTTAGGCTTGAACATTCAAGAACTGAGCATGGCTCGACCCCGCCCCGACCCATTTTTAAGTTTATAATAATTTATATTATTTTATTTTTATATATTATGTAATTTAGAATACATTAAAAAAATAAACATATACTAAATATATAATACTAATCTAATGTAAATATTAAAATAATTTTAAGATGACTATATAAAAATTTCCAATAAATAATAAATGTATAAAATTATTAAAAATTAAAATAATATAATATAAATATTTTTTAAAAATTTTAAAAAAATAATAAGACCGGGCTTAAAATGGGCTTGAGTTAGTCTTTTGCAAATATGGGCGGGTTTGGGCAAAATTTTAAGCTCATATTTCAAGTCAGGTCGGACTTGGGCAAATATAAAGTATGTTAATTGTAATGGCCTAAATTTAAGGTTATCGGAACAGTGGTTTCATAACCACAAATCCAATTTAAAGAGAAATTTATTTTAATATTTTTACATGAATATTGATATGATAGAAAAATTGTATGAAAATATCGATAGAAAAATTTTACCGATTTAGTGGTTAGTTAGAAAAAGAAATTATTGAAGAAATTGGGTAAAAACAAGGTATCGAGATCTCGATCTCATAAAACCGAGTCAGAAATATTTTTATAAATATTTATGAAATGTTAGTGATGTGGTATTAAAGTTTCGTTAGGAAATTTTAATGTTTGAGTAGTCAATTAAATGAAAAAGACTAAATTGAAAATAGTGTAAAAGTTACTAGAAAGATTAAATAGCTCAATTGTCAAATGAGGAGGGACCTAAAGAGCAAATAAGCCAAAAGGAGATATTTTGGGTGGCATAAGCTGAGAAAAATCAGGAGAATTACTGAAATAAGGGCAAAATGCGAAAATAACAAAATTTACTAAATAAAAGTAAGACTAATTTGGAATATCTAGAAATCTCTTCATTTTTCTTCATTCTCATCAGCCAAAAAGGCCATAGGATGGGTTCTTTAAGCTGGTATTCCATAATTTTTGCACCAAGTGAGTTAATCATTGCCTATTTGTTGTATTTTTTGTGTTTCTAAGACTTTTACAACTAGGTCCTATTATTAAATTTATTAGTTTTTTATTTCATGGATAAAATTGAAAGTCACCATAGTTGAGTGCTGTGAGTTTATGATGAAATAGCATGAAATTGAAGCTTTAATTTGTTTATGAGATGATTTTATTAGGTAATTTCAATAGAAATTGATTTTTAGGACCTCATTGTGAAAATGTTTGGAATTAAAGTCTAGTGTTGAAATTCTGATTCCTAAAGGTTATAAAATAGTTTAAAGTGATAGAATAAAGTGTTAATTAAGAAAAATCAACTCAATTGAGAGGCTAATTGAGTAGGGACGAAATTATTATTTATTAAAAGCTTAGGAGAAAAATGGTAATAAACAGCTTGCATTAAAACAGTTTTAGACAATAGTAGTAGACTAACTTTGAAAAATAATCATAAATTTTAGAAATCGAATTAGAAGATGAAAAAACTATGTAATTAAATTTTATTGAGTCTAGTTTTTCATAGAAGAAACGGTGTAAGCAATGAATTTTTAAATCATGAGATATAATAAATTTTGTGAGATAAGGTCAGAATGAATTCAGGTTCCCCTATTCTGACTTTGAAAAAATCATAAAAAATTGAATAAAAATAATTATGGGTTTAAATTTATATGTTTAGAATCCTAAATGAGTCTATTTTCAAGAAAAACAAACGGGAACATCACCTGAATCTTGTATGAAGAGATAATTAATTTTTTAATAAAGAAGGGTCAGAACTGTCAGACAGCAGAACAGGGGTGATTTTAAAGAATAAACTGTACTTATTGGCTAAACCAAAAATTTTGAAAATTTTATGGTAAGAAGATATGTGAGTCTAGTTTCAAGGAAAATTAGCAGATTCTAATTTAGAGTTCTGTAGCTCAAGATAAAAATAATTTAGTGACTATGACTCTAGTAGACAGCTTTGAATGAACTATAAATAATAATGAAATTATAGAGAATGTTGCATATGAACATGAAATGTATTAAATTGATAATTAAATTTATTTATATAGATCTAGAAAATTCAAACACGAAGCTAGATCGAGGAAAGGAAAAAGTTAAAGATTAGTAGATTTTTATATACGAACAAGTATTGAGGTAAGTTCGTGTAACTTGAATTATATTCTTAAATGCTTGAAATGTATGTTATTGATGTGAATATGATTTGAATGTTTATTGTATGAAAATTGATGAAACATTGATATATTTGATAAAAAGAGGAAAAATTTTCGGTTGAATGAAAGGAAAATTTTATGGATCTCTAAAAAGGAATTGACGGTAAAAAGGACCTAGCCCGGACTGGTGATCCTATCCTGATATAGCCCTCCCGAAGAATATGTGGAAAATGAATTTAGCTCGGATGGGTAATCTGAATTAGGGTCTGAATTTAGCCTGGACTGGTAATTCAGATCCAAGCTCATTAGAGTAATTTTCATTGCAAGGGATTTAGCCTGGACTGGTAATCCTGACAATACTCTATGAGTTTATATTACAGGAGATTTAGCCTGGACTAGTAATCCCGCTTTAAGGATGAGGTTCGCGAGAGTGTGCTCTCTGAAATGGAAATGTGCATACATGAATATGAATTGACAGACCTAAATTTGTACACTAAAAGTGTACCTCTAAAAATCCATCGAAATTCCGAGAAATTCAACAGAATATATATTGAAAAAATAACAAGGGAATGGAAATCATCATATTGATGAGCTCATAGATCATGATATATATTATTGACACATGGAAATTATTGGACTAACTTGAATGTTGAGTTTGTGCATGTTAAGGTAATAATGCATTGAATGGATATATGAATGTTTATTGCATTGTATTGAAAATATTAGGCAAGTATAATTCTTGTTACATGAGCTTACTAAGCACAAAGTGCTTACCCTGTTTCCTTTTCCCCTGTTTTGTAGTGTTAAGAGCTCGGAGGTCAGATTCGGTTGGAGATACATCACACTATCAACCTCAAGATTTCAGTATATAAAGAAACTTTATTTTGGAAATCAATGGCATGTATAAGCTAATAAAGTAAATGTTAATGTAAAATGAATATAAGGTCAACCATTGGTATGGCTAACAAATCTTGGTTTTGGTATGTGATGAGGTTATCTTATAAATATGCATGAATCTACCTTGAAAATATGTTGAATTGGATTGGTTGATATGGATTGGTCTCGGTTTTAAATTGTAGGGAAGGTTAGATATCTATAAAGATGTTATATTGAGTAAAAAAATTTAATTCGTAAACTTCGGTAATGCCTCATACCCTATTTCGGCAACAAATACGGGTAGGGGGTATTACATTAATATCATGTTTAGGTTTGACCCAAACTTGCTCGACCCGACCCATGAGCACCTCTATATACAACATTATTGTTAATTAATGAAACTTTTAAAAGGTATATTAAAAAATTATTTTAATTAATATATAATCAAAATATTAATTTAAACGAATAAATAATCTAAAATAATAAGTATAATTTAATAGACTATGAAATCTATTTCAAAATAATGACTTTATTTAATTAATTTTTTTATTAATATATTAAAGTATTAACTATACTATTATTTAAGACTCTAGTTGAATGTGACACCCCATATTTGACTCGAACAATGAATCCGAATGCAAGAGGCCTCATTCTATTTCCGAAACAACTTAGACGACAATAATTCTTTTCATATAACCTAAAAAGTGAACATGACATAAATCATAAAAATTGTGTTGTGCAAGTGTATTGTACATGAAAAAGGTCAAATGGGCCTAAACGTATTAACTCAGGGTCAAAGATAATCAAACATGAAATTGATATACGAATCCAAGGTTAAATTTATCAAAATAGAGTGCCAGGTCTTGAGACTTGGAAGTCAAGTATTGAGACCTACCCCTGTTTCAACTTTTGCTTCGAAGTTCCAATGTCTCAAGACTTAAGGTCCAAGTCTCGAGCTTGACCCTTAGGTCTTGATACCTAGTCTCAAGTAACAAGATAGAGTATTTATAATTTAGCTTTGATGTTTTGATGTCTTTAGACACAGCGTCCATGTCTTGAGACTTGGACAAAAATGCTTAAATTACTTGAGGTCTCGAGACTTGTTCTTAGAGGCTCGAGACTTAACATTAGAAATGTATAAAATGTACATTCGAAGGTACGTAAATGGTCTACTAAGTATACCTAAACAAGTCCAACATATCACCAATTTATCATACATCTATTTGACATATAAAAACAACTTAGAAAACACATAAGAACATGGCATCCAATACATTATGTCATGACATACAATACCACTTCTTTTATTATAAGTCCAAATCATGCCATCATATACTCACATGATCATAACATTCCAACTAGTTAAAATTGACCTATAAAGACTCATAAGACCTTGATACTTGGGTACTGTAACAACCCTAACACGTATCCGTCGCCGAAGTAGGGTTACAAGGTATTACCGATAAAATCACAACATATAGCATACATTTATCAAACATAAAGCATTCATTCTCATAAATCATTCAATACAATCACATTGTCCTTTATAAAGGCCTACGAGGCCCAAAATATGCTTTAGAAGTGGTTCGGGACTAAACTGATAACTCAGAAAATTTTTACGAAACTTAGAAAATTTTTCAAACTTTAGGGATCACACACCGTGTGCCCCGGCCGTGTGTCTCACACGGCCAAGAGACACATCAGTGTCTTAGGCCATGTGGACATTCGAAATGGGATCACATGGCCGTGTCCAAGCCCGTGCCCTACCTCGTGTAACTCTTTGACTTGGTTTACACAGCCAGACCATACGCCCGTGTGCCCTTCGAAATGGCCACAGACGCCTGTGTCCAGGCCGTGTACCAGCCCGTGCCAAAACTAGAGAGTATACTGACTTGCACCATACAGCCAACCACACGCCTATGTGACCAGCCCATGTGAAAACTAGGTGCTACACGGCCAAGCCATACGCCCGTGTGCTAGACCATGTGAACAAAAATAGGCTATTTACCAAGCCATTTTGCCACCCACACTTGTGCACGCCTACACCATACCAAAAGGTACCAAAACATGGCATAAAAAGGACATTTCGACCATCCTTAATCAAGCCTTTATCTTGCATAAATCCAAACAAAATTCACTAGATACCAAGTATCCTAATAAGCCGTTTCCAAACATACCAAACTCATAATCTCAATTCATCAATATGGTCATTTCTAATCATGTATTATTTTACCTAAATTCACAAACATACCAATTTCAAATCTTAACCATTTAGTATCTTCAATGCTAAATATCAATAAGCCATTTACCAAGCAACTATAAACCATATATTAAAGGCCATTTCACATATATATACATCACCAAATAAGCCAAATCAAATGGCTAAAAGCATAACAATACATGTAGGCTATCAATAGTCGATAGATAGTGTGATGAGATCTCTTCCAACTTCCAACCCGAACGAGCTTTCGATATCTAAGCACACAAAGAAAATAACACAAAGTAAGCATGAAATGCTTAGTAAGTTCGTAATTCAAGAATAAAGCTTACTACTTCAATTTATAAGCATAATCCACTTTATTCAATTTAATATATCTTGGCCTTGGTCTAAATAACATTAACCTCTCAACTTTAATTATCACAAAATTTAGCAACCCGTCTCAAAACAACGTAGCATAAGTACACACTACTTAATGTATTCACATTTTCAAGCACGTGTATAAGCATATTTTTACCACCTAATAACTCATACACTTTTCCATGCTTTCATAGCAACTCTATTTGAGGCATTTACCGATCTTTCCTTCTATTTATATCAATTTAACCTCGATTAAGTTCATCATGTATTCATATGTCATAAACATATATACCATTCAAATAATATTAATATGATATTCACCAACATATTAATTACAAGGTTAACATAAATTCAATCACATAATTACTCATAATGTTCACAACTTCCTTAGTTTCAATGCTCGTATAGCCTTCCATACATACCTGTACCGATAAGTATCTATTTCTCACCATTTCACCTCTTCAATTTACCCGTTGAATAATTTGGAATAGGAGTCGGATACTCAAGAGTCTCGCACAATAAGTACCTATACCATGGCCCGAAGCAAAATCAAGGTAACTTATCTCCGGAGTACCTATACCATGGCCCGAAGCCAAATCAAGGTAAATCATCTCTGAAATACCTATACCATGTCCCGAAGTCAAATCAAGTTATGACTCGCACCCAAAGTGCCGATATCATGGCCCAAAGCCAAATCAATGAACTCGCACACTAAATGCTAATATCATTGTCGATTCTTTATCGAACATTTATGTAATGTCAAATTCATCAACAATACAATTATAAAGCATTTAAAACGCAAGTATACTAATGCTTATTAACATACGAACTTACCTCGAGTTGTTGTAACGACGAATTAGGTCGACTAATCTGATACTTTATTTTTCCCCGTTCTAGATCCAATTCTCGTTTATATCAATCTATATAATATCAAATTTTACTTATTTAATCATCATTTCATTCAATGTAGAACAATTTACACATTTTGGCAAAATTTCATTTTTGCCCCTATTATTTCACATTTTTGCAATTTAGTCCTTATCACATAAAATCAAAATTCATTCAATTTAATACAAATTCATGCTGACCGAATATTACCCATTCTCATATCAGCCCATATTTTTCATTTATTTTAAAATTTAACCACTAAATTTACATATTTCACAATTTAATCCAAAATTGACATTTTTACCAAAATTCACTTTACAAAACTTGTACATCTAACAACAGTGATTTATTTTCCATCATCAACTAACAAAATACTCATACATTTAACAATGGAAACATTCAAATACTTTAATAGTTTTGAAATCGGAGATACGGGCTAGCTAGATTAAGCTGCAACGATCTCAAAAACGTAGAAATTATTAAAAACCGAGTCGAAATCACTTAGTAATTACACATGCAATTGCCAAAGCCTAAAAGAGCATCCCTGGCTTCTTATTTCCCCTTAGTTTCGGCTATAGGATGAAGATAAAATTATAATTTTTGTTTTATTTATTATGTCATTATTAATTAATTACAAATTTAACCTTAATTTTAAACCATTTAAATCATCAATTTAATGTCCAAATATGTCCACTCATGTGTCAAATGGTCAAATTACAATATAAGGACCTCTAAATTAAGATTCCACAGCTATTGAATACCTTTACTAATGGAACTCCACTTTTGCACTTTATGCGATTTAGTCCTTTTTATCAAATTGACCATTTAAACGATAAATTTTCTTTACGAAATTTTCACACATCCCAAAATTACTGTTCTAATTTTACTCAAAAAGGGGTTGTTACAACTCTCCCCCTTAGAGATTTTCGTCCCTGAAAATCTTATCAGAGAATAAATTAGAGATTTGCTTTCTTATAACCTTATCAATTTCTCACATAGCCTCGGATTTCTCAATTCTTTAATCTCACGAGCTAAGATTTTAATCTATCCTTTGTTATACATCGTCTCAAGCTGAATTTCAACTTCTGAATGAGATATTATAGACAAAGGGTCTTATCTGAATCGTCGCATCATAGATATAAGAAACACATTATAAATCTTCTCAAGTTCTAAAAATAATATAAGTTGAATAAGCCACTGGCTTTATTTTCTCAACAATCTCATATGGCCCGATGAATCAGGAACTCAACTTCTCTGTATAGCTAATTCGAGAAATTCTATTCTCACAGTAATACTTTCACAAACACTCAGTTCACTAATTGAAATTCAATGCTTTTACGTATCAAGTCTGCATATGTTTTCTATCAATCTGAAACTTCTTTCTACTGTTACAAATTACTTTCATTTTCTCATCAATTTCTCTATTGAAATCAATCCCATGAATATTTTTCTCACAAAGCTCGATCCAATAACAATGGAGTTCAGTAATTGCAATCATACAATACTTTATACAATGCCATCTTTATACTTATATGATAACTATTAATATGCTCAAACTCAACCAACAATAATTGTCTTTCTTAATTGCTTTCACATTCTAAAATATAGTAACAAATCGTATCTTCGAGGATCTGAATCACTTCCTCAAATTATCCATCAGTTGGAGAATGAAATGTGGTGTTACAATGCAACCTCATACCCAAAGTTTACAGTAGTTTTCTTTAGAAACACAATATAAACCTCGAATCTCTATCCGAAATAATGAAGACTGGCACTCTGTAAAAACTAACAATTTCAGAAATGTATAACTTAGCTAGTCTATCAAGAGAGAAATTATACATACTGAGATAAAATGTACAAACTTCTTCAACAATCAACAATAGTTCAGATAACATCTTCCTTTTACAAAATCCAACGAAATTTTATTTCACTCCACTCAAATAATAACACAGACTGTAACAGTCCTGAAGGTACTTGATAATCAGCTTTAACTTATTGATAAATCAGACATTTGGATACAAGTAAAAAATATCACGTTTCATACTCATTCACCAGTAAAACTGTCTCAAATTATTATACATCTTAGTATTCCCCGAATGAAGAGATAATTACCACTGTGAGCTAGATATAACCATTGTTGTATAATCTCTAAATTTCTCAGTACACGAACTCTGTCTTGAAACAACAAATAATCATCGGTTCCAATTTAAAGCTCTAAATCAGAAGTCAATTCATGTTGAACTCTTTTAACTTGCATTTCACCGATACATTCTTGTACTAAAACACACTCCAAACTATTCAATGATGCATCACTGAAAATCATAAACTCTTTACCCGATTTAGACTGAACCAAAACTAATGTTTCAGTTAAAAGTGTTTTCAACTATTTATAACTTTATTAACATATAATAAACCAAATCAAACTTCACACAAATGAAAACTTCAACAATCGAAACAACTTTAATTTACAATAATATTTCTCAAATAGAACCATATCGATAGATATAATTCTGTATCATATCTTCAAAAATATGATTTCTTCATTTAGACTATTCATTTATTTACCCGTGAACGCACAAAATTTATTTCCGGACCCAAGGATAAACTCAAACACATATAACTCAATTAACCTTTTGAACAAATAATCCAATCAAACTAAACAACTGAATTGGTCTTGGCTATCAAACAATAACTTTTCAAAGAAAACCTTTCTTCTAGTTGTCAAGATAACTCAAACATACAATTTATCACAATTTCTTCAGGATGCTAGTTAAAGGTCTTCTTAAAAACTACATAACTCAAATATGACATAACATCCCGTCTTTACTTATTGACATATACCAAGATTTACCTGGAAGTGATAACTATTACACAAATTTGAACTTTATCTCCTATCGTTTATGCTTTTGTCGATGTCAATTCCCTTTCAAGAAAACTAGAAAGGATTATATAATAAAGCTATCTCAACTCTTAATCATCGAAGTGTTGTACTATACTAAAGCCACCTCCGTCAGATAAAAATCATAATGCCATAATAAGACCGACATTTCAACCATATAATAGATAATATCCCAGCTGTTAATAATGCATTTAGAACACAGAAGAAAATCAATTATGGTTTCAACAGAAATAAATGCATAAACATAACCTCTATAAATCTGATAACAATACCACGGTACTCCCATGATCAAAGCAAAAGTTATAGTCATAATAGATATATTCATCTCCGTCAAAAGAATATCTCTTGCAGATAATCACATAAAATCATAATAAAGCTGAGGTAGTGAAATCTCAAAGTATGGAACTATACAGAATTTCTAAAAATTACAACCCCTATAGAATGATAAAGATCTTAATGATATCCCAAAGAAATTCCAGAAGAAAACATCAGTCATAAGCACTGAAATCAACTGTGATAAAAGCAATATAATCTTCATGTATATTGAACAAAATAATAAACAGTAGAAATAGAATACTAGCATCATACAGATTTTACCGTTGAATTTTCTATCAACACAATGGAATAGAATACCAAGGAAAGATAGAGCAATGCCGATCATAACCCAAACAGACCAATAATGCTTTCGTCTATCAGTTTGTTTAGCTAGCGTTCTCATACAATAAGAGTTTCATTTGAAAATAAATAGCCACATATACCTCTGAGAATAATTGATCACATAGAATACCTAGAAGAGATCATTATAAGCTAGTCGACAATACTGCTATACTCAGATATCTTTACAATTCAAACATTATTCCACTATCTAATTCTGTCATTACTGATTCCTCTTTATCCCATCACTAATAAAAATCAATTAAGTAGCACTTCCAGTTAATACATTCTTTAGATATCATACCTGAATATTTTGTTTCATCGAAGTCAACTTCTTCTTTAATAGTAACTTTGCATAATCCAAATAGCCTTCAAAACAATCCGATATCTCTTCTAGTACTGTCTTTACTGTTGACTCATTCTCTTATCTAACCACAGTATTAATCCTTCAATCACAAAACTCTGTAATTCCACACTTGTAAGCTTATTCAAACTAAATCTTATGGATTTCAGTGTAACACTATACTAATAAGGGGGAAGGTTGTAAACCCTTAAATTTAACTCTCACATATACATGCACATAACATAACATTATCAATAACATAATATTATGAACTTTTATTCATACCTTTATGAATTTAAAATCATCATAAACACGTTTTTGCTCAAATATTTTGAGTACCACTTTCTGCACTATCGGAACTAGCTCGGTTGGAAAACATATCTGTCTAATTAAAAAAAATTTCGTCAAAGTCGGGAGATATCATACTATCACAGGTTTTAATATGGCACGTATAACTAGACTCAAATATGCTATGTTAGTCCTAGAATCGACTAGACCGTAGCTCTGATACTAATAAATGTAACACCCCTAACATGTATCTGTCGCCGGAGTAAGGTTACGAGGTATTACTGATCACATCATAACATATAGCATACATTTATCAAACATAAAGCATTCATTCTCATAAATCATTTAACACAATCACATTGTCCCTTATAAGGGCCTACGTGGCCCAAAACATGCATTAGAAGTGGTTCGGGACAAAACTGATAACTCAGAAAATTTTTACGAAACTTAGAAAAATTTTCAAACTGTAGGGGTCACACGCTCGTGTGCCCCGGTCGGGTGGTCATTCGAAATGGGATCACATGGTCGTGTCCCAACCTGTGTCCTACCCCGTGTAACTCTCTGACTTGGTTCACACGGCCAGACCACACACCTGTGTGTCTAGCCTGTGTGCCCTTCGAAATGGCCACACACGCCTGTGTCCAAGCCATGTACCAGGCCGTGCCAAAACTAAGGAGTATACTGACTTGCACCATACGGCCAACCACACGCCCGTGTGACCAGCCCGTGTGAAAATTGGGTGCCACACGGCCAAGCCATACGCCTGTTTGCTAGGCCGTGTGAACAAAAATAGGCTATTTACCAAACCATTTTACCACCCACACTTGTGCACACCTACACCATACCAAAAGGTACCAAAACATGGCATAAAAAGGACATTCCAACCATCCTCAATCAAGCCTTTATCTTGCATAAATCCAAAAAAAAATTCACTAGATACCAAGTATCCTAATAAGCCATTTCCAAACATACCAAACTCATAATCTTAATTCATCACTATGGTCATTTCCAATCATGCATTATTTTACCTAAATTCACAAACATACCAATTTCAAATCTCAACCATTTAGTGTCTTCAATACTAAATATCAATAAGCCATTTACCAAGCAACTATAAACCACATATCAAAGGCTATTGCACATATATATATACATCACCAAATAAGCCAAATCAAATTGCTAAAAGCATAACAATACATATAGGCTATCGTTAGCCAAAACAACCTATACATGCCATTGTAACCAAAATTAACAAACCATGGGTACCAAAATATCCCATAGATAGTGTGATGAGATCTCCTCCAACTTCCAACCCGAACGAGCTTCTGATATCTAAGCACACAAAGAAAAAAAAACACAAAGTAAGCATGAAATGCTTAGTAAGTTCATAATTCAAGAATAAAGCTTACTACTTCAATTTATAAGCATAATCCACTTTATTCAATTCAATATATCTTGGCCTTGGTCTAAATAACATTAACCTTTCAACTCTAATTATCACATAATTTAGCAACTTGTCTCAAAACAACGTAGCATAAGTACACACTACTTAGTGTATTCACATTTTCAAGCATATGTATAAGCATATTTTTACCTCCTAATAACTCATACACTTTTTCATGCTTTCATAGCAATTCTATTTGAGGCATTTACCGATCTTTCCTTCTATTTATCTCAATTTAACCACGACTGAGTTCATCATGTATTCATATGTCATAAACATATATACCATTCAAATAATGTAAATATGATATTCATCAACATATTAATTACAAGGTTAACATAAATTCAATCACATAATTACTCATAATGTTCACAACTTCCTTAGTTTCAATGCTCGTATAGCCTTCCATACATACTTATATCGATAAGTATCTATTTCTCACCATTTCACCTCTTCAATTTACCCGTTGAATAATTTGGAATAGGAGTCGGATACTCAAGAGTCTCGTACAATAAGTACCTATACCATGGCCTAAAGCAAAATCAAGGTAACTTATCTCTAGAATACCTATACCATGGCCCGATGCTAAATCAAGGTAACTCATCTCCAAAATACCTATACCATAGCCTGAAGCCAAATCAAGTTATGACTCGCACCTGAAGTGCCGATATCATGGCCCGAAGCCAAATCAACAAACTCCCACACTAAGTGCTAATATCATTGCCGATTCTTCGTCAAACATTTTCGTAATGTCAAACTCATCAACAATACAATTATAAAGCATTTAAAACACAATTATACTAATGCTTATTAACATACGAACTTACCTCAAGTTGCTATAACGACCAATTAGGTCGACTAATCCAATACTTTGTTTTCCCCCGTTCTAAATCCAATTCTCGTTTATCTCAATCTATAAAAATATCAAAATTTACTTATTTAATCATCATTTCATTCAATTTAGCATAATTTACACATTTTGGCAAAATTTCATTTTTGCCCCTATTATTTCATATTTTTGTAATTTAGTCATTATCACATAAAATCACAATTCATTCAATTTAATAAAAATTCATGCTGACTGAATATTACCCATTCTCATATCTGCGCATATTTTTCATTTATTTTAAAATTCAACCACTAAATTTACATATCTCACAAGTTAATCCAAAATTGACATTTTTACCAAAATTCACTTTACAAAACTTGTACATCTAACAACAATGATTTATTTTCCATCATCAACTAACAAAATACTCATGTATTCAAAAATGGAAACATTCAAATACTTTAACAGTTTTGAAATCAGAGATACGGGCGAGCTAGATTAAGCTGAAACGATCTCAAAAATGTAGAAATTATTAAAAACCGAGTCAAAATCACTTACTAATTACTCATGCAATTGTCGAAACCTAAAATAGCATCTATGGCTTTTTCTCTCCCCTTAGTTTCGGCTATAGGATGAAGATGACCCAAAATTACAATTTTTGTTTTATTTATTATGTCATTATTAATTAATTACAAATGTAACCTTAATTTTAAACCATTTAAATCATCAATTTAATGTCCAAATATGTCCGCTCATGTGTCAAATGGTCAAATTATAACATAAGGACCCCTAAATTAAGATTCCATAACTATTGAATACCTTTAGCTAATGGAACTCCACTTTTACACTTTACGTGATTTAGTCCTTATTATCAAATTGATCATTTAAACTATAGAATTTCTTCACGAAATTTTCACACATACATGCTATCATGCTGTAAATATTAAAATAATAATAAAATAAATATTTTGACTTCAGATTTGTGGTCCCAAAACCACTGTTCTGATTTGACACAAAAAATGGTCTATTACAGGTACATGTTATTTACTAACAATTTCAAAATGAACATTACAATCACTTGATTGAGCTGAAATATGTGCCTTTGGATGTTGTTGGCCTTCACAATCAAATCAAAATGTCTACTCTGCACCTACTCAACACCTATGCATGGAAAACAAACACATTCGCACAATAAGCATTGAAAACTTAGTGGTGCTAACATAATTCGATTTCAAAACATCAAGGCATTAAGTAGTGAAGCATGTTGACATGACATTATACCATATCATCCACAATGAACATATATCATGATACCAATTCACCCTCAGGGTTTTTGCATTAAATTTTCATATGTCAAGTAAACCAAATTTCATTATCATGATTTAGCCCGTATTAACCGAATGAGGACTCAAGAATGGATACGCGGATTTATCCCCTAACATATCAAATATATGCTCTTGACCCTCAAGGTATTATATAAGAGCCAAAAAAGATGCACACAAGTGCTAGTATAAAATGCACACAAGTGCCAATAATATGTTATTGACCTTCAGGGTATTATATAAGAACCAAATAAGATGCACACAAGTGTCAAAGCTTCCTCTAACACAATTAATCCTATGACATGCCAATTATACCCGAAACTCTATTAGCCACCGTTTAATAGGGCATTTTCAATATCATTTATCATCGAAACACAATTCAATATAGTTTCATCATGGTATCATAATCACAAACACATATACATGCTAAACATCATACTAACCATTTTCAAAGTCATCAATCATAGTCATACATTGTATACCAACAATCATCACTATTAATTCCTTAGCTTAGCTACATAAAAAGAATATGTAAGGAAAGCAAATTAGGTTAGCATAACTTAAAATCATCACAGTCAGACAACTTCTATTTCCCTTGTATTTCGAAGTCTCAGCCACATCTTTCCTTACGTTCGATAATTCAAACATGAAAACAATGTTAGATCCACGCATTCAAACAAAAAAAGTATTGAAATCAAACATGATATGCATAACCCTAACTTGACTTCTTAGATCCCCAGCGTACGATTTTCACGTAACTTGTAACTCTCCTATTCAAATCTAATTTCAACTATAGAAATGTAATTTAGAGAACTCAAGCTATTCAAAGACACACCTATTATTTAAAGTTATTGTCATTCTCTATCTAACTTCCAAAGCATCGACCATAACCATTAAGCATTTTTTTCCTTTCCAATTCAACATTTAAAAGGATGGCCTTATATTAACTCTCATTTTTAAACTATCAAACTAACTAAAATTCAAAGGAATATTCACTAACCTTTGTAGAGAAGCTCACGATAATAGAGGATGAAAACGTGCCAATTTTTTTCTTTGTTTTACCGTTTGGAGAAGAAGAGAATAATCTTTTTTCTTACTTTTCCTTAGTTTTCTTAATTACTAAAATGAATTGAATCTATAATTAACATCATCTAATGGTTGAGAAAAAATTATGGAATGGTTAATGGAAATCTATGGTATGGATCAACACTCTCCACGAAGCTAATTAAGGTTTTGATTTAGTTACTCACAAAGCCTAAGTTTAATAACATATTAAGCGCTTTACTTAGTCTCTTATCTAAATTCTTCAAATTTAATAACTTCTATAATTTAATCCTTATGCTTTAATTACTAGGTTTCTAATAAATTACTTAATAAAAACCTTCTCTATTCTCGTATTCGTCTCAAAAATCTCTCAATTTAGTTTTCCAAAACAACTCATTTAAGAAATTCGGTAATTGAATTTTCTGATACCGATGAAAAGGGGTAGTTACATTGAGTTGATATCACCTAATAAAAAATTTGCAAGTGTCTAGATTTGAACCCGTGCGATTTACATCAATAAAATATTGATTTTGTCATTGAACCAAAACTTTATGTTAATATAATATTTATATTTTAATTGTGTTATGCATATTTCATGTGTTATTAATTAGTTTCAAACCATAGTTTCATTATTTATTGTATTTTACTTTTAAATATACCTCTGTGTTCTGAACATGTAATTTTTGTATGCATACGCGTGAGGTAGAATTTCCAACTTTTCTAATGTAAAATTAATTATATAATAGAAATAGGAAAAATATTTGATACACTACCCACAAATAGAGTTGGGGGCGATAGCAAGTGTTTTGCAAAGTATAGTAAAATATTTTAAAATAAAAATAAATATATAAAAGAAATGAAAACATAATAATTTTTTTTAACTCCACTTGTGAAGTTTAAAAAAGTGTTGTGCCAGCAACTTGACAGCTGCCAAACCTGCGAACATCTAGGCTGGAAATGCTGTAACAAGAAAAATAGAAAATAGAACAATGATGTCCGCAAGTGTACAGGTAAAATTGTAATATAGTAAGTTTACAATGAAGCACTTCGAGAAGTATTCCGAGAATCGTACCTAAGGGAAGATGGATTAAACTTAAATTTATCTTCTACATGAACAAGGCTAAATAGCAATAACCGAAAATTATAGTATGACAAATGACAAGAAAATTGAATATCGACAATAACATAAATTACTAAAAACAAATTAACAATCGAATTAAATATTAAATAACAACTAGGAGATTAACTCTCATTAGTGTTCATAATTAACTTCAAAACTCGGGTTTTAATAAATTAGCTAATAACTAAAAAATTATTACCTATCAGCCTCCAATTGATTAATTAATCAAAAAAACCACTTATCTCTCAACCTCGCAGTTTAAACCAGGATAAATTATGAAGTGCTCAGTAAACTATTCTCTCGACCTCATTTACCTAGATTACTTCTTAGAGTTTTCAGTCCTAGGGTTTAAGCATGCATAATGTAGCGCCACTACACTCGACCTAGAAGTTTGGACCGGCTCTCGGAGGCTACATTGATCACTAAAGTGATTTGGAAGTAATTTTACTAAACACGTTGCTGAAGTCTCATTACAACATGGTATAGCTTGATTCTAGCTAAACCATTAAATTATTTCCGGGTTAAATAGAAAACTTCAGATTACGACAAAAACATTCAGAGTTATAATTCTATAGTTTTCAAAGTTTAGTCAAAATGGTACTTTACAAAATTAGTCCAAGGTTAAAATTTATAAAGTTCGAAATTAAATTTAAACCATAGTTCTTACAGTCCAAAACAATTTACAAAACAGGAACTACAAGAAAACTTATTAACTTGCTTTTAAACGTGACTATCTAAGACCTCCAGTATGCCGAGACCAACTTTAGATTATGCGAGTACCTGAAAAAGGGAAATTGAGGGGGGTGAGCTACACAAGCTCAGTGTGAGCTCGAAACCAAACTAACAACAGAATCATAGAATAGGATGCTAGATAGCAGTTCAATAGCGAAGCGTAATTACAGAGATATATAGAACTAGAAGGTAAACATGGAACCAACGTCCCCACCGTACGTAATAATTCAAGCACACCATATCATACACGAAAAACTCAAATTAAAAACCCATCAACAGGTCGATACCAAAACACTTATCATCACAGACACAACATTCCAAAGTGTCACTATGCTAACACCTCAATACACGTAAGATCATTCACAAATGTTAAGGCATACAGACAGATACGTGTGAATGCACAAGTATTAAAAACCCACCCATCCAGCCAAACACCTCTCCGTCCCACAATCACACCACAAATGAGCTTTAAGAAGCCCAACCAACCATGCACACCCCATAGGACCTCGAAAGGCCCATCCAACCTTACACACCACATATGTGGAACTGAGCCACATAAATATCAGTATGCAGCTGAGCTGCCAAAAGTATCATACTGTGCAGTAAACCACTATACAGATGTTTCACAGTTAAAACTGCCAAATCAGATCAGGCTTTCTTCCTTTCATATCCCAAACCCGAAACCATAATGTAAATGCAAAAATGCACACCATACATTACCAGTCACATAGACACAAAAGCTTGTAAATAATCAGTCAATTATAGAATTGATGTACACAGTTTCCAGACAATCACACACCAGATAAATAGAATCGAATGTACGCACGTTCAATCGACCAAATTCAGAATATTATATCACAATATTCAAAGATTAAGCAATATCACATTAATGAGTCACTTAACTAATGCAACAATTGCTTATAATAGATATGTCTGAGCCAAAACAAAGTCTTAACCACCCTTACTAAAGCCTAATTGAGGGTCAGGATCACAAACAAGTCAAAAACAGACATAGTACAATAGTTGGTGACATAAGGCAACACAGCCGTGTGGAAAATACCCAGGCCATGTGGGGGTCTACATGCCCATGTGGAGGCCACACACGCCCGTGTGAAGGCCCCACACTCCCGTGTGAATAGCCAGTGTAACTCACTGTCCAAAAGTGATAAAAATTAAGAGTAGAGGAAACATGGTCGTGTGGTGATCTCACACGCCCGTGTGGGGACACATGCCCGTGTGGCTAGGCCGTGTGGCACTAAAAATCATCGAAAACCTTAATTCCCAACTTCACACGGCCGTGTGACCTGCCCATGTGGGGCACATGCTCATGTGGCCACCCGTGTGGTCATGAAACCACACTGAAATAGCCTGAAAAACATGTAATTCACCACCAAATTGACCTACCAATTACCTAAACCCAAAAGTATACCAGAAATTACAGATTTTCCTATGATACACCATCAACTCAAAACAAAACAACACCTATATCAAACAATTATAGAAACACTCCGAAATTATTGAATATTGCAGAACCCAAGCAGCAATTCATTGAAGGAATAGAAAAGTTTTCGAACACACACCTGAATATGCGATTAAAATGCCCAAAATAATTAACACCTCAAATCTACTGATTTCGGAACCCCTGTCAATGGAATTGCACAACAACACAAAAAAATGGAGTAGAATCAAAGGAATAGAGTTCTATTTGACAGAAAGAAGAAAACAAAAACAAGACCGTGCTAAAGAGAATGTGGAAGAAGAAGAAAAGAAGAAAACGTATGGAACAGGAAGAAAAAAAGGTGAAAAAGAACTTGACTTCTTTGCAAATAAAATGAAATTAAAACTAATAAATATTTCTACTTTTAAATCAAAACTAAAAAAAAGTAGTCCCTCAAAAAACTCTTGAGGACTCGAACCAGAGACCCAAAGGCACAATAACACACAACAAACCACCAGACCAACAAGTCTATTTTGACATTAAAACACAATAACAAACCCAATTGTTTGATCTAACCACTAACCCTACCTATAAATCTCAAACTTCTAACCCCAAAAACCAAGGTGTTACAACTCACCCCTCCTTAAAGAAATTTCGTCCCCGAAATTTCCCAGTAATAGAATTGTTGTCTAACACAAACTCTACCACTACGCTCCTATTGCGCACTCTAAACCTGAAGTGCTACCGTACCACACATTTAAATTCCACACCCATAACCTGAACATCTAACCTCTAAACCAGATCAATGTATTTACATACACGGACACTCGAACCTAAAACCTCAAACACACAACCAGAACACTCAGCCATTAAAGTAGATACATATTTTTTCATCACACACACACAAATGTTATCCAACTAATAAGCAATCAATGTCATTCCCATAAATAACACACAAAATCACTACAACCTACAATCATACCTATCTCAATGTCATCGTAGACACTCCTTAATTCGACGCTCCGCGGACTCGCATCTAAGACACACTTTCAACTTCTTCCAACAGTCGCCCGAATGGCACTTCTTACAGTGCCCACAAATCGATACGCTTGCCCCTTTACCAGAACCATCCGCATAACCTTTACTAACACCCAACTGCATTTTTATATGCTTCACAGATTAAGGCTCCAACCTCAAGGGACTGCGATCCATTTTCTTCCCACAATCCACACACCTCCCTTGAACTAACTTTCTATTCCTTTCTAAACTAACCTCGAAGACTTTCTCTAACACCTCTCTCACCACCCGAGTCAACACCTCGGTACCAACCTCTGATTTATCGCTACCTGAAGCTAGCGGAACTGTATTGACTTCTGACTCCTGAATAAGCTCACGTCCAAGAGAAGCCAATGACTCTTCGAGAGTCTCACCAGATTGGCCCTCACGATCATGCTTACTATCCAAATCTATATCGGTCTTGTGACTAACTTATAGTATCTAAATTTTTAGAAAAAAATACAAAATAAATACGAAAATCTATATTTCTGATCTTATAGTTTCAAATTTTCACCCTAGACCAACATCGGAGTCTTAGACATTTTATCTCCTCAAAATCAGTGAAACACATATCATTTCAAAATACTGTGGTAAGGTTTATCAAAACTTTTTTTTAAAACAAACACGCGCGCACACGGATACGTAAAAATACAAGTTTTTACAAACTTGACTCTGATACCACTAAATGTAACGCCCTTACACCCGACCTAGAAGTTTGGACCAGATCTTGGAGGCTACATTGATCACTGAAGTGATCGAGAAGTAATTTTACTAAACACGTTGCTGAAGTCTCATTTCAACATGGAATAGTTTGATTCTAACTAAATCGTTAAATTTTTTCCGGGTTAAACAGAAAACTTCAGAGTACGATAAAAACGTTCAGAGTTATAATTCTATAATTTTCAAAGTTTATTCAAAGTAGTACTTTACAAAATTAGTCCAAGGCTAAAATTTATAAAGTTTGAAATTAGATTTAAACCATAGTTCTTACAGTTCAAAATAGTTTATCAAAATAAGAACTGAAAGAAGACTTATTAAATTACTTTTAAACGCGACTGTCTAAGACCTCCGGTATGCCGAGTCCAGCTTCAGATTATGCGAGTACCTGAAAAAGGGAAACTGATAGGGGTGAGCTACACGAGCTCAGTATGAGTCTGAAACCAAACTAACAACAAAATCAGAGAACAGGATACCAGATAGTAGTTCAGTAACGAAGCATACTTACAGAGATATACAGAACCAAAAGGTCACACCATATCAGACACAAAAACTCAATTGAAAAACCCATCAATGGGTTGACACTAAAACACTTATCATCAAAGACACAACGTTCCAAAGTGTCACTATGCTAACACCTCAATACACGTAAGATCAGTCACAAATGTTAAGGCATACAGACAGATACGTGTGAATGCAAAAGTATTAAAAACCCACCCATCCATCCAAACACCTCTTTATCCTACAATCACACCACAAATGAGCTTTAAGAAGCCTAACCAACCATGCACACCCCATAGGACCTCAAAAGGCCCATCCAACCCTACACACCACGTATGTGGAACTGAGCCACATAAATATTAGTATGCAGCTGAGCTGCCAAAAGTATCATACTATGCAGTAAATTGCTATACAGACGTTTTGTCGTTAAAATTGACCAATCAGATCAGACTTCCTTCTCTTCATATCCCTAACCCGAAATCATAATGTAAATGCAAAAATACACACCATAAATTTCCAGTCACACAGACACTAAAGCTCGTAAACAGTCAGCTAGTTACAACATTGATGTACATAGTTTCCAAACAATCATACCAGATAAACAGAATCGGAAGTACGCACGTTCAATCGACCAAATTTAGAATATTATAACATAATATTCAAAGATTAAGCAACATCACATTAACGAGTCACTTAACTAATCCAAAGATTGCTTATAACAGATATGTCTGAGCCAAAACAGAGTCCTAACCACCCTTACTAAGGCCTAACTGAAGGTCGGAACTCACAGGATCACAAACAAGTCAAAAACAGACATAGTACAAAAGTTGGCGACATAAGGCCACACGGCTATGTGGCCCGACCATGTGGAAAATGCCCAAGTCGTATGGGGGTCTACACGCCCATGTGGAGGCCACACACACCCTTGTGAGCATCCCGTGTAACTCACTATCAAAAAGTGCTAAAAATTAATAGTAGAGGAGATACAGCCATGTGGATCACCACACGCCCGTGTGGGGACACATGCCCGTGTAGCACCAAAAATCATTAAAAACCCTAATTCCCAACTTCACCCAGCCATGTGACCCGCCCGTGTGGGGCACATGCCCGTGTAGCCACCCGTGTGGTCATGAAACCACATCAAAATAGCTTGAAAAACATGTAATTCACCACCAAACCGACCCCCCAATTACCTAAACCAAAATGTATACCAGAAATCGTAGATTTTTCTATGATACACCACCAACTCAAAACAAAATAACACCTATATCAAACAATTGTGGAAACACACCGAAATTGTTGAATATCGCAAAACCCAAACAGCAATTCATTGAAGGAACAGATAAGTTTTCGAACACACACCTGAATTCACGATTAAAAGACCCAAAATAATCGACTCCTTAAATCTGCCAATTTCGAAACCCTCTGTCAATAGAATTGCACAACAACGCAAAAGAAATTGAGTAGAATCAAAGGAAAAGAGTTCCAATTAACAGAGAGAAGAAAAAAACGAGAATGTGCTAAAGAAAATGTGGGAGAAGAAGAAAAAGAGAAAACGTATGGGACAGGAAGAAAAGAACGTGAAAAAGAACTTGACTTCTTTCTAAATAAAATAAAATTAAAACTAATAAATATTTCTACTTTTAAATCAAAAACAAAATAAAATAAAAAAAATAGTCCCTCAAAACACTTTTGAAGACTTGAACTAGAGACCCAAAGGCACACTAACACATAACAAACCAACTAATTCTACGACAAACCCTAATTCTTCAGTTAATTACTCCCACGTCCAATTGTTAATCTTCCTAAGGAATTTAGCTATGCATGAATCTATATACAACTTCCCCAACACTTAATTTAAACATGCAAACAAGAATTAAATTAAAAATAAGAGAAATAAAAATTGATTCATTTCGATGTTGAACACGCTCAGTAGCCGAAAATCCTTTGATAGTCGTCAAGATATCGTTGATTGCAATAGGAAACTAGAAGAAAAAGATCAATAACTAAATAAACGATGGCTTAGATTCAAATCAAATCCAAATCTGAAAACAAGAATGAATTTTTTTTTATTCTAATAAAAACTAAATTCACTAATTAATAATCTAAGAACGACCCTTTTAAACTTAGCTTAAACTTTACTATATAAAGGAAATTGTAGCTACCCTAAATAGGTTAAATACAAGCCTTAAAATTGATAAAATTACATTGTGCAGACGAAAACACCCTTGGCATTATTTTGTCCTCCGCCATAGCGGTGTTGCAACACTATAGGACCAATATCGCGACACAGGAGGTCGAATGGAACTTCTAGAGCTTTGAACTATGGTGTTGCAACCCCACTTGTTGGTGTTGCGACTGACCTGCTGTCAAATGTAGTAGTAATTTCAATATATTTTCGCACTTAAAGAGCTTGTTTTCTAAAAATTTTAGTATTAATTATTATAGTTTTAGTATTTAGTAGTTAATAGTAAAAGTTAGAAAAATAAGTGTTTTTAACATATTTTATGAGTGTTTGACATATTAGGTCAACATGGGCCTTAAGTAGTTCTAATTGGTGTAATTGAGTGTGTAAGATGATGAATTATAGGCCTAATTGACGTAGGAGTAAGGGACAAGTGATGCACAAGTACCCCGAGTTGTCAAAGCATGAAACGAACTAAATGAGGCACAAAACCTATGTCGTGCTGTGCCATCCGCCCTTTCTAAAATGTTCCATGGTCATGGACTTTCTTTAGAATTATCTATTAAAATTTGTGTTTACTTCCTAACAGACTTTATCGAATACCACTGCAGTGTCCAAACTCACATCATATAACCTCTCAACATTCAATTATACCCTTCTTCCCTAATATTATCAATCACACCTCATATATCTAACATAAGTACACATTCAGATAAGTTAAACTCATTTTCTTAACCAAATCATACTTCAGTGCAAGTTTCACACATATCAGGCACATACACATAGTTGCTTCACAAAATCACATACATCCATACATACAGTTTATTACATACTAGACTCATAAGGATACTATACCAAGATTACATCCCTATTTTTAGCAGTTATTCAAGTATTCATACACTATTTCTTGAACATCAATCACAAGTGATCTATCTAGAAGGACTTGTAGTAGTAGATATTAGGGACTCACCTGAGACTCACCTTGTCATAGGTCATAATGCTCAATCCTGAACATCTTTCATGAACCAGCAACATCAACTGCTTAAAAGAACATGGATCCACCATTAAAACTCATTTACAGATAGATTGCTAACATCTCATCTATAGATAACCCTGATGTAGTGCCTCTTATTCATAACTTACTGCCTATATATTTCATAATATCCTTACTTTTAACATGCAAAGTTATCAAACTTACCAGGAGATGGAACATCCTCTGTTTAACCAAAGACTTTAGCTTCCAGTTTAACAGAGAAGAAATACAATTAGATTTGAGAAGAAAGAATCAGAAAGAAATTTTGTAGAAAGACAAACCTTTCTCAGAACCTTCTCACACAAATATATATAACCCCGTCCTACTTGGTAGAATTTAACAAGTGTAACTTAATTCAAAATTTGTCCTTCTTAATGGCCTACAGATTCCGATAGATACATAAATGAGAACCTCCCATAATGGATTTTAGACCAGTAAATCCAGTTAGTTCCTAACCAGGTCATTTTACAACCCAACTTAGCACAGTACTTCAAACAAATAAGGCGTACTATACATTTGGCGGTTACTCATACCATAATCACCTTTTTACTTAACAAAATCTTTTTTTTAACATAGTAGAATAACCTGAGATAGAATCTCCACTTTTTTACTCGATAGTTATATACGCCCACTCCTATTTGCTAGAAGACTGTAACACGACGGATTACACTACGCCGAATAGATAACTTTGTGACTCTACACCTAAATCTTAGATCTGTTAGACTTGGGATGTGACATCATGTCTGCCAAATATGGGCTCGCTTCGAATTAGAAAATTTTCCACAAAATTACCATTGGGGCACTTTTGTAATTTCTCTAAACTTTTGGGTCAAGTTGTAAATAAGAAAAATATTTCTAGAAATCTTTTGAAATAATTTCTTCAAAAAATTCTCTTTACAAATTTTTCTTGAATTCAAGTCTGTGAAAAATAATGACTCAAAGCTCTCTTTATATTGAGAGAGTTTAGAAAGTTCAACTATAATTAAACTTAATCACTTTAATATTAAATTAATATAGTACTTATCAAGATAAATATTAGATTAAATTTAATATTAAATCTATTAAATTAATATAATATTTATCTTATAGATAAATATTAAATTTAATTTAATATTAAGACAATCACTTCAATATTAAATTAATAAAATACTATCAAGATAAGTTGAGTCCCAATAAAGTCCTAGTAGAAGTGTGATTCCTCCATTGACCAATCGTGGAAAGACCACCTGCCGGCCATTGGAATCGAGTCATCGTTATCTCTGACATTGTCATGTCCGATGGTGCCATCACAGATGCGACACCCTCACGGCACCCTGAGCTGATTCTGTTATTGTCTGTTTAGTTCGGGCCAATGACGACTTGACCGATCCGGTCCTGAAACCAGTTGGACCGTCAACCCAATTTCACATGTCAAGCCCGGTTTGACCAGTTTTTGGGTCTTGGTCTCGATTTTGGGTTCTTGAGTCTAATTTTCGATCTCAAGTCTAATTTTCAAGTTCAATTACCCATGGGCCAATTGTCTGACTTGAAAATTAATTTCCAAAAATATCATATTTATTTTAATTAATTTGGTTAATTTAAATCTACTTATCAAAATTAATTTTCTCAAAAATCACTTAGATTTTCCAAATTAGTTTTTCAAGAAAATTCTTTAATCAAATTCTCTAGTTGAACAATTCTCATGACTGCCTAATTTAATTTCCACATCGAATAAATCGACTTAATTAAATTATTTTAAAAGCCGTAAAATTTCCTTCTAATTCAAATACAATTCAATCGAGCTTTTGTTGAGCTAGCAGAGGGACCAATCAGATATATATTATTAGGCTCGAGTAATTGCAATTATGTCCAAAAGCATTCGATAATTTGCAATTTACTTAGTCATGAAGTCAGTCCACAAGAAGTACCATGATTGAAAACTCCTTATTGTATACTCTTTACAAAAGAAATTCAACCAATTGTTTTATCTAGTATCCTCGTCATGTGTGTGTTACCCTCATATGATATCCTCGATTCCTTTAAGTTAAATCCATTCACTCAATACAACCCTATTTTATCTCATTGTCACCATTGTGTCTTCTTAATAATTAATATGATCACTTTCAACAAATGACTGTGATAAATTGCTCATTCGAGAACAAGCAACCCGTGATCACGTTCCATATTTATCAATCCACACAATGCCAATGAGAGAATATTGTTAACTCTTTAATTGATCTATGAATTCCATTATTGCTAGTAAAGCCATGTCATACACAAGTCATATACCCAACATATCGATTATGGGCTTGATCATCTTTAGAGCATAAGCCTCCACTTATATAAAAGCACATGAGTTACATACACATGGTCAGTGACTAACTCAGGATTTATGTAAATCACAACATGAACGTCACAAGTAAATTAATTCACAAACGGATTCAAAATTAATTCATCTTGAGTCCAGTCAAATGTATCATTCTTCTAATGAATACATCTATGTCTCTACCTTTGGAGTCAATTACTCCGATAGCCAAGACTAGTCATCTCCCCAATTGGAATTGTAGACGACATAATAATCCTTCTAAATATTTGAATCAAATGCTCATTTTGGTTCTTTTACGGGATTACGAACTCGTTTAGATTATCTACTGAAGTAAGTTGTCTTTCTCACAACTTAAACGTTCTTATAGTTCCACTTATCATCAGTTCGAACTTACACAATCAATGAGCTAATATTTGCTTGTCACAATTTTGCTATGTATGCAAAACATGAAAGACAAAAACACAAAAGATATAATAGTAAAATGTGAAGTTAACTTTATTTATTCATCGTTCAAATACATAGAAAATAATTACATGTTTACTACAATATGGGCACATTTCCTAACAAAATAAAGTGGAATTAGTTTTCTTGCACTTAGTGATAGCCTTATGGCGACAGGCAAAGGTGCCGGTGGGACGGCTAGGTTGTGTCTTACAACTAATAAAGTTTTCAATATTGGAAACAAGTGTGGAATATCTTACAGGGAATAGGAAATGAAAAAACAGATAAATAAAAAACCACATCTAGGCAAGAATGTGCTATCCATGTAACAACCAGGTTTTAGCTAAATTAGAACAGTGGTTTTGAAACCACAAATTCGATGTAGGAAAATTATTTTAATATTATTTTATGTGTTTAAAACATGATTGTGTGTATGTGTGAAAATTTCATGAGCTAATTTTATCGTTTAATAGCTCAATTTGAGAAAAAGGACTAAATCGCGTAAAATGTAAAAGTTGCATTCTACTTGTTTAAAGTGCTTAATTGCTATGGTTTATTAAATGAAAGGTCCTTATGATGTTATTAAACCATTGATAGTGGAATTTGACATAGATGACCTTATATTATGTAACACCCTAAACCCGGCCCAAACGTTATGACCGGATCTGGCGATGTCACATTGAAGTGTTTTTCGAAATCTAAAACTCGTCGTTTAAAAATCCTTTCTTTAACTAGCCTCTTTGTATAGTTTAAAAATCCAATTTAAAGTCTTATTGCCCATTGATAATGTAGGACTTGTACTTTTAAATGTTGCTTTTAATAAAACGTTATTAGTTTTGTAAACAGTTTGTTATTCGCTGAAGCTTTGAAAACGAGTTACGTATTTGTGATGGTTTTGAAAACGTTTGATTTTTTTTGAAAACTCGTGTTTTTCCTACAACTAGCAGTTGTAAATCACAAATAAATTTGAGTAAAATACCAAAATTAAAAATATACCCGAGAGACCTTATTACATATAATATTAAAAGAAAACTAAGTCGAGTGGCCACCACTAAGTCCTCCGTCGCATCGATCCGTCTAAGTCTGGGGACAACCTGCATAGTTTATAAATGGGTGAGTTTACGAAAACTCAGTGTGTAATCCCATAATAGCAATCAATTAGAGTAAACACAATTTGGGCCTTAACCCTTTTAGTCTCAGTTAGGGCCTTAGCCCATTTCAGTAACAATATCAGTGGGGCCTATGCCCATTACAGTATCAGTACAGTATGCAATCAGAAAATCCTACCCAATCCAGCCTCTACACACCATCTCCGTACCAACCGTACATACCATGTGGGGATAAAATCAACCCATCCATCCCTACACTCCAAGTAGCACTGGTTGCGGCACTAAAACAGTATTTGCAGCAGAGCTGCCAGTAATAGGCTTATAGCCTTTTAGTACACTTCCTCCAAAATCATATATCCCACCCCATGCAATGCAACATAATATAAATGTATATACAGTAGAAATGGCATGCTCAAATAGTCATACATCACATAGAGGTATATTAGTCATTTACAAAAATAAGGGTCCAGGTACACTTACCAACCCAATAGTAGGTCCACAGTCGTCTTGGGTGACCCGTGCAACCTTAACAGACAATCAGTGAGAATGGCCCCACGGCCCATATTGTGGGCCCATATGGGGCCCACATGCTTGTATGGTCCACATAGCCCAGAAATGGCCTTAGCCGTGTGGTTTACACAGCTTGACCTAATATTTACCACACTTTTGTGCGATTTTCCCATTGTGGGGCCCACACGGCCCAGTTCAGTCCAAAATGGCCCAATATCATTTCGACCCATGAAAACGCTCATGGTCATCTCATCGACCGCACGACCATGTTTTATTACACGGCCTGCCACACGGACGGCCACGCGCCTGGATGGTGTCGACAGCCCACTTTTTTACTTTTCGGCTTTTCAGCTTTTGTCGTTTCACATCTAATGGTAGTGTTGCACACTTGTTGTGATGTCGTAGCTGAAACACTTTTGAGATCAAAACACCTTATAAACCACGAATGCTTCTCTTAAATATTCAACACCAAACACCACCCTTCACATTAAACTTTTAGTTATCCTCACCAATAAAGAAAGACCACTTGTAGGGGAAGAGCAATCGGCCTAACACCTTGATTATTGAAATTGAGGCTCAAGAAATCAAAGGGATTTCGGCAGTACCTCAGCAAGAATCGACCAAGGAAAAAAAAAGAAGAGAAAGAAGATGATTAGGCCTTAACAGATTCAACCACAATGTTAGAGGGTATTCAGTTTGGAGAAAAGAGAGGAAGAAGAAAAACAATACTCAAGGTATTCAGCCAAACAAAGAAGGAGGAGATGATTTGGCTTAACAAAGAACAAAGAAGGCCGACACAAATGGGAAAAAGAAAGAAGAATCTGAATATGCTAAGAGAAGAAATGACAGAAACCCAAAAGAACCCCCTTTTTCTTTTGCAATATTCGACTATAGGATAAACAAAAAAAATAAATGTGACCAACCCAAAAAGTTGATAAAGAAATCAGCAGCAAAGCTAGAAACAAAATCGGCACTCATTTAGCTAGAGAGTTCTGACCGAATCCTTTTTGACCAAATGGGACTCCTCTAATTCCGTCAGCTTCTAAACCTTAGACTCTTCCAAGACACTCCCACACTGTCGAAATTCCAAGTGCCAGAGTTCAAATTTGGCAGCACCATTCCCACCAAATTCGAATTCCTCGATTTCCTCCTAAAAACCCTCTTGCTCACAAACCTCAACAACCGAAAATCCCCATTTTCACTCCCTAAATTTGGCTAACAACAACCCCATTCAAACTCATTCAAACTCCTCGGTGTTTCGGTTAAACAAAACTTCCTCACATGGCCACTAGTAAAAATAATCTACATTTGCACATACAGGGATTCGAGCCTCAAACCACTAGCACACTCCACACGCCACTATCCACTAGACCAACAGGCTCATTCTATCATGTTTTTACCAAAATAAACTTATAACCTTACTGGCCAAAGATAGGGGTTTTATCCTTAAAAAGTAAAATTTTGTAGAAGTCAAGGCTTGAACCCATGACTTCCCAGACACTTCCAGAGCACACAACCACTAAGCCAGACATACTTTCACGTTACAAACATGCAAAAATAATTTTATTAGGGATTTAGGATTTGGGCGTTACATATTAAGTGATTTTATATGTTTATTATAAAGGTTAAAATGGTAATTAGGTTATTAAGTTAATATTAATTAAAAACAAAAGAAAATATGTTTCATAATCATCTTCCACCATCGAAATTACAAATTGAAGAAGCCATTGGAAGCCATTAGGGTTTGGCACTTTGAGGGATCAATTGGTATGTGATTTTAGCTCAGTTTTTTATGATTTTTCGTTTTTGAGATAGTTGCTTTGTATTCTAGCTAGCCCATGCCTTAATTTTTGAATTTATTAATGATTTTATGAAGTGGAATTGATGAATACTTGAGTTTTTGAATGTTTGATGATGAAAAATGAATATTTGTTAATAGTTATACAAGTTTCGTTAAGTGATTTTAGCTAAAAATGCATTCTAAGGATTAAATTGTGAAAAGTGTAAATTGGGTGGATGAAATGTGAAATAAATGAAAGTTTTGGGCTGCTAGGAACTTATATGAAATTCGGCCAAGCATGAATCTTATTGAATGGTGTGAATTTTGTGTATTTGTAAAATAAAGACTAAATTGTAAAAATGTGGAACTTTAGGGGCTAAAGTGTAAAAATGCCCAAATATGTGTTGTGGACTGAATTTAATGATTTTTTGAATAAATGAGTTAATTTTGAATGTATATATATCAAGAACGAAAGAAATAGGATTTAGATCGGGGAAAATCAAAGGTTATCGAATAGTCGATCCAGTCCATTTATCCTGAATACAAGGTAGGTTCATATGCAAATAAATGTCTTTAAATTGAATTATATATGTTTAATTTTCATTGAACTACTATGAATGTTGAATGATCAAATACGAGCAAGAATCTATAGGGTTACAATATCTGAAAGTCTCATACGAACCTTAGGAATAGTATAGGATACGAATGTCACGACATTAGGATTAACGAGATGTGATTATGTGTAAGACCATGTCTGGGACATTGGCATCATTATGTGATTACGTGTAAGACCATGTCTAGGACATTGGCATCATTATTTGATTTCATGTAAGACCATAGCTGGACTATCAGCATCGATATGTGATAACATGTAAAACTATATCAGGGATATGGCATTGTACGAACTATATGTGATTTCCAAGTATCCTTAACAATTCCAAAAGGTTCAACGGGCAAAGTAAGTCGAGAAAGAATGTGTGAATGAGTTAGGTGATTAAGGTACGTATGAGATTCATACAAGTATTGAAAAGGGAAGTATTTGATGAATTCACTTATGATATTGAATATGTATACATTGGGAAAGGTTTGTGAGCTTATATGCGTTTACTTATAGTTTTCCTATTGAGAGAAATAATGTTGATTCATGTGGTAATTTTGTTTGTATATGGCTTACCAAGCTTTTAAAGCTTACTTTGTGTGTTCTTTCTATGTTTTATAAATAATCTAAGTTAGCTCAGATTCAGAGATCATCAGGAACATCGTCACACTATCGATCAACTTGTTGGTACTTTTGTTGCTATGTAAATATAGTATATGACATGTATAAGCTAGTGATATGATGATGTGTTTTGAGATATGATTTTAACCATGAGATTCGGCTCATAAATGATGTAAATGTTGGTGTGTTTTTGGCTATTTGGGTTGGCTTATTTTATGAGTTTGGTAAGTGAAATATGATATATATATATATATATATATATAAATGGCCTTGTGTTTTAGCATGTTTTTCATGGATGTTGTGATGATTAATTGGTATGATTTGAAGTTTAAAATAGATGATAAGATGATGAGAAAAATGCATATAGAAGATAGGTGAAATTGTTGGTAATGGCATATTGTTTTAGTATGTTTTGGATTATGATCTGAGTAGTGAAATGGATGGATTTTAAATGACATGATTTGTACATGAAATAGCATGTTTTGGTTGCCTATAAATGTATTGAAATGATATGAAATGATGTGGTTTTGGTTTGCTTGAAGAAGGTAAGAAATGTGGCTTAAACCAAGTCTATTTGCGCCCCACATGGTTGAGCACACGGGCGTGTGACTCGACCATGTGTCTGCTGTAACTTAATTAAACAAGTCAGTGAGTTACATGGCTTAGACACACGGGCGTGTCTACTGGTCATGTGTGACACACGGGCTGGCACATGGGCATGTGGCCGGCTGTGTGACCCAAGTCAGTATACCCTTCAGATTTCACACGGCCAAGGCACACGGGCGTGTCTCCGATCGTGTGATGCAAGTCAGTATGTATGCCCTGTTTCCACACGGTTTGTGACACGGGCGTGTCAGGTGGCCGTGTGCTACACGGGCGTGTGATCCCTGTATGCATGAAAATTTTATAAGTTTTCCCAAAGTTTTCAAATGTTATTGGTTTAGTCCCGAATCTCTTCCAGGCATGTTTTAAGGTCTCGTAGAGCCTTATAAGGGACAATGTGACTATGCTGGATCGATGTTTATGTATACGAAAAAAGAGGAGGAATCAGAAGACGAGGAAGATCCCAAAGAAGATTATGAAGAAGATCTCGAGGAGATTCAAAAGGCAAACTGGACAAAGCTGATGGAGAGTCGAAGCCTGATTCTAGTTAATTTTGAACATTTTTTATTTTAATTTGGACCTAGTATTCTATTTTTTATTAGGGATAATTTTTATTTTGTTCTGGTTTTTATTTAGTTAGAATTGTAATATTTTATATATGTAGTTGTGTTTAGTTTTTATTAGTAGGAACCTCAAATTTTATTAAGGCACAATAATGTTGAGTTAAAACCGAAAGGAGGAGCAGTCCCACCAATTGTATTGCATGAATCATTCCAATCGGGTAACCTCTTTCCTTTATATTTTATTGCACATTAGGGATAATATGTCGAATAAAGTGTGGGGGTGACTTAGAAAATTTTTTAAAATATTTTTTGTTATTCTAATTTATTTTTCTTTGTTTTTAGTTATTTTTAAAAAAATTTACTTTGCATGTTTTCTATATGCTTGAGCTTGTAGAAATACAAGTGATTAGTTAGGAGCATGTTAATAGGATTTTGTGAATAAACCGTAAATTTAGTTTGATAATAATTTATTCTAAATTTTCTAATTTTAAACTAATTAGTTCAATTTATTACACTGTGAATAGATTTAATATGTTAAATATACCACATGATAAATACATATATAAATAGCATGCATGTTTAATTGAAATATAGGTTGTAGAAATTGATAGACTTGGCCAATTTAATCCATGTATAGAATTACCTATGGACAACCTAAGGCATTGTTTGATAAACAATTTTTTGAGCCAAAAAGCTATCCCGTAAATATTTTCCCTAGTACTTATTTTGAGCCTAAATCCATTTTCTTAATGAACCATAAATGAAACCCTAAGCCTAAAGAACATTTTATTTGATCCTTTAATTTATTGGTCCTTGCATGGATTTAGACATCTGACCATTGATATTAAAGGATTTGGTAGATACATTATGGTGGTTTCAAAAGAAAAAAAGAATGAGTGAAAATAAAGAATTGTATGATATAGTGAGTATAAGATTTTTTAGCTTGTAGAAAAATAAGGCAAGATGTCAATCGAGAAAATCTCGAAAAAAAGAAAAATAAAAGCAAAGTGATTTGGAAAAAAAGTACGCTCACATTTGTTCAAAAAAATATATAAGCTTGGATGATTGTACTCATGAACACTATACAATGCCTTAATGACAGAGAGAAAAGGAAGGTAAGAGAAGTGTATATAAGGTGGTGAGATTATTCAAAATTGGGGAGAGTATTGGGGACAATATAATGTGCCAAACTACTTTTGTGCTTAACCGTTTTGTTAAGCCTGTTCTTTGAAATTCGAACCAACCTAAGCTGCAGAGCATTACAAGCCGAAAAGTCCTATGTGACTTAGATAGTACTTTATGTGGATGAAATTTTTGCCAAGGATTGATATTTTTACTACTTATATTCATTTGAATATAATTGTATATTTATATATCTATTTTGATGGAAACCTATATTTAATATTCTTTTATTTGTTTGTTTTGTAACTTAATGAACTAACTCGTCTAATTTTAGGAATGTGAGTCAATTGTATATCATGCTAGAGTTATATGTTTATTTATACTATCTTGTTAACATATTTATATCCAGTTTCTTATATCAAGCTAGCTCGAGTAGATTTTCTTTTCTTACATGTTTTTTTTGTTTAGTTTGCTTGATAACAAACAAAGACTTAAGTGTGGGGGTATTTGACCTGTCGTCAAATGTAGTAGTAATTTTGGTCTATTTTTACACTTAAAGATTTTGTTTTCTAGTACTTTTAGTATTAATTATTACATTTTCTATATTAAGTAGTTCATAGTAAAAGTTAGAAAAATAAGTATTTGTTAACAAATTTTGTGAGTGTTATGACCTATTAGGCCGACACGGGGCCTTAAGTAGCTATTGGTGTAAATAAGTGTGTAGGATGATGAATTATAGGCCCAATTGATGTAAGAGCAAGCAACAAGTGATACATAAGTTTCTCGAGCCGTCAAAGCATGAAATGAACAAAAGGAGGCACAAAACCTATGCCGTGTCGTACCATAAGCCTTGCATGACGCGACATAGACCCGATGTGATGCCCAAGTATTTTAGGGATATTTTTGTCTGCACAATCAACTTTATACGGAGACATAGGACGTGTTGAAAACCTAATTTAAGCTGCCAACACTCCTATAAATAACACATTAGTGTTTGATGTAACTAAGTCATCTTAAATGCATAAAAAACCCTTTTAGTTTAGGAGTAGGATTAGATTAAGTTTTCATTTGTTTTTCATAAACTCTTTATTCTTCTCTCTTGGAATTAGTTTCGATCCAAGAGCTTTTTTTTATTTCATCAAAGTATTTCAGTTTATTTGCCTTCACAAGCGACATTATTCGTTATTCCAATCGAGAGAATTGTTACTCAGCGCTCTAATCAACATCAAATCAGGATTATTCTAATCTATTTTCGCTTTCAATTTATTAGTGTTGTTTACATGTTTATTTCAATTGAGATTAAGATAATAAATATCATGAGTGGCTAAATCTCTTAAGGTTTCCCGATAGGATTAGTTGGTTTAAATTACATGTTCTTAAACCCTAGGCTTGTCAACCTTAGGAAGTAATCATATGTTAAATGAGATCGGGAGATAAATTTGCCGAGTAAATGTGATTTATCCTAGTTGAGAAAGTGAGGTCGAGAGATAAACGAGTATCAACCAATTGATTAATCAGTTAGAGGCCAGAAGCTAATAATTGGTTAATTGTAGCTAATATACCCTAAAACCCTAATTCGAAGTTAATTACAACTCCTAAAATGAGTTAATCTTCTTGATTGGTTTAATCTGTTTAGATGTTTGTGTATTTTATCATTTATTTATTGTAGTTATTTAATTTCTTACATTCATCTGTTTTTATGATTTATCGCAATATAGGATTTAATTATTACTATTTAGACTTATTGTTGTAAAGAGATTTTCAATAGACTTATTCCATCCTCCCTTGGGTACGATCCTTAAAATGCTTCTCTGTGTTCCGTTGTAACACAAATAGTATATTATAATTTGACTCGTATACTTGCAGACACCACCAATTTACTTTTATATAATTTTGGTGTGAGATTTATACTATAAGCGATAGCACGTTTATAGGTGGCTAGCGACACCAATGTCGTCCTTGGGGCTCCTTGGCCTGAAAATGGTGTCCTGCACACTAAATTGACTCATCAATCCTACCCTAGGCCCATATTGACCCACCAGGTTGTTACAATACCAAAATATGCGTAAAAATGTTTATTTTACTAAAATTCCATCTCATATACTAAATTGGAAAACTAATCAAAACACTGATAAAATGGTCTAAAAACAAACTCTTTAAGTATCGAAAGGGCTCTAATTTACCTCAACGAATTGTGGCAGATCATGTACCAAATACTAACCCATAAAAGAGGTTAAAAGTTCTTTACAACTATCACTTATATATATATGTATTATCTATATTATTAATAAAATTCCTGATTGAGTTGGTGTTACGGGCTAACTTTGGTACCAACTTGGTTAGGAAATTATGAAAATGTCCTTCTGTATTTAAAATGAGTCATATCATTTGAGGGCATTTTAGGGTTTTTTTTTATTTTAACAAAAACCAAGAAAAATATGCATATAAAGAGATTTAAACTCGTGCTAATTGGATAAATAAAATTTTAAATTTACCACTCAACTAAAGCATTATTTTGATTTTTTTATACATTTTTTAATATGCACAATTTATTATCTCTACTAATTGCATATATCTATGCTATTTATTAAGTAGGTGTCACCCCAACCGTGTTACCAATTTGGTTAAAAGTTACGAAAATGCCATTCCATAATTAAAATAAGTTATAATATTTGTGAATATATTAATATTTTTATTTTAATAAAAACTAATTAAAATATGCATATGGTTGGATTTAAACCCGAGCCAACTAGATTAGTAAAATCTTAAATTTACCACTCAACCAAAACTTTATTTTGATGTATTTATACAATTTTATTTTAATATGTAGAAGTTATTATTTCTATTAGCTGTATATCTATATTATTAATAAAACCCCTGACTGAGTTGGTGTGTCACGGGTTAACTAGGTACTAACTTGGTTAGGAAATTATGAAAATGTCATTTTAACAAAAACTAAGAAAAATATGCGTATGAAGGACATTTCTTAATTTCCTAATCGAGTTAGTACTCGGTTAACCCGTGACACCAACTTAGTCAGAGAACATATTTATTTTAACATGCACAAATTATTATCCCCATTAGTTGTATATTTATACTATTAATAAAATCTTTGACTAAATTGGTATCACAGATTAACTGGGTACCAATTAGTTAGAAAATTATAGAAATGTCTTTTCATTTTTAAAATGAGTCAAATCCTTGAATAAGTTAGTGTCACAAGTTAACCGAGTACCAACTTGGTTAGAGAATTAAGGAAATGTCCTTCTATATTTAAAATGAGTCATATTATTTGAGAGCATTTTAATATTTTTTATTTTAGAAAAAACTAATAAAAATATGTATATGATGAGATTTAAAGGTGTGCCAATTAAATTAGAAAAGTCTCAAATTTAGCATTAAACTAAATCATTATTTTTATATTTTTATATATTTTTTAATATTATAGTGCATTTAGTGTTTTATTTGATATATTTATATGTTTCAATTTTATTTTATTTATGATTTAATTTATTTTTATTTTAATATCGTACATATTTTTTATGTAATTATGATTAATTAGTTTCAAATAATATATTTTAGTTGTTTATTGTATGTATATTCTAAACCTATGTTTTAGTATTAATTATATTTATATAGATTTGCCATCTCTCCCATTCCCAACTCTTCTCTCGCTATCCGGTTTTGGAGTGCGCACGTTAGCATCTCCTGCCTCTAACCTACGCATCAGGAGGTAAGTCCTTATCCTACGCTTCATTTTTCTTCCCTTTTTTGTTTCCTTTTAAAAAAATAAAAGTAAAATATAGAAATTAGCATACAAAACCGAAACCCTAATTAGAAACTAGAATAAAACTCTGGAGCCATTTCCCCCCTTCTCATTTCGTAGTTACAGTGAGATTGATCTGTTCTTTTATTCTTGTTTATATTGTGTTTCTTATAATTATTTTAATCAGGGAATATTGAGGGAGGGAAAATCTAGGGTTAGGACTTTGATACTTTGGCGGGGATCATCGGCATCCGTCAAACGGGTTAACAGCTCGGGTCGGACCCTCCCATGGCAAATTCCGGTGGCGGGAATAAGTTCGTTTCAGTGAATCTGAACAAGTATTATGCCCAACAATCATCTAAACAGCACTACCATTCACATCATTCGGGTTCCTATGGGTCAAATGGGGCACGTACCGGTGCTGGCAGTGGAGGAATGGTGGTTCTTTCACGTCCTCGTAGCTCCCAAAAGAGTGGGTCCAAGTTATCTGTTCCACCCCCCTTGAATTTACCATCATTGCGAAAGGAACATGAGCGATTTGATTCTTTGGGACCCGGTCGTGTGCCCGCCAGTGGAGGCGCTTCCGTGAGTGGGCCAAGGCCTGGTTCGTCCGGAATGGGATGGGCCAAACCCGGTTCAGTTGCTTGGCAGGAGAAAGAAGGGTTGGTTGGTGGTGATGATCATGTGAATGACGGGGTTGATCGTTTGAATGCTGATGATGGGATGACTAAGGTAAGTAGTGGTGTTTATATGCCGCCTCCTGTTAGGTCAGGGTCTACTTCCTCCACGTCTGCTTCAGCGATAGGTTTTCTGCCTTTGGATAAAGCTACAGTTTTGAAGAGAGAGGAATTTCCTTCATTGCAAGCAGCATTACCTGTTGTATCAGGGGCTGAAAAGAAACAGACAGATGGTTTGAATCAGAAGCAGAAGCAATTGGCGATGGCAGGTCAGGAGTTGTCTGATAAGCATGAGGACGGATCGCGATCAAATTCAGTTACTGATATGCTTCCTCAATTGCGGTCGGGGAGAATTGCCGTTGACAGTGAATTGAGTGAGAAAGGTGGAGAAGCTCGTCGTACAAGTGGTTCTCGTTTATTAGAACAAGGCAGGAAGCAGGATGAGTACTTCCCGGGGCCACTTCCTTTGGTTCGATTGAATCCAAGATCTGATTGGGCTGATGATGAGCGTGATACAGGTCATGTTTCGGACCACAGGAGGGATCAGGGCTATTCGAAAACTGAAGCACACTGGGATAGAGATTTCGATATGCCAAGGGCTGGTGTACTTCCACATAAACCAGCTCACGGTCTTTTTGACAGGAGGGGACTGCGTGACAATGATACTGGAAGAACACTTTCCAGTGAAGTCGCTAAATTGGACCCTTACAGCATCGATGCAAGACTACCAAGTGGAGAAGTGCGGGAAGGAAATGCATGGAGAGCATCTTCTCCTCTTCCTAAAGATGGAATTGGGACTCAAGAGATTGCTAGAGACAGAAATAGTGTTGGCACAAGGCCTTCAAGTATGAACAGAGAAAAGGAAAATAAGTACACTTTGCCTTTCCGGGACAATGCTCAGGGTGATAATGGAAGGAGGGATTTGGGTTATGGAAATGGAGGAAGACAAGCTTGGAGCAACTCCGCAGATTCTTTTTGTAGTAGAGGGTCAGAGAGGAGTACAAGGGAGCGTTATGGCAATGAACAGTACAATAGACACAAAGGCGATGCTTTCCAGAATAGTTCTTTATCAAAACCATCTTTTCCTTTGGGTGGGAAAGCACTTCCTCTTAATGATCCTATACTAAATTTCAGGAGAGACAAACGGCCTTTGTCCAAGAACGAAAAATCTTATCTAGAAGACCCTTTGGTGAAGGACTTTGGGGCCACGAGATTTAATGGATGGGATCCTTTTTCTGCAAACCTTGTTGGGGTCGTTAAGAAGAAGAAAGATACCGTTAAACAAACTGATTTTCATGACCCTGTCAGGGAATCATTTGAGGCTGAACTTGAGAGAGTGCAGAAAATGCAGGAACAGGAGAGGCAGCGAATTATTGAGGAACAGGAGAGAGCACTGGAGCTAGCTCGTAGAGAAGAAGAGGAGAGACAGCGGTTGGCAAGGGAACAAGAAGAGCAGCAGAGAAGGTTAGAAGAAGAGGCCAGGGAAGCTGCATGGAGAGCTGAACAAGAGAGGTTAGATGCTTTGCGAAGGGCAGAAGAACAGAGAATAGCCAGAGAAGAGGAAAAACGCAGGGTAGTTATGGAGGAGGAAAGAAGAAAACAGGCTGCTAAACAAAAACTCTTAGAGTTGGAAGAAAGGATTGCCAAGAGGCAGGCTGAAGCAGTGAAGGGTGTCAATGCAGATGAGAAAATATCAGGGATGGCAAAGGAAACAGATGCATCAAAAGCAACAGGTGTGAGTGATTGGGAAGATGGTGAAAGGATGGTGGAAAGAATCACAACTTCAGCTTCTTCTGATTCTTCTGGTCTAAATAGATCCTTTGAGACGGCTTCTAGGCCTAGCTTGTCTTATGCTGCTGCTTCATTTTCAGATAGAGATAAGCCATTTAATTCATGGAAGAGAGATGTATTTGAGTATGGAAACAACTCTGCCTTCACTGGGCAGGAGATAGAGAATGGACACCATAGCCCCAGGCAAGATGTATCTACAGTGAGTAGACCATTTCCCAGGAAAGAGTTTCAGGGAGCATCTCCTTACCTGTCATCCAGGCCTCACTTTAGAACAGGGGTTTCTGAACCCAGTTTAGATAATTTTGGTCAGCCAAAAGGTCAGAGGTGGAATGGGTCTGGGGCTGGGGGTGATCATTGTGGTAGAAATGCTGAGATTGGATCTGAATATCATGAGAATCTTGCTGATAATTATGGTGATGTGACATGGGGGCAGCATTCTCGTGGTAATATTTATCCGCCTTACCATGAAAGATTCTATCACAACCCTGAGGATGATGGGCTTTATTCCTTTGGGAGGTCACGATATTCTGTGAGGCAACCTCGTGTTTTACCTCCTCCATCTATGCCCTCAATGCAGAAATCTTCATATAGAGGTGAGAATGAGCATCCTGGTCCATCAACATTCCTAGAAAATGAGGTACAGTACAATCAGGCAACAAGACGTGGACCTAGCATGGAGATCATTTATGATGGTGGTCAGCAAGATGATCTTGGACAGCAAGGAATTATAGATACTCAGCTTGATAATACTGATAATGAGGTTCAGAAATTGGATAGCAATGCAGCAAGGTGCGACTCACAGTCATCTCTGTCTGTTTCAAGCCCCCCTGTTTCTCCTGTTCATCTTTCTCATGATGACTTGGATGAGTCTGGAGGTTCTGCAATGTTATCAGCTGAAGAGAATAAGGAGGTTGACTTGTCAAGGCCGGAAATCAAACCCCTTGTGTTACAGTCTGAAGCTGGGAAAGAGAATGTGCAGACTGCATCAAGTTCTATTTCGGCCGGTGATGATGAGGAATGGACTGTTGATAACAATGAACTGTTGCAGGAGCAAGAAGAATATGATGAGGATGGAGATGGATATCTGGAAGAAGATGAAGTGCATGAAGGAGATGATGGTAATATGGACCTGACTCGAGAGTTAGATGAGTTGCATCTAGAGGATAATGAGTCCCCTGATATGATGGACAACTTGGTCTTAGGCTTCAATGATGGGGTTGAGGTTGGCATGCCAAATGATGAATTTGAAAGTTCACAGAAGGACTCTGCATATGTGATGCCACAGATTTCTATTGGCTCTCTTGAAGAAAAGATATCTTTGGATGATATGCATAGTGATAGAAAAATCCTTCAGTCCATGGATGCTCCTTGTCCAGAGGGTTTAGATAGTTCTTCTAGAATCCTTCAAGAAACCGAAAAGGGAGTGCAGGATCTGACTATTCAGCCTAATACCTCTCCTCAAGCATCAACAGCATCTCAGCTGATTGATCATGTGGATGCTACTAGTAGTACTGGTGTATCGACAGAGCATAATCTCCCCTATTCTGTCAACATGGCTTCCCATTCATCTTCTGGTCAGATTAGCATGCCTACCTCTACTTCTGTTACTAAGCACACCGAAGTACCTGTTAAGCTCCAATTTGGGCTGTTTTCAGGCCCTTCTTTAATACCCTCTCCAGTTCCAGCCATACAGATTGGCTCCATACAGATGCCTCTTCATCTGCATCCTCAGGTTGGCCCCCCATCCGTCACGCAAATGCACCCATCACAACCTCCTCTCTTTCAGTTTGGTCAGTTAAGGTATACATCTCCGATTTCCCAGGGATTGCTTCCTTTAGCTCCTCAGTCTGTGTCTTCTGTCCAGCAAAGTGTTCCAGCCAACTTCTCCCTGAACCCAAACCCAAACCCTGGAGCTTCTCTGCCTGTTCAGCCCAGTCAAGATACTTCTGGGTTTGATATGATGAAATGTGAAGTTTCATCTCCTTTGGATGATAGCCAGTCTGGTCTTCTGAGGTCCTTGGATTTATTGCATGACAACATGTTGAATGAGGAAAGTTCCACACAAGCTGGAGAAAGCAGAAAAAGTGTTCTGACACTGCATGGTACTGTTGAGATTTCAAATATTGGTGATAATGCAACTAGGTTCGAGTCAGGTTTCTCTTCTGAAGACCAGGGGCACCAGAATTCAGTTCATAGAAACTTCAAAGCATTGTCTAGTAAACAATCAGAAGGTGAACTTCAAACTGTTCTGACATCATCTCACGCAGTTTCAAAAGAGGAAGATTTAAGTGGACCAAGGGGCCAATCTTATAATAATAGGGGAAAAAAGTATGTCTTTACAGCTAAAGGTTCTAACTCAAGATCAGGTTTTCTTGCTTCGGGATCCTCTCGCAAAGACTCTACTGGATACCAAAGGAGGCCTCGATGCACTCGAACAGAGTTTAGAATTAGGGAAAATTCTGGTAAGAGGCAGCCTTCTGGAATCATTTCTTCAAACCACACAAATCAAGTAGGTTTGGATGAAAATTCTGGTGCCAATGGAAGGGGTACTGGATTTTCCGTAACCAATAGGATGAGGAAAATTGTGGTGAGTAAGTCAAAACAGACAACTGAATCTGAATGCTCAAGTTCAGCTCTAAGCAGTTCCCAGGAGATGGGAACAGGAAACAGGAATGGGAACAGATTAGGAAAAGGTTCATTGATGAGGAGTCAGAATATCACATACTCTGAGAAAGGTAATCTTAAGAGGAATATCAAGGAAGATGTGGATGCTCCTTTGCAAAGTGGCATAGTGCGTGTTTATGAGCAACCTGGAATAGAAGCAGCCAGCGATGAAGATGATTTCATTGAGGTCAGATCAAAGAGGCAAGTGCTGAATGACCGGCGCGAGCAGAGAGAAAAAGAAATCAAAGCTAAGTCTCGGATTGCAAAGGTTGTAATACTTTGAACTTTAACTTTTTTCTTCACTTTACTATAACATGTTTTTTCCCTTTGTTTTTACTGGGCCAATGCAATAAGACTAAGTTGCTTAACATCATTCATTTATTTTTTGACAGCCACCACGTAAACCTCGTTCAATCCCACAAAGCTCAAATAGAAATTCTGCTTCAGCTAATAGAGTAATGAACGATGTTCGTGCTGATTTTGTCATCTCCGAGGGACATAATCTGGCAAATACTGAACTATCAGCAGGATTTGGTGTAAATACAGTATCCCAACCTTTGGCTCCAATTGGTACTCCTGCCAGTAAAATTGATGCACAGGCTGATATAAGAACGCAGGCAGTGAAGTATACATCTTGCCTAAAATAACTGATATACAAAATATGCATACAGATTGCTGACTCTGCTGATTTTCTACAGGTCACTCCAGCCAAACTCCGTTCAAACCACTTCGGGCGGGGGACCAAGCCTGGTATCAGGTTTGATGTTTGAGAGCAAGAATAAGGTTTTTGACAATGTTCAGGCATCTTTTGGTTCGTGGGGTAATTCATGCATTAATCAGAAGGTATGCATAACTGCATTTGCCGACATGTTAACTATTTGTTCTAGTTTAACGTTGCCATCTGTCTAGTAAAGCTGTAAGACTTATGGGGTTCTAGTGCTTACAAATTTTGCTTTTTTGTGCATCTTCTTTTGAGTTTTCAGTGAGTCCTTTTTCCGGAAGTTTTTTATTTAATCTTACAACGCAGTTTTCTCTTGAGTTTATATCTTTACTTTGGGATCGGATTGATTTACATCCATAAACACAGTCAGCTCTTACTTCTATTGGTTGCTTTCTTTCTCAAATTTTCTTCTACATCTTTAGCTTCAGATTGAGTTCAGTCTGTGTGGTGCTCTGATTTATCTTTTTATACATGTGTTTGCACACCTTCATGCATGTTTGTATGTGCATTTCTTACTATTATATTGTGTTTCCAGGGTGCTTATAGGCATATTTGATGGGTTCATTTATCTTTCCTTTTAGCCTGAGTGTATTCTAAACTATTGTGCTTGTAGATGCTGATACTCATTCTTCTAATATGATTGGACCATAAATCTGTGGAAGTCTGAAACCGATTTGGTTGAATCTGTAGGTGATGACATTGACACAGACCCAACTTGATGATGCTATGAAGCCTGTTCAGTTCGATACTTGTCCTCCCGTTGGAGATCGCAATAGCTCAGTTGCCAACCCCGGCATGCCGCCACCATCATCCATACTTTTGAAGGACAAGTCATTTTCTAATGCTACAAGTCCAATAAATTCTTTGCTAGCCGGGGAGAAAATACAATTTGGTTGGTGTATCTACTAATGTTATATAGACTCAATAGAATTATTGTTGCCCTGTATCTGAAGGATATCATCACTTTATACAGGAGCAGTTACATCTCCTACAGTTATTCCTCCTAGCAGCCGTGCTGTTTCACATGGGATCGGCCCCCCAGGTTCATCTCGATCAGAAATTGAAATCCCTTGCAATCTTTCTGCAACCGAGAAAGATTGCGCCCTTTTCTTCGAAAAAGAGGAACATGCAAGTGAATCTTGTGTCCATATGGAAGACTGTGAAGCTGAAGCAGCTGCTTCAGCTGTTGCTGTTGCTGCCATAACTAGTGATGAGATTGTAGGGAATGGAATGAGTACTTGCATCGTGTCAGCTTCAGATAATAAAGGTTTTGGAGGTGCAGTCGTTGATGTTATTAATACAGGTAAGATCTGCAATCACTGTAGGAGTCATGTATGTTTTTGCTTGTGTGGATGTTAACCCGTATTGCCTTTTTCTCATTTGTCCTGCAGGTGACGGTGGTCAGCAGTTAGCAAGTCAATCAAAGGCTGAAGAGTCTTTCAGTGTTTCTCTTCCTGCAGATCTTTCTGTTGAGAACCCACCAATTTCTTTATGGCCTCCATTAGCCAGTCCACAGAGTTCTTCAAGCCAGATGATTTCTCATTTTCCCGGAGGCCCTCCTTCGCACTTCCCCTTCTATGACATTCCCATGATGGGGGGTCCAGTTTTTGCCTTTGGACCTCATGAGGAATCTTCATCTACCCAATCGCAGTCCCAGAAGAATAGCACACCTGCTTCAGGTCCCTTAGGGACCTGGCAACAATGCCATTCCAGAGTAGATTCATTTTATGGTCCTCCAACAGGATTCACCGGCCATTTTATCACCCCACCTGGAGGTATCCCTGGGGTTCAAGGTCCACCACATATGGTTGTGTACAACCATTTTGCTCCAGTTGGGCAGTTTGGACTAAGTTTCATGGGTACAACCTACATCCCATCTGGAAAACAACCTGACTGGAAGCACAACCCCCCTTCCTCTGCAATTGGTGAAGGTGATGTGAACAATTTGAATATGACAGCATCACAGGGGAATTCTAGCAACATACCTGCTCAAATCCAGCATCTTCCCCCTGGCCCTGGGTCACCTCTTCTGCCCGTTGCATCCCCGCTCGCTATGTTTGATGTTTCTCCTTTCCAGGTAAAACTCAGAGCAATTCTAAAGCTATTAAATTTCCAGCATCTATAATAACCAGGGTGGTCTTTTCTATTTTCTGTTTTGGAGTGGTTATCCTTCTTTACCAAATAAATTTGTTTACGCATAAGTGAGTGGTCTAAATGGAAGGTATTAGATGTTGTCAATGTTATTGCTGGGTTTGATGAGTAGGTGCACTTTTAATGCTTGATTTTTTTTTTTTTGGGGGGGGGGGGCCCGGGGTTACTGTTGACAAATTTGCCATCACCCCCATGCATTCTTTTGTATCTCCCTTTTTCCCTTTCCTGTTTTCCTTCTGATCTAACTAATGCATATCTTGAAACTTTTTCCTTCAGTCGACCCCCGACATGTCTGTCCAAGCTCGTTGGTCTCATGTTCTGGCTTCACCTATGCAGTCTGTTGCACCTTCAATGCCATTGCAGCAACAGGCAGAAGGTGTACTACATTCTCAGTTCAGCCATGGGCCTCCTGTTGACCAGTCATTGAGTAGCAATAGGTTCTCAGACTCCCGAACATCAGCATCCTCTGACAGCTCTAGGAAATTTCCTGTGGCAACAGATGCAACCATAACCCAGTTGCCCGATGAACTAGGGTTGGTGGAACCATCTAGCTCCACCATCCCTGCTGCTTCTGCACAACATGATGCTAAAAGCCCGTCCCTCACTAAAGTTGCTGATGCTGGCAAGAATGATGGTATTAGAAGTAGTAGGCAGAGCACAAATACTGCTCTTAAGGCTGTTCAGTCTTCTTCCCAGCAGAAGAATATAGCTTCTCCTCAGCATTATGGTAACTCTTCCTGGTATAATCATCAGAGAGGAAATGCGGTCTCACAAAAGAATGGAGCGGGTGAATGGACCCAACGTAGAACAGGTTTCCAAGGAAGGAACCAATCCATGGGTGGAGACAAGAACTTCCCCACTTCAAAGGTGAAGCAGATTTATGTGGCTAAACAGACCAATAATGGTTCGTCATCTTCGTGATGATAGGAAAATAAAGCTTCTCAGACCCGATAGCCAAGCATTTCCTTAACCATACAGTTTTTTTTTTTTTTTTTGGTAGCATCGCTTGGATGAGTATGGGAATGGAACTTTATATCCGCTGGTATTTTTTATTGAAGTTTGCTGCAATAGTGGTGGTGAATAGCAGTTTTGTCATAGGTTTTTGAGTTGTCCATGTAGGAAGAGATGGGTGTATTTGGGGGTAGAAGACGCGATGTAGTGTTTAGTTTGAAGGAGCTGGTGATGGTTGTGGGTTCACACGTTGTCTTTGCCCATCACTATCATGTCCCACTTTGGTAAGACGCATAAAGTCTTGGGGTTTGATCAATTTTTTTCCCCATCCAGTAATGAATTATATGGGCTTTGGGTTTCCCTCATATTTAGTTTGGACGGTAAATTTACTGTTAAATGCTTCTCATATAACCTCTAATAATACAATTTATTACCAAATTTGTAATATGCAATTACACATTTTTACAAACATTATATGACATTATCTAGTTGTTAGAGGTTCAATTTTTATTCGGGCAGTTGTTTTTTTTTTTTTGGTCATGGTGACAAACAAAATAAAACAAGTTGTTACAATTTTTGTAATATTATGTAATTATACAACATTCAATTACATATTGTAACATTCGTAATATTTTGTTTAATGACACATTATTTTAACCTCCACAAATTATACTAATAATATTTTTTGAAACACTAATTACAAAAACATTACCTAATTATACATGCTATTAGTACTTTACGTAACATTAAAACTTATGAAAAAGTTCATTCTAAGGAATTTTCCTTGTAAGTTTTTTGCCAATAGCCAAAAAAGTAGTAGTCAAGCCTTTTCTTTTTTTATCATCAAATGGACTGTTTAGGAGTGCTCTTCACTGTCATCATGAGTTGATAAATTTGCTTAAAAAGAAAATCGTCATAAATTTGGTTTTCTTATTCATGTTTCTTACTGTAGATTGATTTTTTATGTGATTAAATTTTCCGCTTAACTTCGATTCCGAATGATTTCAATAAAAAATTTAGTAATTTTGTTTTCTTTCAAATTGTTTTCTAGATAATCTATAGTAATAATCGACTTTATAAAACCATTAGAAGTTAAGAAATTTACATAGAATTTTATATTATGAAAGAAAGACTTCAAAAATAAATCCCTAAAAGATCTAGTTTTATTTATAAAATTCTGTCAATATTTAGTTTTTTTTATTCATAAATTTATATATATATATATATATATATATATTTTATCATTTTATTAAACTTTGTCTCCAAATATTCTAAAACTTTCAATTATAAACCAAAATATGTATAACATATGCATAATTATATAATGATTATGCTATCTCAATACTCATAAACGTCTAGTTATATATATAAAAAAGATATGAAATTAATTTTTACGGCCACGCCTGGGTGTAAACAATACATCAACAAAGTTAACAAAATTAAATAGTGAAGCTTTAGAATCAAGAAGACTCATATTTCACCATTACATTCATAATCCAATAAATTAGTTTCAAGTTTTTTTTTTTTTTATATTTGAAATTTAATTTTTCTATTTTTATTTTAAATAATTTAGTCTTATCACTTTTAAAATTTAAAAATGTAAATCCATTTAATTTTTTTTTAATTAAATTCATCTTCGTTACAAACATTAATTTCTTTTTGAATATTTAGAGGTCCAAATTAAAGGCTTTGAAATGATAGCTCCAATGCAAGTAGCCCTCCCAAGAGGAAGAACCCCTTTTTAATCTTAAATATATGATACTCAATGTGTTTGTACAGCTCATGGCCCTTGAATTTACAGTGATTCAATTGAACCAGTAATGGTTTTGCTGTTATAAATCTTTCAACGAAAATGTGCATCATCTTGTATATTCTTCTTATGATGAAATTATTGGTTAACTTTATATCGATGGGAGGGTGGCATGAGTATGAAGAATAAAGTTGAATGAATTTGAACAAAGAAAAGATCTTCTTAAGATTTAAAAGATTCTGATAACAATAGCGACAAAAATAAAGGTAGCATAGCCACCCATGGCTATTAGATTTTTCTGTTTGCCACTAAAATCAATCTTTTCAAGCATCTCATGGTAGATTGGCACCATAAAAAGCACATACAGTTCTTTCATTAGAATTATCAGAGGCATGGCGATCATGCGGTGTATCGATGTCCAACCAAGCAACGAAATGACGGTGGATGAATTCAAAGCATGGCTCCGGCGTTTCGATGCGGATCACGACGGGCGGATCAACCAGGAAGAGCTGAAAGAGGCACTGCATAGCCTGAGAGTTCGGTTTGGATGGTGGAAAGCACGTCAAGGGATGAAAGAAGCGGATTGCAACCATGATGGCCAAATTGAGAACGCCAAGGAGATTGAGAGGCTGGTGAATTATGCTCAGAAACGCTTGCATATGAAAATTTATCAAAGCGATTGGTGATTTGATTTGGCAAACCACTAAATGCAAGTATAACTATTTAACAAATATGTGTCTTATGTATTATTAATAATGAATCTTAAGATTGTGTACGCTTGCTTTGTGGATTTTCCTACTTATTTCAATCCAGGTTCTGTAATAATTTGTTTATCTTTTATTTCTCCAATATCATTTGATAAAATCATATAATTTGCTTGCCTTCTAGTTCTACAAGTTGATATTCTTGTTCCTTCGTCTGAAACACAAACTCATAAACCGACATTGTTTTCCTCTATGAGACCACATGACTGCACAGGAAAAGGACAGAGTGAGACGACAATGTTGTTTCCAAAATTGTTTTTCTGTTGATTTTATTCTACGGGGAACCTAAAGCTAGATTAAGGGACATCTCATGGAACACTCTCACTAGCTTGGATAATCAATCTGTTTGTGGAGATTTCAATGAAACCGATCATGATGGCGATAAAAGCGGAGATGCCCTATGAAACATCCACCAAATGAACAAAAAAAAAATTCCAACATGATATCCAATCTGAACAACTTTGGGGTTTGAAAGAATGTGGTTCACTTGGTCAAATAATAGAGATGGAAATGATCTTATAAGAGAACAAATTAACCGTATGATGGCAACAACGGATTTGTGTAACAAATACCCACATTTTAAGGTAGAAGATATAGCTTGGACCGAACCAGATCATTGCCCTCTAGTCTTTAACACTGGAGATCCACTCTAGTAGTAGATGGAAAAAGAAGTAATTCCTTTTTAAAACTTCATGGACCAAAAATGATGAATGCAAACGAGTATTATGGAGGACCTTGTAAGACTCAATTAACCTGAACTTTTGAAGTAGGCTGAAAAGAGTGGGGAATGATCTAAGTAGATGGCATTCAATCAACATTGGGGAGCTCTGTAGCAAGATAGGCTTATTTAGAACCAACTCCGAGACTTGAGAATGTCCCAACCGAATGCCTCCATACTAGCCGAAGAAAAATCTCTTGAAAGCCAACTTCATAATGCACTTGAAGAAGAATGGTATTGGTTACAAAGGTCGAGGGTTTGGTGGCTTAGAGAAGGGGATAGAAACACAACTTTCTTTCATGCTCAAGCCTCTGCTATGAAAAAAAAGAAGAAGAAAGAAATTCTATTAAAAAAATACTTAACAATGATCGGGTATGAGAAGAGGGTGACATGGCCATATATAAGGTGGCCATCAACTACTTCACTGAGTTGTCAGATACACAGCATAGAATGATTGAAATACTTGATGTAGTTGAACCATGCATTATTGATACATGCATGGATAAGGTGAAATTTATTAAAGATAATTTAACTTAGCTGCCAATTTTAAAGCTCAAAAGATTAGTCAACTTGCAACGAATTTTTGGATGGGATCCAAAAAGTTATGGGCTGATATGTCTGCATAGTGTTTGAAGAACTATTTCTTATCTTCGAAATGTGCTTTGAATCACTCGATTTCGAGTTTAAGAGCTCAAGTTATGACCATTTAAATAAAGATTGCACGTGCATAATTTTTGGATGAGATTACTACGGGAAATTACGAGTTTTGGGCTTTAATTCAAGTTTAAACCATATTAGGTTCAATTTTTAAGCTTAATTTTTATGGTATATGAGCCCAATATTGTATATATTAGGTTTTATTATTTTGCTATTAATTTATTTCGAATTTAAGATATTTTTAAGTATTTAAAATTATTTAGGAGTTTTATGTTTCTTAGTCAAATAAGAAAGTTTAGTTTAAAATTACTTTTTATTTAGATTAATTAGAGTTTTAGTGTACTTTAGAGTTTTATTTAGATGTACTTAGTTAGCCTCTTAACTATTAATTAGAGAGGGATCTTAATTAATAAATTTCAACTCTTCGAGTTATTTCTCTTTGTGAGATTTCTCTTTTGTTTATTTTGGAAGTAGGTTTTCTTTTTGGTTTTGAAGTCGTAGGAGAACTCGTCACCCTCCAATTTACTAAGGGTCAGCCTTAGGGGGTTGGTTAAAGTCATTTATGGAGTTTGTTGAATATCATTCTTTAAAGGGTTTCATAGGACATTGACTTTTTATCACAATTGGTTGTCTTTATTGAAGCTTTATTCTCAAGGGAACATGAGAGTACCAAACTATCCGCCAGATTTTTTTTGGTCCAATGCATTCCCATCATGAAGTAGAAGAGCAAGAGAGCGAGGAAAGGGACGATAATGAAGATGAGGAAACCGAAGAGGATGGGGATGAGATGGATTCTCAGGAGGAAGATGAGGAATGACCGAAATTTTAATTTTAATTTTGGGTTGTAATTAATTTGGATAATTTTTATTACTTTAGGAGTAGGAGTAATAGTAATTACTATTTATATATTTTCTGTTTTAAATTTTCTATGAAGGAACCTCACATGAAGGAAGCATGACAATTACGAGCTTTCAACGAACAAGGAAGGAAGCACCCACCCACCATTAGACTATAGCAATGTCATGATCAATCAGGTAATTTCTTTCTTTATCTATTCAGGGTTGCATATTAGGGATAATGTGCTATCTAAAGTGTGTGTGTGGGGGGGGGGGGAGGGGAGGGTAACATAGGAAATTTTGTTTTCATTTTTATGTTTTTTTATTTTATTTTTCTTGTCAAAGTGTGCTTGAGCTTGTAGAAATACAAGTGATTAGTTAGGAGCATGTATATAGGTTGATTGTGTTTACTGTAAATTTGACATGATAGTTAATGATTTCAAATTTTCAATTTTTAGATTATTAAGTTTTACATATTATGCTGTAAATAAGCATTAAGTAATTGAATATACCAAATGACATAGCAAATATAGGGAAACAAGTATGCTAGTATGAATGATAAATAGTTAAATTTGTGATTACTTGATTGATTAAATTTGTGAATATTGAGATACCTAGGGATGACATAAGACATTGTTTGGTATAACTTAGAGCTAAAAAGCTAACCCTATTTATCAATCCTTAGTACCTATTTTGAGCTAAAAAAACACTTATTGATGAACCTTCATACAAAACCCGAGCCAAAATAATTTGTACTTACCTTTTTTCTTTGGTCCTGTAATTGCACGAATTTAGATGTCTGGCTATATGTATTAAGGGTTAAGTAGATACATCATAGTGGATTTTGTAAAAATCAAAGTGAAATAGGAAGAAGTAGTGTGATATAGTGATTATAGGTTAGCCAATATGTGTGAAACAAAAGAAAAATTCTGGAAAAGTTAAAAGAAGTAGAAAAAGTACTTGAACAAAAAAAAGTATTGTGAGTGAGATGTGTTGAAAAAGTCAAATGTAACAGTCATAAAAGTATAAAAATCAACCATTAGTGCGCAAAAACTCGTGAGCTAGCCATAATTACTTTATTATGCTGTGGCTTCCTACACGGAGAAATAAGGAAGGTAAGAGAAGGAGAAATAAGGCGGTGGACTGGCAAGGGTTATTAAGGAGAAGAATAGGGAACAATACGATGTGTCAAACTACTTTCATGCTTGAAACTATTTTGACACTTCCCGTTCTTGAATTCCATACTTCTTCTAAGCCTCAGAACTCTACAAGTCGAAAAGCCTTATGTGATCTACGTAAATTTGTTCATGAATTAACATCATATTAAGTAATTACAATATCAACTGTGTATTTTGCTAGGATAATCAATGTAACACCCCTCACCCGTACCTGACGCCGGGACAGGGTTCGAGGCGTTACCGGTAACTCACATTTACAAACTTACTAAATCGGGTAATCAAAATTCGCCCAAATTTAAAACCTTTCAAACATGTACACTTTGTCCCTTACACAGGCCTTCGAGGCCTAAAACACACCTAGGGGCGATCACGACACACAATGTAAAAACATTCAATAAACTTTGGGCAATTTAAAAAATTTTCCCTTACTTTGAAGTGTGACACGCCCGTGTGATGGGGCCATATGGTCACACACGCCCGTGTGGTTTGGGACACGCCCGTGTCCTTCGGCCGTGTGCAACACTGACTTCAACCTCAACATTCTGTTAAAAGCACACGGCCAAGACACACGCCCGTGTGCTTAGCCCGTGTTCTATATTGACTTAAAATTTCAAGTACAGGGGACACACGACCATACCACACACCCATGGGGATAAATCGTATGTCACACACGGTCTAGACACACGCCCGTGTGTCTACCCATGTGGACCTTATTAAGCTATTTTCTAAGCCTTTGATCACCCTCCATACTCATAAGTTACTTTTACACATAATAAGGCCGAATTATACACTTATATATATAAGACTTTAATTAACCTCATTGCATGTAAACCTCATGTCATTGGTTTCATACATGCTAAGTTAATTCACATCTTGCATTTAAGGAATTCCATGTCTACTTGACATATTTAAGATTGGATCGTTTTTATAACTCATTGCCAATTATAATCAAGCCATCATATATGAACATAAACATGCATAGAATCGTAGGTCAGTGCCTACTTCGAAATAAGCCAAGTTACTAAGGCCATATACAAAAAGATAAGTATAACTTTACATGCCCTCATTTTGGCAATTCAAATGACACATATAACAAAATACACAAAAGCTCTATACATGGCATTGAACAAAACATAAGAGTCTATATACCAAAGCTAGACTAGTTGATAGTGTGTAGACTCTCCAACCGTCTTCCAATCTTTACAAGTCCTCGAGCTCTGAAAATGGGGAAAAAGAGAGGGGTAAGCATATATATGCTTAGTAAGCTTGAATAAATGGAAAGTAAACTTACCGATTATTTAGCATACATCCTTATTAGATAATGAAACCAACAATATGAAAACGGTTTCCCTATCACATGCACTCTATCAATGAGTTAGTCACATAACAAAACACCATGTAACTTATCTTAGATGAGCTCATCATTTAACATGTCATTTATAGATATACTTCGTTTTAGTCCCGTTGAGTTTCTAGGAAATCTCGATGGATTATCCAATCACCGTCAATTCATACGGATGATCATTTCAGTATGCACTCCCGCGAACCTCACATCTTACGACGGGATTACCAGTCCAGGTTAAATCCCTTATAAAGAAAAACACCTTTAATGAGCTCGGATCTAAATTACCATTCTAGGCTAAATTTAGACCCTAATCGGATTACCCGTCCGGGCTAAATCCATAATCTACACATATTCTTCGGGAGGCTTGATCACTCAAAGAACACCCGTCCGGGCTAGATCCTTTTTATATTTGAGATCAACGGATTACCCGTTCAGACTAAATCCTTTTTGCAACACATGCAGGATCTCAATTCACATGTCAATCATGGTTTATATATCGAATTCCCTTTTTAACCTCAATCGAGACATTATCCATCAAATCATTATCAAAGATGCATTCCATGCATTTTCATGCCATCAACAATGCAATTATCATGCATTCATGCATCATACAATTATGCATATTATGAGTTTATTTTAAGTTATCCGAACTTACTTGGTACTCGTTTCGGTATTGTGTTTCGGTTATTCTGAAACCTTTCGTTTTCCTCGGTCGACCTCTGGAAATTGTTCCTCGGGGTCTATAACAATAAAATTAAATCATTAATGTATCACATTGTACTTTATGAGCCTAAATTTCACCCCAGGTCCAAATGACCATTTTGCCCCTAACCTTTCACATTTTTACGATTTAGTCCCTAGGCTCGTATAATGAAACACATGCAATTTCTATCTTACCCAAGCCTAGCCGAACACTTTTCCCTCTTATGGAAACCCACATTTTCCATTATTTTCGCATTTCTACCACATATTTATCAATTTTTGCAAAAATGTCCCTTTAAGGGTTTTTCATAAAAATCACTTAGGAAAAGATATTTAACACACTTTCAACTTTCATATTCCTCCATAAATAATCAAAATACAAGTAACTCATGCATGGGTAAATTTTTAAACATGAACCCTAGCATGAAATATGGGTAGAAATGGAGAGAGTAAGCTACCGAGATTTCTAAAATGCAAAGAACATTAAAAACGGGGCTTGGAAGCACTTACTATTGAGCTTGAAAAGCTTGAAAACCCTAGCTATGGATAACCCTAGAGTTTCGGATGAATGAGAGAGATGAATGGCTGATTTTGGCTTATTTTTTCGATTTTATTTCATTAAAAAGCCAAATGACCAAAATGCCCTTAAGCCCTTTCTTTGAAATTTCACCCATGCAAGCCCATTTTTGTCCAAAAACTTAGAAATTGGGAAAATTTATCTCTAAGAGATTCTAATTTAATATCTAAAGCAATTTAATACAAATTGCTTCTAGAATCCAAGTTTTGCATTTTATTCAATTTAGTCCCTAATTTCCAATTGGACACCTTACTCAAAGGATTTCTTCATGAAATCTTAACACATGCATATTCTAATATTCTAGACCTCATAATAATCATAAAATAAATATTTTGATGTCGGATTTGTGGTCCCGAAACCACTATTCTGACTAGGCCCTATTTCGGGATGTTACAATCAAATTACATGTATGATTTATTGATGGATCCATATATTTGAAGACCTTATTGTTTGTATATTTTGTAATATGAGAAAATTATGTGTTTGAGATTGAAAATAGTAAATCTTTTACATATCATGCCAGAATTATGTGTATATATGATTTCTCCTGGCTATATGTTCCAAAGCCAGTCTTTGTATCATACTTGTTCAAGGGATGTCATTTATCTTTCATTTTTATTTCTTTGCTTGAGGACAAGTAATGAATTAAGTGTGGGGGAGTTTGATTTGTTGTAATTCAGTGTAGCAGATTAAACTAGTTTTCATATTTAAGGAACTTGAATTCGAGCATTCAGTGTAGTAGATTAAACTAGTTTTCATTTTTAAGGAACTTGAATTCGAGCAATCTTGATATGCTTTATTTAGTTTTTTCCATTTTAGTTTTAATTCAATAAAAAGTGTAATTTGAGTCATTTTATGACCTTAGGGGTCGACAAAGGCCTAATAGAGGACTAGTGTACTTAGTAAGTGTGCATGACACCATTCAAAGGCATAAGAGCTTGAGGCTATTTGCAGTGTTGCAACACGAGAGCCTAATGTCGCAACATAGTGGACAAAGTGCCAAAATTCAAAGATTGCCTTTACTGTCGCGACATAGCCAGTGGATGTCGCGACACACTTCTGAAGCTAAACCTAAATCCAAGCAAACTGCCTTTAATGTTGCAACACAAGCACTATATGTTGCAACACCGATCTTGCAAGTGAAAGCATTACCGAGTTGAGGGCATTTTGGTCCTTATAGTGAAAATTAACGTAAAAATGTCAGTTGACCTAGGGCTAAGGACAACGACCAACCCTACCACTATAAATTGACTCATAAGACACTTGAGAGAAACAACTTTTCATATTCTAAGTTTTTCTGTGCAATTTTAGTTTCAGTTTTCCTTTTTTTTAGGCTTTAGGTTTATTTTCAGTTCTTTTCTGTTCATGTTCTTCGAAGAACTTGCTTTGTAAACATGATCAATCAAATACAAACATGATTCTCTAAATTCTATTCTTGATTTATTCTTTATACATATCTTTACTATCAAGTTTATTATGGACACCATTCCATTAGCTTAGATTCTCTCTTTAAATTTAGTTTTGTTTTCTTATTTTCTTAGGTTTTTTTAGGGTTTAGTTTATTTGTGAAGGATATTAACTTCTGTGGATTCTCGCTTATTATTAATATCAATCAGGCTTTTCTTAAACTCTCTATTTCAATTCATTCACTATGATTAATTCTTCCATCCACTCCATTTTGTTTATGAAAGTCACAAGGAACTAATCCCTCTATGAGGGATTAGCCAGTGGAGGTATGATCTATTAATTGTTTAATAGGGTGACTCAATGGATTAACTATTTGGGAAAGGAAGAACGTGAAACAAACCCTGGGCTTAACAACTACGGGAAGTCATCAAGGTGGGAATTAACCAAAAATTGGTATTGTCCATTTGTGAACACCTTCACCCCAAGCCAGTCTGGATTGTAAGGTCAGAAGATAAGTAGTTCTTGTTGACCCTTTATGTTAGTGGAAGATCCTATTAGGGCAGCGACTAGTTGATTGACAAGGAACTCGAATGAATAGTTGATGGGGATTATCAAAACGAGCTAATCACTCATAATCGAGATTTGATTTATCCTACTTTTCTATCTCTTCAATTTATTTTATTTTATTTTATTACTGTAAAAACTTTAAAAACCTTTATTTTATGTTCTCGTACTATAATTTATTTAAAGTACTAATTAGATCTTTTAGTGTTTAGGTAAGAATTGATCTAGCAGTCGCCTCCCTTAGGTACAATCCTAAGAGTATTCACTTACTTCAGTGTAAAACTATATTAGAACTCGATTCGTATACTTGCATACATCGCCTTTTCGTTCTATATTTTATTGCAGTATTCACACTCTGGACGTTAGTACGTCTGGAGGTGGTCAAGTTGTTGGTGCCATTGCTGGGGAGGCAACGTCACTAGATTGATTATAATTTTTGCACTTTAAAAGAATAATAAGGAAATTTTTAGGTTATAGCTACAACTTCCAATTTATTTTTTCAATTAACACTTCTAACATTTGGTTTTTGGAATACTAAACACCGTTAACCAAAAAATAAGTCAACACAAAGTCATGGGTGACTTTTATTCTATGTGGTTTGGTGAAGATTTTGATTATGACGAAGATATTTATGAAGGAGTCTACAAAGATTGGGAAATCTAGGAGAATCAACGATTACTAATGCTTGAATTAAGTCAACTCCGAGGAGAAATCCCAATTTTTCCCTAAGATGATAATGACCACGATGATATGCCATCAAAAAGGTACCAAGAAGTGCCAAGTCCGGAATTGAGCATAAAAGAGAATGCATCTATTGATGCTTGTGAAAAAGGAGAAATCCTATTATCTATCTCAATAGATAGAAGAACATTCAGACAAATTAAATGCAACGGTTAAAGAAAAAGATATAGAACTAGTAAGGGAAAATGTCAGCGAAATGAAAAATCAGATCAGCATGGAACTCATTGTCTAAGAAATTTTGGGTTCCACCCATAAGGCTGAAATACAAGAGCAGTATAACATAGACTGATCAATAGAAACAATGGTAATAGTTGATCTAGTGGAAGAGTACCTGTCGATTTAGGAATCCCTAAAGTAAAATAAAGAGATTCTAGTAGTTCTAGCTAATGAACCTGAATTGACTATCATTTGCTTGACCTTAGTCCTAAACCAAGCACCCCAAAGATTTGATGGCTTAGGAGTTTTCAAGATGCTGAACATAATTGAAAAAAATATACATAGACAGGACCTATGATAATATAGCAAAACTTGATCAAGTTGGACAACTAATGAGCATAGGCCTTGAGCTGCAGACATCTCAGAAAGTTGTCATTGTAAGAGCCATGCAAGAAAGCTATCTGTAGATAAATGGAGGAACCTAAAATATATCAAATTGATGAATTTAAAAGTGTGTAGAGCTGGAATCTAAGAGACTCAGTGCAAAATCCCTTGCTATTTCCTTTGCCACCCTTTGTGCGAATCATCACCTTAAGTACACTTGAAAAACTATTCTAGAGAAATGAGATGAGCAAAGACATAATAAGCGACAAGTATGAACCATACTTTTCGACTTCTTTACAAAGTAAGTATGCTAAGAAAAGGCTAAAGTGGTTGCATGGTTATGTGGCTTTGCAAATAGTTCCTGCGGAAAGAGTTGTTGGTTGTTAAAGTAGGCTGGAAAGGTAAATTCAAAGAAAGAGACAACTGCAGACGAATAGAATGGCACGATGGGTGTTGGACTAATACAGATAGAAACAAATTAGAGGAGTCCATCGGTGTATATTGTCTGAGCTGACGGACGAGTTTGAAAACAAGACCTAACATCCTTATGTAAGAATCTTACCAATTGTATATATTGTATATTTAACTAACCAATTCATTAATACATTATAGTTATGTCAAAGATAGGTTTAACAAGCACTTGAAGCATTCTAAAGATCGAAAATTGGGAAACAAAGTTAACGCCATGACACAAACAATTCTATGTCGTAACATCGTGGGTAGTAATAAAGAAGTTCAAAAATCAACCTGATGTCCGACATCACTAACCTGTGTTGCGACATGAGTAGTCTTCTAGGGATGTCACGACACGAAAACTCGGTGTCACAACATCGCTACAAATTTTTGCAAGGTTGACCCGACCCATTCACGCAACTTGATGGAATAATCCTTATTATACCTGGTTTTTAACCTTAAAAGCATTCTTTTTAAACATAAAAACATCCCCTTAGTATAATCTAACTTTATTCTAACACCTAACATCTTTTAAAACCCCCCTAATACCCTTAAATCCTAAAACCCTTTTCCTCTTTAAACCCTAAATCTCAATCTTTCATTCCAAATTCAAAGAAGCTACATTGGAAGGAGTTGTCATCGACAAACAAAGAGGAGGTGCAAACAAGTTCAACAAAAGTTGAGGTTCAAGTATTCTAAACCTTTTTCTACTATTTTATTGATTACTATTCATATCATTATTAAAATATTTCCTATAATATGCCTACTAGAAAGAACAAGAGAACTCATGTTCTAGAAACACCCTGTGTTTTTGATCTTGAATGGTTCCACCATTTGAATGTTGAGAAATATTTTCTTGAGTCACAGGGATGACTGTTGATTCAGGAACAAGGGTTCAAACCCTTTATGGCTCTTTGCAAGGAAATTTGGATGTTGGTTCGATATCATCATTGGGAGCAATTTCATCTCACCCCTAATGAAAATGTGGTAGTCCCCATGGCCCATAAATTTTATGCCTCACTTAAGCATTAGATAGTGCGAGACGGTATAGGGGTATATGTTAATGAAATTGAATTAGATATATTGAATAATATCAATATGGAGGAGCTTATAAAGTATTTGAATCAAGGTAAGAGGTTTGGAACTATAAACCAGATACGAAGATGCCAATGAATTTTAATCAGGCAATCATGTTTTCGATTGCCAAAATGTGGATGCAATTCATTGGCACTAGGATTGCACCCACATTAAACATTTTTAATGTTAATGTTTTCCTAGCTGTTTTGTTATATGGCATATTGTAGCGAAATAGATTTGTGCAGGGAGTTGGATTGTTCACGAAATGAAACGATATGTGCAGAGCCAGAAACTTGGACTTTTCTTTCCTCATTTAGTGATAGCGTTATACCGAAGGGCAAAAGTGCCCATGAGCGAAAATGAACAATTCATGAAGCCAACACGGAGCATAATCAGATATACACTATATACACAGTACGCTGAGCTTCAGCGCAAGTAGATTACTGAATGTAACCAATGAAGGAAAGAAAAGATGGATGTTCCAGCTTTGTTAAAAAAGAAAGAACATTCGAGAGCAAGAAAAGGAGCTTGTGGAAGCACAGAAGTAGAACTTGATGGTATTATTAGATGGATGCAAGAAATGAGACCTATGCTTCAAGAATTTGTAAGAATAAACGGGCTGCCAGAACCTAATTATCCTCTAGATATGTTTGGTCCAATATCGACTCAACATGTGGAAGAAGGTGTGGGAGTTGATTCCGAGGAGGAAGGTGCCGCCTAGGAGTATCCCAGGATGGAGGATGAATATGAAGCGACATTCTAGCCATAATATTCGACACCAAAAGAACTTGTAATTCACAGCTTGAGCCGACAATCGTAAGGTGGGAGCTCCCATAAAAAATGTAGCTCGGGCAAAGGTAAGGCACCTATGGAGCACAAGCGCTCCTGTCCTCTAGATGATTTGGACGAGGATTGAGTTTTATTTTTGTTATTTTTAAAAAAGACTTGTATTAAATTTTTTGGATATTTCTTAATTTTAACTTTGTAGGAGTAGGACTAATAGTAGTTTTTTTTAATTGCATCTTGCTTAAGATTTCTCTATAGGAACCCAACACGAAGGAGACACAAACAATTTGAGCTAACATGACCAAAGGAGGAAGCACCCACCATTCGTAGTTGTAGGGACCACGATCAATCAGGTCACTGCTTTCCTTATCTATTTATGGGCTATACATTGAGGACAATGTGTCAACTAAAGTGTGTAGGGGGTAACATAGGAAACTTGTATATTTTTCAAATTTTTGCATTTTTCTTCAAATTTTTTCTTTTATTTGGTATGTTTGAGATTGTAGAAATACAAGTGATTGGTTAGGAGCTGATAACTCCCAAACAGAGTTATATTTCATGCCTTTGGACCTAGTTAATGACCTATACTTAAGTACAACTAGTTGCATTTTAGGACATTTCATTAGTATTTTTAGCATTGCATTAGAACTTGGGCTACGTTTAAATATTATGTACCTTTTTTTTTGAAAAAAAGACTGAAAAAGGTCCACTCAATTAATAGAATCATTTACCACCAATGCATGGATATTATCGGGATAATTCATTGCAAAGGTCCAAATACAAGACTTATTAATAACATCTTTACAAATAAAGTTAGCCACCTTATTACATTTTCGATTGGTCCAACAAATAGAAATAGACTCAAAATTTTCGATAGTTTTATGAATTTCCTTGATGCGTGTGCCCATAATGGTGATGTCCAATGTAACACCCCCTAACCCGTATCCGTCGCCAAATTAGGGTTATGAGGCGTTACTGATCAAAAACATAATCCCAAACATTTATCCATTTTCAATGCAAGTCATATTCATACAAATTAAGCACATAGCTAATTAAATATAATACATGCGTTATTAATCACATTGTAATTACTACTCATATCTCAAATTTTAACCAAATTCGTGACATTCAAACAATCATATTTTCAACCCAATAATCATACACATCTTCAAATAAATCATAATATCACAAATCATTTATTCATTAGCAATTATATTCAAACGTATATACTTTCATTATAAACCAAACCATTATGGTAAGCTTCATTCGAATATACAACTTGTACATGTATATATATAGTTAACATCTTGTTAAAATTCATATAACTCCCATAGTGTATTATTACTCAAATCACTTTAAATACATATACACTTTACATGCAAACCGAACTAAGTTCTATTCATTAACACAAAATGTACCCTATATCATACCATTCAAAATATGCATTAAACAAGTTTAATATATGAAATCACATTTATAATTAACCAAACATATACCATAACCAAATTGTTTAACCACATTTACACGTACCATGACCAATTTATCATTTACAACCAAATCCCATAATCATTTCCAAGCTATTTCCAAATCATAAAACACCAATCACATATACTTTTCATTCATTTCACATAACATTAAAATCAAAATGAGATAACCCATTGCCAAACATAACCATATTTGTACTTTAAAAATAAGCCATATTCGCATGGCTTAAAATATATACATATTCAAAGTTGAACAAAATACAAATTAGCCTATACATGCCAAAAGTTTGAAGATAAGCTTTTAAAAATACCGAAAGTTGACGATAGTGTGGATGACTTCGATCACGATCCCCAGCTCATAACTTACAATCAAAATCTATAAAATAGAATAACAAAACATACAGAGTAAGTTAACTTAACTTAGTAAGCTTTAAGTAAGTTAAATAGCTTAAATGAATGAGCAAAACATTTTATACAAGCTGAAATGTACCATCAAATTTATACTTTACTCAAATAATTTACCTTGGCCGAATATTCAAGATCAAATATAATACCACATAAATACTTACCTATATATCCAAATTCGAAAGATACATTATATTATCTCATAAGGCCGAATATATAAGTTCAAGATATATTATCACAATAACCTAATATTCCAACTCAATAAATCAACACATATGACCGAATTTACGAATTCAATATAACCTCACATGTATCGAATGTATATAAATATAAGTTCAATATAAACTCACATGTAATCGAATACTCAAGTTTGATATAAGCTTACTTGTACTTACTTGTTTGGCCGAACAATACAATGTTTTATAACTTAATTTCACTTGTTCAATATCCACAATATCTTAAACTCTTGTAATCATAAACTTATGAATAATTCACCGGTTTAAAACCTGCTAGGCATAAGCCTGATTCAACACCGGCACAAGGCCTGCTAGACCCAAGGTCTGAAATTCATTCACCGACACTAAGTCTGCTAGGCACGAAGCCCGAACAAAGTCATCAGCACAAGGCTTGCTAGGCTCAAAGCCCGAACATCACAAACATATAATCATTCCACAACATTTCACATATATCGAATCATATAATATTCCATGCAACACATACACATTTTCTAAAGCTTTGATATCATTCAAATACAACTTAATCACATTAATTCATTGACATATCTCATTCGGCTATCAAACAAATACATTATAAAAATCAAATCATCATGGTAAATCATTCTATGTTCAAAATAAACCATGCTTAATTACTTAAAGACTTACCTCAGATATCGACGGACGTTACGAATCGACTATTCAACTATTTTTGTTTTTCCCCGATCCAAGTCCGATTTCCTTTGTTCTTGATCTATATAATTTCAAATTAACCTCATTTAAACACAATTTCATTCAATTTAATCCAACAACACATAAATGGGCAAATTACCATTTTACCCCTGATATTTCATATTTTTACTATTTAGTCCAAATTGCACAAAACACAAAATACACCAAATCTCACAAAAACATAGTTGAGCCGAATTTTCAACATACTCATACTAGTCCATATATTTCATTTATTTCACATTTTAGTTCCTCAATTTATTATTTTTGCAATTTAATCTTAATAACTCAAAATCATCAAAAACTCCAATACAAAATATGTTAATCTAAAACATATTTTTAATATTTCATCATCAAACATCACAAAACATAAATATTCATCAATGTCATAACACAAAATATTCACCAAAATAAAAAATTCAAGCCTGGGTCGGGTAGTATTCGAAGCAACGATCTCAAAAACGTAAAAATTATCAAAAACCAAAACAAAACATACCTTGAATATGTATTAACAATGGCCGAATATCCTATGCTTTTCTTTTTTTCTTTTCTTTTACTAGTTTTGACAAGAACAAAGTAATATGCATGGCTTTCTTTCTTTCTTTCTTTTTATTATGTTATAATATATTATATGTTAACATTTAACATATTTTACTTATTTAACCATAATAAAATAATATCATAAACACATACATTATGGGTATATTCGGCCATAACTAAAATAAAGGATTATTTGCAACATAAATACTCCATATTAAAAAGCCACTATAAATTCAACCTTTATAATTTAGACTATCGAATTTTCAACTTACACAATTAATTCCTTCTATCAAATTAAGCACACAAACAATCAAATTTTTGTACAAAATTTTCACACATGCAAATTCACATACAATAAACATGAAAAATAATATTTAAATATTTTTTCAACTCGAATTCATGGTTCCGAAACCACTGTTCCGATTAAGGTCTAAATCGAACTGTTACATCCAAATCACGCTTCTTCACCCTATTTGCTAGGCTGGCGTAGCTGTTCTCAAACAAAGCTTTTGAAATATTCAATGTCCTTGCCAGCTTCAAGCTTTCCTCAAGAGCATAGATTTCTGCCCATTCAACAGTCAACGTTTCCTCTTTAAAACCCCCACCTCCTTCTACAACACAGCTATCTTCGTCTCTAGCAACCATCCCATAACTAGTTTTATTAGGAGCAACAAAAGCACCGAAGCTAACTTTTACGAACCCGCATGGAGGCTTTTTCCACTTATGACAAATAGGGGCAATCGAAATCAATAGATCGTTAACCAAATTACGGATTCAAAACTCATTACTAAGGGTTGTTTCTCTCTCTCGTACCACCCTAGCTTTATCCTCTTTGCTCTGAAAAATGTGGTTATTGCGATTGTTCTAGGTATTCTAGAGAATAGTGAAGAAGTCAGTAGCAGCTTTTTTTGTCCAGCACACACATCACATATTCGAGCCAATCAATGTAGCAAGCATAATTCTTCATAAGTAACTTTTTAACCTTCTAATAGTAAGAATGGCCCTAGCATTCGGGCAATCTATTAGTGTATGGATCAGTGTTTCAACACTCGTAACTCATCTTGGACAGTCTTTCAAAAAGGCATGGCAAATAGAAGCAATTTTTACATTCGTAGGAAGTATCTCATGACCCACATGCCAAGCGAAGACACGTATTTTCGGGAGCATGTTGAGCTTCCAAATGATTCTTCAGTAGGCTCTATGAGGCCAAAACCAATTTGTTTAAGGAGCCAAGAGTACACCATGTTAGAAGTGAAGTAGCCATAAGGGTTATGAAACAACACCACCCAATCGTTAGAATCTCTACCATTAAGCAGAAATTACAAATTTTGTCCCCCATAAAACTGCCATAAAGCTTCCTCACCCTTTCTTTTTTCCAACTTCGCTGGTCAATGCTCCACAAGTCTCTCACCTTTCTTTCATGCACATTTGGAATGTTAGGGTTGAATGCATCACCATTTAAGCCTTCAAAGCCCTAGTTATCCCTTCTAATGTCGATACTTTAACCATTTCCCACTTGCCACTCGAAGACATCATTAAGAGTTTTGGAAGAAGTATTTATACTAGACCAAGTGTAGGATGGTTTATCGATAGCTTTAGGATGAAACAAATCACCATTAGGAAAATACTTAAAGCTCATAACTTGATAGCATAGCGTGTCCCCATGGTTTAGAAGCCTCCACACTTGCCAACCAAGAAGAGCCAGGTAGAAGAGATGGAGATCATGAAAGCCAAGACCTCTCATTCCTTTGGAGGATGTTCACTAAAGGAATTAACAAGAGAAGCTGTCATAATTTGGTTTGCAAATTAGGCATGTGTGACATCTATACAACAAGTTGAGGGGGAGTGTTGACAGCTTATCTCAACTAATCTTATTACTAATTTTTAGGGATTAGATTAGATTACAATTAGGATTATTGATTTAATGTATTGATTATGTTTCCTTAGTTAGGCCTACTCTTTTAGTATAAATGGCCGTGTAAATTTTTCTGTTTAATATACACTCAACGCATAACAGTTTTAGCCCAACTTTACTTGTACCAAAAAAATTGCCTAAAAAAAAGGAAAAAGATCATGAGATCCTGAGCTAATAACCACTTTCCCTAAAGGAAGGGGTTTTAAACCAAAATGAAAATCTAAAAAAAAAAAAAAGAAGATATCTTATGTTGTTGGATTTACCATAGGGAAAAAACTTATAAAAAGCCAAAGGAGGAAACCCTTAACGACGAACAAGGGTGGAGATCCATAGACAAAACTAGAGGGTAGTAGTTGAGTAGAGATGGAAAGAGGAAGGCGAAGGCAGACCCTCTTAGCCACCACAGGACACTATGCCTTTAGAGTGTGAACTGGCCACGCGAAAGTTGTCTTCCCGTCGTTCTTCTGTTATTTCTTAACTATTTCTTTGTAATTGATTTGATGAAAACAATGTTGAATGATATTTTGGTTTTGAATTTTATTTCCCAACCCATGAGCTAAATCTCATAGGTTTGTGATTACATGATGGAACCTTTATTTTGTTTAATGATTGAAGCATAGATCTGAATTAATTTATTATTTCATTCAATTGTTTTTATTTATAAATTGTGTACATGCAATCCCTAGACATAGACAATTTTACAGCATGCCCATAAACTAATTTAATTCTGAAAAGGTTAAATTAGTTGGACCGAAATTGAATAATATGAGCAAGTACTCGACAGATACTTGTAGTAGACTCTAGACATAAAGCAGCGTTCATACAGAAGGAAACAATGCAGAGTACCTGTTGTGTGTAAATAACTAACGCAATTGTGCAAGTGTACATGTCATTCAAGTAATAAAGTGATAAGTAAGTATTGTCTCCACAGAGATAGAAAATTGGTAAGAAATTGAGTAAGTTATTATAATCTTATTGACTATACTAAATAGTAGGAAATACTCTCAAGTTGAATAAGATGTTTGTATAATGAATTAATGAAATCAAATGCTGAAAATAAAGAATTGATATGGAAAATTACAGAGAAAAACAAGATTGTTTTTGTTTTTGAATGAATAGGGCTAGAATTATTCAGGTGAAATGTTCATATCAAAATAATGTCATGGAAAAATATTATCTAATTAAGTGCTCAGAGGGTTACTACTGTAACCTGCCTTTTTCGATAGCTAGATCTTAAGCTAGAAATTTAAGTTACTTTATGTCTACAGAACTTTGGATTAATAACTACAATGAATGCTCTTCTCTATACAACTTGCAACATTTATGTCATAAATCGAATGAAACAGTGACAGGCAATCTCAAATCACGACCATTAAAGATGAAAAAACATTCACCCAAATAACTTCAACCCAAATGAGATGAGATCATGGGTTGGGATTTAAAACCCAAAATCAGAATAACATTCAACATTATCATAAACAGTTTAGAAATCATAAAAATTAATTAACAGAATAAAGGTAGAACTGTAGAAAGCTTTCGCCACTTCAGCTTTCACTTCGATGCTACTAAATTATGCAAGACCCAGGGTTGATTGCTTGTCCCTTCCCTTGCGTCACTGCTCTCCCCTTACACTACTACCCTCCTCCGTTTTTCTCTGGAATTTTCTGCCAAATTTTTCTGGAGAGGAAAACTGATCCTTAAATCGTCTCTAATTCCTCTCTCCAAAAAAATCCTCCTTTCCTTTCTTTTCTCTTTCCTCTTTTATAAGGTAGGTCCCTCTCTCTCAGCACACACTTTTCTCCCTCTTTTTAAGGTGGATTTATCTGGTACACAGATAGTTGGTTGAGAGTGATGAGGACAGAGTGCTGCGTCAGTATTATCTTGGAATTGTTATGGCATTTATGTTGGCAATCCATCCAACCTTTTGCCATGAAAATATTTCACTTCCTTCATTCACTTCCTCTTTTTTCTCCTTTCCTTCATCTTTTCTACACCTGCTGCATACAACAATCAATTCTCTTTCTCCCAACAGAAAAATTAACATAAAATGACATTCAAGGCACAATCCAAGTGTTATTATGCAATGTTCTAAAAATAACCTAAAAAGCAAATATATCTACTTAAGTACAAACATTTAATCAATTCTAGAGGCTCAAATATAACTCTTTTCAAGATTTATCAGTACCGTATTAAAGGCCTATAGACACGGGCAAGGTAACTTGAGGTTTTTGCTGTAATAACCCGATTTAGGGCCTAGTCGAAATAGTGGTCTCGGGACCACAAATTCGAAGATAGAAAAATTATTTTTATTTTTTATGAGGTTATGGTAATATTTTATTAGTGCATGAAAAATTTGGTGGGTTAATTTTAATGTTTTCAAGCCTGATTGCGATAAAGGACTAAATCGCATAAAAGGCAAAAGTTGCATTTTAGTACCCCAAATGTGTTAAATAGCTATAGAATCAAAATTTGGAGTATTTAAAGGGCAATTAGACCCTTTTTAGAGTGCTTGGCCAGCCATGGGAGACAAATTGGTCAAAAAGTCCAAGTTTGGTTGAGTTTGGTGGCTAATTTGACTAAAATAGGAATAAAATAAGAAAAAGATGATATCACCTTCTCATTTTCTTCTCTATCACCAAAATTATCAGCCAAAATAGAGGTTTGAAAGCTCAAAAATCTGAATCAACTTAAAGCACTCATAAGTAAGTGATTTTAATGAGTTTTCTTCAAGATTTTTATATTTTTGAGACCCTTAAAGCATGAGCTTTCAAATGAGGGTGATATCTTACAAAATGGTCAAGAGTTTAGGATTTTTCCATAGATGTATTTGTGATATATTCTTAGTTTTTATGGAAGAATATGACTCCTAGTTGTGTTATAAACAACTTTTGTGAAAGGTGTTAGCATGAAAACACCTAAAAGGACTATTTTGCATAAGTTGCAAAATAGATGGTTAGTGTGTGAAATAGTGAGAATTTTGGATTGCCATAGTATTAAAAAGAGTTTAGATAGGCTTTAAATATGAATAAATTCGATAAAAATCAATTTTCGGGCATAGGGGTAAATTGGTCATTTTGCCAATGCCTAGGGGCAAAATGGTCATTTTACCAAAGTTGTGGATTTATGAATGCCTATTTGTGTTTAGTGACTAAATGGATGTATATTATTATAGATCAAGATTTTCCAAAACTGAGCCTAGACCGGGGAAAAGCCAAGCAATCCGAATAAGCTGACTAGTCAAGTACTTTTTGTAAACCGAGGTAAGTTGTATGTGAATAATACAACTACACTGTTAATACTTGTATTCTTATTGTCATTGAATTGATATTGTACTATTTGTTAAGTTATAAATTGAGAATGCCTTGTAATATTAAGATAGTAGAAATATCCCGTTGAAACCTCAAGATATGAATTGGATATTTGTGCCAAGACATTGGGTGATTTGTGCGCCAGTGTTAGACATGTTTGGGACATGCTTCAGCCACATTACGAGAGCTATTGTAAGACCATGTCTGGAACATGGCATCGGCATAGAGATGAGCGCTAGAGTAAGACATGTCTAGGACATGCATCGGCCTCGACAGAGATAGCCAGTGTAAGACGTGTCTGGGACACGCATCGGCTAGGAGTTGTGCTAGTGTAAGACATGTTTGGGACATGCATCAGCACGCATATATGAGAGCCAGTGTAAGACCATGTCTGGGACATGGCATCAGCAATATATCCCATGTTGAAGGTTCATGGAATATCCAGTAGTATTCCAACGGTTCAATGGTGAAAGTTATAGTTCAATTTTGAGAAAGAAAGGATGATCATGTTGTGAGTGTTACAAGTACCTATATGATAAGTATGAGTAATGAGCTTAATTTAGAAAATGGGACTCGAGTAGATGATAATGAGTAAGTTAAGTTATGTTTACCTTTGAGCTATAAGCATGATGGTAAATGGTGAGATTGTTGTATAGTTATTTATATGCAACGTACTAAGCTTTATGCTTACTCCCTTTCCTTTCCTTTTTCTTTCAGTGTCACCAAGCTAGCTTAAAGATCCCTTAAAGTCAGAGATATCAATCACACTATCAGCCGCAATACTCGGTATAGCTTGATTTATATTTTTAAAGGTGGCATTTATAGGGCTAGACTAGAATGTTGGATTAAGAGAATTATTTATGTATTTTGGCTCAAGTCAAAAGCCCTTCATTTTGTATCAAGCCTGGAATAATGGTTATTATTCACTTTGATGAATGTATACAATGTTCTTTCTATAGATGAACTGGTGTCCATTATGATGAAATTTGTATATTGAAATGATCTTGTGTAGGTTGTGCAAAATGGGTGACAAAATGGCTTGGAAGATAGCCTAGTTTATCCACACGGGTAAGACAAACGGGCGTGTGTCTAGGCCGTGTGTGACACACGGCTCACGCCCATAGGTGTGTGTTGTGGCTGTGCGTCCCCTGCACTTAAAACTTTAAAGTCATTTTAGTACACGGGCGTGTGCCTAGGCCGTGCCATAAAGTTAGTATGCATGCTAGTAGCACACAAACAAGAGACACGGCTGTATGTCTCGACCGTGTGAAGGACACGGTTATAGGGCATGGGTGTGTGCTTGGGATGTGTGGTTTTGGCAGAATGCCTAGGTTTTTAGACACGGGTTTGGGATATGGGCGTGTCTCTAGCACACGGCCGTGTGTTCTATATCCACATGGACATGTGGAGTTTTGATGCATGAAAATTTTCTAAGTTTTTCATGAGTTCTCGGTTGGGTTCTGAACCACCCCAGATGTATGATTTGGGCCTCGTAAGTCCGTATATGTGATAGATTGCATGTGAAAAGAGAAGTTTTTAAATTGTTCGAAATTTTTTTATGGCCCAGTTTTGTATAGTTGGTTGAGTCAAGAAAGGTAACACCTTGAACCTTGTCCCAGCGTCGGATAAGGGCGAAGGGTGTTATATTTGCTCTCAAAAGAAGCAGAGCACTTTAGAACTCTTCTGAGCAGTAGATTGATTACGATTTTACCGAGGCATTTCTGACAGTAAGGGTTGATTCTTAGTAATTCCAACCTTCCATATCAACATCATACATCCCTTATCCGTTGTTGTAGTATCTTTTCTATTGCATCCTTAGTTGTTTACTTGTTCAGTTACATATTATTCATATAATCGTTTTCATAATTGCCACTACTTTTTTGCTCTTGCATTGCCATAGCATTTTCAATTATTCATAACTTACACATTATATTCACATTAATATTCCTTTACTTTACCACTGCATTCTTATCATTATTTTGTTATAACATTAATCTAACTTTGTTATAATAACTTGACCATTTGTATACCTAATTCAATCCTTGTGGAGACAATCTCACTTATCAATTTATTAATTGATCTGATGTGTATAATTGCACAATTTGTATATCAGCCACAGATCTTGTTGTATCCTTTTAATCACTACATTCAACCTAAGAACCTAAAAATAAGAAAAAACTGTGTAAGTTCGTAAGAACTTACTGTGTTTTTGGGGAAATAAAATTCACCAATATTTCTATCAGACATTAAGGAATAGGGCTCAAATTAACAGACTAGTTTATCATATTTGGCAGATACATCTTTTTGATTTGTAGATTAACTAGTAGAAACTACTGCGATAAAACTCAGCCTTCTGGCAGACAACATTGATTTCTAAACTCATACATGAAAATCACGGGCAAAACTACTTCGGAGATACATTACTTATGTGGGCTACCCTATTACAGTTGCAGGCTTACTTTACGCTTCATGCAATGTGCACTACCACATGCACCCTTTTTCTCACGTACTCCCTTTCTTCTGCTAGCTTTTAATCCTCGTTCGAAAGAACTAATTTTTCCTGTATTTTCATATCCACTCATTAGAGCTATTTAACAATCATCATATTTGTATGTAACACCCCTTACCCGTGTCTGACGCCGAGATAAGGTACGAGGCATTACCGGACTTAAACATACACATACATGTAAAAATTGGGCCATAAAATTTCTTTTTAATTCAAAACTTTTCATACACATGCATAATGTCCCATACACGGGTCTACGATGCCTTAAACATGCATTGAAAGTAGTCAGGGACTAAACTGAGAACCTTATAACGTTTTAAGAAAACTTAGAAAATTTCTATCCATGAAATAGGGTCACACGCTCGTGTGAGCACAGGGACACGCCCATGTCTTCAGGCTATGTAACTCTCTGACTATGATGTCAGCAACTAAAATTTAACCACACGGCCAAGCCACACACCCGTGTGCTAGGCCGTGTCATCCACACGACTGAGACACACGATCGTGTCTCTACCTGTGTGGTTAACACTTAGGCTATTTTCCAAGCCTTTGTTACCATTAATCCCTCACATCTTTACACATATCAAAGTTATACATCATGGCATCATTTTAATGATTTAGCAGACTTCACTAAGGTGTATTCTTAGCTTTAACATGCTATCATTCACAAGTTTCACATACTCATATAATATCAAGCCTAGACACATTAATCCATATTCATTGACCTTGTCAAGTAACCTTATTTAAACCTTAAGCATTCATGTTCAATCATCATCGTCTTATTTCTATACCATACAAGTACTTCATGGCTATAACCATTTTGATTGGTCATGAAGAATTTATCATGCATACATGTCTTAACACCAATCATGCATGTCCCACAAGCATAAAAACATCATCGCATCACAAGCAGTAAAAATTATCATGAATGACTAGGCTTACAAACCACAATCATTATAAGCCATATCTCATGGCTATATACAATGAATCAATATAAACCAATACATTTGGCTAATCATAACAACATCTATCATAAAAACTAAGTCCCTATACATGCCACTCACTTGAAGGTGTTTAATACACATATGTCAATACTCCAAAGGTGATGGTTTGATAGTGTGATGCTGCCTCTGACGATCTCCAACCCCGAGCTAATCGGACAACACTAAAGAAATAAAAAGGAAAGGATAAGATTTATAGCTTAGTAAGACCGTATGAAAATAATAAGCAATTTATCAACTTGCTTCTCAAGGTAATACAACCCTATTTGCATTTTTACTTATGTTCCAGTCAAGCTATTTTCCCGAGTCATAGTTACTAAATTATTTATATCTGGAGCTACGGAGCTCCAAATTCATATCTGCTAATTTTACCTAAAACTAGACTCATATATCTTGTTACCATAAAATTTTTAGTATTTTTAGTCTAGCCAATAATTACAGTTTATTCCTTAAAGTTACCCCTTTTTACTGTCTGACAATTCCGATCCCTCTTCACTAAAAATTAATTATCTCATAATACGGGACTCGGATGACGTTCCCGTCTATTTCTCTTGAAAACAGACTCATTAATAATTCTAAGCATATAAATTATAACTCATAACTATTTTTTTTTATAATTTGAAATGATTTTCTGAAATCATAATAGGGGATTTCGAAATCATTCTGACTCTGTCTCACATTAATTTAAATATCTCATAATATGAAACTCTCTTGCTTATACCGTTTCTCACATAAGTTCCACATATACATATGTAGCCAAAGCTACCTCATAACATGTAACGATCACAATGGAGCTACTCATGGATGTGCTCATAAAAGCTATCGGTCAAGGTGTAGCTACACAGGCTGCTCACACAAGCTGTCAGGTATCTGACCAACTCAAGGATTACCTAGCCACCGACAGGACACACAAGAACATTGCCTGGAACCCAATTATATGTATCGCATCCATTATGAACTCGGACCAATTCAACGAGCTCAGATGCCTCATATATATCACGAACTTGGACTAACTCAACAAGTTCAAATTTCTTAATTCCCAGTGACATGTCACTTCTACCCTAGACTATTCTTAAGGTTCAGATAGGATTTTTTGATACTCTATCTCTGTTGAACTTACTCGAAGTTTCGATCTCACTATCCATAGTATCAATTACCCTTTCATAGCATAATAAGGCATAACTCAAATAGCAAATAAGCTTTTAAGAACTCACATAACACATATCACATATTGCATATATCACTTGTCATGGATCAACATTCTATTGCATTTCATATAATATTTTTCCATCCATCTTTCCACATCATATACACCATTCCATCAAATTTTCCAATATATATTAAATCATACAATATATAAAATAATAGTAAAGAATTATAATTCAAACATAATATCGTACTATTATTATCATACGAACTTACCTCGAATGCAATTTCGGCTAATTACTCCATTTTAGTCCATAACTTCGTACTTTTCGATTTAAGCTCAAATCTCGATTCTCTTGATCTAACAAGATGAAATCCACTCATTTAATCATTACATTAATTAAAACATTCTATAATTCACAATTTGGAAAAATGACCGTTTTGCCCTTAGACTTTACAAAAATTATGATTTTGCCTTTAGGCTTGTAAATCGATTTTTATCGAATTTCCTTCTTTACCAAGCTTAGCCGAATTCTTTTTATAGCTATAACAACTCACAATTTCAAGTATTTCACACATTTACAACTTAGTTTACAACTTTACAAAACATCCCTTTTTAGGTGTTTTCATGCAAACTTCTTTCACAAAAGTTGTTTATTACACAACCAAGACTCATTTTCTTTCATAAAAATTCAGAAAACAACATAATTTCTCTCATGTCCAAACCCTAGACTTTCAACCATTTTGCAAAATAGTCCCCCCTTTAGTTAGCTCATGCTACAAGGGTCCCCAAAACACAAAAATCAACAAAAATGATTATCAAAATAACTTACTTGAAAGGGATGAAAGTTGCTGAAATTTTGAGCTCTCAAAACCCCTATTTTGCTAGTATTTTTGGTGGAGGAAGGAAGAAAGATGAAAAGATGACATCTTTTTTTCTTTTTGTTTTATTTTAATACCAAATAAGCTACCTAATACCCACCAATTTTGACTTTTCAATTTCTTTCTATCTATGGCAGGCCAAGCACCCCTTTTTAGGGTCTATTTTCACTTTAAACACCCCAAATTTCGGTTCTCTACCTATTTAACATATTTAGCCAGCAAAACAAAACTTTTACCCTTTATGCGATTAAGCATGAGATCGCTAAAATTATTTCACCAAAATTTTCATGCACTCATATAATCGTGATATAACACATAAAATAACATTAAAAATAATTTATTTGACCCTGGAATAGTGATTCCAAAACCATTGTTCCGACTAGTCCCAAAATTGGGTTGTTACATATCCTCCTAACTTCCCTACTTGTTTGAACACATATGTGTTCTCTCGCAAGACCGGGTTTTTACAAGTCACAGTTTGCATCAAAGTTCCATACTAAAGCCAAAACATTTTATCTTGTGTCTTCTTTTTATCGTGATACACAACATCCCTCTCTTTCTTCATTACACCAGCTTGGATACGGAGCTTGTGCACCAAAGAAGAAGTATTTGTACCATGTATATACCAAGTTTTTTGGGTTTGTTTAATCGTGTAAAACCTTGTATGCACTAACTCTTTGAATATGTTTCTTTAGACATGAACACAAAAGATAAGGGAAAAAGCCACTTACCTAGTTGTACAGTGATAAAGGTTAAACAAATTAATGTATATACTAGACACAAGGTACAAAGGAACTCACCAGAATACTTTACTCAAAGTTTTTTCTACTGTATTGGTTCTTTCCCTTTAATACTAGGATGTAACAGCTCGATTTAGACCCTAATTGAAACGGTGGTTTTGGGACCACGAATTCGAGTTTGAAAAATATTTTAAAATTATTTTCTGTGTTTATTATGTGTGAATTTATATCTATGAAATTTTCATGATTTAATTTTGTCGTTTGAGTGCCCGATTAAATAAAAGGACTTAATCGCGTAAAATGAAAATTTGGTGGTTAAATGTGAAAGTGCTTAATTGAACTTGTCTTATTAATATTAAGCACTTATGAATCAATTAGACCATTTACAATTAGAGTGGACGGTAGTGGCCATGATTATAATGGTTTTATAATTTTATTATTAAGGTTAAATAAGTAAATTAAACATTAAGTTAATATATGTTATAATATAACATGAAACATAAAAAAAAAGCCATTTTGGTGCTCATATTGTTCTTGCCTAATACAAAAGAAAAGAAAAAGAAAATAAAAGGGTTTTAGGGTTCAGCTATTCTCCAACTTGATTCAAGGTGAGTTTTAGCTTGGTTTTTGATAATTTTTACATTTTTGATATCGTTGCTAAGTTATCTACAAGACCTATGCTTGAATTTTTTGTTTTGATGAATATTTTGAGTTATGTCATTGTTGAAAGCTTGTAATTTTTTTTGTTTGATGATGAAATATGAAAGATATATTTTGGATTAACATGTTTTGTATTGGAGTTTTTGATGATTTTGAGTAATTAGGACTAAATTACAAAAATAATAATTTGAAGGATTAAAATGTGAAATAAATGAAATATATGGACTTGTATGAACATGGGTAAAATTTTTCCTAACATGGGTGTGTTGAAATTTTGCATATTTTGTGTTTTGTGCAGGACTAAATTGTAAAAAGTGTAAAATGTAAGGGGTAAGATGGTAATTTTCCCATTCATGTGTTTTTGGATTAAATTGAATGAGAATATTTTGAATGAGTTTAATTGAATATGTTTAGATCAAGAACCAAAGAAATCGGATTTGGATCGAGGGAAAACTAAAGTTGTCGACTAGTCGTCCCGTTTTGATTTTTCATTGTCCAAGGTAAGTTTATAAGCAAATAGACGTACTTAATTTTAATTAAATGTGAATTATACATGCTGAATTGAAATATGTAAATAAATATATGTATTAGCCGAACGTGAATAAGCTTGGTAGAAATGTTTATGAATTCGTTTCGACTGAGTTACGACGTCTGAAAGCCCCGTATGAACCTTAGGAATAGCTAGGATACATATGTCATGACATAGGATTTTGATATATGTGTGCGAGTAAGAACACTTTTATACGTTGGCATCGATATGTGACTCTGATATATATATATGTGTGCGAGTAAGACCCTGGTTGGGACAGTGGCATCAATATGTGATTACATGTAAGAACACGTTTGGGACGTTGGCATTGTTCGATATATGTGATTATCCGAGTGCCTTATCCAATTCTGAATGGTTCATCGAGCAATGATAACTTTTGATCAAATGTGTAAAATGAGCTAAAATGACCAGTATGAATTAGTCTATTATCTACTTGAGATATAAGGTAAGAAGTTATTTGATATTTGTTGCAAATCATGTATGATGTAAATGAAGAATGTGAGTGAAAATGGAAAGTGTATTTGGCCTTTTGAATAAGTGATATGAATATTTTTGAAATGATTCTTGAATATATGCATATATGATTATGTATATTCGGCCATATAACAGGTGTACGTATATAAAGTTATATTTTGATATATAAGCTTGTGTATATGAGTGTATGTATACTTGGTTATAATAATGACATGTTGGCTTTCAAAGGTGAACGATACTTTGTTGATATAACTATATGAGCATTCAGCCAAGGTAACATTTTTGTATGAAAATTTATTACTTATGAAATTTGTAAGTTTTGAGACTAAATATGATAATGATATTATAATTCGACTTAGTTTAACTGAGTTGATTATATCATTGGGTTGTTTATTTGCTTATGAATTACTAAGCTATGATAGTTTACTGTATGTGTTTATGTTTGCCTCTGTTTTATAGATTCAGGAGTCCAGTTATGAGCTCGGGGATCGTCAGCAAAGTCTATCACACTATAGACTGTCTTCGGTATCTTTATAAGTGAACTTTCAAATCTATGGCATGTATAGGCTGGATTATGTTTTGACATATTGGACTTTGGTTATTTATAATCTAAGCCATGCAAAAATGGCTTAACTTTTATGTTTGAATTTGGTTATGTTGAGTATGGTTTATGTTCATCTTGGTTATGAAGTTACATGCTATGAATGCTTAGTATGTGTGGTAGGTACTATATGCCTTGAAAATGGTTGATGGTTTAAGATGTACATGTGGTTGGTTCAGTTAAGGTTGTGCATGGATAAAAACATATATGAATTTGGTTGTTATGTTTGATTTAAGTGTTAATATGTGAATTGGCATTAAAGGATATATGGTTATGTTCGAACATGTTAGGAGTTTTATAATGACCCAAAATTCACGGGCATCGAAAAAGTATAATATCGGGACTCTGTCTTAGTAGAACGAGTTCGTAAATAATTATAAGGAATAATTGTGAGTCTAGTAATGTGTTTAATTAAGCTTTAATTAAGTGAAATTAGCTCAATTTAAAGAAAATAGTAAAAAGGACTAAATTGAATAAGGGGTAAAAATTGAATTATAGATTAAAAGAAAGTATAAAAGGTCAAAATGACAATTAAGCCAATTCTTAAATATAAGGTGGCATAAGTTGATTGAATTGAAGATATTACATAATATTTAATAAAAAAATTATTAAGGTTTAATATTAAATAATAATAATTATTATTATAATATTATGAAATAAGTTAAATAAAGACAAATGTATGGTAGTGACTCAATACAAGTGTATTAATAGAAGCATATATATTTGTGATATTTTATTTAATTAGTAAAAGATATTTATTAGATAAAATAATTAAATTGTGAGATTTTTGTGTAATGAGCAAATTAGATAGTGACATTTGTAATAATGTGAATATATACATTTGTATTACATTTATTTATTTACTTGAAAATTTAGTAAAAGATAATTACTAATTAAATAATTGTATTAGGAGATTTTTATTAGTAAATAAATAGAAAGTATGACAATTGTAAGGTATTGATATTGTACAAATGTACAAAAATATATGTGTACAATTTTAGTATTTATACTTGTTATTAAAATAAATTATAATTTATATTAATTATATTATAAGATTTTTGTATAATAAATAAATAAAAGAAAGACAAATGGATGGTCATGATAATATACAAATATAAAAAATATATATTTATAAGTGTACATTTGTAATATATGTATCTGTGTGTTAAATAGATATTTATTATATTTATTATTATTTAATTAATTGATACTATATTATTATATTAATAAATAAATTGACAAATTGACAAATGTAAGGTGATAGTAAAATACAAATGTAATAAATTATATACATACATTTGTAATATATTTATTTATTTACTTATTACTTAAGAAATAATAATATTTATTAAGTTAATATAATAAAATAATAAACAAAAGTAAAATAAAAAGAAACAAAGTAAAAGAAACAGAGAACATTCGAACAGGGTAAGGAAAGAAAGAAAAAGAAAAGAAAAAGAAAAAACTAGGGTTTTAAGGTTTGAAGCTTTAAAAGGTAAGTTAATTAAGTCATTTTCTCTAAGTTTTGATGTTTTAGAAGTTTTAGAACAAAGTTTTGTTGAAATTAAGTTGAAGTTTTGAAAGTTCTTAGGTTTTTGAACATAGTTCATGTTGAACAAAATAATGAATTAGGGATTTAATTGAATGAATTTTAAGTTAGAATTGATTAAAGGATTAAATTGTAAATTAGGCTATAAGTTTTGTGTTGTAGGGAATAAATTGAAAGAAGTTTTAAATTAGAGTTTTATTATGAATACTTGATAGTTAGGATGAATATGGAAGAAAAATGAATAGAATTGAAATATGAAATAAATGAAACAAATAAAAGAGTCAATTAGGATTAAATTTAAAATTAGGCATAAATCGAGTAGAAATTTAATTAATTATTTAAATTAATGTTGTAATTAATAATGTAAATTGTTATTATTATTTTCTATTTTCTTAGCTAACAAGAAAAACGAGGCATCGGCATCCAAAGGAAAAGAAAAGATCGTTGAGGAGTAAACTCGTATTCTGGGTTTGTATTACTATAACTCAAACTATTTATTAAATGTATATTGAATTTACAGTTATGGAATAATTAAGAAAAGTTAAGTATTATATTTGAAATTAAATATGAGTAGGTGTGAAAATTAATTTCTATATGAATTAAGATAATAGATGTTTGAATTGTTTGAGTATTGAAAATTTTTGTAGAAATGAAATTGAAATTGGAAAAGTAAAATAATACCCTATTAATTTGTCAGACTAGATTTGATACAAACGACATGCCATTGGATCTCTGATGTGATGAGGAGATTTGTAGTTCGGCCGAGAAGATGTTTCTATTATTATATACTTCGGTTTATCCGAAGAGGCATTTAATGTCTTATTGGTGTGTTTGGGAGGATATATTATACTAGTGTGTTATGGAGGATTTATAATATTCCGGGTGTGTTTGGATTGGATATTCTGGTGTGTATGGATGGAATCCGTGTATCTGTTAGAGTCCGAGCCTTGTTAATAGGGTAAATAATTGAAATGAAATTTTGAAAATGAGATTAATTATTTTGGCACTATTGAAAAGTATGAGAAAGAATGTATGAGTTAAATTATGAATTGAGTTAGTATGTGAAAAATGAAATATGAATTTAAGAGTTATGAAGTAATATAATTATATATAATTAGTTTAAATGATTATAAAATTTATGGTTGATGTTTGTAATTTATTAATGTTAAATAGTTTTGATTTATAGTAATACCACTGAGTATGAAATACTCAGTGTACGGTCGTTTTTGTGGCAGGTTATTAGAGTTTTGGGTCCGGTCCAGCATCCAAAACAAACCCGACTCCAACAAGAAGATTTTGGTGATGTATTTCTTCCTTTTGTTAAGTGGCATGTACTAGGTAGTTGAATATGAATTATGTATATACATTTAAGTTAAATGATTTTAGTTGTATATAAATGATTATAATGTTTTGGATTATGAATATGATATAAATTTATGAAATGGTAAATTTGGTATTAATTAATTGAAATGAAATAAAAGTTATTAATCATACATATATATTAACATGTTATATTGTTTAAACCAAGGTATTAAATTATTATTTTGATATAAATTGGATGTATTTGAGTATACCTAATTATTGGTTGGAGTATTGATATTGGATTGTTTTGGGTTTGAAGTTTTCCATCAATTTTGAATGATGCTATGATAGTTGTTTAAGTTAAAATTATGTTAATGATATAAATATTAGTTAGGTAAAATTGGAAACATTAGCATTGGTTGTTTTTGGTTTGAACTTGCAGGGAGTTTTAGGTAAAAATAAGCAGAAATACTGTCGAAATTTTTATAAAAAATTTATATTAAAAAAATTACGAAAAATTGGAATACTCGAACAAGTCCCATTCTACTTTTAATACGTGTTTGGGCTTCAAGAGTCCAATATAGGGACTTAATTATTAAATTATACTATGAAAGTTATATTAATTGTAAATTATTCGTAAGTTGTCTAATATGTCCGGTAATGCCTCATAACCCCGTTCCGGCGACGATTTGGGGTTAGGGGGTGTTACAAGTTTAGTATAATATGTTTCGTTTTGTGGATGGTTTAGTAATTAGGCTTAGTAATGCAATAAAATGTTGATGATATATATATGTATTCGAATGAGTATTGGTCAATTTGTTTCGGGTTGTAATGGAAATGTATATGCATATATTATGTTTGAATGGTTGATAAAATAGGTATGAATGATGAAGATAAATAATGAATATTTATTAGGTATGTTTTGTTAGTTAAATGGATAGTTAATAAGTGACAAGTTATATTTGTATTTGAAAATGCAAATGGTAAATTTCTAACTTAAGATTGAATGGTGGAATTGGTATGAATTAAATGATTAACTTTGATAGCCGAATAGGTAAGTAAATGAATTAAATATGTATTTGTAATTTTGTTATGAAGTTAGCATATTGATTTTGATATGTTTGATTTGAATACATGATAGTTAAACATATTATTTAGTTTGTACATTAAGTGATATTATCATGTTTAAATTCGGTCTTGACACTTTATAGCATTAGACAAGAGTATGTTATGTGAACTAGGCCAGATATGTTTCATTATTAATGTATGAAAATGGAACAAATTTGATATGGTTAAATACGTATAAGATTTTAATGTTTAACGAAATATATATGATCATTTTGTGAAATTGATAATGCCGCATATGCTAATAGACAAAATGCCATGTGATATGCTTTATTTGGTTAAACATGCGCATGTATAGAATTAAGAAGTAAAATGTGATTTTTATTTAGGTATTCGATTATCATTAAAGTGATGAACATATGATTCGTATATGCAATATGATTTATAATGTATGTTAAATATTTAATTAATTATATGCTTTATATATATATGAATATGACGTGTTAATATCAGATTGTTCGGAACTATGCTTTTGTTCTGTAATGCCTTGTAACCCCATTCCGACGACGGATAAGGGTTAGGGGTGTTACATAGGACCTTCTCCCATTTCTTTAGCCAAAACAATACAACTCCTTTAAACATAAAAAAATAACCAAGACTTTATGATAAATCAATAATCGGTAGACATGCAAACAATTTCTGGATAGTAGCTTCCTTCATACCCAGTATTCAAAGAAATTCCCACCAAACCACCATAACATTAGCTTCTATCTATCTGGTAAAGCTTAAAGGAAAGATTAACAATTTACGAGTAGACAACTGGTATAGAAGCTCTCCTAAGCTTTAATAATCAACACATTCATTAGCAAAGAAGAACGCTCCTGGTTTCTTCGATGATAACAAAGTCCAGTAAAGAAGATGAACAAAAAATCATCTCTCTACTATCACATTCAAATCCTAATCAGGATTATCTCTAATCATTACTCATTCTTGCACGCTTCCACTAATTAATCACATCTTACGAGGCTTTCCAAGTGTCTTAATGACTGACACGTTGTCTCCACAAGGATGCTAGGTGACTTAAACGTATCCCACACTCTATTATACTTACTTTATTAGCGACACCAAAAACAAAGGTGGTAGTCGTATTAGTAAGAAAGTTAATAAGGTTTGTATCATAATCAAGAACTCGTCATATCGTGGAGTAAAACTCCGTTGTATTGGTGAAGTTCTACAAAGCACTTCACCATAAGTCACCATCATAAACCAATTTAAGCCTCGCAACTTAGGCGATCTTTGCCAGCGTAGTCTTCCAAACTGGACCAACTTGCTAACAAGGGTGTGACATGATACATAATAAGTATATAATGCTGATTTGTCGTAATTCAATATAGCAGATTAAACTAGTTTTCACACTTTAGGAGCTTGAACATAAGCATTTTAATTAAATTTTAATTACGTTTTCATAAGTTTAGTTCAATTCAATAAAGTGTGTAATTTCAGTCTTTTATTGACCTTAGGGGCTAAATGAGGCTTAAATTTGAGCTAATATACTTTTTCAGTGTGCAGGAGACCATTAGAAAACTCGATAATGATCACTATGTTGCAACATAGAGCATTGGATGTTAGAACATAAGGAGTAGAAAAGAAGAATGTCAAGACTGCCTTCGATGTCGCAACACAACTTAAGGATGTCGTGACACACCCCTGAAGATGAGCACACTGCCCCCGATGTCGTGACACAAGACCTGGTATGTTGTGCCATCACCTCTGAACGAGAAATAATTACAAGCTAAGGGCATTTTGGTCTGCATAATCAAATGTTAATCAAATGTTAAGCACGAGGTCTGCATAAATAGGCTCATTTAGCACATGTTATAGATGGCATTCATATTGTAGAATTTTCTCCTTATGTTTAGTCTGTAATTTCTCCCTTTTCTTAGGTTTTTGATTTTATTTTAGTTCTTATTATTTGCCTTTGTGGGGAGATCAGATTTGTGAAACACAATCAAACTCTGTGAGGATTCTACAATCAATTCTAAATACAAATCAAGCTTCATCTCAAACTTTACACTCTTGAATTGTTCTTCATGTCTATTCTTTTTATCAAGTTTATATTGTTTATTAGATCCATGAGGAACTATTCCTCCTGTGGAGGATTAACGAGTGGGGGTATGACTAATTAACTTTTTTGTGAGGGTTTCTTAATGGATCAGCTGTTCAAGAAAGAAAGAACCTAAACCCTAGGCCTGACAACCTTAGGAAGTCATTAAGGTGGAAATTAACCCAAATTTGGTATGGCCTATCCATGAACACCTTAACCCTGAATCGGTTTGGACTGTGAGGTCGAGAGGTAATTAGTTCATGCTGAATCATTATTCTAGTAGAAGATCAGAAGATTCTATTGGGATATCAACTAGTTGATTAAATGGGAAAACTGGAAGTGACAGTTGATTATGACCACCGAAGCGAACTAATCACCCATGATCAGATTTGATATATTTTCCCCTTTGATTTCTCATATTTTATTTATTTCTTTACTTTCTTTTATTATTAGTAGTATAATTTACTTTATTCTTCATAATATAATCCAATTAAAGTACTAATTAGATTCATTTATGTTTAGGTTAGAATTAATTTAGTGCTTGCTTCCTTTGGGTACGATCCTCGGAGTACTCACCTACTCCGTTATAACTATATTACTGCTTGACTCGTACACTTGCAGATTCCATTTTTTATATCTTTTATGCTGGATTTCTATTCTAGACATTAGCACATCTGAAGGCGGTCAAGTTGTTCACATCATTACCGGGGAGGCAACTTCACTGAGTTAATTTTAATTTTTTCATACTCATAGAATAATTTGGAAGATCCACCACCACTACCATAGTTACCGAAAAATATTAACATGACGCGTAACGAGAGGATTATAAGGGAATATGCACTATCGAATCTGGACATGGTTCAAGGGAGTATAATGAGGCCAGCTATCATGACCAATAATTTTGAGATTAAGCTAGCTATGATCCAAATGATTCAGAATAATTTGTAGTTTCAAGAAACAATGACAGAAGACCCGAGTCAACATCTAAAATGGTTCCACCAACTTTGAGATACCTTTAAATATAATGGGTCACTGATGATGCAATACGTCTTCGGTTGTTCCCCTTTTCATTAATTGATAACGCCTTTTCTTGGTTAGATTCGCAGGTATCAAGATCAATCGCAACATGGGACGAACTCACAAGAAAATTCCTACAAAAGGTCTTCCTTATTAGCAAGATGGTCCAGCTAAGAAGGGAACTTTTTATGTTTAAAAAATTAGAGGGGGAAAGCTTTCACGAAGCATGAGAGCGTTTTAAGACGCTAATTTAGAAATGCCCACACCATGGATTACTTGAGTGGTTATGCTTGCAGATTTTCTATAATGGGTTGGATACGCATTCAAGGTCAGGATTAGATGGACCAGTAGAAAGTGCATTGATGAACAAAACATATGAGGATGTATATGAATTAATAGAAAATATGGCAATGAACTCTTGCCAGTGGTCAACTGAACGACACACTTATGGCCAAAGACCATCCATAATGAAAGTTGTCCAGGAGAATGACAGATATTAGTAGTTAGTGGTCAGAATTAACCGAATAGAGTTTGAGAAAAATGCAAAGTCTATATATAGAGGAGACAAACCTCTCTTCCACTACATTAACAATTCCACCGAGGATGTGAACTATATTGGAAATTTGAGTGGAAATCTCTATTCAAATACATACAATCCTGGATAAAGATATCACTCGAATCTGAGATGGAAAGGAAACCAAGGAGGAGGTAATGGTTCTTGTAACACCCCTAACCCATATCCATAGCCGGAACAGGGTTACAGAGCATTACCGAAGTTTACATATCAAATACTATTAATTCATGTCATCTACTATTCATATCTAAAACCAATCATATCATCCCTTAAATGGACCTTCGAAGCCCAATTTATGCATTATAAAAAAAATTGGGACTACATTGGAAACTCAGAGAATTTTTCACAAAATTCCAAAATTTTTCTTAAATACAAGGGTCACACACCTGTGTGGGTAGGCCATGTGGCTCACACGGTCTAATGGTGTCCTAGGCTGTATGGGCATTCGATGTAAGACACACGGCTGTGTCCCAACCTGTGTTCATACACATGTAACTCTCTGACTTGGGTCACATGGCCAACCACACGCCCGTGTGCTAGGCCGTGTGGACAATTTAATTTTTGAAAATTAGGTGCAGGATTCACATGGCCAAGACACACGCCCATGTGTTGGGCTGTGTGTTTTACACGACTGAGACACATGCTCGTGTCTCTACCCTTGTAACCAATTCTAAGCATTCTGTTTCTCAATTTTTAAGAGGCAGGGGACACACGGCCAAACCACACCTCCGTGTGCATGGCTGTATGTCACACACGGTTGAGACACATGCCTGTGTCTCTTCCCGTGTGGACAAAATAAGGTTATTTCCAAGCCTTATTTCTCACTCAACCTGAAATCAACATATCCAACCAATTTTTGTACCATTACAAGTCATAATAGAACATTTAATTCAAGCCAATTTCAAGTTCAATATGTCATAACATCCCATTTAACCAAATATTTGATCTTACCTAATTGACCATATAAACATATGAGTATACTTTACCCATCCATGCAACCATTAATATATTTATGTATCTTCCATTATTCAACCATTTCAATACACACATCAAGTATGATAAAGCCTTATATAACAACATCAAAATATGATTAACACTAGCCATTCTAATGGATAGTTATAACCAAAACATTTTATCATTATGCCTACTTAACTTATATATGTCATTATACCAATACCAAAATTTTTCTTGTTTTATATACCAAGAAGTCCGAGGGATAGTTGATATGTCTCCAACCAGTTCCAACTTCATGAGCTTCCGAGCATTATAAAACAAAGGAAGAAAAACAGGATAAGCATATTATGCTTAGTAAGTTCATACAACAAGAATTTAACTTACCAGTCATATTCGTTTAAAGTAAACATACAAACATGCATCCAAAACATTGTGGCCAATTGCCTAGACACATGCTCTCATCAAACAAGTTAGTCATGAAATTTACATGAATATTAAGAAACCAAAGATGAGCTCATCATGCAACCATTTCCTGGTACTTCAAGGAATATTTAAGATATAATTCATTTAATTTTCATATGGAGTTTTGTCCGTTGAATCATTGAAATATCGATGGATACTTGGGTAGTACACACAAGGTAAACTTATCAATGATCCGTCAATTCTTATACGAGGGTGCTCATTAGAGCACATAACCGGGAAGCACACTCTTGAGCCTTATAACAGGAAGCTCATGTGAGCCATTTATCGGGAAGCTTATCCGAGCTGTATAACGGGAAGCTCATGAAGAGCCTATCAAGAAGCTCACAAAGAGCCAAGCCATGTAACGAGAAGCTCCGGATAGCCATATATCGGGAAGTTCAAGCAAGCACTGTCGGGAAGGTCACAAAGAGCCAATTTAATAGGAAGCTCACGAAGAGCCTATAATTAGGATGCTCATAAGAGCTAAGGTGTGTCCACAACAAATGTAGGATCACAACCTATCGAGACGCTCCAAAGAGCTATAATGGGAAGCTCGTAAGAACCATATAATATAGGAAGCTCGAGAGGGCTAATAATAGAATACTATTTCGAGATATGGTGTGTCCGCAACATATGTAGGACTACAACCAATACAAGAAACTTGCATCCATCAATTTTCATTTATCCAAACGGGACTTAACATTTGTCGGGAATTATCAGATATTGAATCAATTTCATAAACATAGCAATAATATAGTTCACATATACAACATTTAATTTAAACATATAAATGTACATAATTTAGTTACACGAACTTACCTCGATACTTGTTCGTATATGAGAATCTACTAATCTGAAATTCTTTCTTTTCCTCGATCTAATTCCTTATTTGGTATTTCCAGATCTATATAAATGAACATCATCATCAATTTATTACATTCCACATTCAAATCAATCCAATTCACATCTTAGGCAAAAGTATCATTTTACCCCTATACTTTTCATTATTTCCAATTTCGTCTCTAGGCTCGTAAAATAAAATTTATGCAATTTAATCCTTATTCCAAGCCTAGTCGAATTTTTCATATAACATTTACAGCTCATGTGTTTCACAAAAATAAAAAATTTTCTATGAATTTTACATTTTTACAACTTAGTCCCTAAATCACAATTTCATAAAAATTCACTTTACAAAAGTTATTTATTTATCAACAACCTTTCAATTTCTATAATAAATTTCAAAATTTCAGCATATACATCCATGGAAAAATTTTAATACATTGATAACTTTACAAATTGATCCCCAAAATAACTAGATTAGGTTATTCCGTTCTCGAAAATATAAAAATTACTAAAAACGGGACTAGATTATTTACCTAATTAAGCTTGCTTGATTTTCTTTCTCTTTCCTAGGGTTTCCATAGAAATTTGGGGAAGATGATGATAATAATATGATGTTTTTGTCTTTTAATTTAATTATTATCTTTAATTTTTCAACTTTCTAATATAGTTCTTTTCTTTTCTTTAATTTCCATGGATGAATCATCATAAATATCTACTAACTTTTCTTAATGGTTTAATTACGATATAAAGACCTCAAGTTTTGAATTCCATAGCTATTTACTACCTATAGCTACTAGAACTCAACTGTTGTATTTTATGCAATTTAGTCCTTTCTATAATTAAACATGAAATCGATAAAACTTTCTTATCGAAATTTTCATACGTCTTTCCTATCATAATGCAGACTATGCAATAATATTAAAATAAATTTTCTTTTTTACTCGAATTTGAGGTCCCGAAACCACTATTCCGATTTTATTGAAAACGGGTTGTTACAATTCTCCCCCTAAAGATTTTTCGTTCTCGAAAATCTTACCAGTAAAGAGGTTCAGGTATTATTTTCTCATCGTTTCCTCCAGTTCCTAGGTAGCTTCTTCTATTCCATGTCGTTGCCAAAGAACTTTCACTCAAGTTACCTTTTTATTTCTTAATCCTTTCGTCTCACATGCTAAAATTTTGATCAATTATTCACTGTAAGTCATGTCAGGCTGAATTTCAACTTCTGTCGGAGAAATAACATGTGAAGGATCTGAACGATACCGTCATAACATAGACACATGGAAAACATTATGGATTTTTTCAAGCTGTGGTGGTAATGCCAATCTGTATGCAACAGGTCCAATTCTTTCAATAATCTCATATGGTCTAATAAATCGTAGACTCAGTTTTCCTTTACGACCAAACCGAAGAATTTTCTTCCAAGGCGATACGTTCAAGAAAACCTTGTCTCCAACTTGAAATTTTATCTCCTTTTGTTTAAAATCAGCATAAGACTTTTGACGATCAGAGGTTCTTTTTAAACTATCCCGAATCACTTCCACAATTTCTTCAGTCTCACAAATTAAATCAACTCTATGTATTTTTTCTTACTAAGTTCCGTCCAGTATAATGGAGTTCTACATTTACGACCATACAAAGCCTCGCATGGTGCCATTTTAATATTTGACTGATAGCTATTATTATATGCAAATTCGACTAAAGGCAGATATTTTTCCCAATTACCTTCGAATTTCAGCACACAACATCGAAGCATATCTTCTAAAATCTGAATCACATGCTCAGACTGACCATTAGTCTAAAGATGGAATGCGGTGTTGAAATGTAACTGTGTACTTAGAGCTTCTTGCAACTTGTTTCAAAATCGAGATGTAAACTAGGGATCTCTATTGGAAATAATAGAGACCGGTACCCCATGTAATCTAACAATCTCAGAAACATATAACTCATCCAATCTTTCTAGAGAAAGATCCATACGTACCGAAATAAAGTATATAGACTTTGTTAGACGATAAAAAATTACCCAAATAACATCTTTCTTTTTTGGAGATAAGGGTAATCCCGATGCAAAGTCCATATTAATTCTTTCCCATTTCCATTCCGATATCGTAACTGGCTGCAATAATCCCGAAGGCACTTGATGTTCAACTTTAACTTGCTGACATATCAAACATTTAAATACAAATTCAGAAATATCTCGTTTCATTCATGGGCACCAGTACATCTTTTTCAAATCATTGTATATTTTGTTATTCCCCGGATGAATAGACATAGTACCATCATGAGCTTCATTTAAGATCTTCTGTATAAGTTCTTAATTCCTTGGTACACATATTCTACCTCTAAATAATAGACAACCATTAGACCAAATCTGAAATTCTGAATCGGAATTTGATTCACATTGTACCCGTCTAGCTTGTAATTCATCATCACTCTTCTGAGCTTCGTAGATTTTTTGTAAGAATATCAGTTTAGCTTTTAACTCAGCTATGATCAAACCATTATCAGAAAAAGACAACCAGGTATTCATTGCTCGTAAGGCAAATAGGGATTTTCTACTTAGAGCATCTGCAACTACATTGGATTTTCTCAGATGATAATCAATAACCAGATCGTAATCTTTCAATAATTCAAGCCACCTGTGTTGTCTCAAATTCAAATTTTTTTGCGACATCAAATACTTCAAACTTTCGTGATTGGTGAATATGTGACATTTTCACCAAACAAGTAGTGTCACCAAATTTTCAATGCAAATTCAATGGCTGTTAATTCTAAATCATGTATCGGGTAATTCTTTTCATGTGGTTTTAGCTGTCTAGAAGCATAGGCTATCACTTTAACTTCTTGCATCAAGACATAGCCTAAACCATTCAATGATACATCAGTGTAAATTATAAATTCTTTACCCGATTCAAGTTGACCTAGTACGGGTGTTTCAATTAATAAGGCTTTTAACCTATCAAAACTCTATTGGCATTTATCAGTCCATTCAAATTTCACATCTTTTTGCAATAAACGAGTTATCAGAGAAGCTATCATAGAAAACCCTTGTACAAATCTCCTATAATATCCGGCTAATCTCAGGAAACTTCTAACTTTAGACACATTTTTCAGTGGCTCCCAATTAACAATAGTTGAAATTTTATTCGGATCCACCCTGATACCTTCTGCAGATACTATATGTCCAGAAACCAACTTCCCGAAGCCAGAACTTACATTTACTGAATTTGGCATATAGTTGTTTCTCATGTAGAGTTTGTAGCATCGTTCTCAAATGATCAGCATGTTCATTTTCATCCTGAGAATATACCAGAATGTCATCAATAAATACTACCACAAATCTATCCAAGTATGGTCTAAAAATTCTATTCATCAGACCCATAAATATCGCAGGTGCATTTATCAAGCCAAACGGCATCACCAAAAATTTAGTGCACGTACCTGGTTTTGAAGGCTGTCTTCAATGTATCCGAGTCTTTCATTCGTGACTGATAGTAACCAGAACGAAGATCAATCTTCAAAAATATAGTGGCACCTTTCAGCTGGTCAAACAGGTCATCAATACGAGGCAATGGATACTTGTTCTTTATTGTGACTTCATTGAGCTACCAGTAGTCAATGCATAATCTCAATGACCCATCTTTCTTTTTAACAAACAGAACTGGCACACCCCAAGGTGAAGACCTAGGTTGAGCAAAGCCTCTGTCAGTTAATTCTTGCAATTGTGCTATCAATTCTTTCAATTCAGTAGGAGTCATTTTGTAAGGTGTTATAGATATCGGTCTTGTCCCCGGTACAAGATCTATAGAAAATTCCACCTCTTTGACTAGCGGTAATTCGGGTAACTCTTCTGGAAACACATCAGGAAACTCACAAACAAATGGCACTGATTTAATCATCGATTCAGATACTTTAGTGTCCAATACATATGCAAGATAGGCATCATACCCTTTTCTGATATATTTTTGTGCTGATATAGCTGAGATTACATTAGACAACCCGTCCAGTTTATCAGATTCAACACGAAGTAATTCACCATTCTGACATTTTAACACAATATATTTTTGTTTACAGTTTAGTACTGTATCATGTTGAGTTAGCCAGTCTATTCCCAGAATTACATCAAATTCATTAAATGGAAACAACATCAGATCAGCCAAGAAACAATAACCCCATACCATTAGCGGGCAATTTTTACAAACTTTATCCACCATTACCTACTAGCCCAAGGGATTTGAAACTTTAACCACAAATTCAGTGAACTCAACAGGTAAATTTTTAACAGACATTAAATTCATACATATGTATGAATGGGTTGAACTAGGATTAATCAAAGTAGTAATATCAGTATCAAGAAGAGAAAATGTACCAGTAATGATGTTTGGTGCAGAGGCATCCTCTCTTGCACAAATAGCATATGTCCTCGCCAGTGCTCGTGCTTTAGATTTGACTGTTGAATCTTTTGTCACACCTCGACTACCATTAACATTACCGGGATGACGAGGTAGTCTAGCTTTAGAGGCGGGGTTGCTTGGCTTTGAAGTCTGAATGATATCTTTTTTAGGTCTTTTTGGACAATCTCTGATATAGTGGTCAAAAGAACCACACCTAAAGCAAGCTTTGCTTCTCATGTGACATTCACCGAAATGCAATTTATTACAATGCTTGCATCTTGGTTTAGGACTTCCTACACTTGTCACGGATGGAGACGGAGATCTCGGATTAAAGCGTTGAAAGCCTCAGTCTCTCCCAGAATATCCCACAGATGTGGTAGAACAATCATAATATTTCTTTGATTTCTTTAAAGTCGATGATTGTGACTTGCCCATAAATCTTTTAGTTGAAGTTCGGGCTTCTATCTCTATCTGCCTCTTTTTTTTATTTAATTCTTTAGCTTTATGTGCTCAGTCAGCCAGTACCACAAATTCTTTTAATTCTAAAATCCCAACTAACAATTTGATGTCTTTATATAATCCCTCTTCAAACCATTTACAAATAGCGACTTCAGTCAGGATACACACTCTGACATATTGGCTTAATTGAACAAATTCCCGTTCGTACTCAGATATAGTCATATTCCCCTATTTGAGCTCTAAAAATTCTTTCTTTTTCTGATCAAGTAATCTCTAACTAATATACTTCTTTTTGAATTCTGTTTGGAAAATTCTCATGTAACATTTTCTCTCGGTGCAAGAGAAATAATGGTATTCCACCATTGATAGGCTGAGTCTTTTAGTAGAGATACAACACATTTCAAACATTCTTCAGGTGTACAAGACAATTCATCCAAAACCCTGATGGTATTTTCTACCTAAAACTCAGCGCTTTCCAGATCATCATCGACAGTAGCCCTGAATTCTTCTGCCCCATATTTTTTAATTTTATCTACCGGAGGCTTACTAATTCTAATAGATTCAACACTTGTGGCATATAGGGAACCGGTTGATGAGCAAGAGGGAAAGGTTGTTGTACAGCAGCATTTGTTCCCAGATATTCAATAAACTATTCATTCATCATTTGAAAGAAGGCTTCTTTTTCCTCTTCACCTCAGCCCTCAGATTCGAGCTTTCTACTATTACTAGATGCAGCTCTTTGAACTAAAGCTGGAGCATTACTCTCAGCTTTCTCGGATTAAGCTCTAGCTCGGTTGGACGATATTACTATATGAAAACATGTTCAAAATGGTCAAGAGATATCACACTATCACAAATTATATAATGGCATGTATAGCTAAACTTTTACTTTCTATGTTAGTTTGAGAATCTACTAAACCATAGCTTAGATACCAATAAATGTAACACCCCTAACCCATATCCAATGCCAGAACAGGGTTACAGAGCATTACCAGAGTTTACATATCAAATACTATTAATTCATGTAATCTACTATTCATATCTGAAACTAATCATATCGACCCTAAAATGGACCCTCGAAGCCCAATTTATGCATTATAAACAAATTGGGACTATATTGAAAACTCAGAGAATTTTTCGAAAAATTCCAAAATTTTTCTTAAATATAGGGCTCACACGCCCGTGTGGGTAAGCCATGTGGCTCACACATCCAAATGACAAACCCGTGTCGTATTTGATGTAAGACACACGGTTGTGTCCTAGCCCGTTTTCATACCTGTGTAACTCTCTGACTTGGGTCACACAGCCAGCCACATGCCCGTTTGCGAGGTCGTGTGGACAATTTAGTTTTTAAAAATTAGGTGCAGGATTCACACGGCCAAGACACATGCCCGTTTGTTAGGCTGTGTGTTTCACACGGCTGAGACACATGACCGTGTGACCAATTTTTAACATTTTATTTCTTAATTTTTAAGATGTAGGGAACACACGGCCAAACCACACTTTCGTGTGCATGGCCGTGTGTCACACACGACTGAGACGCACGCCCGTGTCTCTTCCTTGTGGACAAAATAAGGTCATTTCCAAGCTTATTTCTCACCCAACCTGAAATCAACATATCCAACCAATTTTTGTACCATTTAAGTCATAATAGAACATTCAATTCAAGCCAATTTCAAGTTCAATATATGTCATAACATCCCATTTAACCAAATACTTGATCTTACCTAATTGACCATATAAACCTATGAGTATACTTTACTCATTCATGCAACCTTTAATATATTTATGTATCTTCCATTATTCAACCATTTCAATACAAACATCAAGTATGATAAGGTCTTATATAACTATATCAAAATATAATTAACACTAGCCATTCCAATGGCTAGTTATAACCTAAACATTTTATCATTATACCTACTTAGCTTATACATGCCATTATACCAATACCAAAATTTTTCTTGTTTTGTATATCGAGAAGTTCGACGGATAGTGTGATGTGTCTCCGACCAGTTCCAACTTCATGAGCTTTCGAGCACTATAAAACAGAGGAAGTAAGACAAAGTAAGCATATTATGCTTAGTATGTTCGTATAATAAGAATTTAACTTACCAATCATATTCATTTAAAGTAAGCAAACAAACATGCATCCAAAAAATTGTGGCCAATTGCCTAGACACATGCTCTCATCAAACAAGTTAGTCATGAAATTTACATGAATATTAAGAAAATAAAGATGAGCTCATCATGCAACCATTTCCTGGTACTTCAAGGAATATTTAAGATATAATTCATTTAATTTTCATATCAGGAGTTTTTTCTGTTGAATCATTAAAATATCGATCAATACTCGGGTAGTACACACAAGGTATGCTTATCAATGATCCATCAATTCTTATACGAGGGTGCTCATTAGAGCACATAACCGGGAAACACACTCTCAAGCCTTATAACAGGAACCTCATGTGAGCTATATATCAGGAAGCTTATCCAGGCTGTATAACGAGAAGCTCATGAAGAGCCTATCAGGAAGCTCACAAAGAGCCAACCCATGTAACAAGAAGCTTCAAATAGCCATATATCTGGAAGTTCAAGCGAGAGTTGTCGAGAAGCTCACAAAGAGCCAATTTAATAGGAAGCTCACGAATAGCCTATAATCGGGATGCTCATAAGAGCTAAGGTGTGTCCACAACAAATGTAGGATCACAACCTAACGGGACGCTCCAAAGAGCTATAACTGGAAGCTCACAAGAACCATATAATACAGGAAGCTCGAGAGGGCTAGAAGCAGGACACTCTTTGGAGCTATGGTGTGTCTGCAACATATGCAGGACTACAACCAATACGGGAAACTTGCATCCATCGATTTTCATTTATCCAACCGGGACTTAACATTTGTCGGGCATTATCAGATACTGAATCAATTTCATAAACATAGCAATAATATAGTTCACATATACAACATTTAATTTAAACATATAAATGTACATAATTTAGTTACACGAACTTACCTCGATACTTGTTCGTATATGAGAATCTACTAATTCGAAACTTTTTCTTTTCCTCGATCTCACTCCTTATTTGGTATTTCCAGATCTATATAAATGAATTTAATCATCAATTTATTACATTCCACATTCAAATCAATCCAATTCACATCTTAGGCAAAAGTACCATTTTGCCCCTATACTTTTCATTAATTCCAATTTCGTCCCTAGGCTCCGAAAATAAAATTTATGCAATTTAATCCTTATTCCAAGCCTAGCAGAATTTTTCATATAACATTTACAGCTCATGTATTTCACAAAAATAAAAAATTTACCATGAATTTTACATCTTTAAAATTTAGTCCCTAAATCACAATTTCATAAAAATTCACTTTACAAAAGTTGTTTATCTATCAGCAACCTTTCAATTTCTACCATAAATTTTAAAATTTCAGCATATACATCCATGGAAAAATTTTAACACCTTGATAACTTTACAAATTGATCCCCCAAAATAACTAGATTAGGTTATTCCGATCTTTAAAATATAAAAATTACTAAAAACGGGACAAGATTACTTACCCAATTAAGCTTGCTTGATTTTCTTTCTCTTTCCTAGGGTTTCCATAGAAATTTGGGGAAGAAGATGATAATAATATGATATTTTTGTCTTTTAATTTAATTATCATTTTTAATTTTTCAACTTTCCAATTTAGTCATTTTCTTTTCTTTAATTTTTATGGATGAATCATCTTAAATATCTACTAAATTTTCTTAGTGGTCTAATTACCATATAAGGACCTCAAGTTTTGAATTCCATAGTTATTTACTACCTATAGCTACTAGAACTCAACTTTTGCATTTTATGCAATTTGGTCATTTCTATAATTAAACATGAAATCGGTAGAACTTTCTTATCAAAATTTCCATACGTCTTTCCTATCATAATACAGACCATGCAATAATATTAAAATAAATTTTCTTTCTAACTCGAATTTGTGGTCCCGAAACTACTATTTTGATTTCACTAAAAACGGGCTATTACAGTTTTAACTAGGTTAAAAACACTAACTATCAACCTCCTTATTTATAGAAACCTCAAGAAAGGGCCAACCCAAATGACCACACTGTATGTGGTTAACGTTTGGATCGAACTGAAGGGGAAATGTAGTAAATGAGATTGGATGTGAATCAAGTGCAGTCTAAGTACACTAATTTTACAAAGATACTGACTAAGCTAGAAGATCAAATGAACCAATTGATGAGTATCATGGGAGATATTAAAAGGCAAATTGGCACCGACATTCCAAACAGTACTGAGAATAATCTCTGAAAAGAAGGAAAGAAGTAAGTAAAAGCAAGCGCGCTCCATTCGGGCAAAATCTTGAGTATCCTAGAAAACCTAATAAGAAAGGAGACAGGTGAGAATACAGAAGATCTTCAAGAAGACCACCGAGAAGCTAACGAAGAACCAAAAAAGGTAACTAACTCGGTAGCTGAACTGGAGAAAGAGAAAACTAAATAACCTGCTAAAACACAGGAACCATTCCGTTCGAGTTTTGAAGAGAAACAAAAACGAGATGAAGACAACTTTGTAATCTTTCTAAAATTGTTCAAAACATAAAATGTCAACCTACCGTTAATTGAATTAATTGAAAAAGTCCCTAAATACGCCAAATTTTTAAAGGAAATCATGTCTAGGCGTTGGAAAATTAAGGTAGGTGAACAAGTTAGTATAAGCGTTTCCTGTAGTGTTATTATTTCTAAACAAGTTCCCCAAAAGCTGAAAGACCTGGGAAGTTTTACAATTCTCATAGAGTAGGGAGCATTCATTTTAATAGAGCTCTATGTGACTTATGAGCTAGCATCAATTTAATGTCTTTATCTATTTATGAAAAACTTGGGTTAGGGAACCTAAAAAACACTCAGATCATACTATAATTGGTTGAAAGATCTTCAATATAGCCAAAAGGAGTACTGGAAAAAGTGTTAGTTAAAGTGCGTAGTTTAATCATTTAGACAGATTTTGTAATATTAGATTTTGAAGAGGATCATGAGATACCTATTCTGTTAGGGAGACCCTTTTTAGCAACGTCAAAATCCACCATTGGTCTGTAAAAAATGAATTAGCAATAAAGATCAACGGTGAGACAAAAATTTTTAAATGTGGCCACCAACAGAGTGAGGGAAATAAAAGGGACATGGGGAAACATTGCAATGAATTGTCTATGTCTAACCCTAATAATCTCGAATTAAGAAATATACTTCTTTTAATCCATGCAGGTTAAAAGAACAGGTTCAAGAAATAAGGTAAGTAGAAGAAGGTGGAGTGGCACGACAGGCGATGGACTAATACTAAAAGAACCAGAGAATCTTCCTTATGTAAATTAATAGTGTTATCGGATGAATTCGATAGTAAAACTTGATTATTTAAATTGATATTTAACTCTTTGTAATTTTTTGTATATTTTTAACTAACTGTTTAGTTTAGATTTAAATTTTTATCAAATTTATGTTTTATAAAAACCATGACACTTTAAAAATAAGAAATCTGGGTAAAAACAAAGCCACTGTCGAAACACGACAACTCTGTGTTGTAATACCACGAGCAAAATTGATGAAATTAAGAAAATCATCGCGATGTCGTGACGCATACTTTGTGTGTCGCAACGTTGAAGCCAATTTACCTAGAAATCCAAAATTCTAGAGTGTGACGCGATAGTAAACCTTGGTGTTGTGACAACCACAAACTGACAAGGATGTCACGACACGAAACCCCTATAACACGACATCACTGCAATTTTCTACAAGGTTGACCCAACCCATTTGCGCAACTCGGCGGATTAATCCTTATTATACCCAATTTTTAACATTAAAATCATTAATTTTAAAACTTAAAAATACCCTAAATTCACATTCTACTTATTATTAACATTTTAAACACCTCAAAACTCTCTCAAATCCAAAACCTTTTTTCATTAAAACCCTAAATCTACAACCCTTCTTTGTTATTAGTTAAATGCAGGATTGCCTCAACTGGTGGAAAACAAAGCACTAAAAGGAGTGACCACAAATAAATATTATGAGGAATCCAACACATCTTCTTCCGAGGTTAAGGTTTCTTAAACTCCTATTTTTACTATTCCATTGGAAAATTTGCTTGTTAGTTCATTAGTTTTTGAACTCGAATAAAATACTTCCAAGAAAGTAAGGAGAACCAACGAACTGAAACCATCAATGATTTCGAACCCCTCTAATTTCCCAAATCCAATTGTTGAAAAATATTTTGTAAAACTTTAAGGACAAATGTTTATTCAAGATAGGGGATTTAAACCATCGATGGTTATTTGTTAGGAGATATCGCCTTTGATTAAATATCATAGATGAGAACATTTTTGTATAGTCCCAAAAGACTCTGTTATGGCCCCTGTAATTCAAGAATTTTATGCATTTTTATGGGACCAAGAGTCTAGAAAAGCTGAAAGTCGTATATGGGAAACGATACTTGTGCGAGGGAAAGAAGTACAGATTACCCCTCGGGTTATTTGTGAATTTTATAATGCTCCATTTTATGAAAAAGACTTTATAAAAGAAATTATTTGGAGATTTTCGAGATATAAATATGGACAACATTATAAACTTCTTAACATAAGGGAGAGGCGAATGGAAATGTCGCCCATGTATTAATATTCCAAACTCCTTTAATCAAGCAATAATGTTTCCTGAAGAAAAGATGTGGATTTAATTTCTGTGTACTAGAATAGCTCCTACTTTGAATGTTTCTAATTTCAATAATTTTCGAGTGGCTTTGCCATTTTTCCAGAAAAAGTAGGTATGCATCGGAACGTGGATATACAAAAATATGAAGTGATGTATTAATGGCCAAAGAGTAGGAGTCTTCTTTCCCCACTTAGTGACAGGCTTATGCAAAAAAAAAAGCATTTTGGTGGCATCTACGGAGCAATCAATGAAGGCATCTCAAAGCATAATTAGTGGAACTCTATATACAAAGTACATTGAGCTTTAAGCTAAACAAATTAAGGAGTGGAATAAACAACAAAAAAATATGATGGCTGCTTCGAGTTTGTCACAATAGAGAGCAAAACCAACTACTAAACAAGAAATTGGTGAGAGCAATCATCCCAAGTTAGACTGGATGATACACTAGATGCACGAGTTAGGCCCCATTTTTAGGAATTCATGAGGCAAAACAATATTAGGGGGTCTAATTATATGTTGGATATGTTTGGGCCACTACATCCAGAGTAAGAAGAAGAGGAGTAAGAAAGTGAAGAAGAAGGAATTGAGGAGGGGGAGGAAGATGATGAGATGGATTTTGAGGAGGATGACTAAATTTTTGTTTTTAAAGATTATATTAATTTTTGGATGTTTAATTTTTTTGTTTTGAATTGTGGGGAGTAGGAGTAATAATAGATTAGTAGTTGTTTTGTGTTTAAATTTTCTATGTAGGAACCCCATATGGAAGAAACACAACGATTTCAAACTTTCAATGATAAAAGGAGGAAGCACCCACCAATTGCCTATGACACTATCACGATCAATCGGGTAACTTCTTTTCTTATCTTTTATAGGGCTACACATTGAGAACAATGTGTTATCTAAAGTGTGGGGGGTAACATAGAAAATTTATGTGAAATTCTTATGTTTTTCCTTGATATTTCTTGTCATTTGTGTGCTTGAGCTTGTAGAAATACAAGTAATTGGTTAGGAGCATGTATATATGTTGATTGTATTAATGGTAAATTTGGCATGATGATAGGTGATTTTAAAATTTTGGTTATTAGACTATTAAGTTCTATATATTACATTGCAAATAGATATTAAGTAATTGAATGTACCAAATGATATAGAAAATATAAGGAAATGAGCATGCTAGAATGAATGATAAATTTTTGAATTTGTGATTGTTTGGTTGATTAGAGTTGTAAATATTGAGATACCTAGGGATGACTTAAGACATTGTTTGGCCTTTATTTATCTATCCTTAGTACCTATTTTGAGCCAGAAGACACTTCTTGATGAGCCTCTATACAAAAAATGAGCTAAAAATGAAAATGTGTGCTTACTCTTTTCTTTGGTCTTGAACTGGATGATTATAGACGTCTGGCCATACATATTGAGGGTTAAGTAGATACATTACGATGGTTTTGTAACAACAAGAGTGATAGGAAAGATTAGTGGAGTATAGTGATTATAGGTTAGCCTAAAAGTGCAAAAAGAAAAAATTAAAAAGAAAATCTAATGAGCAAAAAAAGTACGTGAAAAGTAAAAGCAATGGTGAGTGGGGTATTATATAAAGGAAAGAAAAGTGACAAAGTCACAACTATAGAAAAACTCATTCATTATTGCAAAAAAACTCGTTAGCTAGCCGTAGTTACTATTTGATATTGAGATTTCCTATAAGGAGATAAAGGAAGGAAAGAGAAGGAGAAATAAAGCGGTGAGCGGGAAAGGGTCACTAAGGGGGAGAATAAGGGACAATATGATGTGCCAAAATATTTTCGTGCTTGAAACTATTTGATGCTTACCATTCTTGAAATCCATATCTGTCCTAAGCCTCAGAACGTTACAAGTCGAAAAGTCCTATGTGATCTAGTTATATTTATTCACAGTTTAAAATCATATTGAATAATTGCATTTATGATTATTTGTATTTTGCTAGGATAATCAAATTACTTGTATAATTTATTGATGGATTCTTACATTTGAAACCCTTAATGCTTGTATGCTTTGTAATATACTAAACTTAAGTGTTTGATATCAAAAGTGGTAATTCATTATATATCATGCCAAGATTATGTGTGAATGTGAAATGCTTATTTGTTTTCTCCAAACCTAACACTTGTACCATACTTTTTCAAGGGTCGTATTTTCATTTACTGTTTTTTTTTTTGCTTGAGGACAAGCAATGACTTAAGTGTGGGTGAGTTTGATCTGTCATAATTCGGTGTACCAGATTAAACTAGTTTTTTGCACTTTAGGAGCTTGAACATAAGCATTTTAGTTAAGTTTTAATTACATTTTCATAAGTTTAGTTCAATTCAATAAAATGTGTAATTTGAGTATTTTATTGACCTTAGGGGCCGAATGAGGCCTAAAGTGAGCTAATATACTTTGTGAGTGTGCAAGAGACCATTAGAATGCGTACTAACTCGATACTAGTCGCTATGTTGCAACACGGAGCATTGGATGCTGCAATATAGGGAACAAAATAGAAAATGCCAAGACTGCCTTCGGTGTCACGACATCCACCCCTTAAGATACCTTGAAGATGAGCATACTGCCCTGAATGTGCGACATAAGGCCTGGTGTGTCGCGACATCACCTCTGTAAGGGAAATAATTACGAGGAAGAGGCATTTTGGTCCACACAATCAAATGTTAAGCACGAGGACGGCAGCTTACATAGGGTTAAATACAACGGCCACTCTAAAGTCTATAAATAGGCTCATTTAGCACATGTTATAGACGACTTTCATATTGTATAATTTTCTCTTTAGATTTAGCCTTTAATCTTTCCCTTTTCTTAGGTTTTAGATTTATTTCAGTTCTTATTATTTACTTTTGTAGGGAGATCAGATTTGTGAAACACAGTCAAACTCTATGAGGATTCTACGATCAATTTTAAATACAAATCAGGCTTCATCTCAAACTTTACACTCTTTAATTATTCTTCATGACTATTCTTTCTATCAAGTTTATATTGTTTATTAAATCCATGAGGAACTAATCCTCTTGTGGGGATTAGCGAGTGAGGTATGATTAATTAACTTTTTTGTAGGGGTTTCTTAATGAATTAGTTGTTCAGGAAAGGAAGAACCTAAACCCTAAGCCTGACAACCTTAGGAAGTCATTAAGGTGGGAATTAACCCAAATTTGGTATGGCCTATCCATGAACACCTTAACCCTGAACTGGTCTGAACTGTGAGGTTGAGAGATAAGTAGTTCTTGTCGACTCATTATTCTAGTAGAAGATCGGAAGATCCTACTGGGATATCGACTAGTTGATTGAACAGGAAAACCTGAAGTGATAGTTGATTATGACTACTGAAGCGAGCTAATCACCCATGACCAAATTTGATATGTTTTACTCTTTAATTTCTCTTATTTTATTTGTTTCTTTAATTTCTTTCATTATTAGTATAATTTACCAAAATCGTTCTTTTTATTCTTTGTAATATAATCCAATTAAAGTACTAATTAGATTCATTCATATTTAGGTTAGAATTAATTTAATGCTTGCCTCCCTTGGGTACGATCTTTAGAGTACTCACGTACTTCGTTGTAACTATATTACAACCTGACCCGTTCACTTACGGATACCGTTTTTTATATCTTTTATGCAGGATTTCTATTCTGGACGTTGGTACATTCAGAGGCGATCAAGTACACTCATATTAAACTTGCAATTATTGTATATTGGTTGAAATGAATGAAATAGGTGATATTTGAAGCGACAAATGGAAATAGTGTTGATAAGGGCATGGTTGATATCGAAATTTGATAAAATATTATTATTACTATAACTATAATGAAACGTCTCTACATATTACATTGAAGAGAGATGAGTTAATGTCAGTCTCATACACATAACAGGTTTATTTTGAAATGTGAAGCTTGGTAACTCCGGGTTACAAGTATATGGTAAACAGGTGCATATAGATATACATGTTTACTTAGGGTAGAATTGTTAATGCTAATATTACATACTTAAATTATAGAATTACCACTGAGTGTTGTACTCAGCATACGATTTGTTTTCTCCGTGCACATGTTAGATCTAATTCATAATTTCTGAGTTTCGACCTCAGCATTCAATCCACAATCCGAGTCTTACAGGTATTTCTTTATTTCCAACCTTATCTATGTTTGGCATGTACCTAATAGGTTAAGTTTTGCGGCAATCAAATGATCTTCTAATTAAATGTTATATTTTATATTCTAGTAGAAATATATATAAGGTCAATATGCGTATGTACAAAAGTATGTGCAAATTATAATTTTCATAGTTGATAAATGTGTGAGATATGTGTTGGCGCCTATATTCAATTAATTTATTATATATAAAATGTATCATTAAATTGTGATTTAATTGTAGTTGCTCCGCAACGAATGTGACACACTGTAACTCGAACCCAACGATCGAGTTGGGTATAGGGTGTTACAATATTTGATTGAGCTTAGCTGGAAAATGTCTTGAAGGCCTCTATACTTATCAAGATAATTACACCTCGTTTTGGTAGGCTAATTAGTGGGAATTCGAATTTAATTTATTTGTATCTTAACAAGCCTAAAAGTCCTATATATGATAAAGTTGAATAGTTAGTAGTTAGGTGAGCTAGCACTTATATTTTATTCAAGTAAGGAACATGTTAGGAGTGCATTTTGTGCAAGTAAAACCTAAGTTATTACTCAATTTTATAGCTAAGCTTTTAGGGTAAGACTTAGTGGAGAGTGGTTTAGATTTTAATAGTGAGATTGCTACATAGTGAGTAGTAGGACTTAAATCATTGCTTGTACATATTTAAGAATAGTGAATTAGCTCTCTTTAAGGGTGAGTAAAATTCGATTCGATTTGAAAAAAAATGAAATTTTTGAATTTTGAATTAATCAGGTCGAGTTATTTGATTTTTTTCGATTAAAATCAAATAAGTAATTTGAGTTTTGAGTTTCAATAGAGTTAAATTTTACAATTCGAATAACTCAAATAATTTGAATAACAAATTGGTATAAATACCGCTTTGGTCCCTATCAATTTTGAAAATGAGCAAATTGGTCTGTCTCAACAAAAATTAGAAAATAATTTCAAAATAATTTTCAAAAATTCAAAATATTTATAAAAATTCTAAAATTTATATTTTTTAAAAAATTATAAAAATTTAAATAAATTCTAAAGAATATATTAAGAAAGTTAAAATTTTAAAATTCTCTAAAATAATAATTTTAGACCTAAATAAGTTAATTAATTATTTAAGTTTATCATACTAAAGTATTTTCTTCTTATTTTGCTTTGAAATTCTTTTTCAAATATATGTGGTTTCAAATTTATGTGATCTAATGTGAAATTAGTTATTAGTTATAATGTAACAAGATTTTAATTTGACATATTTAATTTTTTATTTAACTCGAATAATTTCACTCGATTTGATTTGACTCGACTTGAATTTTATTTTACTTGACTTGATTCAGAAAAATATCAAATCGAGTTAAGATGATAAAATAGAACTCTTCAACTAGATTAACTCAAAATTTTTCACTTGATTCGATTTAATCAAACACTCACCCCTAACTTTCTTGACAAGATCCTGTACACATAAGAGGATCTAAACTACATAAGCAATTTTTTGGTGTTTTTCTTTTCTTTTTTTCCTTTTGGTTTGTTGTTCTTCACTTGTCAATTCATCTATCTAAACCTATATTTTGGAGTCATATATATATATATATATATATATATATATATATATATTTGTAATCTATTAAGGCTAATAGAATGTTGATTCAAACTTTTTTCACATGTGGACACGCCAAGGGATTAATTTTCTTCGCTTAATAATTTTTAAATAATTTTAAATTTTTTTCTTTTCTATTAATTGAGTCTTACTCCGATTGGCATCGATATTATTATCAGTGTAAGAAAATATGAATTTAAGTGTGTTGAAATGTATCATCATCATATTTAAGAGTTAAAAAAAACCATCAATTAAAACCAAACTAAACTAAACCCGATAAAAGTGCCAATTTGAATGCATTGATAAATTAATGAGAAATCAACGTGTGTCATAACCCCATTTGACTGAATCTAAAATAGCAAAGAGCTTTTCTGAGTCATGTGAGTCACAATCATGAGTAAAACCAGACCAGTCTTGTTTGTATTTTCTTTCTTTTCCTCCCCCACATGTCCTACAATTGCCCGCCTAATTTAAAAACTAAAGAAATACCTCCAAAATCCAAATGAATGTGTGCTTGCCCTTTGCTAGATTCTAAACCTAACCATTTTGTTAATATTTAATTAGATTCTCAACAGCTATGTAGTGTTGTGTGAATAGGACAAACAACTGTTTATTAATTTCGATAGGTGAGGAATTCATAGCAACAACTCTTTGAAGAGACAATTTTATTTATTTATTGGTAGATATTGGGATTTGAATATTTAATTAGATTTCAATTGTATCAACTAAGCTGTGGGTTCTTGTTCATGAATTCATAATAAAATGCGAAAGTACTTTTGGGTACTCTAAAATCTACTTCTCAAGTGACTTTCCATGTTCACAGCTGGGGAAAGGTTGTAAATATATAAAAGCTGATGTGTACATATATAAAGAAGAAATGAAGATAATCCTCAATTACTCATGATTTGCTGTTGTCATGTAGTTCAAGACAAAGACCATAATGGTAGGAAGACAAAGAGTTCTGCACGTGACCACGTGATGTACCAAAATACAATATATATATATATATATATATATATATATATATATATAACTTGCCATATTTCATATATTTCGAACTCCTCTTATTTTATTTTTTTATTGTTTCAAGAACAAACTACCGGGTTTTAGCTTCATTTGTGTCTTTAGTATTGTTTATGCATGCTTTGTTATTTTTCTTCTTCTTTTTTTCCAGTTTGATTTTATGTTAGTTGGTTATAAGTGATTGTTTCGAGTGTTTCCATGATTTAGATTAGGCGTCTACGAGCTCGGAAGGCAATGTCGCGAGTTATAGAGGATGGAAGGAGCATCTTCAAAGAAGGCTCAAACAAGGACAATTGGGTCGCAGCCTCACAACCCAGCACCACGGTGCTGACCCAATGCAATAGTTGGTGCCTTAGCCTAGCATCTAGCGTCTCGAGCCTCGTGTCGTGGCATTGTTTCACCAAGCCGCGGTGCTACTATTCATGTCTTGTGGGTCCGCTTGTTGTTTTTAAACCGAGATGCAAAACTACTTTCGTTTTTTTGAGTATTTAAGTCTAAGTCAATTTTGTAACCCTAATTTGAAGTCAATTAAAACTCCATAAAACTCCATAAACCAAGTGTACAAGCCCATTTTGACCCGGGCTAAACCCAACAAGCCCAAAGCAAAAATTAAACCTACCCAATAGACCCACTAAAAACACTAAGCCCAATTTAAGCCCAAACTAGCCCTAGCCCAAACAGAAAAAAAGTGAAAAGTCAGATCTTTCAAACCCTAGGTGCGCCGCACCTAGGGCATTCGGCCAACTGCTTCAGTCCGTTTGCCACCACCTGCCCACTGCAACACCGCCACTGTGGTCGCCCACTTGCACCTGCAAGATCAGAGAAGACATGACAACAACAAGTAGCGCAAGTAATTGTAATAAAATCGGGCTATAAAAGCCCCAAAAAATGTAACCTTTTTCGGGGGAGGGATTTTTTGGGGAAATAAAGAAGAGATTTCAGATTGGAGAAAATATATGCGTTATTTTAGAAACCAAAAGCAGTAGATCAATACCATAGATCGTTCAAATACCAAAACCAAAACTGAAAGTAAAAAAAGGTGATTAAATTTTCTTTCCTGTTTACCGAATCTATTTCTTTTCTTTTCTTTTCTATTCAAACACATATCCATATCCATATATATATTATAAACACATAAAAGTAAAAAAAAAATGAAAAAAGGCACCTTTTTCAAAATTTCGGCCACCGTGTGCGGTGGCCAGCGACGGTGGCCGACGGCGGCCCATTCGCCGGGTTCTAGCTCCGACCAGAGGACGAGAGAGAGGGAGTGAGAGAGCTGCTGAGTTTTTTCTTTTTTTAGTGATGGCAGAAATGAGTTTTTTTCTCAAAAATTTGGCTTTTATAGCCTTACAAAATGACGCCGTTTCAAGGTGCCCTGAAGAGCTCCAAAACGACGTCGTTTTGGGGCTGACCTGCAAACCTGACCCGCCTATGCCTAGGATCCGCATGTTTTTGGACTGAGGGTCTATTTGCGCCCTCAGTCCTTCCGCTTTTGAGGCTGGCTTCAATATGGTCCAATTTTGCTTCTTTAATGTTTTAAATTTGGCCACCCCTTTTGTTTGTGTCGCAATTTGGTCCCCAGACCATTCGAACAGCCTAACACCTGAACGGTGTCGTTTGTGGGGTAGGGATTAATTGCCGTTTGGTCCTCAAATCTTGCGTGCACTTTCGTTTTTACCCCAACATTTTTATTTGGTTATAGTTTTCACTTCTGATTCCATTTTTATTACAATTTAATCCTAATCAATTTGATTTTAATTCTTTCATATTTTTTCTTTATTTATTTATTTTTATATATTATTTATTCTAATGGTTTTATATTCCATTTGTTACTGTTTCTGTTAAATGGTTTTATTGTTACTTATCATTCATTTTAAACTTTATACATATTACTTATTGAATTACCATACATATTATTATTTTGAAGCTTTTATGCACATCTTCTTATTTTTGACCATTTTATATATAATGTTTATTTTAAATTTCTTATATGTCATTTAGCCATACTGTTTATATGTTAAACATTTTAAATTATTTTATCATTTATTGTAAACCTCTTATTATTGTTATTGTTTTACTACTATTATGTATTTTTATTATCATTAATTATTATTATTACTACTATAATTTTTGTTAACACATTTTTTTTACCATATCTTTATTTCCTACTTTTATATATTATTATCGTATATTATCGTATATTATTAATGTACTATTGTTTTCTATTATTATTATTATTACTAATATCACTATTATTATTATATTATTATTATTATCATTATACCTTTTATTATTATTACTATTGTATTATTACTATTATTATACCTTCTTTCTTTTGTGTTTACTTATATGCTATTATTTTTACACTAATATATATATATATAGGTATTTTAGCATACTTATTTTGTTTATATATCACTATCCTTATTATCATTTCATCATTTACTTATTTATATCTTTGTAAATAATTTCAAACCTTAGATCATTCATTATTTGTATTATCGTTATCATTATTAGTTATTATTACTATTGTTACTACCGTCACTTTTACTTTTATTACTATCATTACATTATTTTACTTTTATTCTCTATTCCCATTATCATTATTATTATTACTAATATTAATATTCTTATTATGACTATTACTATTATCATTAGTATTATTATATTTTACTACTATTATTATATTTATATTATTATTATCGTTTTCGTTATCATTGTCATTTTTATTTTGCCATGTTTTTTTTTTTTATTTTTATTTGTTTACTTATGTATTCGATCATTTCATTTTCGTTGTGCTTTTTATACTTTTATATTACTAGCCTTACTTTCATCTTATTATAATTGCTCATACTATTGTTATTGACACTGTCGCATTTATTATTACGTATTAGTATCATAATTTGCTTTTATATGTCACTAAAAATTACATCATATTTTTACCCGGTACATTAAAATAATTCTTTCATAAAAGTAATATTCCATATTTAGAGACTCGAGAAAATCGTGCCCTAACTTACTGGGTTTCGATTTTTCTCATTTAACCTAAATAGCGGAATATGCTTTTAAAATCGCAACACGGGTTTTGAATAAAATGTTTATTCTCGGAGATACGAGGTGTTGTGTCCTAACTTACTGGATATGACATTTTGATACTTTGAGATAAGATTTTTGCAAACAAAGGCAATATTCGGTATTTGGAAGTTCGAGAGATCGTGCCCTAACTTACGGGGTTTCAATTTTCCTCGTTTATTTTAAATAATCAAATATCCTTTTAAAAAGTTAAAATACACGGATCTTAAATAAAAGGCAAGCTCATTCTCAAAAGTTCGAGATGTCATGTCCTAACTTATTGGATGTGACATTTTATTACTTTGAGACGAGAAGGTCTTTAACATTTAAGTATTTTATACAAAGAGGGATCGTATTTTAAATTCTTTCAAGTTTTCAAATCTTCGACACTAAGACGCTAATTAATCAACTAGGTACTAATTTTGGGCGTATCGAGGGTGCTAATCCTTCCTCGTGCGTAACCGACTCCCGAACCTATTTTCTTGATTTGCGTGGGCCAAAATCGTTGTTTAAATAAATCAAACCATTTATTAAAAACAACCACTTTTATGAGGTGACCCGATCACACCTCATCAAAAAAGATTGGTGGCGACTTCTCTATTCGTTTTCATTTTCAAAATCCAAGTCAATTCCCGTTTTTTTTTTCAAAAATGGTTACGACACCAAGTATGATTTTCACAAACACAGTGCCCTAACGTTTCAAAGCCTGCACCCAAAAGAGAACCTCTCTTCAACGAAACGGTCATACCTTTTTCCCTCTTATGACCAAGTTGCCTCCACTCCAAACGAGTTGACTTCAACTCCGTAACGGACGAGGGACATCCGATTTCACTTGTCACTATAGAACCTTCCAAAATATAAAGACTACCAGTTCTTTTACCTTTTAACAAAATGAGAGCTACACGAGATACTTTAATGTCGCTCGATTCGATGTTGATTCTGCATCATTTCAAGTCTAAAATACTCAAGGAAATGAGGTTATTTCGTAAATCAAGTACATACCTGACATTTGAGAGTGTCCTAATCGCCTCATCGTGTATCCTAATTTTAATAGTACCAATACCAATTACCTTACTAGATGAATCGTTTCTCATGCGCACAACTCCACCTTCAGTCAAACTGTATGTGGAGAACCATTCTCTACTAGGACACATGTAGAAAGAATATCCTGAGTCTAAGATCCACTCAGACGTGAGCTTGGAGTTATTGCTCGTTGACACTAACAAGAAATCATCATTGCTTTCACCGGCCAAATTAGCACCAGCTGCATCTTCCTCGTTACTCTCAATAGCTATTTTATTTCACAGTTTATAACAATCTGATTTGACATGACTTAACTTTTACAATAGCGACACCTTTTGTCTTGTTTCTTTGATGTTACCAAATCAGAAGCTTGCTTATCTGCCTTGCTATCCAAACCAAACTCATTGTTGAGTTTCTCTCTACTCAACAAATGACCCTTCACATCTTCGAACAAGAGTTTGCCTCTGCCATAAATCAGGGTTTCCTTGAAAGACTTGTATAAAGGGGGTAAAGAGTACAATAATAGCATAGCCTAATCTTCATCGTCAATATGAACCTCAACGTTCTTTAAATCATTTAAAAGAGTAATGAATTGACTGATGTGATCTCTAAGAAGCACACCTTCGTTCATACAAAACGTAAATAGACATTGTTTCAACACTAAACGGTTAGCCAGAGACTTAGTCACACAAAGAGTTTCTAACCTTTTCCACAAGACGGATGAGGTTTTCTCCATCAATACCTCCTGCAATACCGTATTCGCGAGGCACAACTGGATTGCAGACAAGACCTTTTCATCAAGCTCTTCCCATTCTGTTTGATTTAGATTCTCAGGCTTTTTCCTGGTAACAACCTTTTTCAAGCCAGTTTGAACTAGAATTGCCATCATCCAAACTTGCCACAAATTGAAATTTGTCTCACCATCAAACTTCTCAATTTTAAACCTTGTTGATGCCATTTTTGAATGGGCTGATCTATGAAAATTGAACTAGCTCTGATATCACTTGTTGAGATCGACTCGATTAAGTAACAAGTAAAAAAATAGCTAAATAAATTGAGAAATTGAACACACAAATTTAACGTGAAAAAACCACTCCAAAAAAGATAAAAGACCATGGGCAAAGATAATTTTATTATAATGGCAAAAGAACGAAGAGTACAAAAGATGGAGATAAAAACTAAACCCCGAAAACAAAGAACCCTCAAAATGTAAACACAAAATTCTCTAAATGTGTTATGAGTTCTAATCTCTAATAGGTGTATATTCTAAGATTGTAAAAGAGACTATTTATAGGCTAAATTCATAGGTCAAATAATAAAATAATCTAGACTAATCAGAGTTTGATTGAAACAAATAAACAGATTTTAACTGAAATATTATTTCTCAAATTTGACTAAAATAGGAGTCATACTTAACATAAATTCTAATTGTACGTTTGTTTGTTAGGATTGTGTTTCTTTCGTTCTCAATGCTATGGATAAATTAAATTCCTAAGCGATTGTAATAAGATTATTTGTCAATAAGGAAAATGATTAGTGATGATTGTCTTGATTATCGAGAAGATAAGAAGAAATTAGGTTACTTAGCAATTGTTGGTAACTATAACCAATTTATTAAAGAAAATTGAAATCTCTCTTTGCATCAATAATCAAACCTTTGAATCAAACGAAGAATTTACTTTGATTAGAAGCTTCATCTCATTAATTTTTCCAAAACTTTGATTATTGCTCTTTTTAGTTTTTTCTAAATTCGGTTATAATTTTTAGTGTTCTTTAAACAAAACCTCTTCTTTATTTTATTTGTTTTAGTTAAAGGAATAAAATTTGAACCGATCTCGGTAGATTTGACCCTCCTCGTTGCTTCTACTAATTATTTTTTCTAAGTTGTACAAAATAAGAGATTGTAAATTTATCTTTATATGCTACAATTTGCTTAATTTAGAGACTTTTTTTTTTTTTTTAAAGTTATAACCTCAATTTCTTTTCAAACATCAAACATGAGAGGTTATTTAATGTTAACTATATCTTAAAATAAATATATGAATTTGTGTTTAACACAAACATGCTTTATTGCTTTTCTTTCATATACTTTTATAATAATAAAAACAAGGTTTGGATAACATAGACCTTGGTAATGACAACTAAACTCAATAAAAAAGGAAGATTACCTGTTATTGCTTAAGAGTATCAGAAGCCCTGAACCAGGATATTTAGGGAATAATTAAATATTTAGGGAATAATTAAAAGCAAGGGCATCGCAAAAGGAATTGAAAAATGATCCATCATACAATACAAGTACAAAATCTGAATCAAGAGGTGTTTTTTTTTTAAAGGAAAAAAAAAAACCCAGATCACGTGGTCCTTTTGATCCATCGGTATCTCCAGCTCATTCACTGATAATTTTACTTACAAGTCAAAGCAGGGTCAAGGGAGAACAAAGCAAATCCTGAACTAAAACTGAAACTCTTCTCTCTTTTTCTTCTTTTAAATAATAAATTATTATTATTTGTTTTGCATGGTCAGAAGAAGGTTTAAATAAAAAGAAATTATTTTTATTTTTAACTCTTTTATTTATAAAAATCAAATATTTATCATTAATTGAAAGAAAAATAATATTTATAAAATAATTAAAAATAAAATAAGCTTAAAACAATATAAAATAAAAAAATAGATTAATATGTTTATAAAGATAATAGAACTAATCGTAATTATCTAACCATCTAACGAAAGGAGTTAATATATTTAAAATATTAATTAAAAAAAACCGCTTAAAGTATCATGAAATAAAAAAAAAAGTACAAATGTGAGTAATAGAGGGATCAAACTCAAAACTTATAAATGTAATTGCAACTATTTAACCATCTAATGAAAAAGTTAATATGTTAAAAAAACATTAATTAAAAATTTAAAAGGCTTGAAGTAACATGAAATTAAAAAATATATATAAATATGAGTAAGAGAGAAATCAAACTTAAGACTCAAGGATATAATTGCAACTATTTAGTTATCTAACCAAATAACTAATATATTTAAAAAAACTAAAAAACTTAAAATAAAAAAAATACAAATGTGAGTAGGAAAAGGAATCAAACCCGATACTCAAAAATAAAAATATCAATATTTAACCATCTAACCAAAGCTAAAAGCACACATAAATAGAAACATTTTCCTACCATAGACACATTTTCTAAAAATCAGCATAATCTGATAGCAACATTTTCGAGTAATTCAAGTTTAAATAAAAAGAAATTATTATTTGAAGTTTGCAAAAAAGCGCAAAACCCTACCCCTTAAATAACACTGCTGTTTTGTTGCATTCAATCCCATTTCTCTTCTTCACTAAATCCCATCCATTTTATTTTTAATATATTTTTGTATTACGTATAGTATTTGCCAAATAATAACTAAGTTTAAAAACATAAAATAAAAAGAAAGTAGGAAAAAGGCTTTTTGGTTCATCACTGCGACATGCTATTCTTGTGAAAATAAGATTCAATATTTGCACCCATAAATAAAAGACAGGTCCATTGAATGCTACCCAATCCCAATTTACTTTTAGCCAGGGGATTACATGTTCAAACAACATGATGTTTGAGTAGTTGAAATTAATAAGTGTACCAGATAATAGGAGTGGAACCAATTATGATCAAGGTCTCATTAATATTTAAAATTATTTTTTTAATATTTAAATAAAAAGATAAAAGCGTTGCAATGTATTTAATGTCGTGAGAGTTAAGTTTAAGTATCGAAGAACTTATGTGTAATTTTTTATTGATTTTTAATTTTTTCTTTTTTTTTCTTTTTTAATATTATTTCTGTTTTTAGGTAAATAATATTTCTTTTACCTTTAAAAAATTTAATGTCACTCAATTGATGACACCAATGTTCAGTTGGTGGAATTACAATAAAATTTTTAAATTAAAAGGGTAATTAGGGGCTAATTAAGTATTTTGAATTTTTTTTTTTTAAATTTATCCACAAATAACTGCTCACCTAAACTTATCCATTACTTTGAAATAACTACCCACTTAAAAGTTCAACATTTTAATTAAACTAATAAAAAAAGACTAGCATTTTTCTTCAATTCCTTAAAAAAATTAATTATTTTAAATATGATTATTTTTTAAACAAAATTTTTATGTGTAAAATATTTGGTAAAAGTCTTCTCGAATTTTTCTCAATTTCGAAATTGAGTAAATTGATACATTTAAAAAATTAAAGTAATTTAATCCTATCAATTTCGAAAGTGAGCAATTAACATTAATGTCTTTAGTCAATTGTACCTAATTTTGATTGGTATAACAACAAATTTAACTCTTGATATTTACATATGTTTTGTCAATTTAATCTAGATTCTTAAATAACCAACAAATTTAGCCTCAACATTTACACATTTACATAAGTGTTTCACGCTAAATTTTTTAAGTCACACCAAATTGACAGAATGTGAAAATTTTGATGGCTAAATTTATTATTATACCAATCAAAATTATATCCGATTGACACAAAACATTAACGCAGTGATTAATTGTCTTTAATTACTCACTTTGAAGTTGACAAAATTAAGTTGTTCTGATTTTTTAAGAGAGACCAATTTACTTAATTTTAAAATTGAGAGAGAGACATGAGTAATTTTTTACTTAAAATATTTATTTTTTTCACTTACATAAAAAGTGTGAGAAATTCTAGTAATAACTTTAAGTAATAACTTAAGGACATCATTATCAAAATTCATATATTTAGTGTCATGTGTTACGCATGTAATTATTGTTAGATTTTAATATAATAAATTAATTTAATAATTTAAGTACAAATAATACTAGAAAGGAATTTAAGGAAATTTTTTTAAACAATTTAAGGAAATTTTTTAAATTTGAATCCAAAATATAAATAAATAACTATTCTATTCTCTTACACATGTGCAAAGTTTTTCTTTTTTTTATTTTCAATTATAAATATAAATAGTTAAATTTTATTTTTTTCCATTTTATTTTATTTAAATTATATAAAAATATCAAATTTCAACTTTGATTTTTATACTATGCTTGAATTTAAGCTTTAGGGTCCGTTTGTTTACATGTAAAAAGTTTTACAGAAAATATTTTCTGCGTTTTCATATATTTGTTTCATAAAAAATAGTTTGGTCAACGGAAAATAACTTACAGGTCAAGGTAAAATAAGCCCCTTTTCTTGTAAAATGACTTACCCTTTTAAAAGACATAAGTCATTTTCTGGAAAATAGCTCATTTATAGATAATTTTATTTTATATAAAAATTAACTTAATCAAGCTTAATATTATTATATTGATGATAAATTTCATTTTTATTTTTAAAAAAATTTAAAATATTATATTTTTCAATATTATTAAACATACATATTTAATTATTTATATTTAGTCATATAATAAATTATTAATATAATAAATATTAATTTATTATTTTAATAAATTATTTAATATTTCAATTTTATTTTAATAGTAAATTTTAAAAATAATAATTTTAAATAATATTATTCACATATTATTGAAAATATTCAATATTAATATTTTAATAATAAATATTTATTATAATTATAAATATATTAATAATAAATGTTTTGTAGTATAAAGGTTAAAATATATCATAAGTCTATGTACACTTCACATATTTGTAATTTAGTCTTTGTACTTTTATTTTCAAGAATTTAGTCCCTTTACTTTTCAAATTTAAAAATTAAGTCCAATTGTTGACATCGTTAAATTTTTTTGTCAATTTTGTTGATGTCACATTTTTAAATAAAAAAACCCACTTAGTAGTCATGTAATTAAAAAATAACGTTGTAATGAATCTGAATTTAATATAATATTTTTAATATATGCAAAACAATGTAAAATATAAAATTATAGATAAAAATAAATTCAATTAAACAATGAAAAAAATAAGAAAATCTCAAATGTATGTTTATTTAATTGAAAATAACTTTTATGAAATATTTTTAAGAAATCTACCAAACAACAGAAAATATTTACATAGATTTATCCAAACACTAGAAAATATTAACTTTTCTAGAAAAGTAAATTATTTTCCAGAAATCATTTACCGGAAATCATTTTTAGTGAAACAAACGGAGCTTAATCTTCATGTTTTATATTTTTACATAATTTAGTAACTCAATGTTATAATTTCATTAGTTATTTATATAAAAAGAAGTTCTAAGCGCTTTTGTTGACACACATCTTTTTTCTTTTTTGCCCCATAAGATAATAGTAAAATTACAATATTGATCTCTCTCTACTTTACTAATATTTAGAATTTAGTCTATATTAATTATTTTAATAAAAATATATTACAATTTTAATAAAAATTATAATATAATTATAACTATAATTAAAAACTTGAAGCCCAACAAAACATTCTACTATAAAAAAAAAAGGAAAAATTAATTTAAAGTTAAATTCAAACATATAAAAATAATAAATGGAATCTATCTAGGGTTCAACCAATTATTAAGTTATAAATGATAAAATGATGTAAATGAGTATATGAAATGTAATAGTTTTTGAATGGTTAAGGCTTATATGGTTTGAAATGTGGAATTGAACATATGTATATGGTATTGTTAATATTTTGAGTTAACATAGTGTTTATTTGGTTAAATAGTAGGATAAAACGAGAGGGAATTGGAATTGTAGTAATCTGTTGAGGAAGTTATGACGTCAATCATTATTGTCGCGACGTCCTCTGCTTGATGTCGCGACGTTACCTTGGTGAAGTTTTAGAAATTTTATAATTTGGCCATTAGGTTAGGAAGCTAGCCTACTATCTTCAAGGTCACGACACTGTGCTATGAAAGTCGTGACTCTAGCTTGAGAAGTTTTGAAAACCTTGCATATGGGTTCTAATTTGACCCTGAGATGGTAAATGAGCTTTTGTAAGTTTGTATATGATTTGAAAATGATCATATATCATGTTATACGCATGTAGTATCATATTTAAATGTCTAATGATTAAACTTGTGTAAAATTGATCGTAATTGTTCCGACAACGAATATAACATCTCATAACTTAGATGCGATGACGGGATCGGAGAAGGGATATTACATGCAACAAACCATGATAAAAAAGCGCCCAAATCATATGTTTCACCGTGGTATGGTAGGGAGAAATATGTTGCAAACTAAAGCCAAGTTCTACAACTTGTGAGGGGAAAAATGTTCTGGCCCAATAGGGATGATCCCACTTTACCCATTCATGTCAAAGTCATGCTTGGAAGACCTAAAAAGAATAGTAGAAAATAAGGATGAACCAAAATAAAAATAAAAATTTGTGTTGCTAGCCCCTTACTCGCTGAAATTATGGCAATTAAGGAAGTTTGCTTGACATTTTTGGCATAAAAATGGAGTGGACTTGAAGACGTTGATTGTAGCACAAACAGTGAGGATGTTTAACTGTTAAGCTGAAGTGCTTACTTCTTTCAGTAATGTGTTCCAAGTTAGTGCTGATTTAATTGTACGTGGCAGGTTTTTTGTTATTGCCCCGGAGAAATCAATGAAGAGACAGTCAAGTGAGCAAGATCAGATGTTGACATAGTCATCCTGTTGCTTATGATTTTTATTTTTATTTTTTTGTTGATGGCAAAGTAGTTGCAGATTCGCTATTTCGCGTTCAGCTACTTATGTTTCAGTTCTTTCATTTTTCTCCTTCCATTGGTTTTAGACTGTTGGGATGTGCTAGTGTTGGCATTTTGAATCTTTTTTCACTCAGCTCTGTAATGTTTTCGTCTTTTCTTTTGGTTTGATATAGTTGCGTTTTTGCTTATGTGCTTTTTATTTATATTTTTTGGGACTTTTTAAGGTTTTTTCTATCCTTAATAAATTCTTTCAAAAAGATATTAATTAATTTAATTTTAAATAAAATAATAAAATTACATATTTATACAACATAGCCTCATTAGTTTAAAAAAGTTAAAAGGGTATTTATGTTGTATATATTACATAGATATTGATGATATATATATATACTAATTTCTTACCTCATGCGATGCATAAATTTGATTTTATGTATCAATTAAAATTAATTTATTACAAAATTTATAAAATTTTTAAAAATATTATGCTTGAGAAAGTAAAAATAAAATAATATAAATGTTTAATTTTTAGAATCGTTACACTTTCTATTATGATCAATATATGTTAAGAATAAAATAAATTAATGTTTAAAATAAACTTGAATTAATTAAATACATTCAAAGCCAAACAAAAGTAAAAAATTTAAAGCGAAAAAAAAAGGTTCATAATTTATAAAAATATAATGTTATAATTTAAAATTAATAAATTTTGATAGTAAAAAATTTTAAATGTACATTAACAAATACTAATGTTGTTGATTTATGGATTCTAAAATCTTTTATAATAATACTTAAATTATTTTTGTATAATTAAAAATATCTAATTTTGAATAATGTTATGTAAATGTTATATTTTGATAGAATAAATTAAAATAATACTAACATTTATTATTTATTCTAATTAGGATTCTTTAACATTATGTATTAAAAAACTAATTAATTAAGTTATTTAAAATTACACAATGTAGTTTTTAATGCATTGCTTAAATTTTAATTTAATTTACATGTCATATATGGAAATAAAAATAATTTTTAACATATATTAGTTAAAATTTTAATGTTTAATTAAAATTAAAAATATAATTTTTTTAAAAGAAATATTTATTATTTAAACATTTAAATATTGTTAGAATTAAATGACTCGAATCCTTATTTAAATAAAATACAGTGGTACAATAAAATAAAAGTAAAATCCATATAGAACTACACTTCTTTTATTTTATTTTAAAATAAGGTTTTTTAAACCTTATTAAACTCCATCTATTTTATATTGATTAGAATAAGGTGTTTCAATCTTACTAGAATATGGCTTTACAAGCCTATAAATTTTCTTCTTGTAATCATTCGAATTCGAATTCGACATAGTGAATTTTCTTCTCCTCTGCACGTGGTGTTTTTCCCGAAAGGGTTTCCACGTAAAATCTGTGTGTTATTTATTTTATTTTATTTTATTTTCACAAATTGGTATCTGAGCTTCCGGATAGTTCATCTCAATAACGATAATGGCGTCTTTGAAGTATGAAATTTCGCTGTTGGATCGCAACACCAGATTTGCGTTGTAGCAGATTAAGATGCAAGCAGTTCTTGCGCAAATAGATCTGAAAGATGCCCTACTAGGGATAGATAAGATGCCTTCGACATTAACAGATGAAGAGAAGAAGCGTAAGGATCAAAAGCCGTTAACACAATTACATCTGCATTTGTCCAACGAAATTTTGTAGGATGTGATGAAGGAGAAGACCGCCACTGCATTATGGAAGAGGGTAAAACAAATATGTATGTCGAAAATTCTAACAAGCAATACATATGAAGCAACGTCTTTATGCTCATCGTTTAGAGGAAGGTACGTCTATACACGAACACTTAACAGTGTTTAAAGAAATTCTCTCAAACTTAGGGGCCATAGAGGTTTAGTATGATAAGGAAGATCTAGGGTTGATTCTACTTTATTTGTTACCCTCGTCTTATTCAACCTTTAGAGACATGATTTTATATAGCCGCGAGTCTCTCACAATTGATGAGGTTTATGATTCTTTGACCTCATATGATAAGATGAAGCATCTTGTGGTTAAACCCGACTCTCAGGGAGAGGGTCTCATTGTTCGTGGGAGACAAGATCGAAATGCTGATGATGATCGTGGAAGGACATAGGAATGGAATTGTTGCTGTAAATCTAAGGGTAGGTCGAAATCTTCAAACATAGGTAAACTTGTAACTTCTACAAGAAGAAAGGGCACATTAAATCTGAGTGCTATAAGCTAAAGAAAAGATTAAAAGGGAGGCTGCGAATCAAAAGGGAAAACAACTAGAAAATTTTGGTGAAGCTGATGTTGTAGAAGACTACAGCGATGGTGAACTTCTAGTCACTTCTGTCAACAATTCTAAAGTAAGTGAGGAGTGGATACTTGATTCAGGCTGCACCTTCCACATGATTCCCAATCGGGATTGGTTTACAACTTACGAGATAGTGTTTGAAGGTGTTGTTTTGATAGGAAATAATGCTTCATGTGAAATCGCAGGTGTTGGAACAATTAAAGTCAAGATGTTTGATGGAGTTGTCAGAACACTTAGTGACGTATGAAATGTTCCAGAATTGAAGATAAATTTAATTTAATTGAGTACTCTTGATTCAAAAAGGTACAGATACATAGCTGAAAGTAGAGTTTTAAAGATTTCCAAAGGTTCCCTTGTTGTGATGAAAGGGCAGAGAAAGACTACCAAGTTATATGTTTTGCAGGATTCTACTATTACTGGTGATACAGTTGTCGCTTCCTCTTCCTTGTCAGATGATGATATTACTAAACTTTTGCATATGCGCCTAGGGCATATGAGTGAGAATGGCATGGCAGAATTGAGCAAAAGAGGACTTCTTGATGGGCAAGAAATTTGCAAACTGAAGTTCTATGAACACTGTGTTTTTGGGAAGCAAAAGAGAGTTCGATTCACTAGAGGAATCCATAACATGAAGGGAACATTAGAGTATATTCATTCTTATCTGTGGGGACCATCTAGAGTACCTTCGAGAGGTGGAGCTAATTATATGCTAAATTTTATTGATGATTTTTCCAGAAAAGTTTGGGCGTTCTTCCTGAAGTAGAAAAGCGATGTGTTTTTCACATTGAAGTCTTGGAAAATTATGATTGAAAAATAGACGAAAAAACAAATAAAATACCTCTGCACAGACAATGGCTTAGAGTTATGTTCTGATGAGTTTAATAGACTATGCAAGTTAGAAGGGATCGTGAGACACTTGACAGTTCGTCATACTCCATAGCAAAATGGGGTTACAAAATGAATGAACAGAACGATCATGGAGAAGGTTCGATGTATGTTGTAAAATGCCTACTTACTGAAGTCGTTTTGGGCAGAAGCAGCCTCTACTGCATTTTTTTATCAACCGATCTCCATCCGTTGCCATTGAAAAAAAGACTCTACAAGAGGTATGGTTTGGTAATCTTGCTAATTATTCTGACTTAAAGAGCTTTGGGTATCCTGCGTATGCTCATGTTGATAATAGAAAATTGGAACCGAGATCCATTAAATGTGTTTTTCTTGGTTATAAAGCCAGTGTAAAAGGGTATAAGTTATGGTGTCCTGAAAATAGAAAAGTTGTGATTAGCAGAGATGTCGTTTTTGATGAAACTGCTATGCTACCTAACTTATCTCTTAAAAATCTTCCAATAAAAAAAATCAAAAGCAGGTGGAGCATCAGATTAATAAAGAAAATCAAAAGTAGGTGGAGCATCAGATTAATACAGAGTTGACTCTTAAAGCCAGTACAAAAAATGAGAATAGAGTTGCTTCTTCACCACAATACTCTATTGCTAAAAACAGAACTAGAAGAGAAATTAAACCTCCAAAGAAGTATGCCGAGGCTGATCTAGTTGCTTATGCTTTAAATGTGGTTGAAGATATAGATGCAAACCGAGAGCCATCTTGTAACAGCCCGATTTAGACCCTAACCGAAACGGTGGTTTCAAGACCATGAATTCGAGTCAGAAAAATATTTTAAAATTATTTTCTGTGTTTATTTTATGTGAATTTATATCTGTGAAATTTTTGTAATTTAATTTTATCGTTTGAGAGTCCGATTAAATAAAAGGACTTAATCACGTAAATTGAAAACTTGATAGTTTAAAGTGTAAGGACCGAATTGTTAGTGGCTTTCTAAGTTTGGGCATTTATGTTGTAAATATCCCATTAATACATTGGTAGGACGGTACAAGGCATATATTTATGGTTTTTATATTATATCATTAAGGATATATAAGTAAATTAAACTTTAAATTATAATAAGTTATAATATAATAAAATAATGAAGCCATGTTCATATTATTTCACCATTGCCGAAATTAAAACAAAAGAAAAGAGAAAAGAAACCTAGGGTTCGGCACTTACTCAAGCTCAATCAACGTTCGTTTTTGTTTGATTTTTTATAATTTCTACGTTTTTGAGATCGTTGCTTCGAGTACTACAAAACCCATGCTTGAATTTTTTATTTTGGTGAATATTTTGAGTTATGCCATTATTGAGAGCTTGTGATTTTTGTTGTTTGATGATGAAATATGAAAGATATGTTTTAGATTAACATATTTTGTATTGGAGTTTTTGATGATTTTGAGTTATTAGGAGTAAATTGCAAAAATAATAATTTGAGGGACTAAAATGTGAAATAAATTAAATATATGGATTTTTTTGAGAGTGGGTAAAATTTGGCTCAATATGGGTATGCTGAAATTTTATGTATTTTGTGTTTTGTGCAATAGTGACTAAATTGTAAAAAGTGAATGTAAGTGGTAAAATGGTAAATTGCCCATTTATGTGTTTTTGGACTAAATTGAATGAAGCTTAATTTGAATATGTTTAGATCAAGAACCAAAGAAATTGGATTTGGATAGGGGGAAAGCGAAAATTGTCGACTAGATGCCTTGTTCTATTTTGTATCGTCCGAGGTAAGTTTATAAGCAAATAGACGTGTTTAATTGTAGTTAAATGCTAGTTATATGTGTTGTTATGAAATGTATGAATATATATATGCTATGGCCGAATATGAAAAGGCTTGGTTACTACATTACCGAATTCATTTCGACCGAGTTATAACGTCTGAAAGCCCCGTATGAACCTTAAGAATAGTTAGGATACATATGTCATGACATAAGATTCCGATATATGTGTGCGAGTAAGACCATGGCATCGATATGTGTTTACAAGTAAGACCCTGTCTGGGACAGTGGCATCGATATGTGATTACATGTAAGACCACGTCTGGGACATTGGCATTGTACAATTTGTGTGATTATCCGAGTGTCCTATCCAATTTTGAATAGTTCATCGGGCAAAGGTAAATTGAGTTCGAATGTGTAAAACGAGCTATATGCCAGGTATGAACTAATATGTTACTTACCTGAGGTAAGTTAAGTAAACACCTTAACTATTTGTTATAAATTTTGTAAGATGCAAATAAAGAAAATATGTGTATGTGATATGTGTATTTGGCTTTATGAATGAGTAGTTAGTATGTCATGAATAACCCTTATATATGTGTATATATGATGAGGTATTTTCGGCTATATAATTAATAAATGTATATGAAATATTATTTCGATACTTGAGATTATGCACTTGAGTGAATATGTACTAAATTTTAATATGTCTATTTGCCTTTAGAAATTACTAACATGTTAAAGTGACTATATGAGTATTCGGCCAAATAAGAAGTATGTGTGTATAATGTCATATTATGATTCTTGTACTTATTTAAATGGTATAAGTATGCTTGATTATTTGGTGATATTTTGGACCTACAAGTTGAATGATATTTGATTAATTAGTTTATGTGAGTATTCGGCCAAGGTAAAAATGGTATATGGAAATATATTATTATATCTCATATGTAGGTTTAAGGTTAAGCATTGGTCATGACAATATAATTCAGTTTAGTAAAACAGGTTGAATATATTATTGAGTTGTTTATTTGCTTATGGCTTACTAAGCTAAGATAGCTTACTTTGTGTATCTATGTTTACTCTGTTTTATAGATTAGGAGTCAAGCTACAAGCTCAGGGGACTGTTAGCAAAGTTCATCAAACTATCAGCTATTTCGGTACCTTTATAAGTTAAACTCGGATTATGACATGTATAGGCTGGACATATTTATGAAATATCGGGTTTTGTTCATGTATAATTAAAGCCATGCGAAAATGGCTTAATTTTTAAGCTTGGATTTGTTTATGCTTGATCATGGTTTAATCTGTTTTGGCTATTATAAATGCGTTATAAATTATATGATATTTGTGTTACATGTGACTTGTCTGGGAATTGATGTGATACTGATACTTGTTAAAATGTGTATTTGAATGTGTATTAGTTCACTTTAGAGATTATATACATTATGTGTGAGTAGTATGCTTGACTAAACAAATTGGTTGGAATAATGCATAGGCTGGTGAATGTAAACTTGCTAAATATATATGTATATATTTGAGTGATATTTATTACTATAGTTCGGTTATGATTTGAAATGATGGTAACATGATATGTAATATAGTTGAAGTGATGAATATGTGGTTTGTATTGTAGGTGTTATATGAATAATTTGGTCATTTGTCTTGGTATATATATACTCAATGTTAAATGTGACCTTTTTCTTAGAAGAAATTTGTGTATTATATGCATGGGCATTAATAGCATGTTCGATCCTTGTATAAAGTAATTAAATTACATAGGTGATTGTTTAATAAAGTTTGTAACATGATTTTAATTGGGTTAATTATGAGTTGTATGGAAGTTATTAATTAATGCATGTTGTGTGAGTAATAATCCATAAATGCAACTTATATTAACTTTATTTAAATGTGTCTAGATGTTTTATTATTTAAATGTCGAATGAACTATAAATGTTATGATATATGTGGTCAAGTTGATTAATTATGTTTTATATAAGTAAAGATTGATATGAGACATGGAAAATAATTGACTATTAGTTATGTTATATATTCATATTTATGAGCATTGTGATTAAGTATATTGGCAATGATTATATACATACATGATTTTTGGGTTGAGTTTACATTGAAAGAATATTTAGAAATATGATATTTGTGAGTTTTTTTTATGAATTTGAATTATTAATTTATACAGATTTGTCATATATTAGTTGAGTATAGAAAAAAAAGTTCTGAATTGTCATATGCCAGGTAATGCCTCTTAACCCTAATCCAGCGACGGATACGGGCAAGGAGTGTTACACATCTAATTATTCTGAGGCAGTTAGCTGTAAAGACTCAGAAAAGTGGATGTTTGCTATGCAAGAGGAGATGGAATCACTCCACAAAAACAAAACATGGGATATTGTGAAACTTCCTAAAGGTAAAAAAGTTGTTCGTTGTAAATGGGTGTTTAAAAAAAAAAGAAGAGACTCTAGGAGTTGAAGAACCCAAATATAAATCAAGGCTTGCTGCAAAGGGTTACAGTCAAATTCCAGGAGTAGACTTCACAGATGTATTCTCCCTAGTTGTGAAGCATAGTTCGATTCGAGCTTTACTTGGTATTGTGGCCATGCATGCTTTGGAGCTTGAGTAGTTAGATGTAAAAACTACATTTTTGCATGGAGAACTTGAGGAGGACATTTACATACAACAACAAGAGGGTTTTACAATCTCAGAAAAAGAGGACTATGTTTGCTTGCTGAAAAAGTCACTTTAGGGTTTGAAATAGTCACTAAGACAATGGTACAAGAGGTTTGATTCATTTATTACTTCTCATGATTTCAAAAGAAGTAGTTTTGATAGTTGTGTTTACTTTAAGAAAAACAGTTATGATTCTTCCGTGTATCTATTTTTTTATGTTGATGACATGTTGATAGCAACAAAAGATAAAGGAGAGATAAGAAAGGTCAAAGCCCAACTAAGTGAAGAATTTGAGATGAAAGATTTGGGACCAGCAAAGAAGATACTTGGTATGGAGATTCTCAGAGATAGAAAAGTAAGTAAATTGTACCTAAGTTAGAAGGGGTACATTGAGAAAGTTCTTTGCAGGTTCAATATGCAGAGTGCTAAACCTGTTAGTATTTCTTTAGCAGCCCATTTCAGACTTTCATCGGCTTTGTCTCTATAATCAGATGATGAGATTGAGTACATGTCACATGTTCTATACTCTAGTGTAGTGGGATCTCTCATTTATGCTATGGTTTGTTCACGTCCAGATTTATCATATGCAGTCAGTGCAGTTAGCAGATACATGGTGAATCTCGGTAAAAAACACTGGAAAGCAGTTCAGTGGATTTTAATATACTTACGAGATACTACTGATGTCTGCTTATGGTTTGGAAGAACTGGAGATGGAGTCATTGGGTATGTTGATGCTGATTTTGCTAGAGACCTTGACAGAAGAAGATCTCTCACAGGTTATGTCTTTACAATCGGAGGTTGTGCAATCAGTTGGAAATCAACTTTGCAAACTATAGTCACTTTGTCTACCACTGAAGCTAAGTACATGGCGATTACTGAGGCTTGTAAAGAAGCTATTTGGTTGAAGGGACTCTTTAGTGAACTCAATGAAGACCTTCAAATCAGTACAGTATTTTGTGACAGTCAGAGTGCAATCTTCCTTACAAAAGATCAAATATTTCATGAGAGAACAAAGCACATTGATGTTCGGTATCATTTTGTTGTGATATTATTGCTCGTGGTGATATTGTTGTGAGCAAAATTAGTACTCATGAAAGTCCTGCAGATATGATGATTAAGTCACTTCCTATAACCAAGTTTGAGCATTACTTAGACTTGGTTGGTGTTCATTGTTTAAGTTAAACACTTAAGGGGTTTTATGGAAGAGGTGGAGAACTTGTTCATTGAGACTTCGCGATGAAGTACTTGATCATTGAGAATTCGTGACAAGGTGGAGATTGATAGAATTAAATGACCCGAAGTGGTAAAATAAAATAAAAGTAAAATCCATATAGAACTACACTTCTTTTATTTTATTTTAGAATAAGGTATTTTAAACCTTATTAAACTCCATCTATTTTATATTGATTAGAATAAGGTGTTTCAATCTTACTAGAATATGGCTTTACAAGCCTATAAATAGACATAGTCTATTTCTCTTTTAATCATTCAAATTCAACATAGTGAATTTTCTTCTCCTCTCCCCGTAATTTTTTCCGAAAAGGTGTCCACGTAAAATCTGTGTGTTTTTTATTTTATTTTATTTTATTTTCACAAATATGATAATATGAAATTTCAATTAATTAATTGAATTTATTTGTTGAGCCCTAAGATTATAGAGAGTAAAATGTTTATGTTAATTTCATAAAAGTAAAATTTTATTAAAAACAAGAAAAAGAAAACAATTTTTTTGATAAGTAATTGAAAATATGTAGGGAGTATTGTAGATAATATTATTAAATTAAGAAAAATTATAAAGCTATAGGACTAAATTAATAAATCGAAAAAACAAAAACCTTATCAAAATAATAATAATAAAAGTTGAAAATAACTTTTTTTTTTGAGGGATAACCTTTTTCTGTATCTTTTATATATATATAATTAAAATTGTATCACGTATGAGTATTTAATATTTTAACTATGCCACTAACTTTACACTGGGAAAGAATTCACAGGGGTGGAATGACCAAGTACTGTTTCTCGGAATCTTCATTTGAGAGTTTTCCAAGTCTTTAAGAAAAATGAGGCATAATGAGATTGGTTCAAGAAAAGAGGAGTGTTTATCTATTTATTATTTTTATCGATTACTGTAGAACTTAGGAGGAAAAGAAAGCTTCTTAGTAACTTCTCCTATGTCCGGACGAAAACAAAAAAATAGCATATAAATAATACTTGAGGGATTCTGTTTCTGTCTTCCAAATTGGTCATCATTGAATGCTAATTAACATGTCATGACAAAAAGCATCACATCATGGACATGACATGCATGAATTCAAAAGATAAACACATAACATCAACTCATCAAGCTCCCCCTTCCTTAGATATAAATACAAACATCAACTTAGTAAGTTGTAATAGATAAGTGTCCCTATAGAATTTATTAGGATTACTTGGTTTCTTTTCCTTCCTTTTTCCATGTTTTAAAAGCTCATGGCATGCTTGGAAATGTATAATAACTCCGAGCACAAAAGTCATCACCACTTCGCCCCAATGAGCCCAAGAATCTCTTTCTCAAATGACTTTGTGGAGACTCAGCAGATTACGAGACAAGAGAGGAGCTCAAGGGAGGCTCCAGTCTCCTCAGACTTTGAATTCTCAGTCTCAAACTACTCCATGATGAGTGCTGATGAGCTTTTCTATAAGGGTAAGCTTTTGCCATTTAAAGATACTTGTAGCAATCATATGCAAAGGACTTTGAGAGAAGAACTTCTTGTTGAGGATGATGATAATGATAATGTGACACTCAGCCCTTCCAAGGGTTCCACAAGGTGGAAGGGATTTCTAAGTCTCAAGAGAACCCACATTGGTTCCAAAAAAGCTAACAAGAGTGAAGGGTCCGTGGAGCGATTGGGTAACAATACTAAAAGATCTGGTTTTGTTCATGAGGACACCCATGTTAACAAGACTTCACAGGTGAGAGAGAGAAATAAAACAACTCTTTTCTTTTTCTTTTCCCTTTATTAAGCTAACTATATGAAGGTTTGTTTGTTTAATCTAATTTCATCAATGTTATTTGTTGCAGGACCTTTTGAGTGAAGGAGGGTCAAGTTTCTGAGATGTGGACTTTGGAGTATAGTTGCACTTTTTGAAAGGTATAACTTGTAGAGATAAGGAGCATTTTTTTTTTAAAAAAAAAAGGAAAAGAAAAAGGGAAGGCTGGGAATGACCTGAGGTTTGGATAAATTTGTAGGTCTTAAAACTTGTTTTAATGGGGGGTTTGTTTTAATTTTTCTTTCTTGTTTTTTTCTTCATTTGAGGTGTAGTCACAAGTGTTCCATTTATCTCCAAGGAGATGGGTATCTGGCTGTTTGTTTGTAAAAAATATTTGCAGCTCAAGAACTTGTTTCTGATGTTGAGCAATTCATAGATCTATCCTAGACCCTTTCGTCATGTTTTTTTTTTTTTTTTTTAACTTGGATCTACTCATGTAATCCCCATTGATGCCTATAAATTAATGCATGAAAAAAAGAGAAACAGGATCTGGGCACATGTTAGTAACTCTTACATAGGGAGGTGGGACGGCGGAAGAGGAGTGGAAGGACTGGCAAGTGATCAGCAATGAATGTGACAGCTAATGCACCACTGTTCTACATATTGTTTATTATTTGCGTAAGGATATGAGTGCTAGGTTTTAGGCCATACTAATCTTGATTTAGGATTCAAAAGTGGTTGAGGATTCAAGTTACTTTCTAAGCTTTCATTAAACCATAAACTAAATGCATGAAAATTAATTAAAAAAAAAAAAGTGGCAAGCAGTAATACTTGCCTCGTAGTGTTCCTGTCTGTCTGGTCTGTCTGATGATCCTATTTGACAACCTCGGGTCTGATCACAGTTTCACCAAGTAATGAAACCTCATTCAAGAGAGAGCAAGCGGTATGGTAGCATCAATCCTCCACCAATGTCACATAATCATCCAAGGAATTGGGGAAAAACAGAACTGGTAAAAAAACATAACAATCAATGAAACCTGAGTGAGAGAGAACTAATCTCACTGCAGTTTACAGATTTCCTACTACCTACTAATCTCCTGTCGATATCTTTGAAACAAACTAGGGTTGCCATTTTGCTAGAGTCGCTGAGATAATGCATGTACATATGTATATGAACCATTGGTACATCAAATCTGAGCTCATTTGTTTCTGCCTTATATTGCAAAGTCTCAATTTCAACTCGGCTAAGTTTTGCTTCAAAATTTCATTATTATCTCATCCTCTTGCTGGCGGCCTAATGATCTGTAGGCCAGACATCTTATTCTTCTTTTGAACGGAAACTAGTGGAAGAGATTTTGGACATTTCCTCTTTGTAGTTGTACAGCTCCTTCACCAGTTTCTGCATCTTCTTCTTTTTTCAGAAATTAAGTTATAATGCAAACCTTCTGACATGAAAGCATGATCTTTAAGATACCAAACAAGGACACCACTCAACTTGCCACCATCACTTTGTTTTGTATGAACATCCAACTTTAGGAGTCTAGGGGCCCATCCTGTTCACTCAAATCCTTTGCCCTCATAATGTAATATATATCTTAACACCTTTGCAGCAATGATAACATCCATCATAGACAAATGATAACATTTAACAGATCCAAAATTAAGTTTCATATTTCATGTGCTAAGCTATATATTATCTAACGAGGCCTATGCAATTGCTAAAGAGAGAAATAGACAAATAACAACATTTAACAATATCATAATGACCTCAAGTGAACAATCCTCAAGTAGTCTCAGAGAAAACAAGATAAATCATAAACTAACAATTTAGTTATACTAGGACAAAACCATAGAAGTTGAACTTGTCATTTCGTAACTTTAACATCGGAGCACTTGTGCTTAAGCTTCATAGGCATAATACACGCATGATCATGGAAAACTGTATTATACATCAGGAGGAGATATTGTCGCATTTAGCAACACTCTCAACATGTGACAATGTTTCATTCTTTTCATACAAGTATAGTCAATACAATAAATTGCATAAGAAGCCACTTCTCTTGCACCTAGATCATTAAATTTCTTCGTCCGATCAGTTGATAAGACATGCTGAGTTTCAATGTCCCTTTTTATTGAGAGGAAAAGGGCCAAATTCTAGGCATGGTTCGTCATCTATGTTTCAGAAAGGAACATGCATCTACAATGTTTGACATTCTAGCCAAACCCACACTGCAATGAACCCACTTCCTGATAGTACAATCACCTAAATATTCCTTTAGCAGCAACATACTTCTACCCTTCATTGGTTTTTGTATGATGTGTCTAGGGGATGAAGCAAAAACTCTTATTTGGATGTAAATTAGTTTATTTTTACGCAGTAAATCTATTTCTCCTGACTACTATCAAAATGTCCCAACAAACTAATAAAATAAAATAGATGATGATAACAATCATATATGACCCATGAAGATCTTATGAACTTTCTACAAATATCAACATGACAGGTAAGTGATAAAGAGTCCACTCCTGAAATGGATGGCATTTCTACCCTCTCCCTTTCAATCCTTATTTTTCTTGCATTGTGTGTGCGTTTTCCTAGTTGACCTTCAAAGAGAACATATATGTTTTCTACCCTGACCTTTTTGTTTCGCCTACCATGTTTTCTTGTACGAAACAAAATAATGGAATTGATTCCAAATCTTTGCAATCAAAATTGAAACGAGTATAGAAGGATCTACTTCGACCAATAAAATTATAGAATTGCAGATGAAATTAGAATCCACTTTCAAATAATCTCACAATAAACTTGCCATAATGCACGTATGAGGGCTGTTTTATAAGCAAATTTCTCATGTATGTTTGCTCTTGATTTGGCTGCCAGAATTAGCCACATGCAATCCTTTTCTGATGATACGAGATATAAGAATCGACAACATACATCCTCGACATCGATGTCATTAGGTTCAATCACTGCCCCCTCGTCGATTTGAAGACCAGTTATTAAAGAGAAATCTTCAAATATAATGGTGGCTTTTCCACATGGCAACTAGAAGGTAAATGTTTCTAGCCTTCATTTTTTCACCAAGGTGGCAACCGAGTTCAAAATGATGCGGAACCTTTCCGCCCTAGATGCCATTAACAAACCAACATCCTTCAAGGGTTCCCCCAGATTTCGAGAAGTATAAATTGTATCAGACCCGAAGAGTTCAATCTATCGACTATTAAATGTATAATATAACCATAATATTGAAATTTAAAGAAAATCTTACCACATTAATTAAAAAAAAAATTGAGATGGAGCTTTCACAATATTGAGAGCATAGTTGGTAATGTGGTCTAAGCATTTTTTTTATGATAAATATGTAAATGAAAGCAAAATCTTTTGGTGTAATTAGTGATTTTGAGGAACGCAAAGATTATAAGTCTTTAGTAGGAAGAAAGGGAAGGGAACGGTGGGTATTTATAGAACTTGACAACTATGAGAGTCAACTTCCACTATATTAATTAGGAATGGTTGGGATTTAGGAAAATTAATACCCCGATCAGACCTCCTCAAATTAAACTTGGAATTCATGGGTGTTGAGATCCTTTAAATATATTTGTGTGTACTACCACCTAACATGCATGACCTATATTATTTTGATGATTAGATACCACGAAAAACTCGACATCTGTGGATATCAAGTTATTCTCTCAAAAACGTATTTTGAGAAATAATTTTATTATAAACATAAATTAATAAATAAAATTAAATTGTCTAATAATATAGTATAAAAACCATAGTAAAACTCTATAAATACAATTATCCAAAAGAAGATGTCAAACTTCAGAATCTTAATATAATACAAATTAAAATATAATATTTCATAAAAAAATAATTCTAAGATCTTTAAAATAATGTTGTACTTACAAATACAAAGAATTACTTGTTGCAGAGTTGAAGCCGACTATTGGATTTGATGAAAAAGAACAGTACGATAAATTGATTTAACCTTTCTCTATTCAAATTTGAGGCAAAACTTTCTACTTCCTCATCAACTGCTTGTCTTGAATCAATTGACATCCCTAATATATAATTATGAGTTTAATTATTATCAAGATCAAAATTGCATCTCTTCATATCAATTCCTATGTAACATGAAATGCTAAACTTGCTTATAAACCTAAAATTGACTAAACCTATGCTTTGATACTAAAACAAATGTGACACCCCTTACTCAAGTTTAATCAATGACCCAAGCAAAGGATGCCACATTTTAGCACTAATTTCACAATCCTTAATGTTTATATTTAACACTTAATAATGACATTTTAAGGTTATTTAAGGCAATTTGGAAAATTTCTCAGCTTCTCTTACAAAGCATATGTAAACGAAGGGGTTGTTCAAGACTTGTTCGAAATAAAAAAAAATATAGACAAGACAGAGCAAAGGTATCGATACCTAGACCTTGATACTACTCATTTTTGCATTCTATTGATGATGTACCGATACCACATGTCATAACGTGCGAGAATTAAGACCTAGCAAGCTAGACATGAAGACCTAAATAAGTAGAGTCACCATTAAACAATTTTGAGATAAGTCGATCAACCACCTATTGCCTAATGTTTTAGAACTAATCTTAAGGAAATATCTTAAAAGCTAAGAATTTGTCTCATTACCAAAATTTGGGTTCAGGAGTACACTTATTTGTAGGGAAGGTTAGAGCACCTCTACAACACCTATCTAAAGATAGTACTACAAGACTCGATATTTAGGGTTTTTATTTTGAAAACTTTTAATTAGACTCCTAACCTAATATTAAAGGTCTTATCTAAACATACCTAAAATGAAATTAAACTAAATCAAAATCTAATAAAACCTAATAAGATTTTAAAACCTAAAATTTAATTAAAATATAAATCTAATCATACTTAGAATATAAACCTAATTCAAATCTAAATCTAATAAATTCATACTAAAAATGTTAAAAAACTAAATATAATTAAACTTTGTCCTAAACATAATAAAATTTAAAATTGGGATTTAATTTTGTTAAGACAGTTTTTGAGCAGTGCCCAGGACCAGTGCCAACTAGTGTTTAACACTACCAGTTCAGAAACTTGGCCTATTTAAGTTAGCAAATTTGGCAAAAAAAATCCTTAGGCTTTAATTCTAGTTGATAATTTGTATGACAACCAAACTACCTTTTATATTCAAACTACACAGCAACATATCTTGGAGATTTGTTGGGATTTGGATTCAAGTAATCAACTTCTCAAGTTGGATGTGTAGCAGCTCACCCAATAAAGACTATATCAAGTTACTGTTTGGCATGTAAGTCAGTTAAATCAAGGATAGAAAATAAGTAAGTCAGTGAAGTATTTTTTACTATGTGACATATTCTGTGGAATTTGCCATTTGGCAAACTCTAGGGATTGGCAGACTCTTCTGTTAAGTTACCTGCCAACCCTTGATGTTTGGGCAAACTCTTTAGTTCGCAACTTAATAGATTTGTTCCGTGTTTAATATATATTACGATGGCTCTTTTAGTAAAATTAGGGTTTAGTTGAGACCTAGTTAGAACTGAACTAGGGTACTGCAAATGATTAAATTTTTAATCATTTTCTTCTCAAACTTCTAGAGCGATCGTAGGATCCTCTAACTTCCATTAAGTTTTTTTCCTAGATATATTTGCTATATTTTTTTACTGTAAATACATAAATTCCTTCGATAATAACCTAAGGGTTTACCAGAAATTACCAGTAAATTGGTACTAAAAATGGTGTCAACTAGATATTGGAAACTCCTTGTTAACAATTCCAACATAAAAATTTCTAAAGATTTAGTGAAGAACGCAATGAAGAAGAATAAGTGGAAACAAAAACGTATTCGACTATGAACAACTTAAAAACCAAATGAATTTGACAAAAATACTTGAAATTTTTAAAGCTTTGTGGTCTCAGCATATACCCCAAGTTTGGCATAAACCCGAGTATAACAATAACAAAACAATCAAATCAATTATACGCTAAGTAAAACAGTTTCAGACAAACATTTGGCAGAAGCCTTATAAAATTTAATAGAGTTATGTATAAATCGCAATATGGGTTATTTCCTATACAAAATTTTCATGTGCATCACTAGCAGTTAAACATCATTCAAAATAGTTTGACATATATGCCAAAAAGATGATTTAATAATCCATAGTCAATAAAATTTAACATATATTTCAGAAGTTCATAAAATATCTCAGAAAACAGTGTTTTAGTGAAAGACGTAAATTATTACAAAGTTGGTTACAAACAGGTCTACACGCCACCCTTCCAAAAGGTCATGCATGATACAAAAATAGACAAGTGGCTTACTACCAATAGTAACTCTTGTGTAGTCCCCTTCTACAAAATCCGTTTCTTCAATCAACACGCTTGATAAGGAAAACTAACAAAGTAAGTTCAAACAAACTTAGTGAGTTCCATTTATAAATGTATACTACTGGTAGAGAAGCATCAGTACTCTTAATTATACTCAACCTTTCAGAGAGGTTTAGACATACTAAACATAATACACCCAATTGCATTCACAGTTCTTAGACGGACTCTATCTGTCAACTCATGGGCAAATATTATTCGCCCGTTTAATCATAACTTAATACAATGAGAACGTTTTGCACATGAATTATACTCATGCCAATCTTAGACCTAGAATTCAGAATTCAGAATCAGAATCATATCAATCAGTCATATTCATATGCATATACTCCACCTCTTAACTCCTCATATCATTTCTATTTAGCTGAACATGTTTTCTCATGATCAGCCAGTCTGATTTGCAATATAACTACCCTACTAAAGGCATCACAAACTTATGTCATTCTCCTTCATCACATATCACATTTCATATATAAATGGTACTAGGTTTGTGCAGTAAAGAGGGTATTTTATATTGAAATATGAACTGACCATACTCACGCTGACAATACTAATTTAACACCACAAAAGCAGACACTACACATTACGTTATTGAAAGGGAACACTTACTTTACACAATTTATACGACAAGAGGATTTATAACACACGAAAATAAGAAAGAACTCACCAAAAACTCTACTACAGTAATCTACTTAGTAGGTCCCTTTCCCTTATTGCTTGGACCTTAGTTAGCTTTTTTAACAGAAATTACTAGTAAGCTGGAAACTCCTCGTTAATGATTCCAACTTAGAAATTTCTAAATATTTAGTGAAGAATGCAAGAAAGAAGAAGAAGTAGACGCAAAACATAAAAACATGCTAGCTAGATATCCTTATATAGCAAAAACATCGAGGAACAAAACTTAGTGAAAGTCAGAGGATCCCATGATCGTTCTAGAAGTTTGAGAAGAAAATAATTAAAAATTTAATCATCTACAGTACCCTAGTTCAGTTCTAACTAGGTCTCAACTAAACTCCAACTTTACTAACTAAGCTATCGTAATATATATTAAACACAAAAACAAATCTATCCAGCTACGAACTAACGAGTTCACCCAAAAAATCTGGGTTGGCAAATAGCTTAACAGAAGAGTCCACCAATCCCTAGAGTTCGCTAAAACCTAGAGTTTGTCGAATGACGAATCCCATAGAATACGACACACAGTAAAAAATAAATACTTCACTAACTTACTTATTTTCTACCTTTGACTTAATTAACTTTGTAACACCCCAAAATTAAGTCTAGAAGTTTTGAGGGCATTTTAAAAAATTTAGCCTTAAGGTATTCGAAAGTTTGTGTTATAGTACCTTCGATAATGGTTTCGCCACCAATTTGCATAAATAATCATCCAAAAATGCGTTAAAAATGGGATTAAAATATGTTAGTTTTATCATTTATGAATAATGTGGTTATTTTGGTCTTGTGATCTTATGAGACCGTTGGATATAGTTGGCATGCCATAAGATTGTGAGTACTCACCTTTGTGATGTGATTTTTAGGGCGTTGAGGCCTAGGGACAGTTTTTATAGAGATAAGAGAATGTGAGCTAAACTCTATTCACCGAGATATGTGTGTTTGGTGAGTTGGAGAGTGTTAACTATATGCTTCATATATGGGACATGTTCCATTCTATGAGTCATTTTGGTTTGTTGGAGATTTGTGTATCTGATATGTGGTGATAGAGTCCCCATTATGTTTCATAATCTCAAGAGCCAAACTATCATAAAATGTGGCTGAAAGTGATTAAATGTGATTTATATGTGTTGTGATATATGCTTAAATAATCATGTGATTAATGTGATAAATGTGTAATAGTATAAATGGAAGATGATTAAACGTGTGAAATATGATATTAAAGTTAAATATGTTCTCACTATGTGACATCTATGCTTAGTCGATGCATAGTGACTTGTTTGCGTAGTGGTTGTTCTTAGCATTCGCTGAGCTTGTTAAGCTCACCCACTCCTCTTTAACCATTACAGATAAGTAGTGTCGGTGTGAGTGATATGGTCTCGAGAGGTGATCCAAGCCAGAATCTTTAGTTGCTATTAGTAGGTGGTAATTTATTTACTTGAGTTTTAGGAGTAAAAGGCGATGTGGTAGATGTTATGTTGGCTTTGCTATGATTTTTAGTTATTTGCATGCCTATTATACTTGGAAAATTGTTGACTTTAAACTTGATGTTTGGGACTGGTATTTGGGACATTTTGGTTCTAAATTTATGTGGCATTTGATACATGATGTTTTGAACTAGTTTGGAATGATCTATGTGATGATATATGCTGTGTTTTTAATATCTGAAATAGAGGTATCGATATTCAGGTTTTAAATACGATGCCTCTGCAATTTTTGAAGTGCAAGAAGTCAATTTCACTAGTTGGTATCGATATTTTGCCATGAGTATTAATACTCGGGGGAAAATTATCGATACTTTTTAAGTGGTACCGATATTTTCCAAGAGTTGGAGTTTTTAATACGAGAAATAATAAGCTAATTTGGTACCGATTTTTTAAGCAGTATCAATACCACTTGAGAGAATTATCGATACCACTCTACCAATATCGATACCTATGTAACAGTTTTGGGATATTTTGCTAAGTGATCCTAATGCTTGTTTGGTGTTTATTTTATGATTGTACCATGTATGTTAGCACATTTTATGCACCCTAGAGTAAGTATGCTACAATTCGTATGAATGTCATAATAATAAAGGAAACAAAAAGATGTATGTTTAATAATGTGTCGACTTATGTTGTATACGATGTGAGACGGTGGTGTAGCAACTTGTTCTCGGGCTCGACGACCGGGCTAGGTATAGGGTGTTACAGACTTACACGCCAAATAATAACTTGATATAGTCTCTACCAGACAGGTTGTTACAGGATGGATCAGATCAAACCGAGTGAAACTTAGAAGTATATTTAGGAGATTCAAGACATACCCTGAGTTGATTGCAGATAATATTTATGTTTGTTATCTTGCTTGTTTCAAGGGAAGATTGATTGAAATTGATATAATGTTAGCAAGTTTGATTTCTTATCTTATTCATTGAGGAATGCTTCTTTTGAGTACATTGAATGAAAAATCAAATGTGCTACTGGGTTAATGTCTTAAGTTTTCAAGGGGAAAACATAAAGGAGAGTTTTGTAGATCTTAGGTACAAAAGTGATGAGTTTAATCTGGTGAGTGTTAGAGGTTGTAATAACTTATTGTACAAGTTTTTAATATAGTATATTATCTCTTAAGGCAAGGCTCGATAGACATAAGGAAACCAAATTGCGTAAACTTATAGAGTGTTTATCATTTTTTTTGCCTTGTTCATACCTAGTGCTTGAAGAAGTTGACGCTAGTGAGTAGTATTACTTCTAGCATTGTTCAATTTTTGCTCACAAAAATCTATTTTGAAACTAAAAATTGGTATCATAGCCCCTGCTAAACACAACTAGTGGATTTCCTAGTGTTGATATTTGTTTTAAATGAAAGGTTCATTAGTAACACGACCTTTTAGGCTTGATGGTGTTAATTATGCCTATTGGAAGGTAAGTGATCTATCGTAATTTGGTGTAGCAGATTAAACTAGTTTTCACATTTAAGGAGCTTGAATGCAAGCATTTTTGTTATGTTTTCATTAAGTTTATTTAGTTACTTACATTCAATAAAATGTGCAAATTGAGTCTTTTATTGACCGTAAGGGCTGAATGAGGCCTAAGGGAGAGCTAACGTACTTCGTGAGTGTGCAGGAGACAATTAGAAGGCATGCTAAGCCAATACTGGACTTTACGTCGCAATATAGAGAGCAGAATGGGGAAAGTAAGAAACTATCTTTAATGCCACGACACAGGCTGAGGGTGTCACGACATACCCCTGAAGATAGCTGCAGAGGAGCATACTGGTTGCTACGTCGCGACATAGGTGTTGGTGTTTCGCAACATACCCCTGAAGATGGCTACAGAGGAGCATACTGGTTGCTACGTTGCAACATAGGTGTTGGTTTGTCACGACATCGACTTTGTGATGAGAATAAAACATGAAAGAATGGCGTTTTGGTCTGCACAATCGAATTTAAAGCTTAGGAATGTCAACTAAACTAAGGTTAAAGATGACGACCACCTGAAAGCTATAAATAGGCTCTTTTGGCATACATTATAGACATCATTTGAATAGCTTAGATTATTTCTTTAAGTTTTGTTTTGTTTTCTTGCTTTCTTAGGTTTTCATCGTTTTAGTTTTTTTGCTCTTTGTTTTCTATCAAGAGATCTTATTGTAAAAGAAATCAACTTTTGTGGATTTGCACTATTCATCAATATCAATTAGTCATTTTTTAAACTTTCTATTTTAATTCGTTCCGTATGATTAAATCTTCCATTCCTCCCATGTTGTTTATGAAAGCCATGAGGAACTAATCCTTCTATGGGGGATTAGTGAGTGGAGGCATGATCTCTTAACTATTTTGTAGGGTTACTCAACGGATCAACAGTTAGGGAAAGCAAGAACGTGAAACAAGCCTTAGGCTTGACAACCCTAGGAAGTCATCAAGGTGGGAATTAACCCAAATTTGATATTGCCTATTCGTGAACACTTTTACCCCAAGCCAGTCTGGACTGTGAGGTTAAAAAATAAGTAGTTCTTGCTGACTCGTTATGTTAGTGGAAGATCAGAAGATCCTGATAGGTAATGACTAGTTGGCTGACGAGAAACCTGAGACGACAGTTAATTGGGATTACCGTAGCAAGCTGATCACCAATCATCATATTTGATTCACTTTATTTATCTCTATCTATTGTATTTTTAATTTCTTTATGTTTTTATTTTATTTATTAGTTTACAAACCTAAAATTACATCTTATCGTACTTTCGTACTATAACTAATTTAAAAGTATTAATTAGACCTTTAATTGTTTAAGTTAAGATTAATTTAGTGCTCGCCTCCCGAGATCTAGTTCTTTTGCGAGACATGGTATTTTTCTCGAAAATAGGCAGAATTTTGGCAAAATGAAGGGAAAGAAATTCACAATGTGTGTGGTGGAGGTTTGCAGCAGCCATGGATTTGCGACAGTAACGAGCTTGCGACAATGACAAGGCTGCTCCGACAATGATATTACGTGGTTATAGGAGGGACTTGCGATAAGAGAAAAAAATTGGGGAAATTTTTTTAGATTTGAGGCTATGGACAAAAATGAATGGAATGGGTGGCTAGTGTTTAAGCCAGTTGCTTGAATGGTTATGAAAAACATGATGGCATAAAGTGGTTTATATAGTGATGGATTAGGGAAAATTCGTAGCAAAAATTTAGCTGCAAGCATTTACTTAGGCGGCAAGGTAAGGAGGGAAAGGAAAAGTGGTGGCAAAATTAGTGTTTTGGGGACCCTATGGACGACACCTAATGTGTAAATTTCTCCTCTTCACTATTTTGGGCCTCAAGCCCAAATTGCAATTATTTTGCTAAACTGAAAAATTAAAATTGCATTAGAAAATTAAACTAATTAGTACTTGGGTCAAATTAACCCTCTTATTAAATATAAAGAAATTTAAATTTAAATTGTGAAATTAAAATTAAAACTTTTGGATTACTTAAAAAATTTATTCTCAAAAAATTACATCAACTTAATATCCCAAGAAAGGTTGAAAGGAGTCACAAATGGTCCTGATTAAGTTCCAATCTCCTTAGGCAAACTTCATTTAATGTATTAATTCAAGAAAATAATTTTTAAGTATGCCATTTATTAAAAATAAAAACATACAAATTAAGGGTTTATTAAATTGAACGAGGTTTCAGCTTTCTCAACTTCACCATCCTAATAATGTTTGAGACATTGACCATTAACTTCAAACGTACCTCCATTGTTATTGTACAATTCTTTCGCTACATATGGGTAAACTTTATAGATGGTATAAGGTCCTTTCCATTGACCCTTGTCTCTGAAAATTGTCTGTATACCTAAAGGTAGACACCTCTACAATCTTCACTTTTCATAATGTTGGCCTAACACTTATAAATTCATATTGAACTTATTCCACTCAAACAGTGGCTCTTATCCTTACTCCATACAAGGTAGTTAACTGCACAAAGACTATTTCATAATTATTCTAGCAGATTCTTACTTGCACCATCGGTCAAGCGTTTGGTCAACACAAGGCCAACGGGTGATTCCTCGATTAACATTCATCATTTAGCGAGCATTCTCGCTTTTCTAGTTACCAAAAGGTTTAAAAAATCCCTCTTGGTAGATAACATGTGTCAAACACTGGTTGGGTAACCTAAACTATTTCTGGAAATTTGAAATTTATCTTTCCATGAATGTTTGGTCATTTAAAATCGAGATATATAGGAAAAAGAAATTACCTTCACTAGATTTCGGGTTTCTCTTTAAAATTTCCCTTTCATTTTAATTCTTCTTCAAAACCTTCGATTTCCTTTCTTTCTTTCCTCCTCTTCCCCTTCTATAGTTTTCCCTTTTATCTTTCACAATCTACTGAAACTTCATGATACCCCAAATTAAGCCATTGTCAGGAGGGAAAAGAAGGGACTACAGTGATTGGAATCGAAGAGGTTAGGGTGGAAATAAGCCTTCTTCAGCATGTGTGCATGGGTCATCTGATCAAAGGGCTAGAATACCCATTGAATTGTCATTTTACAAATGTATGGCTAGTTGCGAGGAGATGTTAAAGCATTTATTATTTCGAGGAATCAGATTGCCCAATTTTGCCTACGATTTTGAAATCGTAATCGTAGAAGGAGATTTCCAGTTGAGTGACTCCTACAATGGGTTTATCCTTCCCCTATACTTATTGGAGGCAGGCTTCCATCTCTCTTTACATAATTTTCTTCTGTAAGGTGTTGAATATCTATGGGATTGCATCCGAGCAACTTATCGATCCTTCTTGGTGGACTATGGTAGCTTACTTCATTGATTGTAGTAAACACTGTAGGCCTTCATTCCTTGCCATATTTCAGCATTTTTAATCATCGGAGGTCATTACCTAAGGGATCTCAGCTAGATTGGTCTCCTTCCCCCTCTCAAGGGCTATGAATCTATAATTCAAAGTTCCTCTTCAATTTCCACTTAGATCTCCACAAGTTCATAGGGTGAAAAATGAGCTTAATGGCAGCTTTGGCTTTCCTATAGGGTGGTTTATTCCTTACAAGTATGTTTGTCTTCAGTGAAAACTAATTGCCTGTAACCTTTATAGGTCACAGTACGATCGGACAAACTTATAACAACAAGGAACGTTTTTCTATTACTGTTTAAAAGAGTAAAGCCCTAACGGTTTTAGATCAATGAGTTTAGCATTTGGAGCGGACCCCAAAAGAGTTAAGCCCACCAGTGAAGCATGGCCTTATGGGGCTCCTGATAAGTTGGCCCAATCCTTAGTGAGGAGAAGAAGGGAGCCTTCCAGCCTCCAAAGTATATCTCTTTTACACTTATCTCACTTGACACTTGATCTTGAGGGTGTTTTTTCTCATCAGACCGTTACTAATCCTGTTGCGGACTCCTAATTTGTCATTGCAGGTTCTTTTGTTCCCTTTAACATATCATTCACACATGGATGTGGAGGCACTTGTAGGAAGTGCGCAAGAAGCTATGGCAGTAGCTGGCGTTTGGACTCAGGCAGTTAGTAGTAACTGCAAGAGGTAGATGCTAGAAGGAGAGTCCTCTAATATCAGGGAAAAGAGCAAAGCTAGTTTGGTCTGCCATAAACATGGTAAAGAACCCTCGACCCTATAGAGGGAATCCCTCGACTCTTCCCAAGTCATCTCCATTCTACCCACCAAGCCAAATTATAATGCAACCCTCTCCCCACACTCATCGGCATCTCTACCTGGGGCTCCAGTCTAGGTTACTACTAGTTCCACCTCGCACACCTCCCTGATTGAAGCCATTGACTATACCCCCTTTTTTTTGGTGAGGTACAAACCTTCTTCCCATGGAGAAGGCACATTATTAAAGATTATTACCTCTTTTCCCCACTCATAATTCAGCAAAAACAAGATAAGGATTTGCTTTCAGAGTTGATGGAATTCACCTACCCATCTTCTTCCTCTTGCTAAGTTGGCAGGTTCTTTCTCTATAATGGCTGCGGAGTGGGAACTTATAAGTTGGGCTCTCCAACAGACTTGTAGAAAGGTTGAGGCAGGTCAGGCTAATTATGAGAGAGCCATCCTTTCGGGATAACAATCACTAGCCCAACTTCGCCAATCCTATGATGACTTATTTCGACAAAATCATAAAATTATTCAATCCGTCTCTGCATGGGAAGCTAAATACCAAGCATCGAAAACTCGAGAAAAAGATTAAGAAGAAAAGGTTCGCCATCTAGAGACACTAGTGAAATAAAACGTAGCTAATAAAGAGCAAATACAAAAAGAGAGCAACGAGGCTTTGGAAAATTTTATGGTGAATACCAACAAAGATATTGAGGCACATTTGCTAGTTCTTGATACTACCCTTGCAAGTAGCTATAGGTCCTTTCGATCTATGCTACATGAAATTTAAACGTTTATGGCTTCTCGTTAGGATTGACCTTGGCTTCGATGTCCTAAATCGCAAAGGGGCTGTGTGAAGGAAATTCCAAAAGAAATAGAAGGAGTCTGGAGAAATCTTCCATAACCATTATCTAAACACGTCTAACTAGGATTCCTCAGATGGTATTACCTTCGATGATGGAACCCTTGATGTTGCCGCTACCTCCTCTGCCTAAGGGGAAGCTAATGTTGAGAGGGAGGAAAACATAGAGGAAACAATTGATCCACTGGTTGGGGATAAAGGCTAATCATTTATTGTACTTATACAGATCTTTTGAAGTAATCGAAACTCCCATTTTATCTTTTCTTACCCCTCTATTTCTATCGTACTTACCTTTCTTTTTGTGACGCTTATCACCAATCTTACAATGATCCGTCAACTTGTACTTATTCCCGTCACATTTACTATATTACAACAACTTGAAGGACTAAGGCAGATCTAATTTATCATGTATATAGGGGCTATTTCATAACTTCTCATGTCTAAAGGATCGGCTAAACTGAAGCTCTGATACCATTCAATTTGTAACACCCTTTACCCATCCTGATCATCAAGTCTGGGTATCGGGTGCCATAACAATTCGAATACCTTAACACAATTCTATTCTATTTTGAATGCATACTTAGACAATCCTCCAATTTACTCTCTAAAATCTGCAAACTCATCATGCTGGTTTCAATTTCATACAACTTGACACTATTAATTAATTTGGCGATTATTTACAAGTTTACATTTTACCTTAATACAGACTAAAATAATTCCAACCCTGAGCGATGGGTTTTACTATTGCCCCTTTATATACATGAATAGCTATCGTGCACCACTTAACTCTAGAAAAGTCTAGCTTGGTCCCTCCTGATGTCCAAGTCTTTATCTAACATGCATGCAAGCAGTAATTTTATAAGTTCAGGAGAACTTAGTGGTATCTCCACATAAATAACCTATCATCAAATATAAGAGTTAAATAGGGTCAATTTCGCACTTAAGGAGCTTGTTTTCTATGCGATTTAGGATTTTATATTACATTTTTAGTTTTTAGGTATTAGGATTAAATATTAATAAAATAAGTGTTATTTTAACATATTTTATAAATGTTGTGACCCAATAGGCCAACACGAACCTAGGTAGTACTAATATGTTTAATTGAGTATGTAGGATGAAGAATTAAAGGGGCATTCAACATGAAAATAATGGATGAGTGATGCACAAGCTTCTCGAGACGTCAAAGCATAAAAAAATGACTAAGGCATAATTTTCATGTCGTGTCACATCATAGACATGGTGTATGACGAAACAGGTCGACGTGCTGCCTAAGAATATTGAGGCTATTTTCGTCCATGCTATCAACTTTATACAAAGACCTAGGATCTGTTGAAGACCTAATTTGGGCTGCCAACACTTATATAAATAAGACATTAGGGGTTTGATGTAACGAAGTCGTCCTAGACGCCTTCAGAAACCCTAGTAGCTTAAGAGTAAGATTAGATTAATTTTCTTTCGGCTTTTCATAACACTTTTGTTTTTCCTATAGGAATCAGTTTTGATCCAAGAGTTTATTTATATTATTAAAGTATTTTAGTATACTTTCTCTTTTCATTCGGTTTATTTCTTCATTCTAATATTAAATCCACAATTATTCAAATCAATTTTTCCAAATTAATCGTGTTATTGACATGATTTATTCAATTGGAGTCGAGATTATGAATAACATGAGTGGTTTGAGGACGCATACTGTAACGTGGTTTACGCAAGTGTACATAGTTGTTCAAGTAATAAGTAAGTAAAAATGAGTTATCATCTTTATAGGGACTGTATAAGCTTAATCAATTAAGTGCAAAATTATAATTAACAATTTCATGTAAAAACTCAAAAAATTTGGATAGTGATGATTAAATTTAACTGAATGCAAATTGTGATCCCTAATGCAATTTACTCTAGATGCAATTTAACTAAATATATGAATGAAGTCTTTAGCAACAAAAACAATCAACATTAAATGGGATAGAATAATATATTAATCAATTCAATTTACTTTATCATGCTTAACAATGTTCGAAAATAGTTCTACGGCAACTCGGCCTTTCATGAGTTTGGAAACTGAATTAAGTCCTTTCAAAGTCTTTCACTTAGTTAAATATGCATTTTACTGATCATATTAACTAAGGGTTTCTTAGCATTTATGTAAGGTCACAGGGACATTTACGTTTGCAACAGTTTAATTACTAAACCTAAAAGCTATGCAAAGCAATAGAGCTAATTAAAGATATTACGAATCTCAACTTGTCAGGTTTAATCTACTGGCTGTCATCTGTTTAGGATCGCTTAACTAATCTGAGTGCACCCAATCACGTATGAATGAAATGCATCATGATATCAATTGAAAACATGATTTACTAAGGCCTAAACATGTTAAACATGAATAAAATAGATCTTATTGAATTAACATAATTATCCTAGCAAATAGGATTTAAAATATCATTGTTGATGCAAAAAAAATAAACTCAAAGTAAACATGAGTAAAGTAAATAACAAGAGGAAAGAGTAAACTCTATTCAGTTCAACAGACTTTTGGATCTATTCTGACTGATGTGCTCCTCTGTTCTGCTTGATGTTTCTTTTGTTAACTGTTTAAGGGGTAGCTGACTAAGGAGTTCTTTTGACAAAGCTTTTAAGGATAAATAATAGAGGAGGGATAGACGATTATGCAAGGGAAAAAGGGAAAAAGAATTGAGAAGAAAACTAGTGAGAGTATGAGAAGAATGTTTAGAGATGAGGGATGATTTTAGAAGTGAGGGATGACAATATATTTATAGGTGAAAGTAAAGGTTCGAGTTTTCTAAAAATAGGTTTAAATTTCCTTCCTTCCCTTTCTCATGTGGCCAACCCTGTTTCAAAGAACAAATGATGACCAAATCTTTTCAATTTGAATTTCAAATTCAAGCTAAAAATAGTTGTAGAGTGGACGGTTTCAACAGAGAAGTTGTTGGGTTGAATTCTGATTATTTTCCAACTGTAAGGACCTTCAATTAATTATCCCAAAACATATTTTTGGCAGCCACCTTTAAATGTTGAATTTGGGCTCTTAGTTCCCCTTGTTGGACAGTTCTTTAATCCAAAACTTAGTAGACATTTCCATTTTTCATCACCTTCTTTATTAAGTCCAGTAGTCAACCTCATGCCCCAAATTGCATAGTCTTGCCATCCACATAGATAACTTGTACATGTCCATGTTTTATTTATTTAAATCATGTTTCCAATCGACCTCCTACATAGTGAAAAATACATACATTAATCAATTAACATGAATTAATAGGAAATAAACATGAAAATCATGTAATTAAGCATAATTTCACATGCTTTCTAAATTCATGTCTAAAATTACTAATTAAGTAAAATTCACTTATTTCAATAATAATTACTCGAGATAAACACATTTATTAAGTAAAAATGTAACACCCCTTAATCATATTCAACGCTAAAGCAGGGTAAGAGGCATTACCGAACTTATACACAAGCAATCACACAAAATCGAGATGTAAACTTCCATCCAAATTTAAAACTTTTCACAAACATTCATAACGTCCCTAAAATGAACCTACGAGGTCCAAAACATGCATTGGAAACGGATTGGGGCTAAACTGAGTACTTGAAAATTTCACAACACTTAGAAAATTTTTCATGTTTTAAGAGCCACACGCCCATGTGGCTTGGGACACTCCCGTGTGGCTTAGGACACGCCCATGTGGGTAGGCCGTGTGGAAAAAAACAAGGCTATTTACCAAGTCATTTTGTCACCCTTTTATGCACACACCTACATAACAAAACATAGCACCAATCCAAGAAATTACATTCAACAAATTCAACCACAAACAAAACATCCACACATCATTCACATGCTACCATTTACCACATACAATCATCACATACTTATCAACTTAAACCATGTAAATTTCCACATCCATGAAAACATCATTGTAATAGGCCCATTTCGCCCGGGCTCATACCAAAACCAAAATAAAAAAAAACCAAAATAAAATAACAAAATAAAATCCAATAATAAGTGTTCATAGTCCATTTACAACAACCCAACAACTAAACCAAGCCCAAATAAACCCTAACACAAATTGGCCCAAAATCTAAAATTTCTATAAAACCCTAGCATCATCCCTTACACTGCAGCCTTGATGAACGGCCTTGCCATATCGCACGTGCACCTCCGTTCCTCAGTACACCCCACGAACGGCCTCACCATGTCAGCAGCACCACGACCTTCGTACCTGCAACAAATTAACAAACCACAATAGAATACAGTAAAGGAGAAAACATGAAACATGTATTTAATTTTTTCATTTTTGGCTATAAAAAGCCAAGTGCAACAGTGTATTGGGGGGATTTTATGCATACAAATCTGTACAAAAAAGTTTGAATAGGAAAAACTAGTTTCCAAGGTGATTTGAGATCTCATATTTATTTCGATTTTGGCTTCTATTTTTTTCTTTGATCTTCATTATTATATGTAAAATACAGAAGAAATAAAGGCATAAACACTTATCTGTTTGAAGGAGCCTTCAAATCCTTGTTTGCTTCGTTGAAATCGAAGCTCTGATGGGGATTAAGGGGGGTCCGATTTGATGATATGGAGGCGAAGTGGCGGTTGAGGGATGCCTCTGGTTCAGTCGAATGAATAATGAGAGGTTTTAGTTTTTTTTTTATTTTGTTAAAGTGGCTGAAGGTATTATTTTAGGGTTTTTTAGGCTAGATTTTGTACAAAGTTTGAAATGGTGCCGTGTAGGGGGGAAGATCCGCGCACAAACCCAATCCATAGGTTGGATCTGCGCTTTGGCCTTTTGAATGGTTAATTTGCACGGCTAATCCTTTGCCTTCGCGCAGACTTTTAATTGATCCTTATTTACATTTTATTTTGTTTCAAAATTTTCCTAGAATTTGTGTGTCTTTGCGATTCAGTCCACGCCTCAACGCAGCGTTGGCGGATCTGGAATATTTTTAGCTTTGGTCCCTGTGCATTCGCACGCATGGCGCGTTAGTCCCTATTTCAATTTCAAAAGTTTATTTTATTTATTAATTAACCCTTTTAGTTTGATTTTGTTTCAATTACGATCTTTTTCTCATTTTAATTTGTATAATTCATTTTTTAAAATTCATTTAGCATTCATCTTTTAATATATATTTTTTGTATACATTTTAAATTACTTTTATAATTTACTTTGTTTTTTTATTTTTGTTTAAATTATAAAATTATTATTTTAAAATTTCCTTTTATATCATGTTGTTTTAAAATTTTGTATGATAGTACATTTAAATACTCTTATATGTTATTATACATGTATAGTTTATGATAAAATTAGCTCAATTCTATATACATTATTGTTTTCATATCCTTTTATGTAAATATTTTCTTTTAAATCTATTATATATATACATTTTCTTTTAAATTGATTTATGTATAATTTGTTTCCTTAAAGGATCCTATTTAAAATTGTATATTTTATTTATTTTGAATACTTTCATATATTAGTATCTTTATATATATGTCATTTATATGTATCATTAATTAAATCAATTTGTTTCATTTGAAATTATTTTATATATTATTTATTTCGAATTTCTTTTTACATAACATATATTTTAATAATCATTTATTTTTTATTAGTTTTTATATACATGAAAATTATCTCAACTTTTAGCATGCATTATTCATTTATATTTTTTTTTGTTTTAAAACTAGTTATTCCATTTTATTTCAAAGCAACTTAATGCGTTTTGAGTTAGTTTCACAATTATTCATTTGAAAATTCCTTAAAATGAAGGCAATGTTTGATGTTTAGAAATTTGAGGAATTGTGTCCTATCGTGCTAGGTTTCAATTTCTCGTTTGTTCAAAATAATCAAATATTTCTTTAGAATTTCACTCGTGTTTCCTAAACTCTAAAATAAGGCAATGTTCAATGTTTAGAAATTCGAGGAATTGTGCCCTACCGTGCTGGGTTTCGATTTTTCGTTGGACTAAATAATTGGGCTTCCTTTTGTAATTCTCAATGTATGAGCTTTTGGAAGTCAAAAATTAATCGTGTTTTCGAAAATATGAAGGATCGTGTCCTGTCGTGTTAGATGTGATGCTGTATTCCTTCGAAACAAGAGAATTTTGACAACCAATTTAAGCCATTCTAATGTTTTAAAAGAAACCATATCTCAAAATATTTTTTAAATCTTAGACATAAGGATAGTACTTAATCAATTTGGTACCAATTTTGGGCGTAGTGAGGGTGCTAATCCTTTCTCATACGTAACCGGCTCCCGAACCCGTTTTCTCAAATTTAATTAGGCCAAAGTTGATTTAAATGGAATAAAATGTTTTATCAGGTGATCCAATCACACCTAAACAAAAAGATTGGTGGCGACTCCACTCGTTTTAAAGTTGATCCCATTTTTTTTCAAACTAAAAAAATGGTTTCGACATACAATTATCATATACTTATCAACTTAAACCATGTAAATTTCCACATCCATGAAAACATCATCATATGCATATATATACTTAAAACCAATATTAGCCAATTCCAATGGCCATTTACAAAATGAATAATCAACCAATATAGGCTAACACATTAGGCCAATTCAATTATGACACATAACAAAATAACCAAGTCCCAATACATGCCATAACTTAAAATGTCAGATTCATTGATACCCAAAATAATCAGTTGATAGTGTGAATGGATCTCCTATAGCCTCCGATCCCCGAGCTAGCCTCCTATAGCCTCCGATCCCCGAGCTAGCTTGGTAACACTATAAGACAAGGGAAAAGAAAAGGGGAGTAAGCTATGAAGCTTAGTAAGTTCCCATGCAAATAATAAGCATTATAAACTCAAATTTAACATACAATTAACTTGAAGTAAATTAACATAAATATCATTAAAAATCTCATAATTAAACTTAATCAATCACAACCTTACTGAGGGATTCATCACATATCGAGCTTATTAAACATGAGTTTTATGTACATACCTGTACCAATTTACAACATACTATAGTCTTTCACAATTTTGATATTCTCGTTGCATTTCTCGTTGCACCACTTGAAATACTAAAGGATACTCGGGAATCTTACACATATAGTACTATAACAATGCCATATCCCAGATATGGTATTACATGGAATCTCATATCGATGCCAATAGCCTAGCTATGGTCTTACACAAATCCTCATATCGATGCCATATCCCAAATATGGTCTTACACGTAATCTCAAATAACCCTAATGTCATGACATTCGTATCCTATCTATTCCTAAGGTTCAACCGGGATTTCTCACTTGTCAAACTTTGTCGATTACGTCCAAGGTGTAAATCATAATTCATACAATATTAAAGCATTTAAAACATAAATAAAACAATGTATTATTTACATACGAACTTACCTCGATACAAAAATGGTAGAAATGGACCTAATCATCAAACACTTTGTTCTTCCCCCGATCTAGGTTCGAACCTTGTTTCTCTTGATCTATAATAGTAAATTTAACTCATTTATTATTCACATTACTCAATTCAGTCCAAAAATTCCATTATGACAAAATTATATTTTTGCCCCTAAACTTTGACATATTTACATTTTAGTCCCTAGGATCGTAAAATGAAACCTATTCAATTTCATCAAGACCCAAGCCTAGCTGAACCTCTTTCATGCTTATAACAGCCTAAATTTTCCATTTAATCACACTTTTATACACATTTTGAAATCTTTTTACAAATAGGTCCTTTTGACATTTTCATCAAAAATCACCTAGCAAAAGTTGTTTATCTAACATTAAACTTGCATAATCTACCATTAGACATCAAAATACACAAATATCTAACATGGTTCAAACCCTATACCTCAATCATCTCTCAAATTAATGGTAGAAATAGTAGATCCAGTGATAACGACTTTAAAAATGTAAAGAGCATTAAAAACGGGGCAAGAACAGACTTACATTCGAGCTTGAAAGTGGCCAAACCCTAGCTATGGCTTCCCTTCTAATTTTTGGCACAAGCATGAAGAAGATGGACTAAATTTTGGCTTGATTTTTGGTTTTTAATTCATTTAATTACCAAATGACCAAAATGCCCTTTTTCTCAAAACACTAAAATTCTCTTACCTCATGTCTATTTTTGTTCAACTTAATAAAATGGTTTAATTACCATCTAAGGACCTTCAATTTAAAATTTCATAACAATTAGACACCTCTAGCATGTAGAACTCAACTTTTACACTTTTACAATTTAGTCCTTCTTGCTAAATTGAGTGCTCAAACGTCAAAATTTTCGAATGAGATTTTAAAAAAATCATTCCATAAAATTGTAGACCATAAAAATACAATAAAAAAATTTTCTACATTGGATTCGCGGTCTCAAAACCACTATTCTGACTGAGCCCTAAATCGGGTTGTTATAAAAAAAGTGGTAAAAATATATAGAAAACCCTATATAATTTCGAGTTTACGCGTATGTATAAGTAAAAAATTGTGATAGATGCTAGAGGACCGAAAACATATCAAGGAGGAACAAAATGCCATTAACAAATATTTTAGAGGTAGAATTATTTGATGTGTGGGGCATTAATTTTCAAGGCCCATTTCCTTCTTCTTATGGTAACAAGTATATATTAGTAACTGTCGCCAACGTATACAAGTGGGTTGAAGCCGAAGCATACCCAACGAATGATGCTAAGGTAGTCATGCGATTCCTACCTAAGCATGTGTTTACACAGTTTGAGACTCTGAGAGCTATAATTAGCAATGAAGGATCTCACTTCATAAACAAATGGCTTAAGTGGTTGCTTGACATTTACGACGTGAAACATAAAATTGTCACTACCTATCATCCACAGTCAAATGGGCAAGTTGAACATGTAAACCGTGAGATCAAAGGAATCCTTGAGAAGATGCTGTAACCTAATAGAAAAGATTGGTCTTGAAGGCTTGATGATGCTCTATGGACCTATCAAATTGTTTTTAAAACACTGTTAGGAATGACTCCTTATTGTTAGTCTTTGGAAAGACGTTTCATTTGCCACTTGAGTTGGAGAATAAAACATATTAGGCTTTAAAGCAATTAAATTTATATCTTAAGCAAGTAGGTGAAAAAAGGATGTTACAGTTTGATTTGTTAGAGGAGTTGAGGTTATTTTCATATGAAAATGTCAAAATGTATAAAGAAAAGACTAAGAGATGGCATGAAAACTGTATAAAACCTCATGAATTTAGAGAAGGACAGAAAGTATTGTTGTTTAATTCAAGGCTAAGGCTATTTCTGAGGAAGCTTAAATGAAACTAGTTTGGAGTTTGCCTCAAAATTTTAGGTAAGAGAGGAAATTTCAAGTATGAATTTTTTTTAAGTGTAGGGGAGTTGTAACACTCAGTTTTCTTTATTGACCCAAAATTAAAGAAAGCTAGCATTAAAATGAAAGGACTAGTGAATTGTCGGGATCCACTAGGAAATTCATAAAAAATATTAAATGGTTGAATTATGACTAGTTGGATCTAAATTTTGGTTTGGTTAGGATGGAACCGGTTGGTTCCATACTGGGGGACAGAATGATTAGGAATAAAAAGAGGATGTAGTTGAAGAAAGCTTTGCATGTTACGGTCGTCGTGTGATATGAAGTTGGGAAGTAAAGAAAATCAGGAACTGGTAAGTTTCCTTACCTCTCAGTACTTGTAGATAGAAGAAAGATGTAGAGTAAGGATTCTTAAAATCCTATGTATAATTCATGATTATGGGTTTTTAAGGACTTATCACTTTAAGTTTAACTGATAAGTAGTTGTCGTGCTTAGCTACCAGAATGAATGAGACTCTAGCAAATAGACGAGTTAAGCTAATGGGTATAAGGGAAATTTGGGTGAGTTTCTGTACTCCATTCTTAAGATGCTGTGTGTATGGCCTAAGTCTATGTTGAGTTATATGATGATGTATGATCTCTACTAATTGTGAATGCTAAGCATGTATAAAATAGTAAGGGTATATGAGTATTCGCCAATGTAGTTTAGCATGCATGTAATAGTTATGATTCTCTATCTAAAAGGTAGCATAACTCGTGAAAGTATGTTAATGAATTGCAAGTATTGTATGTTTTTAACGGCGGAGTATGAAGGGGAGACTTTTTTACAGGTAAGATTGTAACACCCCATATCCGTAACCCAAGCCGGGTCGAAGTACAAGGCATTACCTACTTGATCTCGTACATGCAACCCATTTTAAGTTACCAAAACTTGGTCCAATTTAAATTTTTTTAAATTTCTACTTTAAACCTCTTAATATGGGCCTACGAGGCCTAGATCGACCATTAGAAACTATTCAGAATCCTTCCGGGTCCTTATCTAATCTATGCAAACTATGCATTTAAGACAGGGTACACATCCATGTGGAAAGGTAACACGCCCATGTGACCATCCTAACATGGCCGTGTTGATGACCCGTTTGTCTCACACGGCCTAAACACCTAGGGACACGCCCGTGTCCCTTACCCGTGTGGCCAATTTATTTACACCATTTTACAAAAATTCAAGTGCAAACTTTACGCGGCTTGGACACAAGCCCGTGTCCCTAGCCTGTGTTGCTCACACAGTCTTGACACTCCCGTGTCTTAGCCCGTGTGAGAAAACTTGAGTATTCTATTTCTGACATCAGCACACCCAACATGTCACACAGCCATAGCACACGCCCGTCTGCTAGGCCATGTCCTCCGCACAGCTGAAACACACGGCCATGTCTCCGCTCGTGTGGTTATTACCATGCATACTGACTTGAAATTTTTATGTGCAGAGGACACACGGCCTCATCACACGCCCATGAGGCTGACCGTGTGTCACACACGTCATAGATACACGCCTGTGTGCCTACCCGTGTAGACAAAATAAGGCTATTTACCAAGCCTATTTGCCACCCTTATTTACATCAATTAGCAAAAACTCAACCAATATCAATTCTAGTCTATGCCATACAACCAAAGCAGCTACAATAGACATTCTTTCCTAAGGCAATATACTCAACCAAGGAAATAACATATTTGCATAATCAAAATAAGTAATAGTCAATATCAAGACCAAATTCAAAGTGTGGGACTTATCCTAAGCCTACACATTAGGCCAATGTTTAAGGACACAAAATAATCAAGTCTAAGCCCTATACATGCCATATTCAAAAATATAAATCCAACTATACCGAAAGTTTCAGACGATAGTGTGATCGATATCTTTGACTCCAAGTGATCCTCGAGCTAAATAGGCGGCACTATAAGAAAATAGAAAGGAAGGAGGGTAAGCATAAAAGCTTAGTAAGTTTCATATAAATAAACATACAACAATAATTCATCAATAATCATCATGCTCACAACACAAGGATAAGCATAAGTATGACTTACTCATTACCATCCTTACAAGTCATATGCTCTCTAATGAGCTCATTTCTCATACGTACCAATTTGGTACCTGTATTACTCGCAACATGATTATGTTTTCATTATTAACTCGTAAACATACTTACACCATTGAACCATTTGGTACATTACCGGTCCTTCTATAAACCTCAATCTAGGGGTAAGGTGTCGATGCTATGTCCCGGACATAGTCTTACACTGGCTCACGTCTCAAGTCGATGTCATGTCCTAGACATGGTCTTACACTGACTATCATTATCGAGGCCGATGCGTGTCCCTGACACGTCTTACTCTAGCACCCATCTCAATGCCAATGCCATGTCCCAAACATGGTCTTACACTGGCTATCATAATGTGGCCGACGCATGTCCCAGACATGTCTTACTCTAGCTCATACAAGTGACCCAAATGTCACAACTAGAATATTCGGTATATTACCTAGTGTTCTAACGAGAGTTCTATCATCTCATTGTCTTTGTGCATTCTCAATACGCAATCAAGCAATTCATCCTATATCCATTCAATGACAACTTAAACACACATATTAATAATATAGTTGTATCATTTACGTACAACTTACCTCAATTTACAAAATGTACTCGACTGGTTGGTTTAGTCAATTTGCTTAGCTTTCCCCCGGTCTAGTTTTGGATTTGGCAAAACTTGATCTAGAATAAAAAAATGCACTCATTTAGTTACTAATTATAATTAGGCTACCACAAATTCACATCTTTGGTAAAATGACCATTTTACCCCTATAATCGAAAATCAATTTTTATTGAATTTCTTCATATTTAAATCCTATCCAAACTCTTTCTACTCTTGTAGCAACCCCAAAATTTCACTATTTCACACACTTATCACCTATTTTGCAACTTGTGCAAAATAACACCTTTAGGTATTTTCATGCTAACACCTTTCACAAAAGTTGTTAAGAACTCTTCTAAGACTCATATTCCTCCATAAAAACTCAGAAAACATCACTAATCCATTCATGGAAAAACCCTAAACTCTTAATCTTTTTGCAAAATAGACCCCTCATTTAGAAGCTCATGCTTCAAAGATCCCAAAAATGCAAAAATCATCAACTAAGGACATGGAAATCACTTACTTGTTGAGGTGATAAGTTGCTGAAATTTCAAAGCTTCAAAAACCCTCTTTTGTTGATATTTTCGGTGGAGAAAAGGTGTAGAGAAGAAAGAAAATAATAGCTAAGCTCATAGGTATTATTTTATCACAAAATTATGTCATCAAGCCACCTAATATTGACCTTTTGACTAAATTTGTCTCCTATGGCCGACCACCTTGTTTCTAGGGGTCTAATTGCTCATTTAAGGCCCCCAATTTTAGTTCTCTAACTATTTAACATATTAGGGTACTAAAGTGCAACTTTTCCCCTTTTTGCGATTTAGTCCTTTTAGCAACCGGGCTTGCAAATATCAAAATTAACTCACCAAATTTTTCATACACTAGTATAATCATGATATAACCTCATAATAATAATGAAAATATTTTTCCAAACTTCAAATTTGTGGTCTCGAGACCACTGTTCTGACTAGGCCCTAAATTGGGTTGTTACAAAGACAAAGCTAGTTTTGGGGAAAAGAGTTTCTGTTATCGCCATCCGGTGTTGCTAAGTGCAAATCGTGATGTGTAAAGCTCTGATCCTTGTGGGGGGGACACTTTGGTGTTTGATAATTAAGGTTGGAACTAGAGAAATCGATGAATCGGTAGATGAATAGGGATTTGGGATTCCGTTAAATTTCACCATACGGTGTTGCTAGGTGCAAACTATGTTGTCTAAAGCTCCGGGCCTTGCAGAGGAGACACTGCAGTGTTTGAGCATCAAGGTTAAATGTGAAACAGAATGGTATCTAATGGTCCTTCAGGATGACACTATGACGACAGTTATTAGATTCCATAGAGTAACATTGTGATGGTGATCAACAGGCTTTATGGGCGCCACTGCAACAACAGTAAGGTCCTTCGAGGTGACACCTCAAAGAGGTTTAAGGTGTAAGATCATAGCTTGACTATGAAAACCAATACAGTTCATCGAGACAGATAACACTGGTTAGTCTGCCAGGACATTAAACATAGGGATTACAGGTGTAAGACCATGGCTCGACTATAACAACCATTGGAGTCCGCCAAGATAATAAATATGGGAAATAATGTGCAAGACCATGGCTAGGCCATGGCAACATAGAAAGTTCGTCATCAATTAAATTATTTTCTCAACCCAATTTTAATTTTGTTAAAGTCATGGCAAATGTACCGTAATAGAATCCATGATGAAAATATATTTAATTATCTTATTAAACAAATCCTTAATGACTGATTAATTTAATTCTCACTTTGATCTTTAATTATTTAATTAAAATTTGATTAAATAATAATTTGAAGAACTTAAATTAATTTCTAAGTCATCTTTTGTACTTAGTGAGAAAACACATTCACTATAGAAAGTGATTCATGCAATTTCTCTTACTTCATCCTATTCATTCATTTCTTATTATTAGTTCTACATGCAATTTCTTTCTAGTTATCTCGAGCTACCAGAGAGACTGATTGGATATATATAATTAAGACTCAAATAATTTTTAATTAAGTTTCGACTTTATTAATTACAACTTTATTTAGTCAAGAAGTCAATCCACTAAAGTATCATGACTAAGGTCTCTTTTTTTTATATATCATTACAAAAGATACTTTTCAAGTGTCCGTCCAATTACCTTGTCATAAGTGTGTTACCCTCATAGGGCATCCTTAATCTCTTTGGGATAAATTTGTTCTCTCAGTGTGATCGTATTTTATCTTGTGGTAGCCATTAAATCTTTCTTCATGAAAAGTCAATAACTGTAACGCTCCGTACCCGAGACCATCACCAGAGTCGAGCACAAGGTGTTAACGGGCTTAATTCATTAATTAAACAACTCAAATAATTTATTTTAGAAATTCCAGACAAGCTGGCTAACTGCATCACAGTCGCTTAAAAATTCATATCTTGAGTTAAAAAACTCAAAATTAAGATCCGTAAATTTTACTTGAAACTAGACTCATATATCTATTTACTAATTTTTTTATAGAATTTTTGGTTGAGCCAATTAGTACATTTTATTAGTTAAAATTTACCCTATTTCTGCATTTGACTGCTTTGACCTCTGTTCACTACGAACCACTTTTCTCTTTGTACAGAACTCAAAAGACTATGTAGTTTGTATCTCTTAAAACTAGACTTAACAAGGAATATTTAAATATAAAGCATAACTTCTAATTATTTTTTTACAATTTTTGGTGAATTTCCAAAGTCAGAACAGGGGATTCAAAAATTTCTCTGGCCCTATTTCACAAAAATTTAAATATCTTATAAAATACAACTCTTTTACCTATTTTGTTTCTTCCACATGAAAATATATTCATTATTATTCAATTACATATTTTATTCATCATATAATTCTATTTATACTGTTTTTAGTGATTTTTCCAATTCACATCACTGCTGCTGTGCGATTCTGTTTTATAACCAATTTCACCATTTTATGGTTTTCCATGGACTAAGTAACACATTAAACATACATGACATCAAATATGATCTAGATTGGCCATTCCAATGGCTAATCATTTCCAAACCTTTTTTTTACCAAAACATAACCATATCATAAGATTATTTACACAAAGTGAGTATAGTGCTATACATGCCACACTCAAAATATACAAGCCATTTTTACCAATTTAGGTCTTCGGATAGTGTGAGTGAGCCTTCGACCTATCCCGATTCTCAAGCCGGCTTGTCAAAACTACAATGAATGAAAAGGAGGGATTAAGCATAAATTCTTAGTAAGTTCACATGCAAATAACAAGTAACATGATCATGCAATCCAACATAAACATCATTAAGACACTCATGTCATAAGAATACTTACTATCTTACCACAATTTTGTCTTACCAAATTCTCAACCAAGGATTTAACTCATACTTGTCCATTTTCACTTCTTCAACACATTCATTGTCAATCACTTTCATTTTAAGTACTCTCCTTATTCTCTTAGGATTCTCCCGTTGAACACATCGGAATATAATTTCGGATACGCGGATAGTGTGCACGTAAGTGCTATACTCATAGCTAAACAAGCTCAATAGCTTTTGAAATCTATGTAGCCAAGCTGCCATGTAACCCGTCCATAAACGAACTCAGACTCAACTCAACGAGCTCGGGCGTTCGCATCCATAAGTGAACTCGGACTCAACTCAACGAGCTCAGATGCCTAGTTACATCTCACGAACTCGGACTCAACTCAACGAGTTCGAAACTCAACCATCCTAGTGACATGTCACTTGTACCCTAATCTATTCCCAAGGTTCAAACGAGATTCTTCTCAATTACACATTTTGATCGCCTTCTTCGAAATGTAGAAACCGATACTTGCTAGCATCTCATACTTATCAAGTTGTTCACATAATTTGCATATTACCAAATAATAATTCACAAAGCATAATATTTCATGATAATAAGTATCATATCATATAAATAACATTAAATCATTTAAAATAAAAAATATGTTACCTTATTTACACATGAACTTACCTCGATAGAAAATATTAGCAATCAAGCCTATTCCTCGTAAACTTTGTTTTTCCCTCGATCACGAATTGAATCTTGTTTCTCTTGATCTATAATACCAAATTAATTTATTTAATACATACATTCATCAAAACAGCCCTTAGTACGAATTTTGGCAAAATTACCATTTTGCCCCTAAACTTTCACATATTTACACTTTTGCCCCAAGACTCGTAAATTAAACCTCATCCTATTTTCTTATGTTTTATGACATGCTGATCATTTTTCCCTTCTATAGCAACATCAAATTCACACTCTAACATGTACTTATGAATATTAGGTATTTTTACCGATTAAGCCCTTTTACTCGTTTTCACTTAAAACCGAGTAGCACAAGTTGCCTAGCATAATTTAAAACCTCATATTCTATCATAAAACACCAAAATACACAAATTTCACCTATGGGTTTTTCTCCAAATATGAACTCTAGGTTAAATTATTGCTAGCATAAGCTAAATCAAGTTACCGGGACTCCAAAAACGTAAAGAACATTAAAAAACGGGGCTTGGAATCACTTACTATGGAGCTTGGAAGCTTGAAACAAACCCTAGATATGGAGAACCCTTTAATTTCTGTCCTAATGAAGAAGATGGACATATTTTGCCATCTTTTTCCTTTTTTTAATCTTTTAATTACCAAATGACCAAAATACCCTTAATACCTTTCTTTGAAAATTTTCATGTACAAGCCCATTTTTGTCCAAAAATTTAGAAATTGGTCAAATTGCTATTTAAGACCTCCTCATTAATATTCCAAAGTAATTTCATACTAAAAACTTCTAGAATGCAAGTTTTGCAAACTATTCGATTTAGTCCCTAATTTCAACTTAAGCACTTTATGCATAGAATTTCGTCACGAAATTTTCACACAATCATGCAATCATATCATAAACCTCAAAATAATTATAAAATAATTATTTTTATCTCAGATTTGTGGTCACGAAACCACTATTCCGATTAGGCCCTAATTCGAGATATTACAATAACTATCAAATAGTAATTAAATAATTTATCCTAAGACAAAAGACTTGTGGCCACATTACTTTCCATCTATCATGTCATGATAATGAGAGGATATCATTTACCATTTGTTTGGATTATAAATTTCATTATTGTGGAATAATACTATATAATGCAAAAGTCGTATACCCAACAAACCAACATTCGATTCCTTATCTATTTGAACTCAGGCTTTCATTTATATCAAAATATACAATTCACACATACATAATCCATCATACACTCAAGATTAAGGTATGTCACATGACTGCCTATAAAAATGTGAACGTTAATAGTAAAAATATAACATAAAAAATATATTAAATTAAATTGGCAGTGTCTGCAAGCGTACAGGTCAAATTATAATATATTATTGTATTACAATGGAACACCGAAAAGTATTTTGAGAATCATACCCAAGGGACTGCAAATTGGAGAAATTACTATTAAATTAATTATAGAAAATAATTACTAATCTAATTAAATCACAAATTAGTAGTGTAAGTCCAAATTAATATATTTATTAAAATAATTAAATTATTAAACCCAAATTAACTTAAGGGACCTTCCTATTCCTAGTGTCGACAACACGAGCCTCTAGTTTATGATCTATTAAATCCCTAACTAATAAACATAAAATTTACTAATTTTAGAATTCAAGTTTTAATATGAATTATCTATTAATTAACTAGTATTACCTCTCAACTCTACTAATTAATTAATCGATGAATACTCACTTGTCTCCCGACCTTACTTTCTCCGCCTCGATAACTATGATTTACTCAGTTGGACTTATCTCCCGATCTCGTCTCCCTTATGATTACTTATTAAGGTTGTCAATTCTAACAGATTAAGAACACATAAGTTATATCAACTAATCTTATTATGAACCCTTATTCTTTTGTTAATTAATCGACTTGATTAATTAATTAGTTTAATAATCGAAACATGCAAGATATAAAATAAACACAATAAATTATTCTAACATTCATACGATAGTTAATTGATCAAGTTAACAAAGCATAAATAAAATAATAAAGAAAGAGATAGGAGAATGCTCATTGATAATTATATTGAAGCGCGGATCCGGAGTAATCTTTTCTTGAAATTTTCTTCCCATAAGAATAAAAAGGTTCCGACTACACGAACATAAAAAGAAAAGAAAACTAAAATTGAATAGAAAACTATCTAAGTCTAAAACTGTTTACAATCCCAGTGACCCTAAGGTTGCTTATATAAGGAACAGCCTACTTGGTGATCAAGTATCCCAAGATACACTTAAATACCACTGAATTGTATATTATGCTAAAAGCTAGGGTCCAAATATGGAAATTTCTCAATTATGTCAACCAAAGAAATCAACCCTTTTCTTTCATGCCAAGTCGCGTCGCCAAGGCATGGGAATGTTTCTCGTCCCAACGTCAACGCTGTGCCATATCTTCTTAATACTATCGCGTCGATGTGACAAGAGGTAGTTCCTTGAGATGACGTCGAGTGCTTTCCTGGTCCTTGGCAGCATCGTTCGAATATTGGGCTCCTCGTCTCATGGCCCGATCATTATTCCTTGTATTCTTGGACCTCAAATGGTATCCTACACACTTAAATAGCTCGTTTGTCACTCATGAGGCCCGAATTGGTTTTGTGAGTCATCGAAATAGCAGAAAATGTGTAAAAAAACTTATTTTTATTACCTTTTAATCCTAAACTACTACTACCACAAATGCGATATTTAATTATAGAAGTGCTAGAAAACAAACTCTTTAAGTGCGAAAATGACCTAGAATAACTACTACAAGTGACGCCAGGTCATCACACTATGAACGTCACAAGTGAATAAATCCATAAACAAATCTAGGATCTATTCTACTTGGGTCCTATCCAATGTACTGTCAATCTAGTCAATCATATCTATGTCTCTATCTTTTAGGAGTAATCCACTCTATTACCCAAGAGAACGTGTCTCCTCAAATAGATTTTGATAAATGACATATTAGTTTGCCAATCGATTTTTTTCAATTTCGATTAGACGTGTTTAGGTTATCTACTAATATTAGTCAATATTTTCTTCATTTGCTTTGTGTGCAAAAACCATTAAGGACAATATACGAAGATATCAATGATACAAATGGATATTTTATTAAACCAATTTGTTTGAAAGATTGCAAGTACATAAAGAAAAAATCATTACACTAAGGGCACTAGATTCCAACAAAAAAGCTTTACTATAGTTTCTTCTATATTTACAACTTATTTTTGAAACACTCCTATTAACATCATCATTCTAAAAAAATCTAGCATTACTAGTTTCTACAATTCTCAAAATATGGTTAGATTTCTCTAGATAACTAATAAAGTATTCACTTATTGTATGAGAATCTAATTTCTTTCATATGGATTATATGTTGTTGCTTCCACTTAGAAATCTCAAACACATAGGTACCTTAGACTTAGTATTCTTCTAGTCCATAACTTAAAAGGAGATTTTGGCAATTCCTTACTAAGAACCCTATTTTATATATTTACAATAGTTCCGAGTACATGTATCAACAATGACATAGGTAAAGAGGAGTTTCTCATCATACTTCTAACCATATCCCTTAAAGTTTGATTATACCTTTTTGTCACATCATTTTATTGAAGTGTTTTCGTAGCATAATATAATGCACATATGCCATAAATTTTTAGGAATTGTACAAATGGACCTAAAAATTATCTCGATTCAATGTATTTCCCATAATATTTACCATCAAAAGATGAACATCAAAATGTCCACATATATAAATGTGTATTGTCTCAAGAACTTGAGTGCTTCATATGAAACCATTCTTAATATGTTTGGCTTATTTACCCTTAATGTAGTTCACATATAGACCAAGATTAGTAAAATCTATATTCAATATAATCTCATTCTTTACAAATCTATATAGTTTTTTTTTTTTTGATACATGACCCAAACATTTTTGTCATAAGGAAGCAGAATTTTCATTTAGCATATTATTTTTGGTTCTAACATTAATACAATCAACAAATAAGGATTCGATAAAAGTATTATTAAGTTTCATTTTATATAAGTCATCAATAATGTTTCCAAATCCAATAATAGTGTTATTCTTAAATGAACTAAAACAACCATATTTAAACTTAACATCATTCTCATAAACATTAAGTTTTGAAGTAGCAATAAAGTCCCTAGAAACTTAAGATACTTAAAGAGTCTAAAATTGATCTAAATGATAGCCAATATCCATGAATAAATAATAAGTCCTCATACCTTCAATCAAAACCTACATATGATTCTTATATATATATATGAAATCCTCATTTGGGATTGTGGTTTGGACTAAAAAGAATCCCTACATCATGCTGAATGCATAAGTAGTGGCACTAGAATCAAACTACCAATTGTTATTAGGAACTTCAATAAAGTTTAATTCAAAACATATAGAAACATAATAAATACTTTTCTTTTTGAACCAAGCTTTGCGTTTTGGCAACGTTTTTGATAGTGTCCTCATTTCTTATCAAAATGAAACTTATTTTCCATTCTTTTTTTTTCTCTCCATTAGATGCATTAATAGACATGTTTTTCTTCCTCTTAAACATGTTAATTTTCACCTTAAGCCCTTTGCAAGTTCCTTAACCCATAAGGTTCAAGGAATGACTTCCTTGACTCTTTAATCTTATTTCCACTTAAACGAGCTTACTAATTGTAACGAGGAATATACACAAGTGTACACAGTCGTTCAAGTAATAAGTAAAATGAGTTATAGTCTTCGTAGGGACTGTATAAGCTTAATCGATTAATTGCAAAATTATAAATAACAATTTGATGTAAAAACTCAATAATTTTGGATAGTGATGATTAAATTAAATAAATGTAAAGAGTGATCCCTAATGCAATTTTAATCTAGATGTAATTTACCTAAATGTATGAATGAATGGCTTTAGCAACAAAAATAATGAACATTAAATGGGCTAGGATAATTATATTAATCAATTCAATTTATTTTATCATGTTTAACAATGCTCGAAAATACTTCCATGGAAAATCGACCTTTCATGAGTTTGGAAACCAAATAAAGTCATTTCAGAGTCTTAGTATTTATGTGAGGTTACAGGGACATTTACGTTTGCAACAGTTTAATCACATAAACCTAAAAAATATGCAGGATAATAGAGCTAACTAAAGATATTATGAACCTCAACTTAGTCGGGTTTAATGATCTAAACTGAGCATTGAACTTTTCAATTATGTGTCTACTAGCCGTTGTCTGGTTAGGATCGCTCAGCTAATCTGCGTGCACCCAATCATGTATGAATGAAATGCATCATGATTTTAATTGAAAACATGATCGATTGAGGCACAAATACGTTAAACATGAATCAAATAAATCATATTGAATTAACATAATCATTCTAGCAAATATGATTTAAAACATCATCGTTGATGTCAAAAACAATAAACACATAGCAAACATAAGTAAATTAAATAATAAGAGGAAAGAGTAAACTTGATGTTAATTTAGTAGCCTTTCGGATCTATTCTAACTGATGCACTCCTTCGTTCAACTTGATGCTTCTTTTGCTAAGGAATTCCTAAGGTGGTCGACCAAAGAATACTTTTGAAAAAGCTTATGTTGGTTAAAGGATGGGAAGGGAAATGGATGACTATCCAAGGGGAAGGAATAGGGAAACAGAATGTAGAGAAAATGTTAATGAAAGAAGATAAATGAGTTATGAGGGATTAGGGATGATTTGAGAAGTGATAGGTGTATGGTATTTATAGGTGAAGGTAAGGGGTAGAGTTTGCTAAAAATAGAATTTAAATTCCTTCCTTTTCTCTCACATATAGCTGGCCACAATTCGTGGAAAAGAGGATAACTTAGTCTCCTCATTTTGAATTCAAACCAAGGTTATTAATAGCTATAGGGTGGACAATTTCAATAGCAAAGTTGTTTGGCTGATTTCTGACTATTTTTCAACTATAAGAACCTTCAATTAAATACCCTAAAGCTTGCTTTTGGGCAGCCATCTACTTGTGCCGAAACTGGGCTTTAATTCTCCCTTGTTGGACAATTTCTCAGTCCTATTATTTAGCAGACATATCCATCTTTTAGCACATCTTTTACTGGGTCAAATTATCAACCTCATGACCCAAGTTGGTCTTGCCGTCCACATGAATTGATTTGTGCATTTCCATGTTTCATTCACATTAATCACATCTTTAATGGTCCTCCTACATGGTGAAAAATCATATATTAATAAATTAACATGAAATAATATAAAATATGTACAAAAATCATGTAATTAAGCACAATTTCACATATGTTATAAAGTCATTCCCAATATTACTAATTAAGTAAAATTTACTTATTTTAATAACAATTACTCAAGATGAACATATTTATTAAGCAAAAAGGTGATAAAAATATATAGAAAACCCTATATAATTTCGATTTTACACTAACCTAATCATTAACATCCCACTTATCTTTAATATTATTATAGTTAATTTGAAATGATCCATAATTCAGAGACTATAAGTTCAAAATGAACTACACTAAAAAAGAGTCATCCACCATCCTCTCCAAGGTCTTTAGCCTTGCTGTAATATTAGTCATCTAAATGATATGCTCTTGTATTCCCCTCAACCCATCGAACTTCATGGTTTTTTTATAAATGCTCAACCAATGTGTTCATCCAAGTGAACTTCACTTAGTCACTATTAATATCATCTTTATTGACTAGATTATGCTCGATTAACCTCATCATTTCTAGATTAAGATAAAATTGAGCAATACCAATTATAAGAACTCCTTCAATTGAAATGCCCCTGATTAGGGTTACATTTTCTAAGGTGGTTGTTTTTTCACAATAGGAAAAGAAAAATAAAAGAATCTTCAATCTCCACCTTTCCACCATAGCTAAAAGAAACAGTAAAAGCATCGGAATATGAGGTATTGTGAAGTGTGCCTCTCATTTTGGACACTTTTAGGCCCTTATTGCTGCTCGTATTGTAGCACAAGGATTTTAGTATCACAACACCAAAGTTAGCTGGCAACGTCATGACGAGAAGCTTCCCGACGTTGTGACAACGGATGATGTTGTGTTTCCCACAAATACTGAGTTTCTTCTCCTAGTTAAACTCTACTCTTTTCCTAGTCGAACTCTAATTAGTCTTAAGGATATTTTAGTCATTTTAGCCCATGAATTTCAACATATAAAAGGGGATTTAGTAACCCTAGAATTTATCATTCTTCATATCTTCATCACATTAAATTTAGAGAGAAGATTAAGAGAGAGTTTTGAGAGAGTTTTAAAGAATTTTCGTGTTTTAGCTAGAGTGTTTTATTCTCAGGATTAGGGTTTGTTTTTTGTTATCTCTATCTTGTACTCTTTGATTATTTGCTCATTAGTGAAGTCTTCCTTTTCCCGTGGTTTTTTATCCTCTTCATTGAAGAGGAGTTTTTCCATGTAAATTTTGTGTGTTTGATCTTCTCTATTTCTTCTTGTTCGTTGTTTATATGAATCGATCCTCAACAGATACTTTATCTACCTTAAAAAAACCCATAACCTCTAAATGCGATTTCAATCAACATTACTCCTCAGTCAATATCGAAAAATGTGTCTTGTCCAATTCGAAGTGTTTGATCCTCAACCTAGTAAGTAAACAAAAAAAATTAATAATTATGTTCAACAATATTTAAAATTGGCTTACAGGTACGTGCAAAAGGCATTTAAGGAAAAATGAAAAATATCATTTGAGCCCTACACTAAATTGGCACCTAATTGAGCCATTGTTGTTAATAAAAAAAAATCAATTAAGCCCTTTCGTTAGCAATTTTCATCTTAGACCACATTAGCCATTAAAATCAATTGATGGACCAATCAAATGGCGACAAATGGCAGCTTATGATTTAATCTTATATTTTTCACATAAAAAATGGTAAACAAAAAATAAAAACATTATTAAAATTATTAAAATATTAAAATTTTATATAAACTTATAAAAATTATAAAAAAATTGTAAAAAATAATAACTTATAAATATTTTAAATACTTATAAAATTATAATAAACTATAAAAATAATTAAAAATTTCTTTAAATTTATAAATATTATAAAAAATGGATAAATATTATAAAAACTCTAAAAAATTATTAATAATTATAAAACTTATAAAAACAGCATAAAAACTTATTAAAAAAACAAAAAGTTCTAATAATTATAAAAAAATATAAAATCATAAAATATTAAAAATATATAAAAATCCATTTATAAGTTCATCATTTTAGAAATTAAACCTCTAAATTCAAAATGAACACATGGCATTAGACTAACCATTGGATAATGGGAATAATCGTCAGAATATTTCATGCTAACATATGTTAATATTTGCAATTGTCGGATGATAAAATTTTGGTTTAAAAATATCTAATCGTATCAAAAATATTTTATATCATACTACTTAGAAAACAATTTTCAACTATTTAAGGTCCAAACTACTAGGTTGTACTTAAAAAATTGAAGATAAAAATTTTAAAAGTAATAATAATTTATCAATAAAAAATAAAGGGTCCCACAATTATTGTTTTATTTTTGGAAGATTAAGAACATTTTGTTCAACATAAAAATGGCCCTAACAATTTGATGAGTATTTTCATTATTCAATAGTTGATTTGATATCATGTGCTCATTATGATTTTAGGCGTTTAAATACTTTATTTTCATAATTTTTATTTTATTATTCTATAAATTTTCATATTTTATTAGATTTTTAAGAAAATTTTATATTATTTATAAGTTTTTATGAATTTTATAAGTTTTTATAAAAATTTTAAATATTTTAAGTATGTTTTATATGTTTTATTAATTTTATAATTTATTTAAAAATATTATAATTGTTTATCATATTTATAAGTTTTTATAAATTTTTTATAAGTATTATAATTTTTATAAATTTATATCAATTTTAATGTTTTCTAAATTTTTTTTAATTTTTAATAGTTTTATTATTTTTATGATAAAATTATAAGACTAAATCAGAAACTATCATGTGTCACTAACTGTTTAGTTTGTTAATTAATTTTAACGACCAACATGGTCAAAAAAAAAGTTAAAAAGGGGAATTAATTTATTTTTTTTCTTATTTTCTTATGAGCCTTTTATACCTATATGTCTTAAAAAATTAATACTAAAATTAAATTAACAATAAATAAATGCTAGCTTAAGTAATAAGTCAAAAAATTCACTATAGCCACAGCTTCTAAAGCAGTATGATTCTCTTCCCTTAATAAAGTACAATAAAGTTTAAAATTTAAAATTTAAAATAAATAAATAAAAGATTGGGAAGATTTTTGCGATGAGAGGTAATTTTTTTGTTGTATTAAAAAAAGAAATAAAGAGATAATGGTATTTATAGGCACAACAAAAGAATAATTATATAGGATGTCTTCCATTGAATGCATTTATTAGTTAGATGGTCAAAATTTTAATTAAAGAGGACTTGACATCTAAGGGTGTTAAGGTGTTATATTCTTTAGGGTTAAAATCCCCAGTAGTTAAAATTAAATAAAGATAATTTTATGTAACTTGATATTCATGGGTGTTAAGCCCCTTGAATCTATATTAGATGCGTTCTAAAAAAAAAATGAGAGTTGCATTTCTCATAATACAACTCAACACTCATTAATGTCTTCATACATCTTCAAAAGTGTATTATAAGAAATAACTTTTAAACATATGGTTGATTCTTTTAGGAAAAATTTTTAAAATGTCGTTCGTAGAGGTGTAAATAAACTGGGTCCAAATAAACAAAGCTTTATTCTCTACTTGTTTGTTTATTGTTGAAGTTGTTCATGTTTGTTTAAATTTTTAATATAATGTTCAAACTCAATTTAAACATGTTCATTTATATGTTCGTGAAAATTAAATTAACATGTTCACGAACGTTAAACAAACAATGTTCACAAATAATAAATCGAACAAACAATGAAGAATTAAATAAATAAACCAACTAAATTTAAATGTAAAAATAGAGGGAAAATATTATTAAATATTTTTCATAAAAAATATTATCTTTAAATAAATAAGTTTTATAAACAATTAATAAATGAGCTTGTTCATGAATATAAACGAATCAAACACATCTCTATTTAAACTCGTTCATTTAATAAATGAGCATAAATTATTTGTTTGTTTCCCATAGTAAACGAATATTATACGAATGATTCACAAGTAGTTCATTGAACACTCTGTTCATTTACAATCCTAGTCGTCCCCCAAGCAACCGTTCGAACCTCCCCCCCCCCAAAAAAAAATAAATATGGTTCCACTTAAGCTCCTTTTATTTTTTAGGAGACGCCTCCTTCAAGAGAATTCTTTGAAGTGTCATTTGTCATGTAGGCAATCAAGCCTCAACAATGGTTGGTATTGTCCTTGAGTCAAGGTTTTATCTCCCTCCTTTGCCTAAAGCCCTAAAGGGTTCACAGAAGATGAGTGTCTTAATTGGTGGAAATACAAAAACCTATACAACTTATAGGAGAGGTGCCAATGTAGTGTATAACATAAATGATGTAAATCACTTGTGGTTCAAGTCTCCTCACACATGAGTGATTTACATAATTAATGTTACAGACTATCCTACCACCTCTCTCATGAACCTTGCAAGTTATATCTCCACTAATTGATGCGTTCCTCCTCCTGAAACCCTTTAAGACTCTTGACAAAGGAAGAAGACAAAATCTCAACACAAGAACAATATTTATCATTGTTAACAATTTAACCGATTACTCGATAAATAACACCTCAAAAATTTCTCTAAAAAAATAGACCTTCTCAACAATAAATATTTTAATAATTAATTTTCATTCTCTTTAAATCAAAAACCTCTTTTATCATCAATAATTTAGTAGACAAAATATATTATGATATAAAATGTTTGAAAACATTATTAATACTAATAAAAAAAAAATAAAATGAACAGAATGACATGCATTGGATTGAGGATTATATTTCATGCATCCATCAAGCCACATTGACCTACAACTTCTAAAGAAATGTTATGTTTACTTGGAAAAAAATAGGGGAAGGAATTGCGGTCGTATATGGGGAATTTGGGATAAGATTTGCATAACTATCATGACTCCAATACAAAACACGTGTACCTAACGTACTCAGCCTGGCGCGTGTAAAGTTGCCTCTCCTGTGCTCTACATCAGCATTCAGCACCATTATTCCCCTTTGCTCCATCTCATCTTAATTAACATATTTAACAATCTAGATCATTTATTTGATGATATTTCCAAAATATCCAAAGAAGAATTACTTACAATTTAAAAAAAAAAAAAAAGAAGCTATAAACAAAACAAATAATAAGATTTTTCCGTCATTGTTATAAATTTTATTAAATTAAATTAATGCATAAAAATAACTACAAAACATAAGAATTTCTACAACTGACGAAAGCAGTGGCGCCGTACCAGAGAAAGAATGAAGAGAGAAACAGCAGAATTTAGCAGAAGAAACAGACACGAATTTTAGGGGATTTCCTACAATTTTCTTTTATCGGAAAGAAGCTTCATTTTCTTCTTCTTCTTCGTCATTTTGTAATAAGAAGAAAACCCTAGAAATGTAAAAACAACCTAAAATTTTAAATTAGTAGCAGTACCTAAGACAAATCGCCTCGTCTAAATAAATTAGTAATTGCTTGACATTTTATTCATGGCTTTAATCGAATCCACTCGTAACGTCCTTCCAACGGTTCATCTTTGACAATATCGTAGTTATACCTAAAAACAATGAACAAAAAAAGAAAAGAATTATTTTAGTTTCGAAATTGCCGTTTGGTTGCTAAGAAAATTTAACAATAGAAAAGAAAATCTAAAGCCTTTTTAAAAGTGCATGTGCATGAACATACTTATCTGCAAACTGTTTCTGAAGTTTTTCCTCGGCAGGAGCAAAGAATTCTTCGAGTTCAGCTTCGGTTGGCATTTTCTCCACCGTTGACCTACGGCGAGAATTCGTCTCTGATGGCCTCGACGTTGAATCCAGGTCTTCTAGTTCAGCTTGGAGCTCATTCAACGGTGTCGTTTCTCTAAAATTAGAATTAACCGAAGAGAGAAAGAAGAGCAAAAGAGTTTGAGCGGAGGTGTATATAAAGAAAAAAGAAAAGAGAATTTAAAACGAAAAGGAGAAAATGAACGACTGCTTTTGAAATTCGAATTCAAGAGACGTGACAAAGTAAGTAACAGTAACTTACATATTAAAATAAAAAATTAAATTAAACTTTACTACATATAATTATTGTAAGCGCTACCTTTCGCTGCTGCTGAAATGCGTGGACGTTTCAACTTCAATACTCTCATCCTGCGAAAATTTTAAAAAATTCTCGAATTTAACAGCTGCAATTAAAGCAGGAACAAAACGAAATAATCTGTAAAGACAAAGCCTAGTAAATTTTTCTTTTTTTTTTAAAAGGAAGTTTCGAAATTCACCTCCAGATCTGGCAATTCCATTATCCTTTTATCACTCGATTCAATATTGCTTGAACAACATGACACGTCATCATCATGATCCGAGTTAAGGCTCAAACACCGATTGCCGTCACGACGATGGCGATCCGCCAGAATTGTCCGACTTCTTAACTGGATATAAGATGTAGTTGAGGTCGTAGAAGAAGTTACTTTTCTACATTCCTCTTCTTCGTTGCCGTCGTTTAATCTTCTGCGTTTCTTCTGAACACTTCCGGTTGTTGCCACGGCTCGCGTTTGAACTCCGACGTCAGCTACTTCCATAACTGCAATTTCTCCAATTGTTCTACACTTTCTCCTCATAATTAAAATAGGAAAATAGAAACTCCTGATCTTTCTTTTTTTTTTTCCCTTTCTTTGAGAGAGAAAGAGAGAGAGAGAGAGAGAGAGAGAGAGAGAGAGAGAGAGAACTTGTTTTTGTTGGTTTCGAGCGTTTGTTTTCTGGTTTTTGTTAGCTTTTGATGATGATGGTGATGGTGAGAGAGGGGGGGTACATTGAACGGTGAGGATTTCTTTTGCGGTTTTAAAGGGGGTGTGGATTGTGGGTGAATGGTGGTCCATTTAACAGCGACGGGGAATCTGTAATGGGGGACTTTGACGGCGTCGTAACGGGAACTGTGACGGAATACACCGAACTTTAAACTAATTACACAACACGTAGTTTCATTATGCCTCCGGAGATGCTCCGGTACGGATTGATTAACAGAAGAGTAATGTTTGAAAAAGTCGGATCAAGTTCCGCTTATAATTATTATTAATTACGAAATTATAGCTCGCTTAGACAATTAGTGAAAAAAATTATAGAATAAATATGTATATAAAAAATTGAAATAAAAATAATTGGTTAGTAGAAATTGTAATTTTAGTTTAAAATTAATTGAGTAACTGGTCCAAATTTTATTATGATTGTTTTTTTTTTAATTTTATATATAAAAATACAAAAGCACTATCATAATGATATAATTTTGTGTATAAAATAATATTTTAATGATTTCTCAATTTACTTGAAGCTTAGTTGACTTGTGATACTAATTTAATTGAGAAATTTAATATAAATATAGATAGATAATTTTTAAAAAATATTAAATATAAATTTAATTATTTGTATAATCATTTATACAATTAACTCTCGCACTGCTAAATTTTTGAATAATATAGAGATGTAGCTATTATACACCTATAATAATATTTTAGACTTAGATAAAATTTAATTTTTTTTAAAAAAAACTTCAAATTAAAAACTATAATATTAATTAATTAGATTTAGATAGTATCTATAATATTAATATTAAATAAAATATTATTCTACTTGTGGATAGAATGATAAAAATCATCTTTATATTATAAATTCTCTCTAGAAATAATTTTATTTTCTGAAATTTCCATCCAAAGACAACCATATCTCAATCCATTAACATTTGGATTGAGAAGTGCTCGTACTTAAAAGCTCGTAAAATACTAAATCAATAAGATATCTTTATTACATGGAAAGAATATTCTACTCTTAATATACGGTTTAATAATTAAAATTTGGAATGATTTGTATAAAACGATGATTAAAATTTTTGTCAGATTTTTATCCAATATAAGTTTAAACTGTGCTATACTCTATTACACTAATATTGTATAAACAAATAATTAAAATTTAGAATGAAATTTTGTGAATGAAGTAATAAAATATAATTTATATAAAAATATTAGAAATATCAAAACGAAAAAAAAGAGAAGAGAGTGGCAACAACAATACCTTGAATGAGGATCACAACACCAAGAAAGTTCGGTTCAAGGGTTTGGAAGAGGATACGGGCAAAGACATGGCCATGGATTTGTTTTCAGCGCCGGCGATGTCCTGGAAGGATAACGTGTTGGCAAAGGGTTCTTTTGATTCTATCTGTGAAGAGGATTTTGGTTTCATGGAGGGAGATATCACAAGGTCCACTATTATTGGGATACCTACGATAAACTTCTCTGAGAGGATACAACATATTCTGTTAAGGGATATGGCGATCACGGTGGTGGTGAAATTGTTGGGACAAAATTTAGCATATACCACTCTACATAATAGGATCTATAGTCTTTGGAAACTCTCAATTCTATTTCATCTCATAGATGTTGAGAATGGATACTTTCTAGTCAAGTTTCAGAGTAAGGAAGATTAGAGAAGGTGCTTACCCAAGGGTCGTAGATTATTTTTGGGCAATACCTCACGATCCAGCCGTGGACTCCAGACTTTAATCCTCTTCAACCCTTCCCTAATAAGGTGAGAAACTGGGTCCAATAAGGGGGTTACCTTTTAGTTCGTTTTCGCAGCTTGAGGATGGGGGGACCTAGTTCCTGAGCAAATTGGTTTCCGATGAAGAAATTAAGACAACGATGTTTGATATGGGCCCATTAAAGGCTCTGGGCAATGATGGGTTTCATGCCCTTTTCTTTCAGAGTCAGTGGGGCCGAGTTGGTGTATCTGTTTGTGTTTGGGTTAAGAAGATTTGTGCAGGGGAGTGTATTGACTTGGAACTGAACAACACCTTAATTGTCCTTGTAACACCCCTAACCCGTAACCGTCGCCGGAATAGGTTAAGAGGCATTACTAGACCTGTAACTCAATTCAAAATATTCATTTAACAAATTTCATCACATTTCAGTAACCATCAATCATTCACATTCAAAATATACTTAAATCAATCATACAAAGTCTTAATTATGCAATTGGGACTAAATTGATAATATATAAAAATTTTAAAAACTTATAAAATTTTCAACATTTCAAAAACCACATGCCTGTGTGAACAGGCCGTGTGCTTCACACGGCATTAGACACGCCAGTGTGTCTAAGCCGTGGCAAAACAAGGCATATATACTGACTTGCACTACATGGCCAGAGACACGCCCGTGTGCCTTGGCCGTGGTCGAAACTGACTTGGGTCACACGGTCGAACACACGCCCGTGTGCTAGCCCATGTGCCACACACGACCAATAGACACGCCCGTATGTCTAGGCCGTGTCAGAATTGTAGGGTATACTGACTTTAATTCGGAGGGTACCCTAGGGGACACACGGCTACATACAATGACTGTGTGTCACACACGGTTGAGACATATGCCCGTGTCTCTATCCGTGTGGACAAAAATAGGCCATTTGAAAAGCCAAATTTGCCACCCTAAAACATAAGTACTTACATTCATATTAAACCACAATTATGCAACTCAATTGGAAACCAAAAATAACCAATTCAATATACATTATAAGCCATAACCAAGCTTACCATTTACAATCCAAATACACATTTAATCACATATACAATTCATTCTTCTAACATCTATATATCAAGACTTCATTTGCATAATTTCATTCAAATATTACCCTACCAAAACATACACTATTAAGCGCATATTTGAAATCAAAATATGATACCAAAATAAGCCAAATCACATGTTCTAACTCATATACAAATTCATTCTCCCATCATGATACCAAAACATAACTATTATTATCCAACTAGCCTATACATGCCATATTTACAAAAATTCACAAGTTCAAAATACCAATTGAAAATTGGATAGTATGACATGCAACTCTGACTTGTCTGAAACGAGCGAGCTAACGAACCCTGTAAGACATAAAAAATGTAACAGAGTAAGCTTATAGCTTAGTAAGCCCGTATAATTTAGAATTTAAACTTACCATTTATAAACTCGCAAGAAATAAATAAAAATGCCAACAATTCAATTTAACCATCACCTAATCACAAGTATCCATCACATGTTAGTCATTTAACAAATACATAAAGCCATCTATTAGTACGTTACTTGCATTAATTCTAAAGTCACATATCAATTATTTATCACTTATAACTTGTAACATATCCGAATAACCAATATTTAAGCTTGTTGAAACTATTAGAACTTCAAAGGATAACCGAGTGAACAATATCAGTAATCTGTCAATTCATCATCGTACATGCTCTTTCGAGTCATGGTCGGTAAGCTCCTTCGAGCTGAACAATAAGCTCTATTAAGCTAAAACGATAAGCTCTATTGAGCTGAACAGTAAGCTCCAATGAGCTGAAACAGTAAGCTCTTACGAGCTGAATCAGTAAGCTCATACGAGCTGTGGTGAGTCCGCAACAAATGTAGGAGCTCGACCAATACGGTAATCCCAATAACATGTCCCTCGTATCTAATGAATTCGCATAGTTCAAACGGGGCTCGGTAATGAATAAAATATATTATCTAGGCATTCATATTTCAAGTATTTCAATAAATTACATTCAATTCAACAATTACGAATATAGAAAAGTTTGATTCTAATTTTACGAACATACCTCGTATTTGCTTGATTAACTTTCGTCTACCCGTCTACCTTTTGTTTCCCTCGATCAAGTTTCGATATTTGTTTGTCTTGATCTAAATTTATCAAATTCAATATTTTTAGTAACTATTCATTTCAATTTAGTCTCTAATTCACATATATGGAAATTTACATATTTGCCCCCATAATGTTAACTATTTTGCAATTTAGTCCTTTATACATAAAATGGTAAATTACACATTTTTAACCACAATCCACCTTAGCCGAATTCTATATGGTATTATAATAGCCCATATTTTCACTTATTTCACATTTCTAACTACAATATTTCTATCTTTTTCAATTTAATCCCATATGCTCATTTTTGTCAAAATTCACTTTAAAAAACATGAATAACTATTAACAACCATCAATAATCTAACAAGAAATTTCAAAATACCTAAGTATTCAACAATGGCATAACTTAAAATATATAACAGTTTCAAAAACGAAGGAACAGGCTAGCTAAATTAAGTTGCAACGAGCTCAGAAACATAGAAATCATTAAAAATCGAGCTAAAACCGTACATTAATCAAGCTTCTAAGTTTCGAAACCTCAAGCCCTAAAAATGGCTGATTTTATTTCTCAATTTTTGGCTTGAAGAAGATAAGAAAATATAAAATGCGATTTTGGTTTCATTTAATATAACTTAATAACCTATTTATCATTTTAATCCTTAACAATAATTCTATTTCCAAAACTACCAAGCCAACAACTCCAATAACTTAATAATGGACTAATAACCAAATAAGGACTTAAAATTTAAATTTCTATAGCTATCAAGTACTTTTAACGAATAGAACACAAGTTTTTCGCTTTATGCGATTTAGTCCTTTTTACCGAATTAAGCATCCAAACAGTAAAATTTCTATACGAAACTTTCACATAATAATTATATCATACTGTAAGCCTTATTAAAATAATAAAATAATATTTTAACCTCAATTTTGTGGTTCCAAAACTACTGTTCCGATTTAACTCAAAAACGGGTTGTTACAATCCTTATTCCTAAGGTTCTAGATCTTGAGAACTTTTTACAGTTTTGGCCTATAAGCTTTTGTTCGAATCTCTATAAAATAGTTATGAAGGTCATTGCTAATTGGTTTAAAGTGGTTTTCCCGAGGATTATTGGCCAAGAGCAGATCGGGTTTTGTCAAAACCATTTTTTATTTTAAAAAACGGGAATCGACTTTTAAACGAGTGGAGTCGCCACCAATCCTTTTGTTTAGGTGTGATTGGATCACCTAATAAGACATTTTATTCTACTTAAATCAATTTTGGCCTACGTAAATCTAAGAAAACGGGTTCGGGAGCCGGTTACGTATGAGGAAGGATTAGCACCCTCATTACGCCCAAAATTGGTACCAAATTGATTAAATATTGTCCTTATATCTAAGACTTAAAAATATTTTGAAATATGGTTCTTTTTAAAACATTTCAATGGCTCAAGTTGGTCGTCAAAATTCTCATGTTTCAAAGGAATACAACATCACATCCAGCACGATTGGACACGATCTTGTACACCCTCGAACCCATGATTAATTGTTGACTTCCAAAAGCTCATACATTGAAAATTACAAGAGGATGCCCAATTATTTAGTCTAACGAGAAATCGAAACCCAGCACGGTTGGACACAATTCCTCGAATTTCCAAATATTGAGCATTGTCTTGTTTTAGAGTTTAGAGAACACGAGTGAAATTCTAAAGGAATATTCGATTATTTTGAACAAATGGGAAATCGAAACCCAGCACGATAGGACACAATTCTTCGAATTTTTAAACATCAAACATTCCCTTCGTTTTAAGGAATTTTCAAATGAATAATTGTAAAACTAACTCAAAACGTATTAGGTTGCCTTGAAAAAGAATAGAATAATTAATTTTAAAAAGTTAGAAACTACAAAGCAACATTTGTAAACAAAAAGAGAAATAGTGAACATGGGATAATATGCACAAATAAAGTACAATACTTGATGAATGAAGATAATATAAACTTAAGAAACCAATTAACAAACAAACAATAAAAATATAACCAATCCAAGTAAAATATAACCAAATTTTCAAGCATGGATAATCCATTGACATAATAATACAAAAAAATGAATAAATAATATGTAACAATGATATATAAAAACAAGTAACACATAATGTACCAAACAAAATAAAACTAGGAACCAATTCAAAAAAAATTAAAAATTATATGAAAAAAAAATTTACCAATGAATAATGCATGCTAAAAGTTGGGATAATGTTTCATGTATATAAAAACTAAAAAAAATATAAATGATTATTAAAATATATGTAATGTAAAAAAGAAATTCGAAATAAATAATATATAAAATAATTTCAAATGAAACAAATTGATTTAATTAATGATACATATAAATAACATATCTATAAAGATACTAATATATAAAAGTATTCAAAATAAATAAAATATACAATTTTAAATAGGATCCTTTAAGGAAAACAATTATACATAAATCAATTTAAAAGAAAATGTATATATATAATAGATTTCAAAGAAAATATTTACATCAAATAATATGAAAACAATAATGTATATAGAATTGAGCTAATTATATCATAAACTATACATTTATAATAACATATAAGAGTATTTAAATGTACTATCATACAAAATTTTAAAATAACAGGATATAAAAGGAAATTTTAAAATAATAATTTTATAGTTTTTAAAAAAATAAAAATAATAATTTATCAAAGTAATTTAAAATGTATACAAAAAAAAATATTAAAAGATGAATGCTAAATGAATTTTAAAAAATGAATTATACAAATTAAAATGAGAAAAAGATCTTAATTGAAACAAAATCAAACTAAAGGGTTAAGTAATAAATAAAATAAACTTTTGAAACCGAAATAGGGACTAAAGTGCAGTGCGCGCGAATGTGAGAGGATTGAAAATGAAAATAATCCAAATCTCCAAAATGCAACACTCGGGCGCAGACTAAATTATAATAGCATGAAAATTTCAGGAAAAATTTAAAAAAAAACACATAACATGCAAATAAGGGCTAATTAAAATTCGACGCGAAGGAGAAGGACTAGCCGCGCAAATTGCCCCTTTGAAACGCAAAGGCGCAGATTTGGGCTACGGAGCGGGTTGACGGGCGGATCTTCCCCCTTTAAACGGTGCCGTTTCATTTTCTTCCAAAATTAAAAGAAATTGAATGGCAATCTGCCATTTCCACTAGCCACAAACCGAATACCCATTTGCTAGGGTTTCAGCGCAGCAGCTCTATTGCTCTCAATCCATTTCGGCCATTCAACCACCATTTCACCATTATAATTGGTGAATGATGCGGAGGCGCTCTTTATTTCCATCAAAGTCGAGACTCAAAGCTTATTTTCGCTCGAAAATCTCCATCTCAAACTCTGATTTTGGTGGAGGAGGCAAGGATCTCGTCATGCATCTACGAAGGTAAACCTCTCTCCTTTCTCTTTTTTTTTAAAAAAAAATTGTTCTACGAGACAAAATATATGCAAAAAGAAACAGAAATATTAAAAATGAAGGAGGGAAAAAATTTGAAATCACCTTCTGATTTTTTTTGCTGATTCTTTGTATTGCAGTATTCGTAAATTTTTCAAGTACAGATGATGGCTTTTTATAGCAGGAAAAATAAGAATTAAAAAATACAAAAAATTTATTTTCTTTTTTTGCTATTTTTCCATTGTATTTTGTTACTGCTTCTCGTGTATTCTGTTGCTGTGTTGTTTTTCCTTCTCGCAGGTTTCGTTGACGTGGATGTACGGAAACCGTACAAGGGCACACCTGGGGTGTACGGCGGAAGTGGCCATGGAGGCCGTGCGTGGGAACCATTCGTGGGAGCCTGATCTGCTGTGGCGCTAGCATACTCTGGAAGCTTCTAGGGTTTCTGGCATTCTCAATTTTTTTAGGCCATTTGGGATTATTTTTGGGCTGTTTTATAAATTGGGCTAGGTGTTAAGTGGGTGGTTTGGGTTTTAGTTTAATTCAGGCCCGAAATTTTGTAAATGGACATTGGACTCACAAACAATTTGGTTTATTATTTATTTCTGTTTGACATTTTTTTTGGTTTTTTGGTTTTTTATAGGCCCGGGCAAATTGGGCCTATTACAGCTGCCCCTTTTTGCTCATTGCTGTGTTACGAGAATAGAGCAAAGATTTTAAAAGGACAAATTTTGCCCGGTTTTACTGAATCTTGACTTCTTTGGTACTCTTTTTCTCCAAGTTGTCTCAGTCGATCCCACCATCTTCAGGGGTATACTCTACTAAAATTCATTGACTTCGATCTACTCCATTGTTTTCTCAAGGAAGTAATATCTACGATCTTCAGTCTGCTTCCTTGCTACCTTAAGAAGATAAGACTACAATCGCCAATCTGCTCTCTTGCCACTTCAGAGAGATAAGGCTAGTGGTTAAAATCCACTCCATTGCCGATACATGGAGATAAGATTCGCCATCTTCCGATCTGCTCCACTACTGCTTAGGAGATAAGATCTTCAATCTTTAGTCTGCTTCTTTGCTACTTTAGGAAGATAAGACTCAATCTTCAACCTGCTCTCTTACTACCTCAGAGAGATAAGGCTAGTGGCTAAAATCTGCTCCATTGTCGGTACATGGAGATAAGATTTACCGTCTTTGGTCTGTTCCATTACTACTTAGGGAAATAATACCTTCAATCTTCAGTCTGCTTCCTTGCTACCTCAGGAACATAAGACTCAATCTTCAACCTGCTCTCTTGCTACCTCAGAGAGATAAGGCTGGTGGCTTAAATCTGCTCCATTGCCGATACATGGAGATAAAATTTGCCATTTTTCGATCTGCTCCACTACTACTTAGGGAGATAAGATCTTCAATCTTCAGTCTGCTTCCTTGCTACCTCAGAAAGATAAGACTCAATCTTCAACCTGCTCTCCTACTACCTCAGAGAGATAAGGCTGGTGGCTTAAATCTACTCCATTGCCGGTACATGGAAATAAGATTTGCCATCTTTGGTCTGTTTCACTATTGCTTAGGGAAATAAGACCTGTGAATTCACCGATATCACTACACTGTACTCTAGGGAACATGTCCTGATTTTATATGCCCATGTTTATGCTAAATGACTAGGATGCTATGATTGAAACGAATCTAATACTCCTAACTAAATGAGATATGAATGATATATGCATGCAAAAATGAGAATGATTCCTTTTTTTTTTAAACTTAAGGTATCATCACTCATTGTTCATTAGTTTGTTGTCACTGACATATTCACTCAACCAACATCTTGATAGAGTATCCCAAAGAAATAATCATATTCTGCTCAGCAAGCTTGCCCCGTTGTAATTCCAACGTCCTTTCCACTTATTCTTTCTGAGACAAAACATTGCAGCTCATAGTTGAACTTTTATCTGTTCGATCTGCTACCTTACTCCTCGGGTGACATAGCCAGATGTGCGTGTTTGATATTTGCATGGATACAAAATATCATTTCCCTTTTCTTGAAAATAACTCCTTTTTATATTGATCATTTTTCGAAATTGTAGCACCAACGTCATAACTTGTCCTTTTGTTCATTCATCATTTGGACAAAAATCCAAAGAGGCGATTTATTCAAATGTCCTTGAGCTTGGTGTGTTCTAAACAATAGTCCTACTTCAGATTCTTGTATTACCTAGAAACTTCTAAAGTAATATACGAAACTTCTATTGTGAAAACATTACTAGTTCATTCATCATTATTTCAATGCAACATGCTTGCAATCAAATCATAACATTGGATAAGAATAGGATTGAATTTGAGCTCAAAGTGAATAAACCATCAAAAGAATAAAAAAATGGCAATTGATTTGGGAATGTATATCTCAAAAAAGAAAGATTATTTCAAAAATAGCCAATTTATTGGAAATAAAATGAAGACTAGGTACCCTTAATATCGTAAACTGAGTTTCTCTGTACGAACTTCTTGAAGATTAATTTAAACTTGACATGTGTTTAGGAGATAAGAAGTACTTTGTCAATGCCTCAAGATGCAACATACCCTTTCCTTGTTAATTCAAATATAGCAAGATCATCGCCTTCCCCATTTTAGATGAACATTTGAGCCGCCCTTTTCGGGTTTTCAACTCAAATCCTCTTTGTTCTCAAAGTGCCATTTGCTGGTTTTCACCTTGGCCTCTCTATTTTTTTTTTTAATTTTATTTTTTATTGAGTCTCAAAGCGTCCTTTGCGGGTTTTCACTTTGGCTCTATATCTTTTTCATTTTTATTAGCTTTCAAAGCGCCTTTTGCGGGTTTTCACTTTGGCTTCTTCCCTTCATTTAGTGTAGTATTTTTTTACTGACTCCGAGTTCACTGGATTAGACAGGTTTTTTCCATCCATTTCTGTCAGGATTAATGCTCCTCCGGAGAAAGCTTTCTTCACCACATAAGGCCCCTCCCAATTTGACATCTATTTTCCTCTGAAATCCTTTTGTGTAGGAAGGATCTTTTTTAAAACTAAATCTCCCTCATGAAACTCTCTTGGGCGAACCTTTTTGTCATAAGCTCGCATCATTTTTTTTTTATACATCTGACCATGTTGAATAGCCCTTAGCCTCTTTTCTTAATTAAATTCAACTGATCATATCGAGACTGTATCCATTCTGCTTCATCTAACTTTAATTCTGACGAAACTTGGAGAGAAGGTATCTCCACCTCTATGGGTAGAACTGCTTCCATTCCATAAACAAATGAGAAAGGCATTGCCCTAGTAGAAGTTCTGACAGTTGTTAGATAAGCATAGAGAGCAAATGACAACTTCTCATGCCAATCTCTATAAGTTTCAATCATTTTTCCTACAATCTTTTTGATATTTTTATTGGTTGCTTCCATTACCCCATTCATTTTTGGACGGTATGGTGATGAATTATGGTGTCTGATCTTAAACTGACTGCAGACATCTGCTATTGTACTATTGTTCAAATTTAATGCATTATCAGATATGATCCTCTCAGGCATCCCATATCGACATATGATTTCCCTCTTTAAAAATCTGCTGATTGCCAATTTAGTTACATTGGCATATGAAGCAGCCTCCACCCACTTGGTAAAATAGTCGATGACTACAAAGATGAAAAGATTCCCATTTGAAGCCTTCGGCGAGATTGGCCCTATGACATCCATGCCCCACATGGAAAATGGGCACGGAGAAGTCATAACATGCAAAGGCGAAGGAGGTACATGAATTTTATCACCATAAATTTGACATTTGTGACACCTCTTAGCATAATTGATGCAATCCTCCTCCATGATTGACCAATAATATTCAAACATCATAATTTGTCTAGCCATTGTGAACCCGTTAGCATGTGTTCCACAAACGCCTTCGTAAACTTCTTCCAAGATTTTCTTGGCTACCACAGCATCTGCACATTTCAATAGTAGCTGATCCTTTCTTCTTTTGTACAGGATCTTCCCATCTAAGACATAATTACATGCTAGCCTTCTCAACGTCCTTTTATCATTTTCCGTTACTTAGTCCGGATATTCACGATTTCTTACATATCGCAATATATCCTGATACCAAGGGTGATCATCTCTCTCTTCTTCCTCTATATTACAACAATAAGACGGGCCTCATAGATACTCATTTGAATGGGTTTCACATCTTCTTGTCTATTCACTTTAATCATGGAAGCCAAAGTAGCTAAAGCATCTACCATCTGGTTTTCATCACGCGGGAGATAATTGAAGGTAATATCATCGAACTCTTTAACTAACCCCAACACCAACCTTCTATAATTGATTAATTTGGAATCTCTTGTCTCCCATTCACCTCGAAGTTGGTAAATCACCAACGCAGAATCTCCATATACTTTCAGTGACTTAATCTTTCGTTTTATAGCTGCTCGGAGTCCCATGATACATGTCTCATATTCTGCCATATTATTTGTGCAATCAAAATCCAATTTACATGTGAATGGATAATGATCTCCACTTGGAGATACCAAGATTGCTCCAATTCCATTACCCATAGCGTTTGAGGCTCCGTCAAAATTTAATTTCCAAGAGTGATCTTTTGTAGTGTTTTCTTCGGCAGCTGCCACATACATTATGTCCTCATTGGGGAAATAAAAATTCAAGGGCTCATAATCTTCTAAAGCTTGGCTGGCCAGAAAATCTGCTATTACGCTCCCTTTCACAACCTTTTGACTCACGTAAATTATGTCAAATTGAGAAAGCAGAATTTGCCACCTAGCCATCCTCCCATTCAAGGCATTTGACTCCATCATATATTTTAGAGGATCTAACTTTGAGATTAACAAAGTCGTATGGTACAACATGTATTGCCTCAACCTTCGAGCTGTCCAAATTAAAGCACAACACAATATTTTAATTGGCAAATATTTCAATTCACACTCAGTGAATTTCTTACTGAGGTAATATATCGCCCTTTCTTTCTTTCCCGACTCATCATGTTGACCAAGCACACATCCCATAGAATTATCAAACACTGCTAAATACAGTATTAACGGCCTGTCTGAGCTTGGAGGTTATAGCACTAGAGGACTCGACAAATATTCTTTAACTTTATCAAAAGCTCTCTGGCATTCATCATCCCACTCTCCTGGGTTATGCTTTTTAAGGAGACAAAATATTGGATCACATTTCTCTGTTAATTGAGAAATAAACCGAGCAATGTAATTTAGTCTTCCCAGAAAGCCTCGAACTTCTTTTTGAGTGCGTGGTGGAGACAATCCTTGTATAGCCTATACTTTATCTGAATCAATCTCAATTCCTCTTTCACTGACTATAAAGCCCAATAGTTTTCCTGATCTAGCCCCAAAAGTATATTTCGTTGGATTAAGTTTTAGCTGAAATTTTCTCAATCTCAAAAATAGCTTTCTCAACACTTGGATGTGTTCATCTTCAGTTCGGAACTTGGCGATCATGTCGTCAACATAAAATTCGATCTCTTTATGCATCATATCATGAAACAAGGTCACCATGGCCCTTTGATATGTTGCTCTAGCATTTTTCAACCCAAACGGCATCACCTTGTAACAGAACGTGCCCCACAAAGTTATGAAGGTAGTCTTTCCCATGTCCTCAGGATGCATCTTGATCTGATTATACCCCAAAAAGCAATCCATGAAGGAAAATAATGAGTAGCCAGCTGTATTTTTTACTAACGTATCAATGTGAGGAAAGGGGAAATTGTCCTTTGGGCTAGCCTTATTTAAATCTCTATAATCCACACACATTCGCACCTTTCCGTCTTTCTTAGGAACAAGCACAACGTTGGCTACCCATTCTGAGTACTTGATCACCTGAAGGAATCTAGCATCAAATTGCTTTTTGACTTCCTCTTTTATTTTTAAGACAATATCCGGCCTCATTCTTCGAAGCTTCTGCTGAACTGGCTTGCAATCTTCTTTTATGGGAAGGAGATGTACTACAATATCAGTGCTAAACCCGAGCATATCCTAGTATGACCATGCAAAAACATCTTTGAATTTTTGAAGTAACCTAACAAGGTCTCGCTTTGTTTCTTCAGTTATGCATGTTCCAATTTTTACAACTTTCCCCTCTTCCAAAGTCACCATGTCCACTGCTTCTTTATGAGGTGAAATTTGCTTTTCCTCTTATTCTACCGTCCTTAACAAGTCCGGAGATAAATCACAGTCTCTGTCATCTTCAAAGTCTTGAGATCCCTCTAAACACATGTCTTGCTCAAATAGTGATTCTGAGTCAGTAACAACGTCACTCATGATATTGATATCCAGAGACCTATTATAGGTACAAAAAATATACAAAGAATGAATGAATTTGATAATTATTGTCTATATGGTATGATTATGAATGAAATGAAAGAATGATTGAAGAAAGTCTAAAAAGGACCAGGATAATTACTTATATAGAAAGAATAAAACAATTATTTATGGAAAGAATGAAAGAATATCTGCTCGAAATGATAGCAAAAATGTACTTCATTGAAATAATGATGTTTGAACATGAGCCTATTTCACAAAGAAATCTTTATTGCCTCTAGGCTTAAAACAACAAGTTTGTTTTTAATATTACTCTGAGTAAGCTCTAAAAACTACAGGAAGGTCTTCTGCAGTCCAATTGTCTAGAACACTCCTAGACTCATAAGGGCGAATATTTGACAGAGTCCCTTCTTTAATTGCCTCTTCAAATATGGCATTGATATGCGCATTTCCCAATACTCCTTCCATGTTTTCTTTCTCTGACATCCTTCGTTCAGGATAAATAATCTCTTCCAATACAAAAGTCCTAGAAATGTAAGGGATTATCATTGATCCCCAAGTAATTTCTCCACCACTCACACGTGCTTTTCTTCTTTCCTGTCTTCTTTCATATTCTCTTTTCCTTTGTCTCGCATCTGGCCTAAACCCCAAACCAAAGCGATCATATTTGTTCTTCAGCATCGGAACCTCAACTCTTCTCTGAAGATATCTCCCAAGTCCCTTTCCTGGTAAAGCCCCTCTTCCTACCATCAACTGTAGACCCATTATCATAGTTTTGGATATTTTCGGCCCCAGAATTCTGCTTCCCTTAGTGATGAATGTTGCATTTACAAACTCCAAAGACCGAAAAGAACATTCAATGGCTTCCTCATCTGTTTATAAATATGGCGCATCACTGCTTACAACTGCAATAATATCTTCTTCAGCCTTTATCATTACCAGCCTTCCCTCTGATACTAGCTTTAACTTCTGGTGTAATGACGAAGGCACTGCCCCTGCCGAATGTATCCAAGGTCTCCCTAACAGGCAGTTGTAAGAGGGCTTAATATCCATTAGTAAGATGTCTACCTCATATGTAGTTGGGCCAATCAACAAAGGTATTTCTATTCTCCTCATGACTCTCATTTCCGTTCCATCAAATACTCGCACTATATTCTAACATCCTTTCATGTGTGAGCTATCCATAGGTAACCTGTTTAATGTGGACAAGGGCAATACATTCAATGCCGACCCATTATCTACCAAGACTCCTAGCAATATGTATCCTTTACATCTGGTGGTTATATGCAAAGCTCTAGTAGATCCCATACCTCCTGGTAGTATCTCATCATCATTGAAGAAAATGAAGTTGTCAACACTTATATTATTAACCAACTGATCCAATTTGTTGACAGAAATATCATTGGTCACGTACGTCTCGTTTAATACTTTCATCAATGCACTTCGGTGTACCTCTAAGCTTAGGAGCAAGGCTAATATGGATATACGGGCTGGTTGTTTATGCAACTGTTCCACCATACTGTACTCACTATGTTTCAGAAATTTCAGGAATTCCTTAGCTTCCTCCTCTTTTACTGGTTCATTAACAGGCACCCAAGGTTCGATCATTTTTCCCCTCTTTTGTTCAACCGTTAGATCTTTTCCTTTCACAAGCTCTGCTCGGGCATTTATCAAGTCATATTGTCTTCCACTACGCGTGTAAGAACCTATATTTTGATCCTCATTTAATACGCTAACTGAACTCTCCTTTCCCAGGATTGTCACATTATAATCATAGTACCAAGGGACCTTTTGGTTATCCTTGTAAGAAAAAACTACTGGTTTCTGAATTATGATCTTCGGTGTCATTTGAACCCCTGCTTCATTTTTAGGACATGAAATAATAACCACAGGATAATTGAATTTTGGGACATTCGTCATGGATTCTGACGCGCATATATACCCTTCCTCTTTAACCTCTTCATAAAATTCTATTTCCTTGTTGTCTATCAGGCCTTGGATTAATACTCTGAACTCTTCACATTTTTGAATTCTATGCCCCCATCATGATGGAATTCGCAGTAATTTTCTATTTAATCATAACTGCTTTCTGAATTCGAAGCAACTAACTCCCTTTTTGCCATCTCCTTCTAGACCCATTTCAAAGGAGTTTTTACTTTTGTAATATCTACCCTGATTCTTTTTCCCATATTTCCATCTATCACGTTTACCCCACTATCAGTATGATTAGGTAACAGATTTTTTGCACTGGGCGCATTATCAAACTTCACAATGCCTATTTGAATAAATCTTTCAACTAGCTTCTTAAAAGTAGTGCAGTTTTCTATTGAATGTCCTACGATCAACGCATGATACTCACATTAAGCATTAGCATCGTACCATTTAGGGAATGAAGGCTATAATGACTTTAGATAAAAAGGTGTCACCACCTGTGCATCGAACAAACTTTGATATAATTCTTTATACGTCATGGGGATTGGCGTAAATTGAAGTTTCTCATTGTTTTGCTTTGCTCCAGATTTTTCCTTGATGAACCCTGACCGGCAGTTATTGCTTTTGGTTGACTTACAGTAATAGATTTTGAATACTCCATGTTTGCATTATTCATCTCATTTTTCTTTTTCTGCGGGGCAGACCTTTTAGCACTTTCTCCTGCATCTATCCTTCCATTTTTTATTGTATTCTCAATCATTTCTCCAGTCATTACCACATCTGCAAAACTCTTTGTGGCACTTCCTAACATGTGAGTTATGAACGGAGCTTTTAAAGTATTAATAAAGAGCATCGTAGTTTCCTTTTCCAAGAGCGGCGGCTGAACTTGGATAACCACTTCCCTCAATCTCTGTGTATATTACTTGAAACTTTCGTTTGGTTCTTCTCCATATTCTGTAGAGTAATTCTGTCAAGAGTCACATCTGTTACATGGTTGTACTGTTTCATGAATGCTTGTGCTAGATCTCTCCATGAACTAATTCTGTTTCGACTCAACTGATTGTACGCTGCTACTCCCACCAAACTGTCTTGGAAGCAATAAATCAACAATTGATCATTATTAACATACGTAGTCATTCTTCTGCAAAACATGGTAATATGAGCTTTAGGACAACTCGTTCCATTGTACTTCTCAAATTTTGGCATCTTGAACTTGTATGGAAGTACTAAGTTCGGGACCAAACTTAAATCCTTAGCATCAATTCCAGGGTGTTTATCACCGCTTTCCATCGCCCTGAACTTTTCCTCTAACCATTTACACTGTTCCTCTAATTGTTTCTATGACTCTGCCCTTACCCTTTCCTCTTTTGCAACTTCATCCAAATCAGGCACCATTGGATTATTCGAGTTATTACCAGGATTAAAACCTGAACCAGCTTGGAAATTCATTGGCATTGAAACTCTGGCCTGAAATTGTTGAGGCCTGATCGTAACAGATGGCTTCTTTAAATTTATCTCAGGTTGTGTCTGTACATGTGCTAGACTAAAACTAGGAGGATACTGAGGATCTTTATTATTTTCCCCAACATTATCCATAGGATTTTTCCCTTTATTCATTCTTCCAACTAGCAATTGGGACAATTGAGTCATCATGTTTCTTTAGGACTCCATCATTTGATCCTTCATCTCTTGTTGAATCTTAGCTAGCTGCTCTTGCATCTGCGCCTGCATTTGTTCTTGCATATCCCTTTGCATTTGCTCTAATTTTTCAAGTCTTTTGTCCATTGACTTGGTCTTTTTCCTTGTACCGTAGGGATGCGTATTTGGTGTGTTTTTGTTGGTTTCCAGATTACTGAAATAATTTTTAATTAATTAGGATCTTTTAATGGTCTTTAATGCATATGATGTAATGTAATGCAAATGCATGAAATGAATGCAAAGGAGACATCAATTCTGATTCAATTCCATTTAGAAAACCTTATTAGAAAACAAAATTCTTTACATAAAACTGAGTTACAAATAAGACTTTGCCCTAATGCTCAAAGTTTTAATTTACCTAAGCAACGAAGCTAGCTCCTGTCCTCGATCTGACTCCAACTCATACTTCACACTTAATATGTCTGCCTGTACCGCCAAAGTCTGCAAGTAATCAGCTACCTCTCGAATTTGCGTTACGGCTTCTCCCATAATGTAATCTCTACTTCTAACTTGATTTTGAGAATGATGAAGTTGTTCTTTCCATTGTTCTTCACTTACCTCTAAAAACTCGATTCTTATTTCACAAATTTGCAATGCCGCCTCTAATTCTTCTATTTTTCCTTTCATTTCTTCTATTTTACTCAAGCTTGCTCTCAACTCAGCACAGAATTACGATTTCAGTACAGACAAAGAGATCTCTCAAGTTTCGCTACTCTAGCCCTCAATTCGCCCTGCTCATCTTTACTCTCTGACAGACTTTTCTCTAAGGCCTCATTTCAAGCTTGAGCCTCCTGAAATTTCTTTTCCTAGATCAGCTTTAGTCTTTTCTTCTCGAACTTCTTGACGCCACTACTCTGAAGTTTTCCCTAACCCAGCAGTCCTCATTGACAAATGTAGCTTCTTACAATTTGTCTTCAAACTTTCTAGGTCCTCCTCAACTTCATTATTCCTTTTCCTTAATTTTTCTTCCTCTGACTTCTGAACCTCCACATCTAATCTCAGGTGCATCTTTTTTTCCTCCAACTGCTCAATTCTCTCCCCGAGCTCAGAACTCTTCTTCTCAAAGTCCTATTTTGTAATCTCCAACTCTGACGAGGCAACTTGCAAGTGTTTCTCTATTGATCAAATACCTTCGACACTTGACCTAGGAGTATTATCATTAACCCTCTTACTAAACCATTCCTTGTATTCAGGTGTCGTCATGGAACCAACAGTCAACCTCTTCATCTAGTAAGCTTGCTTCCAAGCATCAGATACTTCCCGAACCTTCTTCTTATAATGGTCACCTTTATATAAGAATTCACACTGAGCAAGCCCATAAGTCGTGGGTATAAACTGCCTCGACTTATACTGCCTTAATGCAAGCAAATGAGTATATCCAATGGCTCTCCAAATCCCTGACAATGGTACCGAATTAAATTTCCCACATCGATAAAGGATCTCATCAGAGACCATCCAAAAGGCTCTCCACTCTATATCTTTCTCTTTGAGATTTTGAAGAATTTCCATCCATTTCTTCTCTGAAATATCATCTCTCCTTTGCATAGTTGCCTCTTCCTTTAGTGGAGAGTAACTTTCAGAGAAAACCCGATAAGAGACCTTGTTCACCCTTCAAAAATGCCCATGAAACCATACCATCAATAGCTGCGCACATCCAAAAAATCTACCTTCACCTGCCCTCTGACACATGCTCAAGGATCTGAACGTCTCAGCTAGTATTGCAGGTACAGGTGTGATTCCTTTCTAAAGACGATCGAATAAATCAGTGATTGTTTCATCTACATGCCTTAAAGCTTTAGGAAAAATCACCAAGCCATAGATGCTCAAAGCGAAGATGTCGACCCTCTTCTTTTCATCTGGATGTGCTAAAATCAAATCTCTCAAATTCTCCCAAGGAATACATTTACTATCTCCCTTTTGTTGAATTCGAGCAGTGACACAAGGCTCGTTCATCCCAGTAATACTCATTAACTTCTTCGTAAAAGTTGGGTCATTAAAAACCTTAGAATAAGCTTTGCTGATCTGAATATTCAGACATCGCAACAAGGTAGTATATTCCTCCACGGTAGGCACCAAGTCTACTTCCCCAAAAGTGAAACAACTATAAGCAGAATTCTAAAACTGAGCCATAGCTCGGAACAAATACTTGTCTACCTGGATATCAAACAAGTAGGGCATATCATCATAATTTTGAAAGAACAATTGCTTGGTTCCCTCATCTCAATGAGCCCATATATCTCTCAATTCTTGCAACTCATTCTATGTCACATTGATGCAGGTGAAGCTCCATAACCCCGATGTATATCCTTCTGCCAGGCTATCCCTTTTCTCTGATTGTAACTTCTCTAACCATGCACGAACGGCCACATTATCCTCGACTTTATCAAGAAATTCATTCTCCATGTTAAATCTTCTAACTTAGTAATCGAATATGAATCAACACCTCCTTAAACATGTAATGTTATGCAAAACACAATCAAAACACAATAAGTCAGTATCCAATATAAGTAATAAAATACAAGCAAAACAAAGATAATCAAAACACATATATGGGCAACTACTAAGGCTTAACATAGCTCTACCTAAGGATGGCTCTTAAGGTTTACTATATGTGGTTCGGTTCTAAAGAAAAGGTACCTGAGCTAGCAGATTCCTCAATCCTCACCCACTATAGGCTCATATGGATCGAGTTCAACTCAGGGAAATACATTTCCTTATGACCATGCGGAGATGAAAATCTGATGAAATCATAGGTACAGATATATCCCGAGAGTAATCCACTAGCCCATACGGAGGTGAAAACCTCACGAAAGCGTAGTTTCTCACTCTCACTTAAAGGTATAACCGCAATGGTCATGCAATGCAATATTATTCTACAATGGACCACAACAATCATGCAAACAAATGCAACAAAGAATCATGATTTTCAAATCATATTTTCAATTTTAGACAAAAGGACAGAAAATAATCAATTTTATGGCTTGACTCTCTTGTTCAATTCCCAGTGGAGTCGTCAAGCTGTCAAAACCATTTTTTATTTTAAAAAGCGAGAATCGACTTTTAAACGAGTGGAGTCGTCACCAATCATTTTTTTTAGGTGTGATTGGATCACCTAATAAAACATTTTATTCTATTTAAATCAATTTTGGCCTACGTAAATCTAAGAAAACGAGTTCGAGAGCCAGTTACGTATGAGGAAGGATTAGCACCCTCACTACACCCAAAATTGGTACCAAATTGATTAAGTACTGTCCTTATATCTAAGACTTAAAAATATTTTGAAATATGGTTCTTTTTAAAACATTTGAATGGCTCAAGTTGGTCGTCAAAATTCTCATGTTTCAAAGGAATACAACATCACATCCAACACGATTGGGCACGGTCTTGTATACCCTCGAAACCATGATTAATTTTTGACTTCCAAAAGCTCATACATTGAAAATTACAAAAGGATTCCTAATTATTTATTCCAACGAGAAACCGAAATCCAGCACGGTTGGGCACGGTTCCTTGAATTTCCAAACATTAAGCATTGTCTTGTTTTAGAGTTTAGAGAACACGAGTGAAATTCTGAAGGAATATTCGATTAATTTGAACAAGCGGGAAATCGAAACCCAGCACGATAGGACACGATTCCTCAAATTTCTAAACATCAAACATTCCCTTCGTTTTAAGGAATTTTCAAATGAATAATTGTAAAACTAACTCAAAACGTATTAGGTTGCCTTGAAAAAGAATGAAATAATTAATTTTAAAAAGTTGGAAACTACAAAGTAACATTTGTAAACAAAAAGAGAAATAGTGAACATGGGATAATATGCACAAATAAAGTACAATACTTGATGAATGAAAATAATATAAACTTAAGAAACCAATTAACAAACAAACAATAAAAATATAACCAATCCAAGTAAAATATAACCAAATTTTCAAGCATGAATAATCCATTGACATAATAATACAAAAAAAAAATAATATGCAACAATGATATATAAAAACAAGTAACACATAATGTACCAAACAAAATAAAACTACGAACCAATTCAAAACAAATTAAAAATTATATGAAAAAAAAAATTTACCAATGAATAATGCATGCTAAAAGTTGGGATAATTTTTCATGTATATAAAAACTAAAAAAATACAAATGATTATTAAAATATATGTAATGTAAAAAAGAAATTCGAAATAAATAATATATAAAATAATTTCAAATGAAACAAATTGATTTAATTAATGATACATAAAAATAACATATATATAAAGACACTAATATATAAAAGTATTCAAAATAAATAAAATATACAAATTTAAATAGGATCCTTTAAGGAAACAAATTATACATAAATCAATTTAAAAGAAAATGTATATATATTATAATAATAGATTTCAAAGAAAATATTTACATCAAATAATATGAAAACAATAATGTATATAGAATTGAGCTAATTTTATCATAAACTATACGTGTATAATAACATATAAGAGTATTTAAAATGTACTATCATACAAAATTTTAAAATAACAGGATATAAAAGGAAATTTTAAAATAATAATTTTATAGTTTTTAAAAAAATAAAAAAAAAAAGTAATTTATCAAAGTAATTTAAAATGCATACAAAAAAAATATTAAAAGATGAATGCTAAATGAATTTTAAAAAATAAATTATACAAATTAAAATGAGAAAAAGATCTTAATTGAAACAAAATCAAACTAAAAGGGTTAAGTAATAAATAAAATAAACTTTTGAAATCGAAATAGGGACTAAAGTGTAGTGCGCGCGAATGTGAGAGGATTGAAAATGAAAATAATCCAAATCTCCAAAACGCAACACTCGGGCGCAGACTAAATTATAATAGAATGAAAATTTCAGGAAAAATTTTAAAAAAACACATAACATGCAAATAGGGGCTAATTAAAATTCGACGCGAAGAAGAAGGACTAGCCGCGCAAATTGCCCCTTTGAAGCGCAAAGGCGCGGATCTAGGCTACGGAGAAGGTTGACGCGCGGATCTTCCCCCCTTAAACGGCGTCGTTTCATTTTGTTCCAAAATTAAAAGAAATTGAATGGCAATCTGCCATTTCCACTAGCCACAAACCGAATACCCATTTGCTAGGGTTTCAGCGCAGCAGCTCTAATGCTCTCCATCCATTTCGGCCATTCAACCACCATTTCACCATTATAATTGGTGAATGATGCGGAGACGCTCTTTATTTCCATCAAAGCCGAGACTCAAAGCTTATTTTTGCTCGAAAATCTCCATCTCAAACTCCGATTTTGGTGGAGGAGACAAGGATCTCGTCATGCATCTACGAAGGTAAACCTCTCTCCTTTCTCTTTTTTTTTTTAAAAAAAGTTTGTTCTACGAAACAAAATATATGCAAAAAGAAACAGAAATATTAAAAACGAAGGAGGGAAAAAAAATTTAAAATCACCTTCTGATTTTTTTTGCTGATTCTTTGTATTTCAGTATGCATAAATTTTTCAAGTACAGATGATGGCTTTTTATAGCCGGAAAAATAAGAATTAAAAAATACAAAAAATCTATTTTCTTTTTTTGCTATTTTTCCATTGTATTTTGTTGCTGCTTCTCGTGTATTCTGTTGCTGTGTTGTTTTTCATTCTCGCAGGTTCCGTTGACGTAGATGTACGGAAATCGTATAAGGGCGCACCTGGGGTGTACGGAGGAAGAGGCTGTGGAGGCCGTGCGTGGGAACCATTCGTGGGAGTCTGATTTGCTGTGGTGCTAGCATACTCTGAAAGCTTATAGGGTTTCTGGCATTCTCAATTTTTTTGGGCCGTTTAGGATTATTTTTGGGTTGTTTTATGAATTGGGCTAGGTATTAAGTGGGTGGTTTGAGTTTTAGTTTAATTTAGGCCCGAAATTTTGTAAATGGACATTGGACTCATAAAAAATTTGGTTTATTATTTATTTCTGTTTGATTTTTTTTGGTTTTTTGGTTTTTTATAGGCCCGGGCAAATTGGACCTATTACAGGTTTATTGTAGAAAAGAACACTACAGGTAATATTATTGTTGCACAAGAAGTGATTCACTCTATAAAAAACAAGCAGAAGAGTAAGAAATGGTTGGTTGTCAAGATCGACCTAGAGAAAGCTTATGATCAAGTGCATTAGTACTTCATTGGTGCATTCCTTCAAGCTATAGGTATTCTAAATGCCGTAATGTTATTATGTCAGCCATCACGAATTCCACTATGCAGATTTTGTAGAATGGAACCCCAACTCAAAAATTTCAGTCGGCAAGAGGAGTTCGTTAAGGATGTTCTTTGTATTATTAAATTTTTGTCTTGTGCATGGAGTGGCTCGGACATAGCATTCATTTAGTTATCAACTCTGGATGTTGGGTTCCTATTCGGTTGTCCCGCTCAAGTCTACCACATTCGCCTTTTTTTTTATTTTGCAGATGATCTGATTCTTTTTTGCCAAGCTGAGGAGAGTCAAACCAGGATACTGAGAGAAGCATTGAACACTTTTTGTGATTATTGTGGACATAAGATCAATGCGCACAGGACTAATAGCTGGTTTTCAAAAGGAGTATATGATGATATTAGGAGGCGCATTTGCAATATCATCAGCTTTCATAGAGTACAAAATCTTAGAACCTATTTGGGGGTGCCTCTCTTTCATGATAGAGTAACTAATAACACTTTGCGTTTTGTAGTTGACAAGGTTCGTAGTAAATTGCAATGCTGGGATATTAAGAACTTGCCATTAGCAAAAAATGCCACCTTGGCTCAGTTTGTCGTGTTGTCGATCCTTAGTTATTTCTTGCAATCAATAATGATTCCTAAAAGGCCTTATGAGGAAATTGAGCAAATGGTTAGGTTGTTTTTTTAGGGATCTTGAAATGGTGGAAAAAGTTAGTTTTGGTCAGTTGAGACACTGTTTGTTAACCTCGAGATCATGGTGGACTTGGTTTTCGAAAGCTGCTAGATTGCAATACTTCCTTTATGATGAGGTTGAGTTTCAGTATTATGACTGACTCTAATGCTCTTTAGGTCTGGGTCTTACGGGCTACGTATGAGATTTCAAATGGATTGCCGAAAACGTTATCGCGTGGAAGAGGTTCTTTCTTGTGGAGAGCCTTCACAAAGGCTTTACCACTTATTTGTGAGAACTTAATTTGGTCAATGGGGATGGAAATAATATCAAATGTTGGCGTGACCCTTGGGTTCCGAATGTGGGGCCTCTTGCTAGCCTGATTCTAGGCCATTCCATCTTGATATAGACTGCCTTCTGAGTGATAGGGTTACAGGTGATGTCATTTAAAATCTTGATCTCTTTCAACTTTGGTTACCTGAGTAGGTGATTTGGAGGATTATTGGGATTCCTCCAGATCCGGTAGTAGGGGTTGATAGGACCATTTAGGGTGGTACATCGATAGGTTCTTTTTTTCTTAAAAGTGCATATGAGAAACTTCGGGAAAGTACGTGGAACCTGAAAGAGGTTGTATGGCAAACCTCTTGGAAATTACAAAGACCCTAACGGGTTAGGTTTTTTATTTGGCTTGCTTTCAAGTAGCGTCTGTTTACCAATGCTGAAAGAGTACATCGGGGTCTTAGGCATGATATGGCTTATGGGGTATGTAGGCATGTTTCCGAAGATGTGTTGGATGTTATTAAGGATTTTACTGCAATAAGGAATATTTAGGATCAGCTAATTCCAGTAGAGCGACATGTTAGGTTTTTCTTGGGAAATGTGCAAGAATAGCTTATATCAAATTTGCAACATCAGTATGGTTGGCGCTTGGGAGATGTGGAGTGGCAATGTCTCTTTAGAATTCTAGCTTGGTGTATTTGGAAGAATCAAAATCTATTCATTTTTCAAGGGGTGTCTTGGTGTTAGTAAAACTATTAAGGTGTCTTATTGTTGGACAAAGTAGTATGCCTCTCCTAATAGAGGTTCAACAATTGAGTCGCGGGGACAGATTCCACTTTCATTCTTGACAAGTAATTGGGTCTGTTTAAATATTGATGGGTTTATAAAAAATGCAGTCAATTTTGTTGCAGCAAGAAGAATAGTGCAAGGCTGAAATAGAGGTTGGATTCTTGGCTTCAGCAGATACTTGGGGAATTGTTCCATATTTGATGCTGAATTCTGGAGCATCTTAGATGGGTTGACTCTTTTAATAGACTGGGGTTAAGATAATGTGTTGATTCAAATTGATAATTTTGAGGCAGCTCAGGCTATCCAGGAGAACTTTTCAGATAGTTTTAATTCTACTTTGATCAGGAGAATTCATCAGCTTTTGTCACAGATAATGCATTGGAGTATTTAGCACATATCTAGAAAGGATAATCAGGATGTTGATAGCCTGATCAAATTGGTTTGTGATAAAAGAGACGATCTACGCTTGTTTGAAGTTTCCCCGTAGGGGAGTGGTCTAGTTTATGGAGTTAGTTTATTTCTTTTTCACCAAAAAAAATTATATATAGTATTACTCAAAATAATGCAAAAATATTTTAATATCGGTTTTTTCTTTTTATATGATTTCTAAATCATTCGTAAACTCTTCTTACCCATATAACAAAAGATAATACACGTTTAATAAATTAAACAAAAACTCAATTCGCTTTTAATATCATTTGTTTAAATGGATAAAAACAGTAAATTCTATGGTGACAGTAATTTCCAGATTTTAAATAAGTACACGCACATCCTAATTAGAGTGCAGTGTTTAGGGTAATAATTTAGAAGGAATTTGCAGCGAATGTTGCGCCGCCTTGCCCAACTCTAATTGGCCTACGTAGAGGTACAGCATGGTTACGGCAGCTATGGTTTCCCACCACTGGATCCACAACTGCTTGCCTCCATCCGCATGGTCTCGTGATCTCTAAACTAGCTGCCTAATTAACAAGTCAGTTTGTTTTAAAAATCTTCTCGTATTAAATTATCATATTAAATTTTAATAATCTAGAATCAAATAAAGCTCTCACAAAGTTATTGTCTCTATTAACAAAACTTAAATCTAAGAAAATTAATTTGAGATGATTCTTAAAATTATACATAAATTTTAATTAATATGCAATTTGATACATAAATTTTAATTTAGTACAATCACACATATAAAATTTTTATTATAATTTAAATATATATATATATATATATGAAACTTTCATTTTGATTTAATTATATACATTTAAAGAAATAAATACATCAAATTATATTTATATTTAATAAATATAATTATTTATGTATAAAATATATAAATATAAAATAATACTATATCAATAATCATATTAATAATTTGTGAGAACCGAATTATATCAAAATTTTATATATAAAATTATATAAAATTACAGATTAAGTAAAAAATAATGTATAATTTTATGAGTTATTCCTATTAAATTTTTTCCAACTCAACCCGCTATTATTAGAAACTAGAAATGTAAAGATGGTTGGAGTGCTAGGCGTAGACACAAGAAGACATGACACGCATGGGCATGCTCTTTTGATAAAGAGCCATAACGGCGCAACAGTTGGGTATATAGGAATGAATTAATGCTGAAACGTGGGAGACGATAATCTTGAATCTTGATGATGCCAATGGAGATTTTGCAATATATAAAGTATTTGACACATTACCATTATATAAATTTATACAGTGAACTATACAACCTCTTATGGTTAAAATGCTAAAAGTAGATACGAATGATTTTTTTTTTTTTTGCATGATGTTAAATTTAGTCTTTAATTTATATATTTTTTTGGTTAATTTGATTCTTATTTTTTTAGTTAAATTTAGTTTTTAATTTTAAAAAAAAATTAAATTTAATCATCAATCTTTTTAAAAAAAGAGTAGAAATAGTTTTTAATGAGAATACTAATTAAAATGTTTAATTTTTAAATATGACAACTTGCATGACAATCTAGGTGTACTCCATGTTAATTCTTTTTTTAAAATTTAATTTTGATTAATTTTTTTATTTTTTTATTTCTTATAATTCTTGATTAATTATCGACATGATATATAAAATAAATAGTGTTATGTTAGCATGACATGCACATAAACTGTCATGCAAGTTATTAACTCCTTCGACTTCACCCACCTTTAATGTATAAATTTATATATTTTTTAATAAATAAATAAAAGAATATCTCGTTAATAACAACTCATTACAGATGAAATGACCAATACACCCTAATGGATCATGCCACCAACAAGAAATTGGGGTGAGCAAAATCTGATTCAATTCGAAAAACTCGATAAAATTTTAAATTTTGAATTAAATAGTTCGAATTATTTCAGTTAATCAAGTTATTCGGATCAACTCAAATAAAAAATTAAGTTTTTTGGTTTAACTCGAATATGAATTACATAATTCGAGTTATCCGAAAATTCGAATAAGAAAAGACAAAACTATGTCGTTTTGATAAATGTTTACCTTTTCTAAAGTTAAATCAAAACTATTAAGTTAAAAAGGAAAAATTATGTTGTTTTGATAAATATTTACTCATTAAGTTAAAAGGTAAAACAATTATATTGTTTATGTAGTTAAATAATCTTGTACTTCATCTACTAGTTAAATAATCGGTTTATGTAAACGCAACATTGAGTATAAATAATATGATTCATTGACTCGACTTGACTTAACTTGAAATTTTTCACTTGATTTGATTCTGTTTGAAAAAATTCAAATTAAGTTCGATTGCTAAAATATGATACGTCAACTCAACTAACTCAAATTTTTTTGATTTAATTCAACTTGACTCAATCGAATACTCACCCTAAACAAGAAACATTATCTCTATCTACCAAAGACAAATTCAATAAGCTGGTGAGCTGGTTTATTATTACCTCCTTACACACGTTTAAAAGAAAATCTAAATTTATATATGGATAATGTACCAAATCTATATAATATATAAACCAGCTTCATAGGAAGCCTTATAGAATAAATAGGGGTAAATTTAATATGCTAACTTCAATTTAATAGTAAAAGAGGAATAGAGTTAATTTTGTTTTATTTAAGTAAATATGATTATTTTATTATATAATATATTTCTAAAGTTTTATAAAAATTGATTGAGTTTGAATTCGATTAGTATCGGCATTATTGCCAGTACAAGAGAATGTGAGTCTAAATGTGTTGAAGTACATTATCCTCCTATTTAAAGAGTTGAAAAATGATTATAAATGATTCTAAATATTATATCAAATTTTCTTTTATAAAAATAAATGGAGATATAATAGATATTTAAAATAACACCTTTCTACTCTTCATTTTCTACTTAAATATTGAATCTTTTTAACTTTTTCTTTTCTTTTCCACTTTTCTCTTCAAAACCTTACTATATATATATATTTCCCCCAATAATATTTTCAACTCTCAAATAAAAATAAACGTATTATTTTTTATTAGTCCAACTGTATATATGATATGAGAAAAAAGATAATATGTTTATTTTTAATAAATAATATGATAAAGAAGGTTTATAAAATAATCTCTCTCTAGATAGAGTTAATATGTAAATAATAATCAATGTTTAAAAGAGTATCTCTAAGCATCTAATAAAATAGTAACTCCGAACATTCTCCTCTCACAAACGTTACAATTTAATGTCTACAATTAATTTCATCGTATATATAAGCCTTTTTAAGCTATTTTTTCCCCCTAACTTTGATATTATAATTTTGAGGATTAAATTTAGTATTTAATATTAGAATTAAATGTTAATGTTTAATATTATAATTTCGTTACACATGATTTTACATTTGATCCTTTTTTTCGTTGCTTATTTTATCCAAAATTTATATACCTACCTCGGCCAAAGAGACTAATCTCCAAGCAGAGTCAGTAATCTAAGCCACATTGTAGCCAAGTCCTACTTAGGAACAACCAGGTAATTGTACTTATAAATACCTGTGTGCGTGTTATAATATATATATATATATATATATATCACGGATTTATTTTGTAAAGTGTTATAAAGTGAATCTTTAAAAATCAAATCCAAAACAAGCTAAATGTGAATATCTATTGTACGATAAAAGATTTATTAAAATTTTTATATAATTAAAATTAATTTATTAAATTTTAATATAAAAAAAAGTCCAACCACACAAAGCGTGATCATATCCCTAATATAAATTTATATATGTCTTAGAATCCACTTCCTATATTAAGGTACACTTAAATAAATTTAACATATTTCTATATAAGATTAAGTCAATTGTTGCTAACTAGCCATTGATTCATGTCACATATAATAGTAAAAATCTGGATTTGAACTTCAAATCTATGGGATATCATGGTAGTAGATTAAGGTCCGAATTTAGCAAAGAAAAAGTATTTAAAAAAAAATCTAATGAGATAATTATTGACTAATAGCAGAGATTAATTTTGAAGGAAAAAGACACCCTCCAACTAATACTACATTTGAACCTAATTGATTTCTCTTCTTTGACATGATGGAGTAACTAAATGTGATTGGAGATAATAGAAATTAATATATGCATCAAAATTTAATTTACTAATTTACTATAAAATTAATTAAAACATTAAGTCTTTTATTAAAAGAAACAATTTTCGGAATCCCCTTCTTTTTCTCGATATTTTCAAATCAAATGCTACATTCCCAGAATATCAATCTCATTATTTGAACAGAGGCCATTATAATGACAATTAAAATGAGATATGTGGAATAAGTCAATTAAAGGAAAGGGCAGATGGGACCCTCCAGTGACGGTGGGCACGGAAAACTAGGACAGATTTTGCCCACTCATAGGCGGCAGTCACTCAAAGGGTGTCTCCACCTACACTCTATATTGCCTCACACTGCCTTTTGCCTTTTAGATTTTAGTTTTCAAACCTTTTCTTTTATATAAAATAATCTTTTTTAATTTATATATTATTAGTGTATGAATTTATGGGTTAAAATTTGATGTTTTGGTAGTGTATTTTTTATTCATAAACAATTTTGAAATTTTAATGTGTTTTTTTAATATTTTATTATACTCTTATAAAATATTTGTCAACTCTCTAATCCTATTTATGTAGTTTAAAAACTTCACTGACAGTTTATCAAATAGTTTCTTTAAATTTGTATGTTGATTGTGATTTACATATTGATATTTTGTGATGAATTTTTTTAAAATAAATATAAAAAAACATTAAATTTATTAAAGCTATTGCATTAAATATAATTCAAATGTGAGATATTTACATGGAAAATCTTTATTTTATCTGAATACGAAAAAATAAATATTTTGTGCACAACAAATACAATTAAAAAAAATCAATAAGTAGTTGGAAGAATCTGAAATAGATTTTTTTTTCAGGTATTTGAATTAAATTCAAGTTTTAAAGTTGATATTATTGAGAGAGTTTTATTTAAATATCATTCCCGACTTAAACAATATCACATTTAAACCGTAAAACATATGAAGAAAAATATGATTTATAAAAAGAAAAGAAGAAAGAAAAAAGAATTGTAGAGATATAAAGTTGAAAGTTGTAAGATATGTGAAGGTGTTGTGGGAATATTTGATGGATGCCAATCATAATGATTGAGAATGCTCGGAAAGCCATGTACTCCAAATTTATATCGCAATAAAAGATACACTCTCCTACAAGCAAAAGTCCCCAGCATGTCAAAACTATTAAATGCAATGCGAATAAATACAAGAGAAAACTGGTATACAATGTTCTATATATATATATATATAAAATTTTGGAATTTTCTTGACTTGTTTAATTTTAGGTATTTAGTATTTTTTATTATTAGATTTGTTAATAAATTAATATTTAATGCTTTGTTTTTATTGAATTTAAAATAAATAAAAAACTTGGTGCATGATTTGCTAAAAAGAAACTTAAAAGAAAGAGGGATAGAGAAGAGAAAAAAGGAGGAAATTCAAAATGAAAAAAGAAAAAAAAAAGAAAAAAGAAAGGAAGTGGAAAAGCAAAATGAAGAATTTCAAGGTATATAGGAGTAAAATGGAAGCAAGCAATGTAAGTGATATAAAAAATCAAAATCCTTTTCATTTGAGCTTTTCAAAATAAACGTGAAAATGTGCCTTATGATTCCTTTCCCTTCCTTCCCTTCCCTTCCATTTTATTTTATGTCCTATTTTTAAATTTTAATTTATATATTAGAAAATATCTGACATTTCATCATTAAAGTTTTTAAACTTCATAAATAAAATTATATGATAACTCGTGTTTTATAGAGTATAATAAAATATTAAAAAATAAATATATAAAAAATAAGACAGTGACAATTTTTATTTTGCTTGTCAAGTTAAAAACTACACCACCAATGTACCAATAGATGTTTAATACATTGACAATAGATATTTTTAACTTCGTAAACAAGATTGTGAAATGTGAAATTGATGCGGGTCTTTAAATTGTATTTAAAATTTTTAAAATAAATAAGATATATGACGAATTTTTAACCCCACTTGTGGTTTAAAAACAAGGTAATTAGTACCGTGGGCGCACCTTTTTTGTCTTGGTACTGGTATATACCGATACCAACATGTTTTAGTGTACACTTTCAGGTTTATCAATGTTTTTAAATGCTTTTCGTAAACATATTTTTAGTTTTTGGATAAATCATATGTACATTTAAATATCTTATATATATGCATTGGCAATGTACTTTTTTTTTATTCTACAAGTAACCTTAAAAAATTTGGCATGTGTCTCTTTTTAAAAAAAAAAATTTTACTATATCCCTATAGGACACTTTGACCCAACTTATGTAGTCTAAAATCTCCACTAACAATGTACCAAATATTTTTCCTATATCTTTATAGTCTAATTTTTAGTTTCTTAATAAATTATGCATTATTTTGGTAAAAAAAAACCAAATATTATATACATGCTAATATATCTCAATTACATCCATATAAACATATTTAGAGGGTAATTATTTGATAATCACTAGTGGAGCTTTTTAGACTCCACAAGCGGGTTGAGGGTGTAACAAGTGTCGCATTTATTTATATAATCAACTTTTTATTTTTACTAAACCCTATAATACACTTGTCAAAACCTTAACCCGCTTGTGGAATCTAAAAAATTCACTGACGATGTATCAAATAATTTTCCATATATTTATAGGGAAAATATTTTGTACATTGCTAGTGGAGTTTTTAGACTTTACAAATCGAATCACAGGGTTGATAAGTGTCCTATAGGGGTATTGTAAAATATTAAAAGAATAAATATTTAAAAAAGAGATGCATGACATATTTTTAAGGCTGATTGTGGAATAATAAAAGTACACTATCATTGTACCAAATACAAATCCATATTTATATGTAAATATATGTTGTAATAGACCCATTTCGCCCGGGCCTACACCAAAACCAAAACCAAAACTAAAACAAAAAATAAAACAACAAAATAATAAATTAATTAAAATTGTCCTAAGTCCATTTACAAATAATAGGCCCAATTACACTAAACCTAAGCTAAACCCAAACCTGAGACCCAAATTGAAACCCAAAATAAAGCCCAAATCTATTGACCTAGACTAACCCAAATAGCCTAAAATACCCCAGGCCCACAACACCAATCCAATTTTCGGCAGAAACCCTAGGTCACCCGTTGAGCCGCAGCTAACAGCTTCGTACGGCTGCCCTCGCAAGGCCTCTACGTGCGTCACCACCTCCAGCTTGCTCCTTCTATACCTGCAACAAATTAACAAACCACAACAGAATACAACAAAGCAGAGAGCAAAAAACGTGTATTTGATTTTTCATTTTGGCTATAAAAAGCCAAGTGCAACAATGTATTTTTTGTGGGGAGAGAGATAGACACGAATACACAAAAGAAAAATATACTGAGAAAGAAAAGGTGATTCTCGTTCGATTTGAGTTTTCAAGCCTTTCTTATTTATGTTTTTGTTTATTTTTATTTTAATGTATGAAAAGAAACAATAAAAAAAAGAGATACTTACCTTCGTGTTTAGCCTTTGTCGATCGAGCTCTTCATCTGAAATAGGGACTTTTCACGCGTTATCGGCCACCGAATATGGTGGTGGTCCGATGACGGCGTGTTTCTTGGGTCAAAACCCTAGCAGAACAATGGGGTATTCAGTTTTTAAAGAAAAGGTTAAGGGATCAAATGTAGTTTTTGTAAAAAAGTTTAAATTTATACAGTTATTAAAACGACACTGTTTTTGTGCCATGGTTCTGAAGACCAAACAGCACCGTTTAAGCGCAAGAACCGTGCGACCCGATGACCTGATCCAGTACCCTCAGGATCCGCGTGTTTTCTACGAAAAAGGGCAATTTGCGCGATTGGTCCCTTCCTTTCGCACTAGCGTCTGATTAGGCCTGCTTCAGATTTCTTTGTTTTTTTAATTTTTCCCTAGAATTTGTGTGCTAATTCAACTGGGTCTGCACCTAAACGTTGCGTTTTGAGATCTGGGCCATTTGCATTTTTAATCCTTGGACCTTTGCGCGCATTTTAATCCTTAATTCTGTTTTATTACTTTATTTATTTGTAAATTGTCCTTTTGGTTTTATTTTTATTTCAATTGAGTATTTTTCTTTATATTTCAATTTATGTTTTTATTCTTTGTAATTCTTTTATTTTTTTAAAAAAAATTATTTGTTATTCATCTTTTAATATATTATCTTGGATTATTTTACTAATTTTGCATTGTTCTAACTGTTATTTTATGCTTTCATTTATATTTTTTAATTGTTGTATTTTACAATTTATTTATTTAAAATCCTCTTTTATATATTTCTATGTTTAAAGATTTATATGGTATTTAACTTAATACTATTATAAATACATATACATAACCTATACTAAATTATTTTTACTCTAAGTACACATTATTGATTTCATATTATTTTATGTAAATATTTTTTTAAATCTATTTATGTATACATACATATATATATATTCCTTTAAATCTATTTATGTATATAATTTGTTTCTTTTAAGGACCATATTTTAAATTGTATATCTTATTTATTTTAAACACTTTCATATATTAGCATCTTTGTATATATTATTATATTAAGTTTTTTCATTTCATGTATATTATTTATTTAGATTGACATACATTATTTTGTATATCACTTACTTTAATTTTTTTATGTACATTATTTATTTTGAAATTTCATTTATACATTACTATTTCATATATTATTTATTTTTTTATTTTTTTTATTTTTGATCTATTTCAAACTTTCATGCATGTTACTTACTTCAAGATTTTTATATGTATAATTGTTTGTTTACATATTGATGATTCCAAATTGCATATCTTTTATATCATTCATTTTTTTTTATTTGTTTTAAAACTTGCTACATGTTATTTGTGCTATTTTGCTTGAAAATTTGCTTTTGATTCATTAGCCTTCGGATATTAATGTCAATATTTGTATAGTGTATGATATGTCACCATTATATGTACCTAAATTCATTCCTTCCAAATTTTATGGTCATTCATTTGTATAATATTTTATCCATGTATATTGTTCCATGTTTGTAACTTTTTTTTTATTACATCATGATTCAAATTTCAACGTTCTAATTGATATTGGTCATCTCATTTTTATTCCAAACAAACCTAATAAAATGCATTTTGATTCGGTTTTATAATCGCTTATTTGAAAGCTTTCCAAAATAAGGCAATATTTTGTGTTTGAAAATTCGAAAAATCGTGCCCTAACGTACTGAGTTTCGATTTTCCGTTTGACCAAATAACCAAATATCCTTTTAATTGCATGTTTTGGAAATCATGAGGTGATCACGGTTTTAAGGGTTTAAAATGTCATATCCTAACGTACTGCATTTGGTGTTTTATTCATTCGGGACGAGTGAATCTTAAATTCCAACTCGAGTTGTGCAAACATTTTTCAAAGGGATTGCATTTTAAACGCTTTTCAAATTTTTGATATTAGGACATTAATTAATCAATTAGGTACCAATTTTGGGCGTTGCAAGGGTGCTAATCCTTCCTCGTACGTAACCGACTCCCGAACCCATTTTCTTGACTTTCGTAGGCTAAAAGTTCAGTTTTTTAGTAAATCGAAATGTTTTATTAGGTGATCCAATCACTCCTAAACAAAAAGGATTGGTGGCGACTCCATACCATATTTTAAAGTCGATCCCCATTTTTTTCAAATTTAAAAATGGTTTCGACATATGTTTCAGGAGTATATAGCATTGCTAAGGTCTATCGGTTTGGAATGTTTCTTTTCTCTAGTTTGCTCTAATAGTATGCCATTATTTTCCTTATAAGGTTTATTTTTGTCTCCTTTGTGTTTTATCTAGTCGTATTGATTTGCGCAGAGACTGCTGCATAGATTTTATCGCGAAAGAGAAATTGGCGGGATTGAGTATTACGAATGGTGAAAATAAGGCATGGTAATTATATAGGGGATCTGAGACACAGAAGGCGTTTTTTATATGTGTTTGGTTGGATGTTTTCTCATGGCAAGTGTTGTCCACCTCTCGATAATGTAGAATACTTTGGCAACTCTGTGACACCCACTTGGAGGTGTTCAAATCTCAAATATGGAAGAAAAAAGCTTTCTATTTAGGTTTTTTTCACCAGTTGGATATCAACATAATGGTAAGAGGGGTACCATGCACCTTTAACAACCATCTTTTGGTTTTTCATCGGCTTGATGTTAATGAAGACCCAATGCAAGTGTCATTAATATATTCTTTCTTCTCGGTTCAACTTCATGATTTTCTATCAGGATTTTTCTTGAAAAATATTGCTAAATAGTTTGGGAAATTTATAGGCCCTTTTGAAGAATATGATGTGAAGTAGATTAGTAAAGGGTATAAGAATTTTCTGAAAATTAGGGTAAAAACCGATGTGAGATCCCCGCTGAAACACCGAAAAAAATTCAAATTTCCCCTTCGAGCCATACATACGCGAAGTTCCACTATGAGAAATTTAATTTGTTTTGTTTTTTATGTGGTTGCCTAGGCTATAGAGACAACTTTTATCCAATTCGACTAAGAAGAGATTTCTAAGAGACAGAGATGGGTTGGGACATCATGTTACAAGTGCCGACAAGAAGGGCTACAACAGTTAGGAGTGTCTAGCTACGTGAGGAAGGAGAGACGACTTTTTCGACTAATAATTTTGAGGAGCGATTTGCGGGGAGGAAATTGTGGGATAATAACTAATTACGTAAGAGGGATAAAAATAAGCTAGTTATAGGGTTGAATTTGGAAGAGATCATAAGGCAAGGAGGAGTTTTAGACGACGTGGAACGAGATCTAATGGAACATGATTCAAAAGACACCCCATTGAAGGCATAGAATGGAAGAAGAGGCCAAGGTAAACCATGATACCCATCAATGGGATAAGATAGGCAAAATGTTCGGGGGGCAGCAATGAGTGTACTTAAACTAATAACACATTAATGTCAGCAGCCGTCAAGGGACAGGCCAATCGGACGCAATAAAAATCATGAGTTGGAATGTCCGTGGATAGGGGAGTCTGCAGGCTATCTAAAGGCTTCAAAATATGTTAAAAGTACATCATCCCCAAATTGTCTTCTTTATAGAGACAAAATTAATCGCAACAAAGATGAAAAAATTTCATAGGAGGTTTGGTTTTTATAATGGCATTGATGTATTGGCGGATGGCACTAGGGCTGGGCTTAATCTGGGATGGGGTATGGGAGTTTCAGCAACACATAGAAGCTTTTTGAAATATCACATTGATGTTGAGATTTAGGAGGAAGAAGAGAGTGAAAAATGGAAGATAATTGGATTCTACGGAGCTTTTGACACAAGAGCCCTAGCTGAGGCTTGAAACATTCTAAAAGTTGTAACGCCCTAAACTTTATATTTTTGTTTTTGTGAAAAAAGTGACACAATTGTGCATCTATTTCAGTAGTTAAGTGTTCTAGACATGTGTGAGGGGTCCCAAGTTCAAGCCTTACCTTGGGTAAATTTTGGTATTTTTATGAATTAAGCCCTATCTCTGATCAGTAGGCTTATAATTAAAAGTTTGTAAATAATTTTCAGAATGGGCCTACAAGTCTTGGGTTCGATTCTCTAGGACAGCAAGGGTATTATTTTTGCTAGTGGTGCCGTAGAGAGTTTGAGTAGAACTAAAATGTCGAAGTGGTAGAGGTGTAGTGGGAACTTTAGAGAGAAAATTAAGGGATTTTGGATAGGGAGAGAGTGTGGTGGACGATTTTAGGGTGCTTGAGTTGTAGTCGGGGAGTGTGGAAGCAAATTGAGGGATTGGGGGGGTTATCTAATTTAGTTAAGATTTTTACTCTCTTTTTGAAAATTTGTTTTCTCTCTCCTCAATTCCAAATTCTGACGTTTTTCAGTTTCATCTTTGTACATTGCTGAAATTCTCTGCTCTCCCTCTTTATTTTTTGTATTTGTTTTTCTTTCACTCTTATCGAAACTCTCATTGAATCCTCCATTTTCTTTTTCTTTTTCCATTTTATTTTTATTATCGTTTGCTTCTTGCATCAAGAATTGCGTTGGTGCAGTTTTGGTAGGTAATTCTTTCCCTTCTCTCGTATTTGTGTGTTGTTCGAGTGGGAATCTAAATCTTTTTCTGGAATTGATGGTTTAGGCGAACGTCTTGGAGTAGTAAATTCGTTCTGAAATCGGGGTAGGTTGATGATTTATTAGAGGAAGTGTCTGAAAGGCTCATAAGCTTGTTATCTGGTAGTTTTGCTGTAATATTCTGACATTGTAATTCATTTCGGTGCAAATATTTGTTTATGTGCCGCATTTTGGTATGGCATGATGTGTAGGGATGGGTAGGTTGATTTGATCCGCACATGGTGTGTAGGGTTGGACAGAGATGGTGTTTAGAGGCTAGTGGGTAGGATTCTGATATTCTGTTCTGATCTGCATATCATATTTGAGATGGGCTAAGGCCTTAATTTATATTTGATTCTGTATCTGAGTGGGCTATGACCCACACTGATTCTGTAATGGGCTCAGGCCCAAACTATATATACATGATTGATTTATGATGTTATGCTGTGTGCATGTATTCTATGGAGATTATACACTGAGTTTGCAGAAACTCACACTTTTCTGTTTGATTTGTTCAGGTAATCCCCACTATTAGACAGATCGAACTAGCAGAGGACTCGGGGGTGACCACCACTATTTTGTACTGTTTTAATTCAGTTTTTTCAATTTAATTAATTTCTCGTTAATAATTTGGGTATTTTTTTGGTAATTGGGGCTTTTGGGACTGACTGTTTAAATTTGAGATTATACTTTGCTTTCTAGTTTTATTACTACAAAAATATGACGTTTTCTTGAAATTAAAGTTTTCCTAAAAACGAACTATTTTCTCAAACAAAAAGTTCACAAGCTTCCATTAAAAAGTCACGTTTTGAACCATAACAACGAACATGCATTTTTTTGAGTTAATTAAAGACTAATAACCTGGAAAGTTTTCACTCGATGAATTAGATACAAATTCCATTCCATGTGACATCACCAGATTCGGCCATAACGTCTAGACCGGGTTTGGGGTGTTACAAAAGTAATGGGACATGACTAGAGTTTTCCTTAGATGGTGTGTGGTGACTTCCCCTTTGGAAGTGGGAACATATGACTATGGACTTCGTTAGTGGGTTACCCTTAACACCCATTAAGAAGGTTTCAATTTGGGTCATCGTAGATCGATTGACCAAGTCAGCGCACTTTATACCGGTTCATACTGATTATTCTTTGCAGAAGCTGGTGAAGCTGTATATTTTTGAGATAGTGAAACTACATGGGGTATCAGTTTCCATCATCTCTGATAGGGATCCTTGCTTCACATCTCAATTTTGGGGGAAGTTGTATGAGACTTTGGGTTCGAGATTGGACTTCAATACTACGTTCCATCCTCAGACTGATGGTCAATCTGAGAGGGTGGTTCAGATACTAGAGGATATGTGAAGGAGCTGTGTGATTGATTTTCGAGGTAGTTGGAAGGACTATCTGCCAATAGCCGAGTTCGCCTCTGATAGCAGCTTGCAATCTAGCATCCAGATGGCACCTTACGAGGCACTGTATAGTCGTAGGTGTCGTACCCTTTTATGTTTGACTGAGTTGGGCGAGCAACGTGTTTTAGGTCCAGAGTTGGTTTTCGAGATTAAAGATAAGGTTCAACTGATTAAGGATCGGTTGAAGGCAGCTTCTGATAGACAGAAGTCTTATGTTGATCTGAAGAGACGTGAGATTGAGTATTTTGTATGAGACTTTGTGTTTCTTAAGGTCTCGCTATGAAAGAAGGTTTTGAGGTTCAGTCGTAAGGGCAAGTTGAGCCCTAGGTTTATTGGGCCGTATCGAATTCTGAAACGAGTGGGACCGGTTGCATATCAGTTGGAGCTACCCCCACAGTTAGACTGTATCCACGATGTGTTCCACGTCTCGGTGTTGAGGTGGTACTGCTCTAATCCCACGCACATCGTCCCTGTTGAGGAAATTGAGGTTAGACTAGATCTGACCTTTGAGGAGGAGTCGGTCCAGATTCTGGATCGTGATGTAAGAGTTCTGAGGAGTAAATCTATCTTTTCATTTAAGGTTCTATGGTGCAATCATAGTACTAAGGAGGCTACGTGGGAGCCTGAGGATGCGATGCGTCAGTAGTATCCTCATCTATTCTGACCAGGTAAATTTCGAGGCCAAAATTTTCTTTTAGGGGGGTAAAGTTGTAACGCCCCAAACTTTATATTTTTGTTTTTGTGAAAAAGTGACACAATTGTGCATCTGTTTCAGTGGTTAAGTGTTCTGGGTACGTGTGAGAGGTCCTAAGTTCAAGCCTTACCTTGGGTAAAATTTGGTATTTTTATGAATTAAGCCCTATCTCTGATCAGTAGGCTTATAATTAAAAGTTTGTAAATAATTGTCAGAATGGCCTGTTGGTCTGGGGGCTAAGTGGAGTGTTGGTGTGAGGGAGGTCTTGGGTTCGATTCTCTGGGACGGAAAATGTATTATTTTTGCTAGTGGTGCCGTGGAGAGTTTGAGTAGAACTAAAATGCCGAAGTGGTAGAGGTGTAGTGAGAAGTGTGGAGAGAAAATTAAGGGATTTTGGATAGGGAGAGAGAGTGGTGGACGGTTTTTAGGTGTTTGAGTTGTAGTGGGGGAGTGTGGGAGAAGATTAAGGGATTGGGGGATTATCTGATTTAGTTAAGATTTTTACTATCTTTTTGAAAATTTGTTTTCTCTCTCCCCAATTCCAAATTCTGACGTTTTTCAGTTTCATCTTTGCACATTGCTGAAATTCTCTGCTCTTCTTTATTTTTTGTTTTTGTTTTTCTTTCACTCTTGTCGAAACTCTCCTTGAATCCTCCCTTTTCTTTTTCTTTTTCTTTTTCTATTTTATTTGTATTATCGTTCCCTTCTTGCGTTAAGAATTGCGTTAGTAGGTTTCGGTAGGTAATTCTTTCCCATCTTTCATATTTGTATGTCATTTGAGTGGGAATGTAAAGCTTTTTCTGGAATTGATGGTTTAGGCGAAGGTCTTGGAGTAGTAAATTCATTCTTGGATTGAGAAGTGGTTACAAAGGTCCTTTGTCGACGGTAAGTCAAGTTTTGGGCAATTCCGTAATGACGAATTTGTTAGTTTTAAATATTTAAATGGCTAAATCAAGGTTGTGTACAATGATTTTTAGGCTTTGGTGCGCTTAGGAGTGCTCATGAGTCGGAAACGATACAAGTGTGTACTCATATCGCAGAAAATGAGAATCGACAAAAAGCTAAAAAACGGTGCTGTCGACACTCACGAGCGTGTGGTCACCTATGTGGTAGGCCGTGTGATGTAACACCAGCATGTGGTCAACAAGGCAGGCCGTGTGCGACACATGAACCGGACTGAATTGGGTCATGTGGGCCTTTCGAGCGTGTTGGCCCACACAGGTAGTCTACACAGGCGTGTGGGATTTTTGGGCCAAGTAGTGTGATCTACACGGCCAAGGCCAATTTGGGCCGTATGGGCTACACGGGCGTATGGGCCCACACAGGCACGCCACATGGGCATGTGAGCCCATTTTTTGAAAAGTTCTATAGGGTTACACGGGTCACCCGAGTCGACTGTGGACCTATTGTAGGTCGGTAAGTATTACTTAAACCCCTATATGAGTGATCTGCTTGTCTGATTTCTGTACTGAGCATGAATTCTGAAATAAGAATATATGAACTGTAATTGCATAATAGCATGACATTTTATGTATGTTGCATTGCATTAGGGTGGGTTGATGATTTATTGGAGAGAGTGTCTGAAAGGCTCTTAAGCATGTTATCTGGTAGCTTTACTGCGATATTCTGGCTTTGTGCCGCATTTCAGTTTAAATATCTATTTATGTGCCGCATTTCAGTATAGCATGGTGTGTAGGGATGGGTGGGTTGATTTAATCTCCACATGGTGTGTAGGGTTGGACGGAGATGGTGTTTAGAGGCTGGTGGGTAGGATTCTGATATTCTATTTTGATTTGCATATCATATCTGAGATGGGCTAAGACCCTAATTTATATCTAATTCTGTATCTCAGTGGGCTAAGGCCCACACTGATTCTGTAATGGGCTCAAGCCCAAACTGTATATACATGATTGATTTATGATATTATGCCGTGTACATGTATTTTGTGAGGATTACACACTGAGTTTGCAAAAACTCACCATTTTCTATTTGATTTGTTCAAGTAATCCCCAGCATTATATGGATCGGAACAGCGGAGGACTCGGCTGTGACCACCATTATTTCATACTGTTTTAATTCATTTTTTTAAGTTAATTAATTTTTCGTTAATAATTTGGGTGTTTATTTTTATAATTGGGACTTTTAGGACTGACTGTTTAAATTTGGGATTATACTTTGCTTTCTAGTTTTATCATTACAAAAACACGACGTTTTCTTGAAATTAAAGTTTTCCTAAAAACAAATGGTTTTCTCAAACAAAAAGTTCACAAGCTTCCGTTAAAAAGTCACGTTTTGAACCATAACAAGGAACATGCGTTTTTTTGAGTTAATTAAAGACTAATAAATTGGAAGGGTTTTCACTCAATGAATTAGACTACAAATTCCATTCCATGTGACATCGCCAGATTCGGCCATAACATCTAGACCGGGTTTAGGGTGTTACAAAAGTAATGGGACATGACCAGAGTTTTCCTTAGATGGTATGTGGTGACTTCAACGAGATTTTGTATTCTTTCACAAAAAAAGGGGATTGCCCAGAGAAGAAAGATGTATAGAGGAATTCCGATATGCACTAACCATCTGTCAACTAAAGGATATAGGATATGAAGGGCCAATGTTCACGTGGGAGAGAGGCAATTTTGCTGAAAACAATATTAAAGAGAGGTTAGACAAGAGGGTGGCAGATACAAGTTAGTGGACGAGGTTTCTTGAATTTCACCTTCGACATTTGACACACTATTTTTTAGGTCACTGTCCGTTACTCTTATCCACGACCCAAGAAGAAAAACGAAATACTAATCACAGATTTCCATTTGAATCATGGTGACCCACTTAGCCCATATTTATTTTTTATATCCAATAAAGAGCTATCATCTTTGATTAGATTAGCAATTGGGGATGGATTGATAAAAGGTGCAAAGACTTGTTGATGAGACCCGAAGATATCACATTTGCTTTTTGCTGATGACTGTATGTTATTTGGGAAATCCACAGGAGAAGGAGCCAAGATATTGAAGCAAAATTTGGAAGAATATGAGAGTTGTTTTGGTCAGTATATAAATTTTGATAAATCATTGATTTTCTTTAGTTTGAATGTGAAGATTGAAAATAAGGATCAAATTTCTCAAGCTTTGGGGGTACGATATTCTTCAGACCCAAAAAGGTATTTGGGTTTCCCCAATATAGTCGGTCAAAACAAAAGAGAAGCATTTCAATTACATAAGGATTAAATGATTAGCCGTATTAATAGTTGGAGTATTAAGCCACTCTCTCAAGGAGGAAAGGAGATTTTCATTAAGAGTATATTGTTGGCAATTCTAACCTACTCAATGTCCTATTTTCTACTACTATTATATCTTTATTTGGATTTAGTGCATATTATCAACATGTTTTGGTGGCAAAAGCAGGGGAGAAATGAGGTATCCATTGGTGCAAATGGGCTAAATTATGCGATCTAAAGGAGAATAAGGGTATAGGTTTTAGGTGTTTTGCAAAATTCAATATCATATTACTTGCTAAACAGGGGTGGAGGTTATTATGTAGTCCAGATGCATTATTAGAAAGGTCCCTTAAAGCAAAATATTATCCGAACTCAGATTTTTTAAATTTAAGTTTGGGTACTCACCCTTTATATACCTGGAAGAGCATATGGGCAGGGAAGGGACTCCTCTTAGGACGTATGTGTTGGCAGGTAGGAATGGGGAATGATATCAATGTTTGACAGATCACAGAATAACTTCAAATGTTAGTAGCTTAAAAATAAATATGTTTCTGATTTAATTGATCAAGAAAACAAAAAATAGAAAATGTAGCTCATTACCAATAAATTCACAATTGATGAAGCCACTAAAATGCTGTGTATTCCTCTTGTTCAGACACCTCAAGATGACATGTTAGCTTGGAGGGGGAAGCTTCTAGTTAGTACTTGGTTAGAAGTGGTTACAAATTCTTAATACAAGGTATAAATATTCTTAATCCTAATGAAAATCTGAACAATTACATATCATTTTACAAAAAAAAAGCTATGAAAAATGGATTTACCAAGCAAAATAAGGATTACAAACTAGAGGATTTTCAAAAACCCCATCCAAAACTTCCATAATCTCTACTAGAGAAGTGTCTCAGATGTTTAAATAATGCAAAAAATCTTAAGCATGTGTTCAGGGATTGTACAACTGTAGGTCAAGTATGGCAGGAATTAAATATACAATGGTCACAAGAGTGTTCAGTTATAAGTTATCAAGATTGGGTAGCAGAACTTTTTGCAAGTATGTCAAATCAAGGACGTAGAATAGTGGCATGTACTATATGGGTGTTTTGGACAACAAGAAATAAAATTATACACAACAAAGTGGTGCAAAAAGCCTAAGAAAATAAAAAAAAGGGGTATAAAAGCCTATATTTTAGAAATAGATACAACAAAAGAGAAGTTACCTGCTAGGAGGACGAAGGAAAACAATAGAAGCCTCTCGAACAACCATTTGTGAAAATAAATTACGATGCAACCTTCTAGGCTTATTTACTGAAATCATGTTCGGGCATGGTAATGAGAGATCCAAATGGTAGTGTACTTGGAGCCTAAATGCTTATGTACCCTCAGTTTTTACAGCAGAAGCCTTTGCATGTCTTCAAGTAGTTAACATGAGGATGGATCTAGGGTTGGGAAATTTGATTATTAAAGGAAACACATTGACAGTGGTTAAAAAACGGCAAACAGAAAAATATGAGGAGTTAGTTATAAAGGCGTATATCGCTGATCTGAAAATAAAGAGTCTAAATTTTTGAAACTGTAAATTCGGTCACACATCGAGATCTGGAAATGAAGTGGCCGGTATCTTAGCAAAAGAGATATATAAAGAGAAATGAACACTTATTTAAACGATAAAATGCTGGAATGGGTGGCTGAAGCGGTGGAAAGAGACAAGTAGCAGGTGGTCGGTTAAAGATAGTCACTCGAATGCCAAAAACGGAGAAAGAAACATGGTTGAACAAAAAGGGGAAAAATCGGGGCTGCTAAAAACCTCTAAACAGATACCTTAGAAAAGGTCGTGAAACATCTAATGGCCTCCTCTCCTCATTGACACTTCTTATGTTAAAACATTCAAATTAACTCACACGAATACAAAACACATTCCATACAACACAACATTCAATTTATCATATTTACAAGCTCAATTAAGTTACACGAACTTACCTCGACACTTGTTCGCGTATATAAATCTACTAATATGAAACTTTCTCTTTTTCTCGATCTGGCTTCGAATTTGTGTTATCCGGATCTATATAAATTAATTTATTCATAAATTTATTACATTTACATTCAAGTGGACTCAATTTACATCATAAGTAAAATTACCATTTTGCCCCCAACTTTTCCATAAATTTCAATTTCGTGTCTAAGCTCGGAAAATGAAATTTATGAAATTTACTCCCTATCCCAAGTCTAACCAAAATGTCACTATAAAATTTACAGCACATACATTCTATAAAATTTAGAATTTTTTTCTTCAATTTTCACAACTTTACATTTTAGTCCCTAAATCATGTCTTCATCAAAAATCACTTTGTAAAAGTTGCTTATCTATCAACAACCTTTCATTTTCTACCATAAATTTAAAATTTCCAGCATATTCACCCATGACATAATTTCCATACTTTGATAAATTTTAAATTAATCCCTCAAATAGAGTGATTTAGCTATCTCGGTTTCAAAAATATCAAAATTACTAAAAATGGGATAAGAAAACTTACCCAATTAAGCCAAGAAAGTTTTTTCTCTTTCTCCTAGGGTTTCCATGTATTTTGGGGATGAATATGACATAAAATAAGATGATATTTCTTTTATCATCTTTTAATTAATTAAATTAATTCAATTTCTAATTTAGTCCTTACCCTTTTTCTAAATTTCCATGGATGAGTCACCAAAAATTTCTACATACTTTTCTTTAATGGTCTAATTACCATATAAGGACCTCAAGTTTTGAATTCCATTGCTATTTAATGACTCTAGCTACTAGAATTTAACTTTTGCATTTTATGCAATTTGGTCATTCCCGTAGTTAAACACATAATCGGTAAAATTTTCTTATCAGAATTTTTACATGACATTTCTAACATAGTACGGACCATGTAATAAAATTAAAATAAATTTTATTTTCGGCTCAGATTTGTGGTCCCGAAACCACTATTTTGATTTCACTGAAATTGGGCAATTACATAAATGGTTAAGCCTTTTCACTTTCCTTTAGCTTTCTCAGGTTCAAGTCACACCACCTTTATTATTTTCCTTTTAATTTTGGCAATATGGGTAATTTAACATACAACCCCTCTAAAATTTGTTAAAACTAGCTATTTAATCCCTTTTCCTAGTCATATTAGAATTTTGTTTCCTTTTCCAACATAAAGAGAACTGTTTCCCCGTAATCTTTATATTTACTCCTATTTTCTTTTCTTCCCTTTAGTTTCTATAATAACTTTCTCCATTGCTGATAATTATTCCATTTTCTGAATCAAATCATCCCTATTTTTTCATGTTTTTATTGGTTTAGCGAATCGTCGTCAATTTATCCTTAATTGTTGCCAAAAATCTGTAAGTTTATCTCGACCCCTATGATTAAATCCTTAAATATCATAGTACTTCTATTTGAAACTATTTTTTTTCATTCAAGCTAATAAATATTTTATGATCTTTCTCGATTTTAAACCAAATATTTCAATACTCTTGATTAAGCTTGACAAATCCCAAAATCAAACGTTAACCCATGTATAAATGCCATTTGAAGAACTTGTTTTAGGTGCGTCGGATCAGATTTTAACGCAAGGGGCGTTGTTTAGGCTTCTGGTGTAAGATGCGTGTTCTTTTACGAGTAAATTAGGGCAAAACTGAGCATAGAATAAGGCCACACGAGCACGTGGGCCACCTGTGTGGACCACACGACCATGTCCCCCTGAAACCCTAGGATATTCAACTTTTACAAGGCTTAAGACCCCTCACACGGTCACAATTTATTACACAACCTATCTATACAGACGTATACCCCTTACACATAGTCCAAGGCTTCCCACACGATCCAATCATACGTCCGTGTGTTTCCTACTTCTTAGAATTTTTAGTTTTACCTAGAATTTTATGTTTTGTTCAGATTAGTTGTAACACCTCGAACCCCTATCCATCGTTGGAATAGGGTTACAGGGCATTACCAGAGTTTACAGATCAAATAAACAGACATTTCATATCATATAACATTCATGTCAAAAACCAATCGAAATCAAACATATTGTCCCTTATATGAGCCCTTGAGGCCCAAAATACACATTAGAAAAAAGTCAGGACTAAATCAGATACTCAAAGAATTTTTCAAAAATCATTGAAATTTTTCAAAGCTACAGGGGTCACACGACTGTGTGGCCATGCTGTGTGATTCACACGACCAATAGACACGTCCGTGTCTTAGACCCTGTGGACATTTGAAATAGGGACACACGGCTGTGTCCCAGCCTATGTCCGTGCTTATGTAACTCCTTAACTTGGGCTACACGGCCAAGCCACATGCCCATATGTTAGGCTGTGTGACCATACTGACTTGTGAAATTTAAAAGATACAGGGGACACACGATCGTGCCAGCTAGCTGTGTGTCACACACGGCTGAGACACCATGCCCGTGCCTCTGCCCATGTGGACAAAAATAGGCCATTTCCTAAGCCACATTTCTCACCCAATTTGGTACCAACCTAAACACAATAATTTGCACATCAAAAAGCCATAACAAGGCATTCAAATCAAGCTAAAATCAAGTCTTAAACATGTATTATCACAACATACAACCAATATGCTCTTAGGCACTTCAAATGACAACTTAAAAACATGTCAACAAAATATCCAAATTTACCTAGATAACCAAATACATATATGCATAATTGTACCAAATATACTATTTCAAACCAATCATCAATATACTTATAAGTTTTCCATCATTCAACCATATCAAACACACATTAAATATGATAAGGCCACATATATATATGTACATCAAAATATACCAAACACAAGCCAAATAAGTGATTAATCTCAACAAAACACTTATATGCCAACATTGGCCAAATTAACCTATACATGTTATTATAACCGGAATTAATTTATTAAAAGTACCAAAATGACCGATGGATAATGTGAAATAGCTCCGACCAACTTCTAACCCATACGAGCTTTCGAATTACTATAAAACATGGAAAATAACATAGAGTAAGCATTTAAGCTTAGTAAGTTCGTATAACACAAAATTTAACTTACCATATATTCATAAAATAGGTAAGTAAACAAATCATATCTCAACCAATTTGGCCAAAAGCCTAAACACATGATCACCAACATATTAGCTATGAAAATCATATATAAGATCCAACACACATGGTTGAATTCATCAACTAATCATATTTCATGTATTTCATGTAAATACCAGTAATAGTTCATATCAAACTCATATAATCTCGTAATAGAACTAAGCCCGTTGAACCATTTAGAATATCGTTGGATACACGGGTAGAACACACGAAGTGTACTGAACTATAATCTATCAATTCATGTACATGTATGCTCATACGAGCTGAATAACGGGAAGCTCATGCGAGCTGAATAAAGGGAAGCTCATGCGAGCTGATTATCGGGAAGCTTATAAGAGTTGAAATCAATGACCCTAATGACATGTCATTTGTATCTTACGGATTCCTAAGGTTCAAATGGGGATCGGTAATTGTTGAATATACAATCGGTATTTATTCATGGGAATTATACAATTCACGAACAAATAATTCAATTTAAAACATATAAATGTACAATTTAATTACACGAACTTACCTCTACAAGTGTACGTAAATACGAAGGCGACTAATCAGCTATTTTCTCTTTGTCTCGATCTAACTCTGAATGAGGACTGAAAGGATCTATATGAATGAAAGGATCTAACACATTTCAATATAATTCTCATTCAATTTAATCCAACATGGAATTTTGGCAAAATGATACACTTTTAATTCCTTTGTAATTTAGTCCCTAGGCTCGAAAAATAAATTCATACAATTTAATCCTTACTCAAGCCTAGCCAATTTTATACATATTAACAACAGCCCATATATTTCACAAAATTCATAAATTTTACCATAAATTTATCATCTTTTTCAATTTAATCCCTAATTGATAATTTTATCAAAATTCTCTTTACAAAAGCTGTTTATCTAACAACAACCATTCATTTTCTATCATAAAACTTCAAAATTCAAGCATATTCATCAATGGAAAAACCCTAATACTTTAACAATTTTGCAAATTAATCCCTAAACTAGCTAGATTAAGCTACTACGATCTCAGAAACATAGAAATCATAAAAAAGGAGACAAAAATACATACCTAATTGAGCAAAATAAGCTTCTCCAAATTTAAGCTTCCATGGTTAGGTTTCTTTATTTTTTTTTATTTTTTTGGTGGATGATGATGAGGATAGATTATTTTATTTTGTTTTATTTATTATAACTTTAATCACTAATTTTCAAAATTAACCTTAATATTTCATTCAATTTCCAATGATGACTATTCATACTTATCCACTAAGCATTTTAATAGCCTATTTACTATATAAGGACCTCCAATTTAAAATTCTATAGCTATTTAATACCTTTAGCTATTAGAACACAACCTTTGCACTTAATGCAATTTAGTCCTTTTTTTAAAATTATGCATGAAAACGTAAAATTTCTTAACGAAATTTTTATACGATATTTCTATCATACTATAGACCATAATGATATTAAAATAAATTTTTTGACTTAGGATTTGTGGTCCCGAAACCACTATTCTGATTTCACTAAAAACGAGTTGTTACATTAGTCCTTGATTTATTCTCGAACTAGTTTTAGTGTTTAATTTATTCAATTAAGCCCCTAATATTAAGAATAAATACTAGAATTCATGATCTGAATGACTGAAATAATATTATATTTGTATAAATATGCATGAATTAATATGTTTAATATACCAATATTTGTGATTGTTCATATAACATGTTTTATGATGCCGCTAAATTGAGTCCTTTAAGAACATATGTTTTGGCTACTGTATCGATTAGTTGAGAACATAATTATTGCTTCCATATTTGATCTGTTATAAGTATGTTATTAGTTTCCATTTTAATTTTTTATAAGCATGCCTTATGTTACCGTTAAACCGAACACTTAATATGCATGACTTTTGCTATTGAGTTGATATGTTATAAGCATATTATTTGCTACTATACTGAACTATGATAAGCATATTGATTGCTACCTTATTGTTCTGCCAAAAACATAATTAAATGCTATAGTATTGATCTATTTGAGTTTGCCATATTGCATTGCATGGGGTGTGACTATATGTACGAAGGAAGTGTTAGCAGCTTGTTTGCACCATTTAGTGGTTCATCCACACCATATTAGCAGCTTTTATCTGCACCGATTAGTGGTTTATCCACACCATATCAACTACTTTAATATGTAAATGTGTTGTGCATCCACAACCTACTAATAGTTTGTCTGCAAAAACTATTTTATCAAAAAGAACCTCGGTGGATCATCCACCCTTTTTATTATCAGTGGTTTATCCACACCATACTAGCAATTCATCTGCAACGTTAATGGTTCATCCACACCGTGATGTAAAGGTAGAGGAGCTATGGGGAACTCCTACTATGGAGTGTAGCGGAGTTGGGTAGGATCTGTTCTGGTTAATTGAAATTTCATTGCATTCATATGACATACATGGCTTTGAACACTGAGATACTATGTTAATGAATCAATCTAATTTACCGATATTCCATATTGCTAAGTAATTGTGATTTCTTCTATGTATTGTTATTCTATATGTTTTGTCTACTGCTTGCACTGGTTTTCTTGTGATGGAACTCATACTGAGCTTTATAACTCCCTCCCTTTTTATTTCCATCTCTACAGATAACCCACAAGGTTAAGACGCAGACTTGACATTTTGGAGGGGCTTGGCTTGGCTCAGCTCGGTTTTATTCATTAAAAATATTTTAGATTTATTATTTGATAGTTTATTATTCAGAGACTGTATTATTTTATGGAGAACTATGGCATGGGACTTTAGGTTTCGTTTTATGTAGCATGCATGACATTTAGGTTATTTATTTCAAATTTGATTTTAAAATGATAAAATACCGTTTTTAATTAATTAAGCATGGAATATAGTTTTATTAAAACTAAGTTAAGAATCACTTTTCTGTTGAAAATTTATAAATAAATATTGAGTAGTAAATAAATCAGAAAATAATTAAGTTTTCAAAATTAGTCACCGTTACAAGAAAAAAAAAGTTAAAATTAATTGGTTTTTGTTTACTCTTGGGTTTTTTGAAAGTAAGCTAAATTTTCTTTTAAAATAAATGTTTTAAATTGATCGTTTTATGAACTTCGATTGTAATAGACCATTTCAGTGGTTGATGTAATATTTTAAATTCAAATCTAATGTCTAAATTAAATTGAGGAGGTTACAATAATGATTAAAAATCTCTGCCACCTATATATCAAATAATAATTCATATATATTTGGGTGCTCTCAATTTCTAAAAGCTATCTATTTTCTTTCTAAAGTCAGGCTTTTCAGCTTTGTTATGAGACAATTTTCAGGACCCATGGTCCCTCCGTCTTTTCTTTTAAAAGTAAGACTTCTTTCCACTTCTTTTTAAAGTCCTTTAGAAGAAAGAAAAAAAAGAATACACTTCGTGAATAATGAGTGGGACAAGAGCCTACGTAGTTTTGAAATTAGATTCCATTAATTAGTGCTTATAAGATTAAGAAATGCTTGTTTTTGACCATCCAGTTAAAATACTTAGTTCAAAAAAATAAAAAAAGAATAGTTAGTATAATTGGAAAATGATTAAAATTTAATTTAGATCATGGAATAAATATTATAGTTCTTTTAATTTTTTATTTTGGGTTATCTTCAGAAGATGGGCACATTTATTTCATGAAATGGGGGCAGGGATAATGTCCACAATTTTGGTTGGTGAATTGTGGAAGAGTAGTGGGTGCTAATGGTCAAGGGAAGGATTTGGCTTCATCGATTTAGACAAAACAAAGGGAAATGGCAATTGGGATAGATAACAGGTCATCCATTTGTCTTCAAAAGAAGAGAGAGAGAGAGCAATGTACCCTATATATGGTGAAATGAAAATTACCGGCTTTTCTTCATGTACTTGTAATAATTTGGAAATTGTATCATCATCAAAGTTACACAATTTTTTTCTTTTGTCTTGTTAAAATGATAGTGGAGACTACTTGAAAGGACAATGCCCCCAAAGATTAAAGAAAAATATTAATAAATTGAAGTAAACTTTCTTTCAATGATTTTATAAAAATAAATAATTTGATATTATGTCATCTTCGTTAAAGTTTGTAATTACACCTTTTAATAATGTTATCTTTAAGATTTAAATTTACTTTTTTTCTTGAGAATGTAAAATTTTATCATTATACCTAACACTCATTAATTATATTAAATTATTTTAAACTCTATATGAAAAATAAATTAAAAAGTGATGTTCTATTCATGGTATAGTAAAAAAATAGCATATGACATATATAAAAAATATTGGGATAAATATCGAATTTATATATATATATATATTATTTCAATGTATAATTTGATATATGAATTTTTATATGGTGTAATTATACACATAAAACTTGTATTGTTGTTCAGCATGGATAAAATTTTTATTTTGATTTAATTGTACACATTGAAATAAATAAATATATTTATTTTTATATTAAATTAATATAATTGTTTGTGTATATAATATCCAACATAAAATGGTTCTAATTCAATAATATTGTTAGTGATAAGAAAATCCACAAATTTACCTAAGAATTCACAAAATATATAGAATTTTGCTAACATCATTCATTATTCGGATAACAGATTCATATACTCCACATTGGTTACAAAATATATAGAATTTTGCTTCTTACAAAATTCTAACATATGAACTTTGCTGACTAAAGTTATGCTTTAACCATAAAAGCTAACCATCAACTTTAGTTAAAATTTACAAACTAATAAATAACTTATAAAATATTTTTTTATAATTAAATAGAATAATTAATAATAAATTTAAATATGTTCAAAATTTTTTATCAGAAAGATATATCTCATTTATCTTATTCTCTTAAATATCATATAATTTCTCTTAAATCTTATTCTTTTGTATTCATAAACCTAACTGAATAATAAGATGGAGTCACTGAAATTTTTAGATTTGTGATTATCCCTTTTATTATTTGATCAATTCAATTAGTTAATTTTAAAAAAATTAATTAAGATTTATATAATTTAAATAAATATTATTATATATGAATTTATTTTGAAATGTGACATAATTATATTTAGCACATATTATATTATATAAAATAGTAGACATACATATTTAAGGACATATAATATATTTACATTATAATATTATGGTATTATAATGTGCATTCTTTTATTAATGATATGAAACCTAAACATTAAATATGTAACAAATTGTATATAGGCTAGGCTCCTCTATTACATCAACTAGACTCACTCCCACTAAAAATATTTCCTTTTACTGACCAATTCTAATTTCAAATAAATCACTCTTCCTCAGTTATTTCTCTTTTCTTACCTTATTTATTAGTAAAGGGGATCCTCGAGAAAGCTTTTTGGCTAATTTGGTAGAATTTGTCATGTGATGATGTTATTTCCAGTCCACATGCCAAATGGAATTAGACGTTTAATCCTATATACAATTATGTTATTATAATATACATAACTAATATACCTTTATTATATAATACTAATTGTATATATTATAGTATACCATAAAATTTGTTACATGTTTAAGGTCTAGGTTGCACATGTAACACCCCTTACCCGTGCCTGAAACTGGCCCAAGGCACGAGGCATTACCGTACACATACATAAACATTTCGGGAAAAGCGGGTTATAAAATTTCATTTCATTTTCAAACCGATCAAACAAAATCATATTGTCCCAATTATGGACCTACGGGGTCCAAAACAAGCATTACAAATGATCCGGGATTAAACCGAGAACTTAAGAAAACTTCAGAAAATTTCTAGGTTTAAGCCTCACACGCCCGTGTGGAGGCAATGCACATGCCCATGTCCTATACTCGTGTGGAATTACTAGAATTTATTTTTCATTTTGAACCTACCGGGGTTTTCACACGGCCGAGCACACGCCCGTGTCCCTGGCCCGTGTCCCTTACACGGCCTAGACACGCCCGTGTCCAAAAACCTGGACATTTTGTTTATGAGGTCATCATTCATTTGGGGGACACGGCCAAGGCACACGCCCGTGTGCTAGGCCCTGTCCTCCACACGGCTAAGGCACACGGCCGTGTCTCTGCTCGTGTAGCTAGCACTTAGGCTATTTTCCAAGCCTTTTTGTTACCATTAATACCTCACATACTTAAGTACATTATACACACATACAATGCAACATTAAGTAAATAATTGAACATCCTCCATTAAGACTCCATTGTAATATTCATATATATCATCATACATGTGTTTTGCTTACTCATTTTATACCAAGTCTAAACACACCAATTCACAATCAATTGAACATGTAATTTTGATTATTACTTATACATTTATACCATGCTTGCCTAAGTCATTCCACACCAATTTCATGTTCAAGCATTATTGACTTACTACCATATCACACTTTTATTCTCTGATTATGACCACTTCGTTTGGTCATAAAACATTCATTAAGCATACATACCGTAATACTAACCATTCATGTCAAACAATTATAATCGCATGACCACAGCACAAGGCATCAATAAATAGCTTGGATAAATAGGCTTACAAGCCATAACCCATACAAGCCGCATCTCATGGCTAAACACAACGAATCAATTTAAGCCAACATCTTGGCCAAATCAAAAGAATACACATCATAATGACTAAGTCCCTATACATGCCACTCACTTGAAGACATTAAGATTTAACAATACTCCAAAGGTGGTAGCCTGATAGTGTGATGCTGTCTCCGGTGATCTCCAACTCCGAGCTAACCTGACAACACTAAAGAAATGGATAGGAGAGAGTAAGATTAAAGCTTAGTAAATCCATATGAAAATAATAAGCAATTTATCAACATGATTCCATGGTAATATAACCATAAGTATACTTTTACTTATATTCTAGTCATGTTATTTTCTCGAGTCATAGTCACTAAATTATTTATATTTGGAACTATGAGACTCCAAATCAGGATTCGCTAATTTTCCCTAAAGCTAGACTCACATATATTCTTGTCATAAAATTTTCAGAATTTTTGGATTAGCCAATAAGTACAGTTTATTCTTTAAATTCACCCCTGTTTTGCTATTTGACAGCTTCGACCTATCTTCACTAAAATTTATTTATCTCATAGTACGGGACTTGGATAATGCTCTTGTCTATATCCCTTGAAAATAGACTCATTAAGGATTTATTAATATAAATTATAACCCATAATAATTTTTTTACAATTTTTATTGATTTTCCAAAGTTGAGATAGGGGAGCCCAAAAGCACTCTGACTTTGTCTCACAAAAGTTCAAATATCTCATAATATGAAACTCTTTTGCTTATACCGTTTCTTCTATGTGAAACTAGATTAAATAGATTTAATCTCATATCTTATTCGGTCTCTAATTCAATTTACACAATTTTTGGTGGATTTTCGAAATCACACAACTGTTGATGTCCAAAACGGTTTTAGTGCAATATCATGATAACTATCATATGATGGCATAATAACATAATCGTCGAAATTATTCATCATTCAAGTATTCTAGCTCATCAATCAAATATTCATATACATATATGTGAATATACCTTTTTGTCATATATTATCCTGTAACAAAGCATTACTCATGAGTATAACATACGTACCTGTACGTATCTGTAGCATATCGAATAACTTTACCTTCATTACCATGCCCATCTTGGAACTTTCATCGCATCATTCATTATAATACCCATTGAACACTTGGAATATTATTGGATACACGGAAACTTGCACATAAGTGCCTCATAAACATACGTAGCCAAAGCTACCTCATAACATGTAGACATCTATAGTGAACTCGGACCAACTCAACGAGCTCGGATGTTACATGCATCGCATCCATAATGAACTCAGACCAACTCAACGAGCTCGGATGCCCGCATCCATAATGAACTCGGACCAAATCAACGAGCTCGGATACCTCACATATATTACAAACTTGGACCAACTCAACAAGTTCGGATTTCTCATGAACTTGGACCAACTCAACAAGCTTGGATCTCTTATTTCCTAGTGACATGTCACTCGTATCCTAACTATTCCTAAGGTTCAAACGGGATTTTCTTCACTTATATATATTATCTCCATCGTACTTGCTCATATTGTCGTGGTTAACGATCATAATATCATTCATGCTTACCAATTCACCATTCTCATATTCTTGAAATAAACATGGTATTGCTCATAATAGCATTTAGACATCTGTCACATAATATAATCATCATATCAACTATATATAAATATTCATCACATAATGTTAACACATCAATTTAAGTTCAAGCATAAACAATGATATTATTGCATTATTAGTGACATACGAACTTACCTCAAATGTGAGCACGGTTATCTATTCCGATTTAGTCCATAATCTTATTCATTTCCAATCTATGCCCGAATCTCATTTTTCCTCGATCTATAATATCACATTTAGCTTAATAATTAGTCACATTATTCATATGGGTCCAAAAATCATATTTTTAAAAATTTGCATTTTGACCCCTAAACTTTCACATATTTGCACTTTGGCCTCTAGACTCATAAAATGAAATGTGCTCGATTTTCTTGTACTTTAAGCCTAGTCGAACCATTATTGCTCTTATAGCAGCCCAAATTTCTCTTTTATTCACATGTTTACTACCCATTTTATAACTTTTACATTTTAGTCCTTTTTAGGTGTTTTCATGAAAAATCACCTAGTAAAAGATGTTTATCATGCTTTAATCTTTCATATTCTACCATTAAACATCAAAATACTAACATTTCATGCATGGGTAAATTTTTAAACATAAACCCTAGCTCAAACTAATTGTAGAAATGAGTAGATCATGTCACGAGAATCTCAAAAATACGAATAACATTAAAAACGGGGCTTGAGAGCACTTACTATTGAGCTTGGAAATGACAAAAACCCTAGCCATGGAGTATCCAAGCATATTCAGCCATAAGGAAGAAGGATGAGAAAATTTTTGCTTTGTTTTCCTTTTTTTAATTCATTTAATTACTAAATGACTAAAATACCCTTAATGCCTTTCTTTGAAATTTTACCTAACCATGTCCATTTTTGTCCAAATTTTTAGAACTTGGTAAAATTACTCTTTAAGGACCTCTAATTAATAATTCAATTCAATTTCATGCTTGAAGCTTTTAGAACTCAAGTTTTACAATTTATTCAATTTAGACCTTAAAGTCCAATCGAGCACCTTAGACATAAAATTTCTTCATGAAATTTTTACACAAGCATATAAACATGTCATAGGCCTTATAATAATAATAAAATAATTATTTCTAATTCAGATTTGTGGTCTCGAAACCACTGTTCTGACTACGGCCTAGTTCGGGATGTTACAGCACATCATTAATAGAAGAATGTACATTGTAATATCATAATGTTATAATAATTATTTTACATTCACAATTTAATTATATAAAAATTGATATATTATGTCCTTAAAAGTGTATGTGTACTATTTTTATAATAATATGTACTAAAGATACTAATTTCACATTACAAAATAAATTCGTATTATAATATTTATTTTAATTATATAAATATTAGTTAGCTTTTTTGTTTAAAATAATTTAACTAACTGAGTTGATCAAATACTAAAAGGGATAATCGCAAATTTAGAAATTCTAATGATTTCATCTCATTGTTCAGTTACAAATACAAAAAAAAAAAAAAAAAGGAATTAAGAGAAGCTATATGAGATATGAAAGAAAAAAATGTTTAAATAAGATATATTTTTCTGATAATTTTTTAACATATTTAAATTTATTATATTTATTATTATATTTAATTTTATTATTAATTAAAATATTTAATTTTAGAAAATATTTTTATTGATATTTATATGTTTTTTTAATAATTTATGTAAACTTTAACTAAAATTGAAGATTAGTTTTAATGGTTAAAGTATAATTTTAATTGTCAAAAGTCATGTGCTTGAATCTTGTTGGAATCAAAATTTTAAATATTTTTAGAAAAATTACGCGAGTCAGATATCTGAAGCAGATAGTAATTTTGGTATCTGAATCTGCAAATTTCAGATCGAATATTTGTAGATATTCGAATCTGTAATCTAAATTAACTTGTCTAATTAGTGATTTTTTAAAATTGAATGTAAATTAAAATTCATATAAACTTTACACATTGAATAAAAATAATTTTAATATTCATCCAAAAATATGGTTAATTTTATGAGTTCTTTTTCTTGTATTTTAATATATGGGGATTATCCCAAAAGGATGATGAATGAATTCTAGCCCATGAATATGGGCAGATCAAATGATTATTATGTTTTTAAAAAAAGTAAAGATGAATTCTTTAAATGATTCCTAAATTGTCTGTCTATACTTATAATATTCTTCAAATCTAAGCTTTTTTCCCTTTGTTATTATTATTATTATTATTTATCCACAAACACAAAGCTCCTGCTTGATTCAAGGAAAGCCATTTTTGATACTTTGATAGCTTTGAAGATTTTTTACTTTTATCGATTACCACCCATCTTGAAAAACCTTATCCACAGTATACAAGAGAAATTATTTATACCAAAAGGTAAATAATATAGACAAAAAAAATTAATTAAACTATTCTTTTTCATAAACCTCCAATCAGTGGAAGTGAATTGAAGTACGATGTTTCATAATTTAAGTCATCGTTAAAAGTGGTCCATTATTAATTACTAATAGGAAGAAAATTGATGAAAACTGTAATGAAATATGAAACTGGCACTTTAAAAGGGGGTGGTCTAATGGGGCTAATGGAATTTGTCGTGTTGCTCAATTAACCTCGAGAACTCTACAGAGTGTTGGCAATTCTGATCTGCCTCAAACAATATAGAACCATCGGTTTCTGCCAACGTGCAGTGCTTGCCCACTAACGTTTCACGTGTACTTTTTTATTGGTTAAATTTTGATAGTTTCCTAAATTCTTGGACCACCTTATATATGGAAGAAGTTGGGCATTCTTTATTCTTTTCGAAAACCAAAAATGTACAATTTTTTCTAGAATTTAACTCAGTATAGATCAGTTCACATTGTAAAAATATGTTGTCAATAGTTTCTTACATACGTATTGAGTCTATGTAGGGAAGTGTGATTGTAGATATTAAATTTTGAAAATTTAATGCTTTGGATACTATATATAAATTAACTGATTTCGTTTTCCATTTAAAACAAAAATTATTGATAACATGTCAATACAAACAGAAAACACCTAGTGCCAAGTTGGCAAGCCATCTCTGCTAAGTATATCTACCAAAGAAGATGACGGTGAATTCATTCAGTCTTCTAGACTCATCCTCTTTTTAGCCTGACTAGCAACCGTGTCTGCAGCGCCATTAGCTTCTCTCTTAACAAAGCTATATATATTACTTCTTGAAACACTCTTTTGCAAATCTCCTATACATGAAAAATTCTTCGACTACTTAGTTGGGTAGAAAAGTGGAAGCATGGAGTGGAAAAGTGGAAAATTGTAACCTCTCTAATCTAGCCTAGTTGTTGGACCTGAATTCGAAAGATTACATTAGCCACCGAAATGACCCAATAAGTTATTGGAGTTTGGGAAACAATCATTTTAAAACATTTGATTATTTTAGAAGAGAAGTTAGTTAATTATCGACTTATTTATTACTCAAAATTTAGTTATAACTTAGCAGTGGAAAACTGATAATAGTTTGTATTTTTCATAAAAACTAAAGTTCATGCATAACTAATTAATATTTATATTTCAGTAACCTAAAATCAAATTAAAAGTCATGTATGCTAAAAGAAAACAAATCCTAAGTCCCATAAAATAATTCAAAATTAAATAATACAATCTCTGAATAATAAAATATCAAATAATAAATATAAATATTTTAATAAATAAAGCCGAGCCGAGACCCTCCAGATGTCGTGTCCACGTCCTAACCTAGTAGGCTATTTGTAAGGATGAAAATTAAAGGAGGAGTGAGCTATGATGCTCAGTGTGAGTTTAATCACAAGAAAACCAATGCAAATGATTAAACTGTAAGAGTATGCCCAAAGATCAATCACGAGATGGTTGTAATAACATACTTGGTTTATCATGTTTATTAATATAAGGCGTTGCCATTATTATTCCAGATTTCTTTTACGTATGCATAAATAAACTATTTTATAATAATGTCATGAGAATAATATGATTATTCTCAAAAGATCCTTAGTCAAGTATTGTTATTGGCTAGGACAATAATAATGCATCAAGACTAACATGTAGTTGATTGATGATAAAGAGTTGTCATTGATATGGAGTGTCAGAATCAATGCATGAATATGTGTGTTAGAGAACAACATATTGGGTGACCGCATATGAGTATGTTTCTTGGATTATTATGTAATTGTCACAATATTACTCATAGTGATTAATATGTATATGATCCTCATACTTGAGATCATCTTTATCCCAACATCGTGAGTTGTATATTTTGATACTGATCAAACAAACACCGTGAATCGTTTGTTCTATAAAGACCGATGTTGGATATACCATAATCTATGTTGAGGATATAGTTGATCAATATATAGATAAGTCCCTCCTACATAATGGGAGTAATATCTCAGGCCACTTGATTGAGTAAGGCTAGAAATGCATGGCCATGCTCAAATAAGTTGATATGAGATGTCATACTTATTTGTGTATCATAGCCTACTCGAGGCATCAAGAAACATGGGATGGACTATGCAAGTGTGACTATTCCATGACTTGTGTCCATTCCAAAGATATAGGACTTAAGGATGAATGCATGAAAGGTTAATCACAAAAGGTTATGTCGAATCATGACTTCTTGTAACTTAGGTAGCATTGATGCATTGCTAGATGCCACTCGTTGTTTGTAACATTAGAATCGTTCTAATATTACTGCTAACGTTACAAGAACCTATAGGGTCACACCCTATGGTTGAAATGAACAAGGTAAAACATAGTCGGTATATTGCTTGGTTGTCACATGAATTAAATTAATTATAGAATTAATTTAATTGGGCAATCAAATTGTTGAACATACTGTTTATGTACAAGGATGTTGTACACATAATCAGAACATAATTTTATTGATATATGAATTTAGTTCGTATATAAGTTTAAATAAATATAGTTTACCAAAATCTTTATTATAATTAATGTAATTATAATTTTTCGGTTAAACATTATTATATTTATTTGAATGATAATTATTATGTTCGGATTAATTTTAATGAATTAAAATTCGTTATAAATATATACCAATTAAGAGGGAGTTATATATAAAAAGGGTAAAAAACCCTAAAAAGAATAGATATATAACTAGCCCGAAAATATGAAAGTGGTCTAGCAGCCGTTTTAGCAAAATACTCTCTGAAAATAGTTTTCTGGGATTTCTACCGTTCATTGTCAATCGGGTGGACTACATAGAGGCCGATATCGGAAAAGGTTGCGGCTTGGTTCGATAGTGGTTCAGCATTCCTGTTGCCTAGGCGTCGCTGTCTACTCAGATTGAAATTTTGGTAAATTCGAAACCTTTTTATCACCCCGATTCGTTCCTTACACATGGATCCTTGGTTTGGATCGCTGGTTTTTAATTTTTCGCTGCGCCTTGGAGGCACCGGTGTTCCAACATAAACATACTAATATGTCACATAGAAATAATTTTCAATGATACTTTCAGAATACCGATATTTCAGATCACTCACAATATACATATATATGTCATATTAGAAATCCCAGATTTGAATGCATATGTTTTTATGGATGCCACATAGTTTCGATTTTAACAGAATAGATCCTACCCCACTGCTACACACCACAATAGGAGTTCCCCTGAACTCCAAACACCAACACACAAGATTGTGGTTTAACCAATATTGGTTCGTAGATAAACTGCCAAATAACTGTAGACGCACAAAAAAAATCTTCGCAGGTGAAATCTGTCTCTGACTGTGGGGTACACAGTGAAAGTCTCGTAGATGAAATCTACCTTTGGCTGTGGATTACACAACAAATAACCCGCAGATGGAATCTGTCTCTGGCAGTAGATACACAACAAATTTTTGCAGATAAACTGTCAAACTTCCTCCATTCACATTGTTCCACCCAATGCAATATAATGTGGTATACTTAATACAAATAAACATGGTAGAAATTAATATACTTATAACATAGCAATTTGGTAGAAAAATTCATGCTTTTCATGTGTTTGATTCGATTAAATGGTAACATAATGCATGTTGTGCGTATGATCACAAATATAGATACAATAGTCATATGTACTATTCACAATTCATGCAAATATATATACAATATTAATTCAGTCAATCAGATCATGGATTCTAACAATATTCATATTATTAGGGACTTAATTGAAAAAATAAAATACTAAAATAGTTCGAGAATCATTCAGGAACTAAACTAAACAAAACATTAAATTATGGACAAAACTGTAAAATCTAAAATATAGGGGCAAACAGTTGTGTGGGATTCTATAGACCGTGTGGAAGGGTTATACAACCGTGTGGTCAGACCCTATAGCAGATTGTGGCCAGGCTCTGTAACAGACTGTGGCTGTGTGGAAATTGCAAAATCAAGTTACAATCGAGACACGACCGTGTGGTGGGTTTTTGGTCATGTGAGATTTGAACTATCCTAGGGTTTTAAGGGGACATGGTCATGTGAGGGGTCGTGTGGTCCACACGCCTGTATGGCAAACCGTGCAGCGCTATCTTAGGCACGATTTTCCCCGATTCACTTGTAAAAAAACATACGCCTATCACCGAAATCTCGATCGATGTTCCTCGCACTCAAATCTGGGTTGATGCACCTAAATCGAGTCCTTCAAACAACATTTATATACCAGTTAATGATGGATTTCAAGATTGACAAGATTTAGCCAAGATTCAGGCAAGAATCTGAAAAAGATTATTTGATCGAGCAAAGATTTACGTTGTTCATTACTACTACAAGAATTACGAATTTTGATCATTAAAATGAGGCATGCTTACCAATCTTGGATGAAGCGAAACGAATGCTAACAATGATTTAATCAACAATCGGTAGGAAAAATGAGTCGAACGTAAATTAATTTTGGATTTGAAATGCAAACATAATTTCAGCAATAGAGAGAAAATATTTTGCAAAGAAGAAGATGTGAAAGAAAAGAGAGAAGAAATAGGGAAAAAGAGAGAAAAAATTCAATTTAATTTGGAAAAGAAAGCTATAGTTCAATTGTAATTAGGAAAAGGCTAAATACCTAGAGTTTTCAAACTTTATGGGGGTTGGATGACAATTTACTCCTGTTGCCGAAAATAAAAGGTTGAAGGGGAATGGTGTGGCTTAATCTTGGGCATGTAAAGGAGAAGTGTAAAGGCTTAACCATTAGGCTACTACCCATTTCTTAATAAATTTTTACTCCAAATATTATTTGTTTTTGTAACACCCCTAACCCGTATCCGTCGTCGAAATAGGGTTTCAGAGCATTACCGAAACTTTCATAACATTTTACAAATAAATTATATCAATCATTGTTTTTTTTTTTGAGATTATTCATAACGTCCCTTAAATAGACCCTCGAGGCCCAAAACGAGCATTAGAATTAAGTCAGGACTTAATCGAAAACTCTAAGAATTTTTTACGAAATTTCAAAATTTTTCCAAAGTGCAGGGCTCACACGTCCGTGTGGTCCAAGGGACACACCAGTGTGACCTTAGGACACGCCCGTGCTACAGGCCGTGTTCGACCCCGTGTAACTCTCTAACTTATGCACACGACCATGCCACACGTCCGCATGCTAGGCCGTATGGTCAATTAATTCATTTCGAAATTAGGTGTAGGTTTCACACGGCTAAGACACACACCCGTGTTCTAGGCCATGTAACACACACGGCTGAGACACATGCCCGTTTCTCTGCCTATGTGCTCAATTCTGAGCATTTTGTTTCTCAAAACTAAGGTGCAAGGGACACACAACCTAACTATACACCCATGTACTCAACCGTGTGGACAAAATAAAGTCAATTCCTAGCCTCATTTGTCACCCAAATTCACCATTTTCCTACAACAAAACATACCAAGTACAATCCAACCATTCCAAGCATTCAAATTAAGTAATTTCCATCACTCAACATGGCATATCATTTCATGCATACATGTCTATAATCTTACCTTAGTTAAGTCCTCAAGCTAGACATAATTTGATCAACTACTTAACATATATGTAGCTACCATAGTTTGACATTACAAGTATATTAAAACAACCTATTACTAGCCATTCCAATGGCTAGGTTACAAGCACCATTTACATTTACATGCCAATATGGCCAATATAACCTATACATGCCATTACAACCATAATTGATTTACCATATTGTACAGACATGGGCCGATGGATAGTGTGAGTGATATCTGCCAAGCTTTCAATCCAACGAGCTTCTGATTCACTATAAAATAGGGAAATGAAACTAAGTAAGCATAAAATGCTTAGTAAGTTTGTATAACATGGTACTTGACTTACGATTCATTCTAGTTTTAGGTAATAATGTAAGGCATATTCAATAAATTTGACCTCAAGCCCTACACATATCCTCATTGCCCTTGTTAGTCACATATTCCATAATATCATCAAACATATATGGGCTCAACGACAATTAAGTTTTCATGCACATATGCTTTTCACAACATGTATTCATTTAACATGTATAAATCATCTCTTTATATTACAAGTAAAATTTCGTAATAGTTCATTCAGATTATTTCATGTCAGAACTTTACTCATATTACTTGGAATATCAAGGTCACGATTAGTACACTCTAGGTGTACAAGTCTATAATCAAAGATGTACATACTCGTCAAATAAATTTCATGTACAATATCATCATTTCATATTTCTATATATCAATTATCACGTATCGTCATTTTCATGTATTTCAAGCCGATATGTGTAATAACTCATTTCTTATTCATATATTCTCATGTCAAGAACCTTTACCCGTTGAATTTATCTGAAATATCGATGGATACACATGTGGTACACTCGTGGTGTACAAATCAGGATCATCAATTCATATTCAATGGTACCCATAGGGTACTATTTCAGACAGTACACTCTCGAGCCATATATATATATAAACAACAGGATTACCAGTTCAGGCTAAATCCTTTTTATGACATATGCTCTAAAGAGCTTGATCTAGATTACCCGTGGGCTAAATCCAATACATAACATATGCTCCAGAGGACATATATCAGGATTACCAGTCTAGACTAAATCTTTTCAGAAATGAGGTCAATAAGATTACTCGTCCGAGTTAAATCCCGTCAGCAGCAAATGCAGGACCTCATTCATTTCGGGAAATTACATTTATCTATCGATTCTTCCTTTATTCAAATGAGATTTAACATTTTTCAAGCATTAACAAGCATGTGATTATTTCATACATCTAAATCATACATATAATTCAAATAGACACATTCCACATTCATTTCAAGCATATAAGTAACATTTTTTATTATTTACCATTTATCGGGCATTATTATTGATCAAGCACTTTCATTTATTGAGTTATAACGAGCATGTGATCATTTTACATATTTATGGTATTTATACAATTCACAAACACAACATTAAATTCAAGCATAAAAACATATACAATTTAGTTACACGAACTTACCTAGACAAATGTTCGTGTACATAAAACTATTAATCCGACATTTTCCTCCTTTCCTCGTTCTAGCTCCGAAATTGGTTTATCCGGATCTATACGAGTAAATTTAACATCAATTTATCATATTTTATATTCAAGTGGACTCAATTTTTATCCTAGGCAAAATTACCATTTTGCCCCTAACTTTTTCATAAATTTTCATTTCGTCCCTAGGCTCGGAAAATAAAATTTGTGCAATTTACTCCCTATTCTAAGCCTAACCAAAATCTCATTACAAAAATTTACAGCACATGTATTCATAAAAATTCAACATTTTTCTTCAATTTCACAACTTTATATTTTAGTCCCTAAATCATGTTTTTATCAAAAATCACTTTGTAAGAGTTGTTTATCTATCAACAACCTTTCATTTTCTACCATAAATTTCTAATTTTCAGTATATTTATCCATGAACCAAATTTCATACCTTGATAAATTTTCAAATTAATCCCCCAAATAGATAGATTAGACTATCCCGGTTTCAAAAATATCAAAATTACTAAAAATAGGCCAAGGAAACTTACCCAATTTGACCATGAAAGTTTGTTCTCTCTCTCATAGGGTTTCCATGTATTTTTGGGGAAGAAGATGATAAAATAAAATGATATTTCTTTTTTTATCATCTTTTAATTAATTAAGGCTTTGTTTGTTTGCCAGTAAAATGTTTTCCAGAAAATGATTTCTGGAAAATGATTTACTTTTCTAGAAATGATTTACTTTTCTGGTATTTGGATGAATCTATGTAAAATATTTTCTGTTGTTTGGCAGATTACCTGAAAATATTTTCCGAAAAAACTAATTTTACATATATTAATAAATTTATATTTTAAATTGTTTTTACATATATTACAATGATTTATTTATAAATAAATAAATCAAATTAAATATATAATAATACTTAATTATTAAGCTAAAATATTAACTTTTATAAATTGAAAACAACCAAAGCAATAAAATCGAGCTAATATGTCAATTATACAATAGTAATGATCAGTAGTTTTGTTAATTCATATATTTCCACATCGAGCTAATATGTCATTTATACAAATACAATGATCAGCAGTATGGATTAATCCTTGTATGTCTTTTTTTTAGTGGAAATATTGTAGGCTTTTATCAACCCATCTAGCATTTGCACAAGCAAAAAGAACCCAACAATAACAAAGTGCCTATAGCAATATCAACCAACACCAAAATATCCAATATCTAATATCAAACTAACAAAACAGTGGCTATACCAGCTCAAAATCTATACTAATACCAACCAAATCAAATATCCAATATCAAACTAACAAAATACCAAAGCTCTTCGCTTGCTTCTAATTTGCAATTGATTCTTGTGTGCTTACAGGATCTCCACCAATTTGGCATTTCCTATTTGGTGATTTCAACTTCACTGAAGAGCTTGCAGTTGATGTCTGACCTGACTGTGTTGTATTTGATCTCAATCCAGACTGAAAATTGTAAAATTGTAGCGAGGTAAGTAGTTATAAATTAGCAGAAATTGAAATATTGCTAAACTAAAGTGAAACTCTTTAACTTGTAAGTTGTTCTTCTGTTAGAGAATGTTAAAGTGAAACTCACATATGAATAAACATCACAAAATATTATGTCTACTGGACCTAAAGTGTAGCTTGAGTCATGCAATCATGTACGCAAGTTCTGAAGTGCAAATTTCCTATGTCCCCGGACAGCGGCCTCAAAAGTGTATAATATCTAAACTAAATTTTAATCATACTCACCTTATAGTGATGGCAGCAGCACTAGACCTGACTCCTCTTCCAAATAATACCAAGTGGCATTCTTAAGTTTTAAATTAAGTGAATGAATTCAATCAGCTAAGGTAACAACATAAAATGGCTTCCATAAATATTAGGTAATCTAAGTCAAAGCTAGTAAATACCTTGACTTATATCAAGAGATGGTCTCCATTCTTTCACCCACTGGTAGCTTTGTGGAAGCCTCCATCCTTTAGATTTCATCAAGAAAGCTACTACAATAGCTAGTGACCTGTTAGAAAGAATATAATCATCCTCACTAGCAATTTGTCCCATTTAAATAAGTGTAAACACACCTGAGCATTTTTGCCTCAATGCTAGTCGATCCCCCCTCCCCAATTAAAAGAAAAATGAGGTATTACACACATACAAAGCAGGTAATCTCCTATTTGCAAAAACACACCTAGGTGTAAGGCATCTTATAGAGAAAGATTCAGGGGTGAGGTCCAACTAGGTTCTTCCACCGTAGTTTATATGTAAAATCCTATTTCCAGCATTCAAATTTGAATTTTCTTTCTTGTATAATATAAGATAAAAGAGAAAGAGGAAAACACTGCTTCAACATGCTCATGTTTGTTTTAGTGTGCATTACTTGGATAATAAAAGAATAGAGCAGTAAAATAAAAATCAACCTATTTTTTCCTGACATGCTGTGAACAAGGACTCGAGCCTTATCCCTCTCACATTGCTCTGCAGAAATGAACCACATGTCATAATATACCGACGAGAATATAAAACGATGCAACACATCAACTCGAAGTGTCTGAGCTATTGTTCGTGTATCTGCAAGCAAAATTCTCCAACTTCCATTTTTAACTAGGTTAATGAAAAGGCATCATGAGCAGAGCAAATCACACAAGATTATGAAGTTGGAAAAAGTGATTGAGATGTAAAGAAAATATTTCAGCAAGGTTTCAAATTTGTGAACATGCAGAGCCCCTAAGAAGCATATATATTTAATTCTACTCAGATCAACCTTTTGAAATTTGCAAAGGAAAAAATGTTTGATGCATTAAAGAGGGAATACCAAAGTCATGCACAAAAGAGGTGATACCAAAATTAACCTTTACTGCAAACTGAAACTTGATAATACAACACAAACATTCCGTACCAAAAAATTGTACTGCATCATCAAATTTGACTACAGATTATGATTGACGGTTAGGGGTAAGCATATTTGATGTTTTATAAGTTTAATTAAAAGCATATTTGGTAATGTTTTAGCATTACCAAATGCTTCTAAAACAGGGTTGGACTACAGATTAGCAGAAAACAAAAATAAATGTCGTTATATGTGGTGCAAATTGGGCATTGTTAAATCAACCTATGGTGGGAAATTTATGCTCTAAGGATCATTTTTAAGCCAAATAATCCATCATTTTGAAATGATATGCCTCTTCATGTATCTAACTTTACCTTCATATTGAGTTAAAAATAATTATCATTTTCATCATTTGGATTATCATTTTCATATTTTAATCCCAAACCTAGAAAAAAATTAAAAATAAAGAAACAAAGAAAGGCATAAAACCCAAACCAATGTTGCTTCATTTTCAGATAAAACCCACTACTAATTCAGCACAAATAACAAATGGCTATTCAACAGTATAAAAATACAGAACCAAAATGATGGCATACCTTAAGCAGTTTTTCAAGAACAAGAAGAAATGAAAATGATAAAGAAGATAAAGAAGATGCCATACCTTAAGCCAAGACCTTGCGAAGAGGAAGATTTGAGTGAAACGAAACAACAGCGTGTAATTTGCCTGAGAAGAGAAGATATGTGACAGACACAGCTTAGGAAAAACGGAAGAGATTATAAAAGATGAAGAAAGGACGAAGTAGAAGGAGAAAAGTTACCTGGATGAAGAAGGAGAAGGGATGAAGAACGGAAGAAAGAAGGAGAAAGTAACTTGGTGAGAGTTGAAAAATGTCTTACATAAAAAAAAATTGGTAAGACATTTTCCCTAAAATGAATGAGATTTTACCCATTTCTTGGAAAATATTTTACAATTTTCATAATTCCAAACACCGTAAAACTAGGAAAACATTTTCCGGAAAATGTTTTACTAGCTTCCAAACGAAGCCTAAATATTTTCACTTTCCAATTTAGTCCTTACCTTTTTTCTAAATTTACATGGATGAGTCACCAAAATATCTACATACTTTTTATTAATGGTCTAATTACCATATAAGGACCTTAATTTTTGAATCTCATAGCTATTTGATCCTTCTAGTTATTAAAATCTAACTTTTACATTTTTACGATTTGGTCCTTCTCGTAATTAAACACTTAATCGATAATATTTTCTTATCAAAATTTTCACAAGACATGTCTATCATAATACGAACCATATAATAAAATAAAAATAAATTTTATTTTTTGGCTCGAATTTGTGGTCCCGAGACCACTGTTCCGATTTTACCAAAATTGGGTTGTTATAGTTTTAGTGTGATTTTCATCCTAGTTTGCTGACAATAAGAGAAAAGAAATGGAAAAAAGTAGCTTGAACTTAAGATCACTGAGAAGCGCACTAAACTACTTAACCATTTAATCTAATCATTTATTATTATTATTTATTTCAAGTAGCCCCTTATATTTTGGAGCGTGACAAAAATAATAAATTTCTAATGTGTTTGGTTGGGAAGAAAAGTGAGATGATAGAAAAAAAAAGAGAGATGATCATTTTTTATCCTAATGCATAAAAATCAATTATTCCAAATTAGAATGATGAGAGAAGAGAAAATGAGAGAGATCTATATATTAGTTCAAAACTAGTTTATATTCCCGTACTATGCATAGGTTAAGTATGTATTATTAAATTGTTATTTTTTTTAAATAAATAGGTTGAAAAAGTTATAACGTATATTATATGCTATAAAAAATATCATAAAGTAAAATCCAGCTAATAGTCACTAATGTAATTGTGAAATGCCTTTTAAGAAATGGAATTGAATAAAAAATATTTAAATTTTTTTTTTTCATCTAATCAACTACAATTTCCAAGTTATGTTCATCAATATTTATATTTTGTTTATTAGCGTTGCGCTTTTATTTTATAATGACTTTTGATTCGGTCTTTGTTTGATTTTATATAATATTTTATAATATTTAGTAGCAACATAATTTGAAATACACAACACAAATATAAAATATTATATGTCATGCAAACCATATTAGCTAAATTATAAAATAAATTGAGTAATTATTAAATTAAAAATTGAAATAGCGTCACAATAAAAAACTAAATTTAAAACTAAAGTTATCTTTAAGTTTAAAATAAAATATAAAAATCATAGAAAATGACTTAAAAATAATGATGTAAATAAGATATCAAAACAAAATTAGTTAAATGTATAATCGGACCTAAAATGATATTAACTAAAAATTTAGACTTCGATATCTATTCCTACGTGAAGTTTCATCATTAATCGAGCTTTTATTGGCTTTGACTCGGTTTTTTCGTTTTCACTTTTCGCTCTCATTTTTCTTTCTTTAGAAAAAAAAAACCTTATTTTCTCTAAATTTCTTTCTTTCCCCAAAAAACTAACCACCGCTGTGAACCATCGCCTTTAGCATATTTTCAACCAACAATGTCTTCGATCAACATCAAGTTCGCTTCTCTTTTTTCGATTTCATAATGGTCCTTTCCAAAATCAAACCAAAATCTAATAAATTTTATTAAAAAGTTAAAAATGGTGGTATTCCATGAAAAGAAAGAAAGAAAAAACCTAAAAAGAAATCTAAAACTTTTTTTTTTTCTTGTCGCTCATATGTATTTCCTGCTCCATCTACATTTCACTTGTAGATATTGTAAAATAAAGTAATAAAACAATAAGAACTAGCATTCTACACATAATTATAGGTATAGGCAAAGAGAGCTTCAAGTTTGAAAGATATTATAACGTTAAGAATTTTAGTAGCTCCAATCTTTATTTTTGTAACGACATGATTTTCAGTTGTACTAGAAAATATGATTTCGTGACTCCATTTCTGTAAAATAAGTCCATAAATATTAAATATGAATATTTATAAAATTATTATAAAAATATATTAAAAATTAATCTAGTAATTTTTTTGAATTAATAGTTAATTTAGGCTTAGGGACTAAATTATAAAAGTTCAATCGTTATAGGTTTTTAACTGACCAAAAGTTAAGGGATCCAAATAGCAATTAACCAAATGTCAAAATGGTAATAAGACCATTTCCAAATAAGTTTTGGTGGATGATGATGGCATATTTCATTATATGGGATTAAATGATAATTAAGTTAATGAAAACATGATTAAACTAATTAATCTAAGTTAATTAAAGTATAAAAGTTAAAGATAGTGGAGCATTCACCATCTTTCTTCATCCTTCAATTGTCTACCATTGTTAAAGCCAAAGAAAAGACCTTTCAACCTTTGAAAAACATTCGGCTACAAATTAGATAGGTAATTAAAGTCATTTATTGTCATTTTTATAGATTTGAGGTCATGGGAGCTTGATTTAGCTAGCCCATGTACCAATTTGTGAAATTGTTAAAGTTTTATAAAGTTTCCATTATTGATTTCTTAAATAATTAGGCTTGAAATTTATAGATTTTAAGCTTAGATTATGAAAAGGGATAGATTGTAAAGTTGTTTAGCTTGTTAGTTAACCTTGTTACATTAGGGACCATATTGAATAAATGTAAAACTTATCATGAAATTATGCTAGAAGTATAAATATAAGGTCCCTAATGAGAATATATAAAATCAAATTCTAATCGGTGCTAGGAATTGAAAGTTATGACTATCCTGAGTTTAGGGATAAAATTGAATAAAATGTAAAATTTTAGGATATAAAAAAATGAGTTCATATGGGTTCATGCATATTATAACATTGTATGAGAATGGTGTCATTAATTGGTGATATTAAATAATTGTATAGATCAACATTTGGGCCAAAGTGGAGCTTATAGGGGAAAAGCAAAAAATTCGGATTAGTCTATAAAGTGTCCACTCTTTTCACGTTTTGATCATGTAAGTTCATATGGAACCGACTATTTTATTTTATGTTATGTTTTATTTTGTATTTGATTTCATTTATATATGTTTGTACAAAATTAGAACATTTGTGAATTTGGCATGAATGGCTAGTTGTTGGATCTAGTGCCCTAAGTGTAGTATTTTCGTGTATTTGCACTTATAATTTTTTCGAACATATTGGTTAATAAAAAAAATCATGAATTATATTAATATATTTTGTATAATTGTCCTCGTATGATTTTTGCATGCAAAATAGAAATAATATTGCTCACTGGTTTTCTAACATTTAAACTAATACTAAGTGGTATTATGTGGTGGATCATAATACGGGAAGACAACTTATATTAGTAAACGAACCTAAACATTTTCTTAGTTTAATCGGAAATGAGTAAATTGATTGAAAGTCTAATATGCTTTTTTATTTTGGGTATCGGAGCAGATGACACCAAGAAGATAGAGACATAGATATGACTGACTGGACTAATAGTACATCAGAGTAGTGATAGTAGTTGCGTTTAGTAAAAAATAGTGGTAGTAGTTGTGTTTGGTAAAATAATAGATTTTAAATCCTATTAGGCAAGCTTAGTCTTTGAATTCAAGGGCGATAGTAGGGTTTCCGACCTTTCCACTCAGCTTATTTCTGCTGTCTGTGCTATAAAAGGGTGCTTATAACCAATGTGTTTCACTTTTTCTTTTCTCTCTATGGTCACTCCTACGTCCTTAAGAAATTTCTTTTTAAGTTATCTTCTCTAGAGAAAACGACAAAGGTTTCTAGGAACTTCTTGAGACGCCATTGATAAATGCTAACTGACTTGTAGTTTCTGGAAAATCTTATGTTAATGTCGAGGGGATTTACGTCTTTGAATTAGTGCATGCATGATCAATTCTTAGTAGATAAATTGTTTGATAATTATGATTGTTTCTTATTTAGCTCAAGAAGCTAGCGAATGTCCTAGCAATCGAGGCAAAGAACCAATAGAGTAGATTCTATCCTGAAAGTTCTAGTGAGTCCCTTTTTGCTTTCTTTGGATTTGAAATTCTATGATATGGAGTTGTATAAGGTAAGTTGTCTCTACTAACAATGTCTCAACGTGGTGTGTATTAACATATGTGTAACAAGTCAGTGTTGTGTATGTGGACATGGCCATGGTCGCAGTAATACCTACATTGTGTATGAGTCTAGTACCAGACTACATGATATATGTGAAAATGTGAAAAAAAAAAATCTTTATTTGTTGACTAAAAGAAGCACAAATCAATAAAAAGGATTTAAGATGTTCTCTCGCATCTTCACGTGGCAATCCAGCATATTGGCCATTGGAGTTCAGCTTTTGAAACACCACTGGCTTGAGTTCAAGGTTTCCAGCTTGAATTGCTAGTCTAACAACTCTTAGTTTTAGATCATCTAGAATAGGTACTACACAATCTCGTTGGTTCTATTGTGGATGTGAGCATTTTGTGGTAACAATGGGTCATGAACATTTTGCTGTTGTATTGACTGTTGTATCGGGGGTATGACTGCATTGTCTTCTAGTAAATCCATATTTCTTTGTTCTCGAAGTCTTCTCTGAATAGTTCTTAGATCAAAGTCAGCAAGAAAATCTGAATTACTTCAGGTCATAAAACACTTAAGATGAAATTGAAAAATAGCAACAAAGAGAAAACAAGTTAGTGAATACTAAAAATTATATAAGGAAAATAAAGCACAAAGACACACAAGAACAAAAATAAACATCAAACAAATGCAATCCCCGGTAACGACGCCAAAAACTTGATCGGCTGTAAACGTCACAGCAATAATGTGTAAGCATACACTGTCTATGCAAGTATAATAGACAGATGTGACTTTGTCGGATATCAATCCCACAGGGATGGTTGTCTTTTTTTTGTTAATGACAGTGCAATAACTAAATAGAAACGAGGTAAATTGTGAGTAGAGCTGTTAAAGCAATAACTTGAAAACAATAAGATAAAAAAACTGGGATCCCCAACAGGAATCTTTAGCAGTATACTAAGTACTCACACGATATAAAAGATAGGTGATTGTCAGTTCAATAAAATTAATCTATATCTTACCAAATGCCACTCTTTGGTTTAATCTGGGACTTAACCATGCACATTAACCTCACCTTCCGATGATGGCAATAGGGCACTATTAAGAACAAGTGGACTAAACTTCTTTAGTCCTTATTCAACTTTCGCTGAAAAGCTTATTAGCTCAAACTATCACTGCACCTTCTAGTGTTAGTGACTACAATAACACTTTCATGTTTAGAATATTCAAACCCCCAAGATTAAACAACAAAAATAAGATTTAATAAGATAGCATTTAACAAAGCATTCATTCTACTTCTATACAGTAGAAAACATACAGTAATCACCAGTGTTTTCAAAGAAAGAATCGAATGGAGAATACTCTTCCTCGGCTACTCGATTGAGTTTATCCATTTCCCCTTATTCTGCACTTAGGTCTCCTCGTCAGGAGTGAATCTACATCAGTCTTCACGTTGGCTCATCCAAGGGAAGCTCAAGCTACCATAGCCGTAAGCTTTAAAATAAGGTAAGAGAATCGTGGTCCACCAAAAATTCTTCTCCCCTCATTCTTCTCATGTTATCCTTTTATGTTTTCCTCAACAGTACAGGTTTCCTTCTCTCAGGATTCTTCTGTCCTTGTTCGTACAGGGTAGTTACACCGCACTAGACAACTCACTCATGGTTGGCTCTTATCAGACAGCTATCAACTACGCTGATAATTCTGAACGCCATTTAGAATTAACTCATGCAGCGACATTGTGGATATTTGTCAACTACGACGACAATTCTGGACGCAATTTGGAATTAACTCATGTTGTAACAGCCTGATTTTAGGCCTAGTCAGAACAGTGGTTTTGGGACCACTAATCTGAGGCTGGAGAAATTATTTTTTAATATTGTTTTATGTGTTATACCATGATTATATGAGTGCATGAAAATTTTTGTGTAATAATTTTAGCGATTGCATACTTAATTACGAAAAAGGACTAAATTGCATAAAGTGCAAAACTTTTGTTCTACTAGCTAAAGGTGTCAAATAACTATGGAACATTAAAATAGAGGTACTTATTGAGTAAATAGACCAATAAAATGTTAGTTGCTGGACATGGAGCCTTAATTCATGGAATGGTCAATGGGTAGGTGACTTAATTGATAAATAAATAATAAACCTAAAGGCTAGCTATCATTTTTTTCATTTTTTTCTCTTCACCACCGAAATTTTCAGCAAGAAAGGGGTCTTTGAAGCTTGAAACATTCAGCCATTTAGTTCTCTCATAAGTAAGTGATTTTGATGACTTTTCTTGATAAATTTTTGTACTTTTGGGACCCTTGTAGCATAAGCTAACTAATGGGGGGACTATTTTGCAAAATGGTTGAGAGTCTAGGGTTTTGTATGAGAGTACTCATGTTGGTTGCTAAAAGTTCATAGAAGAAAATGAGTTATGGTTGTTAAATAAACAACTTTTGTGAAGTAGTTTTCATGAAAACCCTAACTAAGGACCATTTTGCATAAATTATAAATTATGTGGTAAATTTGTGAAATAATTAAAATTGTGAGATGCTATAGGCTTAATGTAGTTTCAACTAGGCTTGGTTAATGTGTAAATTCGATAAAAATTAATTTATGAGCCTAGGGGTAAAATCATAATTTTGTGAAAGTCTAGGGGCAAAATGGTCATTTTGCCAAAATATGAATTATGAAATGCATTGATTAATATGATGATTAAATTAGTGAATTTTTATCATTTTAGATCAAGAAATATGAAATCCGAACTTAGACCAGGGAAAGGCCAAGCTAGTAGACTGAATCCAACTAGTCATCCACTTTTTGTATACCAAGGTAAGTTGTACGTAAGTAAGGCAACTTTATCGTTATTATGTGTTGAATGATTGATTTTGCGTAATATGGTTGAATATGCTTATGAATAATGCATGATGAAATTTAATGTAGTAAAGTCCCGGTTGAACCTAGGAATAGATTGGATATCCATGCCATGACATTGGGTGATATGTGTGCCAGTGTAAGACCATGTCTAGAACATGGCATCGGCAATGTTATAAGAGCCAGTGTAAGACCATATCCAGGACATGACATCAGCATTGATAGGTGCGCTAGTGTAAGACCATGTCTGGGACATGGCATCGGTGTCGATATGTGCGCTAATGTAAGACCATGTCCGAGACATGGCATCGGCGTTGATAGGTGTGCTAGTGTAAGACCATGTTTGGGACATGGCATCAGCGTTGATATGTACGCTAGTGTAAGACCATGTTTGAGACACAGCAACGGCCACATTATGAGAGCCAGTGTAAGACCATGTCTGGGACATGGAATCGGCATTGAGACTAGAGCTAGTGTAAGACCATGTTTGGGACATGGCATCGGCTCGACCTGTGAGCCAGTGTAAGACCATGTCTGGGACATGGCATTCGTAATTTACCCTTTTGTGTAAGGCTTGTCGGATATCCTTTAGTATTTCAAATGGTTTCACGGGTTATTCTAAAGCTTATGATAAATATATGGACTGGTATAATCATGTTGTAAGTGGTACAGGATCTTATTCGAAACTCATGAGATATGAGTCTAGTTATTTTTCCTTAATGGTAAGAGTAACATGAGTAAGTTCTATCTATGAAAATGAATCTAGAACGATTTTGTAATCTTTGACTTATACTTGTGATATATAAGTATGTAGTGATATCTACCTTTGTTCACTCAAAAATGTTGTGTTGATTTATAATATGCTATGTGTTTAAATATGCATGGTTGAAGTTGTTACTTATTTACACGCAACTTACTAAGCGATATGCTTACTCCCTCTCTTTTCTATTTTCGTAAAGTTCTGCCAAGTTGGCATCGAGAATTAAAGGGCGTCGGAGGCATCGATTACACTATCACCTGAAGCTTTTGGTATAGCTAGTTTAAATGTTTTGAGTGTGGCATGTATAGAGACTTGATCTTTTGTTTAGTGTCATGTAAGTTTAGCCACAAGTGTTGGCTCATATGGATGTGATATTCATTTTGTATAGGCCATTAATGTTGGCTAATATTGATTATTATTAAATGCATTTGATGAAAATTCTCATGGTTGTGACTGTTTTGGTTATGTGTGCTCATGCTTGGATTGATTATGTTTGATGTTGTGTAGGTTAGTGCAAGTAAGGGTGGCAAAAAGGCTTGGTAGATAGCCTTGTTTTTGTCCACACGGGCAGACACACGGGCTCGTGTCTAGACCGTGTGTGACACACGGCTTGCCCTATGGGCGTTTGGTAAGGCCGTGTGTCCCCTGCACCTAAAGTTAGCAAAACAGAATTCCCAGTAGCAACCACAAGGGCGGAGACACAGTCGTGTATCTCAACCGTGTGGAGGACACGGCCTAGTACACGGGCGTGTACCATGGCCATGTGCCCTTAAAAAGCTGGTGACGTCAGAAACAAAATGTCAAGGTTTTTGTACACGGGCGTGTCATGGCCGTGTGAGGGACACAGGTCATGGACACGGGTGTGTGCCAAGTCGTATGAAAACCCTTATAGGTTAGAATCGAGAAATAAATTTGCACGGGCTAGGGACACGGGCGTGTCTCGATATGTTCAAGCCGTGTGAGCCACACGAGCCTTCAACATGGCCATGTTAAGAAGACACACGGACGTTTCGTCCTTTCTCACTGGCATGTGCCTCTTTCGGCTTGAAATTTTACAAAATTTTCTAGATTGCACAGATTAGTCCCGAATCAATTCCAAAATATGTTCGGGGCCTCGTAGACCCATAGTAGGGACATTAAAGTATTGTGAAAAGTTTTAATTTGGAGTGAAATTTCATAACTAGGAATTGTTTGTTGCAAGTGTTGAGATAGGTAGCGCCTCGTACTCTGTTCTGGCGTCGGATACGAGTAAAGGGTGTTACACATATAGCGACGTTAGTGCAGAAAGATAGCAAAAATTAAAGATAAAATAGGCTAGGATTCACTGAGTTATAAAATGCAATTTACTAAACTGAACATGATGAAATGTATGCTAAGGGTAACTAAATGGGAACAATTTAAACAATAAATAGGGAGAAAACATATGTTCTTTCTACTACAATCAATTTGGTGTTTTATTTAATTATTACCCAAGGTTAAAATGGTAATTTGATAAATTAAATTAAATTAAAAATAAAACAAAACAATTAGGCTATCATCTTTTTCCTTAGTTTTTGCCGAAATTGGAGAAAGAAGGAAGCCATGGATGATAGCTTAAGCATTCTGTCAAAGTCATCTTTTGCATGTAAGCTAAATTTGAGTTTATTTTTAATAATTTTTATGTTTTTAATATTATTGCAACTAGGTCCAACTAGCTTGTACCTTCGTTTTTGAAAATTTTAAAGATTTTGAATGTTTCCTTTGATGAATCTTTGTGATTTTAGATGTTAGTTGATGAATTTGAAGTGTTAGTTGTTATTTATAAGTATTTTATTAAGTAATTTCTAATAAATTTGTCGATTAGGGACTAAATTGTTGAAATAGTAATAGTTCAAGGACTTGATGTGAAATTGTTGCAAAAATGGGCTGAAATGGATGCTATTAATATTCAGTTGGCATGGGTTTGTAATAAAAATGGTTAATTTGCATGTTTTAGGTTCAAGGACTAAATTGAATAAAAGTAAAATGTTAAGGGTAATTTTGTAAAAATGTCAAAAATGACTAAATTACATAAAATAAATTGTTTTTCTATCTAAATTAATAAATTGAATGAAATTATTAATTTAGATCAAGATCGACTGAAAATTTAGGAGAATGGGAAATTACCAAATAGCTCTTATACTTAATCATTTCTGCAATTTAGCCAGGTAAGCTCGTAGGTATAAAATTGTACATACCTATATATATATATATATAATGTTATTGCTGATTTATGAATGTATATAGTTATATATGATGTTTAAAATGTGAATTGAAATTCAAAATATTATAACTGAATATAATGTGAGAAATGATTTATTAGAAAACTATTGAATATTTATGAAATATGGTATATGTGATTTTGGAATGATTATGAATTGTTACAGCGTGTATATTGAGAAATATGAAAGTGATTAATGGATGATGACAATCTTTTTGATGGTACATTGATTGTATGAATATATGTATTGATATTATATTACGTGTACGAAAACTATGAAGTGCCCTCGATTGATAAATATGTATAAAGGTAATGGATTACATGAAATGCCTGGTTGCATGTAATAATCACTAGGACATGATTGGCATGCCAATAGGTTTAAAATGTGTGCTTGTACGATATTTTCACTTCGGTGCCCCTATTTGCACTTTGGTGCCCCTGTTTGCATTTCGATGCCCCTGTATACACTTTGGTGCCCTGTATACACTTCGGTGTCCCTGTTCGCACTACGGTTCCCCTGTTATACATAAATGATGCCTCTGGTGTGATGTAGTTACCTAGGTATCCAAGTCAAGTTACTAGTTCATTGGGCTAAATGCGAATGGAATTTACAAAATTATCTTATTGTTAAAGGCTAATGTATAGTCAAGATGTTAGTAAATGTTAAGTGTTAAATGTTCATTGAATTACTTGATCATGTTTGAGTATTGTTATATTGATGGATTATTCGATTAAAGATGCATGTTTATATACTTATATGAATGAGTTCAAATTGAATTATTATTATAGTACATGAAGCATACGATGAAACTTTTTCAATACTAAGCCTATAAGTTCTTCTTAAATGTATGATTAATTTATTCATTTAGCTTTAATCTTGTTTAGTGAAAGTAAGTGATTCCAGAATGATATGTTTATAAGAAAGTTTGAAACGAATGATGAATTACAGAATGGTTATTAGTTAAATGTGAAAGTGTTATGGTAATAAGAAACGTTTAAGTAAAGTGGTTATATGAAATGCTTATAAGGAAAAATATATATATATATATATATATATATATATATGTATGTATATGCAAGGCTACATCAATTATCCATGAGAGGTGTATTGAATAGAAAATGAAAGTTAGCTTAAAGTTTAATAAAAATTATGCTTATATGTTTATTCTAATATGTCAGCAGTTAATTTACTTTTTACGAGCTTACTAAGCATTCATTACTTACGTAATTTACTTTCCTTTACTTTTCAGATTATCGAAAGCTCGATTGGGTTGGAAGCTAGCTGGAGATCTATCACACTATCCAGTGATTATATCGGTAGATTTTGATGTTTTGGTCATGGTTATAATGGCATGTATAGGTAGACTTATGTTTAAAATGTAGAAAGCCCAATTTGCTCGGGACCCAAACCAACACCCAAAATACTAGACCAAAACAAAAAAAATATTAACAGTCCAAACCAAACAGACCTAAAATACAAAAACCCAACCAATTAAGCCCAAACCAACATCAGACCCTATAAAAACCAACAAAACCCAAGTCAGACAGCCCAATCAAAACCTAAACCTAAACCTATACCCAACAGCCCACAACATTTTCAAAAAACAAACAAACAAACAAAAAACCTTAGCCCCTAACCTTAGTTTGGCGCCACACTCCAACCGCCACTGTCAGCCCCGCCTGCAATACCGCCCCTCCATTTGCCACTGCCACTTGCAAAAATCAGTAGAAGAAGTGACAGAAAACAGTAGCAAAATGTATTGAAATCGGGTTATAAAGACCCCAAAAAAATGTAAACTTTTTTGGACAGTGAATAAAAAAACAAAAAATTTCACAAAAAAACAAGAGAGCAAAGAAATAAAAAGCAACAAAGCAGATTGAAGAAAAAAAAGAGTCAAAAAGGTGCAAAGATCGTTTTTTATTTATTTTCCTATTTTCTGAAACTGTTTATATTCAATTTTTTTTACTTTCTTTTTTTATTAAAAAAAACTATGTATATATATATATATATATCCAAATATATAGTAAAAAAAAGAGAGAAAATTTTACCTTGAACCGGCAGTCGATGGTGGCGTCGATGGCGGCGCGGAACGGTGACTAGCTGGATTTCTCACCAGACTCAGAGGGTTGAGAGAAAATTAAAAAGAGGGGTTTTAGTTTTTTTTTTTAAAGAATGGCTGAAATGAAATTTAAAAAAAAATGGTTTAAATAGGCCTCCAAAACGACGCCGTTTTGGGCAGGCCTCTTAGGCACCAAAGCAACGTCATTTTGAGCCTTAATCCGCGGCCCGACCCGCTCCAGGCCTAGGATACGCGTGTTCTTAACGGAAGGGCTAATTGCACTTTTAACACTTCCTCTTTTTTATAGTTTTGCAATTAAGTTTCATTTATTTCTAATTTTGCCCTAGAATTTTGCTTTGATGTCATTTTAGCCCCGTGTAAAGTGCTACATTTTGGAGGATGGGATATTTTCTCCTTTAGTCCCTCCTTGTTATTCGCGCACTCGATTCGGTCCTTTTCTCTTTTATTTATTTTCAGATTTGCCCCAAATTTTTGTTTTAAATTCAATTTAGTCCTTTTTTTGTTATTTCAGCTATTTTATTAAATTAATTAATTTTAACATTATTTTTTATTATTACTATTATTATTATTTATTATTATTATTATTATTATTATTATTATTATTATTATTACTATTACTACTACTACTACTACTACTACTACTATTATTATTATTATACTATTAAACTGATTTAGTTAATATTTAATATTTAATATTTATTTGTTTGTTTACTTATTTATTATTTTTTATAGATTGATTTTATTTTTACTTTTACCCTAATTATTATCATTTTATTATCTATTTATTTATATCTTTTTATACTTTCAAATTTTATATTATTTATATTTATTATTTTTACTATTATTATTATTATTAATATTTTATGTTCATTTTTTACCTAAATTTTATATTTGTTTATACTAATTTATTTATTTTTCATTCTTTCGTTTTCAAATACTTAAATTTAACTTCATGTATATGCATTTCATCTATTTTCTTATCACCGTTTTATTTCATTTTTTATTACTATTATTTTTTAATTAATATTAGATTTTATTGATTAATGTCATTGTTTATTTATTATTTTAGTTATATTATCATTTCATGTGTATGTATCATAACTTTATTATTATTACAATCATGCCATGAGCAGTTTTTAAATATTTATTCGTTTCTATCATGTCTCGAATAATAAATAAAAAAAGGATATTTCAAATGTTATATTCATTTTCACACAATTAAAAATTCGAAAAGTTGTTCTCTAACTTACGGGGTTTCGATTTTCTCGATGAATCCAAATAAACAAAGGTTTTTGAAGCCTGAATTTTAAATAATCTCGGGAATTATGAAAAGATCGTGTTCTAGCTTACGGAATACGTTTTCTTTCTAAAACCAAGATGATCGAATGTCTTTTAAAATAAATTTTTAGTTGTTCATTCTCGTTTCAAGGATTTAAGACATTGCGTCCTAACTTACGAGACGTAGTTTTTTTCTCGATTAACGTGAAATATACCCCTTTTTTTGTAAAAATTCAATTAAAAAATGTTTAACAAAAGGATCGTATTTTTAAAATTTTCCTCAAATTTTTAACTTTCGACACTAAAGACACAAAGTAATCAATTAAGGTAGCAATTTTGGGCATATTGGGGGTGTTAACCCTTCCTCGTGCGTAACCGACTCCCAAACCCATTTTCTAGATTTTGTAGACAAAAAATCGTCGTTTTAATAAATTTAAACTTTTGTTAAAATGATTGAGTTACCAGGTGATTTGATCACACCTAAATAAAAAGGATTGGTGGCGACTCCCATTTTTCATTTTCAAAATCAAGTCGACCCCCTTTGTAAAAAAATGGTTTCGACAGCTTGGCGACTCCACTGGGGAATTAAGAAAGAGAGTCAAGTCACGAGTTGATTACTTTTTGTCCTTTTGTCGAAGAATGAAAACTTGGTTTAAATGTATGATCCTTTCGTTGCATTTCATCCGTCTTTGTTATGATCTTCATCATTGTGGTTTATAATTGCTGTATTGGTTTGAGTTTTGGTATCTTTCTGCACATTGCATCGCATGATCGGTCAATCTTACCCTTTTAAGTGGGAGTGAGAAAATATTCCTTCGTGAGGTTTTCACCTCTGCATAGGATAGTGGACCACTTTCGGGATACATCCGTACCTATGTCTTCGTGAGATTTTCATCTCCGTGCAGCCATAGGGAAATGTATTCCCCTGAACTAAACTCGATCCATATGAGTCTATAATGGGTGAGGATCGAGGAATCTACTGGTTCGGGTACCTTTTCTTTAGGACCAAACTGCATATAGCAAGCCTTAAGAGCCCACCCTAGGTAGAACCACTCCAAACCCTAGTGGTCACCTGAATAGGTGCTCTATTCTTTTTTTCCTTGCTTGTTTTTGCTTTGTACTAACCTGTTTCATTTTTGGTTATGATTGCATTACATTTTCATCATGGAAAAGAGGTATTGATTCACGTTCAGTTACTAAAAAGAGAGCTTGTCATGGAAAATAGATTTCTTGATAAAGTAGAAGACAATATGGCCGTCTGAATATGGTCCAAGAAAACACGAGAGAACGGTGATAGTCTGATGGAAGAGTACATGACTTTGCTTCGTTGCCCAAAAATTCAAACTAACAAAGATTATTCAAGAGCCGTCAACATCCTGACTTCTTTTTAAAAGAAGCTAACGAGCCTCATGGGGATGAGTGAGTAATGGGTCGCAGCCCGAATCAAGCAAAATGGAGCTAATAGAGGCATCCATTGGAAAGTTCGTGAGATTTGATCTTAACACCTGGACATGAAGAAAAGGATCGATGTCTTCGCCTTTGAACATTAGGGAAAAGCAATATATGTAATCTGTTTTATGTAAAGAGATTTGTTTTCTAGAAAAGTTGTTCTAATAGAATTGAATCAAAATCAACGCCTCTTTTTGCATTCATTTCATGCATTAGCGTTTCATTGCATCATATGCATTAAATCTTACAAAAGGACCATAAAATCTTGGCAGTTACCTTGGAATATCGATACATGACGAAAAACTAAAGAAATGGACTAAATGTTGGAGAAATTAGAGCAAATGAAAATATAGATGCAAGAGCAATTGGCCAAAATTCAACAAGATATGAGGGATCAGATGCTAGAATTCCAAAGAAATATAATGAGCTAGTTAACCCAGTTGCTGGCTGGAGGATTAGAAGAAGGAAAGAACCCTATTAATTCCGGGGACGATAACAAGGTCCCTACTTATCCTCTAGGCTTTACCCCAACAAACACCCAAGCACAACCAAACGCGTATCCACAAAGGGTGTCCGTTAACATCAGACCCCAATACCAGACTGGTACCTCGACACCGGTGAACTTCCCGACAGGTTTAGGTTCTAACCCGGGGAATAATCTAACCAATCCTATTTCCCTTGACCTGGATGATTTAGCAAAAACAGAAAATACAAGAGTGGAGTTTCCAAACCAATTTGAATATCATTGCAAACGAAAAAGGCGAAAGTGGAGCCCCCAAATCAATGCTTTAAAGGCCTTGAGGAAGAAAGAAAGTGAGGTGAATAATGTAACACCCCTTACCCGTGTCCAATGCCGGGACAAGGTACGAGGCATTACTGGACTTAAACATATACATACATGCAAAAACTGGGCCATAAAATTTCTTTTAATTCAAAACTTTTCAAACACATGCATGTCATCCCTTATTTGGGTCCACGAAGCCCAAAACATACATCGGGAATAATTTTGGGCTAAACCGAGAACCTTAGAAAGTTTTAGGAAACTTAGAAAATTTCTTTCAATAAAACAAGGTCACACGCCCGTGTGGACACATGGACACGCCCGTGTGCCTTCGACACGCCCGTGTCCACAGGCCGTGTAACTCTCTGACTATGACGTCAGCAAATAATTTGAACCACATGGCCAAACCACACACACGTGTGCTAAGGCCGTGTTCTCCCACACAGTTGAGGCAGACAACTGTGTCTCGGCCCGTGTAGTCAACACTTAGGCTATTTTCGAAGCCATCACGTTACCCATAAACCCTTACAACCTTATACATATTAAAACTACAAATCATGGCATCATTTTAGTGATTAAACACTCTTTATTAAGACATATTCATAACATTAACATGTCCTCTTGCAAGCAATGCATCTACTCATGCAATACCAAATCTAGATTCCTTAATTCACATTCATAAGACTTGTAATTTTGATGACCACTTTTACCATTATACTATGGTTACCAACTTATCCATCAAGCATTCATGTTCAACCATTATCAGGTTGTCTTTATAATGTGCAATTACTACATGGCTATGACCACCTCGATTGGTCATGGAGCATACATCCAACACACACATGTCATGTTATCAACCATGCATGGCAAACAAATATAATCGCATCATAAACATTAAACATGACAAGCATAGCTAGGTTTACAAGCCATAATCAATATGAGTCACATCTCATGGCTATATACATATAACTCAATATAAGCCAATACATTTGGTTGAAGCATAATAATACATGTCAATAAACTAGATCCCTATACATGCCACTTACTTGAAATTTCTAATATATTCTTCCTTATTCCAAAGGTGATGGCTTGATAATGTGATGCTGCCTCCGACAATCTCCAACCCTGAGCTAACCTGACAACACTAAAGAAATGGAAAAGAGGGAGTAAGCTTCACACTTAATAAGTCCATATGAAAATAATAAGCAATTTATCAATATGCTTCCACCAATTCTTACAACATGATCTCAAGGTAATACTATCATAATTGCCTTTTTACCTATGTTCAGGTCAAGCTATTTTCTCGATTCATAGTTACTAAATTATTTATATCTGGAGTTATGGAACTCCAAATTAAGATTTGCTAATTTTCCCAGAAACTAGACTCATATATCTTCTTACCATAAAATTTTTAGAATTTTTGATTTGTCCAATTAGTACATTTTATTCCTTAAAGTTACCCTTTTTTTGCTGTTCGATAGTTCTGACCCCTCTTTACTAAAAATTAATTATCTCATAATGCGAGACTGAGATGATGTTCCTGTGTATTTCTTTTGAAAATAGAATTATAAATAATTCTAAACATATAAATTATACCATAATTATTTTTGTACAATTTATAATGATTTTCCCAAATCGGGACAGGGGATTTTGAAATCATTCTGACTCAGTCTCACAACAATTTCAATATTTCATAAATGAAACTCCGTTGCTTACAATGTTTTTTATATGTGAAACTAGACTCATTAAGCTTTAATTTAATATTTTATTCAGCCTCTAAATCAATTTCCACAATTTTTTGTGGATTTTCAAAGTCGGATTACGACTACTGTCTAAAACTGTTTTAGTGTAAATTTACGATACTAAGTTTATCACACAGTATTAATTCATTTTCACCATATTGGTAAAGATACATATTCATACATCTTAAGTATAGACCTATAATCGCAAGGTCATCACAAAATCATTCTCATAGGCATGAATTACCTATTTACATCTTCACCAAATGTGCATCATAAATCAAAATCATTTCTTATGAGCTTGACATACATATCTGTGTTACTCAACATGTTCATATTCATTCCTTACTAATCATACAACATGAATTGAATTCACATCTCATTAATTTCATGTAAGTACCTGTACCACTCACCACATGGTCATAAGTTCTCTCATTTCGATATAAACCATAAATCTCTCGTTGAACCATTTGGAATACTACAAGATATTCAATAGCCCCAAACATAGGATAAGATGCCGACGCCATGTCCCAGACTTGGTCTTACACTGGCTATCACATCAAAGTCGATGCCATGTCCTAGACAGGTTTTACACTAACTTTTATATATCGAGGCCGATGCCATGTCTCAGACAGGTCTTACACTGGCTCTCATCTATCGGTGTCGATGTCATGTCCTAGACAGGTCTTACACTGACACACAACAAGCTAACGCCATGTCCCACACAGGTCTTACACTAGCTTGTATATCTCGAGGCTGATGCATGTCCCAGACATGTCTTACACTGGCTTTCATGAAACGGCCGATGCATGTCCTAGACATGTCTTACACTAGCACACATATCATCCAATTGCATGGCATGAATATCGAAATCTATTCCAAATATTCAACCGAGAGTTTATCACGTTAAGTCTCATCATGCATACTCATATTCACAATAAAAAATTTATGTTATATCAATTTAATCACACATAATAACCATGTAGTTGCATTATTTACACCCAACTTACTTGTTTCAATGGAATATCATATTCCATCAAATTTCCAAGCGTTCAATCATCACATAAATGTTATTCACATTTGACATCACTTTCTCATATAAAATATCATCAACATAAAATTCAATACCATCATAGCAAGATAGATTTCAAGTATATTAACAATAACATGATTAACATATTTATTTAGTCACACGGACTTACCTCGAATGCAATTTCGGCTAATTACTTCATTTTAGTCCGTAACCTCGTCCTTTTCAATTTAAGCCCAAATCTCAATTTTCTCGATCTAACATGATGAAATTCACTCATTTAATCATTACATTAATTAAAAAATTCTATAATTCACAATTTGGCAAAATGACCGTTGTACAACCCAATCCTTGCCCGGGCCCAATATAACCTCACAGCCCAACTACCCAAAACCCAAATTAAACCAAACCTACCTACCCAAAACCCATTACAGCCCCAGCCCAAACAAATCAAATCCTAAACCCACTAGGCCCAAAACAATGTGGCCCAAACCATAACAAAAAAACAGCAAGGATTTCAAACCCTAGGTACGCCGTACCTAGGGTCTTCTAACTCCAACCGCCCCAGTCAAGTCGACAACGCAAGTGGCACCTGCCTCCACCACTGTTTGCCTGCAATATTAAAAGAAGAAGGACAGTGTGCAGAGAGAAAAAAATCCTTATAAAATGGGCTATATAAGCCACAAGAGAATCGGGTGTACTTCTTCTTGATTTTTCTTTCTTTTTTTCGAAATATAAGAGGTGAATAACATCAAAAGGCTCCAATATACTCAAAATCGCAGCAAGGAACATCAAAGACCGAATCGAAGGTCTACTTACCTTTTTATCTTTTTCTCTTCCGTTTTCGAATTTTTTACATATAAAAAATAAAACACATATATATACATGTATATATTAGATAAATAAAAAAATTTTAAAAAAAACTAAATTTTTACCTTTCTGGAAATTTCGGCCACCGTGTACAGTGGCCAGTGACGGCGGCACACGGCGGAGCCACGGTGGGGGGTGGTCGGATCCCTTGTCTGGTTCTGGGTTTCCCCTAGAGAGAAAACCCCCCTTTCCCCCTTTTTTTTTCTCACACGCAAGAAAAATGGAATTTTCAAAAAAATTCTGGCTTTTATAAGTCTCCGAAACGGCAGCGTTTTGGGGTTCCCTCCCTAGACGCAAAACGACGCCGTTTAGGCGCAGACCCGAAGACCCGACTAGCTCCACTAAGGATCCGCGTGTTTCTTTGACGGAAGGGCTATTTGCGCGTTTAGTCCTTCCGTATTTTTTGCTTTAAAATTTCTTTTTTTTCTTTTAATTTATGCCCAAGAATTTGATTTCTTTTCCAGTTTAGCCCTTGTGAAGCTGCGCGTTTTGGGACAAAGGGTTATTGCCCATTTTAGTCCTTCCTGGTTGTTTGCGTGTGCGAATTAATCCCCCTTCTTTTATTTATTACAGATTTGCCCCAAAATTGTGCTTTTAGATTCAATTATGTCCTCTTTATTACTTTTGATTGTTTTATTACCTTACCTATATTATTATATTTGCATTTATATTTATTTTACTCTAATGCTAGTATTATTATCACTTCTATTGTTTTTACTATTAATTAATGTATGTTTTGTTACATATATACGTATGTACATTCATATATATATAGTACTATTTTAATTACTTTATTTTAATATTACCTTTTGCATTTTAAATATTATTATTATTACTTTTATCATTATATATTAGTGTATATTTTTATGTACATACACATATATATATATATTTATATATAGTTTTTTATTACTTTAATTTAATATTTTTATTATACTTGCTTTTTGTATGTCTATATTTTTATTTTTATTATTATATAGTAGTATGTATTTTCATTATATATGTATATATATATATGTTATATAGTATTATTAATAGCTTAATATTATTGTTTTTATTAACGTATTTGTATGTCACATGTATTCTTTAAATATATATGCATCATATTCCATATTACGCACATGTCTTAATATTATATTACGTACATTTGTTTTCCATACATATATATATATATATATTTGTTTATGTATATCATGTCTATACCTTTAATATATTACGCATATTTTTTTATATATATAGTATGTATATATTATGTATGTGCTTTTAATATTATCATATATATATGTTTATGTAATATTGTCAAAAATTATTTTTTCTTTTACATTATTATCATTGCTAATATATATACGTGTCATATATGCTTTTATACATAGTTTGTATATATTGTTAGTATTATTAGCCATATGTTTTTATCTTAGTTCATGTATATACATCTACTACTCTTATTATCATTATCAATATTAGCATGTGCTTTATGTATATATCTTTATTGAATGTGTATATATATTTATATATATTATTTATAGTTGATTTTTAACGTTATTATTGCTTCTAATATATATATACTATGTAAATATTTCAATGTATATATTTTTAGACACTACGTGTATATATCTTTTAAATGGTGTATTTTTATTTTTAATACTACGTATATATATTTTTATTATTATGGATGTATTTTAATACATATATGCATATATTTATATATCGTTATTATTAGTTTTTTATTTATTATTTTTTTCAATAAATATTGTATATGTTTTAATATAGTATCGTATGCTTCACATATATATATTCCCTACTATTTCACAATTACATTATTACCATTATTATCATGTTTAATACCATGTATATGTTATTATCGTCTTATACTATTATTACCTGTATTGTTATTTTATCGTTTTCGTTATTATTGTCATTTTTATTTTGCTCTGTTTTATTTATTTATATTTATTTATTTACTTATGTACTCGATTATTTCATTTTCCTCATGCATTTATTTACGTTTACATATTACCAGGCTTTGCTATTATTTCATCTTTTATAATTGCTCATATTATTATTATTGACGCTGTTGTACCTATTATTATGTTATTATACATATTAATACCCTAATTTGCTTTTATGTTTTACTATAAATCATGTTTTTTTACTCAACATATTAAAACAATTCTTTCATAAAAGCAATATCCTGTATTTGGTAATGTGATATAATCGTGCCCTAACTTACTGGGTTTCGATTTTTCTCATCTAACCCAAATAACGGAATATTCCTTTAAATCACAGTACGAGTTTTGAAATGAATGTTTACTCTCGGAGATACGAGGTGTTGTGCCCTAACTCGGAGATACGAGGTGTTGTGCCCTAACTTACCGGGTATGACATTTTGTTACCTCGGGGTAAGATTTTTGTTAACAAAGGCAATATTCGGCATTTGGAAATTCGAGATATCGTGCCCTAACTTACTGGGTTTCGATTTTTCTCGTTTATACTAAATAACCAAATATCCTTTTAAAAGAAGTTAAAATACATTAATTTCAAATAAAAGGCAAGCTCAGTCTCAAAGTTCGAGATGTCGTGTCCTAACTTACTGGGCATGATATTTTATTACTTCAAGATGAGAGAATCCTTAACATTCGTTTTAATTTATTCGATCATTTTCGAATTAGCATTAATACAAAGAGAGATTGTTTTTCAAATTCTTTCAAGTTTTCAAATCTTCGACACAAAGACACTAATTAATCATCTAGGTACCAATTTTTGGGCGTGTCGAGGGTGCTAATCCTTCCTCGTATGCATGCCGACTCTCCCGAACTCATTTTCTCGATTTTCGTAGACCAAAAATTATCGTTTTAGTAAATCTTAACTTTTATTAAAATGATTAATTTAAGGTGATCCGATCACACCTCATCAAAAAAGATTGGTGGCGACTCTTCTATTTGTTTTCTTTTTCAAAATCCAAGTCGATTCTCGTTTTTCAAAAAATGGTTACGACAACCGTTTTGCCATTAAACTTTATAAAAATTACAATTTTTCTCTTAGGCTCGTAAATCAATTTTTATCGAATTTCCTCCTTTACCAAGCCTAGCGGAATTCTTTTTATAACTATAGAAACTCACAATTTCAATTATTTCACACATTTACAACTTATTTTACAACTTTACAAAATAGCCCTTTTTAGGTGTTTTCATGCAAACTTCTTTCACAATAGTTGTTTATTACACAACCATGACTTATTTTCTTCCATAAAAGTTCACCAAAAAACATAAATATTCACATGGAAAAACCCTAAACTTTCAACGATTTTGCAAAATAATCCCCCATTAGCTAGATTAAGCTACAAGGGTTCCAAAAATACTAAAATCATCAAAAATAACCATCTAAATCACTTACTTGAGAGAGGAATGAGTGGCTGAAAATTTAAGCTCTTAAAACCCCCACGTTTGCTGCCATTTTCGGAGAAAGAAGAAGAAGAAATGAAAAAGATGACAACCTTTTTCCTTATTTTATTTAATTATCAAAAAAGTCACCTAATGTCCACCAAATTTTGACTTTTCAACTCTCCTTGTCCCTATGGCCGGCCATCACTCCCCAAATGACCTATTTGTACTTTAAAGACCTCCCATTTTGGTTCTCTATCTATTTAACATATTTGGGTAGTAAAACAAAACTTTTGCCCTTTATGCGATTTAGTCCTTTTTCGCAATTAAGCTCACAAACGTTAAAATTAATTCACCAAATTTTTCATGCACTTATATAATCATGCTATAACACCAAAATAATATTAAAATAATTTCTTTGACTTCGGATTTATGGTCCCGAAACTACTATTCTGACTAGGCCCAAAATCGGGCTGTTACAAATAATGCGAGTATGTATAACAAGGGCTATTCAAAGCCGATTACCGTAAGCCAGCCAAGGACGAAAACTACTAGTCATCATATCCCCCCAAGGCAAGAACTCAATCCAAGACCGAACTCAGAAAAGCTCCGGTTCATGCCCATACCAATCACATATAGGGAGTTGTACCAAATTTTGTTTGATGCACATATAATATCCCTTTTCTACCTAAAACCTATGCAGCCCCCATCCCCCCAATGGTACGACGCGAACGCCCAATGCGAGTACCACGTGGGGATCACAGGGCACTCGATCGAGAACTGCACCGCTTTCAAAAAGATAATCGAAAGACTCATCAAAATGGGTATTGTGAACTTCGATGATCCATCTGGTGTAGAAAATTTGTTACCCAACCATTCTGACAAAAGGGTAAACGCGATAATCGAGAGTGTAAGGAAGAGAATCAAGACATATGTAACAGAAGTAAAAACCCCATTGAAGGAGGTTTGGAAGAAAATGGTGGAAGGAGAATTAATCACACAGGATTTAGGGGAGAAACCCAAAGAAGCAAGGAACTACTGTGAGTTCCATGATGAAGAGGGTTACGAGATTCAAAAGTGCAATGAATTCAGAGCCTTAGTGCAAAGTTTGATGCATAATAAGGAACTAGAATTCTTTGAATATACTAAAGGCCTAGAAGGAATGTTTGGAAATTAGAGCATCAATGCTATATCCGAAGAAGGAATTGAAAGAGAAAATTTATCGAGCATTTGCCCTTATGAGCCTGGAAGTGTTCTGAACAATTGGACTGCGCAAGAGATTCCTGTAGTTTTTAGAGTTGATTCAGAATAATGTTCAAAACACGCTTGTTGCTTTAAGCCTAGAAGCAATAAGAATCCTTTTGTGAAATAGGCTTATGTCCAACATCTTTATTTCAATGAAAAATGCATTTTTGTGTCTCACTTTGAGTAAATATTCTTTTATTCCTTCATTTCATTCATATTCATACCATATAAATAACTGTTCTTAGATTCATTTATTCTTTGGATATTTCTTCGTGCCTACAATAGGTCTCCAAATATCAATGACATGAGCGACGCTGCTACTGACCCAGAATCTCCTTTTGAGCGAGAAATGTGTTTAGAGGGATCTCAAGACTTTAAAGATGATAGAGACTATAACTTATCTCTGGATTTATTAAGGATGGTAGAACAAGAGGAGAAACAGATTCTACCTCACAAAGATTCAGTAGAGATTGTGGTCTTGGAAGAAGGAAAAGAGATGAAAATCGGAGCTTGCATTACCACAGAGATAAAGCAGGACCTCATTGAATTACTCCAAGAATTTAAGGATGTCTTTGCATGGTCATATAAAGACATGTCCGGGTTATGTACTGATATCGTGGTATACTGGCTCCCCATAAAAGAAGAGTGCAAGCCGATTCAACAGAAGCTCCGAAGGATGAGGCCTGATGTTTTGCTGAAAATAAAAGAATAAGTCAAGAAGCAATTCGATGCTGGTTTCTTACAAGTGGTTAAATACTCAGAATGGGTAGCCAATATTGTCCCCATCCCTAAAAAAGATGGGAAACTACGAATGTGCATAGACTACAGGGGCTTGAACAAAGCCAGCCGGTAAGATAATTTCTCATTACCTTACATCAACAATTTAGTAGATAACACGGCAAGTTACTCACTTTTTTTCTCCATGGATGGTTTCTCGGGAAATAAAAATGCATCCTGAAGACATGGAGAAGACCATGTTGGTAACCATGTGGGGAACATTTTGCTATAAGGTGATGCCATTTGGACTGAAAAATGTGGAAGCAACGTACTAAAGAGCCATTGTAACCTTGTTTCATGACATGATGCATAAAGCAATCGAAGTTTATGTTGATGATATGATTGCAAAGTCCTGTAAAGAGAGGGAGCATGTACAAGTCTTGAGAAAATTGTTTCTGAGATTGAGAAAATTCCAATTGAAGCTCAATCTAACAAAATGTACGTTCGGGGCTAGGTAGGGAAAATTGCTAGGATTTGTAGTCAGTGAAAGGGGGATCGAGATCTACCTAGATAAAGTAAAGACTATACAGGAGTTGCCTCCGCCGCATACTCAAAAAGTAGTTCGAGGATTCTTAGGAAGGCTAAATTATATTGCCTGGTTCATTTCACAACTAACTAAGAAATGCGACCCCATATTCCATCTCCTTAAGAAACACAACCCAGGTGTTTAGAATTAGGAGTGCCAGAAGATTTTTGACAAGGTTAAACAATACCTGTCCAATGCCCTAGTACTGACACTGGCTAGTCTAGATAAGCCACTGATTCTGTATTTGATAGTATTTAAAAATTCTATAGGATGTATGCTTGGCCAACACGATGAGTTAGGAAGGAAAGAAAGAGTGATATACTACCTCTGTAAGAAGTTCTCTGAGTGTGAGTGAGATACTTGCCAATTGAAAAGTTGTGTTGTGCCTTAATCTAGATAACCCGAAGACTGAGACAATACATGTTGTACCACACAACTTGGCTGATCTCTAAATTGGACCCTCTAAAGTACTTGATGGAGTCGACTACTTTGAATAGAAGATGGTCCGATGATAAATTCTACATTCTGAATTTGATATAGTTTATGTGAATCAAAAAGCTGTAAAAGGGAGTGCAATAGCAGGTTTTCTAGCCAGTAGAGCTCTAGAAGACTACAAGCCTCTAAACTTTAATTTCCCAAACGAAGATCTAATGTATATTGCCACCACTAAAGAAGACTATCAAGAAGGTCATCCGTGGAAACTAAACTTTGACGGAGCATCAAACACGGTTGGCAACGGAATTGGGGCAGTCTTGGTATCCCAAATAGAGATCACTATCCCTTTACTAGTAAATTGGATTTTGATTGCACAAATAATATGGCAGAATACGAAGCATGCATCATGGGTATCCATTCAGCTATAGAATGCAAAATCAAAGTGCTAGAGGTATATGAGGATTCTGTGCTAGTGATCTATCAGCTTAAAGGTGAATGGGAGACAAGAGATCCCAAGTTGATCGATTATCGAAGTTTGGTCCTTAAATTAATTAAAGAGTTTGATGATATCATCTTCTGCTACCTCCCGCAAGAAGAAAATCAGATGGCTGACACCTTAGCAACTTTAGCTTCCATGATTAAGATGAAGAAACAAAAAGATGTGAAACCGATCCAGATGAGTATTTATGAGGCTCCGGGTTATTGTTACAATATTGAAGAAGAGGAGTACCATGATATACTGCAATATGCGAAGAATTGTGAATACCCTAACCAAGCTATTGAAAATGATAAAAGGACGTTGAGAATACTGGCTTATGACTATGTCTTGGATGAGGAGATCTTATATAAAAAGAGAAAAGATCAGGTACTACTAAGATTTGTAGACGCTATCGAGGCCAAGAAAATCTTGGAAGAAGTCCACAAGGGTGTCTGCAGAACACATGCTAACGGTTTCACAATGGCCAGGCAAATCATGAGATTCGGGTATTATTGGTCCACCATGGAAGGAGACTGTATCAATTATGTAATTCCTCGTACCCGAGACCGTCACTGGAGTCGAAAACGAGGTGTTAACAGACTTAATTCATTGCTTAAACAGCTCAAACAATTTAATTTTAGAAATTCCAGACAAGCTGGCTAACTGCATCACAGTCGCTTAAAAATTTATATCTCGAGTTCTGAAACTCAAAATCCAATTCTGTAAATTTTCCCTAAAACTAAACTCATATATATATTTACTAATTTTTTTTCTAGAATTTTTGGCTAGGCCAATTAGTACAGTTTATTAGTTAAAGTCTCCCCTGTTTCAGGGTTCAACTGCTCTGACCTCTGTGTATTACGAATCAGATATCTCTCTTTACAGAATTTCAATGACTATGAAGTTTGTTTCTCCTAAAACTAGACTCAATAAGAAATCTGTACATATAAATTATGACTTCTAATTATTTTTATACAATTTATGGTGAATTTCCAAAGTCAAAATAGGGAATCCAGAAATCGCTCTGGCCCTGTTTCACAAAAATTTAAACATCTCATAAAATATAACTGATATACTTGTTTCGTTTCTTCCATATGAAAATAGACTCATAATTATTCAATTCCATGTTTTATTCATCATCTAATTATATCTATACTATTTTTAATGATTTTTTAAATTCACGTCACTACTGCTGTCTGAATCTATTTTATGGTAAATTTTACCTATTTCATGGTTTCCATGGATTAACTAGCAATTTGACATACATAACACCAAATATGATCATAATTAGCCATTCCAACGGCTAATCATTACCAAGCATTTTTATACTACTCAATAACCATATCATAAGACCATATATACAAAATGATTATAATGCTATACATGTCATACTCAAAATATACAAGCCATTATGCCAAGATGGTATACGGATAGTGTGAGCGTGCCTCCGACCGTTCCCGATTTCCGAGCTGGCTTGTCAACACTACAAGGAATGAAAAGGAGGGAGTAAGCATTAATGCTTAGTAAGTTCACATGCAAATAGCAAGTAACATAACCCTATAAGCAAACATAAAACATCATTTGCATAATCATCACCAAGACATTCATATCATGTTTTCATTTATCATCTTACCATATTGTTGTTATATCGATTTTTCAACCCGAGGGTTAAGTACATGCCTGTTCAAATTATCCATTTCACAACACTTACCAATACATCCCTTTCATCTTGAGTATTCCTCCATTTGAGTAGAACTTTACCCGTTGAACACATCGGAATATAATTCGGATACATGGAAAGTTTGCACATAAGTGCCACATATGTAGCCAAGCAATCATGTAACCCGCCCCTAAGTGAACTCGGACTTAACTCAATGAGCTCGAGCGTTCGCATCCATAAGTGAACTCGGACTCAACTCAACGAGCTCGGATGCCTAGTTACATCTCACGAACTCGGACTCAACTCAACGAGTTCGGATGCCCAAATATCCCAGTGACATGTCACTTGTATCCTAATCCATTCCTAAGGTTCAACGGGACATTTTTCCTAATCATGTGTCTCGACCATGTTCTACGGAATACCGATACCGATACTCGGTAGTATTTCACATTTTCCAAGTATATCTCATAATTTGACATATTATCAAACAATTATCACGAGTATAATATTTCATAATAATTATCATATCATTTAGATAACATAAAAACATTTAAAATAATAACTATGTTACCAACATTTACATATGAACTTATCTCGTATGCGAAAATGGCTACTTTTACCATTTCGTCCACAACTTGGTATTTTTCCCATTTTAGCCCGAATTTCAGTTTTCCTTGCTAATCGAGCTTGGAAGCTTGAAAAACCCTAGCCATGGTTTCTCCTTGCAATATTCGGCCATGGTGAAGAAGATGAGCAAAATTGGCTTTTAATTTTGTATTTTAATTCATTTTACCCATAAATGACCAAAATGCCCTTACTACTAAACTTTCCAAAAATTCCATCCATGTCAAATTTTTGTCCATAAACTTAGAAATTGGTAAAATTTCTATTTAAGACCTCCTAATTAATATTTCAAAACAATTTCATACTAGAAACTTCTAGAATGCAAGTTTTGCAAATTACTCGATTTAGTCCCTAATTTCAATTTAAGCACTTTATGCATAAAATTTCTTCACGAAAATTTCACACAATCATGCAATCATATCATAAACATCAAAATAATTATAAAATAATTATTTCTATCTCAATTTTGTGGTCACAAAACCACTATTCCGACTAGGCCCAAAATCGGGATATTACAACTCTCCCCCTTTAGGATTTTTCGTCCCAAAAAATCTTACCGTAAACGTGGTCTTCACTTTTAATCTCATATTCGGTGCCAAGAACTTTCACTTAGACTGTACCTCAATACATCTCTTTAATTTCTCATATGATCTGAAAGCTTACATCTCAACTCTCAACTGTTTCTTAAATTTTCAACCCTTCTCGCTTTCCCATGATATCATGACATAAAACCCGGATCTTAACTTGATTAATGGAGACCGGAATTCCAAGAAATCTAACAATCAAAGAGACCTGAATTTCCATGAATCTGATGAGTAGGAATTCATTCAATACAGATATGATTTATAGATCTCGCCAAACATTTAACAATAGGATACATCACATTTTCCTCTTTACGCCATGGAAATAATTCGATATGGCCTCAAGAATAATCCTTCTCATTTCCATCCCAATATCAACACTGACAAAGATAATTTTGATAGATCCCAATGCTCGGCTTTAACCCCTTTAACGACTCTGATTTTATGTAACATCGAATGCTCTAAACTATCACATTACCTCACCATCTTGAAACACATCACAATTCATACAACAAGACATTCTTGAAAGTCGAAGTCTTTACTCAATGTAGACTAGTCTAGTTCGAGGCGCTTTCTTTTACCAATATTCTCATCTATCCGAACTTTTTCAACATGTAATAAACTTTTCAGCTTTCACAAAATGAACACCTTATCATTCGTAGTGACTTTAACTAATATCAAACTTTTTCTAATAAATATACACTTCTCGTTCAGACTATTTACTCTTTTATCCGTACAAAATGAAATTCTATTATCAGACTTGGGAAAAATAATCCTGACATAATTGTCACATGAAATCTTTCAAATAAATAATTCACCATACCGACTGAAACTCGCGCTTTTATCACTTATGCCTTTATTGATGTCAAATCCTTACACAGAAATTAGAAAAAAAACCCCAATACTAAAATCACCACATTACCAAGATCAAATTAGAAGTATAGTCATATTTGACATGATTATCACGAGCTGAAGAACGCACTTCGAACATGAGTCATAATTGACAAATTATGGAACAAAGATAACAAGAAAACCAAATAAAGAAATCCAAAATAGAGAAATCCAGAATAAAGAAACCCAAGATACGATACTATGCTGGGAGAATCGAAAACCAGGCCGAGAATCGAAAACCAAACTCATAGAGAAAATACGGAATACCCCGATAATTCTTCAAAGAAAGAAAGTCCAAAAGAAAACATCATTTAATCCCACTAGAATCAAATATAATAAGAACAATATATCTTCCTATGCATATATATCAGATGAAGCATCAAGTAGAAGAAACAGAATCATAATATCATATGTATTCTCTCATCAATTCTTATCGACGAAATGAAATAGAATACCCGATGAAATAGAGCAATATAAATTATTAACTATCGGACTACTAATGCTTTCATCCAACACCGTGATTAAAAGACATTCCCAAATAACAAGAATTTCTTCGTAAGATCAATAGCCATAGAAATATTTCGAGAACGGGTAAACACATAGAACATCTCAAAAGAGACTCACTAAATCTATCCAATCATAACTATCACACTCGATAGTTCACATTTCAAATATCATTTCCCCAACTAGTTCTGCCATCACAAATTTCATATTAATCCATTCACTAAAGAAGGCCATTCTGAATAAATTTCGATTTACACTTTTCTCGACCTTGCACTGAGTAATTCGGTTTACCAAGGAGAATTCCTTTTCTAATCGAACAGTGCATAATTCCAATAATCTTTACATCATCCGATACTTTATCGCTCGACTTTACTTATCAGCTCATTTTCAATCTCTGATCATACTTATACTTATTCTATCATCAACTCTTTGGGTTCTCAACCGAAAACTTATTCAATACAAATCTCATGAAATTCCATTATAAGTACCATTTCGGTAAGGGGAGGGTTGTAGGACCTCTGACTCGACTTTCTTATGCATACACATATGACACAACTTCCATCATCATAACAACATCATCAAAATCATGTCATTCATTCATGTTGGCTTACACCAATTTTCCTATTGTCCCATTTAGACAATATACTTATGCATACATTCTATGTTTTCTAGATAGCTTTACTTATCCATTCATTTAATTAAATTAAGTCATGCTCATGACATCATATAAGGCCAAACAAACATAGATATTTGCACCACAATCATAACTTTCATTTCGTGCATCATCATGTACATATCATTACAATCATATAATTCACCCAACAATTTAACACGTATAAGTTCATTTCATTATAATCCTTTATCTCATAAAAATTATATATCATTAGCATTCATCAACATTCGACGTCCAAATCAAAACAAGGACATTTTCATTCGTATCATAATATTATGACTTTTATTCATACCTCTACTACTTTCTATTTATTCCGCTTCATCTTATCAAGTAAGCCATATACACTACATCATATGAGCATTAAGCAAAATATGAATATTTATCACATATGTATCATAAACCTTTATTCATACTTTTTTCTGAACCGCTACTTATCATAATCATAATTTTACTCAAATACCTTCACATAACATTGAACATGGTCGTATAGCTCGGTTGGAGAGTACCCTGCCTAAATAAGACGGTACTCATATGCGTCGGAAGACATCACACTATCACGGATCGCTGGCATGTATAGCTAAACTTTTACACATGCTAGGTTAGTCCGAGAACCGACTAAACCTGCTCTGATACCACCAAATGTAACGCCCGCACTCCGACCGTCCACCGAGTCGAATACGAGGTGTTAACAGACTTAATTCATTGCTTAAACAAATTTCAAACAATTTAATTTTAGAAATTCCAGACAAGCTGGCTAACTGCATCACAGTCGCTTAAAAATTCATATCTCGAGTTCTGAAACTCAAAATCCAATTCCGTAAATTTTCCCTAAAACTAAACTCATATATATATTTACTAATTTTTTTCTAGAATTTTTGGCTAGGCCAATTAGTACAGTTTATTAGTTAAAGTCTCCCCTGTTTTAGGGTTCGACTGCTCTGACCTCTGTGTATTACGAATCAGATATCTCTCTGTACAGAATTTCAATGACTATGAAGTTTGTTTCTCCTAAAACTAGACTCAATAAGAAATCTGTAAATATAAATTATGACTTCTAATTATTTTTATAAAATTTATGGTGAATTTCCAAATTCAGAACAGGGAATCTAGAAATCGCTCTGGCCCTGTTTCACAAAAAATTAAACATCTCATAAAATATAACTCATATACCTGTTTCGTTTCTTCCATATGAAAATAGACTCATAATTCTTCAATTCCATGTTTTATTCATCATCTAATTATATCTATACTATTTTTAATGATTTTTCAAATTCACGTCACTACTGCTGTCTGAATCTATTTTATGGTAAATTTTACCTATTTCATGGTTTCCATGGATTAACTAGCAATTTGACATACATAACACAAAATATGATCATAATTAGCCATTCCAATGGCTAATCATTACCAAGCATTTTTATACTACTCAATAACCATATCATAAGACCATATATACAAAATGATTGTAATGCTATACATGCCATACTCAAAATATACATGCCATTATGCCAAGATGGTATACGGATAGTGTGAGCGTGCCTCCGACCGTTCCCGATTTCCGAGCTGGCTTGTCAACACTACAAGGAATGAAAAGGAGGGAGTAAGCATTAATGCTTAGTAAGTTCACATGCAAATAGCAAGTAACATAACCATATAAGCAAACATAAAACATCATTTGCATAATCATCACCAAGACATTCATATCATGTTTTCATTTGTCATCTTACCATATTGTTGTTATATCGATTTTTCAACCCGAGGGTTAAGTACATACCTGTTCAAAGTATCCATTTCACAACACTTACCAATACATCCCTTTCATCTTGAGTATTCCTCCATTTGAGTAGAACTTTACCCGTTGAACACATCGGAATATAATTCGGATACATGGAAAGTTTGCACATAAGTGCCACATATGTAGCCAAGCAATCATGTAACCCGCCCCTAAGTGAACTCGGACTCAACTCAACGAGCTCGGGCGTTCGCATCCATAAGTGAACTCGGACTCAACTCAATGAGCTCGGATGCCTAGTTACATCTCACGAACTCGGACTCAACTCAACGAGTTCGGACATTCGCATCCATAAGTGAACTCGGACTCAACTCAACGAGTTCGGATGCCCAAATATCTCAGTGACATGTCACTTGTATCCTAATCCATTCCTAAGGTTCAACGGGACCTTTTTCCCAATCATGTGTCTCAACCATCTTCTATGGAATATCGATACCGATACTCGGTAGTATTTCACATTTTCCAAGTATATCACATAATTTGACATATTATCAAACAATTATCACGAGTATAATATTTCATAATAATTATCATATCATTTAGATAACATAAAAACATTTCAAATAATAACTATGTTACCAACATTTACATATGAACTTACCTCGTATGCGAAAATGGCTACTTTTACCATTTCGTCCACAACTTGGTATTTTTCCCATTTTAGCCCGAATTTTAGTTTTCCTTGCTAATCGAGCTTGGAAGCTTGAAAAACCCTAGCCATGGTTTCTCCTTGCTATATTCGGCCATGGTGAAGAAGATGAGCAAAATTGGCTTTTAATTTTGTATTTTAATTCATTTTACCCATAAATGACCAAAATGCCCTTACTACTAAACTTTCCAAAAATTCCATCCATGTCAAATTTTTGTCCATAAACTTAGAAATTGGTAAAATTTCTATTTAAGACCTCCTAATTAATATTTCAAAACAATTTCATACTAGAAACTTCTAGAACGCAAGTTTTGCAAATTATTCGATTTAGTCCCTAATTTCAATTTAAGCACTTTATGCATAAAATTTCTTCACGAAAATTTCACACAATCATGCAATCATATCATAAACATCAAAATAATTATAAAATAATTATTTCTATCTCGGATTTTGTGGTCACAAAACCACTATTCCGACTAGGCCCAAAATCAGGATATTACAAATTATGCCAAGAAATGCCATAAGTGCCAAATTTATGGAGATAAAATTCATGTACCTCCTTCGCCTCTACATGTTATGACTTCTCCATATCCTTTTTCCATGTGGGGCATGGATATCATTGGGCCAATTTTGCCAAAAGCTTCAAATGGGCATCGATTCATCTTTGTGGTCATCGACTACTTCACCAAGTGGGTAGAAGCCGCTTCATATGCTAATGTTGCAAAGTTGACAGTTAGAAAATTTCTGAAGAAGGAAATCATTTGTCAATATGGAATGCTAGAATGGATCCAATCCCGATATGATCAGCTAAACTTGATTGAAGAGAAGAGGTTAAAAGTCATTCTTCATGGTCAGATGTACCAAAAGCAAATGATGCGAGCTTGCAACAAAAAGGTTTGTCTCAAAGAATTCCACGAGGGAGACTTAGTATTGAAAAAGATCCTGCCCATGCAAATGGACTTCAAAGGGAAATGGATGCCGAACGGAGAAGGACCTTATGTGGTAAAGAAGGCCTTTTTGGAGGAGCGTTGATCTTAACTGAAATGGATGGTAAGACTCTGCCTAATCCAGTGAATTCAAACTCAGTCAAAAAGTACCTCACTTAGAAAAAAAAAAGAGAGAGAGAAAGGAGAGCCCAAGGCGAAAACCTGCAAAGGGCACCTTGAGACCAAAGGGGTTTTTGAATTGAAAACCCGTAAAGGGAAATTCGAATTTTGATAAAAAAATGGGTTATGCAGTAGTCTCGCTTTCTCCGAGTTAACAAGAAGGAGAGATGCTACATCTTAGGGCATCGACAAAGTACTCTTGATCTCCTAAACACATGCGGAGCTCAAAATAGTCCTCAAGAAGTTCGTACAGAGAAGCTCAGGCTGCGATATCTAGGGCACATATTTTTCCTCTCACCTATTTTGTATTCTAGCAATGTTTGCTTTCTTTCGTTAATCCATTCTTTTCAGATTTTGTTCCGGATAAATTTCAATTTTATACATCATTATGATCTTTTTCAAGCATTTTGCATTGAAATAACGATTAATGGACTAATAATACTTTCATAAAAGGAGTTCTGCATATTACTCTGAAAGCTTCTAAATAGTACAAGAACCTAAAATAGGACTATTATTTAGAACACACCTAAGGGTTGGAAATATTAGAGAAAGAAGAGTCTAGATTGTGACTATTTCTTCGGGTTTTATGTCAAAGATATCAGCTGAATAAGAAGACAGTATATTGCGTCAGAACCTTCATGAACTGTAACACCCCACACCCGTACCCTACCCCGGGATGGCATACGAGGCGTTACTAAACTTTAATGCATGCACACGATCATTTCCAAGTCACCAAGATTTAATCAAATTTAAAAATTTTTTTGAACATTATTTAAGCCCCTTAATACGGGCCTATGAGGCCTCAAACATTTATTGGAAACCACTCGGGTGATTAAACTGACTTAATAAAAATGACCCTTGAAATAGGGCATACACGCCCGTGTGGCTCTTGTGACATGGCCGTGCTGATAGCCCGTGTGACACACCTGGCTTAAGCACCTAGGGACACGCCCGTGTCCTATACCCTGTGTGAATTAAATTCCAAATTTGAACCTACAGTGGTTTTCACACGGCCTGACACACGACCGTGTCCCTCACACGGCCATGACACGCCCGTGTCCTAGCTCGTGTCTAAAAACCTTGACATTCTATTTTCGACGTCAACATCCAATTTAAGGCACTCGGCCAAGGCACACGCTCGTGGCCAAAGGCCATGTCCTCCACACGGCTGAGACCCACGGTCGTGTCTCTGCCCGTGTATTTACTACCATACATTTTGACTTGCAATTTTACATTCAGGGGACACACGGCCGGACAACACGCCCATAGGGCTGGTCGTGTACACACTCCTGTGTGTTTACCCGTGTGGACAATATAGGGCTATCTACCAAGCCCTTTGCCACCTTGAAACACAATATAACAACATCCATTCAAAAATACAAGGTATAATCAGCCACACAAGGCATTATCTCATTCATGAAAATATCATCATTTGCATATATCATTAATGAACATTAGCCATTATTTCGAGGCTTAATACAAAATTAATGGATTCATCCCAAGCCAACACATTTGGCCAAATTAACATGACACAAACTTTAAAAGTCTAAGCCCTATACATGCCATATTTAAAATAATAAAACCAACTATACCAAGTGCTTCGGTTGATAGTGTGATCGATGCCTCCAACGTCCAATGATCCTCGAGCTAATTAGGCGACACTATAAGAAAATGGAAAGGAGAAGGAGTAAGCATAAAGTTTAGTAAGTCGTACACAAATAAATATGACGAAAACTTTATCATTCATCGTCATGCTCATAATACAAAAGTAGGCATAAGCACAACTTACTCATCACTATCAATACAATTCACATAACATACATTGAGCTCATATCTCATACATTTCAAATGGGCACCTGTACCACTCATAACATCGTTATACTTTTCTCATTTAACTTAAACTGTAACTCTCACCGTTGAGCTATTCGGAACACTACCGGATATTTAATAAGCCTCAAACATGGGGTAGAATGCCGATGCCATGTCCCAGGCATGGTCTTACACTAGTTCATGTCTCAAGTCGATGCCATGTCTCAGACATGGTCTTACACTAACTATCAAAATTGAGGTTGACGCCATGTCCCAGACATGGTCTTACACTAACTCTCGCATATCCTTACCGATGCCATGTCCCAGACATGGTCTTATACTGACACATCTCGTAGCCGATGCATGTCCTAGACATGTCTTACACTAGCTTACATCTCGAGGCCGATACATGTCCCAAACATGTCTTACACTAGCCCTCATCTCAATGTTGATGTCATGTCCCAGACATGGTCTTACACTGGCTCTTATAATGTGGCCAATGCATATCCTAGACTTGTCTTACATTAGCTCACAATAACTCATACGTCATGGCATGAATATTCGATTTATTTCCTATGGTTCAAACGAGAATTCTACTATCTCAATTATCATCATGCATTCTCATTTTCACAATCAAGCATTTCATGCTATATCAATTCAGCACATGTAATAACAATGTAATTGTATTATTTACGTACAACTTACCTCGGATTACAAAATGTAGACGTCTAGCTCGGCTTAGTCCACTTGCTTCACTTTTCCCCAATCTAGGCCCGGATTTTGTAGTTCTTGATCTAAAATGGTAGAAATTCATTCATTTCATCAGCATATTAATCTAAACACTCAAAAATCCATAATTGGGCAAATTGACCATTTTGTCCCTAGACTTTCACAAAATGACCATTTTACCCCTAGGTCCGAAAATCAATTTTCATCATATTTTCCCATTAATCAAGCCTAGAAGAATACTTTTCATACTAGGAGCAGCCCAAAATTCTCATTATTTCACACATTTATCAACTATTTTACAACTTATGCAAAATGGTCCCTTTTTGGGTTTTCCTGAGGAATCTCTTCACAAAAGTTGTTTATTACACCACCATAACTCATATTCTTCCAAAAAATTTCAGAAAAAAACATGAACACATTCATGTTAAAACCTTATAATTTCAACCATTTTGCAAAATAGTCCCCTCATTTGAAAGCTCATGTTACACGGGTCCAAAAAATGTAAAAATCACCAAGAAAAATCATCAAAATCACTTACTTGTGAGGGAACTAAGTGGCTGAAAATTTCAAGCTTTTCAAACCCCTATTTTTGCTGGTATTTTCAATGGTGAAGAAGGTGAGAAAAAGGATTTTCTCCTTATTTTATTTTTATTCTAGTCAAAATAGGTCACCAACTCACCTAATTTTTTACCATTTCACTTCCTTTTGTCCCCTATGGCCGGCTATCATTTATATAAGGGTCTATTTTCCCTTTAAATACCCCCAATTTAGGTTCTATAGCTATTTGACACCCTTAGCTATCAAAATAGGACTTTTACACTTTATGTGATTTAGTTCTTTTTCACAATTAATCATGAAATCACTAAAATTACTTCACCAAAATTTTCATGCACTGATATAAACATGTTATAAATTAAAATTAATAATAAAATATTTTCTCTAACTTCAGATTAGTGGTCCCGAAACCACTGTTCCGACTAAGCCCAACATCGGGCTGTTACATGAACAATAAGTAATGACAACCCAAACATTAAGAAAGGATCATTCTCATGACAATCTGCATTCATGTAAATATCATTCATATACATCTAGTTAGGAGTATTTGATTCACTCTGATCATGACATCCTAATCATTTGGCATAAGCATAGGCTCATGAAATTGATTCTACAGGTCATGTCCCCTGGAGGACGATGTAGTAAGATCAATGAATCTACAAATCTCATCTCCCTGAAGTAGTAGTGGATCAAATTGAAGTTGTAGATCTTATCTCCTTGAAGTTGTAGTGGAATAGATCGAAGATGACAGATCTTATCTTCTTGAAGTTGTAGTGGATCAGATTGAAGCCACCAACCTTATCTTCCTAAAGTTGTAATGGAACAGACTGAAGACAGTGAATCTTATTTCCCTGACGTTGTAGTGGAATAGATTAAATCTACAAATTATGGAAAATCTTATCTTCCTGAAGTTGTAGTGGAGCAGATTGAAGCCACCAACCTTATCTCCCTAAAGTTGCAACGAAGCAGACTGAAGACAGTGAATCTTATTTCTCTAACGTTGCAGTGGAATAGATTTAAGCTACAAATTATGGCGAATCTTATCTTCTTGAAGTTGCAGTGGAGAAGATTGAAGCCACCAGCCTTATCTCCCTAAAGTTGCAGTGGAGTAGATTGAAGATAGCGGATCCTATTTCCCTGACATTATAGTGGAATAGATTGAAGCTACAAATTATGGTGAATCTTGTCTTCCTGAAATTGCAGTGGAGCAGATTGAAGCCACCAGCCTTATCTCCCTAAAGTTGCAGCGGAGCAAACTAAAGACAGCGAATCTTATTTCCCTGACGTTGCACTGGAACAGATTAAAGCTACAAATTATGGTGGATCTTATCTTCCTGAAGTTGCAATGGAGCAGATTGAAGCCACCACCTTATCTCTCTGAAGTTGTAGCGAAGCAGACTGAAGACAGCGAATCTTATTTCCTTGACGTTGCAGTGGAACAGATTAAAGCTACAAATTATGGTGAATCTTATCTTCTTGAAGTTGCAGTGGAGCAAATTGAAGCCACCAACCTTATCTCCCCGAAGTTGCAGCAGAGCAGATTGAAGCTACAAGTTACGAGTCTTATCTCCATGAAGTTATAGTTAGAGCAGACTGAAGATAGCAGATCTTATTTCTCTGAAGTTGCAGTGGAGCAGATTGAAGCTAAAAGTTGCGAGTCTTATCTCCTTGAAGTTATAGTAGGAGCAGACTGAAGATAGCGAATCTTATTTCCCTAGAGTTGCAGTGGAACAGATTGAAGCTACAAGTTACGGATCTTATCTCTCTGAAGTAGTAGTAGAGCAGGTCAAAGCCATAAACCTTATCTCCCTGAAGTTGCAGCGGAGTAGATTGAAACTACAAATCTTATCTCTCTGAGGTGGCGGTAGAGTGGATCAAAGTAACAAGATATAGTGGACTAGAATGAGGCTACTTGAAGAAGAGAAGCACCAAAAAAGTCGAGACTCGGTGAGACTGGGCAAAATTGGTCTTTCTTAAAAGTTTTTACTCTATTCCCGTTACACGACAATGAGCAAAGAGAGGCAGCTGTAGAAAGCCCAATTTGCCTGAGGCCCAAACCAACACCCAAAATACAAGACCAAAACAAAAAAAACATTAACAGTCCAAACCAAACAGACCTAAAATACTAAAACCCAACCAATTAAGCCTAAACCAACATCAGACCCAATAAAAACCAACAAAACCCAAGACAGACAGCCCAATCAAAACCCAAACCCAAACCTAAACCCAACAACCCACAACATTTTCAAAAAAAAAAAACAAACAAAAAACCCTAGCCCCCTAACCTGAGGTCGGCGCCACACTCCAATCACCATCATCGTAGCACTTTACCGCAAAGACCGCCCTCCACTTGCCATCGCCACTTGCAAAAATCAGTAAAAGAAGTGACAGAAAATAGTAGCAAAATGTATTGAAATCGGGTTATAAAAACCCCAACAAAATGTAAACTTTTTTGGACAGTGAATAAAAAAACAAAAAATTTCACAAAAAAAAGAGAGCAAAGAAATAAAAAGCAACAAAGCAGGTTGAAGAAAAAAGAGCCAAAAAGGTGCAAAGATTGTTTTTTATTTGTTTTCCTATTTTCTGAAACTGTTTATATTCAAATTAAAAAAAAACTATGTATATATATATATATATATCCAAATATATAGTAAAAAACAAAAAGAGAAAAATTTTACCTTGAACTTCGGTCACCGTACACGGCGGCCGACGACAGGCGTGCGGCGGTGACTAGCCGGATTTCTCATCAGACTCAGAGGGTTGAGAGAAAAATAAAAAGGGGGGTTTTAGTTTTTTTTTTAAAGAATGGCTGAAATGAAAATTTTTAAAAAATTTTGGTTTAAATAGGCCTCCAAAACGACGCCGTTTTGGACAGGCCTCTCAGGCAACAAAACGACGTCGTTTTGAGCCTTAACCCGCGACCTGACCTGTTCCAAGCCAAGGATCCATGTGTTTTTAATGGAAGGCAAATTGCATTTTTAGCCCTTCCGTTTTTTTATAGTTTTGCAATTAAGTTTCTTTTATTTCTAATTTTGCCCTAGAATTTTGCTTTGATTTCATTTTAGCCCCGTGTAAAGTGCTGCGTTTTGGAGGATGGGGATATTTTCCCCTTTAGTCCCTCCTTGTTATTCGCGCACTCGATTCGGTCCTTTTCTCTTTTATTTATTTTCATATTGCCCCAAACTTTTGTTTTAAATTCAATTCAGTCCTTTTTTTGTTATTTCGACTATTTTATTAAATTAATTAATTTTAACGTTATTATTATTTTATTATTACTATTATTTTTTTACTATTATTATTTATTATCATTATTATTATTATACTATTAAACTGATTTAGTTAATATTTAATATTTATTTTTTTGTTTATTTATTTATTTATTTATTATTATTTATAGATTGATTTTACTTTTACTTAACCTCATTATTATCATTTTATTATCTATTTATTTATACCTTTTTATACTTTCAAATTTTATATTATTTATATTTATTATTTTTACTATTATTATTGTTATTAATATTTTATGTTATTTTTTTTACCTAAATTTTATATTTTTATACTAATTTATTTATTTTTCATTCTTCCGTTTTCATATACTTAAATTTAACTTCAGGTATATACATTTCATCTATTTTCTTATCACCGTTTTATTTCCTTCTATTTCATTTTTTTATTACTATTATTATTTAATTAATATTAGATTTAATTGATTAATGCCATTGTTTATTTATTATTTTAGTTATATTATCATTTCATGTGTATGTATCATCACTTTATTATTATTACAATCATGCCATGAGCCGTTTTTAAATATTTATTCATTTCTATCATGTCTCGAATAATAAATAAAAAAAAGGGCATTTCTAATGTTATATTCGTTTTCACACAATTGGAAATTCAAAAAGTCGTTCCCTAACTTACGGGGTTTCGATTTTCTCAATGAATCCAAATAAATGAACGTTTTTTAAGCCCGGATTTTAAATAATCTCGGGAATTAAGAAAAGATCGTGTTCTAACTTACGAAATACAATTTCTTTCTAAAACCGAGATAATCGAATGTCTTTTAAAATAAATTTTTAGGTGTTCATTCTTGTTTCGAGGATTTAAGACATTGCATCCTAACTTATGGGACGTAGTTTTTTTCTTGATTAACGTAAAATATACCCCTTTTTTGTAAAAATTCAATTAAAAAATGTTTAACAAAAGGATCGTATTTTTAAAATTTTCCTCAATTTTTTAACTTTCGACACTACAGACACCAAGTAATCGACTAAGGTACCAATTTTGGGCGTATCGAGGGTGTTAACCTTTCCTCGTGCGTAACCGACTCCCGAACCCGTTTTCTGGATTTTGTATACCAAAAATCATCGTTTTAATAAATTTAAACTTTTGTTAAAACGACTGAATTACTAGGTGATCCGATCACACCTAAATAAAAAGGATTGGTGGTGACTCCCATTTTTCGTTTTCAAAATCAAGTTGACCCCCTTTGCAAAAAAAATGGTTTCGACATAATGTTTAGTTGATGTTTATGGCATGTAATGTTGCTTTGGATTTGTGGTACTTATGGTATTTTGATGCTTTGTTGGTGGTTGTTAATATGGTTAAATTGATGCACGTTTGGAATGACCATATTTGGTATATTTATAATGTGGCCAAGATGGATTATGCTTTGAGGTAATTATGAATTATTGCTAATGATATAAATGTATTCAAATATGGTAAGTTTGGTATGGAAATAGGTTAGGTGTGATTAGTTGATGAATGGATAAATATGTACATGTTTTGATAGGTTTGATGAATTGTGATTGAGGTGTCTTATGGCATATTGGTTGTATGGACATTTGGTATAAAGATTTTGTCATTTTATGCATGATTTAGGTATGCTTTAAAAGCCTATATATGCAAGTGGCTTGTGGGTTCATGTTTGAAAGGGTGAGAGAAATGGCTTGATTTTGGCTATTTTCTTGTCCACACGGCCTAAGACACAGGCGTGTGTCTCAACCGTGTGTCCCTTGTAGGTTTTAAAGGTTGCTTTCCAAAATTTGCATGGCCTGGCACACGGGCATGAAGCTTGGCCGTGTGACCGAAGTTAGTGAGTTACATGGGCATGGACACGGGCTGAGACACGGCTTTGTGACCCTATTTCGATTGTTACACGGCTTGAGACACGAGCGTGTGTCTTAGCTGTGTGAGGCACACAGCCTAGCCACACGGCTGTGTGACCCCTGCAGTGTGAAAATTTCTATCTTCTTCCTTAAAGTTCTAAATATTTCTAATTTAGTCTCGAATCGTTTTTAAAGTGTTTCTAGGGCCTCGAAGGCTCAAATAAGGGAGGATATGCATATGTTTGAATGGACTATTATATGATTTATGAAATGTTTAGAAATAAATTATTATAAGTTACATTTTTTTACGGTAATACTCCGTAACCCTATTCCAGTGACGGATACAGATTAGGGGTGTTACACACCCCGTCATGCATGATATATCTCTGGCTTATTCCCTGTAGTTTTGATTTACATAAGTTTTTTGTAGCTTAGAAATACATTTGAAAGTTCAAAAGAAGCGACGGGTGATAAGGTTGTGAGCCATGTACCTTTAGCGCAAGGATAGGGTCCTGCAACTGATTCGAGCACAGTCGAACATGCTTTCCATATTGCTTTCGCCATAATAATGAGTCAGATATTTGACCAGTTCATGGGGACAACCAAAGCACCCCCACCACAGCAACTTCAACCTGAAGTGGTACAGCTAGTACCTCCAACACCTCCAGCACCAACCGTCAACCAGTTTAAAGGAGATCCCATGAAAGAGATCAGTAAGTGTGGTGCTAAAGAATTTCATGGGGATAAGGGTGAGATCCACCAGCCAATACCTTTTTGCATATGGAATGAATCCCTCTATTGTTTCCAAGAGGTTAGTGAACCAAAGCAACAACTAATTTTCACTCCACTATCTACAATTAAAGTGAATTGTGACACATTTTTCACAAGTTAAAATGACGAAGTGGGAATTGCTACCATCCCCCACAACAATCAAAGAAACAATATTATTAAAACCAACACATGAGTGCTTGCTCTTACAACACTCATGGTTGAAGCCCTTGCATTAAGGCTTGGTTCTATACTATTCGCTAAAAATGGGTAAAGCAAGATGATCCTAAAATCATATAACAAAGTGGTGATTAAAGCTATCCAAGGGAAAGAAGTTGTCCATGGGAAATGATTCATGACATCAAATACATTGTTTCTCAATGCAGGGATGTCTCTTTCTCTTATGTCCAAAGCATCTTGTCATTCATTTCATTTCAATGAATAATTCAATTTTAAAACTAATATATATATATATATATATATAAAGAGTGAAAAACTCTTAAAAAATCCAATTTGATCTATATTTTCATGAAAATGAAGGGTATGTAAATATAAGTATAATTTATCTTATTTTCCCCTTTTAAAAAACACTCCAAATTTCATTGAAATTAAGATACCATGATATTAAAATCATAATGTTAAGTTGCCTCACATGGTGTGGACTTTATATTTGTTTTTCTATTAGTTTTTTACTTGTGTGAGTAATCACATTCATCAATAAAAAGGATTTGATTTCAATATAGAAACCGCATCAGCGCCTTATAAGTTTACTTCTCAGCCGCTGGCAAACTTGGACGAAATAACTGATTTTTCGGGTCATCATAATAATTCCTTCAAGAAAAATATACATTGTTTTGTTTGCTCATTGGGACAGGACATTGTCTACATCATATAATGCTTTAAAATATAAAAAGAAATACTATTTAATAAGAAAAAATAATTCGGTAATCTATATAAATATAATTTTTTTTGTTGTATTCTCCGTATTTATTTTATGGAACATGTTCGAGGTTCATGATTGTCCCTCCCAATAATATTGTCTCCAATATTTGAACATTCGTCTCTCCTTAGGAGTAGAGGTACTCATGGGATGCGTCGGGCTGGGTTCGAGCTGGGTCTAAGTATGACACTAACATACTTTATGTTTGCCCAAGCCTAACCCGACCCGAAATATAGACCTAAAATTTTGTCCAAACCTGCCAATATTTGCAACAGCTAACCCAATCCCATTTTAGGCCCACTCATATTATTTTTAATTTTTATTTAATATATTTTAATATTTAATAATTTTATATATTTTTTATTTATTAAAATTTTTTATATAGTCATCTTAACATTATTTTAATGTTTACATTAGAGTAGTATTATATATTTAGTATATATTTATTTTTTTAATGTGTTCTAAATTATATAATTTAAAAAATAACATAATATAAAATATTATAAACTTAAAAATGGGTCAGGTCAGGCTTGGTCCTTAAATTTTCAAGCCCAAGTCTGGACCATATTTTAAACGAACCTAATTTATTTTGCCTAGGCCTATTTTTCGGGCCTAATATTTTTAGCCAACCCCTCCCAAATTTCAAGCAGGCCTTCGGTCTTGGGCAAGAAGCCTGACCCATTTGAAAGTCTACTTAGGAGTGTAATATGCCTTACTTTTGCACCCAATACTTATTGGTATAAATATAAAATATTTTAAATATTATATAAATATACTAATAGAAAATACGATGTAATTCTTACAAGGCTTAGAGCATTATTTGGTGTCCAAATTTGACACTTTTTTAGTGTGATACATGTGTTATTTTTTAATCCTATCCATTATATGTATTTACAAAAGTTATATACTTTGGTCCACAAAAGTAACGGTGTTAGCTTTTTATTGTTTAATTAAAGTTTTAATGTTGATTTAATAAAAGTTAATTACTAATATTATTATATTTGATTTTTTTATGATTTTGTTGAGAGATTAAATTTAGTATTAATTGTGAATTTGTTTAGTTTTTCATTTAATTTGTCAAATAAAATCTGATGGATGTGACTTAATTCAGAATCTTGGGTGGATTAGATGAAAGTTGATTGCTAATATTATTAGCTAATTGTCGAAACCATTTTTTATTTTGGAAAAAAAAGGGGGATTGACTTTAAAACAAGGTATGGAGTCGCCACCAATCCTTTTTGTTTAAGTGTGATCAGATCACCTATTAAAACATTTTATTAAAATATCAATTTTGGCTTACGAGATTTGAGAAAACGGGTTCGGGAGTTGGTTACGTACACACCCAAAATTGGTACCAAATTGATTAAGTACTGTCCTTATGTCTAAGATTAAAAAAAATATTTTGAAATATGGTTCCTTTTAAAACATTTGATGGCTCAAGTTGATCGTCAAAATTCTCTTGTTTCAAAGGAATACAACATCACATCCAGCACGATAGGACACGATACTTTATACCTTTGAAAACACGATTAATTTTTTGACTTCCAAAAGCTTATACGTTGAAAATTACAAAAGGATGCTCAATTACTTAGTCCAACAAAAAACCAATACCCAGCACGGTAGGGTACGGTTCCTCGAATTTCCAAACATTGAACATTGCCTTGTTTTAGAAAATTTTTAAATGAATAATTGTAAAACTAACTCCAAAAATGTATTAGGTTGCCTTGAAATAAAATGACATAATTAATTTTAAAACTAAAAGGTTGAAAAATGTAAAGTAACGTTTGTACAAAAAGAGAAATAATAAACATGAGATAATATGCACACATAAAGTACAATACTTGAATGTAGATAATATAACCTTATTTAACTAACTAACAAAATAAACAATTAAATATAACTAATCTAAGAAAAATGTAACCAAATTTTCAAGCATGGATAAACCATTGATATAATAACAAAAAAAAACGAATAAATAATATGCAACAATGATATATAAAAACAGGTAACACATAATGTACCAAACAAAATAAAACTAGGAACCAATTCAAAATAAATTAAAAATTATATGAGGAAAAAAATTTACAAATGAATAATGCATGCTAAAAATTGGGATAATTTCCATGTATATAAAAACTAATAAAATATAAATGATTATTAAAATATATGTAATGTAAAAAGAAATTCGAAATAAATAATATATAAAATAATTTCAAATGAAACAAATTGATTTAATTAATGATACATATAAATAATATATATATATATATATATAAAAAGATACTAATATATGAAAGTATTCAAAATAAATAAAATATACAATTTTAAATAGGATCCTTTAAGGAAAAAAATTATACATAAATCAATTTAAAAGAAAATGTATATATATAATAGATTTCAAGGAAAATATTTACATCAAATAATATGAAAACAATAATGTATATAGAATTGAGCTAATTTTATCATAAACTATACATGTATAATAACATATAAGAGCATTTAAATGTACTATCATACAAAATTTTAAAACAACAGGATATAAAAGGAAATTTTAAAATAATAATTTTATAACTTAAAAAAACAAAGTAAATTATCAAAGTAATTTAAAATGTATAAAAAAAATATTAAAAGGTGAATGCTAAATGAATTTAAAAAATGAATTATACAAATTAAAATGATAAAAAGATCTTAATTGACACAAAATCAAACTAAAAGAATTAATCAATAAATAAAATAAACTCTTGAAACCGAAATAGGGACTAAAGTGCAGTGCACGCGAATGTGAGAGGACTAAAAGTGCGAATGTTCCCAACCCCCAAAAAAAGCACTTAGGCGCAGACTGGATTGGAAGTCGCGCAAACTTTAGGGCAAAAATAAAAGAAATAGGATAGGATTAAATTAAAGGTGGCGCAAATGGGAGGGACTAGCCACGTAAATTTCCTATTTAAGGTAAAAATACGCATATCCAGCTTACAAATCGGGTCAACGCACGGGTTTCCCCCCCTTTTAATTGCACCACTTTAAATTTAATATAACCTTTATTATACATATATATTTTAAAAGCTTACAAAACCACTTTTCTAAGCAAAAAAAACCCCGAAATTTCTAACCCTTTCAACTAGGGTTCCAAACAATAAACTTGCAGCAGCCGAACCACCACCAGATCTGGTGGCCGACAGCGCACAGAGTGACCAGATCTTGCCAACGAAGGTCTGGTAAGTTTATTCTTCCTCATTTTTTCTTTTAAAAAAAACTTCAAATCCTATGTTATTCTTTCAAAAAAAACCGAAGCAAAATTCGAAGGAAAAAACTCAACACCATCGACCCTCGCCCGAATCTCCATACTTCTGAGATATTTAGGCTTTCATTGGCGTTGTTTCAGGTATCCCTTTTTCATTTTTCCATGCTAAAAAAAATTGCAACCAAATTGAAAGAAAAGAAAAAAAACTGAACAAAATCTGAAATCACCTTTTGATAACTTTTTGATTCTTTTTTTCGGGTATTCAGTGTGCGTAAGTTTTAATAGTACATTCGGTAGCTTTTTATAGCCAGAAAAATACGAATTAAAAATTACAAAAAATCTATTTCTTTTTCTTTTTTGCCATTTTTCCATTGTATTTTGCTGCTTCTCGTGTATTTTGTTGCAGGTGTTGTCGTACGAAGGAAGAGGTCCTAGTGACATGGAAGCCATGCGTGGAAAACCTCGTGGGAGTCCAGCCCTTTGGCACTGCTCTAACGTATTCTAGAAACTTCACTGTTTGGGCTCTATGAGCCTGCCTCGAAATCGGAAGGGCTAAGGGCGAAGGCCATTGATGCAACACTAATCGACAGACTAGGTTTGGGCTAGGGTTAGTCTTGGATTTAGTAATTGGGCCGGGACTAGGTCTAATGTAATGGATTGGGTTTGTTTTTGTATTTGGGCTGGTATAAATTTGGTATTTATTGAAGGTTGTAAGTGGACTCTTTGGGCTATTTTAATTTTGGACTTTATTTGGCTTTTATTTTAATTTATTTAGTTTATTTATTTGGCTCATTTATTTATTATAAATAAATTTAATGAGCCCGGGCAAATTGGGCTAATTACAGCTGCCCTTCTTTGCTTATTATCGTGTAACGAGAATAGAGCAAAGACTTCAAATAGGGCAATTTTGCCTGGTTTTGCTGAATCTTGACTGTAACTTTAGGGAAATAGGACTGGTGATCTAAATCTGCTCCATTGTCGATACATGAAGATAAGATTCGCCATCCTCGATTTGCTCCACAATTGTTTAGGAAAATAAGATCTTCAATTTCCAGTCTGCTTCCTTGCTACTTCAGGAATATAAGACTTGTATCTTGAACCTGCTCCACTGCAACTTTAGGGAGATAAGATCTTTAATCTTCAGTCTACTTTCTTGCTACCTTAGAAAGATAAGACTACCATCTTCAACCTACACTCTTGCTACCTCAGAGAGATAAGGCTAGTGGCTAAAATCTGGTCCATTACCAATACATGGAGATAAGATTCGCTATCTTCGATCTGCTCCACTACTGCTTAAGGAGATAAGATCTTCAATCTTCAGTCTGCTTCCTTGCTACCTTAGAAAGATAAGACTACCATCTTCAATCTGCTCTCTTACTACATCAGAGAGATAAGGCTAGTGGCTAAAATCTGCTCCATTACTGATACATAGAGATAAGATTCGCCATTTTTGGTCTACTCCACTGCAACTTCAGGGAGATAAGACCTGACTTCACCGATATCGCTACACTTTCCTCTACGGCACATGTCATGTAGACTCGATTTTATATGCGCATGTTTATTCCAAATGGTTAGGATGCTATGATTGAAATGAATCCAATGCTCCTAACTAAATGTGATACGAATGATATATGCATGTAGAAATGCGAATGATTCTATTTTTTAACCCTTAAGGTATCATCACTCATTGTTCATTAGTATGCTGTCACCAATATCTTGCTCAACCAACATTTTGATAGAGTATCCCAAAGAAACAATCATATTATACTCAGTAAGCTTGACCCACTACAATTCCAACATCCCTTCCACTTATTCTTTCTAAGACAAAACATTGTAACTCATAGTTGAACTTTCATCTGTTTGATCCACTACCTCACTCCTCGGGTGTCATAGCCAGATGTGCGTGTTTGATATTTGCATGGATACAAAATATCATTTCTCCTTTCTTGAGAATAACTCCTTCTTGTATTGATCATTTTTAGAAATTATATCACTGATGCCATATCTTGTCCTTTTGCTCAATCATCATTTGGACAAAAATCCAAAGAGGTGATTTATTCAAATATGCCCTTGAGCTTGGTGTGTTCTAAGCAATAGTCTTGCTTCAGATTCTTGTATTATCTAGAAACTTTTAAAGTAATATGCGAAACTTCTATTGCGAAACATTACTCGTTCATTCATTATTATTTCAATGCAACATGCTTACAATCAAATCATAATAACTTATAAGAATGGAATTGAATTTGAACTCAAAGTGAATAAATCATCAAAAGAATAAGAATGGAAACTAATTTGGGAATGTATATCTTGAAAAAGAAAGACTATTTCAAAGATAGCAATTTATTAGAAATAAAATTAAGACTAGGTACCCTTGATATTGCAAACTGAGTTTCTCTGTACAAACTTCTTGAAGACCAATTTAAACTTGACATGTGTTTAGGAGATCAGAAGTACTTTGTCAATGCCCCAAGATTGCAACATACCCTTTCCTTGCTAATTCAGGTATCGCCTTCCCCATTTTAGATCAACATTTGAGCCACCCTTTTCGGGTTTTCAACTTAAATCCCCTTTGGTCTCAAGGCGCCCTTTGCGGGTTTTCACCTTGGTCTCTCCTTTTTTTTTCTTTTTTTATATTCATTTTTTTATTGAGTCTCAAAGCGCCCCTTGCGAGTTTTCACTTTGGCTCTATATTTTTTCCATTTTTTAGGTCTCAAAGCACCCTTTGAGGGGTTTTCAGTTGCACCCTGGCGATGTGGAAGCCATGAGTGAGAAACCTCGTGGGAGTCCGGCCCTCTGGCACTGCTCTAGCGTATTCTAAAAACTTCACTGTTTGAGCTCTATGAGCCTGCCTTGAAATCGGAAGGGCTAAGGGCGAAGGCCATTGATGCGGCGCTAATCAGCAGACTAGGGTTTGGGCTAGGGTTAGTCTTAGATTTAGTAATTGGGCCGAGACTGGGTCTAATGTAATGGATCGGTTTGTTTTTGTATTTGGGCTGGTATAAATTTAGTATTTATTGAAGGTTGTAAGTGGACTCTTCGGCTATTTTAATTTTGGACTTTATTTGGCTTTTATTTTAATTTATTTGGTTTATTTATTTGGCTCATTTATTTATTATAAATAAATTTAATGAGCCCGGGCAAATTGGGCTAATTACACTAATTATGAATTTTCATCAAATAAACTCTAATACCCGAATTAAACAATAATTCTACGTTTGGTTAATAGTGTAATAACATGAGTAAAAAACTTATTTAACACATATGATATACCATAGTTAGACATAAAATAAAGAATAATTCGTATATATTTAAACATGTAATTAGAAATATGAGTAAAAACTCTTGTAAACAATAAAAAAATCTTCAAATTAAGCAAAAAGTTTTTTTTCCCACAAATAAATAATGTGAGTGGTTAAAAATTACCATTTGTTATTAGTTTAAAGCTAACTAATGACTAAAACATGTGGAGAAAATAATATTCTAACCAAGCGTAGCATAAAAAATTAACATTATTTCTTTAAGTGCTAAAATATCTAACTTTTATCAAATAGATATACCATATTGGAAAAAAAATACTATATTAACAAAAAATATCAAACATAAATACCAAATTAGGCATTAAACCTCCTTACAAATGAATCTGTAACACCCCCAAACTCGGCCTAGACGTTATAGCTGAATCTGACGATGTCATATGGTAGTGTTTTTCGAAAAATATGTCGTTGCTAAATCCCTTTTTCTATTTAAACCTTTTTCATTATCTTATGTTAATTTCAAATCATGTTGTTCATTTTCAAAACACTAATCATTTGCAAATCGATATTCAATTTCCAAAACGTTTTTCATTGCGGAAGCTTCTAAACAGTTTGCATATTCGTGGTATTTTTTATAAAACATCAATTGCATTTGAAAACCCAAGTTTTACCTAGCGCTAGCAGATTTAAATCATAAAACCGTACAAATCCAAATTTAAACCAAAATTCGTAAAGGTCATAATTACAGTAAAATACTCTCAAATAAAAGTAAAATCATGAATAGGTAGTAAACAATGTAAAAGAAGTTGTATGGCCACTACTGAGTCCTCCGCTGCACCGACCTGCCTATATCTGGGGATTACCTGTACAGATTAAACAGAAGGGGTGAGTTTACGTAAACTCAGTGTGTAATCCCCATACAAAAGAACAGTCAGCAACTAGATATTCACAGACTGGGCTTAAGCCCTTTTCGATGACGATGATCGACCCGATTTGGGCCTTAGCCTATCTCGGTACAAAAACAAATCATGCAAAGAGGCTTGACCATCACAATATCGATGAGCGATAACAAATATGCAGTCATAGAAATCCTACCCATCCAGCCTCTACGCACCATCTCCGTCCAACCCTACACTCTATGTGGGGATATAATCTACCCACCCATCCCTACACTCCAAGTAGCACCGAATACGGCACTAGACAGTGATATGCAGCTGTGCTGCCAGTAAATTAGGCTCAAAGCCTTTCAATACATTTCCTCCGATCAATACCAACCCATCCCCATGCAATGCATCATACAGTCATGTCATGCCAAATCATGGTATCATGTATATATTCAGTACGAAATTAACAACATGCTCACTGCACAATCATACATATCATATATGGATATTACAAGTCATTCAGTTATTTCATTCATTTAGGGGTCTAGGTAAGCTTACCGACCGTACAGTAGGTCCACAGTCGAGTCGGGTGACCCATGCAACCTTAGCAGTCAAACAGTGAAAATGGGCTCACACGCCTATATTGTCTGCCTGTGTGGGCCCGCACAGACCAAATTGGCCTTGGCTGTGTGGATCACACGGCCTAGCCCAAAATCTTACATGCTTGTGTGGGCCCATAACCCCGTGTGGCCCACACGGCCCAAATCGGTCAAACACGTGTGTCACACATGACCCACCTGACCATTACACAGTCGTGTCTAGTGCGTACGGCCTGGCCCCGTCGATCACACGCCCGTGTTATGGCACATGGTCTACCACAGGGCTAACCACACGGCAGTATGGCGTCGACAGTATGGTTTTTGGCTTTCACTAAAACCTCATTTTCTACGTTTTCGGGTACACACCTAGATCGTTTTTTATGCCTTTGCACTCCCAAGCAATCCCGAACCTATAATTGAATACATTTATGCTTAGAAACTGACTTAGAGTTTGATTATAATGAAACTCAAAACTTACCATAAACCAGAATGAGCGTTTAGCACTTACCCCAACACACCAATCGATTGATTACACCCCCACGAGAGGAGAACCGCAATCCTCTTGCAAAGATGCTACCAAAACGACTAATCAAAAAAATCCAACTTAATCACTTAATCTAAAAACATTAAGGCTTTCCCAAAAGAAAAACATACCAAGCGCGTGACCAAATGATGAACAGTAGCGACTATTGAAAGAGAAAAGAAAAACGTAAAGGGAGGGATATTCAATGGAGTTTTTAGCAGCAAGAAGAAGCAAAAGCATAGGAAACTGAAATTTTTAAAAGGGAAAATAGAAACAACGCCAGTGGAAGAGAATGCTAGTTTTTTTAGAAAATTGAAAAACTAATTAGATAACCCCTGATTCTCTCCACTACTCCACCACTCAAACTCCTACATGGCACTAGCAGCAAAAATAAATCCCTTGCTCGTACAGGGATTCAAACTCCAGACCACCAATAGTCTTTATACTCCACTTAACCATTAGACCAGTAGGCCTATTCTGATGTAAACTTACTAACAATCAAACTTAAGCCTACTAAACAAGAGTAAAGCTTTATTCATTAAAATGTCAAAATTTTCCAAACGCAAGGCTTGAACTGTAACACCCCTTACCTGAGTTCGATGCCGGAATAGGGTAAGAGATGTCACCAGGCTTAAACACATACACACAATCATTTTCGGGTCATAAATTTTACTCGATTCTTGAAACTTTTAAACTTTCTCTTAACGACCCTAATGTAGACCTACGAGGTCCAAAACATGCTTTAGAAATGGTTCAAGAAATAAACTAAACACTTTAGAAAACTTTGTAAAATTTCAAAGCAATTAGGGGTACACGCCCGTGTGTCTTCTTAACATGGCCATGTTGAAGGCCCGTGTGGCTCACACGGCCTGAACATATTGGGACACGCCCGTGTCCCTAGCCTGTGAGAATTTATTTCTCGATTTGACCCCATAAGGGATTTCACATCGCTTGGCACACGCCTGTGTCCATGACCGTGTCCCCCACACGGCCATGACACGCCCGTGTCTTGGCCCGTGTACAAAAACCTTGATATTCTGTTTCTGATGTTAGCAACCCTTTAAGGGCATACAGCCATGGTACATGCCCGTGTACTAGGTCGTGTCCTCCATACGGTTGAGACACACGGCCGTGTCTCTACCCGTGTGGGTGCTACTAGGCATACTATTTTGCCAAATTTAGGTACAGGGGACACACGGCCTAACTACACACCCATAGGGCAAACCGTGTGTCAAACACAGTCTAGACACATGCCTGTATGTCTACCCGTGTAGACAAAAACAAGGCTATCTACCAAGCCTTTTTGCCACCCTCACTTGTACCAACTTACACAACATCAAACATAACCAATCCAAGCATAAACACACATAATCAAAACAGCCACAACCATAAGAATTTTCATCAAATGCATTTAATAATAATCAATATTAGCCAACACTAATGGCCTATACAAAATGAATATCACATCCATATGAGCCAACTTTTGTGGCTAAACTAACATGACACTAAACAAAAAGACCAAGTCCTTATATATGCCACACTCAAAACATTTAAACTAGTTATACCAAAAGCTTCAGGTGATAGTGTGATCAATGCCTCCGACGTCCCTTGATTCCCGATACTAGCTTGGCAGTACTATATGAAAATGGAAAAGAGAGGGAGTAAGCATAAACCTTAGTAAGTTGCATATAAATAACAACATCAACCATTCATATTTAAACACATAGCATATTATAAATCAACACAACATTCTTAAGTGAACAAAGGTAAATATCCCTACATGCTTATATATCACAAGTATAAGCCAAAGACTACAAAATCGTCCCAAAATCATTTTCATAGCTAGAACTTATTTATGCCATTCTTACCATTAAGGCATCCTAACTAGACTCTTATATCATGAGTTTCGAATAAGAATCTGTACCACTCACAACATGATTATATCATTTCATATCTTTATCATAAGCTTTAAAATAACCCGTGAAACCATTTGGAATACTAAAGGATATCCGATAAGCCTTACACAAGAGGGGAAACTGTCGATGCCATGTCCCAGACATGGCCTTACACTGGCTCACATGTCGAGACCGATGCCATGTCCCAGACATGGTCTTACACTAGCTCCAGTCTCAATGTTGATGCCATGTCCTAGACATGGTCTTACTCTGGCTCTCGTAACATTGCCAATACTATGTTATAAACATGATCTTACACTGGCTCTCATAATATGGCCGATGCCATGTCCCAGACATGGTTAGCTGATGCCATGTCCCAGACATGGTTTTACACTGGCTCTCATAACATTGCTTATGCCATGTTCCAAAGATGGTCTTACACTGGTACTCATAATGTGGTTGATACCATGTCTCAGACATGGTCTTACACTAGCACACATATCACCCAAATTTAATGGCATGGATATCTAATCTATTCCTAGGTTCAAAAAGGAATTTACCACGTTAATTTCATCATGCATTATTCATAAGCATATCCAACCATATTATGCAAAATCAATCATTCAACACATAATAATGATAAAGTTGCATTACTTACGTACAACTTACCTCGGTATGCAGAAGGCGAGCGACTAGTCGATTTTTAATCCACTAGCTTGGTTTTCCCCCAGTCTAGGTCTGAATTTCGTATTTCTTGATCTATAATGATAAAATTTACTAGTTTAATCATCACATTAATCAATGAAATTTCATAATTCGAATTTTGGCAAAAGGACCATTTTGCCCCTAGACTTTCACAAAATTACTATTTTTCCTTTAGGTTCGTAAATCGATTTTTATCAAATTTTCGAACTAACCAAGCCTAGACGAATTATTTTTATACTAGAAGCAGCCCAAAATTCCAATTATTACTCATACTTATCACTCATTTTGTCATCTTTACAAAATGGTCCATTTTAGGTGTTTTCATAAAAATCATTTCACAAAAGTTGTTTGTTTAACAATCATGATTCATTTTCTTCCATAAAATTTCAGAAATCAACATGATTGCTATCATGGAAAGACCCTAAATTCTCAACCATTTTGCAAAATAGCCCTTCCATTAGTTAGCTTAAGCTACAAGGGCCCCAAAAGTACAAAAATCATCAAGAAAGACCGTCAAAATCACTTACTTGCAAGAGTCTAAAGTTGCTGAAATTTTCAAGCTTCCATGGCCTTCTTTCTTGAAGAAAATCGGTGGAGAAAAGAAGAAATGTAAAAAAGATGATAACTTTTCCTTATTTTATTATATTCTAGTCAAATTAGTCACCAAATTTCACCTAATTTTGACTTTACAATTCCTTTGTCCCTATGTTCAACCACTAACAACTTTATGGTCTATTTACTTAATAAATATCTCTAATTTAATGTTCCATAGCTAATTGAAACCTTTAGCTGATGAAATAAAACTTTTGTCCCTTATGCGATTTAGTCCTTTTTCGAAATTAAGTAAACAATCGCAAAAATTATTTCACCAAAATTTTCCTGCACTCATATAATCATGCTATAACACATAAAGTTATATTAAAAATAATTTCTTCAGCCTCAAATTAGTGGTTCCGAAACCACTGTTCCGATTAGGCCCAAAATCGGGCTGTTACAATTCTCCCCCTTAGGGATTTTCGTCCCTGAAAATCTTACCATTAAAAAGGTTTAGGTATTAGTCTCTCGTGGTCTCCTCGGGCTCCTATATGGCCTCTTCTATCCCATGTCTATGCCATAATACCTTTACAAGTGATATACTCTTATTCCTTAATTGTTTAACCTCCCGAGTCAAAATCTTAACCAATTTTTTGTCATAAGTCATATCTGACCGAATCTAAATCTCTGTTGGCGAAAGAACATGCAAGGGTCAGATCGATAATGGCGCAACATTGACACATGGAAAATATTGTGGATCTTCTCTAACTCGGATGGCAAGGCTAGTCGATAAGCTACCAGTCCAATTCTCTCAGTCATCTCATAAGGTCCAATAAAATGTGGACTTAATTTTCCTTTCTTACTGAATCTGAAGACTTTCTTCCACGGGGATACTTTTAAAAACACCTTATCATCGACTTGAAACTCAATTTCGTTCCGTTTCAAATCCGCGTAGGATTTCTGTTTATCTGAAGCGGCCTTCAAATAGTCACGAATTATCTTTACTTTCTCTTCGGTCTCTTTGACTAAGTCAACCCCGTGAATCTGACTTTCTTTAAGCTCGGTCCAATATAAGGGTGTTCGACACTTATGCCCATACAAAGCCTCATAAGGCTCCATTTTCAAACTCGACTGATAGCTATTATTGTAGGCAAATTCTACCAGTGGTAAATACTTTTCCCAATTGCCTTGGAATTCAAGGACACAATACCATAACATGTCCTCAAGAATCTGAATTACTCTCTCTGACTGACCGTCAGTTTGCAGATGCAAAGCTGTGCTAAAATTTAACTTTTTTCCCAAAACTTCTTGTAACTTTTTTCCAAAACCGCGAAGTAAACCTCAGATATCTATCTGAAATAATCGACAAGGGCACTCCATGGAGCCTCACAATTTCAGAAACATATAAATCGGCCAATCTTTCAAGTGGATAATCCATACGCACTGGTATAAAATGAGCTGACTTTGTCAACCAATCAACCACAACCTATACGACATCTTTCTTCCTTGGCGTCCAAGGCAACCCAGACATAAAATCCATAGTAATACAGTCCCATTTCCATTCGGGAACCATCACAGGCTAAAGTAAACCCGAAGGTACTTGGTGTTCGGCTTTCACTTGCTGATAAATTAGGCACTTAGAGACAAACTCTGAAACGTCTCCTTCATTCCCGACCACCAATGCATTTTCTTCAAGTCATTGTACATTTTGACACTACCTAGGTGGATAGACATACAACTGCTATGTGCCTCATGCAAAATTCTTTGAATAAGCTCATCTTCTTTGGGTACACAAATTCTATCTTAAAACATTAAACAGCCATCTGAACCAATCCGAAAGTCTGATTCTATACCTGTCTCGCACTGAGTTATCTTAACTTGTAATTCTTTATCACATTTCTGAGCTTCGTAGATCTCTTACAAAAACATTGGTTTCGCTCTCAACTCGGCTAAAATCAAACCATCATCGGTTACCAACAATTGAGTGTTCATAGCCCTCAAGGCAAACAATGATTTCCTACTCAAAGCATCGGCGACCATGTTCGCCTTCCCCGAGTGATAGTCAATCACCAGTTCGTAATCTTTTATGAGATCTAGCCATCTTCGTTGTTGTAAATTTAAATCTTTTTGAGTTATTAAGTATTTAAGACTCTTATGGTCGGTGAATACTCGGCATCTCTCGCCATACAAGTGGTGTCTCTAAATCTTCAGTCCGAACACTAATGCTGCTAACTCCAAGTCGTGTGTCGGATAATTCTTCTCATGTGACTTCAGTTGTCTCGAGGAATATGCTATCACCTTGTCTTCTTGTATGAGCACGTATCCTAATCCATTCAAGGATGCATCGTTATACACTACGAATTCTTTTCCCAATTTTAGTTGTACTAAAATTGGGGCTTCAGTCAACAACGCCTGAAGTTTCTCGAAACTCTATTGGCATTTTTCCATCCAATCAAACTTGACATCTTTCTATAGCGACCTCATCATCAAAGTAGCAATCACGAAGAATCCTTTAATGAATAGTCTGTAATAACCTGCTAAGCCTAGAAAGCTTCTAGTCTCTGATACATTCCTCGGTGATTTCCACTCAATAATAGCCGAAATCTTACTCGGGTCAACTCTAATTCCATCACCCAACATGATGTGTCCTAAGAATTTGACCTCTTGAAGCCAAAACTGACTTTTACTAAACTTGGCATACAACTGCTTATCTCTTAAACTCTGCAAAACAGTTCTCAAATGCTCTGTATGTTCACTCTCATCACTAGAATAAATTAATATATCATCAATAAAAACTACAAAAAATTTATCCAAGTACGATCGAAAAATACGGTTCATTAAGTCTATAAAAACGGCGGGAGCATTTGTTAAGCCAAAGGGCATGACAAGGAACTCATAATGACCATACCTCATCCGAAATGTCGTTTTCGGCACATCTTGCTCCTTAACTCTTAGCTAGTCTGGATCTTAAGTCTATCTTAGAAAACACTGTGGCTCCTTTCAATTGGTCAAACAGATCATCGATCCTTGGCAAAGGATACTTGTTCTTCACAGTCACTTTGTTGAGCTGTTTGTAGTCTATACATACCTCATCAACCTGTCTTTCTTTTTCACAAAAAGTACCGGAGCATTCCGTGAAAAATATCTCGATCTCGTAAAACCCTTATCCGTTAACTCTTGTAGAATAGCCTTCAACTCTTTTTAAATCCAACAGTGCCATCCTATACGGGGCAATCGATATAGGCACAATACCAGGGACTAACTTGATACCAAACTCGACTTCCCTAGATGGAGGCAATCCGGGTAACTCTTCTGGAAATACATCCGAAAACTCACATACCACTGGCACTGACTCAATCTTTACCTCTGACACTTGGGTATTCAACACAAATGCGAGATAAGACTCATAGCCTTTTCTCATTTATTTCACAGCAGTCATAGTAAAAATCAGTACAAGTAAGCTATCTGGCTCACCTGATTCAACCCGAATAATATCCCTATTTTCACATTTCAGCTCAATAAACTTACTACCACAGTTTACTAACACGTTATGAACAGTCAACCAATCCATGCCAAGAATTAGGTCAAATTCATCAAACAGTAGTAGCATGAGGTTAGCTAGAAAACAATTACCTCAATCATCAAATGATAGTTTCTACACACTTTGTCAACTAACACATGCTTGCCTAATGGGTTTGACACTTTTATCACAAATTCTATAGACTCAACAGGCATATTCATGATAGACACCAATTTTACACAAGCATATGAATGGGTAGACCCTGGATCAATCAAAGCTACAACAGAAATATCGTGAAGAGAAAAAGTACCCGCAATCACATCCGGTGATGATGCCTCTTTGCGAGCGCGAATGGCATAAGTCCTTGCAGGCGCTCTACCCTCGGACCTCACGGCGGAATATCTAGGCGCACCTCTACTATTAGCCCCTCTTCCCAGGTTCTTCTGTGGTCTACCTCTCGAAGAAGCATTACTCGCTCTTGCATCTTAGTTTTTGCCTTTCTCCTCCATTTCAGGACAGTTTCGGATGAAATAGTCTAACGACCCACATTTGAAACAGTCTCTTTCATTTCCTCAGCACTCACCAAAATGGCATCTATCACACTGTGAAATTCGGGTCTATTTGGTCAAGCACTGCAACACTCGCAATAGAAGTGGTTTGAGTCTTAAACGTCATGTACCGCTTATTCTTATTTCTACTCGAGAATCCAACTAAAGCATTAGATCGAGTAGCGAACTCTCTCGATCTCTTGGACGAGGTCTGAAATGATTTTCCATTTGTCTTTTCTTTGAGTCACGAGACTTATTATTAGCTTTTCTCTTCTTCTTGACCAGTTCTTCTACCTTGCAAGCTCTCTCAACAAGCACCACAAACTCTCTTAACTCTAAGATGCTTACTAATAATTGAATGTCTTTGTTCAATCCATCCTCAAATCTCTTACACATTATGGCTTCAGTAGATACGCACTCCCTAGCGTATTTGCTGAGCCTTACGAACTCACACTCATACTCTGTTACTATTATTCAGCCTTGCTTCAATTCTAGAAATTCCATCCTCTTCTGATCTATAAACCTCTGACTAATATACTTATTTCGAAATTCCTCTTGGAAAACTCCCATGTAGTCCTTTCCCTTGGTACAACTAACACAAGGGTGTTCCACCATTAGTATGTCGAGTCTCGCAGGAGTGACACAACACACTTCATGCACTCCTCAAGTGTGCAACACAACTCATCGAATACCCTAATGGTATTTTCTAGCCAGAACTCCGCCCTCTCTGGGTCATCATCTATATTCACTCTAAATTCTTCGGCCCCTTACTTCCTAATTCTATCAACCAGAGGTTTCTCACTTCTTAACATCTCTACCCCTTAGGGCGCTATAGGGTTAGGTGTAAGAGTATGCCCAAAGATCAATCACGAGATGGTTGTAATAACATATTTGGTTTATCATATTTATTAATATAAGGCGTTGCCATTATTATTCCAGTTTCTTTTCTGTGTGCATAAATAAACTGTTTTATAATAATGTCCTGAGAATAATATGATTATTCTCAAAAGATCCTTAGTCAAGTATTGTTGTTGGCTAGGACAATAATAATGCATTAAAACTAACATGTATTTGATTGATGATAAAGTGTTGTCATTGATATGGAGTGTCAGAATCAATGCATGAATATGTGTGTTAGAGAACAACATATTGGACTGACCCGCTATGAGTATGTTTCTTGGATTATTATGTAATTGTCACAACATTACTCATAGTGATTGATATGTATATGATCCTAATACTTGAGATCATCTTTATCCCAACATCGTGAGTTGTATATTTTGATACAGTCAAACAAACACCGTAATTGGTTGTTCTATAAAGACTGATGTTGGATATACCACAATCTATGTTGAGGGATATAGTTGATCAATATAGGATAAGTCCCTCCTACATAATGGGAGTAATATCTCAGGCCACTTGATTGAGTGAGGCTAGAAATGCATGGCCATGCTCAAATAAGTTGATATGAGATGTCATACTTATTTGTGTATCATAGTCTACTAAAGGTATCAAGAAACATGGGATGGACTATGCAAGTGTGACTATTCCATGACTTGTGTCTATTCCAAAGATATAGGACTTACGGATTAATGCATGAAAGGTTAATCACAAAAGGTTATGTCGAATCATGACTTCTTGTAACTTAGGTAGCATTGATGCATTGCTAGATGTCACTCACTGTTTGTAACATTAGAATCGTTCTAATATTACTGCTAACGTTACAAGAACCTATAGGGTCACACCCTATGGTTGAAATGAACGAGGTAAAACATAGTTGGTATATTGCTTGGTTGTCACATGAATTAAATTAATTATAGAATTAATTTAATTGGGCAATCAAATTGTTGAACATATTATATATGTACAAGGATGTTGTACACATAATCAGAACATAATTTTATTGATATATGAATTTAGTTCGTATATAAGTTTAAATAAATATAGTTTACCGAAATCTTTATTATAATTAATGTAATTATAATTTTTCAGTTAAACATTATTATATTTATTTGAATGATAATTATTATGTTCGGATTAATTTTAATGAATTAAAATTCGTTATAAATATATACCAATTAAGAGGGAGTTATATATAGCAAGGGTAAAAACCCTAAAAAGAATATATATATAAAACTAGCTTGAAAATATGCAAAGTGGTCTAGCAGCCGTTTAGCAAAATACTCTCTGAAAATAGTTTTCTGGGATTTCTATCATTCATTGTCAATCGGGTGGACTACGTAGAGGCCGACATCGAAAAAGGTTGCGGCTTGGTTCGATAGTGGTTTAGCATTCCTGTTGCCTAGGCGTCGCTGTCTACTCAGATTGAAGTTTTGGTAATTTCGAAACCTTTTTATCACCCCGATTCGTTCCTTACACATGGATCCTTGGTTTGGATCGCCGGATTTTTAATTTTTCGCTGCGCCTTGGAGGCACCGGTGTTCCAACATTAGGTTGAGGGATTAGAGGGCGTAGGCGAGGTGGAGTGTTCGGATTTGCACGAACAAACTCCTAATACCAGGCATCCATCATATGGAGGTAGGCTTTTCTAGCCCCTCCGCCCTGACTCTTTCTCACGGGCCCACTCTCTACTGGCCCAATCCCTTCAGCGGGAGCCAGTGCATTAATCTCTACATCGTTCGCCATTGCTCTGTTGGGATCCATTTACTATATGAAAACACAATTTAGATTTGTCTGGAGTCGTCACACTATCACAATGTATTTATGGCATGTGTAGCTAGACTCGTACTCATGCTAGATTAGTCCGAGAATCGACTAAACCATAGCTCTGATACCACTAAATGTAACACCCCTTACCCGAGTTTGATGTCAGAATAGGGTACAAGATGTTATAGGGCTTAAACACATACATACAATTATTTTCGGGTCATAAATTTTGCTCGATTTTTGAAACTTTCAAACTTCCTCTTAACAACCTTAATATATACCTACGAGGTCTAAAACACGCTTTAGAAATGGTTCGAGAAATAAATTAAACACTTTAGAAAACTTTGTAAAATTTCAAAGTAATAAGGGGTACACGCCCGTGTGAAAGGGCGACACGCCCGTGTGTCTTCTTAACATGGCCATGTTGAAGGCCCGTGTGGCTCACACAGCCTGAATATATTGAGACACGCCCGTGTCCCTAGCCTGTGTGAATTTATTTCTCGATTCGAATCTATAGGGGTTTTCACACGGCTTGGCACACGCTCGTGTCCATGACTCGTGTCCCCAATACGACCATGACACGCTCGTATCTCAGCCCGTGTACAAAAACCTTGACATTTTGTTGACGTCAGCAACCCTTTAAGGGCACACGGCCATGGTACACGCCCGTGTACTAGGCTGTGTCCACCACACGATTGAGACACACGGCCGTGTCTCCGTCCGTGTGGTTGCTACTGGGCATACTGTTTTGCCAAATCTAGGTGTAGGGGACACACAGCCTGACTACACGCCCATGGGGCATATCGTGTGTCACACACATAGATACATGCCCGTGTGTCTGCCCGTGTGGAAAAAAACAAGGCTATCTACCAAGCCTTTTTACCACCCTCACTTGCACCAACTTACACAACATCAAACATAACCAATCCAAACATAAATGCACATAATCAAAACAGCCGCAACCATAAGAATTTTCATCAAATGCATTTAATAATAATCAATAGTAGCCAACACTAATGGCTTATACAAAATAAATATCATATCCATATGAGCCAATGGCTAAACTAACATGACACTAAACAAAAAGACCAAGTCCCTATACATGCCACACTCAAAAAATTTAAATTAGCTATACCAAAAGCTTCAGGTGATAGTGTGATTGATGCCTTTAACGTTCCTTAATTCTCGATACTAGCTTGGCGATACTATATGAAAATGGAAAAGAGAGGGAGTAAGCATAAACCTTAGTAAGTTGCATATAAATAAGTAACAACATCAACCATGCATATTTAAACACATAGCATATTATAAATCAACACAACATTCTTGAGTAAACAAAGGTAAATATCCTTACATGCTTATATATCACAAGTATAAGCCAAAGATTACAAAATCGTTCCAAAATCATTTTCATAGCTAGAACTTACTCATGCCATTCTTACCATTAAGGCATCCTAACTAGACTCATATCTCATGAGTTTCGAATAAAAACCTGTACCACTCACAACATGATTATATCATATCTTTATCATAAGCTTTAAAATAACTCGTGAAACCATTTGGAAAACTAAAGGATATCCGATAAGCCTCGCACAAGAAGGTAAATTGCCGATGCCATGTCCCAGACATGGTCTTACACTAGCTCTTGTCTCAATGTCGATGCCATGTCCTAGACATGGTCTTACTCTGGCTCTCGTAACATTGCGAATGTTATGTTCTAAACATGATCTTACATTGGCTCTCATAATGTGGCCGATGCCATGTCCCAGACATGGTCTTACACTGGCTCTTATAACATTGTCGATGCCATGTTCCAAACATGGTCTTACACTGGCTCTCATAACATTGCCGATGCCATGTTCCAAACAAGTTCTTACACTGGCTCTCATAATGTGGCCGATGCCATGTCCCAGACATGGTCTTACACTACCACACATATCACCCAAATGTAATGGCATAGATATCCAATCTATTCTCAAGTTCAACCGAGAATTTACCACATTAATTTCATCATGCATTATTCATAAGCATATTCAACCATATTATGCAAAACCAATCATTCAATACATAATAACGATAAAGTTGCATTACTTACGTAAAACTTACCTCTGTATACAAAAGGCAAGCGACTAGTCAATTTTTAATCCATTAGCTTGGTTTTGCCCTGGTCTAGGTTTGAATTTCGTATTTCTTGATCTATAATGAAAAAATTTACTAGGTTAATCATCACATTAATCAATGAAATTTCATAAATCATATTTTGGCAAAATGACCATTTTGCCCCTATACTTTCACAAAATTATTATTTTACCCCTAGGCTCATAAGTCGATTTTTATCAAATTTTCTCACTAACCAAGCCTAGCCAAATTTTTTTTATACTAGAAGTAGCCCAAAATTCCAATTATTACTCATACTTATCACTCATTTTTTCATCTTTACAAAATGGTCTATTTTAAGTGTTTTCATGAAAATCCTTTCACAAAAGTTGTTTGTTTAACAATCATGATTCATTTTCTTCCATAAAATTTCAGAAATCAACATGATTACTATCATAGCAAAACCCTAGACTCTCAACTATTTTGCAACATAGCCCTTCCATTAGTTAGCTTAAGCTACAAGAGCCCCAAAAGTATAAAAATCATCAAGAAAGACCATCAAAATCACTTACTTACAAGAGTCTAAAGTTGTTGAAAATTTCAAGCTCCCATGGCCTTCTTTCTTGAAGAAATCGGTGGAGAAGAGAAGAAATGAAAAAAAGATGATAGCTTTTCCTTATTTTATTATATTATAGTTAAATTAGTCACCAAATTTCACCTAATTTTGACTTTACAATTCCTTTATCCCTATGTTCAGCCACTAACAACTTTATGGTATATTTACTCAATAAAGACCTCTAATTTAATGTTCGATAGCTAATTGACACCTTTAGCTAATGAAATAAAACTTTTGTCTCTTATGCGATTTAGTCCTTTTTCGAAATTAAGTAAGCAATCACTAAAATTATTTCAACAAAATTTTCATGCACTCAAATAAACATGCTATAACACATAAAATAATATTAAAATAATTTCTCTGGCCTCAAATTAGTGGTTCTGAAACCACTATTCTGACTAGGCCTAAAATCGGGCTATTACATGAACTTGGGACCTCACACACACACACCCAGAACACTTAACCACTGAACCAGATACACAGTTGTGTCACATTTTCACGAAAATCGAAATAAAAATTTTGGGGCGCTACAACTCTACCCCTTAAAAGAAAATTTCGTCCTCGAAATTTACCTAATCAGGATAGGTGAGGATATTGCTAATGCATCACATCCTCAGGCTCCCACGTAGCTTCCCCCGTAGAGGTGAGTAGTCGACCGAATCGAGTCGAATCGAGTCAAAAAATTTTGAGTTAGTCGAGTTAACGAATCTTATTTTAGCAACCAAATTCAATTTGAAATTTTTTCAAATCGAGTTGAATCGAGTCAAAAAAATTCGAGTCGAGTTAACGAATTCTATTATTTATACTCAATATTGCGTTTACATGGACCGATTATTTAACTAGTAAACAAAGTACAATATTATTTAACTACATAAACAATATAATTTACTAAATAATTACATGTAAAGAACTATTTTAGGCATGCAAAAAAACTATATATAACGTTCCAAGATGATCATTGTGGCCATAATTTGAGTCAACTACATAAGCTATTACACCACACGCATAATTATATTTACATGGTGCATAATTATGCGTCAAGAACTATCTTATATACAAGATAACAAAATGATATACCAAAAACATGATATAGGGATACATGTCACTACTACACAAAATATGATATAAACAAAATGATACACCAAAAGTATAATATAGATGGTCATGGTGTGACGCTCCAAGACTCGAATTCAACAAAATAAATTCAAGCTTCGTACACAACAAAATCCAAAGTTTAACCAATTGTTTTGACCAAATCAAAGCAAATGCAAGGTTGGAGTTTTCATAAGGATTAACAAAATATCTATTCCAAAAAGTTAAAATCAAACTATCTTCAAGCTTCATCTTCTTCGAACACTGTAGATTGTACCGACAATTCTATAACAAAAATAAAAATGTATTCTTAAACTATGAAAATTTTTACTAGAAAAATTAAAAATAAACATTCAATTTTGTGAGTTGTAGTTAAGTATGTTACCATCTTCATGTTCCGATAACTTTGACAATTCTAATAAATATCAAAAGAGAAAATGTTAGTTAAATTGTGAGAATATTTATAAAAATAAATAAAATAAGTAATTAACCTTTTGGATTAAAGTTAGTCCCTTACCATCATCTATATTTTGAAGTTCCTCCACATACTCCTCAAGGTTGATAGGATCTTTTGACCTTCGAAGCTAATCTTGTGTGCAAACCAAAGCCTCAACCAAAGAAGGAGTCAAAGAACTTCTAAAATCATCTAGAACACGTCTACTCGTGCTAAAAGTACTTTTGGATGCAACAGTTGAGATAGGAACGGATAAGACATCTCGAGCCATTTATGTAACAATTGGGAATCTTGGACTATTAACTTTCCACCACAATAACAAATCAAATGAATCTAAATTATTTTCACAATCTTCTCCCAAATATCTATCCAACTCAGATTTACTTTCTAAGCCAACATGCTGCTTTTTCTTCATATATTGTTTCATGACTAAGCCTATCTTCGACTTTACTTGATTTATTTCATTTTCACTTGAACTTGGAGCTCTAGTAGGAAAATTACTTTCAACTTCAACGTTCATGTGATGATTTCCCTCAACAATTGCAGAATATTCATCAAACAAATAATGCAATTCTCTATTGACCATCCTTATAGTGTCAGTTGCTATAGTAGGAAAAAGCAAGTTTACTCCAAATGCAAGAAAATTAATTTTGCGTCGTGGGTCAAAGATAACTGCTAGATAAATAAGCAAGTGCATCACTTTTGAATCACTCCAGTACTTCTTGTACTTGTCATTCATTTTTGAAGCCATAGATATTATGTCTAAATCCCCACAATGTTTCCACCCATCAAGAAGACAATACACATTTGTGACTACTTCAAAAAAAAGTATTAGAGGTGACATGTAATGATCCAAACACCTTCAATATAAGTTCATGAAAAGGCTCAAGCACTTTTGTAACTCTTCGAACATTTTCCCAATCATCACATGTGGGGACTCCATATCCAGCACTAAGGTCTAGAAAAAATTTATGATCATCATGAACATAACTTCAAACACACATTCATATTTTTCAGCCACATTTAACATCATATAAGTTGAATTCCATCTAGTAGGCACATCTAGACATAAATGAGCCTTAGTACCTACCATTTCTTCTTCTGCCCGATGGTTGAATTTAGATAACCTTGATGGTGATGCTCTAATATATCTCACAGCTCCTCTAACTAGGTCCACATATATAAAAGCATCATTAACCTCTTCTTGAACAATGAGATTAATAATGTGTGCCGCACATCTCATATGTATATATTTACCATTCGCAACACAAGCTTTTTGATGAACCAACTTCTTTCTCAAATAATCAACAGCAACATTGTTAGAAGATGCATTATCAACAGTAATTGCAAAGACCTTCTCAATCCCCCAATCCCGAAGACGTTTCTCAAGGGCTTGACCAATGCTCTCACCTCTATGAGCAGAAATTAGGCAAAATTTTATAATTCTCTTTTATAACTTCCACTCATCATCTATCCAATGAGCTGTTAAAACCATGTAGGATATCCTTTGTAATGACGTCCAAGTGTTTGTCGTCAAACAAATTCTACTTGTCTCTTTTTGAAAAGATTGCTTTAATGTACTCTTCATAGAATTAAACAAATCAAGACAACCTTTTCTAATTGTCCAATGAGATGGAAGATGAAACCTTAGGCATGCTATAGAAATAAAGAACTTAAAACCCTCCCCTTCCACAAATTTAAAAGGCAATTCATCCACAATGATCATATTAATCAATGCATTTCTAATATCATCTTGATTAAACACCCAAATTGACAAGTCTACATTTTCTTCGCTAGATTTTGTAAATGCAAGTTCTGCTTGCTTAAGATCAGAGGTATTACCTCGGGGTTTTCTTGAGCAAGTCTTCAAATGGTTATTTAGATTGGTGGTAGAAGCCCCAATTTCCATTGTGTAAGTGGCATCGCAATAATTACACTTTGCCCTATTCTCCCCATCTTCTGTTGAGTATTTGCTGAAAAGTTACCAATAAGGTGCCCTTGGTTTGGTCTTTCTTCGAGTATTTCCCTTCTTTGTTATGCGAGCAACTTTAGTAAGAGAAGTAGGTGTAGCTTCTTGTAATGGTTTTTTGCTTTGGGACTTTTGGGATGATATTAAGTCATTCATCTACAAAAATAAATATAATCAATTAAAATTACAAAATAGTCAAGGGTCATAATTCCATCGAAGTTTTATACTAATAGATATGTTCCACACAAATATCAACAATTCAAATTAAAGCGTTCAAAATTAACTCAAAACAAAAACAATTTACTTATAAAATATACTAATTTAACTTATCGAATATATTAACGAAACATATAATTGAGCAAACGTAACAAAAGTTTTTTAAAAAATGAGAATAAAAAGCCAAAATTTTAAAACTCTTATTTAAAGAGTTGTGGTTCACATAAATAATAATAAAAAGAAATAAAGTTTACAATAAATAATATAAAATAAATCAATAGTCAAAGATGAAAGAAGCTATAAGTCCATAACACTTCTTTTGGGAGATTGGAGTGAGATTTCTAATCATTTCAACTAATATTTATAATGGATAGAGATTAACAAATTATTTTAGCCTACAAATCATTCTCATCCACATTTTTAGGAATAGAAATTGAATGAACTAAAATTCCATCACATTTGTCACATATTGTTTAAATAAATGTAATAAACATAACATTATTAGGCATCAGCAAGTTAAAGGTCTGTTTCTTTTTTCTTTTGCAAAATTAATTTATTTAAAGAGTTGATTAATTTAATTTGAATTGGTTTTTATAATATATATAATATATATATGCATGACTTAAATGAAGCTAAATGGAATATATATGCATTAATATATATATGCGCATGACTTAAATGAAGCAAAACATTATATACATGCATTAATATTAAATGAAGCTAAACAGTATACATATGCATTAATATATATATGCTTGACTTAAATGAAGTTAAACCTGCTAATAATGGTATATATATGCATGACTTAAATGAAACTAAACCTGCTAATAATGGTTAATTTAATTAACCTAGAATAATGAGAAAGAAAAACAGAAACATGGAAACTTTGATTACTAAAAACTAAAACCAGACCCTTAAACCAGACCTACTACATCAGGACCCTTTCGACGTTACACAAAAGCCATTAGTTTACGTTCAGCTAGCACTAAAAAGGCTACTCCTAGTAAAAGTGGTAAAATTATTCCAAGTATTTTAGCTGGAACAGCCATGTACGTTTTTTATTTTCTATTTACTCTTTCTTGCTGTAAGGAGCAAGAAGAAGATTAAAAAAGAGAACAATAATTGTTTTTAGAATGTAAAGGTGAAAACTAGAAAATCTCACTCACCCACACTCACAAAGCTAAAAAAAAATACAATCTCACCTTAAACAACTGATGGTGGTTGTGGCCTGTGGAACCTTGTTTGTGGCTTGTGGAACCGTGGTCGTGGCCTCATTGGACAAAGCACAAAATCAGATTCTCAGAAAAGAGTAAACAAATGGAAGGGGGACATCAAGTGTGGGGAAGGAATTAAAATATTTGAGTAAAGAAGAAAGGAAAAATTGGGGTAGGGGTGGGAATTTGGAACGACAGAAAGAAACTAAGCTTAAGTTAAGGCTGATGAAAAAAGAATTAAATTTAAAAATTAAAATTTATCAAAACGACGTAGTTTTGTCATTTCTTATTCGGATTTTCGGATAACTCAAATTGTGTAATTCATATTCTAATTAAACCGAAAATTTTGAATTTTTTTAAAGTCGATCCGAATAACCCGAATAACTCGAATAACTCGAACTATTTAATTCAAAATTTCAATTTTTTATCGAATTTTTTTAATCAAGTCAGATTTTTCTCACCCCTATTCCCTCGTGCTATGATTACGCCATAGAACTTTAACCAGTGGAATAGACTTACTCCTCAGAACTCTTACGTCACGATCCAATATTTGAACTGGCTCCTCCTCGAAGGTCAGATCTGGCCTAACCTCAATCTCCTCCACAGGAACAATATGTGTGGGATCAGAACGGTAGTGCCTCAACATCGATACATGGAAGACATCGTGAATCCGGTTTAACTTCGAAGGTAGCTCTAACTCGTAGGCAACCGGTCCCACTCGTTTCAATATGCGATAGGGTCAAATAAACCTAGGGCTCAATTTGCCCTTACGACCAAATCTCAGTACTTTCTTCTATGGTGAAACCTTGAGAAAAACGAAATCCCCCACAGAATACTCTATCTCTCGACGCTTCAGATCTGCATACGACTTTTGTCTATCAAATGCCGCTTTCAATCGGTCCCGAATCAATCTAACTTTATCCTCGGTATCAGAAACTAGTTCAGGGCCCAAAACGCGTCGCTCACCCAAATCAGTCCAACATGAAGGTGTGCGACACCTACGACCATATAATGCTTCGTAAGATGCCATCTAAATGCTAGATTGATAGCTGTTGTTATAAGCAAACTCCGCCAGCGGCAGGTAATCCTCTCAACTGCCTCAAAAATCAATCACGCAACTCCTCAACATGTCCTCCAATATTTGAATCACCCTCTCAGATTGACCATCAGTCTGAGGATGGAACACAGTACTGAAGTCCAACCTTCTACCCAGAGCTTCATCTAGCTTCTTCTAGAATCGAGACGTGAAGCAAGTATCCCTATCAGAAATAATCGAAACTGATACCCCATGTAGTCTCATTATCTTAGATACATACAGTTTAGCCAGCTTCTACAGAGAGTAGCCAGTACGAACCGGTATGAAATGGACAGACTTGGACAATCGATCCACGATGACCCATACAGAATACTTCTTAGTGGGTGTGAGGGGTAACCCACTAATAAAGTCTATAGTCATTCGCTCCCACTTCCAAAGCGGAATCTTGATTGGCTGTAACAAACCCGAAGGTAACTGATGCTCAACCTTAACCTGCTAGTATGTCAAACACTTAGCCACAGAATCGGTAACTTCTCGTTTACGACCTGGCCACCAGTATAACTCACGAAGGTCACAGTACATCTTATTTTCGCCAGGATGCATAGCATAAGAGCTACTATGCGCCTCTCTCAGTATCGGCTGCCTTAATTCAGTATCTTTTGGTACACAAATTCTCTCATAGAAATAAAGTACCCCTTCGCTATTCAATCCAAAATCCACAGTATTCTCGCTCTCAACCTGTCAGAAGCGAAGACTCAAAGACTCGTCCTCCAACTGCTTACCCTTAATCTGCTTAATCCACGTCGGTTTAACCTGAAGTTCGGCCAACAGACTACCATTATCAAATAAACTGAGGCGAGCAAACATTGCCCTCAGATCAGCCATAGTCCTACGGCTCAGTGCATCGGCCACCACATTGGCCTTACCAGGGTGGTATTCAATCGTATAGTCGTAATCTTTAAGTAGTTCAATCCATCTATGCTACCTAAGATTCAGTTCTTTCTAAGTGAGGAGGTACTTGAGGCTCTTATGATTAGTGTAGATGATACTGTAATGCCCCGAATTTGAGCCTAGAAGTATTAGGCCTTGAGTATTGGTCCATAAGGAGGTTGTATATAAGTATTTAATTGTGTAGGGAAATGATACAATTATATGTCTGCTTTGGTGGTTAATGGACCTAAGAAGTGTTGGAGAAATCTTGGGTTCAAACCTGGGCTTTAGCAAAAATTTTGGTTGTAAGTGAATAAAACCCTAGATGCTTGCATGAAGGCCTTTTAAATTATTGTGTTAAATAAATGACACAAGGAAGCTTGTGGTCTAGTGGTTGTGGCATCATTAAGGTTGCAAGAGAGCCTGGGTTCAAGTTTTGGCTCTTGCAATTTATTTTGGTTTTTCTTTTAAAGGAACCTGGACTTTGGCCTATAGACCTTATAATTAATTGAGGATAAAATATGACACAGAAAGAGCCTGTGGTGGAGTGGCAAGGTGGCGTGTTGTGTAACTGTGAGGTTTGAGGTTCAAGTCTTGAGATGTGTAATGGAGTAATTATTTTTCTATTTGAGTTGTGTAGGAGATGGAGTTGGACTGGAACTCTGTGGTTGAAGTGGTCATAAGAATGAGAAATTTTTCTAATGGTTGAAAGAAATCCCACATCGGGAAGCTAACATGATAATTGGTGAGAAGCTAGCTTTAAATAGAGCGAATCAGATGAGTTGGTGAGGGGGAAAGTGATTAAGACTCAATGCAAGATATGCCAAGGTTAGTGATTGTGGACTTCGGCGCGTTTTCATAAACAGGTGTGTATTCACGCCCCTCTTTGTTGGAAGTCGGAAAAATCCAAAAAGCCAAAACTTTCGCATTTGAGGCTTCACGAACATGCGATCGCTCATGTGGTAAATCGAGCCCACAGATTAGGGGCGATAGATTGTAGAGGCCACCACGAGCGTTCTCGTGTATTGGGGCTATTTTGGGCCTCGATGGGCCGCGTGGGCCCGTTTGTGTAAATCTAATTGTTAGGTGGGAAGTAGTTGGGCTTGTTATGTCGTGTGCATAACATAGGCCGTTATAGGCTTCGTTGGGCCGAAATGGGCCGTGTGGGCCCTATGGGCTCGTGGGCCCCACACAGATTAAATCCATAGTAAGTGATAAATATTGGACTGAGCTATGTAGGTCACATAGCCTAACTAAATTTGGGCTAAATGGGCCACATGAGCATGTGGGCCTACTTGGGCTGAGTAATGGGCCTTAGGCCTATTTGCACCGTTATGTCTGTTTAGGTTACTTAAGTCGCTCGAGGCGGCGATGGACCTACACCAAAATACCTCTGGTTTGTAAAATTACCGAAATACCCTCGATTTGTAAAATTACCGAAATACCTTTGGATTGTAAAATGTCTGTTATGCTCTTATATTATGTATGACTGGTTTGCTATATGATTTATATATGACTATGATTGAGTATGATATCCTACATTTACATATGATGTTATGACATGACATTCTGTATGGGGATGGGTGATTATTAACGGAGGAAGTGTACGGCTCGTAGTCGTTTTGTACAAGGCTTTTAGCCTTTCTGTGATACTTATGGCTTATAGCCGTTCTGTTAACTAGCAGTGTTGCTGTGATATTTACTGCCTTTAGTTGTTCTGTCTACGGCATTGAGCCGTTCTGTTGACTTAATGTTGCAACCGGTGCTAAGCTTGGTGTGTTGGCTGGGTGGGTCGATTTTATCCCCACATGGTGAGTTGATTGGTACGGGTGGTGAGTTGGTTGGACTGAGCTGGGAATCTATTTGCATATCTGCATCTGATACTGATTTTGTAATGGGCTAAGGCCCATCTGACACTGTTTACTAATATGGGCTAGGCCCAATCGGTTCTGTTATGGGCTAAGACCCAAGTGATTTGTATTGAGCTTTGGCCACCTATACTCTAAACTAAATTGTATTATTTCTATTAAAGGGCTCAGGCCCAAATTGTTTCTGTTTTTGTTTTGGTATACTGACTGTTACTCTAGTAAGGGGATTACACACTGAGTTTTCACAAACTCACCATTTCTGTCTAACTGCGCAGGTAATCCCCAACCTTAGACGATTTGGAGCCGCGAGGGACTCAGTGGTGACCACACGTTAGTAGATTGGTTGTAAATGACTCAATTTATTTAAGCTTTCATATTTGGGTTTGAATTATGTAATAAGGTCATTTGGGGTTTTTTAACTTTCAATGGGCTTTTGATTTCTTATATTAAATTGCTAGTTTAGGAAAACTTGAGCTTTCAAAATATTCACGATTTTCTAAAGAACATGAGCATTAAACAACAAAATTTTCAAAATGCTTCCGCGATTTAAGTTGGATTAATATTCCAAAGGCAAATATTTTGGCAAACGTTTGTGACGAGATGATTTGCTAACCTCGTACAAAAGGTTTTAATTTTAGAAATAAAATTTTAACTACAACTCTATTTTTGAACAACGCTTTGATGTGACACGTCAGACTTGGCCATAACGTCTGGGCCGGGTTTGGGGTGTTACAGATACACTTTTCCCCATATAGGTAATGCCTCCAGATTTTCAGTGCGAGCACTATTGCGGCCAACTCTAGGCCATGTGTCAAATAATTCACCTCGTGAGTCTTAAGTTGACGAGACGCATATGCTACCACCTTACCCTCTTGCATCAGCACGTATCCCAAACCGACATGTGATGCATCGCTATAGACAGTAACTCTTTTCCAGACTCTAGCTGTATTAAAACAGGGGCTTCAACCAGTACCATTTTGAGCTTCTTAATGCTCTCTTGCTGTGTATTAGTCCACTTAAATGGCACACCCTTACGTAGCAGCTTAGTCAAAGGTACCGCAATCAGTGAAAACCCTTCTACAAAACATCGATAATACCTTGCCAATCCCGAAAAATCATGGATCTCGAATCTGATCTTTGGTCGCTTCCAATCCAAGACAGCCTCAATCTTTCGAAGATTGACTCTAATCCCCTCAGCAGAAACCACATGACCCAGAAACATCACTTCACGTAACCAGAACTCACATTTACTGAACTTGGTATATAGTTGTTTCTCTCATAAAGTCTGCAGAACCACCCTGAGGTGTTCATCATGTTCATCATCAGTCTTCAAATACACCGGTATGTCATCAATAAATACCACTACGAATCGATCCAAATAGGGCTGGAACACTCGATTTATTAGATCCATAAAAGCTGTCGGTGCATTCGCCAGTCCAAATGGCATTACTAGGAACTCGTAGTGTCCATAACAAACCCTAAACACCGTCTTATGCACATCAGCCTCCTTAACTTTCAACTGATGATATCCCGATCGAAGATCAATCTTAGAGAAAATCGAAGCTCCCTGAAACTGGTCAAATAGATCATCTATCCTCGATAAGGGATACTTATTCTTAATCATCAACTTGTTCAACTGTTAGTAGTCAGTACACATACGCATGGATCCATTATTCTTTTTCACGAATAGAACTAGTGCTCTCCATGGAGACACACTAGGGTGGATGAACCCACGATTCAGTAGCTCTTGAATCTGAGCCTTAAGCTCCATAAGCTCTTTCGGTGCCATTCTATAGGGAGCGATGGACACCAGAGTTGTACTAGGAAGAAGCTCAATCCCAAACTCTACTTCACGATTCGGAGGTACCCCAGGTAACTCTTCAAGAAAAACGTCCAGAAAGTCATTAACCGTTCTAATATCCTTAACCTAGGAATCCCTAGAATTAGAAACACTGATGTAGGCCAGATACGCCTCACATCCCTTACAAACCAAATTTTTCGCCCTTAATGCAGAAATCACATTCGACAAGTAATTTCGATGTTCCCCAATTACGACTTCCTCGCTATCCTCTTCAGTTCTTAGTACAACCCTTTCTATAGCACAATCTAAGCTCACTTGGTGCTTGACCAACCAGTCCATTCCCAGTATCAGATAAAACTCTCCAAAAGGTAGTTCCATCAGATCAGTGAGAAAGATAGCCCCTTGGACCTCTAAAGAAACTTCTCTAAACAACTTATTTACCCTTACTGATTATCCCAGCAGACTCAGTACAGTTATCTCACTTGCAGTGCTCTTAACCAAGATACCCAAGTTCTCAAACATAGTATAGGCTATATAAGAGTGAGTGGATCCTATATCTATTAGCGTAGTATAAGGTACATTATAAATAAAGAACGTACCCGTGATAACGTCTGGAGCATCTCCATCCTCTCGGTGACGTGCAGCATAAACTAGAGCTGGTTGCCTTACCTTAGTATGACTTGCACCTCTGCCCAGTATCCTCTGACTACAGCCTAACCCATTACCACCCCTGGCCTGACCACGGCCTCTCAATGGCTACTGAACTACCCTCGGTGGTAGTGTAGTATCCATGCCAGAAGCTTGACCCTCTGACTACAGCCTAACCCATTACCACCCCTGGCCTGACCACGGCCTCTCAATGGCTACTGAACTACCCTCGGTGGTAGTGTAGTATCCATGCCAGAAGCTTGCATCTGGTCAGACCTCCGTGGATGCACTCTAATACGGTGCTCTAATGAACCGCACCTCAAACAAGCCCGAGTTCTTTTCCAACACTTGCCCTAATAGCGTCTACCACAGTCAATACACGGCGGTTGTCCAGTAGCAGCAATAGGAGTCCCAACTTTGATCGGTCCATCAACTCTAGCCTTTTTCTTAGGCCTCTGAATGGAACTCGAGGGATCTGAATCCCTCTTGCTCCTACCTCTCTCTCTGTTCTAGCATTCAGTGCGCTTCACTTTCTCGGCGATCTTCGCCTTATCAACTAGTGCAGCAAAGTCTTGCTCCCTTTGTGGAGCTATCAGAACCCTCAAATTATCCTTGAGGCCATCCTTAAAGCAAATACATCATTCGTACTCAGTCGCCACTATACCTCGCGCATAGCGGCTCAGTCGCAGAAATTTGGCATCATACTCGGCCACTGATCTATCACCCTGAATTAGATTTAGGAACTCCATCCTACGGGCATCCACGTAATTGGACCCCACATACATCCCTTGAAAAATGGTCTTAAAGAACTCCCAGGTTAGTCGATCGGACTGAGTGCCCTCCTTAACAGTAAGCCACCATTGATATGCCTCATCACGTAGCAGCGATACAACACCCTTTAATTTTTCTCGGGGGTGCAGTCCAGATTATCCATAATCCTCTCTATGGCTTCAATCTAGTATTCAGCCACATTAGGGGCAACCCCAGCGGCACCTCTGAAAATCTCAGCTCCATTAGATCGGCCATAACCAACCCGCGGCCTCTAGCTCCAGTATTGTGCCCAGTGACCCTCTCTAAATTTCATAACATAGCTTGGGACAGTGCTTTTTCCCCAGCCGTTCGATCATGATACCCAATCTTAGTCATACGTGAAGCCGGTGTCTCACTAGTATCCAAATTAGGCAGATTGCCAAATGATGAAGACCTAGCTCGAGCACCTCTACGGCCTCTTATACCCTGTCCCCGAGTACCTCTAGTGCTCATTGACTAATTGCCTTTTATCTGGATTAACAATTTTATGAATCAATTTACAGTTCCAGTGTTTATTAACAGATATTTTATGAAAATAGTATCAGAAGTGTAAAGTTTGTTTCGTACATCGCAGTGTCAATCAATGTCTGTCAATTTTACTATAGTCTCAGTATACACTATTTTAAGTGTTTTCAGTACAGTTTATCTATAATCGTCTCAGGATATATTATCAAAAACAGTTTCAGAAGACTCACTGGATCAGTGATGGAGATTCGGTGTACCACACTTCCAGTAACAAAATTTAGAAATTAGTTCTCAGAAAATCACGTCTTAAAAACCCACATCCACAGCCGAGTTTTACAACCTGCCTCTGATACCACTAAATGTAACACCCCTAAACCCGACCTAGACGTTATGGCCGAATCTGAAGATGTCACATGGTAGTGCTTTTCAAAAAATATGTCGTTGCTAAATCCCCTTTTCTATTTAACCCTTTTCATTATCTTATGTTAATTTCAAATCATGTCGTCCGTTTTCAAAACATTAATCATTTTCAAATCGATATTCAATTTCTAAAATGTTTTTCATTGCAGAAGCTTCTAAACAATTTACGTATTCGTGGTATTTTTGATAAAACATTAATTTCATTTGAAAACCCTAGTTTTACCTAATGCTAGTAGATTTAAATCATAAAATTGTATAAATCCAAATTTAAACCAAAATTCATAAAGGCCATAATTACAGTAAAATACTCCTAAATAAAAGTAAAATCATGAATAGGTAGTAAACAGTGTAAAAGAAATCGTGTGGCCACCACTGAGTCCTCCGCTACACCGACCCGCCTATATCTAGGGATTACCTGTACAGATTAAACAGAAGGGGTGAGTTTACGTAAACTCAGTGTGTAATCCCCATACAAAAGAATAGTCAGCAACTAGATATTCACAGTCTGGGCTTAAGCCTTTTTCAATATCAGTATCAGTCCAGTTTGGGCCTTAGCCCATCTCAGTACAAAAATAGTCATGCAGTAGGGCTTCAGCCCATCACAGTATTAGTAGCAGTAATAGATACGTAGTCACAGAAATCCTACCCATCCAGCCTCTACACACCATCTCCATCTAACCTTACACTCCATGTAGGGATACAATCGACCCACCCATCCCTACACTCCAAGTAGCACCGAATGTGGCACTAGATAGTGATTTGCAGCTGTGCTACCAGTAATTTAGGCTCAAAGCCTTTCAGTACACTTCCTCCGATCAATACCAACCCATCCCCATACAATGCATCATACAATCATGTCATGCCAAATCATGGTATCATGCATATATTCAGTATGGAATTAACAATATACTAAGTACACAGTCATACATATCATATATGGATATTACAGTCATTCAATTATTTTATTCAATTAGGGGTCTAGATAAGTTTACTAACCCTACAGTAGGTCTACAGTCAACTCGGGCGACCCGTGCAACCTTAGCAGTCAAGCAATGAAAATGGGCACACACGCCCATGTGGTCCCACGCGGCCCAAATTGGCCTTGGCCGTGTGGATAACACGGCCTGGCACAAAATCTCACACGCCCGTGTGGTTTACTCGTGTGGGCCCACATGCCCGTGTGGCCCACACGGCCCAAATTGGTCGGGCCCGTGTGTCACATACGGCCCACCTGACCATTACACGATCGTGTCTGGTGCGTACAGCCTGGCCCCGTCGATCACACGCTCGTCTTATGGCATACGACTTACCACACTACCTACCACGCGGTCGTGTGGCGTCGACAATATGGTTTTTGACTTTCATTGAAACCTCGTTTTTTGCGTTTCTAGGTACACACCTAGATCGTTTTTTATTCCCTTGCACTCCTAAGCAATCCTGAACCTGTAATTGAACACATTTACGCTCAAAAACTGACTTAAAGTTCGATTATAATGAAACCCGAAACTTACCATAACCCAGAATGAGCATTTAGCACTTACCCCAACACACCAATCGATTGATTATGCCCCCACGAGAGGAGAACCGCAATCCTCTTGCAAAGATGCTGCCAAAACGACCAATCAAAAAAATCCAACTTAATCACTTAATCGAAAAACATTAAGGCTTTCCCAAAAGAAAAACTTACCAAGCGCGCGACCAAACAATTAACAACAGCGACTATTGAAAGAGAAAAGAAAAACATAAAGGGAGGGATATTCAATGGAGTTTTTGGAAGCAAGAAGAAGCAAAAGTATGGGAAACCGAAATTTTGAAAAGGGAAAACAGAAATAATGCCAGTGGAAGAGAATGCTAGTTTTTTTGGAAAACTGAAAAACTAACCAGATAACACCTGATTCTCTCCACTACTCCACCACTCAGCATTTTACTAAAACTCAAACTCCTACACGGCACTAGCAACAAAAATAAATCCCTTGCTCGCGCAAGGATTCAAACTCCAGACCACCAATAGCCTTTATACTCCACTTAACCACTAGACCAGTAGGCCCATTCTAATGTAAACTTACTAACAATCAAACTTAAGCCTACTGAACAAGAGTAAAGCTTTATTCATTAAAATGCCAAAATTTGTCAAATGCAAGGCTTGAACTTGGGACCTCTCACACACACCCAGAACACTTAACCACTAAACTAAATACACAGTTGTGTCATATTTTCACGAAAACTGAAATAAAAATTTTGGGAAGTTACAGAATCCTTAACAAATTTATCAAACCCTAAATGCATGGGGGATAAAACAGCCAGGTCCTTGTTGGCCCAAAATAAAGGTAGAAAAAAGGTAATTAGGTTGCTGGGAGAAATGATTTGGCGATAACATAAGTAATGGATAGAGGTGGGCCTATTACTTGAGTAATGTTGGTGGCATTTGCTTGTAGTTTTAGATGGATATAATTGGTTTGTTGCTATTAGTCGGTGATTACATGGTGACGGGTAAATCTTATTAGTTTAACAAAAATTCGATAGAGTTGGAGGGGTTCTGAAAGATTAGTCTTTATAAATCATAAAATGATATGAAAAACCCTTCAAAATAAAACGAAAGCATGATGCATATTAAAATTGTTATGTAAAACACAGTTTAAATTTTTTTAATTAAAATATAATAAAGACACGTAGTAGTTAATTCAATTAGAAGTGATGATATTGTTGGTTTTTGACAAAAAATTTATATATATTTTTTTTTGTATTTGAGGGAGAGAAATGGGATTATTTGATATCGAAACTAAACTCTCATGGTTGCTAATATAACTAGGTCAAAGATATGTTAATCTCTAACTCATGATATGAGCTCAATCGTTAAATTACTAGACAGGTCCCTATACTATGGGATGAAATGGAATAATTTTACAGGCAGTAGTCTTAGAATATTAAAAATGCTAACTTGTTGTGTTTAAAAGTCATATAGAAAAAAAAGTTGCAACATGTTTTAAAACATGATAAGGATTTTAATTGCATAGTTTAAAACACGAGAAATCAGCATTTTCACATTCAACCTTATTGCCATTTACAGTTTTACCTGAATTAAATATTTAAAAACTCACTTTTATAATAATACAACTAATTTACTTCTAAACCTAAAATACAGAAACCAATAAGTAATTTAACCAAACTGAATAAGCATCCATAAATTCTTTTGTTCATTGAATCAGACTATAATCAAATTTAGAATTTATTTTTTATATATTAATTTCATTTAATTTAATCCTTTCTACTTTTACAAGACTTATTATTCTCAATTGTTTTGGTTAAAATATTTATATAATTTTTAGGCTTAAAAATATTCACGCAAAAAAAAATCTATTTTAATATGATAAATTAGAATAATTATTATTTTTTTTAAAAATAATTCTACCTCAGTATTTTAACATTGGAACAATTAAGTGTGTCAACTATTTGAACTAACAAAAGATACTATAAAAATAGATGGATCAAATTATGTCAAATCTACTAAATCTTAAATTTAAACATAATCACCTATATTTGTTTTTGAAATCACCTTTATTTTGTTTTTGAAAACATTTAGTAAAATTAAATATTTTCAACAATCTATTTGATTTTTAATTCTATGGAAAAAATATAAACTTATTTTCAGCTATTTTTATATTTTATAACTATATTTTATCTTTCAAGTAAAAAGGTATTGACCAAAACAACTTGTCAATATAAGTTTTCACAGCTAAAGAAAGTAAACTCTTTTTAATTAAAAAAATGAGTTAAATTTTTATTTTATTGATTTATCGTTTAATTTAATAAAAGGGTTGATGATTTTAATTAATTTTGTAATTACAAAACAAATACTTTGAGTCTTTATAAATTATTTTAATGAATATATATTAAAATTTTATTAAACATCTAAAAAGTAATTAAAATCATCCCCAAGGCTTCCTACATGAATAGTGTCCACTACTCTTTTCTTCTTCTTTTTGTACTTATAAGATACAGTGATTACATTTGAAATTTAATTTTTATATATTAATTTAATTTAATTTCATCATCTATTTTATAATAATATTAGTTAATTTAATTAATTATTATCCTCAACTATTTAGATTTAAAAAATTATATAATTTTTGTTCTTAAAAACACCTTTCACACATAATTTATCTCAACATGATAAGTTAGAATGTGTAATTTTTAAAAAGAATTTGTCACAATATTTTAATTTTAACAGTTAATGGCACCAACAATTTGGACTAATTAATGATACTATGAAAGTAGAGGAATTAAATCATGTTAAAATAAAGTGTAAAATATTTTAAACATAATAAAAAAAACCGTAACCATAATTTAACTTAAAATAATTCATGCCTAATACAATCATCTTTATTTTATTTTTAAAAATTTTTAGGAAATATAAAAATTTTCGAGATCTAATTAATATTTTTTAATTTCCCTTATAGGAAAATAAAATAAACATATTTTAAACTATTTTATAGTTAATATTTTTATATTTTTTAATTATCTTTTAACTCTCAGATTGAATAATGAAAAAAAATGGAGTTAAATTTTATTTTTATGGATTTATGGTTTGATTTTATAAAAGGATGCATGGTTTTTCTAAAAAATGGATTTTTAATTAGTAAAAGAAAAAATTGATCCATTATAATTATTTTAAGAAATAAATGTTAAACTTGTGATAATCATTTAATAAGTAATTAAAATATAACTAGAATTATATAAAAGAATTGAAGCTATTTTAATAAACTCCTAAGAATTTGACACTTGATGGTATATCTTCGAAGCCTAGGTTGACCTCTTCTAAATTAGGGAAAATTTTGGGATAAAAGTAGGTAGCACTAGTTATGGCATAACTGGAAAAATAATATCTTTGAGGCGGCGAAAATTCCCTGACATTGAAGTAATCCATATTTATATGGGTTGGATCAGAAAAATTAATTGGCTTCTTTGGAGCAAATCACTGTCCATAAATTCAACCCCACCTCCATATAACAACTAATAAGTAATGTTAGGGTACGCAAACAATGTTTGATTTAATTAAGTGTTTATTCTAGACTTTTGGAAATTACAAGTTGGAGTGAATTATGACGTATATTGTTCTAATGTGAGTTTAATTAGTCTTGCAATTATGGTATTTTAAGCCAGTCATTTTTACTCACCTATTACTTATCATTGTTTTTAAAAACTGAACTAGACTGATTGATCGGATTGAGAATTGAATGAGATACTGATAAGAATAAGGAAATCTCTTAAATTTTATTGATAAGCCTTAATGGCATATATATTTATATAGGAATTAAATTGCTAAAAGATAATATCTCATAATAATATCCTATAATATCCCATTAGAAATCAAATTGTTAAGAGATAATACCCCATAATAATATCCTATGATATCCTATTATGATTCAAATTGTTAAAAGATAATATCCCATAATAATATCCTAACACTCCCTCAAGTTAGAGCATATAGATCATAAATGTCCAACTTGCTGAGAAGATATTCAAATTGCGATTTACCAAGTGCCTTTGTAAAAATGTCAGCCAATTGAACGAAGGTTGGAACATAAAAAGGTGCAATCAACCCATCCTGGATTTCATCCCTAACAAAGTGACAATCTACTTCAATATGTTTAGTACGCTCATGAAATACAGGATTCTGTGCAATATGCAGTGCAAATTGACTATCACAAAATAAAGGAATTGCTTTAGGATGATGAAAACCTAAGCTCAATAACAAGGCTTTCAGCCACTTGAGCTCACAAGTGACAGAAGCCATAGACCTATACTCAGTCTCAACAGAAGAACGAGAAACAACATGTTGTTTCTTAGTTTTCCAATAAATAGGAAATTGTCTCAAAAACAGAAGCTAGCTAGCAAGTGAATGCCAAGAGACAAGTAGCCTAATTCAAATCACATCACCCTTTCAAGGACAAATCACTATCAAATCTCAAAAGGATCCCTTGGCCATGAGAGCCTTTCAGTATTAGACAACACGCAGAGCCACATCCCAATGCTCCTGTCTTGGCTCATGCATAAATTGGGATAAGACATGAACTGAGTATGCCAAATTAGGTATGGTTACTACCAAATAAATCAAATGACACGTTAACCATTTGTACGACTTTGGATCAAATAAAATTGTCCATGTAGCATGCGCTAATTTATGATTTTGCTTTATTGGTGATCCTACAAGCTTTGCTCCCAAAAGATCCGCCTCTGAAATAATATCAAGTGCATATTTCCTTTGACAAACAAATAACCCCTAAGATCTACGAGCTACCTCTATCCCCAAAAAATATTTCAAAACACCAAAATCCTTCATATGGAAGCAAGAACTAATATAACCCTTAAAAGTTTTCAAAGTAGCGAAATCATTCCAAAAAATAAGCAAATAATCAACATAAACCAACACATTAATGCGTACAGATTTCTTAGTGTATGTAAAGAGAGAATAATCAAAATATGATTGAAGAAATCCATACCCTTTTAGTGCAGTAACAAGCTTCGCAAACCAACATCGAGGAGTCTGCTTCAACCCTTACAAAGACTTGCACAAACGACAAACCATTCCAGGCTTATTAGAAGAAAAACCTAGAGGAAGCTTCATATAAACCTCTTCATCAAGATCACCATGTAGGAAAGCATTATGGACATCTATCTGATGTAACTCCCAATTTTTCGAAGCTATAATAGTTAAGAGAGCTCAAACAGTCACCATTTTTGCCACATGTGCGAAAGTTTCATTATAGTCAATACATTCTACCTGGTGATTACCAAAAACAACAATATGAGCTTTAAGTCTCTCAATACTTCTATTGGAGTTATATTTAGTCTTGTACACCCACTTATTACCTAGTGTTTTCTTTCTAGGAGGAAGTGTTTTCATAGACTAAGTGTCATTATCCTCCACAGCACAAATCTCCTTTTGCATAGCATCACGCCATCTTGCATCTGATAATAATATCTTATAATATCCTATTAGGAATCAAATTGCTAAAAGATAATATCTCATAATAATACCCTAACAAGTACCGATCCAAATAAGGGACTGAATTAGTTGACACAAATTGGTTGGGTTGGTTGAATCGGTATTCATTATTTTTAATATTTTTTAATTCTTAACTTATTCAATTGAACTGAGCAAATTAATTCAACCGAGAATTAGTGTGTCCACTAATTCGGTTAAGACTAAATCTAATTTGTCATTTTCTTTTACACTTCTTTTCTTCTCTTACTTCAAAACTACAATCAACTCTTTTTATAACAATATTTTATTATAACAGTCAAGTTTGTCATAGAATCTTTTATTATATATATAAATTTTAGTTTTACTCTTTATAACATCTTTTCATTTATAATAGTAACAACCATAAAAGTATGAAGCACACTCTTCACTAAATTAATTTTCTATAACAACTTCTTATCTTAAATTTTAATATTTTTTGAATTATAAATTATAGTAAAAGTAGTTTTATTATTAAGAGAAATAAAATAATAAATTTTAGTTAAGAAATTATATAAATAAAATGTTTAAATTTTATATAAGAATAATATTAATTATATTTTATTAAGTGAAAATAATTTTTAATAAATGAAATTACATTTTAAATATTATTATAGATACAATTTAAATATCACCAATAAATAATAATATTAATATATTATAGTTTTTAATTTGAAATTTTTAAAACTTCAAATTGGATCTAAATCTCAAATATCATTCGACCAAAGCTATATTTTTATATTTTTTTATATATTTTAGTTTTATTATGTTCACGTTATTACCTCCATAAATTGTATATATTAATAATATTATTGATTGAGTTGATATTACAAAGTAACTCAACACTAACTCAGAATTAATGACAACACAATAATAAATAATTATATTTATTTAATAATTTTAATTTGATATATTTAAATTTTTTGCTCAAAATTTAATTTTTTTCATTTTTTATTTTAATATTATACATATTTTATGTGATATTATTATTAATTAATTAAACTATATATTTTAATATTTATTCTATATTTTAAAGAACAGAGGTGTTACTAAATTTCTAAAATAATAAAGGAAGGGAAAGTGGGGCCAGGGAGAGCATTGGATTCCAAACTTTGTTGTGAAGACAGAGCAGAAGAAAACGACAGGACTCTACTGCAATTTAGGCAATATTATAATTATAATAAAAATATGATAATTTTTTAATTTCATTTCCATAATTAAAAAATTCACTATCAATCCATCCCATAACTACATTTTGTTTTGCACGTTTGCAAAGTTTCATACAAATTTATTTTCCTTGAATTCTAACACCCAACGCAATTCAAAATCCACAAAACATCAATTTCAAATTTTTAATTAATTTATTTTTCATATTTTAAAATTTAGTTTTACTTATTAATATTATTTTTTATTAAATTTATTGACCTGATATTTTAGAATAAAAAAAACTCATTTCTAATTAAAATTTAATATTCATGAACTTAAATTTAATAAAATAATTTTAATCTAAATTTTAAAATCTAAAAAATATAGATAATAAAAGGTACCAAAACTTCTAATACAATTTAACCAAAATTTAATTATCTATCTTTCAACTATTTTCATATTGTTCATAAAGTGCAAATCATAGTACTTTTTTTTCTAAAAAAAAAAAAGAGAGCCTTGATTTGTAATATTTACTATCAATTGTTTTTGGTTTTTCTTTTAAGCTATGAATAATGCAGAACGCAAAGCAAAAGAGAGAGAGAGAGAAAAAAATACTAGAAGACACATGTATAAGCGTGAAAATAACATATTTAGAAAATAAATTTGTGTTTAAAAATTATATATAATAAATAATATGATTTGAACTAAATAATAATATATAAAATATGTATGATATTAAAATATATGAATACATCATATAAGATTACTAAGGCTCCGTTTGTTTGCCAGTAAAATGTTTTCCGGAAAATGATTTTTAGAAAATGATTTACTTTTCTGGTGTATAAATGAATCTGTGTAAAATATTTTCTGTTGTTTGGCAGATTTCCTGAAAATATTTTCTGGAAATACTATTTTTACATATATTAATAAATTTATATATATATATTAATAAAATTATATTTTAAATTATTTTTACATATATTGCAATGATTTATTATAAATAAATTAAATTAAACATATAATAATACTCCATTATTAAGTTAGAATATTAACCGTCATAAATTAAAAACAACCAAAGTCAAATAAATTATTTGTAATTGTGTTATAAAAAATAAAAAACAAGGATTGAATAATTATAAATTAGCTTCCAAACCACAATTAATACTAAAAATTAATAACATTATCCAAATGCATAATTAGTAGTACACCAGATAATAACAATAATATTGTTCAAGTGCATAACTAATATTACACCACATTAAAAGTATCAATATCTTTAACCTTGAGAAAATTTTTGAAGCCAAAATTTTTCTATGCTTCTTACTTGAAAACATTTTTTTATCATAAATTTCGTATCAGAGACAACTCACCAATTTTCAGCTTTGAATGTAAAGCATAATGTTAAGATTCCAGGAATAACTGAGATTTGTAATGATACTAGTAAACAATGAGAAAGCGTAAGTTGTTATGATCATAAATATACAGTATTTTCCAATAGACGACCAAGCATAATAAGTGAATCAGGATGTGTTGGCCATAGACTCGATTAGGAGCTGGTAACCTTCTGATACTACTGTCTTTGTGCTAACACATGCTGCTAGTGCTAGAACATCGGAACCAAGGCCATGAGACATGGCTAGAAACAACAGCAAATGGAAATCCGCGATACACTTCACGAATGGAAGGCTCTTTGTCCTATCTAGATGATTCTTCAGTGTCCTCATTGTCACGAGGTTGTTCTGGTTCTCAATAGGAAAGGTTGATGAAAGAGATCCCTGCATCAAAGCAACCATTCATTTGTGTTTTAGAGTAATTCTTAAGTAAAACACAGGTCCAACTCCAACCTGAGAAATAAAAACATAATAACAACTACTCTTGTATTTATTGTAAGACTAGTAGCGAACATAGGTGGACTTCGTTAAGCCACATACGAGGCTGCTAGCAGAAAATGACAGTCAATGATGTTTTTCAGGAGCCTTATATACTCTAATATTAGCGCTGCACATAGTTACACGCCTAACAAGGGTGATTACTGATTTCATTTGTTTCAAAAGTGATTGTCTGGTATGGTGCAAGGCATCAATCTTAGAGTGACAACAATCAAGACCAGCCAATCATGTCTACTTCCAAACTTAAATACTAATATCAAACTTAAATACCATGAAGCGGTCATGACAAGAAAAGACCAATTTGGAACAGACATCAAGCAAGAATGGTAATTAAGAAGCTGCAAAGTTTGATATAATTGTGGTTCTTGCTGTTTATCTGTCTAATACATCAGATTAAGGTAGCCTGCAAAGTTAAACCTTTGACGTAGAGCCCAAGGTATTACCAAATTTGCTCACAGTAGATAGATATGTAAGTCGAAATAGTGTGTTTTAATGTAGATGAACATTACAAATCAAGGGATTCGGTTCATTGGCTGCCCTATTTCTTCACTATAAATGTGTGTGTATATATATAAGACCCACCTCCCTTTCCGCCTGTGAAAAATAGAAGAAGCCAGTCATTGCCCTCTTTGGTGCATTAGGATCCTTCTTTTTCCTTTTCTTCTTTTTTTCATCATCTTGTCCATCTCTACCTTTCTTCTTACTTTCTTTAGAAGAAAAGGCAGCTGCAGCAACAACAGCTTCCTTTGATCCTTTTTCACAGGTTTCTGTAATTGGCAATTCAATGTGAGATACCAAATTATACTTTGTTGACAATTTCCATTTACAAGAATAAACTATGCGAAGGAAAAAAATGACTTACCTCTTTCTCATTTTTACTTTCACTAGCATCAAATTTTTCCTTCCCAGAATTATTAGTTGGAGAACCTCCGTCGTCCTTGTCAATAACAAAGTCCTCATCCTGCATTTACAACTTCATCAGTAGGGATAGCTAGAAGCTAATAGCTCAGATGTCAATATCTAGAATGTGTTTAGATATTTTTCCTATAACTACTACTAAAACCAATGTGTTTAGGGGTCACTCGATGACCAAGTGAAAATTGTAATCAATGCATATTTCAAAAATAGAGAACCATGTGCATATTAAAGACCTAAATAAAGATGGGGAAAGAAAAAAATACCTCCTCATCACTTTCATCCACACCAGCTTCGTTCTTAATGCATTCAAGATGTGGATCAACTGCATCATCATTATCATTTTGAAGAATCTCAACCACACTATCTGCGGTTCGTACATCTCGAAGGTTCATAATCTTCAAACCCTTAGAACTGCATGGTAAAAGAGCAGTTAATGAATTGCCAAAAGGACCAGAATTACTAACTTAATGGAAGAACCTATTAACCTAACCTGATGAAGTCAAACAAATTGTGATATTCATTTCTCTGAACATTCTGAAATAAATGTTCTTGCTCAGTTTTTAATCTTATAAGAAGATCAAAGTAATGCATATTTGAGCCACTAGTAGCATGCCTCTCAAATTCAACATAGTCATTCTGGCATTTTGAGCAGAAAGGGAAAGATAACCAAACATGTCAGTTAAAATGGGTACCTGTCATTTCATCTAGAACAACAGATCAATCAAGAGGCAAAAGTATGAGGCTGGTTGAACTGCCAAACAAACAGTGTATAAAAAGGTATGTTAAAGAGGTTGTAAATATATTTTGCCTCTCTTATACCAATGAACATTACTATCTTATATCAGTGAAAGAATTGAACCTTTGGAAGCAAAAAAAAGACGCACAACACTGTTATATTGAATTTTGAAATCATTAGCCTGTCCTTGGAGTCGTAAGAATGATAGATGAAGTTCAACACTATACCGACCCCTGTATGAAGAGCATACTAAGTCATACATTTAAAGGAAGAAAACAAAATTGTATAAACCAAAAGAAATAAACAAAAAATCAAATATACACAAATGACATATTGGTTCTGATTAGGTGATTTTTCATCCCAATGTCAATGTGCTACCTTGGTGTGAGGATTGCAATGCCCTCAAAAGTGACAAAAGCTTCCTCAACTCTAGTACCAATATCGGCCACTGACATGATTTTTTCACGGAAAACCTAGAAGGTAGTGGTACATAGCATCACCAAAGTAATCATTAGTTGTAAATTCACATTTTCCTAATAAAGAAGTGACAACAGACTTACCTGAGCAGAAGGACGATTTTCATCACCAACAAATTGGGTGTTGGCGTTGGGTATGAGGAAACTTATCTCCATAAGAACAGAATATGTGACGGACTTTTACCTGGAAGAGAAGATGAAGAATAGAAGAAGGAAAATGAATGAAGAACGGAAGAAGGAGAAGGAGCCTTACCTGGATGAAGGAGGAACCAGAAAAGCTTCTTGACCAAACTGATTTGCAACCCAAGGGGAAGGGGAAGGGGAAGGAGAAGGGGAGAAGAAGGTGTCATTTTTCGAAAAATATCTTACCGAATTCAAAAGGGTAAGACATTTTCCTTAAGAAAGGACTCTCTTTTTCCCCTTGTTCGTAAAATATTTTACCTGGGAAATCATTTTCACCCAACCAAACATCATCAGAAAAGCTTGAAAAGTTACCAAACGAAGCCTAAATGAAAGTCATTTGTTTCTTATTTTTTGTTTTACTTAGTGGTCGTGCCAACCTCTGAGTTGGCTATCGCCCGCCTTTTTCCTTTCCCATTAACCTTTTATTTCTTTCTTCTTCTCATTCACTACACATGTCTTCTCTCATTTCAATTTGTAGATTTATTTTGTGGATATCTTTGTTTTCTTCACAAGTTGTGATAGACAGATGACGGTGCTTGTCGTTCACTAAAACTCCACAATCCACCAGTAGTTTTTCTTGGAAAGTGGTGGCTCCTCATCAACTTCTTAATTTGTTTCTGTTTTGAGAGTATTTTAGAATAATAAATGATTTCACATGTCAATTTGGACTTTTGTTGTCTTAAGTTTTATATATTTTTTGTTTGTTTTCCTATTGTTTAATAAGTTTTCATTTTTAGAAGTTATTGTCTGCTCTTATAGCACGTTTTATTAGTCTTGCTTATGCATGTAATTTTAGTTTTACAAGTGATTTTAAGGATGATTTTGTTGTCGTCCTCTCTAGTTTGGTGAGTGCTCGATTCTTTTGCTGATTTTTGCTCACCACTTTGGACCATCCGGGGTTGATTTCCTTATCATATTAAGTGCTTGCAATCACTCTAGATATGTCGTGCTTGAGTTGTGACAAAGCCAATTGTCAACGTGTCATAATGTTCTATCGATATTGAGGTTAAAGCATTTGTTGTGTTTATGGAGCTTATCCTTCACCATCTACGACGAGTCTTTGCTATTTTTTTCTCTGAATTATATGGTTCCATTCATTAAATGAATTAATGAATTTATCTGTTAAATAAAAAGATTACTAAATGAATACAATTACTTATCACGGTGTTTTCATCAATCCTAAGTTGTTATCGAGTTGATTTGTGACACCATCTCAATTAACAACATTATAAATATAATATATACAACTGAAGTAGATAATAAAATTTATATGTAAAAAATTATTAAAATAAAACTTTAGTTGAGTGGTAAAATAAAAATTTTTCTAATTCAATTAGCATGGGTTCAAATCTAATTATATGTATATTTTTATTAGTTTTTCTAAAATAAAAAGATTAAATTATCCTCAAATAATATAATTTATTTTTTGAAGAAAATATAATTTATTTTAAATGCAAATGAATATTAAAGTAATTTTTCTAACAGATCTGAGACTCGATGGATGTGTGACACAAACTCAATAAAAGCCTTTATAAATAGTATAGATGATAATATAAGATTAGCAGTGACATTTTTAGTTGTGGAAATGAAACTAAAAAAATATCATAATTTTATTATAATTATATGTATAATATCTTTGATAACGTGAAAACAAAATTGAAAAACAGAGATATTTATTGAGTAAATAAATTTTACTAATTCTTATGGGGAGAAAGGATTGTATGAAACTGTGATTCCACGTCATCTTTATCCTTTTTCAATGGGAGAATAACAAATAAGATTTTTCCTCTTAATTTTTAGCATTTTTAGTTGGATTTAAATTTTTCAGGAGAAAAAAGCTAAAAATCAGGAGGAAAAATCTGATTTGTCATTCTCCCATTGGAAAGGAATAAGAATGACATGGAATCACAGCTTCATACAATTACTTCTTTTCTTATGGGTTCAATTTTACTCATCATCATTATGAAAATGAAATTAAAAAAAATTATCATATTTTATTGAGTAAATAAATTTTCTAATTAAAGTGGAAGACACACAAATATTAAAGCTATGTTTAATAAATCATTAAAATTTTTTATTCCTTTAATATTTTAAATTTGTCTTATAATTATTTTAATTTTTTGTTTAATATAAAATTTTTAAAAAAAGTGTTGAATAAGATAAGTAATAGGTAGTAACTTATCACTTTGGTTATGTTTGATAAACCAAAATATTAAGTACTGAAAAATTAAATATTGAAAAATTAAATGTTGAATTTAAGTTATAAAATATGTTTGATATTTTATTTAAAATTAAATACTGAATATAATTAGATTGTTTGATAATATATAATATAATATTAAATAAAATAAAAAACCATTAAACTTATTCTCTATTAAGTGATAAGTAGGTCTCTATCTACTTATCGTTTTCTACACTTTTTTGTACAAAAAATTCTATCTAATAGTTTTCACCGTGGGTTATCAAACGTGTTTAATAAATTAAGTTGATGAAATTATTAATTTTAAGTTGATTGAATTTTTTCAACACTTTATCAAACAGCACCTAATGTAGAAAATGTTAAGTAGATTTTATTTTTATTAAAAAATTAAAATAAATTATCTTTTAAAAAAAAATAGATATTCAAATTATCATATTTATCTTTCATCTAAAACTATCCAAAATAATATAAAATATTATATTAATAAAATAAAAATTAAAAATAAATAGTTGTTTAAAAATTAATATTTATTTTTATCAAATAACCTAATTATATTAATTACTTATATTTAATAATAATTTATCAAATATTTTCTAATATAAATTCTCCACTTATAAAATTTTGGGTTTGCTAACGTAGCCACTGTTATAGGGATATTGGAAGGTAGATGAATATAAATCCATCATATTCAAATTTTATGATAATATGTTTAAATTCTAAATTAAAAATATTATACATATATATATATATATATATATATATATATATATATATATAAGAATTCTCTTCAAAACAAAAATAAGAGAAAGAAGATAAAATAATTAGAATGATAAATTTGAATTGATAATTTATTTGTTTAAGGCCTCAAAATTATCATTTTGAAATTTAAAAAAAGTATAGTTTAGCATTATTGTATAAATTTTAATATTTTTAATTATATATTATTTATAAAAATTGGAAAAAATTATTTTATAAATATTTTGAATTTTTTGTAATTTTTTAGAGGGACCAATTTGCATATTTTCAAAACTATCAGGGACCCACTGAGTATTTACATTAATTTATTATTTGAGTTGTAAAATTCAATTTGACTCAAATTCAAAAAATTAAATAACTTGTTTGAGTTGATTTGAAAAAACAATGAATAACCTAGTTCGATTAATTAGAAATTCGAAGAAAATTTTAATTTTTTTTAAATTGAATTGAAATTTGTTCACCCCTAATTACATTATTCAATTCTTGGGAGGGGTGTGAGAAGCGCATGATTAATTAATCATAGTGACTTTAAAACTTTATTTTTATCTTCTTTTTAAGTTCAAATTAAAATATAATTACACTCTACTAGTCAAATACATCTTAAAAATAAGAATTGTTTGTAATAAAAAAAATGTAATTAATTGCTATCCTCCTAATTTCATTCCCATACAATTAATTTGTAGTGTTCAAATATACCCTTAATTCACATAATCTTACTATTTAAAAAATGTAAATAACATATATTATGTAATTTATAGGAAAATTATCCCATCGTCGGTAAAAATTTTTTAGACTTCACAAGTGTATCAAGTAATTACCTTATATTATTAAAATAATATTTGGTACATTACTAGTAAAGTTTTTAAACTCCACAAACAAATCGGGAGTTAACAAGTGTTTTATATAAATATAATAAATTATTAAAAATATAAATGTACCTAAAAGTATACACATATTAATTTTTTAAGATTATTTATGAAATAAAAAAATACACGATTAATATACTAAATATTCACCCATAATATTTATATATTTGTAGAAAATTTGATGCACCTATATTGCATATATATTTTATACTAATATGTATTATTTTATTTCGAAAACCATTGCTCTTCTTTTATAATTAACTTCTATCTCTCGAAATTTCAACAACTTAATTTCTTTTAAAAGCATTTTACCTAAAAAAACACGAATACTACTATCTCATAATATCTTATTGCTAAATTACTTAAGAATTTTAAAAATTTCCCTCCAAAGTTATTGTAAAGAAAAAAAAGAATGCATGGAGTCATCATCCCATTCCAGCCCAATCTAAGGAATTAAAAGGCCTCTTTTAGTTCAATCTCACTGTGGGTGTAGGCTGATTATCTAAGCCTCTTTTAGGTCGGGTATACAGAAAATATATAGCTTTGTTTAGTCTTTCCTTCGGAAATTCCTTGCAAATAACAAATAGTAAGCATTAAATTGTTAGGTCCAACAGTAAGAAGTTGCAGAAAGTTCAACTGCAAATGCTTTTCATAGCTTCTAAAACCTACAAGTCACTTCACTTTTACAAGCTACAAAGAAACGAGAGAGAGAATGCGGGGTTTATAACAGCTGGGAATTTGAGTTGGAAAGCTGAATATATTGTACATGGTACACAACAAGACAATATATTAAAAGATTCTTGACAGAAATATGTTTTTATAAACTCTTAATGGTGAGCAGGTGGGGGATAAGTTAATTAAGTACACTACCCTATGTATTCAATAAAATAGATCACATATAGAAAAGGATATATTGATAGACTGAAAGTCTTTAATTGATATTAGTAGACAACTCATAACTCTTATAAGAGAATAATATATAGTAGAAATCACATTAGGTTAAGAAGAGAAGGAGAATAAATGAATAAAGAACAGTTGCATGGCCCATGCAAAATGCTGTTGGAGTTTAAGTGACCATTACCTAAGCTCTATGGCCGCATGTGGAGAAAGATTATGTAATTTATTTACACCTTTTATATATATATATATATATATATATATATCAGTCTTTTGACACCTCTTTTCTCGATCGATCTTCGTCTATAAATAGAGCTAGCACCATGGGGAACGAAGAAGTCTATAAGCAAAGTTGCTAAGTATCTTCTTCTTCACTTGTTTTAATTCCACATTTTAAGCTTTACCTATTTTATATATGGCCCAAAACAATCTTCTCTCTATTCTTGTTCTCCTTTCGCTTGTTATCTTCCTGGAAATTCAGGGAATTTTAGGAAGGCATTTGATTTTAGAGCAGAATCAGAAGGTGAGAACATTTAATAGAATCCTAGCAAAGGAAAGTAGGAGTATTGTTGATCCCAAAATTAATGGTGTTAACAAAACCAAGTCTCCACCTTCACCACCAACTGCGGTAATTGGAGCCTCGCCGCCGAAAAACGACCAAGATTTCAGGCGCACATCTCCTGGACACAGTCCTGGCATCGGCCATTCCATTCAAAACTAGGTCAAAACATCCTTACTTTGAAGACAGACAGATGGTATTATAGTGCCACACAGATTCCTATCCTAGAAAAGATTTCAGCTTAAGTGGTTCGGTTTCTATTGTGTTGTCTTATCTTAGTTTAAATTTCAGTTTCAGGCACCTTAGGTTTGAGTCTTTGTAAAATATATTTAGTGAAGTCAGTGAAGTCAGTGAGCCAATGAAATTCGTGGATTTTTACGTTTTATAGCTCCTTCTTTGCCTATTGCTCAATCATTAAAGTGGTATAAAATATATTTGAAGAGCTAATAAATAATTTAAATTTACTGAAATTAAAATAAATAATTTATTCAAAATAATTAATTAATGATTTATTAAATTCTAAAATTGTTTTTATTTTTTAAATAAATAAACCTATCATTTTTCCATCAGTGAAACATTTTAGTCCCACTAATATCCAGGTCGTCTACTAAACTGGGGTAAAATTATCCAAACGGAAAGAATGGTGTGATTGCACCAAAAAAATCTTTTAAACACCGTACTTGGGTATCCAAAGGAGCCCAAGCAACTGAGGTATATGCTAGGGAAAAAAAAGCCGTAATTAACAAGATTACCAACTTGGTTATAGAATTGAAAATGGCCCATCATAACTTCTTGATGGACGAATGGGGTCGTTTTGGTTAAGGACAAATATAGTCTTTCGTAACAAATGCGTAAAAAATAATACTAATATCAAATGTAGTGTAAGAAGTTTATTTATTCTATTTAAGATGTCAAACTCCTCTAAGTTGAATGCCGTTTTATGAAATCTGAAGTTCAAATGGCGGATTTGAGGTTTTCACTAATTACTGTAATATTACAAAAATATGGACATTTCTTTCGGATATCGTCTATAAGAAAAGGAAGTTGAAAGAATGGAGAAACCCTCAGGGCATATATGAATTATAGACAACGTATAATGCTTCAAATTGTTGAAAAGAATTGAGTAAGCTCAAAGAGACACAAACCATGTGAGGCAGTGCAACACAAACTATAGAATTGGGATATTTGAAGTATTGGAGTAACAGGACCAGTTAAGAATAGGAATGAATCAAAAGATCACGTGCTTGTCACTCTCTCTGACTGTACAGTTGCATTTTACACCCTAGCACGACACAGAATCAAATGTTTTTGTTCATTGCAAAAGCCAAAAAGGTAAAAAAGAAGAAAAAAAAGTCTTTAGCTGCCTTCCTTCTCTGTATGCCAATCAGTTGCAGAGGCTGAGGACTTCCTTAGATGCAGGAACCATTAAAAAAGAAAAAAGTCCTTTAGGGAGATTTTTAATTATAAATTTATTCAACTCTAAGTGGAGAGGTTGAAAGAACGGCGAATAGGGACTCGTCATTTGCTTCATTTGACTTGATCGATCAGGACAAAATTGCCAAATATTTCTTAGTGCATTCAACGTTGGAGGGACCCTCTCTTTTGGTTGGTGCCCTTCACTCTTGATTAATTTTGAGCATGCTCGTCTAAAAAAAAGAAAAAGAAAAACCAAACTGTAAGCATGCTAATAGCAGGTAAGACAAACAAGCTTGAAATTAGTAAATAATATTGGGTATATATATGAAAATTATTTGGTACGTTGTTGTTAGTTTTCAGCTCCACGAGTAGAGTCAAAGGATTAACAATTGTATTATAAAGGTATAATAAAATATTAAGAAAATAAATATTTAAAATAATTGATACATAACTTTTTAAGGTTGGTGGAACAAAAAAAAAGTATGTGTACTAAATACTAACTATATATATATATGTGAGTATTGAATGTAACAATTTCTTTTTGCAAATTAAACATGAGCTAATCCAATTAACAGGTGTTGGGTATAGTCGTAAGGCACATTGCACTCCTAAGAAGAGAATGCAAGTTCGAACCTTCGAAACAACATTGTTAAGAGGGACAGCCACAAACACTGAATATGAACCATAAAACAAATATGAAAAAGCATGTCCTCGATGCAATGGCAGTTGGAACTCACCTTGCAATTGGGTTGTTGTGTAGCTTGTCATAGATGTTGGTATCTTTTTGAGTGAAAAATCTTGGACCATCTTACACAATCTTAAGGATTTTTAGCAACAATTTATTGGACTAACATGTGAAGAAATGTAACACCCTATACTCGGTCCGATCGCCGAGCCCGAGAACAGGTTGCTACACCATCGTCTCACATCGCATACAACATAAGTCGACTCATTATTAAAACATTCATCTTTTTGTGTAACACCCCTAACCCATATCCGTCGCTGAAACAGGGTTACAGAGCATTACCAAAATTTACAGAACAAATAAACATATATTTCATATCATATAGCATTTATATTAGAAACCAGTCGTAATCAAGCATAATGTCCCTTATGTGAGCCCTCGAGGCCCAAAATACACATTAGAAACAAGTCGGGACTAAATCGGGTGCTCAAAGAATTTTTTGAAAAACATTAAAATTTTTTCAAAGGTGCAGGAGACACACGCCCGTGTGACACACAACTGAGACACACGCCCGTATCTCTGCCCGTGTAGACGAAAATAGGTAATTTTCCAAGCCACATTTCTCACCCAAATTGACATCAACCTATACACATTAATTTGCACATCACCAAGCCATAACAAGACATTTAAATCAAGCTAGAATCATGTCCTAAACATGTGTAACCACAACATACAACCAATATGCCTTTAGGCACCTCAAATAACATCTTATAACATGTCAATCAACATCCACAATCACCTATTGATCCAACCACATATATGCGTAATTATGTCAAATATACCAATTCAAACCAATCATCAATATACTTATAAGTTTACCATCACTCAAACATATCAAACACATATCAAACATGATAAGCCATATATATATATCAAAATATATCCAACATAAGCCATTCAAATGGCTAATCACAACAAAACATTTACATGCAAACATTTGGCCAAATTAACCTATACATGCCATTATAACCAAAATTGATTTACTATATATACCGAAATGGGCCAATGGATAGTGTGAAGTAACTCCGACCAACTTCCAACCAAATCGAGCTTCCTAATTACTATAAAACAGGGAAAATAAAACAGAGTAAGCATTTAAGCTTAGTAAGTTTGTATAACATGGAATTTAACTTACCATTATTTTACATATAAGGTAAGCATACAAAACATATTCCAATCAACTTGGCCAAAAGCCTAAACATATATCTTCAACATGTTAGCCATGTAAGCACATATAATAGCCCATCATCATGGATGAATAAAGTCATTAAACAAGTTCCACATACATGTAACAATCATTTCATGCTTCAATATATCAAGTAATATCATTTACATGTACTTCATGTATATACGGGCAATAGTTCTTTTCGAACTTATATTATCTCATATCAGAACTTAACCGTTGAACCATTTAAAATATCATTGGATACATGGGTTGTTCACACAAAGTGTACAAAACTGTAATCCGTCAATTCATGTACATGTATGTTTATACAAACATGTAAACTGGCAGCTTTTTCGAGCCATATAACGAGAAGCTCATGTGAGTTGTATAACGGGAAACTCTTGCGAGTCAAATATCGGGAAGCTCATGAGAGCTAAATAACAAGAAGCTCGTGAGAGCCAAGTATTAGGAAGCTTGTGAGAGCCAAATATCGGGACGCTCATAAGAGCTGTGGTGTGTCCACAACACATGCAGGATCACAACCAATTTGGGAACCCTAATGACATGTCATTTGTATCCTTCAAATTTTTAAGGTTCAAACGAGACTTGGTACTTGTCGGATATGTGGTTGATATTATACATGACATTTTATACAAATCACACACAATAATGTTCAATTTAAAACATATAAATATACAATTTAATTACACAAACTTACCTCGACAAGTGTACGTAAATTCGTAAGCTACTAATCTGATACTTTCTCTTTTCCTCGATCTAACTTCGTATTAGGTCTATCTGGGTCTATAGAAATAAATTTAACTCAATTTAATATAATTCATATTCAACTCATTCCAATAGACATCTTTGGCAAAATTACTATTTTGCCCCTATACTTTTAATTAATTACGATTCTGTCCCTAGGCTCAGAAAATGAAATTCATACAATTTAATCCTTATTTCAAGCCTAACTGATTTTCATGCATATCCATAGTAGCCCATATATTTCAAAAAATTCAAAAATTTTCAATAAATTTTTCAGCTTTTCAATTTGTCCCTAAATCATAATTTTATGAAAATTCTCCTTACAAAAGTTGTTTATCTATCAACAACCTTTCATTTTTTACCATAAAGCTTTATACTTAAACTATACTCATCCATGGAAAAACCCTAACACTTTAATAGTTTTAGAAATTAATCCCCGAGATAGCTAGATTTGTAACATCCTAAAATAGGGCCTAGTCAGAATAGTGGTTTTGGGACCACAAATCCGACATCAAAATATTTATTTTATGATTATTATGAGTTCTATAATATGAGAATATGCATGTTTTAAAGTTTCATAAAGAAATTCTTTGAGTAAGGTGTCCAATTGGAAAATAAGGTCCAAATTGAATAAATTTCAAAACTTGGATTCTAGAAGCAATTTGTATGAAATTGCTTTAGATTATAAATTAGAAAGTATTTGAGAGAAATTTTCCATATTTCTAAGTTTTTGGACAAAAATAGGCATGTATGGATGAAAATTTAAAGAAAGGGCTTAAGGGCATTTTGGTTATTTGGCAATTTAATAAAATAAAATGGGAAAAAGATGGCAAAAATCAACCATTCTTATTCCTTGTCCAGCTGAAACTCTCAAGTCTCCATAGCTAGGGTTTTCAACATTTTCAAGCTCAATAGTAAGTGCCCTCAAGCCCCGTTTTTAATGTTCTTCGTGTTTTTGAAATCCCGGTAGCTTACTCTCTCTATTTCTACCCATATTTCATGCTAGGGTTCATGTTTAGAAATTTACCCATACATGATTTACTTGTATTTTGATGGTTTATGGAGGAATATGAAAGTTGGATGTGTGTTAAACATCTTTTCCTAGGTACTTTTCATGAAAAACCCCTAAAAGGACGTTTTTGCAAAAGGTGTAAAATGTGTGGTAGAAATAAGAAATAATGGAAAAATTTTGGCTGCCATAACGGGGAAAAACATTCGGCTAGACTTGGGTAAGGTAGAAATTGCATGCATTTTGTAACACCCCAAACCCGGCCCAGACGTTATGGCCGAATCCGGCATGTTACATTGAAGTGTTTTAGCGAAAACCGTGTTTTCATTGAAAATCCTTCTTAAAATAAAAGAAACCTTAATTAACTTAAAAAAAACTCCTTAGCAATCACTTGTTTAAAACATATGATTTTATGAAAACATGTCATTTTAAAATTTAGTTGCGGAAACGTAGAAAACATACTATAATTTAGGAAACCCATGTTCAACTTTTCATATTTACAACGGAAATAATAATAATAATTCAAGTAATAATAACATAATGAAACCTTGTTACAATCTGGTCTGAAACATACTTAATAAAATAAAAACTTATATGCTTAAAAAAAAACCAAGTCCAAATTATCTTGCTAGTTGGCCACCCAGAGTCCCTCCAAACATTGAACCTTCTACTGAGCATCACCTGAAAATAAAATAAAAGAGGGGATGAGTTTTCGCAAACTCAATGTGTACAACCCTAAAAAAAAAGCATTCCAAAAACCATCATACATCAAACATGCAATGCAATCCCATCCAACTTATCCATCTGCTACACACCGGCTCCGTCCCCTGTCACACCATGTGGGGATATAAATATCGACCCACCCAACCGACACACCAAGGGTAGTCCGGTTGTGGAACTACCTTCATTTACATATTGGGCTTTAAAAGTCGCTGTTGGATCTATGATTGTCAAGCAACCATGCGATCCTCATATACTTCCTCCGTTCCATAATTCCCACCCATATGTAACCTAAGCAAGATATCATATGTATGCATGTCACATCTATAAAACTTAGATTCTACACCTAAGGGTATTTTGGTCATTTTTGCCCTTAGGGGCATTTATATAATTTTCCCTTAATTATGATTTTCACTTACCTTAGCCCGTTAACAAGTCCCGTGAGCTAAGATGAACGAATACTATATACCAGGTAGGATTCTAGAGAAGAGGAGGTGAGTCATTAAGATCGCTTTAGTACCAAGCTCTCCCTAGATCCAATCTTAGACATGTATATACCCGTTGCCACACCTTAACCCTATGACTTATCCACGGTCTCAATAATTTAATTAAGTTTTATGTAGTCATCATATATTAGGCCCAAAACCCCTTACAGAGCCCTGACAAATTCACATACTTGTATCTGGCCCATTAAGCCCAATCATATTTATATGGCCCATTAGGCCCAAATCACATTTATATGGCCCGTTAGGCCTAGTCACATTCATATTCATGCTCACATACAAATTCCTATCACATAGCATCAATATTCAGTTTTTGCCTATTATGGGCCCAATAGCCCATCGGGCCCATTTAGCCCATTCTAGCCCATACGGCCAAATCACAACCCAAGTTCACGGAATCGCCCGTGGGCCTCAAGCAACCTATCGGTTTCCTCCTTACGAGTGTTCGCGCACTCGCAAGACTACCGTAGCCAAACTTTCGGCCGTCGATTCATTGTGTGTGCAATGTATGTACACACCTGGTAAGCAAGCCTGCTGCGATTCCTTTAGTCACCAACCTAAAAATGATATCACCCTTCCATTAATCGCATGCTTAATACATATCCTTACTAAAACCAAAACCTCACTTTAATCTTACCTTGCGCGACAAGTATAACAACCCCTTCTTTACTCGCTAACCACGATCAACTCCTAGATCTGCACCAATCTTAGCCATTAAAACTTGAATACAGGTGACTCGTATCCAACACAAGTCCCCATTACCTTAACTATGACCATCCAACCAACTAAGATTAAGAGTACTTACCAAAGTCTCTCACCTGAAGAGCAAATCGTTAGGGATCCAAAGACTGGGATTCGATACCTATTCCTACCCAAAACCTATTAGAAGAAGTAAGGGACAATAATCAATACTGAGAGAAGAAAACTGATTGTAGAACACTTACACTAGATTCGGTCAAAGAGTATTCGACCCTTGGGAGATTCGACTTTCAAAATTAGTATGATGAATAAGGTTTATTTGGTATAGGTTAAAGAAAAAGAGTAGAAGAAGAAATCGGCTAAGTGAAACAAAGAAGAATAGAAATCGACTGAAAGAAAAGAAAGAAAGACAAAAGGGTTTTCGGCTTTTTGGATCTTGAAAAGAAAAGGGTTTTCGGTAGCAAGATGAAAAAAAATTTTGGCAGTAGCCTGGCAACTTTGTATTCGACCCCTATTTATAGCCCTTATAGCCTAATTTTCCATACCCAATTCCCAATTCGGCTCCATCACTTCTCCCTTCTCATCTCCTCGTTTTTCTCCCTGATAACTCCTTGATCTTTTCCTTAATTTTGCTCTTCTGAACACTCCTCTTGGAGTCTATCTTCACACCACTTCCAACTTTCTAGAAGGCTAAAATTAAACTTCTAAAAATACTAAGCTAGGATTCAAACCTTGGACCTCCTTGCTAGCTACTAACGCCACCTTCCTACTCCCTAAGTGGCGTCACTTAGCCACTCCTCCACAAGGCTTTTTGATGCCATTTTCCCCCTATTTTATTTAAAAGCCCAACTACTTGCCAACCCTGATTCTTTTAATAATTAAACTATAATTTCTTCTACCCCTTGATTCAAATTCAAACTTTGACCAAGACCTACCATCATGTAATTAACACTTAACCGGAATTGCTAAGCACAAAAGAAAATTTTGAAATTTCTGGATTTTTGGGTTTCAAGATTTTTGGGTTTCGAGATTTTTGGGCGTTACACATTTCATTATACGAGCCTAGGGACTAAATCGTAAAAATGTGAAAGGTTAGGGGCAAAACGGTTATTTGGATCGAGGGTGAAATTTAGACTTGAAAAGTATAATGTGAGTTGTTAATGATTTATTTTTATTGTTATAGACCCCGAGGAACAAATTTCGGAGGTCGATCTAGGAAAACGAAAGGTTTTGGAATAACCGAAACACGATACCAAGACGAGTACCAGGTAAGTTTGGATAACTTAAAGTAAACTCATAATATGCCTAATTGTATGATTTATGAATGTATGATAATTGCATTTGACGATGGCATGAAAATACATGAAATGTATCCTTAATAATAACATGTTAATAAATGTCCCGATTGAGATTAAAAAGGAAGTTCGGTGGATAAACCATGATTTACATGTTATTTGAGATCCTGCATGTGTTGCAGAAGGATTTAGCCCGGACGGGTAATCCGTTAATCTCAAATATAAAAAGGATCTAGCCCGGACGGGTGTTCCTTAAGTGATCTATCCTCCCGAAGAATATCTGTGCATTGTGGATTTAACCCGAGCGGGTAATCCGATTAGGGTTTGAATTTAGCCTGGACTGGTAATTCAGATCCGAGTTCATTAAGGGTGTTTTTCGCTATAAGGGATTTAGCCTGAACTGGTAATCCTGCCGTAAAATGTGAGGTTCACGAAAGTGCATACCTGAAATGATCATTCTTATTAATTGACGGCAAATGGATAATCCATCGGGATTTCTTAGAAACTCAACGGGATTAATATGATGTATATAAATGGAATGATGAATGATGAGCTCATCTAAGAAAAATTACATGGTGCATTATTATTGTGGCTAACTTGTTGATTGAGTGCATGTGATTGGGAAACCATTTCATTCTTGTTGGTCTAATTGCTTAATATGGTTGTATGCTAATTACTCGGTAAGTTTACTTTCCAGTTATTCGGGCTTACTAAGCATGTAAATGCTTACCCTTCTATTTTCCCTGTCTCACAGAGCTTGAGGACTCGTAAAGATTGGAAGACGGTTGGAGAGTCGACACACTATCAACTAGTCCAGCTTTGGTATATAGATACTCTTATTTTTTCCAATGGCATGTATAGGGCTTTTGATTTATTTTGTTATATGTGTCATTTGATTTGCCAAAATGAAGGCATGTAAAGATATACCTAACTTTTTGTATTTGGCCATGGGAATTGGCTTATTTTGAAGTAGGCTATGACCTACAAATTTATGCATATGCTTATGTATGCATGGGATGGCTTGACCATAATTGGCAATGAGTTATAATAATGAGCCAATTTTAAAAGTGTTAACGAGACATGGAAATCCTTAAAACTAAGGAAATAACCTAGCATGTGTTAAATCGATGATATGAGGTTTACAAGCATGAGGTTTATTAAGGTTATTTGTAAGTGTACAATCATGTCTTGCTTTGTATTTTGGTAACCTTTAAGTATAAGTGATGTAGAGGGTGACCAAAGGCTTGGAAAATAACCTAATAAGGTCCACATGGGTAGACACACGGACGTGTGTCTAGGCCGTGTGTGACACACGGATTGCCTCTATGGGCGCGTGGTATGGCCGTGTGTCCCTTGCACCTAAAATTTTAAGTCAGTTTCAAGCATGGACTAGACATACGGGCATGTGTCTTGGCCGTGTGCCCCTAAATGCATGCTGACGTCATAAACAAAATGCTCGAGTTTTTGGACACGAGCGGCCACACAGGCGTGTCTAGGCCTTATGAAGGACACGGGCCAGGGACACGGGCGTGTGCTCAGCCGTGTGAAAACCCCTGTAGGTTTGAAATGAAAAATAACTTTCATAAATTTAACCCGGGTAGGGGACACGGGCGTGTGAGGCTTTACCTAGGAAAATTTTTATGAACTTTTGTAAGTTCTCGGTTTAGTCCCGGATTATTCTCAATATATGTTTAGGGCCTCGTAGGCCCATAATAGGGACATTATGATGCAATTTGATCTATTTTATATTGGAATGAAATTTTTTAACCCGTATTTCCTAAAAATGTTCAAGTTCATGTTTGGTGACGCCTTGTATCCGGTCCCGATCTCGGGTACGGGTAAGGGGTGTTACAAGATTAAGCTATTACGATCTTAGAAACATAAAAATTATTAAAAACGAGACAAGAATACTCATCTAATTAAGCAAAATAAACTTGTCTATCTTCAAGCTTCCATGGCTAGGGTTTCCATGTTTTTTATTTTAGGAAAGATGATGAAAATGATAATAATTTAATTGTTTAATTCATTTATCTTCATTTTATCATTTACTTTTCAAAATTAACTTACAAATTTACAAAATTCCAATGTTGAATAATCATTCTTATCTACTAAATACACTAAATGGTCTATTTGCCATATAAGAACCTATAACTCGTAGGTTTATGCAAGTGTACACAGGCGTTATCAAGTAATAAGTAAGTATCGAGTTATTGTCTCCACAGGGATTGTATTTGGTTTAAATCACTTAATTGTAAAATTATATTAACAACTTGGTAAATAAAAACACTATATGATTGAGACGTGATGATTAAAATTAAATATATTAAACTAAATGAAATCATCCCCAATGCAAATTATCCTAAATTTGCAAACTATATGAATGAAATAGATTTTAGCAAAATTAAACACAATTTGCAACAATTATAACATAAATAAACTAGGATAATTATTTTAATTAAACTCAATTTATTATCAACATGCTTAATAATATTCAGAAAAACATTCCATGGCAACTCGATCTTTCATGAGTTTGGAAACCACATTAGGTCCTCTCGGAATCCTTTACTTAGTAAATATGCATTTTACTGATCCTTATTTACTAAGGTTTTCTTAGCATTTGTGTGAGGTAATAAGGACGTGGTAGGTTTGAAATAGTTTAATCATACAAATCTAACAACTATGCAGATAACAGAGCTTGGTTAGAGTTGCTATGCAACCTGTAATTTAATCGGGTTAGGATCTAAATTGAGCATGCATATTTCAATTATGTGTCCACTAGCCGTCTTCTGGTTAGGATCGCTCAGCTAATTCAGGTGCATTTCAATCATGTATGAACGAAATACAGACTTGATTTCAATTGAAAACATGATCGATTGAGGCACAAACATTATAAGCATGAATTAAATAAATATTATTTAATCAAAGCAATCATCCTAGATTAAATAATATTAAGCTAACATTGTTGTAACAAGAACAAAAAACACATAGCAAAAATTTTCAGATTAAATAAAAAAAAGAAAGATTAAACCCAAATCAAAGTGGCTGTCACCTAAGACTCTGACCGACGAGGCTCTTTCGCTCCTTCGCTTTGCTCCTTTGCTGATGGCTCTCCAAGGTGGCTGACCAAGGGCTCTTTAAGCGGCTTAATTGCTAAAATCTATATGAAGAGATGATGCTAGGCATGATGAATGGAAAATGCTAAAGAGAATTGAGAGAAAAGAGAGAATGATGAGGGATGAAGGATGACTAGGAATTGTGAAATGAAGTCTTATTTATAGGTGAAGAGAGCAGAGTAGTTTGCTAAAAATAGAAATGTTTAGCCTATTCAAGCTTCTTCAATGAGTGGCCGACCATGATTAGTGGATTTTGAGTTGAATTTTGCTTGATTTTTAAGTAATTTAAATGCCATAACAACTCAGGACTGAAACTCGGTCAAATGTAAATCTTCGAGCAAATATCTAATTTCTTCAACATTGCAAGGACCTTGTGTAATTAAATCAAATAGTAGTTTATGTGGATAGCCATGTGTAGCTGAAATTGGGTTAACTTGGTCTTCAATTTGGACAGTTTTTGTAATCCAACAAAGCTATCAGACCTGTCCAAAATAAATTAATAAATTAAAGGACCAAAGAATAAAATAAATAATTAATTAAGACCCAAATTATTAATGAAATATTTTAAAATGAATTATTAAATATAATTTTATATTTTATTATTTAATTTAATCATGCATGGTCAATTTCATGTCTTAAAAATATAATATGTTCAAATAAATATAAAATAAGCCATTTTAAGCATGTAAACTATATAATAAAGTATAAAATCACATTTTTATAATTTCTATGTCCTAATTTCATATTTTCATATATTTCATTAATTTAACAATTACTTAGTTTTAATAACGAATTTAAGTAAAAAGGTGATAATTGCATAGGAAAAATCCTATATATTTTTCAGTTTACACACCCCCAAACTTAAATCATTGCTCGTCCCAAGTAATGTTTATGCACAACAAAAGGTCTTGCTAAGGCAAAATTGCTAACTGTGTAAGCAACATCAATCTTTGTCCCATAATTATGTATTAATAACTTCGTGTTCATAGATATCCTTTATTAACAAGTAATTCATATGCAAACATTTTTAGAATTTTATACTAAGTTTCAAAATATGCCAATATGAATCATAGTTTGTATGTATGTCACAGCCACAGATAACATTCTTTATTCAACATAATTTATTATCAATCAAGCAAACAATCATAAGGCTTATTTATGATCTTCATATGTTGAACTTAGTACTTCCTCTCCACTAATGTAGGTGTCATAATCATCAAATCAATAGGTCTTTTATAAGGTTGTAATGGGGCTTGGTTAAAGGTAGGGATTTAAAGAGATGAGACATTTCGGTTTCAAAATCTTAACCTTTAACTTTGTCTTGGATTTCTCGAAATACAACCTTTTTCTTTAAGTTGGAACTACCCCAAACTTATTTTGAACTCATGCTCATACATTTTTCTTTTTGGAGACCGAGCAAACTTTTTTTCGCTCTTTCTTCGTCTTTTTTTTAAAGCATGAGCACATACATCCTTTTGAAAATTTCCTCAAATGTTGAATACCAATACAACTTGAGTTAAGATGGGTGCACAAAATTAGGATAACTTAAAAAGATGGTAATGTGGCTTATAATGTAGATTCATTACAACAAACAGGCCTTTAAGCTCAAAATTACAGTTTCAAGGGTCTAATATCATAAGGTTGGCTCGAAAAGGCTCAAACAATTCAAAGAAATAGTGCCTATATCATTTTAGATTTTTTTGTCTCCAAGGATTTCGCCTAAAGAAAGTTACTAAGTCAATTCTAAAGATATAAACCTTCATGCATGTCTAGTCTCAAGAGAAACTAAGTTTTCATGGCAAACATTACTAAGACTAAGATCATACAAGCACTCCATTCTTCATGATAATATACGTTCACTTAGATAGAATCATCATTCATACTTGCATACAAACTATCTCATTAACAAAAAAAATGTCTCTAAATATTCATTTATTAAAACATACTTATAAAAGAAATGATTGAAACATACTTGAAAATTTTTAAAAATTTGAGCAATTTATTTGCCTTACCCCTCTTTAAAATGAAACAATGTCCTCATTGGAAGAACAAAGTAATAAATGAAAACTGAACACCATGTAGGGTTGTAAAGAAAGAGAGGTGAGTCATTAAAACTGCTTAAATACCAAGTCTTTCCTAATAACCCAATCCTAGACATGTTCATTCCTATTACCACATCACTTAGTCTTTTTCTTTTTAAAGAAGTGTTAAGTTTATTCATGCTTGTTATGTTTTATTCTGTAGAAATTAAATCTTAATTACGAAATAAATAAATTCCTAAAGACCTAAAAACAATTAAATAAATAACAAGACAAGAATCCACTTTTTTATTTTTCTAACTTATTCCCCATTTCTTCTTCAGCTCCATCTCCGCTTGCATAGTTAGCATCTTCCGTCCATGTCTCAAAGATAGCGTCTAGGAATTCAGGAACAAAAGTATTAGAGATATTCTTAAAAGTATTTTGAATTGAGTCATCTCTAATTTTTGCATATTTCCAGTAAGTTTGTTGTTAATTGTGCATGAACTTGCACATATCCATCATAATTGACAACTCCAATTTCTTTGAAGTGCTTACAGAAGTTAGTATTGGAGTTGTAGATTTAGGTTCAACACTTAGCTTGACTGTTACTTCTTCTGGCTTAACCTTTGGTTCAGGGTTTGCAAATCTTTCAACTAGTTTAGGACTGTTCAGTTCCTTATCAGATTCTTTTTCAGGGTCTGTAATTGAATTAGCTTCAGTTCCAGTTTCATTCGTTGACTCCTTGGTATCTGGCTCAGTTGGCTCTTCTTGCTCACCTTGATTCAGCTCGTGCACCTTCTCTACTAACCTTTCAAGATCATGATTTGTAATACACCCTTGAACATATTTCCCCTTCAAATTTGCTTGTGTTTTAACATGGGCCCTTAAGCAAAGTGAAGTGATTAATGATGGGAAATAAGCACTTTCTGTCTTTTTTTTAGCACAATCATGAATCTCCTTGAGAATAATTTTGCCAACATTAATGGACCTTTCTGTCAAAATTGCATAGAACAAAAGCATCCGCTCTATTGAGATGGTGGAACTATGTGAGATAGGCATAAAACTGTAGCAAACAAAATAAAACCATACCTTTACTATTGGTTTTAGGTATTCCCTTCGACAAGAATGGCTCCCAAATTTTCTAATAATCCATTGAGATCTCGGATTTGTCACAACATCAAGCACTTATTGAAGAAAGTCCCAATTGATATTGTTCATCATAGGGTAGTACTTATCTTCTTCAACATCAGGTAAGTTAAACAAATCATTGATGGACTTAGAAGTAAGAGGTACCTTTTTCTTTCGAACGATGACCTCAGAAGCATCTTGCATAGTCAAACTAGCATAGAATTCTCGAACTAGTTCATCATTGAGAAGTGAACGAGCATCACAAAATTGTTCCCACTTGAGAGCATTGATTTTCTTTCTAATCGGTATAGGAACAACCATCAAATCATGACTTTTCAAGTTAAAACCTTTTTCCGGTATCATAGGTTGATGCTTGAAGACTGAATCAAATCTTTCTTTCAATTCTTCATCGATCAAAATTAGGTTTTCAGGAGTAGTCTTTGAAGATCTAGTTCTTTTGCAAGACATGGTATCATTTCATGAGAATTTGGCAAAGTTTCTGCACAAGGGGAAAAAGAGAAATCAGCAAGGTGGATAAGGACTTACTACGACGAAAATCTTGTGACGGCAAGGATGGTGCGGTGGCAATAATAGCGTACGACAGTGATAGTGGTGACAACGGTGACAACAGCGATGTACGGCAGGAACGTTGGTGCTTCGGCAATCTTCTTGTGGTGGCAATAGGTGATTTTGGCAAAAAAGGAAGAGAAACTAGGGTTTCTTTTAGGATTTGAGGCTAGTGGCACAAAAGGAAGATTTAAGGATTTTTAGGGTTAAGTAAATTGCTTTGAGTGATATAGAAAATAGTATAATGAAGAGGAGTTTATATAGGGAAGAATTAAAGCAACATGTAGTGAAATTTTAGCTATATTAGGGTTACTTGGGTGGCAAGTAATGGGAGTGGCGGCAAAGTATGGATTTTTCCCTCCTTTTTGCTGTCTTGGGCCTCAAACTCAGACTGTATTTACAAACTTACTCAAGAAAAAAAAACTAATTAGTACTTGGGCCAAATTTGACCCCCTTTATTAACATAAAAATTTAAAATTTAAACAAAACAAATGAAACTAAAAAATTTTAAATCTTAATTAGAAAATTTCTTCTTAACAAATTACATTAAATCAATTCCCATGAAAGGTTGGAGGGGTCACAGCGGTCCCGCTTAAGTTCTAATCTCCTTAAACAGAATTAATTGAATGTAATAAGTTAAGAAAATAAGTTCTAATTATTTATTTATTTACAAAACGAGTTCATGAAAAATCAAGGGTCTGTTAATTTGAATGAGGATTCAACTCGCTCAACTTCACCATCCCAGTAGTGTTTGAGACATTGACCATTAACTTTAAACGTACCTCTATAATTGTCGTATAATTCAATAGCTCAATAAGGATAAACTCGGTAGATGGTATAAGGTCCTTACTATCGGGATTTAAGCTTTCTAGGAAATAACTTCAACCTTGAATTAAACAACAAAACTTTTTAACCTTTTTTAAACTCGCAAGGTTGTATATGACTATCATGCTATCTCTTTGATCTTTCTTTACACATTTTGGCATTCTCATAGGAAAATAGTCTCAACTCTTCCAACTCATCAAGTTGTAACATCCTTCTTTCACTGGCTTGCTTAAGATCAAAGTTCAACTGTTTCAAAGCTCAGTAAACTCTATTCTCGAACTCTAATGGCAAATGACATGCCTTCCCAAAGACTAACCGATAAGGATTCATTCCTAACGGTGTCTTAAATGCTATTCGATAGGCTCATAATGCATCATCAAGCCTTTAAGACCAATCTTTTCTGCTAAGGTGTACTACCCTTTCAAGGATACCTTTGATTTCACGGTTCATTCTTTCAACTTGCCTAGTAGACTGGGGGTGATAGGTAATAGTAATCTTGTGCTTCACATCATATTTTTCAAGCAACCACTTAAGTCATTTGTTCACAAAGTGAGAACCTTCATCACTAATAGTATCTCTTGGTGTCTCAAATCGTGTAAACACATGCTTATGTAGAATCGCATGACTACCTTAGCATCATTTGTATGATATGCTTCAGCTTCAACCCACTTGGATACATAGTCTATAGCAACTAAGATGTATTTGTTCCCATACGAAGAAGGAAACGGGCCTAAGAAGTCAATGGCCCATACGTCGAATAATTCAATCTCCAAAATGTTTATCAAGAGCATCTCATTCCTTGATGTATTTCCGATCCTTTGGCATTTATCACAGTTCTTCACATAAGAATAAGCATCTTTAAATAGTGTAGGCCAAAAGAAACCTGCTTGCAAATTTTTTGTTGCAGTACGTGAACCACCAAAGTGTCACCCACTTAGAGATGAATGGCAATGGTACAAGATCTCAGCAATCTCACTTTCAGTTGCACACTTTCGGATTATATTATCTGCACATTGTTTAAATAAAAACGGATCCTCATAAAAATAATACCGACTATCGTAAAGGAATTTTTTCCTTTGTTGGTATGTTATCTCTCGAGGAATTATTCCACATGCAAGATAATTGGCAGAATTAGAAAACCAATGTGTTTCATGAATTTGACTTAGCTCAAATAAGTGTTCATCTGGGAAATTCTCGTTGATAGGCATACAAGATCGAGTTACCTCATCTTACTCCAACCTCGACAGATGATCAGCTATTTGATTTTCGACACCATTCCTGTCTTGGATCTCAAGGTCAAATTCTTGGAGTAAAATTATCCAACGGATTAGTCTCGGTTTCACATTTTTCTTCGTGAGCAAGTATTTAATGGCCGCATGGTCAGCAAATACTGTAACTTTGGTACCTATAAGATATGAGCAGAATTTTTCAAAAGCAAAAACTATAGTAAAGAGTTCCTTTTCAGTTACCGTATAATTGAGTTGGGCTCCTATCAAAGTTCTACTTGCATAATAAATAAGGTGAAACACTTTGTTTCTTTTTTGACCCATCACAGCTCTAACAATATAATCACTTGCATCGCACATCAACTCAAAAGGTGAGCTCCAATCAAGTGTAACGATTATTGGGGCTGAGAACTAATAATCTTCAAAGATTAACTGTAACCAAACATGCTTGGTTGAAATCAAACACTTTATCTTTCTCTAACAACAAACACAACAGTTTAGAAATTTTCGAGAAATCTTTGATAAACCTTCGGTAAAAATCAGCGTGGTCAAAGAAACTTTTGACTCATTTCATATTAATTAGGGCTGGTAATCTTTCAATTACGTCCACCTTTGCTTTACCGACTTCAGTTTCTCTCTTTGAGATTTTATGCCCTAAGATAATCTCTTCCTTAACCATAAAATGGCATTTTTCCCAGTTAAGGAGAAGATTCATCTTTTCGCATCTCTTCAGTACCTTAGCCAAATTACTCAAACAAATATCATAAGTGTTACTGAAAATAGAAAAATCATCCATGAAAACCTCAACAAAATTTTCAACCATATTAGTCAATATTGCCAACATGCATCGTTGAAATGTTGCAGGTGCATTGCATAAACCAAAAGGCATTCGCCTAAAAGCAAACGTACCGTATGGATAAGTAAAGGTTATTTTATGTTGGTCCTTTGGAGCTACAACTATTTGGTTATATTGCAAATAGCCATATAAAAAATAATAGAATTCATTGCTTGCCAATCAATCTAACATCTGATCTATAAAAGGCAATTGAAAATGGTCCTTTCGAGTGGCTTTTTTCAACTTCCTGTAATCAATACAAATTCTCCAATCAGTAACAGTTCTCATTGGAATCAACTCGTTATGCTCATTTTCAACAATCGTGATTCCACCTTTCTTCAGCACACACTGCACTAGACTTACTCACGAACTATCTGAAATAGGATAGATGATTCCTACATCTAACCATTTGATCACTTCCTTTCTCACAACTTCTTTCATAATAAGATTGAGCCTCCTTTACCCATCAATTCGAGCTCTTTCACCTTCTTCTAAAATAATTTTATATATGCAAAAAGAAGGATTTATACCTCAAATATCAGCTATGGTCCAACCAATTGCTTTCTTAAATTTCTTTAGAATAGTAATTAGTTACTCCTCTTGATTTTTCATCAGTTTTGTTGAAATAATCACAGGCAAAGTGAAACAATCACCTAAATAAATGTATTTGAAATGGGAAGGAAGTACCTTTAGTTCGAGTTTAGGTGGTTCTTCAATTGACAACTTGGGTTGCACAAATTCTCTGACTTCTAACTCCAATGGTTCAAACCGTGTGGATTGAATAAAATTTCTCGGATTGGCTTGCATCAAAGCCATTTTTTTCACCTTATTCATCCTCCAAAGGGTCAAGATCTAAGGCTTTTTCCAATAGATCTTCTTCAAAATTACTTTTCGTAGAAACTAAGGTTTCTATCTCTTCCATAACTGAACACTATTCTGTCGGATCGGGAAATTTCATCGCTTTAAGAATGTTAAAGATTACCTGATTGTCTTGAACTCGCTTGGTGAGTTCACCTTTCTCCACATCAATTAACGATCTTCCCATGGCTAAGAAAGGTATCCCAAGAATGATCGACACTTCCTTATCTGCTTTAAAATCTAAGACAATGAAATCAGTAGGAAAAATAAATTTATCAACTCTTACCAAAACATCATCGATCTTTCCTTTGGGATATGCTAAAGATCGATCCGCTAGCTGAAGCATCACATTTGTAGGTCTTACTTCACCTATCCCTAGCATTTTGAAAATAGAATTAGGCATCAAGTTGATACTCGCTTTTAAATCACACAAAGCTTCACCATAGTAAGATTCATCAATGTTACAAGGTATAGTAAAGCTTCCTGGGTCTTTCAATTTCGGTGGCAGTTTGTTCTGCAAGAATGCCCTGCACTCCTTTGTCAAGGCAACAGTCTCATACTTTCTCAATCATTTCTTCTTGGACAGTATATCCTTCATAAACTTCACATAATTTGACATTTTTTCTAAAGCCTCCACCAACAGAATATTGATGTGTAACTGCTTCAGAACATCCAAAAACTTCTTGAATTGCACATCTAGTTTCTGTTTGTGTTGCTACAATCTTTGCGGATATGGAGGTGATGGAACTTTCGATTGAATCAGATAACTCTTCTGAATAGGTAAATCTGCATCCAAAGAAGATGTTAAAGTATCTAAATTCACTAAGTTAGGATTTTCTTTGTCAGTCTTTGTAGATGCTGACTCTTTTGGTGTAGAAATTTCAACAGCTGGTTGATTCTTCTCAACGGGCTTATCTTCGACATCAATTAATCGGGGTTCCAGAATTTTACCATTTCACAATGCCACTACCTTGATATGTTCTTTACCCAAATTTCTTGGATTCTCAGTATTGCTCGACAAAGTTCCTTCCAGTCTATTACGAAGCTCCGTAGCTAACTGGCCCATTTGGTTTTCCAAATTTTTCAATGTTGCTGCTTGGCTTTGGATCAAAGCGTCATTCTTTGCCATGTACACTTTCAACAAGTTTTCCAAGCTGTTTGATACCTCAGCTTGAGATGGTTTTAGAGCTTGCTGATTAAACCCTTGAGATTGGTTGGGTATATGCTACAATAAGTTATTGTTCGGTCTATTTCCTTGGTTGCTCTAAGAAAAATTAGGATGATTACGCCATGAAAGATTGTAGAATTTGAACTAGGGTCCTTGTCCACTCCTATTTTGATGTTGGTTCCCCACATAGTACACTAACTCAGGATTTAACAAACAATTCTCCAAAGAATGACCTTCCTCAGTACATACAGGAAACTACTTCAAATAGATTTGGTGGTTGAGCTGCAAAATTATTAGCACTATTAGCAGTAAACTGTTTTAACATAGAGGAAATAGACAATACCTGAGCTGATAACGAAGTAATGGCGTCAACTTCATTAACTCTAGCTACACGTCTTCCTGAAGCTGTTCAATTTGTTGGCCATTTATAGTTATTACTCGCGATCCTAATCTCATAAGCCTCATTATAAGACTTAGACAAAATTGCACCATTCGTAGAAGCATCTACCATCAATCTTGTATATGTATTGAGACCATTATAGAATGTCTCCAACTGGATACAATGAAGAATCCCATGATGAGAATACTTATGAAGTAACTCCTTGAATCACTCCCAAGCCTCATACAAAGACTCGTAATCCAATTGTTGGAAAGTTGTGATCTCGTTCCTCAACTTAGAATTTTTACTAGGCGGGAAATATTTAACAAAAAATCTCACTGCTAATTCTTGCAATGTAGATATGGAACTTGGTGGAAATGAATTGAGCCATACTCGTGCTCGATCTTGTAACGAGTATGGAAACAACTTCAACCTCAATGGGTCTTCAGTCACACCAGCTATCTTGAATGAATCACTCACCTCCATAAACAATCGAAGGTGGAGATGTGGATCTTCTGTGGGTATACCATTGAATTGGCCCACCATTTGGAGCATTTGAAACATTACTGGTTTCAATTCAAATTGGGTTGCCTCAATAAATGGCCTTCTAATTCCTGGATTTAACTCATTGAAAAGTGGTACAACATATTGTTTGATGCATCGATCCTTATCATTGGCAATGAGGATGGGATTTTGTACACAACCAGCTTCATTACCTTGGTCTTGATTTTGATTCCCAAGGTCTATCTCGACTTGTCTTTGAGCTGTTCATTCATGTCTTCTTTTTCTGAAAGTTTGCTCAATTTCAGGGTCTACAAGGAGTAAATAGATAATTCGATCTACGCTCATAAACACTCAAAAAGAAAATCACAAAATTAAAAAGAATAAGTTAGTAATGTTAGAAATAAACTAAATTGGAAGTAAATAATTTCACAAAAAAATAACTATGGAAACAGTAAACAATTCTCGGTAATGGTGCCAAAAACTTGTAACGCGTAGGTTTGTGCAAGTGTACACAGTCGTTATCAAGTAATAAGTAAGTATCGAGTTATCGTCTCTACAGAGATTGTATCGAGTTATCGTCTCTACAGAGATTGTATTTGTGTTAAATCACTTAATTGTAAAATTATATTAACAACTTGGTAAATAAAAACACTATATGATTGAGAAGTGATGACTAAAATTAAATATATAAACTAAATGCAATGATCCCCACTGTAAATTATCCTAAATATGTAAACTATATGAATGAAATAGATTTTAGCAAAATTAAACACAATTTGCAACAATTATAACATAAATAAACTAGTACAATTACCTTAATTAAACTCAATTTATTACCAACATGCTTAATAACATTCAGAAAAACATTCCATGGCAACTCGATCTTTCATGAGTTTGGAAACCACATTAGGTCCTCTCCGAATCCTTTACTTAGTAAATATGCATTTTACTGATACTTGTTTACAAAGGGTTTCTTAGCATTCGTGCGAGGTAACAGGGACATGTTAGGTTTGAAACAGTTTAATCATACAAATCTAACAACTATGCAGATAACAGAGCTTGGTTAGAGTTGTTATGCAACTTGCAATTTAATCGGGTTAGGACCTAAATTGAGCATGCACATTTCAATTATGTGTCCACTAGCTGTCATCTGGTTAGGATCGTTCAGCTAATTCAGGTGCATTTCAATCACGTATGAACAAAATATAGACTTGATTTTAATTGAAAACATGATTGATTGAGGCACAAACAATATAAACATGAATCAAATAAATATTATTTAATCAAAGGAATCATCTTAGCTTAAATTAAGCTAACATTGTTGTAACTAGAACAAAGAAAACATAGTAAACATTTTCAGATTAAATCAAAGAAAAGAAAGATTAAACCCAAATCAAAGTGGTTGTCACCTAAGACTCTAACCGACGAGGCTCCTTCGCTTTGTTCCTTTGCTAATGGCTCTCCAAGGTAGCTGACCAAGGGCTCTTTAAGAGGCCTAATTGCTAAAATCTCTATGAAGAGATGATGCTAGGCCTGGGGAATGAAAAATGCTAAAAAGAATTGAGAGAAAAGAGAGAATGATGAGGGATGAAGGATGATTAGGAATGGTGAAATGAAGTCTTATTTATAGGAGAAAAGAGGAGAATAGTTTGCTGAAAATAGAAATGTTTAGTCTCTTCAAGCTTCTTTAATGAGTGGCTGGCCCTGATTAATGGATTTTAAGTTGAATTTTGCTTGATTTTTAAGTAATTTAAATGCCATAACTCAAGACTGAGACTCGGTCAAATGTAAATCTTTGGGCAAATCTCTAATTTCTTCAACATTGCAAGGACCTTGTGTAATTAAACCAAACAGTGGTTTATGTGGACAGCCATGTATAGCCGAAATTGGGTTGACTTGGTCTTCAATTTGGATGGTTTTTGTAATCCAACAAAGCTATCAGACTTGTCCAAAATAAATTAATAAATTAAAAGACCAAAGAATAAAATAATTAATTAATTAAGACCAAATTATTAATAAAATATTTTAAAATGAATTATTAAATATAATTTTATATTTTATTATTTAATTTAATCATGCATGGTCTATTTTATGTCTTAAAATATAATATGTTCAAATAAATATAAAATAAGTCATTTTAAGCATGAAAACTATATAATAAAGCATAAAATCATATTTTAATAATTTCTATGTCCTAATTTCATATTTTCACATGTTTTATTAATTTATTAAACAATTGCTTAGTTTTAACAACGAATTTAAGTAAAAAGGTGATAAATTGCATAGGAAAAATCCTATATATTTTACAGTTTACAGGACCTCCAATTTTAAATTCCATAGCTATTTGGCTCCCTTAGCTACTAGAATTAAACTTTTGCACTTTATGCAATTTGATCCTTTTCATCAAATTAGACATGTAAACGATAAAATTTCTTAACGAAATTTTCATACGATATTTCTATTATACTATAGACCATAAAATAATGCTAAAATAAATTTTCTTCTGGCCTCAAATTTGTGGTCCCGAAATCACTGTTTTGATTTCACTAAAAACGGGTTGTTACAACTTTTCCCCCTAAATGAATTTTCGTCCTTGAAATTCTTACTAGTAAAGAGGTTCGAATATTGCTTTTTCATAGTTTCCTCAGGTTCCCATGTAGCTTCTTTTATTCCATGTCGTTTCCAGAGGACTTTTACTAAAGCTACATTTTTATTTCTCAATCCATTCACGTATTGTGCAAGAATTCTGATCGGTTCTTCACTGTATGTTATGTCAGGTTGAATTTCAACATCCGTCGAAGAAATAACATGTGAAGGGTTAAATCGATATCGTCGTAACACAGACACTTGAAAAACATTATGAATCTTTTTTAGTTTTGACGGTAAAGCTAATCGATACACAACAGGTCTGATTCTTTTCGTAATCTCATACGGTCCGATAAATCGTGGACTTAGCTTTCCTTTACAATCGAACCGAAGAACTTTCTTCCAATGTGAAACTTTCAAAAATACCTTGTCACCAGCTTGAAATTTTATCTTTTTACATTTAAGATCCGCATAAGATTTCTGATGACTTGAAGTTGCTTTCAAACTATTTCGGATCACTTTTACTTTTTCTTCAGTTTCACAAATCAAATCAACTCCATGTATCTTTTTCTCACCAAGCTCAATCCAATACAACAGATTTTGGCATTTGCGACCATACAAAGCCTCATACGGTGCCATCTTTATGCTTGACTAATAACTATTATTATATGAGAATTCGACTAACGGCAAATCTTTTTCCCAATTGCCTTCGAATTCTAAAACACAATACCATAGCAAATCTTTAAGAATCTAGATTACACGTTCAGACTGACCATTAGTCTGAAGGTGAAATACGATACTAGAATGTAATTGTGTACCTAGAGCTTCTTGTAACTTTTTCCAGAATCGTGATGTGAATCGCGGATCTCTATCTGAAATAATGGAGATTGGAACTCCATGAAGTCTGATAATCTCTTAAACAAATAACTCAGCCAATCTATCAAGCGAGAAATCCATACGTACTAGAATAAAATGTACAGACTTTGTCAAACGATCGACGATAACCCAAATGACATCTTTCTTTTTCAGAGATAGGGGTAACCCCGATACAAAATCCATAGTAACTCTATCCAATTTCCACTTCGGTATTGTCACTGGCTGTAATAGTCTCGAAGGTACTTGATGTTCAGCTTTAACTTGCTGACATATCAAACATCTAGATACAAAATCAGAAATATCACATTTAATTCCGTGCCACCAGTACATCTGTTTCAAATCATTGTACATTTTATTACTTCCTGGGTGAATAGGCATACACAAATTCTATCTCTGAAGTACAGACAATCATCAGGACCTATCTGAATTTCTGAATTAGAAATCGACTCACATTATACCTGTTTAGCTTGCAACTTATTATCATATTTCTAAGCTTCGCAGATTTGCTGTAGAAACGTTGGTTTAGCTTTTAAGTCAGCTAAAATTGAGCCATCATCAGACAATGACAATCAAGTATTCATCGCTCATAAAGTAAACAAAGTCTTTCTACTCAGAGCATCCGCAACTACATTTGCTTTTCCCGGATGGTAATCAATAACTAAGTTATAATCTTTCTACAATTTAAGCCATTTACGCTGTCTTAGATTCAAATCTTTCTGTGATATCAGATACTTTAAGCTTTTATGATCAGTAAATGTATGACACTTTTCACCAAATAGATAGTGTCGCCAAATTTTTAATACAAAGACAATAACTGCTAACTCTAAGTCATGTATCAGATAGTTCTTTTCATGTGGCTTTAACTGTCTAGAAGCATAAGCTATTACTTTACCTTCCTACATCAAAACACAATCTAAACCATTCAAAGACGCATTACTGAAAATCACAAATTCTTTACCTAATTCAGGCTGAACCAGAATTGGTGCTTCGGTCAACAGGGCTTTCAACTGGTCAAAACTTTGCTGACATTTATCAGACCATTCAAATTTCACATCCTTCTGTAATAATCGTGTCATTAGTGTAGCTATCATCAAAAACCCTTTTACAAATCTTCGATAATAACCAACTAATCCTAGAAAACTCCTTACTTCAGATATGTTTTTTGGTGGTTTCCAAATAACAATTGCTAAAATTTTATTTGGATCAACTTTGATGCCTTCTGCCGATACTATGTGTCCTAGAAAACCAACTTCCAGAAGCCAAAATTCACATTAGCTAAATTTAGCATACAGTTGTTTTTCTCGCAATGTTTGTAGAACAATTCCCAGATGTTCGACATGTTCAGTCTTATCTCAGGAATATACTAGAATATCATCAATAAATAGCACAACAAATCTATCCAAATATGGTTTAAAAATTCTATTCATCAAATCCATAAATAGTGTAGGTACATTAGTTAAACAAAACGGTATCACAAGGAATTCATAAAGTTTGAACCTGGTTCTGAATGCTGTTTTCGGCACATCAGAATCTTTCACTCATAACTGATAATAACCAGAATGAAGATTAATCTTTGAAAACACTGTAGCAACCTTTAATTGATCAAACAAATCATCAATACGAGACAGTAGATATTTATTCTTGATTGTAACTTTGTTGAGTTGTCGGTAATCAATGCATAATCTTAATGATCCGTCCTTTTTCTTAACAAAAAGAACTAGTGCACCCCAAGGTGAAAAACTAGGTTGAGCAAAACTCTTATCAATCAATTCTTGAAACTGTGCTTTCAATTCTTTTAACTCTATAGGAGCCATTCTGTATGGTGCTATCGATATCGGTGTTGTTCCTAGTACAAGATCTATAGCAAATTCGACCTCTCTGATCAGCAGTTATCCAGGTAACTCCTGTGGAAACACATCAGGATACTCACAAACCACTGGCACTGATTTAATCTTCGACTCAGACACTTTAGTATCCAATACATAAGCAAGGTAAGCATTACAACCTTTTCTAACATATTTCTATGCTGACATAGCTGATATCACATTAGGCAGCTCATTCAATTTATCTAATTCAATATGAAGAATTTCACCATTCTAACATTTCAATACAATATGCTTTTGTTTACAATTTACCACAACATCATGCAAAGTTAACAAATTCATACCCAATATCACATCAAATTCATCAAACGGTAATAGCATCAAATCAGCCGAGAAACAATAACCCCGTATCGTTAACAAATAATTCTTGCAAATTTTATCAACCATCATATACTGGCCTAGAGGGTTTGATACTTTAACCACGAATTTAGTGGACTCAATAGGTAAATTTTTACTAGACACTAAATTTGTGCAAATATATGAATGAGTCGAATCAGGATCAATTAAAGCAGTTACATCAGCATCAATAAGAGAAAAAGTACTAGTAATAACATCTGGCGCAGAAGCATTTTCACATCCATGAATAGTATAAGTCGTAGCTGGTACTCGTGCTTCAGATCTTACAGTGAAATCTTTTGTTGCACCACGACTACCACTCACATTTCTGGGATTACGGGGTGGTCTACCTCTCGTAGCTGTGTTGCTCGGCCTCGAAGTTTGAATAATATCTTTTTTGGGTTTCTCCGGGCAATCTCTAAGATAATGGTCAAAGGAACCACATCTAAAACAAGCTCCACTTTTCATTCTACACTCACCAAAATGTAGCTTATTACAGTACTTGCACTTGGGTTTGGTGTGTAACGACCCGAATTTTAAGGTTATCAGAAAAATATATTTTCGGGTCTCCGTTTCTGAAAAATGGATTAGTAAATAATTATTAAAAATATTTATGAAGTTAGTCGAGTGGTTAATTAGAGTTTAATTGAGTGAATTTAGCTTAATTAAGACTAACTAAAAAAAAGGACTAAATTGAATAAGGGGTAAAAGTTAAATTATAGATTAAAAAAATAAAAAGGACCAAAATGACAATTATGCCATTTAACATAAGTGAGGCGGCATATAAAGTAAAAATCTAAGATTTTTACTTTGATTTTAATTATAAAATATATATTTGTTAGTAATAAATTATATTAAATTAATTTATTATAATTATATTATAAGATATTTATATGATAAATAAATTAAATAAAGACAAATGTATGGTAAATAAAATATACAAGTGTAATACATATATTTGTACAATTGTAGTATATTTTATTTAATTGATTTCTATTTAAATAGATTTTTATATGAAATAAATAAAATAAATAAAAGAAAGACAAGTGTATAAAAATGATTTGGTACAAGTGCAATAAATATTATACATATATTTGTAATACATATATGTATTTGCTTATTATTTAAGTAAATATTAATGTATTTATTATTATTAAATTAATATTATATAAATTAAATAAAGACAAATGTGTGGATATGATTTGATACAAGTGTATAAATAAAAATACATACATTTGTAATATATGTATTTAATTATTAATAGATATTTATTAATTATAAAAGATATTTAATAGTTATATTATAAGATTTTTATGTAATAAATAAATTAAAACATGACAAATGTATGATGATGATATGTTACATGTGTAAATATAAGTAATATTACAATTGTAATAAATATATTGATTATTAAATAGATATTTAATAAGTTATTATATATATATATATATATATATATAGTAAATGAAATAAAAGAAAAAAAGGAAACAAAAGAGAAAGAAACAGAATAGCAAAAGGGAAAAGAAGGAAGAAAAGGGGAAAGAAAAAGAAAAAGGAGAATGAGGATTTGGAAGCTTCAAATTTTAATAGCTAATGTTGTCTCGGGTAATCTCGGCTAAGTAAGGAAAAATAGCAAAGACAACGGGAGTTAGCTCAAGAAAATATGGTTTGTATTTCTATAATCCGAACTTAGTCATTATTTGTTATATTTATATATATGGCAATTGTTAGTGTTAAAATTATGATGTTTTAAAATTGAAATGGATTGGTTTTGGTATGCGATGAATCTATTGAATTCATATTGATTGAAATTATTTTGATTGAATTTATATTGATTGAATTATATAATATATATAATTTATGTAAAAATTTGAATATTGAATGAATATTAAATTAAAAAATATATTGATTGGAAATATGAGGAAATTGATATGAATATATGAGATTTGTGATATTTGAATATTTGATATTAAAAAAGTAAAACTGAATTGTATTGAATTATGAATTAATATGAATAATTGAAATATATTTGTTGAATTGAATGAAAATGTATGAAATAGTGAAAATGTGTGAATATATGTGATTATTAGAATGGTATATTGATGAAAGAATTATTGAATTGAGAAAGTGAATCAAATACCCTATTAACAATATCGGGCTAGGTCGGATATAGTTGGCATGCCATAGGATTGTGATGTGATGAGGAGATTTGTAGCTCGGCCGAGAAGATGATTCTGTTATTATATGCTTCGGTTTAACCGAAGAGGCATTTAATGCCTTATTGGTGTGTTTGGGAGGATATGATATACCGGTGTGTTTGGGAGGCTATATTATACTGGTGTGTTATGGAGGATTATATTATTCCGGGTGTGCTTGGGTTGGATATTTTGGTGTGTTTGGGTGGAATCCGTGTATCTGCGTATCCGCCAAGGTTCGAGTCTTGTTAATAGGGGTAAATAAGTGAAAAGATAAATCGAATAATTTGATTGATCAAGCTATTGAAATGAAACGAGAAATTGAATTGAGAATTGAAAATTGAGATATGAGATTGAAAACATGAATCAAAGGTTTATGAAATGATTGGAGTTCGAATTGATGATATATGATGCCACTTGATGAATTGAAATATGATTTGAGATATATGAATTATATGTATATAGTGAAAGCTATCGGGGACAGTAAGTTGATATGATATAAATAAAATTGACTGTTATTGAAATGGATTAAAATGGAATATGGTTGATAAGTGCATAGTTGAATATAGTTTATTGGTATTGAATTGTGAATAAATTAAGGAAAGCTATACCGATTAGTAAGTGAAAGAATGTAATAAATAATAATGGATTTATTTAAGAATTGAACAATTATGTTATTGTGTTTATTATATGATTTGTATAGAATTTATATGGTAAGTAGTTGAAATTTATCTATGAAATAAATAATTAAATAATTGTAATTGTTATTATGAGCTTAAGTATTTGTTATATTATTAAATGTTTGGATTATAGAAATACCACTGAGTATACATATACTCAACGTACGGTTTGTTTCCGTGCACATGTTAAGTAAAGATAGAACGTTGAATCAGCATCCCAGGCCAATCCCGAATTCAATAAGGTAAAGTGTGTTAATTATTGGTAATGGCATGTACTTAGGGTGTCTTATGTGTGTGTCATTTTGAAATTGTAAATGTAAGGATGAAATAAATAGATTTAGGTTTGGTTATGATATATTATAAAATTAAATATTGGATAATATGTAAATGTTTAAATTTGGCAAATTATGAGTGTATTTGGTTGTGTTGGTATTTATGTGTATATTAATTGTAAATATCTGATAGGTCCAGTAATGCTCTGTAACCCTATTTCGAGGACGATTTGGGGTTAGGGGGTGTTACATGGGGTTTCTAACACTACCCGCACTTGCTACAAATGTAGCCTGAGATCTAGGACTGGAACGTTGAGTACCTCTATCTTTCCCAGAGTACCCTGCAGAAGTAGTAGAATGGTCATGATATTTTTTTGATTTCTTTGATGCCGACTGGTATGACTTTTCTATAAATCTTTTACTTAAAGTTCTGGCTTCAATCTCAGCTTGTCTTTTCTCTTTGCTTAGCTCTTCATCTTTATAAGCTCGATCAACCAATACAACAAATTCTTTCAACTCAAGAATCTTGACCAATAATTTTATGTATTCATTTAAGCCATTTTCAAACCGCTTACACATTGCAGTTTCAGTCAGAATACATTCTCTAGTATATTTGTTCAATTGGACAAATTCCTGTTCATATTTAGATACTGTCATATGACTCTATTTAATCTCCTAGAATTCTTTACATTTTTTGTCAAGAAACCTCTGAATCTTTCTTTCGGCACAACAGAAATTAATGTGTTCCACTATTGGTAAGCTGAATCTTTTAATAGAGATACTGTACATTTAAGACATTCAGCTGATGTACAAGATAATTCATCAAGAACCCTGATAGTATTTTCTAACCAGAACTCAACTCTTTCAGGATCATCTTCAACTGTAGCTCAGAATTCTTCTGCACCATGCTTACGGATTTTATCAACATGAGGCTTGCCAACTTTAATAAGTTTTATGCTTTGAGGTATATCAGGAACTGGTTGAGGAATAGGAGGGGGTGGGGGTTGTTGCACAGCTGAATTTGTTCGTACAAATTCAGTAAACCATTCATTCATCATTTGGAAGAAGGCTTCTTTAGCCTCTCCTCCTTTCCTCCTCCTACTACTCGAAGCTGCTCTTTGCACAGAGGCTTGAGCATTACTTTCAACTTCTTCAGAGTCGACTCGGTTGGATGATATTGCTATATGATGGCATGTATAGCTAGACTCGTATACGTTATATTAGTCTGAGAATCGACTAAACCGTAGTTTTGATACCAATAAATGTAACACCCCTAACCTGTATCCGTCACTGGAACAGGGTTACAAAACATTACCAGAATTTACAGAACAAATAAACAGATATTTCATATCATATAGCATTCATATTAGAAACCAATCATAGTTAAGCAAAATGTCCCTTATGTGAGCCCTAGAGGCCCAAAATACACATTAGAAATAAGTCGGGATTAAATTGGGTACTCAAAATTTTTTTCGAAAAATATTAAATTTTTTTCAAAGGTGCAGGGGACACATGCCCGTGTCATCTGGCCATGTGTGACACATGGCTAAGACACATGCTCCTGCCTCTGCCTGTATAGATGAAAACATGTCATTTTTCAAGCCACATTTCTCACCCAAATTGACATCAACCTATACACATTAATTTGCATATCATCAAGCCATAACAAAACATTTAAATCAAGCTAGAATCATGTCCTAAACATGTGTTACCACAACTTACAACCAATATGCCTTTAGGCACCTCAAATAACATCTTATAACATGTCAATCAACATCCACAATCACCTATTGGTCCAACCTCATAATTGTATAATTATGCCAAATATACCAATTCAAACCAATCATTAATATACTTATAAGTTCACCATCACTCAAACATATCAAACACACATCAAACATGATAAGCCATATATATATATATATCAAAATATATCAAACACAAGCCATTCAAATGGCTAATCACAACAAAACATTTACATGCCAACGTTGGCCAAATTAACCCATACATGTCATTATAACCAAAATTGATTTACTATATGTACCGAAATGGGCCGATGGATAGTGTGAAGTAACTCCAACTAGCTTTCAACCAAATTGAGCTTCTGAATTACTATAAAATAGGGAAAATAAAATAGAGTAAGCATTTAAGCTTAGTAAGTTTGTATAACATGGAATTTAACTTACCATTATTTCACATATAAGGTAAGCATACAAAACATATTCCAATCGACTTGGCCAAAAGCCTAAACACATATCTTCAACACGTTAGCCATGTAAGCACATATAATAGCCCATCATCATAGATGAACAAAGTCATCAAACAAGTTCCACATACATGTAACAATCATTTCATGCTTCAGTATATTAAGTAATATCATTTCCATGTACTTTATGTATATACGGGTAATAGTTTGTTTCGAACTTATATTATCTCATATCAGAGCTTAGCCCGTTGAACCATTTAAAATATCATTGGATACACAGGTAGTACACACAGTACAAAACTATAATTCGTCAATTCATGTACATGTATGTTTATACAAACATGTAAACGGAAAGCTTTTGCGAGCCAAATATTGGGAAGCTCAAGAGAGCCATTAATCGGGAAGCTCATGAGAGCTAAATAACGGGAAGCTCGTGAGAGCCAAGTATCAAAAAGCTCATGAGAGCCAAATATTGGGACGCTCATAAGAGCTGTGGTATGTCCGCAACACATGCAGGATCACAACTAATTCTGGAACCCTAATGACATGTCATTTGTACCCTTCGAATATTTAAGGTTCAAACGGGACTTGGTGCTTGTCAGATATGTGGTCGATATTATACATGGAATTTTATACAAATCAAACATAATAATATTCAATTTAAAACATATAAATATACAATTTAGTTACACGAACTTACCTCGACAAATGTACGTAAATTCGTAGGCTACTAATCCGATACTTTCTATTTTTGTCAATCTAACTCCTATTAGGTCTATCCGGATCTATATGAATAAATTTAATTCAATTTAATATAATTCATATTCAATTCAGTACAATACACATCTTTGAAAAATTTACTATTTTGCCCTTATACTTTTAATTAATTATGATCCTGTCCCTTGGCTCAAAAAATGAAATTCATACAATTTAATCCTTATTTCAAGTCTAACCAATTTTCATACATATCCATAGCAGCCCATGTATTTCACAAAATTCAAAAATTTTCCATAAATTTTTTATCTTTTCAATTTAGTCCCTAAATCATAATTTTATCACAATTCTCCTTACAAAAGTTATTTATCTGTCAACAACCTTTCATTTTCTACCATAAAACTTCATACTTCAATTATACTCATCCATGGAAAAACCCTAACACTTTAATAGTTTTACCAATTAATCCCCGAGATAGCTAGATTAAGCTATTACAATCTCGGAAACATAAAAATCATTAAAAATGGGACAAGAATACTCACTTAATTAAGCCAAATAAGCTTGTCTATCTTCAAGCTTCCATGGCTAGGGTTTTCATATTTTTATTTTAGGAAAGATGATGAAAATGATAATAATTTAATTATTTAATTCATTTATCATATTTTATCATTTACTTTCCAAAATTAACCTTACTAATTTACTAAATTCCAAAGATGAATAATTATTATTATTTACTAACTACACTAAATAGTCTATTTGCCATATAAGGACCTCCAATTTTAAATTCCATAGCTATTTGGTACCTTTAGCTACTAGAATTCAACTTTTGTACTTTATGCAATTTGGTCCTTTTCATCTAATTAGACATGTAAATGATAAAATTTCTTAACGAAATTTTCATACGATATTTCTATCATGCTATAGACCATAAAATAATATTAAAATAAATTTTCTTTCAAACTCGAATTTGTGGTTCCGAAACCACTATTTCGATTTCACTGAAAATGGGTTGTTTCATTTTGTTTCCTTTACTATTATGACATTCATACGAATTGTAGTCATACTTACTCTAGAGGGTATAAAACGTGCTAACATGCATTAGGACCATTTAGCAAAATATCCCAAAACTATTACGTAGGTATCGATACTGGTAAAGCGGTATCGATAATTCTCTCAAATGGTATCGATACCACTTGGAAAATAGATACCAAATTAGTTTACTATTTCTCGTCTTAAAAACCCAAATTAGTTAACTGAATTTCAATTCGCCTATATACTAACTTCGTAAATATTCCTATTTAATATTTATAGACTCGGTTTACAAAAATGAGGTCTCAAAATCGCAATTTTTGACACTACTGAATTTCTGGTTATTACATAATTATTGTTTTCATTAAGCTCCATCAACTAGTGTCTCTCAAACATCTTATCCAAATCCTCCTCTTTCAAAGATTTCATCGATGACAAGCTAGTTGCCATATCAACCATCACTCACCCTTCCTCAATTGACCTTTCTCCTCCTGCTCTCTTTTCTCTCCAATAGAAAAATAGGTCTTCTCATCTCTCCCTACAATTTCTACTAAGGGCATCATTGTTCATTTTTGCTAGGTCTCATATGACAAGGTAAGATTGATCCATAATCGGATAACTTTGTGGTAGAGGTTTGGCCGTTACCACTTTGGCTCTCTTCCTTACTAGCTTTTTATAGTGCCCCTTTTAAATGGTGGATTTTTCGTGGTTCCATGTTTTTTCCAATTCTAGGAGACTCCTCCCCCACCGTAGGAGGTTTGACCTATGTTAGACGAAAGCTTGGGGCTCCAATGTATGCTTGATCCCATTGACCATGTTTTTATTCTATTCTTTTTGTTGCTTTTTCAAGTTTTGGCCATCCACCTTGGTGTGCTATAAAGGTTTGCAATCTTGTCCTTGTCTAGTAAAAGGTGTTGCTTGCTTTGATTCTTACAAGTGGTTGAACGTTGTTCATTTGGTTAGAATTTTCCTATTGCTCAAGTCTTTCGAATTTGTTTCTCAATGATTCCCTGCTTGAACTCTTTGCTAACTTCTTTGATTCGTATATGAAGGATCGATTTGTGAATGAACTTCCTTGTTTGGTCGAGGTCATGATTTTTTAGCACTAACCCTTGTATTGTTGCGTTATCCTTGTAAATCATGGGCCTGGGCTTTCGTGCTTGTATCTCTTTACAAATGTTTCAATTTTTGTCGACTGTTAACAAAATATTGAGCATTAACTGTTTTTTTTTCCCTAAAATTGATCCTAACCTCTGTAATAGATTTTAAAAAGTTATCTACTTCACTTGTCAACTAAACGAATAGGCCAAACCCTAAATTAGCTTTATTGTTTAAGCATATAAAGCGACAGACTTACCTAAATGGGGCTACCCACAGTTAGAAGATACTTTCCCACGTATGCCTGAATGCAATTGGCTGGGCAAAACTACATTTATTATAGGGATAAAAGTAATATTGAATTATTTTTAGTAATTTTTTTACTTGATGTTTGAATTTGGTCTAAATTATTGTTTAAATTTAACTTTTGTCACACATTTTAATCATTCTTTTAATGATACTAAGACATATTATATTGCACTAATATTGTGTCACTCGTGACCTAAAATTTAAAAAATAAATTATATAAATTTAAATTTTCAAAATTATATTTAATTCAAAATATACTAATAAAAAATATAAGAAAAAATCCAAAAACCTTTTTAGCTGCAATCCTTTGCTAGATTTTAACTTTCGTTAAAAAAATAATGTTATACCTTATTTCAAAGGGTTAATAGTTGATTTGATCCTTAAGTTATGGTTAAAAATTAATTTTGATTTTTTAAAATTTTCTAAACAATAATTGAAAAAAGTAATCTTAGACTAAAAATTATTAGAAAATCTATAAAAACAATTAAAAATCATAATTTTTTTAGTATAAAAATATTTAACTATATATAAATCTAAAAAAATTAAACTAACATTTCTTGAAAATTTTTATTATATAAAAAAAAATCTTAAAATTTTCAAACTAAATTCATTTGTTTTCCACCATTGATAAACACCTTCAATCACATCAACAAATTTATGTTGTTTTACTGAGAAATTGCTTCGCAAATTTATGTTGTTTTATTTTTTTCTCGAAGCCCTAAAAGCTCAAGAAAAATACATATCAATGCAAGATTCAAATTCTATTATTAAACCAATTGTTACTGCTTAGGTTTTCAAGAAGCAAAATCTAAGTTTGCAACATTATTTTTATTCTTGAGAATCGTAAAAACTTCTACTATTAATGATCTATGTACATGATTTTCTGATCATTATGGGGAAAAAAAAGAGAAAAATTAAGAAGGAAGAAGGCAGGAGAGAAGAGCAACATGTTGTATTGTATTGTCTGAGTTGTTTGATAAATTTTAATTTTTTGAAATTTCTTTTCTAAATTTATCATTTTTTTTCTATAATCTCAGTTACTAGATAATTTTAAAATTTTAGATATTTTAAATTTATAATACAAAGTATTCTTCTTCTTTTCCAAACATATCATTTCTTCTCTAAAAAGATTTTATTTTCAATTATAAATAAAACATATATATATTATTTTTGATCAGCTTGAAAAAAAAAGCAAGGAAAAATGAAAATAAAACAACAAAGCTCTAAATAAAATTTTGTGAGCAATATAACAATCTTTTCTTATAAGATTTTAGTTAACCTTCAACCCTTGAACAATAATGGTTCACAGATCCTAAGTTTTTTAATAAAAACCACCAAAAAATGAAAAGTTTCAAATAAGCTAATCAAAATTTCATCTATCGTCTCTCTATCTTACTTCATTTAATTCACCAACTCAAACAATCAGCTATCGTGTCTCTATGCAGAGATAAATGTGTGTAATAACGGAACTAATTTTTTGTTGTCTACTGAATTTAATGGAGACGTTGGACTGGAAGCCCATATACTTCCTATATTAGTTACTTTTAGAAACCTAAACTTATCGAAGTGCCTAATGGACCTTGAAAAGCCTACCAAAGGATAAAAGTAAAGATTTACTGATTAGGTCTGATGAGTTAATACATTTATACAGTAAATTTAAGATTTTGTTCCAGATTGTTGTTGTTCTGTTGCCTGCTTATGGATCCTACTTATAGCGGTCGATCTAATGAAACTCTTGCGGATTCTAAACTCAAAAGAATAGAGTATTTACTCGTTGACTGCCAAATCAGCAATGAGAATTAAGATATTTACTTGGTGTAGAAGTTGAACAAGTGTTTTGCACTGGACAATATTTACCTGTAGGCTGAAACCATGCTTAATTATGTGATACAGACTGCGGCAAAAACTGTCGTAGCAATTAAGATGGCCCGCAATTTATTCTCATGTAAATGGAGCATCCTTGTATTCAAGGTGAAGTTCCTCATCGGTAACTCCCCTATACGACCTCACTTGACCAGATTATATTTTCAAACCCACATAGATTAGTTGATAATATTGCTGAAGAACTTTTCCTATTACGGATCAGCCCAGGGCTAAAATAGGATTTCATCATTATATCTTTTTAAGCATGAATATTCTTGCATTTGGCAGATCGCATCACATGTGCCCTCCAAGTTGGAAGGCATAAATATTGCTATATGAGAAGGTAAGTATTGATTCAAAATTAATTGCATAAACTTGTTATTGCATTTGCTTACAGCAGTCTAGTTTGTTCCTGTAATAGCCCGTTTTTTGTCAAATCAGAATAGTGATTTTAGGACCACAAATTCGAAGTCAAAATAATTATTTTATTATTATTTTAAGGTCTACAACATGATTGTATGTTTGTGTGAAATTTTCGTTAAGAAATTTTATCATTTGAATGATTAATTTGATAAAAAGGACTAAATCGCGTAAAATGTATGTTCTAATAGTTTAAGGTATTTATTAGTTATGAAATTAGATAGTTGATGGATTTATGTTGCAATTATTCCATTATATTTATAAGTGGACATAGATGGACATAAATTTGATGATTTATGATGTTTTTATTTAGGGTTAAAAAGGTAATTTAGAGAATTAATAAGAAAAATAATAAAACAACAAGGTTATTATCTTTGTTAAGCCTTCTCTACCGAAAATTGAAGAAGAAAGAAACTCCATGGATGCATGTATATTCGGCTAAGCTTCCTAGCTCATTAGGTGAGTGAATTTTGTTCTGTTTTTAATGATTTTTCTGTGTTTTTTAGATCGTTGCAACTTTGTCTAGCTAGTTCAGGGATAATTTTGTAAAATTGTTAAAGATTTAGGAAGTTTTCATTGATGAATAAACATGTATTTTAATGATTGATGATAGATTATGAATGTTTAATGATAATTATACAAGTTTTGTAAAGTGATTTTTGAGAATAAATAAATATTTAATTGAGAAATATGAAAAGTTTGTGGGTAAATTGTGAAATAAATGAAAAAATTTGGGTTAATATGTGAACTAGGAAAATTCGGCTAGCATGGATTGATATTAAATTGCATGAATTTGAATTTTTATGAAATAATGACTAAATTATAAAAATTGTGAAATACTTGGGGCAAAAGTGTAAATATGCTTAAATGAGTGTTTTTGGATTAAATTGAATAGAGTGATAATTACATAAGTTAAATTTGATTACATGTAGATCAAGAAAAGCGAAATTCGGATCTAAATCGGGGAAAAACAAAGTACTCGACTAATCGACCTATTTCATCGTATTTTTGAACCGAGGTAAGTTTGTATGGTTAATAAGCTTAATGTTATATGTGTTTATATGATTAAATATTATAATTGTGATATTACGACACTGCAAAATCTATTGACAAAGCATTGACATAGTGAAAATCTTGGATGAACCTTAGGAATAGATAGGATACTAGTGACATGTCATTAAGGGTTATTGTGATTATGTGATCCGGGTGTTGGTCTTGTACGTCCTACCGGTGGTTGAGTATGCCAGCATGTGTTACGATTACTTGATAGCTTGTAAGAGCAGCATTGTGTAGCTACGTCTTGATTGATAGCTTGTGTGAGCAGGCCCGTTGATAGCTCGAGAGTGAGCATATTTGTGATATGAGATTGAGATAACATTGGCTATATAAGTGGCACTTCGGTGCGAGATTCCCGAGTATGTGATATTATTCTGAATGGTTCAACGGGAAAATATGATGGTACGAGGATGTAAGTAATGATACGGATCAATTCAGGTACTCGTGATAAGTTTGGCAAGTAAATGAAAGTTGATGAATTTATATATGATTCATAGAATTATGAAAATGTGCAAATTGTTGAATTGAATGTATTACTTATGTTTACTCATGTTCTTTAAATTGTGAATGAGTTGGCAAGTATACTTATTAATCATATGAACTTGCTAAGCTATAAAGCTTGCTCTGTTTATTTTACCGTGTTTTATAGTGATTTTAAAGCTAGCTCGGATTTGGGGATCGTTGGAGACTTCATCACACTATCAAGCTATCGTTTTGTTACTTTTGAATATATGTTTTTGGAATATAGGGCATGTATAGGAACTTTAGTCATTTTGGTATATGACTTGATAATGATTTTGATCATTTGAAATGGCTTGTAAATGTTTATGGTTTGGTTTGTATATATAGCCATGAAAGTTGGCTTAATTTGGTCAGTTTGGTTGTGTATATATACATGTGTGCATATGGCTTATGTTATATGATTGAGGTTGGCTTTGTGATGCTTATTGATAATAGGTATTATGGTTACCAAATGGTTGATATTAGAGAAGATATGTGCTTGTAAATTGAGCATAATGATGCATGTTTGGAAATGTTTACTTAATTGAATTATATATGTGAATTTGGTATAATGTAATGGTCTATTTTGTGACTTGATTGTATTGTGGTTAATGATATTGAGTTAGCATGAATTAGGCTTGATTTAGTTGGTATGAATGCTTATATATGCTATGTTTTGGTGTCATTTGGATTGATGTAGGTGTGTGCAAGTTTGGGTGACAAAATGGCTTGATAAATAGCCTATTTTTGTCCACACGAGTTTGTGTCTCAACCGTGTGTGATACACGGTCAGGTTACACGGCCGTGTGTCCTCTGGTGTTGAAATAGAAACCAAGTCAATATGCCCCACACGGTCTCACACACGGGCGTGTGACCTGGCCGGGTGGCATAAGTCAGTATACCTTACAAGTTTGGCACGGCCTAGCACACGGCCTGGTACATGGGCATGTGTGGCCGTTTTTAGGGCACACGGGCTAGCCACACGGGCGTGTGAGGTGGCCGTGTGACCCAAGTCAGAGAGTTACATGGGGTCGAACACGGGTTGGGACACGGCCATGTGCTCCCATTTCGAATGTCCATGCGGTCTGTGACACGGGCATGTCTTTGGCCGTGTGTCCGTGTGAGACACACGGTTGAGCCACACGAGCGTGTATCCTCTGTTTTTGGAAAATTTTCTATGAGTTTCAAAAGTTTCTAAAGTTATCGATTTAGTCTCGAACCTTCTCGACTGCATGTTTTGAGCCCGTAAGCTCGTATTAGGGACAGTGTGAATGATTTTGATTGATGATTAATTGAAATTTGAAAATGTACATGAAATATATGTGTAATTGTATAATATGTTCTGTAATACTCCGTAACCCTATTCCGACGTTGAATAAAGGTGAAGGGTGTTACAGTTCCCTTCAACAGAATTTGTCAACTGGGTCACACTTAAGAGGCTAGCAAACTTCATTGTACGTACATCACTACCCAAAGCATTCTAGTCAGCCCTCAATGCATGCCGTACAGGCACACACAAGTTCAGAACCTTATCAAGGCAAGGTAGGGATTCGATATAAAAGCTATCTGAATATTGTAGCTTTCTCTTTATAATGATTCTGAGCGTTGAATGAATTGAGATAAGGGGCATTTTCACATGTTGAGACACTGATGTCGACAACTCAGGATAGGCTTTTGTTTTGAACCAGAAATGGAGCCAACACTAAGACAAGATGATTGTGAACCAAACTGTATTTATATGGGAATTTCTGGGGACCATCTTCTGTCGAAAGTTCCATAACCACCCCGCAAACAAAATCTAAGCTCCCAATCATTTCATTTTCTTTGGTGGTTGTCTCGTATATATAACCTGTGAAATTCTGTGTCTGGATTTTGCTTACTAAATGGTGAAAGCAGATGAACTCTCTTCTAGGTAAATGCTAGTTGTTCATTCCAGTCTGTAAGCAGGTTCTATCTTGGTGCATGGGCACCTATCTAAGGTGGTCCAGTTTTGTAGGTGCTCGTTTGGTTATTTGGACCACGGCTACAGCCAATTGGGACAGTGATCCCTCGGGCATTTCCATTTGGGGACCTCTCTGCTGATATTGCATACAAATATACAAACTGATCTGGCTGCTGTAAGAGTAGTGTTTGTATTTAGTAGTCAGTAAAAACTTTAGCAGTATCAGTTCTCGATTTATAGTTTATACCCTTTTTTTAAAGCCTGAAAATCTGTCGAGGAATTGTTTGCTCGCCACGTCCCTCGTAAATTGATTTCTGCCTAGGTCATGGTAGAGGGATGGATGTCCACTGCTGTTGGCATCATTTTATGATCTGTGTTGTAAGATATTTTATAAATATTAATAGGTTAACCATTTGTATTATGTGTACTTTAAAACATTTGTGTATTTATATTTTTATATCTTATTGTGTTTGTGTTATTAGTATAGCCCCATATTTTCCGTCATTGGCCACGTAGATCCATGATCTCCTGCCAATAGACAAAAATAACACAATAAAATTGGATTCTAATATTATTTTAAGAATTTAATCCTAGGTAATTGACATAAATATAAAATAATGATATTATTTCCAACTGGTCGGTCACCTTTTCAAATGTCATGTGATCTGGAAAATCTTATTTCTAATACTTCATAAAAATTAGAGTTTGCATGATAAGTTAAAGCATCCATATTGGTTGTTGTTTTCCATATCAAGGAAATAGCAAATTGGAAGTGTTGAGAGATAATTAAGAACCAAACCAAAAAATTTACGAAAATATTAAAATTTGTACAACACATGTTAAACACACGCAATACAGAAACACAAATTGCCACTTGAAAAAGCCTGATTGTGCTGCCCCAGTGGTTGGTCCTCGGCAGAGAATTGGGCGATAGAACCTTATCTTTTTGCATGTGGATCTGCTATATCGTCCTTTGTTTGCATAGGCTGCATCAAACTTAAGCATTTGCTTCCACTTTTCTACTGTCACCCAAAATTCCAAAGAGGCTCACCTTCTTTGGGACCACCCTAAACGAAAGTATATTAAATGAAGTGGCAGCTTGAGAATTTGGGACCATCTCTTTGTAGTATTTTAAACTTTTATACAACTCAAGACTTACCTTTATTAGTTTTAGATTTTAGTTGTTTTCTTTTTTTTTTCTTTTTTCTTTTTGTTATGAATCTTTGCTTTGGGTGTTTAATCCTATTTTACACCTTACATTTTGTTCCAATTAATTATTGTTCTTTTATGTGTGTGATTAGAGGTGAGCAAAGTTCGATTCGATTCGAAAAAATCGATAAAACATTTAAATTTTGAATTAAATAATTTGAGTTATTTGAGTTAATTAAGTTATTCGGATCAACTCGAATAAAAAATTAAGTTTTTCTGTTTAACTCAAATATGAATTATACAATTCGAGTTATCCGAAAATTCGAATAAGAAAAGACAAAACTACGTCGTTTTGATAAATGTTTACTTTTTTAAAAGTTAAAATTAAAAATAATTAAGTTAAAAGGTAAAATTACGTGTTTTGATAAATGTTTACCCATTAAGTTAAAAGGCAAAATCATTATATTGTTTATGCAGAAAAATAATCTTGTACTTCGTCTACTAGTTAAATAATCGGTCCATCTAAACGCAACATTAAGTATAAATAATAGAATTCGTTAACTTGACTCGAAATGTTTTTACTCGATTTGACTCGACTCAATCAAATACTCACCCTTATGTGTGAGTTGTTGACACTAATAGTCTATTGAAATATCAGAAGATCTGATTGTTGTTTTGTTGTGTGTGAACTCTCAACTTAATGGAGGTTTTATTGTTTCCCTTTTTTGCAAAAATTTACTTGGATTCCCCCCAGTCCCCTTCTTTCTAATGCTGCATATCTAGGCTTGGAAATTAATTATGATTCTTTAGTGCTCATGATTTCCAAAGGGTTCACATACGGTAAGGGAACTATTTTTTCTTAATGTAAATACTCTTTCCGTGTATATAATTTTCATTCAATTCTCAATTTATCTTTTCTCCTTTTCATTTTTAATAGAAGTTGGATTAAACCAATCTCTTAATATAGGCACTTAAATTATTGGAGACGAATCTAGACTCTCTCTTTTCTTTTTCTTTTTCTTTTTTCTTTTTAAATCCAATCTACACGTATTTATGTGTTAAGAAAATAACATTTCATTTTATTTATAATAGTTAAATTCAAATATAATTTATTTAGTTTTTTTTTAATCTCTTTACTCTGTCGATTGAGGCTTATCTCGATTGGTATATGTATTGTTGTCAATGTAGGAGAACGTGAGTTCGAGTGTATTGAAGCGCATTATCCTCCTATTTATAGGTTGGGGAGGGATTATGAGTAGTTTTAGGTATTATGTAAAAAAAAAAACAGATACAATCATAACTTATAATGAAAAAATCATCATTTTTAATTTTATTAGTTTCTAATGTCATATGTAAGGTTTCATATTTACACAAATTTTTGAATATTTTTTTAATTGCAGTAATTAATGTAAAATAATATTTTAATTATTAAATATAACTAAAATAAATTAATTTAACAATTCAAATATTATAATAGAAAATTTTTAAATCATAATTAAAGCATTTTTAATATATTCAACATATAATATAATTTTACTTTATCTAATTAATAAAAAATAATATTTTTGAAAATAACAATTAATTAACATAATTAATTCTAATATTAATTAAATGATAATTAATATGCTTAAAATTCTATTCAAGTGATAATTAACTCTAATTTACATCAATAAAATTAGTATAACTTTTTTAAAATAAAATTAACACAATATTTTTAACTAATAATTATATATTAAGTTATAGTTATTTTTAAATAAGTAATTATTGTAACTTCTAATAAATTATAATTTTTTATTTTTTAATATAAATTTAGTAATTCGATGGAAAATCAAGTGTATCTTTTTTAAACTCATATTTATATATAATATATATAATTAACTTAAGCAAAACATATTTTTCTATAAAGTTGGATATGTTCATATATATAAATTGTATTTATATATTATTTTTCACGCTTTATTATATTTCGTATCACATTTTTATATTTTATCTGAAATGATTAGATTTTCTATTGGGTGAATGGCTGTGCTTGAGAGCACATGAACACTCACGTGGTTCTGCTGCTAAAAGCTTATATATCATTCAATTCAATCCATGCAAACTAATGACTAATCATTTTTATTTCTTTTATTTCCTATTTTTATATTTATATATCATATAATGCCTTGGGAATGTCTCTCTCAAACTTTACTTTAAAGCTGCTTATCTTTTTTCCTTTAAATAATCCATGTACTGTTTGATTATCAATCACATACAGGTAAGCTTGATAGCCATTTAATAATTTTAAATACGGTTCAATTATATTAAATGAATTTGAAGTATAAAAAATAATTTGAGCATACCGATAATAAATATACATACCAATACTGATTTTTTGATAAAATACTTAAACAATAGAAGTGTTTTTCGCATACAAAATTTATGTATATATACACATATATACACACATGTTGGTACAGAGCTTAGCAATAAGGGTATTTGGGTGGAATGTAAGTGGTTTACATTGTAGTGTTGAAAGCCGCTAAGTCTTTATTAAGTATATCTAGCAATGTTTGATATTGGTAGATAGCTTGGTCTAGAGAGTTATATTAAGAAGTAATGGAATAACAAGTATAAATCTTTTTAAGGATTTTTTTTTTAAGGTTCACTGAGTTCCCTCGGTGAAGTGATTGTGTGAAGAAAGGCCAATTTGGTGAGGTTTCTTAGGAGAGATTTTATGTAGGTATAACAATTGCCCCCTAGTCGAGGGGAATGTTATAAAGTGTGTGTCCCGAGACTAATGAAGGAGAGGTTGTTTTGGTGATGAGTAAACTACATTAACACTTGAGTTTATATTTGAATATCTTTATGGTAGTTATCTCATTTCCTTCTCTTGTGCTATTATTGTCTTTGCTTACATTCTACGTTTCATCATTTGATTTGTTGTTCTTGTGGTGTATTTATTACGATTGCTCATCATATGCTTGCTTTGTTTATTTGCAAATTAATCCTTTTTATTTGAATTTCTCAGTCACATAACTATAAATGGGGTTTTAAGTCATACAAGTTCTTCTCTTTTAGTTTTCTTCTATTGTTTCGTTTTGTTTCCTTTGTATATTTTTGTTGCCCTTTTTGTCGATAATTTTCTTTAAATCGAGGATTCATTTATGTTAGTTATTTTGTTGTGTTGAATATGATACAACAAGAAAAGAGGAAAGGCAAAGTCAATTATTCAATTAATGTTGATTTTCTTCAAAGGATACCCATATATGAAGAGTTAGCTTCTTTTATAGACAGTGGTGACTAGGATTCCACCATGATAGAAAAGGGGATGGTTATTTTGACACTGAGAGGAATCTAATTGCCTCATTATAGTATCTCTTCATTGTTCCCTCAAGGTCTCACGAAAGGAGTGATGTTCTTGTGAATAGGAGAGGTTTTTCCTTTCCCATTTATTTGTTTAAAGTTAGGTTTTCATCTGCCTTTGAATCATTAGCTTGCAATTGTATATTGGATTATAGGATTGTTCTTGGTTAGTTATCGGGGCGTGTTTTGTGCCTTTTTGTGGCTTTCTTTTATAATTGCAAGATTATCTGTGGTTCACCTTGTTTTTGCAGGTTTAAGAACTTGTTTATCCTTTAGTTATTCAACAATGAATAGAGTTAGGGATCATGTTGCTCATTACGTGAGGTGGAGTAACTTTACCCTTGGACTCGAGTTGAGTGGGTTTGCATGTAGATAAATATAAATACATACATATAAAGAACAAGCCAAGAGATGGGTTGGCATCTTCCATATCATAGGCATTCCCTTCTTCCAAGTGTTGTGCTTATAATCTTATTATATATGTAGTGTTGTCAAACAATCTGAGTGAAATAGGTGCGATCGAGCTTTGTGGATTGACAAGCTACTAACACTAGTTCATTTTTAAAAGTTCTACGTTGAAGGGAAGAGTTTGAATAGTGTGATACTAGATGACCAACCCTACTTTAGGCATGTTCTAACTTGTCATCGTGGCTTAATCATAGAAATGAATGGCCAATAGGTGGTAAGGATGGGAAAAAGATGCTCTATAAAGTCCCCAAACATGTTGACCTTATCTAGAATTATATAGAGTGTCATGTAAGCTTGGCACAACTCATCAATCATTCAATTTTTAATGAATAGTGTGGTTCAAAAAAGGTGTGAAAGGAATGCCCTAGTATGCTTGTGACAATTCACCCAATCAATGATGTTGTTAGGGAGGTCTCCGAAGAAGGTGGTGTGGATGTTGATGTTATGTAATTTTCTTTTACTTGAATTTATTATTCTTGCTTACTGAAAGTGTTGCCTTGTTTTTAAGGAGTGCTTCTTTTATGCAAGGTAATTGTGAACCAAGTGTTATCTTAAAAGATGTAGTATCTAAAGATGCTTTAGTTACTCCAAAGAATGCGATTCTTGAGCATGGTTTAGTTACTCATGTTGAAAGACTATTATCTGAGATTAGGAAGAGGAGAAGGCATTCTCTAGCAATGGCTAAGGGAAGGATCTCCCTTGGCTTCTCCTGTAGAACCATCAGATTTGCCAACTCCATAAGGTACAACCTTTCTAGGATGGTTGGGCTAACATACTATCTCCCCTTTTAAACTTAGTTTTTTTTATAGACAAAAGAAACATGTTATAAATTAGGGATATGGTGGCATCATTAAGGATTTTGAAGTTCTCCTACAAATCAACAATGTAGGTACAATTACAACATTTAATTATCTTATTTATCTAAGTGGCGATGATGTTTATCATTTGTTCTTGAAGAGTTCACTTTCATATTTGTCAAAGTTTGTGCAAACATTTTTATTAAGGAAGAATTCACTCTTATGGTTGGGGATCAACATCTAGGCAATGTTGGTTTAAATAATAATATCATCATAGTTCAATATGACAAGCTCACTATTTTTTATCAAATGACAGGGAAAATTATCTCCTAGTTGAAGAGTAATATTGAGAAAGAGAAAATATGAGTTGTTCATTATAAAGGTTTTAATGACTAAGTTTATCACCCATAACAATCATTACAAAACGTAGTGGCTAAAACTCATTGATATAAGGACCAAATTCGCTAGAAAATTTTAAAGTTGGAATTTGTGGTGAAAAATGTGTTAAAGAAATGCATTATGATATTCAAGTTCTAAAAGTGAAACATGATTACGTCATGTAGGAAATACATGTAAGGCTTGATAATAATGCCTTAAGAGTTCAAGAGTTAGAGGCAAAGTTTGAAATTACGGATCAACAACACTAAGAAGTTCTTACCAAAAGTGAAGGAAGATACAGATGCCAGCTTCACATGCGATGTTTGCTTGGTTCAAGATTTTACTTTTGCTAGTAACTTGCTAGGGAGCCCTTTAATTTGGTGGATGTAGGTTTGTTGATCTTCATATATTTTAAAGTCATTCAACCTTTGCAATCCTTCAAGCTTTTAGTTGAAAGCTTGAAGAGACAAGATGCATAGTCTAGGCCATCTTAAGGTATTCTTGAGGATTATCTTGATGTATAAGTTTGTTCATGGTTGTTTTTATCTATGTACTCTTACTGTTACAATGTACTTCACACCTTTATTCTTCTACGAAAGATTATTGTAACTAATATGTTATTATTATGTATATTTTTCTTGAGCACTACATATGATAATATTTTTTAACAGTTAATTATTGTTTATTTTGTGATGCTTGTGCTTTACTAATTTGTGATCCTGAAAAAGGAAAATTAAAAGTAATTTGTAGTGCACTTTGAATGGAAATGATAACAATGCTTTTGTTTACTTTTCCTATAAAGTTGACTGTACAATTGGTTGGCTTTATCAGGTGAAAACTAACTTTTTGAAAAGGCATGATATTTCAAACTTGGAGTTTTGTAGGGTTTTGTTCTTGCGACCTTGGAGATTGGTGAAGTTCTTGCTTCATGCTTCAGAAGTTCAATACCATTCTCCTTGGCTTCGAGGTTTTTTTTTTTCTTTTACCTTAACATCCTTTTTATAGGGCATCAAATGGGGGGTTTATGTACCATTGTCCCTAGCTTTGAGGTTCTTTTTTACCTCTTTATCCTTTTTTAAAAGCATCAAAATGGTTCACGTGCTGCTCTCATTGGCTTTAAGGAGGGACATGGCCCTTACCCATGGGATAATCTTGTACCCATGTAAGGTAGGTCCATTATTCTCTTTAAAAATTAGAGTTTGGTGAAGTTGTTGATTGAAGATTTCGATGCTTAATAAACTTTGAATCTAAATAGATCAAATGAGATGTCCTCAAAAGTTTTCTCATGATGGTAAGTTTATGAGAGAATGAACGAAATGTAGGTCATTGTTTTAGCAAAATGGGTGAGGGTTTCATAAAGTAGAGATGATGCGGCAATGGACTTGCTTACTAGTGGTGGCATTTTAAGTGTGATTTTGATAGTGTGTATGATGTCTTAAAATATTATTGGTGAGTTTTTTCTTGTGCTTTAGCTTGTGTTCTGCATCATGTTTAGTCTATAGCTGATATATTCAGCTAACAACTTGATGTCTTTGAATCTATAGGATTATTTTGCAAGCCAACTATTTGTTTTTCGACCGATCTTTCTCGTTTACACCTCATTGTGTTTTACTACAAACCATTCTATGTTGTTTGGGGTGCATTTTTAGCCATGCCTTTCATGTGAACAAGGTTGGATCTTGATAAAGATGATTGATGGGAGTTCATGTTGTGTAGAATTGCTAAACAAAAGGTTACGCTTCTATTGAACCCATGTGACTTTATTTTCATCACTTTTCCCTTCATGCATGTTAATTTTTTTATTGTTAATGTATTGATGCTTCAACCTTAGTAGACCAACTACAGTAAAATGTACTATTCTCGTAATTGCAACTACGATGGTGATGATCTAAAGAGACAACGAGATGTCTTTTAACACTTTTTGCATATTGGGTCGGACAGATCCTTGAGATAGCCTATTCATGGCTTCACTTTTTTTCCCAGAGTTAATCTTGTCCTTATCAAGTAGATGTTCATTAGCTTATAGGCTCTCTAAGATATGCCACCAACTTTATCGTTTGTTGGAACATGCTTTTGCATAGTTGGTCTTAATGTTTAAGGGTTTGATCATTTAAGCTCTCTAGTTTCTTTTCTTTCTTCTATCATTTTTGCAAACCAATCCCTTTTGAAGGATGTTTCCCTTATTTTTAAAGCATCTTGGAGGTCGAGGTTGCCTTTATCCTCATCATTTAAATTAGGGTGGCTAATGCTCATTAATTCTTGTTATACAAACATTTGGTAAGGCTTGTCAACAATTTGGCCCAACTTTTTTAAAGTGTTTATGTTTAGTCATACTAAATCCTATCTTAGTTAATTAAATACCACTTTAAGATCTTCCTCTTCTCTATACATGTGATCTAAAATTTCTTTTTTATTTTGGGTGATGTAGTTAATAATTTTATTACAAAGACAAGCTACATAAAGGTAGAAAAAATCTAAGAAGACACCATTTGCTTTGTACACCCTTTGGTGGATCAGTTGTTGTAAGATGAATTAGAGACTATGTGAGAAAAGTATAATTTTTCATCTTTTGTTTTTTCTTGCTCTTGCATTTTTACTTTTTATAGCCCGTTGTTTCTACTTTAGGTTCTTGCCCTTCTTTGACAATTGGGGCACCCATGTTTTGATGTCCAGTAGGGAGAACTAAAGATCAATCTTTTTCCCATGAAAGAGAATTAAACAGAAGTTGTTTTAGTAGTTCACTTTTAACTCAACGACATAGTTTTCCCATGCGAGATCTTTTCTATGGTAAAAAGGTGAGGGAATATCAATAGGGAGAAGCTAAAAAGAATGAGCAATTCTGTAAAGTTTATCATTTGTTGTTATCTTTAGTAGCTTGTCTTTCATGAGGCTCATCTTTTTATACATAGGTAATGATTGCACGCTAACTAAGGAGGACAAGCTTAAAGCCTTTAACCTTAATGATGTGGAGGAATGGATTAGCTTGCTATTTTTTAGGTTGACCTCTATGGGAATATTGTATGTTTTCCTCAAAGAAAAATTTAACTTTAATTTATGATAATCAAAGGTTTTTTTAGAGATTTTTTGTCATACACTGGTAATCTAGGACTTCCTTGATTCTTAGATCACTAATCTAAGACTTCACCTTTTTTTTAGTTTTACTTTGGGGTTTTCTTATTGTCACCTTCCCGCTAGTAGGTGTGTTGCTTCACAAATTTCTCCAATTCGCGTTTTTTTTATAGCCACTTTGATAACACTTTTTAGGTGAAGGCAATTTTTCATGGCAAGTCCAAGTGAAACTAGCATTTCATCGAAGATTTACTTCTTCGAGGGTTTGATCGTATTGGTGGGGTGGATTCAAGAATTCCTTATTTTTTAATCCTTTGCAAGGTAGATTCCAACAAAATGTTAAGTATAGCTATAAAACAAGGTAAGGGCTCCATTTTGGGCCTCTATATTGGTAGTCTTGATATTGAGTTCTTAGGATTTCCTTTTCCCATCGATAAAGGAACTACTAATATTTCTACCCTCTTAAATCTATATTTTCTTAGGGCATAAAAGACTAAATTTGGTATAGGAGGGTATTGCACTTTTCAAGGTTCTTTGATTTTTTTCCCATGCAACTTTTGACTGTCTGAAGGGGACAACTTAAGGTTAATACTATTTGTGCTAAAGATACATATATTCATGCAATCAGGCATGGAAAACTCATCATGGGCCCATAATTCCCACTATTGTTGAACTAGTGGCATAAAAGGGTTTCTACTTATAGACCTTAGTGGTGAACCTCCAATTGTTGCCTTTGGTGGACAACCAAGACTTACAAAAGAATACATTTATGAATCTAATGTGAGAGTTGAAGAAAGTGTGGATTGTATAGTGTAGGAACCTTCATTTGAAACCTTAAAAGAAAAAAAAAATAGTGAAAAATAATTGAAGTGCTAGTTGTAATTACCACTAAAGGTGTTATTGCGATATGAACAGAGAAAACAAAAAACACAAGTTATTTATGCAGTTTTATTTCCCCACATTTATGGAGCCTAGCTTAGTGAGTAAATCCACTATCTTTAATCTCAATACAATAAGTGATTTAAAGTCATATCGTACCCTGGTATAACAACCTTGCTTTTGTATCTAAATATCTAGATCACTCACCTTTAAATTTTCCCCTAAAAAGATAATTTGTAAACCAAGCAATAAACTTGTTTACAATCTCAATTACAAGTTCCTCAATGAACAAATAAGTTTTAGTTCACTTGATTACAAAACCTACACAAGTCCCTCCAAATATATAAGAGTTCGACACTTGCTATGATGTTAGACCAAATATAATTAATCCCCCTATGAAATTGCAACTAAAATAGCATATACAATACAATAAAGTCCAAGATAATGTAAAGATATTAAAGATAAGTCTTTAGGAAGTCCCAACCAAATCTCCTTATTTAAAGGGATTTGATTGCTTGATCTAGTTCAATCCAATCCTCAAGATATGTTGTTATAAATGAATTGGTCTTCAAAGATAAGCCATCAAACATTGAAGAAGTCATCTAAGTCAACGTCAACTAGTTTAGATGTAAATATTTGCAAATCCAAATAAGTCAAGTTATGTTGATTGTCATAGTGTTAACCATAGCGGCCACTACCACTGGCATTTCGTGAGTTACTACTCACATACTTGCCTCAACAATAAAACATTTATCAATGTTGAACAAGCCTTCAATATTTAAATCACAAATCCGACTTTACTAAGTAAACTTCAATCCATAATGATCTACCCAAATCTCATCAAATTAATTACCCTTTATATAAAAACACAAAGGATTGAGATAAATATTTTTAAAGTCAGCCCATATGATCTTAGATTGCATATCTCAATATATGAGGTAAGTAGATTACATAAGAATCCTTGAAAAATAACATTTCTTGATTCCATCTCTTTTCTAATAATAAACACAATTTTTTTTTTCACAAAATCCTAAAAAATATTCAAGTAAATAACTAATATATTTTGGTCAAACATGCCAACAAATAAAGCAAGTTATAATACCTATGCAATGGTCACTACTCCCAAAACTTGTCTCAACAATCTCTCCCTTTGGCATCTTTTACCAAAAACCATGCAGTCATTCTCTCATACAATAAAGGTAACACTAACATTAGTAAAATCAAGTTCTAGCTTCCCTTCAACTCAAACTACTCTCCTCTCTTTTTTGGACAAAAATGCAAAGCAACTTTGGACAATTATAACTGGAGAAACATCGTCAATTGCTGAAGTTTGATCAACAACACAAATTAAGAACATGTAGAAAATGTCATAAATAAACTAAAAAAAATAACAACAAGCATGATATAAAAGAAAACTCTCCATTAGTTGTAGCATCAACACATTCTCCCTCAGTAGTAGCATAAATACACCCCCATCAATAAGGTGATTTAGTAGGGGTGTAATGGATGCTAACTCATCAAATACTTTATAGGTGAGAGTTGTAACTCGTGAAACAACAAGGTTCTTTACCACAAGATTTTGAGGGAGTAGAAATATCTTCATGCCAAGTTTCAAAAGTTGTTGCATTAGTTTCCAATTGACATTTCACTTATGAATTAATGAACCATTGATCTTTTCTCAACCATATTTGTTTTTGGTAGTATCTTGGTTGAGTTACAATGTGACGATCGTTTTCAGTGAAATCGAATCAGTGATTTCGGGACCACAAATTCGATATTGTAAAATTTATTTTAATATATTTTTTAATATCCATAGCATGTTAGAATCATGGAATAAAAGTTTTGTTAAGAAATTTTACTGTTTGTATACTCAATTTGAAAATAGGACTAAATCGTATAAAGTGCGAAAGTTGTGTTCTATTAGCTAAAGGTGTCAAATAGCTATAGAACTTTAAAGTAGAGGTCTTTATTGAGTAATTAGACCACTAGTTGAGTTAGTGGATGTACATGGAGAGAAATTATAAAAAAAAATTGTAAGGTTAGGTGATATCAGGTGATTTAATTGATAAAATAAAAATAATGCAAAGGCTAGCTATCATCTTTTTCATCTTCTTCTTCACCAACCATTTCTATCAACAAGAAATAGCCATGGAAGCTTGAAAATTTCAGCCAAGCTATTCTCTTGCATGTAAGTTATTTTGGTGGATTTTTTTTTGTTGATTTTTATGTTTTTGGAACCCTTGTAGGTTTAGCTAGCTAATTAGGGGGCTAATTTGCAAGATAATGGAAAGTCTAGGGTTTTTCCATGAGAGAATTTTGGTTTTTTTTGAAGTTTAATGGAAGAAAATGAATATTTGTTGTTACATAAACAACTTTTGTTAAAGGATTTTTAATGAAATTGTCAATTAAGGGTTAAGTTGTGAAAAATGAAAAGTTGGTGATAAATGTGTGAAATTATGGGATTTATGGCTGTTATAAGCACATATAAGTTTCAGTTAGACTTGGGTGTACTGCAATTTCATGAATTTCATTTTTACGAGCCTAGGGACTAGTTTGTAAAGAAGCCAAATATTAGGGGCAAAATGGTAATTTTACCATATTATGAAATTGGACTGAATTGAATAGAGTAATTATTAATTGGTTAAATTTGATTATATAGATTAAGAAAAGAAACGTACGAAATTAGATCGGGAAAAGGACAAAGTTATAGATTCAACGATCGTTTTCCGTTATACAAGTTCGAGGTAAGTTTGGGTTATTAAATTGAGTATTTGTATGCTTTAATTGAATTATACCGATGTGAATGGATTTAATTATTATGTATAATTATCAAATGCATAACTATCGACATACGAGAAATACAGAGTCCTGTTTGAACTTTAAAAATTCGTAAGATATAAATGACATGTCATTAGGGTTACCGTTTTGATTGAGATCTTGCATTTGTTATGGACTCACCACAGCTCGTATAAGCTTACTGATTTGCAACTTGTTAGAGCTTACCGATACTCAGCTCGGAGACGCTTACCGATTATCGCTCTTAGGAGCATACATGTATAAAAATTGACGGATTACCGTTCAATATACCTTGGTGTACCACTCGTGTATCTAACGAGATTCTAAGTGGTTCAACGGGCATAGTTATATAATGAGATTATATGAGATTGATGTGAATAAGTACATGTAATTATATGGAAAAGGTTGATATTTGATACATGTTTATATGGAATTCAATCAATTAACAAACTCCTATATGTTTCTTGTTTTATGTGAATATTTATAACAAATGGGATTATGGATTGCATTATAGGCTTTTGCCAAATTGAATTGTATCATGCTTTGGGTTTACTTACCTAAGTGTTGTTCAAATGGTAAGTTTAATTCATATTATACGAACTTACTAAGCTTAATTGCTTACTCTATTTATTTTCCTATGTTTTTAGTGGTTCGGAAGCTCACTCGATTTTGGAAGTTGTAAGAGATTGTGTCGTACTATCAAACTCTATTTTGGTACTTAGACTTTACATTTTGGGTTAAATGGCATGTAACACCCCTTACCCGTATTCAACGCCAAAACAAGATACGAGGTATTACCAGACTTACAACCGAGCAAACATGCAATTCGTGGTCATAAATTTTTATCCAAATTAAAAACATTCATATTCAATTATAAAGTCCCTAATACGAGCCTACGAAGCCCAAAACATACTTTAGAAGTGGTTCGGGACTAAACCGAGCACTCAGGAAATTTTTACAAAACTTAGAAATTTTTTGCTATGAACAGGGGTCACACGCCTGTGTGGGTAGGCCGTGTGGTCACACCGCCCGTGTCCCCAACTCGTGTAACTCTCTGTTTTGCAATGCATGAACAAATTGATGTCACACGGCAAAGTCACATGCTCGTGTGCCAAGCCGTGTGGTAAATTATATTTTCATAAAATAGGTGCAGACTTCACACGGTCAGGACACACGCCTGTGCCTAAGGCCGTGTCCCTCACATGGCTGAGACACACACCCATGTCTCTGCTCGTGTGCTCAATTCTGGGCATTCTGTTCCTCAAAATTAAGGTGTAAAGGACACATAGCTAGAACACATACCCATAGGGCAGACCGTATGTCACACACAGCTTAGACACACACCCGTGTGTCTACCCGTTTGGACAAAATAAAGGCTATTTACCAAGCCATTTGTCACCCTATTTTACACCTACACATACACAAGTTCAATGGCATGTTTAAGCAACCAAAACATCCATAGTCAAGGCTAAATCATATCATTCATTACCAACACTTAACATATTTACTCTAGTATAATTTACCAATTCAATTCATACCAAACTCACATTCACAAGTATCAACATGAACACTTTCATCATGCATAATTCTACTTAGATTTCCTAGCACACCAAAGGACCCATCTCATCCATTTCACAACAAGTCATTTAACCATAATAAACACATAGCAACCCATTACAAAACACAAAAACAAGAAGGCATTAACACATATACTTATATAAATAGGCTTACAACCATTTTAGCCAAAATAAGCCAATTTCATGGCTAAATACCAAATCACCTTAAACAAATATAAGCCAATACATTTGGCCAAATCAAATGACATATATAACAAAAAGACCAAGTCCCTATACATGCCATACTCTCAAAATGTTTTAAAATCATCGGTACCCAAAAGATAGTTTGATAGTGAGATGCAACTTTCAACGATCTCTAATCCCGAGCTAGCTTGATAACACTATAAAACATTGAAAATAAAATGAGGTAAGCTATATAGCTTAGTAAGCTCGTATGAAAAAATAAACAACCTTACCATACATTAATTATGCAAGTAATATAACATAAGATGACATAATTTACCAATAATCTCAAGATCATAATTCACTTCCATCATAACTTACCTTGAAGTCGTCATTTCACGAATTAATAATCATAAGCTTCGAGTACATACCTATACCATCTCGTAATGAATTTACACTTATTCTCATCTTTGACATACCCGTGAACCACTCGGAATAATAATGTCGGATACCAGGGAATCTTGCACACTAAGTGCCACATATATAGCCAATGCTACCTCAATTGGGAATCTTGCACACGAAGTACCACATATGTAGCCAATGCTACCTCAATCTCATATCACATAATTGCTCGTTCTCGAGCTAATCAACGGGCCTGCTCACACAAGATGTCAATCAAGACGTAGTTACTCGGTGCTACTTACACAAGCTGTCAAGTAATCGCAACATATGCTGGTATACTCAGCCACCGGTAGGACGTACGAGACCAGCACCCGGATCACATAATCACATAACACATGATAACCCTAGTGGCATGTCACTTGTATCCTAATCTATTCCTAAGATTCAAACGGGATTTCTTGCTTATCTAACCGTCGTCGAACTCATCCATAGAGTTAAACTCATCCAAACAATCAATCATATAGTTCATACAATATTAAAGCATTTAAATACAATTATATTAAAGCTTATTTAACTTACGAACTTACCTCGGTTACAAAAACGACCAAAAGGGAGCTATTAGTCAATTACTTTGTTTTTCCCTCAATCTTGACCCAAACTTTGTTTTTCTTGATCTATAATACAAAATTTAACTTACTTAATTATCACATTGTTCAATTAAGCCAAAAAACACACTATGACAAAATTTAAATTTTTGCCCTTAACTTTTCAACATTTTACATTTTAGTCCCTGGCTCGTAAAATGAATTTCATTTAATGTCATCACAACCCAAGCCTAGCCGAACCTTACTAGTACTCAGAACAACCCACATTTTTCATTTATTCACACTTTTATACACATTTTATAGACTTTTACAAATAAGTCCCTATTTGTTATTTTTACTGAAAATCACTTTTTAAAAGTCGTTCAACACACAATTAACATGCATATTCTACCATTAAATATCAAAATACACACATATTCAACATAGGTAAAATTTTAGACTTTAATCCTTCTTCAAATTAGTCCTTGGAAAGGCTAGATTAGGTTGAGACAACTTCAAAAACATAAAAATCATGAAAAACGAGGCAAGAACGGACTTACAATAGAGCTTGGAAGTGGCCAAAACCCTAGCTATGGGCTCATTGTGAAATTCGGCTATGGGAGGATGAAATTGGAAAGATGGACATCTTTTTATTAGTTAATTTTGTCTTTATTTGCCAAATGACTAAAATACCTTTCACTTAAAACTTTGAAATTTTATCTAACCATGTCCATTTTTGTCCATACTAAAATAAAATGGTCTAATTAACATTTAAGGACCTCTAATTTAAGAATTCATAGCAATTAGACACTTTTAACATAGAGAAATCAAGTTTTGCACCTATCGCAATTTAGTCCTTCTAGTTAAATTGGACACTCAATCGATAAAATTTCTTAACAAAATTTTCACACAATCATTCAATCATACTGTAGAACTTAAAGAAATAATAAAAATATATTTCTACTTCGGATTTGTGGTCTCGAAACTACTGTTCTAATTTGACCCAAAAATAGGCTGTTACAACTCTCCCCCTCTTTAGGGATTTTCGTCCCCAAAAATCTTACCAGAAAAGAGATTAGGGTATTGTTTTCTCATAGCTTCCTCGGGTTCCCACTTAGCCTCTTCGACCCCATGTCGTTGCCACAAAACTTTTACTAGGTATATGCTTTTAATTCTTAATTTTTTAACTTTCTAAGCTAAAATCTTGATCGGTTCTTCACCATAAGCTAGATCGGGTCAAATCTCAATCTCTATCAGTGAAATTACATGCGAAGGATCTGATCGATAACGGTGCAACATCGATACATGAAACACATTGTGAATCCTTTCCAATTCCAATGGCAAAGCTAATTGATATACCACTAGCCCTATTCTTTCAATAATCTCATACGGCCCAATGAACCATGGACTCAACTTGCCTTTGCTACCAAATCTAAGAATTTTCTTCCACGGTGATACTTTCAGAAACACTTTATCACCAACCTGAAATTCAATATCCTTTCGTTTCAAATTCGCATACGATTTTTGTTGATCCAAAATTGCTTTCAAATAATCATGAATTACTTTCACCTTTTCCTAGGTTTCTCTGACCAAATCAACCTCGTGAGTCTATTTCTCATTATTCTCGGTCCAGTACAACGGAGTTCAGCATTTGTGGCCATACAATGCTTCATACTGTGCCATCCTTATACTCGACTGATAATTGTTGTTATAAGCAAATTCGACCAACGGTAGGTATTTCTCCCAACTATCTTCGAACTCTAAAACACAATAGCGAAGCATAACTTCGAGAACCTGAATTGTTATTTCAGATTGACAGTCGGTTTGCTGATGACATGCAGTACTAAAATTAAACTTCGTACCCAACGCTTGTAATTTCTTTCAGAATTGCAACGTAAACCTCGGATCTCTATCCGAAATAATTAAAGTAGGCACCCTGTGCAATCTAACAATTTTAGCAATGTACAATTCAGCTAGCTTATCAAGTGAATAATCAGTACGTACCGGAATAAAATGAGCCGATTTCATCAATCTATCAACAACGACCCAAACAACATATTTCTTCTTTGGAGTTAGAGGTAATCCAGTTACGAAATCCATCGTAATTTTGTCTTATTTCCACTCGGGAATCATCACAGGCTAAAGTAAACCCAAAGGTACTTGATGTTTCGCCTTTACTTGTTGACAGATCAATCATCTCGATATGAATTCAGAAATATCTCATTTCATACCCGACCACTAGTACAATTTCTTCAAATGATTATACATTTTCGTACTTCCTGGATGAACAAGAAAACAACCACTGTGTGCCTCATGAAGAATTTTCTGAATCAACTCAGTACCTTTTGGTACACAAATCCTACCTCGGTATATCAAACAATCATCGGCCCCAATCTAAGAGTCCTAATACTATTCGGTTCACACTGAACTCTCTTAACTTGCAATTCACTGTCACATTTTTGAGCTTCGCAAATTTGCTGAAGAAATACCGGTCTAGCCTTTAACTCGGCTAGAATCGATCCATCATGAGACAAAGTCAGTCGCATATTCATTGCTCTCAGACCAAACAAAGATTTCCTACTCAAGGAATCGGCAACTACATTCGCCTTCCCAGGATGGTAATCGATTACCAACTCATAGTCTTTCAACAACTCGAGCCATCTCTGTTGTCGCAAATTCAAATCTTTCTAAGTCATCAAATACTTTAAACTCTTGTGATCAGTAAAGATGTGACACTTCTCACCGAATAAATGGTGTCGCCAAATTATTAAAGCAAACACAATGGCAGCCAATTCCAAGTCGTGTGTCGGATAGTTCTTCTCATGCGGTTTCAACTGTCTTGAGGCATAAGCTATCACTTTACCCTCTTGAATTAACACATAGCCAAGACCGTTCAGTGATGCGTCGCTATAAATCACAAACTCTTTTCCCAACTTAGGTTGCACTAATATTGGTGCCTCAGTGAACAATGCTTTCAACTGTTCAAAACTTTTTTGACATTTCTAAGACCATTCGAATTTTATATCTTTTTGTACCAATCCGGTCATAGGCATAGCAATCATCGAAAATCCTTTAACAGAACGTCAACAATACTCGGCTAAACCCAAAAATCTTCTAACTTCGTATATATTTCTCAGAGGTTTCCAATCGACAACTACCAAAATATTACTCGAATCAACCCGTATACTTTTCGCTGAAATAATGTGTTCCAAAAATTCGACTTCTCGGAGCTAAAACTCACTTTTGCTGAACTTAGCAAACAATTTCTTATCTCTCAAAGTCTGCAATACAATTCTTAAATGTTCAGCATGCTCAACCTTATTTCGAGAATAAATCAAAATGTCATCAATGAACACAACTACAAACTTTTCCAAATACGGTCTAAAGATCCAATTCATCAAATTCATAAAAATAGCAGGAGCATTAGTTAATTCAAAAGGCATAACAAGAAATTCATAATGCCTATACCTCGTTCTAAACGCAGTCTTCAGCACATCCAACTCTTTAACTCTCAACTTATAATAGCCTGATCTCAAGTCTATCTTCGAGAACACTATTGCCCTTTTCAACTGGTCGAACAAATCATCAGTTCTTGGTAAAGGGTACTTGTTCTTTATTGTAACCTTATTAAGTTGACGATAGTCGATACAAAGTCTCATGGATCCGTCTTTCTTCTTGACGAATAACACTAGTGCACCCTAGGAAGAAAAACTCGGTCTCACAAAACCCTTATCTGTCAAATCGTGCAACTGAGTTTTTAATTCTTTCAATTCGGTCGGAGCCATTTTATACGGAGCTATCGATATCGGTGAAGTACCCGGTACTAAATCAATAGTAAACTCAATCTTTCTGATCGGTGGTAATCCAAGCAGCTCCTCTGGGAATACATCCGGATATTTAAAAACTATCGGCACAGATTCAATCTTCAATTCAGACACTTTCGTATTCAATACATATGCAATATAAGCTTCACAACCTTTTCTTACATACCTCTGAGCTGACATCGGTGAAATCACAATAGGCAACTCACCCGACTCATCCCGTTCAACTTGAAGAATTTCATTATTTTGACATTTCAATTCAATAATTTTTTGTCTACATTTCACTACGATATCATGTAGAGTCAACCAATCCATTACAAGAATTAATCGTACTCATCAAATGGTAAAAGCATTAAGTCAGCCGGAAAACAGTGACCCCGAATCATTAAAGGATAATTCTTGCAAACTTTATCAACTAGAACATATTTGCCTAAGGGGTTCGACACTTTAATCACATACTAAGTAGACTCAATAGGAAAATTCTTACTAGATACCAAGTTCATGCAAATATAAGAATGAGTTGATCTAGGATCAATCAATGCAACTACATTAGTATCAAAGAGAGAAAATGTACCAGTGATAACATTAGGGGATGACGCATCTTCGCGAGCGCGAATAGCGTAAGTTCTAGCAAGTACTCTGACCTCTGATCTCGCAGTTAGCTTTTTCGTCACACCTCTGCTACTATTCCTACTCCCTGTATTTCTTGGTGGCCTTCCTCTAGTGGTAATTTTACTTAGCCTTGCATTCTGAAAACTATCTTTCTTAGCCATTTCAGGGCAATCTCAAAAGAAGTGATATGGAGAGCCAAATTTAAAGTAAGCTCGGTTATTCATCGTACATTCACTGGGATGTCGTCTACCACAGTGTTAACATTCAGGTCTATTAGACTTAGCATTACCAACACTCGCTATTGATGTAGTTTGGTCCTTAGACCTTAAAGAAATAATAAAATAAATATTTCTCCTTCGAATTTGTGGTCCTGAAACCACTGTTCCGATTTGACCCAAAAATAGGCTGTTACATGGCATGTATAGGTGCTTTGGCTACTGTGACCTATTTTTCTTATTGTGTTTTGGTCATGTATATAGCCACATGAGTTGGCTTATTTCTTTTGTATACTTGGATGTGTGAAAGTGTATATATGACTTTATGTTATGAGGCATTTTGTTGCTATATGTATGCCTTGGGTTAAATTAGTATTTTGGTTATCAAGTAATGGGAATTGATATGTATTATGCATGTTGAAATTAGGCATATTGTTTCACCCTTAAGATTGACCATTTAGGTAGGCTTTGGAGAAATGTTAATATGTATGTAAGTAGTCAAATAAATGTGCCTTTGAATATTATGATGTTCATTTATGCCATGGTTATATGCCAATTGATGTGTATAGGTTAGTACTAATGTGGGTGAGGAATACGACTTAGAAAATAGCATATTTTTGTCCACACGGGTAGAGACACATACGTGTGTCTCAACGTATGTGACACACGGCCAGGTGGCACGGCCGTATGTCCCCTGATGTTTCTTTTAAAACCAAATCAGTAGCTTTACATGGTCTAGCACACGGGCGTGTGGCTTGGCTGTGTGGCACAAGTTAGTATACCCTCTAGTTTTCACACAGCCTAACACACAGCCTGGAACACGGGTGTGTGAGGCCATTGTGAAGGGGACACGGCCTGGCACATGGGCGTGTGGTCTAGTTGTGTGACCCAAGTCAGAGAGTTACACGGGGTCAGACATGACCTGAAGCACGGGCGTGTCTCATAGCCACATGAGCGTGTCCCATGTTCACACGGGCGTGTGACCCCTACACTTTAAAATTTTTTCATGTTTTCTTAAAAATTTGTAGGGAACTCGATTTAGTCCCGAACCACTTCTAATGTCTATTTGGGGCCTCAAAGACTCATATTAGGGATTGTATAAATGTATTTGAAAGGTTTTTTATATGAATGTTAAATGTTTACGATATGTGTGATTGTTTGATTTATAAGTTCGGTAATACTTTGTAAACCTGTTCCGACATTGATTACTAGTTAAGGGTGTTACATTTATTGGTATCAGAGCTATGGTTTAGTTAGTTCTAGGACTAACGTAGCGAGTGTATGTCTAGCTTTACATGCCATTTATTAACCGGTGTTAGTGTAACATCTCTTGATGGTTTAAATTATGTTTTTCATATAGTAATGGATCCCAATCAAGCAGATTATGATGATGTTGAAAGTAACATGCCAGCCTCAGTTTGAGGGGCAGCATCGTTTGGGTCTAGACCCATGTCAGATAGTCATGGAGGAGAGGCTAAGGAAGCCTTCTTCCACATGATGAACGAATGGTTCACTAAGTATGTTTGGACGAATCCGGCTGCTCAGCAACCTCCACCCTACCTTATCCCCAACCTATTCCCGTAGCTCCTCAAGTTATAGAATCGGTACGTTCGAACAAACCACCAGTTGATAAAATTCGAAAGTATGGGGCCGAAGAATTTAGGGCTACAATTGATGATGACCTTGAGAGAGCTGAGTTTTGGCTAGAGAATACAATCAGGGTTTTTGATGAGTTATCGTGCATGCCAACCAAATGTGTTAAATATGATGTATCCCTTTTAAGAGATTCAACTTATCAGTGGTGGAATACCCTGATATCCATGGTGTCGAGAGATAGAGTCACGTGGGAATTCTTTCAAACTAAGTTAAAAAAGAAATAAATAAGCCAGCGATTTCTTGACCAAAAACACAAGGAATTTCTAGAGTTGAAACAGGGTCGTATGACTATAACTGAGTATGAAAGAGAGTTCATTCGATTAAGTAAGTATGCCCGAGAGTGCTTCTCCATGGAAGCAATTATGTGCAAACGGTTTGAAGATGGGTTGAACGAAGACATCAAACTTTTAGTCGGGATACTTGAGTTGAAAGAATTTGTAGTTTTAGTTGAAAGAGCTTGCAAAGTCAAAGAGCTTAGCAAAGAAAAGAGAAAGACTGAATTTGAAGCTAGAGATTCAATGAAGAGATTTACAAGCAAGTCTCATCAATCGATGTCAAAGAAATCTAAAGAACATCACTATCGACATACTGCTTCTGCGAGGCATTTTAGTCAAGGTAGAGATGAAAGATATTCCAGTTCTAAACCTCAGGCTACATCTGTAGATAGCATGGGTAGTGTTAGAAACGCTAAAATCGAGTGCAAACACTGTAACAAGTCACATTATGGTGAGTGTAAAGTAAAGAGCGGACCCTGTTTCAGGTGTGGTTCCTTCGACCACTACCTTTGAGATTGCCCTAAGAAGTCTGAAAAAGAAAAAGCTCAAATCGTGAGGCTGAGCAAAACAGTTTCTAGAGGGAGACCGCCCCAAAACATAAGAAATATGAGTGGTAGTCGAGGTGCTATGAGGGATATCGTAGTGAGATCGGAGGCAAGAGCGCCAGCCAGAGCTTATGCCATTCGCGCTCGTGAAGATGCATCAGCGCCATATGTTATCACCAGTACTTTTTCTTTTTATAATACTAATGTAACCACATTGATTGATCTAGGGTCAACCCATTCTTACGTATGTACAAAATTAGTGTCTAGTAAGAGTTTTCCTGTAAAGTCCACTAAATTTGTGGTTAAAGTATCAAACTCCTTATGTCATTATGTCTTAGTTGATAAGGTCTACAAGAATTGTCCTTTGATGACTCGGGGTTACTATTTTAAGGCTAATTTAATGTTGTTACCGTTTGATGAGTTCAATGTAATTTTGAGTATGGATTGGTTGACTCTGCATGGCGCTATTGTGAACTGTAGACGAAAGATTATCAAGTTGAAATGTCAGAATGGTGAGATTCTCCATATTGAATTTATTGATTTGAGTGGTTTACCTGTTGTAATATCGATGATGTTAGCACAAAAGTATGTTAAAAAAGGTTGCGAGGCTTATCTTGCGTATGTACTGGATACTAAAGTGTTGGAATCAAAGATTGAATCAGTGCCAGTGGTCTGTGAATATTTGGATGTGTTTCCAGAAGAATTACTCGGGTTACCACCAATCAGAGAAGTCAAATTTGCTATTGAGTTAGTACCGGGAACATCACCAATATCGATAGCTCCGTACAGAATGGCTCTGATAGAGTTGAAAGAGTTGAAAGCTCAGTTGCAAGAGTTAATGGACAAAGGTTTTGCACGACCAAGTTTCTCGCCTTGAGGTGCACCGGTTCTATTTGTAAAAAAGAAAGATGGATCAATGAGATTATGTATCGACTATCAGTAGCTTAACAAGGTTAGGATTAAGGAAAAGTATCCTTTACCAAGGATTGATGATTTGTTCGACCAGTTAAAAGGAGCAACAGTATTTTCAAAGATTGACTTGTGATCCGGTTATAATTAGTTGCGGGTTAAAGATTCAGATGTACCAAAAACTGCATTCAGGACTAGGTACGGGCATTATGAATTCCTTGTTATGCCATTTGGATTAACTAACACTCCTATGGTGTTTATGGATTTGATGAAGCGTATCTTTAGACCATTTTTGGACCGATTTATGGTTGTGTTCATTAATGATATATTGATATATTCTTGGGACGAATCTGAGCATGCCGAGCATTTGAGAATTGTGTTACAGGCTCTACGAGATAAACAACTGTTTGCTAAATTTACCAAATGAAAGTTTTGGCACTGAGAAGTTGGAGTTTTGGGACACATTGTGTCGGTAGATGGCATCCGAGTTGATCCGAGCAAGATTTTAGCGGTTGTTGATTGAAACCACCAAGAAATATTTCTAAGGTTAGAAGTTTCTTGGGATTATTAGGCTATTACCGGAGATTTGTTAAGGATTTCTCAATGATAGCTACACCGATGACTCGGTTATTACAAAAAAATGTAAAGTTTGAGTGGTCTAAGAAATGTCAACAAAGTTTCAATTAGTTGAAAGCACTGTTAATCGAAGCCCTATTTTAGTTCAACCTGAGTAGGGAAAAGAGTTTGTAATTTTCAGTGATGTGTCGTTGAACGGTTTAGGATGTGTTTTAATGCAAGAGAGCAAAGTGATAGTGTATGCTTTTAGACAATTAAAGACGCACTAGAAGAATTATTCGACTCACGATTTGGAGTTGGCTGCAATTGTGTTTACGTTAAAAATTTAGCAACACCACTTATTTGGTGAGAAGTGCCACATATTTACTGATCACAAAAGCTTGAAATATTTGATATCCTAAAAAGAGTTGAATTTGCGACAGTGAAGATGGCTCAAATTATTGAAGGATTGTGAGCTAGTGATTAACAACCATCCGGGAAAAACAAATGTAGTCACGGATGCTTTGAGTAGAAAATCGTTATTCGCTTTACAAGTGATGAACATGCAGTTGAATTTATCTAATGATGGTTCGATCTTAGCTAAGTTAAGAGCCAAATTGACGTTTTTATAGTAAATTTTTTAGGCTCAGAAATGTGATAAAGATTTGCAAGCTAAAAGAGCACAGTGCGAGTCAATTTCTGATTCAGAGTTTCAAATTGGATCTGATGATTGTTTATTGTTTCGAGATAGAGTTTGCGTGTCGAAGAATCCTGAGCTCATACAGAAAATTTTACACAAAGCACACAGTGGTAGCTTGTCTGTCCATCCGGGGAGTAAAAAGGTGTATGGTGATTTGAAACAGATGTACTGGTGGTTAGGTATGAAACGTGACATTTCTGAGTTTGTATCAAAATGCTTGATTTGTCAACAAGTCTGTGACAGCCCTAATTTGACCCTAGTCGGAAAGTGGCTTCGGGACCATAAAATCGAGTCATAAAAAAATATTTAACCGTTATATTCTATGTTTATTAAATGTGTAAATGCATGTGTGAAAGTTTCATGCTTTGATTTTGTCATTTGTATGTGAAATTTATAAGATAAGACTCATGTGATAAGACTTGAAAATGTGATAGGTAAATTTTAAAGTGCCAAATAATGCATGAACTATTGACATGGGGGACTTGCATGTCAATTGGACCACTTTTAAAATAGTGGCCGGCCATAATAATGTTTGATGGATAATATATGTTTTATTTAAGTATTATAATAAGTAATGGCATTATTTTGAAATAAAAATAATTAGTAAAATAAGAAAAAGATGATAAAATAATGGGTGTTCATCTTTCTTTCTTCATTGCCGAAATTTAGAAAGAAAAATATTGAAGAAAAAGCCAAGGCATTCGACCATGGTTATCTCAATTTAAAGCTCAAGAGCATAGAGGGGCAAACTCAGATAAGGGAAAAGAGAAAGTAATCAAATAGCCGTTGTAATCATTCGACGATATCCGAGGTAAGTTTTGAGTAGTCGCCTTTAGTATAAAAAAATTTATGATGCCTTGATATGTGTATATTAGATGAATTGTGACCTTTTGATTCTACTTGAATTAAGTTGTGTGATAAATAATCTAAGTATATGAACTATATTCGAATGGTCAATACGGGTTAAGCTTAATTAATAAAATGTATATGGAGATTATATTCGCATGTAGCAAATAACTACTAATGTGACATGTTCAATGAGATGTGTTAATATATGATTAAATATGTATGATACTTGAGGAATTGTATCCGGGTTTAAAGACCCGTAGGCTATATGCTGGAATGTTATTCGGGCTTAAAGACCCGCAGGCTTCGTGCTAGAATGCTATCTGGGCTTAAAGACCCGCAGGCTATATGCTGGAATGTTATCCGGGCTTAAAGACCCGCAGGCTTCGTGCTAGAATGCTATCCAGGCTTAAAGACCTGTAGGCTACGAGCTGGTATTATACAGGGTTTAAATTCCCGCAGGCTAGTGCTAGAAATTTGTTTCAAGTTCTAAGACTAGACAGGATTGATGCTAGTAAATTAAGTAAGATTACGACATTGAATATCCACGGAAAACCACTGTCGAGTAAGTACTATATATTTAACATGTTAAGGTATGTATTACGTACTCATATGTGAAATGATTTTAAAGTGAATTATTAGTATCAAAGAACGATATATATATACGTGTGGATGAATACGGTATTTAAGAATAAGAGAATGACCTATTCGATCAATGTATGTCATTATATGAAAGTATGTGACTTAAAGTAATTGTATGAGCCTTATACTATAGTTAAATATGTGCTGAAAATTTCTTGTGTATTCATATATATATATTCAACCAATAGGCTTTATAATTAGGGTACTTGTGTATATTCGGCCAAGTAATATATAATTAGAATACGAGTTCTGTGATACTTAATGTTCGATTTTAAATGACAAGTTTTAATTGTTTGAAATGCTTAAAACTTACTAAGCCTCGAAAGCTTACTCTGTTCCTTATTTCTCTGTTTTATAGATTGTTGATTTTGGCCACCGACTCGAGGATCGTCAGCAATTCATCCTACTATCGATCTTTTGGTACAATTTTATTTTGGTCCTGATATGGCATGTATAGGTTAGGCTGAAGATAACTATGTTTTGTAATTGTAAATATTTTGGCTATATGAAAATGGCATATTTATAACACAAAGATCATTATGTATTCATCTCAATCTCTATTTATGTTAGTTAATGTGGATGAGAAATTTAATGTTTAGCTTGGTAATACCTTTTTAGCCTAAATCCGACGATCAGATTCGGGTTAGGGGTGTTACAAAGTCAAAGCCGAACATCAAGTACCTTCAGGACTACTGCAACCAGTGATGATACCGGAGTGGACATGGGATAGAATTACTATGGATTTCGTATTAGGATTACCTCTGTCTAAATGTATTTGAATGGCTTTTGATATCAATGTTAAATGTTTATGATATGTGTGATTGTTTGATTTATAAGTCTGGTAATACTTCGTAACCCTGTTCCGGCTTCAATTTCGGGTTAGGGGTGTTCATACAACTTGTCTTCTAACAGTTCCCCATCTTACGTCGTTCAACATCTTATAGCAATGCATTTTGATATGACCAACCATACTACAATAATGACAGATAATCATTCTATTCTTATGCTCCTTTATTCCATGAGACAACCTCTCATTTTTCCTCTATACAAATTTATTCTTTTAACCTCATGCAATGTTTTAGACAATGGGTACTGATTTTGTAACTACTTGCTTCCACTTTTGATCTTTCAATATTTTGAAGTATCTAGGTCTGATAAGAATAAGAAATCTAAGATAATAACAAATAACTTGATGATTAAAGATTACCTTCTTTTTAGCATGAATCAAAACATGCTTCATAGAGCATTCACCTTGATCATCATTACTGGTAGCTTTGAAAAACACTGTTGGAATTTTAATAACAGCTTTTCCTTTCTTTTCAAGATTAATTTTAATAAAAACTCTTCTTTTCTTTTCAAGATGGCCAATGCCACCTTTTCCTGAAATCCTATTTCCAGCAACAAGAATTTCATTAAGTTTACCCCTTTCTAGCATGGATTGACTAGTTGCAAAATCCTCTTATGTAGTTTCCAAATGGGTAGTTTTATCATCACGTACAGAATCATTTACCTCTATCTATTTGATTAACTTTTGGTTTTCTTCTTGGAGTCTAATGTTCTCATTTACTAACTTTGTATTCACATAATATACTTCCTTCCATTTTTCCAGCATAGTCTTGTAGGTTTGTAGAAACTAAACACTAATTTTTTTCTAAATCATCATCTATGTTGGAGTCAGTTGAAACAAAGGTACTAACATTTGTAGTAAAGGCAATATAATTGCTCAAGTGCTTCTCATTTGAATTTGAGGTGCTTGAGGAATCCTCATCATTCTAAGTTACATTGAAATACTTCTTTCTCAAGTTTGCACACTCAACTTGTACATGATCATACCATTCACACTAGTAGCATTGAATGCCTTTCTTCTTTGATATAGAGTTCTCATCAATGGCAGCACATTTCCCTTTTTCCTTATTGAATCTTTGACCTCATTCAATTCCTTTGTTCTAATTACTTATCTTCTTGAATGCCTTGTTGAAGTTTTGAGCAAACAAATCTATTTGTTACTAGAGATCTTTAATCTCAATGGTCATTGCACTTGTCAATCAGAAAGCAATACTCGTTTATTTGGATTTGCTCCTTCTAGTTTCATTAAGGATTATCTCAAAAGTTTGTAAGGACCCAATTAGTTCATCGATCATCATATGGTCTATATCCTTTGCTTCCTCAATGGATATGACTTTTAACCGTAAACCTTTTGGGTAGAGACCTCAAAACTTTTCTAACCAATTTTGAGTTAGAATATTCATCATCAAGTGTAAATACTTGATTGGACATGTAATAGCCCATTTTTAGTGAAATCAGAACAGTAGTTTCGGGACCACAAATTCGAGCTAAAAAGAAAATTTATTTTAATATTATTGCATGGTTCGTATTATGATAGGAATGTTATTTGGAAATTTCTGATAAGAAAATTTTACCGATTATGTGCTTAATTATGGAAAGGACCAAATTGCATAAAATGCAAAAGTTGAATTCTAGTATCTATAAGTATCAAATAGCTATGAAATTCAAAACTTGATGTCCTTATATGGTAATTAGACCATTAAAGAAAAGCTAGTAGATATTTTTGATGAATCATCCATGAAAAATTAGAAAAAGGCAATGACTAAATTGGAAAGTGAAAAAAATTAATGGATGATAAATAATTAAATAGAAATATTATCATTTTATATCATATCCATCCCCAAAATATATATGGAAACCCTAGGAAAGAGAAAATAAACTTTCTTGACTTAATTGGGTAAGTATTCTTGTCCTGTTTTTAGTAATTTTTATATTTTTGAGATCGGGATAGTCTAATCTATCTATTTTGGGGATTAATTTGTAAAGATATCAAAGTATAGAAATTTTTCCATGGATGAATATGCTGAAATTTTGAAATTTATGGTAGAAAATGAAAGGTTATTGATAGATAAACAACTTTTACAAAGAGAATTTTGATGAAATTAAGATTTAAGGACTAAACTGGAAAAATGTAAAAGTTGTGGAAAATTCTAAATTTTTGTAAAATACATGTTCTGTAAATTTTATATGAAATTTATGATTATGCTTGGAATAAGAATTAAATTTCATGAATTTCATTTTCCGAGCTTAGGGACGAAATTGTCATTTATGAAAAGTTTAGGGGCAAAATGATAATTTTGCCTAGGATGTAAATTGAATCTAATTGAGTATGAAATATGATAAATTGATGATTAAATTCATTTATATAAATCCTGACAACTCAAATTCGAAGCTAGATGGAGGGAAAGAAAAAGTTTTGGATTAGTAGATATTCATACATAAACAAAAGTCGAGGTAAGTTTGTGTAACTTAATCATGTATATTTATATATTTCAATTGAATGTTGTATATGTGAGAATTGCATAAATGATTAATGTATGAAAATAATCACATGCCCGAAATTATTCGATAAATAATGAGTTCCATTTGAATTATGAAATGTGATGGATACAGTATTTTCCCGTACTGATTATAGTCCTGCATACATTGCGGACATTATAGCTCGGATGAACATCCTGTTAAAAGCCTTCTCGAGCATCCTGTTATATAGTTCCTACGAGCATCCTGATCGATAGTGATTCTGCATGTGTTGCACACTACTGCAGCTATTTGTGAGCATCCTGTTATATAATTTGATCGGTTGTGATCCAGCATATAATGTAACACCCCTCGCCCGTATCCGACGCCGGGATAGGGTTCAAGGTGTTACCGGTAATTCACCTTTACAAACTTACACAATCGAGTTATTGAATTTCATTCATAATTTAAAACTTTTTAAATGTGTGCACTTTGTCTCTTATACAAGCCTCCGAGGCCTAAAAACACTCCTAGGGGTAGTACGGAACAAAATTGAAATTGTTCGATAGACTTGGGGCACTTTAGGAAATTTTCCCTTAGTTGAAGTGTAACACGCCCGTGGGGTATAGAACACGCCCGTGTCTTTTCTCCAGTATGCAACATGGCCAAGGCACACGCCCGTGGGCTTAGCCCGTGTGCTACACTGACTTCAACCTCACCATTCTGTTAAATAAACACGACCAAGGCACACGCCCGTGTGCTTAGCCTGTGGTCTATGCTGACTTAAAATTTCAGGTGCAGGGGAACACGGTCATAGCACACACCCATGGAAGTAGTCCGTGTGTCACAAACGGCCTAGACACACGCCCGTGTGTCTACCCATGTGGACCTTGTTAGGCTATTTTCCGAGCCTTAAGTCACCCTCTACTAGCCAATTTCACTTATAGATTACTATAGTGCATATTTGGGCCAAATTATCCATTTGTAAGTATGAAATTTTGATTAACCTCATTGCATGTGAACCTCATATCATTGGTTTTATACATGCTAAGTTAATTCTTATCTTGTATTTAATGATTTACATGTCTGCTTGACATATTAAGATTGACTCGTTATTATAACTCATTGTCAATTATAACTAAGCCATCGCATATGAATATAAACATGCATGGATTTGTAGGGCATAGCCCACTTCAAAATGAGCCAATTCCCATGGCCATATACAAAGAAAGATAAACATATTTTTACATGCCTTCACTAGGCAAATCAAATGACATATATAACAAAATACTAAAAAATCTTATACATGCCATTGGACAAAATAGAACTGTCTTTTTACCAAAGCTTGTCTAGTTGATAGTATGTTGACTCTCCAATTGTCTTCCAATCCTTATGAGTCCTTGAGCTCTGAAAAGTAGGGAAAAGAGGGGTAAGCATTTACATGCTTAGTAATACCGTATAACTAGAAAGTAAACTTACCGATTGTTTAGCATACATCCAAAATAAATAATGAAACCAATAGACATGAAAACGATTTCCCTATCACATGCACTCAATCAATGAGTTAGTCACATAACAAATACCATGAACATTTTTATCTTAGATGAGCTCATCATTTTACATATCATCTATACATATTCCTTGTGATAGTCCCGTTGAGTTTCTAAGAAATCTCGATGGATTATCCAGTCACCATCAATTCATACGAATGATCATTTTGAGTATGCACTCCCGCGAACCTCACATCTTACGGTGGGATTACCAGTCCAGGCTAAATCCCTTATAACGACAAACACCATTAATGAGCTCGGATCTGAATTACTAGTCCAGGCTAAATTCTGACCCTAATCGAATTACCCGTCCGGGCTAAATCCACAATGCATACATACTCTTCGGGAGGCTCGATCATTCAAGGAACACCAGTCCAGGCTAGATCTTTTTTATACTTGAGATCTTTGGATTACCAGTCCAGGCTAAATCCTTTTCTGCAACACATGCAGGATCTCAAGTCTCATGTAAATCATGGTTTATCCATCGAATTCCCTTTCCAACCTCAACCGAGACATTAACCAACAAGTCATTATTAAAGATGCATTTCATGCATTTTCATGCCATCAATAAAGCAATTATCATGCATTCACAAAACATACAATTATGCATGTTACAGGTTTACTTCGAGTTATCCGAACTTACCTAGTATTCGTTTCGGAGCTATGTTTCGATTATTTTGAAACCTTGCGTTTACCTCGATCGACCTCCGAAATTTGTTCCTCGGGGTCTATACAACAAAATTATATCATTAATTCACTACATTACACCTTTCAAGTTTAATTTCTACCCCCGGTCCAAATGACCGTTTTGCCCCTAACCTTTGACATTTTTATGATTTAGTCCCTAGGCTCGTATAATGAAACACATGCAATTTCTATCTTACCCAAGCCTGACCGAACATTTTTCTCTCTTATGGCAGCCCAATTTTTCACATTATATTCTCATTTTTACCACATATTTAACAACTTTTGCAAAAAGGTCCCTTTAGGGGTTTTTCATGAAAATCACCTAAGAAAAGATGTTTAACACACCTTCAACTTTCATACCCCTCCATAATCCACCAAAATACAAGAAAATCATTCATGGGTAAATTTTTAAACATGAACCCTAGCATGAAATATGGGTAGAAATGGAAAGATCAAGCTACCGAGATTTTAAAAATACAAAAAACATTAAAAACGGGGCTTGAGAGCACTTACTATTGAGCTTGGAAAGGTTGGAAACCCTAGCTTTGGAGACCCTTCAAATTTCGGCAGCCATGGAGAAGAAATGGCTGATTTTTGCCTTCTTTTTCCCATTTTATTTCATTAAATTGCCAAATGACCAAAATGCCCTTAAGTCCTTTCTTTGAAATTTCATCCATGCAAGCCCATTTTTGTCCAAAAATTGAGAAATTAGGAAAATTGCTCTTTAAGACCTTCTAATTCATAATCTAAAGCAATTTCATATAAATTGCTTCTAGAATCCCAGTTTTGCAATTTATTCAATTTAGTCCCTAATTTCCAATTAGACACCTTACTCAAGGAATTTCTTTATGAAAGTTTAACACATGCATAATGTCATATTATAGGTCTCATAATAATCATAAAAAAATATTTTGATGTCAGATTTGTGGTCCCGAAACCACTGTTTCAATTAGGCCCTATTTTGGGATGTTACATATAATGCAGGCACAAACGCAGCTCTTCGTGAGCGTTCTGATATAAGCTCTTATAAGCTTCCTGAAATGGCTCGCTTGAACTCCCTTTTACCTTATCCGGTTCTACCTGATATTAACTCTTTGGAGTTATCTGTTAAGCTCTATGAGCTCCTTGATTAAAACTCTTATGAGTTTTTTGTTTAGCCCGAATAAGTGTCCTGTTACATGGATCAACTGAGCATCCTGATGTGTGGCTCGAGAGTGTGCTCCCCGATTAAGTGCCCTAAAAGGTACCCTTGATTATGAGTTGATGGTTTACAGTTTTTCACACCTTGAGTGTACTACCTAAGTATCCATCGATATTTCAAAAATTCAATGGAATAAATTCCTAACATGAGAAATTGTGAGACTAAGATAATTATGTCTCGAATGCTTTTGAAATACTTGAAAGTTTGTAACATGATAAGCTCATCTATGTTTACTTGATGTACATATGAATTATATGGCTAACTTGCTTATTTGAGTGTATGTTATTAGGCAAATTGCCAATTTTTTGGGAAGCATGTTATTGTTATGCTTATTTAATTAAATATGATTGGTAAGTTTAATTCCTGTTATACAAACTTACTAAGCATTAAATGCTTACTAGTTTTTATTTTCATTGTTTTATAGTGCTCAGAAGCTCGTAAAGGTTGGAGATCAGTCGGAGCATCATCACACTATCCTCCAGCTCGTTTTGGTATAAATGGAAAACTTACTTTAGTATAATAGCATGTATAAGCTATTGGTGGCAAAAAAGACATATAATGGCTGTTTGTAAATCTAGCCATTGGAATGGCTAGAATGGTATATTTTAGTATGTATTTAAAAGGCCATAATATGTTTAATAAGTTTTGTAATGATTAAATAGTAGATGAAATATAAAACAAATGGTGAATGAAGTTGAGTTGGTATCATTGATATAACTTGTAAATTTAATTTAATTGGAATTGAGGTAAGTTTGGGAACACATGAATATAAGTGATAATAGATCACATATAATTCTTGAAATTGGCCTGGATAATATGTATTGAATGGGTTGTTATATATGTACAAGTGTGGTTGTAGATTCATGGCAAATTTGGGTGAGAAATAAAGCTAGAAAATGACTTTATTTTGTCCACACGGGTAGACACACAAGCGTGTGTCTTGACCGTGTGTCACACAAGGTCTGACACATGGGCATGTGGTTTGGTCGTGTGTCCCCTGCATCTTAAATTTGAGAAACAAAATACTCAGAATTTGGCACACGGACAGAGACATGGGTGTGTGTCTCAATCGTGTGTGATGCACAACCTAGAACACAGGCGTATATCTTGGCCAAGTAAAACCTACACCTAATTTGTAAAAATTAAAAATAACCACACGACCTAGCACACAGACATTTGGCAGGCTTTGTGGCACAAGTAAGAGAGTTACACGGGCAATGACATGGGCTAGGACACGGCCGTGTACCTCACATCGAATGCCTACACGACCTGAGACATGGGCATGTCACTGCTCACACGGCCTACTCACACGGGCGTGTGACCCCTATAAATAGGGAAAAAATTAAAATTTCACGAAAAAATTCCCTGAGATCCCGATTTAGTCCTGACTTGATTCTAATGTTTTAATTGGGCCTCGAGGGTCCATTCAAGGGACAATATGATTCGCTCCACATATGAATTGTAAATGTCATGGATTATATGAAATTATTCTGTAACTCCAATAATGCTCCGTAACCTTATTCTGGCGATGGATACGAGTTAGGGGTGTTACAGGACAAGTTACATAGGTTTGCATAGAAGTCACCGATGGTTTAATTCTCCAACATCCTTAGGGTTTTGAACTTAGTTCTTAGCATTTGCATATTTGATTACTCCACCTTATTGGTTCTTTCATGGTAAATTTCAGTGATTAGCCAAGATTTACATGTAGTAATGCATTTAGAAATCTTTTTAAACTTTTGACCATCAACACTACAAAAGATTGCTTAAAAGGGCTTTCAGTTTGCATTTGCATACCACTCTTCTTCGATGGCCCAAGTAGTCTCAGCTTTTAGAGTTTTGAAACTTAAAACATTAGTAATTTGATGTTTCTAGCCAATTCTCATTCTCGTTTTCCAAGAAGCATAGTTTTCTTTATCCAACATAGGGGTCGTAAAAATGAAAAACCTTCCATCTTATACAAGTATCCACACCAATAAACACAATTAGCTATTTTAAGTTGGAGGCTCTGATACTGATTGTTGGGACCTATAATTTAAACTTAAAAAGAAAAAAACTAGTGATAATCGAAGTGTTAGCTTTTGTGGCCACTAAAGGTGGCACTATAATAATAATATAAAAAACAAAAACACAAGTAGTTTATGCATTTCAGTTTCCCTACATTTAAGGAGTCTAACTAATGAGTAAATCCACCATCTTTAATCCTAATACAACAAGTGATTTAGGTCCTATCACACCCTGTTATAGCAACATTATTTTTGTATCTAAAGATCTAGATCACCCACCTTTAAGTTTTCCTTGAAAAATTAGGTTGTAAACCAAGAAATAAAATTTTTTACACTCCCAATTACAAGTTTCTTAATGATTAAATAAGTGTTAATTCACTCATTTACAAAAACCTATACAAGTCTTTCCAATTTTATAAGAGTTCGAGACTTACTAAGATGCTTGATCAATACAATCAATTCTCTTATAATATTGTAGCTAAAATAACATATACAATATATTAATAATATCTAAAATAATGTAGAGATATTAGAGATAAGTCTTCAAGAAGTCTCGATCCAATCCCTTTATGTAAGTGGGTTCAATTGCTTGATCCAATCCAGTCCAATCTTCAAGATATATTGCTTTAAATGAATTAGTTTTCAAATATAAGCAATCAAATGTCCAATAAATCGTCTAATTCATTGCCCAGCTGATTTTATTAAAAACATGATCAACTCCAAATAAGACAATCAGAGTGATAATTGTAGTGTCCACTACCGCCAGCACTGTGTGAGCCATTGCTCACATACATGCCTCAATAATAAAATATCTATCAAGGTTAAACAAGTCATCCATATTTAGAGCACGAACCCAGCTTCACTGAGCAAACTTCAATTCACCATGATCTGCCCAAATGTCATCAAATCAATTACCCTTTATATAAGAACATGAAGGATTGAGATAAATCTTCATAAAATTAGCCCATATAATTTTGGATTGAATATATCAATATATAAAGCAAGTAGATCACATAAGAATCCTTGAAAAGCAATATTACTTGATTCAATCTCTTCTCCAAAAATAAAAACAAGATTGTCTACACAAAATCCTCAAAAAGATTCAAGTAAATAATTAATATATTTTGGTTAGACATGCCAACAAATAAGGTAAGCTATAAAACATGTGCAATGCCAAATGCAGTGGCCACTACTCCTAAAACTTATCTCAACATATGGTTGATCATAGTTAAGGTTACTGACCCCTATAATACCCATCATAGCTTCAGTTTGTTGTCAAAGTTCTTTTAATCAAACTTGACTACTCAACGAAATCATGTTGATCACACGATTACCACCTATATCCATTATTGTACCTGATAGAGTTATATTTTCAACAAGGAAAATAAAAATAAGAGAAAATACAGTAAAATAAAATAACTATACAATAAAATTAAAGCACTTTTTAACTCGTTTATCTTTCAACTAATATTGCTTTTCTAAAAACAATTAACTTAATAATTCTTTTACATCATTGCAATCCCCAACAATGGTGCCAACAATTTGACCATGCTATGGTGTATGAACACTAAGCAGATAAATTTACATAAAAGATATAAGAATGGAAATGCGGCTTTAACTGTAAGTATCATAGGTCAACTGTAATATTTATATGTTACAATAGAACGCAAAATTTTTCGAGGATCAAATACAATGGATTGTCAAAATTGGTAAATGGTGTTATCAAATTAATTATTCCAAAGAAATTATCAACCGAATCAATTCTCAAATTAGTAGTGCAACCCAAGAGAGAATTAAGGTAAAACTAATTCTAAAATCAACATCTAATAAAAATAAAAGAACATTCTATTTCTTGTTTAAACAATGTGAACTAATTAACCTAAGACCATTCAATTTACTAATTGTTAATTAATCTAAAACACTATTTCAATCGAGTTGTTTACTACTTCTAATTAAGATTATCCTTTTGGTGTTCTCCTAATTAATTGTTACCACCTAGGCTCTCCTCTCAGTCTCACTACTCGACATATTTATACCAAATCATTATGCGACAAATTCTCCTCTCGGTCTTATTTGTCTAAAAGCTCTACTAGAGTTGTCAATTCTAGTATTTTAAGAAGTTTGGCAAAATTTAATAAACACCCAATCAAGTATCGATAAAAACTTAATCAAATAAAAAATTATTCCATTCAAGATAATCATAACAACACATGTTTCATTCCAATTCTCATAAAAACTTTCTATAAAAAACTTGATGAACAAAATATAAAAATGAGAAAGGAGAGCAATGCTCATTGATAAATTGAGTTAAATGCATGTAACATCTTGCCCAACTAAGCCCAAGTATGAGGGTGTTATTTTAGGAGTAAGAATTTTAGAATAAGTTTTGAGTAAGTAAGGTGTTGGATTTAACTAAGAAGTTGAAGTCTACGGGTACGCCCTTGGGCGAAGTCTTAGTTAAGTGAACAAGTCAGAGGAAAGTAGTAGCGTGTTTCTATTCTCCCAAATGATAATTTAGCAGATAGATTGGACAAACTGTTAAGATTGGGATACTGAGTGAAAATGTCTCAGAAAGTGAGACATCTATAGGACTGGAACATAGTACAATGTTGAGGAATTTCGAGTAATCGGGATATCACTGAAAGACGTTTTATGCCAAGTTTGGCTAATTAAGGTACTGGTTATATTCTAATGAGATGGTTAGGAACGAACGATGGACTTGGCCCGAAAATATTTATGTAATACATATAATTTTGGATTGTTGTATACGTTTCCTTACAACTGTAAACCACTCATATGAAAAATAGAATAGCATTTTGACGCGTGTTAAGTTTCCATAAGGACAAAGGTTGTATATTTAGACAATCAGGATTGTGAAAAGGGAGTTTTTCCTCTTCCTTCTTCAAGAAATATTTTTTTGTCTAGATCTAAAGAAACCTAAATCAATTCCTTTGTTCACGAAAGCTAAGCTTTAGGTCTGGATCCGCACCGATGAGTGCCTCATGCCAAGTAATTGTTGTTGATCGTTCGATGAAAGTTTGAATCTGGAGTTTGGAGCTGAAAAAAGGGGGTGAAAGTCAGGTGAGTCCTTAGACTGACTCTTGCATGTGCATTATGCATTTCAGAAACTTCTATGCTAAGTGACCAAATCGTGAAATTAAAACTCGTAAAGTATGAAGTTGATGGTCTAAGTATAGGGCATGAATTTAAATGATTATGGTGTGTGTATGATTCTGAAAGCATGATTATGTCTGTCATAAGCAAGTCATTGAATGATGAATCTATGCATGGTGAGTTCGTGTCTATCTTTGGAGTTGTCTAAAAGGGTCTGTCAAGACTTTAAATACGAATCTTTAAAAGGAAAAATTCATGGCCATGACATTTTTAATGAAATGACCATATCGAGTAAGACCATTGCTGGGCTATGGCGTTATATGAGAAGAACTAAAAGAAGGCTATTATCTAATAGGGTTTTTGTGCAACCCAAACGATGAGGGGAAAACCTCACGTAATGCGAGTTTAGGCAAATCCCTATCGTAAATATGGCAGAGGAAGAAACGCCTTTGTGGTAATCTCTATAAAGGAAACCTTTGTAACAATATCTAAAAGGGGAGTCTTTGTGACAATCTCTATAAAGGGAGCCTCTATAAAGGATGCCTTTGTGGCGATCTCTGTTAAAAGAAGTCTTTATGACTATCTCTGAAAAGGAACACCTTCGTGGCGTAGTCTAAAAGAATGACCCTTGTGGCAACCATCTGAAGGGAATGCCTCTATGGCAGACCCTGAGCAAAGGAAATGAATTTTAGGTGATCTCTGAAAGAACGGCGTATACGGTATCCTGAAGGAATAATATGTATGGAAAACTCTGAAAGTAAGGCCCTATATGGAATGTTAAGGTGAATCATGCATAGTAATAAGGTACGAACGGTAAAGCTGGAATGTGCCAGGTCACGTAATGAAGTAAGAGTATTTTGTTTGTATGGTCCTCTGAAATAGGAATGATTAATGGACTAGGTAAGGGCAAAGGAGTACGTGAATGAGATAATGGATATGTTAGAGATAAGTGATTAACTCAGGGCAAGGTATAGCTTTTGTGGCTTAAGGAATGGTTACGTTGAGATATTTTGGCATGGTTAGCATAAACTTAAGACATGAACAACGAAGTTGGAACGTGCTAGAATGAGTGGCAGATTCAAGGTATTAGTCAAATGGACTTGAAAATCAAGTCGATTAACAATATTTAATCTGTACGGAACTTAGAATGAGAATGACTAAGGGACCTTAAAAAGGGGTAAGTAAAGAATGTAAGTAATGCATCAATGGACGAAGGGTAAAGCGTGACTTAACGGTAAGGTATGATGTTTACGATATGAATGATAGAATTCTAGAATTTGTACTCGTCAAAGACAAGTCACCAAACAAAGAACAATGAGAGGATAAATGAAGTTATCAGATGTGTTGCATAAGTGCAAAATAGGTAAATGAGGTTTAAACTCACTAAGTTCTCATGAACTTACCTCATTGTTTTATATTACAGGTAATCAAATTGGGTCTACGCCGAAGGGAATATGCCAAGGTTACACCAGAGACGACTAAAAAGGATATTATACATACAAGACGTATTGGCAGCACATTTGTAGACAATATTATCGCTAAGAACTAATATGCTTATAACATATAAAATAATGTAGTTAAGTTACGTTAGTCACTTGTAAGTCCTCTCTATTTGAAAAGTCTTGTATAATGGTTGTAATTATTTATAGTACGCCTAGTTGTAGATTATTTGGAATAGTATTCTTAAACAAGATGTAAAAGCCCAACTTCTATATGTATAGTTTTATGTAAGTCTGTAGTAGAGGTGTAACAGCTGAGATCCAGATCCGGTGAATCGAATCAGGTTAAAGGCGTTACAGTGCAAGAATATTGAGTATTCTTCGATTATAAAGTTTTGACATTGAAATACAAGAAAATAAAATAAAGATCTAATCTACTAAGAAACCTAGAAAGAAAACTATACACTAATCTATCCCTAAAATTATCATCTATCACTTACTCTCCTCTCCCAAAAATGAGATAAAAGTTGGTTTATATAGAAAATAATTAAAAGAATAAAATGTGCTTAATGTTATTATAATTCCTAGGCTTAAATTAAAGAATGATTGCTAAATACCTTTGAAAATTCAAGCTAGTGCCCTTGGAATCATCATGACGTCGCAACGTCGGTTGCTTCTTGTCACGATGTGAGGTTGCGACATTGCAGTGTTCAGTGTTTCCATATTGCGACAAAACGGTCTATTTGGGTTCTCCATGCATCTGTCTTCAATATCGCGACTTCCACGACTTGTGGTTGTGACCTCGGTTACAATTCCACCTTAAAGGGACATTTTCAATTCTCAATTCATCCTACATAACCACATAACTTTCTCTAGTTACAAAAAATCATTGAAACCCATAAAATGACCTAAAAAAATGTAAAAATGACTCAACACACACTTGTACTACCTAAACACTTAAAAACACTAAATGAAAGTAAAACATCTCAGTTTTACTTGAAAACATGCTAAAATGTATGGAAAGGAGTAGCAAATATGTGTACTAAATATGACAAATCAGTTACCTTGGTAGTTCCAGTTCATGGGGATCTATTAGTAGGAGAGGGATACTTGATGTTGCAATTAAGGGTGTTCTAAGTTCTAGAGGGAATGACTCTTAATGGGCAATTACATGTTTTTTTTCTCTTTTCCCCATAAACAATTTCATTGTTAATACAAGGATTATTGATGGAGGTATTTGTGTGGAATGGAGGCAATTTACCTTATAGTGTCAAGAGTTGTTAAGTCTTTATTACAGATATTTAGTGAGGTCTACGTAGAGATTTAGTAGTGGTGGATAGCTTGGCCTTTCCTAGAGAAGAAGAAAGGGTTTTATAGCAATTTGGAGCTTGTTGTAGGTCTTATCGAATAAAAACCCTACCATCTAGGTTTCAAGAGTAGAGTGGCGAGAAATAATGTCAAGAAATGTTCGAGTTAGCTTGATATTACTAATCCAATCAAATCAAAGTTTTGTTTTGGAGAATTAGTATTAGAAAAGTATAGAGTGACAAATATTGGTCTTCTTGAGGATTTCTTTAAGGTTAAATGAGTCCATTTCTAGTGAGTTCCTTTGACAAAATAATTGTTCAAAGAAAAGTTTATTTGAGAATGTCTCTTGAGAGGGATTTTAGGTAGGTTTAATGATACACATGTTATCTCTATTTAAAAATAAATTTCTAAAACAATATTTTAAAAATATCAATTTAAATTCATTATTATCTTTATTCATTTCTTCAAAAATCAATTCATGAATAAGAGAGTAGCTCTAATTATTTTTGTTACATCCTTATCTCAATTTGAACCCGATTGGACCCTCCATTGGACCATTTAGGGTCCATTGAGTGGCATAATTAGGTAGAACCCCTAATTACCTATAAATACCCCAAGGATCAACATAGTAGGGGGACTCCTTTCCACCCACAAAATCCTAACACATTAAAATTTGAGTCTTCTTTACTTGAGTCCTTCTACCTTTCAGACTCTCAACCTTAGAGTAGGTGAACCAACCTTCTTTGATGCCACCCCTTTTCTCATTTTCTAGTTCCATTGATATCGCATATCAACAATTTGTCATTAACTTCTTTAGACCATAAATAAGTAATGTCTAAATCTTGGTTTTCTAATATAAATAACAAATTGCTAATGATAAGGTTATGTACACGACATATATACACAATAAATTGATGACAAACTTAAGAAAACAACCAAACAACAAATAAATTATTAAAAGGTTTATTTATCAACGTCAAAGTAGCCCAAAAGCAAAGGACCTACTACGTGAAACAGGTTCCCCTCGTAATTAATTAGCACGTTGGGTTGCTTAGTTAAAAAAGGCAATTTGCTTTAAGCCTTTGTTTAAGGCATTTTAAATAATATAGATGAATCATGTACCCAAAACAAAAAGTAATATAAATGAATAAAGCAAATATAAAACGTTATTTTTTATTAACAAGTGTTAGGTATAATGTTAATGTGTATTACACTTTCAATAAAAGAATATATATTTAAATATTAGAGATAACATTATTAAAAAGAATAACCATATATCTTGAATATAGATGTGTAAACAGGATATAAGAATACTAAAAAAAAAATGACATTTTTATCGATTAAATTTTAAGTCAATTGGTGTCCCTTGTTATTCTAACATGTGTTTGTTTTATTTAAATACATTTTCGTCTTATTTAAAGGTTGATGAGAGATTATAAATATTTAATACAAAGTTATTTGAGTCAGGTTGAATCGGTCGGTTAAACTGAGGGCAAGTCGAGATACCAGTTCGAAGGAGGATATTGAATCGATTGACTCAAAAATTGGTACATACTGATTCAATCGGGTAAAAAGCTGATTGAATCGAGCAATTGAAATTGATTTTAAATCATTTTATTTTTATAATTTTTTAATAATTTATTTATTCAAACTTGACGGATTGAGCGAATCCACATCCTATTCAATTCTAAAAACTTCAGTCTTATAATTAACTTTAATTTTATTTATATATTACTTTAATTGCGTCATTAGATGCTGATTAACATTTCTCATATGAAATAATTTGGAGTACTATATAAAGAAAGAGAAGGTGACGAAAAATAAAAACCTTCTCTCAAGATCTCAAGAAGCTGATCAAACTGAACATGTAGTAAGAAGAAGAAAGTGCAGTAAGCCAGTGAACGACACTTGTCTTCACTCCAACAAAATTTTTGTTTTTATAAATAAAAAATAATTTCATTAAGAATTATTAATAAATCATTTACATATATGCAGTTTGTTTTGGGCATGGTCTGTCCAACTGTTACGCTATTCCTGGATTGAATAGCGATTTTAAGCTCCACTCTCGTCGTTTTCTTTGCTTCTTCACTCTTTTCAACACTTTTAAATTAACATTTTATAATATAAAATGATCTTTTTTTACTATATAAATAAACAAAAAGCTTGCGATGTAAAACCCCATGTATACATGCAGGCATTTGTGTCTTGTTCGCTTTACTTTCAAGTTTCCCGCTCTGTAACTTGGAATAAACAAAGGGTATTCAAAGAAATTTCTTTTTTTTTTTTTTTTTCTTTATCTTTCCACATCTTTGTTTTTGTTTGAGAGTAATTTCAATGGCTATTGCTTTGTTTTCTTATCTCTTCCTTTTTTTTTGTCTGTTTGCATTGTTTCTTTCAGATCATGGAAATATTAGTAGTAGCAAAAGTGTAGATATTGTTGCATTGTTGGTTTGTTTTGTTTTGGGATTTTGATTTTTTAAATCCAAGAAAAAAAGAAGAAGATGAATACAAGAGTCCACACCACTCTTCAGTCCATGAAAGCTCCTTTAAATCATGACAGACACCACAATAAAGTAACTTCTCTCTTCTCTTTTCCCTCTTTTTTTGCTTTTTCTTTTTTATTTTGACCTTTTATTGGTTTTTACAAGATTTGAAGATTTGGGTTTTTGTTAATGGTTAGTTTGAGTGTCCAAAGATTGATTATTTGGGGATTAAAAGTTCAAACTTAGAAGAAAATTTGGGTTTTTGAAAATTTTGGAATTTTGCTATATTATTGCTAGTGTCATAAAAAGAGAAGTAGGGAAGCACTTTTGATCCTAAAATCTGAGGTCTGTCCTCACACTCGTCTCAAGGAAGGAATAGTGTCTTCTTTAAGTTTCTTGCTTTCAATTATTTCTTTGTATAAATATTTTTTATATACTTAAATTTATCCTTCTTTTTTTCTTTGGATTACTCAAAGAAGGAGAAGATGGAGAAGTGTCAGGGAAGTAGAACACTTGGTACCAGCAAAGCTGTAACAAATAGGAGAAGATCAATCAGGGAAAAGAAAATAGCCTTATTACAAGATGTAACCAAAATTTATACACACTTTTGGTCTATTCAATTGATTTTCTCTTGGTTTCTATTTGCAGTTTTTCAACAAATTTTGTGGTGGTATTGGTATAATTTGCAGGTTGATAAGCTAAAAAGGAAGCTTAGACATGAAGAGAATGTGCATAGAGCTTTGGAGAGAGCTTTTACTAGGCCTTTAGGGGCACTTCCTCGGCTTCCTCCTTACTTACCTCCATATGTAAGTCTAACTTAACTGCATGCTACATTTGAGGAAGAAATTCTTGGAAATTTTTTTCTAATACTTGAAAAATGGAAACTTTTACATGTTTTATGTAAAATTTGTTTTTTGAGAGTGCATTGGTTTATCTTTTCTGGGGATTGTAGACATTAGAGCTACTTGCTGAAGTAGCTGTTTTGGAAGAGGAAGTTGTTAGGCTTGAAGAGCAAGTAGTGAGTTTTAGGCAAGGTCTTTATCAAGAGGCTGTCTATGCATCTTCCAAGAGGAATGTAGAGAATTTGAATGAATCCACTGTTGAGCAGTCTCCGGTTCGAAGTTCAAAACACCAGCGATCGAAGTCTTTGTCTGTAAACGAAATGAGTTTGGTACCAACCATTGCCAGGTCTCAGCCATCTCTTTCCAGAAGTGTTTCAAGCAGAAAGATGTTGCCTCCGGATACTATTTACGATCGAGCTGGACAGTGCTTTATCAGGCCAACAAATGGTAAACAAGCTTCCACAAAATTCAGTTCTGCTTCCGGAGACATAAGAGGAAAAGAAAACCAATCATTTGCCAATGCTGTAAAGGATAAACAATCTCCAGACAAGAAAGTATCCAACACTGTGACCCCAGTAAAGAGACTTCCAACCAAGCTTGACTCAGCAGACAAATATCTGGATTCTCTGAAGGTGCAGGTATGTACTAATTTCTGGTTAAAAGAACAGTAGTTTTCCACTTCATTATGGTTTTATAAATTGAGGTTTTTTTACCGTCCAGCTAGATGGTAGATTAGTAAAGCAAGAAAATGCCCAAGCAAGCCCTTCTAGTTCTACAGATGATAAGGTATCAGAAGTTGATACTACACCAAACAAAATATCTGAAGACATTGTAAGTTGCTTGTTTAGAATTTTCGTAAGGTTGTGCACCTTGAAAGATAAAACTGCGGAATCCGGGACTTTACCTGGAGAAAGTGAGGTCCGAGACCCTTATGGTATCTGTTCAGATTTGAAAACTAGAGATATTGGACCCTATCAACATCTTTGTGCAATTGAAGTGAATACAATTAACCTAAACCGGAGTACGAATGCTTTGTTTCTGATCCATAAACTAAAGTAAGTTCTTGGGTTGGTTTCCCTTCCATAATATGTTAATTGTGACATTTCTATTCAGCCTGTCTCCATGATGATGATTTCAGGTTTCTTCTTGGGAAGCTTGCGTCTGTCAATTTAGAGGGTCTCAGCCATCAGCAGAAGCTTGCATTCTGGATTAACACTTATAATTCCTGTATGATGAATGTAAGAAATTCGTTTTTTTGTTGAACATTTTAATACATTCCAGAATGAGGAGAAGTTTGCTGAACTTCATATGCAAAAAGCTAGAGCATAACACTTACATAATGGTTCTGTTAGGCAATATTGGAGCATGGGGTTCCTGAGTTGCCTGAAACAGTTGTAGCACTAATGCAAAAGGTATGTGTCATCCATATTTTATGTTACTAAGATTTGTCAGGGATGCTAGTATCGATGCCATTTTTTTTCTATGCCCATCATAAGCTGCTAAAAACACTTACTGTGCATTATATAGCCCTCACCATATTAGACAATGGTAGCTACAGCTATATTTGAAGTATTGTTGACATCTGCTTTTGGACAATTTGACTTAAAATTTGTCAATTTTTATGGCTGCTTCAGGCTACAATAGTTGTGGGAGGCCACTTACTAAATGCAATAACAATTGAGCATTTCATATTAAGGCTGCCTTTCCATTTGAAATTTGTAAGTTAAAAAAAAACTGTTCATCTTCCTTTTATATATACTTCTGTAGGGGAGAGGATAGAATTCATTGTGCTTTTAAATTTTGATATTGATAACTGGATTATTACCCCTTTTTCTCTCTTTCTATTAAAGACCTGTCCTAAAGCTGCAAAAAATGATGAGGTGAAAGCACGCAATATATTTGGTCTCGAGTGGTCCGAACCGTTGGTTACATTTGCTCTTGCATGTGGAAGCTGGTCATCTCCTGCTGTAAGTAGGCTTCAAAATCAATCTCCTTTTGTAGATAGTCAGAAACATTCATAGTTAACAATGATCAAACATTAATCACGTTCTTTCTTCAAGTGCTGAAATGTGGGATTTGGTAATGAAGGTGAGAGTATACACGGCGGCTCATGTCGAAGAAGAGTTGGAAACAGCTAAGAGAGACTACCTGCAGGCAGCGGTGGGGATTTCAAGAACAAACAAGTTAACAATACCAAAGCTATTGGATTGGTATCTGCTTGACTTTGCAAAGGATTTGGAATCATTGCTGGATTGGGTTTGCCTGCAGCTACCAAATGATGTGAGAAATGAAGCAGTGAAATGCTTAGAGAGAAAAGGGAAAGAGACTCTTTCACAGCTTGTGCAAGTAATGCCTTACGATTTCAGTTTCAGACTGCTTTTACAGCGTTGAGAACTATATTTCGCAATCGATGCTTTTATCAGGAAAGAGTTCAGGAATTTGGGGTTGGTGAGATATTTATACTGAGCTACTAATATTAAAACTAGACACAGTTAGGAGTACACATGTAATCTAGCATCTGTAAAGTAAAAAGAAAAATGAAGGCAGATGAATAACTGGTTTTATTACTTGGCAAACATTGACTTTGGGCTGTGGTGATTGGTTCATTGAAATTAAATTTTCAGATTATTTATGTTGCATTTTTTGTGCCTTTGGTTCTTTTACTCTTTCAATTGATTTTCAGAGGATGTTGGCTGTGAGGAAAAAAAAGTTTGTCACGGTTTGGCTATTAAACTGTAGTCATATGTATTTTTTCAATTTGGTATTTAAATTTTCTGTAACGCCCCAATTTTCGGGAATTCTGTGAATGATTTGTAAAATTAAAAATTCTGTGTTCTACTTGTTAAGAGTAGGTTTAATTGTGATGGTGGGCCTCTAGAAGGCCCAAGCTTAGGATAAAATCCGATAGTTTTAATTAATTTTTAATCCATAGGGAAAAAGGGGTTCTGGTTAACTGGGCTTTTAAGTATTAATTGTGTAAAATAGATCACAAGGAAGCAAGTGGTGAAGTGGCACGTGACGCCACAGGGAAGGCTATAAGTGGCTTGGGGAAGCTAGGGAGGACCCAGGTTCAAGTCACAATGACAACAAATCAAGGGATTAATTTTTATGAAATGAAAAAGGTAAGTAGTGGAACCAAGTAAAAAGTCCGTCGGGAAGAGTTTGAGTTGCTCGGAGATTGAGTAAGGAGGGGATAAGGGAGAGGATTTAGGAGCTGATCAAGTAGGATGTGTTGGCTGAATGTTGGACTCTTAAAGAGCAAGAGGTGGCCGGCCAAGGGATTCTTTAAGGGGCAAAATTCGGCTAGGTTAAGGAGCTAGTATAAATTTGGCACTTGGGTAGTTGGTGCCGTTTCCACTTTTCTCCTCATCAACTTTTTCTTCGTCTCCTTTCCTCCATTGCCGAACCTTCCTACCATCTTGTTCATCTCCATTTTTTCCCCTTCAACCGTTTCAAAACCTTCATAGCCTTTGGCCATAAAAAGCCGAAATCCCGAAAGCTTGATTCTTTTTGGTGCCGATTTCTTATAACCAAAACCACATCTCTTCTCTTCATCATTTGTGGCCGATTCACCAGCCCTCTAAAACCTCAAGTTTTGACGACAAGACCATAGCAAAACCCTCTCGTTTTACCTTTCTAAACGCAAGTTGCAAAAAGCCGAAAACCCCACATTAAAAGGGACTTGGCCGAATACTGTAGTCACTGAAAGCTCGACTTTTGTTATTATCTGAGGGTTTAAATCTACATCGAGATCGAGTGGGAAACTCATTGGAATCAGTCACTAAGGAATCGGTGGTAAGTCTTCAAAAACTTAGTCTTCTTACATATTTAAGGAAAAGCCGAAATCCTTAAAAGTTAGGGAGGTTGTCGATTTGGACTTGTAACCCTGAGGGGTCGTAATAACTATTGTGTTTTGGTAATAGCGTGATTTAGAGACGGTTAATCAAGGGCTTAGACAGGTGAAACGATCGGATCTTTGGAGTTAACCATCTCTCGGCAGTAAGGTAAGAACAATAAGGGTTTTAGGCATGTTTGGCCGAATGTAGTAAGGGCCTATATACTCAATTTTATTTCAATATTTGGAGTAATATTAGGTGATGCAATTGTAGGCAGTTCGTGTGTAGATCTCGTCGAGGAAATCCCAAAAACAGGTGTGTAACTGACACCCTCTCATAGACTAGATCGGCAAAAGCCGAAAAGCTGAAATGCCGAAAAGTCAGTATTTTGGGCACTTGCGAGTGTGCGAATGCTCGTAAGATGTATGGGTAATTATTACTGGTAATCGAAAGTGATAAAACTGCAGTACGCGCGATTTCGTGCGTTTTGATACGTTGGGCTTAATGGGCCAAAACTGGGTTAATGAGCCAACGGGCCCAATTTGGTAAGAACGCTCGGTAAGTGTTTCTGGCTAAACATAATGGCTACGATATGCATGAAAACCTTAGAAATAGTTAGATTTACTAGAATACCCCTATGTATGCAAAATTACCATTATACCCCTAGGGTTAATTTTGTCTGAAAAGCATGATGAATTAAATCTGTATGATGTATGCCATGAATGTATATCTGTTGCATGGGGACATGGGTTATATTATGGAGGTAGCGTCCTGGTGGCTATGCCACAAATTATCTGTTCTGGTGGCCCTGCCACGTATATCTGTTCTGGTGGCATTGCCACAAAATATCTGCATTCTCGTGACTCACACACATTATTCGCTCGCGACCATGCTGCATATTTCTGTGGCGTGTAGCGGTTGGGTGGGTCGAGTAGTCTCCCCACATGGTGAAAGGATGGTATGGGGGTGTACATGGTTGGATATGGGTTGGGTTTCTGCATAAGCATGATATATCTGTTCTGATCTGTTCTGGGTCTATGGGCTTTTTTCTGATATCTGTTCTGGGCTGAGGCCAACTTATTCTGTCTTTGTGGTTTGAACTAATTTAGGCTATGGTTGGGTTGAATTACACACTGAGTTTCCCAAAACTCACCCCTTATTTTCATCCTCGCAGGTAATCCTCAACCATAGTGGGCTTGGAGCTGTGAGGGATCCGGACTGGCCACATGTTTCTACGAACCTGGTTTTTTTTCTGGTGAACTGGACGTCCTTTTAATTTCATTTATGGTTTTGGGTTTTAAGTGTAGTAAGGCCGCCTACTTATTTTTATGGTTTTGTTTTACTTTTATTATTTTATTTTATTATGATGAAAGAACTATGATAACTAAGGTAAATGGGTTAGCTTTAGGACGCGTTTTCAAAAACATTAAGTGATTTCAAAATAACAAGATTACAAGTAAGACTTCCGCTAAGCAAACGTTTTCAAACTTAAGTTAAGATGGACTTAACCAAATGGATTTCTCACAATTATACGAGATGTTAGAGTGTGGCAATGGCGGTGTGCATGTCTAGGATTGGATCCGAAGGGAGCTTGGTACTTAAGCAGTCCGACCGACTCACCTCCTCTTTTTCTGGTTTCCCACCTGGTGCACAGCTTCCATTCACTTTAACCTACATTAAAAGTATCTTTTACATCACTAATTAAGTTTTCCAAACTAAGTAATATGGAATGTTTTGTACGCATCAATGTGGCGCACCGGATTCGGTCATAACGTCTAGGCCGGGTTTGGGGTGTTACATTTAGTTGTATCAGAGTCAAGTTGCAACAACTCGGCTGTGGAATGGATTTACAATAACAAAGTTTTTTTAAAAAAAATAATTTGGAGACTGTAAAACTCTGTTTTCAAAATTTGGAACAGTGAGTGGCATTCCGAATCTCCGGCCCAAGTCTGTAAGTATTTTAAACTTTTCTGAATATATACTATGAATTATCTATCTCAGATGAAACCCTACTAGGACACTCTAGATAGGATGTTACCAAACCGTAGGGAAAATTTGCTTTGAAACTATAGCTAGACCTCGATTCTCGAAACCAATTACAATTCTTCGTTGAATCATAAAACATCCGTAATAATGACCGGAATGCTGAAAATAATGCATAAAATTCATAAACAGATAATACGATATGAGTACGCGAGCGCTCGAGGTAGAGGCCGTGGGCGAGGCCGAGGAAGAGCTCGAGCAAGATCTTCGCTCTTGTGACATATGCCGCCGTCGATACACCGGTACCATCGGCAACGGAAGTGGAATCACATGATCGTGGTGCCGGGATGACGCCCTGTCGCAGGCTATGCTTCGAGTTCTGAAAAGGGTTGCCGGGGCAAGTTCGGGCAACAGAATTCGAGGATCGATTTCTGTACGACTTCGGGCTAACGGAGCAGAGATCTTTAGGGGTGTATTTGGTGTAGCCCCGAATGTGGCAGAATATTGGTTGGAGGCCACGGAACGAATTATGGATGACTTGGACTGTTCTGTGGAGCAGAAGCTGAAGGGGGCCGTATCGTTGTTGCGAGATGAGGCTTATCAGTGGTGGCTTACTGTGAGGGATGGAACCCCAACTGATAGGGTCACTTGGGAGCTGTTTAAGACGGCCTTTAAGGGGAAGTATGTTGGGGCGAGTTATGTGGACGCCGTGAGGAAAGAATTCTCGAATCGGTCCAAGGAGGCAAAATCATGGCGAGCAGTAGTACGAGGCTGAATTTCTGAGGCTGAGTAGGTATGCTGTGGGAATAGTTGCTACGGAGTATGAGCGTAGCGTTCGCTTTGAGGATGGACTCAGAGATGACCTTAAGGTACTGATTGCTCATGAGGAGGAGCGTGACCAGCGGTTCTCGTGGAAAAAGCTAAGATCGCTGAGGAGGTAAAGCGTACTGAGAGGCAGAATCGTGAGAAAGATCGAAACCATTTTCGGAGGGATTCTGGACCTTCGGGTGGAGCAAAAAAGAATGTCAAAAGGGCGAGAGTGGAGGAGCCAGTTCGAGCCGTTCCGATGAATGTGGTTAGACCGCCAATCTGTGGGGACTGTGGTAAGGTACACCTGGGTGAGTGTAGGAAACGTTCTGGTGCTTATTTTCGATGTGGATCTATGGAGCACGAGTTAAAGACTGCCTCGAGAGCTGATCGTGTTCAAGTTGCGAGCAGAGGGTTACTCAACCAGCGAGAGGTGGACCACAACCACCGAGAGGACGTGGATAAGGTAGAGGCGAAAATGGGAATGGAAATGGTCGAGGTTAAGGGACACCTAGCAGGGGAGCCGGAAATGCTGAGGCTCGACAGCCAGCGTTGGTATATGTAGCTCGTCGTCGAAAGGAGGGCGACGCACCTGATGTCATAACTGGTACGTTTTTAGTTTCTAATATGCCGTATACTGCCTTGGTGGATATTGGATCTACTCATTCTTATGTTGCGTGTGCCATATCTGGGTCATTGGGAGTGCATTCTGAGAAGATAGTGAGTGGGGTATCTGTGCTAAGTCCCTTGGGTCACTCGGTTAGGGTAGACAAGCTGTATAAGGATGTACCCTTAGAAACTCAAGGTAGGATCTTTCCTGGCGATCTAATGGAGTTGCCGTTTGGAGAGTTTGATCTCATTCTAGTAATGGACTGGCTTGTTAAGCATAAAGCGACTCTAGATTGTGCTGCTAAGCGAATGGTGCTAAGGACCACGGAAGGGGATGAGGTTATGGTGATAGGTGAGCGAAGGGACTATTTGTCTAATGTGATATCGGCTTTGAGGGCTGAAAAGTGGATTCGAAAAGGTTGTGAGGCCTATTTGGCATTTGTAAGTCAAACAGATGTAGAGGGGCTGATAGTGGATAAGGTTAGAACTGTAAAAAAGTTTCAAGATGTCTTTCCGGAGGAGCTTCCGGGATTGCCTCCAAACCGAGAAGTTGAATTTGGAATCGACCTGTTGCCTGAGACAGCACCAGTGTCCATTGCACCATATAGGATGGCACCAAAGGAGTTAGTGGAGTTAAAGGCGCAAATTCAAGAATTGTTGGATAGGGGCTTTATCAGGCCAAGTGTGTCTCCATGGGGAGCACCGGTGCTATTCGTAAAGAAGAAGGATGGGACGATGCGCTTGTGCATTGATTATCGCCAGTTGAACAAACTGACGATTAAGAATAAGTACCCTCTGCCAAGGATTGACGATCTGTTTGACCAGCTTAGGGGGGCTTCTGTATTTTCTAATATCAACCTTCGATCTGGATATCATCAGTTAAGGGTCAAGGAAACAGATATCCATAAGACGGCATTCAGGACTCGGTATGGTCATTACGAGTTTCTGGTTATGCCATTTGGGCTGACGAACGCTCCTGCGGCATTTATGGATCTGATGAATCGAGTGTTTCAACCATTTCTGGATCAATTCGTGGTCGTCTTTATTGACGATATTTTGGTATATTCTCGAGACCGGCAAAACATGATGAGCATCTCCGCACCGTGTTACAAGTGTTAAGGGAGAAGGAACTTTATGCGAAGTTCGGCAAGTGTGAGTTACGGTTGAGGAGGTAACCTTTTTGGGGCATGTGGTCTCTGCGGAGAGAGATTAGAGTGGATCCTCGAAAGATTGAAGCAATTTTGGAATGGAAGCCACCTAGGTCGGTTTGAGAATTCAAGTTTCTAGGATTGGCAAGTTACTACGAAGGTTTGTGGAAGGTTTTTCGTGATGATGGCAACACCTCACAAAAACTCATAAGGAAAGGAGTACCGTTTGTATGGACGGAGAAGCGACAAGAAGCTTTTGAGAGATTGAAGAAAGTTCTCGACCAAGCGCTGTGTTAATTCAACCAGAGTCTGGGAAAGATTTCACTGTGTACAGTGATGCATCACACGTAGGTTTGGGTTGTGTGTTGATGCAAGAGGGTAAGGTGGTTGCTTATGCGTCTCGACAACTTAATCCTCACGAAGGGGGAATTATCCCACTCATGATTTGGAGTTAGCAGCAGTGATCTTTGCGCTTAAAATCTGGAGACATTACTTGTATGGAGAAAGGTGTATTATATACACAGATCATAAAAGTCTCAAGTATTTGCTGACTCAGAAGGAACTGAACCTTAGGCAAAGGAGGTGGATCGAGTTGCTCAAGGATTATGATTGTTCAATCGAATATCACCCGAGCAAGGCTAATGTGGTAACCGATGCTCTAAGTCGTAGAGTCAGATCGATCCGAGAGCAATGTTTTCTCGCCTAAGTCTCAGATGACGATGGAAGTCTGTTGGTGAATTGCAAGTAAGGCCAACTTGGGTGGATCAGATTAAGGAAAAGCGGTTGAAAGATGAGTCTTTGGTCCCTCGTTTTCAACAAGTTAAGGAAGAAAACTTCGAGTTTGGGTTAAATGATGATGGGGTTCGTGTTTTCGAGGTAGAATTTGTGTTCTCAAGGACTCGACTTGAGATAGTCAAATTTGAAGGAAGCTCATGGGGACTTTGTGCCATGCATCCCGGAGGGAATAAGTTGTACCATGACTTGCGAGAACTGTATTGGTGGCCTGGACTTAGCGAGAGGTAACTTGAATTGGTGGGGAAATGTCCGACATGCCGGCCAAGTGAAAATCGAGCATCGCCACCTTACGGATTATTGCAGCCGAGAAAAATACCACTTTGGAAGTGGGAGAGGATAACCATGGACTTTGTAAGTGGGCTACCCTTGACACCATCGAAGAAAGACTCGATATGGGTGATTGTGGATAGGTTGACCAAGTCGGCTCATTTTATACCTGTTCACACAGACTTTTCTCTTCAGAAGTTAGCCAAGTTGTATGTGGCGAAGATTGTGCGACTGCATGGAGTTCCGGTTTCGATTATCTCTGATCGGGATCCTAGATTCACATCTCGATTTTGGCAAAAGTTGCATGAGGCGTTGGGAACGCAATTGAACTTTAGTACGGCTTTCCATCCCCAAACTGATGGTCAGTCGGAAAGAGTTATTCAGATTCTGGAAGACATGTTGAGGGGATGTGTTATTGATTTTCGAGGTAGTTGGGAGGATTACTTGCCTTTGGCAGAGTTTACATACAACAATAGTTATCAGTCGAGTATTCGAATGGCACCTTATGAAGCCTTCAGATGGGCGAAGGTGTCGAACACCTAGTTGTTGGACCGAATCGGGGAGCGACGAGTTCTTGGACTGAGTTGGTGGCGAATCACGAGGATAAGGTCAAGTTAATTAGAGATCGGTTAAAGGAAGCGTCTGATAGGCAAAAGTCGTATGTAGATTTGAAGAGTAAGGAGATTGAGTACTCAGTAGGGGATATGGTCTTTTTAAAGGTTTCTCCCTGGAAGAAGATATTGAGGTTTGGTAAGAAAGGCAAGTTGAGTCCGCGGTTCATTGGGCCTTATCGGGTTTTGAAGCGAGTAGGCCCAGTGGCTTATCAGTTGGAATTGCCTTCAGAGTTAGACAGGATTCACGATGTTTTTCACATCTCTATGTTAAGGCGCTATCGTTCTGACCCTACTCATGTCGTGCCGGTTGCAGAAATTGAGGTGCGAACTGATTTGACCTTTGAGGAGGAGCCTGTACAAATATTGGATCGAGACGTTAAGGTTCTGAGAAGAAAATCTGTACCATTAGTGAAAGTGCTTTGGCGTAACCATGGCAGAGAAGAAGATACTTGGGAGTCAGAGGAGGCAATGCAATAACAATACCCTCATCTGTTCGGATCAGGTAAACTTCGAGGACGAAATTTCTTTAAGGAGGGTAGAGTTGTAACGCCCCAATTTTTGGGAATTCTGTGAATGATTTGTAAAATTAAAAATTCTGTGTTCTGCTTGTTAAGAGTAGGTTTAATTGTGATGGTGGGCCTCTAGAAGGCCCAAGCTTAGGATAAAACCCGATAGTTTTAATTAATTTTTAATCCATAGGAAAAAGGGGTTCTGGTTAACTGGGCTTTTAAGTATTAATTGTGTAAAATAGATCACAAGGAAGCAAGTGGTGAAGTGGCACGTGACGCCACAGGGAAGGCTATAAGTGGCTTGGGGAAGCTAGGGAGGACCCAGGTTCAAGTCACAATGACAACAAATCAAGGGATTAATTTTTATGAACAGAAAAGGTAAGTAGTGGAACTGAAGTAAAAGTCTGTCAGGAAGAGTTTGAGTTGCTTAGGAGATTGAGTAAGGAGGGGATAAGGGAGAGGATTTAGGAGCTGATCAAGTAGGATGTGTTGGCTGAATGTTGGACTCTTAAAAAGCAAGAGGTGGCCGGCCAAGGGATTCTTTAAGGGGGCAAAATTCGGCTAGGTTAAGGAGCTAGTATAAATTCGGCACTTCGGGTAGTTGGTGCCGTTTCCTGACTTTTCTCCTCATCAACTTTTTCTTCGTCTCCTTTCCTCCATTGCCGAACCTTCCTACCATCTTGTTCATCTCCATTTTTTCCCCTTCAACCGTTTCAAAACCTTCATAGCCTTTGGCCATAAAAAGCCGAAATCCCGAAAGCTTGATTCTTTTTGGTGCCGATTTCTTATAACCAAAACCACATCTCTTCTCTTCATCATTTGTGGCCGATTCACCAGCCCTCTAAAACCTCAAGTTTTGACAACAAGACCATAGCAAAACCCTCTCGTTTTACCTTTCTAAACGCAAGTTGCAAAAAGCCGAAAACCCCACATTAAAAGGGACTTGGCCGAATACTGTAGTCATTGAAAGCTTGACTTTTGTTATTATCTGAGGGTTTAAATCTACATTGAGATCGAGTGGGAAACTCATTGGAATCAGTCACTAAGGAATCGGTGGTAAGTCTTCAAAAACTTAGTCTTCTTACATATTTAAGGAAAAGCCGAAATCCCTAAAAGTTAGGGAGGTTGTCGATTTGGACTTGTAACCCTGAGGGGTCGTAATAACTATTGTGTTTTGGTAATAGCGTGATTTAGAGGCGGTTGATCAAGGGTTTAGATAGGTGAAACGATCGGATCTTTGGAGTTAACCATCTCTCGCGATGAGAGTAAGAACAATAAGGGTTTTAGGCATGTTTGGCCGAATGTGGTAAGGGACTATATACTCAATTTTATTTCGATATTTGGAGTAATATTAGGTGATGCAATTGTAGGCAGTTCGTGTGTAGATCTCATCGAGGAAATCCCAAAAACAGGTGTGTAACTGACACCCTCTCATAGACTAGATCGGTAAAAGTCGAAAAGCTGAAATGCCGAAAAGTCGGTATTTTGGGCATTTGCGAGTGTGTGAATGCTCGTAAGACGTATGGGTAATTATTACTGGTAATCGAAAGTGATAAAACTGCAGTACGCGCGATTTCGTGCGTTTTGATACTTTGGGCTTAATAGGCAAAAACTGGGTTAATGGGCCAACGGGCCCAATTTGGTAAGAACGCTCGGTAAGTGTTTCTGGCTAAACGTAATGGCTACGATATGCATGAAAACCTTAGAAATAGTTAGATTTACTAGAATACCCCTATGTATGCAAAATTACCATTATACCCCTATGTATGCAAAATTACCATTATACCCCTATGTATGTAAAATGGCCTCTATACCCCTAGGGTTAATTTTGTCTGAAAAGCATGATGAATTAAATCTGTATGATGTATGCCATGAATGTATATCTGTTGCATGGGGACATGGGTTATATTATGGAGGTAGCGTCCTGGTGGCTATGCCACAAATTATCTGCTCAGTGGCCCCGCCACGTATATCTCTGATTCCGTGGCATTGCCACAAAATATCTCTGCTTTCTGTGACTCTGTCACATTATTCGCTCGGCGACCATGCATGCCGCATATTTCGTGGTGGTGTGTAGCGGTTGGGTGGGTCAAGTAGTCTCCCCACATGGTGAAAGGATGGTGTGGGGGTGTACATGGTTGGATATGGGTTGGGTTTCTGCATAAGCATGATATATCTGCGCTCGATGCGCTGCAGGTCTATGGGCTTTATTCGATATCTATTCTCGGGCCGAGGCCAACTTATTCTCTCTCTCTGTGGTTTGAACTGATTTAGGCTATGGTTGGGTTGAATTACACACCGAGTTTCCCAAAACTCACCCTTATTTTCATCCTCGCAGTAATCCTCAACCATAGTGGGCTTGGAGTGTGAGGATCCGGATCGCCACATGTTTATACGAACTCGTTTTTTTTGTGAAGCTGGGCGTCCTTTTAATTTCATTTATGGTTTTGGGTTTTAAGTGTAGTAAGGCCGCCTAATTATTTTTATGGTTTTGTTTTACTTTTATTATTTTATTTTATTATGATGAAAGAACTATGATAACTAAGGTAAATGGGTTAGCTTTAGGACGCGTTTTCAAAAACATTAAGTGATTTCAAAATAACACGATTACAAGTAAGACTTCCGCTAAGCAAACGTTTTCAAACTTAAGTTAAGATGGACTTAACCAAATGGATTTCTCACAATTATACGAGATGTTAGAGTGTGGCAATGACAGTGTGCATGTCTGGGATTGGATCCGAAGGGAGCTTGGTACTTAAGCAGTCCGACAGACTCACCTCCTCTTTTTCTGGTTTCCTACCTGGTGCACAGCTCCCATTCACTTTAACCTACATTAAAAGTATCTTTTACATCACTAATTAAGTTTTCCAAACTAAGTAATATGGAATGTTTTGTACGCATCAATGTGGCGCACCGGATCCGGTCATAACGTCTAGGCCGGGTTTGGGGTGTTACATTTTCTTTTCCCATTTTCTTACTTAAAATGCTAGTGTGGGGAATAAAATAAACTTGTGAGAAATTAATTGAAGGTTTCAAGACTTGTAATTATGTTTTTTTTTAAACTATATTTTGGTATGTAAAAGAATCAGAAGTAAATTAATCTCAAGAATACAATAGAGTTTTATAATTTTTTGTATTTTGCACTGACGAAAATAGTCCATTGAGTATTGAGTGAGCATAACAAGATTTTCAAATTCTATAAAGAATTGCAACAATTCTTCAGGTAATAATTTTTTAATATTAGAAGATGGAGGAGAATAATGAAACTTGTTTTGAGTTTTTGATGTGTCATACAAATGAAATTTTATTTTTATTTATAAAAGTTTTCATAAATCGTTATTAGTAGAATTAAGTGACCTAAATCTTATTTAAATAAAATACAGTGATAAAATAAAATAAAAGTAAAATCTTTATAGAACTATACTTCTTTTATTTTTTTTAGAATAAGGTTTTTTAAACCTTATTAAACTCCATCTATTTGATATTGATTAGAATAAAATGTTTTAATCTTACTACACTCCTATTAGAATATGGTTTTACAAGCTTATAAATAGATATAGTCTATTCCTCTTGTAATTATTCGAATTCGACATAGTGAATTTTCTTCTCCTTTGCTCGTGGTTTTTTTTTTCCTAAAAGGGTTTCCACGTAAAAATCTGTGTGTTCTTTATTTTTTATTTCTCTCTTTTTTTTGCGATATATTGTCATTACCGACTTTTTATTTTTTACAAATTGGTATCAAAGCTTCCGAGTTGTTTATCTCAATCACAGTAATGGCGTATTTGAAATATGAAATTTCTCTGTTGGATTGCAACACCAGATTTGCATTGTGACAGATAAAGATGTAGGCAGTTCTTGCATAGATGGACTTAAAAGAAGCCCTGCTAGGGGTAGATAAGATGCCTTCGACATTGATGGAGGAAGAGAAGAAGCGCAAGGATTGAAAGACGTTAACACAATTACATCTGCATTTGTCTAACGAATTTTTACAGGATGTAATGAAGGAGAAGACCGCCGCTGGATTATGGAAGAGGCTGGAACAAATATGTATGTCAAAAACTCTAACCAGCAAGAGCAGTGCCTTTATGCTCATTGTTTGGAGGAAAGTGCGTCTGTGTACGAACTAACAGTGTTTAAAGAAATTCTCTCAAACTTGGAGGCCTTGGAGGTTCAGTATGATAAGGAAGATTTAGGGTTGATTCTACTTTGTTCGTTGCCCTCGTCTTATTCAACCTTTAGAGACAATTTTATATAGCTGCGAGTCTCTCACAGTTGATGAGGTTTATGGTTCTTTGACCTCATATGATAAGATGAAGCATCTTGTGGTTAAAACTGACTCTCAGGGAGAGGTTCTCATTGTTCATGGGAGACAAGATTGGAATGCTAATGATGATCGTGGAATAACACAGGAACGGAATCCTTGCGGTAAATCTAAGGGTAGATCAAAGTATTCAAACAGAGGTAAAACTTGTAACTTCTGCAAGAAGAAAGGGCACATTAAATCTGAATGCTATAAGCTACAGAATAAGATCAAAAGGGAGGCTACGAATCAAAAGGGAAAACAACCAAAAAATTCCGGTGAAGTTGATGTTGTAGAAGACTACAGTGATGGTGAACTTCTAATCGCCTCTCTCAACAATTATAAAGTGAGTGAGGAGTGGATCCTTGATTCGGGTTGCACCTTCCACATGAGTTCCAATCGGGATTGGTTTACAACTTATGAAACAGTGTCTGAAGGTGTTGTTTTGATGGGAAATAATGCTTCGTGTAAAATCGCAAGTGTTGGAACAATTAAAGTTAAGATGTTTGATGGAGTTGTCAGAACACTTAGTGACGTACGACATGTTTCAGAATTGAAGAGAAATTTAATATCGTTGAGTACTCTTAATTCAAAAGGATACAAATACACAATTGAAAGTGGGGTTTTGAAGATTTCCAAAGGTTCCCTCATTGTGATGAAAGGGCAGAGAAAGACTACCAAGTTATATGTTTTGTAGGGTTCTACTGTTATTGGTGATGTAGCTGTCGCTTCCTCTTCCTTGTCAGATGATGATATTACTAAAAATTGGCATATGCACCTAGGGCATATGAGTGAGAATGGCATGACAGAACTGAGCAAAAGAGGACTTTTTGATGGGTAAGGAATTTGCAAACTAAAGTTCTGTGAGCACTGCGTTTTTGGGAAGCAAAAGACAATTCGATTCACTAGAGGAATCCATAACACGAAGGGAACGTTGGAGTATATTCATTTTGATCTGTGGGGGCCATTCAGAGTGCCTTCAAGAGGTGGATCTAATTATATGCTAACTTTTATTGATGATTTTTCCAGAAAAGTTTGAGCATTCTTTCTGAAGCAGAAAATTGATGTATTTTCTGCATTTAAGTCTTGGAAAACTATGATTGAAAACAGACGAGAAAATAAATAAAATACCTCCGCACAGGTAATGGCTTAGAGTTCTATTCTGATGAGTTTAATAAACTGTGCAAGTCAGAAGGGATCATGAGACACTTGACAGTTCGTCATACTCCACAGTAAAACGACATTGCAGAACGAATGAACAAAACGATCATGGAGAAGGTTCGATGTATGTTGTCAAATTCCAACTTACCAAAGTCGTTTTGGGCCGAAGCAGCCTCTACTGTATTTTCTTGATTAATCGATCTCTATCCGTTGCCATTGAGAAAAAGACTCCACAAGAGGTATGGTCTGGTAACCCTGCTGACTATTCTGATTTAAAGATCTCTGGGTGTCCTGCGTATGGTCATGTTGATAATGGAAAATTAGAACCGAGATCTATTAAATGTGTTTTTCTTGGTTATAAAGCTAGTGTAAAAGGGTATAAGTTATGTTTTCTTGAAAATAGAAAAGTTCTGATTAGCAGAGATGTTGTTTTTGATGAAACTACTATGCTACCTAACTTATCTCTTAAAAACTCTTCTAATAAAGAAAATTAAAAGTAGATGGAGCATCAACTTAATCTAGAATCTATAACAGAATCAACTCCTCAAGCTAGTACAAAAATTCAGAATAAAGTTACTTCTTCACCACAATACTCTATCGCCAAAAACAGAACTAGAAGAGAAATTAAACCTCCAAAGAAGTATGCCGAGGCTGATCTAGTTGCTTATACTTTAAATATGGCTAAAGATATAGATGCAAACCAAGAGTCATCTAATTATTCTGAGGCGATTAGCTGTGAAGACTCAAAAAATGGATGTTTGCTATGCAAGAAGAGATAAAATCACTCCACAAAAACACAACATGGGATCTTGTGAAACTTTCTAAAGGTAAAAAGATTGTTCATTGTAAATGGGTGTTTAAAAAAAATGAAGGGACTCTAGGAGTTGAAGAACCCAAATATAAAGCAAGGCTTGTTGCAAAGAGTTACAGTCAAATTCCAAGAGTGGAATTCATAGATGTGTTTTCCCCAGTTGTGAAACATAGTTTGATTCGAGCTTTGCTTGGTATTGTAGCCATGCATGATTTGGAGCTTGAGCAGTTAGATGTAAAAACTGCATTTTTGCATGGAAAACTTGAGGAGGATATTTACATGCAACAACCAGAGGGTTTTAAAGTCTCAGAAAAAGACGACTATGTTTGCTTGTTGAAAAAGTCCCTTTATGGTTTGAAATAGTCACCAAGACAGCAGAACAAGAGGTTTGATTCCGTTATGACTTCTCATGATTTCAAAAGAAGTAACTTTGACAGTTGTGTTTACTTAAAGAAAAACAGTGATGGTTCTTTTGTGTATCTACTCCTTTATGTTGATGACATGTTGATAGCAGCGAAAGATAAGGAAAGATAAGAAAGGTTAAAGCCCACCTAAGTGAAGAATTTGATATGAAATATTTAGGACGAGTAAAGAAGATACTTGGAATGGAGATTCTCAAAGATAGAAAAGTAAGAAAATTGTACTTAAGTCAGAAGGGGTACATTGCGAAAGTTCTTTGCAGGTTCAATATACAGAGTGCTAAGCCTGTTAGTACTCCTTTAGCAGCCCAGTTCAAACTTTTATCGGATTTGTCTCCACAATCAGATGATGAGATTGAGTACATGTCACATGTTTCATACTCTAGTGCAGTGGGATCTCTCATGTATGCTATGGTTTGTTCACGTCCAGATTTATCATATACATTCAATGTAGTTAGCAGATACATAGAAAATCCCGGTAAAGAACATTGGAAAACAGTTTAGTGGATTTTAAGATACTTACGAGGTACTACTGATGTTTGTTTACAGTTTGGAAGAACTAGAGATAGAGTCATTGGGTATGTTGATGCTGATTTTGCTGGAGACCTTGATAGAAGAAGATCTCTTACATGTTATGTCTTTACAATTGGAGGTTGTGTAATTAGTTGGAAAGCCACTTTGCAAACTACAGTCGCTTTATCTACCACTGAAGTTGAGTACATGGTGATTACTGAGGCTTGTAAAGAAGCTATTTGGTTGAAGGGACTCTTTAGTGAACTCAATGAAGACCTTCAAATCAATACAATATTTTGTGACAGTTAGAGTGCCATCTTCCTTACAAAAGCTCAAATGTTTCATGAGAGAACAAAACACATTGATGTTCGGTATCATTTTGTTCGTGATATTATTGCTCGAGGTGACATTGTTGTGAGCCAAATTAGTACTCATGAAAATCCTACAGATATGATGACTAAGTCACTTCCTATAACCAAGTTTGAGTAGTGCTTAGACTTAGTTGGTGTTCATTGTTGAAGTTAAACCCTTAAGGGGTTTTATAGAAGAGGTTGAGAACTTGTTCATTGAGAGTTCGTGATGAAGAACTTGTTTATTGAGAATTCGTGTAAAGGTGGAGATTGTTAGAATTAAGTGACCCGAATCCTTATTTAAATAAAATATTGTGGTAAAAAAAAGTAAAATCCCTATAGAACTACACTCCTTTTATTTTATTTTAGAATAAGTTATTTAAACCTTATTAAACTCCATCTATTTGATATTGATTAGAATAAGATGTTTCAATCTTACTACACTCCTATTAGAATATGGTTTTACAAGCCTATAAATAGACATAGTCTATTCCTTTTATAATTATTCAAATTTGACATAGTGAATTTTATTCTCCTCTGCCCGTGGTTTTTTTTCCCGAAAGAGTTTCCACGTAAAAATCTATGTGTTATTTATTTTTTATTTCTCTTTTCTTTGCGATATATTTTCATTACCGACATTTTATTTTATATAGTTGTAAATACAAAAATATCTAATAGATATCTATTTGAGTTATATTTATTAACAATGAACACAATTATTTGAATAATAACTTTTTGCTAATATCTGCATTACTATTATGTATCATCTGAACTTGTGGTGGTTTAGCGTTTGATTTTTTTCCCTCTTAGAAATAGATGCTATAGTAATGGATGATAAAGCATTACTCTTGTTTTACTTGTTTTTTCTTTATGCTCCGAGTCCTATAGTTAGCTATGTTATCGAATAGGGGTATATAAGATTAGATTTTTTTTAAAATTTTAATCTTATACAAATAGATTCTATAGTAATGTATGATAAATAATAATAATAATAATAATAATAATAATAATAATAATAATAATAATAATAATAATAATAATAAAGTTAACATAACTTTTAAGTAACAAAAGATAACTCATCACTTTTCTAGGTATTATAATTTTTGGTTACTTATGATTTTTATTTGTAACTATTAGAACATTATATATATTAAGAATGTTTCAACGGTCTCTCTCATTTTCAAAATATTCTAGATTTTGATAATCTTGAAAATTAATTGCATAAATAAAGGTTTCTTATGATTGAACCTTCATTTAGTGAAAACATGTTAAAGTTAATTGAAATGGTATGATAAACTATATTTCGAACCAATTATTCCATTTGATTAATCAAACACATATCACATAATGATTTAAACATCAGTCAATGCACAAGATCCAAAGACATTTTTATTATGATCATATGTTTGTAACCTCTTTTTTATGAGCACTATTAGAGCCAAGCCATTGAGTTCTTAAAAGCAACCACACTTCACACTCACATAGGTACAATCCATCAAGAGTGTTCCTATTATTTTAACACTTTAACATATTTATGCTATGTGTCTATTAAGAGTATAATACTCATCCTTCCCTTTATCATTTTGAGTACCTAACAATTACCTTAAGATGATATATTATATATTATTTTTATGGTGTTAGCAATCACATACTAATGATATACTTTATCTCATTCAACTCAAGACTTGACATTGTACCAAGAGTTGGATCGTGTTTTCATCATGGGTGACTTAAATATTATGGATTTGTACCTCATCTTAAAATTTCTAAATTTGAATATAGCTATGTTAATTTTCTATACCACATGATGAAACTTTATATTTATGTGTCTTAAAAATTCATAAGACTAACATCCTCACCATATTTAATTATTCATTTTTCGCAAAAAGAATGCTACCCCATGATATTCTTTGTACAATTATCAATTTATAGTCATCACTTTATCTTTTCCTATAATGATGGTTTCATACTTGTCTATTTTATTTATTTGTTCCTGTCGAAGAAATTAATTTCACAAATGCCAAATATATGAAGGCATGTATCATATGTCTATTTGAACCAAGTATATTCTGTAAAGTAAAAATGCCTCAAACCCCTTGGTGAAACGATATAACATATTTGCTATTTTTCATAGTTTCATTTCATAGTTAATATAACATAATTTTCTCTCTACAAACCATATACATACAACAGTATTTCATATAATATTTTAGTATATAGTTATATTAGAGGACCATAAATTGTCTAACCATTTGGCTATAACATCACATTTATATACCATTTATAATAGACATTATCGGTCATTTTGTGACTATCAATAAAACTATGCTCATCACCTAAATGAGTCAAATAGCTTTATATTGCAAGTTTCCTGCTCATAAGATCTTTTATTCACAACTTCCAAAATATATTTCAAAACTTTATAGAACTATGAGATTATAGATCGTATTCCAAGTTGTATGTTAAAAACCAAGTGCAGTACAATAACATGCATAATACGATCTAGATTTCAAATATATGGTTATCACATTCATATTCTCATTAAAAGATTTCATATTAGAATAGTGATCTTATTATATAAGTCAATGATTTCCACTATTTTACTTTTCAAGAAAAATTAGTCATGCAAATTGCATATGACTTATTTCATTTCTAGTCATATTCAATTCTAGTCCAAACCTTAAAACATAGACTAAAAAAATGTGCAATTATATATAAAAGTCATTTAGCTTATGGTTATTTTATATCAACTAAGATGACTCACATTATATGTTCCATCTATATAATAAACTTTCTTTTAGTGTATCATTTTGTCAATGAATATGCTTAATTAATGTCTCATAAATAACATCTAAATGTTGGTTATTAATAACATGATTTGAATAAAAAAATCATTCCATATCTTATATTCATAGGACAGAAAAAATATTTTTGGTATGAAAATCACCACTCACAAATTGGATAGAATGAATTGGGTTTCAATTCTTCAAAATAGTTATCTTTTATAGTGCACTAATAAGTGCATAAGTGACCTTTTCAAGTTGATCCATTTTGGTTTCAAGAAACCATTCCAATATCACCTTTTGAAAGTAGTTGTTAAACTTAATGGCACAACTTTTTGGACTGTGAATGCTCTTGTAACACCCTTTATCCATGTCCAACGTCAGAACAGGGTACGAGGCATTACTGGACTTAAACATACACATTCATGCAAAAATCGAGCCATAAAATCTCTTTTAATACAAAACCTTTCAAACACATGCATGTTGTCATTTATTTGGGTCTACAAAGCCCAAAACATTCATCGGGAACAATTCGGGACTAAACCGAGAACTTTAAGAAGTTTTAGGAAAACTTAGAAAATTTTCCCATGAAATAGGGTCACACGCTCGTGTGGACATAGGGACACACCCGTGTCCTCAGGCCGTGTATGTAACACCTTGAATTTTGGGCCTAGATGAATTGGGCTTTGGGCTTTGGGTCTCATAAAATTTTTAAGTGAGCAAGAAAATGACAAATGACATGTTGGCTTTAAGGGTTTAAGGAATTTGAAGTGTCTAGGTATGTTGGAGAAGTTCTGGGTTCGAGTTTTATGGTGGAGGAATTTTAATTTAATTATTAGAAGAATCAGGGTTGGCAAGTAGTTGGGCTTTTAAATAAAGATAGGGGAAAATAACATCAAAAAGCCTTGTGGAGGAGTGGCTAAGTGACGCCACTTAGGGAGTAGGGAGGTGGCGTTAGTGGCTAGCAAGGAGATCCAAGGTTTGAATCCTAGCTTAGTATTTTTAAGAGTTTAATTTTGGCCTTCTAGAAGGGTGGAAGTGGCGTGAAGATGGACTCCAGGGGGAGTGTTCAAAATAGAAAATTAAGGAAAAGATCAAGGGGTTATCAGAGAGAAAAACGAGGAGATGAGAAGGGAGAAGTGATGAAGCCGAATTGGGAATTGGGCATGGAAAATTTGGCTATAAGGGCTATAAATAGGGGCCGAATACAAGGTTGCCAGGCTACTGCTGAAATTCTTCTTCACCTTGCTACCGAAAACTCTTTTCTTTTAAAGATCCAAAAAATCGAAAACCCTTTTGTTTTTCTTTCTTTTTTTCGATTTCTATTCTTCTCTACACAATTTTCTTTGTTTCACTTAGCCGATTTCTTCTTCTACTCTTCTTCTTTAATCTGTGCCAAATAAACCTTATTCACCATACTAAGTTGAAAGCCGAAAAGCCGAATCTCCCAAGGACCGAATACTCTTTGACTGAATCTAGTGTAAGTGTTTTACATTCAGTTTTCTTTGCTCAGTATCGATTATTGTCCCTTACTTTTTCTAATCGGTTTTGGGTAGGAATAGGTATCGTATCTCTATCCTTAGATCCCTGCCGATTTGCTCTTCAGAGACATTGGTAAGTACTTTTAATCTTAGTTGGCCGAATAGTCATAGTTAAGGTAAGGGGACTTGTGTTGGATGCTAGTTCCCTAGTATTTAGTTTTAATGAGTAAGGCTAATGCAGATCTAGGGAGTACGTGATCAAGGAAAAGCTATTAAGGATTGGTGCTTAAGGTAAGGTGAAAGGTGAGGTTTCAGTTTTAGTAAGGATATGTATTAAGCATGCGATTAATGGAAGGGTGATATCGTTTGTAGGTTGATGACTAAAGGAATCGCAGCACGCTTACTTACCAGGTGTGTACATACACTGCACACACACAATGAATCGGCAAAAGCCAAAAAGCCGAAAAGCTAAAAAGCCAAAATGTCGAAAAGTCGAAAGTTTGGATATGGTAGTCTTACGAGTGCGCGAACACTCATAAGGGGGAAACCGATAGGTTGCCTGAGGCCCACGGGCGATTTCGTGGACTTGGGTTGTGATTTGGCCATATGGGCTGAAATGGGCTAAATGGGGTCGATGGGCTGTTGGGCCCATAATAGGCAAAAACTAAATATTGATGCTATGTGATAAGAATTTGTATGTGAGCATGAATATAAATGTGACTGGGCCTAACGGGCCATATAAATATGATTTGGGCCTAATGGGCCATATACAGGTGATTTGGGCCTAATGGGACATTGATGTGATCCGGCTCGGGTGATTGAGTCGAATTCACGTAATTGCCAGATCGTAGTCAAGAAGAATCATTCATGTCTTGGTCTCGGAAGTAAAAGTTGATGGATAGATCCAAATAAGCGGAAGGGTTTCAAAAGATAAGTAAAAGGGAAGTGATAAGTTCGGCTAAGGTAACGAGAAGAAGGGTGAATGGATGGTTCGGTTTAGAAACAACAAGAAAGAGATAATATAAGGTAGGGATGGAATAGGGAACTTAACGTCAGGAATGATTCAACACTAAAAAGTGTCACCCCGGTTCCTATATTGTTAAGGCAAAAAAGATAGGATAGAAGATAGGTGAACGCCACACCAAAAATGGTGATAAGTTCAAATAAGATTGGTAGACGCCACTAGCACAAACTAGATAAGTCTTCGAAACTTGTACGAGAGATGAGAGGAAGCAACCTCATAGAAACAGAGTTTCATTACCAAATTGGCAAAAGTCCTTTTACAAAGAAATGAGTAAACTATTTATAGTCTAGCATGTAGTAGTCGAATGGACAAATTGACTAACTTAGAAGCTAATCAATTTAGCTAAGAAAAGACTAGAATAATCTAGAACAAAAACATTAATTAGCTAAGTCTTGATTCAGCTGAATGGGACTTCATTGGACAGGTTCATGTTTAAGCAAAGTGACTTGGATGAATGTGAAGACTTGGGAGCTCAATAGTTTGTTTAGGTTCGGCCTTGGGATGAATTGGGCATTCAAGAAGTGTCTTTTGGCCGAACACCTAGGGAAGTCATTTGGGCAGCCAATAATTCATGTATTAAGAATAAGATGCATTCTCCCATTCGTTGTAGCTTGCTGTCCATGCATCTTCTTTTGGACTTCATTCATAGATTGACTTTGGAAATTGATTATGTAGTTACCTCTTGGCCGAATAAGTGCTTAGGAACACCAATAGTTCACCCACAGACATTTGATCATGCATGGAACTTGAAAGGGGCTTGAATCTGACCGTACATGAATATTCATTAATTACTCTCCATTCATGCATGTGTGCCGTCCAAAGGGATTGTATCTTCATAATCCAATGCATTAATAACCTCCCATGTACATGAACATAATTCCTTACAAGCATTGAACCGAACCGTGCATGAATCTTCTTATGTATTGAACTAGCCCGTACATGCACCTAGCCTTAAATGCACCTCCATATTCGACTAACCTACAAAAGAATTAAACACATAATTATTTAAAATATATATATTCATTTTAAACATAATTAAACAGCAATTAGACAACTTAAATGACACTAACTAAATTGGACACATTTAATTGAAACTAACTAGCAACATTAAGTTCGGCTAGCTCAAACTAAGTGAAAACATTTAATGAACTTATTTGAGCTAGGATTTTCGTTATTGAGCTGTAGCAAACTAATTAGTATAAAACTAAAACTTAGTTTAATTTATTGAAATAAAGAACGAGCTAAAAGTAAGCTTAGTTGAGCTCAAATGAGCTAAAACGAGCTGAGTTGAGTTGGACAGAGCTCGAGGAGCTGGAAATGAGCTAGGATCAGCTTGCCAACAATTTACGGGTTCTTTGAATAGTTGCTTCGAGCTGATTTTGTGAGTATTGGCCCTTGCTTCAAACCAAGGTTTTGCATTAGAAGCTAAAACAACTTCTAGGAAATGTTTAGCATGAGCTTGAGTTATGGGTCCTTTAAGCAACTCGATTGAATCTTGGTTCGCACTTGTGGGAGCCCCAGGCGTGCATACATCATTCCCCCCTTCTTCAAAGCAACTTGTCCTCAAGTCGGGCCACTTGCTCGTGAAAAAGCATTCGTCGTCATAAGGCCTTTGGTTGTCGAATGGGGTAGAATGGCTCACTATAGCTTGAAAGTCACACAAGACTCGAAAAGACAAGATATTAGTCACAAAGCCCCACCTTTTAATAATAAGCCATTTCAAAATATCATTGCAATAATAAAGAAAAGGATTAGGGACATATCGAATTATGAACTTACAGACTCGCGCTAAATCCTTAGTCCAAACTAGAGCACGTAAACCAATACCGAGATCAAAAATAAAAGTGGATCTTACCTTGTTCATTGTTGAAAGCAAACTAGATCCATGAAATATTCCTGACTCAAAATTTTGAACAACAAAAGTCCATGACTCAAATTCTGTGAACAACGATATAAAACCAAAACTTTGATTTAACATTTGCAACTTTTTACAAATCCACAACTTTGTGTTTAGATTTAAAGACAAAACATCAAATAAGCACAAATGGTTTACACATCCATTCACACGAAATTTAGAAGGCTTGATTTCAATTAATATTGATCTAGAGTAACAAAGCTTTCGACAGTTAGAATCTCAAAAATAAAAAATCCTTGAATCAAATCCCTTAATCATCAATAAAGAATAATAATCACCAGGATCAAAAACAAAGTTTTTGCTTACCATTTCACATTGACCTGAATATTTATTGGCTATCAACATGGTAGAAACATGAAGCAAACTAAATTTATGAGTATGCAAATTATGTTCGAATCCCTTGGACCATAGCATTAAACAACCACCATCAAAATCAAATGAACTAGGCATTTTACACGTCAACAAGTTATCAAACATTCGAATCATTTGCAAATTAGACATGCATGCTTTCAAAAATTCATATGCTTCAAATCTCGTCCACACATTTTCTCCACAATCAAGCAAACAAAAAGGTTTATATACCTCATTATCTTGCATAACCAAACCTTGCGATTGTCGATTAATGATTACTTCACCAACATACTCGTCAACAACACATTCTTTATGAGTAACGCTTTTGTTATCAACACTTGAAACAAACAAATCATTACTAATCAAGAAAGAATAATCAACTATGCCATGGTTCAAGTGCTTTTCAAAACCCAAAACATTAACAAAGTTTCCGTCAACAATCGAGTGAGGCTGATGTGTTTTAAAAACTTCAAAACTCATACCTTGCTGATATGTTTTAAAAACTTCAAAACTCATACCTTGCTTACCTTTTGGCAAAGGCGAACGAGGAACATTGAAAATGTTACCTTTTTCAATCAACATAAACCTTTTCTTCTCAGAAAGGTATTGAAGTTGAAATTCTTTTCTGGGATCTTCAAAAACCTGAAAAGGAACAACACGAGGAAATCTCATATGTAGGTTAGTAGGAACACTCATCACTTTTTCTTGCTCTCTTGCATATTTTTTTCTCATTTCTTTTTCATCAACAACACTCATTTCTTGCTCAATATCTTTTCTCTCTTTAGACTCAATTTCCTTTTCAATTTTTTTCTCACATTTTTTTTCACTCTCGATCCATTTTTCTTTTTCCTTCTCTTTTTCTTTTTCACTTTCTTTTTCAAATTCATTTTTATTTTTCTCATTCTCTTCTTGCTTTCGTTCACATTGTTTTTCTTTCATTTTTTCATTACAAAAGGAAGATAACAAGGAAGAATCAGGATGGCAAATTTTTTGATGGGCAAAAGGAAAAGTATTTACAAAAGAAAATTGATTGTCTCTTTGTGATGGATTCTCCGGGGACGTTTTCTTTAAATTTCTTGAAGAAATATATCTATCTTCTCTTTGGTCATCTGGAATGACCACGGACTCAAAGCTTTCTCGCTTTCTAATTGAATTCCTCGTTGAGTAGGAGTCATAGTATAGGGCTCTTTGTCTCAAAGTCCTTGACGAATAGGGATCACAATATGAATCTTTTTTCGAGTAGTCATGGGAAGGGTGTTGCCGTGACGATATTAACTCCGTGTTTTAACTTAGCGAAGTTTGCTTTTGTTGGGCTCTTGCTCGATGGCCTTGCTCTTCGACACGAACCAATCGTTCTTGGAGGGGTTTTAGTTTCCTATTGAACAAGTGATCGATTTCTTTCACGAAGTCTTGAAGTTCAAATTCAAAAATCTCTTCTCGAGACATAATTAGTTGCTGAAAAGAAGATTGTTAAAACAAAATAGAAACAAACACCTCACCAAAAAATCTCACGATTCACTCGAAAAGAAAATTGAATGTTTTATCATTCACGCTCATGTTTCACTCGTTTAAGGCTTTTTCAACAATCGAATGCACTCACACTCTCTTACCTTTTACCACTCGTACTTACTCTCGTAACCTTGTATTTTCTTTCTTTGACTCGTCTTGGTGTCTTGGGGTCGGCTTCAAATTGGATACAAGGGTAGAATGTCACGGTGTACGGGTAGGCTAAAAAGGAAATTTTCGGTGTAGTGTGGCATTTTGAGGGGTACAAAGTTGATGAAATGAACACTTGACGATCGGAACAAATGTATAATCAATAGAGATGAGAACTAGAACACTTCACTTTCTTTTTTTTATATTTCGAATTTCTTCTCTTTTTTTTTATAACTTCAAAACAATGCTATTACAATGGAGAAACTTCAAATACAACTTGATAATTTTAATAATATATATTTTTTAAAAAAAAATTTCACAACAAACCTATTTTGATCCTGATGCGGACGTTTGCGCTTCTCAATTTACAAGCTTTGATACCAAATGATGTGATCCGGCTCGGGTGATTGAGTCAAATTCACATAGTTGCCCGATCATAGTCGAGAAGAATCGTTCGTGTCTTGGTCTCAGAAGTAAAAGTTGATGGATAGGTCTAAATAAGCAGAAGGGTTTCAAAAGATAAGTTAAAGAGAAGTAATAGGTTCGGCTAAGGTAAAGAAGAAGAAGGGTGAATAGATGGTTCGGTTTGGAAACAACAAGAAAGAGATAATATAATGTGGGGATGGAATAGGGAACTTAACGTCAGGAATGATTCAACACTAAAAAGTGTCACCCCGGTTCCTATATTGTTAAGGTGAAAAAGATGGGATAGAAGATAGGTGAACGCCACACCAAAAATGGTGATAAGTTCAAACAAGATCGGTAGACGCCACTAGCACAAACTAGATAAGTCTTCGAAACTTGTACGAGATATGAGAGGAAGCAACCTCACAGAAACAGAGTTTCATTAACAAATTGGCAAAAGTCCTTTTACAAAGAAATGAGTAAACTATTTATAGTCTAGCATGTAGTAGCCGAATGGACAAATTGACTAACTTAGAAGCTAATCAATTCAGCTAAGAAAAGACTAGAATAATCTAGAACAAAAACATTAATTAGCTAAGCCTTGATTCAGCTGAATGGGACTTCATTGGACAGCTTCATGTTTAAGCAAAGTGACTTGGATGAATGTGAAGACTTGGGAGCTCAATAGTTTGTCTAGGTTCGGCCTTGGGATGAATTGGGCATTCAAGAAGTGTCTTTTGGCCGAATAAACACCTAAGGAAGTCATTTGGGCAGCCAACAATTCATGTATTAAGAATTAGATGCATTCTCCCATTCGTTGTAGCTTGCTGTCCATGCATCTTCTTTTGGACTTCATTCATAGATTGACTTTGGAAATTAATTATGTAGTTACCCCTTGGCCGAATAAGTGCTTAGGAACACCAATAGTTCACCCACATACATTCGATCATGCATGGAAGTTGAAAGGGGCTTGAATCTGGCCGTACATGAACATTCATTAATTACTCTCCATTCATGCATGTGTGCCGTCCAAAGGGATTGTATCTTCATAATCCAATGCATGTAATTAACCTCCCATGTATATGAACATAATTCCTTACAAGCATTGAACCGAACCGTGCATGAATCTTCTTACGCATTGAACTAGCCCGTACATGCACCTAGCCTTAAATGCACCTCCATATTCGACTAACCTACAAAAGAATTAAACACATAATTATTTAAAATATATATATTCATTTTAAACATAATTAAACATCAATTATACAACTTAAATGACACTAACTAAATTGGACACATTTAATTGAAACTAACTAGCAACATTAAGTTCAGCTAGCTCAAACTAAGTGAAAACATTTAATTAACTTATTTGAGCTAGGATTTTCGTTATTGAGTTGTAGAAAACTAATTAGTATAAAAATAAAACTTAGTTTAATTTATTGAAATAAAGAACGAGCTAAAAGTAAGCTCAGTTGAGCTCAAGCGAGCTAAAACGAGCTCAAATGAGCTGAGTTGAGTTGGACCCAGCTCGAGGAGCTGGAAATTAGCTAGGATCAGCTTTGTAACAATGCACGGGTTCTTTGGATAGTTTCTTCGAGCTGATTTTGTGAGTGTTGGTCCTTGTTTCAAACCAAGGTTTTGCATTAGAAGCTAGAATAGCTTCTAGGAAATGTTTAGCTTGGGGTTGAGTTATGGGTCCTTTAGGTAGCTCGATTGAATCTTGGTTCGCACTTGTGGGAGCCCCGGGTGTGCATACATCAGACATATGAATATGATTGGGCTTAATGGGCCAGATACAGGTATGTGAATTTGATTGGGCTTTGTAAGGGGTTTTGGGCCTAGAATATGGTAACTACATAAAACTTAATAATTATTTGCGACCGTGGACAAGTCATAGGGTTAAGGTGTGGCAATGGGTATATGCATGTCTAGGATTGGATCTAGGGAGAGCTTGGTACTTAAGCGGTCTTAATGACTCACCTCCTCTTCTCTAGAATCTTACCTGGTGCATAGTATTCGTTCATCTTAGCTCACAGGATTTGTTAACGGGCTAAGGTAAGTGAAAACCGTAAAGAAAGGGAAAATTATCGAAATGCTCCTAAGGGAAAAAATGACCAAAATACCCCTAGATGTTGAATGTAAGTTTTATGGATGTGACATGCATACATATGATATTCTGCTTAGGTTGCATATGGGTTGGGAATTATGGAACGGAGGAAGTATATGAGGATCGCATGGTTGCTTGACAATCGTGGATCCACCTACGACTTTTAAAGCCCAATATGTAAATGAAGGTTGTTTCGCAATCGGGCTACCATTGATGTGTCGGTTGGGTGGGTCGATATTTATATCCCCATATGGTGTGACGGGGGACGGAGCTGGTGTGTAGCGGATGGATAATTTGATAGGATTGCATTGCATGTTTGATGTATGATGGTTTTTTTTGAATGGTTGTTTTTGTCGAGGGTTGTACACACTGAGTTTGTGAAAACTCACCCCCTCTTTTATTTTATTTTCAGGTGATGCTCAGTAGAAGGTTCGATATTTAGAGGGACTCTGGGTGGCCAGCTAGAAAGATAATTTGGACTTATTTTTTTTAAGCATATAAGTTTTTATTTTATTAAGTATGTTTTAGACCAGATTGTAATAAGGTTTTCATTATGTTATTATCACTTGAATTATTATTATTATTTTCATTGTAATTACAAGAAGTTGAACGTGGGTTTCCTAAATTATAGTATGTTTTCTACGTTTCTGCAACTAAATTTTAAAATGACATGTTTTCGTAAAATCATATGTTTTAAACAAGTGATTGAAAGGATTTTTTTTAAGTTAATTAAGGTTTCTTTTATTTTAAGAAGGGTTTTCAAAGAAAACACGGTTTTCGTTAAAACACTTCAATATGACACACTAGATTCGGCTGTAGTGTCTGAGCTGAGTTTGGGGTGTTACAGTGTAGCTCTCTGTTTATGACGTCAGCATGCATATTGAACCACACGGCCGGGCCACACGCCCGTGTCTCCAGGTCATTTCCCTCATACGGTTGAGACTCACGGCTGTGTCCCAGCCCGTGTAGCCAACACTTAGGCTATTTTCTAAGCCTTCATGTTACTCATAATCTCTTACAACCTTATGCATATCAAAATCACAAATCATGGCATCATTTTAGTGATTAAACACTCTTTATTAAAACATATCCTTAACATTAACATGTCCTCTTACAAGTAATGTATCTACTCATGCAATACCAAGCCTAGATTTCTTATTTCACATTCATAAGACTTGTCATTTTGACGACCACTCTTACCATTATACTATGGTTACCAACTTATCCATCAAGCACTCATGTTCAATCATTATCATGTTGTTTTTATAACATGCAATTACTACATGGCTATGACCACCTCAATTGGTCATAGAGCATACATCCAGCACACATGTCATATTACTAACCATGCGTGGCAAACAAACATAATCAAATTATAAACATTAGACATGACATGAATAGCTAGGCTTACAGGCCATAACCAATATGAGCCACATCTCATGGCCATATGCATATAACTCAATATCAGCCAACACATTTGGCCAAAGCAAAATAATGAATGTCAATCAACTAGATCTCTATACATGCCATTCACTTGAAAATTTCTAATATATACTTCATTTTTTCCAAAGGTAGCGACTTGATAGTGTGATGCTGCCTCCGACGATCTCCAACCCCTAACCTGAAAACACTAAAGGAAAGGAAAGGAAGGGAGTAAGCTTTATACCTTAGTAAGACCATATGAAAATAATAAGAAACTTATCAACTTGCTTCTCATGGTAACACAACCCTATTTGCATTTTTACTCATGTTCCAGTCAAGTTGTTTTCTCGAGTCATAGTCACTAAATTATTTATATCTGGAGCTAAGGAACTCCAAATTAAGTTTTGATAATTTTACCTGAAACTAGACTCCATATCTTCTTACCATAAAATTTTTAGAATTTTTGGTTTAGCAAATTAGTACAATTTATTTCTTAAAGTTACCCTTTTTTGCTGTTTGATAGTTCTGACCCCTCTTCACTAAAAACTAATTATCTCATAATACGGGACTCGAATGATGTTATTGTCTATTTCTATTAAAAATAGACTCATTAGAGTTCCATGAATATAAATTATAACTCATAAATATTTTTTTTGCAATTTTCAATGATTTTATCAAATTAGAATAGGGGATTTCAAAGTCATTCTGACTTTATCTCACAACAACTAAAATATTTCATAGTATGAAACTCTTTTGCTTACACCATTTCTTCTATGTGAAACTAGACTAATTAGGATTTAATTTCATATTTTATTCAGCCTCTAACTCAATTTCCAAAATTTTTGGTAGATTTTTAAAGTTGGACTATGGCTGCTATCCAAAACTGTTTTGGTGTAAATTAATGATACTATGTTCATCACACCATATTAATTCATTTTCACCACATTGGTAAGGTTACATATTCATACATCATAAGTATAGACCTATAATCACAAGGTCATCATAAAATCATTTTCATAAGATGAGTTACCTATTTACATCTTCACTAAATGTGCATCATAAACTGAAATCATTTCTCATGAGCTTGGCATACATACCTGTGTTACTCAACATGCTCATATTCATTCCTTACTAATCATATAACATGAATTGAATTCACATCTCATCAATTTCATGTAAGTACCTGTACCACTCACAATATGGTCATAACCTTTCTCATTTAGCTTAAACCATAACTCTCATCGTTGAACCATTCAGAAAGCTATAGGATATTCACTAAGTCTTAAACATAGGGTATAATGTCGATGCCATGTCCCAGACATGATCTTACACTGGCTCATCCATCAAGTAGATGCCATGTCCCAAGCATGGTCTTACACTGACTATCAAAATCGAGGCCGACGCCATGTCTCAGACATGGTCTTACACTATCTCTCACATATCCGTGCCGATGCCGTGTCCCAGACATGGTCTTACACTGACACATCTCATAGCCGATGCATGTTCCAAACATGTCTTACACTGGCTTACATCTCGAGGCTGATGCATGTCCCAGACATGTCTTACACTATCACTCGTCTCAATACCGATGCCATGTCCCAAACATGGTCTTACACTAGCTTATAATAACCCATACGTCATGGCATGAATATCTGATTTATTCTCTATGGTTCAAAAGGGAATTCTACTATCTCAATTATCATTATGCATTCTCATTTCCACAATCAAGCATTTCATGCTATATCAATTCAGCACATAATAATAACAACAATGTAATTGTATTATTTACATACAACTTACTCGTTTCAATGGAATATCATATTCCATCAAATCTCCAAGCATTCAATCAACACATAAATGCCATTTACATTTGACATCACTTTCTCATATACAATATCATCAACATAAACTTTAATACAATCATGATAAGATATATTTTCAATTATAATGACAATAGCATAAATATCATGCTCATTTAATCACACGGGCTTACCTCAAATGAAATTTCGGCTAATTATTCTCTTTTTGTCTTTAACCACGCACTTTCTCGATTTAAGCCCAAATCTAAATTTTCTTGATCTAACATGATGAAATTCACTCATTTAATTAATGTACTAATCATTTCGGACCTAAAACATATTTTGGAAAAAATCACATTTTTTCCCCTAAACTTTTGCATAATTACGAATTTACCCCAAGGCTCGGAAATTGAAATTTATTAGATTTCTATAAGATTTAAGACATGCTAACCATTTTTCTCTTCTATGGCAACCTCTATTTCATGCTTTTATAAACATTAACAACTTTTACTAATTAACCCGTTTTAACCATTTTCAACGAAAATCACTTAACATAAATCGTTCTCCTAACCTCAAGCATCCTTATTCTACCATTAAACATCAAAATGCACAATTATGTAACATGGGTCAATTTTTTAAACTTCATTTTTCAAGCAAATAAATGGTAGAAATAGAAAGGTTAAGCTTTTAGGATCTCAAAAATACGAAGAACATTAAAAACGGGGCTCAAATGCACTTACAATTGAGCTTTGAAAAACTTGAAACCCTAGCCATGGAGTCATGTAAATTTCGACAGCCATATGAAGAAGATGAGCAGATTTTTGAGATTTTATTTTGTCTTTTATGCCTTAAAACACCCAAATGACCAAAATGCCCTTTTTACTAACCCTTCAATTTTTACCCTTCCATGTCTAGTTTTGTCCATACCAAAATATGATGGTCTATTTGCCATTTAAAGACCTCTAGTTTAAACCCCCATTTCAAACAAGTACTTATATTCTAGAACTCATACTTTGCAATTAATGCTATTTAATCCCAATAATAAAATTGTGCACTTTATCAATAAAATTTACTTAAAAAAATTTGCACACAATCACTCAAACATATCATGGACTCTAAAATAGTCATAAAATAAATATTTCTACTTTGGATTTGTGGTCTCGTAACCACTGTTCTCTAGGCCCTATTTCAGGCTGTTACAACTCTCCCAAATGGTCATATGCTTCGATTGGATAGAGGTTTGTTCATCCAATGTTTGAATAATGTCATAACTATTCAAAATAAGAAGTATTATTTTGGTCCACTAATAGAACCATTGTCAATACAGCATTTGCATTTCATCCATGTATTTTATCCATATTCTTTCTTTCTTTCTTTCTTTCATGATTGTTATATATATATGCATATCATATATACTATATTATTTTATACCAACCAAAATTATGCATGTAAAACATCATGCCTTTAAAAAATTAAGATTTTGTTTTTATCAAGAATTGATGTATGATACAATCATATATTTTGCATATAATACCTCAATAACAATATAACAATTGAAATCTAATTTATGCAACAACAATAAAATAATAAATTTGGTGTACTTTTTTTTGTAAAAAGAATTTTTTTTAAAAAAATCAAAATTTAATAAGATCATTTACTTTAATGTAGTTTCGTTGTCGATAACCTTTCTTATAGTATCGTGTGAATGTGTAGTGAATGATGCGTCTGCTTTAATTTCTCATAAATTTGTGAGATTAGAACCTTAAAATTGTTTGTGTGTGGAGATAAAAATAAACTTATGAGAAATTAATCGAATGCTTCTAGGCGTGTAACCATGCCATTTTCTTTAAGGTTTTGTTCGCCCCCACCTCAAGCAACAATGAAGCCCAATGACTATTTGCATTTTGCACTAACAAAAATAGTCCACTAAGCATTGAGCGAAGCATAGAAATATGTAAAAGTTGAACGTCAATAATTGCAATAAATAAAGAAAAATAAGAACACATATTTTTTACGTGGAAACCCTTTTGGGAAAAAACCACGGGTAGAGAAGAAAAAAATCACTAATGTTGATATTCAAATGGTACAAGAGGAGTTTCGAATACATCTATTTATAGGTTGAAAAACCATATTCTAATTAGTTTCAAATAAAAGGAGAGTAGTTCTATACAGTTCTTGCTTGTGCAATCAATATCAAATAGAAGATGAGTAATTCTATATGAATTCTACTTGTGTAGCCTGGTCCGTACCGCGGGGGTCTACGGCCCCTACACCTCCGGTCGCAACCCCAGTCCAGTTTTATGCTTAATAAGGATCTGTGGCGGCTATGACCTTCACCCCCACGATCCCTCTATTTTGTCACTGTATTTTATTTTTTAATAGGAATTTGGGTCACACAACTCTAACAAAAATATTATCAAATTCTATATAGAACTTTTGCGACAATTCTTTATAGAATAGTCTTTGAATATTAAAAGATGGAGGAGAATGAAGAATTTTTTTTTTTTGAGATTTTGGAATGTCATGTAAATGTAACTCCACTTCTATTTATAGGAATTCTCCAGTCTCTTTGTAGAGATATAACTATCCAATAAATGTCTATTTAGATAGTCACATCTATTAAAAATGAACATAACTATTTATTAGATATTACTTGAATAATCATAATATTTTGTTAATAATCAAGTAACTCAACTTTTAGTAACAAGAGATATAATTCATTACATTTGAATTGCTACAATTCTTGATTAATAACCAAGTGTTATTAACTTTTGAATATGTATAATTTGTCATTGGAAACTATTGGAACATTATATATTGAAAATATTCTAACATTAATTTATCACCTAAATTAACATTTTCATTCCAATTTATCCTCAAAATAAAAGTTGCCAATAAAAGCATGACACATGGTACATTTTATTGGATGCGAGTAATTTTTAGAGGTAAAATGAGAAAAAAAATGATAGTTTATGTAAGACCCTAAAAAAATTTTAAATACAAAAGTTAGAAAATGGGTATAACTCAAAAATAAAATTGTGACTTAAGAAAAAAAATATATGAGTAGAAAGTTGCACTAAATTGTTCACTAATGACAAATTGATGTAGAATTTACCATGAAAATAGTTCACTAGTAGTCCTTATGCTTTTTTGTGTAAGGTCTCTTTTTAAAGATGAATGTACGCAAAGGTAGCACCAAATAATCATATCTATTGTTATTGTACCAAATCACAGCAAGAAATGAGAAAAATTAAATTAAATTGATTAGTCAAGTTAGATTAAAAATTAACAGTTACCCAATTTAGTTTCTATATCTATATAATAAAGGAGCGATGGAGACTTTCTCAAGTAGTTTCTCTAAAAGGAGCACTAAGAGAATAAATGATAATCGACTCACCAAACCTACATCAACTCATGTATTTCTTACAAAGTCTCTTTAAATATTGTCTCTCCATCTTTCGAGCTTCAGATGTAGGATGTTCCTCCTAATAATGATGACGAGTTGGCTCCATGGACTCTAGCAACTTTGAAAATGAATAATGATGCCATTGCAATCTGCCTTAATGAGGAATAAAGGCTTTGTATCAGGAAAAATGTGCAAGAACTTGTATTATTAAAGTTCAAAGCAAAACTATGGGTTACAAATATTTCCAACAAGCTTCAAGCTTTATGGAAACTTCAAAGTGCGTTAACTATTTTTTATTTGGGATCAAACTTCTTCATTATTAGGTTACATGAGAAGTTTACTTTAATTTCATAAAAAATCGGCCTTGATTCATTATTAAATGCTGGGAACAAAATTTTAGATCTTCAAAGGCTTCTCTATCCTCAATTTTTGTTTTGTTAAGGCTACTTGAATTCCCTAAAGAATAATTTGATGGAAAAATATTTTTTAAAAAATGGAAATAGCATAGGCCCACTCCTTCGAGTTGACAACCACACTCTTATAAGTGAGAGGGTATGTTATGCCTGACTTTATGTCTAGCTAAACCTTGAATGGCCCTTATTGAAATCGGTTATAGTTAAACATTTTAAACAACTTATTGTTTATAAGATTTTTTATGCTTTTCATGTAGAAGAATCGACCACGTCCTTAAAAAGTTTCCTTTTTTTTTCTTATTTATCCTCGAAAGTTACTAGCACAATTGCCAAAACAAAAAACTGAGCAAATAGTCAAAGGTTGAAGAAGAGTACAGACCATGAATGTTGGTCTAAAAAGAAAAAGAATCTCCTTGTCCCCGAATCATGTATGGAAATGGTAAGTTAAACTCTAAGAGTTAAAAGCTATGTGCAAGTGTCACAAGGCTAGAACTTTCGTCTCACAGTCCATGTGGCCTTAGGTAATTTCTTGGATTCAAATTTGCCTAAGTTAGTCTTACTCTCGCAAAGTGAGAGTTCTCGATAGAAATTCTCCAAGGCATTGAAATTAAAGCGGAAGAAACTAAAAATGAAAGAGAAACAAAAGAACAAAAAAAGGCCACAAGAAAGCAACACACAGAAGGTGTTTGAGTAAATTCTCTCAAAGTATCTGTATTACTTTGAACGATTACAGTTGAGTGATTACTAATGAGGAGGAAAACATTTATTTATAGTTGAGCTCCCCCAAATCCAGCATATAAATTGAGTTACATCGACTGTCAAGATTAAAGCATATCTATAATTGAGATTTTTAAGGGATTTACACAATCTTTTAAGATCACAAAACCAAATCTTCTAAGATAAGTTTCCATGTCTACCATGGCAACCCTAATTTTCCTAAAGTGCTTCCATAGGCCACCAACGCTTTAAGTAGATGGGCTTATCCACATGTTCCATGAATCGGGCCAATTCAAGTGGGTCAAATGAATCCTATTTAATCAATTGACCTCTATAGGATGCTCTTTGCACATTCGTCACGGGATTTGATCCGTAGCTCGTGAAATTTCTCCCACCCATTCTCGAAACCTCATTGCATCCTTAGAATGACACTGGTTTGATTCGCCTTAGAACTTTCTCGATGCCTCAGCCGTTTCCCAACTAGTCTCTCTGTCGGGTAGTTCTGCTCTTCAAAAAATTTGCTTTGGCTTCTATTGTTTCCTAACTCAAACTGTTTCACCCTTTTGTGCATCTCATTTGCAAGAGCCCACCACTCTTACATGCCTACATTGTGATTTATTTCGGTCAGGATCCCTTTGATCCTCACAAATAGGCTTCAGCGTGCCCACATAAACGCTGGGTTAAACTTGAGTATTCTCTCCAACTCCGATTTGTAAGCCCCTCGACTTACCCTCTTTAAAACTTTGAAAGGGCTTTTGTGCCCTTTTAAAGCCAATGGTAAGTCAAAATGAAAAACACTAGGAAAGTGTTTGAGATGTACCTCGCTCATTGCATTTACTCATTCCAATTGCCTAGTTTGCGACACTAGTTTTCTTCCAAAGTTTGATGCCCAACCCACATCTCTCATAGGTGGCAGCCCCATCGATAGTTCAACAGGCTTCAAATCAGTTTGTTGTACCTCTAGCATTTCCAAGAGGGTCTCCTTAGCACTTTGGTCTACCAAATAGATGTTTTTACCATAATGAACATCCTTGGCTAGTTAGATTGCCGACAGTACCTTGGTCCCACCTTTTTCATCACAACTCATTGACACTACGCATTGTTGTTGATGAGTATTAATGATACATATGCAATCAGCAAAAGGAACCAAATGAGTATTAATCCTGTAACACCCTTTACCCGTGTCTGACACTGAGACAGGGTACGAGGCATTACCGGGCTTAATCGTTCACAAACATGTAAAAACTAGGCTACAAAATTTCATTCATATCAAAAATTTTTATACACATGCATAATGTCCCATTTATGGGCCTATGAAGCCCTAAACGTGCATTGAGAGTAGTTAAGGACTAAACCGAGAACCTTAGAAAGTTTTGGGAAAACTTAGAAAATTTTTCCATGACACAAGGTCACACGCCCATGTGGACACAGGGACACGCCTGTGTCCTCAGGCCGTGAAACTCTCTGACACACGGCCAAGCCACACGCCCGTGTGCTAAAGCCATGTCCTCCACACAGTTGAGACACACGGTCGTGTCTCAGCCCATGTGGCCAACACTTAGGCTATTTTCCAAGCCTTTAAGTTACCCTTAATCCTTCACATCTTTATTTTCATATTACATAATTAATTCATGGCCATGACCGTCTATATTTGGTCTTAAAACATTCGTCATGCACATATGTCTTAATACCAATCATGCATACCTTACAAGCATAATCACATCACAAGCACTAGAACTTAGCACGAATAGCTAGGTTTACAAACCATAATCACCATGAGCCACACCTCATGGCCATATATAAGTAACTCAATGTAAGCCAATACCTTTGGCTAATCATAATGACAGTTAACATAAAAACTAAGTCCCTATACATGCCACTCACATGAAAGCGCTTAACATATATGGGTCAATACTTCAAAGGCAATGGCTTGATAGTGTGATGCTGCCTTCGAAGATCTCTAACCCTGAGCTAACTTGTCAATGCTAAAGAAAAAGAAAGGAAGGGAGTAAGTTTTATAGCTTAGTAGGACCGTATGAAAATAATAAGCAATTTATCAACTTGCTTCTCAAGATAATACAACCCTATTTGCATTTTTACTCATGTTCCAGTCAAGCTATTTTCTCGAGTCATAGTTACTAAATCATTTATATCTGGAGCTACGAAACTCCAAATTAAGATCTGCTAATTTTCCATGAAACTAGACTCACATATCTTCTTACCATAAAATTTTCAAAATTTTTGGTCTAGCTCATAAGTACAGTTTATTCTTTAAAGTTACCCCTTTTTTGCTGTCTGATAGTTCTAACCCCGTTTCACTAAAAAATTATTATCTTATAATACGGGACTCAGATGATGTTCTTGTCTATTTTTCTTGAAGATAGACTCATTAAGAATTTTAAGAATATAAATTATAAACCATAACTATTTTTGTACAATTTTCAATTATTTTCTCAAATTAGAATAGGGGATTTCAAGCTCATTCTGACTCTGTCTCACAACAATTTAAATATCTCATAACATGAAACTCCTTTGCTTACACCGTTTCTTCTATGTGAAACTAGATTCATTAAGCTTAATACTTAATTTAGCCTTTAACTCAATGTCCACAATTTTTTGAGGGATTTTAAATGTCAGACTACAACTACTGTCTAAAACAGTTTTAGTACAAAAATGATGATAACTAAGTTCATCACACCTTCATTTCTTTTAAATTAGAAATCTATGCATTTATAAACATATATCATAGTCCACCAAATTAACACAACTTCATTTCACAATACTCATGGACTTACCCATTCATGGATTTCATATTCAATTGAGTTTCTGTACATACCTGTACTTATTCGTAACATAACTCAAGTTTGTTCTCACCAATGACATACCTTATTGGGACCATCATCAAATCCTTCCTTGAATTACCTGTTGAACACTTTGAACACTAATGGATACAAGGAAAACTTGCACATAGTTCCATATACGCAGTTGGAACCAACTCATAGCGTATAACGTATGTAGCTAAAGCTACCACATGTTATGTAATGCCCGCATTTGAGCTACTCACGGGTCTGTACACAAAGTCAACACCCGAACCCCAAAGCATTAACATGATATGCTTGCTCAGCGAGTTACTCACAGGCCTGATCACATAGTCAGCACCCGGACTCACATTACATATGTCACTTATCTCATGAACTCAGACACAACTCATGAGTTCAGATCATATTATTTCTCATGACATATCTCGTGTATCCTATACTATTCCTGAGGTTCAAACGAGATTTCTTGTCTAACTTAATGTCGTCGCACTTGCTAATAATGTCATTTATTCTTCCATCATACATTTCATACTTTCATGATAGTAATAAAACATTTAAATGTACATATTATCAAAGCATTAAAATATGCTACAACATCACATTATTTGCTTATGTACTTACTTGTCGAATCTTCATCAAGATTATCCGTATAATCAATCATACAATTTATATAATAATAACAATAAAGCATTTAATATTCAATTATAACATTGCATTAGTATTATCACATGAACTTACCTCGAATGCAATTTTCGACTAATTACTCCTTTTTAGTCCATAACCTCGTACTTTTCGATTTAAGCCCGAATCTTGATTTTATTGATCTATAATGATAAAATTCATTACTTTAATCATCATTTTAATCAATACATTCCATATTATACTTTGAAAAAATGACCATTTTGCCCTTAGACTTTACAAAAATTACGATTTTGCCCTTAGGCTCTTAAATTGATTTTTATCAAATTTTTGATCCACTACATAAGAAGCATTGTATTGGTTTCTTTTCACTCTCCTTGTACCTCGAATGGTTGTTTGGTCTCCACTTCCCGTTAGATGGATTCCCATTGCCATCATTGCCACCATTTCTGTTTTTAACCAATCCTTCATCTCTATAACAGTCCAATTTCAGTAAAATCGAAATAGTGGTTTCAGGATAAAAAATCTGAGTCATAAAGAAATTTATTTTAATATTATTGCATGGTTGGTATTATGATAGGAAAGACGTATGAAAATTTTGATAAGATAATTTTATCGATTTCATGTTTAATTGTGGAAAGGATCAAATTGCATAAAATACAAAAGTTAAATTCTAGTAGCTATAAGTATCAAATAGTTATGGAATTCAAAATTTGAGATCCTTATATGTTAATTAGACCATTAAATAAAAGTTAATAGATATTTTTGGTGTATCATCTATGGAAAATTGGAAAAAGAAAAGAACTAAATTGGAATTTAAAATAAATAAAGATGATAATAGTTTAATATCGTCTTATTTTCATCTTCATCCCCAAATTAAAATACATGGAAACCCTAGGAAATAGAAAAACATTCAAGCAAGCTTTCTTGGCTTAATTGGGCAAGCATTCTTGTCCAGTTTTTAGTAATTTTTATATTTTCAAGTTCAGAATAGCTTAATGTATCTATTTTGGGATTAATTTGTAAAGATATCAAAGCATGAAAACTTTAACATTGATGAATATGTTAAAATTTGAAATTTATGGTAGAAAATGAAAGGTTGTTGATAGACAAACAACTTTTACAAAGAGAATTTTGATGAAATTATGATTTAGGGACTAAATTGAAAAATGGTAAAACCCATGGAAAAATTCTATTTTTTTTTGAAATTCATGGGCTGTTATTGTAACATGTAAAATTCGGTTAGGCTTAAAATAAGGATTAAATTGCATGAATTTCATTTTTCGAGCCTAGGGATGAAATTGGAATTAATGAAAAGTATAGGGGTAAAATGGTATTTTTGCCTAATATGTGAATTGGATTGAATTAAGTATGAAATGGATTAAATTTATGTTAAATTTATTTATATTGATCTAGAAAGCTCAAATACGAAGTTAGATCGAGGAAAAAAAAGTGCCGGATTAGTCGATTTCTGTATATGAACAAGTAACAAGGTAAGTTCGTGTAACTAAATTATGTATATTGATATGTTTGAATTAGATGTTGTATTTGTATGAATTGTATAAATGTTTAATGTATGAAATTAGTCACATGCTTGATATTTCTTGATAAATGATAAGTCCCGTTTGAATAATGAAATACGATGGATACAATATTTTCCCGTATTGATTATAGTCCTGCATATGTTGCGGACATTATAGCTCGGATGAGCATCCTATTAAAAGCCTTATCGAGCATTCCTATTATATATAGTTCCTACGAGCATCCTGATCGGTAGTGATCTTGCATGTGTTGCACACTACCGCAACTCTTTATGAGCGTCCTGTTACATGATTCGATCAGTTGTGATCCAACATTTATTACAAACACAAACAAAACTCTTCATGAGCATCCTGATATAGGATATTATGAGTTTTTTGACATGGCTCACTTGAAATCCTTGTTATGCTATCCGGAGCTCCCTGTTAATATCTCTACGGAGTTACCTGTTAAGCTTAATGAGCCTCCTGTTACATGGCTCACATGAGCATCCTGATATATGGCTTAAGAGTGTGCTTCTTGATTATGTGCCCTTATGGGTACCCTCGAACATGAGTTGACAGATCATTGATTTGTATACCTCGAGTATACTACCTGGGTATCCATCGGCATTTCAATAATTCAACGGACAAAAATTTCTGATCTGAGAAAAATATAAGAACTAATTGGATTATATCACGAAAATTCCTAAAATATTTGTAAATCTATGTTCGATAAGTTCATCTTTGTTTTCTTGAAATTCATGTGAATTTACATGGCTAACTGTTTTGATGAGTATATGTGATTAGGCAATTGGCCAAAATGATTGGATGCATGTTTTGTATGATAGTCTTAAATATAAATTCATGGTAAGTTAAATTCCTGTTATACAAAATTACTAAGCATTAAATGCTTACTCTGTTTTATTTTCCTATGTTTTATAGTACTCGGAAGCTCGTAAATGTTGGAGATTGGTCAGAGTACCATCACACTATCCTCTAGCTTTTTTTGGTATAAATAGGAAACTTATTTTGGGATAATGGTATGTATAGGCTAATGGTGACAAATAAAGGTATGTAAATGTTTTGGTTGTAATTAGCTATCGGAATGGCTAGTGATAACATATTTAATATATTTATTCATGAAGTTATATCATGTTTGGTATGTGAGTATGCTTGGATTAGTAACTTGATATAATCACACTCGGGTAAGTATATGATTAGAAAAGGGTAAGATGAATACTTGAAAGTGTGAGTAAACATGTCATGTATAAAACTTGAATATTAGTTTGATTTATATGCCTTGAATTGGTTGTTGAATACATTGAAGTGTTGATGTAGGTTCAAGGTAAAAAGAGTGAGAAATAAGGCTTGGAAAATGACCTTATTTTGTCCACACGGGCAGTCACAGAGGTGTGTGTCTCAACCGTGTGTGACACACGGCCATACGTACGGGTGTGTGGTTTGGCCGTGTGTCCCCTGCATTTTAAAATTTGAGAAATAGAATGCTCAGAATTGAGCACACGAGCATGTGTCTCAGCCCTGTGAGACACACGGCCTAGCACATGGGCATATGTCTTGGCCGTGTAACCCCTGCACCTAATTTTTGAAAATTAAATTATTCACACGGTCTAGCACACGGGCGTGCGGTTGGCCGTGTGACCCAAGTCAGAGAGTTACATGGGGAATGACATGGGCTAGAACACGATCATGTGCCTCACATCGAATTCCCACACGGCCTAGGACACGGGCGTGTCATTTGCCGTGTGAGCCACATGGACTGGCCATACGGGCGTGTGTCCCTTGTACCTAAGAAAAATTTTAAGATTTTGCGAAAAATTTACTATGATTCTGGTTTAGTCCCGACTCGATTCTAATATGTATTTTGGGCCTCGAGGACCTATATGAGGGACATTATGATTATTGTGATTGATTTTCGTAAATGAACAGTAAATGGAATGAATTGATAGAAATTGTATTGAAACTTCAGTAATGCTTCATAACCCTGTTCCGACAATGGATACGGGTTAGGGGTGTTGCAATCTCCCCCACCATTGCCCTTCTTATTGGGTTTGGAAGACTTAGGGTGGGTTTGGGGCTGCGGTGCGGTGCAGCGCGTTTAGCTTACTTTTTGTCTCACGCTTTAGTATCGCTACATTATCTAATCTCATTGCCACCACTATTTTTACACTAACCGCAGGTAAACGCACCGCTTATCCAAACTCACCCTTAAACTTGTCTTTCCTTGAAACAAGCTCAATTAAGGACTCCACTACGGTCATGGTTTTTGTAAGTTCTTTGACTCCTCAACGTTGCAAATCTTTCTTCGCCCATGGCTTCAGCCCATCCATAAATGAGAAAAATGCCTATTTCTTACCCATATCAGAAATTTGGAGCATGAGTTCACTGAACTCCTACACATGTTTCCTAACTTGCCTTATCTCGTAAGCCTGTGCAACTTAACTCGATCCTCATCCTCAGCATATTTCGGGTAAAGTTGCCCCTTGAATTCCTTTTGGAACTCATCACAGTCCCAATTGCAGTTCCACCACATTTCTCAAATGTAGACCTACAATGCCACCATAAAAGAGCGACATCACTAAAATAAATCGTAAAATTATTTACCTTAGTAGCATCATCCATGATGCCTTTGGCGTAGAAGTATTGCTCCATTCCCTACAAGAAGTTTTCAACATCGGTTGCAGATATTGTCCCTGTAAACTCTTTTAGCTTAGGGACATCCACCTTATGCTTGGGTGTCATAGCCAACGTTCCAATTCCTAAACTGGATTTTCATAGCCAACATTCCAATTCCTAAACTGGATTTTCATATAATGAGATCCCCCTTGAAATTCTCAATTTGTTCCATCAAGGTCATCACCATAGCATTGAGAGCATCATCCCTCACTGTCAGCTTCTCCGCAGTGGAATTTTACACCCATTGCATCACTTCAATATTGGAATCAAGAGACCCCAAAACAAATTCCCTGGGCTACTCCTTCAATGAGTCTAGCGCATAGGTGCATCCCTCAATTACCTTGAGTGTCTTCCTCATATCCCAATGGACTCCTCAAGATTGTCCACTCGATTTTCCAAAGCTGAAAACATTTCCCTTAATGGCCTAGCTTTCCTAGCCCTTCTATGGGTCACCATTGGCTCAATCTGATTGTTTAATCCTTTTGTTATCTTAATCGATGCCTTTGAAAACTTATCTTAAATACCAACTATTACGGGGCTAGAACTTTCGTCTCGCAATCTTTGTAACCTTATGCGATTTCTTGGGTTCAAACCTGCCTAAGTTAGCCTTACTCTCACAAAGTGAGAATTCTTGATAGAAATTCTCCAATAAAGTGGAAGTGTAACACCCCACTGTCACGTGTGAATATATATGCGAAATGTGCAAGTATACATGTTGAATCAAGTAATAAAGTGATAAGTGAGATCATCTTTATAAGGATCAAATTAGGTATAGAAATGGTCAAGTTATTGTAATGATTACTATTACGGCAAAACCGAGTTAAGTACGCAGTGATAAATTAAAATAATAAGTATGAGTGTGAAATGTATACTGACTACTACTAGAAAATGCTAAGGCAAAGCAAGAATAGAAATGCAATATCAATTACGAGAATAATCGAGCGAACAAATAAATAACAAAGAATGCTATGACAAAGATGCTGCGACAATGGATTGAAGGTCTACTATGTTGATTTCGAAGGTTGGGACTATTAAGAATCTGCCCTTACTTTTAGTAATGCCTCAACATAATTGCACTTAATCTACTACTCAAAAGAGACCTAAAGTGACCTACTTCTTTCGAGACCAAGGTCTCAAGTTACCTGATAGGCCTTATCACGGTACTCTACACTGTTTTGTCTTCATTCTATACAAACGCTGCTCTAGGTCTAGAATCTACTGTGAGTAGTCGGTTGAATACTTGTATCATTCAATTTTGGTCCAACGAATCCAACCTTTTCAAAATTTGATTCAGTTGATGGGCATGCTGCACATTCATCTATGTCTAAAAAATATACACATACATTTAGAAAATAAAAACAATTGAATGAAACAATAGATTAAATAAAATATATGCTTCAACCATTAGAGAAAATAAAAGTTCTCATCATGTAATCCTAACCCTACGAGATTTAGCTCATTGTTTGCCGATTAAAATTCAAGTTTGAAATAACATCCAACATCATTTTGATTAAATTAGTTCACGGAAGAACAAATTAAGAAATAAAGTAAGAACTTAGGAAGATGGCTATCGCCAAATCAATTTGTAATCCAGCAGCACAGTGTCCTGTGGTGGCTAAGAGGGACTGTCTTTGAGTTTCTTTTTCTAGTCTCTACTTAGCCACTACCCACTATTGTTGCCTTCGACCCTCTCTCCCCTTCTTTAAGGTTTCCTCCTTTGGCTTTTTATAAGCATTTCGTCCTAGGGTAACTCCAACATCCCACGATATCATCTCCTCCTTTTTAGGTAGATATTTTTGATACAAGTAGAGTTAGGCTGAGACTGATATATGTTGAATGTTGACTCGATCATCCTCCTGAATTGCCACGAAATTCAAAGTGGCAAACTACCCAACCTTTTTCCCCATCAAACCTTTACTCTTTTATTTTTTTCTCCCCAGTCAGCACCTATCAAACCACCAAACACAACCTTTCCACACGCAATTAAAAGTATCTAACATGTAAACACAATTCAAGCTCCTAATGGAAATGATAAAAATACTAATGAAATGTCCTAAAAACTAAGTGTACCTAAGTACAAACATTTAACTAGGTCTAAAGGCATCAAATATAATTCTTTTCAAGAGTTATCACACCCCCAAACTTGAGTTATTGCTTGTCCTCAAGCAAATTGTGCATGAGTGTGTGTATGTAGTAGTATTGCCAGTGCATGTACCCATGTTGTACTATCAATCTATTTGAAGACCAATGTATACATCAATTCTCAGCCATCTTCTCTCGTTAAAAACCTATTCGAGTTTCAAAGGTTTGATTTGACAAAGGTAGTGAAGAAAATTGCTCCCTAAAAACAAGATTTTCTAAGTTTCATATATGTTCTAATCATAACAAATATCTCCTAGCTTACTCAGTTCATTTGTTACCTAACTCAGGGCACTCCTGCTCTAAGCATACTTATACAAGCTTACTGTTTTTTTAACTAAAATATATGTATATTGGAGGATTTAGCATGTCACAAAATTCTTTGACTTGATAATTACAATGGAGCATATGCCGAATTACCTAGTACTTAATGATGGCACAATTTAAATAGAAATCACTCTTGAAGTTAAGGCTTTTGACTTAAAAGATGGATGAAGCAAACAACTACTTCCTTAGCTACTCAGCCCATCACTACAGCGGAGTGCCCCTTATTTATTTATTTTCTATTTCACACACTTAAACTCACCTTTCTAATCACCAACGTGATGGAGCGAACAAAGTGGTGTTGACGTACTCAACAATTCTAAGCATTGGAGTTCCTACTATCATTTTGTTAATAATGCCAAGGAAAAAGTACTGAATTTGGCTTCAAAAGTCCCTAAGTTCATTAGAAGATACTCACTACAACCTGAAAAACCTGAGTATAGAACATCTCATTTTTAGGAAATAATTTTCCAAGCAAAATTCTAAGTTAAATTCACCCAATTCACTGTCACCTGTTCTAGGTGTATTGAAGAATCTAAGCTAATCATCGAACATCATAAGTACATATTGTACACCTCATGGACAAACAATACATATAGTTACGTTGTCCTAACAAAATAAATTCAACTGAACTAAAATGATTATACTAAGGTGATCATACGTACTAAATATAAAATGCATCCTAATTGCACAACACACCCCTAAACCTAAGGGATGCATTGCCCTTAATGCATGAGCAAATATATAACATGTAACACCCTTTACCTGTATTCGACGCTGGGACAGGGTACGAGGCATTACCAAACTTATACTTATACATTCATGCAAAAAGTCATGCTATAAAATTTTTCTTTAAAACAACTTCATTCATACATACAAAAATTGTCCCTAGTATGGGCCTACGAGGCCCAAAACAGCAGTCAGAAAAGGATGGAGAACTTTTAGAAAAGTTTGGGAAATTTTCCCTAATACAGAGCCACACGCCTGTATGCTCTCGACACGGCCGTGTCCTCTAGCCTTGTAACTCTCTGACTATGATGTTAGCACCAATTTAGGGTCACACAACCGTATCACATGCCCGTGTGGCCAGACCGTGTGGTCAATTAAAATAAATGAAATTTTCATAAAAAGGTGTAGGCTTCACACGGCTAGAGTACACAACCATGTGGGTAGGCCGTGTCCCTCACACGGCCAAGACACACGCCCGTGTCTTAACCTGTCTGTTTACTATTGAGCATACTGACTTGCAAAAATAGGGTGCAGGGGACACACGGCCATTCCACACGCCTGTGGGACAGACCGTGTGTCACACATGGCCTAGACACATGCCCGTGTGTCTACCCGTGTGGACAATTTGAAGGCTATTTTCCAAACCATTGCCACCCTTAATCACTCATGCACTTAAGCATATTTCATAGCATGCAACATGACATACTTAGACACTCAATATTCAACACCATAACACTTTCACATCTTTATAATATCATCCTATTGCACATTCCCTTAATCACACCATTTGGAAGCATTTTATACAAACTTCATGCAAATCAACTTAATTATTAAAATTTCAAGTTGCGCATTTATAACTATTGTCATCTTAGGTTATTAAACCATTCTTTATCTCCTAGTATTTAATCCATACATCTTCATACTCCCACCAAGAAATCATATTCCACATCATCAAGACAATATCTCATCATATATCCATCACACAACCATATAGAACATTATCAAGGCATCAACACATGCATGCATGAACAATTAGATATTACAACCCAAAAATCAATCATGAGCCATATCACATGGCTATTACAAAATGAATCATCAACATCATAGGCCTTCACAATTTGGCCAAATAGCATGGCACATACCACAAAATGACCAAGTCTCCTATACATGCCATACTCAAAATAACAAATTCACTATACCCAATGTTCTTTTGATAGTGTGATCGAATGCTCCGACAACTTTCGATCCCCGAGCTAGCTTGGCGGAACTATGGAAAAGAGAGGGGAGTAAGCATTTAAGCTTAGTAAGTACACGTGCAAATAATATGCAATATTAGTAAACCATAATCATGCAAGACATAATAGCATAACCACCAAGATTATTCATCATTCAAGCATTCTAGCTCATTTATCAAGTATTCATATATATATATATATATATGAATATACTTTTTCGTCACGTATCATCCTTTAACAAGGCATCACTCATGAGTATAACGTATGTACCTGTACACATCCGTAGCATATCAAATAACTTTACCTTCATTACCATGCCTATCTTGGGACTTTCATCGCATCATTCATTATAATACCCATTGAACACTCGGAATACTATTGGTTACACGGAAACTTGCACATAAGTGCCACATAAACATACATAGTCGAAGCTACCTCATATCATGCAACGCTCGCAATGGAGCTACTCACGGGCTTGCTCGTATAAGCTATCTATCAAGGTGTAACTACACGGGCTGCTCACAAAAGTTGGTCAGGTATCCGACCACTCAATGATTACCCAGCCACCCGTAGGACTCACAAGACCATTGCCCGGAACTCAATCACGCATCCATTATGAACTCGAACCACTCAACAAGCTCAGATGCCACATATATCACGAACCCGAACCACTCAACGAGTTTGGAATTCTTAATTCCTAGTGACATGTCACTTTTATCCTAAACTATTCCTAGGGTTCAAAAGGGGTTTTTCTCACTTGCACATTGCGCCTCTATTGCACTTGTTCGTGACATCGTGGATAACGACCATAATATCATTCATGCTTACAATAGTACCATTAGACATAACATACATAATAAGCAATAAAATAATAATCACACAATGTTAACACAAGATAACGTACCATATTGTCACATTATTTACACATGTATTTACCTCGGTACAAAAATGATGGTAATCGAGCCTAATCATCATATACTTTATTCTTCCCTCGATCAAAACCTGGTTCACGTTTCTCTTGATCTATAATTCCAAATTTAACTTGTTTATTAATCACATTACGCAAATCAATCCATAATTCATGCTTTGAAAAAAATTACCTTTTTACCTCTATCTTTTAATTTATTTACGATTTAGTCTCTAGGCTCATAAAATGAAATACATGCATTTTCTTGGTTACCCAAGCCAAGCCGAACCTTTACTATGCTCATATCAACCCATATTTTCCTTTATTTCATATTATTACTACTCACTTTTACACTTTTACAAACAAGTCCCCCTTTTAGGTGTTTTCACTAAAAATCACATAGTAAAAGATGTTTATCATGCATCAAACATTCATATTCCTCCATTAATCAACAAAATACATGCATGTTACACATGGGTCAAATTTCATACATGAACCGTAGCTCAAAATATAGCTAGAAATGGGTAGATCATGCTTCAAGGACTTTAAAAATACAAAGAACATTAAAAACGGGGCTAGGGAGCACTTATAATCAAGCTTGGAAATGTTGAACAAAACCCTAGCTATGTCTATTGAGAAATTTGACTGGTAGTTGGAGAACATGGACACATTTTTGCTTTGATTTTCCCTTTTTATTCTTTTAATTACCAAATGACCAAAATACCCTTAGGGTTTTTCTTTCAAATTTTTCCTATACATGTCCATTTTTGTCAAAAATTATAAAAATTGGTCGAATTGCTAATTAGGACCCTCTAATTCATAATCTAAAGCAATTTCATGCTTAAAGCTTGTAGAATGCAAGTTTTGCAACTTATTCAATTTGGTCCCTAACGTTCAATTAGACATTTTATGCATAGAACTTCTTCATGAGACCTTCACATAAGCATGAATTTATATCATAAACCTCATAAGAATCGTATAATAATTATTTCTATCTCAGATTTATGGTCTCGAAAACTACTATTCCGACTAGGCCCTAATTTGGGATGTTACATAACAGAACAACTAAAAAGAGAAATGTATGCAACAAAGGCTATGGCACAAGAAAACGAGATGCAATATGCATGAAAGAGAGAAAAAAAAAACTTAACCAGCTTGAACTAGCATGTAGATACCTCATTCTACCCGACAAGTGGATTTTCGAGCACTGACCTTGTATCGCCATTTCATTTGTTTTAGGGGTCATTTCTTCCCCCTCCTTGTCAGTCGCCATTAACTCTTTGATCAGACGATCAATGTCGTGGTCATATGCAGATACAGGAGCTGGTGGCGAAGTTGGAACAGGGTCTTTCCCTTTGATGGTGGAAGTATCATCCTTTTCTCCTTTTCCTCATACTCAACTTTTAAGGATGCCGTCTTTTCAGGCTTTTCAGCAGTAGTTTGAGTAGGTGCTTTAGCAGCAACTTGAGTGGGCTCCTTGGCAGCACCATCAAATGGGAGCAAGGTGGCTGGGAAAAGAGGAAATTCTGGCATTAGCTTCCTTTACAGGGATTTCCTTAGAGCCAAATCCCTCCTCCTCACATAAGCCCTATATTTAGCTTGCTATTGCTAGGCCTGCACCATCTCCTTAGTCAGGTGAAATTTTTGGATTTCAACAAGGGACATCCTCTACTCTAATTGCTTCAAAGAGTGCAATATTTGCTATTCAAGAGAGTTGCGAGAAACTAGAGGTGCTGTCGTGGGAGTATGCGCAGCAGATGAGGTGGTGGCATGGCTTTACTAATTTTAGGAGAGAGATAACATAAGTATATTTAGATAAATTTGTTATAGTTTTAATTGCTGAAATATTTAGAAAGTTTTACCTTTAGGAACCATTTTCTGCATTGCATTTGCTAAACATGTTTACAACAACTATAAGCAATTTTTCTTTTTTCCAATAGAATATTGCTGAGAATAGAGGTACAAAGTATGCTTATTATGATTTGGCAGTACAATTGGTGATTGATTATTTTGACAATTCCATACATTCATGCATATTCAAACATCATTTGCTTGAGGACAAGCAATAATTCAGGTTTGGGGGTGTGATAACTCTTGAAAAGAGTTATATTTAAGGCTTCTAAATGGAATTAATTTGTTGTAATTAAGTTAATACGTTTGCATTTTTAGGATATTTTTAGAGCATTGCATAAGAAAGGTTGGATTGCGATATAATGATCATTATTTGTTACTTTTATCACTTGGGGAGGAAATGTGTAGTTTTGTGTGAACACAGGTGTAGGAAGAGGAACAAGATGCAGAGGGAAAATAATGGAAGTGAAATATTACCGTGGCAAATGGTGAGATTGATTGCCAACAGAATTGCCATGGAAATTCTAGGAAGATGGCTTAGCCAGCTATGTGTGTACCAGAAAAACCAACTTGAAAAGAGGAATGAAAAATGTGTGTTGAGGTGGGACAGATCTACCCAATAAAAGAAGGAGAGAGATGAAGAAAAAGAGGAGAATTAGCGTGAGAAAGAGACTGGTGACAGCAATCCTTTCTCTGCACAGAAAAAAACTCTATTGGAGAATTCTAGAGAAAGAAAAGGTAGCAACTACAGAGAGTAGAATACATATGTGAAGAAAGAGAAGAGGCATCTATCATGGATTCACGTACAATCAAAAGATAAAAGAGAAGTTGGAGTGTGGCAAGAAATCATGCATTTTCTTCCTTTGTTTTCTTGATTTCTGTGATTCAAACTGTCTTAATGTTGATGAATGATTTTAATTTGGTGTTAAATTTTCCACCCATGAACTAAACCTTTTCTAGGTTGGAGTTATTGGGGTGAATGTTTTGTCATCTTTAATGCTCGTGATTTGAGATTGTCTATATCACTGTTTCATTTGATTTATGCTTATTTTATATACATGCATGCAAGCTCTAGACATAGTTGATTGTATGCTGTGTTCTTAGATTTATTTTTAATTCTGAAAAGGTTAAATATATTGGATCTTGAATCGTTTGATGCAAGTGAATACTCGACAGAATATTCGTTGCACTCTAGACATAAATGTTGCTACTTGTTCAGAGAAGAACATTCGTTGCAATTATTAATCTAGAGTTCTATAGACATACAACAACTTAGATTTTTTAGCTTAAGATCTAGCTAACGAAAGAGGTAAGTTACAGTAGTGGTTCTCTGAGCAAATGATTAGACAATATTTTTCCCTGACATTATTTTGATATGAGCATTTCACATGAATAATTTCAGCCCTATTTATTCAACAACAGAATTACTCTTACTTTTCTCTGTAACTTTCCATTACATTTTATTTGCCATAGCAATTCCTTGTTTTTAGTATTTGATTTCATTAATTCATTATACAAACATCCTATTCAACTTGAAAGCATTTCCTACTATTTAGTATAGTTAATAGGATTATAATAACTTACTCAATTTCTCACCAATTTCTGATCCCTGTGGAGACGATACTTATTACTTTATTACTTGAATGATGTGTACACTTGCACAATTGCATTAGTTATTTACACGTAACAGTCAACATTCCTGTGCATCCTTTAGTAAGAGCAACAGTCTCAAATTCTCCCAATCTGCACTTCTTCGACAATATATCTTTCATAAATTTCACATAATTGGGCATTTTCTCCAAAGTTTCACATAACTGAACATCCTTGTAACACCCCAAACCCGTATCCGTAGTCGAACTAAGGTTAAAGGCATTATCGGGCAAATTGAAACATTTTACGAGCAATTTATATACATCATCCACAATCATATTCAAACATTACCATAGAGTCCCTTATATAGGTCATCAAGACCTTAAGCATACATTTGAAAGGGGTCAGGATTAAACTTAGCTCATACAATTTTTTTTAAAACTTAAACATTTTTCAAAGTTGTACAGGTCACACCCACGTGAATAGGCCGTCTTCCTCACATGGCTTTAGACACTCCCGTGTGTCTAGGCCGTGTCAAAACAGGGCATACATACTGACTTGTCCACACGGCCATAAGACACGCCCGTGTGCCAGGTTGTGTGAAAATTTGGGAGGCTACTAACTTGGCCACACGGCTGACCACACGCCCGTGTGTCTAGCTTGTGGTCAAAACTGACTTGGCCACACGGCCTAGCACACACCCGTTTGTGCGACCATGTGGTCTGCCCAAGCTCATTTCGAAATGGCCCTCGAGCAACACGGCTGAGACACACGCCCGTGTCTCTGCTCGTGTGGGCAAAAATAGGCCATTTACCCACCCATTAAGGGTCCTTCCTACAAGCATCAAAACGATATCATTTTATACCAAATTCTCAACCATTTCACAACCAAAACATACATCTTTCATGCCATTTCATTATCAAAAAATTCCATACTTAACATCCATACCAAAACATACTATATCATGAGTCATAATCAAACCAAAACATTTGTTTTGTAACTTTAATTTACCTCATTTATTCCCATACCACATTCTTACCAAATCCACAATTAAGTACATATCAAAAACTTACCAAACTTACCAAATCTCTTAGCCATTCATAAACACATCATATTGATCATATTGCATCACATTTCATATACCAAAATAAAACTATAATCACAACCAAAACCAAGCCATATCACATGGCTAAATATATACATCACAAAACATAATCAAAGTACTTCTGGCCTATACATGCCATACTTTAATATTTACATTTTCAAAAGGTGCCAAAATGAAGTTCGATAGTGTGGTGATGATCCTCGACGATCCCCGAGCTTTCGGTAGCTTCGGTATCTATAAAACAAATGATAAACACACAAAGTAATCTTTCCAAAGCTTAGTAAGCCATATACAAATAAACTTAACTTTATAAGCATATAAACACTGTCAAATTACATATATTCCATAGCCAAATACTATCAGCAACCACATGGTTCATATACATTACACATTTCCCAATTCATTTGTACATATAGCATATTTTTTCATACTTATATCATATGTTCACAAAGGTACATGTACTTACCTTTCATTCTCAAACATAGTATACAATTCAAACGTACCTGAATCAGATACACATTCTCATAGTCATTCATTTTCTCGGAATGCTTGTTGAACCTTTCGAATCATAAGGATCGCGGATAACTCAGAAAGCTCGTAGAATGCCAACATCCCAGACGTGGTATTACATGTAATCAAATATCGATGCCACTGTCCCAAAAAGGGTCTTACACAAAATCAAATATGATGTCGATGTCCCAAGCATGGTCTTACATGTAAATCATAAGTCGATGCCGACATCCCAGACGTGGTCTTACACAAGAACACATATCGGATCCTATGTCATGACATATGTATCTTAACTATTCCTAAGGTTCGTACGGGGCTTTTTGGACGTCAAAACTTTATCGATACTTTCTCGGATATCTCATGCTCAACTTATATAATCATTTATCATTGTTCAGGAGCATATAAACATTAATAATTCAATTCAAAACACATTTATTTGTATATCGACATACCTCGTACGGAAATGAACGGAAACGAGTGACTATTCAACGACTTTCATTTTCCCTCAATCTAATTCTGTTTTCTTTGGTTCTTGATCTAAATCAATTCAAATTTAACTTATTCAAACTAACATTCATTCAAATCAATCCAAAAGCACATATTTAGGGCATTTTACAAATTAGCCCTCACATATTCACATTTTAACACTTTAGTCCTTATTTCATAAAATCACAAAATACACAAAATTTCTTTATACTTATACTTGGCCGATTATTCATAGTATTCATAAAAGTCCCCACATTTTATTTATTTTACATTTTAGTCCCTCAAAATCTCATTTTTACAATTTAGCCCAAATTACTCAAATTTATCAAAAATTCAAAGACAAAACATGTTAACCCAATACATATCTTTCATTTACTAACATCAAACTTCATAAAACTCATAGTGTAACATCCTGGTTTTTGGGTTTTCGTAATTTTCGAGAATTTGGTAAGTTTAAAAAATTTTGGTATTTGGTAGTGAAAATTTATAGTTGGAATACGTAAATGAGCCTATGTAAGGCCCACGTGCTGGCCAAAACTCGGAAGAATTTTTGAATTTTGGACTTAAGGAGTTAGGGGCGCTGGATAGGTGGCCTTATTAAAACACGAGGGTAAAATGTAGCACAAGAGAGCCCCTGGCAAAGTGGCTAAGTGACACCACTGAGGAGCTAAAAGAGTGGCGTGTAAGTGGTTGAGGAGAGCCAGGGTTTGATTCTCTAAGCTGGCAATTGTGGTGTTCTTTTTATGTCTTGAGCAGGCAGGAGTTGGAAGTTGAATGAAACTTTGTTGGAGAGAGTTTGAATCAGTCAAACGCATGGATTAAGGAGTGATAAGGGGAGAGATTTTGGGGATTTGGAGAGAAGCTAAAAGTTGGCCGAATAGTGGGAATTGGAGAGGGGATTTCGGCAGAGAAGTATTTGGCTAGTATTTCGGCATTTAGGGGCTTAGTTGTGCCGTTTTCTTCTGTTTAAACATCATAGGGTTATTCTTTTCTTCCCTTTTTTCTTCTCTAGCCGAAATCATCACTCTCTTCATCCAGTTTTCTTTCTTTTTTTTTTATTGCCAAAACCGAACAATACTTCCTTTCTTTTCATCACCTTTGCCGAATAGTCACAAGAACCGAAACCTTTGAAGATTGGTTGTGCCGTTTGCTTTTAGACCAGTATCTTTCTTGTTCTCTTTATTTATGGTGACTGATCCCTTCATCTGGTAAGCACTCAAAACTTTCGTCTATTCATTATTTTGGGATTTAGAAGCTGAAATCTCTGAAGGCATAGGGGAGGTTGTCGACTTGTCCGGATTGATTATAACTTTGGATTGGTTCATATGTGTGTGTTAGTTTACAAAGGAGGTGATCAACGAGGAGCGTTGGATTAAAGGCGTGGGCGCAGCTAGATTTAGATCTAGTGCATCTAAGTCGACAAAAGTAAGGTTTCATGGCCATTAAGGTATTGGCTGAGTATGGTAAGAAAGTTATTGCATTGGTTTCATGGATTCATAATTTAATCGGTTAAGTGGTGGATTGTAGGAATCATCGCATAGACGATCTCGTGGTGGTATTCGCAAAATCAGGTGTGTAACGAACCCTCTTTCGTAGCTTAACTCGATATTTGCCGAAAAGCTGAAAAGCCAAAAATTCTGGCATTTTGAGGACTCGTGAGCATGCGAATGCTCATAGGTTTGTTAGTTTGATGATCGGGATCGTTGGAACAGGTAAGGGCACGATTTCCTGCATCACGGTAAGTTGGGCCTCGAGGGGCTAAAATCGGGCCCAATGGGCTTTCAGGCCCATTTGGGTAATTTGGTAGGAAATGGAATCCAGATAAATTACACATTAAGACAGTTAATACCGTTAGGGAATATAGGCTAAATGGGCCTAGATGACTAAATCGGCTATGTAGGGCCTATTAGGGGTTTTTGGCCTAATAATTCGATTTTGCTAGAATGGGCTAGAATCGCTATTTAAACACTTGAAATTGTTGATAATTGATAATGAGCATGGAAAACCCTAATAATTGACAAAATAATGAAATTACCCTTATAATGTAAAAATGACCATTTTGCCCCTAGGTGAAAATGACCATTATACCCCTAGGGTTATGTGATAATTAAGATGCATGTGATACTGTTTCTGTACATGATATGCCATGATATGCACATGATATGCCATGATATATTCATATATGCATGGGTTGGGTTTTATATGAACGGAGAAAGTGCTAAAAGGGCTTTGCCCCAGTTTACCGAAAAGGGCTTTGCCCTAGTTTACCGAAAAGGGCTTTGCCCAGTTATTAAAAAAGGCTAGGCCTCCAGTTCTATGATAAAGCAGCTATGCTGCCAATGGAGAGTATTGGTTGGGTGGGTTGAGTTATTCCCCACATGGAGAGCTTGGTTGGTACGGGTGGAGAGTAGTGGTTGGGTGGGTTGATAGTTTCCCTACATATGGATATGGGTTTGCATACATGTATTGAGATTTACATATTTGATTGTTATGAAAATGGGCCAGTGGGCCATACCATTTACAGAATAAGGCTTCGGCCCAGTGATACGAATTATGAAAAGGCTTCGGCCCAGTGAGTTTATATATGAACAAGGGCTAAAGCCCAGTAACCGTTAAACGAAAGGCTTCGGCCCAGTAACATGATTAATGAGAAGGCTTCGGCCCAGTATGCTTGTGTTGATTTGGGCTCTGAAAGGGGCTTGTTGCACACTGAGTTTCCAAACTCACCCCCCATTTCTTTAACCTTGCAGGTGAGCCTTGATGCAGAAACTTGGAGCCGGAGGGGATTTAGAGTGGCCATGATGATCGTTTTTGAACCTTGAAATCAGTAAACGGTTTTATATTATAGCATTATCTTAACTGTTAACATTATTTGTTTTTGGGTTGTAATAAGGCCATTTTAACTATTCTTCTGGGATTATTTTTTTATTTTTAATAACTCTATGTTTTTCTGATAATAAATCAAAATGGGTTAGACTTAGGGTGCATTTTCAAAATGATACTCGTTTTCAAAATAATGTAACGATACAATTAATCGGTTTATCAAAAATATCTACTTGAATGAACTTCAACTCGTTTATCAGAGTGTGGCAATGGTTGTGGGCATGTCTAGGATTGGATCCAATCGAGAGCTTGGTACTTAAGCAGCCTTCATGGCTCACCTCCTCTGTTTCGGATACCTACCTAGTGCACAGCTTCCATTCACTTTGTTAACTTAGTAAAAGGCGATCTTTTTAAACACTAAAATGAATCATGGGTTTTTAAAACTTCAATGAGACACGTCGAATTCGACCATAACGTCTGGGCTGGGTTTGGGGTGTTACACATAGCTTCGTCAATGACTCAACAGAAATTTATCAATAAAATCAGAAATTGAGGCATGGTCTTAGTAAAACAAAAAGCAACGATCACAAAAACGTAGAAATTATTGAAAACGAATCAAAAACTATACCTAAATTAAAGGAAACAATAGCCAAAACCCTAAGCTTGAATTTCTTTCTTTTTCTTTTGATGATTTCGATAACATGGATGAATTAATCATCTAATTTTATGTTTTATTTAATTATAAAACCAATTAATAAACCTTTTACCATTTTACCCTTAGTAATTAAATATTAATAAACCATTACATTAAGGCCATTAATGTCCACTCATAGGTTCAATGGTCAAATAACAACATAAGGACCTCTCAATTATAAAGACATAGCAAATAGACACTTTAGCAAATAGAAAACATCTTTTACATTTTACGCAGTTTGGTCCTTTTTGAAAATTAAGCACACAAATGATCAAATTTTCAAACGAAACTTTCACACTTGTCAATTCACATATAATAAGCACGGAAAATAATATGAAAATATTTTTTTGACTTGAATTTGTGGTCCCGAAACCACTATTCTGACTAGGGTCTAAACCGAACTGTTACAATCCTTGTAACACCCCTTACCCGTGTTCGATACCGAGACAGGGTACGAGGCATTACCGGACTTAAACATTTCCAATCATACAAAATCATGAGATGAATTGTTGTCCAAATTTAAAAAAATTTCATTATATTCATATCGTCCCTATTATGGGCCTACAAGGCCCAAGACATACATCGAAAGTAATTCGGCACTAAACTGAGAACCTTCAGAACTTTTACAACACTTAGAAAATTTTCATGTTTTGGAGAGTCACACGCTCGTGTGGGTAGGCCGTGTGATCACAGACGCCCGTGTGGCTTGGGACACGCCCGTGTCCTTAGCCCCATGTAACTCTTTGTTTATGACGTCATCAGCAAAATATGGTCACATGCCCACAGCACAAGCCCGTGTGCTTACGCCCAGTGGCGAATTAAATTCTCGAAATTAAGTGCAGACTTTACACGGCTAGGGTACACGCCCATGTCCCAACGCCGTGTCCTCCACACGGCTGAGACACACTGTCGTCTCTGCCCGTGTGTTTACTACTAGGCATTCTGTTTTGCATTAATTAGGGTGCAGGGGACACACGGCCGGATCACACGCCCATGGGGCAAACCGTGTGTCCTATACAGCCTAGACACAGGCCCGTATGTCTACCCGTGTAGACAATTTTTGAGGATATTTTTCAAGCCAATTGCCAGCCTTAATTTCATATACACAAACATGACTTCAATGGCATCTCACATGAAATAATTTCATGTAGTTAATTAAGACTCCATATCATGGAAAAACTAATTTTACCAACACACACACACATGTATACAAATAAACAATATCTCCTAGATTGCATGCATGCATTATCATATTAACTTATTCACACCCCAAACTACCATCATCATTCAACCATCGATAACCAAGAGCCATATCATAATGGCATTGGCACATACATGCATAAATCAATTGGTTTACAACCCAACATTCATTATGAGCCACACCACATGGCCTTATACAAAATGAATCAAATATCATCCTAAGCCAACACATTTGGCCAAATTAATATCACGTATAACAAAAAGACCAAGTCCTTCTACATGCCATACTAAAAAAATACTTAAATTCATTATACCCAAAACATTAGTTTGATAGTGTGAATCGAGCTCCGATGTCCTTCGATCCCTGAGCTAGCTTGGCAATACTATAAGAAAAATGGAAAAGAAATGGAGTAAGCTTAAAGCTTAGTATGTTTGCATGTAAATATTAACAACATTAACCATGCATCATTATACACATAATATAATTTATCACAATGTCATCAAGTATCATAGATATAATTTAACTCATGTCATTTACGTAGTCAACAATAAACTCATGATCATAATTCATTCATTCACTTCTTAAAGAAGTTTTATCATTTCGTAATCTCAATAACTACGAGCTTGGCGTATATACTCGTACCCTTTTCAACATGATCATACCTCGTCCTTTCTTTGACCAATCCTTAGACTACTCGTTGAACCACTTAGAATACTATGGATACTCGGAATTTTCATACACACAATAAGATACCAATGCCATGTCCCAAATGTGGTATTATATGGTATCTCACATCAATGCCATATCCCAGATATGGTCTTATACGAAATCTCATTTCAATGCCATGTCCCAGACATGGTCTTAAACGAAATCTCATATCAACACTATATCCTAGATATGGTCTTACATGATAACACATACCGATGCTGATGCCATATCCCAGATATGATATTATACCGGATCTCATCAACCCAAATGTCAAGAGATTTGTACCCTAAGTATTCCTAAGATTCAACTGGCTTTCGTCACCTCAAATCCTTTTCGGACAACATCAATAATATTCACCAATACAAATAAATGATTCATGCAACCTTAATTGTTAAATACATAATAAAATGCTGTATCAATTACATACAAACTTACCTCGGTACAAAATATGAACAATTAATTCGATTTAGTCTAAGATCTTGCTCTTTCCCCGGTCTAGGCCCGGACTCCGTTTTTTCTTGATCTATAATAACAAATTTTACTTATTTAATTATCACATTATTCAAAACAGCCCATAAATCATATTTTGGAAAAATTACCGTTTTGCCCTTAAACTTTCACATAATTACAAATTAATCTCTAGGGTCGTAAAATGAAATGTACTCATTTTCTTTATTACCCAAGCCTAACCGAACCTAACCCATACTCATAACAACCCACATTTTCTTTCAATTTCGCTTTTTACTACTCATTTTTACAACTTTTACAAAAAAAAATCCTTTTGGGGGTTTTCATGAAAAATCACTTAGTAAAAGATGTTTATCATGCATCAAACTTTCATATTCCTCCATTAAACACCAAAATACATGCATGACACACATGAGTAAGTTTTTGAACATGAACCCTAGCTCAAAATAATGGTAGAAATGGCTAGATCATGTTTCAAGGATCTCAAAAACATAAAGAACATAAAAAATGGGGCTAGGATGTACTTACTTTCAAGCTTGAAAAGTTGAAGAAAAACCCTAGCTATGGTCCTTAGAAATTTCGGCACACCCTTGAAGAAGAAGGACAAGATTTTCACTTCATTTTCCCTTTTAATTCTTTTATTTACCAAATGACAAAAATGCCCATAAGGCCTTTTTTTTAAAATTTTACCCATGCATGCCCATTTTTGTCCATAAAAATAGAAATTGGGAAAATTGCTATTTAAGGACCTCTAATTAATAATCTAAATCCATTTCATACTTAAAGCTTCTAGAATCTCTAATTTTGCAACTTTTGCAATTTAGTCCTAAAATTCAAATTGGACACTTACTCACAAAATTTCTTCATGAAACTTTCACAAAATCATGAAATCATGCCATGGACCTCAAAATAATCATAAAACAAATATTTCTACTTCAGATTTGTGGTCTCAAAACCACTATTCTGACTAGGCCCAAAATCGAGATGTTACAATCTTGTTTAAAACTAAGGAATCGCTGAGGAAAAGGTAGAAGTGGTCGTCCTTCAGGTTGCTGATATTATTTTGCTATGGCATTCTTATTGGAAACATGATATAGAATTTAGATTTAGTATATTCTTCAGATGACTCCGGGATACTTACATGGCTGTTATTCGAGTTATCATCTCCTGCCATGGAATCTTGAACAACATCATTCAATTGAGCTCTACTTCTGAGAGTGATGGCCTTGCACTACTCTTTCCTTTGTGATATTGAATCCTTAGTATCACTAGGCAGTGCCCCTTGTGGTCTTGAATTCAAAGCGTTCGCTATTTTCCCCACTTGAGTCTTAAAAGGTTGGAGAGACGTAGCCTAGCTCTAAATTACAACATCATTCTTGGCCATATATTCCTTCAGCAAAGCTTCAATAGTTAATGATAATGATGGAACAAATGCCTGAACTTGTTGGACATTTTCCCTCGACATAGGTTGAGTATAACCAGGTGGTGCATTAATGGCGTTCTATCTTGCCAAATTGATAAAATTCCCTACACCTTGATTATTCCAACTAAAGTTCAGATGTTGCTTCCACCTAGGATTATATGTGTTGGAATAGGGGTTATTGTTCCTGTTGAAATTATTCATGTAGCACACATATGCTAGATTTGATGGGCATTCATCAAACACATGGTCTTCACCACAATAAACACACGATAGTTTGGCTGATTTTAATTCATGGATTGCAGCAGGCTTTTTCATTGTTTTAATCATATTATCCAAGAAAGATACTTGGGCTATCAATGAAGTGATTGCATCCAAATCCATAGTACCAACAACTCTTTTCCTTGTCCCAACTCTTGTGGTAGGATATTGATAATCATTGTTGGCAATCTTTTCCAAAATCTCATATGCTTCATTATAAGATTTATCCAATAAAGTACCATTGGCTGAAGCCTCAATTACCATCCTCGTATGCGCATTCAGCCCATTATAGAATATCTCTATCTGAGTTTAATGTTGGAATCCATGTATTGAACATTTCTGAATTGAATCTTTGAATCACTCCTGTAACACCCCTAACCCGTATCTATCACTAGAATAGGGTTACGAGGTATTACCGATCAATATACAACATATAGAATTCATTCTCATACATCATTCAATACAACCACATTGTCCCTTATAAAGACCTACGAGGCCTTAAACATGCTTTAGAAATGGTTCAGGACTAAATCGATAGCATACGATAATTTCAGAAAACTTAGAAATTTTTTCAATCATAAAAGGGTTACACGTCTGTGTGAATAGGCCGTGTACCTTACACGGCTAGTAGACATGCCTGTGTCTTAGGTTGTGTGGAAATAAGGCATACATATTGACTTGCATCACACAACCGAGGACACGCCCATGTGCCAGGCCATGTGAAAACTAGAGAGTATACTGACTTGGGTCACATGGCCAACCACACGCCCTTGTGTCTAGCCTGTGTGCCCTTCGAAATGGCCACACACTCCCGTGTGCTAGGCCATGCGCCATTTAGGGGGTATGTTGACTTATACCACACAGCCAGTGACACGCCCATGTGTGAGACCGTGTGGAGCATACTAACCTCAATTCAGTTTCAACCTCAAGGGGCACATGGCTGTGTAACCTAACCGTGTGTCGCATACGGTTGAGACACGACCCGTGTCTCTACCCATGTGGACAAAAATAGGTCATTTGTAAGGCCAATTTGCCACCCTTTTTGCACATACCTAAGTAAACTCAATTGGTACCATTTTAAGTCACAAATATGCAGCCAAAGTTCATCAGCCAATACATTATCATACCATATCCATTTCAACTAAATTCAATACCGAAATCCATAACATTTACCTATTCAAATACCAATCAATTTATCTTGCTTTACTAAGCATAGATCATATATATAATTCATCCAACTAAACCAATCCAAACATACATAATCACTTTAACCACATTCATTCAAGATAGATCTATTACCAAACATTAAAATAGAACCATTGCACATTTATAAAACATCATCAAGTTTATCATCTTATGCCAACTCAAATGGTCAAAAATATATATATATATCCATCAAACATACCAAAATGAATCAAGCCTATACATGCCATATACCATATATACATGACTTCAAAAGTATCAAATGTAGATGATCGATAGTGCGATGATGTTCTCGATAACTTCCAGATTCGAGCTAGCCTTAATTCTCTATAAAACATAGGAAAATAATACAAAGTAAGCTCTACAGCTTTAGTAAGTTCATATTAACTTAATGAGTAACTTCACCATTCATTCACAATTCAATCAATATAAGTGAAAGATAATACAAATACATTAAATCTTAAACCATTCAATCATTCATTTAATAGCTTACCAAGAATTCATCCATTTCATGGATCCAATGTTTATAAACTTTACGTACGTACCTGTACTAACTTTTACTAGTCTCATTCTAATCCACATCTTTCAATTTCCTGTTGAACCATCTAGAATAGAAGTCAGATATTTAAGGATCTCAATCGATAAGTACCTATACCATGGCCCGTAGCCAAATCTAGGTAACTTATCTCGGAGTAACTATACCATGGCCCGTAGCCAAATCAAGGTAACTCCTCTCCAAAATACCTATACCATGGCCCGTAGCCAAATCAAGGTATGACTTGCACCCGAAGTGCTGATATCATGGCCTGAAGCCAACTTAATACCCTAATGACATGTCATTAATATCCTAGACTATTCCTAAGGTTCAACTGGGAATTTCCAATACCAAATCACAGTCGAATCATTTCAAATCACTGTAGAATCATTTTTGAATCATGGTCAAACAAGTTCATAGTCTAAAATTTACAATTTATGCAATATCAAAGCATTTAAATACAATTATAATAGAGCTCGTTACATCTGAACTTACCTCAAGTATGAAAACGACGAAATGAGTCAATTACTCAATCTTTCCTTTCCCCTAATCCAATTCTGGATTCCTCTTTTCTTGATCTAAATATATTCAAAATTAACTTATTCAATCACTTATTCTTTCAATTTAGTCCATAACATGCATTTAAGAAAATTTGCATATTAGCCTCTAAACTTCCATATTTTCACAATTTAGTCCCTATTTCATAAATACACAAAATTCACATAATTTCACTCAACCCATACTTGGCCGAATTGTATATAAGTCCCTAGCAGCCGAAAACTTTCATTTATTTCACATTTCAACCACTCAATTTGTATATTTTTTAATTTAACCCCTATTTGATATTTTTGTCAAAAATCACTTTACAAAAACTATTAATCTATCAATTAACCTTCATAATCTATCATCAATCATTAAATTACTCAAGCATTCAACAATGGCAATATATTAATGTAACAGCTCAATTTTTGGCTTAGTCAGAATAGTGATTTTGAGACCACCAATCTGAAGTCTGAGAAAGTATTTTATTATTATTTTAGAGTTATAGCATGTTTATGTCAATGCATGAAAAATTTGGTGAAGTAATTTTAGCGTTTGTGAGCTTAATTACGAGAAAGGACTAAATCGCATGAAGTTCAAAAGTCTTGAATTGATAGCTAAGGATGTTAAATTGCCATGAAACCTAAATTGGGGGTCTTTAAAAGGCAAATAGACCCTTGGATAGGTGATGGCTAGTCATAGGAGACAAAATATGGAGAAAGTCAAAATTAGGTAGAAATTTGACCAAAATGAAATAAAATAAAGAAAAAATGGTGTCATCTTTTTCTCACCTTCTTTACCACCGAAGTTTACCAGCAAAAATAGGTTTTAGAAGCTTGAAAAATTTCAGCCACTCTTTACCTTCACAAGTAAGTTATTTTGATAGTTTTTCTTGATGATTTTTGTTTTTTTGGACCGCTTATAGCATGAGTGTAACACCCTACTTGTATCTTCGCTAGATTAGGGTTACGAGGCATTACCGAACAAGACATAGTTTTCAAACATTCACAAATTTATACTTGTCATATTCGTACTACATAAATCATATGACTGATTAAACATTAAACATACCTTATAAATCATGATACAAAATACAATTCATATCTCAAGTCAGGTATAATATGCTTTCAAATATAAACACATTTAAATAAATACATATAATAAGCTGAATACATCTTGAGCAACAATGTACTCCCATAATCTACCTTAACATAGATGTACAAAGCTTATATCTATTTAGCAAATTCATATATAAGCATTTTAATAACAATGAACAAAAGTTACTATTTATTTGGTCAATTCTCATCTCATTAGTCGAATATACACATGCCTATTACTATTTCCCTTCCAACTTTATTCCATTACTAAACAAATATGCAATCATACATGGAAGCATATATAAACATACTATAATTTGTATTTTATAAACGCATCATTCATATATATATATATATGTATATATATATCATATCCAAATATGTAACAAACTTCAAAGCTAAATCAAATGGCCTATTTCACATATGATCCAAAAGATTCCATATTTCATGCCTTATTATACAAATGATCCAACGAATTTAAATACAAAAGCTGAATTTTTTTTAAAAGAAAATAGCTAACTATTTAGACATATTATAAGCACACATTTTCTAAATTCTTTCCTTACCTATTCGGCCAACTCAACTTAACTACATTGATGGTACCAATTTTTACTACTCACTCATATGTAAAAATGTATATATATTACCTTAACCTTAATAAAATAACCAAATCAAAGGCATTAATGACATAAACATATGCTCATTGATCCTACCTATTACTAGTCAAATACAAACATGCATTATACTTGACTTATCATTTGATCATACCACCGAATCTCAAACTCATTTTATAATCATATAAAAATCAGCTAAACCATCTTAATATAAATTACAAATACTAAATCAATACATGTTTATCACACCTATTTACAATGTACCAAAATGTCACACCCAAAAACCAATCTATTCAATACTTATTCGACTATAATAATAAATCAATATACTACCATAAGTTGCCTTCATCAACCGAGTTTATGAAATCCAAATCCATCTCCAAAACATGCTTAATAAATATATCAACTTATATCATAACACCTTATAATTAAGAATTTAAAATTAAACTTACCGAAACATAAATTCATCCATCACCCATTTCATTTTATAAACACACTACTGAACATAAACATAGACCATAATTTAATTAAACATATACACAACCATTAACATAGCCATTTTCGCATGGCTTAGTAGATACATATCTAAAAATCAAACACATTAAGTAGACTATACATGCCATAGGTTAGAATTCAAACTTTAAAAAATACTGAATTTAGTCGATAGTGTGATAGACTTCGCTGACGATCCCTGAGCTCATAACTAGCTTCCAAAATCTATAAAATATAAAAAAAAAACATATACACAGTAAGCTATCAAAGCTTAGTAAGTCATAAGCAAATAAACATCTCAATAACATAGTAAATTCAATTAACCAAACCAATTTATGCTTTAGTATTCACATATAAATTCAAATTTATAGTTTCATATATAACATATACTTTCATAAGTAAACCTCATCTTAGATGAATATACATGTATACATTATCAATATATATTCTTCAATCTCAAAGTTATACTATTATATAAAAGTAATTATACTTATGCATTCATATATATTTATATATACTCATAAATCAAGCTTTAAAATCACATACTTGTACCTAATATAAAGCCAAATATACTTCTCATATTCACATATATTTTCAATTGCATCATATATTATTTTTATCACATATCAAGTAACCAACATACCTTATTTTCAAATAGGTAATCAACTATCACATACCAGATCATTTTAGCTCGTTTAGCACATTCGATCACAACTTATCATTGCTCGTTGAACCATTCAGAATTTATTAGGATACTCGGATGATCACACATATCGTAAAATGCCAACATCCCAGACGTGGTCTTACATGTAATCACATATCGATGCCACTGTCCCAGACAGGGTCTTACACGAATCACATATACGATGCCGATGTCTCAGACATGGTCTTACACACAATCACATATCTATGCCAACATCCCAGACGTGGTCTTACACGAGAACACATATCGAAAATCCTATGTCATGACATATGTATCCTAGCTATTCCTAAGGTTCGACGGGGCTTTTCAGACGTCGTATTTCGGTCGAATCGAACTTGTACACAGCTCTCAAGCATTTATACATTCAGCTATTACTTATAAAATCTCATACAACTAAATTCAGCATATAAAGTTCTTATACATTCAAAATTAATAAAATTTATTAGCTTATAAACTTACCTCGGACAACGGTAATCGAAACGAGATGATTAATCAATGACTTTATTTTCCCCCCGATCCAAATCCGATTTCTTTGGTTTTTTATCTTAATTTTGGAAAACAATGGTTGAATAACTAAAGCTTTCTTTCTTTTCTTCCTTTCTGTGTTTCGGTCATGCCATTAAAAAGATGAAAGCATGTTTTCTTATTTTATGTTTTATTATAATATAACATGTTTATTAATTTACCTATTTAACCTTTATTAATAAATATTCAACCATTATAAAACATGGCCACTACCGTCCATCAATTTAAATATGGTCAAATTGCCACTTAAATACTCCATATAATAAAGAAAAATGTAATTCAACCCTTGCACATCAAACCACTAACTTTTCATTTTACATGATTAAGCCCTTTTATTAAATTGGGCCAATATGGGTCGTGTGGGCCCAATGGGCTTGTGGGCACCACACGAATGTAAACTGTGGTAAGTGGAAAATCATGGGCTAGGCTATGGTGTTTGCATAGTCGTTACTTAATTTGGGTTAAATGGGCCACACGAGTGCGTGGGCCCACTTGAGCCTGATAATGGGCTTTGGGGCCCGTTTACACCGTTTGACCATCTAGGTTAGTTGGGTCATGCGAGACGACTGTGAACCCTTTTTTTGGGTCAGTAAGCATATCTGATCCCTAATTTTGTGAAATGACTATTATACTTCTATTTGATAAATGATTGTATGAGCATGCCACGTTTATTATATGTGCATCTATATTTTGTTGCATTGCATGGGGTGGGATTTATGATATTGGAGGAAGTGTATGAGAGGCTATACGGTTATTACTGGTAGCTCTGTTGCAAATACTGTTGGTATCATAAACGGTACGTTATTGTGGAGTGTAGGGATGGGTAGGTCGATTTATTCCCTACAAGGAGTGTAGGGCAGGACGGAGTGGAGTGTAGAGGATGGCTGGGTAGGTTTTACCTATGCATGATTGATACTGTACTAAAATGGGCCAAGGTCCAAATTGATACTGTTCCGATTTGGGCTTAGGCCCAGATTGTGATTCACACTGAGATTTCATAAACTCACTCTGCTGTTTGCATGCTCAGGTAATCCGTAGCTGGGTCGGTGCTGCGAGAGTCTTAAGAAAGGCCACACCATTATTATAATGCGTACTGAGTTTTTAAATTTGGTAGTTTTTTTTTGGGTTAAAATTTTATGTAAATCGGCCATTTTAAGTTTTAACTATAACTGGGGATTTACTTTGATTGGCTCGTAACTACTAACCAATAATAATCAAGTTTTCAAAATAAAAATGTTTTCAACAATCATTTTCCGTAACTCGTTTAAAAAAAAAACTTCTGCGACGCTCAACATGTTAAATTGTGACTTCGAGTTGGTAGGACACATATTTTTGCTAAGTAAACCGGTAACTATGGCGGTAAATTAAATAAATCAGTTTTCAAAAAGTCCTCTTCAAGGTTAAACAAATGAACTTGTTTTTTTTTACTCTCTTCTTTTCTTTTAAATAAACTAAGTTTTACAAAGCCCACTCCAATGTGACACCACGGACTTGGCCATAGCATCTAGGCCGGGTTTGGGGTGTTACATTTAGTGGTATTAAAGTTAAGTTACGAAACTCGATTGTGGATTTGGGTTTTCCTAAGAACGTGAATTTCAAAAGATATGTTTCATATAGTGGAAAATATTTTCAAGTGTTATTTTAGAAGTGTGGTCTACCGAGCCTCTAGCATCGATCCTGTAAGTCCTCTAGACACTACTGTTCAAACTGGAAAATTGAGACTGTTATGGATAATAGACTGTACTGGAATCTCTTTTAGGGTACTTGAAATTGTAGTAAGATTGTGATCTGCGAAAAACGAACAACTCTAAATTGTTGGTACTATATTTCATAAAACATTTGCTAATAAACACTGGAACTATAAAATTGATGCATAAAACTGTTAATATAGATAATACACGAATCGACTATGAGCACTAGAGGTACACGTGGAAGGGGAACTAGGGGTCGCAGTGGAGGCCGTGGAGGTGGCTGGGTCGAATCTTCGGCATCGGGTCATATGCCCAATGTTAAGACAAGAGAGGCACCGACTTCACCGGTGACTGAGACTGGGTTGCATGATCATGCAGCTGGGGATGACGCACCGTCCCAAGCTATGCTACGTATTCTTGAGAGGGTCACTAGGTCCAATACTGGTAATGTGGGCCGTGGGTCAGCAACGGAACGACTCAGGTCTAACGGGGCTGAGATTTTCAAAGGTATCACTAGAGTTGCCCCTAATATGGCGGAGTATTGGATAGAAGCTACGGAGAGGATTATGGATGACCTCGACTACACCCTAGAGCAGAAACTAAAAGGTGTAATGTCGTTGTTGAGAGACGAAGCCTATCAGTGGTGGCTTACTGTGAAGGAGGGTACTCAGCCTGATCGATTAACTTGGGAGTTCTTTAAGAATGCTTTTCAAGGGAAGTACATGGGCGCTAGTTATATGGATGCCCGTAGAAGGGAGTTTCTTAACCTGACCTAAGGGGATAAGACCGTAGCTGAGTATGAGGCAAAGTTTTTGCGATTGAGCCGTTACGTGCATGGTATAGTGGCTACTGAGTACGAGTGCTATGTTCATTTCGAGAACGGTCTCAAGGATAGTCTACATGTTCTTATAGCTCCTCAGAGGGAGTGAGATTTTGCAGTGTTGGTAGAAAAAGCAAAAATCGTTGAGGATGTTAAGCGCACTGAGCGTCAGAATTGTGAGAAGGATAAGAGGAGGAATAAGAGGGTATGGGAGCCCTCAGGTTCAGCTATGAGATCGGGAAAGAAGGTCAGAGTTGATGGTCCAATGAGAGTTAGGCCCCCTGTTACTACTTTTGGGTTGCAACCTTGTACAGTTTGTGGGAAACACCATCAGGGCGAGTGCTGGGTTCAGAAAGGGGCATGTTTTAGGTATGGATCTATAGAGCACCGTATCAGGGATTGCCCACGGAGGCCTGTTCAGATGCAAGCTACTGGTATGGGTATTGTTCAGCCACAGAGAGGTTTTCAGCAGCCACCAAGAGGCCAGAGATCGGCTAGAGGTGGAAATGGTGCGGGTCGTGGTAGAGGGGCACCAGGCAGAAGTGCTAGTCATACTAAGGCCAGGCAGCCGACACTGGTTTATGCTGCACGTCGTAGAGAGGACGAAGACGCCTCGAATATTATTACGGGTACGTTCTTTATTCATCATGTACCTTACACTACATTGATTGATATTGGTTCTACGCACTCATATATAGCATGCTCGGTGTCTGAGAATTTGGGTGTGAAATGTGAAAACACTGCGAGTGAGGTTACTGTGTTGAGTCCATAAGGGCAGTCAGTAAGAGTGAATAAACTGTTTAAAGATGTGCCTTTGGAGGTTCAAGGAATGACCTTTTTAGCAGATTTAATGGAGCTTCCTTTTGGGGAATTTGACCTGATACTAGGTATGGACTGGTTGCTTAAGCATCAGGCAAATTTGGATTGTGCTTCTAAGCGAGTGGTCTTAAAAACTGTAGAGGGCGACGAGGTGGTTGTGATTGGTAAGCGTCGGAATTATCTTTCGAATGTGATTTCTGCGCTGAGAGCTGAGAAGATGGTTCGTAAGGGTTGCGGGGCGTATTTAGCCTACATTAGTGCCTCTGGAACTAGGGATGCATCTGTAAGGGATATCAGGACAGTTAGGGAGTTTTCGGATGTCTTTCTCGATGAGCTACCAGGGTTACCTTCTAATCGTAAAGTTGAGTTTGGAATAAAGCTCTTGCCTGGTACAGCTCCGGTATCTATTGCTCCTTATAGGATGGCACCGAAGGAGCTCGCGGAGCTTAAGGCTCAAATTCAGGAATTACTGGATCGAGGGTTCATACTCCCTAGTGTATCACCGTGAGGAGTCCGGTTTTATTTGTAAAGAAGAAGGATGGAACCATGCATATGTGCATTTATTATCGGCAGCTGAATAAATTGACTATTAAGAATAAGTACCCACTATCGAGGATTGATGATCTTTTTGATCAGTTTCGAGGAGCTTCGATTTTCTCTAAGATTGATCTTCGATCGGGGTACCATCTGCTGAGGGATAAGGAGGCAGATGTGTTCAAGACAACATTTAGGACTCGTTACGGTCATTACGAGTTTCTTGTGATGCCGTTTGGGCTAAGGAGTACACCAGCAGCCTTTATGGATTTGATGAACCGAGTATTCCAGCCCTATTTGGATCGGTTCATGATGGTGTTTATAGATGATATTCTGGTGTATTCAAGGACTGAGGAGGAACATGATGCACATCTTCAGGTTGTTCTGCAGATTTTAAGGGAGAAGAAGTTGTATGCTAAATTCAGCAAGTGTGAATTCTGGCTACATGAGGTAATTTTTCTGGGTCACGTGATGTCTGCTGAGGAGATTAGGGTTGATCCTCAAAAAATTGAAGCGGTTTTAGACTGGAAGCAACCTAAGTCGGTGTTTGAGATTTGAAGCTTTCTGGGTTTGGCAGGATATTATAGATGGTTTGTTGAGTGGTTTTCGTCGGTTGCTGCACCTCTGACTAAGTTATTGCGCAAAGGGGTACTGTTTAAATGGACTGATAAGCAGCAGGAAAGATTTGAGAAACTTAATAAGGTTGTGACTGAGGCCCCTGTCTTGGTACAACTAGAATCTAGAAAAAAATTCACTGTGTATAGTGATGCATCACATGTTGTTTTAGGGTGCATGTTGATGCAGGAGGGTAAGGTAGTGGCATACGCGTCCCGAAAGCTTAAGACGCATGAAGCGAACTACCCGGCGCATGATTTGGAGTTGGCTATGGTGGTATTCGCTCTGAAGATTTGGAGGCATTACCTATACGGTGAGAAGTGCATCATTTACACGGATCATAAAAGCCTCAAGTATCTCCTCACTCAGAAGGAGTTGAACCTTAGGCAACGTAGATAGGTTGAGCTGCTTAAGGATTATGATTATTTGATTGAGTACCATCCTAGCAAGGCTAATGTGGTAGCCGATGCACTGAGCCGTAAGGCTGTTACTGACTTAAGGGCAATGTTTACCCGTATTAGTTTATTCAATGAGGTAGTCTACTGGCTGAGCTTCAAGTTAAACTGAGTTGGTTGCAGCAGATTAAAGTTAAGCAGCTGAAGGATGAGTCACTGGGTTTGCGGTTTTGGCAGATAGAGAGTGGGGAAACTTTAGATTTTGGGCTGAATAGCGAAGGGGTACTATGCTTCCGTGGGAGAGTCTGCGTACCAAGAGATACTGATTTGAGGTAGTCTATACTGCGAGAAGCGTATGGTAGTCCTTATGCTATGCATCCTGGTGGAAACAAAATGTATCGAGACCTTCGGGAATTGTATTGGTGGCCAGGACTTAAGTGAGAAGTTACGAAGTTTGTGGGTAAATGTCTAACTTGTCAACAGGTTAAGGCGGAGCATCAGTTGCCTTCAGGGTTACTCTAGCCAGTTAAGATACCATTGTGGAAGTGGGAGAGGGTAACTATGGACTTTGTTATTGGACTGCTTGTAACGCTTACTAAGAAGGATTCAGTATGGGTTATTGTGGATCTACTGACGAAATCTACCCACTTTATGCCTGTTCGTACTGATTACTTATTACAGAAGTTGGCTAAGTTGTATGTATCTAAAATTGTGAGCTGCATGGGGTACCGATTTCTATTATATCCGATAGAGATCCTCGCTTCACTTCTCGTTTTTAGAAGAAGTTGCATGAGGCATTGGGTACAAGGTTGGACTTCAGTACTATGTTTCATCCTCAGACAGATGGGCAGTCAGAGAGGGTGATACAAATACTGGAGGACATGTTAAGAAGTTGTGTGATTGACTTTCGGGGTAGTTGGGAAGATTTCTTACCATTGGCAGAGTTTGCATACAATAATAGCTACCAGTCCAACATACAGATGGCACCTTACGAAGCATTATACGGTCGTAGGTGTCGTACTCCTTGTTGGACAGAATTGGGTGAATAGCTTATTTTGGGCCCTGAGTTGATTTCTGATACCGAAGATAAGGTCAGGTTGATTCGGGATCAGCTTAAGGCAGCTTCGGACAGACAGAAGTCTTATGCGGATCTAAAGCTTAAGGAGATTGAGTTTTCGGTGGGGGATTTTGTGTTCCTTAAGGTCTCGCCATGGAAGAAGGTATTGAGGTTTGGTCAGAAAGGCAAGCTAAGCCCTAGGTTCATTGGGCCATCTCGTATAGTGAAGCGCGTAGGACCGGTTGCCTATCAACTTGAGTTGCCTCCAGAGTTGGACTGAATTCATGTCTCTATGTTGAGGCTATATCGCTCTGATCCTTTACATATTGTCTCAACTGAGGAAATTGAAATTAGACCAGACCTGACGTTTGAGGAGAAGCTAGTCCAAATCTTAGATCACGGTGTGAAAGTGTTGAGGAGGAAGTCAGTTCCACTAATTAATGTGCTTTGGCGAAATCACAATTTCGAGAAAGCTACGTGGGAGCCCGAGGAGGCGATGCTGTAATATCCCGAATTAGGGTCTAATCGAAATAGTGGTTTTGTGACCACAAATATGAGATAGAAATAATTATTTTATAATTATTTTGAGGTTTATGATATGATTGCATGATTGTGTGAAAATTTCGTGACGAAATTCTATGCATAAAGTGTTTAAGTTGAAATTAGGGACTAAATCGAATAAGTTGCAAAACTTGCATTCTAGAAGTTTTTAGTATGAAATTACTTTGGAATATTAATGAGGAGGTCTTAAATAGCAATTTTACCAATTTCTAAATTTTTGGACAAAAATGGGCTTGTACATGAAAATTTTCAAAGAAAGGTATTAAGGGTATTTTGGTCATTTGGTAATTAAAAGATTAAAAAAAGGAAAAAGATGGCAAAATATGTCCATCTTCTTCATTAGTACGAAAATTAAAGGGTTCTCCATAGCTAGGGTTTGTTTCAAGCTTCCAAGCTCCATAGTAAGTGATTCCAAGCCCCGTTTTTAATGTTCTTTATGTTTTTGGAGTCCCGGTAACTTGATTTAGCTTATGCTAGCAATAATTCAACCTAGGGTTCATATTTGGAAAAATACCCATAGTTGAAATTTGTGTATTTTGGTGTTTTATGATAGAATATGAAGTTTTAAATTATGCTAGACAACTTGTGCTATTCGGTTTTAAGTGAAAACGAGTAAAAGGGCTTAATTAGTAAAAATACCTAATATTCATAAGTACATGTTAGAGTGTGAATTTGATGTTGCTATAGAAGGAAAAAATGATCAGCATGTCATAAAACATAAGAAAATAGGATGAGGTTTAATTTACAAGCCTTGGGGAAAAAGTGTAAATATGTGAAAGTTTAGGGGCAAAATAGTAATTTTGCCAAAGTTCGTATTTGGGGCTGTTTTGATGAATGTATGTATTAAATAAGATTAATTTGGCATTATAGATCAAGAGAAACGACATTCAAGTCGCGATCGAGGGAAAAACAAAGTTTACGAAGAATAGGCTCGATTGCTAAAAATTTTATACCGAGGTAAGTTCATGTGTAAATGTAGTAACATAATTGTCATTTTAAGTAATTTAATGTTATTTATGTGATATGATGATTAATATCATGAAAAATTATGCTTTATTTTATTGTTATTATTGAATAATATGTAAATTATGAATTGCTACCGAGTATCGGTTTCGATGTTCTGTGGAAGACGGCAAAGATGTGTAATCGAGGAAAAAGCCCGTTTGAACCTTGGGAATAGATTAGAATACAACTGACATGTCACTAGGATGGTTGAGCATCCGAACTCGTTGAGTTGAGTCCGAGTTCACTTATGGATGCAAATGTCCGAACTCATTGAGTTGAGTCCGAGTTCGTGAGATGTAACTAGGCATCCGAGCTCGGTGAGTTGCGAACGCCAGAGCTTGTTGAGTTGAGTCCGAGTTCGCTTATGGGCGGGTTACATTGTAGCTTGGCTACATATGTCGCACTTATGTACAAACTTTCCGTGTATTCGAATTATATTTCGATGTGTTCAACGGGTGAATCTTAAGAGAATAAGAAGAATGCCTAAAACGAAGGTGACATGTTGGTAAGTGTGGTAAATGAGAAAATTTGATAGGTATGTGCTTAAACCCTCGGGTTGAAAACTTGGTAAGATGAAATCGTAGAAAGATATTAAATGTAAATGATGTTTTATATGGGATTGTGTGATTATGTTACTTGCTATTTGCATGTGAACTTACTAAGCATTTATGCTTACTCCCTCCTTTTCTTTCATTGTAGTTTTGACAAGCCAGCTTGAGAATCGGGATAGGTCGAAGACTCGTTCACACTATCCGAAGGCTTAAATCGGTAAAATGGCTTGTATATTTTGAATGTGGCATGTATGACAAAATACTCACTTTGTGTAATTGATCTTATGATATGGCTATGGTTTGGTAAGAAAAGGGTTTGTAAATGATTAGCCATTGGAATGGCCAATCTAAGTCATATTTGATGTTATGTATTTTTAAAATGATATTTAGTCCATGAAAATCCTTAGTAAAGTGAAATTTGCCATAAAACAGAATCTGACAGCAGCAGTGATGTAAATTTGAAAAATCACTAAAAATAGTAGAAATAGAATTAAATGATGAGTAAGTTATGAAATTGAATCTTAATGAGTCTATTTTCATATGGATTGAACAAAACAGGTATATGAATTATAATTTATGAGACATTTGAATTTTTTAGAAACAGGGCTAGAGTGATTTCTGGATCCCCTGTTCTGAGTTTTGAAAATTCACCATAAATTGTATAAATATAATTAGAAGTCATACTTTATATGTACAGATTTCTTATTGAGTCTAGTTTTAATAGAAACAACTGTCATAGTCATTGGAATTCTGTACAGAGAGATATCTAATTCTTAATACATAGAGGTCAGAGTAGTTGAACCCTGAAACAGGGGAGACTTTAACTAATAAACTGTACTAATTGGCCCAGCCAAAAATTCTAGAAAAAAATTAGTAAATAGATATATGAGCCTAGTTTTAGAGAAAATTTACAGAATTGGATTTTGAGTTACGGAACTCAAGATATGAATTTTTAAGAGATTATGACGCAGATTGCTAGCTTGACTGAAAATTTTAAAATTAAATTGTTTGAGCTGTTTAAGCAATGAATTAAGTCCGTTAACACCTCGTGTTCGACTTCAGCAACGGTCTCGAGTACGGGGCATTACATTTGGTGGTATCAGAGTAGGTTTAGCTAGTTCTCGGACTAATGTGTTGTATGTATGGGTTTTGCTATACATGCCATATATATATATTGTGATAGTGTGACGACTTCTGACCTTTTAAATGATTTTTTATAGTAAATGGATCCCGATCTAGCTATGGCTGATGATGTAGAAAGTAATGCACTGGCTCCGGCTGAAGGGGCGATGCCAACTGAAAATCCACCTCCTACTATTGGTCAAGGAGGAGGAGAAGGGGCTCAAGAAGCCTTTCTCCAAATGATGAATGCTTGGTATACAGAGTTCGTTCGTACGAACCCGAATGCACAACCTCCCCCACCTCCCCCGATCCCTCAACCTGTACCCCTGATGCCTTAAGGTGTGGATTTGATGAAATTTCATAGGACTCCAGTTGACAAAATTTGCAAGCAAGGGGCCGAAGAATTCAAGGCAAATATTGATGATGATGCCGAGAAAGCAGAGTTTTGGCTCGAGAATTCTATTCGAGTATTTGATGAATTGTCGTGTACACCTGAGGAATGCTTGAAATGTGCTATATCATTGTTGAGGGATTCAACTTATCATTGGTGGAAGACATTGACTTCAGTTGTACCGAAAGAGAAAGTAACTTGGGAGTTCTTTCAAGAAGAATTTTGGAAGAAATACATCAGTGAAAGATTTGTTGATCAAAAGCGTAAAGTTTCTTGAATTAAAGCGAGGGAACATGACGATTCTTGAATAATACGAAAGGGAGTTCGTCAGGTTGAGTAAGTATGCTAGAGAATACATTCCTACAGAAGTTAAAATGTGCAGACGATTTGAATACGGACTTAATGAAGACATCAAAGTATTTGTTGGGATTCTTGAATTAAAAGAAATGGTAGTACTTGTTGATCGAGCTTGCAAGGCTGAAGAACTACTTAAAGAGAAGAAAAAAGTAGAGGCTGAGACTAGAGGTTGGAAGAAAATATCAACGAGTAGTTCATTCTCACAGCAATCCAGAAAATCTAGAAATATGAATCCTCATTCTCAGGTTTCGGCCGTACAATCATATGGAAATTCTAAGAAGCAAAATGTGGGTCTTAAATCTCAGACTACTTCTACGGCTAGTGTGGGAAATATGAGATTTGTTAAGCTTGAGTGCCAGCGGTGTGGCAGAAATCATTTTGGCTCATGTAGAGCAAATGAATGTTTTCGGTGTGGTTCTCTGGATCATTTTATTAGAGACTACCCTAAGAGAGCTGAGAAAGAAAAATTTTAGAATGTAAAAGCTAGTGGTGCAGACTCGAGGGGAAGATATTCGAGAAAAGCTGGAAATGAAGCAAGCAACAAAAATGTAGCCAGAGATTCAGTAGCTAAATCTGAAGCAAGAGCTCCAGCTAGAACTTATGCTATAAAGGCACATGAAGATGCTTCATCACCCGACGTGATTACTGGTATATTTTCTCTTTATGATGTTAATGTTACTGCTTTGATTGATCCCGATTCTACTCATTCATATGTATGCATGAAACTGGTGTCTAATATGAATATACCTGTTGAGAACACATAATTTATGATTAAAGTTTTGAATCCGTTAGGCAAATGTGTGATAGTTGATAAAGTATTCAAGAAATGCCCTTTAATGATTCGGGTCGATGATTCTACGCGACTTGATGTTGTTGCCGTTTGATGAATTTGATGTTATTTTGGGTATGGATTGGTTGACATTGCATGATGCTATAGTAAATTGCAAAGAAAAGGTTATAGAACTAAAGTGTGAAAGTGGTAAAATTCTACGGGTTGAACCAAACAAATCAGAGGCACTATCTAGTGTGATTTCTTCGATGTCGGCTCAGAGATATTTGAGGAAGGGTTATGAAGCTTATTTGGCGTATGTAATTAATACAAAAGAAATTGAAAAGAAAGTTGAATCAGTGCCGGTTGTGTGTGAATTTACAGACGTATTTCTAGAAAAATTCCCGGGTTTACCTCTAGTCAAGGAAGTAGAATTTGGTATTGATTTGATACTGGGAACAACTCTGATTTCGATTGCTTCGTATAGAATGGCACCATCAGAGTTGAAGGAATTAAAGTCGCAATTGCAAGAATTGACTGACAAAGGCTTTGTGAGACTGAGTTTTTCACCTTAGGGTGCTCTCGTATTATTTGTGAAAAAGAAGGATGGTTCTATGAGATTGTGTGTTGACTATCGACAATTAAACAAGGTGACAATCAAGAACAAGTATCCGTTGCCAAGAATTGATGGTTTTCAAAGATTGACTTCAGATCTGGGTACTACTAGCTGCGAGTAAAAGAGTCGGATGTGCCTAAAACTGCTTTTAGAACAAGGTACGATCATTATGAATTTTTAGTTATGCCATTCAGGTTGACAAATGCTCCTGCTGTGTTTATGGATTTAATGAATCGCATATTTCGGCCATACTTGGACAAATTTGTTGTGGTGTTTATAGATGATATTTTAATTTATTCAAAAGATGAGACAGAGCATGCTGAGCATTTGAGAATAGTTTTGCAAACTTTGAGAGATAAGCAGCTGTATGCTAAGTTTAGTAAAAGTGAATTTTGGCTCCAGGAAGTTGGATTTTTGGGTCATATTGTTTCAGGTGATGGTATACGGGTTGATCCAAGTAAAATTTCAGCCATTGTTGATTGAAAACCACTGAAAAATGTAACCGAGGTTAGAAGTTTCTTGGGGCTATCTGGGTATTATCGGTGGTTTGTAAATGGATTTTCTATAATTGCTGCTCCTATGACTAGATTACTCCGAAAGGATGTTAAGTTTGAGTGGACGGAAGAATGTCAACGGAGTTTTGAAGAATTGAAAAAGTTATTAACTAAAGCACCAGTGTTGGTACAACCTGAATCAGGTAAAGAATTTGTGGTGTATAGTGATGCTTCTCGAAATGGTTTAGGATGTGTACTTATGCAAGAAGGAAAAGTGGTGGCTTATGCTTCGAGGCAGTTAAAATCTCATGAAAGAAATTATCCGACTCATGATTTGGAATTAGCTGCTATAGTGTTTGCTTTGAAGATTTGGCGACATTATTTGTATGGTGAAAAGTGCCGAGTATATACCGACCACAAAAGTCTTAAGTACTTGATGTCACAAAAAGACTTGAATTTGAGACAGCGAAGATGGTTGGAGTTATTGAAAGATTACGAGCTTGTTATTGATTACCATCCGGGAAAAGCGAATGTGGCTGCCAATGCTTTAAGCAGAAAATTACTATTTGCTTTGAGAGCTATGAACACTCGGTTAAAGATATCAAATGAAGGTTCGATTCTAGCAGAGTTAAGAGCAAGACCGATATTTTTACAAGAGATTTCTGAAGCTTAGAAAAGCGATGAAGATTTGCAAGCCAAGAGAAAACAGTGTGAAGCTGATACGGGGTCAGATTTCAAAATTGATTCTGATGGTTGCTTGATGTTTAAAAATCGAATTTCTGTACTAAAAAAAGATGAGTTGATTCAAAAGATTTTGCATGAAGCACATAATGGTTGTTTGGCAGTTCATCTGGGCAGTACGAAAATGTATAATGACTTGAAGAAAATGTACTGGTGGAGTGGAATGAAAAGAGATATTTCTGAGTTTGTATCAAAGTGCTTAATTTGTCAACAAGTGAAAGCTGAACACCAAGTACCTTCGGGACTACTCCAGCCTATCATGGTTCCTAAATGGAAATGGGATTGGATTACTATGGATTTTATATCAGGGTTGCCGTTAACTCCAGGGAAGAAAGATGCCATGTGGGTAATAGTTGACAGACTGACTAAATTGGCTTATTTTATTCTGGTACGTACGGATTATTCTATTAATAAGTTGGCCGAATTGTATATCAGTGAGATTGTTAGACTTCACGGAATACCTTTGTCAATCATTTTGGATAGAGATCAGAGATTTACTTCGCGGTTTTGGCAAAAGTTACAAGAGGCATTAGGTACAAAGTTAAATTTTAGCACTGCCTTTCATCCACAAACTAATGGACAATCAGAGAGAGTAATTCAGATTCTTGAAGACATGCTCAGATGTTGTGTATTGGAATTTGAAGGTAGTTGGGAAAGATACTTACCGTTGGTAGAATTTGCTTATAATAATAGTTATCAGATGAGTTTGAAGATGGCACCTTATGAAGCATTGTATGGTCGTAAATGTCGGACGCCATTGTATTGGGCTAAACTCAAGGAAAATCAGATTTATGGAGTTGATCTAATAAAAAAACCGAAGAAAAAGTGAAAGTGATTCGAGATTGTTTGAAAGCTGCTTTGGATAGACAAAAATCTTATGCGGATTTGAAACGAAAGGAAATCGAGTTTCAAGTTGGTGATAAGGTATTTTTAAAAGTGTCTCCATGGAAGAAAGTTCTTAGATTTGGACGGAAGGGCAAGTTGAGTCCATGTATTATTGGGCCGTATGAAATAATTGAAAAAGTTGGACCGGTAGCATATCGGCTAGCATTACCACCTGAATTAGAGAAGATTCATGATGTGTTCCACGTATCTATGTTACGTCGGTATCGTTCGGATCCTTCACATATAATTTCACCGACAGAAATTGAACTACGACCGGATATGACTTGCGAAGAAGAACCGATTAAGGTTTGAGCTTGAGAGGTCAAGCAACTAAGAAATAAAAGTGTCGCTCTCGTGAAAGTATTATGGCAAAAGCACGGGGTAGAAGAGACTACATGGGAACTTGAGGAAACTATGAGAAATAAATACCCACACCTATTTATCGGTAAGATTTTCGAGGACGAAAATCCTAAAAGGGGGGAGAGTTGTAATATCCCGAATTAGGGCCTAATCAGAATAGTGGTTTTGTGACCACAAATCCAAGATAGAAATAATTATTTTATAATTATTTTGAGGTTTATGATAGGATTGCATGATTGTGTGAAAATTTCGTGACGAAATTCTATGCATAAAGTGTTTAAGTTGAAATTAGGGACTAAATCGAATAAGTTGCAAAACTTGCATTCTAGAAGTTTTTAGTATGAAATTACTTTGGAATATTAATGAGGAGGTCTTAAATAGCAAATTTACCAATTTCTAAATTTTTGGACAAAAATGGGCTTGTACATGAAAATTTTCAAAGAAAGGTATTAAGGGTATTTTGGTCATTTGGTAATTAAAAGATTAAAAAAAGGAAAAAGATGGCAAAATATGTCCATCTTCTTCATTAGGACAAAAATTAAAGGGTTCTCCATAGCTAGGGTTTGTTTCAAGCTTCCAAGCTCCATAGTAAGTGATTCCAAGCCCCGTTTTTAATGTTCTTTATGTTTTTGGAGTCCTGGTAACTTGATTTAGCTTATGCTAGCAATAATTCAACCTAGGGTTCATATTTGGAAAAATACCCATAGGTGAAATTTGTGTATTTTGGTGTTTTATGATAGAATATGAGGTTTTAAATTATGCTAGACAACTTGTGCTACTCGGTTTTAAGTGAAAACGAGTAAAAGGGCTTAATCGGTAAAAATACCTAATATTCAGAAGTACATGTTAGAGTGTGAATTTGATGTTGCTATAGAAGGGAAAAATGATCAGCATGTCATAAAACGTAAGAAAATAGGATGAGGTTTAATTTACGAGCCTTGGGGCAAAAGTGTAAATATGTGAAAGTTTAGGGGCAAAATGGTAATTTTGCAAAAGTTCGTATTTGGGGCTGTTTTGATGAATGTATGTATTAAATAAGATTAATTTGACATTATAGATCAAGAGAAACGAGATTCAAGTCGCGATCGAGGGAAAAACAAAGTTTACGAAAAATAGGCTCGATTGCTAATAATTTTATACCGAGGTAAGTTCATGTGTAAATGTAGTAACATAATTGTCATTTTAAGTAATTTAATGTTATTTATGTGATATGATGATTAATATCATGAAAAATTATGCTTTATTTTATGGTTATTATTGAATAATATGTAAATTATAAATTGCTACCGAGTATCGGTTTCGATGTTCCGTGGAACACGACAAAGATGTGTAATCGAGGAAAAAGTCCGTTTGAACCTTGGAAATAGATTAGAATACAAGTGACATGTCACTAGGATGGTTGAGCATCCGAACTCATTGAGTTGAGTCCGAGTTCACTTATGGATGCAAATGTTCGAACTCGTTGAGTTGAGTCCGAGTTCACTTATGGATGCGAATGCCTGAGCTCGTTGAGTTGAGTCCGAGTTCGCTTATGGGTGGGTTACATGGTAGCTTGGCTACATATGTCGCACTTATGTACAAACTTTCCATGTATTCAAATTATATTCCGATGTGTTCAATGGGTGAATCTTAAGAGAATAAGAAGAATGCCTAAAACGAAGGTGACATGTTGGTAAGTGTGGTAAATGAGAAAATTTGACAAGTATGTGCTTAAACCTTCGGGTTGAAAACTTGGTAAGATGAAACCGTAGAAAGATATTAAATGTAAATGATGTTTTATGTGGGATTGTGTGATTACGTTACTTGCTATTTGCATGTGAACTTACTAAGCATTTATGCCTACTCCCTCCTTTTCTTTCATTGTAGTTTTGACAAGCTGGCTTGAGAATTGGGATAGGTCGAAGACTCATTCACACTATCCGAAGGCTTAAATCAGTAAAATGGCTTGTATATTTTGAATGTGGCATGTATGGCAAAATACTCACTTTGTGTAATTGATCTTATGATATGGCTATGGTTTGGTAAGAAAAGGTTTGTAAATGATTATCCATTGGAATGGCCAATCTAAGTCATATTTGATGTTATGTATGTTTAAAATGATATTTAGTCCATGAAAATCCTTAGTAAAGTGAAATTTGCCATAAAACAGAATCGACAGCAAAGATGATGTAAATTTGAAAAATCACTAAAAATAGTAGAAATGGAATTAAATAATGAGTAAGTTATGAAATTGAAGATTAATGAGTCTATTTTCATATGGATTGAACAAAACAGGTATATGAATTATAATTTATGAACATTTGAATTTTTGTGAAACTGGGCTAGAGTGATTTCTGGTTCCCCTATTCTGACTTTTGGAAATTCACCATAAATTGTATAAAAATAATTAGAAGTCATACTTTATATGTACATATGTCTTATTGAGTCTAGTTTTAAGAGAAACAAATTTCATAGTCATTGGAATTCTGTACAGAGAGATATCTGATTCTTAATACACAGAGGTTAGAGTAGTCGAACCCTGAAACAGGGGAGAATTTAACTAATAAACTGTACTAATTGGCCCAGCCAAAAATTCTAGGAAAAAAAATAGTAAATAGATATATGAGTATAGTTTTAGGGAAAATTTACGGAATTGGATTTTGAGTTACTGAACTCAAGATATGAATTTTTAAGAGACTGTGACGCAGATTGCTAGCTTGACTAAAAATTTTAAAATTAAATTGTTTGAGCTGTTTAAGCAATGAATTAAGTCTGTTAACACCTCGTGTTCGACTCCCATAACGGTCTCGAGTACGGGGCATTACAGATACGACAGCAATACCCTCACCTATTCTGAGCAGGTAAATTTTGAGGCCAAAATTTCTTTTAGAGGGTAGAGTTGTAACGCCCCAAGTTTCAGTAATATTATTTGCGTGCTTGTTGCGTGTGGCTTGCTTGCTTTGTGGGTTAAGGGAGTTTTAAGAGGAGCGAGAGGTCTTGGGTTCAAACCTAGGTTCAAACAAATTTTGTTTTTATGAGTAGCCCTTGTTTACTGCTAGTGGACTCTTAAGTTAAGGAGAGTGGTGCAAGACATGAAGGGCGTGTTGGCCAGGTGGCTAAGGGCATATGGAGTGTTCTTGTGGTCAGAGGTTCAAGGCTTAGCAATGCTCTGAGGAATTTTATTTTGCTAGGTGCCGTGGAAGTGTCCCAAGTTGACTGGAATTGTTGGGGTTTGAATGAGTTGTTTAGGGGTGTTTGTTAGAGGGAGTTGTGGATGGATAGGGGGAGTGTTTTGAGGAGTGATGAGGGGAGATTTTGTAGGGGTTGGGTTAGTGATCGGTTAGGGATAATGTAGGAGCCGAATGGGGAGGAGTTAGGGTACCGTTTGGAAAAAAAAGAGCAATTGGTAAAAATCGGTCATTTTGATTTGAGGAGTACCGAATTGACTCTTTTGGGGAGCCTTGCTTTGGAGAACCGATTAGTGCCTAGGTTTGGTGGCTGGTTTCTTTTCATTTGACATTTGAAGACTTCTTGTGTTCGTTATTCTTTTTTTCTTTTCCTTCTTGTCCGAACATCTCCTTCCTTTCATCTTTTACCTTTTTGTTCTTCCTCTTTTGATGGAATACTCTAGCTTCCTCTCTTTTAAGTCTCTCATTTGTCGAAGTTTGATTGATTCATCTAACCTTAGAAGCCGAATATTCTTCCCCTTGTTGTGCGAGTTGGTGTTGTTCTTCAACATTTTGGTAAGTGATTTTGCACACAAAAGCCGAATGTGATTTTCTCCTTGCCGATTCTTATTCTATTTTCTTCCTAGGTGTGGAGTGTCGCTATTATTTAAGTTCTTTGGAAGTGTGGTAGTTACCGTAAGTGACGAGCAGTCGATTCTTTCTGCTCTCCCTCAAGTGCTTGTTTTGGCCAAATATTGGTAGGTGCATCTCTTTTCCTTGTTCTATTTTTCCCTCGAAGGTTCGGCTAATCTTCTTCTTAGGCCGAATGTTTGTTGTCCTTTCTTATCAATGGGAGTTGCCTTTCATTTTAACACTCATTTTTTTTGTACGATTGTGGCTAGGGATTCAATCTCTTTAGCAAGGGAAGTGGAGTCGATTGTCCCTTTTCTAGTGACCCTTCTGTGGTTGGTAAGTGTTAAAGACTTGGATGTGTTTCATGGGGATTGCAAATCCTTAATAATCGATTAACCATTTTGTGATGGATCAAGTGTTAGGAAGGGGGAGTGGTTGGAGCAAGGAGGGGCTATAGTGGTGGTTTGGTTCTTGATTCCTGTGGCAGTTTGGCTATAAGCTTTAGAACAGATGTGTATTCACACCCCTTTTACTGTAAAGCGGTAAATGCTGAAAAGCTGAAAGAGCAGCAATGGTTTCTACACCAGCGTGCGAACGCATGTGTGGAGGTTCTGTTGTGAGAATGGAGGCCACCATGAGTGAATTCATGGGCTATGGCCGTAATGGGCCACGTTGGGCCAATATGGGCCGTGTGGGCCCAATGGGCTTGTGGGCCCCACACAGATGTAAACTATGGAAAGTGGAAAATCATAGGCTAAGATATGGTGTTTGCATAGCCGTTACTAAATTTGGATTAAACGGGCCACACAAGCACGTGGGCCCACTTGAGCCTGGTAATGGGCTTTGGGGCCCATTTACACAGTTTGACCATCTAGGTTAGTTGGGTCGCGCGAGATGACTGTGAACCCTTTTGTTGGGTCAGTAAGCGTATCTGATCCCTAATTTGTGAAATGACTATTATACTCCTATTTGATAAATGATTGTATTAGCATGCCATGTTTATTATATGTGCATCTATATTTTGTTGCATTGCATGGGGTGAGAATTATGATATTGGAGGAAGTGTACTGAGAGGCTATACGCCTATTACTGGCAGTTTTGCTGCAAATACTATTAGTACTGTAAACGGTACATTATTGAGGAGTGTAGGGATGGGTGGGTCGATTTATTCCCCACGTAGAGTGTAGGGCTAGACGGAGTGAAGTGTAGAGGATGGCTGGGTAGGTTTTACCTATGCATGATTGATACTATACTGAAATGGGCCAAGGTCCAAATTGATACTATTTTGATTAGAGCTTAGGCCCAGATTGTGATTCACACTGAGTTTTCATAAACTCACTCTACTGTTTGCATGCGCAGGTAATCCGTAGCTGGGTCAGTGCTGCGAGAGTCTCGGGAAAGGCCACACCTCTGTTATAATGCGTACTGAGTTTTTAAATTTGGTAGTTTTTTTTTGGGTTAAAATTTTATGTAAATCGGTCATTTTAAGTTTTAACTATAAGTGGGGATTTACTTTGATTGGTTCGTAACTGCTAACAATAATAGTCAAGTTTTCAAAATAAAAATGTTTTCAACAATCATTTTTTGCGACTCGTTTAAAAAAAATTTTACAACGCTCAACATGTTAAATTGTGATATCGAGTCGGTAGGACACATATTTTTGCTAAGTGAACCGATAACTATGGTGGTCAATTAAATAAATCAGTTTTCAAAAAGACCTCTTCAAGGTTAAAAAAATGAACTTGTTTTTTTTTACTCTCTCTTCTTTTCTTCTAAATAAACTAAGTTTTACAAAGCCCACTCCAATGTGACACCACGAACTCGGCCATAACATCTAGGTCGGGTTTGGGGTGTTACAATTATACCCTATGTCTGAGGTTTAGTGACTATCTAATAGTATTTCAAATGGTTCAACGGTGAGGGTTATAGTTTAAGTTAAACGACAAAAGTATAACCATGTTGTTAGTGATACATGTACCTAAATGAAATGCTTGGGATGTGAACTTAGTATATGCTATGTGAATTATGTTGGATAGTGACGAGTAAGTTGTGCTTATGCCAATTTTAGTGTTATGAGCATGATGATAAATGGTAGAGTGTCGTTATACTTATTTTTATACGACTTACTAAGCTTTATGCTTACCCTATTTCCTTTCCATTTTCTTATAGTGCCGCCAAAGTAGCTCGAGGATCATCGCCTACGTTGAAAAAGTCAGTCACACTATCATCCGAAGCACTTGGTATAGTTAGATCTTTTATTTTGATTATGGCTTGTATAGGACCCTACCTTTTGAGTTTTGGGTCATTGTTAATTAGCCAAATGTGTTGGCTTACTCGAGCATTTTATTCATTTTGTGTAAGGCCATAAAAATGGCTAAAGTTGAAAGTTATTATATGAATACAAGAAGTTATTTCATGAATGGGTAATTTGTTAGTTGTTTTTGTAAATATGAAACGTGTAAAGGCATTAGATGTGGTTGTGAGATTGAGGAATCATATTATGATGATCTTCAGCATGCTGGATGTTGTTATTTTTTGTTTTAGGGTGGCAAAGGGCTTGGTAAATAGCCCTATGTTGTAATAGCCCGATTTAGGGCCAAAACGGAACAGTGGTTTCGAAACCACGAATCCGAGATTGAAAAATTTATGACTGGGTATTTAATTTGATATTTAGGACTAAATTGAAATAGGTGAAAATGTGTGTTTTAATTCATAAAGTACTTGATTAGAATGAGAGTTTTAAGTAGAGGTCCTTAAATGGCAATTAGACCATTATACTTTATATGGACAAAAATGGGCATGAATAGGACAAAATTTTAAAGAAAGGCCTTAAGGGTATTTTTGTCATTAGGTAATTAAAAGAAATAAAATGGGAAAAATAAGCCAAAATTTTGTCCATCCATCTTCTTCCTTGGCCGAAACTTGTATGTTCACCATAGCTAGGGTTTTTCCAAGCTTTCAAGCTCAATAGTAAGTGCATTCAAGCCCCGTTTTTAATGTTCTTTATATTTTTGAAATCCTCGTAGCTCGGTCTACCTATTTCTACCATTATTTCGAGTTAAGGTTTATGTTTAAAAATTTACCCATGAATGATATGCATGTATTTTTATATTTTATGGTAGAATATGAATGTTTGAAGTTAGGAGAACGATCTTTTCTAAGCGATTTTTAGCGAAAACGAGCAAAACGGCATAATCGATAAAAATACCTAATGTTCATAATTACATGTTAGAGTGAGAATTTGATGTTGTCATAGAAGAGAAAAATGTTCAGCATGTCATAAAACATAAGAATAAGGGCTGAAATTAAATTTCCGAGCCTAGGGACAACATTGTAATTTTGTAACAGTTAGGGGGCAAAAACGTAATTTTTCCATAATGTAATTTTTGGATTGGAATAGATAGTATGAGTGTTAAATGAGCTAAATGTATTGTTATAGATCAAGAAAGGCGTGGAATCGACCTCGAACGGGGGAAGGAAAGATTTTGGACTAAATTGCAAAATTTCTATATTTTTCACTAAGGTAAGTTTGTATGTAAATAATACATTATCTTTATTTACGTTTTTTATATTTCAGCATATTTTATATATTGTAGCTGATTTTGAATCATAATCGACTATTGGAAGAATGGAAATAAGTATTAGAAAGTGAAATACTCCCTGGTTGAACCTTCAGAATCGAAAGATATAGATGGTATGTAGCTAGGTCACATGTATGGTGCCAAGTGCACATCATGTGTACAAGAGAGCTACGAGATACTATGTGGTAGCTAGGTCACATGTGTGATACGGGATGTATACCATGTAGACAAGAGAGCTACGGGATAAATGTAGCTAGGTCGCATGTGTGGTTCCAGGTGAAGGACACCATGTAGACAAGAGAGGTACGAGATAAAGTGGCTAGGTAACATGGGTGGTACTAAGTGTTCATGTTCACCATGTGTACAAGAGAGCCGAACTATGTGATGGGTGGAACTACGTGCTGAAACCACCAAGCATTGGGGACTCGATCTGAAGTGTTCAACGGGGAAAATCGACTAAATGAAATTATGTATGACCTTGTAATGATAAGTGTAAGAACATACATGTGTAACGTATGAGTAATAAGCTCGATATGTGATTGGAAGTTGGAGAAATTGTTAAGGATAATCAATGAATGCAACCAAAGTGTGAAAGATCAAAATTGATAATAAAACTATTTGAACAGTCACAGTGACATGAATTTGAAAAATCACCAAAAATAGTATAAATTTAATTAGAGACTGAATGAGATATAAAATTAAATTTTAATGAGTCTATTTTTATTTAAAAGAAACAGAGCAAGTAAAGGAATCTTATATCTTGAGATATTTATATTTTTGTGAGACTTGTTCAGAATGACTACGTGATCCCCTGTTCTGACTTTAAAAAATCATTAAAAATTGTACAAAAATAATTAAGAAATATAATTTATATTCCTAGATTCCTTATTGAGTCTAGTTTTAAATGAAACAAATTTCATGGCTATTTGACTTTTTTACAAGGATAAAATTATTTCATAGTGAATAGAGGTCAGATCAGTCGAGCTGTATAATAGGGGAAACTTTAACTAATAAACTGTACTAATTGGCTGGACCAAAAATTCTAGAAAATTTTTATTAATATGAGTCTAGTTTCAGGAAAATTTTACAAATTTGAATTTCGAGTTTCGTAACTCGAGTTATGATTTATTTAGTGAACATGACGCAGGAGGGACAGCATGATCAAATTGGAGTAAATAGTGAAATTAAAAATAGATATAATTGAGTTATTTTGTAAACATATTAGATTCCTTATTTATTATTTATATACTTACTTACTAAGCTATAAGCTTACTTTATTTTCTCTCTTTTGTCTTATAGTGTCATCCAGCTAGCACAGGACTTAGAGATTGTTGAAGATCTGCCCGCACTATTAATACTTTTGGTATTTGAACTAAACATTTTAAATTATGACATGTATAGTAGGCTTAGTTATTTTGTTACGTGTCATAATTGCCTAGGTTTAAAATATTGGTTACAATACTTAACCGATCATTTTGTACAAAGCCATTGAAATTGGCTAATATTGTTAAAGGCATATGTCATAATGATTCATGATCTAATATGATGCCATATTTTTGTCTCAGTTTTATTTAATGGTATGTGTTATGTTCTGGTAATACCCCATACCCTGTTTTGGTGTTGAATATGGGTAAGGGACGTTACATATGTTGTCCACACGGGTAGACACACGGGCGTGTGTCTAGGCCATGTGTGATACACAGCCAACCCCATGGGTGTGTTGTCTGGTAGTGTGTCCCCTGCACATAAAAATTTCAAGTCAATATGCATGGTAGTAAACACACGGGCAGAGACACGGCCGTGTGGCCCTTAAGAATTGCTGATGTTAGAAATAGAATGTCCAGGTTTTTGCACACGGGCTAGGACACAGGCGTGTCATGTCCGTGTGAGGCACACGGGCCATGGACACGGGCTGGTGTTAGGCTGTGTGAAAACCCCTGTAGGTTCGAAGTGGAAATTAATTCCACACGGGTAAAGGACACGGGTGTGTCCCTAAATGCTTAGGCAGTGTGAACCACACGGGCTATCAACACGACCACGTTGTAATGGTCATACTGGTGTGTTGCCATTTTCACACGGGCGTATGCCCCTGTGTCACGTTTTATTTTTCAGAGTCCTTTAAACGACCCAAATCGGTCCCGAATGGTTTCAAATGAATGTTTTGGGCCACATAGGCTTATATTAAGGAGTTTTTGGTAAAGTTTTGAAAATTTTTAAATTTGACCAATTTTTGGTGACTCAGAAACGTGTGAATGTATGTGTTCTAGTTAAGTAACGTCTCATATTCTGTCCCAGTGTAGGGTACGGGTGTGAGGTGTTACATTTAGTGGTATCAGAGGTATGGTTTAGTCAGTTTTAGGACTAACCTAGCATGAGTACGACTCTATCTATACATGCCATTGTTGTATATTGATAGTGTGACGACTCCTGACGATTGTAAATGGTGTTTTATATAGTAAATAGATCCTGATGTAGCTACGACGGATGACGTGGAAAGTAATGCGCTGGGTCCCGCTGAAGGGACTGCGCCAATAGATTGTGGGCCCGTGATAATGAGTCAGGGCGGAGGGGCTAGAGAAGCTTACCTCTATATGATGGACGCATGGTACTCGGAGTTTATTTGAGTGAACCCGAATACTCCACCTCTCCCACCTCCCCCAATTCCTCAATTCGTTCATATAGCTCCTTAAGGAGTAGAGATGGCTAGTCGAGAGAAACCTCCAGTGGATAGAATCCGTAAATATGGGGTTGAAGAATTTTGGGCAAATATCGAGGATGACCCAGAAAGGGCCGAGTTTTGGTTGGAGAATACCATCAGGGTATTCAACGAATTATCGTATACACTGGAGGAGTGTATGAAGTGCGTAGTGTCACTCCTGCGAGATTTGGCATATCAATGGTGGAACACTCTCGTGTCCGTCGTACCAAGAGAGCGAGTAACTTGGGGGTTCTTTCAAGAAGAATTTTAAAAGAAGTACATTAGTCAAAGATTTATAGATCAGAAGAGGAAGAAATTTCTAGAATTGAAGCAAGGCCAAAGAATAGTAACAAAGTATGAGCGTGAATTCGTGAGGCTCAGCAAGTATGCTAGGGAGAGTGTATCTACTGAAGCCATCATGTGTAAAAGATTTGAGGACGGATTAAATGAAGACATCCAATTATTGGTTGGCATCTTGGAACTGAGAGAGTTCGTGGTGCTCGTGGAGAGAGCATGTAAGGCCAAGGAATTGGCCAAAGAGAAGAGAAAAGCTGATATTGAGTCCCGAGACTCAAGGAAAGGACAGATAGGAAAATCACATCAAACCTCATCCAAGAGATCAAAAGAGTTCACTACTCAATCAAATACTTCGGTGGGGTTCTCAAATAAGAGCAAGAACCAGCGGAACACGGCATCTAAAGCCTAGACCACTTCTATCATAAGTGTCAGTAATGCTTGGCCAAATAGGTCGAAGTGCTTGCAGTGTGGTAGACATCATTTTGGCGGGTGCTAAGGGAATGAAAGAGGTTGCTTCAAATGTGGATCTTTGGACCACTTTATCCGAGACTGCCCTGAGTTAGACGAGAATGAGAAAAAGCAAGATGTAAGGGCTAGTAGTACTCTGACGAGGAGTAAACCACAGAAGAACTTGGGCAGTGGGACTAACAGTAGAGGTGTACCAAGAGATACTACAGTGAGGTCCGAGGGCAGAGCGCCTGCAAGGACTTATGCTATACGTGCTCGTGAAGAGGCAGAGTCTCCCGATGTGATTACGGGTACCTTTTCTATCCATGATGTATTTTTCGTTGCTTTAATTAACCCGAGGTCTACCCACTCTTGTATTTGTATGAAATTGATATCCCGTATGAACATGTTAGTAAAGTCCACTGAATTTGTGGTAAATGTGTCCAACCCTTTAGGCAGACATGTGCTAGTTGATCAAGTATGTAGAAATTGTCCTTTGACAATTAGAGGTCATTATTTTCTGGCTAACTTGGTGTTATTTCCATTTAATGAATTTGATGTAATCCTGGGGATGGATTGGTTAACTTCTCATACTGTTGTAGTGGACTGTGGGAGAAAAGTTATTAAGTTGAAATGTGAATATGGGAATGTTCTTCGGATTGGACTAGATGAATCGGATAACTTGTCTGTAATAATATCATCTTTCACTACTAAGAAGTATTTGAGGAAGGGATATGAGGCTTATCTCACTTTTGTGTTGAATACTCAAGTGTCTGAGTCGAAGATTGAATTAGTACCGGTGGTTTGCGAGTTTATAAATGTGTTTCCGGAAGAGTTGCCCGGATTACCTCCAACCAGAGAAATCGAGTTTGGCATCAAGTTGGTCCCTGGTACAACACCTATCTCAATTGCTCCTTATAGAATGGCTCCAACGGAGTTAAAGGAGTTGAAGGCTCAGTTACAAGAGTTAATGGATAAAGGTTTTGCAAGACCGAGTTATTCACCGTGGGGTGCTCCGGTACTTTTTGTGAAAAGGAAATACGGGTCGATGAGATTGTGTATAGACTACCGATAGCTCAAAAAGGTAACCGTGAAAAACAAGTACCCCTTGCCAAGGATTGATGATTTGTTCGATCAGTTGAAGGGAGCAACCGTGTTTTCTAAGATCGACTTAAGGTCAGGCTACTATCAGTTAAGGGTTAAGGAGCAAGATGTACCAAAAACCGTGTTTAGGATGAGGTATGGGCACTATGAGTTTCTTGTTATGCCCTTCGGTTTAATAAATGCTCATGCAATGTTATGGATTTGATGAAACTCATTTTTTGGCTGTATTTGGATAAGTTTTTAGTGGTCTTTGTCGACGACATACTGATTTACTCGCGTGATGAGAATGAACACGCGGAGCATTTGAGGACAGTTTTACAAACCTTGAAAGATAAGCAGTTATACGCCAAGTTCAGTAAGAGTGAATTTTAGCTTAAAGAGGGTGGATTCCTAGGACACATCGTGTCAGGAGATGGAATTAGAGTTGACCCAAGTAAGATCTCGGCTATCGTTGAGTGGAAACTGCCAAAAAATGTGACAGAGGTTTGAAGCTTTCTGGGTTTGGCTGGATACTACAGAAGGTTTGTGAGTGGATTCTCTATGATAGCCACTCCGATGACAAGGTTTTTACAAAAGGATGTCAAGTTCGAATGGACAGAGAAGTGGCAGCAGAGTTTTGAGAAATTAAAGGCCTTGTTGACCGAAGCTCCAGTTTTAATGCAACCGAAATCGGGAAAGGAGTTTGTAGTGTATAGTGATGCATCCTTGAATGGGTTAGGGTGTGTGCTTATGCAAGAAGGAAAGTTTATATCCTATGCCTTGAGATAGCTAAAGCCACACGAGAGAAACTACCCGACCCACGATTTGGGGCTAGCAGCTATAGTGTTCGCATTAAAGATTTGGAGACACCACTTGTATGGTGAGAGATGTCAGATATTCACCGACCATAAAAGTCTAAAGTATTTGATGACTCAGAAAGAGTTGAACTTACGACAACGACGATGGTTAGAATTGATAAAAGACTACGAGTTGGTGATTGACTACCACCTTGGAAAGACTAATGTAGTAGTCGACGCATTGAGTAGGAAATCATTGTTCGCCTTGAGAGCTATGAATATTCAGTTGTCAGTGACTAATGATGGTTCAATTCTGATAGAGTTGAGAGCTAGACCGATGTTCCTACAAGAGATTGGCGAAGCTCAGAATAACGACAAGGAATTGCAGGCCAAGAGAACTTAGTGTGAGTCGAGTGACGAATCAGAGTTCAGTATTGGTACTAACGGTTGTATGATGTACTAAGGCAGAATTTGTGTACCCAAGGATAACAAGCTCATTCAGAAGATTTTACAAGAGGCACATAGTGGTTGTTTATCTATTCACCTGGGTAGTGTGAAAATGTAGATTTTACAAGTGGCACATAGTGGTTGTTTATCTATTCACCCGGGTAGTGTGAAAATGTACAATGACTTGAAGAAAGTGTACTAGTGGTCGGGAATGAAAAGTGACATTTCTGAGTTTGTTTCTAAATGTCTAGTTTGTCAGCAAGTGAAGGTTGAACATCAAGTACCCTCGGGTTTACTTCAGCCTGTGATGGTTCCCGAATGGAAATGGGACCGAGTATCCATGGATTTTGTGTCAGGGTTGCCTTTGACACCAAGGAAAAAGGATTCAATTTGGTCATTGTTGATAGACTTACTAAGTCGACACATTTTATACCGATGCGTACCGACTATCCCCTTGAGAAATTGGCCGATCTTTATGTTTTTGAGATCGTGAGACTTCATGGAGTGCCCTTGTCAATTATTTTGGATAGATATCTGAGGTTTACCTTGCGGTTTTGGAAGAAACTACAGGAGGCTTTGGGAACAAAGCTAAATTTTAGCACGACATTTCATCTACGAACCGATGGCCAGTCAGAAAGAGTAATTCAGATATTGGAAGACATGTTGCGGTGTTGTGTTCTCTAATTTTAGGGGAGTTGGGAAAGGTATTTACCGTTGGTCAAATTCGCCTATAACAACAATTATCAATCAAGTCTGAAAATGGTGCTTTATGAGGCTTTGTATGGGCATAAGCACCGAACGCCTTTATATTAGACCGAGCTAAGAGAGAATCAGATTCACGGAGTCGATTTAGTCAAAGAGATCGAAGAGAAGGTTAAGATGATTCGTGATTGCCTAAGAGCTGCATCGGATAGACAGAAATCCTACGCGGATTTGAAACGAAAAGAGATCGAGTTTCAAGTCAGTGATAAGGTGTTTTTGAAAGTATCACCATGGAGGAAGGTTCTTAGATTTGGGAGAAGTGGCAAGCTAAGTCCTCGTTTCATAGGACCTTTTGAGATTACCGAGAGAGTAGGGCCTGTTCTTATAGATTGACTTTTCCCTTAGAGTTGGAAAAGATTCACGACGTGTTTCATGTGTCCATGTTGCGTCGATATAGATCAGACTCTTCGCATGTGATTGCGCCATCAGAGGTTGAGATTCATCCGGACATGACTTATGGCGAAGAGTCGGTCAGGATTTTGGCTCGAGAAGTCAAGCAGTTGATGAGTAAGAGTATAGCACTTGTGAAAGTCTTATGGCATAGACATGGAGTTGATGAAGCCACATAGGAACCCGAGGAAACCATAAGAGACCAATACCCGAATCTATTCACTGGTAAGATTTTCGGTGACGAAAATCCCCAAGGGGGAGAATTGTAACAACTCGATTTTGGGCTTAGTCAGAACAGTGGTTTCAAGACCACCAATCTAAAGTTTGAGAAAATATTTTATTATTATTTTAGAGTTATAGGATGTTTATGTCAGTGCATGAAAAATTTGGTGAAGTAATTTTAGCGTTTGTGAGCTTAATCACGAGAAAAGACTAAATCGCATAAAGTTCAAAAGTCTTGAATTGATAGCTAAGGATGTTAAACTGCCATGAAACCTAAATTGGGGGTCTTTAAAAGGTAAATAGACCCTTGGATAGGTGATGGCTGGTCATAGGAAACAAAATATGGAGAAAGTCAAAATTAGGTACAAATTTGGTAGCTTATTTGACCAAAATGAAATAAAATAAAGAAAAAAAGGGTGTCATATTTTTCTCACCTTCTTCACCACCGAAGTTTACCAGCAAAAATAGGGTTTAAAAGCTTGAAAAATTTCAGCCACTCTTTACCTTCACAAGTAAGTGATTTTGATAGTTTTTCTTGATGATTTTTGTATTTTTGGACCCCTTGTAGCATGAGCTTTCAAAAGAGGGGACTATTTTGCAAAATGGTTGAAATTTTAGGATCTTGCCATGATAGTAAACATGTTTTCTGAAAATTTATGGAGGAATATGAGTTATTGTTGTGTAATAAACAAGTTTTGTGAAGTAGTTTTCATGGAAACCCTAACTAGGGACCATTTTGCATAAGTTGAAAACTAGATGATAAATGTGAGAAATAATGGAAATTTTGGGTTGTTATAAGAGTAAAAATGGTTTGGCTAGGCTTAATATATGAAGAAATTCGATAAAAATCAATTTTCGAACTTAAGGGTAAAATAGTCATTTTGCAAAAGTCTAAGGGCAAAATGGTCATTTTGTCCAATTTATTTTGTCCAATTTAGATCAAGATTTAAAAAATCCAAGCCTAGACCGGGGAAAAATGAAGCAAGTGGACTAAGCCGAGCCAGTGGACTACATTTTTTAATTCGAGGTAAGTTGTATGTAAATAATACAACTACGTTGTTATTATATGTAATTGAATTGATATAGCATAAATTGCTTGCTTGTGGGAATAATTATACATGAGAAATATTGAGATAGTGGACTCCCGTTTAAACCTTAAAAAATCAATTGGATGTTCATGCTATGACATTTGGGTGATATATGTGCTAGTGTAAGACATGTCTGGGACATGCATCGGCTACATGATGTGTCAGTGTAAGACCATGTCTGGGACATGGCATAGGCATGAATACGTGAGAGTCAGTGTAAGACCATGTCTTGGACATGGCATCGACTTAATGTGAGAGCCAGTGTAAGACCAAGTCTGAGACATGGCATCAGCATTATACTCTATGTCTGAGGTTTAGTGATTATCCGATTGTATTTCAAATGGTTCAACAGTGAGGGTTATAGTTTAAGTTAAACGAAAAAAGTATAACCATGTTGTGAGTGATATAGGTACCTAAATGAAATGCTTGAGATGTGAGCTTAGTATATGCTATGTGAATTGTGTTGGATAGTGACGAGTAAGTTGTGCTTATGCCAATTTTAGTGTTATGAGCATGATGATAAATGGTAAAGTGTCGTTATACTTATTTTCATACGACTTACTAAGCTTTATGCTTACCCTATTTCCTTTCCATTTTCTTATAGTGCCACCAAAGTAGCTCGAGAATCATCGCCTACGTCGGAGAAGCCAGTCACATTATCATCCGAAGCACTCGGTATAGTTAGATCTTTTATTTTGATTATGGCATGTATAGGACCCTACCTTTTGAGTTTTGTGTCATTGATAATTAGCCAAATGTGTTGGCTTACTCGAGCATTTGATTCATTTTGTGTAAGGCCATAGAAATGGCTAAAGTTGAAAGTTTTTATATGAATACAAGAAGTTATTTCATGAATGGGTAATTTGTTAGTTGTTTTTGTAAATATGAAACGTGTAAAGGCCTTAGATGTGGTTGTTAGATTGAGGAATCATATTATGATGATCTTCAGCATGCTGGATGTTGTTATTTTGTATTTCAGGGTGGCAAAAGGCTTGGTGAATAACCCTATGTTGTCCACACGGGTAGACACACGGGCGTGTGCCTAGGCCGTGTGTGATACACGACCAACCCTATGGGCGTGTTGTCTGGCCGTGTGTCGCCTGCACGTAAATATTTCAAGTCAGTATGCCTGGTAATAAACACACAGGTAGAGACACGGCCCCGTGTCTCAGCCGTGTGAAAGACATGGCCTAGCACACGGGCACGTGCCTTGGCCGTGTGGCCCTTAAGAATTGCTAACGTCAGAAACAAAATATCTAGGTTTTTTGCACACGGGCATGTCATGGCCATGAGAGGGACACGGGCCATGGACATGGACGTGTGCCAGGCCTTGTGAAAACTCCTGTAGGTTCGAAGTGGAAATTAATTCCACATGGGTAAAGGACACAGGCGTGTCCCTAAATGCTTAGGCCGTGTGAACCACACGATCCATCAGCACGACCACATTGTAATGGTCACATGGGCGTGTTGCCTTTTTCACATGGGCGTGTGCCCCTGCGTTATGTGTTATTTTTTAGAGTCTTTTAAACAACCCAAATCAGTCCTGAATGGTTTCAAATGAATGTTTTGGGCCTCGTAGGTCCATATTAAGGAGTTTTTGGTAAAGTTTGGAAAATTTTTAAATTTTACCAATTCTTGGTGACTCAGAAACGTGCAAATGTTTGTGTTCTAGTTAAGTAACGCCTCGTATTCTATCCCGGCGTAGGGTACGGGTGTGGGGTGTTATAATTAAACCTTTAACAATTTCAAAATCTAAGGTATGGGCTAGTTAGAATTCAAAGCAATTATCTCAAAAACGTAAAAATCATAAAAAACGGATTAAAAACCATACCTTAATTGCTTGAATTGACCTAGCCGAATGAAAACTTAAAGCTTTGGATTTTCTTCTCTTAATATTGGGCTATCCAAGTGAGAAAGATGAACAAAATTTCATTTATTTTTTTCTTAACCTTTATTTGTCTTATTACTAATTTACCATTAAAAATAATTCATATTTACACAAATGCCAAACCAAACGTAACACCCCTAACCCATATCCATCACCGGATTAGGGTTAGGAGGCATTACCATTCAAAACACAGTTCAACACAGTCATTTATCACCTTTCATACACCAAAGATTAACGATACATTTATAACATTATCAAACTCGAATATCCACAATTCACTTATTATAAATTCGAATACATGAATCATAATTCCAATTCAAAAATAATCATACCTTACTAATCATGTATCGCAAATAAGCGCATTTCAAAGTTTCAACTAATTCAATTCGAACATACATCAAAACCCAATTGAACATGTTTCGTAATTACCAAATTCGAACCAAACTTGTATACATCAATGCCATGTTCACATATTTAATACTTTCAATATTCAATTCCCTGTATCCATCACATTAATGACATTTTCATAATTAAATCATATTCAAGCATATATCCTCACTTTTCATATACAAAAAATATGTCAATACATAATTTCATTAGACCTTTCATTTCGTAACTTTTGTATATGTACATAATGAAACCAATCGAACCAATATGAATACAACATAATGTCCAATCACATATGTGACATTAGCAACATTACAATATGGCCGTACATACCTTTGATGTCATAATATTATACACATTTTACCCTAAATGCAACCGCCCTTTTCTATGTATATTTACCGAATAAATATTAACCTATTCCATTAATTAAGTCATGACTATTCCAATTCACATGTTATGCATATTTTCTAGATTTAAACATCCACACGTCATAATAGGCATGCGTATATAATACACATAAACAAGCATCTCCGTTTATTTGCATACAATTATGATTATTACCAATTTTAAACACTAGTACCGAAGCAAATCATACCAAAGTACCTATCTATCATATACCAAATTATTTAACCCCAAATTTGGTACATTTTCAACTCAAATATTAAACCTAACATTTTGATGTTTCATTATCGAACCTCAAACAAGGCATATCAACCAAAACAATCATATAACATAATCATTATTTACCTTCACCAACCGTACCTAATTAGCCAACCATTCAAGCATAATATATGTACATACATTGCCATTACAAACTGAATCAAAATAACCAATACACAATCGAATATATAATCATCATTTTATCCCATTACTAAGCTAAATTATAAAACCATTCACAAAGACAAAACATACCATGCATCAAGCTTACCAAAAATGAGCTAATCATAAGCTATTCATATCATTACTCAATCAAGCCATGTAACCAAAACACTATACTTACATGCCATTAAACACACTTACCAAAATGAGTTTATACCATGATTGGATATTCACCACACTAGTACCATGATCAAGCTATTTTTTTCATAGCTATATATATACAATTCAAAACCAACCATATCAAGCTAGACTATACATGCCATATGTCATAAACACAAGTTTTCTTTCAAGGTACCAAAATAGATATCGATAGTGTAATGATGTTCCTTGATGATCCTGAGCTTGAGCTCGCTTTAAATATCTATAAAACAGAGAAAGAATATACAAAGTAAGCTTTGAAAGCTTAGTAAGCCATAAGCAAATAAAGTAACACAAGAATATTTATAATTCATTTCGAAACAACCAAACCTAATAACTTCCATATACATATATAATTCCATTTCTCATAAAGTTCACATAATCACTTTAATCATCAACACTTACCTTTTTTTCAAAGTTCGTATAAACTTAATCCATACCTGAATCGTTTAAATCAAACTCACATCCGGTCTTGCCATGTCTTTGCCCGTTGAATCATTCGAAATTGTTAAGGATACACGAAAATCATAATATGCTCATACTTAGCCATATCCCAAATATGGCCTTACATGCGATCACATATCGATGCCACTATCCCAGACAGGGACTCACACAAATCAAATACGATGCTAGTGTCCTAGACATGGTCTTACACTTTTTCTCACTTCGATGCCAATGTCCCAAACATGTCTTACACGAATTACACATCGAAAGTCCTAATGTCATGACATACGTATCCTATACTATTCCTATGGTTCGTACGAGGCTTCTGAACGTTGTAATTCAATTAATTCGAGCTCGATAGAAGTCATACCTTGCTTATATCAATTCGGAAATATGTCAAATATATACATACCAATTCGGTAACATTTAAAACATATACATTCGAATTTAACAACTTTTATTTACTTATGAACTTACCTCATACAGACACGAACGGACCGGAACGACTATTTGACAACTTTTGATTTCCCCCGATCCAAATCTGATTTCCTGTTTTCCTAATCTAAATTAATACAAATTCACTAATTTAATCACACATTTAATCAATTCAATCCAAAAATACATAATTAGGCCTTTTTACACTTTGGCCCTTATAATTTCAAACTTTGACATTTTAGTCCTTATTTCACAAAACACAAAATATACATAATTTCCTTATACACATGATTGGCTGAATATTCCATTAATTCATATAAGTCCATATCTTTCATTTATTCCACAATTTAATCCTTAATACACATTTTTATCAAAAATCACATAATTAAACATAATAATCTATCAACAAAAAAATATTTTTCATCATCAAACCATAAAAATCTCAAGCTATCAACACTGGCAAATCACAAAATTCACAGCCAATTCAAAAATTCAAGCATGGGCTAGCTAGTATTCGAAGCAACGATCTCAAAAACGTAAAAATTATCAAAGCCCGAACAAAATTCCCACCTTAATTAAAGAAAACCAAGGCCGAACCTAGCTTGCTCTTTTTCTTTCTTTTTCTTTTGTAGTTTCGGTCAAAAGAGGAACAACATGCATGGCCATTTTAATTTTTTTTGTTTTATTATATTATCATTTATTCACTTAATTACCTTATTAACCTTAATGAAATAATATAAAAGCTTTATAATGGTTGTCCACTATCGTCCATGCTATTATTTAATGGCCTAATTTAATTTCAAGGTGTCCACTTTAAAAAGAACATAGCAATTTAGCACTTTAACAAATAGCAAGTCATTTTTACATTTTACACGATTAAGTCCTTTATCAAATCGAGCACACAAACAATAAAATTTTCAACGAAACTTTCACACATATCAATTAACATACTGTAAACATCAAAAATAATATTAAAATAATTTTATAACTTTGGATTTGTGGTTTCAAAACCACTATTCTGATTTAGCTAAAATCGGGCTGTTACAACTCTCCCCCTTAGGGATTTTCGTCCCCAAAAATCTTACCGACTAATAGGTTAGGGTATTTCTCTCTCATAGCATCCTCGGGCTCCCACGTAGCTTTTTCAACCCCGTGTTGATGCCATAAGACTTTCACTAAAGAAATTTTCTTATTTTTAAATTCTTTAACCTCGTGATCTAAAATCTGGATCGGTTCTTCTTCGTATGTCATATAAGGCTTAATTTCAATCTCAGACAGAGAAATCACATGCGAGGGATCAGATCGGTAACGTCAAAACATCGATACATGCAATAATTTATGAATCTTTTCTAACTCAGGTGGCAACAACAATCTGTAAGCAACTGGCCCGATACGCTCAATAATCTCATACGGGCCAATGAATCCCGGACTTAATTTGCCTTTAAGACCGAATTGGAGTATTTTCTTCCACGAAGATACTTTCAAAAACACTTTGTCCTCGATTGAGTTTCTGCGTACGATTTCTGACGATCTGATGCTGCTTTTAGACTTTCACGAATTACGTTTACTTTCTGTTCAGTCTCTTTGCTCAAATTGACCCCGTGTATCTTATTGTCATTGAGCTCAGTCCAATACAAAGGTGTTCGGCATTTGCGACCATAAAAAGCTTTGAAAGCTGCCATTTTTATACTCGATTGAAAGCTACAAATTCAATTAATGGCAAATATCGTTCCCACGTACCTTCAAACTCAAGAATGCAACATTTCAACATATCCTCGAGTATCTGAATAATCTACTCAAATTAACCATCCGTCTGTGGGTGAAGAGCAGTACTGAAGTGTAGCTTCGTACCTAATGCATCTTGCAGTTTCTTCCAAAACTGCGATGTGAACCTCGAATCTCTATCCGATACAATAGAAATAGGTAATCCATACAATTTCACAACTTGAGAAATATACAACTTAGCAAGCTTATCTAGTGAATAATCTGTACATACCGGAATGAAATCAGTTGATTTAGTCAATCTATCAACAATCACCCATATTGCATCTTTTTTACTTGGTGAAAAGGGCAATCCCGATACAAAATCCATCGTGATTCTGTCCCATTTCCACTCTGGAATCATAATCAGTTGCAGTAATCCAAACGGTACCTGATGCTTAGCTTTGACTTGTTGACAAATTAAACATTTCGAAACAAATTCTATGATATCATGCTTCATACCAGGCCACCAGTAAAGCTATTTCAGATCGTTATACATTTTCGTACTTCCTAGATGTACATATAACCGACTATTATAAGCTTCCTTCAAAATCATCTAAAGCAACTCTGAGTTTCTTGGAGCACATATTCAGCCTCTGAATCTTAAACAATCATTAGTATCAATCTGAAATTCTGAATCAGGGTTCGAATCACATTGATCCCGTTTTGCTAACAATTCATTATCAACATTCTGAGCTTCGCAAATCTGCTGTATAAATAACAGTCTCACTTTCAACTCAACTACAATCGAGCAATCATTAGATAGAGACAACTGAGTAATCATTGCACGCAGGGCAAACAAATATTTCTGGCTCAAAGCATCAGCAACAACATTGGCTTTCCCTAGATGGTAGTCAATCACTAGCTCATAATCTTTTAACAATTCTAACCATCTTTGCTGTCTTAAATTCAGATCTTTCTAAGTCATCAAATATTTTAAGCTTTTGTGATAAGAATAAACATGACATTTCTCACCAAATAGATAGTGGCGCCAAATCTTCAATGTGAACATGATAGATGCTAACTCTAAATCGTGCGTCACGTAATTCTTTTCATGCGGCTTTAATTGTCTCGAGGCATAAGCTATGACTTTGCCTTCTTGCATCAAAACACTTCCTAATCCATTCAATGATGCATCACTATAGATTATGAATTCTTTACCCGACTATGGTTGAACTAACACTGGAGCTTCAGTCAATAAGGCTTTCAGCTGATCAAAGCTTTTCTGGCACTTATCTGACCACTCAAAATTAACATCTTTCTGAAGTATTCTTGTTATCGGGGTTGCAATCATAGAGAAACCTTTTACGAATCGTCTATAATAACCAACGAGTCCCAGAAAGCTTCAAACTTCGGATACATTTCTTGAAGGCTTCTAATCTATTATTGCTGAAATCTTACTCGGATACACTCGAATGCCTGATGTTGACACAGTATGTCCTAGAAAACTAACTTCACACAACTAGAACTCAAATTTACTGAACTTTGCATACAACTGCTTATTACGCAGAATCTATAACACTATTTTTAGGTGTTCGGCATGCTCAGATTCATCACGGGAATAAATCAAGATGTCATCTATGAACACAACCATAAATTGATCCAAATACGATCTGAAGATCCAAATCATTAGATCCATAAAAATAGTAGGTACATTCGTTAATCTAAAAGGCATAACTAGAAACTCATAATGTCCATACCTAGTTTGTGTAACGCCCCAAATCTTCAATATTTATTTTTGTGTGTTGTGTTGCATAAATGCACGCTTGATTTAGAGGTTAAGTGTCCTGAGAAGTGTTGGAGAAGTCTTGAGTTCAAGCCTTGGCTTGTACAAAATTTTAGTTTTACTTGAATAAACCCTACCTCTAGTCAATAAGATTCTTATACAAATATGGATAAAACATGACAGAAAGGCCTGCTGGTCTAGGGGTAAGTGGCATGTGGTGTTTGCTGGAGGACTGAGGTTCGAGTCTTGTGGGGCTCAGAGGAGTATTTATTTTTCTGCTTTTGCTGTGTGGGAAGTTAGGGTTAACCAAAACACTGCTAGTTGAGTAGAGTTTAAATTTAGTGGTTGAAGAGATAATGGTGGAGTGATTTTAGGAGGATTATGTAGGTTTTGAAAATGGAGGAGTTGTAGCTGAATAGGTACTTTGATCACTCAGGAATTTCGATTTTGGGTTCCTTTCTTTTCTCTTCTCATTTTATTGGTAGCCGAATTCTGCTAGGGGATTTTACAGGTACATTTCATTTTGTCCATTTTTTATTTTTCTCTTCAGTTTCAGTGCCCTATTGACCATTTGTGCTTTTCTCCCTCTATCTCTCTAGCAATCACATTTTCCTTCTTGCCTTGTTGTTAGCCGAATACCTCCCTTCTCTCTCTCAACTCTTTCGGCCTTGTTAGTCGATTCTCTTCTCTTTTATTCCCTTGTTCTTATAGACCGATTGTTCTCCTTCTCTGTCTCTCAATCGGTTACTTCTTGACTGATTTCCCTTCCTTTCTTGCTCACTCTGTTGCATGTTTTTGACCGAATTCTACCCCTTTCTTTTACCCTCACTGTACCAATCTTCTTCCCATTGCTCTCTGTTGATTTTGAGGGTAGTTACAAGTGCCTGATGCTGTGTTTCGATAAGATTAACTTTTGGGTTGGTTCAAACTATTCTTTCAATTAGGCGTTAACAGGAGGTTGGTTGATTTGTAGGTTAAAACTGAGGGCTCGTGTAATCGTCCTCTCTCGTCTAATAAGGTGAAATAGACTTCAGTTGTTTCATTAAGGTAAAGGGGTTAACGATTGGATGATTTCAGAGTAATATTATAGTATTATTTTGATACTGGTTATTAAGTGTTTACCTATGTTAGTTGGTGCTCAAGAGCTTGTCGAAGGAGAGGGAAAAGATCCTCTGTTGGTGTTAGGGTGGACAGATCTCCTCTCGTGGCTTGTTCGAAGGTACATTATTGTGTGCATTCAACAATTGGGTTAGTTGTGTGTATCCGAGTGGGTATTCGATTAAGTGAGTAATTGAAGATTATTGTTAAATGTAGGGTTAAAAGGTGCGAGTAGTTTCTCCTCTCGACAAATAGAAGCAAGGTGTGTAAACACTACCCAAATCGCAAATCGGCAAAAGTCAAAAAATGTGACTATTGACACTACACGGGTGTGCGCTCGCTCGTGTGGTAAACCAAACACAAAAACGTGAGCATTTGACTGTAGAGGCCACCATGAGCGATTTCATGGGCTTAGGCCGTTTTGGGCCATGTTGGGCTAAAATGGGCTGTGTGGGCCCCATGGGCCTGTAGACCCCACACGGGTAAACCGCACGGGTGTGTGGAAAGTATTGGGCTAGGCTATGTAGACCACACGACCAAGGCCTATTTTTGGGCTTGTAGGTCACACGGGCGTGTGGGCCCACATGGGCTCGTATAATGGGCCTTGGGCCCATTTTTACTGTTTCACTATTAAGGTTGCACGGGTTGCCCGAGACGACTGTGGATCTACTATTGGGTCGATAAGTATACCTAGACTCTAATTTGACGAAATGACTATTATGCACTGATAAACCGTAATTTATACATATTTTTATCCCATGTTTAGCACATTTATGGATAAATTCTCCTTAGAATTGGTGAATTTATTGCTCCTAATCCTTTAATTTTATGTTTTATACTTAGGTGAGCATAAGAGTGTAAAAAGAGCGAGAAACGGGCCAAAAATAGAGAAAATAGGCCAACATGGGAAATCAACACGGGTAGACAACCCGTCCGTGCCCTTCTAGCAGAATGAGCACGACTTACACGGGTAGACCACACGACCGTGTCTATTCAGTAGACTCTAACACGATTCGGAGCAATCAAACGCGAGCGTGTCCCTGTCGAGCCCAAGTTGAGTTCTATTCGGAAAAGGCCACTCTTGATGTGATATCCCGAATTAGGGCCTAATTGGAATAGTGGTTTCGGGACCACAAATCCAAGATAGAAATAATTATTTTATAACTATTCTAAGGTCTATGATATGATTGCATGATTGTGTGAAAGTTTCGTGAAGAAATTCTATGCATAAAGTGCCTAATTTGAAAATAGGGACCAAATTGAATAAGTTGCAAAACTTGCATTCTAGAATTTTTTAGTATGAAATTGCTTTGGAATATTAATTAAGAGACCTAGAAATTTGACCAATTTCTAAGTTTTTGGACAAAAATTGGACATGGATGGAAATTTTGAAAGTTTAGTAAGGAAGGGCATTTTGGTCATTTGGATTTTAAGGAATTAAAATGGGAAAAATCAAGCCAAAAATCCATTCATCTTCTTCATGCTGCTGCCGAATTCTACTTGCTACCATAGCTAGGGTTTCTTCAACTTCTAAGCTCAATAGTAAGTCAATTCTAGCCCCGTTTTTAATGTTCTTTACGTTTTTGGAGTCCCAATAACTTAATTTAGCTTATCCTAGCAATAATTTAACCTAGGGTTTATATTTGGAAAAATACCCATAGGTGAAATGTGTTTATTTTGATGTTTTATGGTAGAATATGAAGCTTGAGATTGTGTTAAAAAAACTTTTGCTAAGTGATTTTACATAAAAACGACTAAAATGATGTAATCGGTAAAAATACCTAATGTTCATAAATACATGATAGAGTGTGAATTTGATATTGTTATAGAGGGGAAAAATGATCAGCGTGTCATAAAACATAAGAAAATAGGAAGAACTTTAATTTCTGAGCTTTGGGGAAAAAGTGTAAATATGCAAAAGTTTAGGGGTAAAATTGTAATTTTGCCAAAGTTAGAGTTAAGTACTATTTTGATAAATATGAGTATTAAATCAGCTAAATGTATTATTTTAGTTCAAGAAAGATGTGAAATCAACCTTGATCGGGGAAAACAAAAGATTTTGAGTTAAATTGCAACCTTTATACATTTCGTACCGAGGTAAGTTCATGAGTAAATAGGGTAACATAATTGTCATTTTAAGCAATTTAATGTTGTTTATATGATATGATGCTTATTGTCATGAAATGTTATGTTTTGTGGTTATTGTTGAAAAATATGTAATTGTGTGAATTACTTGATAAGTATGAACTACCATAAAAGTATCGATTTCGACATTTCGTGGAAAATGGCAAAGAAGTATGATCGAGGAAAGTCCCGTTTGAACATTAGGAATAGATTAGGATACAAGTGACATGTCACTAGGAAATTGAGATCCGAACTCGTTGAGTTGCGTTCCGAGTTCGTGAGAATTATGAGGCATCCGAACTCGTTGAGTTGCGTTCCGAGTTCACTTATGGATGCAAGCATCCGAACTCGTTGAGTTGTGTTCCGAGTTCATTATGGATGCGAACACCCGAGCTTGTTGAGTTACGTTCTGATTTCATTATGGGTGAAATTATGGTAGCTTGATTTCGTATATCCGAATTATATCCCGATGTGTTCAACAGGTAAAGTTCTAGTGAAATGGAAAAATTCTTGAGATGAAAGTGACTAGTTGGCAAGTGTTGTGGAACAGATACTTTGTATAGGTATGTACTTAACCCTCGGGTTGAGACTTCAATATAACAATAATATGGTAGGATCATGAATGAGAAATATGATATGAATGTTTTGGTGATATTATGCAAATGTGGATTTTGTATTATGGCATGGTTTTGTTACTTGCTATTTACATGTTAACTTACTAAGCATTTATGCTTACTCCCTTCCTTCCTTTCCTTGTAGTTTTGACAAGCCGGATAGAGATCGGGACGGTCGGAGACACGTTCACACTATCAACGAACCACATTGGTATAGTGGCTTGCATATTTTTGGAATATGGCATGTATAGCATGATACTTTTGTGTATATAATCTTATTATATGGTAAATGAGTGATGTGGAAATTTTTGTTGATGATTAGCTATTGGAATGACTAATCAAAATTTATATTTAGTGTCATGTATGCTTAATGTATTTCCTAATCCATGGAAAACCATAAAATGGTGAAGTTGGTTATAAAATAGAATCACACAGCAGCAGTGACGTGAGTTTGAAAAATCACTAAAAATAGTAGAGATGTAATTAGATGATGAATAAAATATTTAATTTAAGCTTAATGAATCTATTTTCATGTGGAAGAAACAAAATAGGTAAAATAGTTGTATTTTATGAGATATTTATGTTTTTGTGAAATAGGGTTAGAGCGATTTCTGGATCCCTATTATGAATTTAGAAATTCACCATAAATTGTGTAAAAATAATTAGGAGTCACACTTTATATTTATGGATTCCTTATTGAGTCTATTTTTATGATAAATAAATGGAATGGTTATTGGATTTCTGTATAGAAAGAAATTTGATTCGTAGTGCACAGGGGTCAGAGTAGTCAAACCCTGAAATAGGAGAGAATTTAACTAATAAACTGTACTAATTGGCCCAGCAAAAAACTCTATAAAAAAAATTAGTAAGTAGATATATGAGTCTAGATTCAGGGAAAATTTATAGAATTGGATTTCGAGTTTTTTAACTCGAGATATGATTTTTTTAGCGACTGTGACGCATATGGATTGTTTACTACGAGAATTGTTTGAACTTGTTTAAATGCTAAAATAAGTTTAGTAATGTCTCATACTCGACTCTGGCGACGATCTCGGGTAATGGGGCGTTACACTTGCTAAAGCCTATTTAAACACCAGAGAGGAGAATGAAAAGGGACACACGGAGTGGGAAGCAGGATTTTTCTCGAAGATCTCCTTCAAGACTAAAGATCTCCCTTCAATTTCCCTTCAGGAGTTTTGGGTTTTCTTTATGTTTTGTATTCAATATTCTTCTGAGATGTTGTCTTTTATAATTATGAACTAAATCCCCTAAATACCTAAGGGGAGTGAAACCTACGATGGATCTTGTTATTATTTTCTGAATTATATGATAAATACTTGATTTGTTCTTAATTATGTGTTCTTAATCCTTGTTTTAATATTTCAGGATATTAACCCAAGTATTGATGTGCTTATTCAGAGGAGAAAAAGTCCCTGTCTAATAGTAGATCTAGCATGACTAAGTGGAGTTGCATGCAATCCTAGACATAGGATGACATAAATCTGCCAAATTAGGGTCAAACCTAATAAGCGAATCAATAGATCGAGTTAATGCAACACTAGGGGTTTTAATTAGAAAGAGATTTCAATTAATCAACCTAGGGTTAGACGTTGTTAGTCTTGAGAGAGATAATAATATAACTTAGGGATTTCTACGGATCAATTCAAGTGAATAAATCGTCTAATTCAGAGTCAAATAACAAGTGAAGTCTAGCTGGAATTTTCCTTGGATATTGTCTTAATCAATCGAATTTTACAAAAGTATTTTCCCTAATTTTCTTTTTGTGAATCCTTAGTTAGTTAATTAGTTTAGATAAAACAAACCCTTCATTTTTAGGCTAGATAATAAGAAAAGAGTTAATACTAGTACTTTTAGTTCCTTTGGGTTCGACATCCCAGTCTTGCTAAAACTATACTACTGTTCGATAGGTGCACTTGCCTTTGTCGTGATAATAGTTAGTCTTCAGGAACGGTCAAATATAAATTTATTAAAACTTATCACGAATCACCACGATCATGCCCCTATGAGGTAAAATGATTGATATGCCCCTATGCTATGTATGACTGTATTCGAGCATGCCATTATATATATTGCATACGTGCATGATATTATGATATGTTGCATAGGGGTGGGTTTATTATTAATTAGTGGAAGTGTACTATACTGACAGCTCTGCTGCAACCACTATTTAGTGCCGCAACCGGTGCTATTTTGGAGTGTAGGGATTGGTAGGTTGATTTTATCCCCACATGGAGTGTAGGGCTAGACAAAGTGGAGTGTAGAGGCTGGTTGGGTAGGATTTCTATGTGCATTTTGTACTGTTAGTGGTACTAAAATGGGCTAAGGCCTGCACTGATACTGTTGTTGAATGGGCTAAGGCCTTAACTGAAACCGTTACTGATACTAAAATGGGCTTAGGCCCAAACTGTATTTGCCTATTGTATGACTGACTGTTTTTTTATTAAGGGATTACACACTGAGTTTCATAAACTCACCCTTCTGCTTATTTGCGCAGGTAATCCTTAGGCGAATTGGTGTTGCGAGGGACTCGAAAGTAGCCACACATCCGCTCATGCCTTTATATTGGATTTTTTTAATTTATAAGTAATTTAAATCTGGGTATTTTTATGTAATAAGGCCTCTTTAAAGTTTTAACTTTAAATTTGGGATTTTTACTTGCATTGATATAAACTGTTAGTTGTAGGAAAAGAGACAGGTTTTCAAAAGGGTAACTGTTTTTCAAAAACATCACGTTTATGCAACATATTTTAAAAGCTTCCGCAAGAGACAATGTTTTAAAAATTAAAGACATTTTAACATGTTAAATGACGAGTTTTAAAATCATCATTAAAAACAAGTAACAAAGGTAAATATGTAAAAAGGGTTTTCTTTCAATATCACACTTTGTGATAAACACTTCAATGTAACACCGCCAGAGTCAGCCATAACGTCTAGGCCGGTTTTGGGTGTTACAGTTTGGAAATAAGTTTTTGGCACATCGGAGTCTTTAATTCGCAGCTGATAGTAACTCGACCTCAAATCTATCTTTGAGAGCACTGTAGCCCCTTTCAATTGATCGAACAAATAGTCAATTCGTGGCAGAGGATATTTATTTTTGGTCGCCAATTTATTGAGTTGTCGATAGTCGATGCACATTCTCATAGTTCTGTCTTTCTTTTTTACAAACAAAACCGGTGCACCCCAGGGAGAAAAACTCGGTCGTGCAAAACCTTTATCTGTCAACTCTTGCAACTGAGCTTTCAGTTCTTTTAATTCGGTCGTGCCATTCTGTATAGAGCTATTGAAATCAGAGTTGTCCCTGGTACTAATTCAATACCAAACTCTACCTTACGGATCAACAGCAAACCTGGTAACCCTTCAGGAAACACATCCGGATATTCGCATACAACTAGTACTGATTCAATATTCTTTTCAGTCACTTTAGAATCAAGTACATAGGCAAAGCAAGCTTTACAACCTTTTTTCACATATTTCTGAGCTAACATCGAAGAAATCATTGCCGGTAGACCATTCAGATCATTAGACTCAATCTGAATTATCTCATCATTCTGGCATCGCAAATCAATAGTATTCTGTTTGCATTTCACAATAGCATCATGCAACATTAGCCAATCCATGCCCAAAATTATATCAAATTCATCAAATGAAAACAACATCAAATTGGCCGAGAAACATGAATCTCGAATCATTAATGGACAATTCTAACATACTTTATCGACCAAAACACATTGGCCTAAGGGGTTCGATACTCTAATCACAAACTCAATAGACTCTATAGGCAAAATCTTGCTAGATACTAAAGTCTCACATACAAAAGAATGAGTCGATCCAAGATCAATCAATGCAACAACACTAGTATCATAGAGAGTGAAAGTACAAATAATAACATCTAGATACGAAGCCTCTTCGTGAGCGCGAATAGCATAAGCTCTAGCAGGTGCACGAGCCTTAGATCTAATAGTAGTGTCTTTAGTTCCCCTCTGGCTACCACTCACATTACTCGTGTTTTTGGGTGGTCTACCTCGAACTGTCATATTACTCGGCCTTGTATTCTGCATCGTCTCCTACTCCACCAACTCAGGGCATTCGTGAATAAAGTGATCTAATGATCCACATTTAAAACAGGTTCGATCATTCAATCTATAATCACCAGGGTGGCGTTTGTCTACACTCGGGTTAGTTCGGTCGGATATTACCAACACTAGCAATCGAAGTGGCTTTCAAACTCACAGGTGGTCTATCTCGATCTCGTCTAAAATAACCCACAATAGCCTTTGATCGACCAAAATCATCTCAGAATTTCTTTGATGCCGACTCAAAAGACTTACTTCGATGATCTTTTTCGTGAATCTCTAGCTTCAAAGTCAGCCTTTCTTTTCTTTTTCCCGAGCTCTTCAACTTTGCATGCTTGCTCGACTAGTACCACAAACTCTTTTATTTCAAGAATCTCAACTAATAGCTTAATGTCCTTATTCAACCCATCTTCGAATCTTTTACACGTTATTGCTTCAGTTGATACATATTCCTGGGCATATCTGTTGAGTCTCACAAAGTTCTGTTCATATTCTGTAATTGGCATGCGACCCTATTTTAACTCGAGGAATTCTTTACGTTTTTGATCTATAAATCTTTGACTAATATATTTCTTTTGAAATTCAGTCTGAAAGAACTCCCAGGTAACCCGTTCTTTCGGAACCATCAATACTAGTGTATTCCACCAGTGATATGCAGTGTAACAAAGATACAACACATTTAATACATTCATCAGGGGTACAGGATAGTTTATCAAACACCCAAATCGTATTATCAAGCCAGAATTCAGCTCGTTCAACATCATCATCAACAGTGGCTCTGAATTCTTCAGTCCTGTTGTAACGCCCTGATTTTGGGCCTAGAAGTTTTAGGTCTTGAGTATGGGGGCAGTTAGGAAACTGTTCATAAATTTTTTGTGGTGCAAAGAGGTGACATAAACATATGGTTGTTTCAGTGGTTAAGTGCTCTGGGAAGTGTCTGAGAAGTCCTGAGTTCAAACCTAGACTTTAGCAAAATTTTTGGTTTTTCCCTTGAATGAATCTAGACATTAGCAGGTAGACGTTATAAATAATTGTAGTTGGAATGTGACACAAATGAGCATGTGGTCTTATGGTAAGTGGTGTGTTTCTAATGCCAAGGGATTGGAGTTTGAGTCGTGTTGCACGCAGGAGTGTCCCTTTTTGCATTTGGTCGTGTGGGTAGTTGGATAGCATTGGGACTCTAGTGGTTGGACGATTGAGGAGTTGTTAAGGGAGTTTGAATTGGTCAAGTGAGGGAAAAGGGGAGAGATCCAAGGAGAGGTAAGGGGAGTGGATCAAGGAGTGGGGAAAAAGGTAGTTGTTGGCCAAAAGTGGGAGTCTCCCTTGTGTCATTTCGGCCATAGAAGCATGCACTCTTGATGCTGAATATTTTTAGTTTCCTCTCGACTGCCTTTGTTTTTCTTTTGCTTCTCTTTTGAGTATTTTTGGTAACCGAGATTTTGACCATTCGGGTCTTTTGAAGGTTTGGTGTCGATTAGGCAACTTTCATTCTTTTCTCTCCCTTTTGTTGGTCGTTTGTTTTCTTCTCTCAATTACTTCCCTTTGACCAAATGCTTTCTCTTATCTTCATAGCCTTGTTGAATCTCTGCTAGCCCTTTCTTTTTTGGTTTCTAGTCGAATACTCTGCTCTTTGTAGCTGAACCTCCCTGCGTTGATTTAGGTAAATGGGTTCTTCTCAGCTTATAACCGAACCTTGTGCTTGTTGTCGTTGCTGCTCTAGATTCATGGTTATTCTTTCCCTTCTCCTCTCTCTGTCGTAATAACATTCTTCTCTAAACCATCTTTTTCTGTTGTCTCTTTCAGGGGAGTGATTATACATCTCGTGTCTCGATTGTGGGGGTGTTATTGTAGGCCAAATTCTGTTACCCACCTTTTTGGTTCCACGTTTCGATAAGTCGTCTCACTTGGTTCAATATATTCGCATATTTGGCTTTAGTTAACGTGATGCAGTGGTAATGCAGAGTTCATCAAGGATCTAGAAGTTTATCCTACCTAGCGGTTTAAGGCAAATAAGCCATTTTCGTCTAGTCAAGGTAGGTAATAGTGACAGTTGGGATTTAAAAGTGTGAAGAGGGTGTTAACCTTAATGAATAAAGATTGAATCTTTGTCGTATATACTTGTAGGCTGTGGTGTTCATGGACTCGTATCAGTCTTCAGAAACAGGTGTGTGTGCGTGTAACACTGCCATTAGATGTGAAACTGCAAAGGCTGAAAAGCCAAAAAGCTGAAAGGCTAAAAAGCCGGATAGTGGGTAGTCGACACCACATGGCCGTGTGGGCACCTGTGTGGTAGACCATGAGTCAAGACATGGCCGAGTGATCGATGAGATGGCCATGAATGTTTTCATGGATCGAATTGGTATTGAGCCATTTTAGGCCGAACTGGGTCGTGTGGGCCCAATGGGCCTGTGGGCCCCACACAAAAGCAATCACACAAAAGTGTGGTTACTGTTGAGCTAGGCTGTGTAAACCACACGGCTAAGGCCAGTCTGGGCTATGTGGGCCATACGAGAGTGTAGGCCCGCATTATGGGCCTCAGGCCCATTTTCACTGTTGGACTGTCAAGGTTGCATGGGTAGCCTGAGACGGCTATGACCTTCTGTTAGGTCAGGAATCAATAAAATGATTGTTTTGCCCTTATAGGGTAAAATGACCGAAATACCCCTGTAAGGTAAAATGACTGATTTGCTCTACGATGTGTATGAATGTAATTGAGCACGCCACGTTTTATGTATGTTGCATCCATGTATGATTCTATATTGCATTGTATGAGGTGGGATATATGATTGTAGAGGAAGTGTACTGTACTGATATGGTCGCACGGGTCGCCCAAGACGATTGTAGACCTATTGATGGCTTTAAGCCTACTATACTGGCAACTTTGTTGCAATATTGATGTAGTGCTGTAATCGGTACGACTTGGTGTGTAGGGATGGGTGGGTCGATGTAATCCCCACATGGTGTGTAGGGTTGTATGGAGATGGTGTGTAGAGGCTAGATTGGGTAAGATTTTCTGATTGCATACTATTCTGATTCTATTTTGGGCTTAGGCCCTACTAATACTGTTACTGGAATAGGCTAAGGCCCTAAGTGAAACTGAAGGCTTAGGCCCAAATTGTGTTTTCTCTGACTGTATGCATTTATGGGATTTCACGCATTGAGTTTTTGTAAACTCACCCATCTGTTGTCTGTGTAGGAAATCCCCAGGCTTAGATGGATCGAGGCGACGGAGGACTCAGAGGTGGCCACTCGACGAATTTTTCTTTTAATAACATAATTGAGATTTTATTTTTGGTTTTATTATGTAAAAAGGCCTCTTTAATTTTGTATTTTAAATTTGGGTTTTTAGTTGCTTTGGTTTATAACTGCTAGCGATAGGAAAACGTGAGTTTCCAAAAAGTCAAAACGTTTTCAAAACCACCACATATATATATAACTCATTTTCAAAGTTTTCGCGATTAACAAACTGATTTCAAAATTAATAACATTTTACCAGAAGCAACCTTTAAAAGTACAACCACATTATGAATAAACAATAAGGTTTTAAGATGGCTTTCCAACCTACATGAATAGGGGAGTCAAAGAAAGGGTTTTTTTAAACGACGAGTCTTAAATTTCAAAAAAACACTTCAATATGGCATCGCCAGATTCGGCCATAACGTCCAGGCTAGGTTTGGGGGTGTTACACCCGTATTTTCTAATTTCATCAACCAGGGGGGTTATTTAATCTCATCGAAGTGGCTTATTTAATCTCATCGGATTAATAACTTGAGGTGTCACAGGTGTCTGAGGAGGATTTGGTGAGGGTGGAGGTTGTTTAGCAGCCGGATTTGTACGGATATATTACGTGAACCATTCGTTCATCATCTAGAAGAAGGCTTGTTTAGTCTCTCCCTCGTGGCTACTCGAAATCGGCCTAGAATCAGAAGGCGCTATCCCTTGACGGGGAGCAAGCGCAATACTCTCTACGTCATCAGCTACAGCTCAATCGGGATCTATTTACTATACAAAAACACATTTTTAATTGGCAGGAATCATCACACAATCGCAGTACATAAATATGACATGTATAGCTACACTCACATGCTACGTTAGTCCTAGAATCGACTAAACCATAGATCTAATACCAATCAAATGTAACACCCCTGACCCGTAACCCTTGCTAGATTAGGGTTAGTAGGCATTACCGTACAAAACACAATTCAACACAGACATTTATCACCTTTCATGCACCAAAGATTAATGATACATTTATAACATTATCAAACTCGAATATCCACAATTCACTTATTATAAATTCGAATACATGAATCATAATTCCAATTCAAAAATAATCATACCTTACTAACCATGTATCACAAATAAGCACATTTCAAATTTTCAACTAATTCAATTCGAACATACATCAAAACCCAATTGAACATGTTCCGTAATTACCAAATTCGAACCAAACTTTTATACATCAAAGCCATGTTCACATATTTAATACTTTCAATATTCAATTCCCTATATCCATCACATTAATGGTATTTTCATAATTAAATCATATTCAAGCATATATCCTCACTTTTCATATACAGAAAATATGTCAGTACATAATTTCATTAGCTAAGTATCAAACCTTTCATTTCGTAACTTCTATATATGTACATAATGAAACCAATCGAACCAATATAAATACAACTTAATGTCCAATCACATATGTGACATTATCAACATTACAATATGGCCGTACATACCTTTGATGTTATAATATTAAATGCATTTTACCCTAAATGCAACCGCCCTTTTCTATGTATATTTACCGAATCAATATTAACCTCTTCCATCAATTAAGTCATGACAATAACAATTCACATGTTATGCATATTTTTCTAGATTTAAACATCCACACAGCATAATAGGCATGCGTATATAATACACATAAACAAGCATCTCTATTCATCCACATACAATTATGATCATTACCAATTTTAAACACTAGTACCGAAGCAAATCATACCAAAGTACCTATCTATCATATACCAAATTATTTAACCACAAATTTGGTACATTTTCAACTCAAATATTAAACCTAACATTTTGATCTTTCATTACCGAACCTCAAACAAAGCATATCAACCAAAACAATCATATAACATAATCATTATTTACCTTCACCAATCGTACCTAATTAGCCAACCATTCAAGCATAATATATGTATATACATTGCCATTACAAACTGAATCAAAATAACCAATACATAATCAAATATATAATTATCATTTTATCCTATTACTAAGCTGAATTATAAAACCATTCACAAAGACAAAACATACCATGCATCAAACTAACCAAAGATGAGCTAATCATAAGCTATTCATATCATACTCAATCAAGCCATGTAACCAAAACACTATACTTACATGCCATTAAACACACTTACCAAAATGAGTTTATACCATGACCAGATATTCACCACACTAGCATCATGATCAAGCCATTTTTTTCATAGCTATATATATATATACAATTCAAAACCAACCATATCAAGCTAGACTATACATGCCATATGTCATAAACAAAAGTTTTCTTTCAAGGTACCAAAATAGATATTGATAGTATAATGACGTTCCTTGACGATCCCGAGCTCGAGCTAGCTTTAAATATCTATAAAACAGTGAAAGAATATACAAAGTAAGCTTTGAAACTTAGTAAGCCATAAGCAAATAAATTAACAAAAGAATATTCACAATTCATTTCGAAACAACCAAATCTAATAACTTCCATATACAAATATAATTCCAATTCTCATAAAGTTCACATAATCACTTTAATCATCAATACTTACCTTTTCTTTCAAAGTTCGTATAAACTTAATACATACCTGAATCGTTTAAATCAAACTCACATCCGATCTTGCCATGTCTTTGCCCGTTGAACCATTCAAAATTGTTAAGGATACACAGAAATCATAATATGCTCGTACATTCGAATCATATACGATACCAGTGTCCTAGACATGGTCTTACACGTTTTCTCACTTCGATGCCAATGTCCCAGACATGGTCTTACATGAATCACACATAGGAAGTCCTAATGTCATGACATACGTATCCTATACTATTCCTATGGTTCGTATGAGGCTTCTGAACGTTGTAATTCAATTAATTCGAGTTCGATACAAGTCATACCATGCTTATATCAATTTGGCAATATGTCAAATATATACATACCAATTTGGCAACATTTAAAACATATACATTCGAATTGAAAAACTTTTATTTACTTATGAACTTACTTCGTACAAACACGAACGGACTGGAACGATTATTCGACAACTTTTGATTTCCCCCGATCCAAATCTGATTTCCTTTTTTCTTGATCTAAATTAATAAAAATTTCACTAATTTAATCACACATTTAATCAATTCAATCCAAAAATACATAATTAGGAATTTTTACACTTTGGCCCTTATAATTTCACACTTTGACATTTTAGTCATTATTTCACAAAACACAAAATATACATAATTTCCTTATACACATGCTTGGCCAAATATTCCATTAATTCATATAAGTCCATATCTTTCATTTATTTCACATTTTGACCACTCAATTTACAAATTTCACAATTTAATCCTTAATACACATTTTTATCAAAAATCACATAATTAAACATACTAATCTATCAACAAAAAATTATTTTTCATCACCAAACCACAAAAATCTCAAGCAATCAACAATGGCAAATCACAAAATCCATAACCAATTCAAAAATTTAAGCATGGGCTAGCTAGTATTCGAAGCAACAATCTCAAAAACATAAAAATTATCAAAACCCGAACAAAATCCATACATTAATTAAAGAAAACCAAGGCTGAACCTAGCTTGCTCTTTTCTTTCTTTTTCTTTTGTAGTTTCGGTCGAAAGATGAACAACATGCATAGCCATTTTATTTTTTTTTGTTTTATTATATTATCATTTATTAACTTAATTATCTTATTAACCTTAATGGAATAATATAAAAGCTTTATAATTGTTGTCCACTACTGTCCATGCCATTATTTAATGGCCTAATTTCATTTTGATGCCTCCACATTAAAAAGAACATTGCAATTTAGCACTTTAACAAATAGCAAGTCATTTTTACATTTTACGCGATTAAGTCATTTTATCAAATCGAGCACACAAACAATAAAATTTTCACACGGAACTTTCACACATATCAATTAACATACTTTAAACACCAAAAATAATATTAAAATTATTTTACAACTATAAATTTGTGGTTTCAAAACCACTGTTTCGATTTAGCTAAAACTGGGTTGTTACGCCAAATATCATCCACTAACTCACAATTGGACTATTTACCTCATAAGGACTTAAACTTTAAGGTTTTATAACTATTTAAAACTTTTAACTATTAAAACTCAAGTTTTACACTTTATGCGATTTAGTCCTTTTTATCGAATTGAGCAATTAAACTATAAAATTAGCTCACTAAATTTTCACACATATCAAATAACATGTTGTAAACACCAAAAATAATATTAAAATAATTTTTCGACATCAGATTTGTGGTTCCAAAACCACTGTTTCGATTTAGCTAAAATTGGGTTGTTACAGTTCCCAAGCTTCACATAGTGTTTCATCCTCCATTTGCTGAAAAAAGTGATGTCATTTCTAAGTTTGACATTCATATTCGGGGGATTATATAGTAGCAAAAAATTCTAGCAAAGATCACTCCATGATGCCATTGTTCCCGGCGACAAAGCATTCAGCTATGCTCTTGCTCAATCTCTTAAAGAATATGGAAATAGTTAAAGTCGTAGAGCTTCTTCAGGCACACCCTACTACCTAAACGAGTCACAAACCTCTAGAAAATGTCTTAAATGTAGTCTTGGATCTGTAGTAGGTGATCCACTAAACTATCCTACTGTTTGTAAAATATAATACATTACTGATTTCAGCTTAAACTATTGTGCCTGTATTTGTTGTCTTACTATCCTTGGATTTAGGTCATCCAAAATTGGCACAACATGCTCTTGAATTGGTCCATCTCAGTCATCTATTACCCCACATATATGAGGATTAGTGCCCTAACCATTCAAATTATCATTCATACCTAGTATCACCTAACGAATAAGAGGACTGGCATCTTGACCATTCAGATTATCAGCTGCAGCGAAAGAATATCTGATTTTAGGAATCCGAAACTGATCTCAAAGCTTTTTTCAAGAGCGTCGTGTCCCACTCAGAATATCTAGAGTTGCCTAGAATCTCGTTCGCAACATTGGTGGCATTTCCCTATAGTTTACAACTATAGAACGGCAAATCTTCCTTCAGACTCCAACACTTTTTTGCCATCCCACCTGATGAGAATTATCAAACAGATGGTTAGCGGAGCCACTTTCGGTCAAAAGAATGTTGTGCTAAAGTGACCTACTGTTAAAGGATCGGGGTTACAGGCTCTAACCAAATTCCTGCGGTGTGGAATTCTTAAGCTGGCGTGTGCGCCATTTCGCACCCTACCCGGAAACTTGTCCACTCTTATTTCTTATTCCTGAGCTACAGGATTTATGGCCCCGCAAAGCCATAATCCCCTACTTCAATCTCTATCCAGATTTTGCATAATCTAGTTCATGGGGACCACTGCCTTCTCGTAACATACATATCCTATAATAGTAGTGAGGGGAAGATATCGCACCTACATATCCTATAATAGTTTCTGAAAGGTTGCCACGAGTAAGTCAGTTTGGGGGGCCGAAGGGCGTTCTCCGTGTACCGGACACATAGCTTACCGAATCAGTTGCGACACAGATGGGAATGCATGCTATGAAAGATAGGGTTGAGTCTGATACATCAACCGTCTACTCAATATCCTTGTTTGAGTCCACAATCACTACACGAGATGAACCTTGGTTTGGTGAATTGAAGTTGGCCTTAGGTGTAATAAGACTCCCAGTTACTGCATGCGATCGTATACTGAGGTGCTCCCCGCCAGTTGTTGGAACAACACGAGCTGGGCCGGGCCTTGATTTAGAAAGATGAAGGGCCTAAAAGTATAAATAGGGGGTTCAAAATTCCCCATCTTATTGGGGGCGAAAAACGAATTGACATAAAAAGTGTTTTGTGCCTAGCTTTGGTCTTTGTTGCAAAAAGCTACGCTACTCTTTCTTAGCAATCAGATCAAGTTAATCTCAAGAGCAGACCATCTCAAGTTTTTAATGAAAAGACCAATGTTATCAGGTCATTGACCAAATGGTCTCTGTTATTCTCTTAATTGGAGAGAATATCTATTCAAGAAATCAGTGAAGGGAAGGGCTCTGGCAGATTTCCTAGAAGCTCATCCATACCAGAAAATCATAGGAAGCCTTTTTTTCATAGGACTAAGCGAATTCATTCCTCCCTAGCCCTATGTGCTGAGGAGCCAACAAACAGAAGGATCCTGTTCCTAGCCATTTTCACAGTTCTTTATGCTTTCTTTGTAAAGTTCTTTTGATATCTAGGTTAAAAGGATATTGTTTGTTAATAGGATTACCTTTTATCAAGCATTAATGGCAAACATGTAGAAATTAAATTAAGTTAGATAAAACTAATGGAATTAAGTAAAATAACCAAACAGTGCCAAAAACTTATCGTGTGTGAACATGATATGTGAATTGTACAAGTATACATGTCGAATCAAGTAATAAAGTGATAAGTGAGATCGTTTCCACAGGGATTGGATTAGGTATAGAAATGGTCAAGTTATAATAATGTTTACTGTTATGGTAAAATCGAGTTAAGTACACAGTGATAAATTAAAATAATAAGGGTGACTGAAAAATGTATACTGACTAATATTGGAAAATGATAAGGTAAAACAAGAATAAAAATGCAGCGACAATTACGAGAATAATCGAGAGAACAAATAAATAACTAAGAATACTATGACAAAGATGCTGCGACAACGAATTGAAGGTCTACTATGTTGATTTGGAAGGTTGGGACTACTAAGAATCTGCCCTTAATAGAAACAATTAAATAAAACAGTAGTCAAATAAAATATATGCTTCAACCATTATGGAAAATAAAAGTTTTCATCATGTAATCCCAATCCTATGAGATTTAGCTCATGGATTGGCAATTAAAACTCAAGTTTGAAATAACATCCAACATCGTTTTGATCAAATTAATTCATGGAATAACATATTAAGAAATAAAGTAAGAACTTAGGGAGATGGTTGAAGTCAAATCAATTTGCAATCCAACAGCATAGTGTCCTGTAGTGGCTGAGAGGGACGGTTTCCAGGTTCCTCTTTCCCATCTCTACTCAGCCACTACCCTTTATTGTTGCCTTTGACTCTCTCTCTCTCCCTTCTTTAGGGCTTCCTACTTTGGCTTTTTATAAGCATTTCATCCTAGGGTAACTGTAACGCCCCAAAAATCCCAAAATCCTGAACTTTCTTTTCTTTATTTTCGGTTTGATAAAAAGAGTGCTAGATATTCCTAGTCAAGTGTATTTAGGTGATAATAGGCATTAGTTAAGTTTTGAGTTCAAACTTAGAAGTGAAGGAAATTATAGGTTAATAGTTAAAAGAACCTTGATGGTAAGTAGGTTGGTTTTTTTTTTTAAATAAATGAAGGAGGAATTGGACACATAAAGCCTTGTGGTGGAGTGGCAAGTAGCGCCATATGTGAGGCTTAGAGGTGGCATCAAATGCATGGCAAGGAGGTCTGGGGTTCGAATCCCTCCTTGCTCAAAAGGAAGATTTATTTTTGCTTAGCAGACGACTAGTAGTGGTGTTGGATATAAACTCTGTAGGGAGTGATAAGAGGAGAAGTTTAAGGAAGGGATTAAGGAGTGATCAGGGAGAAAAATTAGGAGATGAGGAGTGTAGAGAGGTGGAACCGAATTGGGAAGTTAGGGATAGGAAATTCGGCTATTATATATGTAGGTGCCAAAATTGCTTCTCTCCCTTTAGCTGAATTCTTCATTCATGTTGCCGAAACACTTTGTTTACTTCAAGTGCTCAGAAGCCCAATCCCTTGCTCCCTAATTGCCTTTCTCTCTTCAATTCTCTTTGATTCACCTTTAGTTTAGCCGTCTCCTTCTTCTCTTCTTCTTGATTTTTCCAAATAAACCTTTTTCACCATACAAATCTCAAAAGCCGAATACCCTCTGTGCCGCCACTACACTCTCTCTTTCGTCTGAATCTAGTGTAAGTGCTTTTCTCCTTCAGTCAGTTTTGCTAGTATCGATTACTATTATCCCTCACTCTTTCTAAATCGATTTTGGTAGGAGTGCAGTATCGAATCTCAGTCTTTTGGGATCCTTGCCGATTTGCTCCTTAGGTGTTGGGACTTTGGTTAGTGTTCTTCACTTTGGTAAGGATTGGCTGAATGGGCTTTAGTAGGAAAGGGTGACTTATGTTGGATACAAGTCACCCATTATGTATCTTAACGATAAAGGTTAATATAGATCTGGGAAGTACTCGTGATTAGTGGTCAAGGAAAAGCTATTAAGGCTTGGCGTTTCAGGTAAGGCTAAGGTGAGATTTCGGCTTCTGGTAAGAGTATTCGATATGTATGTGGGATTAATCTTTGAGTGACATCGATTGTAGGTTCATGGCTAGGAATATCACAGCATGCTTTATTACCAGGTGCGTACATACACTGCACACACACAATAGATCGGCAAATCCCAAAATGCCAAAAAGCTAAAATATCGAAAAGCTGAAATGTTGAAAAGCTGAAAGTTTGGCTATAATAGACTTGTGAGTGCGCGAACACTCATGAGGGGGAAACCGATAGGTTATCTGAGATCCCATGGGCGATTCCATAGACTTGGGTTGTGTTTTGGCCAACTGGGCCAGAATAGGCTAAATGGGCCGATAGGCTGTAGGGCCCATAATAGGCAAAATTGGCAATGTGAAACTAAGTGATGGAAAATCGTATGAAAGCATGATATGAATGTGATTTGGGTCTAATGGGCATATGAATGTGATTTGGGCCTAATGGGCCATATGAATGTGATTTGGGCCTAATAGGCCATATGAAAGTGATTGGGCCTAATGGGCCATATGCATGTATATAGACTTGTCTGGGCTTTGTAAGGGGTTTTGGGCCTAGTATCTGATAACTGCATAAACAGAAATAATACTTAATTAATTAATAAATTGTGATCGTGGATAAGTCAAAAGGTTAAAGTGTGGCAATGGGTATATGCATGTCTAGGATTAGATCTAGGGAGAGCTTGGTACTTAAGTGGTCGTAATGACTCACCTCCTCTTCTCTGGAATCCTACCTGGTGCGTAGTATCTGTTCACTTTAGTCATCGAAGACTTGTCAACGGGCCAAGGTAAGTAATAAACTCATAACAAAGAGAAATTACCGAAATGCCCCTAAGGGCGAAGATGACTAAAATACCCCTATGTGTTGAATGTAAGATTTATGGATGTTACCTGTGTACCTCCTGCATTCATATAATACTCTGTTTAGGATGCATATGGGTTGGGAATTATGGACGGAGAAAGTATATGAAGATCACATGGTTGCTTGACGACCGTGGGTCCACCGACGGCTATTAAGCCCAATATGTGATTAGCAGCTTGCTGCTATGTAGGTAGTACCGCAACCGGGCTACCATTGATGTGAATCGAATGGGTGGGTCGATATTTATATCCTCACATGATGTGTACTGCGGGACGGAGTTGATGTGTATCGGTTGGATTATTGGGGTGGGTTGCACAAGCATTGCATGTATGATAATATGGTGATTAATGTTTACTTAATTTTTCTTTTTGAGGGTTGTACACACTGAGTTTGCGAAAACTCACCCCCTCTTTTATTTTTTTTAGGTGATGCACAGTAGAAGGTTCGATGGTGGGAGAGACTCCAAGGTGGCCAGCTAGCAAGATGACTTGTTTCTTTAAAAGGAAAGCATATAGTTTCTAGTTTATTAAGTTATTCCAAACTGGTTTGTAATAAGGCCTTCTCTCTGGTTATTCTTTTTTAAAAGAAAGTACATCGCTTCTGTAACTAAATGTTTAAAATGACAAGTTTTCATAGATCCTATGATTTAAATAAAGTTTCTGCAACATGGAAAAAGATTTTACAAAGAAATTAAGGATTTTCACTTTAAGGAAGGGTTTTCAATGAAAATAAGGTTTTCGATAAAACACTTCAATGTGGCACGCTGGATCCGGCCATAACGTTTGGGGTGTTACAGTAACTCCAACAACCCATAGTATCCTCTCATCTTTTTAGGCAGATATTCTTGGTACAAGTAAAGTTGGGCTAAGACTGGTATGTGTTAAATGTTGACTCGGTCATCCTCCTGAATTTCCGTGACATTCAAGGTGGCAAACTGTCCAACCTTTTGCTCCAACAAACCTTTACTCCTTTATTTCTTTCTCCTCAGCCTGTACTTGCCAAGCCACCAAATACAACCTTTCCACATACAATTTAAAGTATCTAACATGTAAACACAGTCCAAGCTCCTAATTCAAATGATAAAAATACTAATAAAATGTCCTAAAATGCCACTAAGTGTACCTAAGTACAAACATTTAACTAGGTTTAAAGGCATGAAATATAAATTTTTTCAAGAGTTATCACTCATACCCGGTCCAGTTGCCAAATTGGAGCTATGGAATGCCATATTAGCCACCTAAGTGACTCTCCAATAACGCCCAGCCTAACCTCCAACACACCTCTAGTTCAAACAAATAAAAAATGTATAAGTTTTAGATTGTACAAGCTCGTGAACTCACTTTGCTTGTTTCATGATATGCAACGGTAATAACATGCGAAATTACTTCGTATGCAAGGATTTAACTTTACTTTTGAAGTCATAGAGATTTGGAGAAAAGAGTCAAGAATAGGAGAACCCTTAGTTTGCAAAAAAAATATACAACTATTCAACTATCTAACATTGGGGTTCGCTGTAATAGTCTGTTTTCAGTGAAATCAGAATAGTAGTTTCGGGACCACAAATATAATAGCCTGGTTTAGACCCTTGTCGGAACAGTGGTTTCGGGACCACGAATCTGAGTAAATAATATTTTAATATTATTTTCAGTGTTTATTATGTGTGACTTAATATTCGTGAAATTTTTGTGCTTTAATTTTATCGTTTGAGTGATAAATTTAATAAAAAGGATTAAATCACGTAAAATGAAAATTTAATGGTTATATGTATAAAGGCTGAATTACTATTGCCTTATTAATTTGAGGTATTTAAAATGTAATTTGACCATGAGATTATGGTATGGACGGTAGTAACCTTAATTTATAATGGCTTTATATTTTAAGTTAAAGGTTAATTAGGTAAAATGTGTAATATCATGTATTAAATAAAACATGAATTAAAAGATATTGTTCTTATAATCTTTGCATGATCGAAACTAAAGAAAATAAAAATAAAATAAAGGGTTTAAAGGTTCAGCCATTAGCAAGCTTGATTCAAGGTGAGTTTTAGTTCAGTTTTTGATCATTTTTATGTTTTTGAGATCGTTGTTATGCTATCTACAAAGCCCATGCTTGAATTTTTATTTTGATGAGTATCTTGAGTTATGCCATTGATGAATATTTGAGCTATGTGATGTTAGCTGATGAAATATGAAAGGTATGTTTTAGATTAACATGTTTTGTATTGGAATTTTTGATGATTTTGAGTAATTAAGACTAAATTGCAAAAATAATAAATTGAGGGACTAAAATGTGAAATAAATGAAATGTATAGACTTATGAACACAAGGAACATTCGGCCTAAGCATGGTTTGTGCAAATTTTGCATGTTTTTTGTTTTGTGCAATTTGGACTAAATAGTAAAAAAGTGTGAAATGTTAGGGGTAAAATGATAATTTTCCCATTTATGTGTTTTTGGACTAAAATGAGTGAAAATATGTTTAAATGAGTTTAATTTGAATATGTTTAGATCAAGAACAAAAGAAATCGGATTTGGATCTAGAGAAAACCGAAGTTGTCGAATAGCTGTCATGTCCCAATTACCGTTGTCTGAGGTAAGTTTATAAGCAAATAAATGCTGTAAATTTTGAATATATATGAATGTGAAATGCTGATTTGAATTTTATGAGTATATATATAATAGTCAAATGTGTATATACTTGGGCACTATGTTTTGGAGTTCGATTCAATCGAGTTACGACGTTTGAAGGCCCTGTATGAACCTTAGGAATAGCTAGGATACATATGTCATGACATAGGATTCCGATATGTGATGTGTGAGTAAGACCATGATATCGATATATGTGTGTGAGTAAGACCGTGTTTAATACGTTGGCATCGATATGTGTTTTCGATATATGTGTGCGAGTAAGACCACGTCTAGTACGTCGGCATCGATTTATGTGGATAAGAGTAAGACCATGTCTGGGACATCGGCATCGTATTTGTTTCGTGTAAGACCATATCTAGGATAGTGGCATCGATATGTGATAGCATGTAAGACCATGTCTGGGACATTGGCATTGTACGATATGTGTGATTATCCGAGTATCCTATTCAATTTCGAATGGTTCAACGGGCAACGATATGTTGTGATTGAATGTGTATAATAGACTAAAGTGATCAGGTATGTAATAGCTTATTACCTATTCGAAATAAGGTAAGTTAGTTATTTGATATGCGATGCAATTTATTACATGAGGCCAATGTAAACGTAAGTGTATTTCTAAAGTATATTTGGTTACATGATAAGTATAAGTATGAGATATTAAAGTTTGACTCAAGAATAATGTTTATGAGTGTGTATATAATTGATTATAGAATGGTACTATGGTTTTGAAATTGAATGTTACCTCGATAATAGATATAGTACATTCAGCCAAAGGTTATGTATAATGATGTTATATTTGTGACCCATGTGAAAATATATATAAATGATTATGTACGACCTTAAGGATATAAAATAAGAATATTTATAGAATGATCGATGAATATATGTATATGAGTTTATGTATATTCGGTTAAATAATGACATTATGGCTTTGAGTTTGAATGATATTTTGATATTGAATGTATCTATATTTGGCAAAATGAAAGTAAATGTATTATATGAAACTATAAGTTTGAAATTAAATGTGATTATGATAGTATGAATTGGTTTAGTAATTGAATTGATATTGTTATTGAGATATTTATTTGCTTATGGCTTACTAAGTTTTTAAAGCTTACTCTGTGTGTTTTTTTCTATGTTTATAGAGTTTTGGAGACTTGCTCGGGTTGGTAGTCGTAGGAGACCTCATCACACTATCCAGTTTTTGCTTCGGTAAATGAATGTTTTGAGATTTGGTTATGTGGCATGTATAGGCTTGTTTTGATATATTTGGTTTTGAAATTTGTATATATATAGCCATGCGAAAATGGCTTGATTAAGATGTTAATATTGTGTGCATTCGGTCAAGTTTTAATGTTATTATGGAAGTATGCTTTATGGTATATATATGTGTGTGGTACTTGGTTATATGGTTCGGCATTAAGAAATGCTAATGAGGATGAATAATCAACCATGAAAGTAGTTCATTTTGATAAGTATGAAAAGTGTTATGTTTTGGCTTGATAATAAGGTAAAGTGATATATATTTGATTGAATATTGGTTATGTTGATTTGATTTGCAATGGCAAAGTTTATACTTATATTATACTTGAGAGATTGTGTTTTTAGGTACAATTCATGATGGAAATTGATGATTATATTTTGAGTATGCTTGATGGCCACTTAAGTATATGGAAGTGAGCTAATTGTTGTGATATTAAGTTTTGAAATAGTATGTTAGTTTAAAATGTGGGTGATGGAAATGTTATGACTTATTGAGGTTGAAATTGATGTCTGAATAGTTGTTTATTTGATTGGTTAGGTATACGAGATTTAAACATGAAAATTTTGTATGCTAAAAAAAAAAATTGGATAAGTTTGAATTATTATTTGGGCTCAAATTGATAAATTTTGCTATAGTGAAAGGGGTATTATTTTTAGGTTGATTTGCTAGCATATAGATGGAAAATGAATTAATTGTATATATATATTTTCATATGCTATATAGCATATGAAATTTGATAGGTTTGGTTTGGAAATTGAGTTTATAGTTAGTTATTGAGGTTATGGCAAAAAAATGCACATGAAATTATAATGTCCAAAAGCTATACTCGTTCATTTAGTAGTATTTGATATTGATACATACTTAAATACCCAATAAAGAATATGAATGATATTTAGCATATGAAATGGATATGTACAAAGGGATGATGTGGGATATGCACTTGTATATATAATGAAATATGCTTAATCATAATTTATGTAATCGATTACTATTAAGGTGGTGATCATATGGTTCAAATTTTTGTAATTATGAAACATATACAAATTGGTTTTGATATTTGATGGCTTGGTTTCAAATTTCTGAGTAAGCAAATGGTATGGAAATGGTTAAATATTAAGGCATAGTTTGTAAAAATAACTTTTATAAAGGAATTTATATTACAAGGTGCATAATTTGTAAAGATTGTCTGTTCTGAATTGTATTTTGTTCTGTAATGCTTCGTAACACTAACCCAGCGATGGATTCGGGTTAGGGGTGTTACATTTGATTGGTATCAGAGCTATGGTTTAGTCAGTTCTAGGACTACCATAGCGTATGTAAGTCTAGCTATACATGCCACATTTAACCTGCAATAGTGTGATATCTCCCGACTCTGACAAAAATTATTTTGATGAGACAGATAAGTTTTCCAACCGAGCGAATTCTGATAGTACGGAATGTGTACTTAAATGTTTGAATGAAAGTGTGTTGATTATGAGTTGAAACTCATAAAGGTATGGATCAAAGAGTATGTAGTACGGAATGTGTACTTAAATGTTTGAATGAAAGTGTGTTGATTATGAGTTGAAACTCATAAAGGTATGGATCAAAGAGTATGACATTTTTGTTATCAATAAATGTTATAATTATATGAGCATATGAGATATGATATTTGAGTATGATTTGCTATCTGAAATGCTTCGATTGTGAATTAGTAATTTGAGTTGGCATATGAACAATGTGTTAAGAACAAAAATAATTAAAAGCAAAAGTTTATTAAATAATTTGAGAATGTGAAATTAGTCATGAACTGGTAATTTGTGATAGTATGTGTTATGTGCATTTATGTGTAAGTTAAATTTGAGGTTTTACTACCCTCACCCCTTTATCAGTGAAATGTTAAAATGAAATCTGTAAGATTTGGTTGAATAAGTTCATGAGTGTGGAGTTACAGAAGTCCGTGTTCTGAAGATTAATAATGTGGCCAGATAAGAGAATGAATTAGCAAATGAAGATAGTATTAAAAGAGATACTGGATAGTTCTGAATACTATTCAGATTATGCAAAGACACTATTACAGAAGAAGTTAACTTCGATTAAATGATCTATTCAGGTTAGTTATCTAAGGAAAGTATTAACTGGAAGCTTCTCTAGATTGATTTCTATTATTGATGGGATAATATGAACTTAATGATGATAGAATTAGACAGTGGATTAATATTTGAATTGTATTTATGGCTGAGTGCAGTGGTTATAGTCGGGCAGTTACTATGAGTTCTTCTGGGCATTCTATATGTATATTTATCCTCAGAAGTATATGTAACACCCCAAAATCGGCCTAGACATTATGGCCGAATCTACGATGGCATATTGGAGTGGGTTTTTGAAAACACGTAGTTTTGGGGTCAAGATCGTTTCGTATTTAAAAGTAACTACTATATCTTGTTTATTGTTAGAACCTAGGTTGGTTTAGCAAAACATTGTCATATTAAATTGTTGTTACCCTTTTTAAAAAAAAAAACAATGTTTAATGTGTAAGCTTTTAAGAGAAGTTGCGTAGCGTGGTAGTTGAAAATTATTTATCTTTTAAAAAACCCAAGTCCTACTGCTAACAGATATAAACCAATTTATATAAATTCCAAAATAAAAATAAAAGTTAAAGTGGTCTTATAACATAAAATTTCCCAAAATAAAACTACTTTTATTAAAAGCCCAATACAAAATCGTAAACAGTGGTGTGGCCATCTCCGAGTCCCTCGCAGCACCGTCACGCCTAAAGATTACCTGCGTAGATAAGTAGAAGAGTGAGTTACGAAAACTCAATGTGTAAACCCTATTTATCAAACAATAACTCAAGCAATGCACAACAGTCTGGGCCTAAGTCCATATCAGTAGCAATATCGGTGTGGGCCTTAGCCCATTACAGTAACAGTATAAGTAATACATACAGAGATCCTACCCATCCATCCTCTGCGCTCCACTCCATCCAGCCCTACACTCTATGTGGGGATAAAATCGATCCACCCATCCCTACACTCCAAAATATAGTACCAGATGCGGCACTAAAATAGTATTTGCAGTAGAGCTGCCAGTAATAGGCTTATAGCCTTTCAGTACACTTCCTCCAATATCATACATCCCACCCCCATGCAATGCAATGTAACATAGATGTACATACAGTAAAAATAACATGCTTAAACAGTTATACATCACATAGGGGTATCTCAGTCATTTACCTCATAGGGGTATAACGGTTATTTCGTCTGTATGAGGTTTAAATGTACTTACTAACCCAACAGTAGGCTCACAGTAGTCTCGTGCGACCTGTGCAACCTTATTAATCATTCTATGAGAATGGGCCCAAAGCCCATAATTCAACCCATGTGGGCCCACACGTCCGTGCGGCCCGATAGGCCCAAAAATGGCCTTGGTCGTACGAACTGCACAGCCTAGCCTAGTAATCTCTACACATCCGTGTGGTTTACTCATGTGGAGCCCACGAGCACGTGGGCCCACACAGTTCATGTCTAGCCCAACGTGGCCCAAACTGGCCAAAGCCCATGAAATCGCTCATGGTGGCCTCTTACGATTACACGCCCTTGTTTTGGGGGCTCAGAGATGAACACAAGCGTGAGCACGCTCTTATAGAGTTAACAAACACAGTTTCTGACTTTTGTAGATTTATGAATATTGATGTGTGGTTACACACCTTATTACGTTAAAATGCGAACAACTCGAGTGTTTTCCTCAACCTATATCAACATGATACACTATCAGTCTTTTAATCTATGGGGTAAACAATCCCCTAAATAAACTTAACTTAAACTATAACTTATTGCTTGCGTTATCCAACGATTAAGACTCCTCACACTTCAGTCGATAACAAAAATCAATTAAAGGCTCCTACAGACCAGCTGCACCCAAACCGAAATCCATTAACCTTAATAAGAACATTCACATAAGCAGTTGATCCAGTATATAGCACTTACCAAAACCTTGAAACTGATTCTAGAGAAGAAACACAATCGGTCTTCTATTCCAAACGAAAGCCCACACCGAAGAGGTAAGACTAGCACCCATGCTTCTAGCCAAAAACGATAGTAATAGAAAGAGTTAGAACAATAATATTTCATAAGGAAATAGGGCAAGGGATTAGTGAAGAACCAAGCACCAACCGATTGCTCCCAGAAAAATTGGAATAGTTGATATGACTAGAGAGAGCTGAGCAGTAAATGGCCCAAGTAATCAAATAGGAGGAAGGGGAAGAAGATGCTATCATGTTAGGGAATTCGACAGAGAAATGGAGAAAAGAAGAAGGACCAAACGAAACCAAGACTAAAAACCTCAACAAGTTAGAGAAGAATGTTCGGCCAAAGGAAAACCAAGGGAAAGAAACACCACTAAGGTGCAAAGAAATAAAAGAGGTCGGCTACAAAACACTGTTGAAGAACAAAACCAAATGACTAGTTTCCCGAATGAACACATTCAATGTTCGACTACCAACAAGACCCCAAACCCAAAAGAGAGGAAAGAGCCAAAAGAACAATAGTAAAAAAAAATGGGAAGCAAAACTGCCCAATTTTGGCACCCAAAGAATTATGACCGAATTTGCCTAATAAGGAATCCCACTTTCGACCAACCACCCCCACTTCACCCACTCCTTGATCCACTCCCTAAAACTCTCCCTATATCTTTCCTCTAATCCCTCAATCGATCAGTTTAAAACCCACTCAAACTCTCCCTTAACAATCGGCCAGACACTCCACTCTCCCTCAAACACTCTAACCGCCAACCAGTTCAGAGTTCTACTACCACTCATCCTCTTACACGGCCCATCTGCAAAAAGAACATCATTTGCGTGCGATAGGACTCGAACTCCGGTCTCCTGGAAAAAGTAACGCGCCACTATCCCCTGAACCAGTAAAATTTTTATGACACAACCTAACCACATTTATTTAAGAACCCTACTGTCAAGAGACAGGGTTTTATTCAAGGGAAGACAAAATTTTGTACAAGCCAAGGCTTGAACTCAAGACCTCTCCAACACTCCTCAGGACACTCAACCACTGAAGCAAGCATGCATTTATGTAACACAACATATATAAAACTAAATACTTAACTTTTGGGGTGTTACAGTATATTTAACTGTTAACTTTTAGAAGGAATTCTTATCGTATGAGAACATTAGTTAAACATGCTTATAGACGAAAGTGTCATTAGTTTGTTTGGGTTATGTATGACATTGTTGTATCTTTCTCTGGAATTTATCCTCTTATATGGATATGAAAATTGACAGTAAAACTCTGTATGATGCTAATATTCTATTTCTACTAGCTATTGTTCTATTGAATATACGTGAAGACTATATTGCTTATGTTATTATGGATTTTGGTATTTATGAGTGACGTCGTTCTTTCTGGAAAATTTCTTGGATATCATTGGAGTTGTAATCATTATATATGGGTTGTAATTTTCAGAAATCCTGTGTAGCTTCATACGTTGAAATTTCGCTGTTCTGGTTTTCTTATGATTCTATATGATTATCTATATGGGATATCTATTTGACAGAAATGGCTATAACTGTTATAATCATAATTTCTGTTCTGAAAATTTGGGAAGTACTGCAGTGCTGTTATTAGAGTTATAAAAGTTGTGCTTCTGTATTGGTTGCCGTTCAAATCATATTTGATTTTCTTCTAGGTTCAGATACTTTATTAACAGCCAGGATATTATCTATTATTACAGGTAAGACGTCAGTATTATTATGACATTATGATTTCCATTTGATGATTGTGGCTTCTGTATAATGATATGTCTGGGTTATCCTTTTTAATGAGAAGAAAAGATTTCTTCGAAAAGAATGATTCAGTGGTTTAGTCTGATCTGAATTATTTGATTGAAAATTTAATTAGGTTATATGTGTTTGAATCTACCCATAGGACTGTAAATAAACTTTGAATGCACGTGAGTGAACTGAGGAATAATCTAGAAAAAGAATTCATATTCTTGAAGACTTGATGCAGAGTTATATCTATTGGAACAATTCTATATGATAAATGTTGTTGTAAATCAAAGTTAGTTCAATTGTTGAAGTTTGTTTTGCATGAAGATATTGTTAACTAAAACATCAGCTCTGATTCAGTCTAGTTGAAGAAAAAGTTTATGAATTTCAATCATGCATCAATGAACGGTTTAAAGTTTATTCTAATAATAGAATGGACAGAGATATCTTGTGATTCCATATAGTTAAAGCTGCATGAAAAAGAGTTATGTGACATATTTAATGATTACAAGAGTTTAAAATGTTTGATGTTGCAGAGCGAGATCCGAACTTGCCACAGCAAAGCTAGCTTGAATCATCGAAAAAAAAAACTTTTGAGTCTGTGGGTAAATAATATTATCTAAGGGAAATGATTTTAGTTTCAAATGATCTAAATAAGAAACTTTGGTGTGCTTTACGACCGATGAATACGTGATTGATCTTATTAGGGGATGATTATATATTAGCTGAATTAGAAGTTAAATTGATGCTTACTAAGTGATTTCGTGAAACTTAGAAATGTGTTATTAGATTTTGATTTATAAAGGATTCAACGTAAATGGATTTCTGATTTAGAACTTTGGATATGGAATCATAATTGCTTGTTGCTTCGAGATATAATGTCTCTACTGAAAGGCTTTAAGATTATATAACCATTGTTACAGGTGGCTCATAGTGTCAGTTAGTCTGCTCATATGAGAGTAACAAGATTGATAATAATCTGAGAAAGTGGTATTGATGAATGAGTATAAAACATGATATTTCTGACTTTGCGTTCAAATGTCAGAGCTATCTGAGTAGTAATGAAATTTTTTTAATAAACGCTGCATCGGGATTATTCTTATCATTAAAAAAGATAGAGTGATCTGAATTATTTATATCTGTCTGAAAAAATCTCTCGGTACTTATAGATTTTCTTTTTTGATAGAACAGCTGAGTTATCCGTTTCAGAGGTGATAAGTCTGCAGTTGGTACCAGTCATCATTGTTTCATATTGAGATCTGAAATTTATATTGTGATTCTGAGAGAAATTACAGTAATTTGTGAGTATGAGATTGCAGTGAAATCAGGAAACGCAATACAAATTCTCGAAATATTTATTTGTCACTGTATTTTAGAGCTTCAAAGTAACTAAGAAAGGTTATTTCTGCTTAATAAGTTATTATGTGATTATATAAATGACATTGTATAAGGTATCGTATGGTTACAGCTACCGCACTCTGTTGTTTCGAGACTGAGCTTTGTGAGAAAATAATTCACGGGATTAATGCTATCAGAATAATAAAACAGAAAATGAAAGTAATTCAATACAGTTATAAATAGTTTTGGCTTAATATGATGTATAGCTGAAGATAGATTAGAATCTTAGCTTTGAGATTTAATAGATATGAAATTGGTAGCCCTGTGAGAATTTTAAATATACTATGTGGAAGCAAATATTTAATCTACTTTCTGGTAAGATTCTCAGGGACGAAAATCCCTAAGGGGGGAGAGTTGTAATAGCCCAGTTTAGACCCTAGTCAGAACATTAATTTTGTGTAATAGCCTGATTTAGGGCCTAGCCAGAACAGGGGTCTCGAGACCACAAATTTGACGTTAAAAATATTATTTTATTATTATTTTAATGTTATAGCATGAATATATTAGTGCATGAAAATTTTGGTAAGTTAATTTTGACGTTTGTGAGACCAATTGCGAAAAGGACTAAATTGCATAAAGTGTAAAAGTCCTAAATTGATAGCTAAAGGTGTTATTTTGTTAGAGAATCAAAATTGGGGGATTTTAAAGGGCAATTAGACCCTATTAGAAGAGCTTGGCCAACCATGAAACAAGAATGGGTAATTGGTCAAAGGGTTAGGTTGGTTGATGTCATAATATGTATTTTAATAATACCCTAAAGCCTAGTATTCACCTTCTTCATCCATTTTTCTCCTCTTTGACCGAAAATCAACCATTGTTGGGGTTTGAAAGCTTCAGAAATTTCAGCAACTTTAAGCCCCCTTAAGTAAGTGATTCTCATACCCTTTGTTGATGATTTTTGTATTTTTGAGACCCTTGAAGCATGAGCTTTCAAATGAGAGGTATATTTTGCTAAATGATTAAGAGTTTAGGATTTTTCCATGAATGGATTTGTGATAGTTTCTGAGTTTTTATGGAATAATGTGAATTCTAGTTGTTTTATAAACAACTTTTGTGAAGGGGTTTTCATGGAAAACACCTAAAGGGGACTATTTTGCAGAAGTTGTAAAATAGTTGATAAATATGTGAAATAGTGAGAATTTGAAGTTGTTATAACAGTAAAAAGGGCTCGTCTAGGCTTGAGATAAGAAGAAATTCGATAAAAATTGATTTTCTAGCATAGAGGCAAAATGGTCATTTTGCCAAGGTCTAGGGGCAAAATAGTCATTTTACCTAAGAGGTTAATTTTAGAATGCCTAATTGTGTTTAGAGACTAAATGAGTGTATTTTTCTATTATAGATCAAAATTTACCGAATCTGAACCTAGACTGGGGGAAGGCCAAGCAAATCGACTAAACCGACTAGTCGTGTACGTTTTGTAATCCAAGGTAAGTTGTATGTAAATATTACAACTACATTGATAATGTTTGTGTTGAATTGTATTTAAATTTAATATAGCATAAATTGCTTGATTGTGGAATTGAGAGAGAGTATGAATATATTAGAGATAGTAGAGTTCCCGTTGAACATAGAAAAATAAATCGGATATTCGTGCCGTGACATTAGGGTCACTTGTGTGAGCTAGTGTAAGACATGTCTAGGACATGCATCAGCCACATTATGAGAGATAGTGTAAGACCATGTCCAAGACATGGCATCGGCATTGAGACGAGGGCTAGTGTAAGACATGTCTAGGATATGCATCAGCCTCGAGGCATAAGCCAGTGTAAGACATGTTTGGGACATGCATCGGCTACGAGATGATAGTCAGTGTAAGACCTTGTCTGAGAAATGGCATCGACTTGAGATATGAGCCAGTGTAAGACCATGTTTGGGACATGGCATCGACATCTTACCCATGTTTGAGGCTTAATGAATATCCGGTGATATTTCGAATGGTTCAACAGTTATTGTTATGTTCTTGAGCTAATGAGGGAAGTATAACCATTTTGTGAATAGCACAGGTACCTACTTGGTAGGGATGGTAATGAGTAAGTTATACCTATGCCTACTTTGGTGTTATGAGCATGTTGATTGTATATAAATGTTGTAGTATACATGTTTATATACAACTTACTAAGCTTTATGCTTACTCCCTTTCCTTTCTATTTCCTTTCAGTGTGGCCTAACTAGCTCAGGGATCACCGAAAATCAAAGATATTGATCACACTATCAGCCAAAACATTCGGTATAGTTGGATTTATACTTTTGAATATGGCATGTATAGGGCTAGACCTTATTATTTTGTGTCTTTGAGAATTGGCCAAAAGTGTTGGCTTGGGATAGGTCCCATACTTTGTATTAAGCCTTGAGCGAGTGTCTATTGTGGCTGATTTGATTTTGGAAATTTTGCTTGTTTGGTATTGATTTGAAAATAGGTATGAAAGGGTGGCAATGAGGCTTGGTAAATAGCCTTATAATGTCCATACGGGTAGACACACGGGCATGTGTCTAGGCCGTGTGTGACACACGGTCAGCCCCATGGGTGTGTGGTCTGGTCGTATGTTCCCTCTACATAAAAACTTTAAGTCAGTATGCATAGTAATAAACACACAGGCAAAGACACGGAAGTGTGTCTCAGCCGTGTGAAGGACACGGCCTAGCACACAAGCATGTGCCATGGCCGTGTGACATTTTAGGGATGCTGACATTAGAAACAGAATACCCAAGTTTTTGCACACGGGCTAAGACACGGGCGTGTCATGGCCGTGTGAGGGACACGGACCATTGACACAGGCATTTGTCTGGCCATGTGAAAACCCCTGTAGGTGTGAATTAGAATTTAATTCCACACAGGTGTGGGACACGGGCCATCAGCATGACCATGTCGAAATGGTCACACGGGCGTGTTACTCTTCCACACTAGCGTGTGCCCTATTTTAAAGACAAATTTCCTAAGGTTGGTTTAAAGACCCGAAATGGTCTCTTATAATTCTCAATGGTCGATTCGGGGATTGTGGACTCATAAATAGAAGTTTAAGTAGAAATTGAAAAAGTTTTAATTTGGTCCGAGTCTTGGTGACTCGAGATTGTTTGTACGAATGAAGTCAAGTTAGGTGGGTATTACATTTTGAGACCACAAATCTGAGTCAAAAAATATTTTAATATTATTTTTAGTGTTTATTATGTGTGAATTAATATTCGTGAAATTTTTGTGCTTTAATTTTATCATTTGAGTGCTCGATTTAATAAAAATGATTAAATCGCGTGAAATGAAAATTTAATGGTTATATGTATAAAGGCCGAATTGCTATTGTCTTATTAATTTGAGGTATTTAAAATGCAATTTGACCATGAGATTATGGTATGGACGGTAGTAACCTTAATTTATAATGGCTTTATATTTTAAGTTAAAGGCTAATTAGGTAAAATGTGTAATATCATGTATTAAATAAAACATAAATTAAAATCTATTGTTCATATAATCTTTGCATGACCGAAACTAAAGAAAAGAAAAAGAAAATAAAGGGTTTAAAGGTTTGGCCATTAGCAAGCTTGATTCAAGGTGAGTTTTAGTTCGGTTTTTGATAATTTTTACATTTTTGAGATCGTTGCTATGTTATCTACAAAGCCCATGCTTGAATTTTTGATTTTGATGAATATTTTGAGTTATGCCAATGATGAATATTTGAGATATGTGATGTTAGTTGATGAAATATGAAAGGTATGTTTTAGATTAACATGTTTTGTATTGGAATTTTTGATGATTTTGAGTAATTACGACTAAATTGCAAAAAAAATAAATTGAGGGACTAAAATGTGAAATAAATGAAATGTATGGACTTGTATGAACACAAGAAACATTCAGCCTAAGCATGGTATGTGCAAATTTTGCATGTTTTGTGTTTTGTGCAATTTGGACTAAATTGTAAAAAAAAAGTGTGAAATGTTAGGGGTAAAATGGTAATTTACTCATTTATGTGTTTTGGACTAAAATGAGTGAAAATATGTTTAAATGAGTTTAATTTGAATATTTTTAGATCAAGAACCAAAGAAATCGGATTTGGATCGGGAGAAAACCAAAGTTTTCAAATAGTTGTTCAGTCCCGATTACCATTGTTTGAGGTAAGTTTATAAGCAAATAAATGCTGTAAATTTTGAATATATGTGAATGTGAAATGCTGATTTGAATTTTATGAGTATATATATAATAGCCGAATGTGTATATACTTGGGAACTATGTTTTCGAGTTCGATTCAATTGAGTTATGACATCCGAAAGCCCCGTATGAACCTTAGGAATAGCTAGGATACATATGTCATGACATAGGATTCTAATATGTGATGTGTGAGTAAGACCATGGAATTGATATATGTGTGCGAGTAAGACCATGTTTCATACGTTGGCATCGATATGTGATTCCAATATATGTATGCGAGTAAGACCACGTCTAGTATGTTGGCATCGATTTATGTGGTTAAGAGTAAGACCATGTCTGGGACATCGGCATCGTATTTGTTTCGTGTAAGACCCTATCTAGGATAGTGGCATCGATATGTGATAGCATGTAAGACCATGTCTGGGACGTTGGCATTGTACGATATGTGTGATTATCCGAGTATCCTATTCAATTTCGAATGGTTCAACGGGCAATGATATGTTGTGATTGAAGGTGTATAATAGACTAAAGTGATCAGGTATGTAATAGCTTATTACCAATTCGAAATAAGGTAAGTTAGTTATTTGATATGCGATGCAATTTATTACATGAGGCCAATGTAAACGTAAGTGTATTTGTGAAGTATATTTGGTTACATGATAAGTATGAGATATTAAAGTTTGATTCAAGAATATATGTTTGAGTGTGTATATAATTGATTATAGAATAGTACTATGGTTTTGAAATTAAATGTTATCTTGATAATAGATATAGGCCAAAGGTTATGTATAATGATGTTATATTTGTGACCTATGTGCAAATATATATATGATTATGTACGACCTTAAGGATATAAAATGGGAATATTTATAGAATAATCCATGAATATATGTATATGAGTTTATGTATATTCGGTTAAATAATGACATTATGGCTTTGAGTTTGAATGATATTTTGATATTGGATGTATGTATATTTGGCAAAATGAAAGTAAATGTATTATATGAAACTGTAAGTCTGAAATTAAATGAGATTATGATAGTATGAATTGGTTTAGTAATTGAATTGATATTGTTATTGAGATATTTATTTGCTTATGGCTTACAAAGCTTTAAAGCTTACTCTGTGTGTTTTTTTCTATGTTTATAGAGTTTCAGAGACTTGCTCGGGTTGAAAGTCGTAAGAGACCTCATCACACTATCCGATTTTCGCTTCGGTAAATGAATGTTTTGAGATTTGGTTATGTGGCATGTATAGGCTTGTTTTGATATATTTGGTTTTGGAATTTGTATATATATATAGCCATGCGAAAATGGCTTCATTAAGATGTTAATATTATGTGCATTTGGTCAACTTTTAAGGTTATTATGGAAGTATGCTTTATGATATATATATGTGTGATACTTGATTATATGGTTCGGCATTAAGAAATGCTAATGAGGATGAATAATCAGCCATGAAAGTAGTTCATTTTGGAAAGTATGAAAAGTGTTATGTTTTTGCTTGATAATAAGGTAAAGTGATATATATTTGATTGAATATTGGTTATGTTGATTTGATTTACAGCGGCAAAGTTTATACTTATATTATGCTTGAGAGATTGTGTTTTTAGGTACGGTTCATGATGGAAATTGATGATTATATTTTGAGTATGCTTGATGGCCACTAAAGTATATGGAAGTGACGTAATTGTTGTGATATTAAGCTTTCAAATAGTATGTTAGTTTAAAATGTGGGTGATGGAAATGTTATGACTTATTGAGGATGAAATTGATGTCCGAATAGTTGTTTATTTGATTGGTTAGATATACGAGATTTAAACATGAAAATTTTGTATGCTAAAAAATAATGGATAAGTTTGAATTATTATTTGGGCTCAAATTGATAAATTTTGCTACAGTGAAAGGGGTATTATTTTTAGGTTGATTTGCTAGTCATATAGATGGAAAATGAATTAATTGTATATATATATAAATTTTGATATGATGTATAGCATATGAAATTTGATAGGTTTGGTTTGGAAATTGAGTTTATAATTAGTTATTGAGGTTATGGAAAAAAATGCGCATGAAATTATAATGTCCAAAAGCGATACTTGTTCATTTAGTAGTATTTGATATTGATACATACTTAAATACCCAATAAATGATATGAATGATATTTCGCATATCGATCGTGTTGATTCGTGATAAGTTTTACTAAATTTATATTTGACCGTTCTTGAAGACTAACTATTATCACGACGAAGGCAAGTGTACTTATCGAACAGTAGTATAGTTTTGGCAAGATCGGGATGTCGAACCCAAAGGAACTAAAACTACTAGTATTAACTCTTTTCTTATCATCTAGCCTAAAAATAAAGGGGTTTTTTTTTTATCTAAACTAATTAACTAACTAAGAATTCACAGAAAGAAAATCGAGGAAAATACTTTTGTGAAATTCGATTGATTAAGACAATACCCAAGGGAAAATCCACCTAGACTTCACTTGTTATTTGACTCTGAATCAGACGATTTATTCATTCGACTTGTTCCGTAAAAATCTCTAAATTATATTATTATCTCTCTCAAGACTAACGACGTCTAACCTTAGGTTGATTAATTGAAATCTCTTTCTAATTAACACCTCTAGTGTTGCATTAACTCGATCTATGGATTCCCTTATTAGGTTTCACCCTAATCCGACAAAATCTTGTCACCCTATCTTCAGGCGTGCAATCAACTCCGCTTAATTATGACAAATTTACTCTTAGACAGGGACTTTTGCTCCTCTGAATAAGCGCATCAACTTGAATCAATATCCTAAAATATTGAAGCAAGAATTAAGAACACATAATTAAGAACTAGTTAAATATTTATCATACAATTCAGAAAATAATAACAAGATTCGTCTTAGGTTTCATTCCCCTTAGGTATTTAGGGGGTTTAGTTCATAATTATAAAAGACAACATCTCAGAAGAATATTGAATACAAAACATAAAGAAAATCCAAAACTCCTGAAGGGAAATTGAAGGGAGATCTTCAGTCTTGAAGGAGAATCCGACTTCTGAGATGGATCAATCAGCTTTCTTCGAGTAAATTAATGCTTCCCACTTCGTGTGTCCCCTTTTCATCCTCCTCTCTGGTGTTTAAATAGGCTTTAGAATGCCTTAGAACCCTCAAGAGTGGCCTTTTCCGAATAGAACTAAACTTGGGCTTGACAGGGACACGCCCGTGTTCGATTGCTCCAAACCATGTTAGAATTTGTTGAATAGATACGGCCGTGCGGTCTACTCGTGTAAGTCGTGCTCAATTCTGCTAGAAGGGCACGGGCATGTGGTCTACCCGTGTGAGGAAGTCTAGGCCGTGTTGATTTCCCACGTTGGCCTATTTTCTCCATTTTCGGCCCATTTCTCACTCTTTTTACTCTCCTATGCTCACCTAAGTATAAAACATGAAATTAAAGGATTAGGAGCATCAAATTCACCAATTCTAAGGAGAATTCATACATAAATGTGCTAAACATGGGATAAAAATATGTATAAATTACGGTTTATCAAATACCCCCACACTGAAGCGTTTGCTTGTCCTCAATCAAAATCCTCAACTCACAATCAAAATCAATTCTTCTCAACTTATAATTCTTATTAATGATATCTCAAAATAATCCATAAGTAATCATACATTGAGAATTCAACTAAAAGAACATCAAAGTTTTAAACATTCCAAGTTGCGCATTTTATCACGAGAACATAGGTGTCTCCCCTCATCTAGGTAATTACCATTGATTCAAAATATCTCAGAGTTTTACATCCTCACTAGAGATTCACTCAAATCACTCGAGGTGTTTCAAGGACAACAAGTTAAAGCACTCAATAGTCAATATGAAAAGTTATTACCATAGGCTTGCATGAAAATAAAATCTCCACCACTATATATTGAGATGATACATCAATCAAAAGGTCTTTAAAGGGTTGTAACATGGCTTTGGTTAGGGGGTATGGTCACAAGCTGAAAGAAAAGGTTAGAATCAAGATTGAATTGAAAAATTACCTAACTAGAAAAACAACCAATCATCAATTGAATACATGTGTGCTTCTTCTCAAAATATGGACTTAAACACTTAAGCTCAAAAACAAAGAATTACAACTAATATAAATATGTGTATTGTAATTTTTCTTAAGAACAAGTCAAATAACATAAACCCACTATCAAAGATAAAACTTAGCTAAGCAATTTATTCAAATCAAATTTCGACAAAAATAAAGATCAAATTAATTTAGGGGATTTCAACAATAATGGGTTATGGGTTAATATGAAGGGTAAATCAATGAGTGGGTTATTAGGCTCAAGAGGGTTCACTAAGGGTTAATTATGAAGGTCGGCTTTTATGGAGTGAGTGGGTTAAACCTAAGTGCCTTTATCATATTGACATATCAAATCAAATGGTGTGGTCTTGACATGCATAATTAAGCAATTTCTAGAATAACAAATCAAGATTGACGCACTCAAAGCAACAATAAAAGTGAGCATGAAAGAAATAATAGATGCTCTTAAAGGCTCAAGATCTCACAAAAATTGTGACTTTTTTATGTTTAAACCTTGTGAATTTTAACTCAAAATAATGCCTAAACTTGGGGAAACAACCTCTTTTTTTTTTAATTCTCAAAAGTCAACTTATCATGCTTGATTCTTTAATTCCTTAAAGTTTAAACAATCAATGCATGAACGCCTATGTTTTAATTCAAGACATATAAATAAAAATCATAAATTAATCAAAATTAATTTTTCTAATGATATGAGAAGATCACATGAGAATAAGACAAAATTCAGGGATTTTTCTAATAATGATATAGATAACCCCCCACACTTAAGATGTACATTGTTCTCAATGTACAATGATAGATATACGAAAAAATATAAAATCATAAGATAGGGAGAGAGGTGAAACTTCCTGAATGGAGAATAATCGGCCAATGCAATGATGAGATTGGAGGAGGATACTCCGGTGGTGGTAAGGTTGGGTTCCACAACCACAGTGTCCAGTGAAGAGGTTATCATGGTGGTCAGGTAGGACATAGCAGTCGTGGAGAACCTTTTCCAATGGAGTTGCAAGTTCCTAAGTGAAGGTGAGCTTTGGAGCTCTTTCTAACTGTGATAAAATCAAGAACTCTTTTAGGAAATATAAAGAAGCATAATTACTCGTAATGAAATAGCCGAAACTATAAATTGTTCAATAAAAATTATAAAACCTAAGAATGAGATAGTATTAAAAAAATAAAATAAAAAATACTTTAAGAATATAAATAAAGATAAAAGTGAAAATAAAAATAATAAATAAAAAGTCTTTAAACAACGTCATTTTCGGATGGTTCGCGAGGTGGTGGTGGCGATGAGATGCGAAGGTGCTGAAAAATCTGATGTAGAGTAGCATCAATGTGATTAAAGCGCTGAAAACATTGCTGCTCAAATCAAGTAAGACGCTTAGAGATGTCAGAGTACGAAGCCGCCGCATGAACTGGACGATTGATGGGTGGTGGCTGAGACGGTGGGTCCTCATGACGTGGAAGGACATCATCGTAATGTCCTCCGGGTTATTTAATAAGGGGGCCACAGTTGTATGGGCCCTGTTTTGGGCCACACGATCGTGGCCCACGCCCGTGTGGTAGTCTCCCCAGCCCGTGTTTTCTATATTTTCGTAGTTTGGTTTGCACACGGGTCATCGAACATGCCCATGTTCCGGGTTTAAGCTTATGGGTTGATGTTCGAGTCAATGTCACACACGACCTGAGGACACGCCCATGTCCTTAGGCCGTGTGACCTACACCGCCACATCGTATGGCCATGTCCTACATCATTCGCTTCTCCCACGCCTGTGTTAGTTTGACAGTGTCGACCACGGGTGAATGGCACGGGCGTGATGCATGCCCATGTTCATTTCTCAGTTTCAACCATGGCCTCTAAACACGGGCGTGTCGCACAGCCGTGTTGTTTTGGCAGATTCTCCCACGGCTATGTCACATAGCCGTGGCAATTTATTGACTCTCGTGTTGGGGAAAAAATTTTCCCTGTTTTCACATGGCCGTGTTGCCTTCCGTGGTATGGGCACGGCTAAGGCACGCCCGTGTGCCTGGCCGTGTGGTTCTGGAAAACCTATGTTCGATGACTCAGTTAGTGAATTAAATGTTAAAAACTAAAATTTAAAGAAGTTAACACCATTAGTGCTGGGGTTGCCTCCAGAAAAGCGCTTATTTAGAGTCTAAGCCCGACTGTACCTTATGGGTATATTCAAGGAAGTTCATGGAGCCATAGCTCCTCTCTATCGTCTTTAAAATTCTCACCGTTATAAATTTTGAGACGATGTCCATTTACTTTGAAAGTGCCTTGTTACGGGTGACTTACCTCTATTGTGCTGTATGGAAATATAGTTTAGACTATGAAGGGACCTGACCATCGTGATTTAAGCTACCTGGGAAACAATTGGAGCCTCGAGTTATATAACAAGACAAGATCTCCAACTTCAAATTGCTTACAATGCCTTAAACTGGCATTGTGGCGGCGCTTCGTTGCTTCCTTGTATAGGTGTGAATTTTCATATGCATTGGTTCACCATTCATCTAACTCGTTTAACTGCATCAACCTGTTTTCACCTACAAGTTTGGGATCAAGGTTTAGAAACTTTATAGCCCAGAATGTCTTGTGTTCTAACTCAAACGGTAGATGACAACTTTTTCCATAGACAAGTCTGTAAGGAGATGTCCCTATGGGGGTCTTAAAAGCAGTTCTATAAGCCCATAAAGCATCATCTACTTTCATCCCCAATCCTTCCTGTTTGATTCTACTATCTTTTCTAAGATACGTTTAAGTTCTCGGTTTGCTACTTTGACTTGTCCATTAGTCTGAGGATGGCAAGGGGTAGCTGTTCTGTGATAAACTCCATATTTCTTAAGGGTCTTATCAAATTAGGTGTTACAAAAATGAGTACCCCTATCACTGATAATTGCTCTAGGTGTTCCAAATCGAGAGAAAAGTTTCTTAAGGAATCGTATTACTACTCTTGCATCATTAGTAGGTAAAGCTTGGGCTTCAACCCATTTGGACATATAATCAACGACTACTAAGATTATTTATTCCCAAATAAACTAGGGAATGGACCCATGAAATGGATACCCTAGACGTCAAATATTTCACATGAAAGCATATATGTTTGAGGCATTTCATCATATTTGGAGACATTACCTATCAGTTGGCATTTGTCACAAGTAGTAACATACCTATTGGCGTCTTTGAATAGAGTGGACCAATAAAAACCTGATTCAAGCGTTTTATGTGCGGTCTTAGTTCCACTGTAATGTCCTCCAGTCGGTCCTAAGTGGTAATGTTCCAGGATCTTCAACGCTTCTGACCTTGTAACGCATCTTCTAATGACTTGATCTGCACATACACGGAAAAGAAAAGGATTTTCCCAAAAGTAGTTTTTCGCATTAGTAAAGAATCGCTTCTTTTGTTGATGTGTTAACCCTTTTGGGATAACGTTAGCGGCTAAAAAATTTGTAATGTTCGCAAACCAAGGTACCTCAAAATCAAATATAGCAGAAAAATGTTCTTCAGAGAACGAGTCATTAATTTTAACTTCATCTAGCTCTATGGTACTTAAACTTTCAAGCCAAGAGAGATGATCAGCCACAAGATTTTCAGCTCCTTTCTTATCCTGAATCTCCATGTAATATCCTGAATTAAGGCCTAATCGGAATAGTGGTTTTGTGACCACAAATCCGAGAAAGAAATAATTATTTTATAATTATTTTGAGGTTTATTATATGATTGCATGATTGTGTGAAAATCTTGTGAAGAAATTCTATGCATAAAATGCTTAATTTGAAGTTAGGGACTAAATCGAATAAATTGAAAAACTTGCATTCTAGAAGTTTTTAGTATGAAATTGCTTTGAAATATTAATTAGGAGGTCTTAAATAGCAATTTGACCAATTTCAAGTTCATGGAAAAAATTAGGACATGGAAGGAATTTTTGAAAGTTTAGTAAGAAGGGGCATTTTGGTCATTTGGATATTAAATGAAATAAAAAGGGAAAAATGACACAAAATTGGTTATCATCTTCCTTAGTTGCTGCCGAATGCTCCCTCTCTCCATAGCTAGGGTTTCTTCAACTTTCAAGCTTCATAGTAAGTGATTCCAAGCCCCGTTTTTGATGATTTTTACGTTTTTGAGATCCCGGTAACTCGGTAAAGCTTATGCTAGCAATAATTTAACCTAGGGTTTATATTTGGAAAAATACCCATAGGTGAAATTTGTGTATTTTGGTGTTTTATGATAGAATATGAGATTTTAAATTATGTTAGACAACTTGTACTACTCGATTTTAAGCAAAAATGAGTAAAAGGGCTAAATCTGTAAAAATACCTAATAGTCATAAGTACATGTTAGAGTGAGAATTTGATGTTGCTATAGAAGAGAAAAGTGATCAGCATGTTATAAAACATAAGAATAAGGAATAAGGTTTAATCCTAAGCCTAGGGGCAAAAGTGTAAATATGCAAAAGTTTAGGGGTAAAATTGTAATTTTTCCAAAATTTGAATTAAGGATTAATTTGATAATTGAGTATTAAATAAGATAAATGTGTTATTTTAGATCAAGAAAGACGTGGAATCGACCCCAATCGAGGAAAAGAAAAGATTGTAGACTAAATTGCAAAATCTTTGTATTTTGGTACCAAGGTAAGTTCATGTGTAAATAATGTAGCATAATTGTTATTTTTAAGTCATTGATGTTAATTATATGATATGCTGATTTTTTATCATGAAATATATGCTTTGTGGTTAATTTCGAATAAAATGCAAATTATGTGAGTTACTTGTTAAATATAAATTGTTACCGAGTATTGGTTTCGGTATTCTACGGAAGACGGCAAGGATATGTGTTCGAAGAAAATCCCGTTTGAACCTTAGGAATAGATTAGGATACAAGTGACATTTCACTAGGATGGTTAAGCATCCGAACTCGTTGAGTTGAGTCCGAGTTCACTTATGGATGCAAATGTCCGAACTCGTTGAGTTGAGTCTGAGTTCGTGAAATGTAACTAGGCACCCGAGCTCGTTGAGTTGAGTCCGAGTTCACCTATGGATACGAACGCCTGAGCTCATTGAGTTGAGTCCGAGTTCGCTTATGGGCTGGTTACATGGTAGCTTGGCTACATATGTGGCACTTATATGCAAACTTCCCATGCATCCGAATTATATTCTGATGTGTTCAACGGGTAAAGTTCTACTCAAATGGAGGAATACTCGAGATGAAAGGGACGTACTGGTAAGTATTGTGAAATGGATACTTTGAACAGGTATGTACTTAACCCTCGGGTTGAGTATTGATACAACAACGATAAGGTAGTAAGATGATGAATGATGATTAGAAATGTGATTTATGTTTTGATGATACCATGCTAATATTGTATGGTTTAATTGCTTTGTTATGTTACTTGTTATTTACATATGAACTTACTAAGCATTTATGCTTACTCCCTCCTTCTTATTCATTGTAGTTTTGGACAAGCCAGCTCAGGAGTCGGGATAGGTCGAAGGCTCAATCACACTATCTGAAGGACTTTTTGGTAAATGGCTTGTAAATTTAAGTATGGCATGTATAGCAATATACCTATTTTGTGTAAATGATCTTATGATATGGAGATGGATTGGTTGAGAAAATGCTTGATAATGATAAGTCATGGAAATGGTTAGTTTAGATTATGTTTGATGTCATGGAAGGTTATAGGTTATCTAGTTCATAAAAACTCATGAAAAGATGAAAATTTGCCTTAAACAGAACATTGCAGCAACAGTGATGTGAGTTTCAAAAATTCACTAAAAATCATAAAAATCGAATTTGGTGATGGATTAAATATTAAATTGAGTCTTAATATGTCTAGTTTCACCTAAAACAAACGAAACAGGTAAAGAAATTATATGTTTGAAGATATTTGAATTTTAGTGAAATAGGGCCAGAGCAATTTTTGGATCCCCTATTCCAAATTTAGAAATTCACCATAAATTTTACAAAAATAATTAGGTGGTGTATTTTATATTATTGGAATTCTAATTGAGTCTAGTTTCAGAAGAAACAAACATCATAGTCATATGAATTTTGTACAGAGAGAAATATGGTTCGTAGTAAATAGAGGTCAGTCCAGTCAATTCCTGAAACAGGGGTAACTTTAACTAATAAACTATACTAATTGGCCTAACTAAAAATTCTGGAAAAAAATTAGTAAATAGGCATATGAGTCTAGATCCAGGGAAAATTTACATATCTTGATTTCGAGTTTTGTAACTTGAGATATGATTTTTCTTGTGACTGTGATGCAAGTAGCTAGAAAGCTGTGAATGTAGAAACAAATGATCCAAAGTTCTTAAAATGTTAAATTAAGTTTAGTAACACCTCATACTCGACTCCGGCAAAGGTTTCGGGTAAGGGGGCGTTACATTTAGTGGTATCAGAGCCAGGTTTAATCGGTTCTTGGACTACGTGTTGTATGTACGGATTTTACTATACATGCCATATGTATAAATTATGATAGTGTGACGACTTCTGACATTTTTAAATGATTTTTTTATAGTAAATGGATCCCGATCCAGCTATGGCAAATGAAGTAGAGAGTAACGCACCAGCTCCGGCTGAAGGAGCAGTGCCGACTGAAAATCCACCTCCTACTGTTGGTCAGGGAGGAGGAGAAAGGGATTGGGAAGCCTTTCTCCAAATGATGAGTGCATGGTACACTGAGTTCGTTCGTACGAACCCAAATGTACGACCTCCCCCACCTCCCCCAATTCCTCAACCTGTACCCCTGATACCTCAGGTTGTGGATATGATAAAATTTCATAGAACTCTAATAGACAGAATTCGTAAACAAGGGGCCGAAGAATTTAGGGCAAATATTGATGATGATGCCGAGAAAGCAGAGTTCTGGCTTGAAAATTCTATCCGGGTATTTGATGAATTATCTTTTACACCTGAAGAATGTTTGAAATGCGCTATATCTTTGTTGAGGGATTCAGCCTATAATTGGTGGAAGACTTTGATTTCGGTAGTACCGGAAGAGAAGGTAACCTGGGAATTCTTTCAAGAAGAGTTTCGGAAGAAATATATTAGTGAAAGATTTATTGATCAGAAACGTAAAGAATTTCTTGAGCTGAAGCAAAGGTAATATGACGGTTACAGAATATGAAAGAGAGTTTGTTCGATTAAGTAAGTATGCCAGAGAGTATGTTCCTACAGCGGCCAAGATGTGCCGACGATTTGAAGACGGGCTCAACGAAGACATCAAGGTATTTGTTGGAATTCTTGGATTAAAAGAAATGGTCGTACTGGTTGATCGAGCTTGCAAGGCTGAAGAACTACTTAAAAAGAAGAAATAGGTAGAGGCTAAGACTAGAAATTAGAAGAAAAGACCAATGAGCAGTTCATTCTCACAAGCAACCGAAAAGTCAAGAAATATGAATCCTCGTTCCCAAGTTTCAGCTGGGCAATCATATGGGAATTATAAGAAGCAAAATGTGGGTCCTAAGTCCCAGACTACTTCGGCAGCCAGTGTAGGGAACTCGAGATTTGTTAAACCCGAATGCCAGCGGTGTGGTAGAAATCATTTTGGTCCGTGCAGAGCAAATGAATGTTTTCGATGTGGTTCTCCAGATCATTTTATTAGAGACTTCCCAGAGAGAGCTGAAAGAGAAAAATTTCAGAATACAAAAACAAGTGGTGCGGATTCGAGAGGAAGATATCCAAGAAAAGCTAGGAGTGAAGCAAGCAGTAAGAATGTAGTCAGAGATGCAGCAGTTAGACCTGAAGGAAGGGCTCCGGCTAGAACTTATGCTATTAAAGCGCGTGAAGATACTTCCTCACCCGATGTGATTACCGGTACATTTTCTCTCTATAATGTTAATGTTATTGCTTTGATTGATCCCAGTTCTACTCATTCATATGTGTGCATGAAATTGGTGTCTAGTACGAATGTACCTGTTGAGAACATAGAATTTATGATTAGAGTGTCGAATCCGTTAGGCAAATGTGTGATAGTTGATAAAGTATGCAAGAAATGTCCTTTAATGATTCGGGGTCATTACTTTCCGGCCGACTTGATGTTGTTGCCGTTTGATGAGTTTGATGTTATTTTGGGTATGGATTGGTTGACATTGCATGATGCTATAATAAATTGCAAAGAAAAGGTTATAGAATTAAAGTGTGAAAATGGTGAAACTCTGCGGGTTGAATAAGATAAATCAAAGGCATTACCTAGTGTGATTTCTTCAATGTCGGCTCAAAGATATTTGAGAAAGGGTTATGAAGCTTATTTGGCGTATGTAATTAATACAAAAGAAGTTGAAAAGAAAGTTGAATCAGTGTCAGTTGTGTGTGAATTTGCGGACGTATTTCCAGAAGAATTGCCGGGTTTGCCTCCAGTCAGAGAAGTAGAATTTGGTATTGATTTGATACCGGGAACAACTCCGATCTCGATTGCTCCGTATAGAATGGCACCAGCAGAGTTGAAAGAATTAAAGTACCAGTTGCAAGAGTTGACTGATAAAGGCTTTGTGAGATCGAGTTTTTCACCTTGGGGTGCTCCCGTGTTATTTGTGAAAAAGAAGGATGGTTCTATGAGGTTGTGTGTTGATTATCGGTAGTTAAACAAGGTGACAATCAAAAACAAGTATCCGTTGCCAAGAATTGATGATTTGTTTGATCAGCTAAAAGGAGCGACATGGTTTTCAAAGATTGACTTGAGATCTGGGTATTACCAACTGCGGGTAAAAGAGTCGGATGTGCCTAAAACTGCTTTTAGAACAAGGTATGGTCATTATGAATTTTTAGTTATGCCATTCGGGTTGACAAATGCTCCTGCTGTGTTTATGGATTTAATGAATCGCATATTTAGGCCATACTTGGACAAATTTGTTGTGGTGTTTATAGATGATATTTTAATTTATTCAAAAGATGAGACAGAGCATGCTGAGCATTTGAGGATAGTTTTGCAAACTTTGAGAAATAAGCAGCTATATGCTAAGTTTAGTAAAAGTGAATTTTGGCTCCGGGAAGTTGGATTTTTGGGTCATATTGTTTCAGGTGATGGTATACGGGTTGATCCTAGTAAAATTTCAGCCATTGTTGATTGGAAACCATCGAAAAACGTAACCGAAGTTAGAAGTTTCTTGGGGCTAGCTGGGTATTATCAGCGGTTTGTAAATGAATTTTCTATAATTGCTGCTCCTATAACTAGACTACTTCGAAAGAATGTTAAATTTGAATGGACGGAGGAATGTCAACAGAGTTTTGAAGAATTGAAAAAGTTATTAACAGAGGCACCAGTGTTAGTACAGCCCGAATCAGGTAAAGAATTTGTGGTGTATAGTGATGCGTCTCTAAACGGTTTGGGGTGTGTACTCATGCAAGAAGGAAAAGTGGTGGCTTATGCTTCGAGGCAGTTAAAACTTCATGAGAGGAATTATCCTACTCACGATTTGGAATTGGCTGCGGTGGTGTTTGCTTTGAAAATTTGGCGACATTATTTGTATGGTGAAAAGTGTCGGGTGTATACCGACCACAAAAGTCTTAAGTACTTGATGTCACAAAAAGACTTGAATTTGAGATAGCGAAGATGGTTGGAGTTATTGAAAGATTACGAGCTTGTTATTGATTATCATCCAGGAAAAGCGAATGTGGTTGCTGATGCTTTAAGCAGAAAGTTGTTGTTTGCTTTGAGAGTTATGAACACTCAATTGAAAATGTCAGATGATGGTTCGATTCTAGCAGAGTTAAGAGCAAAACTGATGTTTTTACAAGAGATTTCTGAAGCTCAAAAAGATGATCAAGATTTGCAAGCCAAGAGAAAGCAGTGTGAAGTTGATACAGAGTTAGATTTTAGAATCGGTTCTGATAGGTGCTTAATGTTTAAAGATCAGATTTGTGTACCGAAGAATGAGGAATTGATTCAAAAGATCCTACAGGAAGCACATAGTAGTTGTTTCTCGATTCATCCGGGTAGTACGAAAATGTATAATGACTTGAAGAAAATGTATTGGTGGAATGGAATGAAATGGGATATATCGGAGTTTGTGTCCAAATGCTTAATTTGTCAACAGGTGAAAGCTGAACACCAAGTGCCTTCAGGATTACTTCAGCCTATTATGGTTCCTGAATGAAAATGGGATCGGATTACTATGGATTTTGTTTTAGGGTTGCCATTGACTCCAGGAAAGAAAGATGTCGTCTGGGTAATAGTTGACAGATTAACTAAGTCAGCTCATTTTATTCCTGCATGCGTCATGATTATTCTCTTAACAAGTTGGCTGAACTGTATGTTAGAGAAATTGTTAGACTACATGGAATACCATTGTCGATTATTTCAGATAGAGATCCAAGGTTTACCTCGCGGTTTTGGAAAAAGTTACAAGACGCGTTAGGTACAAAGTTAAATTTCAGTACTGCTTTTCATCAACAAATTGATGGGCAATCAGAGAGAGTAATTCAGATTCTTGAAGATATGCTCAGATGTTGTGTATTGGAATTTCAAGGAAATTGGGAAAAATATTTACCGTCGGTAGAATTTGCTTACAATAATAGTTATCAGGCGAGCTTGAAGATGGCACCTTATGAAGCATTGTATGGTCGTAAATGTCGATGCCATTGTATTGGACTGAACTCAAGGAAAACCAGATTTATGGAGTTGATCTAATAAAAGAAACTGAAGAAAAAGTGAAGGTAATTCGAGATTGTTTGAAAGCTACTTCAGATAGACAGAAATCTTATGCAGATTTAAAACGAAAAGACATTGAATTTCAAGTTGGTGATAAAGTATTTTTAAAGGTGTCTCCGTGGAAGAAAGTTCTCAGATTTAGACGGAAGGGCAAATTAAGTCCGTGTTTTATCGGGCCGTATGAAATAATTGAAAAAGTTGGACCGGTAGCATATCGGCTAGCATTACCACCTGAATTAGAGAATATTCATGATATGTTCCACGTATCTATGTTACGTCGGTATCGTTCGGATCCTTCACATGTAGTTTCACCGACAGAAATTGAACTACAACCAGACATGACCTATGAAGAAGAACCGATTAAGATTTTAGCTCGAGAGGTCAAACAACTAAGGAATAAAAATATTGCACTTGTGAAGGTGTTGTGGCAAAAGCATGGAGTAGAAGAAGCTACATGAGAATCTGAAGAAACTATGAGAAATCAATACCCACATCTGTTTACCGGTAAGATTTTCGAGGACGAAAATCCTTAAAGGGGGGGAGAGTTGTAATATCACGAATTAAGGCATAATCGGAATAGTGGTTTCGTGACCACAAATCCTAGATAGAAATAATTATTTTATAATTAGTTTGAGGTTTATTATATGATTTCATGATTGTGTGAAAATCTTGTGAAGAAATTCTATGCATAAAATGCTTAATTTGAAGTTAGGGACTAAATCGAATAAATTGCAAAACTTGCATTCTAGAAGTTTTTAGTATGAAATTGCTTTGAAATATTAATTAGGAGGTATTAAATAGAAATTTTACCAATTTCAAGTTCATGGACAAAATTAGGACATGGAATGAATTTTTGAAAGTTTAGTAAGGAGGGGCATTTTGGTCATTTGGATATTAAATGTAATAAAAAGGGAAAAATGACACAAAATTGGTTATCATCTTCCTTAGTTGCTGCCGAATGCTCCCTCTCTCCGTAGCTAGGGTTTCTTCAACTTTCAAGATTCATAGTAAGTGATTCCAAGCCTCGTTTTTAATGATTTTTACGTTTTTGAGATCCTGGTAACTCGGTAAACCTTATGCTAGCAATAATTTAACCTAGGGTTTATATCTGGAAAAATACCCATAGGTGAAATTTGTGTATTTTGGTGTTTTATGATAGAATATGAGGTTTTAAATTATGTTAGACGACTTGTACTACTCGATTTTAAGCAAAGACGAGTAAAATGGCTTAATCGGTAAAAATACCTAATAGTCATAAGTACATGTTAGAGTGAGAATTTGATGTTGCCATAGAAGATAAAAGTGATCATAATGTTATAAAATATAAGAATAAGGAATAAGGTTTAATCCCGAGCCTAGGGGCAAAAGTGTAAATATGCAAAAGTTTAGGGGTAAAATTGTAATTTTTCCAAAATTTGAATTAAGGATTAATTTGATAATGTGAGTATTAAATAAGCTAAATGTGTTATTTTAGATCAAGAAAGACGTGGAATCGACCCCAATCGAGGAAAAGAAAAGATTGTGGACTAAATTACAAAATCTTTGTATTTTGGTACCAAGGTAAGTTCATGTGTAAATAATGTAGCATAATTGTTATTTTTAAGTCATTGATGTTAATTATATGATATGCTGATTTTTTATCATGAAATATATGCTTTAATGGTTAATTTCAATAAAATGCAAATTATGTGAGTTACTTGTTAAATATAAATTGTTACCGAGTATTGGTTTCGGTATTCTACGGAAGACGGCAAGGATATGTGTTCGAAGAAAATCCCGTTTGAACCTTAGGAATAGATTAGGATATAAGTGACATGTCACTAGGATGGTTAAGCATCCGAACTCGTTGAGTTGAGTCCGAGTTCACTTATGGATGCAAATGTCCGAACTTGTTGAGTTGAGTCTGAGTTCGTTTATGGAGGAATACTCGAGATGAAAGGGACGTACTGGTAAGTATTGTGAAATGGATACTTTGAACAGGTATGTACTTAACCCTCGGGTTGAGTATTGATACAACAACGATAAGGTAGTAAGATGATGAATGATGATTAGAAATGTGATTTATGTTTTGATGATACCATGCTAATATTGTATGGTTTAATTGCTTTGTTATGTTACTTGTTATTTACATATGAACTTGCTAAGCATTTATGCTTACTCCCTCCTTCTTATTCATTGTAGTTTTGGACAAGCCAGCTCAGGAGTCGGGATAGGTCGAAGGCTCGATCACACTATCTGAAGGACTTTTTGGTAAATGGCTTGTAAATTTAAGTATGACATGTATAGCAATATACCTATTTTGTGTAAATGATCTTATGATATGGAGATGGATTGGTTGAGAAAATGCTTGATAATGATAAGTCATGGAAATGGTTAGTTTAGATTATGTTTGATGTCATGGAAGGTTAATAGGTTATCTAGTTCATAAAAACATTGATGTGAGTTTGAAAAATTCACTAAAAATCATAGAAATAGAATTTGGTAATGGATTAAATATGAAATTGAAGCTTAATATGTCTAGTTTCACATAAAACAAACGAAACAGGTAAAGGAATTATATGTTAGAAGATATTTTAATTTTAGTGAAATAGGGCTAGAGCGATTTCTGGATCCCCTGTTCCAACTTTAGAAATTCACCATAAATTGTAAAAAAATATTTAGGTGGTGTATTTTATATCCTTGGAATCATAATTGAGTCTAGTTTCAAAAGAAACAAATATCATAGTCATATGAATTTTTTACAGAGAGAAATATGGTTCGGAGTAAACAGAGGTAAGTCCAGTCAAGTCCTGAAATAGGGGTAACTTTAACTAATAAACTGTAATAATTGGCCCAACAAAAAATTCTGGAAAAACATTAGTAAATAGGTATATGAGTATATATTTAGGGAAAATTTATGGATCTTGATTTCGAGTTTTTTAACTCGAGATATGATTTTTCTTGTGACTGTGACGCAAGTAGCTAGAAAGCTGTGAATGTAGAAACAAATGATCCAAATTTCTTAAAATGTTAAATTAAGTTTAGTAACACCTCATACTCGACTCCGGCGAAGGTTTCGAGTAAGGGGGCGTTACACTCCATGTCAAATTCCTGCAATAACAGAATCCATCGAATGAGTCGAGGTTTTGCATCAGCTTTAGTTAAAAGGTAGCGAAAAGTAGAATGGTCAATATAAACGACAACTTTAGACAATATCAGATATGACCTAAATTTATCAAATGCGAAAACCACAGCTAGCAACTCTTTCTCCGTGGTGGTGTAGTTTTCTTGTGCAGCTGTCAAAGTTTTGCTAGCATAATAGATAGGTTGAAAATGCTTGTCTCTTCGCTGTCCCAAAACTGCATCTACTACAAAATCACTCGCATTGCACATTAGTTCAAAAGGTAAATTCTAATTAGGTGCGATTATAATTGGAGTATTAATCACTTTATCCTTTAAAGTATTAAACGCTTCTAAACATTCCTAATGGAAATTAAAGGGCACATCTTTTTCTAGTAATTTAGTCAAAGGCTTAGCTATTTTAGAAAAGTCTTTAATAAATCTTCTATAAAACCTAGCATGTCCTAAAAAACTTCTAATAGCCTTAAACGAACTAGAGGGAGGTAGTTTTTCAATGGTTTCAATTTTAGATTTATTAACCTCAATCCCTTTACTAGAAATTTTATGTCCTAACACATTACCTTCTTGAACCATAAAGTGACATTTTTCCCAGTTAAGCACAAGGTTCGTTTCCTCACATCTTTTTAAAACTCATTTTAAAATTTTAAGGTAAAGATGGAAAGAGTTACCGAATACCGAGAAATCATCCATAAATACCTCCATGATGTTTTCCACAAGTTCGTAAAAAATGGCCATCATGCAGCGCTGAAAAGTTGCAGGAGTGTTACATAATCTAAAAGGCATTCTATGATAAGCAAACGTACCATATGGACATGTAAATGTCATCTTTTCCTGATCTTCAGGAGCTATTGGGATTTGAAAATAACCAGAAAGTTCGTCTAGAAAGCAGTAGTACATGTGCCATGATAATCTTTCCAACATTTGGTCAATGAATGGTAAGGGGAAGTGATCTTTTCTCGTGGCATCATTCAGCTTCCTATAGTCAATGCAAACCTTCCAACCTGTGACTGTCCTTGTTGGGATTAACTTATTCTTCTCATTGGCTACCACAGTCATGCCTCCTTTCTTTGGAACAACCTGCATTGGACTTACCCAAGAACTATCAGAAATATGATAAATAATTCCAGCATCTAGGAGTTTAATTACCTCAGCTTTAACAACTTCTTTCATATTGGGGTTCAAACGTCTTTGAGCTTGCACACATGGCTTATATTCATCTTCCATTAAAATTTTGTGGGTGCAGAAAGAAGGGCTGATCCCATTAATGTCAGAAATTTTCCAAGCTATGGCTCTTTTATTCTCTCTCAATACTTGGAGTTATTCCTCTTTCTCCTTTGGTTGCAGGTTAGAAGCAATAATCACTGGTAATGTAGAATTATTTCCAAGGAATATGTACTCCAAGTGTTTTGGCAACTGTTTAAGTCCTAGTTTGGGAGGTTCTTCAATAGAGGGTTTTTGCTTAAGTTCATCGTTTGCCTTAATACCCTCATATTCTACTTGTCTTGAGGAGGGTTCATTGGAGTCTAGTTTAGTTTTTACCTTACCTATCTCAAAATCATCATCATCCACCCCCTCTTCTTGGGTAAGACACAATTCCAATTTGTCCTTATGCACGATTTTCTGAAAAGAATCTTGAGTAGCATGATCAATAGAGTCAATAAAATAACATGAGTCATCCTGTTCCCTAGAGAATCTCATGGCATCATAAATTTTAAAGATAATCTCTTCGTCACCTACTCTAAGCACAAGTTTACCACCACCCACATCAATAACCGCTCTAGCAGTGGCTAAAAATGGACGACCTAATATTAGAGGCACCTCAACATCCTCATCCATGTCAAGCACAACAAAGTCAACCGGGAATATAAATTTATCTACTTTTACAAGTACGTCCTCTATAATACCCCTAGGATATTTAACAGATCTATCAGCTAGTTGAATACTCATCCTAGTGGGCTTTGGTTCCCTAAGACCAAGTTGCTTAAACATTTTATAAGGCATCAAATTAATACTAGCGCCTAAATCAGCTAATGCCTTCTCAACATTCAAACTACCAATTAAGCAGGGAATAGTAAAACTTCCTGGATCTTTCAGTTTGGTTGGCAGTTTATTTTGGAGTATAGCCGAGCATTCCTCGCTGAGTTCCACTGTAGATAATTCTTCAAACTTCCTTTTATTTGTTAGGAGCTCTTTTAAAAATTTTGCGTATGTAGGCATCTGCGAGATAGCTTCAACAAAAGGTAAGTTAATATGTAATTGTTTAAAAAGTTTAAGAAATTTACCGAATTGTGCATCCATGCGGTCTTTCTTCAACTTTGCTGGGTATGGGATTGGTGGTTTATATTCTCTCATCACCGGTTTTTCATTGCTCTTGGGTTTTTCCTCTTCATCTTCTTTTCTGTCGGCTTCTGGTGGTGGCTTTTTCTCGGGTTTAATCAATTCCTTCCCACTCCTTAATGTAACTGCTTTCACATGCTCTTTTGGATTAGGTTCAGTGTTGCTAGGTAGGCTCCTTGATAGTCTTTCAGAAATAAACTTAGTGAGCTGGCCTATCTGAATTTTGAGTCCTTGGATCGATGCTTGCTGATTCTTATGTGTTGTTTCAGTATTCTAAAAAAGAGTTTCTGACACCGAGATAAATTTCATTAGCATCTCCTCAAGGTTCAGCTTATTTTCTTGCTGGTAGTGATGTTGTTGGAAGCCTGGAGGGGGTGGTGGTCTTTGATTTCTTTGGTCTCCCCATGAAAAATTTGAGTGATTCCTCCAACCTACATTATACGTGTTATTGTATGGGTTGTTTTGAGATCTAGAATTGTTATTACCCATGTATTGAACTTGTTCCTCCTTGGTGCTAGGGTTGAAGGATGGATAATCTGCGTGTACTCCTCCTCCACTTGAATCACACCTCATCACTAGATGTACCTGAGTAGAACCATATAAACCATCAATCTTTTTATTTAAGAGTTCTACCTGGTTAGAGAGCATAGTAACCTCATCGAGGTTGAAAACATCAGCTGCTTTCATCGACTTTGTCCTCATGACTTGCCACTGATATTTATTCAATGACATCTCCTCAATGAATTCGTAAGCTGCTTCAGGTGTTTTGTTATTCAAATTTCCACCGGTGGCTGCATCGATGAGTTGCCTCGTTGAGGGGTTCACACCGTTGTAAAACGTCTGAACCTGTAGCCAAAGTGGTAACCCATGGTGAGGACACCTTCTCAAAAGATCCTTGTATCTCTCCCATGCATCATAGAGTGTTTCTAGATCCATCTACACAAAAGAAGAGATGTCATTCCTCAACTTAGTTGTTTTAGCCGGCGAAAAATATTTAAGTAAAAACTTTTCGGTCATTTGTTCCCAAGTAGTGATTAACCCTCGTGGTAACGAGTTCAACCACTGTTTAGCTTTGTTCCTCAATGAAAAGGGAAACAACCGAAGGCGTATGGCATCGTTAGAAACGCTATTGATTTTAAAAGTATCGCAAAACTCTAGAAAAATCGCCAAATGATTGTTTGGATCCTCATCCTGCAAACCATCAAACTGAACAAACTATTGTATCATTTGAATTGTGTTAGGTTTCAGTTCAAAATTATTTGCAGCAATAGCAGGTCTAACTATACTTGACTCAGTTCCTGTTAAATTAGGTTTAGCATAATCATACATAGTGCGTGGAGCAGGATTTTGATTTATTGGATCAGCAGCAATCGTAGGAGGTACGAATTTTCCTCTGTGTATCTTAGGCTTCGCCTTATTTCTCTTCGATTTTTATAAACTGTGCAATAGATCTCACTATGAAAAAGTAACGGTCCTGATGGGTTACTTCTAGTCATAAACTATAAAAACCTGCCAGAAATAAAGAAAAAGAAGAATTAGTAAAGATAAGCTAGACTAAAATAAGAAGTAAATTGCAATAAAAGTAAAAATGGCTAAAGTAATAAATATCAAGCGTTCCTAATATCTTATTCCCCGGCAACGGCGCCAAAAACTTGATTGTGTTGATTCATGATAAGTTTTAATAAATTTATATTTGACCGTTCTTGAAGACTAACTATTATCATGATGAAGGCAAGTGTACCTATCGAAGAGTAGTATAGTTTTAGAAAGACCAGGATGTCGAACCCAAAGGAACTAAAACTACTAGTATTAACTCTTTTCTTATTATCTAGCCTAAAAATAAAGAGGTTTGTTTTATCTAAACTAATTAACTAACTAAGAATTAACAGAAAGAAAATAGGGGAAAATACTTTTGGAAATTCGATTGATTAAGACAATACCCAAGGGAAAATCCACCTAGACTTCACTTGTTATTTGACTCTGAATCAGACGATTTATTCATTTGACTTATTCTGTAAAAATCCCTAAATTATATTATTATCTCTTTCGAGACTAACAATGTCTAACCCTAGGTTGATTAATTGAAATCTCTTTCTAATTAACACCCCTAGTGTTGCATTAACTCGATCTATGGATTCCCTTATTAGGTTTCACCCTAATCCGAAAAAATCTTGTCACCCTATCTCTAGGCGTGCAATCAACTCTGCTTAATTATGACAAATTTACTCTTAGACAGGGACTTTTGCTCGTCTGAATAAGCGCATCAACTTGAATCAATATCCTGAAATATTGAAGCAAGAATTAAGAACACTTAATTAAGAACAAGTCAAATATTTATCATACAATTCAAAAAATAATAACAAGATTCGTCTTAGGTTTCATTCCCCTTAGGTATTTAGGGGTTTTAGTTCATAATTATAAAAGACAACATCTCAGAAGAATATTGAATACAAAACATAAAGAAAACCCAAAACTCTTGAAGGGAAATTGAAGGGAGATCTTCAGTCTTGAAGGAGAATCTGGCTTCTGAGATGGATCAATCGGCTTTCTTCGAGTAAATTCCTACTTCCCACTCCGTGTGTCCCCTTTTCATCATCCTTTCTAGTGTTTAAATAGGCTTTAGAATGCCTTATAACCCTCAAGAATGGCCTTTTCCGAAAAGAACTCAACTTGGGCTCGGCAGGGACACGCCCATGTTCGATTGCTCCAGACCGTGTTAGAGTCTGTTGAATAGATACGACTGTACGGTCTACCCATGTAAGTCATGCTCAATTCTGCTAGAAGGGCATGGGTGTATAGTCTACCCGTGTGAGGAAGTCCAGCCCATGTTGATTTCCCACGTTGGCCCATTTTCTCCGTTTTCGGCCCGTTTCTCGCTCTTTTTACTCTCCTATGCTCACCTAAGTATAAAACATGAAATTAAAGGATTAGGAACATCAAATTCACCAATTCTAAGAAGAATTCATCCATAAATGTGCTAAACATGGGATAAAAATATGTATAAATTATGGTTTATCACATATGAAATGGATATGTATAAAGGGATGATGTGGGATATGCACTTGTATATATAATGAAATATGATTAATCATAATTTATGTATTCGATTACTATTAAGGTGGTGATCATATGGTTCAAATTTTGTAATTATGAAACATATACAATTTGGTCTTGATATTTGATGGCTTGATTTCAAATTTTTGAGTAAGCAAATGGTATGGAAATGGTTAAATATTAAAGAATAGTTTGTATAAGAGAATGTTCGATAAAGCATGATTGTGTGTTTGAATATGTGATTCAAATATATGAATTTTATTTGTACGAATAAGAGGTTGGTTATTAATTTATTTTGTAAAAGTAACTTTTATAAAGGAATTTATATTACAAGGTGCATAATTTGTAAAGATTGTCTGTTCTGAATTGTGTTTTAATTTATAATGCTTCGTAACCCTAATCCAGCGATAGATTCAGGTTAGGGGTGTTTTAACAAATCTGACGAGTAAATTATTATTTCATTAATACTTAAATGTATATGGGACGTTAGTAAGGTCGTATTAAAATTTCGTTAAGAAATTTTGATGTTTGCATGATTAATTAAGCGAAAAGGACTAAATCATAAAAAGTGTCAAAGTAAAGTTCTATTAATTAAAAGGATGAAATGGTTGTGAAACTTGAAAGTAAATGGACTTAAATGGTAATTATACCATTCATAAGGTTAGTGGACAATTATGGGCATAAATTGAATGACTTTTAAATATAATAAATAAGCTTAAAAAGGTAACTTAATAAATTAAGATAAAGTAAAATAAAGTAAAACCTTGTATCATCTTCTTTAGTGACTTTCACCACCAAAATAGGGAAATAAAAACACCATTTTTTATTCTTTGAGGATTTGGTTATGTATAGCTCATGCATGTTGGTGTTTTAAGGTTAGTTTTTAATGATTTTTACGTTTCCGGGATCGTTGTAGCTTAATCTAGCTAGCCCGGGTATCAATTTGTAAAACTTTTAAGGATTGAGGGTTATTTCATGAATGTTCTTGAATTATTTTTGGTATTAAATGATAGATTATGAACCTTTGTTGAAAATTAAACAAGTTTTGTTAAGGTATTTTTGATGAATTTTGGAATTAGGGATTAAATTGTTAAGGTATAAACTATACAGTTTTATTGTGAAAAGGTGATAAATAGGAGTAGTTTCAAGGTCCCTTGCATGTTTAGTTAACATGGAATTTGAAAGAAATGGTTAGATTTTAAGTTATAAGCTTAAGGACTAAATTGTGAAAAGTTAAAACGTTAAAGGCAAAATAGTAATTATGCCTAAATGTGAATTATGGATTGAATTGAATGTTTAAGATTAATTGAAATACTTAATTGAATATAATTATTTATTTAGATCAAGAGAAACCTTAATTGGATTTAAATCAAGGAATGGCGAAAGCTACGGATTAGCTCGATCATATTTCTACATCCTAGTCGTCAAGGTAAGTTCGTAGTATTTCAATATGGAAACAATTTCTATTTTTGTATCTATATTGGTGCTTTAATTACTATGTTTTTAGAAGATTATTGTGAATCGCACCTACGTGCCTTCGTTTGTACTTCGGTACCTCTGAATTGCACCTATGTGCCCCCATTTGTATGTCGATACCCCTGAATTGCACATATGTGCCCCCGTTTGTACTTCGATACCCCTGAATTGCACATACATGCCCCTATTTGTACTTTGATACCCCTGAATTGCACATACGTGCCCCTGTTTGTACTTCGATACCCCTGAATGCACTTTTGTGCCCATGTTTACACTCCGATAACTTTGAATCAAATAGTATATGAATCATATTTAATTATTTCTAGATTAAATGCTATATACTATTCTTACTAAGCTTTAAAAGCTTATCAATTCTTGTGGATTATTTTGTAGATTTTTGTCGCTGACATTTTGGTTGGATCAATCAATCGACTCACACTATCCATTAATGTTGGTAGTTTTTGTATCTCCTAGGGTAGTGGCATGTATAAACTTATGTAGTTTAATTTTTGGTTGGAATGTATAAGATGTTTTAAAATGGTGTTTTAATGAATACTTAAATAGTAACTAAATGTGTTTTTATTTTGGTGTTATGTATGCATAATAGGTTATAATGGTTACTTTAGAAAGTACTTTTGATCACTTTTGATAATGGATGAGAATGGTTTATTAGTATCATTTGATGCTTTATGTCATTGAGCTACCTCATGTTGTATGTTTTGAATGGCTCAAATGGCATGTTTTATGATGGTATAGTAATGGTCAAGTTAAGATATGTTTAGGTAAGTTTTAATGATTGCATTTGAGGTGCTTGAATGACATATTGGCTAGTTGATTTTAGGACTCTTGAATTGGTCATTATATGTATCTTTTGATAGGGTTTTGATGCTTTGACTATGTGCACATAAGGCCTAAAGGTTTATGAATGAATTGGTATTGGGAATGGCTTGATTTTAGGCAAATTTTAGATCCACACAGTCTGAGACACAGGCGTGTGACTTGGCTGTGTGTGACACACGGCTTGGTGACATGGTCGTGTGTTTCCAATCAGTTCCTTTGCATGTAAGTCTGTGAGTTACATGGCCTAGCACACCACCTGGCACATGGGCGTGTGAAAAGATTTCGAGAGTTACACGGCTTGGCACACAGGCATTTGACACGGCCGTGTGACCCTGCTCAGAGAGTTACACGGGCGAGGACACGGGCTAAGTCACGGTTGTGTGTCCCTAGTTCAAAGGTTACACGGCCTAAGACATGGGCATGTGCCTGAGCCATGTGAGGCACACGGCCGTGTGACCAATGTATTCAAATTTTTGTATCTTTTTCCTAGACTTTCCAAATGATTTCAATTTAGTCCCAAATTGTTTCCAAGGTATGTTTAAGACCTCGAAAGATCGATTTAGGGACAATGTGAAAGTGAATGAATGTTTATTAATATGTTTATGATAATGTATGAAATGCTTGTTTATATGTTCTGTTTGTATGGTAATGCTCTGTAAGTTTTCTCAGAGTAAGACTCTTTAAGCAGTGCAAGTCTCACGAACCACCTCTTAGGTATTTAGATACTTCGAACATGGTTCACAGGGTTCTTCCTATACAGTATATCGAAACTCATTAAGGGTTCACAAAACCAGTTCAAAAATTGATGGGGTTCACACTTTGCACAATTCACCAACCCTGTCACTTCGCAGCAACCTGAGCAAACTCTATATAAGTTTGTTAGATTTGAATATTTTATGCTATTGCTTATGACAAACACTATGCTTCGAAATTAAGTACTTGAGAGTGAACCTGTCAATAAAGAAAACTTCCATTGAACTTGGACTATATTCATATACTTCAAATTCAGATTTCTTTAATAAGTATTATCGGTTTGCAAAAAAAAAAAAGGAAAAAAAACTAAAGGGAAACATAAGAAATCATAAAAATAATTACGTCCTAGAACAATTGGTGAAGTCAATAGAATGACAACTCTAAGCCCAAGAAAAATCCCACATTGCCTTTAATCCAGAGTTCACTTGTATCACCTTTTTAGTATTTTTGCTTCACCTGGATCACTTGCCTCATTGCTACTCACCGTGCGATCTAACTATCTGCTGTGTTTAAAAAGGACTGTTTGACTTCTTGTGAACTCAGTGAATATATAGGAAATAATAACCACATAGCACACACAAATAATAAGTTAAGAAAAAGCTTTGGCAAGGTCATAGAACTGTGAACTGGGTTTGCCATTCTTACACAAAGTTTATTTCGTAGATACTCATTGTTAATTAGCTTAAAACAGTAAAACATAGTATTTTGAAAACACAAACTTATTCATATGTTTTTTTCCTGTTGCATAAGCGAATGTCCTTATAATGCCTCAGAATGACTCAATGATTCTTAACATGTCCCATAAGTGTAACATAAAGCTAAGCACTCTCCAACACACCAACATGTCCTATTGAATGGAGCTTAGCTCGACATTCCCTTATCTTTCCAACCTATCCCAGGACGTTTCGCCCAAAACAGAAAACATAAGGTGATTACTCACAATCTTATGGCATGCCATTATATCCAACAATTTCAGAAGGTTATCATGTCAAAACATATACTTAAATATAGAGCTCGCAAATCATGAGGAGCTTGTAGAGCACTATTCATATTGAGCTCGCAGTAAAGAGCTTGCATATCACTGTTTATAGAAACACATATTTAAACACAATCACAAAAAAAAGAGTTTTAGAAAAGCTTATTCTCAGAACTTAGGTTCAAACCCTCAGATCCTAATTAATGCTATGGTTCGCACATATATATAGCGATCCTTGAACACTCCACAAATTGCTAAAAAATTAGACAAGCTTCGCTTTTTCATTGTCTTTGCTTGTAGATGATTCTGTCAGTTTAGCAATTTCACAAACTCACACAAGTTACTAACAGACAGAGCACATGAAAACTCATACATAAACACAAGAAAACCTAGGTTCGTACATACTTGTGTTTTGGTGAACCTAGTTTCCTTTGCTGTGAACCTTTCTTAATTACTTCAACACATTAGAGAAATAGAGTCTTATGTTACATCCTAAGAGCTAAGTTTTAGGTAGAAACTTGAAAACAAGATAATCGGTGGAGAAATTTAAGCGAATTTTCTCGTTTAAAAATATAATATGGAATTTCTTAATGAGGAGATCTTAATTTATAGGCTCTAAGTGTTTTGATGTTCTTCGAATACCCTAGTTGCAGTAAAAGTAGGAAAGAGTTACGTGTATAGATGGTTTTACGAAGAGAAAAGTAAGTCAACTTCCTAATTTTGGTATAATTACCCTTTGACTACTCCAACTTTTGAATCTTGGCCTAAAATAGTGATTACAGCTCATCAGGCCTACTGGTGACCACAGCTCGCCAGGCCCACTAGCAATCCCTGCTTCGCCAGGCCTACTGGTGATCATAGTTTGTTAAATCCTTTGGCGACCTCAGTTGGTCAGGCCTTTTTGTGAACTCCAGCGCACCAGGCCTATTGGAAAAAATCGACTCGCCAAGCCTGCTGGCAAATTCTAGCTCACCAAGCCTACTAGCAGATACCAGCTTGCCAGGTCTGTTGGCGTATACCTGCTTGTTAGGCTCAAACTTTTTTAGTTCCTATTTTGGGATGTTACAACTCTCCCCCTCTTAAGAAATTTCATCCTCAAAATTACCTATATCAGAACTTATGAGGATATTGATGTTTCACTGCTTCTTTAGTTTCCCAAGTGGCTTCGTTGGTTTTGTGGTTTTGCCACAACACTTTAACTAAAGTAATTCTCTTATTCCGTAGGACTTTTTCTTCGTGAGCTATAACTTCAACTGGTTCCTCATTATAAGTTAAACCGTCATACCTCAACTTTATCTACTGACACTTTATGGGATGGGTCCATATGATACGTTCTTAACATGGAGGCATGGAAAACATTATGGACTTGTTCAAGTTCTGGTTGCAACTTAAGTCGATAGGCCACTAGACAGATCTTTTCAACCACATCATATGGACAAATGAACCTTGGACTTATTTTCCTTTTCATCTAAATCTTAAAACTTTCTTCCATTGTGAGACCTTTAAAAACACTTGCTCTCCCACTTGGTACTCAATATCTCTTTGTTTTAAATCAACATAGGATTCTTTTCAATCAGAAAAGGTCTTTAGCCGCTCACAAATCATCTTCACTTTTTCCTCTGTTTCGTGAACTAGCTATGGTCCAACCATTCTCCTTTCATCTAGTTCTGCCCAACACAAGGGGGTTCTACATTTTCTTCCATAAAACGCCTCAAAGGGTGCGATTTCGATGCTTCCTTGATAGCTATTATGGGATGTGAGCTCTACCAAAGGTAGACAATGTTCCCAACTTCCTGCGAACTCTAAAACAAAACATTGCAACATATCTTCTAGTACTTGTATCACTCTCTCAGATTGACCATCTGTTTGTGGATAATAAACAGCATTGAAGTTAAGTTTTGAACCTAGATCTTCTTGTAAACTTTTCCAAAATCTCAAAGAGAATCGAGGATCTCAATTAATGGGAACTGGTACACCATGGAGTTGTACTATCAATGCAATGTATAACTCTACTAGTTTTTGCAATGTATAGTTTGTGTAAATAGCTAGAAAGTGTGAACTCTTTGTAAGGAAATCCACAATCACGTATATCGCATCTTTCTTTATCGAAGTCAAGGGAAAGCTTGAAAAGAAGTCCATGGTGATCCTTTTCCACTTCTATTCTAGAATTTTGAGTGGTTGTAGCAAACTTAAGGGGAATTGATGCTCTACTTTCACCTTCTAACATACTAAGCATTTTGCCAGAAAGTCTGTGATAGCTTGCTTCAAGCAAGGCCACCAATATAGTCCGCAGAGGTAACGGTACATCTTATTTCTCCCTGAGTGCATTGCGTAAGGGCTACTATGAGCTTCAGTAAGGATCACATGTCGAAACTCCTCGTCATTAGGCACGTAGAGTCTTCCACGAAAATAGAGTACCCCTTCCTTATTCAGTGCGAAGTCTCCCTGCACTCCCTACTCTATTTGGCGAACCTGCCTCACCAAGTCTTTATCTATGACTTTCTTTTCCTTTACCTGTTGTGAAAGGGTCAATTTTACTTGTAGTTTATGTAACATCCCGATTTAGACCCTATTCAGAACAGTGGTTTTAGGACCAAAAATCGGAGTCAGAAAAATATTCTAATATTATTTTTGGTGTCCACAACATATTAATTTATATGTGTGAAAATTTTGTGTGAAAATTTTATCGTTTGAGTGTTCAATTTCATTAAAAGGACTTAATCGCGTAAAATGCAAAAGTGGCTTTCTATTTGTTAAAGTATTTATATGCTATGGTTTATTAAATATGATGTCCTTGAGATGTTATTAGACCATAGTTAGTGGAGTATTACATAAATGGCCATCCATTATACGAATTTTAAATGTTTTCATTAATGGCAAATTAGTAATTTGTAAATAATGTTATTAAATTAAAATAAAACAACATTTTGTTCATCTTTTCTTCACTATTGTCGAAAGTTAAAGGTGAAAAACACCATTGTTGAGCAAGCTAGGTTTGACCTTTTTCTTCTTTGATTTAGGTATGTAATTTGTTCGGTTTTTGATAATTTTAACGTTTTTGAGATCATTGCTTTGAATATTAGCTAGCCCATGCTTGAATTTTTGAATTGGTTGTGGATTTTGTGTTTTTCCATTGTTGATAGCTTGAGATTTTTGTTGTTTGATCATGAAAAATAAATATATGTTGTTAGATTGTCAAGTTTAATTAAGTGATTTTTTTGACAAAAATGTCTATTTAGGGCTAAATTATAAATTTTGCAAATTGAGGGGTCAAAATATGAAATAAATGAAACATGTGGGCTTATATGAACTAGGGGTAAATTCAGCCTAACATGAGTGTATTCAAATTTTGAATATTTTGTGTTTTGTGAAATAGAGACTAAATTGTGAAAAATGTGAAATGTTAGGGACAAAAGTGTAATTTACCCATTTATGTGTTTTTGGATGAATTTGATTGAATATTTGATTAAATAAGTTTAATTTATATTAATTTAGATGAAGGAAAGAGAAAATCAGATTTGGATTGGGGGAAATTTAAAGTTGTTGAATATCTGTTCGTCTTCGTACGAGGTAAGTTCATAAGTAAATAAATGTCGTTAAATTCGATTGTATATATCTTATTTTTGTCGACTTGAATTATCACTTGTATATGTATGTTCAAGCCAAATTTTTAAAAGTATGGGAGAAGTATTTACGAGCCTGAATTGATCGAGTTATGACATCCTAAAGCCCCATACGAACCTTACGAATAGTTAGGATACATATGTCATGACATAGGATTCCGATATGTGATTCGTGTAAGACCATGCCTGGGACATTGGCATTGATTTGTGATTTACATGTAAGACCATGTCTCGGACATCGACATCGTATATGAGTTCGTGTAAGACCCTGTCTGGGATAGTGGTATCGATATGTGATTACATGTAAGACCACGTCTGGGACGTTGGCGTTGTACGAGCTTTTCAACTATCCGATTATCCTTATTAATTCTGAATGGTTCCATGGGCAATATTAAGTAAAGATTGAATGTGAAATCGAGCTAAAAGGTCAGGAATGTGCTAAGTTAAATGATTGAGAAAATAAGGTAAATATGTACTTATGATTTATATATGAAATATGCATTACAAAGTGAGAATTATTTATGTTATGAGTATATGTACATTCGGCCACTGACATTATATGGTTAATGTTTATGAGTTAATGATTGAATTGGTAAGCATAATTCATGTACACAAGGTTATAATTTGTTTGGTTCAATTTAGTTTAATTTAATTACGTATATTATTGAAATGTTTTATTTGCTTATGACTTACTAAGCTATATAAGCTTACTCTGTGTGTGTGTTCGTTTTCTATTTTATAGATTTTGGAAGCTAATTACGAGCTCGAGGATCTTCAAGGAAATCTGTCACACTATCATTCGTTATTTCGATATTTTAAAAGTTTGAACTTTGAACTTATGGCATGTATAGGCTAGTATTTGTTTTGGTCGATTTTGGATTTGTATATATATATATAGCCATAGGAAAATGGCTTGATCATTATGCTTATGTTCGATTATATTTGATCATGGTTTATGCTCATTTTGGTAAGTATGCTTTATGACATATATGAATGGTGTTTGGTTTTATGTCTTGATTCGGGTAATGATATGAACAACTTATAACTAGCTCATTTAATAAGCTTGGTATATGGATTTGATTAGCATATGTGGTTAGTCTTGTGATTTGACTTTGTAATGGAGTAAGTGATGAATTTATAGCCGATTGTATAATGGTTAATCTAATTCATTTGTAATGGTTAATTCAGTTTGTGTCCTATAAATATAGATAGAGGTTATAAGCTATTTATGAAATGATATTGGTGATTAAATTATAGGTTGAGTGTTGGTATGTCATTATTTACAATTAGCTATTTAGATTCGATTGGTGATGGCAAATTACAAATATGTTCTATGATTGTTTTAATTTGATTAGAGGAGTTTTAACTTGAGAACCGAATATTTGATTAATGAATCGGTTGTGCATGTGTTCTTTGGTTGATTATAAAATAATAATGTCTAGATATGATTACTAGAATGTCGAATAATTATGTTATGTTTTATTATTAGGGATTGCAATTGATTCAAATTGAAATGGTAAAATGCGCATAGACTTATAGGTTCAAAAGTTACATTTGGCCATTTGATGATAGTTGTTAATGACTTATTTTTGGTGGGTTAATAAGTTGTATGCCTTTATTTGATATATATGTTTTAAAATGGTCTATTTTGATATAGTAATATGTGCATGAAACTTTGTAATAAGGAAGAAATATATTTGATCATTTAGTAATGATTGTTAATGTTTCATGTAGAAAGGATTAATAAACAAATGTGTTTTAGTTTACAAAATGATGTGTTTAGTAATTATTCTAAGGAATTAAATGTATACAAGTGAATGTTTTGACACATGCTAGATATACGAAATGTTATAATCTTGATAAAGTTCTGGTTGTTAAATGTCAAAGTTAAAGAGGACATTTGGTTCGAACATGGATTTTTTTTATGCATGACCTAAATGGCTAGATGTATATTGTTACTTCAAAACATTTATTAGATATTTGGTTATACTTGGTTGGTTTTTTGGAAATCAAATATACATGTTTGGTTTATATAAACTGTTGACTTATGGCTATTTTAGTTGTAAAACTTTTATAAAGAAGATAATATTATTTTTATATGTTCAGAAATGAACGATTGTTTTGGACTGTGTTTTGGTTGATAATGCCTCGTAACCCTAATCCAGCGATGGATGTGGGTTATTAAGTGTGTTACAGTTTGTGGGTAGTCCCCCATCACTTATCACATACAAACGTGCAAGCAGAGCTCGCAGTTCACTCACTGACTTCTTACTTAAGGCATCTGTGACTACACTCGCTTTTTCAGGGTGATATTCTATCACACAATCATAGTCCTTTAGTAGTTCTATCCACCTTCTTTGTCGTAAATTTAGTTCTTTTTGCATAAGAAGAAACTGGAGACTCTTATTGCCTATGTAGATGGTAAATCGCTCGCCATATAGTGTCACTAAATCTTGAGTGCAAACACTAATGCTGCTAACACTAGATCATGGGTTGCATAGTTTTTCTCATGAGGCTTCAGCTTTCTTGAAGCATAAGCCACCATCCTTCATTCTTACATTAGCACGTAGCCAAGTCCCATGTGTGAGGCATCATTGTAGACTACAAAGTCCTTCCCATGCTCTAGTTGAATTAGTATAGGTGTTTTAGTGACTATCACCTTAAGTTTTTTGAAGCTTTTCTGTCTTTCTTCTGTCCATGTGAATTTCACATCATTCTGCAATAGTTTCGTCAAGGGTGATGCTGTGGTGGTGAACCCTTCAATGAACATGCGATAGTACCCTGCTAACCCTAGAAAGCTTCACACCTCTGTAACACTCTTTGTTAATCTCCACTCTAAAATTGCCTCGATCTTCTTTAGGTCTACATGAACAATGTCGAAACCACATGACCCAAGAATGCTACTTCCTTTAGCCAAAACTCACACTTGTTGAGCTTCGTAAATAGTTGCTTCTCTCATAAAACTTGTAGCACGGTTCATAGGTGAGCATCATGCTCTTCTCAAATTTGCGAGTGCACCAGAATGTCATTTATGAAGGCCACCACAAACTAATCCAAATATTCATGGAACACTCAATTAATCAAGTCCATGAATGCAGCAAATGCATTTGTTAGACTAAAGGGCATGGCTAGAAATTTATAATGCCATAACTTGCTCTAAATGCTATCTTTAAAACATTTGACTGCTTCACCTTAAGTTGACAGTACATTAATTGCAAGTCTATTTTTGAGAACACTATGACATCTCATAGTTGCTTGAACAAGTAATTAATTCATGGCAATGGATACTTTTTTTATGGCTAATTTGTTCAACTGTTTGTAGTCAATGCACATCCTTAAACTGCCATCCTTCTTCTTCACAAATAGAACTGACGAACCCTAAGGTGATACACTTGGTCAAATGAAACTTCTAACGAGTAACTCTTGTCATTGTGTCTTTAGTTCTTTAAGCTATGTTGGTGCTACACAATAGGGTGTAATCGATACTGAAAAACTGCCTAGGTATAACTCAATGTTGAACTCCACTTCGCGATCTGGGGGTAAACCAAGTAGCTTGTCTGGAAACACATCAGGAAATCCTTTATAGTGTAAATGTCGCAGAACCCTATTTCTTTGTCCTACGAACCCATCACATAGGTGAGGTAGGCTTCGCAGCCTTTACCCATCATCTTCTCTACACTAATTGTTGAGACCATGTTGAATAGAAATTGGGTTCGCTCTCCAACCACAACTATTTCCACCCTTTCATCAGTTCACAAAGTCACTCTGTTTAATGTAAAATCTATCTTGGCTTTATGCTCAGTTAGACAAACCATCCCCAGAATTATGTCGAGCCCATAGAAGGGAAACTTCGTCAAATTAGCAAAGAAGACATGTCCTTGGACCATTAAAGGACACCTATGATACACTTTATCGACTAGAACACTCTCACAAAATGAACTAGTGATAGTTATTGTAACGCGTAGGTTTGTGCATTTTCAAGTAATAAGTAAGTATAAGAGTTATCGTCTCCACAGGGACTACGTTTAAATCGATAATTTTAAAATTATTATTCACAAGCTAGTTAAGAAAAAAACACAATAATTTTGAATGATAGGTGTCAAATTAATTTAATTGAATACAAGTTAACCTAAATGCAAATACGAATGAAAGTAATGCAAGGTGAGGGTTTAGTAGCGATTTTCACAAGTTTAAGAATCACATAAATAAGCTAGAATAATTACAACATTTGACTCAATTCATTTTTCATCATGTTTAACAATGTTCGAAAAAGTTCCATGGCAACTCGATCATTCATTAACTGGGAATCTAATATAAGTTCAATCGAATCTTATACTTAGAAAACAATGCATAAACCAATGTCATAAATTAACTAAGGATTCCTTAAAATTTATGTGAAGTAATAGGGACGAATTAGGTTTGAAACAATTTAATCACAAAACATAAATTTTTGCTAGGTAATAAGTTCTCTTAGTCTATTATGAACCTCTAATTTATTCTGATTAAGAAATAAATTAAGCATGCACCTCCCAATTGTCGTGTCTATTAGTTATCATTTGATTAGGATTGCCTAACTAATTCTAATGCATTCAAACATATTTTAATGCTTGAAATACATAATGATTTTAATTGAAAGCAAGAACGACTGAGGCACAAATCATCTTAAGCATGAACTAGATGAATTTTATCAAATTAATGTAATCATTGTCAATGGAAAAAATCAAAACATCAAAACAATTTGCAAACTTTTTGAATAAAAATAAGATTAAGGAAGAAGAAAGTCTTGATGATTTTGGTGATTCTCTGAAGACCGATTATGGTGGTTTCTTCCAATTCTTTTGATTGCAAAATGCTCCTTAAAGTGGTCAGCAAATAGTGGTTTTCCTTAATGGAAAATGCTAGCTAAAAGAGATGGGGAAATGGGAAGGCTTATGCGTGGAAGAGAGGGAAGAAAAGATGAGAGGAATGTGAATTGAGAGATGAATGAGTGATGAGGGATGATGGAATGAAAAGTGAGGGTTGGTATTATAATAGAGGAATGGCATAAGAGTTTGCAAAAAATGGCTTGAAGATCCCTTAGTTCTCTCCTTTGCTTGGACGGCCTTAAAGTGTAGAAAAGGAAGTTGATGGTTGCTTGATTCATGCTTGATTTCATGCATGAATCATACAAGGGGTTGGACGATTTCTTAGATATTAGTTGGGAGTTTATTTTTGATTCTTTCACAAGTGTAAAGAACTCCATATAAATCTTCCAAAAGCTGATTTTGGGCTGCTCATATGCCTTTGCCAAATTTGGGCCATTCTCCCCTTATTGGACTATTTTTGATAGCCAATTTATATTAGACTTAATCCTTTTAAACAACCATCTTACAAGTTAGTTTGAATGGAATTCTTAGGTCCAATTTAATAAGTTTTTTATCTGCATGATGTACAATTTAACTTGTAATCATATGTGATATTATTCAGCTCTCATGCTTTATTAATTCGACGGTCCATCTACTACATTTTTAGTAAAAATTAACATCCAACATAAAATAATAAAATAATGCAAAATTAATACTTGTTTGTATAAAATTGCAAACTTTACTTAATTTATGTTTGGTGTCTTAATATGAATGAAAATCAAATACTCGGGATTAACAGAAATTCTAAGTAAAAGGGTGATATAAACAACTATAAAAAATCTATATAATTTAGAGTTTACACACCCCCAAACTTAATCCATTTCTCGTCTTGAGTAATGTTTCATGCAAAGAAAACATTTTAGGGGAATCTTCTACAATATTTACATAGAATCAACTTTTCACATAATCATGTTGCAACAAATTTTATGCTCACAATATTTTTTTGCTAAAAAAATTCATGTTAAGTACAAGAAGATGCTATCATAAGTCAAAATTTGCATGCACTCCAAAGTCGTATATAGAATTCACCATTCAACAAAATTTCCTTATCTAATTAGACAAACAATCCTAAGGTTTAATTATTGGTTTTCATATGTTGCACTTAGTAACTCCTCACCACTAATGTAGTCAGCATAATTATCAAAATCAATAGATCTTTTATAAGGTTGTAATGGGGCTAGGCTCGAGGTAGGGATAAAGAGAAGTGATTTTTTTGGCTACTTCATTTTAACCCTAACTTTGTCTTGTATCTTTTTGGGTTACAACCTGGCTACTCATGGGTTTTAACACCCCCAAACTTAATTTGAAACTTAAGTTCAACAATACCTCTCAAAACTTGAGTAAAGGTATACTTATTTTACTCTTTTTGCTCAGCAATATATCTCGACATTTGAATAGAGATTTTTCATTTTCATTTTTTTTGAATCATGAATAATATGTAAATCTTTCTGAATTTTCCCCCTGAATTTGTATCATCAAGACAAGTATAGTTAAGATTGGTGGAAGACAGAATAGAATTAAAAAGATGAGAATATGATTTATGATGTAGGTGAATAGAAATAAAATAGGCTTAGTGGTTCAAACTAAGGTTTCAAGGGTTAAATTCATATGGTAGGCTTGAAAGGCTCAAACAATCCAAAGAAAATGTTCTTAAATCATATTTAGATTCTTATGCCTCTTAGGATTTCACCTCAAGAAACTTACTAACACAATTCTAAAGACTTAAACCTTCATGCATGCCTATTTCTAAGGAAAATAACTTTCATTGAAAAGACTATATAAAACTAATGAAAAATACAAGCATATCATAACTAAGGTAACATAAAACAAGAACTTAAATAAAATAAGAAACTATATTTGCAACTTATTAACAAAAATTGGTTCTAAAAATCACTTTATTGCAACCTTCTTATGTGATAATTGAAAATATTTTAAAATCATACAAGATTAACCCTTACCCCCTTTAAAAAGAAGCAATGTCCTTATTGCAAAAAAAATGAAGAAGTGAATGAAAACTGTACAACAAGTAGGACTCAAGAAAGAGAGGTGAGTCATGAAGACTACTTAAGTACCAAATCTTTCTTGAAGAATCCAATCCTCAGACATGTACATTCACATTACCACACTACTATGTTCTTTACTGGAGAGAAAAATTATTGGAAGAGCATTGGCTTATTTTTTTCCTAATTTGAAAATTATTCAACTTTAATATGCATAAAATAAAATAAATAAATAAAAGTCTTAAAAGTAATACTAAAGAAAAAGAAATTCCCCATTTTTCTTCATCAGAATCATCCCCCTTGTCTTGCTTCTTTGCCTTCTCTATTTTTGGAGTTGTTGTAACTTAATCTAGCTAGCTTGGGGATTAATTTGTAAAACTATTAAAAGTCTAGGTTTTTACCTCTAGGTTTTTACCATGAATGTATATGCATTTTTTGTGATCTTTGATGGAATAAAAATGAATGGTTGTTGTTAGTTACACAACTTTTGTTAAGTAATTTTTGATGAAATTGTCAATTAGGGATTTAATTGAAAAATAGAAAATATTCATGGTGATATTGTGAAATAAATGAAATGTAGGGCTTGCTAGGGACCTATATGAAATTCGGCTATGGTGGGTTAATGGAGAATTTCATGAATTTTCATTTTATGAACTAAGGATTAAATTGTAGTGAATTTAAAATTTTAGGGGAAAAAGCGTAATTTTATTCAAAATATATTTTTGGATTAAATTTAATAGAATGAGGTTTGAATTAGTTAAATTTTATTATAAAGATCAAGAAAAGCAACGTATGGATTTAGATCAGGGAAAAGAAAAATTATTGGACTAATCGATTGTATTTCTCTGCTCGTGTTTAAGGTAAGTTCGTATATTTAATTAGCATTGAATTATGCTTGATTTAAATGCTTTTATGTTATCTTCTTGGTATTATGACGCTACGGCAATATTCAACAAAGTTTTGGCTACTTTCGGATCTCGTTTGAACCTTAGGAATATATAGGATACAAATGATATGTCATTAGGGGTTACCGTGTTTCGGGTGTTGGTCTCATGTGTCCTACTAGTGGCTGAGCTTCTGGCATGTGTTGCAGTTACTTGACAGCTTGTATGAGTAGCACTGTGTAGCTACGTCCTGATTGACAGCTTGTGTGAGCAGACCCACTTATGGCTTGAGAGAGAGCATTTATATGAGATATGAGATAGTAGTGGTTTTGACCACATGTTAGCACTTAGTGTGCGAGATTCCAGAGTATCTGATATTATTCTAGTGGTTCAATAGGTATTGAAAATGGAAGGTTTTATAAATGCCTCAATATGTGATGCTCTAAAAGTATGGAAAGGTATGAGTTAATGATGTTTGAAATATGCTTAACTATATGCTTGGAAAGTTTGAATGCTCATAAGTAGTGTGTATAAAAGCTATGATGTTTTGAGATGATTTGCTAAGCTATGTGATTATCTAACTTGAAAGGTTGTTATTGCTTAGGCTAATTCCAAGTCATGTTGGATTATCTCAAATTGTTTTTATGCTTATAAATTGAAATGGTAAGCTTTGTTTAAAAATTACGAACTTACTAAGCATTATATGCTTACTTTATGTTATTTCCTTTGTGTTTCTAGTTAATCGGAAGCTAGTTGATTGGAAGGTTGTCGGAGATCCATCAGACTATCCATCGACTAAATCAAAAAAATTTGATGATTTTGAGTCATGGTTACAATGGCATGTATAGTTGTTTTATTTTATGAAATTTAGCCATTATGTGTGACTTGTATATACGACATTATGGTTGATGACCTAGTTGGTATGATATTGTAATTATATGGTATTTAGGTGTGGTTGTTATTTTGATGTTGTGTTGGTTAAAATGATAGTAGGGAAATGATACGATAATGGTATTTTATGAAATGGTGAGTGGTATGAATAGAGATAGTCCATGAATGTTGCTAATGGATTGATTTGGTAATTTGATAGTGATCTTCTTTTGGTCAAATCGGTATGGTATATATTGGTTGTGAAAATGGACATTTGGTATTGGTTGTGCATGAAATTTTGGGTATATGAACATATGGATAAATGTGGCTTTGAAATTGTTCAATTGGTAGTTTAATTAGTGAATGAATTGGTTAGATGTGTAGGTAAGTTTGATTGTTAAAATTGAGGTGCCATTTTGGCATATTGGTTGAGTGGGTAGTTTCTATGTTGTGTAAGGTTTAATATGCATATGTAAAGTGTGTCTTAAATGCTCGATTATAGGTACAAATGGCTTGTACATGAGGTGTAAGTCTGGGTGAGAAAAATGGCTTGGAAATGACCTATTCTTCGTCCACACAGGCAGAGACACGGGCGTGTGTCTCAGCCGTGTGTGACACATGGCCATGCGACATGGTCATGTGTCTCCTGTAGCTTTCAAAGGGTTACAAGTCAGGCTGTTACACAGCCTAGCATTTCAAAGGGTACACAACCTGGCACACGGGGCATGTGGCTTGGCAGTGTAACCCAAGTCAGTAAGTTACATGGGTACGGACACGAGTTGGGACACGGCCATGTTTCCCTATTTTGAATACCCACACGGCCTAAGACACGGTTACGTCTACTCACACGGCCGTGTGACCCCTGCAATTTGAAAATTTTTGCCTTTTTTCAAAAAAATTCATATGTTTCCAATTTAGTCCTGAATCATTCTTAATATCTTTTAAGGGCGTCGAGGGCTTGTATAAGGGACTGTATGTATGTTTTTGATTGATGTTACTATGATTTACCTTGTGATTTGTTTATGATAATAAATTGTTCGTTGTATGACGTTATGCTTTGGTAATGCTCCGTAGCCCTAATCCAGTGATGGATACGGGCTAGAGGTGTTACAGTTGAAAATTCCAATTTCTTCATAGTGTTTGAAGAAGTAGGCATTGGAACGGTCAACTCAGGATTAAAACTTAGCTCCATTGGTTCAACAAAATTTGGTTCCACCCATGGTTCAGGGTCATGTTGTTCCTATTCAGATTTTTCCTCTTCTATTTTATTTACTTAGTTAGCTTCCGGTTCAGATTTGGTTGACGACTCATCATATTCTAGTTTGTTTGGTTCATTTGGCTCAATCTGGTTCAACTGTTCAACATTCTTTGCTAACCTTTCAAGATCATGTCTTATTATGCAACGTTGAACATAATGGCCCTTCAGGTTCGCCTTTGATTTGACTTCGGTTTGCAAACACAGTGAAGTAATCAATGATGGAAAATAGGCACTTCTTCTATTTTTCCTAGCATAATCATGAATTCTTTGAGAATAATTTTCCTAACATTTATATACCTTTCTATCCTAATTGCATAGAAAAAAAAAGCATTCATTCCATCGGGATGGTGGAACTATGAGATGGGCATGAAGCTATATCAAACAAAGTAGAACCGTACCTTAGCTACTGGTTTTAAGTACTCCCTTTAGTAAGAATAATACTATTTTTTCTTATAATCCATTGGGATCCTAGATTTGTAATAACATTAAGTACTTGTTGAAGAAAATACCAATTGATATTTGTCTTCAACACCAGGTAAGTTAAACAAATCATTAATGGACTTAGAAGTAAGGTGTACCTTCTTTTTGTGAACAAGAACCTCACAAGTGTTTGGCATAGTTAAATTGACATAGAATTCTTGCACTAAGTCCTTTTCAGGCATTGATCATTCATCATAAAATTGATTCCAATTTAAGGCATCAATTGTTTTTCTAATTGACAAAGGCACAATCATCTTGTCATTGCTCTCCAAATTGAAATCTTTTTTCGGCATCATGGGTTGATTATTGAAAATGGAATCAAATTTTTCCCTTGCTACCTCATCTTAATCACAATTGGATTTTTGACAAAAGTATTTGGCGATCTAGTTCTTTTACAGGACATGGTGAATTTTCCCGAAAAATAAGAAGAATTTTGGCGAGTTTAGTGAAAAGAAGTAATTAACAAGGTGGTTATGGTGGCCAAGGTTTGCGATAGCAAAAAGAATGCAGCAACAAGATAATCACAGTAGCAAACATGATAGGTAGTGACGGTTGCTACGGCAAAAGGAGTAGCTTCGATGAAAAGGTTGTGACAATGATAATAGGGTTTTATGAGAAATAAGGGAAAATTAGGGAGAAACTTTTGGAACTTGAGGTCAACGAAAAGGAGAAAGAAGATGATGGCTAGGGTTAAGGTTAATTTCTTGAGTGGTGTGAAAAATATGATGGTAGGGAGGGGTTTATATAGTGATAAAATAGGGCAAATATTTAGCTAAAATTTTGCTACAATGGATGCTTGGGCGGCAAGGTATGGAGGAAAGTGAAAGTGGTGACAAATTTAGGGTTTTTTGGGTGGTATGGATGACAATTAGGTGGTATTTTCTCCTCTTCATTGTTTTGGGCCTCTAGCCCAAACTGCAATTCTTTCCTGTAGTGAAAAATTAAACTGACTAGAAATATAAACTGATTAGTACTTAGGCCAACCTGACCCTCTTATTAAACATAAACAAATTAAAATTAAAATCAAAAGTCTCTTTTGGGCTACTTAAAAAAAATTCTCAAAAAATTACATCAAATTAAATTCCCAAGAAAGGTTGGAGGGGTCACAAATGGTCCCGCTTAAGTTCTAATCTCCTTAGACATAATTAATATACTAATTTAAGAAAAAATAATTTCTAGTCATGAAATTTATTAAAAATAAGAAATAAAAATTAAGGGCCCATTAACTCGAGCGCGGTATCAACTCGCTTAATATTATAATTCCAAAATTGTTTGAGACAATAACCATTAACTTTAAATGTACCTCCCTTTTTATCTTCTAATTCCACCACTCCATATAGATAGACTTTGTGAATGCTGTATCGTCCATTCCATCGAGATTTAAGCTTCCCAGGAAATAATTTTAGCCTTGAATCGAACAATAAGACTTCTTGACCTTCTCTGAATTCTCGAGGTTGTATACGTTTGTTATGCCATCTCTTAGTCTTCTCTTTATACATATTGGCATTCTCGTATAAAAACTACCTTAATTCCTCCAACTCGTCAAGCTGTAACATTCTTCTCTGACTAGCTTGCTTTAGATCCAGGTTTAATTGTTTCAAGGTCCAGTGAGCTTTATTTTCCAACTCAAACGACAAATGACATGCCTTTCCAAAGACTAACTGATAAGTAGTCATTCCTAACGGTTTCTTGAAAGCTATTTGATAGACCCATAGAGAATCATTGAGCCTCTGCAACCAATCTCTTCTGTTAGGTTGAACCACCTTTGCAAGGATTCCTTTGATCTCATGGTTTACCTGTTCAGCTTACCCATTTGACTGTGGATGATAGGCAATCGCAATTTTGTTCTTCACATCATACTTGTCAAGCAACCACTTAAGTCATTTGTTTACAAAGTGAGATCCTTTATTGCTAATTATAGCTCAAAGTCCCTAACAGTGTAAACACATGCTTATGTAAGAATCACATGACTACCTAGCATCATTTGTTGGGTATGCCTTAGCTTCCATCCACTAGGATACATGTAAACTGAAAAATATAAAGGATTTTTCCTATGTAATTTAGCACCTTTTTACTTAAATTCATTGTTAAAACTAAGTAATTATTTAATAAATTAATGAAATATGTGAAAATATGAAATTAGGACATAGAAATTATTAAAATGTAATTTTATGCTTTATTATATAGTTTTCATGCATAAAATGGCTTATTTTATATTGATTTGAACATATTACATTTTTTAAGACATAAAATGGGCCATGCATGATTAAATTGAATAATAAAATATAAAATTATATTTAATAAATCATTTTAAAATATTTCATTAGTAATATGGATTGCAATTAGTTATTTAAATCAGATAAATTTTATTCTTTGGTCCTTTAGCTTATTGATTTATTTTGGACAGGTCTAATAGCTTTGTTGGATTACAAAATCATCCAAATTGAAGATGAAGTCAACCCAAATTCGGCTACACATGGTTGTGCACTTAAACCACTTTTTGGTTTAATTACAAAAGGTCCTTGCATTGTTGAAGAAATTAGAGATCTTCCCGAAGATTTACATTTTACCGAGTCTCAGTCCTAAGTTGTTATGGCATTTAAATTGCTTAAAAATCAAGCAAAATTCAGCTCAAATTCCACTAATTGTGGCCGAATACTCATGGAAGAAGTTTGAAGAGACTAAACCCAGCTGTTTTTAGCAAACTACCCACCTCTCTTCACCTATAAATAAGACCCCTTCATTCCCTCATTCATCATTCCTCATCTCTCATCATTCTCTCTTCTCTCTCAATTCTCTTATCATTTTCCATTCCCCACACCTAGCATCATCTCTTCATAGAGATTTTAGCAATTAAGCCTTTTAAAGAGCCTTTGGTCGGCCACCTTGGAGAGCCATCAGCAAATGAGTAAAGCAAAGGAGCGAAGGAGCCTCGTCGATCAGAGTCTTGGGTGACAGCCACTTTGATTTATGTTTAACCTTTCTTTTCTTTAATTTAATCTGAAAATGTTTGCTATGTGTTCTTTGTTCTTGTTTACAACAATGTTAGCTTAACTTTATTTAAGCTAGAATGATTGCTTTGATTAAATAATATTTATTTGATTCATTCTTATAATGTTTGTAACTCAATCGATCATGTTTTTAATTAAAATCAAGTATGTATTTTGTTCATACATGATTGAAATGCACCTAAATTAGCTGAGCGATCTTAACCAGACGACGGCTAGTGGACTCATAATTGAAATGTGCATGCTCAATTTAGATCCTAACCCGATTAAATTGTAGGTTGCATAACAACTCTAACCAAGCTCTGTTATCTGCATAGTTTTTAGATTTGTGTGATTAACCTGTTTCAAACCTAACACGTCCCTGTTACCTCACACGAATGCTAAGAAACCCTTAGTAAATAAGGATCAGTAAAATGCATATTTACTAAGTAAAGGATTATGAAAGGACCTAATGTGGTTTCCAAACTCATGAAAGATCGAGTTGACATGGAATGTTTTTCCGAATGTTATTAAGCATGTTGATAATAAATTGAATTTAGTTAAAGCAATTGTCCTAGTTTATTTATGTTATAATTGTTGTAAATTGTGTTTAATTTTGCTAAAATATATTTCATTCATATAGTTTGCACACTTAGGATAATTTGTATTAGGGATCATTGCATTTAGTTTAATATATTTAATTTTAATCATCACTTCTCAACTATATTGTGTTTTTATTTACTAAGTTGTTAGTATAATTTTACAATTAAGTGATTTAACACAAATACAATCCCTATGGAGACGATAACTCGATACTTACTTATTACTTGATAACGACTGTGTACACTTGCACAAACCTATGCGTTACAAGTTTTTGGCGATGTTGCCAGGGATTGTTAACTGTTTCCATAGTCATTTTTTTGGTGAAATTATTTACTTCCAAGTTGGTTCATTTCTAAAATTACTAACTTATTCTTTTTAATTTTGTGATTTTCTTTTGAGGTGTTTATAAGCATAGATTGGATTATCGGTTTACTCTCTGTAGACCCTGAAATTGAGAGAACTTTCAGACAAAGAAGACATGAATGAATAGCTTAAAGACAAGTCAAGATAGACCTTGGAAATCAGAATCAAGACCAAGGTAATGAAGCCGATCATGTACGAAATCCCATCCTCATTGCTGATGATAGGGATCGATGCATCAGACAATATGCTATGCCACTTTTTAGTGAGTTAAATCCAGGAATTAGAAGGCCAGATATTGAGGCAACCCAATTTGAATTTAAACTAGTGATGTTTCAAATGCTCCAAACTTTGGGCCAATTCAGTGGTATGCACACGGAAGATCCACATCTCCACCTTCAATTATTTATGGAGGTGATTAATTCATTCAAGATAGCCAGTGTGACTAAAGACGTACTAAGGTTGAAGTTGTTTCCGTACTCGTTGCGAGATCGAGCATGGGCGTGGCTCAATTCATTGCCACCAAGTTCTATATCTACATGGCAAGAATATGCAGAAAGATGTTTGGTTAAGTATTTCCTGCCTAGCAAAAATGCTAAGTTGAGGAACAAGATCACAACTTTCCAAGAATTGGATGACGAGTCTTTCTATGAGGCTTGGGAGTGATTCGAGGAGTTACTTCGTAGGTGTCTTCATCATGGGATTCCTTATTGTATCCAGTTGGAGACATTCTATAATGGTCTCAATGCACATATAAGATTAATGGTAGATGTTTCTGCGAAATGGTACAATTTTGTTTAAGTCTTATAATGAGGCTTACGAGATCATTAGGAGGATCATGAGTAATAACTATCAATGGCCAACAAATTGAACAGCTTCAAGAATACGTGTAGCCAGAGTTCATGAAGTCGACGCCCTCACTTCGTTATCAGCTTAGGTATCGTCTATTTATTCTATGTTAAAACAGTTTACCACTAATACTGCTGATAATTTTGTAGCTCAGCCACCATGTTCGTTTGAAGTAGTTTCTTGTGTATACTGTAGAGAAGGTCGTTCTTTTGAGAATTGTCCATCAAATCCCAAGTCAGTGTACTACGTGAGGAACCAATATCAAAATAAGAGTGGACAAGGACCCCAGTCTAACCTCTACAATCTTTCATGGAGTAATCATCCTAACTTTTCTTGGAGCAACCAAGGAAATGGACCGAACAACAACTTATTGCAACATAGACCCAACCAATTTCAAGGGTTTAATCAACAAGCTCCAAAACCACCTCAAGCTGAGGCACAAACAATTTGGAGAACTTGTTGAAAGCGAACATGGCAAAGAATAATGTTTTGATCCAAAGCCAAGTAGCAACATTGAAAATTTGGAAAACCAAATGGGTCAGTTAGCTACAGAGCTTCGTAATAGACCACAAGGAACCTTGTTGAGCAATACTGAGAATCTAAGAAATTTGGGTAAAGAATCAACCAGCTATTGAAATTCTTACACCAAAAGACTCAGAATCTACAAAGATTGACAAGGTAAATCCTAACTTAATGAATTCAGATACTTTAACATCTTCTTTGGATACAGATTTACCTACTCAGAAGAGTTATCTGATTCAACTGAAAGTTTTATCATCTCTATATTCGTAAAGATTGCAACAACACAAGCAGAAATTGGAGGTGCAATTCAAGAAGTTTTTGGATGTTCTAAAGTAGTTACACATCAATATTCCGTTGGTGGAGGCTTTAGAACAAATGTCAAATTATGTGAAGTTTGTGAAGGATATACTGTCCAAGAAGAAACGGTTGAGTGAGTATGAGACTGTTGCCTTGACAAAAGGTGCAGTGCGTTCCTACAGAACAAACTGCCATCGAAATTGAAAGACCTAGGAAGCTTTACTATACCCTGTAACATTGGTGAATCTTACTGTGGTAAAGCTTTGTGTGATTTAGGAGCAAGTATCAACTTGATGCCTAAGTCTATTTTCAAGATGCAAGGGGTAGGTGAAGTAAGACCTACAACTGTGACGCTTCAAATAGTGGATTGATCTTTAGCATATCTCGAGGGAAAAATCGAGGATGTTTTGGTAAGAGTTGATAAATTTATTTTTCCTACTGATTTCATTGTCTTAGATTTTGAAGCAAATAAGGAAGTATCGATCATCCTTGGGAGACCTTTGTTAGCCACGGAAAGAACGTTAATTGATGTGCGGAAAGGTAAACTCACCATGCGAGTTCGAGATCATCAGATAACCTTTAACATTCTTAAAGCGATGAAATTTCCCTATCCAGTAGAAGAGTGTTCAGTTATGGAATAGATAAAAACCTTGGTTTCTATGGAAGGAAATTTTGATGATCCATTAGAGAAAGCCTTAGATCTTGATCCTTTGGAGGATGAAGAAGGTGAAGAAAACATGGCTTTGATTGAAGCCAATTCGAGAAATTTTATTCAATCCACACGGTTTGAACCATTAGAGTTAAAAGCTAGAGAATTTGTGCAACCCAAGTTGTTAATTGAAGAACCACCTAAACTCGAACTAAAGGTACTTCCTTCCCATTTAAAATACGTTTATTTAGGTGACTATTCCACTTTGTCTGTGATTATTTCAGCAAAACTGACGAAAGATCAAGATGAGCAACTAACAGTTGCTCTAAAGAAATTTAAGAATGCAATTGGTTGGACCATAGTTGATATTCGAGGTATAAGCCCTTCTTTTTTCATGCATAAAATTATTTTAGAAGAAGGTGAAAGAGCTCGAATTGATGGAAAAAGGAGGCTTAATCCTATTATGAAAGAAGTTGTGAGAAAGGAAGTAATAAAATGGTTAGATGCAAGAATCATCTATCCTATTTTAGATAGTTCGTGGGTAAGTCCGGTGCAGTGTCTGTTGAAGAAAGATGGAATCACAATTGTTGAAAATGAGCGTAGCGAGTTGATTCCAACGAGAACTATTACTGATTGGAGAATTTGTATTTATTACAGAAAATTGAATAAAGCTACTCGGAAGGACCATTTTCCGTCGCCTTTTATGGATAAAATGTTAGATCAACTGACATGTAATGAATTCTATTGTTTTTTAGATGGCTATTCGGGATATAACCAAATAGTTGTAGCTCCGGAAGACCAACATAAAACAACCTTTACTTTTCTATATGGTGCGTGTGCTTTTAGGCGAATTTCTTTTTGTTTATGCAATGCACCTGCAACATTTCAACGATGCATGATGGCAATATTCACTGATATGGTTGAAAATTTTGTTGAGTTTTTCATGGATGATTTTTCTGTTTTTGGTAACACTTATAATATTTGTTTGAGTAATTTGGCTAAGGTACTAAAGAGATGTGAAGAGACGAATCTTGTCCTTAACTAGGAAAAATGCCATTTATGGTTAAGGAAGGGATTGTCTTAGGGCATAAAATCTTGAAGAGAGGAATTGAAGTTGATAAAGCAAAGGTGGACGTAATTGAAAGATTACTGGCCCAATTAATGTGAAAGGAGTCAGAAGTTTCTTAGGCCATGCTGGTTTTTACCGAAGGTTTATCAAAGATTTCTCGAAAATTTTTAAACCGTTGTGTTTGTTGTTAGAGAAAGATACAATGTTTGATTTTAAAAAAGCATGTTAGGAAGCTTTTGAAGATTTTAAAGAATGGTTAATCTCAGCCCCAATAATCGTTACACATGATTGGAGCTCACCTTTTGAGTTAATGTACGATGCAAGTGATTATGTCGTTGGAGCTGTGATGGGTCAAAGAAGAAACAAAGTGTTTCACCCTATTTACTATAAAAGTAGAACTTTGACGGGAGCCCAACTCAATTATACGGTAATTGAAAAAGAACTCTTTGCTATAGTTTTCGCTTTTGACAAATTTCACTCTTATCTTATAGGTACCAAAGTTACAATATTTATTGACCATGCGACCATTAAATACTTTCTCATGAAGAAAGATGCGAAACGAGGCTAATTCGTTGGATACTTTTACTCCAAGAATTTGACCTTGAGATCGAAGATAGAAAAGGTGTCGAAAATCGAATAGCTAATCATCTGTCAAGGCTAGAACAAGATGAGGTAACTCGATCAGGTGTGCCTATCGACGAGAATTTCCCAAATGAACACTTATTTGAGGTAAGTCAAATTCATGAAACACCTTGGTCTGCTGATTTTGGCAATTATCTTGCATATGAAATAATTCCTCGAGAAATGACATACCAACAAAGGAAAAAATTCCTTCATGATAGTTGTTATTATTTTTGGGAGGATCTGTTTTTGTTTAAATAGTGTGCAAATAATATAATCCGAAAGTGTATAGTTGAAAGTGAGATTGCTGAGATCTTGTATCATTGCCATTCATCTCCAAGCGGGGGACACTTTAGTGGTTCACGTACTACAGCAAAGATTTTGCAAGCAGGTTTCTTTTAGCCTACACTATTTAAAGATGCTTACGCTTATGTGAAAAACTGTGTTAAATGCCAAAGGACCGGAAATATATCAAAGAGGAATGAGATGCCCTTGACAAAAATTTTGGAGATTGAATTGTTCGACGTATGAGGCATTCACTTCTTAGGCCCATTTCCTTCTTCATATGAGAAAAAATACATCTTAAATGTTGTGGACTACGTATCCAATTAGGTTGAAGCTGAAGCATACCCTACAAATGATGCTAAGGTAGTCATGCAATTCCTACATAAGCATGTGTTTACACGATTTGGGATACCAAAAGCTATTATTAGTGATGAAGGTTCTCACTTTGTGAACAAATGGCTTAAATGGTTATTTGACAAATATGATGTGAAGCACAAGATTGCTACAAGCTATCACCCCCAGTCTAATGGGCAAGTTGAAAGAGTGAACCGTGAAATCAAAGGTATCCTTGAAAGGGTAGTATGCCCTAGCAGAAAAGATTGGCCTCGAAGGCTCGATGATGCATTATGGGCCTATCAAACAACATTTAAGACACTATTAGGAATGACTCCTTATCGGTTAGTATTTGGAAAGGCATGTCATTTGCCATTAGAGTTGGAAAATAGAGCTCATTGGGCTTTAAAGCAGTTGAACTTTGATCTTACGCAAGCTGGTGAGAGAAGGATGTTACAATTTGATGAGTTGGAAGAGCTAAGGTTTTCCTATGAGAATGCCAAAATGTGTAAAGAAAGATCAAAGAGATGGCATGATAGTCATATACAACCTCGCGAGTTTAAAGGTGGTCAGAAGGTTTTGTTGTTTAATTCAAGGTTGAAGATATTTCCTGGAAAGCTTAAATTCAAGGTTTTGTTGTTTTATTTCCTGGAAAGATAGTCATATTCAAGGTTGGAGCTATTGAATTATACGACAATTACGGAGGTACGTTTAAAGTTAGTGGTCAGTGTCTCAAACACTACTTATATGGTAAAGTTGAGTGAGTTGAATCCTCATTCAAATTAACAGACCCTTGATTTTTCATGAACTCATTTTATAAATAAATAATTAATTAGAACTTATTTTCTTAACTTATTGCATTTAATTAATTCTATCTAAGGAGATTAGAACTTAAGCGGGACCGCTGTGACCCCTCCAACCTTTCCTAGGAATTAGTTTAATGTAATTTGTTAAGAAGAAATTTTCTAATTAAGATTTAAAATTTTTAAGTTTCATTTGTTTTTTTTAATTTTTAATTTTTATGTTAATAAAGGGGGTCAAATTTTGCCCAAGTACTAATCAGCTTTTTTTGAGTAAGTTGTAGATACAATCTGAGTTTGAGGCCAAACACAACAAAAAAGAGGAAAACAATCCACACTTTGCTGCCACTCCCATTACTTGTTGCCTAAGTAACCCTAATGTAGCTAAATTTTCACTACATGTTCCCCTAATTCTTCCCTATATAAACCCCTTTCCATTCTACTAAATTTCATATCCCTCAAAGCAATTTGCTTAACCCCTAAAAAAATCCCTAAATCACTCTTTTTTGCAATCAACCTGAAATCCCGAAAGAAACCCTAGTTATCTTCCCTTTTTGCCAAATCATCATCATTGCTACTGCAAATCGACGTTGTCACCACCACACAATACCGTTGCTGTCGCACGCCGTCGTTGTCGCCACACTAATCTTGCCGTTGCAAGATTTTCGTCATAGCAAGTCCTTACCTACCTTGCGGATTTCTCTTTTCCCCCTTATGCAGAAACTTTGCCAAATTTTCAAGAAAAGATACCATGTCTCGCAAAAGAACCATATCTTCAAAGACTACTCCTAAAAACCAAATTTTGATCGATGAAGAAGTGAAAGAGAGATTTGATTTAATCTTCAAGCATCATACCTATGATGCCGGAAAAAGGTTTTAACTTGAAGAGTCATGATTTGATGGTTGTTCCTATATCAATTAGAAAGAAAAGTAATGCTTTCAAGTGGAATGATTTTGTGATGCTCGTTCACTTCCTGATGATGAACTAGTTCAAGAATTCTATGCTAGTTTGACTATGCAAGATGCTACTGAGGTCATCGTTCGAAAGAAAAAGGTGCCTCTTACTTCTAAGTCCATCAATGATTTGTTTAACTTACCTAATATTGAAGAAGATGAGTACTACCCTATGATGAACAATATCAATTGGGATTTTCTTCAACAAGTGCTTGATGTTGTGACAAATCTGAGATCCCAATGGATTATAAGAAAATTTGGGAGCCATTCTTGCCGAAGGGAATACCTAAAACTAGTAGCAAAGGCATGGTTTTATTTCGTTCGCTACAGTTTTATGCCTATCTCACATAGTTCCACCATCTCAATGGAACGAATGCTCTTGTTATATGCAATTTTGGCATAAAAGTCCATTAATGTTCAGAAAATTATTCTCAAGAAGATTCATGATTGTGATAAAAAAAAGACAGGTAGTGCTTATTTCCCATCATAATCACTTCACTTTGCTTAATGGCTCATATTAAAACACAAGCAAATCTGAAGGGGCGATATGTTCAAGAGTGATTACAAATCATGATCTTGAAAGGTTAGTAGAGAAGGTGCATAAGCTGAATCAAGGTGAAAAAGAAGAGCCAACTGAGCCAGATATCGAGGAGTCAACAAAGGAAACTGAAACTGAAGCTAATTCAGTTACAGACACTAAAGAAGAAGAATCTGACAAGGAACCAAACAGTCTTAAACCAGTTGAAGGATCTACAACCCCTGAACCAAGGGTTGAGCTAGAAGAAGAACCAGTCAAGCTAAGTGTTGAACCTGAATCTACAACTCCTATGCCGACTTCTGCAAATGCTTCAAAGAAATCAGAGTTGTCAATTTTGATGGATATGTGCAAGTTCATGCACAATCAACAACAAACTTACTGGAAACATGCAAAAATTAGAGATGACTCAATTCGAAATACTTTTAAGAATATCTCTAATACTTTTGTTCCTAAGATCCCAGACGCTATCTTTGAGATATGGATAGATGATACTAACTATGCAAGCAGAGATGGAGATGAAAAAGACAAGGGGAATGGGTCAGAAAAATAAAAGGGGGGATTCTTGTCTTATTATTTATTTAATTATTTTTAAGTCTTTAGGAATTTGTTTCTTTCGTAATTATGATTTAATTTCTACAAAATTAAACATAGCAAGCATGAATAAACTTATCACTTCTTTAGAAAGAAAAAGACTAAGTGATGTGGTAATGGGAATGAACATGTCTAGGATTGGGTTAATAGCAAAGACTTGGTATTTAAGCAGTCTGAATGACTCACCTCTCTTTCTTTACAAGCTTACCTGGTGTTCAGTTTTCATTTATTACTTTGTTCTTACAATGAGAACATTGCTTCTTTTTAAAGGGGGTAAGGCAAATAAATTGCTCAAATTTTTAAATTTTTCAAGTATGTTTCAATTATTTCTTTCATAAGTATATTTTAATAAATGAATGTTTAGAGACATTTTTTTGTTAATGAGATAGTTTGTATGCAAGTATGAATGATAATTTTATCTGAGTGAAAGTATGTTATCATGAAGAATGGAATGCTTGTATGATCTTAGCCTTAGTAATATTTGCCATGAAAACTTTGTTTCTCTTGAGATTAGACATGCATGAAGGTTTATATCTTTAGAATTGACTTAGTAACTTTCTTGAGGCGAAATCCTAGGGGACATAAAAATCTAAAATGATATAGGCACTATTTCTTTGGATTGTTTGAGCCTTTTCAAGCCAACCCTATGATATTAGACCCTTGAAACTGTAATTTTGAGCTTAAAGGCCTGTTTATTGCAATGAACCTACATTATAAGCCACATTACCATCTTTTAAAGTTATCCTAATTTTGTGCACCCATCTTAACTAAAGTTGTTTTGGTAATCAACATTTGAGGAAATTTTCAAAAAGATTTATGTGCTCATGCTAAAATAATAATAATAATAATAATAATAATAATAATAATAATAATAAATGATGGAAGAGCGAAGAAAAGTTTGCTCAGTCTCTAAAAACGAAAAATATATGAGCTTGAGTTCAAAATAAGTTTGGGGGTGTTCCAAAGGTTCACTTAAAGAAAAAGGTTGTATTTTGAGAAATCCAAGACAAAGTTAATGGTTAAGATTTTGAAACCGAAATGTCTCATCTCTTAAAATCCCTACCTTTAACCAAGCCCTATTACAACCTTATAAAAGACCTATTGATTTGATGATTATGTCACCTACATTAGTGGAGAGGAAGTACTAAGTTCAACATATGAAGATCATAAATAAGCCTTATGATTGTTTGCTTGATTGATAAGAAATTATGTTGAATGAAGAATGTTATCTATGGCTGTGACATACATACAAACTATGATTCATGTTGGCATATTGTGAAACTTAGTATAAAAATCTATAAATGTTTGCATACGAATTACTTGTTGATAAAGAAGATCTATAAACATGAAGTTATTAATGCATGATTATGGGACAAAGATTGATGTTGCTTGCACAGTTAGGAATTTTCCCTTAGCAAGACCCTTTTACTGTGCATAAAAATTACTCAGGACGAGTAATGATTTAAGTTTGGGGGTGTGTAAACTGAAAAATATATAGGATTTTTCCTATGTAATTTATCACCTTTTTACTTAAATTCATTGTTAAAACTAAGTAATTGTTTAATAAATTAATGAAATATGTGAAAATATGAAATTAGGACATAGAAATTATTAAAATGTGATTTTATGCTTTATTATATAGTTTTCATGCATAAAATGACTTATTTTATATTGATTTGAACATATTACATTTTTTAAGACATAAAATGGGTCATGCATGATTAAATTAAATAATAAAATATAAAATTATATTTAATAAATCATTTTAAAATATTTCATTAATAATATGGATTGTAATTAATTATTTAAATTAGATAAATTGTATTCTTTGGTCCTTTAACTTATTGATTTATTTTGGACAGTTCTGATAGCTTTGTTGGACTACAAAAATCGTCCAAATTGAAGATGAAGTCAACCCAAATTCGACTACACATGGTTGTCCACTTAAACCACTTTTTGGTTTAATTACACAAGGTCCTTGCATTGTTGAAGAAATTAGATATTTTCCCAATATTTACATTTGATCGAGTCTCAGTATTGAGTTATTCTGGCATTTAAATTGCTTAAAAATCAAGCAAAATTCAGCTCAAATTCCACTAATTGTGGCTGGCCACTCATGGAAGAAGTTTGAAGAGACTAAACCCAGCTATTTTTAGCAAACTACCCACCTCTCTTCATCTATAAATAAGACCCCTTCATTCCCTCATTCATCATCCCTTATCCCTCATCATTCTCTCTTCTCTCTCAATTCTCTTAGCATTTTCTGTAACAGCCCGATTTAGACCCTATTCGGAATGGTGGTTTTGGGACCACGAATTTTAGTTAAAAAAATATTTAAAAATTATTTTATGTGTTTATTATGTGTGAATTAATATCCGTGAAATTTTCGTGTTTTAATGTTATCGTTTGAGTGCCTGATTTAATAAAAGGGCTTAATCGCGTAAAATAAAAATTTGATGGTTTAATTTGTAAGGGCTGAATTGTTGTTGTCTTTATTGCATGAGGTATTTATGTTGCAATTAGACCATATTTATAAGTGATGGACGGTTGCGGACAACCATTATAAGATTTCATATTATTTTATAAAGGTTAATTATGTAAAATGCATAATAAATTATCATATAATAAAACATAAAAATTTAAAAGCCATTAGTTCATTTTATTCTTTTGACAGGAACTTGAAAAAGAAAGAAAAGAAAAAAATCTGAGGTATTCGGCCATTGTTAAGCTTAATCAAGGTATGTAACTAGCTCGATTTTTTATAATTTTTACGTTTTTGAGATCGGTGCAGTATAATGTACAAACTCCATGCTTGAATTTTTTATTTTTATGAATATTTTGAGCTATTACATTGATGAATAATTGAGTTTTGTGATGTTAGTTGATGAAATATGAAAGATATGTTTTGGATTAACATGTTTTGTATTGGAATTTTTGGTGATTTTGAGTAATTAGGACTAAATTGAAAAAATAATAAATTGAGGGACTAAAATGTGAAATAAATGAAATGTATGGACTTGTATGAATATAAGGAACATTCGGCCTAAGCATAGTGTATTCAAATTTTGCATGTTTTGTGTTTTGTGCAATTTGGACTAAATTGTAAAAAGTGTAAAATGTTAGGGGTAAAATAGTAATTTGGTTATTTATGTGTTTTTAGACTAAATTGAGTGAAAATATGTTTGAATGAGTTTAATTTGAATATGTTTAGATTAAGAACTAAAGAAATTAGATTTGGATCGAGGGAAAACCAAAGTTGTCGATTAGTCGTCCTGTTCTGGTTTTCGTTGTCCGAGGTAAGTTTATAAGCAAATAGATGTTGTTTATTTTAAATAAATACAATCTTATATATGTTGTTAGCCGAATGTGTATATTCTAGGGAGCTATACTTACAAATTCTTTTCGACCGAGTTATGACATCCGAAAGCCCAGTATGAACCTTAGGAATAGCTAGGATACATATGTCATGACATAGGATTCTGATATGTGATGTGCGAGTAAGACCATGGCATCGATATATGTGTGGGAGTAAGACCACATTTAATATGTTGGCATCGATATGTGACTCCGATATATGTGTGCGAGTAGGACCCTGTCTAGGACAGTGGCATCGATATGTGATTACATATAAGACCACGTCTAGGACGTTGGCATTATACGATATGTATGATTATATGAGTATCCTATTCAATTTCGAATGGTTCAGCAGGCAATTATAAGTTGTGATTGAATGTGTAAGTTGAGCTAAGTGATCAGGTATGTGATAGTTGATTACCTATTTGAAAATAAGGTAAGTTAGTTATTTGGTATGTAATGAAAGATATACATGATGCTAATGTGAATATATGTGTACATGTGAAGTATATTCGGCCGCACGTTATGTATAAGTATGTGATATTAAAATTTGGTTCATAATTATATGCATACTAGTGTTTTAATATTTGGTTATATATATTGATAATATGACTTTGAAAGTGTATGATACTTTGATAATAGATATATGTATATTCGGCCAAGGTAAAGTTCATCTATGAAATTATATGTTGTTTATGAAACTTTAAGCTTGAGATTAAATGTGATTGAGTTATTGTAAATTGGTTTAATTAAATTGAGTTGCTTATTTGCTTATGACTTACTAAGCTATGATAGCTTACTATGCGTATATGTTTGCCTCTGTTTTATAAATTTTGGGATCAAGTTACAAGCTCGGAGATCATCGGCAAAGTCTATCACACTATCAACTAATTTCGGTATTCTATAATTTTGAAACTTTGAACATATGGCATGTATAGGCTTGATATATTATTATGCTTGGTTTTGAATTTGTATATATCTTAGCCATGCGAAAATGGCTTAATCTTGATATTAATGCTTATATGTGTATTCGGTTATGGCATAGGCTTGTTATTAAAGTATTTCATGGTATATATATGTGTGGTATTTGGCTATATGGTTCGGCTTGATTATTAGGTTAGTTGATGATTTATTAATTTGACAAGGGGTAAATATATTATGGTAAGTATATTCCATGACATGTTTGAATGGTGTTTTGGTTATATGATTTAATTGAGTATTGATATGTAGGACTTATAAATTAGCCATGTTGATAAATTTAATATATATGACATATATGTGGTAGTGTTTGATCATATGATTCAGCAATGAGAAATGCTCAATATGTGTATATATATTGGCTTATTAAGTGACGTTATGGCATATTACAAAGTATATAAAATTTGTATGATTTTTGTGGTTAACTTTACTACCGAATTGATAAGAAGAAAGTTGGTTTTGTGTTAAATTTTGGTATAATGCATAGTATGTGTAATTAACATGATTGGATTCGGCATTTGTACATATAAATTAGGGTGAATTGATTTGATTTCATGATTATATTATAAACATGTTGTATTGGTTATGTGACTAGATATTAAGTGAACTAAATGCATGATTATTAAGTTTAGTTAATAAATTATGCCTCTGAAATCTTTGGTTATGAAATGATCAACTATATTTGATTAGAAAATGTTTATGTAAGCTTGTGGTTGAATGGCTTAATTTGTATTATATATATATATGATTAATCTTGGTAGCCGAATAGGGGAGCAAATGAATTGATCATGTATTTGTAATTTTGTCATGATGTTGGCATATACATTTTGGTATGTAAAAAAAAATGAAACTTGACATAACAATGCATATGTAATTAGCATGTTTTAATATTTAGCTATTGTATTGGAAATTAACCATATGAATAGTAATTCATGTTCTAAAATAACAAAATGATTATATGTGAGTTTACTAAAAATTGTTTTGTACTATGTGTATAAATGATTCAAGAATTTTTATACTGAAGTTACAAATGCATATCTTCGAATATGATTTGAGTGACTGTGTGAATGTATGAAAGTTGTATCTTTTTCGGTAATGCCTCTTAACCCCATTCCGGCGATGGATACGGGTTAGGGGTGTTACATTTTCCATTCCCTACACCTAGCATCATCTCTTCATAGAGATTTTAGCAATTAAGCCTCTTAAAGAGCCCTTGTTCGGCCACCTTGAAGAGCCATCAGCAAATGAGCAGTGCGAAAGAGCGAAGGAGCCTCGTCGGTCAGAGTCTTGGGTGATAGCCACTTTGATTTGGGTTTAATCTTTCTTTTCTTTAATTTAATCTGAAAAATGTTTGCTATGTGTTCTTTGTTCTTATTTACAACAATGTTAGCTTAATTTTATTTAAGTTAGGATGGTTACTTTGATTAAATAATATTTATTTGATTGATGCTTAAAATGTTTGTGCCTCAATCGATCATGTTTTCAATTAAAATCAAGTCTATATTTCTAGCTCTAACGGTTCAAATCGTGTTAGTCGAACATAGTCCTTTAAATTGGCTTCCATCAAAGCCATACTTTCCTTACCTTCTTCATCTTCCAATGGCTCAGAACCTAAGGTGTTTTCCAATGGGTATTCTACAAAATTATTCTCCCATTCCATGAAACTAAGGTTTCTAACTCCTTTATTACTGAACATTCCTCTGATCCGATCAGAAAATTTCATTGCTTCAAGAACATTAAATGTTATTTGGTCATCTTGAACTCTCATTGTAAGTTCACATTTTTGCACATCTATTAATGTTCTTCCTGTGGCTAGGAAAGGTCTTCCATGGATGATCGACACTTCCTTATCTACTTCAAAATCGAAAACAATAAAATCAGCAGGAAAAATAAACTTCTATACACGTACTAGAACATCCTCAATCTTTCCTTCTAGGTATGCTAAAGATCGATCCGCCAATTGAAGTGTCATAGTCGTGGGTCTTACTTCACCTATTCCCAACATCTTAAAAATAGACTTGGGCATCAAGTTGATAATCACCCCTAAATCATATAAAGTTTTACCACATTAAGATTCTCCAATATTACAAAGTATAGAAAAGCTTCTAGGATCCTTCATTTGTAGAGGTAGATTGTTCTATAAGAACACACTGCAATCCTTTGTTAGTGCTATAGTCTCGAAATCACTAAGTCTATTCTTCTTGGACAAAATTTCCTTCATGAACTTGAAATAATTGGGCATTTTTTCTAAGGCTTATACCAATGGTATATTGATGTAAAGCTGCTTTAGAACATCCCAAAACTTCTTGAATTGTACCTATTGTTTTTGCTATTTGATTCTTTGTGGATATGGAGGTGTTGGAACCATAGCTTAAATCGAACAACTTTTCTAAGGAATTGTATCTATATATGAATAATGTGGTAGCTTATCGACATTCACTAGTTTAGATTTTACCTCTTCATACTTTTCAACATCTGCCTTTTCTGGTGCTAAAATCTCAACTGTCAGTTGATTTTCCTTTTCCTTGACAAGTTCTTCTTCAACCTCAACCACCTTGGGTTCCAAAGTCTTACCACTTCATAAAGTAACTACCTTGCAGTATTCCTTACCCAAATTCCATAGAGTTTTTGTGTCACTCGGCAAGGCTCATTGCGGTCTATTACGAAGCTCCGTAGCTAACTAACCCATTTGGTTCTCCAAATTTTTCAGTGTTGCTGCTTGACTTTGGATTAAGGCATTGTTCTTTGCCATGTATGCCTTCAATAAATTCTCCAAACTATTAGATGGTTCAGCTTGTAGTGGCTTTTGAACTTGTTGATTGAACCCTTGAGGTTGATTTGATCTATGTTACATATAGTTGTTGTTTGGTCCAACCTTTTGGTAACTCCAATAGAGGTTTGAATGGTTACGCCATGAAGGATTATAGAAGTTGGATTGTGGTCCTTGCCCACTTCTATTTTGGTATTGATTTCTTGCGTAACAAATAGACTCAAGATTTGATGGACAATTCTCAAAAGCATGACTTGCCTTACAGTATACGCAGGAAATAATGTCAAAGTGACTCGGAGGTTGATCTGTAACATGATTAAAATCGTTAGTAGTAAACTGTTTCAACATTGAAGTGATAGAAGATACTTGAGCTGAAAGTGAAGTGAGGGCATCTACTTCATGAACTCTGGCTACTCATCTTCTTAAAGCTGCTCGATTTTTTGGCCATTGGTAAATGTTACTAGCTATTCTCTTGATAATCTTGTAAGACTCATTGTAAGACTTTGACAAGAGACCACCATTCGTAAAAGTATCTACCACCAACCTTGTGTGTTCGTTGAGATAATTATAAAATGTCTCCAACTTGGTGCAATATAGAATCCTACGGTGAGGGAACTAACGTAGTAACTCTTTGAATCTTTCCCATGCCTCATGTAAGGATTCATCATCCATTTTTTAAAAAGTGGTGATCTCATTCTGCAAATTAGCATTTTTGCTAGGTGGGAAATACTTTACTAGAAAGCGTTCAGGTAATTCTAGTCATGTTGAAATTGAATATGGTGACAACAAATTAAGTCATGCTTGTGCTCGATCTCGCAACGAATACGGAAACAACTTCGATCTCAATGTGTTTTCAGTTACACTGACTGTCATAAAGGAATCGCTCATCTCCATGAATAGTCAAAGGTGAAAGTGTGGATCTTTTATGGGAATTCCATTAAATTGGCCTATTGTTTGAAGCATCTAAAACATCACAGGCTTCAATTCAAATTGCGGTGCCTCAATCTTCGATCTCTTCATTCCCAGATTAAGTTCATTAAAAGGGGCACAGCGTATTGCCTTATAGCTCAATCCCTATCATCAACAATAAGGATTGGATTATGAACATTAGTGGATCCATTCCTTTGAACATCATTTTGATTTTCAAGGTCCATTTTTGTTGCTTGTCTTTGGGCTAGTCTTTCTCATCTTCTTTGTCAAAATGTTCGCTCGATTTAAGAGTCTACAAGAAGTAGATCGATGATTTGATCTATGCTCATAAACACCTGAAAATAAATCATAACTCATAAATAATTAATAATTAAAAATAATTAAAAAATAAATAACCAAATTGCAAGAAATAAGTTTACAAATAATGATTAAATTAATAGTACTCGGCAACGACACCAAAAACTTGTAATGCATAGGTTTGTGCAAGTATACACAGTCGTTATCAAGTAATAAGTAAGTATAAGAGTTATCATCTCCACAGGGACTGTGTTTAAATCGATAAATTTAAAATTATTATTCACAAGTTGGTTAAGAAAAAAAAAATAATTTTAAGGGATAGGTGTTAAATTAATTCAATAGTGCAAGTTAACCTAAATGCAAATGCAAATGAAATGTAATGCAAAGTGAGGGTTTAGCAGGGATTTTCACAAGTTTAATAATAATAACATAAATAAGCTAGAATAATTACAACATTTGACTCAATTCATTTTTCATCATGTTTAACAATGTTCGAAAAAATTCCATGGCAACTCGATTATTCATTAATTGTTAATCTCATATAAGTTCAACCGAATCTTATGCTTAGAAAAAAATGCATAAACCAATGTCATAATTTAACTAAGGATTCCTTATAATCTATGTGAAGTAACAGGGACGGATTAGGTTTCAAACAATTTATTTACATAAACTAAAAGTTATGCAAGGTAAAAAGTTCTCTTAGTCTATTACAGACCCCTAATTTATTCTGATTAGGATATAAATTAAGCATGCACCTTCCAATTATCGTGTCCATTAGTTATCATTTGATTAGGATTGAGTGACTAATTCTAATGCATTCAAACATATTTCAATTAATGAATGACTGCCTCCGGACGTACTAACGTCCAGAGTGTGAATACTGTAGTAAAAGATAAATATAAATGAGGCAGTATCCGCAAGTATAAGAGTCAGGTTGTAATATAGTTGCAAGGAAGAAGGTGAGTACTCTGAGGATCATACCCAAAGGAGGCTAGTACTAGATCAATTTTAACCTAAAACACAAAAGATCTAATTAGTTCTTGAAATAGGTTGTATTACGAAAATATAGATAATGGGGATTTTTAGGGTTTTTTTTTATACTAATAGTAATAATAAGTTAATAAGTATCAGGAAATTAAAAAGTGAAGTTGATCAAATCTGATTATGTGTGATTAGCTCGCTTCGATAATATTTATCAATTGACGCTTCAAGTTCCTCGTCAATCAACTAGTCGATATCCTGGCAGGATCTTCCGATACGTCCACTAGATTAAGAAGTAAACAATGACTACTTATATTTCGACCTTATAGTCTAGACCGATTTGGGGTTAAGGTGCTCAAGGATAGGCCATACCAATTTTGCATTAATTCCAACCTTGATAACTTCCTAGGGTCGTCAAGCCTAGGGTTTATGTAACAACCTGTTTACAGTGTAATCAGAACAGTGGTTTCAGGACCACAAATTCAAGGTCATAAAAATTATTTTAATATCATTTTGTGGTCTATAGCATGTTAGAATTATGGTATACAAATTTTGTTAAGAAATTTTACCGTTTGTATGCTCAATTTGTGAAATAGGACTAAATCGCTTAAAGTGCGAAAGTTGTGGTCTATTAGCTAAATGTGTCAAATAGCTATATAATTTTAAAGTAGAGGCCCTTATTGAGTAATTAGACCACTAATGGAGTTAGTGGATGTACATGGAGTAAAAAAAATCATGAAATTGTCAAAGTTGGTTGGTATTAGGTGATTTATTAGATAAAAAAATAAACAAAAGAAAAGAGAATAGTGTTCATCTTCTTCTCCACCAAAAACTTCAGCAAAATAGGGGTTTTTGAAGCTTAAAATTTTAGCCACTTAGTTCCCTTGCATGTAAGTGATTCTTTGACCCGTTTTTGTTGATTTTTATGTTTTTAAAACCCTTGTAGCTTAAGCTAGCTAATTAGGGGGTTAATTTGCAATATGATGGAAAGTCTAGGGCTTTTCCATGAGAGAATTTTGCTTGTTTTTGAATTTTTGGAAGAAAATGAATCTTGGTTGTTAAATAAACAACTTTTATTAAAGAATTTTTAATGAAATTGCCTATTAAGGGCTTAATAGAGAAAAATGAAAATTTTGTGTTAATCATGTGAAAATGTGCAATATATAGGCTAATTTAGGTGTTTATGAAAATCGGCTAGTGTAACACCCCTAACCCATATCCATCGCCGAAAAAAGGGTTACAAGGCATTACCGAATAACACATCCCATTCACATACATTTATATATTCATTATCAAAACCATTAGTAAACATTCAGATTGTCCCTTATAAGGTTCTACGATACCTTAAAACATGCTTAAGAATGGTTCAGGACTAAACCGATCACAATTAAAAACTTTTGAACATTTAGAAAAATTTTACATTCCTAGGACACACGCCCGTGTGCCTCACACGGCTACCAAACACGCCTGTGTCCTAGGCCGTGTGAAAACATACCACACGGCTGGAGACATGTGTCGCACAAGACCGAGACACACTATAACAGCCCAGTTTAGACCCTAGTCGGAATAGCAGTTTTGGGACCACAAATCTGAGTCAAAAAATATTTAAATATTATTTTTTGTGCTTATGATATGTGAATTAATATCTGTGAAAGTTTCGTGTGAAAATTTTATCATTTGTGTGTTTAATTTGATAAAAGGACCTAATCGCAGAAAATGCAAAAGATTGTTCTATTTGATAAAGTGCCAAATTGCTATGTCTTTATATATGTGGGGTCTTTATGATGCAATTATACCATTTAAAGTTTTAATGGACATTAATGACCATTTATTATGTGTTTATTATATGATTTAATAAAGGTTAAATTTGTAAATATGTAAATAAACTTATTATAATAAAAGAAAACATGTTAATGATTGATTTATTCATCCATGTTTGTCAAAAATCAAAGAAAAGAAAAGAAAAAGAGATAGTTAGGGTTCGGCTAGTTCAAGCATCAATTAAGGTATGAGTTTTGTTCGGTTTTTGATAATTTCAATATTTTTGTAATTGTTGCTCAGTGTTCTATCAAGCCCATGTCTCAATTTCTAATTTTGTTGATGATTTTGAGTTCAGCCATTGATGAAATTGTAAGCTTTGTGTTGTTAAATGATGAAAGATGAAAGATATGTGATAGATAAATATGTTTTGTCTTTGAGTTTTTGATGAATTTGAGTATTTTGGGCTAAATTATGAAAATGAGAAATTGAGGGACTAAAATGAGAAATAAATGAAATATGTGAGCTTATATGACATCTATGAAAATTCGGCTAAGCATGTGTATAAGGAAATTTTGTGTATTTTGTGATTTTATGAACTAGGGACTAAAGTGTTTAAATGTGAAAATATGAGGGCTAATTTGTAAAATACCCTAAATATGTGTATATGGATTGAATTGAATGATTTTTCGAATAACAGGGTTAATTTTGAATACATATAGATCAAGAAAAGAGGAATTCGGATCTAGATTGAGGGAAATCGAAGATTATTGAGTAAACGATCCGAATTGTCAATTCCAAGTACGAGGTAAGTTCGTATGTGATAAATGATGTTACAGTTATGTTTTGATGCTTTGATAATGCATAAATTGTATATATATTTGACTATGTTCGACATTAAGTGTTCGATTTGAAATAGCTTGGGCTATAAGTAGCACTAAGTGTGCGAATTGGAATAGCTTTGGCTATATGAGGCACTAAGTGTGCGATACCGAGATAGCTTCGATTTATTGAGATGGCACTAAATGTGCAAGATTGTTATAGCTTCAGTTATTAATTGATGCACCAAGTGTGTGAATTCTTAAAGAATTGAAAGTTTTCTGAACGAATTAATGTATGGAACAAAAAGGTGAGAATGAAATGAATAAATATAGGAAAGATCCGGTATGTACGATACCTATGTGGTAGATGATACTCTGTGTATGAAGCTTGATAAACTTGTATGAAGACGTTAGGTGTGATGGAATAGAACTGAAAGATTATTTGTGTACTACTAAGTGATTATTAGATGATGTTTCATATTATATAAATTGTTGATTATATTTGGCACAAACTTACTAAGCTTTAAAGCTTACTGTGTGAAATGATCTCTATTTTACAGTGTTATAAAGCTAGCTCGAATCCAGGGATCGTCAGCGACTCATTCACACTATCGGACATCTATTTTGGTACCATTTTGAGAGTTGTACATATGGTATATAGCATGTATAGGCTAGAGTTATTTTGATAGGTTTTGTGATATGAATATCTAGCCATGAGATTTGGCTTGTAAATATTGGTATGTATAGCCTTTTAAGTTGGCCTAAATGATGTGTTTGATAGGTAAGTTATATGATGTATATAATGCTTGTGTGATGGTTTGAATATGGAATGTTGATTTGGTAAGTTTTATGGTATGAATTATGTGATAAAATGATGAGTTTATGTATTTGGAACTTATGTAAGTTGTGATGATTTTGGTATATTAATTTGGTATGTTTTAGTTGTGGAATTAAGTAATGAAATGATTGACGATGAAATGGCATGAAATGTGTGTGATTTGGTATGTTTTGGGGTGCTTATAAGTGTATAGAAATGATTTCAAATTGCTTGTTATGAGTTCATGATTGTAGGGTGGCAAATTTGGCTCTTCAAATGGCCTATTTTTGTCCACACGGGCAGAGATACGGGCATGTGTCTAAGCCGTGTGCGACACATGATCATGTTACACGGCCGTGTATCCCCTAGGGTACCCTACAATTTTAAATCAGTATACCCTATAGTTTTGGCATGGCCTAGACACATGGGCGTGTCTATCGATCTTGTGTGAGACACGGGCTATCACATTGGCGTGTGGTTGGCCGTGTAACCCAAGTCAGCAACCTTCCTAACTTTCACACGGCCTGGCACACGGGCGTGTCTTGTGGCCATGTGCATAAGTCAGTATGTATGCCTTGTTTTTCCACGGCATAGACACACCGGTGAATCTAATGTCGTCTGAGGCACACGACCTGTTCACATGGGCGTGTGACCTTTATAATTTAGAAAAATGTCTAAAGCATGTTTAAGGTCTCGATGACCTAAGAAAGAGACTTTCTATTGATGTTTGGTTATGATATGATGAAGTATGACTTTTAGATTGTGAAATGAATTCGAAATGTTCCGATTGTCTGGTAATGCCTCTTAACCCTAGTCTGACGATGGATACGGGTTAGGGGTGTTACACACACGCCCATGTGGACAAAAATAGGCCATTTTAAAAGCCAATTTCCCACCCTACAATTATGCATATAAATCAACCTATTTGGTACCATTTCAAGACATTTATAAGCAACCAAAACCCACCAAAACATATATATAACATACCATATATAATCAACCATTTCAACTAATCATTTCCATATTCAAATTATACCAAATCATCATGATTTACCATTACTCAAACATTGATAACTAACTAAAACAACATCCATTTAACTATATCTACCACTATGGCAAACATACCAAAACAAGCCAACATATAAAGGCATTATTTGCATCACATATATCACTTATCAAGCACTTAACTTAAGCCAATTTAATTGGCTAAAACATATCAACATTTACATCATTAACAAGTCAAATCATATGGCTAACATCATAGTTCAAAACATACCAAAATGACACTAGCCTATACATACCATATACCATATATACAAGCTTCAAAAGTACCAACAAATGATCGATAGTGTGACAATGCTCCTGACGATCCCCGAGTCAAAGCCTTTGATTATCTATAAAACATAGACAAATAACACACAGTAAGCTTCATAGCTTATTAAGTTTGTAATTAAGCAATTCAATTCATCAAATAAATATAATTCAATCTTATACACATTACCAAAACAATATCTCATTAAGACAAAACTTACTATCATGTCTCAAAACATGATTCATTAACATCTCATTGATCTTTCTCAATGCAATGCTCAAATAAGTTTTGTACGTACCTGTACCTCGTATTAATCTCTTCCTTAAACAAGTCATTCTTTTATCCGTTGTACCATTAGAGATAGAAATCGGTCACTCACGAATCACAATCGATAAGTACCTATACCATGGCCCATAGCCAATTCAAGGTAACTCCTCTCAAAATACCTATATCATGGCCTATAGCCAAATCAAGGTATTATTCGCACCTGAATTGCCAATATCATGGCCTAAAGCCAATGCATTAACTTAATGACATTACATTATCATCATCACTATACTTAAAGTTTAACCGAGAAGTTTCGCTTGTCGATTTCATTGTTGAACACTTTCGTATAGTCTTATTCACAATTCAAACATTACCTGCAATCTCATAAACACATTTTATGCAATATCAAAGCATATGACATTAATTTATAATGAAATGAACACCTACGAACTTACCTCGATCGTAGAAACAACGAAACTAGTCGATTAATCGAGTACTTTGTTCTTGCCTCGATCTAAGCCTGAGTTCCTCTTTTCTTGATATATATGTATTCAAAATTAACTCATTTAATCACTTACTCATTCAATTTCATCCAAAAATATACATTTGGGCATTTTTTCACTTTACCCCCTAAACTTTCACATCTATTCAATTTAGTCTCAATTTCACAAATACAAGAAAGTTGAAGATTCAATTTAACCCATGCTTGGTCGAATTACCATAGAGCCCCTAGCAGCCCATATTTTTCATTTATTTCACAATTCAACCCTTCAATTTACACTTTTATCAATTTAATCCCTAATATGCATTTTTACTCAAAATCACTTTACAAAACATGTATATTCAACACCAAACTTTCATAATTCACCATTAAACATACAAAAACCATGAATTTATCAATGGAAAATTTCAAAATTATCATCACTTTCAAAAATTGAGGCATGGGCTAGCTCTAACACGAAACAACAATCACAAAAACATAAATATCATCAAAAACGGATCAAAACACATACCTAATTGCATCAATTTGCCTTAGCCGAATGAAAGACCTATTTTCTCTTCTTGTTCTTCAATTTTCGGTGCATGAAGATGGAAAATAATGTTTTAATTCACTTTTTTTGTTAATATTAACATGATTTCACAAATACCAATATTAACCTTTAATAAACTATTATAAAAAATCTAATATAAGGCCATTTATGTCCATCTCCACTATCAATGGTCTAATTACAACATAAGGACCTTTCATTTAATAAGCCATAGCATTTAAGCACTTTTAACTTATAGCATGCAACTTTTGTATTTTACGCGATTTAGTCATTTTCTTAAATTAACCACTTAAACAATAAAATTAGCTCACAAAATTTTCACACATACATACTCACATGCTATAAACACCAAAAATAATATTAAAATATTTTTCTGACTCGAATTTTTGGTCCCGAAACCACTATTTTGACTAGGGTCTAAACCGGGCTGTTACAACTCTCCCCCTTAGGGATTTTCGTCCCCGAAAATCTTACTATTGAACAGATTCGAATATTACTGTCTCATAGCATCTTCGGGTTCCCACGTAGCTTCTTCAACCACATTTTTATGCCATAACACTTTCACTAAAGAAATTTTTTTATTTCTTACTTCTTTAACCTCACGAGCCAAAATACGGATCGGTTCTTCATATGTCATATCAGACCGAATTTTTATTTCTGACGGAGAAATCACATGCGAGAGATCAAATCTATATCGTCGAAGCATTAATACGTGAAACACATTATCAATCTTTTCTAGCTCAAATGGCAACAACAATCTGTAAGAAACTGGCCCGATACGCTCAACAATCTCATACGGTCCAATGAATCTAGGACTCAATTTACCTTTACGACCGAATCAGAGTATTTTCTTCCATGATGATACTTTCAAAAACACTTTGTCTCTTATCTGAAACTCAAATCTTTCTGTTTTAAGTCTGCATACGATTTTTGACAATCTGACGCTACTTTCAGACTATCATGAATCACTTCCAATTTCTGTTCAGTTTCTTTAATCAAATCAACCCCATGTATCTTATTCTCACTAAGCTCAGTCCAATACAAAGGTGTACGACATTTTCTACCATATAAGGCTTCGTACAGTGCCATTTTAATGCTCAATTGAAAACTATTATTATAAGCGAATTCAATCAATGGCAAATATTGTTCCCACTTACCTTCAAACTCAAGAATGCAACATCTCAACATATCCTCAAGAATCTAAATAATCCACTCAGATTGGCCATCCGTCTATGGGTGAAAAGCAGTACTGAAGTGCAATTTCGTACCTAAAGCCTCTTGTAGTTTCTTCCAAAACTGCGAAGTAAATCTTGAATCTCTATCTGACACAATAGATAATGGCACCCCGTGCAATCTCACAATATCGAAATGTATAATACAGCTAACTTATCAAGCAAGTAATCTATTCGAACTGGAATGAAATGAGTTGATTTCGTCAATCTATCAACTACAACCCAAATTGCATTATTCTTTCTCGGAGATAGGGGTAAGCTCGAAACAAAATCCATTGTCACTCTATCTTATTTCCACTCAGGAATCATAATTGGTTGTAACAAACCGGATGGCACCTGATGTTCAGCTTTAACTTGCTGACAGATCAAACATTTTGAAACAAAGTCAAAAATATCTCTGTTCATTCCAGGCCACCATTATAGCTATTTCAAGTCATTATACATTTTCGTACTTCCCAGATGAACAGATAAGAAACTATTGTGAGCTTCATTCAAAATCATCTGAATCAACTCTAGATTTCTCGAAACACAAATCCGACCTCATAATCTCAAACAATCATTATCATCAACTCTAAATTCTGAATCAGAATTCAATTCGCACTAAGCTCGTTTTGCTATTATCTCATTATCAACTCTTTAGGCATCACAAATCTGTTGTAAAAACAACTGTCTAAATTTCAATTTGGCTAAAACTGATCCATCAGCAGACAGAACAAAATGTGCATTTATCGCACGTAATGCAAACAGTGATTTCTTGCTCAAAGCATCAGCAACAACATTTGCTTTTCCCGAATGATAGTCAATTACTAGCTCGTAGTCTTTTAGCAATTCTAGCCATCTCCACTATCACAAATTCAACTCTTTCTGAGTCATCAGATATTTTAAACTCTTGTGATCTGAATAAACATGACATTTCTCACTGAACAGATAATGGCGCCAAATCTTCAATGCGAAAACAATAGCTGCCAATTCCAGATCGTGTGTCGGATAGTTCTTTTCATGTGGCTTTAACTGTCTCGAGGCATAAGCTATGACTTTACCTTCCTGCATTAAAACACAGCCCAAACCATTCAATGATGCATCACTATAGATTATGAATTCTTTACCTGATTCTGGTTATACTAACACCAGAGCTTTAGTCAATAGGGCTTTCAACTGATCGAAACTTTTCTGACATTTATCTGACCACTCGAATAATCTCGTCAACGGAGTTGTAATCATCAAAAATCCTTTTACAAACCGTCTGTAATATCTAGCCAGTCCTAGAAAATTGTGGACTTCAAAAACATTTCTCGGAGGCTTTTAATCTAATATCGCAGAAATTTTGCTTGAATCAACTCGTATACCAGATGCTAACACAACACGGCCTAGAAAACTAACTTTGTGCAACCAGAATTCACATTTACTGAACTTCACATATAACTGCTTATCATGCAAAGTCTATAACACTATTCTAAAATGCTCGGTATGTTCAATTTCATAATGCGAATAAATTAAAATGTCATCAATGAATACGACAATGAATCGATCTAAATACGGTCTGAAAATTTTGTTCATTAAATCCATAAAAATAGTAGGAGCATTCGTTAATCCGAAAGGCATAAGTAAAAACTCATAATGCTCGTACCTCGTTTGAAAAGTAGTTTTCAGAATATCTGAATCTTTTACTCGCAACTGATAGTATCTCGATCTCAGATCTATCTTTGAAAAGACAGAAGCTCTTTTTAACTGATCGAACAAATCATCAATTTGCAGTAAAGGATATTTGTTCTTGATAGTCACTTTGTTCAACTAACGATAATCAATGCACATTCTCATCGTGCCATCTTTCTTTTTCACAAACAGAATTGGAGCACCCCAAGGTGAATAACTCGGTCATGCGAATCCTCTATCAGTCAACTCTTGCAGCTGAGCTTTCAGTTCTTTTAACTCAGTCGGTGCCATGCTATACGGAGCTATTGATATTGGAGTAGTCCCCGGCACTAACTCAATACCAAACTCAACTTCTCGTATCGAAGGTAATCCTGGTAATTCTTCAGGAAACACGTTGAGAAACTCACAAACAACAAGCACGGATTCTATTTTCCTTTCTGTAACTTTCGTATCAACCACATAGGCAAAGTAGGCTTCACAACCCTTTTTCACATATTTCAGAGCTTTCATTGTAGATATCACAGCTGGTAGCCCTTTCAAATCACTAGACTCAATTTGCATTACCTCGTCATTCTTGCATCTCAGATCAATCATCTTTCGTTTGTAGTTCACTATAGCATCATACAGTGTTAACCAATCCATACCCAGAATTATATCAAACTAGTCAAAGGGTAATAACATCAAATCAATCGGAAAGCAAAAATCTCAAATCATCAATGGACAGTTCTTACACACTTTATCAACCAAGACACATTTTCCTAAGGGGTTCGATACTCTAATCACAAATTCAATAGACTCTACAGGCAAAGTCTTATTGGATACTAAGTTCATACATATATACGAATATGTCGATCCTGGATCTATCAATACAATTATAGAAGTATCATAAAGAGTAAATGTACCAGTTATAACATCTGGGGATGATGCTTCTTCACGAGCGCGAATAGCATAGGCTTGGGCAGGTGCTCTAGCATCAGATCTTGCAGCAGTATCTCATGTCACACCTTTACCACCACTCACATTTCCCATGTTTCTGGGTGGTCTACCTCTAGCGTTACTCAGCCTCGTGTTCTGAACCTCCTCTTTTTCCATCAACTCTAGATAGTCTCGCATAAAATGATCCAATGATCCACATTTGTTACAACCTTTATTTATTTTGTTCCAGCATTCTCCAAAATTTCGTCGTTCACAGTGCTGACATTCAGGTTTATTGTCTCTTAGACCACTAACACTAGCTAGCTTGAGCTTTAGAACTAGAATGTTGTTTAAGACGATCCTTGTTTGATTATCCCATTGAAACATTCGGACGATTATACTAATATTTGAATTTCTTTGATGAAGACTGATACAGCTTATTCATCAATCTTTTTCTGGTGTCTCTAGCCTCTAAATCTGATTTCTTCTTTTCTTTGCTGAGATCTTCAGCTTTACAAGCTCTTCCAACTAAAACAATGAATTCTTTAATTTCCAGAATTCCAACTAATAGCTTTATATTTTCATTCAACCCATCAATGAACTGCTTACACATAATCTCTTCGGTAGAAACATATTCCCGAGCATATTTACTCAATCGTACAAATTCTCTTTCGTACTCGGTCACAGTCATTCGGCCTTGTTTCAACTCTAGAAACTCTTTATGTTTCTAATCAAGAAATATTTGACTTATGTACTTCTTTTGGAATTCGGATTGAAAGAATTCCCAGGTGACCCGTTCACTAAGAACTACCGATGTCAACGTTTTCCACCAGTGATATGCATTATCTCTGAGTAAAGATACCACACATTTGATACATTCTTCCCGAGTACAGGATAATTCATCGAATACTCTGATAGTGTTCTCGAGCCAAAACTCAGCTCTCTCAAAGATCATCATCAATCAGTAGCCTGAAATTCCTCAAATTTCTATGTTTCTGAATCTTATCAACAGGTGGCTTACTTAATCGAATTGGATCAATAACTTGCGGCACAACTGAAACTTGTTGAGGAACAGGTGGGGGTGGAGGTTGTTGAGCAAATTCGTTCATAAAAATTCTGTAAACCAATCAGTCATCATTTGGAAGAAGGCTTGCTTAGCTTCTCCTCCCTGACTACTAGAAATAGGCCTAGAATCGGTCGGCACTACCCCTTGAGCGGGAGCAGGCGCATTGCTTTCCACATCATCAGCTATGGCTCGTTTGGGATCCATTTGCTATATAAAAACACATTTTAACAGTCAAGAATCATCACACTATCACAATTTATATATATGGCATGTATAGCTGGACTCTTACACCCCACGTTAGTCCTAGAATCGACTAAACCGTAGCTCTAATATCAATAAAATGTAACACCCCTAACCTGTATCCGTCGCTAGAAAAAAGGTTGCAAGGCATTACCGAATAACACATCCCATTCACATACAATTATACATTCATTATTAAAAACCATTCGTAAACATTCCCATTGTCCCTAATAAGGTTCTACGAGACCTTGCAACATGCTTAAGAATGGTTCGGGACTAAACCAATCACAATTAAAAATTTTCAAACACTTAGAAAAATTTTACATTCCTAGGTCACATGTCCGTGTAAGCAGGCCGTGTGCCTCACATGGCTACCAGACATGCCCGTGGCCTAGGCCGTGTGAAAATAAAGCATACATACTACCTTGTACCACACGGCCAGAGACATGCCCATGTGCCTTGGCCGTGGTCGAAACTGACTTGGGTCACATGGCCAACCACATGCCCATGTGTCTAGCCCATGCTCGAGACTGACTTAAATTCGTAGGGCTACCCCAGGAGACACATGGCCATATAACATAGCTGTGTGTCGTGCACGGTCGAGACACATTCCCGTGTCTCTGCCCGTGTGGACAAAAATAGGTCATTTGAAAAGCCAATTTTCCACCCTACAATCATGCATATAAATCAACCTATTTGGTACCATTTCAAGTCATTTATAAGTAACTAAAACCCACCAAAACATATACATAACATACCATATACAGTCAACCATTTCAACTAATCATTTCCATATTCAAATTATACCAAATCATCATAATTTACCATTACTCAAACATTGATAACGAACTAAAACAACATCCATTTAACTATATCTTCCACTATGGCAAACATACCAAAACAAGCCAACATATAAAGGCAATATTTGCATCACATATATCACTTATCAAGCACTTAACTGAAGCCAATTTAATTGGCTAAAACATATCAACATTTACATCATTAACAAGCCAAATCACATGGCTAACATCATAGTTCAAAACATACCAAAATGACACTAGCCTATACATGCCACATACCATATATACAAGCTTCAAAAGTACCAACAAATTATTGATAGTGTGACGATACTCCTAACGATCCCCGAGTCCAAGCTAGCTTTGATTATCTATAAAACATAGACAAATAACACACATAAGCTTCATAGCTTAGTAAGTTCGTAATTAAGCAATTCAATTCATCAAATAAATATAATTCAATCTTATACACATTACCAAAACAATATCTCATTAAGACAAACCTTCCTATCATTAACATCTCATTGATCTTTCTCAACGCAATGCTCAAATAAGTTCCATATGTACCTGTACAACCCCATACTAATCTCTTCCTTAAACAAGTCACTCTTTATTCTGTTGTACCATTAGGGATAGAAATTGGTCACTCACGGGTAACGATCAATAAGTACTTATACCATGGCCCGTAGCCAATTCAAGGTAACTTATCCTGGAGTACCTATATCATGGCCCGTAGCCAAATCAAGGTAACTCCACCCAAAATACCTATATCATGGCCCGTAGCCAAATCAAGGTATTACTCACACTTGAAGTGCCGATATCATGGCCCGAAGCCATTGCATTAACTTAATGACATTACATTATCATCATCATTTTACTTAAAGTTTAATCGAGAAGTTTCGCTTGTTGATTTCATCGTTGAACACTTTCGTATAGTCTTATTCACAATTCAAACATTATCCACAATCTCATAAACACATTTTATTCAATATCAAAGCATATAACATTCATTTATAATGAAATGAACACCTACGAACTTACCTCAGTCGTAGAAACAACGAAACTACCCAATTAATCGAGTACTTTGTTCTTGCTTTGATCTAAGTCCGAGTTCCTCTTTTCTTGATCTATATGTATTTAAAATTAACTCATTTAATCGCTTATTCATTCAATGTCATCCAAAAATATATATTTGGGCATTTTTGCACTTTAGCCCCTAAACTTTCACATCTATTCAATTTAGTCTCTATTTCACAAATACAAGAAATTCAAAGAATTCAATTTAACCCATGCTTGGCTGAATTACCATAGTGCCCCTAGCAGCCCATATTTTTCATTTATTTCACAATTCAACCCTTCAATTTACACTTCTCTCAATTTAATCCCTAATATGCATTTTTACTCAAAATTACTTTACAAAAACATGTATATTCAACACCGAACTTTCATACTTCACCATCAAATATCCAAAAACACACGAATTTATCAATGGAAAATTTCAAAAACATAAACACTTTCAAAAATTTAGGCATGGGCTAGCTAGAACATGAAACAATGATCACAAAAACATAAAAAATCATCAAAAATGAATCAAAACACATACCTAATTGCATCAATTTGCCTTAGTCGAATGAAAAACTTATTTTATCTTCTTGTTCTTCAATTTTCGGTGCATAGAGATGGAAAATAATGTTTTAATTCACCTTGTTTTATTAATATTAACATGATTTAACAAATACCAATATTAACCTTTAATAAACTATTATAAAAACATCAAATATAAGGCCATTTATTTCCATCTCCACTATCAATAGTCTAATTACAACATAAGGACCTTTCATTTAATAAGCCATAGCATTTAAGCACTTTTAACTTATAGCATGCAGCTTTTGCATTTTACACGATTTCGTCCTTTTCTCAAATTAACCACTTAAACAATAAAATTAGCTCACGAAATTTTTACACATACATACTTACATGCTATAAACACCAAAAATAATATTAAAATATTTTTCTAACTTGAATTTGTGGTCCCAAAACCACTGTTCCAACTAGGGTCTAAACCGGGCTGTTACAGCTAGGCTTGTGTATAGATGAAATTGCATAAATTTCATTTTAAGAGCCTAGGAACTAGTTTGTAAAGGAGCTAAAAGTATAGGGGCAAAATAGTAACTTTGCTATAACATAAAATTCAGATTAAATTGAATAGAATGATGATTAAATGAGTTAAATTTGATATTATATAGATCAAGAAAAACCACGTTCGGACTTAAATCGGGGGAAAGAAAAAGTAGTGGATTGATCGGTCGACTTACTCCGTGCTAATTCGAGGTAAGTTCGTATAATCACATTGTGTATTTATATACTTTAATTGAATTATATGTATGTGAATTTAATAATTATGGTATATATATATGAAATGCATAACCAATATGGTACTATAAATATCGGGTCCCATTTGAACCCTAAAAATTTGTAAGATACAAATGACATGTCATGTCATTAGGGTTATCGATTGTGGTTGAGATCTTGCATGTGTTGCAGACTCACCGCAGCTCGTACGAGCTTATCGATTCTCAGCTCGTAAGAGCTTACCATTATTCAGCTCTGAGGAGCTTACCAATATTCAGCTCGAATGAGCTTACCATTTATCGCTCGTATAAGCATACATGTATAAAAATTGACGGTTTATCATTCAGTACACTTTGTGTGTACCACCCGTGTATCCTATGATATTTTAAATGGTTCAATGGGCATAGTATTATTACGGGATTATACAAGTCTGATATGACAAGTATTTGCATGGAAATGGTTGATATTTGATATATGATTATATAGCATAGATGTTACATGTACAGCAAATTTGATAAATTGATGAATTTATATATGATTTTTGGGTTTATGTGAATATATGACTAACTTGATTATGGGTTGTATGATAGGCTTTAGCCAAATTGAATTGAGTTATGTTTCGAGTTTTGTACCTAAAATTGAAGTTTATGGTAAGTTTTATCCTTTGAATTACAAACTTACTAAGCTTAATTGCTTACTCTATTTATTTGTTCATGTTTTATAGTATTTTGGAAGCTCACTCGATTTAGAGATTGTCAGAGATCGCGTCGCACTATCAAACTCTATTTTGGTACTTAGACTTTACATTTTGGGTTAAATAGCATGTATAGGTGTTTTGGTTAATGTGGCCTATATGCCCTTTGTTGTTTTTGGTTGTATGTATAGCCATGTGAATTAGCTTATTTTGGTATACTTGGTTTGTAAATATATATATAAGTAACCTTTGAAGTATGTTCGTTATGTTTAAGGTGGTTGAATGAATTTATTTGTTATATCATGTTGTGGTGTACATGTTCATGTTATAAACTTGATTTTGGATCGTCTTGATTACCTATTTATGCCATGATTGTTTGCCAATTGGTGTGTATAGGTTGGTACTATTGTGGGTGAGGAATATAGCTTATTTTTGTCCACACGGGCAAAGACACAGGCGTGTCTCTCAGCCGTGTGTGATACATGGCCAGGTGACATGACTGTGTGTCCCCTGATGCTTCTTTTGAAATCAAGTCAGTAGCTTCAGACGGCCTAGCACACAGGCGTGTGGCTTGGCCGTGTGGTACATGTAATATCCCGAATTAGGGCCTAATCGGAATAGTGGTTTCGTGACCAAAAATTCGAGATAGAAATAATTATTTTATAATTATTTTGAGGTTTATGATATGATTACATGATTGTGTGAAAATTTTGTGAAGAAATTCTATGCATAAAATGCTTAATTTGAAGTTAGGGACTAAATCGAATAAGTTGCAAAACTTGCATTCTAGAAGTTTTTAGTATGAAATTGCTTTGAAATATTAATTAGGAGGTCTTAAATAGAAATTTGACCAATTTCGAAAATTTTGGACAAAAATGGGCTTGTACATGAAAATTTTCAAAGAAAGGTATTAAGGGCATTTTGGTCATTTGGATATTAAATGAAATAAAATGGGAAAAATAACACAAAATAGTCATCTTCCCCATTTAGTTGCTACCGAAACTTCACTCTCACCATAGCTAGGGTTTCTTTAACTTTCAAGCTTCATAGTAAGTGATTCTAAGCCCCGTTTTTAATGATTTTCACGTTTTTGAGATCCCGATAACTCGATTAAGCTTATGTTAGCAATAATTTAACCTAGGGTTTATATTTGGAAAAATACCCATAGGTGAAATTTGTGTATTTTGATGTTTTATGATAGAATATGAAGTTTTAAATTATGTTAGACAACTTGTACTACTCGATTTTAAGCAAAAACGAGTAAAAGGGCTTAATCGGTAAAAATACCTAATAGTCACAAGTACATGTTAGAGTGAGAATTTGATGTTGCCATAGAAGAGAAAAGTGATCAGCATGTTATAAAACATAAGAATAAGGAATAAAATTTAATCCCGAGCCTAGGGGCAAAAGTGTAAATATGCAAAAGTTTAGGGGTAAAATTGTAATTTTTCCAAAATTTGAATTAAGGATTAATTTGATAATATGAGTATTAAATAAGCTAAATGTGTTATTTTAGATCAAGAAAGACGTGGAATCGACCCCAATCGAGGAAAAGAAAAGATTGTGGACTAAATTGCAAAATCTTTATATTTTGGTACCAAGGTAAGTTCAAGTGTAAATAATGTAGCATAATTGTTATTTTTAAGTCATTGATGTCAATTATGTGATATGCTGATTTTTATCATGAAATATATGCTTTGTGGTTATTTTCGAACAAAATGCAAATCATGTGTGCTACTTGCTAAATATAATTATTACCGAGTATTGGTTTCGGTATTCTACGGAAGACGGCAAGGATATATGTTCGAGGAAAATCCCGTTTGAACCTTAGGAATAGATTAGGATACAAGTGACAAGTCACTAGGATGGTTGAGCATCCGAACTCGTTGAGTTGAGTCCGAGTTCACTTATGGATGCGAATGTCCGAACTCGTTGAGTTGAGTCCGAGTTCGTGAGATGTAACTAGGCATCAGAGCTCGTTGAGTTGAGTCCGAGTTCACTTATGGATGCGAACGCCCGAGCTCGTTGAGTTGAGTCCGAGTTCGCTTATGGGCGGGTTACATAGTAGCTTGGCTACATATGTGGCACTTATGTGCAAAGTTTCCATGTATCCGAATTATATTCCGATGTGTTCAACGGGTAAAGTTTTACTCAAATGGAGGAATACTCGAGATGTAAAGAGACGTATTGGTAAGTGATGTGAAATGGATATTTTGGACAGGTATGTATTTAACCTTCGGGTTGAGTATTGATACAACCACGATAAGGTAATAAGATGATGAAAAATGATTTGAAATGTGATATGTGTTTTGGTGATATATGCTAATGTTGATTAGTTTGATTGTTTGTTATGTTACTTATTATTTGCATATGAACTTACTAAGCATTTATGCTTACTCCCTCCTTCTTACTCATTGTAGTTTTGGAAAAGCCAGCTCAGAGTCGGGATAGGTCAAGGCTCACCACACTATCCTAAAGACTTTTTGGTAAATGGCTTGTAAATTTAAGTATGGCATGTATAGCAATATATTTATCTCGAGTAAATGATCTTATGATATGGTGATGAAATGGTTGAGAAAATTTTTGATAATGATAAGTAATGGAAATGGTTAGTTTAGCTTATGTTTGATGTTATGGAAAGTTATTAAGAAACTTAGTGCATGAAAACTCATAAAAAGGGATGAAATTTGCCATAAATAGAACATTGCAGCAACACTGATGTGAGTTTGAAAATTTACTAAAAATCATAGAAATCGAATTAGGTGATGGATTAAATATTAAATTGAAGCTTAATATGTCTAGTTTCACATAAAACAAATGAAACAGGTAAAGGAATTATATGTTAGAAGATATTTGAATTTTTGTGAAATAGGGCCAGAGTGATTTCTGGATTCCCTGTTCCAAATTTAAAAATTCACTATAAATTGTACAGATATAATTAGGTGGTGTATTTTATATCCTCAGAATCCTTATTGAGTCTAGTTTCAGTAGAAATAAACCTCATAGTCATATGAATTTTTAAAAGAGATAAATACGATTCGTAGTAAACAGAGGTCAGTCCAGTCAAGTCCTGAAATAGGGGTAACTTTAACTAATAAACTGTACTAATTGGCTCAACCAAAAATTATGGAAAAAAATTATCAAATAGGTATATAAGTCTAGATTCAGGGAAAATTTACTGATCTTGATTTCAAGTTTCGTAACTCGAGATATGATTTTTCTTGTGGCTGTGATGCAAGTAGCTTGAAAGCTGTGAATGTAGAAAGAAATAATCCAGAGTTCTAAAAATGTTAAATTAAGCTTAGTAACACCTCATACTCGACTCCGGCGACAGTCTCGGGCGTGGGGGCATTACATTTGTTGGTATCAGAGTAGGTTTAGTCAGTTCTCGGACTACGTATTGTATGTACGGATTTTGCTATACATGCCATATGTATAAATTGTGATAGTGTGACGACTTCTGACCTTTTTAAATGATTTTTTTATAGTAAATGGATCCCGATCCAGTTGTGGCGAGATGAAGTAGAGAGTAATGCGCCAGCTCCGGCTGAAGGAGCAAATACGACTAAAAATCCACCTCCTACTGTTGGTCGGGGAGGAGGAGAAAGGGTCGGGAAGCCTTTCTCCAAATGATGAGTGCATGGTACACTGAGTTCGTTAAATGCGAACCCAAATGTACAACCTCCCCACCTCCCCAATTCCTCAACCTGTACCCCGATGCCTCAAGGTATGGATCTGATGAAATTTCATAGAACTCCAGGTTGATGAGAATCCATAAGCAAGGGGCTGAAGAATTTAAGGCAAATATTGATGATGATGCCGAAAAGCGAGTTCGGCTTGAAAATTCTATCCGGTATTTGATGAATTATCTTGTACACTGAAGAATGTTTGAAATGCGCTATATCTTTGTTGAGGATTCAGCCTATAATTGGTGGAAGACTTTGATTTCAAAGTGGTACCGAAAGAGAGAATAACACAGGAATTCTTTCAAGAAGAGTTTCGAAGAAATATATTAGTGAAAGATTTATTGATTAGAAGCGTAAAGAATTTCTTGAGCTGAAGCAAGGTAATATAACAATTCTGAGAATATGAAAGAGAGTTTGTTCGATTAAGTAAGTATGCCGAGAGTATGTTCCTCTGAGAGGCCAAGATGTGCCGACGATTTGAAGACGGGCTCAACGAAGACATCAAGGTATTTGTTGGAATTCTTGAATTAAAAGAAATGGTAGTATTGGTTGATCGAGCTTGCAAGGCTGAAGAGCTACTTAAAGAGAAGAAAAAGGTAGAGGCTGAGACTAGAAACTAGAAGAAAAGACCGATGAGCAGTTCATTTTCATAGCAACCTGGAAAGTCAAGAAATATGAACCCTCGTTCCCAAGCTTCAGCTGGACAATCATATGGGAATTATAAGAAGCAAAATGTGGGTCCTAAGTCCCGGACTACTTGGCACCGAAAGTAGGGAACTCGAGATTTGTTAAACCCGAGTGCCAGTGTGTGGTAGAAATCATTTTGGTCCGTGAAGAGCAAATGAATGTTTTTGATGTGGTTCTCCGGATCATTTTATTAGAGACTGCCCAGAGAGAGCTGAAAAAGAAAAATTTCAGAATACAAAAACAAGTGGGGCGGATTCGAGAGGAAGATATCCAAGAAAAGCTGGGAGCGAAGCAAGCAGTAAGAATGTAGCCAGGGATGCACCAATTAGACCTGAAGGAAGGGCTCCGGCTAGGACTTATGCTATTAAAGCGCGAAGATGCTTCCTCACCTGATGTGATTACCGGTACATTTTCTCTCTATAATGTTAATGTTATTGCTTTGATTGATCCCAGTTCTACTCATTCATATGTGTGCATGAAATTGGTGTCTAGTATGAATATACCTATTGAGAACACAAAATTTATGATTAGAGTGACGAATCCGTTAGGCAAATGTGTGATTGTTGATAAAGTATGTAAGAAATGTCCTTTAATGATTCGGGATCATTACTTTCCGGCCGACTTGATGTTGTTGCCGTTTAATGAGTTTGATGTTATTTTGGGTATGGATTGGTTGACATTTCACGATGCTAAAATAAATTGCAAAGAAAAGGTTATAGAATTAAAGTGTGAAAATGGTGAAACTTTGCGGGTTGAATCAGATAAATCATAGGCATTGCCTAGTGTGATTTCTTCAATGTCGGCTCAAAGATATCTGAGAAAGGGTTATGAAGCTTATTTGGCGTATGCAATTAATACAAAAAAAGTTGAAAAGAAAGTTGAATCGTCGTCTGCCAGTGTGTGTGAATTTGCGGACGTATTTCGGAAGAATTGCCGGGTTTGCCTCGATCGAGGAAGTAGAATTTGGTATTGATTTGATACCGGGAACAGCTCCGATTTCGATTGCTCCGTATAGAATGGCACCAGCAGAGTTGAAGGAATTAAAGTCGCAGTTGCAAGAGTTGACTGATAAAGGCTTTGTGAGATCGAGTTTTTCACCTTGGGGTGCTCCCGTGTTATTTGTGAAAAAGAAGGATGGTTCTATGAGGTTGTGTGTTGATTATCGGCAGTTAAACAAGGTGACAATCAAAAACAAGTATCCATTACCAAGAATTGATGATTTGTTTGATCAGCTAAAAGGAGCGACACGGTTTTCAAAGATTGACTTGAGATCTGGGTATTACCAACTGCGGGTAAAAGAGTCGGATGTGCCTAAAACTGCTTTTAGAACAAGGTATGGTCATTATGAATTTTTAGTTATGCCATTCGGGTTGACAAATGCTGCTGTTGTGTTTATGGATTTAATGAATCGCATATTCCGACCATACTTGGACAAATTTGTTGTGGTGTTTATAGATGATATTTTAATTTATTCAAAAGATGAGACAGAGCATGCTGAGCATTTGAGGATAGTTTTGCAAACTTTGAGAGATAAGCAGCTATATGCTAAGTTTAGTAAAAGTGAATTTTGGCTCCGGGAAGTTGGATTTTTGGGTCATATTGTTTCAGGTGATGGTATACGGGTTGATCCTAGTAAAATTTCAGCCATTGTTGATTGGAAACCACCAAAAAATGTAACTGAAGTTAGAAGTTTCTTGGGGCTAGCCGGGTATTATCAGCGGTTTGTAAATGGATTTTCTATAATTGCTGCTCCTATAACTAGACTACTTCGAAAGGATGTTAAATTTGAATGGACTGAAGAATGTCAACAGAGTTTTGAAGAATTGAAAAAGTTATTAACAGAAGCACCAGTATTAGTACAGCCCGAATCAGGTAAAGAATTTGTGGTGTATAGTGATGCTTCTCTAAACGGTTTGGGGTGTGTACTCATGTAAGAAGGAAAAGCGGTGGCTTATGCTTCGAGACAGTTAAAACCTCATGAGAGGAATTATCCTACTCACGATTTGGAATTGGCTGCAGTGGTGTTTGCTTTGAAAATATGGCGACATTATTTATATGGTGAAAAGTGCCAAGTATATACCGACCATAAAAGTCTTAAGTACTTGATGTCACAAAAAGACTTGAATTTAAGACAGCGAAGATGGTTGGAGTTATTGAAAGATTACGAGCTTGTTATTGATTATCATCCGGGAAAAGCGAATGTGGTTGCTGATGCTTTCAGCAGAAAGTTGTTGTTTGCTTTGAGAGTTATGGATACTCAGTTGAAAATGTCAGATGATGGTTCGATTCTAGCAGAGTTAAGAGCAAAATCGATGTTTTTACAAGAAATTTCTGAAGCTCAGAAAGATGATCAAGATTTGCAAGCCAAAAGAAAGCAGTGTGAAATTGATACAGAGTCAGATTTCAGAATTGGTTCTGATGGATGCTTAATGTTTAAAGATCGGATTTGTGTACCGAAGAATGAGGAATTGATTCAAAAGATCCTACAAGAAGCACATAGTAGTTGTTTCTTCGATTCATCCGGTAGTACGTGCGAAAATGTATAATGACTTGAAGAAAATGTATTGGTGGAATGGAATGAAAAAGGATATATCGAGTTTGTGTCCAAATGCTTAATTTGTCAACAGTGAAAGTTGAACACCAAGTGTCTTCGGATTACTTCACCTATTATGGTTCCCCGAATGGAAATGGGATCGGATTACTATGGATTTTGTATCAGGATTGCCATTGACTCCAGGAAAGAAAGATGCCATCTGGGTAATAGTTGACAGATTAACTAAGTCGGCTCATTTTATCCCGGTACATACGGATTATTCTCTTAACAAGTTGGCTGAACTGTATATTAGAGAAATTGTTAGATTACACGGAATACCATTGTCGATTATTTCGGATAGAGATCCGAGGTTTACCTCGCGGTTTTGGCAAAAGTTGCAAGACGCGTTAGGTACGAAGTTAAATTTTAGTACTGCTTTTCATCCACAAACTGATGGACAATCAGAGAGAGTAATTCAGATTCTTGAAGATATGCTCAGATGTTGTGTATTGGAATTTCAAGGAAGTTGGGAAAAATATTTACCGCTGGTAGAATTTGCTTACAATAATAGTTATCAGACGAGCTTGAAAATGGCACCTTATGAAGCATTGTATGGTCGTAAGTGTCGAACGCCTCTGTATTGGACTGAACTCAAGGAAAATCAGATTTATGGAGTTGATCTAATAAAAGAAACTGAAGAAAAAGTGAAGGTAATTTGAGATTGTTTGAAAGCTGCTTCGGATAGACAGAAATCTTATGCAGATTTAAAACGAAAGGACATTGAATTTCAAGTTGGTGATAAAGTATTTTTAAAGGTGTCTCCATGGAAGAAAGTCCTTAGATTTGGACGGAAGGGCAAATTAAGTCCGCGTTTTATTGGGCCGTATGAAGTAATTGAAAAAGTTGGACCCAGTAGCATATCGGCTAGCATTACCACCGAATTAGAGAAGATTCATGATGTGTTCCACGTATCTATATGTTACATCGGTATCGTTCGGATCCTTCACATGTAGTTTCACCGACGTAAATTGAACTACAACCGATATATGACCTATGAAGAAGAACCGATTAAGATTTTAGCTCGAGAGGTCAAACAACTAAGGAATAAAAAGATTGCACTTGTGAAGGTGTTGTGGCAAAAGCATGGAGTAGAAGAAGCTACATGGGAATCCTAAGAAAATATGAGAAATCAATACCCACATCTGTTTACCGGTAAGATTTTCGAGGACGAAAATCCTTAAAGGGGGAGAGTTGTAATATCCCGAATTAGGGCCTAATCGGAATAGTGGTTTCGTGACCACAAATCCGAGATAGAAATAATTATTTTATAATTATTTTGAGGTTTATGATATGATTGCATGATTGTGTGAAAATTTTGTGAAGAAATTCTATGCATAAAATGCTTAATTTGAAGTTAGGGACTAAATCGAATAAGTTGCAAAACTTGCATTCTAGAAGTTTTTAGTATGAAATTGCTTTGAAATATTAATTAGGAGGTCTTAAATAGCAATTTGACCAATTTCTAAAATTTTGGACAAAAATGGGCTTGTACATGAAAATTTTCAAAGAAAGGTATTAAGGGCATTTTGGTCATTTGGATATTAAATGAAATAAAATGGGAAAAATAAAACAAAATAGTCATCTTCCCCATTTAGTTGCTGCCAAAACTTCACTCTCACCATAGCTAGGGTTTCTTCAACTTTCAAGCTTCATAGTAAGTGATTCTAAGCCCTGTTTTTAATGATTTTTACGTTTTTGAGATCCCGATAACTCGATTAAGCTTATGTTAGCAATAATTTAACCTAGGATTTATATTTGGAAAAATAACCATAGGTGAAATTTGTGTATTTTGATGTTTTATGATATAATATGAAGTTTTAAATTATGTTAGACAACTTGTACTACTCGATTTTAAGCAAAAACGAGTAAAAGGGCTTAATCGGTAAAAAATACCTAATAGTCACAAGTACATGTTAGAGTGAGAATTTGATGTTGCCATAGAAGAGAAAAGTGATCAGCATATTATAAAACATAAGAATAAGGAATAAAATTTAATCCCGAGCCTAGAGGCAAAAGTGTAAATATGCAAAAGTTTAGGGGTAAAATTGTAATTTTGCCAAAATTTGAATTAAGAATTAATTTGATAATGTGAGTATTAAATAAGCTAAATGTGTTATTTTAGATCAAGAAAGACGTGGAATCGACCCCAATCGAGGAAAAGAAAAGATTGTGGACTAAATTGCAAAATCTTTATATTTTGGTACCAAGGTAAGTTCAAGTGTAAATAATGTAGCATAATTGTTATTTTTAAGTCATTGATGTCAATTATGTGATATGCTGATTTTTATCATGAAATATATGCTTTGTGGTTATTTTCGAACAAAATGCAAATCATGTGTGCTACTTGCTAAATATAATTATTACCGAGTATTGGTTTCGGTATTCTACGGAAGACGGCAAGGATATGAACTTATTATTTGTTTGATTGTTTGTTATGTTACTTATTATTTGCATATGAACTTACTAAGCATTTATGCTTACTCCCTCCTTCTTACTCATTGTAGTTTTGGAAAAGCCACTTCGAGAGTCGGGATAGGTTGAAGGCTCACCACACACTATCAGGAAGACTTTTTGGTAAATGGCTTGTAAATTTAAGTATGGCATGTATAGCAATATATTTATCTCGTGTAAATGATCTTATGATATGGTGATGAAATGGTTGAGAAAATGTTTGATAATGATAAGTTATGGAAATGGTTAGTTTAGCTTATGTTTGATGTTATGGAAAGTTATTAAGAAACTTAGTGCATGAAAACTCATAAAAGGGATGAAATTTGCCATAAATAGAACATTGCAAAAGAACAATCGACGTGATTTTGAAAATTTACTAAAAATCATAGAAATCGAATTAGGTGATGGATTAAATATGAAATTGAAGCTTAATATGTCTAGTTTCACATAAAACAAATGAAACAGCGGTAACTTTAACTAATAAACTGTACTAATTGGCCCAACCAAAAATTATGGAAAAAAATTAGCAAATAGGTATATGAGTCTAGATTCAGGGAAAATTTACGGATCTCGATTTCGAGTTTCGTAACTCGAGATATGATTTTTCTTGTGACTGTGACGCAAGTAGCTTGAAAGTTGTGAATGTAGAAACAAATAATCCAGAGTTCTAAAAATGTTAAATTAAGCTTAGTAACACCTCATACTCGACTCCGGCGACGGTCTCGGGCGTGGGGGCGTTACAGTACAAGTCAGTATACCCTCTAGTTTTCACACAGCCTAGCACACTGTAACAGCCCGATTTAGACACTAGTCGAATTAGTGGTTTTGGGACCACAAATTAGAGTCAAAAAATATTTTAATATTATTTTTTATGCTTATAATATGTGAATTAATATGTGTGAAAGTTTCGCATAAAAATTTGATCATTTGTGTGCTTAATTATGATAAAAGGACCTAACCGCGTAAAATGCAAAAGTTGCATTCTATATGTTAAAAGTGTCTATATGCTATGGCTTTTTAATTTTGAGGTCCTTATGTTTTGAATAGGCCATTTTAAGCTTGAGTGGACCATTATGAGCATGTATTAATGAGTTCTCATGAATTAACATTAAGGTTAAAATTGGAAATTGATATTTATGTTAATATTAATAAAACAAAGTGAATTAAAATGTTATTTTCTATCTCCATGCACTGATTATTGAAGAGCAAGAAGAGAAAATAGGTTTTTCCATTCGACTAAGACAAATCTATAAAATTAGGTATGTGTTTTGATCCGTTTTTGATGATTTTTATGTTTTTGTGATTGTTGTTTTGCGTTTTATCAAGCCCATGTCTCAATTTCTGAATTTGATGATGAATTTGAGTTATTCCATTGATGAAATTATAAGCTTTGTGAAGTTAGTTGATGGAAAATGAAAGATATGTGTTGGGTTAATAGGTTTTGTATTTGAATTTTTGATGAATTTGAGTATTTTGGACTAATTTGTGAAAATGAGAAATTGAGGGGTTAAAATGTGAAATAAATGAAATATATGGGCTTATATGGGCTAGAGGAAAATTCAGCCTAGCATGTGTAATATGAAATTATGTGTATTTTGTGATTTTATGAATTAGGGACTAAAGTGTTAAAAAGTGAAAATATGAGGGCTAATTTGTAAAATGCCCTAAATATGTGCATATGGATTGAATTGAATGATTTGTTGAATAAAAGAGTTAAATTTGAATATGTATAGATCAAGAACCAAAGAAAACAGAATTAGATCGGGGAAAGTCGAAAGTAGTTGAATAGTCGTTCGTTTCCGTTCATTCCTATACGAGGTAAGTTGATATACAAATAAATGTGTTTGAATTGAATTATTATTTCTTATATGTTAATGAATAGTGATTAATGGCTATTTGAGTTGAAAATGAGAAATTCGAGAAAGTTCCGATAATGCGACGATGTCCGAAAAGTCTTGTACGAACCATAGGAATAGTTAGGATACATATGTCATGACATAGGATTCCAATGTGTGATTTTGTGTAAGACCACGTCTGGGATGTTGGCATCGATTTGAGATTTACGTGAAAGACCATGTCTGGGACATCGGCATCGTATTTGATTTCATGTAAGACCCTGTCTGGGAGAGTGGCATCGATATTTGATTACATGTAAGACCACGTCTGGGATGTTGGCTTTGTACGAGCTTTTCAAGCTATCTGCGTATCCTATTTGATTCCGTACGATTTAATAGGCATTCCATGAAACAAATGACTATGTGAATGTGTATCCAATTCAGGTACGTTTGAAATGTATATCATGTTTGAGAATGAAAGGTAAGTATATGTACATTGTGGACATATGATATATGTATGAATTATTATGAGAATGAAATGTGTTATGAGATAAGTTTATTTTTATATGGCTTACTAAGCTTTTGAAAGCTTATTTTGTGTGTGTTTACAATTGTTTTGTAGATATCGAAGCTATCGGGAGCTCGGGGATCATCAAGGATCATCACCACACTATCAAACTCTATTTTGGTATCTTTTGAAAATGTGAATATTGAAGTATGGCATGTATAAGGTAGAAGTATTTGAATATGATTTTTGAAGTGTATATCATGCCATGTGATATGGCTAGATTAAAGTTGTTATATGGTGTGACTTTTGGTATATAAGTTGTGTTAAGAAATGGTATGTGTTGATGTGCATAAATGGCCTAGTGAGAAATAGTCAATTTGGTAAGTTAGTTATGTGAATTAGTTATGGAAATGGTATGATTTTGATATGAGAATGGATGTGAAAAATTGGGATAATGACATGTATGAATGAATGAGCTTGGCATGTTTTGGTTTGGATAATAAGAATGAAATTGATTGGTGACATTGTGGATAGAATTATGCATGTTTGAGTATGGTTTTGGTTTCTATTTGGTCATGAATTGTGCTTTGATTTTGGATTTGTAGGGATGACCATTAAGGGTGGCAAATTGGCTTTGCAAATAGTCTATTTTTGTCCACACGGGCGTGTGTCTCAACCGTGTACGACACACAGTTATGTTACACGGCCGTGTGTCTTCTAGGGTAGTCTTACAATTTAAAGCCATTCTCGAGCATGGCCTAGACACACGGGCATGTCTGGTGGCCGTGTGAGGCACACAGCCTTGGCACATGTGCGTGTGTGGCCATTTCGAAGGGTACACGGGCTAGAAACACGGGCATGTTGTAATAGCCTGATTTTGGGCTTAGTCGGAATAGTGGTTTTGGGACCACAAATCCTAAGTTAGAGAAATTATTTTAATATTATTTTGGTGTTATAGCATGATTATATTAGTGCATGAAAATTTTGGTGAATTAATTTTAACATTTGTGAGCTTAATTGCGAAAAAGAACTAAATCACATAAAGGGAAAAAGTTTTGTTTTACTACCCAAATATGTTAAATAGCTAGAGAACCAAAATGGGAGGTCTTTAAAGTGCAAATAGACCATTTGGGGAGTGATGGCCAACCATAGGGACAAGGAGAGTTGAAAAGTCAAATTTTGGTGGACATTAGGTGACTTTTTTTGTAATAAAATAAAATAAGGAAAAAGGTTGTCATCTTTTTCATTTCTTCTTCTTCTTCCACCGAAAATGGCAGCAAACATGAGGGTTTTGAGAGCTTAAATTTTCAGCCACTTATTCCTCTCTCAAGTAAGTGATTTAGATGGTTATTTTTTTTATGATTTTAGTATTTTTGGAACCCTTGTAGCTTAATCTAGCTAATGGGGGATTATTTTGCAAAATGATTGAAAGTCTAGGGTTTTTCCATGTGAATATTTATGTTGTTTGCTGAATTTTTATGAAAGAAAATAAGTCATGGTTGTGTAATAAACAACTTTTGTGAAAGAAGTTTGCATGAAAACACCTAAAAAGGGTTATTTTGTAAAGTTGTAAAATAGGTTGTAAATGTGTGAAATAATTGAAATTGTGAGTTGCTATAGTTATAAAAAGAATTCGGGTAGGCTTGGTAAAGGAGGATATTTGATAAAAATTGATTTACGAGCGTAATGGCAAAATCGTAATTTTTGTAAAGTCTAAGGGCAAAACGGTCATTTTGCCAAATTGTGAATTATAGAATGTTTTAATTAATGTAATGATTAAATGAGTGAATTTCATCATGTTAGATCGAGAAAATCAAGATTTGAGCTTAAATCAAAAAGTACGAGGTTATGGACTAAAATGGAGTATTTAGCCGAAATTGCATTCGAGGTAAGTCCGTGTGACTAAATAAACATGTTATTCATGTTATTGTTAATATACTTGAAATCTATCTTGCTATGATGGTATTGAATTTTATGTTGATGATATTGTATATGAGAAAGTGATGCCAAACGTTAATAACATTTATGTGATGATTGAATGCTTGGAAATTTGATGGAATATGATATTCCATTTAAATGAGTAAGTTGGGTGTAAATAATGCAATTACATGGTTATTATGTGTGATTAAATTAATATAACATAAATTGTTTGATTGTGAATATGAGTATGCATGATGAGACTTAACATGATAAACTCCCGGTTGAATATTTGGAATAGATTTGGATATTCATGCCATGACATTGGATGATATATGTGCTAGTGTAAGACATGTCTGGGACATACATCGGCCGCATTATGAAAGACAGTGTAAGACATGTCTGGGACATGCATCAGCTTTGAGACTAGAGCTAGTGTAAGACATGTCTAGGACACGCATCAGCCTCGAGATATACAAGCTAGTGTAAGACCTGTCTGGGACATGGCGTCAACTTGTTGTGTGTCAGTGTAAGACCTGTCTGGGACATGGCATCGACACCGATAGATAAGAGCCAGTGTAAGACCTGTCTGGGACACGGCATCAGTCTCGATATATGAAAGTTAGTGTAAGACCTGTCTGGGACATGGCATTGACTTTGATATGCTAGCCAGTGTAAGACCATGTCTGGGGCATGGCGTCGGCATCTTATCCCATGTTTGGGGCTATTGAATATCTTGTAGTATTCCAAATGGTTCAACAGGAGATTTATTGTTTATATCAAAATGAGAGAACTTATGACCATGTGGCGAGTGGTACAGGTACTTACATGAAATTGATGAGATGTGAATTCAATTCATGTTGTATGATTAGTGAGGAATGAATATGAACATGTTGAGTAACACAAGTATGTATGCTAAGCTCAGGAGAAATGATTTCGGTTTATGATGCACATTTGGTGAAGATGTAAATAGGTAATTCATGCCTATGAGAATGATTTTGTGATGGCCTTGTGATTATAGGTCTATACTTATGATGTATGAATATGTATCTTTACCAATGTGGTGAAAATGAATTAATATGGTGTGATAAACTTAGTATTATAAATTTACACTAAAACAGTTTTGGACAGTAGTCATAGTCCAAATTTGAAAATCCACCAAAAATTGTGGAAAGTTGAGTTAGAGGCTGAATAAAATATGAAATTAAATACCAATGAGTCTAGTTTCACATAGAAGAAACAGTGTAAGCAAAGGAGTTTCATATTATGAAATATTTAAATTATTGTGAGACTGAGTCAGAATGATTTCGAAATCCCATGTCCCAGTTTGGGAAAATCATTATAAATTGTACAAAAATAATTATTGGGTATAATTTATATTCTTAAAATTTTTGATGAGTCTATTTTCAATATAAATATACAAGAACATCATCTGAGTCCTGTATTATGAGATAATTAATTTTTAGTGAAGAGGGGTTGGAACTATCGGACAGTAAAAAAGGGGTAATTTTAAGGAATAAACTGTACTAATTGGCCAAACCAAAAATTCTAAAAATTCTATAGTAAGAAAATATGTGAGTCTAGTTTCTGGGAAAATTATCGGATCTTAATTTGGAGTTCCATAACTCTAGATATAAATAATTTAGTGACTGCAACTTGAGAAAACAACTTGACCTGAACATAGGTAAAAAGGCAATTATGATAGTATTACCTTGAGATCATGTTGTAAGAATTGGTGGAAGCATATTGATAAATTGCTTATTATTTTCATATGGACTTACTAAGTGTGAAGCTTACTCCCTCTTTTCCATTTCTTTTAGCTTGTCAGGTAGCTCGGGGTTGGAGATCGTCGGAGGCAGCATCACACTATCAAGTCACTACCTTTAGAATAATGAAGCATATATTAGAAATTTCAAGTGAGTGGCATGTATAGGAATCTAATTTATGACATGTGTTATTATGCTTAGGCCAAATGTATTGGCTTATATTAAGTTATATATATGGCCATGGGATGTGGTTCATATTGATTTACAGTTTGTAAATCTAGCTATTCATGCTATGTCTAATGTTTATGATGTGATTATGTCTGTTTTCCATGCATGGTTGGTAATATGACATGTGTGTTGGATGTATGCTCTATGACCATTTGAGGTGACCATAGCTATGTAGTAATTGTATGTTATAAAAAAAACATGACGACGGTTGAATATGAGTGCTCGAGGGATAAGTTGGTAACTTAGCATAACAGTAAAAGTGGTTACCAAAATTACGGGTCTTATGAACGTGAATTAAGGAATCTAGACTTGGTATTTTAATAAAGAGGACATGTAGGAGGACATGTCAATGTTATGAATATGTCTTAATAAAGAGTGTTTAATCACTAAAACGATGCCATGATTTGTGGTTTTAACATGTATAAAATTGTAAGGGTTTATGGGTAACATGAAGGCTTGGAAAATAGCCTAAGTGTTAACTACACGGGCCGAGACACGGTCGTGTGTCTCAACCATGTAAGGAACATGGCCTGGAGATACAGGCATGTGGCCTGGCCATGTGGTTCGGTTTACATGCTGATGTCATAAACAGAGAGTTACACGGCCTAAGGACACGGGTGTGTCCCTATGTCCACACGGGCGTGTGACCTATTTCATGGGAAAATTTTTTTAAGTTTTCCTGAAACTTCTCAAAGTTCTCGGTCTAGTCCCAAATCAATCTTGATGTATGTTTTGGGCTTCATAGACCCAAATAAAGGATGACATGCATGTGTTTGAAAAGTTTTGAATTAAAAGAAATTTTATGGGCCAGTTTTTGCATGTATGTGTATGTTTAAGTCTGGTAATGCCTCGTACCTTGTCCCGGTGTCGGACACGGGTAAGGGGTGCTACACGTGTGATTAGCCGTGTGACCCAAGTTAGTTTCGACCACGGCCAAGGCACACGGGCATGTCTCCGGCCGTGTTGTACAAGTCAGTTTGTATGCCCTGTTTAGCCACTGCTTAGACACACGAGCGTTTCTAATGCCGTATGAGGTACACAGTCTGATCACACGGGTGTGTGACCTCTGTAACTTTGAAATTTTGTTAAGTTTTTGAAAAATTTTGTATGTGCTCGGTTTAGTCCTGACCCCTTCCTAAAGCATGTTTTAGGTCTCGATGACCTAAGAATGGGACTTTGAAATGATGTTTGACTATGATGCTATGATGTGTGGATGATATTTGTGAATTGATTATTAAATGTTCTGATATGTCCGTTAATGCCTCATAACTCTAGTTCGGCAACGGATACGAGTTAGGAGTGTTACATTTGGTTGGTATCAGAGCTATGGTTTAGTCGATTCTAGAACTAACGTAGCTTATGTGAGTCTAGCTATACATGCCATATTTATAAACTGTGATAGTGTGATGAATCCTAATAGTTAAAAATGTGTTCTTATATAGTAAATGGATCTCGATCGAGCTGTAGCTGACGATGTTAAAAGTAATGCACCCGCTCCTGCTCAAGAGGTAGTGCAATCTGATTCTAGACTTGTTTTGAGTAGCCACGAGGGAGAGGCTAAGCATGCAACACCTCTAACCCGTATCCATCGTCGGACTAGGGTTAAAGACATTATCAGACAAATCGAAATAATTCACAAACATTTCATAATCATCATATTAACATAATCACACATCATTACAGAGTCCCTTATATAGGTCAACGAGACCTAAAACATGCATTAGAAAGGGATCGGGACTAAACCAAACACATACAAAAAAAATTTTATACTTAAACATTTTTCAAAGTTATTAAGGTCACACGCCCGTGTGAATAGGCCATGTGCCTCACATGGCAATAGACACGCCCGTATGTCTAGGCTGTGGCAAAACAGGGCATACATACTGACTTGATCACACGGCCAGTCACACACACCAGTGTGTCCAGACCGTGTGGTATAAAACTTGGCTTGATTTAAGCCACATTTCTTTCCCTGCTCATCAATATCTAATCCATCTCATTATGATTCATTTCAAACCAATTAATAGACAGCCATTCATACATTTCCCAAAGTAATATCCAAACATTATATCCAATGAATCATGATAATCTAAAGCTTAACTTATAACCGAGCATATAACATTACATATATTTCATAAGCTAATTATCGAACTTATTACTTCAATTCATGCACATATCAAACAGAATAATTCATATCACAAGGCTTATGGTCCTTTTTGCATATTTGACAAAACCAACTTCTCAAAATAGTCAAGTACAGATTTTAAACAATATAGTCATATGTGCATTTAATATTAAGTCAAAATCAAAACATAACATATAGCTTAACAAGCATCCATACATGAACCAAAATCCAACTTTACCAAATGGACAATTATGCTTTTAATACCATATATATATATAAGTGCATAGTTACCATGTTTTCAATAGCTATTTTCCAGCTCAATTGCAGAACCAATATACAAAACTTATGCGCTAAATCACATGTCAATATTACTTATACATATCCAATTCATTTCTCATCAATTCGATTAGCTAAGTTAATGTCACAACACATTATAAAATAACCTTACGACCGCAAAGCATACTTATTATTTACTACTGCCAAACCAATTCACAAGATAAATTATATAACCAAACAAGTCAATAATGAACCACAACCTACTCATATCCATCAGCCATATTTACTTTACTTAAACTGAATTATAACAATCCATAAATGTAAGACATACTATGAATCAAGTTTACCATAATAAGCTAATTATAAACCTTACAAATCATTACTCAAAACCGATTTCATGTAACCAACATCACCACATATTTACCATGAATCATACCTCTTAAATTAAGCTTATAATGTGACTGAATATAAATACCAACATTTGTATCATGAATAAGCCATTTTCGCATGGCTATATACATATACTAATTACAAAATCAACTATATCAAAACTAGCCTATACCTTTAATTTACTGAAACGATAACCGAATAGTGTGATGAGATCTCCTTCGACTTCCTACCTGAGCAAGTCTTTGAAACTCTATAAACATAGGAAAAATGCACACAGAGTAAGCTTTAAAGCTTAGTAAGTTCATATCTTAATAAACTTAACATAACAAATAATTTCATTACAAAGCCATATGTATGATATGCTATCCCATGCAATTTTTCCAAGTTATAAAACATGTTCTCATATCGAATTATCATCATCCAATATTATACTTGCTTACTTCAAAAACTTTAGCTTTCGTAAGCTTATTCAACTCAATTCTCCTATATCGTTCAATTCACCTTTTCATATAGCCAAATGAGCACATTATGGAAATAACACATCTAATCATATATATATATATACATAAATCTCATATCATCATTTATACTCTAATTCACCTTTGATACATATAACATCTGACAATTTCACGTATGCCACTTATAAACCATATCTTATTCACTTATTCATGTTTCATTTACACATATTCACATTCCATTTCTATATACATCACATAACATTCTTTGCACATATATACTTACATTTCAATGTACTTGAATCGGAATGTCTTTCACTTAATCATATATTTCTCGGAATGCCCATTGAACCATTCAGAATCAATAAGGATACTCAGATAATTCATAAGCTCGTACAATGCCAATGTCCCAGACGTGGTCTTACATGTAATCAAATATCGATGCCACTATCCCAAACAGGGTCTTACACGAAATCATATACGATGTCAATGTCCTAGGCATGGTCTTACACGTAAATCACAAATCGATGCCAACGTCCCAAATGTGGTCTTTCATGATAACACATATCGGAATCCTATGTCATGACATATGTATCCTAACTATTCCTATGGTTCATACGGGGCTTTTCGGATGTCGTCACATTTTTGAAACTTTCTCGTATTCATATATTATGCTTCTTGAACAATTCAATATCATAATAACATATATATAACTTATTCAAAATACATATATTTGTATTACTATTCGGCATTAAATTCAATTATGCAAATAGTATGTATTTATAATATGATTTTGTAACATTTATTAAAATACGAACTTACCTCATTTGCAGTAACGACAAATTAAGTCGACTAATTCGATACTTTGATTTTCCCTCGATCTAGATCCGAATTCTGCTTTTGCCAATCTAATTAATATCAAAATTAACTCGCTTATTCAAAATTTCATTAAATTTTATCCAAGAACACATAATTTGGGAATTTTGCATTTTAGCCCCTAACATTTTACATTTTCACAATTTAGTCCCTATTTCAAAATAACTCAAATTACTCAAAATTTCATCAAAACCATGTTAGGCCGAATTTATCTTAGGTCTCTAGAAACCCATTTCTTTCATTTATTTCACATTTTGACCCCTCAATTTACAAATTTCTCAATTTAGTCCTTAATACACATTTTTATCAAAAATCACTTAATTAAACATGAAAATCAAACATCAAAGCTTAATTATTCATCATCAAATAACAATTTCATCACATTATAAACAATGGAAAATCTCAAATTCATCATCAATTCTGAAAATTGAAGCATGGGTTAAGTAATATTCGAAGCAACGATCTCAAAAACGTAAAAAAATTATCAAAAACTGAGCAAAACACATACCCGAATCAAGCCTCTTAAGTGCCGAACTCCAAACTTTCAAGATGGTTTCTTTCTTCTTCATATTTGGCCATCAAAAATAAAATATGGACATGCAAAAATTTTCTTTATGTTTTATTTATTAACTTTAATACATAATTTACTATTTTAACCTCAATGAATTAATAATAAAACCATATAATGGTTGTCCACTACCGTCCATCCCATTATCCAATGGTTAAATTTCATTTTAAGGACTTCATAATTAATTAATCAAAGAAAATATGTACTTTAACATATGACACGCTACTTTTACAATTTACGGGATTAAGTCTTTTTTCACAAATCGGCACTCAAACGATAAAATTTTCATACAAAAATTTCACACATATCAATCCACATACTTTAAGCATAGAATATAATATTAAAATATTTTTTAACTCAAATTTGTGGTCCCGAAACCACTATTCTGATTAAGGTCTAAACTGGGCTATTATAAAGCAAGCCTTTTACCAAATGATGAATGAATGGTTCACTGAGTATCTGAGAACTAATCTGGCTACTCCACTACCTTCACCCCCGTCTAATCCTCCACAAGCCCCTCTCATGCCACAACTTAATCTGATTCAGTTGAATAAGCCTCCGATTTATAAAATTAGAAAATATGGGTCTGAAAAGTTTCGTGCTACTATAGATGATGATGCTAAGAGAGCTGAGTTTTGGCTCGAGAATACAATACAAGTGTTTGATGAATTTTCATGTACTCCTGATGAATATCTTAAATGTGCCGTTTCACTTTTGAGAGATACGGCGTACCATTGGTGGAAAACATTGATACCAGTGGTTCCAAAAGAACGAGTCACTTGGGAGTTCTTTCAGACTGAGTTTAGAAAGAAGTACATCAGTCAAAGATTCATGATCAGAAACACAAAGAGTTTCTTGAGTTGAAATAGGCTCGTATGTCTGTTACGGAATATGAGCAAGAATTCGTGAGATTGAACTAGTATGCACAAGAATGTGTCTCAAATTAAGCAATTATGTGCAAGAGATTCGAGGATGGCTTGAATGAAGACATCAAATTGTTAGTCGGGATTTTGGAAGTAAAAGAGTTTGTTGTGCTTGTTGAACGATGTAAAACTGAAGAACTCGAGAAAGAGAAAAGAAAAGTTGATTCAAAAGCTAGAGAGGTGTGAAAAAGATCATTGAATAAGTCATTTCAGTTAGCATCAAAGAAATTTTGAGATGATTATAGCCATTCAAAGGCTAATGTGCGACATTCGAGTAGAGATCGTACTAGATCACATTTGAGCTTCAAAGCTCCAGCTACTTCTGTTGCAAGTGTTGGAAATGTCTGATCCGATCAAACCTAGTATAGACACTGTGGTAAAAGACAACTGAGAAGTTGTAGATTGAATGACCGAGCTTCATTTAGATGTGGATCCTTAGATCACTTTATCCGTAAATATCCTAAGTCTGTAGAGCAAGAGATTGTGCAAAATCTGAGGCCGAGTGGCAATACAGCTCGAGGTAGACCACCCAAAAACACGGGTAATTGGAGTGGCATGCAGAGAATGACTAAAGACACTGCTATTAGATCTGAGGCTCGAGCACCTGCCAGAGCTTATGCTATTCGTGCTCGCGAGGAAGCTTCGTCTCCAGATGTTATTACTAGTACTTTCACTCTCTATGATACTAGTGTTGTTGCATTGATTGATCCTGGATCAACTCATTCTTATGTATGTGAGACTTTAGTATACAGTAAAACTTTGCCTATAGAGTCTACTAAATTTGTGATTAGAGTATCGAACCCCTTAGGCAGATGTGTTTTGGTTGATAAAGTATGCAAGAACTATCTGTTGATGATTCGATATAATTGCTTTCTGACTGATTTGATGTTGTTACCATTTGACAAATTTGATATAATTTTGGGTATGGATTGGTTAACACTACATGATGTGATAGTGAACTGCAAACAAAAGACGATTGATCTGAGATGTCAGAATAATGGCATAATTCTGATTGAGTCTAATGATTTGAGTGGTTTGCCGGTAGTGATTTCTTCGATGTTAGCTCAGAAATATGTGAGAAAGGGGTGTGAAGCTTATTTTACTTATGTGCTCAACACTAAAGTGATCAAAAAGAAAATTGAATCAGTGCCTGTTGTTTGTGAGTTTCCTGAAGAATTACTAGAATTAACTCCGATACAAGAAGTTGAGTTTGGTATTGAGTTAGTGCCAAGAACTACTCCGATATCAATAGCTTTATATAGAATGGCTCCGATCGAGTTAAAAGAATTAAAGTCTCAGTTGTAAAAGTTGACCGATAGAGGATTCGCAAGATCGAGTTTCTCACCTTGGGGTGCTCCTATTCTGTTTGTGAAAAAGAAAGATGGCACGATAAGAATGTGTATTGATTATCGTTAGTTAAATAAAGTGACTATCAAGAACAAATATCCTCTGCCTAGAATTGAAGATTTGTTTGATTAGTTGAAAGGAGCTACCATGTTTTCAGAGATAGATTTGAGATCAGGTTACTATTAGTTACTAGTTAAAGACTCTGACGTACCAAAGACTGCTTTTCGAACGAGGTACGGACATTATGAGTTTTTAGTTATGCCTTTCGGACTAACAAATGCACTTGCTATTTTTATGGACCTAATGAATCGGATCTTTAGACGGTATTTGGATCAACTTGTAGTTGTGTTTATAAATGACATCTTGATATATTCTCGTAATGAATCCGAGCATGCCGAACATTTGAGAATAGTGCTACAAACTTTGCGTGATAAGAAGTTGTATATGAAGTTTAGCAAATGTGAATTCTGGTTACAAGAGGTTGGTTTTCTAGGACATGTTGTGTCAGCATCTGGTATTCATGTTGATCCGAGCAAGATTTCTGCCATTTTAGATTAGAAGCCTCCGAGAAATATTTCTAAAGTCTGTAGTTTTCTGGGACTTGTAGGTTATTACCGACGATTCGTAAAAGGCTTTTCTATGATCGAAACTCCATTGACGAATTACTTCAGAAAGACGTGAAATTTGAATGGACTGAAAAGTGTCGAAAAGCTTTGATCAGTTAAAAGCCATATTGACTGAAGCTCCAGTGTTAGTAGAACCAGAATTGGATAAAGAATTTGTGATTTATAACGATGCATCGTTGAACGGTTTAAGTTGTGTTTTGATGCAAGAAGGCAAAGTTATAGCCTATACTTTGAGAGAGTTAAAGCCGCATGAAAAGAATTATTCGACACACGACCTTAAATTAGCTGGGATTGTGTTCTCTTTGAAGATTTGGTGACACTATCTATTTGGTGAGAAATTTTACGTGTTTTCATATCATAAAAGCCTGAAATATCTGATGACTCAGAAAGATTTGAATCTACGACAGAGAAGATAGCTAGAACTGTTAAAAGACTACGAGCTTGTTATTGATTATCATCCAAGAAAAGAAAATATTGTTGATGCTTTGAGTCAAAAATCATTGTTTGCATTATGTGCAATGAATACTTGTTTAGTTCTATCTGATGATGGTTCAGTTTTAGCCAAATTGACAGCAAGATCGTTGTTTTTACAGCAGATTTGCGAAGCTCAAAAGGTTGATAATAAGATTATAGTAAAACGAGCTCAGTGTGATTTGAATTCTGATTCTGAATATCGAATTGATAATGATGATTGTTTGAGATTTTGAGATCAGATTTGTGTTCCGAGAAATTCAGAGTTGATTCAAATGATTTTAAACAAAGCTCACAACAGTCTTTTATCTGTTCATCCGGCAAGTACGAAAATGTATAATGATTTGAAACAGATATACTGGTGGCCTGAAATTAAAAGAGATATTTTTTACTTTGTTTCGAAATGTTTGATCTATCAGCAAGTTAAAGCTGAACATTAGGTGCCATCTAGTTTGTTACAACCGATTATGATTCCAGAGTGGAAATGGGATAAAATAACGATGGATTTTGTTTCGGGTTTACCCCTATCTTCAAGAAAGAAGGATGCAATTTAGGTTATAGTTGATAAATTGACGAAATCAACTCATTTCGTTCTGGTTCGAACAAATTACTCGCTTGATAAATTAGCTGAATTATACAATTTTAAAATTGTGAGATTGCACGGGGTGCCACTGTCTATTGTGTCAGATAGAGATCCAAGATTCACTTCAAGGTTTTGGAAGAAAATGCAAGATACTTTAGGTATGAAATTGTATTTCAGTACTGCTTTCACCCACAAACGAATGGCCAATCCGAGTGGATTATTCAGATACTTGAGGATATGTTGAGATGTTGTATTCTTGAGTTTGAAGGTTCGTGGGAATAGTATTTTCCATTGGTTGAATTCGCTTATAATAATAGTTTTCAATCGAGCATTAAAATGGCACCTTTTGAAACATTGTATGGTCAAAAATGTCGAACACCTTTGTATTGGACTGAGCTCAGCGAAAATAAGATTCACGGGGTTGATTTGATAAAAGAGACTGAATAAAAAGTAAAAACAATCCGAGATAGTCTGAAACCAGCTTCCGATTGTCAAAAATCATATGCAGATTTAAAACAAAAAGATATTGAATTTGAGATTGGCGACAAAGTGTTTCTGAAAGTATCCCCGTGGAAGAAAGTATTTCAGTTCGATAGAAAAGGTAAATTTAGTCCGAGGTTCACTGGACTGTATGAAATCATAGAGCGTGTTGGGCCAGTTGCATATAGATTGCTATTGCCACCTGAGCTAGAAAAGATCCACAATGTTTTTCATATATCGATACTTTGACGATATAGATCTGACCCATTGCATGTAATTTCTCCGTCCGAAATAGAAATTCAGTCTGATATGACTTATGAAGAAAAACTGATCTGTATCTTAGCTCGTGAGGTTAAAGAACTGCGAAATAAGAAAATTTCATTAGTTAAAGTAATGTGGCATTGACATGTTGTTGAAGAGGCCACGTGGGAGCTCGAAGATGCTATGAGACAGTAATATTTGAATCTGTTCAACGGTAAGATTTTTGGGGACGAAAATCCCTAAGGGGGAGAGTTGTAACAACCCAGTTTAGACCCTAGTCGGAATAGTGGTTTTCGGACCACAAATTTGAGTTAGAAAAATATTTTAATATTATTTTTTGTGCTTATAATATGTGAATTAATATGTGTGAAAGTTTCATATAAAAATTTGATTGTTTGTGTGCCAAATTTTGATCAAAGGACATAATCGCATAAAAAGAAAAAGTTTCATTCTATATGTTAAAAGCGCCTATTTACTATGGCTTTTTAATTGTGAGGTCCTTATGTCATGAATAGACCATTTTAAGCTTGAGTGGACCATTATGGGCATGTATTAATGAGTTTTCATGAATTAACATTAAGGTTAAAATTGAAAATTGATATTTATGTTAATATTAATAAAACAAAGTGAATTAAAATGTTATTTTCTATCTCCATGCACCACTTATTGAAGAACGAGAAGAGAAAATAGGTTTTTCCTTTCGGCTAAAACAAATTTATGCAATTAGATATGTGTTTTGATCCGTTTTGATGATTTTTACATTTTTGTGATTGTTGCTTTGTGTTTTATCAAGCCCATGTCTCAATTTCTGAATTTGATGATGAATTTGAGTTATGTCATTGATGAAATTGTAAGCTTTGTGATGTTAGTTGATGGAAAATGAAAGATATGTGTTAAAATGTGAAAATGAGAAAATGAGAAATTGAGGGGTTAAAATGTGAAATAAATGAAATATATGGGCTTATATGGGCTAGAGGAAAATTCAGCCTAGCATGTGTAACATGAAATTATGTGTATTTTGTGATTTTATGAATCAAGGACTAAAGTGTTAAAAAATAAAAATGTGAGGGCTAATTTGTAAAATGCCCTAAATATGTGCATATGGATTGAATTGAATGATTTGTTGAATAATAAAGTTAAATTTGAATGTGTATAGATCAAGAACCAAAGAAAACAAAATTAAATCGGTGAAAGTCGAAAGAAGTTGAATAGTCGTTCATTTCCATTCATTCCTGTATGAGGTAAGTCGATATACAAATAAATGTTTTTGAATTGAATTATTATTGCTTATATGTTAATGAATAGTGATGAATGGCTATTTGAGTTGAAAATGAGAAGTCCGAGAAAGTTTCAATAATGCGACGACGTCTAAAAAGTCCCGTACGAACCATAGGAATAGTTAGGATACATATGTCATGACATAGGATTCCGATGTGTGATTTCATGTAAGACCACGTCTGGGACGTTTTCATCAATTTGAGATTTACATGTAAGACCATGTTTAGGACATTGACATCATATTTGATTTCGTGTAAGACCCTGTCTAGGACAGTGGCATCGACATTTGATTACATGTAACACCACGTTTGCGATGTAACATCCCGAAATAGGGCCTAGTCGGAATAGTGGTTTTGAGACCACAAATTTGATGTTAAAATATTTGTCTTATGATTATTACGAGGTCTAGAATACGAAAATATGCATGTGCTAAAGTTTCATGAAGAAATTCTAAGTATAAAGTTCCCAATTGGAAATTAGGGACCAAGTTGAATAAATTGCAAAACTTGGGTTCTAGAAGCAATTTGTATGAAATTGCTTTGGATTATTAATTAGAGGTCCTTAAAGAGTAATTTTCCCATTTTCTAAGTTTTGGACAAAAATGGGCATGCATGGAAAATTTGGAAAGGTTAGTAAGGAAGGGAATTTTGGTCATTTCGTTAATTAATTTAATAAAAAGGGAAAATCAAGCAAAAATCAGCCAGTTTCTTCTCCATAGCTGCCGAAATTTGCATGTTCTCCATAACTAGGGTTTTCAACATTTCAAGCTTGATAGTAAGTCAATCCTAGCCTCGTTTTTGATTTTTTTTTATGTTTTTGAGATCCTTGAAGCATACTCATTCTGTTTCTACCCATATCTCAAGCTAGGGTTCATGTTTAGAAAATTACCCATGCATAAGATGCTTGTGTTTTGATGATTTATGGAGGAATATGAAAGTTTAAAGGATGGTAAACAACTTTTACTAAGTAGTTTTTATGGAAATGGCCTAAAGGACCATTTTGTAGAAGTTGTAAAAATGGGTAGAAAAATGTGAAATGAAGGAAAATTGTGGGCTTCTATAAGCATGAAAAATATTCGGCTAGGCTTGGGTAACCTAGAAATTTCATGCATTTCATCAAACTAGCCTAAGGATTAATTTGTAAAAATGTGAAAGGTTAGGGGCAAAATGGTCATTTTTCCCTAGGGTGAGTTTTAGCCGAAATTGAATAATGTAAGGTATTAATGACTTATTTTTACTAATATAGACCCCCAGGAACCAATTTCGGAGGTCGACCGAGGAAAACAAAAGGTTTCGGAATGACCGAAATACAAATTCGAAATGACTACCAAGTAAGTTCGTGTAACTCGAATGTAGATTATTTAAATACATTAAAAGTGTATATTCCTATATGATTTTAAATGGTGATTTACAATGTAAATAATTCATGAAAATTAATGATATGGTAAAATGTCTCGGTTGAATAAAAAGGGATATCTGATGGATACGCCATTCTTACATGATACGAGATCTTGAATGTGTTACAGAAAAGGATTTAGCCCAGACGGGTAATTCGTTGATCTCGGTATAGAAAGGATCTAGCCCAGACGGGTGTTCCTAAAGTGATCTAGCCTCTCGAAGAATATGTGTGCATTATGGATTTAGCTCGGACGGGTAATCTGATTAGGGTCTGAATTTAGCCTAGACCGGTAATTCAAATCTGAGCTCATTAAGAGTGTTTGTCGTTACAAGGGATTTAGCCTAGACTGGTAATCCCGACATCACTCCATAGATTTATACTACGAGGGATTTAGCCTAGACTGGTAATCCCACCATAAGATGTGAGGTTTGCGGGAGTGTGTGCTTGAAAATGATCACTTGTATGATTTGACAGTAAATGGGCTATCCATCAAGATTTCTGAGAAATTCAACGGGATTAAAATGAGAAATAAGAATGGAAATTCTTGAATTGATGAGCTCATCTAGATTAACGTTATAATATTTTGACATGAGACTAACTTGATGATTTAAGTGCATGTAATAGGAAACTATCCTATACTTATTGGGATGTATGACTAATATGGTTGTATGTTAAATAACCAGTAAGTTTATCTTCCCGTTATTCGAACTTACTAAGCATATAAATGCTTACCCCCTTCTCTTTTCCCTGTCTTACAGAGCTCGTGGACTCATGAAGATTGGAAGATGGTTGGAGAATCAACACACTATCGACTTGTTCCGTTTTGGTATATATATACTTTTATTTTGTTTAATGGCATGTATAGGGTTTTTGGTTATTTTGTTGTATGTGTCAATTGTCTAGCTAATGTAAGGGCTTAAATGGTATACCTATTATTTTGTATATGGCCATGAGATATGGGTCATATTGATGTAGGTTGTAAACCTACTAATGATGCATGTTTATGTTTAAATATTTCATGAGATATGATGATGAGGTTTATCATGGGTGGATGCTTGATAATTTGAGAGTGTACATAGCCTATAATGGTATATGGTTATAATATGGCCTAAATGTAAAATGTACAATGTTAATCCCTCATACAAAAAGGATAATTATGAGGCTAACATGCAATGAGTTATGCCAAGGTTGTTTAAGAGTATAATTAGGCCACGTTATATACCATTGAAGTCTATAAGTGTGTATGGATGTTAGAAGGTGACCAAAGGCTTGGAAAATAGCCCTAAAAGGTCCACACGAATAGACACACGGGCATGTATCTAGGCCGTGTGTAACACACGGTCAGCCCCTATGGGCGTGTTGCCTGGCCGTGTGTCCCTTGCACCGAAAATTTTAGGTCAGTTTGCATGGTAGTAAATACACGAGCAGAGACATGGCCGTGTGTCTCAACCGTGTGGAGGACATGGCCTAGCACACGGGCGTGTGCCTTGGCCGTGTGCCCCAAAATGAATGATGATGTCATAAATAAAATGTTCAAGCTTTTGGACACGGGCGATGACACGGACGTGTCTAGGCCGTGTAAGGGACAAGGGCCAGAGACATGGGCGTGTGCTTGGCCGTGTGAAAACCCCTGTAGGTCCGAAATGAAAAATAAATTCAAATAATTCAACACGGGTGTAGAACATAGGCGTGTCCCCAAGCACATGGGCGTGTGCTTGCCTCCACACGGGCGTATGAGGCATAACTCTAGGAACTTTACTAAAAATTTTCTATAGTTTTCGGTTTAGTCCCAGATCGATTTAATGTATGTTTTGGACCTTGTACGTCCAAAATTGGGACACTATGATGTTGTTTGATTGGTTTTAAATTAGAATGAAATTTTATAACCCGTATTTTTCGAAATGTCTGAGTATGTATCTGATAATGCCTCGTACTTTGTCCTGATCTCGGGTACGAGTAAGGGGTGTTACATGGAACGTTGGCATTGTATGGGATAATTACATGTATGAATGAATGAGTTTGGTATATGATTTTGGTATGTTTTGGTTTGGATAATAAGAATAAAATTGATGGGTGACATTGTGGATAGAATTATGCATGTTTGAGTATGGTTTTGGTTGCTATTTGGTCATGAATTGTGCTTTGATTTTGGATTTGCAGGGATGACCATTATGGGTGGCAAATTGGCTTTGCAAATAGTCTATTTTTTTCCACACGAGCGTGTGTCTTAGAAGTGTTCGACACACGATTATGTTACATGGTCGTGTGTCCCCTAGGGTAGTCCTACAATTTAAAGTCAATCTCGAGCACGGCCTAAACACACAGGCATGTCTCGTGGCCGTGTGAGGTGCACAGCCTTAGCACATGGGCATGTGTGGCCATTTCAAATGGTACACGGGCTAGACACAAAGACATGTGGTTAGCCGTGTGACCCAAGTCAGTTTTGACCACAGCCAAGGCACACGGGCATGTCTCCGGTCGTGTGGTCCAAGTCAGTATGTATGCCCTGTTTAGCCACGGCTTAGACACATGGGCGTGTCTAATGCCGTGTGAGATACATGATCTGATCAAACGGGTGTGTGGCCTCTGTAACTTTGAAATTTTGTTAAGTTTTTAAGAAATTTTGTATGTGCTCAGTTTAGTCCTGACCCCTTCCTAAAGCATGTTTTAGGTCTCAATGACCTAAGAAAGGGACTTTGAAATGATGTTTGACTATGATGCTAGGATGTGTGGATGATATTTTTGAATTGATTATTAAATGTTCTGATATGTCCGGTAATGCTTCATAACCCTAGTCCGAAAACGGATACGGGTTAGGGGTGTTACACATACGGCCTAGCACACGAGCGTGTGAGGCCTTTTCAAAGGGTACACGGACTGGCACACGGGCGTGTGGTCTGGCCATGTGACCCAAGTTAGAGAGTTACACGGGGTCGGACATGGCCTGAAGCATGGGTGTGTCTCACAACCACACAGGCGTGTGACTCCTGCACTTTGAAAATTTTTCATGTTTTCTTAAAAATTCGTAGGGAACTCAATTTAGTCCTGAACCACTTCTAATGTCTATTTGAGGCCTTGAAGGCTCGTATTAGGGACTGTATAAATGTATCTGAATGGTTTTTTATATGAATTTTAAATGTTTATGAAATGTGTGATTGTTTGATTTATAAGTCCAGTAATACTCCATAACCCTGTTTTTGCATCGATTACGGGTTAGGGGTGTTACAGCTTAGGTTCTTCCTTTCCCAAACAGTTGATCCATTGAGTAACCCTACAAAACAATTAATAGATCATACCTCTACTCACTAAACCCCTATAGAAGGATTAGTTCCTTGTGGTTTTCTTAAACAATATAAAATCGATATAACACGTAAACATGATAAGTGAATCAAAAGTATAAAGTTTAAGAAATAAGTCTAATTTGTATTATGAAGAAGAATGAATCCACAAAGTTTTATCGCATCCACAAACTAGATATCTTGAAATAAATTAAAAAATCTAAAACCTAAGAAAAGAGAAATACTAACCTAAAATTAAAAAGAAAGATTCTAAGCTAAGCAATCGGTCCCCATAACATGTGCCAAATAAGCCTATTTATAGATTTGAGGTGGTTGTCATCCTTAACCCTAGGTTAGTTGACGATCCTGAGCTTAATGTTGGACTGTACGAGCCAAAATACCCCTTAACTCATATTAATTCTCATCCAAAGTCGATGTCGTGACACACTAGGACCTATGTCATGACATAGAAGTCAGTATACTCTTCTTAAGGATGTCTTTAGGGGTATGTCCCAACACCTTTAAGCTGTCGCGACTTTGAAGGCAGTCTCAGAATTTCTCCATTCTGCTCCCTATGTTGGGACATCGAACCCTTTGTGTTGTGACATAGTGACTAGTATTAGTTTAGCATGCCTTCTAATGGTCTCCTGCACACTTTCAAAGTTCATTAGCTCACCTTTAGGCCTCATTCTACTCCTAAGGTCAATAAAAGACTCAATTTGCACATTTTATTGGATTTAATTAAACTTACTAAACCATCATTAAACCTAATGATAATACTTATATTCAAGCTTCTAAAGTGCGAAAATTAGTTTAATTTGCTACAAAGTCTTTTAAAAATCATCCAAAAATTAATAAAAGTCTTTTAAAAATAACAAGAACAAAAATCAATCCTCCTCCAAATCATCTAAAGAACAAGAGTGCCTTTGCTCCATAGTGAGTTGGGCTTCATATGATAGGCCTTTTCGGTGTAGAAAATTATGGCTAAAATGTCGCTTCATATTCGTCCTCCATTCTAGGGTACTCCTGAGTAGCACTTTCCTCCACAAGATTAACCCCTTCATCCTAATGAGTTGGAGTCGGTCCGAACATATCTGGGAGATAACTTAGACTGCGTAACCCATTCATCCTTGCGAATTCTTTAAGTATTGGTCCTGTTTCCTACATCCATTGAATCATTCCATCAAGTTTTGCATCTATATCTCCATAAACTCCCTTTCTAACCTTCGGGTGATCTTTATACTTAATTGTTGCTAGTATGTCCATTTTCTTCTTTCTCCTTTGATTCCATTAAGTAATTTTCTACTGCTGGAGCTCGACATACTATGTATATAATGTATCTCCAGTGATACTCCTCATGGGTTTTATAAATTGCTCTTTTTCGTTCATTGGCACTTCTAATTGACGACATGGAGCCGTTATGACGTAGGGAAAAAACAATCCAACTTTTTGGCTCTATACAGATCATTTCATGTCTCAAAAGATCCAACGCCCTACATAGACTTGTTTATGTTGTAGGATACTATATAACAAAACTACTAGAAAGATAATAACCTCAGAGACATTCAATGTAAGTGCAATTCTAGTGCCAATGAATTGCATCCACATCTTCGCAACGGGAAACATAATAGCTTGATTAAAATCTGTGGGCAGCTCAATGTCTTACATGTAGTTCCAACTACCCATGCCCTATGTTAAATATTTTATAACATCTTCTATGTCAATGTTTTGAAATCTTTCCAAATCTATACTGTTAATAAAAACTTTCGCATAAAATAGGATGTTATAAAATTCACAAATATCATTAGGGGAGATTGGAATATCTTCCCATCATACTTCGACATCAGTTATCACTACATTATAACCTTTCTTAATCATTTGGTCCTTAAGGGACCCATAAAACTCCTGGACCAATGATATGTTTGCATTATTCATGGGAGTAACGCAAAATTGCTCCCATTGATGATAAAGACCAAAGTCCAAATCTCTTTGTAGTGAATCATCGAGGGTTCAAACTCTCGTTCCTAAATTAGAGGTCTCCCTTGTGACCCCAGAAAATATTTTTCCATATTAGCATTATGAAATTGAATGGGGTCGGAAACACGTGGGATTTCTTGAATAGGAGTTCTTTTGTTCTTTTTAAGAGGCATATTATAAACAATATTTCTAAAAGTATAAACAGTAATTAATAAAAAGTAGAGAAGTTTGAGAATACTTGAACCTCGACTTGTTTGCACTTCCTCTTTATTTTGTTGATAAGAACTCCTTTCTGTAACGCCCCCACGCCCGAGACCGTCACCGGAGTCGAGTATGAGGTGTTACTAAACTTAATTTAACATTTTAAGAACTTTAGATTATTTGTTTCTACATTCACAGCTTTTTAGCTACTTGCGTTACAGTCACAAGAAAAATCATATCTCGAGTTAAAAAACTCGAAATCAAGATCCGTAAATTTTCCCTGAATCTAGACTCATATTCCTATCTACTAATTTTTTTCTAGAATTTTTGGTTGGGCCAATTAGTACAGTTTATTAGTTAAAGTTACCCCTGTTTCAGGGCTTGACTGGTCTGACCTCTGTTTACTACGAACCACTTTTCTCTCTGTATAAAATTCATATGAATATGGGGCTTATTTCTTCTAAAACTAGATTCAATAAGGATTCTGATAATATAAAATACACCACCTAATTATATCTGTAAAATTTATGGTAAATTTCTAAAGTTGGAACAGGGGATTCAGAAACTGCTCTGACCCTGTTTCACTAAAATTCAAATATCTTCCAACATATAACTCCTTTACCCGTTTCATTTATTTCATGTGAAACTAGACACAATAAGCTTCAATTTTATATTTAATTCATCATGTAATTCAATTCCTATGATTTTTCGTAAATTTTCAAACTCACGTCAGTGTTGCTGTAATATTCTGTTTATGGCAAATTTCATCCTTTTTATGAATTTTCATGAACTAGGTAACTTATTAACTTTCCATAACATCAAACATATTCTAAACTAACCATTTCCATAATTTATCATTATCAAGCACTTCCTCAACCATTTCATCACCATACCATAAGATCATTTACACAAAATAAGTATTTTGCTATACATGCCATACTTAAATTTACAAGCCATTTTACCGAAAAGTTCTTCCGGATAGTGTGACTGATCCTCCGACCAATCCCGACTCCTGAGCTGGCTTGTCCAAAACTACAATGAGTAAGAAAGAGGGGGTAAGCATAAATGCTTAGTAAGTTCATATGCAAATAATAAGTAACATAACAAAGCAATCATACCAAACAACATTAGCATGGTATCACCAAAACATAAATCTCATTTCTAATCATCTTTCATCATTTTACTACCTTATCGTTATTGTATCAATACTCAACCCGAGGGTTAAGTACATACCTGTCCGAAGTATCCATTTCACATCACTTACCAATACGTCTCTTTTCATCTCAAGTATTGCTTCATTTGAGTAGAACTTTACCCGTTGAACTCATCGGAATATAATTCGGATACGTAGGAAGTTTGCACATAAGTGCCACATATGTAGCCAAGCTACCATGTAACCCGCCCTTAAGCGAACTCGGACTCAACTCAACGAGCTCGGGCGTTCGCATCCATAATGAACTCGGACTCAACTCAACGAGTTCGGATGCCTAGTTACATCTCACGAACTCGGACTCAACTCAACGAGTTCGAACATTCGCATCCATAAGTGAACTCGGACTCAACTCAACGAGTTCGGATGCTCAACCATCCTAGTGACATGTCACTTGTATCCTAATCTATTCCTAAGGTTCAAACGGGATTTTCCTCGAACACATATCCTTGCCGTCTTTCCCGTAGAATGCCGAAATCAATACTTCGGTAACAATTTATATTCAACAAATAACTCACATAATTTGCATTTTATTCAAAATTAACCACAAAACATATATTTCATGATAAAAATCAGTATATCATATAATTAACATCAATGACTTAAAAATCACAATTATGTTACATTATTTACACATGAACTTACCTTGGTACCAAAATACAAAGGTTTTGCAATTTAATCCACAATCTTTTCTTTTCCTCGATTGGGGTCGTTTCCACGTCTTTCTTGAACTAAAATAATACATTTAGCTTATTTAATACTCACATTATCAAATTAATCCTTAATTCAAATTTTGGCAAAATTATAATTTTACCCCTAAACTTTTGCATATTTACATTTTTGCCCCTAGGCTCAAGGATTAAACTTTATTCCTTATTCTTATGTTTTACAACATGCTGATCACTTTTCCCTTCTATGGTAACATCAAATTCTCACTCTAACATGTACTTGTGACTATTAGGTATTTTTACCGATTAAGCCCTTTTACTCGTTTTTGCTTAAAATCGAGTAGTACAAGTTGTCTAACATAATTTAAAACATCATATTCTATCATAAAACATCAAAATACACAAATTTCACCTATGGGTATTTTTCCAAATATAAACCCTAGGTTAAATTATTGCTAACATAAGCTTTATCGAGTTATCGGGATCTCAAAAACATAAAAATCATTAAAACGGGCTTGGAATCACTTACTATGAAGCTTGAAAGTTGAAGAAACCCTAGCTATGGAGACATGGAGCATTCGGCAGCAACTAATGGGGAAGATGACTATTTTGTGTCATTTTTCCCATTTTATTTCATTAATTATCCAAATGACCAAAATGTCCTTAATGCCTTTCTTTGAAAATTTTCATGTACAAGCCCATTTTTGTCCAAAATTTTAGAAATTGGTCAAATTTCTATTTAAGACCTCCTAATTAATATTTCAAAGCAATTTCATACTAAAAACTTCTAGAATGCAAGTTTTGCAACTTATTCGATTTAGCCCCAACTTCAAATTAAGCATTTTATGCATGGAATTTCTTCACAAAATTTTCACACAATCATGCAATCATATCATAAACCTCAAAATAATTATAAAATAATTATTTCTATCTCGGATTTGTGGTCACGAAACCACTATTCCGATTAGGCCGTAATTCGGGATATTACAACTCTCCCCCCCTTTAAGGATTTTCGTCCTCGAAAATCTTACCAAGAAATGAGATGTGGGTATTGATTTCTCATAGTTTCTTCGGATTCCCATGTAGCTTCTTCTACTCCATGCTTTTGCCACAACACCTTTACAAGTGCAATATTTTTATTCCTTAGTTGTTTGACCTCTCGAGCTAAAATCTTAATCGGTTCTTCTTCATAGGTCATATCTGGTTGTAGTTCAATTTACGCTTATGAAACCACATGTGAAGGATCCGAACGATACCGACGTAACATAGATACGTGGAACACATCATGAATCTTCTCTAATTCGGTGGTAAAGCTAGCCGATATGCTACCGGTCCAACTTTTTCAATTATCTCATACGGCCCAATAAAACGTGGACTTAATTTGCCCTTTCGTCCAAATCTGAGAACCTTTTTCCACGGAGACACCTTTAAAAATACTTTATCACCAACTTGAAATTCAATGTCCTTTCGTTTTAAATCGCATAAGATTTACGTCTATCTGAAGACTTTCAAACAATCTCGAATTACCTTCACTTTTTCTTCATTTTTCTTTTATTAGATCAACTCCATAAATCTGATTTTCCTTGAGTTCACCCAATACAAAGGCGTTCGACACTTACGACCATACAATGCTTCATAAGGTGCCATTTTCAAGCTCGTCTGATAACTATTATTGTAAGCAAATTCTACCAACGGTAAGTATTTTTCCCAACTTCCTTGAAATTCCAATACACAACATCCGAGCATATTTTCAAGAATCAATTACTCTCTCACGATTGTCCATCACCGTGGATGAAAAGCGATCTTGAAATTTAACTTTGTACCTAACGCGTCTTGCAATTTTTTCCAAAACCGCAAGGTAAACCTTGGATCTCTATCTGAAATGATCGACAATGGTATTCCATGTAGTCTAACAATTTCTCTAACATACAATTCAGCCAACTTGTTGAGAGAATAATCCGTACGTACCGGGATAAAATGAGCCGACTTAGTTAGTCTGTCAACTATTACCCAGATGGCATCTTTCTTTCCTGGAGTTAATGGCAATCCTGAAACAAAATCCATAGTAATCCGATCCCATTTCCATTCAGGAACCATAATAGGCTGAAGTAATCCCGAAGGCACTTGGTGTTCAGCTTTCACCTGTTGACAAATCAAGCATTTGGACACAAACTCTGATATATCCTTTTTCATTCCATTCCACCAATACATTTTCTTCAAGTCATTATACATTTTCGTACTACCCGGATGAATCGAGAAACAACCACTATGTGCTTCCTATAGGATCTTTTGAATCAATTCCTCATTCTTTGGTACACAAATCCGATCTTTAAACATTAAGCACCCATCAGAACCGATTTTGAAATCTGACTCTGTATCAACTTCACACTGCTTTCTTTTGGCTTGCAAATCTTGATCATCTTTCTGAGCTTCAGAGATCTCTTGTAAAAACATTGGTTTTGCTCTTAACTCTCTGCTAGAATCGAACCATCATCCGACATTTTCAACCGAGTGTTCATAACTCTCAATGCAAACAACAACTTTCTGCTCAAAGCATCGGCTACTACATTCGCTTTCTGGATGATAATCAATAACAAGCTCGTAATCTTTCAAGAACTCCAACCATCTTCGCTGTCTTAAATTCAAGTCTTTTGTGACATCAAATACTTAAGACTTTTATGGTCGGTATATACCCTGCACACTTTTCACCATACAAATAACGTCGCCAAATTTTCAAAGCAAACACCACCGCAGCCAATTCTAAATCGTGAGTAGGATAATTCCTCTCATGAGGTTTTAACTGCCTCGAAGCATAAGCCACCACTTTTCCTTCTTGCATAAGCACACACCCCAAACCATTTAGAGAAGCATCACTATACACCACAAATTCTTTACCTGATTCGGGCTGTACTAACACTGGTGCCTCTGTTAATAACTTTTTCAATTCTTCAAAACTCTGCTGACATTCTTCCGTCCATTCAAATTTAACATCCTTTCGGAGTAGTCTGGTTATAGGAGCAGCAATTATAGAAAATCCATTTACAAACCGTCGATAATACCCAGCTAGCCCCAAGAAACTTCTAACTTCAGTTACATTTCTCGGTGGTTTCAATCAACAATGGCTGAAATTTTACTAGGATCAACCCGTATACCATCACCAAACAATATGACCCAAAAATCCAACTTCCCGAGCCAAAATTCACTTTTACTAAACTTAGCATACAGTGCTTATCTCTCAAAGTTTGCAAAACTATCCTCAAATGCTCAAAGATGCTCTGTCTCATCTTTTGAATAAATTAAAATATCATCTATAAACACCACAACAAATTTGTCCAAGTATGGTGAATATGCGATTCATTAAATCCATAAAAACAGCAGGAGCATTTGTCAACCCGAATGGCATAACTAAAAATTCATAATGACCGTACCTTGTTCTAAAAGCACTTTTAGGCACATCCGACTCTTTTTTACCCGCAGCTGATAATATCCAGATCTCAAACCAATCTTTGAAAACCATGTCGCTCCTTTTAGCCGATCAAACAAATCATCAATTCTTGGCAACGGATACTTGTTTTTAATTGTCACCTTGTTTAACTACCGATAATCAACACACAATCTCATAGAACCATCCTTCTTTTTCACAAATAACACGGGAGCACCCCAAGGTGAAAAACTCGGTCTCACAAAGCCTTTATCACCAACTCTTGCAATCATGACTTTAATTCCTTCAACTCTGCTGGTGCCATTCTATACTGAGCAATCGAAATCGGAGCTGTTCCCAGATCAAATCAATACCAAATTCTACTTCCCTAACCGGAGGCAAACCCTGCAGGCAATTCTTCCGAAATACGTCCGCAAATTCACACACAACCGCACTCGATTCAACTTTCTTTTCAACTTCTTTTGTATTAATTACATACGCCAAATAAGCTTCATAACCCTTTCTCAAATATCTTTGAGCCAACATTGAAGAAATCACACTAGGCAATGACTCTGATTTATCTGATTCAACCCGCATGTTTCACACCATTTTCACACTTTAATTCTATAACTTTTTCTTTGCAATTTATTTTAGCATCATGCAATGTCAACCAATCCATGCCCAAAATAACATCAAACTCATCAAACGGCAACAACATCAAGTCGGCCGGAAAGTAATGATCCCGAATCATTAAAGGACATTTCTTACATACTTTATCAACAATCACACATTTTCCTAACGGATTTGACACTCTAATCATAAATTCTGTGTTCTCAACAGTATATTCATACTAGACACCAATTTCATGCACACATATGAATGAGTAGAACCGGATCAATCAAAGCAATAACATTAACATTATAGAGAGAAAATGTACCGGTAATCACATCAAAGCGAGGAAGCATCTTCGCGTGCTTTAATAGCATAAGTTCTAGCCGAGCCCTTCCTTCAGTCTAACTGGTGCATCTCGACTACATTCTTACCGCTTGCTTCGCTCCAGCTTTTCTTAGATATCTTCCTCTCGAATCCGCCCCACTTGTTTTTGTATTCTGAAATTTTTCTTTTTCAGCTCTCTCTGGCGCGTCTCTAATAAAATGATCCGGGAGAACCACATCGAAAACATTCATTTGCTCTCGCAGACGGACCAAAATGATTTCTACCACACCGCACTCCGGTTTAACAAATCTCGGATTTCCTACACCGGCTCTTGAAGTAGTCCGGGACTTAGAACCCACATTTTGCTTCTTATAGTTTCCATATGATTGCCCAAATGAAGTTTGAGAACGAGGATTCATATTTCTTGACTTTCGTGTTGCTTTGTGAGAATGAACCGCTCATCGGTCTTTTCTTCCACTTCTAGTCTCGATCTCTTTTTTTTTCTCTTTTTAAGTAATTCTTCACCTTACAAGCTCGATCAACCAATACTACCATTTCTTTTAATTCAAGAATTCCAACAAATACTTTGATGTCTTCATTGAGCCCGTCTTCAAATCGTCGGCACATCTTGGCCTCTGTAGGAACATACTCTCTGGCATATTTACTTAATCGAACAAACTCTCTTTCATATTCTGTAACCGTCATATTACCTTGCTTCAGTTCAAGAAATTCTTTACGCTTCTGATCCATAAATCTTTCACTAATATATTTCTTCCGAAACTCTTCTTGAAAGAATTCCCATGTTACTCTCTCTTTTGGTACCACCGAAATCAAAGTCTTCCACCAATTGTAAGTGAATCCTCAACAAAGATATAGCGCATTTCAAACATTCTTCAGGTGTACAAGATAATTCATCAAATACCCGAATAGAATTTTCAAGCCAAAACTCTGCTTTCTCGGCATCATCATCAATATTTGCTTTAAATTCTTCGGCCCCTTGCTTGCGGATTCTGTCAACTGGATTTCTATGAAATTTCATCAGATCCATACCTTGAGGCATCGGGGGTACAGGTTGAGGAATTGGGGGAGGTGGGGGAGGTTGTACATTTGGGTTCGTACAAACGAACTCAGTGTACCATGCACTCATCATTTGGAGAAAGGCTTCCCGACCCCTTTCTCCTCCTCCCTGACCAACAGTAGGAGGTGGATTTTCAGTCGGCGCTGCTCCTTCAGCCGGAGCTGGCGCATTACTCTCTACTTCATCTGCCACAGCTGGATCGGGATCCATTTACTATAAAAAAATCATTTAAAAAGGTCAGAAGTCGTCACACTATCACAATTTATACATATGGCATGTATAGCAAAATCCGTACAAACAACACATAGTCCGAGAACCGACTAAACCTGCTCTGATACCACTAAATGTAACGCCCCCACGCCCGAGACCGACACCGGAGTCGAGTATGAGGTGTTACTAAACTTAATTTAACATTTTAAGAACTTTAGATTATTTGTTTCTACATTCACAGCTTTTTAGCTACTTGCGTTACAGTCACAAGAAAAATCATATCTCGAGTTAAGAAACTCGAAATCAAGATCCGTAAATTTTCCCTGAATCTAGACTCATATTCCTATCTACTAATTTTTTTCTAGAATTTTTGGTTGGGCCAATTAGTACAGTTTATTAGTTAAAGTTACCCCTGTTTCAGGGCTTGACTGGTCTGACCTCTGTTTACTACGAACCACTTTTCTCTCTGTATAAAATTCATATGAATATGGGGTTTATTTCTCCTGAAACTAGACTCAATAAGGATTCTGAGAATATAAAATAAAACACCTAATTATATCTGTAAAATTTATGGTGAATTTCTAAAGTTGGAACAGGGGATTCAGAAACTGCTCTGACCCTGTTTCACTAAAATTCAAATATCTTCCAACATATAACTCCTTTACCCGTTTCATTTATTTCATGTAAAACTAGACACAATAAGCTTCAATTTTATATTTAATTCATCATGTAATTCAATTCCTATGATTTTTAGTAAATTTTCAAACTCACGTAAGTGTTGCTGTAATATTCTGTTTATGGCAAATTTCATCCTTTTTATGAATTTTCATGAACTAGGTAACTTATTAACTTTCCATAACATCAAACATATTCTAAACTAACCATTTCCATAATTTATCATTATCAAGCACTTCCTCAACCATTTCATCACCATACCATAAGATCATTTACACAAAATAAGTATTTTGCTATACATGCCATACTTAAATTTACAAGCCATTTTACCAAAAGTTCTTCCGGATAGTGTGGTGATCCTCCGACCAATCCCGACTCCTGAGCTGGCTTGTCCAAAACTACAATGAGTAAGAAAGAGGGGGTAAGCATAAATGCTTAGTAAGTTCATATGCAAATAATAAGTAACATAACAAAGCAATCATACCAAACAACATTAGCATGGTATCACCAAAACATAAATCTCATTTCTAATCATCTTTCATCATTTTACTACCTTATCGTTATTGTATCAATACTCAACCCGAGGGTTAAGTACATACCTGTCCAAGAAGTATCCATTTCACATCACTTACCAATCGTCTCTTTTCATCTCAAGTATTCCTTCATTTGAGTAGAACTTTACCCGTTGAACTCATCGGAATATAATTCGGATACGTAGGAAGTTTGCACATAAGTGCCACATATGTAGCCAAGCTACCATGTAACCCGCCCTTAAGCGAACTCGGACTCAACTCAACGAGCTCGGGCGTTCGCATCCATAATGAACTCGGACTCAACTCAACGAGTTCGGATGCCTAGTTACATCTCACGAACTCGGACTCAACTCAACGAGTTCGAACATTCGCATCCATAAGTGAACTCGGACTCAACTCAACGAGTTCGGATGCTCAACCATCCTAGTGACATGTCACTTGTATCCTAATCTATTCCTAAGGTTCAAACGGGATTTTCCTCGAACACATATCCTTGCCGTCTTCCGTAGAATGCCGAAATCAATACTCGGTAACAATTTATATTCAACAAATAACTCACATAATTTGCATTTTATTCAAAATTAACCACAAAACATATATTTCATGATAAAAATCAGTATATCATATAATTAACATCAATGACTTAAAAATCACAATTATGTTACATTATTTACACATGAACTTACCTTAGTACCAAAATACAAAGGTTTTGCAATTTAATCCACAATCTTTTCTTTTCCTCGATTGGGGTCGTTTCCACGTCTTTCTTGATCTAACATAATACATTTAGCTTATTTAATACTCACATTATCAAATTAATCCTTAATTCAAATTTTGGCAAAATTATAATTTTACCCCTAAACTTTTGCATATTTACATTTTTTCCCCTAGGCTCGGGATTAAACTTTATTCCTTATTCTTATGTTTTACAACATGCTGATCACTTTTCCCTTCTATGGCAACATCAAATTCTCACTCTAACATGTACTTGTGACTATTAGGTATTTTTACCGATTAAGCCCTTTTACTCGTTTTTGCTTAAAATCGAGTAGTACAAGTTGTCTAACATAATTTAAAACATCATATTCTATCATAAAACATCAAAATACACAAATTTCACCTATGGGTATTTTTCCAAATATAAACCCTAGGTTAAATTATTGCTAACATAAGCTTTATCGAGTTATCGGGATCTCAAAAACATAAAAATCATTAAAAACGGGGCTTGGAATCACTTACTATGAAGCTTGAAAGTTGAAGAAACCCTAGCTATGGAGACATGGAGCATTCGGCAGCAACTAATGGGGAAGATGACTATTTTGTGTCATTTTTCCCATTTTATTTCATTAATTATCCAAATGACCAAAATGTCCTTAATGCGCCTTTCTTTGAAAATTTTCATGTACAAGCCCATTTTTGTCCAAAATTTTAGAAATTGGTCAAATTGCTATTTAAGACCTCCTAATTAATATTTCAAAGCAATTTCATACTAAAAACTTCTAGAATGCAAGTTTTGCAACTTATTCGATTTAGCCCCTAACTTCAAATTAAGCATTTTATGCATGGAATTTCTTCACAAAATTTTCACACAATCATGCAATCATATCATAAACCTCAAAATAATTATAAAATAATTATTTCTATCTCGAATTTGTGGTCACGAAACCACTATTCTGATTTGGCCCTAATTCGGGATATTACACTTTCAATGTAGCCCTTACAAGTGGGAATGATGAATTGGGGATTTAGGGTTTGAGGAGAAATAAAAATCTTGGAGATTAAGGGTTTTGAGGACGTTTTGAAAGAGTTTAAGTGACAAAATAAGGTTAGATTAGCTTAAAGGGGTATTTGTATGTTTAAAAAATGTTTTTAAGTTTAAAAATAGGGAAAAATCATGGTATTTTGTCGAGTTGCGCAACTGGGTCAAGTCGACCTTGTAAAAATTTGCGGCGATGTCGCGACACAAGGGCTCCATGTGTAACATCTCGAATTAAGGTCTAGTCAGAACAATGGTTTTGAGACCACAAATCTGAAATAGAAATAATTATTTTATGATTATTTGATGGTCTATGATATGAATGCAAGTTTTTGTGAAATTTTAATGAAGAAATTTTATGCCTAAAGTGTCCAATTTGAAGTTATGGACTAAATTGAATAAGTTCCAAAATATGAGTTCTAGAAGATTTTAGCATGAAATTGCTATAGATTATAAATTAAAAGGTCTTAAATAGTAATTTGACCAATTTCTATAATTTTGGACAAAAATAGACATGCATGGGCAAAAATTTAAAGTTTAGTAAAAAGGGCATTTTTGTCATTTAGTTAATAAAAGAATAAAAAGGAAAAAATAAGTAAAAATTTGCTCATCTTCTCCAAGTGCTAGCTGAATTTTGCAAGGGTTCCATAGCTAGGGTTTTCTAACTTTTCAAACTCAATAGTAAGTGCATCCTAGCCCTGTTTTTAATGTTCTTTGTATTTTTGAAGTTGTTATCAACCGATCTAGCCATTTCTACCATTTATATGAGCTAGGCTTCATGTTTGGAATTTGGCCTATGTGTGACATGCTTGTATTTTGATGATTAATGAAAGAATGTGCAAGTTTGATGTGAGTGTAACATTTTTTACTAAATGATTTTTACTGAAAACACTTAAAAAGGACTTATTTCTAAAAGATGTAGAAATGGGTAGTAGAATGTGATTTAATGAGAAATGTGGGCTGATATGAGTTAGAATATGAATTGGCTAGGCTTGGGTAACCAAGAAAATGCACGCATTTCATTTTACGACCCTAGGGACTAAAGTGTAAATAAATGAAAAGTTAGAGGTAAAAAGGTAATTTTATCAAATTATGAATTAGGGGTCAATTCAAACAATGTGTGTATTGAACAAGCTAAATTTGGAATTATAGATCAAGAAAAATGTGATTCGGGTCTTGATCGGGGGAAAAACAAGGTTTACGAGGATTAGACTCGTTTCTATCATTTTGTACCGAGGTAAGTTCATATGCAAATTATGAAATATGCACCATACTTTAAATGCTTTAATATTGCATGTATGGTAAGTACACATACAATTAATGTGATGTTGTATCATGTGTTTGATGCTTAAATTTTATTATGAATTATGCTTTGATTATTCCATGAGTATGCAATTGGTGTTATGGATATTGAAATCGACATTAAGAGACGGAAATATGGTATCAAAGAATCTCGTTTGAACCTTAGGAATAGTTTAGGATACAAGTGACATGTCACTAAGGACTATATGATCTGAGCTCATGAGTTATGTGGTCTGAGCTCATGATATATGAGACACATGTTATGGGGTTCCGGGTGATGGTCTCGTATGTTCTATCGGTGGCTGGGTAGTCCGGCATGTGTTGCGGATACCTAACAGCTTCTGTGAGCAGCCCGTGTAGCTACATCCTAATCGACAGCTCGAGTGAGTAGACCCGTGAGTAGCTTAAAAGCAAGAAACATGTGATATGTGATATGAGGTAGTGATGGCTACATATGGGGCACTTAGGTGCGAGATTCCGATGTATCCAATGGTATTCCAAGTGTTCAACGGGTAGCCCAAAGAGAAGTTCAATAGGTAATCTTAATGAATACATCAAAGATGAGAAAGTAAGTTATTATGTGCAAGTGGGCATAGGTATGTACATCAAACTCATGAGAATACCATGGGATATGATGAACTTGTGGTAAAAGTATATATGTGAAGAATAAATTTAAGTGATTTGATAATAAAATGCAAGATTATGTTCATTATGTTAAATGTATGTTTAATGCTTGTTTAAATTGCATTTTATTTGCATATGAGCTTACAAAGCTTTAAAGCTCACCCTTTTTTCTTTCCCTTTTTCTTATAGTGTCGCCGAGCTAGCTCAGGGGTGGGTGGACGTCAGAGTTTTCGATCACACTATCAATTGGAAAATTGGGTATAGTTAGTCTCAACATTTTGAGTATGGCATGTATAAGGATTTGGTCTTTTTTGTTATATGTCATATTGGTTTAGCCAAATGTGTTGGCTTATGGTAATATTTGATTCATTTTGTATATGGCCATGTGATATGGTTCATATTGATTATTTGGGTTGTAACCCTAATTAATTATGCATGCATGCAATGTGTTATGCTTGATGTGGCTGCTTGTGGATGATATGTGAGATGAATGACATATGTGCTTAATGAATGAATTGTGGCTAATAAGTATGACCAAAGCTATGGTATAATTGAGTAAATTTAAAGTAGGTTTATTATGATGAATAAATATGAAATTGGTGTGGAATGCCATATAAAAGTATGATGGTTGGCTAGGTGATATGTTGACATTACAAATTCATGGATTAATAATGTTTATGAGTATTTGAGTGACTAAATATACTATGTTGCATGCCATCAAAAATGTATGAGTGAGTGAGCATTTAAGGGTGACAAATGGCTTGGAAAATAGCCTCAAAGTTGTCCACAAGGGTAGACACACGGACGTGTGTCTAGGCCGTGTGTGACACACAGTCTGTCCCATGGGCGTGTGATTTGACCGTGTGTCCCCTGCACCCTAATTAGGTAAAACAGAATGCCCAGTAGTAAACACACGGGTAGAGACATGGTCATTTGTCTCAGCGTGTGAAGAACACGGCCTCAGGACATGGACATGTGCCCAGTCCATGTGAAGTTTGCACTTAATTTTTGGAATTTAATTCGCCACACGGCCTAAGCACACAGGCGTGTGACTTGGCTGTGTGACCCTAATTGAGTTGATGACATCATAATAGAGAGCTACACAGGCTGAGGACATGGGTGTGTCCTAAGCCACACGCGTGTGTGTGACCATACGGCCTACCCATACAGGCGTGCTGTTTCATAAAAAAAATTCTAAGTTTTTCTAAAGTGCTCAGACTAATCCTAATGTATGTTTTGGACCTCGTAGGCCCATATAAAGGACAATTTTCTTATGTATGAATGGAATGGATTTGAACAAAATTTTACTACCTGATTTTGTATGTTTGCTTGTGATTAAGTCCGACAATGCCTCGTATCCTATCCTGACGTCGGACACGGGTAAGGGTGTTACACCATGCCTCAACATCCCTAGTAGACTACTCATGTCGTGACACTGGGGTTCGATGTTGCGACACACCCTGTAGTTTTGGAATTCTTGAGAATTGTCTTTTGTGTCGCGACATAGGTTAATGCTGTCGTGACATCGAGTTGATTTTTTTAACTTCTTCATTACTACCCATGATGTTGCAGCACAGAGTAGTCTGTGTTGTCACGTTGGCCTTGTTTCCAAAATTTCTGATCTTCAAGATGAATCAAGCACTTCGTTAAACTTGTCTTTAACCTACCTGTAGTACATTAACAATTTAGTTAGCGGAGTATACAGTTAGTACAGTTAGTAACAATCAAACGATAGAGAAATGTTAAGTCTTGGTGCCAGACTCATTCGTCAGCTCAGTCAAAATACACCGAGGTGATCCTTGTGAAATGTTTTTATTTGTATTAGACCAACAACCATCACGCCATTTTATTCGTCTGCGGTTGTCTCTTTCTCTTAATGTAACGACCTGATTTTTGGGCCTAGGAGTAATAGGCCTTGAGTCTAGGTTCGGGTAGAAGACGGCCCGAACAATTTGGATGTTTTAATTATTATTATTATTATTTAGTATGTAATTAAATAAATTACGAAGGGTTATGGTGTGGGAAAAAGGCCCAAGAGTAAATTTAATTCGAGCCAATTCCTGAATTTTTAATTTTGGAGAAAGAGGGTTCGGGCGATATGGGCCTTTAAAATTGAGGTGGTAAATTATGACAAAAATAAGGCCTTGGTAAAGTGGCAAGGTGGTGCCACTAAGTTCCTAAAAAAATGACGCCTGGGAAGGAATTAAAGGTCCAGGGTTCAAGTTGCAAGGTAGGCATACTATTACTTTTTAATTTTAGGCATGTGCCGGGCATGTGATCACATAAGTGAATTTCGGCAAGGGCCTTAGGGAGGTTGGGCCGATTGTTTTAGTTGATATTAGGGTTAGGTTCTTTTCTTTTTCTGTCTTGGAGAATTAAGGTTAGCCACCTGAAAGCTTTCACTGTCATTCATCCTGTAACACCCCCTACCCGTATCCGTTGTCGGAATAGAGTACGAGGCATTATCGAGAAGCACGAAACACTTACAGATAATTTAAATACATTTTCATAACAATTTGTTCAATTAATTATCAGAACTTTAAAATTTCTTGACGAAACTTTAATACTAACATATTAACACTCCATAAATATTTATAAAAATATTTATGGCTCGATTTAAAATTCCCGAGGCCTCGATACCTCGTTTTCGATTCTAATTATTTTAATATTTATTTTTAGTACACTATTCACTATTTCAAAATTTTTCCTAACTTCACATTTAATTTATACTCACTAAATTAATAATATTTCCTACTCATTTGTCGGATTTAGTGATCTCGAATCACTGTTCCGGCATCACTGAAAATTAGGCTGTTACACATCCCTTCTGAGTTCTCATAAAAGCCGAAAACGCAAATTCCTTCTCCTTGGTGCCGAGTTCTTCTTCCTCTCTTTTTCCTCCATTTTCTTTCTTCCTTTTTGCTTTTTCTTCTAGCTGAAACCTTCTGATCACCTTACTCACCTCCTCTATCGATCCCATCCTCCACAAAACCTTCATAGCCAATCGCCATAAAAGCCGAAATCCCGAAAACTCACTTCTTGTGCCGATTTCTCCAAGCCAAAATCCTTCAGTTATTTTTGTTCCTTTTGATTAACTTTCAACTTCTCTAAACCCTTAGTATCTGTCGGCAGCATTACTTCAAAGTTATAGCCTCAAATCGTCATCTTCTTCATCACTTAAAAAGCCGAAGTACCATAGATTTAGGGACTTATAGCCGAAACTTCAGATCTCCTGGATTCGAGTTCTACTATCGTTTAGAGGATAGATCTGCATCAGATCTACGTAGAAATCAAAGAGGAATAGGTGGTAAGTGCTCATCACCTCAGATCTAGTCTTATTTTACAATTTAGAAAAAGCCGAAGTCCCTAAAATCTAGGGAGGCTGTCGATTTGGGCATAGGGCTTTAAGGATCTTTAACCAACGATTTCTTTTGGTGTTTAGTGTCTTCTAGAGGTTGGATCAAAGGCTTGGATCTTTGGAACAACTAGACTTAGATCTAGTCATCGGTTTTCAGCAATAAGGTAAGATTCTAAAGGCTTTAGGGGCATGGTTCGATTATGGTAGGTGAATATTGGGATTGGTTATTGTGGTTTGCAATCTAAGAATTGTGGTAATCAATTGTAGGACATCGTAAGGAATCTCAGTGGCAGTCTTCGCGAAACAGGTGTGTAAACGACACCCACTCATAGATTAGATCGGCAAAAGCTAAAAAGCTGAAAAGCCGGCATTTGTGAACTTGCGAGCGTGCGAGCGCACATGAGGTGGTTTGGTTGTTAATTTTTGGTAATCGCAAGTAGTATGATTGCAGAGTGCGCAATTTCGTGCACTTCGGTATATTTGGGCTTAATGGGCCGAAATCGGGTTAATGGACCAACGGGCCCAATTCGGTAAAAATGCTCGGTAAGTGTTGCTGATAGTACTTTAATAACTGTAATGAGCATGAAACCCTAAAAAGGCTGATAAAATTACTGAAATATCTCTGTAAGGTGGAATTACCGTAATACCCCTAGAAGGGTAAGTTTACGATTACGCCCCTCGAGGGTAAATAACTGTTCTTACGCTATAATCTGACTGTCTTTCTGAAGCATGCCTTGTTAATTATATATATATTCTGCATACATGTCATACTGCATGGGGTTGGGTTTTGTTATGGAGGAAGAACTCGTTCTGGTGGTTGTGCCACATATTCTGATATAAGCAGCTTTGCTGCGGATTATAGTTAGTGCCGCAACCAGTGCTAACACTGTAAGTGTAAGGATGGCATGGGTGATTTATTCCCCACAAGAAGTGTAGGGATGGACGGAGGCAAGTGCAAGGTTGGATGGGTTTATCATGCATTAATCATATGAGACTGTATTGAAATGGGCCCAACTATGTTAATATGGGCAAGGCCCAATATATCTCGACTTGTAATAAGGGGCTATGGCCCAGATTAATATTGATATGGGCTAAGGCCCAGTTAACTCTGATTTTTGAATAGGGCTTAGGCCCAATAAAGCTTGAACTGATTTGGGCTCTGGTTGGGATACTTTACACACTAAGTTTTCCAAACTCACCCCCTTTCTCTTCCATCCTTGCAGGTGAGCCCTAGTTGGTGGACTTGGAGCTGGGCGGGATTCAGAGTGGCCACGAAGATTAAATTCCTGGTTTTTAAATAAGTTTCAATTAGCTCCCTTTTAAATTTCGCATTTACTTTTGATTATTTCTATTTTGGTTAAAGTTGTAATAAGGCCGCTCTATTGTTTTTATTTTGGGTTTTTAAATTACTTAAATCGTTTTCAACTTGAGATTCACATCACTTACATTGATTCCTTAAAATTGGTTAGCTCTAGGGCGCGTTTTATAAAAGTTACTTATTTTCAAAATATCACGATAATCGAGCAAAGCTTCCGCAACGTAAATGTTTTCAAGGAAAATAAATATTTTAAATAGACTTAAACTTAATTTGTTGTCCGTGGACAAGTAATAAGCTTAAAGTGTGGCAATGGATGTGTGCATGTCTAGGATTGGATCATGGAAGAGCTAGGTACTTAAGCAGTCTAATTGACTCATCTCCTCTTTTCTTGAATCCTATCTGGTGCGTAGTATCCATTCACTTTAAGCCATAACAAAGAAGGTTTGATTTTCCGATACTTCACTGTTTTTAAAATAACATGTTTCTGCCACTACAAAGGTTTACAAGTTTAAACGGTAAAAGTTTCTAAACATCAAGAAGGGTTTTCAATGAAAACATGGTTTTTGAAAAACACTTCAATGTGACACACCAGACATGGCCATAATGCCTGGGCTGGGTTTGGGGTGTTACACTTAATTTACCTTTTCAACCTACTTTAACGACCAACAACTCTTTTTGTAGGTCGTAACTATTAATGATTTGCGAAGCCATAGGCCCATATAACTACTTTAATTGGTGTTTAGCATTTGTACTCTGGAAAAAGATTAAGGATTATGGTTCACAATTGTTGTCTATAGTGTTTCTGTCCTTCTTATTGATCAGGTATGGCTTTTCAGAAGTACTTTTTAAAGTGATTCGCAGAGGGATAGGGAAAAAAATTACATTACGTTACTGAAGTTCTGCTTTTGTGGGGTTTTAAATTCATCCATTGGCCTGAAGATAATTCCTTTTGATGGTTCTCATAAAACTCGAATACTTTGTAACGGCTGAAGCTCGATGCTTATACACATCGATTTTTTAATTTGATTGAACCCTACTATATGATCATAAGTTCTATCAATATATATTTTTCCCACTCTTTCCAACATTTGGCAAATTCCTAGATCTATAAACTTCTAGGGTGCTTAATTTAGTACTAATGTCATGCAAAGGATAGTCAATTCAGGTTCATCAACTGGGTCTACCAATATCTCTTTTTTTTTTTTTTTGCTCTAGGAATTCTTGAATTGACAGACACTCTTCCACCATATTCTTGTGTTTCAGCTTTATTAGTGTAATCCACGATTTCTGGGACAATTAGTTCCATGTTGATCTAATTATTTAGTTTACTGTCTATTTCCCATATCAGCTCTATATCTTCCTTTTCGACAGTTAAGTTGCCTGAATGCTATTCTGCCTGCTGAAGTAAGTAATACTCTAGAATTTTTCCTTTTTTACAAGCATCAACAGCAACATTCTCTTCTTTGCTCAATTCTAGACTTAGCACCTCTTGGTACCTTTCTGATGGCATATCATCTTAGTCATCATCAGTTTTGAAAAAAAACTAGGGTTTCTCCTCGAAGTTGACTTAATTCTAGCATTAGTAATCATTTATTCTCCTAAATCTCTCAATCTTCATGGACTCCTTCATAAATATCTTCGTCATAACTGAAGTCCTCATCAGACTACATATAATAAAAGCCATTCATGACTTTGTGCTGATTGACTCCTTGGTTGATAGTACTTAAGATTCCTTTAAAAAAAATATTAGACGTGTTAATTAACAAAATAAACTGAAAGTCGTAACTATAGCCTAAAAATTTCCTAATTATTCCTTTAAAGTGAAAAATTAAAATTAACCCAGTAATATTGGCTCCCCAGCAACAGTGCCAACAACTTGACTGCCTCCAGAGTTACTAATGTCTAAAGTGTTAATACTATAATGAAATATAAAATTACAAGGTGGTATCTGCAAGTATACGAGTCCAGTTGTAATATAATTTTACAACAGAGTGGATGAGTACACTGAGGATCGTACCCAAGGGAGGCAAAGACTTGATCAATTTTAACCTACACACTAAAAGATCTAATTAATACTTTAATTAAGTTATAGTACAGAAATGTAAATAAGAGATTCGTGGGAATTTTTATAATACTAATAATAAAACAAAATAACATAAAAGAAAACTAATTTCAAGAGATAGAAAAAGTAGGAATCAAATTTGCTTATGGGTGATTAGCTTGCTGCTACAATCCCAATCAACTGTCATTTCGAGTTCCTCGTTAACCAAATAGTCGCTACCCTAACAGGATCTTTCGATCTTCTACTAACATAATAAGTCAACAAGGACTACTTTTCATCTAACCTCACAGTCCAGACTAGCTTGGGGTGAAAGTGTTCACAAATGGGCAATACCATTTTTGGATTAATTCCCACCTTGATGACTTCCCAAGGTTGTTAGACCTAAGGTTTGTTTCACGCCCTCCCTTTCCCAAATAGCTGATACGTTGAGTAGCCCTACAAAATAATTAATAAATCATGCCTCCACTCACTAATCCCAAATAAAATAATTAGTTTCTCATGGCTTTCATAAACAGTATGGAATAGATGGAAGAATAAAACATGGTGAATAAATTGAAGTAGAGAGTTTAAGAAAAGCATGATTATATAAATAATAACATGAATCCACAGAAGTTGATTGTCTTCACAAATCATATCTCTTGAAAGAAAAAAATGAACAAATAAAGTAAACTTTAGAAAACCTAAGAAAGAAAGAAAACAAAACTAAATCTAAAGAAAGAAACTAGGTTCTTCCCAAAGGTGTCCATAACATGTGCCAAAGAAGCCTATTTATAACCTTTAGGTGGACGTCATCCTTAAACCTTGGTCCGCTAACGTTCTCGAGATTTAAGTTTAATTGTGCGGACCAAAAGACCCCTGTTTCATGTTTAATTTTCATCCTAGAGTCGACGTTGCGACACATCGAGACTTGTGTCACGACAAGAAGTCAGTATGCTCCTCCTTAGGATGTCTTCAGGGGCATGTTGCGACACCCTTAGTCAATGTCATGACATCGAAGGCAGTTTCATATTTTATCCATTCTGCTCTCCATGTTACGACATTGGGCCTCCCGTGTTGTAATATAGCATCTAGTATTGGCCTAAAATACATTCTAATGGTCTCCTACACACTTAGAAAGTACGTTAGCTCTCCCTAAGGCCTCTTTCATCTATTACGGTCAATAAAAGACTCAATTCACACATTTTATTAGATATAAGTAAAACTAAAGAAACCAAATTAAAATATAACATAAATGCTTGTATTCAGTCTCCTTAAGTGCGAAAACTAGTTTTATTTGCTACACTTAATTACGACAGATCATCGGGTAATGACTTTAATTATAACTCAGGAGGTTTGATAACATATGACACATTTTTCCTTTTCAGGACAAGTTGTTCCAGCTGCATCTTGCTCTGCCTCCCCCTATCAAGTTGGGATACCATATGATCATTCTTTTGTTCAGCACCATCCCACTCTTCTTCTGCTTCGTAATCATTTAATTCTCTTGCAATTAACTCCAACCAATTGTAATCTTGTTCTTTGCTTCCAACTTGTTCCAGTTGCCTAGTTTCCACTTCACGAAATTCCTCCTAGATAGATTCATTAACGCTAAACTTCTCCAATATTTTCATTACTTCATTCCTCATTTTTGTCCAAATGCTTCCCTCAATCATAATATTGAATTTTCGTCTTTTCTAACTGTCCAACCCATAGTAAAAATTTTGAATATGAACTGCAAAGTGTATACCTCCGCTTAATATGGATTTGAGGATTGTCTTAAACCTCTCCCATGCCTACCTTAATGTTTCAATGGTACTTTCTTGAAATAAAACAATTGTGTGTAAATGCTCAATACCTTGGCCATGGGCAACACTCAGTGAAGAAATAGTTGCACAACTCAGTCCAAGTATTAATGGTGTCTGGGGGAAGTGCTTCTAACCATATTTTTTCCTTTCCATCCAATGCAAATGGAATTAATAATAACCCACGTAAGTAACAGTACTGCATATATGATCAAATCTCCACAGAAATGCCATGCTATCCTCAGTTTTATGATTGGTGAATCTGACATTATTAGAAATCCATGTTAATAAAGCAAGGTTTAATTTGAAAAGTGCACTATGAATGATAGGACGAGAAATGCTAGACCATAGCCAGTCTACATCATACAATGTCCCTAATACCTTCATAATTTTGTTAGTAGCTATTTATTGCTAAATGAATCGTATCTATAACTTAAAAAATTCATAATTATTCTTACTAAAGTGCAAAAACTAAAATTAAACTAGTGATGTTGCCCCCCCGGCAATGGCGCCAACCACTTGACCGCCTTCAGATGTACTAATGTCCAGAGTGTGACTACTGCAGCAAAAGATAAATATAAATGAGGCGGTATCTATGTAACGCCCCAAATGTTGCATAAATGCGTGCTTGCTTTAGTGGTTAAGTGTCCTGAAAATGTTGGAAAAGTCCTGGGTTCAAGCCTTGGCTTGTACAAAATTTTGTTTTTACTTGAATGAACCCTGTCTCTAGCCAATAGGCTTTTTATATAAATGTGGAAAAAACATGACATGAAGGGCCTGTTGGTCTAGGGGTAAGTGGCGTGTGGACTATTCCATAAGGTCTGAGGTTTGAGTCCTTTAATGTACATAAGAGTGTTTTATTTTGCTGTGAGCGCATGGAAGTGACCTAGGTTAACCGAAACTTTAAAAAAGTGGAAGAGAATTCAAATTAGTTGGTGGAGAGATTAGAGGAGAGGGTAAGGAGTATATCAAGGGATTTGGTGGATGGTTGGAGAAATTTTAGGAGAAAATGAAGGGGATTGGAACTTGAGGGACTATTGTTGCCGAATTCGGGTTGTAGACACCCAGTGAATTCAGTTTTGGGGTTGGCTTTTGCTTTTCATTTTCGGTAGTTGTCAAATTTTGATTCTTTTCTTCCTTCAGAAGCCAAATTATGATAGGAAGTTTTTTGTTATCTTTTGCTTTTTGACTGTGCTGTAACACCCCTTACCCGTATCCAATGCCGGGACAGGGTTCGAGGCGTTATCGGACTTAAACATTCACAAACATTTAAAAATCGGGCTACAAAATTTTGTCCAAATTAAAAAATTTTCAAATACATGTATATCGTCCCTTATACAGGCCTTCAAGGCCTAAAAACATACATCAGGATGGTTTGGGACTAAACCGAGAACTTTAGAAAATTCTAAGAAAGTTTTAAGGTTTAAGCCTCGCACGCCCGTGTGGAGGCAATGCACATGCCCGTATGCCTTGGGACACGCCCGTGTCCCTTACCCGTGCGGAATTACTAGAATTTATTTTCATTTCAAACCTACAGGGGTTTTCACACGGCCGAGCACACGCCCGTGTCCCTGGCCCGTGCCCCTCACACGACCTAGACATGCCCGTGTCATCGCTCATTTCCAAAAACCTAGACATTCTATTTATGACATCATCATTTATTTAGAGACACACGGCCAAGGCACACGCCCGTGTGCTAGGCCGTGTCCTCCACACGGTTGAGACACACAGCCATGTCTCTATTCGTGTAGGTAGCACATAGGCTATTTTCCAAGCCTTTTTGTTACCTTTAATACCTCACATACTTTGGAGTGTGTGCGCCCTCAATTTAATCAAAAGGACTAAATTGTAAAAAGTGTAAAAGTTGAGTTCCACATGTTTAAAAATTGACCCATGAGTAACATGCTAATATTTTGAGGTTTAATGGTAGATTATCCATGTTTATGGTTAGAGGAACGACTTTTACTAAGTGATTTTTGATGAAAACGTCTAAAAGGGCTGTTTTGTAAAAGTTATAAAATTGGTCATAAAAGGGTGATTTAGTGGAAATTAGGGGCTACTATAGTTATGAAAATGATTCGGCTAGGATTAAAATGCAAGGAAGTTGAATAAAAATCGTTTTACGAGCCTAGGGGCCAAAGTGCAAATATGTGAAAGTTTAAAGGTCAAAATGCAAATTTGTAAAAAAATCATTTTTGGACCCATATGAATAATGTGACTAATTAGTAAGCTAAATGTGTTATTATAGATCAAGGAAAATGAGATCCGAGCATAGATTGGAAATGAATGAGATTATGCACTAAATCAGAATAAATAGTCGTGCTCGCGTTCAAGGTAAGTTCCTATGTCAATAATAATGCAATAATATCATTGTTTATGCTTGAACTTAAATTGATGTGTTAACATTATGTGATGAATATTTATATAGTTGAAATGATAATTGTATTATGTGAAAAATGTCTAAATGTTATTATGAGCAATGCCATGTTTATTTCATGAATATGAGAATGGTGAATTGGTAAGCATGAATGATATTATGGTCGTTGTTCACGACATGACAAGCAAGTGCGATAAGGATGCTATGTGCATGTGTGGAAAATCTCATTTGAACCTTAGGAATAGTTTAGGATACAAGTGACATGTCACTAGGAATTAAGAAATCTGAGCTCGTTGAAACCTTTCCCTCATCACTCGATCAAAGATATTCGACAAGGAGCGTGTGGTCAATCTTAGTCAGCGGTCTAAGGGGACTAAGCCACATTTGTTCAATCAAAGGCAGGTATTATGATAAGTTGGGATTGTATTCAAGGAGGTGGTTAACCCTATTGTCAATCGACTAATAGAATACCTTGATTGAAAGTAGGTTTGGTGCTCGTGGGCTATTCGCACGTTTTCGTAAATAGGTGTGTAAACACTGCCCAAATCGCAAATCAGTAAAAGCCGAAAAATGTGACTATTAACGCTACATGAGCGTACGGTCACTCGTGTGGTCAATCAAGCGCATAAATGTAGGCGTTTGATCGTAGAGGCCACCATGAGCAATTTCATGAGCTTAGGCCGTTTTGGGCCAGTTGGGCCGAAATGGGCCGTGTGGGCCAATGGGTCTGTGGGACCCATACGGGTAAACCACACGAAAGTGTGGAGAATATTGGGCTAGGCTATGTAGTTCACGTGGCCAAGACCATTTCTGGGCTATGTGGGCCATATGAGCGTGTGGGCCCACATGGGCCTGCACTATAGGCCTTTGGCCCATTTTCACTGTTTGACTGAGAAGGTTGCACGGGTCGCCCGAGACGACTGTGGACCTACTATTGGGTCGGTAAGTACACCTAGACCCCCAATATGATGAAAAGACTGTTACGCCCTATGAGGTAAAACGACTGATAGGCCCCTATGATATGTATAATTGTATTTGAGCATGCTATTAAATATATTACATACACGTATGATATTATGCCATGACGTATGGCATATTGCATGGGGGTGGGTTTATTATGATTGGAGGAAGTGTATCAGTCTCGCGACTCTCTGCTGCAAATATCGCTTAGTGCATAACCTGCTATATATTTTGGAGTGTAGGGATGGGTGGGTTGATTTTATCCCCACATGGAGTGTAGGGTTGGACGGAGTGGAGTGTAAAGGCTGGTTGGGTAGGATTTTTGTTTGCATTCTGCATCGTTATCACCATCAAAATGGGCTAAGGCCCACACCGATATCGATATCAGAAAAAGGGCTAAGGCCCTAACTAATACTGGACTGTTACTAAAGCAAGCTTAGGCCCAGACTGTAATTGTTTAATTCATGATTGACTGATTGTTTAATAAGGGATTATACACTGAGTTTTTGTAAACTCACCCTTCTGTTATCTGTGCAGGTAATCCCCAGTCATAGGCGAGTAGGTGCTGCGAGGGACTCGAAGGTGGCCACACAACTGCATGGACTTTTTATTAGATTTTTATTTAGAAGTAATTTAATTTGGTTATGTAATAAGGCCTCTTTAATTTTTAAATTTTAATTTTGGATTTGATTAATTTGATTCATACCTGTTAGTAGTAGGACGCGAGTTTTCAAAAAGATAAATGCTTTTCAAAACACCACATTTACGTAACATATTTCAAAAGCTTCCACAACAAACAAGGTTTTAAAAAGTAACTTCGATTTAATATGATTAACATTTTGCTAAACAACTTGAGTTTTAACAATGAACCAAACAACCTAAATATCTGTTAAGATCACAAAGGGGTTTAATATAGAATGGGGTTTTCAACGAAATTATATTTTGAAAAACACTTTCATGTGACATCGCCAGATTTGGCTATAACGTCTAGACCGGGTTTGGGGTGTTACAATCTGGAAGTATACAAGTCAGGTTGTAATATAGTTACAACAGAGTAAGTGAGTACTCCGAGGATTGTACCCAAATGAGGCTAGTGTTAGATCAATTTTAACCTAAACACCAAAAGATCTAATTAGTACTTGAAATAGGTTATATTACGAAAATATAGATAATCAGGATTTTTAGGGTTTTTTATAATAATAGTAATAAGAAGTAAATAAGTATCAAGAAATTAAAAAGTGAAATTGATCAAATCTGATTATGGGTGATCAGTTTGCTTCAGTAATCTTCATCAAATGTCGTTTCGGGTTCCCTATCAATCAACTAGTCGATATCCTAGCAGGATCTTCTGATACGTCCACTAGAATAATGAATCAATAAGGACTAATTATCTTTCGACCTCACAGTCCAGACCGGTTTGTGGTTAAGGTGTTTATGGATAGGCCATACCAATTTTGGGTTAATTCCAACCTTGATAACTTCCTAGGGTCGTCAAGCCTAGGGTTTAGATTCTTCCTTTCCCAAGCAGCTGATCTGTTGAGTAACCCTACAAAACAGCTAATAGGTCATACCTCCACTCGCTAATCCCCTATAGAGGGATTAGTTCCTCATGGTTTTCATAAACAATATAAAATTGATATAACACGTAAACATGATAATTGAATTGAAAGTATAAAGTTTAAGAAAAGGTCTGATTTGTATTATGAAAAAGAATGAATCCACAAAGTTTTATCGCATCCATAAACCCAATCTTCTGAAATAAAACAAAGAACAATACTAAAAAAAATCTAAAACTTAAGAAAAGAGAAATACTAAACTCAACCTAAAAAGAAAGATTCTAAGATAAGTAATCAATCCCCTAACATGTGTTAAATAAGCCTATTTATATATTTGAGGTGGCCATTGTCATTAACCCTAGGTTAGCTGACGTTCTCGAGCTTTCAGTTGGGCTGTCCAGACTAAAACACCCCTAGCTCATATTAATTCCTATTCAAAGCTAATGTCGTGACACATCAGGACCTGTGTCATGACATAAAAGTCAGTATACTCTTCTTAAGGATGTTTTCATTAGTATGTCGCGACACCCTTAGGCTGTGTCGCGACATTAAAGGCAATCTTAGAATTTCTTCATTCTGCTCCCTATGTTGCGATATCGAACCCTCTGTGTTACGGCATAGTGACCAGTATCAATTTAACACGCCTTCTAATGGTCTCCTAAACACTTACAAAGTTCATTAGCTCACCCTTAGGCCCCATTCGGCCCTTAAGGTTAATAAAAGACTCAATTTACACATTTTATTTAATTTAATTTAAATTACTAAAACATCATTAAACCTAATGATAATGCTTATTTTCAAGCTCCTAATGTGTAAAAATTAGTTTAATCTGCTACACCGAATTACGGAAGATCAATGAAATATATAATGATTTTAATTGAAAGCATGAATGACTAAGGCATAAAACATCATAAGCATGAATCAAATAAAATTTAACAAATTAATGTAACCATTCTAGCTAAAACAAAATTAAGTCATCATAGTCAATGGAAAAAATCAAAACACCAAAACAAATTGCAAACATTTTGAATAAAAATAAGATTAATGAAGAAGAAACTCTTGATGATTTCAACGGTTCTATGAAGACCGATCATGGTGGCTTTCTCCAATTCTTGTGATTGCAAAATGCTCCTCAAGGTCGTTGGCCAAGAGTAGATTTCCTCAAGGGAAAATGCTAGCTAAAGGAGATAGGGAAATGGGATGGCTTATATGCGTGGAAGAAAGGGAAGAAAAGATGAGAGGAATGTGAATTGAGAGATGAATGAGTGATGACGGATAATGGAATGAGAAGTAAGGGTTCGTATTTATAGTAAAGGGATGGCATAGGAGTTCACTAAAAATAGCTTGAAGATCCCTTGGTTCTCTTCTTTGATTGGCCGACCTTGAACTGTGGAAAAGGAGGTTGATGGTTGCTTGATTTCATGCATGAATCATGCAAGGGGTTAGACGGTTTCTTGGGTATTAGTTGGGAGCTAATTTCTGATTCCTTCACAAGTGCAAGAACCTTCAAATAAATCTTCCAAAAGCTTATTCTGGGTTGCTCATATGCCTTTGCTAATTTGGGTCATTCTCCCCCTTGTTGGATGATTTTTGACACCCAATTCATAGCAAACTTAATCCTTTTAAATAACCATCTTCCAAGTTGGGTCAAATGGAATTCTTAAGTCTAATTTAATGATCATGTCGTCCACATGATGTACAATTTAAATTGTGCTCATGTGTGATATTATTCAGCTCCTATGCTTTATTAATTCAATGGTCTTTCTGCAACATTTTGAGTAAAAATTAACATCCAACATAAAATAATAAAATCATGCAAAATTAATACTTATTTGTTTAAAATTGAAAACTTTACTTAATTTATGTCTGATGTATTAATTTGAATGAAAATCACCCAATTACATATCAAATACTCGGGATTAACAGAAATTATAAGTAAAAGGGTGATATAAACAACTATAAAAAATCTACGTAATTTAGAGTTTACACATCCCCCAAACTTAATCCATTGCTCGTCCTGAGTAATGTTTCATACAAAGAAAACATTTTAGGATAGTCTTGTTCAATATTTACATAGAATCAACTTTTCACAAAATAATGTTGCAACAAATTTTATGCTTACAATCTCTTTTTGCTAATAAATTGCTCTCATACAAATATTATTCCAGAATTTTATGTTAAGTGCAAGAAGATGCTATCATAAGTCATAATTTGCATGCATTCCAAAGTCGTATATAGAATTCACCATTCAAAAAAATTTCCTTATCTAATTAGACAAAACAATCCTAAGGTTTAATTATTGTTCTTCGTATGTTGCACTTAGTAATTCCTCTCCACTAATGTAGTCAGCACAATTATCAAAATCAATGGCCTTTTATAAGGTTGTAATGGGGCTAGGCTCAAGGTAGGGATAAAGAGAAGTGATTTTTAGGCTAATTCATCTTAACCCTAACTTTTTCTTAGATCTTTTTGGGGTACAACCTTTCTACTCATGGGTTTTGACACCCCCGAACTTAATTTGAAACTTATGCTCAACAATACCTCTCAATACTTGAGTAGAGGTCTATTTATTTTACTCTTTTTGCTCAACAATATATCTCAACATTTGAATAGAGATTTTTCTTTTCACTTTTTTTTTTGAATCATAAATAATATGTACATCTTTCTGAATTCCCCTCCCCCCCAATTTGTATCACCAAGACAAGTATAGTTAAGATTGGTGCAAGATAGTTAAGATTGGTGCAAGATAGAGTAGAATTAAAAAGATGATAATATGGCTTATGATGTAGGTGAATAGCAATAAAATAGGCTTAATGGTTCAAACTAATGTTTCAAGGGTTAAATTTATATGGTAGGCTTGAAGGCTCTAACGATCCAAAGAAAATGTGCCAAAATCATATTTACATTCTTATGCCTCTTAGGATTTCGCCTCAAGAAAGTTACTTACACAATTCTAAAGACATAAACCTTTATGCGGAATTAAACATTCATGCATGCCTATTTCTAAGGAAGATAGGTTTTCACGGCAAAGACTATATAAAACTAATGAAAAATACAATCATATCATAACTAAGGTAACATATAACAACTTAAATAAATTAGAAATTATACTTTCATATGGGCTAACTTATTAACAAAAATTGGTTCTAAACATCACTTTATTACAGCATACTTATGTGATAATTGAAATTTTTTAAAAATCATACAAGATTGACCCTTACCTCCGCTTTAAAAAGAAGCAATGTTCTCATTACGAAATAATGAAGTAGTGAATGAAAACTGTACACCAGAAAGGACTCACGAAAGAGAAATGAGTCATGAAGACTGCTTAAGTACCAAGTCTTTCTTGAAAAATCCAATCTTTAGACATGTACATTCACATTGCCACACTACTATGTTCTTTACTAGAGAACAAAATTAATGGAAGAGCATTGGCTTATTTTATTCCTAATTTAAAAATTATTCAACTTTATTATGCATAAAATAAAATATTCCTAAAATAAAATAAATAAAAGTCTTAAAAGTAATGCTAAAGAAAAAGAAATTTCCCCTTTTATTCGTCTGTATCATCGCCCTTGTCTTGCTTCTTTGCCTTCTCGTTCTCGTTTATGTTCGCGTCCTCTTCTTTCCATGACTTGAAGATATGATCTAGGAACTCATGGATGAAATTTTTAGAGATATTTTAAAAAGTATTCCTTATGGAATCATCTCTAATTTTTGCATATTTCCAATAAGCCTATTATTGGTTATGCATAAATTTCCACATATCCATCATAGTTGAAAATTTTGATTTCTTCATGGTGTTTGAAGAAGTGGGCATTGGAACGGTCAACTCAGGATTAACACTTGGCTCCATTGATTCAGCAATATTTGGTTCCACCCTCAGTTCAGTGCTATTTGGTTCCTCTTCATATTTTGCTTCTTCTGTTTCATTTACTAAGTCAACTTCCAGTTCAGATTTGGTTGACGACTCATCAGATTCGGGTTCATTCGGTTCATTTGGCTCTATCTGGTTCCATTGTTCAACATTCTCCACTAACCTTTCAAGATCATGTCTTGTTATGCAACCATGAGCATAACGACCCTTCAGGTTCACCTTTGATTTAACTTGGGCTCCCAAACACAGTGAAATAATCAATGATAGGAAGTAGGCACTTCCTGCTTTTTGCCTAGTACAATCTTAGATTCCTTTGAGAATAATATTCCTAACATTGATAGACCTTTCTGTCATAATTGCATATGACAAAAGCATTCGTTCCATCAGGACGATGGAACTATGTGAGATAGGCATGAAGCTATATCGAGCAAAGTAGAACCATACCTTAGCTACTAGTTTTAAGTACCCCCTTCGGCAATATTCCTAACATTAATTACTTGTTGAAGAGAATCTCAATTGATATTTGTCATCATGGCAAAGTATTCATCTTCTTCAAAATCAAGTAAGTCAAATAATTAATTAATGGACTTAGAAGAAGGGGGTACCTTCTTTTTACAAACATGAACCTTAAAAGCATCTGACACAGTTAAATTGGCATAGAATTCTCACACTAGTTTTTCTTCAAGCAGTGGTCGTACATCACAAAACTGATTCCAATTTAAGGTATCACTTGTTTTTCAAATTGACAGAGGCACAATCATCTTGTCATTTCTCTCTAAATTGAAACCTTTTTCTGGCATCATGGGTTGATTTTTGAAGATGGAATCAAATATTTCCCTTGCTTCCTCATCTTGAATCACAATTGGATTTTCAGCAGAAGTATTTGACAATCTAGTTCTTTTACAAGACATGGTGAATTTTTTCGAAAAACGAGAAGAATTTTGGCAAGGAGTTTAGGGAAAAGAAGTAATCGACGAGGTGGTTATGGTGGCTAGGGTTTACGATAGAAAAAAGAATGCAACGAAAAGAGAATCGTGGCAGCAAATGGGGTAGGTAGTGACAGATGCTGCGGCAAAAAGAGTTGTTCCGGCGAAAAGGTTGCAGCAGCGATAATAGGGTTTTGCAATAAAAAATAGAATACTGGGGAGAAACTTTTGGAACTTGAGGCCAACATCAAGGAGAAAGAAGATGGTGGCGAGAGTTGAGGTTAATTGCTTGAGTGGTGTGAAAAATATAATGGTAGAGAGGGGTTTATATAATGATAAACTAAGGCAAAATTTTAGCTAAAAATTTCTACAAGGGATGCTTGGGCGGCAAGTTATGGAAGGAAGTGAAAGTGGCGATAAATTTAGGGTTTTAGAGGGCTGTTATGGATCAAAATTAGGTGGTCTTTTCTCTTCTTTATTGTTTTGGTCCTCTAGCCCAAACTGCAGTTGTTTCTTATACTAAAAAATTAAACTAACTAGAAAATTAAATTGATTAGTACTTTAACCAACCTGACCCTCTTATTAAACATAAACAAATAACAATTAAAATTGCAAAAAAAAAAGAAATATTAAAATTAAAAATTCCTTTTGGGATACTTAGAAAACTCCTTCTCGAAAAATTACATTAAAGTGAATTCCCAAAAAAGGTTGGAGGGGTCACAACTGGTCTCGCTTAAGTTCCAATCTCCTTAGACGGAATTAATTTAATGTACTAGTTCAAGAAAAATAATTTTGTCTTGCCATTTAATAAAAATAATAAATAAAAATTAAGGGTCCATTAAGTCGAGCGCGGTCTCGGGTCACTTAATATTATTATTTCAAAAGTGTTTTAGACGGTAACCATTAACTTTAAATGTCTCTCTTTTTATCTTCTAATTCCACCACTCCATACGGATAGACTTTGTGAATGGTGTATAGTCTTTTCCATTAGGATTTAAGCTTCTCAGGAAATAATCTTAGCCTTGAATCGAACAACAAGACTTCTTAACCTTTTCTGAATTCTTGAGGTTGTATACATTTGTCATGCCATCTTTTAGTCTTCTCTTTATACATTTTGGCATTCTCATATGAAAACAACCTTAATTCCCCCGACTAGTCAAGCTATAACATTTTTCTCTCACTGGCTTGATTTATATCTAGATTTAATTGTTTCCGGGCCCAGTGAGCTTTATTTTCCAACTCGAGCGGCAAATGACATGTCTTTCCAAAGACTAACTGATTAGGAGTCATTCCTAATAGCATCTTAAACGATTTTTGATAGGCCCATAGAGCATCATCAAGCCTCCATGACCAATCTCTTTTGTTAGGTCGAAATACTTTCTCAAGAATTCCTTTAATTTCACGGTTTACCCGTTCAAATTTCCCATTTGACTGCGAATGATTGGCAGTGGCAATTTTGTGTTTCACATCATACTTGTCAAGCAACCACTTAAGTCATTTATGTGCAAAGTGAGATCCTTTATCACTAATTATAGCTCTCGAAGTCCCTAACTATGTAAACAAATGCTTATGTAAGAATCACCTTACTACCTTAGCATTTTGTTTGGTATGCCTCAGCTTCCACCCACTTAGATACATAGTTGGTAAACACTAGGATGTACCTATTATCATAAGAAGAAGAAAATGTCAAATAATTCTACCTCTAGGATGTTTGTCAAGTTCATCCCATTCCTTCTTGATATGTTTCCAGTCCTCTGGCATCTATCGCAATTTTTCACATATGCCTATGCATCCTTAAACACCGTAGGCTAGAAAAATTCAGCTTGTAAGATCTTTGCTGCAGTACAGAACCACCAAAGTGTCCCTCACTCAGAGATAAATGGCAATGGTATAAGATCTCGTCAATCTCACTTTCAGCTGGACACTTTCTGATTATATTATCTTCACATTGTTTAAACAAATTGGCTTCTCCTAGAAATAATACCGACTATCTTAAAGAACTTTCTTCCTTTGTTGGTATGTCATTCCAAGAGGCATTATTCCACATGCTAAATAATTTTGAAATTTGGAAAACCAATGAGTTTCATGGATTTGATTTACCTCAAAGATATGCTCATCTGGAAAATTTTCATTAATGGGAACAAGTGAATGACTAACCTTATTTTGTTCCAACCTCGATAGATGGTCAGTTACTTGATTTTCAACTCTCTTTTTGTGTTGGATCTCAAGGTCAAATTCTTGGAGTAAGAGTATCCATCGAATTAACCTCGGCTTAGCATCTTTTTTTAGGCTAAATATTTGATGGTCGCATGATTAGTAAACATTGTAACTTTTGTACCTATAAGATAAGAACAGAAATTTTCAAAAGAAAAAAAACTATAGGAAAGAGTTCTTTTTCAATTACTGTATAATTAAGTTGGGCTCCAGTCAAAGTTCTGCTTGCATAATAGATAGGATAAAACACTTTGTTTCTTCTTTGCCCCATCACAACTCCCATAGCAAAATCGCATGCATCACACATCAACTCAAAAACTAAGTTCCATTTAGGTGTAACGATTATCAGGCTGAGATTAACCAATTTTTTAATTCCTCAAATCCATCCAAGCATGCTTTGTTAAACACAGAAGTGGTGACTTTCTCTAATAACATACACAAAGGTTCGAAAATTTTAGAAAAATCTTTAATAGACCTTTAGTAAAAACCCGCATGGCCCAAAAAACTTCTAACTTCTTTCACTCTAACTGGTGAAAAACAGAAAAATCATCCATGAATACCTCAACAGAATTTTCAACCATATTAGTAAATAGTGCCATCACGCATAGTTGAAATGTAGTAGGTGCATTACATAAACCGAAAGGTATTCGCCTAAAAGCAAATGTACCGTACGGGCAAGTAAAAGTCATTTTGTGTTGGTCTTCTAGGGCTACAACTATTTGGTTATATCTTGAATATCCATCTAAGAAACATTAATATCCATTACCTACCAGTTGGTCCAACATCTGATCCGTAAAAGGAAATAGAAAATTATCCTTCTGAGTAGCTTTGTTCAATTTTCTATAGTCTATACAAATTCTCCAACCCGTGATCGTCCTTGTTAGGATTAACTCATTTTGTTCATTCTCTACAATCATGATTCCACCTTTCTTTCATACACACTGTAACGGGCTTACCCACGAACTATCTTAGAGAGGGTAGATAACTCTCGCATCTAACCATTTGATAACTTCCTTTCAAACAACCTCTTTCATTATTGGATTAAGTCTGATTTTCCCATCTATTCTAGCTCATTCACCTTCCTTCAAGATAATTTTGTACATACAAAAGGACGGGTTTATTCCTCGGATATCAACTTCGGTCCAACCTATCCCCTTTTTAAATTTATTTAAGACTTTGATCAGCTGCTCCTCTTGGTGTTCTATTAGTTCTGCTGAGACAATCACAGGCAAAGTAGAACTATTACCAAAATAAATGTATTCCAAATGAGAAGGAAGTACCTTAAGTTCAAGTTTGGGTGGTTCCTCGATTGACAACTTATGTTGTGTGTAATCTCGAGCTTCTAACTCCAACAGTTCAAACTGTGCTAGTTGAACATAGTCCTTCGAATTGGCTTCCATCAAATCTATACTTTCCTTATCATCTTCAATGGCTCAGACCCTAAAGTGTTTTCTAATTGGTATTCTACAAAATTATTTTCCCATTCCATAGAATCTAAAATTTCTAACTCCTTCATTATTGAACGTTCCTTTTTTGGACCAGGAAATTTCATCGCTTTAAGAACATTAAATGTTACTTGGTCGTCTTAGACTCTCATTGTAAGTTTTCCTTTTTACACGTCTATTAATGTTATTTCATTGGCTAGGAAAGGTTTTCCCAAGATGATCAGCACTTCCTTATCTGCTTCAAAATCTAAAATAATAAAATCAGTAGGAAAAATAAAGTTATCTACACATACCAGAACATCCTTAATCTTTCCTTTTAGGTATGCTAAAAATCGATCTGCCAATTGGATTGTCACATTCATTGGTCTTACTTCACCTATTCCCAACATCTTAAAAATAGACTTGGGCATCAAGTTGATGCTTGCCCCTAAATCACATAAAGCTTTACCATAGTAACATTCTCCAATATCACAATGTATAGTAAAGCTTTCAGGGTCCTTCATTTTTTAAGGTAGCTTGTTCTGTAAGAACACACACTCCTTCGTTAGTGCTACAGTTTCAAATTTTCTAAGTCTCTTCTTTTTTGATAGAATGTCCTTTATGGACTTGACATAATTGGCCATTTTTTCTAAGGCTTCTACCAATGGTATATTAATATGAAGTTGCTTTAGACCATCAAAAAACTTCTTGAATTGCACCTCATATTTTTTTGTTTGATTCTTTGTGGATACAGAGGTGTTAGAACCTTAGCTTGAATCAAACAACTTTTTTGAGGAATTCTATCTGCATCTAAAAATGTGTTAGCATATCAGAATTCACTAGTTTAGATTTTACCTCTTCAGACTTTTCAGCATCTGGCTTTTCTAGTGCTGGAATATCAACTATTAGTTGATTTTCCTTTTCTTTAATAGTTTCTTCTTCAACCACAACCACGTTGGGTTACAAAGTCTTACCACTTCGTAAAGTAACTACCTTGCAGTGTTCCTTACCCAAATTCCTTGAATTTTCCGTGTCACTAGACAAGGCTCCTTGCGGTCTATTATGAAGCTCTGTAGCTAACTGACCAACTTGGTTCTCCAAATTTTTCAGTGTTACTCCTTGGCTTTGGATTAAGACGTCATTCTTTGCCATGTATGCCTTCAAAAAATTCTCCAAACTATTAGATGGTTCAACTTGCAGTAGCTTTTGAACTCATTAATTGAACCCTTGAGGTTGATTTGATCTATGATACATGTTGTTGTTGTCTGATCCAGCTCCTTAGTTACTCTAATAGAAGTTGGGCTATGGTCCTTGTCCACTTCTATTTTGGTATTGATTTCCTACGTAATAACAGACTCAAGATTTGATGGATAATTCTTGAAAGAATGGCCGTCCCCATAGTATACGTAGGAAATAACATCAAAGTGACTTGGTGGCTAAGCTGCAACATGATTAAAACTGTTATTAGTAAAATGTTGGTTGAAGATACCTGAGCTAAGAGTGAACCGAGGGCATTTACTTCATGCACTCTAGCTACTCATCTTCTTGAATCTGCTCGATTTGTCGACCACTGGTAAATGTTACTAGCTATACTCTTGATGATCTTGTAAGCCTCATTGTAAGACTTTGACAAGAGCACCATTAGTAGAAGTATCCACCATCAACCTTGTGTGTGCGTTGAGACCATTATAAAATGTCTCCAATTGGATGAACATGGAATCCCGTGGTGAGGGCATTTGTGTAATAACTCTTTGAATCTTTCTCATGCATCGTATAAGGATTCATCACCCATTTTTTTAAAAGAAGTGATCTCATTCGGTAACTAGCATTTTTTCTAGGTGTGAAATACTTTACCAAAAAGCGTTCAACAAATTCTTGCCATGTTGAAATTGAATATGGTGGCAACGAATTAAGCCATGCTCGTGCTTGATCTCACAACGAGTATAGAAACAACTTTAATCTCAATGTGTCTTCAGTTGCACTGACTATCTTAAAAGAATTGCTCACCTCCATGAATAGTCGAAGGTGAAGGTGTGGATCTTCTGTGGGCATTCCACTAAATTGCCCCAATTGTTTGATGCATCTAAAATATCACAAGCTTCTTTAGTATGTAGTGTCATTCACAACAGTGAAATTCATAGCCCAAAATATGGGTAAATGATATCCTCTCATTGGCATTACATGGTTGATGAAAAGTAAATGGGGCCATGGGTCGTTCGTCTTTATGATGGATGACTTTATCACTATTTGATAGTGATTGACTTTTTCATGAAGGAAGATGTAATGACTACCATGAGATAAAATAGGATCATATTGGGAGAACAGATATTATCCCAAAGAGATCAAGGATATCCTATGAGGGTGACACACATATGACGAGGTCATTGGACGAGCACTAAGTAGTTGCTTTCATAATGGTATATTGTTGAGGAGAGCTCAGTCACGATACTATAGTGGAATGACTTTGTGACTAAATGAGTTCATAATTAATAGGTGAAAAGTCAAAACTTAATTATAAATCATTTGAGTCTTAACTACATATGCCCAATCGGTCACTGTGCTAGCTCGTTGAAACTAGAAATGAATTGCGTGTTTGAATAGAAATGAACAGAATGAATAGAAAAAGAGAAATGAAACATTCAGGAATGATTATGTTTTTCTCCAAAATGGAGAAATGGAATCATTTGGAAATGAATGTAGGTTTCCAAAAATGGAAATGGAAATGAAATTGAAAATGGAAACTTCCAATCTTATATAGGATTATTTTAAAAATTATGGAAGAATGAGTTTATGTTTTTGGATTGTTTTGAAGCCAAAAAAAAAACATTTGGTTATAGTGAACATGTTAAGTTGTGACATATTGAATGAATTTTCTCAAAATTTTGTAGGGGGTGAAATCACCAAAATTTTATTCAGGATAAAATTGTCAAAATTTTACTGAGGTAAATTTGGGATGAGAAAATTATTTAATATGTAAATATTAAAGTTTATTTTGAAAAATAGAAAAACTGAATCAGGTTGGACCACATTACAAAGTATTGGGTCAAAAAGGCCCAAGAAGTACTCATAATTGGACCCGATGTGAGAGAGGCCCAAAACCCCTCATATAGCATGAAGGGGGCGGCAACCCTAGTAAAAATAAAATTATGAGTTGTTCACCCCTATCCTACTCTAAGTAGATGTTGTTTTTCAATTTAAAATAAACCTCTACAACTCTACAAGGGTTCTATCTTTTCTTCCTATAAATAGATGGCACCAATAAAGCTATTAACACAACTTATAAGAGATTGTTATTCTATCGAAAAATAGAGAGAATTTATTCTCAACTTATAAACATATTTTTCAGAATAACAATTTTATCTGTTTCTATTAAAGAAGAGACAGTTTTCACCACAAAAGTAAAACTTTTTCTAATTTTGTGTTTTGATTCAATTGGTTCGAGCCCACACTCGAAACAGTTCATGGTACGAGAATAGTGGAGAAGATTGTTTTCTTGAAAGTCAAAAAACATTAAGGATCCACTTATCCAAAAAATAGGTATGAATTCTGTTAAGGTTTATTGCTATAAATATCACAACCTGGATCGATTTTCAAATTTTTCATTTTTGGTTGTGCAAGAAAACCGTTTTCAAGTCGGGTTTTTTCCAACAGTCAAAGTATTTTGAAATGAGAGGATTGATGGATTCTAGGTATCTCAAATTTAAACCTAAAGGTAATGGGAATAGGGATACTACTACCCAATATAGTACATAACCTGATGAAATGTAAATTGTGACATACCACACCCGACCCGTTCATCGAATTCGAATGTTTGATGTCACATTATGTTACCAGAGCAACTCAAACTATTCCAACACATTTCATAGAAATTATATATGCATGCAAGGATTAATTATAAAATTCACATTATGTGAATAGAAATATACTAAATCACAATCAAATAGGCCTACAAAAAGAGGCTCATGTCATACGAGGTCAATCGCGGAGTCAAGACACGAATCCTAACTCAATCAATAAATTTTGAAGCTGATGTCTTGAGACGAGGTAAACATGTCTCAAGACATGCTTCCTTTGTTTTATATTTTAGCTTTGATGCAGAGATTTCTCGAGACAATAGGGTCTATTTCTCGAGACTTTCCCCTTTATATCTCAATATATAACTCCCTTGTTTCAGACCCTTAACTTCAATGTTTTACTATCTTGAGACATAAGCCACTATGTTTTAAGCTTCAAATATGATGTCTCAAGACTTACTTGGTAAGTCTCAAGACTTATACCTAAAAATGCATAAAATGGCCATTTTTGTTCTTGAGATCTCGAGACATGTTTTTGATGTCCCGAGACCAAAAGGAAATTCCACCTATAATGCACATTCTAACTTATCAAAATGGGCAACTAGTCATATTAAAACATAATCATTATAATGCCAAATCAACATGCACCAATTTAACTCCCAAAAACATATCCAAAACATTCAAAAACATAACATCCAATGCATTATGCCTTAACATGACTAGGTAAGTAACTTAATACTTATAAGCATGCATATTAATCCATTAATCAAACATTGAAATTCATCAAGTATAACTTCACAAGTCCAAAATTGACCAAAACATACCAAATAGCCAAAATATCAACCACAACTCATAACTTATACTATTAACCTATGTACATGCCAATTACAACTAGGTTCAAAATGAGGATCATAAACATTAGCTAAACTTAGGGATGGATCTTTGAATGCTTTCGAACTCACTATTATATCAACACCTAACATTATCTGAGCACGAAAACAAACAATTTTTCATGCGAAGCAATAAAAACTCAATTGTGCTAACATAATTTGAAAATCAACACATAATGGTATTAAACAATAAAACATAATAAAATGGTATTATAATATATTATAACTAAGTTTCATTTCAACATCAATGATCACATAATCTCATGTCATTTTATCAATTAACCCTTTTGGGTATTCATGCCTCATTTACCAAGTATTAGTATCATAATAATTTTCAATATCACTGAATCATTTCGTTTACCACATATCGATGCCCCCTTAAGGTATTTACATCTTGTTCCCTATGTCACAGTCAGTAAGATATCATGTTATTATTCACTTTCCATTATCATATCTATTTCACATTTTATTTTTTACATTTCGACCCCTATTAACTGATTCATACTCAATGATGAATACACAGATCAATCCACCAACACAACAAAATACACACATAAGTGCTGACAGGACATAAATGCATTAATACCTACAACCACATCAATGTATGCTCGTAGCCCCAGGGCATTTGAGGAAGTGATATGTTCTCGACCCCTAAGGTATTAAAGAACTATCAAATAATAATACACGTTTAGCGCTAAAGCTCCCTCCGATATAATAGACCCTATGACCTGCCAACTATACCGTAATTTTATCCAACACAGTTAATAAAGCATTTTTTATTATCAATCATCACCGAATCATACTCTAACATAATTAACATAATGATATCACCATCACAAACATATATATACTTTGAACATATACCAAACATTTCAAAGTGATTAAGCACAACATACCTTTTATGTCTTTATTCATCATCAATAATTTTATAAATTTAGCTGATTAATAAATTATGTAGTGAAAACAAATTATGAAAGCACAAATCGAAAAATGCTACTCATTAACAGCATTCACCTTTCCTTTGTCTCTTGACATCTCGATGTCATCTTTAGCTATGTACAATAATTCAATTACGAAAATAGTATTAGTATCACATTCAACAAGAACATAAACATATTCAAACATGAATATACATCACACAATTAGGTCCCTTAGAACCCTAATATCCCCAAATCTCGTAACTCACAATCTACCCGATCGAATCTAAATTTGACTTCATATCTATACTCTAGGGACCTCAAACTATCAATAAACATCATTAAATACCAAGGTTCTCATCTCTTACACATAGGTCCTTAAAAACTCAATAATGACCTTAAAGATTTAACTTAATCTTACCTTACTCCAAGTTAACCAACTTCATTTTCCAACATAATTCTCGTATTAACTAAGCTTAATCAACTATATATTTCATAATTTGAAGCTCAATTTTTCTATGTATTTAACAATGGCAATTCAAACTAACTTCCAAAATTACAAAAACTAACTAATGTGTTGACTACACCAAGCTTCCTTAGATAAAAATCCATGAAAATTTATCAATAAAAGCTTACTTACCTCTAGCTTTTGGTGGTCAGTTATGGAGAAGAAAAACCCTTTTCTTTCCTCCTTTCTTATGGACGATTTTGAGAGGAAAAATCGAAGATGAATATCATCTTCTCTCTCCTATTAAAACATATATATACACATGAGATTAATTAAATTAATTAACTTAATTAACAAAAAAAGTGAAAGGCCATCATTTAATTTCACTTATCTTAGTGGATTTCAATGACAAGATCATGTTTGTCCATTAAGCTAAGCTCTAATGGTGGCTAATTGCATTATAGACCTTCACAAAATTACTACTTAAGGGCTTACCCAATTCCTTAATCAAATTTCTCTAGTTTAATCACTTTATAATTTAGTCTATGTACTATAGATAACAATTTATCTAATTTAATCATATATCAAATTGATTCTAGAATTTCGTACATGACACTTAATTCCTTGATTAAAAATTTCAAATTAACTCATTTTAAGAAATTCAGCTTCGAAACTGAATTTTCCAACACCGACTAAACCCGGGACATTGCATAAACAATGGAAGAAGGATATTGATGCAGAAGCTCTGGAATGAATTTTAAGAGCTAAACAATCAACTCGAAGTTTATGATTCTTTCTTGCAACCTAAGTAACCTCTTACAAGAGTAGTTTCTAGACCAAAGTTCTTAAATTCAAATATGAAAATTTCCAACAAGAATTAGATGATAAAACAATAGAAAAATAAAGAACTAAAGAATTGGAAAAAAAAAAAAAAAAGAAAAAAAAGAAACAAAGGATGATAGATGGATTGATGAAAAGAAGATGGTGTTGATGACAAATAGTTGGATAGACAGCCTAGCCTCTTTAGTGAACTTACACCGACAAAGAACTATTTTGGCCTTTAATTAAACCTCTTGATTGACTTGAATTAGGTAAGTTGGAGTTATGATAAACCTCCTCCACAATCTTAAAGAATTAAAGCAAAAGTTCTATTGAGAAAGAAACAAGAAATTAGTCTTGTAAGAAAAACTCTCTCATAGCAATTTTATTAGTCAAATAACCTTACGATGTTTAGATCCCATCAAAAAATAAATCGCAAGTCAACTAATCTTTTAAAGTTGAAATTAATTTATGAGTTTCAATTCATCCATGTATCCATCAGATGTGAATCTGGAAATACCCTTATTTAGGGTATGCAAAATGATGATGAATGGACAAGAGATCGCAGATGTCAACCAAAATTCAAAATTTTCATATGACGAATGTGCAGTAACTCCACTGCATCTAAAGAGAATCATAGGGATATGTTCCAAAATGTCTTAAATGAGATTTAGGGTTTTAGGGTGAGAAGATTAGATCACTGAAAATATTTATTCATTTGTCCTTTAGCATATGATATTCAGAAAGTTTCAAAGTTTGGTTACGCCTCATCATCACAAGGATTTGGATCGTTGGCATATTGGTGAAAGGCAGGTTCCGATATTCTCATTAATTCAAACCAGAGTGATAATCTTAGCCGTATTACAAAGATTGGTTAGAGAAATTTAAAAGGCCAAATATTCGGAGATCTTTGAAGGAATACTGATCCTTCTTACATATGGTTGCATGCTAAGCTCACTCGTTCTTTTGTTTAGTAAAGAAGAATCTTACCCAATTCAATGAATAATCACTCAAGAATTAGCACCCCGTCTTCTTGGGTGATGGAGGAGCAAAGTTCGTATGGATGCTTCTTTGATCCCAAAACTCAAATGGTGGCCCAAATGGAAAATTATTAACAGTTTTAGTGATCGCATTTTTACATCTACATTGGTCATGGCATCAGGCAACGAGGATGGAAGCGAAATTCAACTCCGAGGATCTGATCCATATTCATGGGTGGGAGGATAAAGGCTACCATCCCTTGAAAAATTGATGCAACCATCCATTATATTCATGATATAATACCATTTTTGCATATCAAATAAAGCAGCGAACTAGATGGCCAAAGCCACTCGACTTTACGTATTGCCCAATTCATGTATGTTACTCCCTCGTATATTTCAAAATATAAACACACTAATAAAAATGGCATTTCAGCCGTCGATCAAAAGTTGATAAAAGAATCCTACAAAAGCTTGTTTTTAGTTATCTGATTAGACAGAAAAGATGGCCCCCAGGTGCATGTTAGTGACAAGACATCAGCAAGCAGGCGATGTGAAACTTGATTTGATGGTGATGATTGATAACTTAAGTACAATGAAACAATCATTCATTTCATAGGTTTGCTTTCTCTCCTACTTTTACCAAGCACACTACAGGCATTAAGCACCGCTACCACACCATTCGTTCAAAACAAAAAAAAAAAAAAAAAAAAAAAAAAAAAAAAAAAAAAAAAGGGCGTTCCCCACGACTATGAAATAATTGAAATGAAATAGCTAATTTTTCCAATGGTTGAAAAGACACTAATACAATCCAAATGAAGCCAAGGTTGAAACCATCTCCATCTAAAACACTCAAAATTTTTGCTTGTTAAAAAAAAAGGCATATATCTATCACCAAAGATAAAATACAAACCGAGATTAGTTCCTAACTAATGAAAAATTCAACGTAAAACCCTATATTACAAAAGAGGAAGGTCCCAAGTCACACAACAAACAAATGGGGCTGAGCCTGAGGCTTAAGGTGATATATAGGAAAAAAAAGTAGGGTAGTGGGGTACTCAGAAAAAGAATGATATACAAACAAATGAAAAGAGAAATTATACATATACCTCGCGGAACCTGCTAGATTCTCGATGGTGAAGGAACTCAACTTTGAAATGAAATATCAGTGTCCCAAAATGGAGATTTTTGTAGGCAGAGGCCTGTAGCTTAGAATGGGAGAAAGCCTACCTGACCAGGAGAGCTTGCAAGATTAGAGAAATGGTAGATTGTGATCTCAGCCAAATGGAGAAGGAACTGGTCCTGCTCCCCCAAGTGCATCTGATCTTTTAATACTTCCCATGCCACAGATGATGCATCCAGGAGCAGAGAGAGCAGAAAATTTGGCCCCACAAAGATCACAAACATCGTATCCAATAGTAGACAGACGGCTGAGCGTGGCAGCACAGAACTGAGAGGGATCCTCTAGTGGATCGATAGACTTGTTGGTTAAACCCCTCTGAACACAAATGTCAATCAGGCTCCTCAATTCCTCTTGCTTACCTGGAGGTGCCTTAGATAGGAGAAGTTCAAGCATCTGCTTTGCGTAAGCATAGTTCTGAACATCCATATTTCGTTTTATGGCAGTGCGAATGCAATTTATTCGGTGCTTTGCCTGCAGAGGCAAAGAACCTAGATGTCTAGATAGTCTAGCCATCTCATCTTTTGCGCTGAGTGCTCTTGGGCCTTGGACTTTCTGCAGCCTTGTAATTTCCTGCAGGAGAGCCAAAGGAACATATATTCAGTCATGAAGAACAATTTTATGTTCCAAACTATAGCATAAAGGTCAAGGCTTGGGACTTTCAAATGAGATTAAAGTAAATGCAACTAGTGAGCTTAGCCTATCCACCAAAACCATTTAGACGCTAACTTTTGAATTTACGAATTGTCAAAGTATCATAGATTAGCATAAACCACCCAGTTTAAACTACATATTATGATAATGTGGTCCACATACCCAGACTACATTCATTCTTGTTCCATAAATATTACAGATCAGCTCATTATATGATCTCTAGCACCATGAATGCAATACGAAGACTGGAGTTAAATTGATGAGAATCAATAAAAAATGCTAGCAACAACAATGAGCCTAAGCAAAAATATCCCTATCATGCTATTGGCATGTAAAATTCAAAAGCAAGAACAGATCAATCAAAGATGAGAAAGAACATTGAACCTAAATTAATATTTTCAAAACTTGAAAGAATATTAAAAGCTCTCAGCTTGTAGTAGAAACAGTAGACTAGCTTGACTACTGAGCATAAGGTCAAAATAAAAAGCTCACGCAGGATGATAGAGAGCTCAATGTTCGAAAAATCATAAAATATTATCATCAATCCATTCTCTGTCTTCAGTCTTTAGCACAACTCAATCTAAAAGACAAATGCTAGTTAAATTTCCTCAGGTGCTTGACTCAAGTTGTAATTCATTTAGTGCCCCAAAAATGATGACGTACCTGAAGAAGCGTTACAGCTATCTTGTATTGAGCACAGATGGTAGCTTGAGCTTTAATATCAGCTCCACGAGAGTTATCCTTAGCTAGTGCCAGAAAAGCTTCATCAAAACAGGATAATGAATCTGGAAGTTGATTCTGCTCAAGGTGAGCAAGTCCAGTCTTAAAACATATGGGAGCTGCTGCCCCACGTGGAACCTATTAAGAGAGAAAATATAATAAATGGAAGGATTTAGAAAGCTACATAAAACATATCTCCAGAGAATGACAGAAATAGTAGCTTCCAAGTCACAAGGACAGATTATTACTACAAAGCCAATCAGTTAAAACAACCTTTATTCCAAATACTATTAGAAATGATTTTGTTTTTCCCCAGGGCAATAAGTTAAGCAACTTGAAGTTATTGGCCACATGCAGCTCTGTTTTTTAACTACAATATGCAAGTGCATCCCACAATCAGGATTGAAGAGGAGGGGGGAAGAAGAAATAACATAATGCACATATTCACCTGTCCAGGACGCACAGATGTTGGAGTGGGTGCAGAGGAAGTAGGTTTTTCAGACTCTGCAGAGTTTGGAACTCCAAGAGCACTAAGGTCAAGAGGTTGCGTGGATAGCGGCATTTGAGCAGGCTGAACTTGAGGCTGTGGCAAACCAACAGCTGGAGCTGAGTATTGTGGAGGAATACCGCCACCAGGAAGTGCAAGAGACTCAGGAGGAATAGGTTGTTCAGCGGACTGAGGAGGAACCCCACCACCGGGGAGACCAATATCAGCCGCAGGTGCATTTACATGGTCAGGTGGTACCTTTCCACCAACTTCAACCTTTTGAGGAGTTTGATCCAACTTTGAAAGATAAGATCCAGGAGGAGGCAAAGCAGCTGCAACCTGGAGGGATGGTATTGTGTTCTGGAAAAAGTCTTCTGGTATGGGTCCAGCAGCAGTTCCAACACCTTTGGTTGCAGGAGCTGATTGTGATACCAATGCAGGTTGTACCCATGAATCAGTGCCGAAGAGATCTCCAGGGGCAGAAACTGTGGGATTAGTCACAGAAGCACCGGTAACAGGATAAGGTTGCTGTTGACTCTGACCAAGATCCTGGCCAGTCCATGATTTTGTCCTGGCTATAGGTAGGCCCAAGCCATCACCAAGTCGCTTTGTCGCTTCTTTAATCTTATTAACATCCACAGTTCCTGACGTCGGCTTTTCTCGTATTCTGATCTGTAACTTCTTCGTTTTTGACACTCCTTCCTCATCACTGCTGCTACCACTATCAGCTGTGCCATACATTGTTTTCTTGAATTCTTCTGCAGCTTTAGCCTGTTCATCAGCAGCAGTGGAACTGTGATTGGGTTTGATTAAAGTTTCCAGACCCATCAAAGAAACAGCCTTGGTTTCACCACTTGTAACTCCCATAGAACTATCTGTAGATTTAGCCACAGAAGTATGGACTCCATTTGGCTTATGGTCACCTGCTGCAGGTATAACCAAGCTACCTTCCTTTACTTCAATAATGTTTCCTCTTCCTTTGATTGAACCAAGGTAAACACCAATATGATCTGTGATAATTGATGGAATGGCACCATCATCAGTCTTCATGTATGGCATAACTTCTGCAGCAAGCTCCCATTGAGGTATACTCTTTAAGTTCGTAGGGGTTTTGATTTCCCAGTTTCCACCACCCCATTCAGGTCCCTTAGGAACCATACTTTCAGCAGCGAAGTTGGCAAAAATGCCTTGTGTCCAACCACTTGAGCGGACTCTTAAAATCCTTTCACAATATCGCCTCAATTCTGAATCAGCGCCTTCTTCCTCAAGCCTCTGAGCAAGACGCCGCATTGCACTGGGGTTGAGGTGGCATATAAACAGGTCTAGCATGCTTTCATAGTCTGCTATGACTTCAAAAGTTTCCTTCGCACTGTCAAACTGACCATACCTGCAGTTCAAAATTTGAGTCTCATCAAAGAAAAAATGGGGCCATATAATGACAAGTCAGTCATAAAGGCTGAACAATGTTAATGGATAGAAGCTCAGAAGATTACTGTATAATGCTCTTAATAAAGTAACATGATTTGTGATAATAATTCTAAACATAGATGCTTAAACTCAAAATGCATAACAGCATTTTATGTGTTTTGAACTTTTGATAAAGAACTTAAAACAGCATCCATAACTATAAGACAGATCCAATAGGCACTAGAGGTACATAACCACAGCAAAAACTGGAGTCATATATCCCAAAATTGCATAAATGAAAGATTGGTATGAATACTAATTTATGTTCAGCACACACTGCTAACAATCAAAATGTAATGATCGGAACTGTGAACCAGAGATCAGCAGAAAAATATCGAGCATGATATATTACAGATTGAATCTTCTGAAAAGTAACCAACACATTCACTTCATTTATGGAGGAGTCTGTTATATCCTCAACCTTCTAAAAAATTATTATTGACAAGTTCATTTACAAAATCAAGAACCTCAGCACCGAGAATGGAAAAAGTCAATGGCTGTGATCGCTTACTTGATACAGGCATATCCCAATTGGCGGAACCGGTGGAACAAATGAGAGGTTGGTGGGCATTTTGGATAATCTCTAGAGCGCACAAATTCATCTTTTAAAACAGATAGAGCAGTAGAAAAACGAAGTGCTTTGATTGCATAGAGTCCCCGCATCACCTAAAATTGGTTTTTTATAGAAAAGTTCAGAACCAAAAGTAAAAGGTTAATGAAATGTAAACATAATATACAATTGTTCATCTACCTGAGTGAACTGTGGACCTGCTTGGGATAATGACACTGCAAGATCTCCACAAACAGGGGGACCACCAGCAAGAATATCAAGAGATCGAGGAGTGATACGTAAGCTGTCAAACCTTAATAAGGTAAAAAAATATAGAAGTCAGATGCCAAGTTTCATGCATAAATCCACTTTGCTATAGCTAATGAAAAGATAATAATAACAAAAATTGCTAAGTTTTACACATCAAACATGAGCAAGATTTCAATTAGATGAGTAACATTAGGCAAAAAACATGAAAAATATGCAAAGGGAAAGGAAAACCTTGATGTTATTTGGTATAGTATTTCAGAAAGGTCAAGCTTCTGGTCAAAGTTTTGTTGCATGGTAGCAAAACCAATAAGAAGAGGTTCAAGAAGCCCAACAAGGAAGCTCTTAATCTCAACCCCCTTCTTTTGTCTAGGATTTATATCTGTAGGGTTAGCTAGCAACAACCGATCATTTAGAGCCCCAACTAGAGCTGCAGGATAGAAATCATCTCAGTAACTCCACAATATAATCATGCCACACCAGGTTGCATTTGATACAATACAATGGTGTAAAAATCAATCGGGAACAAGAATGCAAACCTGCATTCGGCATGCTAATGGAGAGTACAGTCCTCACTTTCCCATCCCATCCTAAAATACAAACTGCAGTTGCAGTAGAAAAAAGAAGTGTAGGTCCAACCCACAAAAGGGATCTAAAGTGCTCATGAGTTAAGAAGTAAAACAAATTTATTAATCTTGACTATATAAATTATGTATTAGTACAACGATGCATGCAAATATATACAAGACTAACCACATATTGTTGATAAAAGATTTTCATTCCTTAACACATAAATGAGATTGAATTTATACTGAACACGTCCCGACAAATATTGTTGGAATGGGTAAAACCAGAGCGTAATTCCATGGGGAAAATGGTATGAAGAAGCAAAACCAGTAAAAGAAACTAATGCAAATCAAAAAGAATAAAAAAATGCTAAGATTATACAGGTATCAGCAATCACTGCTAGTAGAAGCAGGTATTGTTCCAATGAGAATCATAGAAAGAGGAACTGATTCATAAAATTGACTTTCTGGTAGTACAATAAGGGAAACAAGAGATTGTCAGTTGCTATATCAGGTAGAACATTAAAAGGCCTATAACATGCGTATACTTTTACAAGCATCCAAGGAGAGAGTTATTTTTTACACATGTATATGTATTCATGTATGCATGCATGTATTTGTGATAAGATTTATGCTGCATTACGTATTCAGGATATTGAAGGATTTCCTTTGTCAAATTTAAAAGAACTGCTTGCAAGTACATCAAGGTCTGCTGAAACCATAAGCACCCTGTGAGTGGTTAACACTCCTGCAACATGGCCTCTAGGAGTTTCTTGCCAATGTACCTGCAGATATTGGAAAACTACAGGGTTAAAATTCAAAACCCGTATTATTTTCAAGAAAAAAGCTGTCAAGCTAGATAGTTGATGCATAACTTTGTGCACAGAATAAAGGTATACATAGATAAAGGTGCGATAGATATGTATTAGTTTGTGAATGTCCATATATGTATGCATTCAGTTCCTAGATGCAATTCCTTTTGCACAAAAATGCATGTGTTTTATAAGCAGTCAAATCCACAATTCAGCAGATCTCAGTCATCAATGCTATTAGATTACATGAAGGCTTGAGTAAATAAAGCAGTGCTAGGATCTTATATAAGGTGGTCAGTTGACCCAAGGATCTCCAGGTGTTATATGTATTTTTCCCCTAATACATTCATGATATAAATCCTTCATGGATCTGGCATGATTCACATGCTAAATTGAGATTTCGTTAAAATTAAGTGATGAATTAAAGAAAAGAAAAGGCAGAGGCCTTTGCAAGTTTATGGAGGAACCATACAAAAAGGACAGGTGACACCACAAGGTCTGCAACAGGAAAAATTAGAAGGGACAGCTAGCAAATTAAATCCTTTCTTTTTTCTTTTAGTTTATATATATATAACTTCCATGTACGTTCATGAGTTTTATTATATTATCTAAAAAGCTTTCATGAAATGAACACTTCAAAAGTCATCCTTAAAGAGTTGAATAACTCACCTGAAGCACAATCTCATTTGCTTTTAACCTTATAAACTTTTTCCCCTCTGCTTTTGTTGATATATAGTGACCATCAGAAGATGGAAGAATGTAACCTTGAACTAACTTAGCCAACCCAATCTGCTTCCCGTTACATGCAAACATCAAAGTGGACTCTGAAATCACAGAAGATACTTATCAGTATCATGTCTTACAAATGGTAATATCTAACATGAAGTATCATATGTGCCCAAGCACCTATAGGAGTGGAAAATATTCGATCAATTTCGGTGTCGAACAAAAAAGGCATAGGACCCTGAATAGAATTAGGGTTTCCATCCACAGGTTGATCAGGTAAAAAATTTGGCTCAACTGCACCATTTTTTCCATCAGCTTCTTGTAAAGCTGCTCCTGGAAGAATATACAGAGCCAGTCCAGACTTATCTTCATCAAGAATAGCAAATTGATTTTCATTGGGGCCAATAAATGCAGCATCACAACCTACAATTTTGAAAGGAGAATATCATAAATAAATTCTTGAGGCATAATATGTGAGAAACTAGCTAGTAAAACAAGCAAGACAAACATATTTTTGACAGATATACCTTTGATTGTGCTTCCTTTGTTGTTAGCTAACTTTATATCGGTATGTTCCCAATAAAGGACGACTTCATTTGTAGTGCCACTAAACTCGTAAACAATGAGAAATAGATGCCTCTTCTTACCATAAACCATATATTTAGGATAATATTCCACATTTCCTGGGATCTGAAAGAAAATTATATTGTTAAGAACCAAAACCTTATCGGCATTAAAAAACATCTTTTTAAGCATTTACCGATGTGAAAAGTTTCTTGTAAATACTATCTCCTCCAGAAGAAAGATTATAAGCCATGAGGTTAACACCATCTACATAAAAAGCCCTGACAGGGTAATGAAGAACACGGTTCTCCTTATTGAAGAAATTGAGCTCCAAATGAAATGGCTGCCAATAAAGTGAGTCATATCAGCCAAATAGTAAACAGAGGCAACATAGATATTAATGCATAATCAAAATCACAAACCAATGTACCTGGCAAACAGGAATGTCCTTCAGTTTATTTTTAGCATCCACAATAGAGATGAGAGGCAGCCTAGATATTGGGGCAGTTTTAGCGTGACCTTCCATGAAATGCTGCAATAATAAAGAAAGGTAATGAGTTAAAAGAAAATGAAACAGTTCAGCATTCTTGAAATCGAAGTTAACATACATTTTAGAAATTAATATATAAAAATAACTTAATTTGAAATGAATAAAGTTCAAAGGAGGAGCATACACTATAGAGGAATGCCTTCCGTGCAATGTCTGAAATTGTAAGATCACTTTGGCTGCCATGAAAAATATATAAATGGTCAACAATGATACATGATTACATAAAAATAGATTGTATGATTGAGTTGAATCATTTCAATGTAAAAATTTATCCATGATAATATGTGACAGTTATAAATGTACAACCACTAAACCAAAATAATTAAACATTACAACCTCCAAACTAAATACATTTATCTGCACTCCAGACTTAACCTACCCCTTAATATGTTGTTCTTGCAGTTGTGCTTGAAGCTGATGATCAGCCAAAATTCCAGAGGAACCCATAGATGAAAGCTTCTCCTTTAGGACAGATGCTGCACATGATATCTACTTTCAGCAAATATACTCAAAAAGTTAAGCAGCATATCACATATGTTACACAGCCTATGAGGTAAGTGTTAGATATGGATGTCCCGACAAAGGCGTGCTAAATTTTTTTGCAAGTTTTACAAAATTTATGGAAAATCATACCATCATAACCATGTCCAAATGTGTATAGGATACAGGTGTCTCAAACGGATACTTGAGGAAAAATGAAGAGTCTCGGTAATAAAGGATATCACCAGAAAGAATGTCTTACTGTGATATACAGAAAAAATAACATAATGTAGAGAGAAAACATAGAAGGCATTGACAGCTTTACTTATTTTTAGTCTTAGCAAATGCATACAACATTATCAAATAAATACTGAGCAGTTTCTCAAAAGTTGAGAGAATATGAATATAGATTCTGTAGAAGCAGTGCCAAAGAGAACAAAACATTCAGTTCTGCTTCGATCACCTCAATGAGGTATAATTTTAAACAAGACCATGCTCTGAAAGAAATCGCACCATCCTATATAGAAAGAAACTGCTCCAATAATATACCTTAAGACTGTTAATACTTGATATTCAGGTATATTCAGAAATTAAACTGGCATAAATTATTTTAAAACAGATTATTTCTTCATGTGTAACAATGCACATGTAGACAGATGATCCATTAAATGTCCACCTGAAGATCCCCTGGCACTTTGCAAAACTGCAAAGAGTTGTTTCCTTCCTTCCCTAGTGTAAGAAGCCCTATTCTTCATGTTGTCACCACCACTCATATTCTGTCATGGGAAATGCTTATTTATACATCAGAAATTAACAAATAGTTTATAATGCAATGACATAGGTGAGCACTCTTAACTGCAAAAAGCAGAGCCGCTAAGTTCAATTTTGGATGAACTTCCAAAGCCCTGATACGAGGCAAGGGATAAACTGCTTCCCCACCCTGCTGAGACAGAATGCGTGGGATGTCCAATGATTCGATTGCTGCAAAGAAAACACCAACGGCTCTTGAGTATGTGATTTCCATCTAAGAAAAAAATGTATGTATCTCATCCTCCTTCATTCCCAGAGAGTGTGTTTGTACTTACAAGCCGGCTCAAAAAAGTTTACTTGTGTTGGAGGTTTATTTGGATTAACTAGCAATCGTGTTTTCCAAACTTGTAAAGTTCCATCCTTGGAAAGAATGACGAGTAAACGCAACATTGGAAGCCAAGCTAATGATGTGATAGGTTGAGTACCCACCTGTGTGCTGCGTGGCAAAAACAGAACATTTCAACAAATAAGTGCCTTCTTCTAATATCAACACACATAATACAGGCTTGAAAAGAAGGAAAAGAAAAAAAATTAGAAAAAACAAGCTTACATTCCAATCATAATAGGTCTTTCTGTTGATACATCCCATGCAAGAAGTGTACCACGTCTATCACCAACAAAAATCCATTCCAGTGTTGGATGAAAAGCAAATGCACCAGCACCAACTAGCTTAATGGTATTATCAACTGAAGGGAACAAGACAGGAAAGCATATGATATTTAAGCATGATATATAATAAAATACAAAAGGAGAATAATTTTTTCCTCAACTTACGTTGTAGTGTATAATGAACAGCATATGTATGAATGTTGTACGCCCGAATCAAGCCTTCTGCATATGCTACATACTTTTCTCCCCCAAAACAGAAGTGATAGGAACAAAAAAAAAAGACAACTATTCAGTACATTCTTAATCATAAGAATGAAAATGATCATTTAGCCGTATAATGGCTGATAAGAGATGTGAGTAGATCAGATTGCACTGCAACTGCTATCGAGTTAGTCATGTATGTCAGAAGAGAAGATGATATTTTGGAAATCCAGTTCCAGCCAAGAAGAAAAGATCCATTTCAACAATCATTCCATCAGAATTAAATTAAACAAGCACTTTGAGCATCTCCGCTTCACTGCTATATCACATATCTCATTTACATTAAATGATCCAACCAAAAACCAAGAACAGATTCAAATTTCAAGTTTCATGCTTATCCTAGTAAATTCCCAAGCACTGAAACTTCGAACAACTATTAACTACCTGGAACAACTAATTTCATTTACAACATCAGAAAGAAACAAAAGATAATAAAAATCATAAGAATAAAACCTATGGCTGGAAAATGACATGTACCAGAACAGGTAGTCGAGGATGACAAGCAAGATTCACAACAGGTTTCTTCAAGTCCGTCTTTATTTTTGTAGGGGGTCTCCCACCTTCAATGGTCCCAACAACTTCACATATGACAGTAAAAATATGAGAAACATTATTAAAATCCCTAGTATAATATGATGATGCAAGTACAAAATAATTCTGCTAGAAAACACATGGAGCTAAGTAACCTGTTACACTCATTCTCTTGTGAAAACCAAAAAATACAACAGGTTGGAGAGGAGTCAAAGCAAGATGAACTTCTGTTTCAGACGAAATGTGTTCCGTCTTCTTTTCAGGTGAATGTAAAACACAAGTTTGTTCAGCATCAAAGTCACAAGAACGTATTGTACAATCCTGCAACATGACATTTTCAGAAAAATAAACGGTTATAATTTGCATTAGGGAACTATGTAAAACACAAGTTTGTTCAGCATCAAAGTCACAAGAACGTATTGTACAATCCTGCAACATGACATTTTCAGAAAAATAAACGGTTATAATTTGCATTAGGGAACTTCATATAGAGAGGAACTAATAAAAGCGACTCTTTCATGTAAAAAAAGGAGCTTAAAGGCAACAATCATACCATTATTACATTAAATCAAAATGTCAGAGGAGGTGGTATTTCTTTCTTTAAAATGTAATCCAATTCTTTCTTTAAAATGCAAATCCAATAAGGCTCAAGTAAAAATAAAAGGGGTAAAGTCCGTCATGGCAGGGACCTTAAGGATAACATCAAAAAAAAGCAACTGGGATCTAATTATAAGTTATAATATCAGAATAATGGAAAGGAACAACAAAATTTTTCCTCATTACATGGGTTAGACAATCTATATATCTAGAATGACTGCTTGTCGCCACTTTCTCCAACTAGGGAATGACCACACAAAATATATGACCCCTAGAATACCACTAGCATAGATTGGTTTCAATAAACCATCTTACCACAACATATTTTGTGAATAATTGAAAACTGAAAAGGAAATGAATTTTAGGAAGCTATCTAAAAGATCAACGCCACACATTGAAAGAACACACCCTACCTTAAAATGCCTCGACATTCTTAGGAACAAAAAAACAAGATTCAAACTATCTCCTCATACTAGAATATTTACAAAGAAACCTGTCTAATGGCAGTAAAATCATAAGATTGAACTAATAGTAATCTTATATGCTCTACCCTCTATATCAATTGATTAACAATTGTACTAATACTAATCTTAATATGCAGTAATTCTATTCTCATGATAATTGAATGCAATTTCTTTTTTGTTCTTTTTTGTGGTAATGATCGAAGCTAACTTTAAAATTGCGGAACCAACCTCAAGAATGGCAATCACAGCGTGACCACTTGTAGGACTATAAGCCATCCGAACCACCGGCGAACCAATGTCTATAGTAGCTAGCTTACTTCCAGTTAAAGCATCAAATTCTGCAACCAAAAAAGATCCAAACATGTTTTAATCCTTTTAAAGCAGATTTAACTGCTCAGCTCTAAAAGTTATCCAAAACCTATCCAAATTCCCTTTTTTTTTAAAAGACAAAAGTTGAACTTTAGTCGTCATTACCGATGATGTAAGTGCCGATGGCAGCGGAAACGAGAGCCTGAGTAGGATGAAAAGCTGCGGCGTGTGGCTGCAACGGTTTGTAAATGCCTCGTGCGACATGGCGTAGATCCAAGTGTTGCAAAGTCGTCCACTCCATCGATTCTTCTTTTGAACTCTCCCTCTATCTCTCACACAGAAAAGGAAAATCAGAATTGGGAAGAGAGCGGAGACCTAGATCCGATCTAAACTGCACGTTGAGAATCGAAGGAAATTTTAAAATTAATCTGTTTACCTCTTGTGTTTTCTATGCGAAAGAAGTTCAATTCATCCCGAGATTTCTTTTGAAAGGTAAATGCGTAGAAAAGATTATCAAAATAACAAAAATAAGCTGTGAAATTTAAGAGTAAAAGAATAGGCTGGTCTGGCTGGTTGGTGATGGCGAAACTGAGAGTTGGCCTTAATGGAGGAACAAATATTTGGGCCTCCTTTTATTTGCTGGTTTTATTTTAGTATACTACGATTTAGCCCATTTTGGACTATCGAGTTCATAATATAAAACTTTCTAAGTGAACTTGGGAAAGATATTTAAGATGTTAATGACGGAAGAGGGGTGGGAAACTTTTGGGTCATATTACACATATCATATTTGTATTAATTGTTTTAGTTAATATATATGAAGTTCCCTTAAATTTGCAATTTGTACTCTTTTTAACTTTAATTGATATCTAACCTTAAAATTGCAATTTCAATTTGGTACTTTTTTTTTAAGGTATCTAACATTATTAATATACACGGACATGGCAACATGTCAATCTCACATTGACAGGTGACAAAAAATTTAAAAAAAATTTAAAACTAAGTACCTAAACTTGACTTAAATTTACATTTTAATAACTAATCTTGACTTAAAAGGAACAAATTGGTACTTAGGAGTTTTTTTTATTGAATAGGTACCTAAACTTAACCTCAGTTCAATTTCATATCTAAACTTTTTTTTATCCAATAAGGTACCTAAACTTGGCTTTTTTATTCCAATTAATACCTAAACTTAGCTTCATGGTTCAAATAAGTCATTCACAGAAAGTATTAATTTGGACCAAAAAGCCAAGTACCAATTTGAACCAATAAGCCAAGTTCAAGTACTTAATTGCACCAAAATAAACTTTAGTACCAAATTAAACTTTAAGACCAAGTTCAAGTACCTAATTGGAGTGAAAAACATGCAACAATATGAACTTTCAAACCAAATTCAAGTACCAAAATAATATATTTACCCAATTTTGACATATTTAATAATATTTTCACGTCTATATTCAAATAGCTGACACCAAAAAAAGAAAAAAAAATCGAAACACAGACATGCATATAGCTCAGCCATCAGCTAGTCTTATCCAGGAACAGGTAACTCCATGGGTCACCATCAGCAGTGGCTATCAATGCCTAATCTTTGGCATTAATAAGGCCTGACTGCTATAAAACAACAAAACTATCAGTATATTGCTTACAAAGAGTTATAGTTGATGGGCTTAGATCAACTATCCGTCAAGCAAATCTTCACATATTTAATCTACACTGTAAAACTAAAATATCAACAGAAAGCAATTTATGGCCATAAAAAGTGCGCAAAATATATGCAAAGAATTGCATTGTTCAACCATATTACCATTTCATACTATGAAAAGTGCACAAGATGTTCGTTTCCTATTTATCTTTGCATGATTTCCATGCTGAGAAGGTAACTTCCAGCTGTTGCTTGTGCATTGTAGCATCCTAATGAAAATTGAGTCAAATGAAATTTTGCGTCCATTTACACGCCTTTACTGCAGAAAGTGATCAGTATTATAACTGCCTGTCAACATTCATCAAATCTGGAGATTGGATCAAATTCCTTTATCTATTGCAAAAGCCAGGATTTGAGTTGGGATGGTGGCTGTAATTGTCAGTTGAACTGCTGGTTTTGAGAAGCAGGTATTGTCCATGGATCTACATAAGATCTAAAGGGCAATGACCTTACCATTGTTGAAGTAGATCCGATATTATAGCTGGAAAACCCGTGTGGTGCACTCTGGTAGTTAAAGTTTCGTTGAGGTTGATATGGATTTAGGATAGTACCGGCATATGAATGATGAAAGGCACCTGTATCTTCAGCAAAATGAACGGGTTTTTCATAACTATAAGAAGTATTAGAGACTCTTAACCTTGAGTTTTGCTTCTTTTTCACTTTTCCAACTGGAGAAGACACTTGGTAATTGTTACCCATACTTAGACACCCTGGAATAGGGGTTTTTCTTCGTGGGTTATTAATCTTTCCCCTGTCCGGTTTAGTAGTTTTTCTTTTTTTCAATGGTCTTGATTGATGTGAATGCTTTTGGCGTTTTGTACCTAGTTATAAAAGAAGAAACACGTGATGTAAAATTCCAGTAGCTCAATAGTCAAGAGAAATGGAATTCACAGAAACATAGTTTACTTTCACCATCTCGCTCTCCAACATACCAACATCAGTAGACCACTTCCTCGTTCTTTTCATTGCTTTTACCAGTCTTGCTGTGTTGCCTCGTTTGTGCTTCTCAGAAAGTACATGTTTTCTTTCGGCCTCATCACTCCAATGCTGATGTAGACCAAAAAGAAAAAGCATAAATAAACCAAGCCCATCATGGCTAAAATTGTCAATTTCCAGCCGGATACTTGCCTGTCTGTAAGTTTTCAATTTATAAAGGTTTCGACCCTTTACAAGCAAAGGAAATAATGGAGGCAATTTCTTACTCCCCTTGCTCCATAATACTTCAACCTATACATCAAAAACACAGAACCGGTGGATACTATCATCAAGTGCACAAAGAACTCGTTGGGAACAAAACATTACAGAAAACGCATGAAAGGAACAATTTGTCACCTATTGCAAACTATCACTAAGATTGGCAAAATCAACCGTTTCGAACATATCTTTGTTTTAGAAACCAAATATGTGCAACATTTACAGGACTTCTATCTACCTAACATAAGATAGTGCATTGGAATTACCGTAAATGTATGTTGTTGTTTGGCTTTGCCATAGCTTTCCTTAACAACCCTTCCTGCAATAGTTCTCTTACCCAGAAGTTTCCCACGCCTAGTCATTTTATTGAACCTGTTTTAAAAACCAAACCTTGATTTACATAGCCCCAAAAATGACAAGGAAATGTAAGAAGAGAAATAGACAAGATAAGGAGAATCTGCAATGTTAGTTCAGATAAGGGATTACTTCTTATAAACCTTCTGAGTAAACAAAACAACGTCTCCTTTACAAACATCACCTACATTATTAAGTAACAATAACTTCTTATTACTCATTCAAATTGCCGAAATAAAAATTCAAATGAAAAAAAAAATCAATAACAGGCAAATTACCAGTACAGTTGATGAAAAACGATGACCTGGGATATAAGGCTTCAGCTCTCCCATCTTTTATTCTGAGAAAGAAAAAAGAATGTGTTGTTAAGTGAGGATATTAATACCTACTCACTTTTTCAAAGTTTTGAGAGATCTATTGCAACGTGGGAACAGAAAATTGTATGAAATTTCTACAAAAATGGATAAAAAGATGTGAAGAGATTACCTCCAATGCTCAAGAATTCTCTGTTGACACACTGCCTTAGTGCCTGTGATTCGGAGGCCATGGTTTCTCAAATAAGCTTTGAGTTGTTTCAAGCTCAAGCTTTCTAAGTCACCTCCTTCTATGGAATACAAGGATCATAAATTGTAAGGACTTTTTTTCGGATCAAATACAATTATTATTTTCAAAAACAAAAAATTAATAAATTCAAAGAAGGCAAATATGACCTTTGAGAAGAGTAATAACTCCATTGCAGAGAGAATCGTCGTTCTCGGTCCGATCATTATCGTCCGAATCGTTCTCTTCCTCTTCCTCTTCCTCAGTTTCATCTCCACTGATGATATGATAATTAAATCAATATTAAAGGGGGGAAACCCGAATAAATTGAAAATGAAATAGGAATTACAAAACCTGGAACTGGAAAAGCTTCTATCTTCATAATCATCATCGTCACCATCTTCTTCTTCTGTTTCGTCTTCTTCCTCGGAAGAAGAGAGGGAAATCAAAGTAGGTTTGGCTTTTCCTTTCTTATCAGACATTTTGATTGAAGTCAAACGGAAGAGCGAAATTTACGACTGTAAACTCGAATCAAATTTTCTCACTAATTATTTCTCCTTACGACCTTAAAACAATTTTAATAACTTCACAATTTTTTAAGACATTTTATCTGAGGAAATCCGAGTCGACACATGTAAGGTCAGGTCGCGATGGAAATTTAACGCCGAGTATCGAAATTAGCCCAACACTATAAAAACCATTCTCGGCCCAATTACAGTCCATTATCTCCGTTTTTGGTTGATTCAATTTTTTCCACTTCAATCAATCTAATATTGATTAGGACAATTTTGTGGGTTAATAAGCTCGCTAAGTTTGCTTCTTCTTTTCGAATTAGTTAACTGACATTCAACATCAATTCAAATTATTGTAATTCATTCAAGAATTATGTAAGTGTTATATTCTTATTTCCAAGGTTATATGTGACCCTAAAGCCTACAAAATCCTTGAAAAAGCTTTTGAACACCTCTATTTGCGTGTTTCGGTCCAGATTGGTCTCATTATCTGTAGTCTCAATAAATTTTCCCATAAGACCAATCATATGGTCTTTAACCGAAATGTCGGGCTTTTGTTGGGCATTTATCAAACTAGTTATAGCCGACTATCGAGCCAATGTAGCTTAACCTCCGAATATATCCTCTAATTTGCTAGCATATAGCAAAGATGTAACAACCCGATTTTGGGCCTAGTCGGAACAATAGTTTCGGGATTACAAATTCGATGCAGAAAAATTTATTTTTTCTTATATTTTTATGGTCTAAAGTTTTACGGAATGATTCCGTGAAAATTTCATTCGAAAATTTTGACGTTTGGGCACTCAATTTAAAAAAAGACTAAATTGCAAAAAGTGCAAAACTTGAGTTCTATAAGCTAGAGGTGTCTAATTGCTATGAAATTTTAAATTAGAGGTCCATAGATGGTAATTAGACCATTACTTAAGTTAGTAGACAAAAATGGACATGAAGTAAGAGAAATTTTAGTGTTTTAAGAAAAATGCATTTTGGTCATTTGGTAATTAAATGAATTAAAAAGCAAAAATCAAGCCAAAATATTTGTCCATCTTCTCTCCCAAGGCAAAATATACCTAAGAAGACATAGGTAGGGTTTTTTCATCTTCCAAGCTCGATTATAAGTCTGTTCTTGCCCCGTTTTTAATGCCCTTTACATTTTTGAAGTCGTTGTAACTCGATCTATCTATTTCTAACACTAATTTAAGAAATAATCAAAGTTTAAATTTTTACCCATGATATATATTTGTGTATTTGATGTTTAATGGTAGAAAATGTATGTTAGATGTAAGATAAACAACATTTACTAGGTGATTTTTGATGAAAATGTAAAAAAGGACCTATTTATAAAAGTTATAAAAATGAGTAGTAAAAGTGTGATTAAATGAAAAAGGTGGGCTGGTATGAATATGAAAATGGTTCGGCTAGGCTTGGGGTTTGAAGAAATTAAATACATTTCAATTTACGAGCCTAGGGACTAAATTGTAAAAATGTAAAACATTAGGGGTAAAAATATAATTTTTTCATAATATGATTTTTGGACTGGATTGAACAATGTGTGTATCAAATAAGTTAAAATTTTCATTATAGATTAAGAAAAATGAGGTTCGGACCTAGATTGGAGGAAAAATAAAGTGTTTGACGATTAGGTCAAATTCTACTATTTTTGTACCGAGGTAAGTTCGTATGTAAATAATCCATTGGTATATTTATGTTTTAAATGCTGTAATATTGTATGAATTGTGATTGACTCTTTGGACGTATTCGACAAAGTTTCGACAAGCGAGAATTCCCGGTTGAGCCTTAGGAATAAAATAGGATACGAGTGACATGTCACTAGGAACCCATGTGTTTATGTGATCCGAGTGCTGGTGTTGTACGTCCTACCAGTGGCTAGGTAGTTCGACATGAGTTTCGGATACCTGACAGCTTGTGTGAGCAGCACTGTGTAGCTACGTCCTAACTAACAGCTTGTGTGAGAATAACTCGAAAATGAACCTATATGTATTATGAGATGTGAGGTAGCTTTGGCTACATGTATGACACTTATGTGTAAAATTTCTGAGTATCCGTTCATATTCCGAGTGTTCAATGGGAATGTCAAAGTTGTGAAAGACTCTGGTTATGGTACGAGTTGATATAGGTATGTACATAAAACTCATATGTAATGAGCTCGATATGTGATGAAACTTTGGCAAGATTGTGATTGAGTAAGTTATGACTATAAGGATTTAATATCATTCATGCTAATTTTCATCATGTTTATTGTATGTTAAATGTGTGGTTATGATGCTTATTATTTGAATAGGAACTTACTAAGCTTTATAGCTTACTCCCTTCCTTTCCCTTGTTTATAGTGTCACCAAGCTAGCTCGAGGATCGAAAACTGTCGGAGATCCATTCACACTATCAACAAATATTTTGGTACTAATGATTTCAACATTTTGAGTTATGGCATGTATAGGGGACTTGGTCATTTTGTTATGTGTCATAATTGATTTGACCAAATGTATTGGCTTAAATTGGTTGAAAGCTCATTTTGTATAAGGCCATTTGAAATTGGATACTATTGGCATAAGTAATTTATACGATTATGATGTCTTTCATGGATGTGGAAATTTACATGTATTAAGTTGATAAGTATGTGATGTTTGTGCATGATAGGTGGTAGCATGTAAATGATGTGTTGATGTCTTGATTGTGGCTGATTTGGTTAGATATATGTGCTTGGATTGTGTGTTGTGTAGGTGTGTGCAACCAAGGGTGGCAAAATTTCTTGGTAAATAGCCTTATTTTTTTCTACACGAGTAGACATACGGGCGTGTGTCTAGGCCGTGCGTGACACACAGTCTGCAACATGGGCATGTGTTTAGGTCGTGTGTCCCCTGCACCATAATTTTTTGCAAAATAGAATGCTCAGAATTGAGCATACGGGTAGAGACATGGGCGTATGTCTCAGCCGTGTGGACGAAACGGCCTCAAGCATGGGTGTGTGTCTTGGGCGTGTGAAATTTGCACCTATTTTATGAAAAATCATAAATATTAAATCGACCATACGGCCTATCACATAGGCTTGTGACTTGGTCGTGTGTCTTCAATTTGTTCTTGGGTGACAAACAGAGAGTTACACGGGGTTGGGACATGGGTGTGTGTGACCACACGGTCTGCCCACACGGGCATGTCCCATATCCACACGGGCGTGTGACCTCTGTTTAGTGAAATTTTTTTTAAGTGTTGTGAAATTTTTTAAAGTTCTAGGTTTAGTCCTGAACCGCCTCCAAATCATATTTTGGGCCTTGTAGACTCGTATTAGGGACTTTATGATTGAATGCAAAAAGTTTTAATTTGGACGAAAATTTATGACTCGAAATTGTGTGTTTGTTCATGTGATAAGTCTGGTAACGCCTCGTACCCTGTTCTAGCATCAAATACAGGTAAATGGTATTACATTTAGTGGTATCAGAGCTGCATTTTAGTTGATACTCGGACTAGCATAGAGTGTGTAAGAGTCTAGCTATACATGCTATATATGAACTATGATAGTGTGATGGTTCCTGACAATTCTAAACTGTGTTTTCATATAGTAAATGGATCCCAACCGAACTGTAGCTGATGACGTAGAAAGTAATGCGCCGGCTCCCGCTCAAGGGGTAGTGTCATCTGAAAATAGACCTCCCACAGCCAGTCAAAGAGGAGGGGCTAGGGAAGACTTCCTCCACATGATGAATGAGTGGTATTCGGAGTTTGTTCGAACAATTCCAAATGCTTAACACCTTCCACCCCCTCCTTATCCCCAACCGATTCCCGTAGTTCCCCAAGGTGTGGATCTGGTAAGACTGAATAAGCCTCTAGTTGATAAGATTTGAAAGCAAGAAGCTAAGGAATTTAGGGCTAATGTAGATGATGACCATGAGACAGTCAAATTCTGGCTTGAGAATACTATCATGGTATTTGATGAGTTATCATGTACACCCAAAGAATGCCTGAAATGTGCTATATCATTATTGAGGGACACAGCATATCACTGGTGGAAGACACTAGTATATGTGGTATCGAGAGAATTCTGAAAAAAATATATCAGTCAGCGGTTCATCGATCAGAAACGTAAAGAATTTCTTGAGTTGAAACAGGGCCGAATGTTAGTGACAGAGTATGAGCGAGAATTTGTCAGGCTTAGTAAGTACACCCGAGAGCGTGTTTCCTCTAAGGCTATTATGTGTAAAAGGTTCGAAGATGGGCTGAATGAGGACATTCGACTGTTAGTTGGAATCTTAGAACTAAAGGAATTTGTTGTATTGGTTGAACGAGCTTGCAAAGCCGAAAAGCTAAGCAAAGATGAAAAGCTAAGCAAAGAGAAAAGAAAAACCGACAGTGAGACCAGAGATGCAAGAAAAAGGCCAATGAGTAAGTCATTTCAATTTCAGTCAAAGAAATCTAGAGAAATGAATTCTCGTTCAAATGTATCGACTGGGTATTCGCACAGAGACCGCGAGAAGCAATATTCGAGTTTTAAATCTCAAGCTACTTCAATGGCAAGTGTGGGTAATGTTAGGTCTAACAGATCCGAATATCAGCATTATGGAAAAAGATATCCTAACAAATGTAGGATGAATGACTGAGCTTGTTTCAAGTATGGTTTCCAAGAGCATTTTATCCGAGATTGCCCTGAGATGACTGAGAAAGAACAATTTCTGAGTGCAAGGCCGAGTAATACTACCAATAGGGGTAGGCCACCGAAAAATACCGGGAATAGAACTAGTAGTAAAAGTGTGACGAAAGATACAACTGTGAGATCTGAGGCCAGAGCACCTACTGAAGCTTATTCCATTCGTGCTCGTGAGGATGCGTCATCTCCCAATGTGATTACTAGTACATTTTCTCTTTATGATACTAATGTTATTGCATTGATTGATCATGGATCGACTCATTCTTATGTTTGTGTGAATTTGGTATCTAGTAAGAGTTTACCTGTTGAGTCTACTGAATTTGTGATTAAAGTGTCAAACCCTTTAGGCAAATATGCCCTAGTTGATAAAGTTTGCAAGAATTGTCCTTTGATGATTCGAGGTAACTATTTTTCGGCTGACTTAATGTTGTTGCCATTTGATGAATTCGATGTTATTTTGGGTATGGACTGGTTGACATTGCATGATGCCATAGTAAATTGTAGACAGAAAACTATTGAATTGAAATGTGAAAATGGTAAGGTTCTGTAAGTTGAAACCGATGAAGCAAGGGAATTGCCTATGGTGATTTCGTTTATGTCTTCTCAGAGATATATAAGGAAAGGTTGTGAAGCTTACCTTGCTTATGTGTTGAATACAAAAATATTTGAATTAAAAATTAAATCAGTGCCGATAATTTATGAATATCCAGATGTGTTCCCGAAAGAGTTGCCAAGGTTACCACCAGTCAGAGAAGTAGAGTTTGCTATTAATTTAGTACCTGAGACTTCACCGATATCGATTGCTCTGTATAGGATAGCTCTGACTGAATTGAAAGAATTGAAAGCTCAGTTACAAGAGTTGACAGATAAAGGTTTTGCAAGACCAAGTTTTTCTCCCTAGGGTGCTTCAGTATTATTTGTAAAGAAGAAAGATGGATTTATGATACTTTGTATCGATTAGCGACAGCTCAACAAGGTGACAATAAAGAACAAGTATCCTTTGCCCAGAACTGATGACATGTTTGATCAATTGAAAGGAGCAATGATATTCTTGAAGATTGATTTAATATCTGGTTACTATCAGTTGAGAGTTAAAGAGTTGGATGTGCTGAAAACTGCTTTTAGGACAAGGTATGGGCACTATGAATTTCTAGTTATACCTTTCGGATTAACTAATGCACCTGTCGTTTTTGTGGGTTTGATGAATAGAATTTTCCAACGTATTTAGATAAGTTTGTGGTTGTGTTCATCGATGATATTGTGATTTATTCTCGAGATGAGTCTTAGCATGCCGAGCATTTGAGAACTATATTGCAGACGTTGAGAGACAAGAAATTATTTGCTAAATTCAGTAAAAGTGAGTTTTGGCTCCGAAAAGCCAGATTTTTGGGACATATTATTTCAGGTGATGGTATTCGGGTTGGTCCAAGTAAGATTTCGGCAATTGTTGAGTGGAAACTGCCGAGGAATGTATCTGAAGTTAGAAGCTTTTTGGGCTTAGCTAGTTATTACCAACGTTTTGTCAAAGGATTTTCGATGATTGCTAGTCCTATGACCAAGTTGTTGCAACAAGAAGTAAAATTTGAATGGCCCGAAAAATGTCAGCAAAGTTTTGAGAAGTTGAAAGCATTATTAACTGAGACACAAATTTTAGTACAACTTGAATCGGGAAAGGAATTTGTAATTTATAGCGACGCTTCTAAATGGTTTGGGTTGTGTGTTGATACAAGACGGCAAAGTGGTAGCTTACACCTCGAGACAGTTGAAACCTCACGAGAAGAATTATCTGACGTATGATTTGGAATTGGCCGTCATCGTTTTTGCTTTAAAAATCTGGCGTCATCATTTGTACGGCAAGAAATGTCATATCTTTACTGATCATAAGAGTTTAAAATATTTGATGACTTAGAAAGATTTGAACTTGCGACAACGAAGATGGCTCGAGTTACTGAAGCATTATGAACTAGTGATTGATTATAATCCGGGAAAGGTGAATGTAGTCGCAGATGCTTTGAGCAGAAAGTCTTTGTTTGCTTTGAGAGCTATGAATACGGGATTGACCTTGTCTAATGATGGTTTTATTTTGGCCGAGTTGAGAGCTAAATCGGTATTTATTTAGCATGTAACATCTCGAAATAGAGCCTAAATGGAATAGTGGTTGCGAAACCAAAAATCTGAGATAGAAAAGTTTATTTCGATTAATTTTTTTATGATTTACTGAGTGATTAGATGCATGTGTTAGAGTATTGATAAGAAATTTTATCGATTGCATGTTTAATTTGCCTATTAGGGCTTATTTGCAGAAGTTGTTGTAACAGCCCGATTTAGGGCCTAAACGGAATGATGGTTTTAGAACCACAAATTCAAAGTCAAAAAATTTATTCCGATTAAGTTTTAAGGTTTATTTATTGATTAAAATATTGTGTAAAAATATCGTTAAGTAATTTTACTGATAAAGTGCTTAATTGGACTTTTAGGACTAAATTGCAAAAGTTACAAAATATGTGTTCTAATTCATAAGTACTTGATTGAAATGGGGGTTTAAAGAGGAGGTCCTTAAATGGTAATTAGACCATTATATTTCGTTTGGACAAAAATGGGCATGAATAGGACAAAATTTTAAAGAAAGGCCTTAAGGGCATTTTAGTCATTTAGTAATTAAAAGAAATAAAAGGGAAAATAAAGCCAAAATTGACTCATCTTTTCATGGAGGCCGAAATTAGCATGGGGAAGCCATGGCTAGGGTTTTCAAGCTTTCCAAGCTCAATAGTAAGTCCGTTCTAGCCCCGTTTTTCAAGTTCTTTACGTTTTTGGAATCCCGGTAACTTGATTAAGCTTATTCTAGCAATAATTTAAGCTAGGGTTCATATTTGGAAAAATGCCCATAGGTGAAATGTGTTTATTTTGATGTTTTATGGTAGAATATGAAGGCTGAAATTATGTAAAACAACTTTTGTTAAGCGGTTTTAAGCAAAAATGAGTAAAATGGCTTAATTGGTAAAAGTTGTTATTGTTCATAACTATGTGTTAGAGTGTGAATTTGATGTTGCCATAGAAGGGAAAAATGATCAGCATGTCATAAAACATAAGAATAAGGGATGAAGTTTAATTCCCGAGCCTAGGGGCAAAAGTGTAAATATGCAAAAGTTTAGGGATAAAATTGTAATTTTTCCAAAGTTTGAGTTAAGGACTGTTTTGAATAGTACATTAATTAAATAAGTAAAATATGATGTTTTAGATCCCGTAAAATGAGAATTGAACCTGGAATGGGAGAAAAATCGAAAATCGAGAAAGTTGGTAAAATGGCCGTTTTAGTATCGAGGTAAGTTCATATGTATAATAAGCATTAATTTATGCATGTTTCAATGTAAAATTGATATATTTACTATGATTGCCGAGGTGTTGAAAATAAGTATAATTATGATGATTTAAATGTCCAATATTAATTCGACATAGAAATGAGAAAGTATGTAAGTTTGTATGTAAATAATACATTATCTTTATTATGTTTTTATATTTCAGTATATTTTATGTCTTGTAGCTGATTTTTGAATCATAATTGACTATTGGAAGAACAGAATCAAGTATTAGAAAGAGAGAGAAATCCCGGTTAAACCTTCGGAAAGATTGGATGATACAGATGGTATGTAGCTAGGTCGCATGGGTGATACTATGTGTACACCATGTAGACAAGAGAGCTACGGGATATATGTAGCTAGGTCGCATGTGTGGTTCCAGGTGAATGACACCATGTAGACAAGAGAGCTACGAGATAAACTGGCTAGGTCACATGGGTGGTACTAAGTGTTCACCATGTGTACAAGAGAGCCAAAATTATGTGTACAATCGAGCTAGGTCACATGAGTGGTGCTAAGTGAAGGCCACTATGTGTACAAGAGAGCTTCGATTTTAAAGGTGGGCTGTGTGCGATACCATCGCCTATCTGTTATTATTCTGAAGCGTTCAATTGGGAAATTGATTAAATGAAATTGTGTATGACTTTGTGATGATAAGTGTAAGTATATACGTGTGTAACTTATGAGCAATATGCTCAATATGTGATTGGGAATTTGAAAGATTGTTATGGGTAAGTGATGAATACAATTGAAGTGTGAAAGATCAAAATTGACAATAAAACTGTTCTGGATAGTTGCAGTGACGTGAATCTAAAAATTTACCAAAAATAGTATAAATTGAAGTAGAGACTGAATGAGATATCAAATTAGAGCTTAATGAGTCTATTTTCATATAACAGAAACAGAGCAAGCAAAGGAATTCTATATTATGAGATATTTAAGTTTTTGAGAGACTGGTTTAGAATGACTACGTGATTCCTTATTCTGACTTGGAAAAATCTTTAAAAATTGTACAAAAATAATTATGGGATATAATTTATATGCTTGAAATCCTTAATGAGTCTAGTTTCAAATAAAATAAACAACAACATCCTTTGAATTCTGTACCAGGAGAAAATTGAATCGTAATGAAGAGTGGTCAGAACAGTTGAGCAGTGAAATAGGGGTAAATGAATAAACTGTACTAACTGACTAGACCAAAAATTCTGAAAATTTTATGGTAAGAATATACGTGAATCTAGTTTCAAGGAAAATTAACGGTTTGTAATTTGGAGTTCTGTAGCTCCAGAAATAAATAATTTAGCTGCTAGTACTCTGCTAGACAGCTTATTTTGAACCTGTTTATGATTGTAATAGTAAAGGTATGTGTGTTTGTGATGGTAATATTCCGGGAACATATTGTGACTTTGTTTAAAGTATGATAATGTATTGTTTATTAATATTTACACACTTACTTACTAAGCTATAATGCTTACTCCCTTCCTTTTCTTTTTCCTATAGTGTCACAGATGTTAGCTCGAGTTGGAGGTCGCCGGAGATTAAATCACACTATCAAACTATTGATCGATTTGTAAAGGTTTTAAAGTATTTTTAAGTCTTTGGCATGTATGGAGACTCATTTAATTGTTATTAAGTTGCTAGGAATTGGCCTAAAATACTGACTTATGTTATTTGAAGGTCCCTATTGTATAAAGTCATTTAATGTAGATAGTCTTGATTATGTTATTAATTAAATGATGCAATTTATGAATGTGTTTAAAAAAGTTTTAAATTAGAGTGAAATTATGAATCAATTTTTTTATACGATGATTACTGATTAAGTCCGGTAATGCCTCGTACCCTGTTCCGGCGTCGAACACGGGTAAGGGGTGTTACACAGCAAATTTGTGAAGCTCAGAAAAATGATAGTGAATTGCAAGCTAAAAGAGCTCAGTGTGAATCGGATAGTGATACAGACTTTCGGATCGGTTCAAATGATTGTTTGATGTTTTAGGATAGAGTATGTGCACCAAAAACTGATGTACTTAGGCTCCGTTTGTTTGGGGGTAAAAACTTTTCTCGAAAATAATTTCCTCATTTTCTGTTGTTTGTTTGGGGGAAAATAAACTCCCACTATAAATGCTTTTCCAAAACACAGGAAAATCAAGTCTTCTTTTGGGAAAATATCTTACAATTTCTTTTCGGTAATAAATTTTCCAAAACAAAGGAAAACGTCTTCTCCCCTTCCCCTTCCCCTTGCAAATCAGTGCTATTGCCAGGTACCCTACCCATTTTTATCTCTTCGATCATTCTGATTTTTGTTATCTATATATCTTTCTTTTTTTTTTCAATCTCTTAGCAAATTTACCAGGTACCCTACTCCCGCCCTAAATTCCTCAAAAGCTGCGTGATTTTGAAGAACGATGACGTTTGGTCAAGGACAAACGCTAGGGTCGATGTTAAAGATGCCGGCAGTTTGGTTTCGGGTTTGAGCCAAAACTTGAGTTTGTACGTGCAATTTTCGGCTCCGGTGAAGCGAGGATCGAAGCCCGGCAAAGAGGAAGAGGAGAAGCAGGATTATTATGTGAATATAGGTTACGCTATTCAGACCTTGAGAGAGGAGTTCCGAGACATCTTCTACATAGAGCTCATTTTTTATATTTACAGGTTCAGATTCGATTTTCCCGCATTTGATTTCTTTGAAATGGAGTAAATAATTGAGAATTCTGTAAAATAAATTTGATTTTTCAAAGTTTTCCTTGTTCATCTGCTGATTTTGGATTCTCATTGTTAAATTCAAAAAAAGAAAAAAAGAGAAAAAGGTGATGACATTTGTTTGAATAACGTGTACTAATTCATTCCAAGCTTATGTTTTTGATGTAATTAGATGTTTTTGAATGTTGGTCTTTTGTTTGAATGTTGATTGTTTGTGTGTGTGTATAAGGAAAAAAAAGTATTGGCTTTTAGGTTAGAACATAGAGAACTCTATTAATAGTATCCATGTTTGATTGGTTTTACAAATTAATGGATGGCAAAGATTGTTTTGTTAAGGGCAATGTGTGCACTCTACGCGTTTGAACCCTTGTATTGACTAAGGCACGAAGCGCTAAAGAAAAGCACTTTTGCTCGAGTGAAATAAGGTGCAACAAGCATTGTGTGTGCATTTTTGTATATCTATTAGTCTTGATGAGTATGTGCTTGTGTATATAATAAGCTTAAGATTTATGCTTATGATAATAAACTCTAAAAGTTGGTCGAATTTGTTTAATGAACAAGCTAAATTTTCTTTTAATTTTGTTGGTAGGTGTGCATGATTTCTTTTGGTCCTTTGCCTGTTGTCGTATACTCAAATATTGAGAAGAATCCCTTCTCAAAATGGTTTTTCTTTTTTTTTTGTGTTGCCTTACAAAAGTGCATGCCTAGGGGTGCCGAGCTTGTGCCTACTGAATGCGCCTGGCTTGAAGGGGTTTTAGGTGCTTTTGTTTTTTATGCTAAGGCACAATGCCTAGGTGCTTGTATTAACAATACTGGATAAAGTTATGCCGTATGTTCATAAATAGCATATACCACTAGGTTGATGCATGCTGCTGCCTTCCTCGTGTAAATAGATTATGGGCTTTTCTATGTGACACCTATGAGATTCAATTTTGCCTTTCCAAACTGCAGTGATCAATCTGCACAGACTCAAAATTATAATGGTTTTATGTAGATGACATGTTTTTGGTACTGATTAATGTAGGCAACGACTTCAATCATCATTCCAAGTGAAGTTTGAACAAAAACTATTAGAAAATTGGGAGCTAATATCATTTGAGGCAATCTTTCTCTATAAACAAGGATCATGGTTATCATAGCCTTCTTTAATATGCAGTTTTCTTTATTACTTCATAATTTATTTCTACAGCTGAGAAGATATTTGATGAGCTGATGCAGATGAAAGCTATATTTGACAGAGTGATTATGTGTAACACCCCAAACCCGGCCCAGACGCTATGGCCGAATTTGATGTGTCACATTGAAGTGTTTTAGCGAAAACTGTGTTTTCATTGAAAACCCTTATTAAAATAAAAGAAACCTTAATTAAATTAAAAAAAATCCTTTCAATCACTTGTTTAAAACATATGATTTTATGAAAACATGTTATTTTAAAATTTAATTGCGAAAACGTAGAAAACATACTATAATTTAGGAAACCCATGTTCAGCTTTTCGTGTTTACAACGAAAATAATAATAATTCAAGTAATAATAACATAATGAAACCTTGTTACAATCTGGTCTGAAACATACTTAATAAAATAAAAACTTATATGCTTAAAAAAAACCAAGTCTAAATTATCTTGCTAGCTGGCCACCTAGAGTCCCTCCAAACATCAAACCTTCTACTGAGCTTCACCTAAAAATAAAATAAAAGAGGGGGTGAGTTTTCGCAAACTCAGTGTGTACAACCCTCAACACAAAAAAAAAAACAAGCATTCCAAAAACCATCATACATCAAACATGCAATGCAATCCCATCCAAATTATCCATCCACTACACACCAGCTCCGTCCCCCGTCACACCATGTGAGGATATAAATATCGACCCACCCAACTGACACATCAATGGTAGCCCGGTTGCGGAACTACCTTCATATACATATTGGGCTTTAAAAGCCATCGGTGGATCCACGATTGTCAAGCAACCATGCGATCCTCATATACTTCCTCCGTTCCATAATTCCCAACCCATATGCAACCTAAGCAGAATATCATATGTATGCATGTCACATCCATAAAACTTACATTCAACACCTAGGGGTATTTTGGTCATTTTTTCCCTTAAGGGCATTTCGGTAATATTTCCTTGATTACGGTTTTCACTTACCTTGGCTCGTTAACAAGTCCCGCGAGCTAAGATGAACGAATACTATGCACCAGGTAGGATTCCAGAGAAGAAGAGGTGAGTCATTAAGACCGCTTAAGTACCAAGCTCTTCCTACATCCAATCCTAGACATGCATATACCCGTTGCCGCACCTTAACCCTATGACTTATCCATGGTCTCAATAATTTAATTAAGTTTTATGTAGTCATCATATATTAGGCCCAAAACCCCTTACAGAGCTTTGACAAATTCACATACCTGTATCTAGCCCATTAAGCCCAATCATATTCATATGGCCTATTAGGCCCAAATCACCTGTATATGGCCTATTAGGCCCAAATCACATTTATATGGCCGGTTAGGCCCAATCACATTCATATTCATGCTCACATACAAATTCCTATCACATAGCATCAATATTTAGTTTTTTCCTATTATGGGCCCAAAGCTTATCGGGCCCATTTAGCCCATTCCGGTCTATATGGCCAAATCACAATCCAAGTTCATAGAATCGCCTATGGGCCTCAGGCAACCTATCGGTTTCCCCCTTACGAGTGTTCGCGCACTCACAAGACTACTGTAGCCAAACTTTTGGCTTTTCGGCATTTCGGCATTTCAGCTTTTGTCGATCTACTTGTGTGTGCAGTGTATGTGCATACCTGGTAAGCAAGCGTGCTGCTATTCCTTTAGTCACCAACCTACAAATGATATCACCCTTCCATTAATTGCATGCTTAATACATATCCTTACTAAAACCGAAACCACACATTAATCTTACCTTGCGCGACAAGTATAATAGCCCCTTTTTTAATCACTAACCATGATCAACTCCTAGATCTGCACCAATCTTAGCCATTAAAACCCGAATACAGGTGACTTGTATCCAACACAAGTCCCCCTTATCTTAACTATGACCATCCGGCCAACTAAGATTAAGAGTACTTACCAAAGTCTCTCACCTAAAGAGTAAATCGGCAGGGATCCAAAGACCGGGATTCGATATCTATTCCTACCCAAAACTGATTAGAAGAAGTAAGGGACAATAATCGATACTGAGCAAAGAAAATCGATTGTAGAACACTTACACTAGATTCAGTCAAAGAATATTCTTCCCTTGGGAGATTTGGCTTTTTGGCTTTCAAACTTAGTATGGTGAATAAGGTTTATTTGGTATAGATTAAAGAAAAAGAGTAGAAGAAGAAATCGGCTAAGTGAAACAAAGAAAATTGTGTAGAAAAGAATAGAAATCGGCAGAAAGAAAGAAAAACAAAAGGGTTTTTGGCTTTTTGGATCTTGAAAAAAAAAGGGTTTTCGGTAGCAAGGTGAAGAAGAATTTCGGCAGTAGCCTGGAAACCTTGTATTCGGCCCCTATTTATAGCCCTTATAGCCGAATTTTCCATGCCCAATTCCCAATTCGGCTCCATCACTTCTCTCTTCTCATCTCGTTTTTCTCCCTGATAACCCCTTGATCTTTTCCTTAATTTTCTCTTCTAAACACTCCCCTTGGAGTCCATCTTCACGCCACTTCCAACCTTCTAGAAGGCTAAAATTAAACTTCTAAAAACACTAAGCTAGGATTCGAACCTTGGATCTCCTTGCTAGCTGCTAACGCCACCTTCCTACTCCCTAAGTGGCATCACTTAGCCACTCCTTCATAAGGCTTTTTGATGCCATTTTCCCCTATTTTATTTAAAAGCCCAACTACTTGCCAACCCTTATTCTTTTAATAATTAAACTATAATTTCTTCTACCCCTTGATTCGAACTCAAACCTTGACCAAGACCTACCATCACGTAATTAACACTTAACCGGAATTGTTAAGTACAAAAGAAAAATTTGAGATATCTGGATTTTTGGGGCGTTACAACTTGTAAAGAAACATCGTTGCTGCCAAATACATCTCTTTGAAATGAAATACTCATAGAGGGAATGATTTCAATGCTTTGAATGGTACAAAAATCAGATTCCTAATGTAACTGTCATTGATACTCCAATGAAAGGTAGCTTTATAAGAGATGAAGACTTTACCAAAAAGTTGGAATCAAGAATATGGCTGTACACAACATAGATGAGAAACTTTTTCTGCTTTATTTTCTTAGTGTAGGAAGCATCAAATAGTTGATTGCTCATCATCTTCTTACTGATGGAGCCATAAGAGAAATTCAATTAGATTTTAGGGTCAGCAAATTGATGTTAATAAATATACAGATGAAGAAACTGGATTGAGGTTCTTCTTTCATTTTTATGTCCCACTTCCTTATCTAATTTCAACCCTCTGTTGTTGGTTGTTTTAACTCTGTTTCTATGCACTCTTTTTCCTTTTTATTTAGCCATTAAAAGAAAATGATAGGAGCTTTAGGAACATAAAGGAACAAAATTTTGGTACCTACTGAAGATCGAAACAAAGATGAAATATGTTTAAGAAGATAATAGAAAAGAAGAGATTGATTTAATGGATTTTCTTATACATTCTTCTTAGGAATTAAGATTCTAATTAGGAATTTTATGGTCAATTGTCATAATTTTCATCAAACATTGCTTTATGGAGTTTATTCATTTTTCTTGCAAGATTCATGTTCTAACACTTACGTTGAACCATGTATTTAAAGAGTTTATCCCATACACGAGTCTATACATATTAATATTATATATATATATATATGACATGAGTATTTTAATAAAATTAAGGGTTTTATATATATTGGTTTCTAGTATTAATTTCTAGAATTATCCAATCCATGTTTTTTTATTATTTTAAAACACAATTAGAAATAATTTATTTGATTTTGGTTGTTTTCAATTTATGACGGTTAATATTCTAGCTTAATAATTGAGTATTATTATATATTTAATTTAATTTATTTATTTATAAATAAATCATTGCAATATATGTAAAAACAATTTAAAATATAAGTTTATTAATATATGTAAAAGCAGCTTTTCCAGAAAATATTTTCAGGAAATCTGCCAAACAACAGAAAATATTTTAAACAGACTCATCCAAACACCAGAAAAGTAAATCATTTTCAGAAAAGTAAATCATTTTCCAGAAATCATTTTCCGGAAAACATTTTACTGGCAAACAAACAGAACCTTATTCAGAAAATTTTACACGAGGCACACAATGGTTGTTTATCGGTTCATCTAGGTAGTACAAAAATGTATAATGATTTGAAGAAATTGTATTGGTGGTCAGGTATGAAACGAGATATTTCAAAGTTTGTTTCGAGATGTTTAATTTGTAAACAAGTAAAGGCCGAGCATCAAGTGCTTTCGGGTTTAGTTCAGCCTGTGATTATCCGAGTGGAAATGGGATAGGATTACGATGGACTTTGTAACAGGTTTGCCTTTGACTCTGAAAAAGAAAGATGTAGTCTGAGTTGATGTTGATAGATTGACGGAATCGGCTCATTTTATCCCGGTACGTACTGACTACTCACTTGATAAGTTAGCTGAATTGTACATTTCTGAGATTGTGAGATTGCACGGAGTGCCTATTTCTATTATTTCGGATAGAGATTCGAGGTTTACTTCGACATTTTGGAAAAAGTTACAAGAGGCTTTGGGTACAAAGTTAAATTTTAGTACCGCGTTTCATTCGTAAACTGATGGTCAATCCGAAAGAGTAATTCAGATTTTTGAAGATATGCTCCGATGTTGTGTTTTAAAATTCGAAGGTAGTTGGGAGAAATAGATGGCACCGTATGAGGCATTATATAGCCACAAGTGTTGAACTCTGTTGTATTGGCTAGAACTTAGTGAGAAACAGATTCATGGGGTTGATTTGGTTAGAGAAACCAAAGAAAAAGTAAAGGTAATCTGTGATTGCTTGAAATCCGCTTCAGATCGACAAAAGTCATAGAAAATTTGAAAAGAAAAGAAATAGAATTTCAGATTGGTGATAAAGTATTTCTGAAAGTATCTCCGTGGAAAAAAGATTCTGAGATTTGGCTGTAAAGGCAAGTTAAGTCCACATTTCATTGGGTCGTATGAGGTTATTGAAAGAATAGGGCCAATGGCATATCGGTTAGCTTTACCGACAGAGTTGGAAAAGATTTATAATGTGTTTCATGTGTCGATGTTGTAACGATACCATTTGATCCCTCACATGTGATTTCCCCGTCAAAGATTGAGATTTGACCTGATCTGACTTATGGTGAGGAACCGATTAAGATTTTAGCTTGGGGAGTTAAACAGTTGAGAAATAAGAATATATACCTAGTGAAAGTTTTGTGGCAAAGACATGGGGTTGAAGAGGCTACATGGGAACCCGAGGAAGCCATAAGAAAATAGTACCCAAACCTATTTTCTGGGAAGATTTTCGGGGACGAAAATACCTAAAAGGGGGAGAGTTGTAACAACATGATTTTGGGCCTAGTCGGAACAGTGGTTTTGGGGCCACAAATTCGACGCAGAAAAATTTATTTTTTCTTATATTTTTATGGTCTACAATTTTATAGAATGATTCTGTGAAAATTTCGTTTGAAAATTTTGACGTTTGGGAACTCAATTTAGCAAAAATGACTAAATTGCAAAAAGTGAAAAACTTGAGTTCTATAAGCTAGAGGTGTCTAATTGCTATGAAATTTTAAATTAGAGGTCCTTAGATGGTAATTAGACCATTAATTAAGTTAGTGGACAAAAATGGACATGAAGTAAGAGAAATTTTAGTATTTTAAGAAAAAGGCATTTTGGTCATTAGGTAATTAAATGAATTAAAAAGCAAAAATCAAGCCAAAATCTTTGTCCATCTTTTCTCCCATGGCCGAATATCCCTAAGAAGGCATAGCTAGGGTTTTCTCATCTTCCAAGCTCGATTGTAAGTCCGTTCTTGCCTCGTTTTTAATGCTCGTTACATTTTTGAAGTCGTTGTAATTCGATCTATCTATTTCTACCACTAATTTAAGAAATAATCAAATTTTAAATTTTTACCCATGATAGGTATTTGTGTTTTTTGATGTCTAATGGTAGAAAATGTATGTTAGATGTAAAATAAACAACATTTACTAGGTGATTTTTGATGAAAATGTCAAAAAGGACCTATTTGTAAAAGTTACAAAAAATGAGTAGTAAAAGTGTGATTAAATGAAAAAGGTGGGCTGGTATGAATATGAAAATGGTTCAGATAGGCTTAGGTTTTGAATAAATTGAATACATTTCAATTTCCGAGCCTAGGGACTAAATTGTAAAAATGTGAAACATTAGGGGCAAAAATGTAATTTTTCCATAATATGATTTTTGGACTGGATTGAACAATGTGTGCATTAAATAAGTTAAAATTATCATTATAGATTAAGAAAAATAAGGTTCGGACCTAGATCGGGGGAAAAACAAAGTGTTTGAAATTAGGTCAAATTCTACTATTTTTGTACCAAGGTAAGTTCGTATGTGAATAATGCATTGATATATTTATGTTTTAAATGATTTAATATTGTATGAATTTTGATTGACTATTTGGACGTATTCAACAAAGTTTTGACAAGCGAGAATTCCTGGTTAAGCCTGAAGAATAGAATAGGATACGGGTGACATGTCACTAGGAACCCATGTACTTATGTGATCCAGGTGCTAGCCTTGTACGTCCTACCAGAGGCTGGGTAGTCCGACATGAGTTGCGAATACCTGATAGCTTGTGTGAGCAGCACTATGTAGCTACGTCCTGACTGACAGCTTGTGTAAGCAGGCCCATGAATAGCTCGAAAATGAGCCTATATGTATTATGAGACGTGAGGTACCTTTGGCTACATGTATGACACTTATGTGTAAAATTTCCGAGTATCCGCTTATATTTTGAGTGTTCAACAGGAATGTCAAAGTTGTGAAAGACTCTGGTTATGGTGTAAGTTGATATAGGTATGTACATAAAACTCATTCGTAATGAGTTCGATATGTGATGAAACTTTGGCAAGGTTGTGGTTGAGTAAGTTACGACTGTAAGATTTTAATATCATTCATGCTAATTTTCATCATGTTTATTTTATGTTAAATGTGTGGTTATGATGCTTATTATTTGAATAGGAACTTACTAAGCTTTATAGCTTACTCCCTTCCTTTCCCTTGTTTATAGTGTCACCAAGCTAGCTCGAGGATCGAAAACTGTCGGAGGTCTACTCACACTATCAACAAATATTTTGGTACCAATGATTTCAACATTTTGAGTTATGGCATGTATAGGGGACTTGGTCATTTTGTTATGTGTCATAATTGATTTGGCCAAATGTGTTGGCTTAAATTGGTTGAAAGCTCATTTTGTATAAGGCTATTTGAAATTGGCTACTATTGGTATAAGTAATTTATACAATGATGATGTCTTTCATAGATGTGGGAATTTACATGTTTTAAGTTGATAAGTATGTGATGTTTGTGTATGATAGGTGGTAGCATGTAAATGATATGTTAATGTCTTGATTGCGGCTGATTTGGTTGGATATGTGTGTTTGGATTGGTGCTATGTTGTGTTGTGTAGGTGTGTGCAACCAAGCGTGGCGAAATGGCTTGGTAAATAGCCTTATTTTTGTCCACACGGGTAGACACACAGGCGTGTGTCTAGGCTATGCGTGACACACAGTCTACCCCATGGGCATGTTTTTAGGCCGTGTGTCCCCTGCACCATAATTTTTGCAAAACAGAATGCTCAGAATTGAGCACACTAGTAGAGACACGGGCGTGTGTCTCAGCCATGTGGATGAAACGGCCTCAGGCACGGGCGTGTGCCTTGGGTGTGTGAAGTCTGCATCCATTTTATGAAAAATCATAAAAATTAAATTGACCACACGGCCTAGCAAATGGGCGTGTTACTTGGCCGTGTGTCTTCAATTTGTTATTGGGTGACAAACAGAGAGTTACACAGGGTTGGGACACGGGCATGTGTGACCACACGGCCTGCCCACACGGGCGTGTCCCATATCTACACGGGCGTGTGATCCCTATTTAGTGAAAAGTTTTCTAAGTGTTGTGAAATTTTTTAAAATTCTCGGTTTTGTCCCGAATCGCCTCCAAAGCATGTTTTGGGCCTCGTAGGCTTGTGTTAGGGACTTTATGATTAAATGCAAAAAGTTTTAATTACTCGAAATTGTATGATTGTTCGTGTGATAAGTCCGGTAATGTCTCGTACCCTATTTCGGCGTCGAATTCAAGTAAGGGATGTTACAAACGAGCTATCTCATCATAATTTTCCCTGCATTTTCTAGCTTAGCTTCAATTTCTCACAGCTTAAGACAATCATGAGATTCCTTTTCCATTCCTTATAGTTATTTTCATTCAGTTTGTTTCAGTAAGAATGCTTAGTAAGGGAGTATGTGCTATTTTTTGAACTTAAAAATAAAATATTCATTCATTAATATCTTTTTACTTAGCAAATACTAATAAAATATTTTGCAACATATGATATACATTAATATGATGCATGTGTTTTACATTAAAACTTGAAAACATTTATAAGTTGTTGTGACGATAATTCCTACACTTATTGAATTAAGTTACAATGGGCCAACCCTAATCAACTAGCGGTAACATGGATTTCCATCCAATTAATACAAGAACCTAATTCTTTAGGCTTTTATACGTACTAATAGTCATTTAACATTTGACCATCATTCTAATTTAAGTAGAGCTTCGAGGAAAGCTACTTAACTAGAAGATTTTGAGTGTATAACCATCAACTCAACATTTATCACATCATGTACCACAAATGAGTCATCGTGGGACAATCTCACCAAGTTACATGCTATGACTAGTTGCCATTTTTAAAGAAAAACTTCTAGTTATATTGCATGATAATTGATAACTCGAAATTATATAGACATATACAACATCTTCTGACTAATAATTCATGCAAATTCTAAGTATTTTGATAGCAAATTTTGTAGTTTCATTACAAATTTTTAAAGTAAGACAAAATTAAAGATAAAATTGTAATATTACTTATTTACATGCTAATTTGACATTATTTTTTCTAATTTGACGTAGTTTGGTGTAATAGAAGAAAAGTTAGATTTGAAGTTCACTTATTCGATGTTCGATGTTGTAGTATTCATGCAACAGAGTCCATGCAGATGTGGGTTGATGGCTGATCAGCATGGGACATCCTAAATTCACTTATTGGACTTTTAAATTCAATTTGATCCAACTCCTAAATGAGTTACTGAAGTGGACAAGCATGTTGCCAAATTTGAAGCCCAAAATGTCCACTAAGGAGGAGAGAGCCTAATTTGGCTATGGGAAATCCAATCGTCCATAAAAATAATTAATTTGAGCACCCAAGACTTGTTAAAATATCACAAAATCAACCACAATAATTTTTCCATGTGACTGCTCAACTCCTTCCCATTAATCAAACATGAACTAGCTAAATTTAGTAAAGTCATCCACGTTCCTTCCTTAACATAATGGGTCGGCCATGCATGATAGAAAAAATGGGGATTATCATGCCAAAAATAGAAATCTCAACGGGCTCCTCACTATTATAAATAGAAAGACATTTGCTATTCGTTTCATTATCACACACTCATCATATCTTCTCCCTTTTCTATCTTTTTTTACTTCTCATTTTCCATTCGTCAAAAAGTGTTTGAAACGCTTTGAGAGCAACCCCATTCAACCATATTAGGAGCTTTTAAGCTTGGTAGTCATCGCAAGAAGCAAAGAACGAAGGAGGAGCAAAGTGAGTTCTGCCTCGGAGAACCACTGGAAACGATTTAGCATTTCTTTTCCCTTTAATCTTTTTTTGTTCAAATCAAGAAACATGATTGCAAATGAGTTTTATGCTTTTAATATAATCATGATTGCTTAATTTTATTGGTGTTAGAATGACTTAAATTTCATAGTTTATATTATTTAATGTTGTTAAAGATGTTTTGTGCATTTGATATATTTATTTATTCAAATAAAATTATGAACATGTTATTCCTGCATTATAAATGTAGGGATGCAATTTAATTTATTATTAAATCAAAACCATATTGTAATTAATTGACACAATATATGAATGATGCATGTTTGATCTTTTTATGATGAAATTAGGTCAAATTAGTAATAATATCGAAAGAACTTTATTACCTTGCATAACCTTAAGGTTAATGTGATTAAACTATTTTAGTGTAGAAATATTATTGGTACCGCACACGATCTGATTTCTGTTTATTAAAATACTAAGTTGGTTGAACATAGACATATGATAGAAAAACTTAATAATTTAATAAGTGTGATTTCTGAGACGATGCCTGGAAAGGTAATCTTGAAGTTAGACTTGACACAGATATATGCAAGGAGACCAAAAGGTTAAGCTTAGGCCTTTGAGAGAAGTCGATGCACTCATAAAATCAGGGTTAGTAAATTATTAATATGCCACGAAATCACCGTAACATCTTTTAACCTTGTTTAAAAAATTCTAAGTTAAGAAGGAAGATTATTTTAACACATGCATGCTATTGTGATTACTCTTAAAACATGCATACTTATTTTTTTCTGTGTTTAATTTAATTTTAAGCATACTTAGATTAGTTTTAGTATAACCAGAAATCCATTACACTTCAATTTATTTTATCACCAAACAATTTGCCAAGTATTAATTTTGCAATACTTGACTTGCATAAATAGTCCCTAAGGAGACGATAACTATTTCTACTTTATTACTTGTCAACGATTGTGTACACTTGCATATCAATCGAATAATTTCGAGAAAAATTTTTGGCACTGTTGCTGAGGACTATTATTTTAGTCAATTTTTTGTGAAATTAATTATCTTGCAATTTGGTTCAATTTTCTTTTATTTTTACTTTAATAGTTTTTGTTATTAGTCAGGTGATAATGGATCCTCCACAATATGTTCAAGGAGGAGCATTTGCTTAGAATGCTTAAAATTCAATTATTGTTGCCTATGAAAGAAACTGTGCCATTGGACAATATGTCGTTCCTCTCTTCAATGAGCTTAATCTGGGTATTGTGATACTCGAAATTGAGGCACTGTAATTTGAACTAAAACCAGTCATGTTTCAAATGTTGCAAACTATGAGTCAATTTAGTGGGATGCCTAGTGAGGATTTGCATCTTCATCTTCAGCTATTCATGGAAGTGAGCGATTCGTTCAAACTAGCCAGGGTGATCGAGGACACCTTGAAACTGAAATTGTTTTCATACCCCTTAAGAGATAGAGTATGAGCATGGTTGAACTCTTTACCATTCGGTTCCGTAACTACATGACAAGAGTTGACTTAATGTTTCTTAATGAAATACTTTCCTCCATTTCTGAATGCCAAGTTCTGAAATAAGTCACTTCATTTTAGCAATTTGATGAAGACTCTTTATATGAGGCATGGGAGTGATTCAATGATTTATTTCGAAAGTGCCCTCATCATGGCATTCCTTATTGCGTTTAAATGGAGACTTTCTATATTGGTTTTAATGCTCATATTAGAATGATGGTGGATGCCTCTACAAATAGAGCCCTTCTTTTGAAATCTTACAATGAGGCTTACAAAATTCTTGAAAGGATTTCTAACAACAATTTCAATGGTCGGGTAATCGAGCAGCCACAGGTAGAAGAGTGACAGGAGTACATGGAGCGGACACACTTACTTCTTTAGCAGCCCAAGTATCTTCTCTGTCTTCTATGCTTAAGAATATTATTGCTAATGGTTTCAATGGTTATTTGATAGGTCAGTAACCGAACTCGTTTGAGAATATTTCTTGTGTATACTGTGTGATGGTTATTTCTTTGAAAATTGACTATTAAATCCATAGTTAAAACATTACACGAGAAATCAGAATCAGAGTGGTCCACAATTGAATCTGTACAATCCTTCATGGCAGAATCACCTGAATTTCTAATGGAGTAACCATTGGGAAGGCCCTAGCACGTCTTTTATGCCATCTCGACCAAATTATCTACCAGAATATTCTCAACAAGTGCAACAACTCCCACTAATTAAATCTTCAAGTAATCTTGAGAACCTGCTGAATGCGTACATAGTGAAGAATGATGTACTAATCCAAAGCCAAGAAGCAATGTTGAAGAATTTAGGAAACCAAGTGGGACAGGTAACTAATGAGCTCAGAAGTAGGCCCCAAGGTGTTTTTCTAAATGACATAGAAAATCTAAAAAGAACGGGCAAAGAGCACTGTAAAGTTGTCACCTTGAGGAGTGGAAAGATGTTGGAACCCAAAGTTGTTGAAGCTGGAGGTAAACCTGCTGTTACCCAAAACAAGGAGGAAATTCAATCGGATGTTGGAATTCCTACAGCACACAAGATCGTTCCCGCAACTGAGACCCAAGAGGCAGTCTTATAGCAACAAAATAGACAGGACAAGATGAAAACCCCACCACCTCTATACCCTTAACGGTTCTAGAAGTAGCAGCAGGATACTCAATTTAAGAGAATTTTGGATGACAAAGCAACTTTTAACGACTTCAATGTTACTAAATCCCTAGATGTAATTGAAGACTATTCTACAATTTCCAAGATAGAATCGATAGCTTCTATAGAATTGGAATTCAAATTCTCTAGACGATCTATTACAACGCATTCTATTAGCAGAATTGCCAAGTGATGATGAAGACGATGAATGTTTTACCTTGTTAGAAGCTAATTCAAAGGGATTCATTCAAGAGGTTTGTAACACCCCAAGCCTGACCTGTTTTTCGGATTCAGGTATAGAGCATTACAATTGTGTGGTTTTACCTATACTTAATTTCTTATTCGCCTAAACTATTATAAAGCAGACTAAAGATAAAACTAATAATAAATCTTACAACAAATGCCTTAAGCCACTAAATGTTTAAATTCTCATAGTTTCTATTTCTAATCAGTCTATTTGTTTACAAAATAACTCTTAAAATTTAACTGAGGACTATCTGCCCTATAATCCAGATTTTAGGGATATTGTCTAGCTTCATTATTATTGAACATGAGGTGAAGCCTCCATTGGTACCCCATTCCCAAGTGCATGACTCTAACTGCTTGTGAACCTCGATCTCATCACTATCTGGTTGGGTCCCTCCTCTGAGTCCTTGATCAACCTCACAAATCCTGTGAACATTAGCCACACAACTGTAAGTTCAAATGAACTTAGTGAGTTCCTTCACTAGGTCACAATAAATAAATAGTATCGCACAAGGGTAACAAATGTAAAATAAATTAAACTTAAATTAACTCCCTACTAGCTCAAGGTAGATGTTCTTTATCAAGGTCGTGGACTCCACTCAATCCTCTAAGCTTCTCGACTCACTGTGAGACCTTCCTCTGGTTGAACTCTCTATTTGACAATGATCCATACACCTCGTCATATTAGAGAGTCTTATCCTTACTTCTCGTCTTTCTTTACTTTCATACACCCCGTATACAGGGTGTTTGGTGACCTTTAACTTACTTGGCTATATGCCTGTTTTCCCATATTGTACCTCTGTTTTAGCTTTATCATCTTCCCATCTAATGGTTCTTAGGACCTACCTTCATTGGCTGACTTTCATGATTAAACTAGTCCTTTTCGGACTCTCTCTCTCCATACCATAGTCCCGAAGGACTCATTGGCATCTCCGTATTGTGTTGACTTTCAGCAAACCTTGCCACTCTGGCGAACCCATTCTTTTTCCATCCTACTGATAACAGTGGCAGGATTACTCCTAATAATCCACCTTATGCATAAGACTAACTTGGGATCTCACTTGTCTCATATGATGAACAATTAACTTTTCGTCTTGGCTGGCCATCGCTCATCAAAACTATATGAGTCTACCTCCCCTTTTACGTAGGTTCTCCTTTTGGAGGTAACTTTATGGCATGTTTTCATAAAGGACTATCCTCAAAGAGGAATAGTCTTGACAGACATACTATTTCATGGACAGAATCCTTATTCGGGGAGTGGAAATTCCCATTCTTCACACGAGATTTACTTATTATATACAACTTTATTATTGACTACTTGCGCACGTGCAGATTAAAACAAACAATTTTGGAAAAATATTTTGAAACACGAGTTTTAACTGTAAGTGAATAGTTTCATTTGTAATATTTATAATTCTGATGGAACAAGTATTCCAATGGGTCGAACCTAAAAGAGACGGTGATCGAGTAATAAATAGCGTGCACTTTAGAGTCTAAGCAGCAATTGGTATGATTTTATAGTACGATAAATCATAACAAGAAAACGTTGTAAGGAAATTAAATATGCTACTCTAGGGACCAAATTGTAAAGAGTACAAAACTACGAAATTAATCAATAAATGACTAACAGTGGTTGGTTGACTTCAATGTGGTTTATCAATTTTTAAAGGAGGGACTTAAATCGCTTAAATTACTAAAGTGTCTCATTTTTATTTCACAATCTCAATTTTCCCAAATTAGACAAATTAAGTCAGTTTATCTTTCGATCTCATCAGGTAATCTGGGACTAATAAATTGGTGCACAACTAGATTACCTCTCAGTCTCACTTGTCTAGATGTTCCCTTAGGGGCATCAATCCTAAGTTTTTAGGTTCATCCAAATTAATCCAATTTATTATAATTTGGTCTTTCATCCAAAAATCAACTCATCATATCTCTATCAACCAACCCCCTTAAAGGTTTAGCTACCCATGCTGAAAATACAACTAACTACCATGGAAATGAAAAGCAAAGAGCCATTAAAATAAAACTTAAGAAAAATATAAAATTTGAGATTTTTATACAAAAAAAAAATGTAAAAGACATGTAAAGAAAAGTATTCAACAAGAAAATCAAAAGTAATAAACATAAAAGGAACAAAGTTTAACAACTACAAAGTAAAAGAAACTGAAATACATTAAACTAAATCTAAAAATGTCTTACAACCAAGGTAGAGGGACTAAAGATTCAAATAACCTTAAGCTACAATGATAATTAACTTAACTAACTACAAGACACTAAGAATAAGAAGGAAATGTAGTAAAACAAACTCTAAAACTAAGAAAGGCAAAGAGAAAATATATACCCTAAAAAAGTTGCAAAAAAACTAAGAGAAAACCTAAAGAAAAATAATGCTAAAAACTAAACTAATGTATGTCTCCTACTGATCTATCGTAATTCAATGTAGCAGATTAAACTAGTTTTTGCACTTAAGGAGCTTGAATACAAGCAATTTTATAATGTTTTAGTTAAGTTTTCATATTTTAGTTTGAATTCAATAAAAAGTGTATTTTGAGTCTTTTATTAACTTTAAAGACCGAATAAGGCCTGTACTTAGTAAGTGTGTAGGAGAACATTCAAAGGCATAGTAACTCAAAGCTGGTCACTATGTTGCAACATGGGGAGTTTGATGTCACAACATAGGTGTAACACCCCTCGCCCATATCCGACGCCGGGACAGGGTTCACGGTGTTACCTTTCTTGACTCAACCAATTATACAAAACCGGGCCATAAAAAAATTTCAAACAATTTAAGAACTTCTCTTTTCACATGCAATCTATCTCATATACGGACTTACGAGGCCCAAATCATACATCTGGGGTGGTTCAGAACCCAACCGAGAACTCATGAAAAACTTAGAAAAGTTTCATGCATCAAGACTCCACACGCCCGTGTGGATATAGAACATACGGTCGTGTGCTAGGGACACGCCCATATCCCGAACCCATGTCTGAAAACCTGGGCATTCTGCCAAACCCATTGTTGTAGATTTTTGAGCTTTCAAACCTCTATTTTGGCTGATATTTTTGGTGAAGGAAGAAGATGGAGAAGAAGAAAATGATAGCTAGGCTTTTAGGCATTATTTTACCACCAAAACATGACATCATCAACCTAATACTTTGACTATTTGTTTAAAATCCATCACATGGCCGACCAACACTATTAAAAAGGGTGTAATTGCCCTTTAAATACTCCAAATTTTGATTCTCTAGCTATTTCACACATTTGGGTACTAAAATGCAACTTTTGCCTTTTATGCGATTTAGTCCTTTATCGCAATCGGGCTTGAAAACATTAAAATTAACTCACCAAATTTTTCATGCACTAATACAATAGTACCATAACCTCATAAAAATAATAAAAATAATTTTTCTATCTTCGGATTTATGGTCCCGAGACCACTGTTCTGACTAGGCCCGAAATCGGGTTATTACATTTCTCCCCCTTAGGGATTTTCGTCCTCGAAAATCTTACCTGTGGATAAGTTTGGATACTGCTCTCTCAGAGACTCCTCGCATTCCCATGTGGCTTCCTCGACCCCATGTCTATGCCACAAAACCTTCACAAGCGGTATACTCTTATTTCTTAACTGTTTGACCTCTCGAGCTAATATCTTGACCAGTTTCTCACCATTCGTCATATTTGGGAGAATCTCAACTTCAGTTGGTGCAGTTATATGCGAAGGGTCTGATCTGTATCGGCATAGCATGGATACATGAAATACGTCGTGAATCTTTTCTAACTCTGGCGACAAACTCAAATGGTAGGCAACGGGCCTTACTCTCTCGGTAACCTCATAAGGTCCTATAAAACGAGGACTCAACTTGCATTTTCTACCAAATTTGAGGACTTTCCTCCACGGGGAAACTTTCAAAAATACCTTGTCCCCGACTTCAAACTCAATCTCCCTTCGTTTCAAATCCGTGTAGGATTTTTGTCTATCCGAGGCGGTTTTCAAACAGTCACGGGAAAACTTTTTCCTCAGCCTCTTTAATCAAATCAACCCGTGAATCTGACTCTCTCTCAACTCAGTCTAAAATAGGGGCGTTCGACACTTTCTCCCGCACAAAGCCTCATAAGGCGCCATTTTTAGACTCGACTGATAGCTGTTGTTGTAGGCGAATTCAACCAATGGCAAGAGTTTTTCCCAACTTCCTTGGAACTCGAGAACACAACACCTCAACATGTCCTCTAAGATTTGTATTACTCTTTTAGACTGTCCGTCAGTTTGCGGATGAAATGCCGTACTGAAACTCAACTTGGTTCCTAAAGCTTCTTGTAATTTCTTCCAAAACCTCAAGATGAACCTTGGGTCTCGCTCAGATACAATTGATAACGGCACACCATGAAGCCTCACAATCTCAAAAACATACAAGTCGGCCAACTTTTCAAGGGAGTAGTCGGCACGCACCGATATGAAGTGTGCTCACTTAGTGAGTCTATCAACAATAGCCTATACTGCATCTTTCTTTTTTGGGGTTAGAGGTAAACTGGTCACGAAGTCCATGGTGATATGATCCCATTTCCACTCGGGAATCATAATAGGCTGAAGTAAACCCGAAGGCACTTGATGTTCAACCTTTACTTGTTGACACACTAGGCACTTGGATACGAACTCAGAAATGTCTCTTTTCATACCCGACCACCAATACATTTTCTTAAGGTCGTTGTACATTTTCACGCTACCTGGGTGAATTGAAGAACAACCACTGTGTGCCTCTCGCAAAATCTTTTGAAATAGCCCACTATCTTTGGGTACACAAACTCTATATTTTACCATTATACACCCATCAGTTCTAACACAAAAATCTAACTCAATCTCTGATTCACATTAAGTTCTCTTAGCTTGTAGTTTCTCGTCATATTTCTGAGCTTCACAAATTTCATGAAGAAAATTCAGTCTGACTCTTAACTCTACTAAGACCGATCCATCACTAGATATAGTCAACTGAGTGTTCAAGACTTTCATAACAAACAACGACTTTCTACTCAAAGTGTCGGCGACTACGTTCTCCTTTCCTGGATGGTAGTCAATGATTAACTCATAATCTTTTATTAGCTATAACCATTGTCGTTGCCTCAAATTCAATTCTTCCTGAGTCATTAAATACTTTAGACTCTTGTGATCGGTAAATACTCTACATTTCTCCCCATACAGATGGTGTCGCCAAATCTTCAGGGCGAACACTACAGCTACTAGCTCTAAGTCATGGGTTGGATAATTTCTCTCGTGAGGTTTTAGCTGTCTCGAGGCATAGGCTACAACTTTGCCTTCTTGCATGAGTACACACCCCAAACCATTTAAGGAGGCGTCACTATAAATTACAAATTCTTTACCCGACTCTGGTTGCACTAAAATTGGGGCTTCAGTCAACAAAGCCTTTAACTTCTTGAAGCTCTGTTGGCACTCTTCTGTCCATTCGAACTTGACATCTTTCTGCAGTAGCCTCGTTATCGGTGTAGCTATCATGGAGAATCCATTTACAAATCGTCTATAGTATCCTGCTAGCCCCAGAAAACTATGAACCTCTGTTACATTCCTTGGCGATTTCCATTCCACAATAGCTGAGATCTTACTTGGGTCAACTCTGATCCCGTCACCCGACACAATATGTCCTAGAAACCCGACCTCTTTGAGCCAAAACTCTCTCTTACTAAACTTGGCATAAAGTTGCTTATCCTTTAAGATCTGCAACACAGTTCTCAAATGCTCCGCATGCTCATTCTCGTTACGCGAATAAACCAAGACGTCATCAATAAAAACAACAACGAACCTATCCAAATACGGTCGAAAGATACGGTTCATCAAGTCCATAAATATCGTTGGGGGAATTTGTCAATCCAAAAAGGCATAAAAAGAAACTCATAATTCCTATATCTTTTCTGAAAAGAAGTCTTCGGTACATCATGTTCCTTGACTCTTAACTGGTAGTAGCCCGATCTTAAGTCTATCTTAGAGAACACAGTGGCTCCTCTCAATTGATCGAAGAGATCATCGATCCTCGGCAAAGGATACTTGTTCTTCACTGTAACCTTGTTAAGCTGTCTGTAGTGGATACATAACCTCATCGACCTGTCCTTCTTTTTCACAAAAAGCATTGGAGCACCCCATGGTGAATAACTCGGTCTAGCAAAACCTTTGTCTGTTAACTTTTGCAACTGCACTTTCAACTCCTTTAACTAGGTAGGGGCCATCTTATAAGGTGTAATCGAGATTGGCGTCGTACCAAGAGCCAACTCGATACCAAACTCAACCTCCCTCTCTGAGGGTAACCTTGGTAACTCCTCCGGAAAGACATCTATAAACTCACAAACCACTGATACTGACTCAATCTTCGACTTGGACACTTGGATATTCAGCGCAAAAGCTAGATAAGCTGTACAACCTTTTCTTAAATATCTTTCAGCTGCTAAAGACGATATTATCACAGACAAGTTATCCGACTTATCTTGCCCAACTCGAAGAACATTTCCATCCTCACATCTTAACTAAATTACTTTTCTCCCACAGTCCACTACAACACCATGGGAGGTTAACCAATCCATCCCAAGAATTACATCGAATTCATTAAACGGAAACAACATCAAGTTGGCCGAAAAACAATGGCCTCTAATCGCCAAAGGAAAATTTCTACATACTCGGTCCACTAATACATGTTTGCCTAACGGGTTAGACACTTTTTAGTGGACTCTACTAGCATGTTTATACAAGGTATTAATTTCATACATATGTAAGAGTGGGTAGATCCCAGGTCAATTAAAGCGACAACAGTTATATCGTGAATAGAAAAGGTACCCGTGATCACGTTTGGATACTCTGCCTCTTCTCGGGCTTGTATAGCATAGGTCCTCGCTGGCGCTTTGCCTTCAGATCTTATTACGACCTCTCTTTGTGCATCTCTACTACTATTCCCACTCCCGGGGTTCCTTTGAGGCCTACCCCTCAAGGGAGCACTACTTGCTTTCACCTCTTCATTGAGGCAATCCTCAAACCTCTTACACATAGTAGCTTTAGTGGATACGCATTCTCGCGTATACTTGCTGAGTTTTACAAACTCCCGCTCATATTCTGTCACAGTCTTATCACCTTGCTTCAACTCTAGAAATTCCTTTCTTTTTTTGGTCCATAAACCTCTGGCTAATATACTTCTTTCGAAACTCTTCTTGGAAGAATTCCCAAGTCACTCTTTCTCTCGGTACTACAGACACAAGAGTGTTCCACACTTCATGCACTCTTCAGGCGTGCATGACAGCTCATAGAATACCCTCATTGTATTTTCTAGCCAAAACTCCGCTCTCTCCGGGTCATCATCTACGCTAGCCCAAAATTCCTCAACCCCTTGCTTCTGGATCTTGTCTATCGGAGGCTTCTCTCGTCTGAACACATCTGCACCTTGCAGAGCCATCGGGGCGTATTGAGGAATAGGAGGAGGTTGGGGTGGTGGGGTGTTAGGGTTCGCACGAACGAAATCTGTATACCAAGCATCCATCATTCGGAGGTAGGCTTCCCTTGCCCCTCCGCCTTGGCCCATAGTTACGGGCTCACTTTCTATCGGCGCGATCCCTTCTGTGAGAGCCGACACATTACTTTCCACGTCATCTGCCGTGGTTCTATCAGGATCCATTACTATAATAAACACAATTTATAATCATCAGGAATCGTCACACTATCAATATGCATATACGTGGCATGTGTAGCTAGACTCGTACTCTGGCTAGTTCAGTCCTAGAATCAACTAAACCATGCTCTGATACTACTAAATGTAACACCCCTCACCCGTATCTGATGCTGGGACAGGGTTCAAGGTGTTATCTTTCTTGACTCAACCAACTATATAAAACCGGGCCATAAAAAAATTTCAAACAATTTAAGAACTTCTCTTTTCACATGCAATCTATCTCATATACGGACTTACGAGGCCCAAATCATACATCTGGGGTGGTTCAGAACCCAACCAAGAACTCATGAAATACTTAGAAAAGTTTCATGCATCAAGACTCCACACGCTTGTGTGGATATAGAACACACAACCGTTGCTAGGGACACGCCTATATCCCGAACCCGTGTCTAAAAACCTGGGCATTCTGCAAAAACCACACAACCCAAGCACACGCCTATGCCCTATAACCGTGTCCTTCACACGGCCGAGACACACGGCCGTGTCTCTAGCCCGTGTGCTACTAGCATGCATCCTGACTTTATGGCACGGCCTGGGCACACATCCTTGTGGCTTGCTCGTGTACTAAAATGACTTTAAAGTTTTAAGTGCAGGGGACACACGGCCACAACACATACCCATGGGCGTAAGCCGTGTGTCACACACGGCCTAGACACATGCCCGTGTGTCTTACCCGTGTAGACAAACTAGGCTATCTTCCAAGCCATTTTGTCACCCATTTTGCACAACCTACACAAGATCACATCAATATATAAATTTCATCATAATGGACACCAATTCATCTATAAAAAGAACATTGTATACATTCATCAAAGTGAATAATAGCCATTATTCCAGGCTTGATACAAAATGAAGGGCTTTTGACTTGAGCTAAAATACATAAATAATTTTCTTAATCCAACATCTTAGTCTAGCCCTATACATGCCACCTTCAAAAATATAAATCAAGCTATACCGAGTATTGCGGCTGATAGTGTGATTAATATCTTTGACTTTAAGGGATCTTTAAGCTAGCTTGGTGACACTGAAAGAAAAAGGAAAGGAAAGGGAGTAAGCATAAAGCTTAGTAAGTTGCATATAAATAATTATACAACAATCTCACCATTTACCATCATGCTTATAGCTCAAAGGTAAACATAAATTAACTTACTCATTATCATCTACTCGAGTCTCATTTTCTAAATTAAGCTTGTTACTCAGGCTTATCATGTAGGTACCTGTAACACTCACAACATGATCATCCTTTCTTTATCAAAATTGAACTATAACTTTCACCATTGAACCGTTGGAATACTACTGGATATTCCATGAACATTCAACATGGGATATATTGCTGATGCCATGTCCCAGACATGGTCTTACACTAGCTCTCATATATGCATGCTGATGCATGTCCCATACATGTCTTACACTAGCACAACTCCTAGCCGATGCGTGTCCCAGACACGCCTTACACTGGCTATCTCTGTTGAGGCCAATGCATGTCCCAGACATGTCTTACTCTAGCGCTCGTCTTTGTGCCGATGCCATGACCTAGACATGGTCTTACATTGGCTCTCATAATGTGGCCGAAGCATGTCCCAGACGTGTCTTACACTGGCACAAAAATCACCCAATGTCTTGGCACAAATATCCAGTTCATATCCTGAGGTTTCAACGGGATATTTCTACTATCTCAATATTACAAGGCATTCTCAATTTATAACTTAACAACTCGTACAATATCAATTCAATGACAATATGAATATAAGTATTAACAGTGTAGTTGTATTATTTACATACAACTTACCTCGGTTTACAGAAAGTACTTGACTAGTCGGCTTATTCAGATTGCTTGGTTTTCCCCGGTCTAGGCTTGATTTTGGAAAATCTTGATCTATAATAATAATACATCTATTTAGTCACTAAACACAATTAGGCATTCATAAATTCACAACTTTGGTAAAATAACCATTTTTCCCCTAGGCCTAAAAATCAATTTTTTATCGAATTTCCTCGTATTTCAAGCCTAGCTAAACTCTTTTTACTACTATGACAATCCCAAATTCTCACTATTTCACACACTAACCACCTATTTTGTAACTTATGCAAAATAGTCCTTTTAGGTGTTTTCATGCTAACACCTTTCACAAAAGTTGTTTATAACACAACTAGGACTCATATTCTTCCATAAAAACTCAGAATATATCACAAATACATCCATGGCAAAATTCTAAACTCTTGACGATTTTGTAAGATATCACCCCCATTTGAAAGCTCATGCTTCAAGGGTCTCAAAAATGTAAAAATCTTGAAGAAAACTTATTAAAATCATTTACTTATGAGTGCTTTAAGTTGCTGCAGATTTTTGAGCTTTCAAACCTCTATTTTGGCTGATATTTTCGGTGAAGAGAGAAGATGGAGAAGAAGAAAATGATAGCTAGACTTTTAGGCATTATTTTATCACCAAAACATGACATCATCAACCTAATACTTTGACTATTTGTTTAAAATCCATCACATGGCCGGCCAACACAATTAAAAAGGGTGTAATTGCCCTTTAAATACTCTAAATTTTGATTCTCTAGCTATCTAACACATTTGGGTACTAAAATACAACTTTTGTCTTTTATGCAATTTAGTCCTTTATCACAATCGGGCTTAAAAACATTAAAATTAACTCACCAAATTTTCCATGCACTAATATAATAGTACCATAACCTCATAAAAATAATAAAAATAAATTTTCTATCTTCGAATTTGTGGTCCCGAGACGACTGTTCTGACTAGGCCCTAAATCGGGTTATTACAATAGGAAGTAGAATACAAGAATTTCAAGTCTGCCTTTGGTGCTGTGACACAGCAATGGGATGTTGCAACACACCCTTGAACTATGCATATTGTGTTCAGTGTCACGATACAAGCATTAGGGTGCCACGACAACAACACTATACGAGATTATTACGAGTTAGGGGTATTTTGGTCAACACAATGGAAATTGAATAAGAGAATGTCAACTAAGCTAGAGCTAAGGACGACGACTACCCTAATTCTATAAATAGGCTCATTTAGCACTTGTTTAAAGACAACTTTTCATATTCTAATTTTTTCTATGTAATTTTAGTTTCAGTTTTCCTTTATTTTAAGCCTTAGGTTTATTTTTCAATTCTTTTTATTTGTGTTCTTCGGAGGGTTTAAGGCTTAGGACGGTTCAAGATTCAAACAATAGATACTCAAAACGGGTTCAAGCACTAGAAATGGTTAAACACATGACATTGTTCCCTACTCGTTCCCAATTTATTCACAAGCTCACCTCATTATTTCTTCTTCCCTCGCCTATCTTATTTCTCCAAAATGTTAGAAGGTATTACATGAGATTAGCACGTATAAAATTTTGTAAATGTGAATCAAAAGATTTTCATTTTTTAGCTTAATTTTGATTTAGCTCTCTTTTTCTTTATTTTACACTCTTTTGTTCACATTCTTTTTTAAATAAAATGTTCTAATCCACATAATCTCTTTATTTTTTCTCACACAAAGCCACCATGATGTCTCTACCTAGCCTTCAATGTCCATAGCCCGACGTCCATTACATAGTACATTTTAAAGAATTGGACCGAGAAGGATTGAATGCTAGAATTATTTAGGCTCAAGGCTTTGATATTAAGGTATAAGGAAAAGGTACTTGGGGCTCAAAGATATGGGAACCAAAGGTACATAGCAATAGGTAAGCTTTTAGGCTCTAGGCTATTTCAACCAATGCCTAAGGTCTTCCCCGAATCAATCACCTAACACCAATTCTTTCAAAGCATACATCTATTCAAATGAACAATTAACAATTCAAATTATTTATCTACAATGAGTCGTATACTCTATTCAACCTATGGTACACTTCATACATTTTCATTAGGTAGAGTCTATTATACACATTAACTAATTGAACTAATTAGTCTACAATTAAGAATAATAAATTATCTAGTACCACTCAAAATTTACAAGTTTGGCAATTCAATATACTTATTCAATATGTGCAACTAATGCTTATTACCTACTTGTAGTCCAAGCACCATGCAATTAGACAAAATAAATGATGAAAAATGAAAAATAATTTTTGGTATTTTTGATTTTTTTTGAAAAAGTCAAAAAATTAAAAATAAACACATAAAACATTCTTAAAACACTTAAAATTATGTGCATCCCCCCACACTTAGACTACACATTGTCCCCAATGTGTTCTAAAAAAAGATAGGAGATTATCGGACTTCCCTAGAAAGAGTGCCAGACTAGCTTGGGTGTCCACCTCCTCATTGAAGCTTACGAATATAGTGTAGCCTTCCCGGGTAATTAGCTGCACATAGAACAAGAACACAAAAACAAACACAAAACAACCAAAATACAAAATCTAAAAACAAAAAGCTAAATCCAAAAGATAGTGTAGTTTAATCGTTTACATGTTGCACAAATAAAAATAAAATGAAATGCGAAAATAAGTAACTAAGCATTGGACATATCATCCTCCAAGTCGGTTTCTTCAAATTTATGACTATTTCTTCTCTTGGGAGCGGTTCTCTTGCTACGCGTTTGATGAATTGGTGTACTCTACTCTTTGATGGCAACACCCTCGGTTTTTGGACATGTTAGGGTGAATACTGTTGGATATGTTGCCCTAAGTATAGTATTTTTTTCTAAGTACACATACATTTTTTAAACGGATTGGTTAATAAAATTATTCATAAATTACATTAATACTTTATATATTGTCTTTACATGGTTTTTGCACACAAAGTAAAATGGAAGCAAATGTTGCTCATTGGTTGACTAAATGTTTAACTAATACTAAACGGTATAACGTGGTTGGGCCATAGTTCGGAAAGATAGCTTGTATTAGTGGATGAACCTAAACATGTCATTAGTCTAATAAAAAATGAACAAACTGATTAAAATACTAATATGTCATCTATCAAGTCCAATTGGGGAGATGCCTTATATTGGGCATCGGAGCGGATGACTCTCAGAAGATAGAGACATAGATATGACTGATTGGACTAATAGAACATCAAATAGGACCCAAGCAGAATAGATCTTGAATCCATTTATGGATTTATTCACTTATGACATTCATAGTGTGACATACCTAAATCCTGAGTCGATGACGAACTATGTATGCATGACTCTTATAGTTTGATGTAAGAAAAAGCCTGAGTTCAAATAGATAAGGAACAGAAAGTTGGTGCATTGGGTGTATGACTTCTCTAGTATGTAGCGTCATTTACAATAGTGGAATTCGTAGCTCAAAACATGGGTAAATGATATCCTCTCGTTGGCATTACATGGTTGATGAAAAGTAAATGTAGCCACGGGCCGTCTGTCTTTGTGATTGATGACTTTATCACTATTTGATCGTGATTTTATTTTCATGAAATAAAATGTAATTGTTTCCATAAGATAAAATAAGATCATATTAGGAGAACGAATATTATCCCAAAGAGATTAAGGATATCCTATGAGGGTAACACAACACTAAGTCTTTACTTTCGTAATAGTATGTCGTTAGGGAAAGCTCAATCACAATACTATAGTGGAATGACGTCATGACTAAATGAGTTTATAATTAATAGGCAAAAAGATAGAACTTAATTATAAATCATTTGAGCCTCTACTACATATGTCCAATCAGTCCCTCCACTAACTCATTGAAACCAAAAATGAATTGTGTGTTTGACTAGAAATGAAAGGAATGAATAGAAAAAAAAGAAATGAGAAATATTCAGAAATGGTTATGGTTTTCTTCGAAATAGGGAAATGAAACCATTTGGAAATGAATGTAGGTTTCAAAAAATGGAAATAGAAATGGAAATGATCCATTTGCAATTCTATATAGTTTACATAAAAATGATCGTAAGAATAAGTTAATGTATTTGAGCTGTTTTAAAGCCTAAAAATGAAAATAAATCATTCAATCATAGTGAACATGTTGAGTTGTAAAATATCGAACGAAATTTCTCAAAATTTTAACAAGGTAAAATTTTCAAAATTTTATTATGGGTTAAATTGTCAAAATTTTACTAGGGGTAAAACTGAGATGAGAAAATTATTTAATATATATTGAAGTTTATTTTGGGAAATAGAAAAATAGAAACGAGTTGGGTCAAGTTACAAAGTACTGAGTTAAAAATAGAAAAATGCTACTAATTGGGATTGATGTGAGAGAGGCCCAAAAAGCCTATCTTGTAACAAGGTGCAATGATAAAACCCTAGTATTATTAACTAGGGTTGCCGCCCCCTACATCCTAGTTGAACTAGGATATCATTTTTCAAGTTGAAATAAACTTCTGAAACTCTAAAAAGGTTCTTCCTTCTCTTCCTAAAAATAGATAACACCGATAGAGCTATTTAAAGATTTTTAAAAGATATTCTTCGAAAAATAGAGAGAATTTATTCTCAACTGTTAGATATATTCTTCTAGAATAACAATTCTATCGATTTCTAATAAGAAGAGAGAATTTTCATCTTCACCCCTAAAAAGAAGAAAAAACTCTTTCTAGTTCTTTGTTTCAATTCAATTGGTTTGAGCCCACACTCGAAGCAGTTTGTGAAACAAGAATAATAGAGAAGATCGTTTGGTGGAAAGCAAGAAACAAAAAACATCCGCTAAGTCAAAAACACATGTATGAATTTGGTTAGGGTTTATTGCTATAAATATCACAAATTGGGTTAGTTTTCAAAATTTTAATTTTTCGTTGTGCAAGAAAATCATTTTTAATCCAGATTTTTCCAACAAATATGTCCTTAATGGTATCAGCAAATAGTGTCACATCATCACCCTTTGTCGTGTCGTCATCAGCTGATTTGCTGATCTGTTGTAATTTGGTATAGTAGATTAAACTAGTTTTCACATTTAAGGAGCTTAAATACAAGCATTTTCGTTATGTTTTAGTTAAGTTTCTTTAGTTTTACTTACATTTAATAAAATGTGCACATTGAGTCTTCTGTGGATTCGTATTATTCAATATCAATCAGGCTTTCTTAAACTCTCTATTCCACTTCATTCCCCATGATTAATTATTCCATTCTTTCCATGTGGTTTATTAAAGCCATGAGAAACTAATCCTTCTATGGGGGAGTAGCGAGTGGAGGCACGACATTTTAACTATTTTTGTAGGGTTACTCAACGGATCAATTGTTTGGAAAAAGAAAGAACGTGAAACAAACCCTAGGCCTGACAAACCTGGGAAGTCATCAAGGTAGGGATTAACTCAAAATTAGTATTGCCCATTCATGAACACCTTTACCTCAAGCTAATCTGGACTATGATGTCAGAAGATAAGTAGTTCTTGTTGACTCGTTATGTTAGTGGAAGATTGGAATATCCTTCTAAGGTAGTAACTAGTATGTTGACTAGGAACCCGAGACGATAGTTAATTGGGATTGTCGAAGCAAGATGATCACCTATCTTCAAATTTGGATTCACTTTATTTTTCTCGATTTCTCGCAATTTAATTTCTTTTTATGTTATTATTTTACAAATCTTAAACATATTTCTTAGTTTACACTCATGCTACATTTAACTTAAAGTATTAATTAGATCTTTAATTGTTTAGGTTAAGATTGATTTAGTACTTGCCTCCCTTGGATACGATCCTCAGAGTACTCACCTACTTTGTTGTAAAATATATATTACAACTCGACCATATACTTGTGGATACTGCCTCATAACTCTCTATTTTAGTGCAGTATTCTTACTTTGGATGTTAGTATGTCCGGAGGCGGTCAAGTTGTTAGCGTCGTTGCTAGGGAGGCAACGTTACTAGATTAATTTGAATTTTTGCTCTAAAAAGAATAATTAGGAACTTTTTTAGTTATAGATACAATTTTATTTTATTTTAGTATTACTAATCTTTCCTTTCTGGGTTTGGTATATAACTCGCAATAGAGGCATACTTATTGTAGCAACCACAGATCCAGAAAGAATAATCCGAATAAATCATCGATAGCAGCATTAGCAAATTCAAGATCCACCATCGCCAGCTATATTTAATGTACCATGTAACAATCCACTATTTCGAGACACTGACGATAATGCCTTAGGAGACCCACGAGCATCGTAGTTACCCGCAAATGAGCAGATGGCAGAAAATGAAAGGACTCTAAGGGACTATGCCCTACCAAGCTTATACATGGTTCAGAAAAGTATAGCAAGGCTGAAAATTACAGCCAATAGTTTCGAGATCAAACCAGTGATGGTACAAATGATTCAAAATAATCTGCAGTTTAGGGGCACCATGACAGAGGACCCTAATAAGCATTTGAAACAGCTTTTCCAACTCTATGATACTTTTATGTATTATAGGGTCACTGATGATGCTATTCATCTTCGATTATTTCCCTATTCTTTGATTAATAACACTTTTTCTTGGTTAGACTCGTAGGCAACATGATCTATCACGACATAGGACAAACTCCTTGGAAAGTTTTTACAAGATTTATTCCCAATTAGCAAAGCAATTCATCTAATAAGAGAGATTGCTATCTTTAGATAGAAAAAAGGAGAAAGTTTCAATGAGGCGTGGGAACGCTTCAAAACGTTGATTCAAAAATGTTCGTACCACGAATTTCCTAAGCTGATGTGACTACAAGTATTTTACAAAAGGTTGGATGCAAGCGCAAGATCTGGACTAGATGGAACAGTAGGAGGAGCCCTCATAAATCGGACATACGAGGATGTGTATGAAATTATTGAAAATACGACATTAAACTCCTGTCAGTGGCCAACTGTACGTTTCACATATGGCCAGAAAACCGTTACGGTCAAAGCTATTCAAGAGGATGGTAAGTATTAGTAGATAATGGACAGATTAAACAATATTAAATCTAATTCTACATCGTCTATGTATGAAGAAGACTGTAACACCCCTAACCTGTATCCGTCGCTAGATTAAGGTTACGATGCATTACCGAACAAATCACGACTTAAGGGAGTCATTCATTACTATTCATGTTTAAGATAATGTGGCTAAATAAACATTATACTCATTATTATCCATTTACCAAATTATAACAAACATAGCAAACATATATATATGTTAAGCTAACTAATTTTGAATTAATTAATAATATAAATAATGCATCCAAATTAAACAAATATTAAGCCACAACTGAATTACATATGTGTATATATATACCTATTCATCAATCATGTTTATCTTGTTTGAACTAAATTATAAAATCTAGATAATGCAAAACATATTAATATAACAAGCTTATCATAATTAATGATCATAAGCCTTACATTTCGTTACTTTGAACTAAAATCATATACCAATTACACCACACATATATTTCTTGAGATAATGTATATATCATACCATCACTTCATGTGCAAAAATATATATATAAGTGCCGAACCATCAACCAAACTATTCCTTACCTAAATTCAACTTTAGCTGAATACATTCAACAACCAAGTTAAACCATTCCTATTTAATACAAGTCAAAAATTGAACCATTATTGAAAGATTACGAGCTAGTGATTGATTATCATCGGGGGAAGGCGAATATAGTTGCCAACGCCTTGAGCAGGAAATCTCTTTTTACTTTGAGAGCCATGAATACGAGGTTAGCATTGTCTAATGATGGGTCAATCTTGGCAGAGATGAGGGCTAAACCGTTATTTCTCCAGCAAATTTGTGATGCTCAAAAGAACGATAGTGAGTTACAAACCAAGAGAATTCTGTGCGAATCGGGTTATGACTCAGATTTTTGAGTTGGACCAGATGACTGTTTGATGTTTCGAGACAGGATATGTGTACCGAAAAATGATGAATTGATTCAGAAAATATTATATGAGGCGCACAGTGGTTGTTTGTCAGATCACCCTGGTAGCACAAAAATGTATAATGATTTAAAGAAGTTATATTGGTGGCCAGGCATGAAAAGGAATATTTCTGAATTTGTAACCAAGTGTTTGATCTGTCAACAAGTAAAAGCTGAGCATCAAGTGCCTTCAGGATTACTCCAACCGGTGATGGTACCTGAGTGGAAATGGGATAGGATTACCATGGATTTTGTAACCGGTTTGCCTTTAACTCCTAAAAAGAATAATGCTGTCTGGGTAGTGGTTGATAGGTTAACAAAGTCGGCTCACTTTATACCAGTACGTACCGATTACTCACTTGATAAATTAGCTGAATTATATATTGCTGAAATTGTGAGATTGCACGGGTTACCTATGTCTATAATATCAGATAGAGATTCGAGGTTTACCTCGAGATTCTGGAAAAAGTTACAAGAAGCTTTGGGTACAAAATTGAATTTTAGTACCGCGTTTCATCCACAAACAGATGGTCAGTCTGAAAGAGTAATCCAGGTACTCAAAGTTATGCTTAGATGTTGTGTTTTAGAATTTGAAGGCAGTTGGGAGAAATATCTACCTTTGGTTGAATTTGCCTACAATAACAGTTTTCAGCCGAGTATACAGATGGCACCATACAAAGCCTTGTATGGTCGTAAGTGTCGGACTCCTTTATATTGGACCAAACTTAGTGAGAAATAGATTCACGAAATTGTTTTAATTAAAGAAATCGAAGAAAAGTAATTCGTGATTGCTTGAAAGCTGCTTCAGATCGACAAAAGTCATATGCAGATTTAAAAAGAAAAGAGATTGAATTTCAGGTGGGTGATAAAGTGTTCTTGAAGGTGTCACAATGGAAGAAGATTCTGAGATTTAGCTGAAAAGGCAAGTTGAGTCCGCGTTTTATTAGGCCGTATGAGATTATTGAAAGGATTGGACCAGTGGCATATCGGTTGGCCTTACCGGCAGAGTTAGAAAGAATTCATAACGTGTTTCATGTATCAATGTTGCGACATTATCGTTCTGATCCTTCACATGTGATTTCTCCAACAAAAATTGAGATTCGATTGAACTTGACCTATGATGAGGAACTGATTAAGATTTTGGCTCGAGAAGTGAAATAGTTGAGGAAGAAAAGTATAGCTTTAGTGAAAGTGTTATGGCAAAAACATGGGGTAGAAGAAGCTACGTGGGAACCGGAGGAAGCCATGAGAAAACAGTACCCAAACCTCTTTATCGGTAAGATTTTTAGGGACGAAAATCCCTAAAGGGGGGGAGAGTGGTAACAGCCCAATTTAGAGCCAAAACGGAACAGTGGTTTCTAAACCACGAATCCGAGGTTGAAAATTTTATGACTAGGTGTTTAATTTGATGTTTAGGACTAAATTGAAATAGGTGAAAAATGTGTGTTCTAGTTCATAAGGTACTTGATTGAAATGGGTGTTTTAAGTAGAGGTCCTTAAATGGAAATTAGACCATTATACTTTATATGGACAAAAAGGGGCATGAATAGGACAAAATTTTAAAGAAAGGCCTTAAGAGTATTTTTGTCATTTGGTAATTAAAAGAAATAAAATGGGAAAAATAAGCCAAAATTTTATCCATCCATCTTCTTCCTTGGCTGAAACTTGTATGTTTTCCAAGCTTTCAAGCTCAATAGTAAGTGCATTCAAGCCTCGTTTTTAATGTTCTTTACATTTTTGAAATCCTCGTAGCTCGGTTTACCTATTTCTACCATTATTTCGAGTTAGGGTTTAGGTTTAAAAATTTACACATGAATAATATGCATGTATTTTGATGTTTGATGGTAGAAAACGAATGTTTAAAGTTAGGAGAACGATCTTTTCTAAGCGATTTTTAGCGAAAACGAGAAAAACGACATAATCGGTAAAAATACCTATTGTTCATAACTATGTGTTAGAGTGAGAATTTGATGTTGCCATAGAAGGGAAAAATGATCATCATGTCATAAAACACAAGAATAAGGGCTGAAATTAAATTTTCAAGCCTAAGGGCAAAATCGTAATTTTGTAAAAGTTAGGGGCAAAAACGTAATTTTTCCATAATGTGGTTTTTGGATTGAAATAGATAGTATGAGTGTTAAATGAGCTAAATGTGTTGTTTTAGATCAAGAAAGGCGTGGAATCGACCTCGAACGGGGGAAGGAAAAGATTTTGGACTAAATTGCAAAATTTCCATGTTTTGCACCGAGGTAAGTTTGTATGTAAATAATGCATTATCTTTATTTACATTTTATATTTCAGCATATTATATATATTTCAGCTGATTTTGAATCATAATCGACTATTGGAAGAATGGAAATAAGTAATAGAGAGAAAAATCCCGGTTGAACCTTCGGAAAGATTGGATAATACAGATGGTACGTAGCTAGGTGACATGTATGGTGCTGAGTGCACATCATGTGTACAAGAGAGCTACGAGATACTATGGGGTAGCTAGGTCACATGTGTGATACGGGATGTATACCATGTAGACAAGAGAGCTACATGAGAGGATAAATGTAGCTAGGTCGCATGTGTGGTTCCAAGTGAAGGACACCATGTAGACAAGAGAGCTACGATATAAACTGGCTAGGTCACATGGGTAGTACTAAGTGTTCACCATGTGTACAAGAGAGCCGAACTATGTGAAATATGATGGGTGGAGCTATATGCTGAAACCACCAAGTATCGAGGATTGATCCGAAGTGTTCAACGGGATGATTTTATGGTGACATTGTAATCATAGACCTATACTTGTGATGTATGAAATGTGGTTAAAATGAATTGTGATATGCATGTTAAAATGATGTTAATACAAAGAAAGTGTGAAAGAGTGAATTAGCAATAATACTGTTTTGGACAGTCGCAGTGACGTGAATTTGAAAAATCACAAAAAATAGTAAGAATTTAATTAGAGGCTGAATGAAATATGAAATTAAAGCTTAATGAGTCTATTTTCATTTAAAAGAAACAGAGCAAGTAAAAAGATCCTATAATTTGAGATATTTATATTTTTGTGAGACTTGTTCAGAATGACAACATGATCCCCTGTTTTGACTTTGAAAAATCATTAAAAATTTTACAAAACTAATTACGAAATATAGTTTATATTACTATATTCCTTATTGAGTGTAGTTTTAAATGAAATAATTTCATGGCTATTTGACTTTTGTATAGGGAGAAAATTAATTCGTAGTGAACAGAGGTCAGATCAGTCGAGCTGTATAACAGGGGGAACTTTAACTAATAAACTGTACTAATTGGCTGAACCAAAAATTGTAGAAAAATTTTAGTAAGAATTAATCTGAGTCTAGTTTTAGGAAAATTTTACGGATTTCAATTTCGAGTTTCGTAACTCGATTTATGATTTATTCAGTGAACATGACGCAAGAGGGACAGCTTGATCAAATTGGAGTAAATAGTGAAATTAAAAATAGATATGGTTGAGTTATTTTGTGAACATATTAGATTCCTTATTCATTATTTATATACTTACTTACTAAGCTATAAGCTTACTTTCTTTTCTTTCTTTTGTTTTATAGTGTCATCCAACTAGCACAGGAGTTAGAGATCCTTGAAGATCTGTCCGTACTATCAATACTTTTGGTATTTGAACTAAACATTTTGAATTATAGCATATATAGTAGGCTTAGTTATTTTGTTACGTGTCATAATTGCCTAGGTGTAAAATATTAGTTACAGTATTTGACAGATTATTTTGTACAAAGCCATTGAAATTGGCTAATATTGTTAAAGGCATATGTTATAATGATTCATGATCTAATTGGATGCCATATTTTTGTCTCGATTTTATTTAATGGTATGTATTATGATCTGGTAATACCTCGTACCCTATTCCGGCGTCGGGTATGGGTAGGGGGTGTTACAGAGTATGTATCATATGATCATATGTGAAATATATGATAACGAATGATATGAATGTATATAAATGAATGATGTGTTATATATGCTCGTTATATGACATTGTGGTTCTATGTTTCAGACATGAGATTTATAAAATATGAAACAGGCTTTGATGTATGATTTATTGGTTCGAAAACTTGCATAGATAATGAAATTAAAATGGTTGAGTTGGCTATATGGTTCATATATGCAAATTTGGTTTATGTGAATATGGGAATTATGGATGTTCGAGTTTGGAAGTATTTATAAGGAAGTTGATATAAACTTATGTATGATTTGTAATAAATGAACATAGTTCGATTGGTGATGTAATGAATATGTGCGAGCTTGACTTATACGATTGAGTTAACGGTTGTTATTGGAATTTGAAAGCATGGTTATACGCTCATTGGTAAATAAGATAAGTGGAGTTATTTAATGTGGTTATATGAATTTACGAGTACAATAAATGTATATGTGATTGAGATTGGATAAATTCGGTTTAGTGATATTGGTTTATAGATATTATTGAAATGATTTATTTGCTTATGGCTTACTAAGCTTTCAAAGCTTACTCTGTGTGTTTTTCCTATGTCTATAGAGTTTCAGAGACTTGCTCGGGTTAGAAGTTGTTGGAGACGTCATCACACTATCCGGTTATCGCTTCGGTAAATAAAATCTCTAAGTTTTGGTTATGTGGCATGTATAGGCTAGTTTTGAGATGGTTCATTTTGATTTGAGTATATATATAGCCATGCAAAAAATGGATTAATTATGATGCTAATATTGTTTATATTTGGTTATGTATTGAGCTCATTTTGGGAAGTATGATTAATGGTTTATAGTATGGTGTAATTGGTTATATGATTTGGCTTGCGAATTGAGGTGAAATATTGGATGTATTTTTAACTTATGGTTCATATTCCTATAGGGAAAATGATGTGTATAACATTGATGATGCATTAGTTATTTGAATACGGTTTGAAAAGGCAAATAATGTGATATGTTTAGATATATATATATATATGTATATGGCCAAGTGAAATAGTCATTTTGGTATGTTCATAGTTGGAAATTTGGTAATGTTTAGCATATAGAGAATGAGCATGAAATTGGTTGATTATATTATGGATTGATTGATACATGTTTGGAGTTGAATTTGGCTGAAAATGTTACATATATGATGCTTGATTTTGGAATTGTAGGGAGGACCCAAATGAATGGCATATTGGCCTTATAAATAGCATATTTTTGTCCACACGGGCAGAAACACGGGCGTTTGTCTCTGCCGTGTTGCTCGAGAGCCATTTCGAAATGAGCCTGGGCAGACCACATGGTCACGCACACACGGGCGTGTGCCAGGCTGTGTGGCCAAGTCAGTTTCAGCCACGAGCTAGACACATGGGCGTGTCTTGTGTCCATGTGGACAAGTCAGTATGTATGCCCTATTTTGCCACGGCCTAGACACACGGATGTGTCAAATGTCGTGTAAGGCACACGGCCTATTTACACGAACGTGTGACCTTTGTAACTTAAAAAAATTGTTAAGTTTAAAAAAAAATTTGTATGTGTTCAGTTTAGTCCTAATCTCTTCCTAACGCATGTTTATAGTCTCATTGACCTAAGAAAGGGACTTAATGTTGATGTTTGACTATGATATGACGATGCATGACTTTTGATTGTGAAATAATTGCGAAATGTTTCGATATGTCTGGTAATGCCTCTTAACCCTAGTCCAGCGATGGACAGGGGTTAGGGGTGTTACACCAATATCCTAGTATCTTTTCATCAAGCTATTATGTTTCCTGATGCTAAGATGTCAATTCAATTTGTTTGTACATAAATTGTACCTACTTTAAATGTTTCTAACGTTAATGCCTTTAGAGTAATTTTACTCTATGCTATTCTACAGAAAAAGAAGGTATGCGTTGGCAAATGGATTCACTAGAACATGGGAAGATGCATTAGTAGCCAGAAAGTGGGAGTATTCTTTTCCCATTTGGTGACAGCTTTATGTAGAAAGGCGTATGTACCTATGACATCCATTGAACAGTCGTTGAAACCATCTCGAAGTATTATCAGCGATACCTTGTTCCAATAATACATCAAGCTAAGGGCCAAACAAATAAAAGACAAGAACAAGTGACAGCAAGAAATGACAGCTTCACCCACGTTGTCTCAAAGGGTGGCACGAGCTCAACAAGACGTTTGTGAGAGTAGTCATACAAAACTAGATTGGATGATTCAGTGGATGCAGGAATCGGGACCAATTTTCTAATAATTCACAAGGAAAAACAACATCCAGGTCCCTAATTATACACCTAACTTGTTCGATCCGATGAGTGCAGAACAAGGAGAAAAAATGCATAAAAGCAAAGAAGAGGAAGATGATAAGAGTGAGGAGATGGATGAGGAAGACTATTGAATTATTTTATTTTTATAAAGACTTGTATTAATTTTTGGATGATTTGAACTTTGTAAGAGTAAGATTAATAATTATATTTTTAGGTTTGTTGCGTTTTGTTTAACATTTCTATGTAGGAAACCAACACGAAGAAGACACAAACAATTTGAGCTTTACATGATCAAAGAAGGAAGCACCCACCAATAGGAGTTAGAGTAGTCACGATCAATCGAGTAACTTTTTTTGTTATCTTTTAATGGGCTACACATTGAAGACAATGTGTCAACTAAAGTGTGCGGGGTAACATAGGTTGTTTTTAAAGTTTTAAATTTTAAATTTTTGTTGATTTTTCATTGTCTTTTGGTGTGCTTGAGTTTGTAGAAATACAAGTGATTGGTTAGGAGCATGTACATAGGTTGCTTATGCTTGTGAATAAGGTTGACATGACAATAGGAGGTTTTAAATTTTTTATTATTAGGCTACTAAAATTCTATACGTTACACAATAAATAGGTATTAAGCTATCATTTGTACCAAGTGATATAGAAAATACAAGGAAACGAACATGCTAGTTTGAATGATAAATGGTTGAATTTGTGGTTGTTTGGTTGATTAAATTTGTGCATGATGAGATTTTTAGTGCTGACCTAAGGCATTGTTTGGAACACATCCAGATCCAAAAAACTATCCTATTTTACTCTTCCTTTAGTACCAATTTTAAGCCTTTTTGACACTTCTTGCTGAACCACATTACAAACCTCAAGTCTGAAAACGTTAATTTGTATATACCCTTTTTCTTTGGTCCTGTACTGCACAATTATAGACGTCTGGCCATACGTATTGAGGGTTAAGTAGCTACATCACGATAGAGTTTGAAAAATTAGAGTGAAATAGGAAAGATTGGTGTGATATAGGAACTACAAGTTTGCCTAATGTTTGAAACAAAGAGGAAAACCCAAAAAGGGATTTAGTGCGAGTAGAAAAGTCTTTAACCAGCGAAAAAGCATTCATGAGTGAGATGTATTAAAAAACAGAAAAGTGACAAGGTCACAAAAGAAAGAAAAACTCGTTCAATAGTGCACAAAAACTCGTAGGGCTAGCCATAGTTACTATGTCATGCTATGAATTCCTATACATTGAGAGACAAGGAAGGTAAGAAAATGAGAAATGAGGTGGTGAGTGGGTAAGGGTCACTAAGGGGAGAAGAATAAGGATCAATACGATGTGCCAAACTATTTTCGTGTTTGTAACCTTTTGATGCTTACTATTTTTTAATTCCATACCTGTCCTAAGCCTCAGAACGTTACAAGCCGAAAAGCCCTATGTGACCTAAGTATCATCATACATGAATGGACGTCATACTGAACATATGCATAAACAACTATTGATATTCTGCTCAGATAATCAAAGTACTTGTATGATTTGTTAATGGATTCCTATAGGTGAGAACCTTAATACTTGTATATTCTATAACATACTGAACTTAGATATTTGTAATCAAAAGTCGTAAGTCAACTACTCATCATGTTGAAATTATTAATAAGCATGAAATGCCTAAGTCGTATGCTCTGAAATCAATGCTTTTATCATACTTGCCCAAAGGTCATCACTTTTATTTGTCATATTTGTTTATGTTGCTTGAGGACAAGCAATGGCTTAAGTATGGGGGAGTTTGATCTACCATAATTTAATGTAGCTAATTAAACTAGTTTTCACATTTCAAAATTTGAATATAAGCATTTTTGTTATGTTTTAGTTAAGTTTCTTTAGTTTTACTTACATTCAATAAAATGTGCACATCAAGTCTTTTATTAACCTTAAGGGTTGAACGAGGCCTAAGGGAGAGCTAACGTACTTTGTGAGTGTGCAGAAGACCATTAGAAGGCATTTCAGGCCAATACTGGATGCTATGTCACAACATGAGAGATTCAATGTCCCAACATAGAGAGCAGAATAGAGAAAGTGAGAAATTACCTTTAATGTCGTGACATAACCCTAATGATGGCTGCAAAGGAGCATACTGGTTACTATGTCGCAACACAGGTCCTGGTGTGTCACGACATCAACTCGGTGATGAGAATAAAATATGAAATAGGGGCATTTTAGTCTACACAATCAAACTTATAGCTCAGGAATGTCAGTTAACCTATGGTTAAGGATGACGAACACCTGAAGGATATAAATAGGCTCATTTAGCACACATTAGGGGGCAGTCCATTTTCTTTTAGGTTTTCATAGTTCTGTTTATTTATTCCTTCAAGAGATTGGATTGTAAAGCAAGATCAACTTTTGTGGATTCGTTTTATTCAATATCAATCAGGCTTTCTTAAACTCTCTATTCCACTTCATTCCCCATAATTAATTATTCCATTCTTTCTATGTTGTTTATTAAAGCCATGAGGAACAAATCCTTCTATGGAGGGATTAGCGAGTGGAGGCATGATCTCTTAACTATTTTTGTAGGGTTAATCAATAGATCAATTGTTTGGACAAAGGAAGAACGCGAAACAAACCCTAGGCTTGACAAACTTGGGAAGTCATCAAGGTGGGAATTAACCCAAAATTTTTTATTGCCCATTCGTGAACACATTTACCACAAGCTAGTCTGTACTGTGAGGTTGAAAATAAGTAGTTCTTGGTGACTCATTATGTTAGCAGAAGATCGGAAGATCCTACTAGGGTAGTGACTAGTTGGTTGACGAGGAACCCAAGACGATAGTTAATTAGGATTGTCGAAGTGAGCTGATCACCCATCCTTAGATTTAGATTCACTTTATTTATCTCTATCTCTTGCAACTTTAATTTCTTTTTATGTTATTTTATTTTATTATTTTACAAACCCTAAACATATTTTTAGTTTACTCTCGTACTACAACTGACTTAAAGTATTAATTAGATCTTTAACTGTTTAGGTTAAGATTGATTTAGTACTCGCCTCCCTTGGGTATGATCCTCGAAGTACTCACCTACTTCAATGTAAAATCTATATTACAACTTGACATGTATACTTGTGGATACCACCTCATAACTCTCTATTTTAGTCCAATACTCACCCTCTAGATGTTAGTACGTTTAGAGACGGTCATTCACCTTCATCACTCCCATACGTATTGGTTTCTGATCACCTCTAAATGCACCAACGTCCGGAGTAGAAATCCTGCACAAAAGATGTGAAAAAGTAGTATCCGCTAGTATATGGGTTAAGTTGTAATATAGTTACAACAGAGTATGTAAGTACTTTGAGGGTCATAAACAATGAAGGCAAGCACTAAATTAATTCTAACTTAAATATAAATAGATATAAATAATACTTTAATCGAATTATAGTATGAAAGATTAAAAGAAGGGTTTTAATAAACTATACTAATTATAAGCAAGGACATAAAAGAAAATTAAATAAATGAAAAACAAGAAATCAAATAAGAAAATATATATCAAATCCGAGTAGGGGTGATTAGCTCGCTTTGGTAATCTTAATCAACTATCGTCTTGGGTTTTCTTGTTCAATCAACTAGTTAATACCTAGCAAGATCTTCCGATGTGTTCACCGGAATACTAATTCAACAAGAACTACTTATCTTCCGACCTCACAGACTAGACTGATTCAAGGTTAAGGGTTCACGGATAGGCCATAAAAAATTTTGGCTAATTCCCACCTTGATGACTTCCTAGGGTTGTCAAGCCTAAGGTTTTAGATTCTTCCTCTCCTAAACAACTAATCCATTAAGAAATCCTGAAAAAATAGTTAATTATTCATACCTCCACTAGCTAATCCCCCATAGGAGGATTAGTTCCTCGTGGATCTAGTAAACAATATAAACTTGAACGAAAGAGTGAACATAAAGAACAATTTCAAGAATAGTGTTTAGACGAAGCCTGGTTGTATTGAATTTAAGTGCAGGATCCTCATTGCATTTGAGAATAGTTCCACAATTTGATTTCTCCCCAAAAGCAAAATAACAAGAACAAAAATCTAAAACCTAAGAAAAGAGAAAACTAAAGACCAAATCTAAAGAGAAAATTTTACAATATGAAAAAGGTGTCAATAACATGTGTTTGTTGAGCCTATTTATAGACTTAGACCGGTCATCGTCCATAACCCTAGGTCAGCTGACATTCTTGAGCTTAAACTTGGAATGTGTGGACCAAAACACCATTGGCTCGTATTAATTTCCAGTCCAGAGATGATGTCCGACACATTATGTCCTATGTCGCGACATCGATAGCAGTATGCTCAACTTCAAGTTATCTTAAGGGGTATGTCGCAACATCCTTAGGCTATGTCGCGACATTAAAAGCAGTCTTGGACTTTTCTTATTCTACTCCTTACGTTGCGACATCCTATGCTTTATGTTGCAACCTAACGACCAATATCGAGTTAATGCTCCTTCTAATGGTCTCCTACACACTCACAAAGTATATTAGCTCAGCCTTAGGCCTCATTCGGCCCTTAAGGTCAATAAAAGACTCGAACAACACATTTTATTGAATTTAAATAAATGTCAGAAATCTTAACTAAATTCCAACTAAAATGCTCATATTAAAGCTCTACAAATGTGAAAACTAGTTTAATCTGCTACATTGAATTACGGCAAATCAGCTTCCTCCTCCTCATCTTTATCTTCCTCAGATGAATCACTTGACCTGTCAGGCCATTGTATGACCTCTACTCCCTTACTTGCCGTAAATGTATCCACAAATGGCTCAATTGCCTCTAGCATACAAGTGTTGTATCGTATGTGTTGACCTAGCTTACGTTGCCACTATGTAGGCTCATCCTCAGTCTTGTTCTTAGCGCTTAGTTTGACATACATCCTTTTTTTTTTGCGTCATTGATTCCAGTCCTAAATCTACTTCGTATCAAGCTTTTGGAATTGGTTGAGCAAGGAATCACTGATGCTGCTATGAGTAGGATGATGAGTCTGCTCGGTGGATGCGATGCCTACTCCACCCCTAAGATAGAGATCGGTGACCAAATTTGAGAAATAAATACCCACCTTGCCACCCGTAATGCAACGGTTCAATTGTTGATTTATCCATATACCTACACAAATAGAGTACAATAGGGTTACTCTAAAAATGTTATAGTTATTAGTTTCGGGTGTTGGGCTGAGATGAGTACATAAAAATTTCACCCAAATTTTTGCAATGGGGAACACTATTTTTTTTAAATGAAAGAGGTCGCCCCAATGAAGCTTCCTGCTTCCTCTCGCCTCTACCTTCTATGAGGTAGTTCAAAATCGTGTCCATGTCTATGTTAGTAAAATGAGTTAAATCGAGGGATGACAGATCGTCCTCCTCATGACAAGGGATGCCATAATATTCGCAAATGGCCAGAGGAAATATCTAAACTAGCATACCTAACATACACCAGATCACATTTAGAAATTTTAAAATTGGAGTAAAACTCCAATACTATGGGCACTACAGTAGGCTTCTTAGGAAGCATGCAAATATTGTCCCACCAGTGAAAGCAGATATTAGCCCAAATTTCATTGTTAAATGAAGAGGCCAGATCAAAACCACGTTCAGGGAAGAACGACAACCCTTGAATCACCTAATAGAAGTCTACGACCTTTTTTGGGCAAATGTAATGCTATCGAAGTTCGAAAACGGACCTGAGGCGGTTTAGGATCGAGACCATTTTTGTTGTTTCGGGGGCCTTTTTATAACTTTCACAATTTTAAATAAACAATCACCAAATCACAATCTAAACTAAAAATGACAAAAGCATAAATAAATCTAACTATCAAGATAACAAGAAATTCTAACCAAAGAAAAATAAATAAATCGAAAATAACAAAAAATAAGAAACGAGAAATAAAAATAAAAGAAATGAAAACTTAAATTGAATTTGTTGTGATGACAAAGTCTGTGGATTCCATAAAGCTATATGTCCTCCAAACTATATAAGATAATAAAACCTACAAAAGAAGGAAAGGAACCAAAACAAAGTAGAGGGAAAAAGGAAATCACAAAGAAAATGGAGGAGAGTAAAAGTGAGATTGAGAGAAAATAGAGAGGGGGAGCATTTTTAGGGATTTCAATTTGAAACTTTGGGAAGAAAATGAAGGGAATGGGGGTGTTGGAAGGCTTAAAAAGCCTCCCAAAATAAGGGATATTGTTATACTCAATTAGGGTATCACCTGACTCAACATGGGTATCGCAACACTTAGCGGTGGGTATCACAATATCCTCTATTTTTGGGCCTTTTCAATTCCCATTCTATTCGAGGTACCGTGATACCCAACCATCAGTATCGTGATACCACCATATAAAACCAAAACTTTTGAATTTTCAAATTCCAAGGGTATCGCGATACCAGGGGTCCAATATCGTGATGGCTAGAAAAAATTTTGGCCCCCAATAAAAAATATTCAAGAAATCGCGATACCCCCTAGATATCGTAATTTCACTGAACAAAACCCCAAAATACTTACAAATTTGTCAAATTTTCTCTCAACTCTCAAAAATTCCGACCTACCAAATTCAAAATTAAATCAACATAAATTAAAATCCGAATTTAAATGTAGAAAATATGTGGAGTCCATGCTCAATAATCCAAACATTTTTCAATTTTTTTGTTCAATTGCCATATGCGGCAAAAGAAAATTGCAATTCAAGGTGACCGACTACACCCCCGTAGTGATGCTTCATTGGTATCCTTGACACCTAGATACGCCTTTTATTCAATGTTCAATTGATTACTCCTGAGAATCATAATGGCTTCTTCATCCTTGTTCGCTTCCAGACCCTCTTGAGTGTCAAACGAACACATGCAAAATTACATCATTCAAAAAAAAATATAAATTTGTTAGCAAGAAAAGGTTTTGTCTCAACCACCTATCACTCATGCCCTTGTGATGGCAACACCTCCTTAGACTCAGGCTCGGGCTCTACGCATTTGAAAATTTTAGTCTCTCCCTCAATGTCCCTGGTCAACTCACCTTTTGCTACATTTATGGTAGCTCTAGATGTGGCTAAGAAAGTTCTCTCTAAAAAGATAGGAATTTCAAGATCCTCCTTGAATCTAGCACGATGAAGTTACCAGAAAAAATAATTGCCTAAACCTCACTAAAATATTCTCAAGGACTTCCTTGGGACATACCAAAGATCAGTCAGCTAATTGCAAAGTCACCATCGTTTCCTTAAGATCCCATAGACCTAACCTCTTATAAATTGACAATGGCATGAGGTTAATTCTTGCTCCTAAATCACACAAGGCTTTCCTGAAACTCACTCATCCTAATTCTATTTGGATGATGAAGCTATCAGGGTCTCTAAGCTTGGGGGAACTCTTCTAGATACTACGGCGTTGTATTCAGCATTAAGAGTGAACCACTCTTCTCCTCCAATCTTTTTTCTCCTAGATATCACTCTTCCAAGGAACTTGGCATATTTCAGCACTTTTTCTAGGACCTCAAGAAATGGGAGGTTTACATTCAGAGCCTTAAATATCTTAAGAAAGTCTAGAAACTCCTCATTGTCTCGCTTCTTCTGCTCTTCTAGTCAAATCGAAATGGGTTTGGGGGTTGGATTTAGTTGTTGTATTGGAATGGTTCCATCCTTTGGTTTAGTTCATGTGGGCTCACTTTCAGTTCCTTCCATCTCTCCCACCTCATTTTCAACACTAGAAGTGTGGGTGCTCTCATCCTTCTCACTCATATCCTTCTCCCTACTAATCGATTAGATAGGTTTATTAACCACAGCCCCAGATCTAAGGGTAATTGCCTTGGCATGTTTTTTTTCCTTCCATCTTTGGGTTTGGCTTGATATTAATAGGGATTCTAGAGGGTGCATAGTTTTTCAATAATTGTACGATTTGGTCTAATTTACCATGAATTTGATGCACATTGGCTTGGACTACATGCAAGCCTTCCTCTACCTTGCTTACCCTAATCGACATCGGAGGGTCACTATTAAAGACAGTTTCTTTTTTTAGATCTTGGGGTGCCCTAAACGGTAATGAAGGTTGATAAGATGCATTGGGTCTAGGAGGATTAAGATTTTGGACTCCTTGATTGGAAAGACCTTCTTAGTACCATCCCCACTTAAGATTAGGATCGTCAGGCCACCCTAGATTATAGGTGTTGAAGTATGGATCATATCATTTATTCCACACATACTTAACCTCTATTTGGTTGCTCTCATTAGTATTTCCCCACATAACACCTTCACCATCATGTGTTGCATTAGAATGGGTTAGAATTGGCTGATTTTGGACTTGGCTTTGGCTGAACTCATCTCCAATTGATAGAGCCTTTCAAGAACTTGTTGATACTTGTCATCGCTATTGACCACATGTAAGAATTCATTACCATGCCCTCGATGAGTTGGAAATATCTAGCCTAACTCTTTGACATGAACGCCCGTGTAGACGCTCTGTCAAGACTAGAGTGCAAATTTCCATCAAGCCTATTATAAAAAACTTGAAGTTGCAACTAATCTTGCAAGCCATGATATGGGCACTTATGTAACATGATTTTAAAGCGCTCCCATGCCTCATATAGTAATTCCCTATCTAATTGTCAAAAATTTGTAATGTCTATATGAAGCTTCATTGTCTTCCTCGGGAGAAAGTATTTCGCCAAGAATTTGCTTGCTAGCTCATCCCAAGTGTTGATGGAATCTACCAGCTGTGAATCAAACCTCATAAATGCATCATCAGTAAGAGAGAAAGGGAATAATCGAAGATGGATAGCATCATTGGATACCCCATTATATTTAAAGGCATCACAAATTGTTAGAAATCTCTTAAAATGTTTATTCAGACCCTTATTGATTAACCCTCGAAATTAAAGGTTTGCTTGTATTATTTGGACCATTGCCGGTTTGATTTTGAATTTATTAGCATTAATCAACGAGCCATTAATGCTACCTCGAACAACACCAAGATTGGACAATGCGTAGTCGTACAAAGTATGTTGCTCCATAGATGGGTTTGGTGGTGGTTGAATATCTACCTGTAGATCTTCGATGTGCTGATCTCTTTGTGGAGGTTGGGCATCTCTTGGATCTTGCACCCTCCTTGTATGTTAGATGATATGTTTCAATTCCATCTCAAATAGTAAGACACCATTACCAGTCCGAGTCATATAACGCCTCTTACAAGCACAAGAGAGAAGTAAATTAATTAAAAATTGCAAATGATATAAAGGCAAATAAAAACAAAGTCGTATCAATAAAACCTAATTTTTCTACTTATCTCTATGTAAAGGTACACAACTAAAAATTGCTCAATCTTGCACCGTCTCACTGGAAACGGTGCCAACAACTTTGACCACCTGAGCGCGTTTGGATTAAAACAAAATGATTTTGGAAAAATATTTTGAAACACGAGTTTTAACTGCAAGAGGACAATGTCATTTGTAATATTTATAGTTCCAATGGAACAACTATTCCAATGTGTCAAACCTAAAAGAGACGGCGATTGAATAACAAATAGGATGCACTTTGGAGTCTAAGCAGCTACTGGTATGATTTTATAGTACGGAATATTATAACAAGAAAATGTTGCAAAGAAATTAAATACGCTACTTTAAGGACCAAACTGTAAAGAGTACAAAACTAAAAAATTAATCAATAAATGACTAACAGTGGTTGGTTGACTTCGATGTGATTTGCCGATTTTCGAAGGAGGGACTTAAATTGCTTAAATTACTAAAGTGGCTCAATTTTATCTCTCGATCTCAATTTTCCCAAATTAGACAAATTAGGTCAATTTATCTCTCAGTCTCATCAAGTAATCCGAGACTAACAAATTAGTGCACAACAAGATTACGTCTCGGTCTCACTTGTCTAGATGTTCCCTTAAGGGCATCAATCCTAAGTTTTTAGGTTCATTCAAATTAATCCAATTTATTACAATTTGGTCCTTTATCAAAAAATCAGCTCATCATATCTCCATCAACCAACCCCTTTAAAGGTTTAGCTACTCATGCTAAAAATACAACTAACTACCATGGAAATGAGAAACAAATAAACCATTAAATTAAAGCCTAAGAAAAATATAAAAGTTGAGATATTTATGCAAGACAATGTAAAAGGCATGTAGAGAAAAGCATTCAACAAGAAAATCTAAAGCAATAAGCATAAAAGGAACAATCTTTAACAACTACAAAGTAAAAGAAACTAAAATACATTAAACTAAATCTAAAAATGTCTTACAACCAAGGTACAAGGACTAAAGATGCAAATAATCCTAAGTTACAATGATAACTAACTTAACTAACTCCAAGAACACTAAGAATAAGAAGGAAATGCAGTAAAACAAACTCTAAAACTAAGAAAGGAGAAAAGAAACTATAAACCCTAAAAAAGTTGTAGAACAACTAAAAGAAAACCTAAAAAAATACTAAAGTTAAAAACTAAACTAATGTGTGTCTCCTCCCTCTTCAGCTAAAATTGGTTGTTTTAGGCTGATGGCTGATGAATTTTTGTTGCCAAAATTACCCCTGCACGGGCCTTGTGTGATTGGTGTGTCAGGTGGACAAACACTACCATTTTGTCCAATTTTGTCTCCTCACATTATCGGAATCACGATACCCAAGAAGAGGATATCGCGATACCCCGATCTTTTTTGCATTTGGGTGTCTTCTTAGAGGGTGGATATTGAGATGCCACTAAAGGATGGTCTCCAATCTTCGAGTCTGCTAGAGGTATCGCGATTCTAAGGTTCCGATATGGTGATTCACTTTCTTTTGGTGTCATTTTTGCTTATTTTTAACCTCTAACACGTCCCTACACCACTCAACCTTACGTTAGGGCATCTATTTGCACTATTGGCCAAGTTAGGTAACAAAATTACTAAAAATGATATATTTACACTTATTAAATTAAAATCTAAAAATTATGAAAAATACACTACTTTGCTTTAGAATAATCTTCTTAAGTATACCGAGAAAGCCTAATTTTCAACATGAAATTATGGTAGATCAGTTATACTCAATATTCTCACCTTAAACCCACTTTTCCAAAAATATGCAGAACCCTTAAAATGGTTTTGATGTCCATAACTTTATTCTACATACACAGAAGGGTTAAAAATCTTACCTACTTGCTCATTTCCCTAGTTTTCCATATCCACCCTCATGAAGTTTTCTCCATGCAGAACTTTCCATGGTTATTCCTTCTTCAGGCTATTAAAGAAGGTGAAGAAAAGAAAATGGAGAAAAGTTGGAAGAAAAATCAACCTTGGGAAGCCATTTCCAGTTATTTATAGCCCTTCTAGTGCCATTAAAAACCTCATCAAAATTGTGTCTTCAAAATCATTGTGTCCCCCACAATTAAATCAATTGTTTCCTTTCTAACCGAACAAGATTTGGTTCTCAAACATATCTAATTTAGTTTTTGGCTTTCCCGTTTCTTCCAATAGAAGCCGCCAACTTGCGGTCTCTTTCGATTTAGTCCACCAATTATTTCAAATTTCCAAGTTAATTGGGAATTGGGTGTTACAAAGTTCCACTCGAATCATTAAAGTTATCACCTCGGAAGTACATACAACCAAAAGCTTTGATTCAAGTGCTAGTTGAATTGGAACTAAATATTTTACCTCCTTATTTCAAATATGATTATTTCGGTCTATCTTCAACTTTAACTGTCATTATTTTAGTTGAGTTCACCAGGAATCAAAAAGAAGAGTCACTTATGGTTTTAGAAAGGCACAAGAAGGGTATCAGATGAATTATTTCAGATATTCGAGTCATAGGTTGGAGGATTTCCACAAATTACAGGAAGTTAAACAAAGTCATTAGGAAAGATCATTTTTGGTTTTCTTTACCCAATCAAATGTTGGATATGTGAAAATAAAATAAAATAAAATAAAATAAAGAACACATAGACTTTACGTGGAAACCCTTTCAGGAAAAAATCACGGGCGGAGGAGAATAAAATCCACTATGTCAAATTTGATTAATTACGAGAGGAATAGACTATGTCTAATTATAAGCTTGTAAAGTCATATTCTAATAGGAGTGTAGTAAGATTGAAACACCTTATTCTAATCAATATAAAATAGATGGAGTTTAATAAGGTTTAAAAAACCTTATTCTAAAATAAAATAAAAGAAGTGTAGTTCTATATGGATTTTACTTTTATTTTATTTTACCATTGTATTTTATTTGAATAAGGATTCGAGTCACCTAATTTTAACAATCTCAACATTGACACGAATTCTAAATGAACAAGTTCTTCATCGCGAACTCTCAACGAACAAGTCCTCCACCTCTTCCATAAAACCCCTTAAGGGTTTAACTTCAACAATGAACACCAACCAAGTCTAAGCAATGCTCAAACTTGGTTATAGGAAGTGACTTAGTCATCATATATGCAGGATTTTCATGAGTACTAATTTTGCTCACAACAATATCACCATGAGCAATAATATCACGAACAAAATGATACCAAACATCAATATGTCTTGTTCTCTCATGAAACATTTGATCTTTTGTAAGGAAGATTGCACTCTGACTATCACAAAATACTGTACTGATTTGAAGGTCTTTATTGAGTTCACTAAAGAGTCTCTTCAACCAAATAGCTTCTTTACAAGCCTTGGTAATCACCATATACTCAGCTTCCAACTGATTGCACAACCTCCAGTTGTAAAGACATAACCCGTGAGAGATCTTCCATCAAGGTCTTCAGCAAAATCAGCATCAACAAACCCAATGACTCTATCTCTAGTTCTTCCAAACTGTAAGCAAACATTAGTAGTACCTCGTAAGTATATTAAAATCCACTGAACTACTTTCCAATGTTCTTTACCAGGATTTGCCATGTATCTACTAACTGCACTAACTGCATATGACAAATCTAGACGTGAACAAACCATAGCATACATGAGAGATCCCACTGCACTAAAGTATGGAACATGTGACATGTACTCAATCTCATTATCTGATTGTGGAGACAAAGCCGATGAAAGTCTAAAATCTGCTAAAAGAGTACTAACAGGCTTAGCACTCTGCATATTGAACCTACAAAGAACTTTCTCAATGTACCCCTTCTGACTTAGGTACAATTTACTCGCTTTTCTATCTTTGAGAATCTTTATACCAAATATCTTCTTTGCTAGTCCCAAATCTTTCATCTCAAATTCTTCACTTAGTTGGGCTTTAACCTTTCTTATCTCTCCTTTATCTTTTGTTGCTATCAACATGTCATCAATATAAAGAAGTAGATTCACAAAAAAACCATCACTGTTTTTCTTAAAGTAAACACAACTATCAAAACTACTTATTTTGAAATCATGAGAAGTCATAAAAGAATCAAACCTCTTGTACCACTGTCTTGGTGACTATTTCAAACCGTAAAGGGACTTTTCCAGCAAGCAAACATAGTCCTCTTTTTCTGAGACTGTGAAACCCTCTGGTTGTTGCATGTAAATATCCTCCTCAAGTTCTCCATGCAAAAATACAATTTTTACATCTAACTCTTCAATCTCCAAATCATGCATGGCCACAATACCAAGCAAAGCTCAAATCGAACTATGCTTCACAACTGGGGAGAACACATTTGTGAAGTCCACTCCTGGAATTTGATTGTAACCCTTTGCAACAAGCCTTGCTTTATATCTGGGTTATTCAACTCCTAGAGTCCGTTCTTTCTTTTTAAACACCCATTTACAATGAACAACCTTTTTACCTTTAGGAAGTTTCACTATTTTTGTGAAGTGATTCCATCTCCTCTTACATAGCAAACATCCACTTTTCTAAGTCTTCACAACTAACCGCCTCAGAATAATTAGATGGATCTTGGTTTGCATCTATATCTTTAGCCACATCTAAAGCATAAGCAACTAGATTAGCCTCGACATACTTCTTTAGAGGTTTAATTTCTCTTCTAATTTTGTTTTTGGCGATAGAGTATTGTGGTGAAGAAACAACTCTATTCTTAATTTTTGTACTAGCTTGAGGAGTCGACTCTGTATTAATCTGATACTCCACCTGCTTTTGATTTTCTTTATTGGAAGAGAATTTAAGAGATAAGTTAGGTAACATAGCAGTTTCATCAAAAACAGAATCTTTGTTAATCACAACTTTTCTATTTTCAGGACACCATAACTTATACCCTTTTACACCAGCTTTATAACTAAGAAAAACACATTTAATGGATCTCGATTCCAATTTTCCATTATCAACATGAGCATAAGCAGGACACCCAAAGATCTTTAAATCAAAATAATTAGCAGGATTACCAGACCATACCTCTTGTGGAGTCTTTTTCTCAATGGCAACGGATGGAGATCGGTTTATCAAAAAACATGCAATAGAGGCTGCTTCTGCCCAAAATGACTTTGGTAAGTTGGCATTTGACAACATACATCGAACCTTCTCCATGATCGTTCTGTTCATTCATTCTACAACGCCATTTTACTGTGGAGTATGACGAACTGTCAAGTGTCTCACAATCCCTTTTGACTTACACAGTTTATTAAACTCATCGGAATATAACTCTAAGCCATTGTCTATGCATAGGTATTTTATTTGTTCTCCCGTCTATTTTTCAATCATAATTTTCCAAGACTTAAATGTGGAAAACACATCGTTTTTCTACTTTAGGAAGAACACATAAACTTTTCTGGAAAAATCATCAATAAAAGTTAGCATATAATTAGCTCCACCTCTCGAAGGCACTCTGGATGGCCCCCACAAATCAGAATGAATTTACTCCAACGTTCCCTTCATGTTATGGATTCCTTTAGTGAATCAAACTCTCTTTTGCTTCCCAAAAACATAGTACTTACAGAACTTCAATTTGTAAATTCCTTGCCCATCAAGAAGTCCTCTTTTGCTCAATTCTGCAATGCCATTCTCACTCATATGCCTTAGGTGCATATTCCAAAGTTTAGTAATATCATCATCTAACAAGGAAGAGGAAGCGACAGCTGCATCACCAGTAACAGTAGAACCTTACAAAACATATAACTTGGCAGTCTTTCTCTGCCCTTTCATCACAACAACGGAACCTTTGGAAATCTTTAAAACCCTAATTTTAACTGTGTATCTATACCTTTTTGAATCAAGAGTACTCAACGAAATTAAATTTCTCTTCAATTCTGGAACATGTCGTACATAACTAAGTGTTCTGACAACTCCATCAAACATCTTAACTTTAATTATTCCAACACCTATGATTTTACACGAAGCATTATTTTCCATCAAAAAAACTCCTTCAGGCATTGTTTTGTAAGTTGTAAACCAATCCTGATTGGGACTCATGTGGAAGGTGCAGCCTGAATCAAGTATCCAATCCTCGCTCACTTTAGAATTGTTGATAGAAGCAACTAGAAGTTCACCATCGCTGTAGTCTTCTACAACATCAGCTTTACCAGAACTTTCTGGTTGTTTTCCCTTTTGATTCGCAACTTTCATTTTAATCTTGTTCTGTTGCTTATAGCACTCAAATTTAATGTGCCCTTTCTTCTTGCAGAAGTTACAAGTTTTACCTCTGTTTGAAGACTTCGATCTACCCTTAGATTTACCACGAGGATTTCGTTCCTGTGTCCTTCCACGATCATCATCAGCATTTTGATCTTGTCTCCCATGAACAATGAGACCCTCACCCTGATAGTCGGGTTTAACCACAAGATGTTTAATCTTATCATACGAGGTCAAAGAATCATAAAACTCCTCAACTGTGAGAGACTCACGGTATAAAATTGTGTCTCTAAAGGTTGAATAAGACGAGGGCAATGAACAAAGTAGAATCAACCCTAGATCTTCCTTATCATACTGAACCTCCATAGCCTCCAAGTTTGAGAGAATTTCTTTAAACACTGTTAAGTGTTTGTGTATAGATGCACCTTCCTCCAAACGATAAGCATAAAGATGCTACTTTATATGCAACTTGCTTGTTAGATTTTTTGACATACATATTTGTTCTAGCCTCTTCCATAATGAAGGGGCTGTCTTCTCCTTCATCACATGCTGTAAAATTTTGTTGGACAAATGAAGATGTAATTGTGTTAACACCTTTCGATCCTTACGCTTCTTCTCTTCATCTATTAATGTCTAAGGCATCTTATCTATCCCTAGTAGGGCATCCTCCAGATCCATCTGTGCAAGAACTGCTTGCATCTTAATTTGCCACAACGTAAATCTAGTCTTGCGATCCAACAACAGAATTTCATACTTCTAAGACATCATTACCGTGACCGAGATGAACAACCTGAAAGTTCTGATACTAATTTGTGAAAATAAAATAAAATAAAGAACACACAAATTTTACGTGGAAACCCTTTCGGGAAAAACCACGAACAGAGGAAAAGAAAATTCACTATGTCGAATTTGAATAATTACGAGAGGAATAGACTATGTCTATTTATAGGCTTGTAAAGCCATATTCTAATAGGAGTGTAGTAAGATTGAAACACCTTATTCTAATCAATATAAAATAGATGGAGTTTAATAAGGTTTAAAAACCTTATTCTAAAATAAAATAAAATAAAAGAAGTGTAGTTCTATATGGATTTTACTTTTATTTTATTTTACCATTGTATTTTATTTAAATAAGGATTCGGGTCACTTAATTCTAACAGGATAGATTTGCTGGGAAAGAGTATTATTACTTCCTAGATGTGTATGCTTGGTATGATAGATGACCCTTTGACATCGTTTCAGTTAGTGACGATTCCAAATAAATTGAGGGATTTTTCTTAACTTTTCTCTGTCATTATTTTCAGCTGCCATCTATTTCATTTTTTTCTCTGCTATTGTTTTACATTTTTAGTTCAATAAATATTAAGTTGCAATTATGAATAAAGTGAGCAACCTTGCACATTATTTTTAAATTCCTAAAAAAATGAGAAGTGTGGTAATGGAAATGCGCGTGTCTAAGACTGGATCTATCAAGGAAAGATTGGTATTTAAGCAGTCAAATTTGACTCCCCTCCCTTTCCTGATATCCTATATGGTGCACAGTTTTCATTCACTTATTTTATTTTGCCTCTTCTATTATATGTTTTAAACAATGAGGACAATGTTTCTCTTTAGTGGGGGACTGAAAATAATTTTTTTAGAGGGGTTTTTTTATAAAAATTAATATTTTCCACCAAGTTATGTTTAAGTAAAAAAATTGCTCAAATTTTTATTTTTTCTTAATTATTTTATTTTTAGTATGTATAAAATTCTCTTATTTCAATTATTTTTTATGCTATCTTAATTATGTCAAAAATGCTAAACTTAGTACTTATGTATAAGTCAAAACCATGAGAATTTAATTCCTTAGAAAAACTAATCATGCATGAAAGTTTAATCCTTTAGAATTGCCTTAGTGGTTTCCTTGAGACAAAATCTTAGGAGGCATGGTAATTTGAAAATAATTTAGACAATTTTTTTTGGACCGTTTGAACTTTTCAAGCCAACCTTAGTAAATAATTATCCCTTGAAACCCTACTTTGAGCTATATGGCTAGATTTTTCTTTTAAATCTTATATGAATTAGCCATCCTTCCTTTAATATTTATCTCAACTTGTCCCTAATCATAGACTCAGTTCATCTAGAATATTCTTTGTGATTAAGTTTCGGAGGGTTAGAGAGAAGTACTGGAGTGCTCAAGAATAAAGTGTTGAGTTGTATGGTCAAGAGAGCATCTGTGATTGCTTAAAAAAATACGTTGTTGAAAAAAGATGTACAGAGATCCTGTGTACTCAAACTTAAAGTAAGTTGGTGTTGCTTGGGATAGTTGTATTTGGAAGGTCTAAGGTAAGTTGAAACTAAGGTTTTAGCCTAAAAATTATCTATTTTTTTCCTACCTTAACCTAAGCCACATTACAACCATATTATAGACCTGTTGATTTAGAATTTCGTGCTGACTACATTAGTGGAGAGGAATTACTGAGTTTAACATATGAAGGGGTAATTAAACTTTAGAACTATTACTTAGTTCCATCAATGGAAATAAAATTTTATTGGGAAGTACTAAGTATACATTTTTTAAAGGAAGGTATTTAGTACATATTTTTGTTAGCATATTAAAATTTGAAAATGATTGAGTGTTATATGTAACTAAGTTGCATGTTTTAAAATTTTCTATTCTTGAGAATAATTTTTCTAAACACATTACTATGGGAAGGATTGATTTCTTTTGAAAGGATTTTTGCAAAAGTGACTCGTTGAGATATATTGTAAGTTAGCATATATCATTACTTAATATTAGCAATGAATTAAGTTTGGGAGTGTGATAAATCAAAATTATATAGACAGTTACTGCACCTTCTGAATAATAATTCATGCAAATTCTGAGTATTTTGATAGCAAATTTTGTAGTTTCATTATAAATTTGTAAAGTAAGACAAAATTAAAGATAAAATTGTAATTTTACTTATTTACATGCTAATTTGACATATTTTGTTCCAATTTGATGTACTTTGGTGCAGTAGAAAAAAAGGTAGTCTTGAACCTCACCTATTCAATGCTCGATGCTGTAGCATTCCAGCAGTAAAGACCATGCAGACGTGGGTTGATGGCTGATCAGCATGAGACGTCCTAAATTAACGTATTGGACTCTTAAATTCAATTTGATCTAGCTCCTAAATGGGTTACAGAAGTGAATTAGCTTGCTGCCAAATTTGAAGCCCAAAACGTTCATAAAAATAATTAATTTAGGCACCAAGACTTGTTAAAACATCACAAATTAGCCACAATAATTTTCCCATGTGACCATTCAACTCCTTCCCATGAATCAAACATGAACTAGCTAAATTTAGCAAAGTCATCCACCTTCCTTCCTTAACATAATCGATCAGCCATGCATGATAGAAAAAATGGCGATTACCATGCTAAAAAAGGAAAACTAAATGGGCTCCTCACTAGTATAAATAGAGAGACATTTGCTCTCCATTTCATTCATACATCACTCACCATCTCTTCTCCCTTTTCTATCTTCTTTCACTTCCCATTTTCCATTCTTCAAAACGTGTTTACAAGGCTTTGAGAGCAGCCCCATTCAGCCATATTAGGAGCTTTTAAGCTTGGCAGTCATCGCAAGAAGTAAAGAATGAAGGAGGAGCAAAGTGAGTTGTGCCTTTGAGAACCACCGAAAACGGCTTAGCATTTCTTTTCCCTTTAATCTTTTTTTTTTCAATTCAAGAAACATGATTGCAGCTAAGTTTTCTACTTTTAATATAATCATGATTTCTTAATTTTGTTGGTGTTAGAATGATTTAAATTACATACCTTATATTATTTAATGTTGTTAAAAATGTTCTGTGCATTTAATCTATTTATTTATTTAGATAAAATCATGAAAATGTTATTTGTGCATTATAAATGTAGAGATGCAATTTAATTGATTATTAAACCAGAACCATATTGTAATTAATTGAAATAATATATGAATGATGCATGTTTGATCTTTTTATGATGAAATTAGGTCAAACTAGTAATAATATCGAAAGAACTTTATTACCTTGCATAACCCTAGAATTAATGTGATTAAACTGTTTCAATGTAGAAATATTATTGTTGCCTCACATAATCTGATTTCTGCTTATCAAAATACTAAGTTGATTGAACATAGACATATGATAGAAAAACTTAATAATTTAATAAGTGTGGTTTCTTAGTCGATGCTTGGAAAGGTAATCTTGAAGTTAGACTTGACATAGAAATATGCAATAAGACCAAAAGGTTAAGCTTAGGCCTTAGAGAGAAGTTGATGCACTCGTAGAGTCATGGTTAGTAAATTATCAATATGCCACGAAATCACCGTAACATCTTTTAAACTTGTTTAAATAATTCTAAGTTAGCAAGGAAAATTATTCTAACACATGCATGCTATTGTGATTACTCTTAAAATGTGCATCCTTATTTTTTTTTGTGTTTCTTGTAATTTTAAGCATACTTAGATTAGTTTTAGTATAACCAGAAATCCATTACACTTTAATTTATTTCACCACCAACCAATTTGCCAAGTATTAATTTTGCAATACTTGACTTGCATAAATAATCCTTGTGGAGACGATAACTATTACTCACTACTTTATTACTTGTCAACAATTGTGTATACTTCCACATCAATCAAATAATTTTGAGAAAAAAATTTTGCACTGTTGTCGTGGACTATTATTTTAGTCAATTATTTTTGAAATTAATTATCTTGCAATTTGGTTCAATTTTCTTTTGTTTTTACTTTAATAGTTTTTGTTACTATTCAAGTTATAATGGATCTTCTACAACATGTTCAAGGAGGAGCATTTGCTTATAATGCTCAAAATTTGATCATTGTTGCCATTGACAGAAACAGCGCTATTCGACAATATGTCATTCCTCTATTCAATGAGCTCAATCTGGGTATTGTGAGACCGGAAATTGAGGCTCTATAATTTGAACTAAAACCAATCATGTTCCAATTGTTGTAAACTGTGGGTCAATTTAGTAGGATGCCTATTGAGGATTCCCATCTTCATCTTAGACTATTCATGGAAGTGATCGACTCGTTCAAATTAGCTGGGGTGACCGAAGACACCTTGAGACTGAAATTGTTTTCATACTCCTTAAGAGATAGAACACGAGCATGGTTGAACTCTCTACCGTTCAGTTCCGTAACTACATAACAGGAGTTGACCAAACGTTTCTTAATAAAATACTTTCCTCCCTTTCTAAATGCCTAGATCTGAAATAAATCACTTTATTTTAGCAATTTGATGAAGAATCTTTATATGAGGCATGGGAGCGGTTCAACGATTTATTACAAAAGCGCCCTTATCATGACATTCCTTATTGCATTCAAATGGAGACTTTCTATATTGGTTTTAATGCTCATACTAAAATGATAGTGGATGGCTCTACAAATAGAGCCCTTCTTTCAAAATCTTACAATGAAGCTTACGAAATTCTTAAAAGGATTTCTAACAACAATTTCAATGGCCAGTTAATCGAGCAGCCACAGGAAGAAGAGTGGCAAAAGTACATGGAGCGGACACACTTACATCTTTAGCAACCTAGGTATATTTTATGTCTTATATGCTTAAGAACATTACTACTAATGGTTTCAATGGTAATTTGACAAGTAAGTAGCCAAACCAATTTGAGAATATTTCTTGTGTATACTATAGTGATAGTCATTTCTTTGAAAATTTCTCATTGAATCAAGAGTTAAAACATTACATGGGAAATTCTGAGTACTTTGATAGCAAATTTTGTAGTCTCGTTTAGGACAAAATTAAAGATAAATTTGTAATCTTACTTTTTTACATGCTAATTTGACATATTTTTGCCAATTTGACGTTGTTTTGTGCAATAGAAGAAAAGTTAGTTTTGAAGCTCACCTATTTGATGCTTAATATTATAGCATTCCTGCAACAGAAGCCATGCAGACGTGGTTTGATGGCTGATTAACATGGGACATTATAAATTAACCTATTGGACTTTTAAATTCAATTTGAGCCAGCTCCTAAATGGCTCACTGAAGTGGACCAACCCTGCTACCAAATTTGAAGCCCAAACTGTCCACTAAGAAGGAAAGAGCCCAATTAGGCTTTGGGAAATCCAACCGTCCATAAAAATAATTAATTTAGGCATCGAAAACTTGGTAAAATATAACAAATTTTCCACAAAAATTTTCCAATGTGACAATTCAACTCCTTCCCATGAATCATACATGAGAAGGCTAAATTTAGCAAACTCATCCACCTTCTTTGATTAACATAAGGGCAAACCATGCATGAGAGAAAAAAGGGGGATTATCATACCAAAAATCACAAACTCAAGGGGCTCCTCACTAGTATAAATAGAGAGGCATTTGCTCTCCATTTCATTCATCACTCACTCATCATATCTTCTCTCTTTTCCTTCTTCTTTCACTTCTCATTTTTCATTCTTCAAAGAGTGTTTGCGAGGCTTTAAAAGTAGCACCATTTAGAAATATTATGAGCTTTTAAGCTTGGTAGTCACGGGAAGAAGAAAAGAAAGCAGGAGGAGCAAAGTGAGTTGTGCCTCTAAGAACCACCAGAAACGGTTTAGCATTTCTTTTCCCTTCAATCTTTTTTTTTGTTCAATTCAAGAGACATGATTGCAACTGAGTTTTTTGATTTTAATATAATCATGATTGCTTAATTTTGTTGGTGTTAGAATTATTTAAATTTTTTAGCTTAGATTATTTAATGTTGTTAAAGATGTTCTATGCATTTGATGTATTTATTCATTCAGATAAAATCATGAACATGTTATTCATGCATTATAAATGTAGGGATGCAATTGAATTGATTATTAATTCAGAACTAGATTGTAATTAATTAAAAAAATATTTGAATGATGCATATTTGATCTTTCTATGATGAAATTAGGTTAAATTAGTAATAATATCGAAATAACTTTATTACCTTGCATAAGCCTAGGATTTATGTGATTAAACTGTTTTAGTATAGAAATATTATTGTTACCTCACATAATCTAATTTATGCTAATCAAAATACTAAGTTGATTACACATAGACATATGGTAGATAAACTTAAATATTTAATAAGTGTGATTTCTTAGACGATTCCTAGAAAGGTAATCTTGAAGTCGGAGTTGACATAGAAACATGCAAGGAGACCAAAAGGCTAAGTTAGGCCTTTGAGAGAAATTGATACACTCGTAAAATCAGGGTTAGTAAATTATCAATATGCCATGAAATCTCTGTAACATCTTTTAGTCTTGTTTAAATGATTTTATGTTAGGAAGGAAAATTATTCTAACACATGCATGCCATTGTGATTACTCTTAAAACGTGTATACTTATTTTTTTTTGTTTATTTTAATTTTAAGCATACTTAGGTTAGTTTTATTATAATCATAAATCCATCACACTTTAATTTATTTCACCACCGACCAATTTTCCAAGTATTAATTTTGCAATATTTGATTTGCATAAAATATCCCTGTGGAGACGATAACTATTACTCACTATTTTATTACTTATCAACGGTTATGTGTACTTACACCTCAATTGAATAATTTCGAGACCATAAGACTTACCACATAACTGACCAACTATCATACAATTACAAGATAATTCTTCTTTCTTTTAGGAAATCTCCTCAGTGAAATTCATAAGACAATCTTATCATTGGGTAGTTAAATTGTCATGTCATCACAAGAGAGCATTGGTGGAAGCCATAAGCCTTGTTTGGCACCTTCTTCCACTCTATCTTTTAAAAACATGTAAGGTTTTTAATTTTTGATTTCAAAAATGAATGATTAATAAATGTATGAAAAGTAAATGTGGCATTCTTTTCTAAACTATATGGCATGCTTATCATATATATGCATAAACATACTTTTATAGTCAAATATCTGTTGGGAAATGTGCCCATATTATAGTAAAGATGTAATTATTTGCTATTTATTTGAATGATGAGTAAATAAATAAAGTTAATTTTACATTTCACTATTATGTCTTTTATATTTTGCATGCACACCAAAATTGTAACAAGCAAATATTAGCTCATTGATTGTCTAAAGTTCAAACTGAAGATAAGTGGCACTGTAAAGAATGTTTACATTGTGAGAAAGACAACTTACTTCAGCAGGTAATCTAAATGAGTCTGTAATCCCGTAAAAAATCAAAGTGAGCATTTGATTCAAATACTGACAAGAATTATTATGTCTTCTACATTTCCAATTAGGGAGATGGCTAGTCTTGCCTATCGGAGCAGTTGACTCCATGAGTAGAGACATAGATGTATTCATTGGTAGAATGATACATTGGATTAGACCCAAGATGAATTCATTTTGAATCCATTTTTGAATTAATTCACTTGTAATGTTCATGGTGTGATTTACCTAAATCTTGAGTTAGTCACTAACCATGCGTATGCAACTCATGTGATTTGATATAAGTGGAGGCTTATGCTCTAAAGATGATCGAGCCCATAGCAAGTATGTTGGATACATGACTTGTGTATGGCATGGCTTTACTAGCAATAATGGAATTCATAGCTCAATTAAAGAGTTAATGATATCCTCTCATCAGCATTGTGTGGATTGATAAATATGGAACGTGCCCACTGGTTGCTTGTTCTCGACTGAGCAATTTATCACAGTAATTTGTTAAAAGTGATCATATTAATCATTAAGAAGACATAATGGTGACAATGAGGTAAAATAAGATTGTATTGAGTGAACAGATTTAACTCAAAGGAATCAAGGATATCATATGAGGGTAACACACACATGACGAGGTCACTGGACAAAGTTATTGGGTAAATTGCTTTCGTAAAGAGTATACAATAAGTAGTTTTCAATTATGGTACTCCTTGTAGACTGACTACATGATTAAGTAATTGCGATTTATCAGAACAATACTTCTGGACACAATTGCAATCACTAGAGCCTAATTGTATATGTCTGATTGGTCCCTCCGCTAGCTCAATAAAAGCTCGATCGGACTGCATTTGAATTAGAAGAAAATTTTGTGACTTTGGGAATAATTTAATTGAGTCAATTTATTCGATGTGGAATTAAATTAGGTGCTCGTAACAATTGTTCAACTAGAGAATTTGATTACAGAATTTTTTTGAAAAATTAATTTGGAAAATCTAAGTGATTAAGTTTCATCAAAGTTGAACTCTCTAAAATCTCCCTATATAAAGAGAGCCTTGGGTCATTATTTATACACACTTGAATTCAAGAGAAAGTTGTAGAGAAAAAAATTCTCTGAAGAGATTATTCTAGAAAATTTCTAGAGATATTTTTCTGATTTACAACTTGACCCAAAAGCCTAGAGAAATTACAAAATTACCCTACTGGTAATTTTTGTGAAAAGTTTTCTAATTCAAAGCAATCCCACACTTAGTAGACATGAGCTTGAGGATAGCGGAGAAGACTATTCAGTCGAAGCGCTCATCCTAGACGAATCGAAAAGGTACAATTTTGATTAAGTGTTTATTACTTTAGATATCACAACCAAGATCTTGTTTTGGAAAAAATTTTAAAATTTTGATCTTTCCCTAAATTTATTTTCCGCTGTGTTTTCCAAACCCGTTTTTCCAACAATATCATCATACTATAATATAAAAGCATAAAATTATATGAATTTAACAAACCAAAGTTTTCATGATTCCATCCTAGAAAAAGTAAAAAAAAAAAAAACAATCACAATGTTTACCCCAAAGCATACTTTGGGTCTTCTGGTTGAAAGCCAAATATCATGATTTCTGGAGTTTTCCCCCAAAACCACTAAAGACTTTTAAAACATCAAAGGGATCTATTATCAAACTACTATGGCCACCATGGACTTCCATTTCCATCACAACTGAATTCATTGTCATTGGGTCATCGTTGTTGTCACCGTCGGGCTGCCCTCGACCACCGTCGGGCTGCCCTCGACCACCGTCGGCCACGACCAACCACTTTCGTTAACCATTACCACCGACCACCACTATCGGATCACCACCAGCCTTCTCTATTAGATCACTGTTGGCCTTTTTTTAGTTGGCTAGATTGGGTTTGCATTGTCTCGATCAGTCTTAGATGCATCTTGGTTCTCCGAGATTTGTCAAAAAATTCGATTACATAATACTTATGCCCGTTTCTGATTCACATGAATTGTTCTAACGAAAATAAATAAAATAATTCCTACATGGAGATGATAGTCCACGATCTAATTACATGTCCAAAAAAAATAAAAATAATTACAATCAAATTCTAGGAATTGCAACTTTTGGCAAAATTGCTTTATCATGTAAATAATAAAATAATAAAAAATTATTCATTCACATACATACCCAAAACATGCTAATACTTCTAAGAATCTTGCATCTTATTAAAAAAATTAATCAAACATGAAAAAGAGAGAAAATTTTGGTATCAGATTATACTATAAAAATAGCACAACCTAGCTTCGAATCAAAAACAATTTTCTTACAATACAAAAAAATAAAATTTTTAAAAATTGAGTCGGTTAGTCATATTTATAGCAATAATAATTTTCCCAAAATAGTACCTCTACTTTGAGCAAGACAGATCTTAGACATTCTTGGCTTTCAACCTAACAGTTTTTTTCACAATTCTCATACAACAAACTACCTCGAGTGTGGGCTCGAATAATTTCAAATCAAACACAAAATTAGAAATAATTTTCTTACTTTCAGTAAGAAAGTAAATCTCTCTCTTATAGAAATCGATATAATTTTTATTCTCAAAAAATAGAACTTATTCTTAAAAATAAATTATAACTTACTTTTAGGCAGAATAACAATATCTTTTTTTTTTCTTTTTTTTAACCTTACCAATGTAATTTATTTATAGGAAGAAAAAGTGAAAACCTAGTTGAATCAGTAGAATACAAATAATATTTATTTTTATAAAAAACAATCTCCTAGTTGAATTAGAAGAGAGAGAGGAAGTTAACCCTAATTATTTTACTAGGGTTGCCACCAATCATACTTGTTATAAAAGGGTTTTGGACATCTCCTATATCAGGTCCAATTATATGTCCTTCTTGAACTTTTATAGCAATTTATAATTTAATCAAACCCAACACATGTTTTTCTATTTCTCAAAATAAATATTTTTTATTAAATAAATTTAAGTAAATTAATTTTCCAATTAAATAATTGTCTCAACCCAATTCTAATTTCGTTAAAGATATGACAATTTTACCATAAAAGAATCTATGAGAAAATATATTTAATTTCTACATTTAATGGATTCATAACAACCAATTAATTTAATTACATTTTTGAACTTCAGTTGTTTACTTAAATAATAATTCAAAAACCTTAAATTAATTCTCAGGTCTTTTCTACACTTAGTGAGAAATCACATTCATTTCCTTAGGTAACCTATTTGTTTAACTTGATCATTTCTATCAATTTATATTCATTTGATTCAACATGCAATTTATTTTTTGTTTCAACGAGCTAGTGGAGGGACCGATTGGACAAATGTGGTTAGGGCTCAAATGATTTATAATTAAGTTCCAGCTTTTCGCCTATTAGTTATAAACTCATTTAGTTACGAAGTTATTCCACTATAGCATCGTGACTAAGCTCTCTCCAACTACATACCATTACGAAAGCTACTCGATCAATGCTCGTACAATGACTTTGTCATAAGTTCGTTACACTCATAAGATATAGTTAATCTCTTTGGTATAAATCCATCATCCAATATGATCCTATTTTATCTCATAGTAATCATTACATCTTCTTTCATGAAAAGTCAATTACTATCACATAGTAATTAAGTCATTTATCACAAAAACAAATGATCCGTGACCATGTTTACTTTTCATGTAACACCCCTCGCCCGTATCCGACACCGGGACAGGGTTCAAGGTGTTACCTTTCTTGACTCAACCAACTATACAAAACCAGGCCATAAAAAATTTTCAAACAATTTAAAAACTTCTCCTTTCACGTGCAATCTATCTCATATACGGACTTACGAGGCCCAAATCATACATCTGGGGTGGTTCAGAACCCAACCGGGAACTCATGAAAAACTTAGAAAAGTTTCATGCATCAAGATTCCACACGCCCGTGTGGATATAGAACACACGGCCGTGTGCTAGGGACACGCCCATATCCCGAACCCATTTCTAAAAACATGGGTATTCTTCCAAAACCACACGGCCCAAGCACACACCTGTGCCCTATAACCGTGTCCTTCACACGGCTGTGTCTCTTGCCCGTGTACTACTAGCATGCATACTGACTTTATGGCACGGCCTGGGCACACGCCCGTGTGGCTTGCTCGTGTACTAAAATGACTTTAAAGTTTTAAGTGCAGGGGACGCACGACCACAACACACACCCATGGGCGTGAGCCATGTGTCACACATGGCCTAGACACACGCCCGTGTGTCTTACCCGTGTGGACAAACTAGGCTATCTTCTAAGCCATTTTGTCACCCATTTTACACAACCTACACAAGATCATTTCAATATAAAAATTTCGTCCATAGAAAGAACATTGTATACATTCATCAAAGCGAATAATAGCCATTATTCCAGGCTTGATACAAAATGAAGGGCTTTTGACTTGAGCCAAAATACATAAATAATTCTCTTAATCCAACATCCTAATCTAGCCCTATACATGCCACCTTCAAAAATATAAATCAAGCTATACCGAGTATTGCGGCTGATAGTGTGATTGATATCTCTGACTTTAAGGGATCCTTAAGCTAGCTTGGTGACATTGAAAGAGAAAGGAAAGGAAAGGGAGTAAGCATAAAGCTTTGTAAGTTGCATATAAATAACTATACTACAATCTCACCATTTACCATCATGCTTATAGCTCAAAGGTAAACATAACATAACTTACTCATGATCATCTACTCGAGTCTCATTTTCTAAATTAAGCTCGTTACTCATGCTTATCATATAGGTACCTGTAACACTCACAACATGATCATCCTTTCTTTATCAAAATTGAACTATAACTTTCACCATTGAACCATTGAAATACTACTAGATATTCCATGAACCTTCAACATGGGATATATTGCCGATGTCATGTCCCAGACATGTTCTTACACTGGCTCTCATTTCTGCGCGCTGATGCATGTCCCAGACAGGTCTTACACTAGCACCACTCCTAGCCGATGCGTGTCCCAGACACGTCATACATTGGCTATCTCTGTCGAGGCCGATGCATGTCCCAGACATGTCTTACTCTAGCGCTCATCACTGTACCGATGCCATCTCCCAGACATGGTCTTACACTGGCTCTCATAATGTGGCCGAAGCATGTCTCAGACATGTCTTCCACTGGCGCACAGATCACCCAATGTCTTGGCACAAATATCTAGTTCATATCCTGAGGTTTCAACGGGATATTTCTACTATCTCAATATTACAAGGCATTCTCAATTTATAACTTAAAAACTCGTACAATATAAATTCAATGACAATATGAATACAAGTATTAACAGTGTAGTTGTACTATTTACATACAACTTACCTCGGTTTACAAAAAGTACTTGACTAGTTGGCTTATTCGGATTGCTTGGCTTTTCCCCGATCTAGGCTCGGTTTGGGAAATTCTTGATCTATAATAATAGTATACATCCATTTAGTCACTAAACACAATTAGGCATTCATAAATTCACAACTTTGGTAAAATAACCATTTTGCCCCTAAGCCTCGGCAAAATGACCATTTTACTCCTATGCCCGAAAATCGATTTTTATCAAATTTCCTCGTCTTTCAAGCTTAGCTAAACTCTTTTTACTACTATGGAAATCCCAAATTCTCACTATTTCACACACTAACCACCTATTTTGCAACTTATGCAAAATAATCCTTTTAGGTGTTTTCATGCTAACACCTTTCACAAAAGTTGTTTATAACACAAGTAGGACTCATATTCTTCCATAAAAACACAGCATATATCACAAATAAATCCATTTAAGAATCCTAAACTCTTGACCATTTTGCAAAATAGTCCCCTCTTATGAAAGCTTATGCTTTAAGGGTTACAAAAATATAAAAATCTTCAAGAAAAGCATTAAAATCACTTACTTATGAGTGATTTAAGTTGCTGAAGATTTTTGACCTTTCAAACCTCTATTTTGGCTGATATTTTCGGTGATAGAGAAGAAAATGAGAAGGTGATATCATATTTTTCTTATTTTATTCCTATTTTAGTCAAATTAGCCACCAAACCCAACCAAACATGGACTTTTTGACCAATTTGTCTCCAATGGCCGGCCAAGCACTCTAAAAATGGTATAATTTCCCTTTAAAGGCCTTCAATTTAAGATACAAAGCAATTTAACACCTTTAGGCATCAAAACACAACTTTTACCTATTACGCGATTTAGTCCTTTATCGCAATCGGACTTGAAAACATTAAAATTAACTCACCAAATTTTTCATGCACTAATATAATAGTACCGTAACATCATAAAAATAATAAAAATAATTTTTCTATTTTCAGATTTGTGGTCCCGAGACCACTGTTCCGGCTAGGCCCTAAATCGAGTTATTACATTTCATCTATCATGTAATACCAATGAGAAGATATCATTTACCATGTCTTGGGCTATGAATTCCAATATTGTGAATGATGCTACATACCTCAAAATTCGTATACCTAGTACACTAGCTTTTAGTTTTTATCTTTTTGAACTTAGTTTTTTACTTGCATAAAAAATACAAGTCATGCATATATAGTCCATGTAACACCCAAAATTCGGCCTAGACGTTATGGCCGAATCTTGCGGTGTCACAAGAAAGTGTTTTTCGTACAATAAAATTTCGTTGAAAAACCCCATTCTGTATTAAACCTCTTTGTAATCTTAGCTAGTATTTAGGTCATCTTGTTCAGTGTTAAAACCCAAGTTGTTTAGCAAAATGTTTAAACAAATTAAATTGTAGTTACCTTTTAAAACGTTGTTTGCTGCGGACGTTTTTTGAAATATGTTGCGTACTTGTGGTGTTTTGAAAAGCATTTAACTTTTTGAAAACCCGTGTCCTACTACTAACAGATATGAATCATAGTAAACAAATCCCAAATTAAAAGTTAAAAATTTAGGAGGCCTTGTTACATAACCAAATACCCAAATTAAATTATAAAATAAAATTTAATAAAATGTCCATGCAGTTGTGTGGCCACCTTTGAGTCCCTCGAGCACCGACCCGCCTAAGACTAGGATTACCTGTGCAATTAAACAGAAGGGTGAGTTTATGAAAACTCAGTGTCTAATCCCTTAACAACGATCGATTATACAATGAGGCATTTACTGATGCAGGCCTAAGCCCGCTTCAATGAATGATTTTAATTTCAGTTAAGGCTTTAACCCATTACAGTATCAGAATCAGTGTGGGCTTTAGACCAATTCAATAGCGGTCATAATACAGATATGAAATTAGAAATCCTATCCCACCAGCCTCTACACACCGCTCCTACACACCATGTGGGGATAAAATCAACCCACCCATCCCTACACACCAAAAATAGCACCGGTGGTGGCACTAAACAGAAATTGCAGCAGAGCTGCTAGTACAGTACACTTCATCCAATCATAATAACCCATCCTCATACAACATATCATAGTATCATGCATGTATGCAACAATTATAAAATGGCATGCTCAATACAGTCATACATCCCATAAGGGCATAATAGTCATTTTACCTCATAGGGGCATAATAGTCATTTTACCTTATAGGGGCATAACAGACATTTATAAATTTTAGAGTCGAGGTATACTTATCGACCCAACAGTAGGTCCATAGTCGTCTCGGGTGACCCGTGTAATCTTATCAAACAAACAGTGAAAATGGGCCCAAGGCCAATAATGCGGCCCACGTGGGCCCACACGCTAGTGTGGCCCACCAGCCCAAATTTGGCCTTGGCCGTGTGGACTACATAGCCTGGCACAATATTTTCCATTCGTCCGTGTGATTTACGAGTGTGGGGCCCACGAGCCCGTGGGACTCACACAGCCCATTTCGGCCAAACGTGGCCTAAAATGTCCTAAGCCCATGAAATCGCTCACGGTGGCCTCTACGATCAAACGCCCACGTTTATACGTTCAGATCACCACACAAGTGAGCGCACGCTCGTGTAGGGTCGACAATCACCTATTCCGGCTTTTGCCGAGTTACGATTATAGCAGTGTGATTACAAATCTTGTTGCGAAACAGTGCAGAAAGCCACGAGCACCAACCCTACATTCAATCAAGACACTCTGTCTGTCCTTAATCAATAAGGTAAAACACCCTCTTTCTAGTACTCATCTCAAAACCATATTGATACTTTCCTTGATTGAACGAGTGTGGTTTTAGCCTGCTTAAACCGCTGACGAAGATTGATAACAAACTCCTTGATGGTTATCTTCATAATAAGCGAATCTATTACTCATGTTTTCTTATACATATGGGTTGAATCAACATACACAAACCTATAGAAAACGCAAAAACGCAAACCCAAAAAAAATAAGAGAAAGAAGTATTCGGCCACCACCAAAGAACCCAAGCCAAAATACCTCGGTTCAATACAATATCAACGAATAGCGTTACCTTCGATCGAGAGACGAAAGAAAGGTTCCGATCTTTTCTACAGTACTAGAGAACTCCTTCACCCCATGAGAAGTACTAAAACCAGAAAGAACACCATAATCAAGAGAAAAAGATGAGAATCAGCATTCAGAAAAATAGGAGGAAAGCCGAAAAAGTAGAGACAAAATAGGGACTTACCAATCAATATTCAGCCACCACACCAGTGAAAAGGAAAGGGATTGAAAGAGACAAAGAAGGAGAACAATCGATCTATAAGAGTAAAGGAAGAAGAGGAGAAGAGAATCGACTAGCAAAGCCGAAAGAGTTAAGAGAGGGAAAGGATGTGTTCGGCTAACAACTAGGCAAGAAGAAAAAGAAAAAGTGATTGCTAAGAGGTAGGGGAGAAAAGCACAAATGGTCAGTAGGGCACTGAACTTGAAAAGTAAAACCAAAATTGAACAAAATGAAAAGTACCCGTAAAAACCCTTAGTAGAATTCGGCTACCCAGAAAAAGAGTGACAAGAACCCAAAACCACTTGTTAGAAGTCAAAAAAGAGAATAGCAAAGAAAACTTACCCACAGCCAAAATCCCTAAGTGGTCAAAGTACATATTCGGCTACAACTCCCCTACTTTAAAATCCCACAAAATCCTTCTAAAAACACTCCACCATTATCTCCTCAAAAACCCATTCAAACACTATTCAAACACCTCAATTTCGATCAACCTAGGACACTTCCACAACACTTGTAGCAAAATAAAATACTCCTTCTGCATCGCCAAGCCTCGAACCTTAGACCCCAAGACACACTCCACACGCCCCTTACCACTGGGCTAGCAGGCCCTTTTTTTGTCATGTTTTACTCACATTAATTTAAAAGCCTACTAACTAAAGGCAAAGTTTTATTTCTTAAAAACAAAAATTTTTGTAAATGCCCAAGCTTGAACCCAAGACGTCTCACATACTTCCCAAGACACTGAACCACTGAAGCAAGCATATATTTATGCAAAACAACATACATAAATAAATATCTAAGTTTTGGTGTGTTACAACTCTACCCCCTAAAAGAAAATTTCGGCCTCAAAATTTACCTGGTTAAAATAAATGAGGGTATTGTTGTTGCATCGCCTCCTCGGGTTCGCACGTGGCCTCCTCAGAACTGTGGTTACACCAAAGTACCTTAACCAGTGGAACAGACTTTTTCCTCAAGACTTTAACATCACGGTCTAGGATTTAAACCGGCTCCTCTTCAAAGGTCAGATCTAATCTAACCTCAATCTCCCCAGTCAAGATAACATGCGTGGGATCAGAGCGATAGCGCCTCAACATAGGGACCTGATACACGTCATGAATTTGGTCTAACCCTGGAGGTAAATCAAGCTGATAAGCAATCGGTCCCACACGTTTCAATATGCGATAAGGCCCAATAAATCTATGGCTTAGCTTGCCCTTTCGTCCAAACCTCAGTACCTTCTTCCATGGCGAGACCTTGAGAAATACTAAGTCCCCCACAGGATACTCAATCCCCTTACGTTTCAGATGCGCATACGACTTCTGTCTGTCTAATGCCGCCTTCAGTCGATCCCGAATTAGTCTAACTTTACCCTCGGTATCAAAAACCAACTCAGGGCCCAAAACACGCCGCTCTCCCAACTCAGTCCAACACAAAGGAGTACGACACCTACGACCATGTAATGCCTTGTAAGGTGCCATCTGTATGCTAGACTGGTAGTTATTGTTATACGCAAACTCTACTAACGGAAAATAATCCTCCCAACTGCCTCGGAACTCTATCACACAACTCTTTAACATGTCCTCCAAGACTTGAATCACCCTCTCTGACTGACCATCTGTTTGAAGAAAGAACGCAGTACTAAAGTCCAACCTTGTACCCAATGCTTCATGCAGCTTCTTCCAGAACCAAAGACATAAAGCGATGATCTCTATTAGATATTATAAAAACTGATACCTCATGCAGTCGCACTATCTCAGACACATACAGTTTAGCCAACTTCTGTAACGAGTAATCAGTACGAATAGGTATGAAATGGGAAGATTTGGTTAATCAATCCACGATGACCCATACTGAATCCTTCTTAGTAGGCATTAAGGGTAGCCCACTTACAAAGTCCATAGACACTTTCCCACTTCCAAAGCGGAATTTTAACTAGCTGAAGCAACCCTGAAAGTAACTAATGTTTAGCCTTAACCTGCTGACAAGTAAGGCATTTACTCACAAAGTCGATAACTTCACGCTTAAGACCTGGCCACTAATATAACTCCCGAAGGTCTCGATACATCTTATTCCTGCCGGGATGCATAGCATAAGGACTACTATGCGCCTCTCGCAATATAGACTACCTCAAATTAGTATCCCTCAGTACACAGACTCTCCCACGGAAACACAGTATCCTTTCTCTATTTAGTCCAAAATCTAAAGTTTCCCCACTCTCAATTTGTCGGGATCAAGGACCCAATGACTCATCCTCCAACTGTTTACCCTTAATCTGCTCAATCTATACCGGTTTAATCTGAAGTTCGGCCAACAGACTACCATCATCAAATAAGCTGAGACGAGCAAACATTGCCCTCAGATCCGTCATAGCCCTACGGCTCAGTGCGTCAGCTACCACATTGGCCTTACCAGGATGGTATTCAATCGAACAGTCATAATCCTTAAGCAGCTCAATTCATCTACGCTGCCTAAGATTTAGCTCCTTCAGAGTGAGGAGATTTTGAGGCTTTTGTGATCCGTGTAGTTGATACACTTCTTACCATACAGATAATGCCTCCAAATTTTCAGTGCGAAAACCACTACGGCCAACTCCAAGTCATGCATCGGATAATTTGCCTCATGATTCTTAAGCTGACAAGATGTATATGCCACCACCTTACCCTCTTGCATCAGTACACATCCCAAACCAACATGTAATGCATCGCTGTAGATAGTGAATTATTTCCCAAACTCTGGCTATATAAGGACAAGGGCCTCAGTTAGAACTTTCTTAAGTTTCTAAAAACTTTCTTGCTGAGCATCAGTCCAGTTAAATGGCACCCCCTTACGCAACAACTTAGTCAGAGGTGCAGCAATCAATGAAAACCCCTTAACAAACTGTCTATAATACCCTGCTAGACCCAAAAAACTTCAAATCTCAGATACCGTCTTAGGCGGCTTCCAATCCAGAACAGCTTCAATTTTTCGAGGGTCAACCCTAACCCTTCAGCAGATACCACATGGCCCAAAAATGTTACCTCTCGTAACCAAAACTCGCACTTACTAAACTTGGCATACAGTTGTTTCTTCCTCAAAATCTGAAGAACAATTTGAAGATGTGCATCGTACTCATCTACAGTTTTTGAATACACTAGAATATCATCTATAAACACCACTACGAACCAATCCAGATAGGGCTAGAATACTCGGTTCATCAAATCTATAAAAGCTGCTGGTGCATTCGCTAGTCCAAACGGCATCACTAGGAACTGATAATGACCATAACGAGTCCTAAATATTATCTTATAAACATCAGCCTCTTTGACTCTCAGTTGTTGGTACCCAGATCGAAAATCTATCTTGGAGAAAACCGAAGCACCATGGAACTGGTCAAATAGATCGTCAATCCTCGGTAGAGGGTACTTATTCTTAATAGTCAATTTATTCAGTTGCTGGTAATCGATGCACATTCGCATGGATCCATCCTTCTTTCTCACAAATAAAACCGGTGCTCCCCATGAAGACACACTTGGACGGATGAACCCTTGATCTAGTAATTCTTGAATTTGAGCCTTAAGCTCCACTAGCTCCTTCAGTGCCATTCTATAAGGGGCGATGAACACCAGAGCTATACCTGGAAGGAGCTCGATTCCAAATTCAACTTCTCGATTGGGAGGCAACCCCAGTAGCTCATCGAGAAACACATCTAAAAAGTCCTTAACTGTTCTGATATCTTTAACAAAAGAACCCTCAGAATCAAAAATACTGATGTAGGCTAGATACGCTTCACAATACTTACAAACCAACTTCTCGACCCTTAGTGCAGAAATCACATTCGATAGATAACTCCAACGCTCCCCAATTACAACTACCTCATCACCCTCTACAGTTTTCAGTACCATCCGTTTGGTAGCACAGTCCAAGTTCACCCGATGTTTAACTAACCAGTCTATTCCTAATATTAAATCAAATTATCTGAAAGGGAGTTCCATTAAATCCGCCAAAAAGATAGTTCTTTGAACTTCCACAGGAACATCTCTGAACAATTTATTTACCCTTACAGACTGCCTAAACGGACTCAACACAATAACCTCACTCGCAGTACTTTCAACCATTATACCCAAAAACTCAGATACAGTACATGCTATATAGGAATGCGTAGATCCAACATCAATCAGTGCAGTATAAGGTACATCATGAATAAAGAACGTACCCGTAATAACATCTGGGGCGTCCCCATCCTCCCGCCGACGTGCAGCATAAACCAGAGCTGGCTTTCTCGTCATAGTACGACCGACACCTCTGTTCGATGCCCTCTGACTACGACCCATACCATTACCACCTCTGGCCTAGCCACGGCCTCTCAGTGGCTGCTGAATACCCCTCGGTAGTTGTACATTACCCAAACCAGTAGCCTGCATCTTCTCAGGCCTCCGTGGACAATCTTTGATAAGGTTCTCTAAAGATCCGCACCTAAAGCATGCCCCGATCCTTCTCCAGCACTAGCCCTGATGGCGTCTCCCACATTCTGTACAGGGTTGCGGTCTAGTAGAAGCAACAAGGGCCTCAACTCTGACCGACCCATCAACTCTGGCCTTTTTTTAGGCCTTATAACTGAACTTGAGGGCTCCCAAACCCTCTTGTTCCTACCTCTGTCCTTCTCAAGGTTCTGGCGCTCAACGCGCTTCATGTCCTCGTCGATCTTTGCCTTTTCCACTAATACAGCAAAATCTCGCTCCCTCTGCGGAGCTATCACAACCCTTAAATCATCCCTGAGGCTGTCCTCAAATCAAACACAACACTCATATTCAGTAGCCACTATCCCACGCGCATAACGGCTAAGTCATAAAAATTCAACTTCGTATTCAGCCACAGATTTATCCCTCTAAATCAAATTCAAAAACTCCCTCCTTCGAGCGTCCACATAACTAGTGCCCACATATTTTCCCTGAAAAGCAGTCTTGAAAAATTCCCAGGTCAACCGGTCAAGCTGAGTACCCTCTTTAACTGTAAGCCACCACTGATAGGCTTTTTCTCGTCGTAGTGACACTGCACCTTTTAGTTTCTGCTCAAGGGTGCAGTTGAGGTCATCCATTATCCTCCCCGTGGCCTCAATCCAATATTCAACCACATTAGGGGCAACTCTAGCGATGTCCCTAAAAATCTCAGCCCTATTGGACCGGAGTCGTTCCGTAACCAACTCACGGCCCACAGTACCAATATTGGGCCCAGCGACCCTCTCCAGAATTCTCAACATGGCTTGGGATAGTGCATCGTCCCCAGCCGCTCGATTGGGAAACCCAGTCTCAGTCTCAGGTGAAGGCAGTGCCTCTTTAGCTTCAACGTTAGGCATACGGCCCGATGACGAAAACTCAGCCCGAGCACCTCTACAGCCTCTACCGTGACCTCTTCCACGAGTACCTCTGGTGCTCATTATCAATTTGCGTATTATTTAAATTAGAAATTTTATGCATCAGATTACAGTTCCAGTGTTTATTATAAGATATCTTATGAAAATATTATCAGTAATTCAGAGTTTTGCTTTCGTATATCGCAGTCTTTACTAGAGTTTTAGTTTACCCTAAATAGAGTACTTTAGTACAGTCTACTACCTATAGTAGTCTCAGTATTTTAGTTTAAATAGACAGTAGTTTCAGAGGACTTACAGAATCGGCGTTGGAGGCTCAGTAGACCACACATTCAGTAAAAACATTTCCAAATACCCTCTAGTTATGTGAAACAGTTCTTTTGAAAATTTCAAGTTCTTAGAGAAAACCCAAATCTACAGCCGAGTTTTGTAACTTGGCTTTGATACCACTAAATGTAACACCCGAAACCTGGCCTAGACATTATGGTTGAATCTGGCGGTGTCACATAAAAGTGTTTTTCATAGAATAAAATTTCGTTGAAAAACCCCATTCTGTATTAAACCTCTTTGTAATCTTAGCTAGTATTTAAGTCATCTTGTTTAGTGTTAAAACCCAAGTTGTTTAGCAAAATTTTTAATCAAATTAAATCCTAGTTACCTTTTAAAACATTATTTGTTGAGAAAGTTTTTTGAAATATGTTGCGTACTTGTGGTGTTTTGAAAAGAAAAAACCCGTGTCCTTCTACTAATAGATACGAATCATAGTAAAAAAATCCCAAATTAAAAGTTAAAAATTTAAGAGGCCTTGTTACATAACCAAATACCCAAATTAAATTATAAAATATAATTTAATAAAAAGTTCATGCAGTTGTGTGGCCACCTTTGAGTTCCTCGCAGCACCGACCAGCCTAAGGCTGGGGATTACTTGCGCAGTTAAATAGAAGGGTGAGTTTATGAAAACTCAGTGTGTAATCCCTTAATAGCAGTCAGTAATACAGTAGGCATTTACAGTCTGGGCCTAAGCTCGTTTCAGTAATAGTTTAATTTCAATTAGGTCTTTAGCCCATTACAGTATCAAAATCAGTGTGGGCTTTAGCCCAATTTAGTAACGGTCACAGTACAGATATGAAATCAAAAATCCTACCCCACCATCCTCTACACACCGCTTCATCCAGCCCTACACACCATGTGGGGATAAAATCAACCTACAAACCAAAAATAGCACCGGTGGCAGCACTAAACAAAAATTGTAGCAGAGCTGCGTGTAGAGTACACTTCCTCCAATCATAATAACCCATCCCCAAGCAACATATCATAATATCATGCATGTATGCAACATGTATAAAATGGCATGCTCAATACAGTCATACATCTCTTAAGGCATAATAGTCATTTTACTTTATAGGGGCATAACAAACATTTACAAATTTTAGGGTCGAGGTATACTTACCGACCTAACAGTAGGTCCACAGTCATCTCGGGAGACCCGTGCAACCTTATCAGACAAACAGTGAAAATGGGCCTAAGGCCTATAATGCGACCACGTGGGCCCACGCGCCCGTGTGGCCCACCAACCCAAATCTGGCCTTCGCCGTGTGGACTACACAGCCTACCATAATATTTTCCATTTGTCCGTGTGATTTACCCATGGGGAGCCCACGAGCCCATGGGGCCTACACGGCCTATTTCGGCCCAACGTAGACCAAAACGGCCTAAGCCCATGAAATCGCTCACGGTGGCCTCTACGATCAAACGCCCACGTTTATACGTTTGGATTACCACACGAACGAGCGCACACTCGTGTAGGGTCGACGATCACTTATTTCAGCTTTTTTCGAGTTACGATTATAGGCAGTGTGTTACACATCTTGTTGCAAAATAGTGCAGAAACCCACGAGCACCAACCCTACATTCAATCAAGACACTCTGTCAGTCCTTAATCAACAAGGTTAAACACCCTCTTTCTAGTACTCATCTCAAAATCATATTGATACTTTCCTTGACTGAACGAGTGTGGTTTTAGCCCGCTTAAACCGCTGACGAAGATTGATAACAAACTCCTTGATGGTTATCTGCATAATAAGCGGATCTATACTCATGTTTGCTTATACATATGGGTTGAATCAACGTATACCAACCTATAGAAAACACAAAAACGCAAACCCAAAAAAAATAAGAGAAAGAAGTATTCGGCCACTACCAAAGAATCCAAGCTAAAATACCTCGGTTCAATACAATATCAATGAATAGTGTTACCTTCGATCGAGAGACGAGAGAAAGGTTTTGATCTTTTCTGTAGCACTAGAGAACTCCTTCATCCCACAAGAAGTACTAAAACCTGAAAGAACACCATAACCAAGAGAAAAAGATAAGAATAGGCATTCAGAAAAAGAGGACAAAGATAAAACAAGGACTTACCAATCAATATTCAGCCACCACACCAGTGAAAAGGAAAGGGATTGAAAGAGACAGAGAAGGAGAACAATCGATCTATAAGAGCAAAGGAAGAAAAGGAGAAGAGAATTAGCTAGCAAAGCCAAAAGAGTTGAGAGAGGGAAGGGATGTGTTTGGCTAACAACTTGGCAAGAAGAAAAAGAAAAAATGATTGCTAAGAGGGAGGGGAGAAAAGCATAAATGGTCAGTAGGGCACTGAACTTGAGAAGCAAAATCGAAATTGAAAAAAATGAAAATTACCTGTAAAAACCCTTAGTAGAATTCGGCTACCCAGAAAAAGAGTGACAAGAACCCAAAAAAACTTGTTAGAAGCCGAAAAATAGAAGAGCAAAGAAACTTACCCACAGCCGAAATACCTTAGTGGTCAGAGTACCTATTCGGCTACAACTCCCCTACTTTCAAATCCCACAAAATCCTCCTAAAAACACTCCACTATTATCTCCTCAACTACCCATTCAAACACTATTAAAACACCTCAATTTTGGTCAACCTAAGACACTTCCACAGTAATTGTAGCAAAATAGAATGCTCCTTCTGCATCGCCGAGCCTCGAACCTCAGACTCAAGGCACACTCCACACGCCCCTTACCACTAGGCTAGCAGGCCCTTTTTTTGTCATGTTTTACTCACATTAATTTAAAATCCTACTAACTAAAGGCAAAGGTTTATTTCTTAAAAACAAAAATTTTTGCAAATGCCCAGGCTTGAACCCAAGACTTCTCAAGTACTTCCCAAGACACTTAACCACTAAAGCAAGCATATATTTATGCAACACAACAGACGTAATTAAATATCTAAGTTTTGGGGCGTTACAGTCCATCATTCATTCAGGATTAAGATATATCACACTATGAACTTCACAAGTGAATAAATTCATAAATAGATTTAAGATCTATTCTACTTAGGTCTTGTCTGATGTACTGTCACTCCCGTTAGTCACATTTATATCTCTACCTTCTGGGAGTCATCTACTCATATGCTTAAGAAAAAGAGTCTCCCTAATTAGACTTGATAGAAGACATATTAGTCTTTCAATCGGTTTGCTGATTTTCGATTAGACTAAGGATATGTTTAGGCTCATATACTAATATAAGTTGTCTTTTCGTATTACACTTCGACCACGTAATACCACTTAGTATTAGTTAAGTATTAGACAACCAATGAGTTAATATTTGTTTATATTCTGCTTTGCATGCAAAAACAATTGATGATAATATACAAAGTGTATTAATTTATAGCATGAATAATTTTATTAAACCAATCTTTTCGAAAAAAAATTACAAGTATACAAATGAATATACTGCACTTAAGGTATCGAATTCAACAATGTGAGCATTTAATTATTTTTTTAAAATTTTAAAATATATAAAAATATAGTGTTTATAGTTTTTAATAATTTTAATTATTTATAATTTTTTTTAAAAATTGTATTTTTTTATTTTTAAAATTTTATGAAGTTTTGTGAGAATTGTGAAAAATGATTCTTTTTTTTTTATGAAGCTAAATCCCTATATATACACATAAAATCTCTACATATAGCCTTGATAGCCTCCTATAAATTAGGAAATACAAAATCTTAACTAATATAGAATATCAATATTTTAGGTAACTAATTTCTTGAGAATCCGTTTTCTTAACTAATATAAAATATCAGTATTTCAGGTAATTAATCTTCTAAGAATCAGCTATCTTAGCTTGTATAAAATATCATTATTTTAGGTAACTAATCTCCTAAGAATCAGGTATATAGTGTGATACAACTAATCACATGCCTAGATTGATTTCCTACACTCCCCCTCAAGCTAAGCTATATATGTTCTCCAAACCAAGTATAGTACTTAGCCCAATGAGATTGAGCTGAAATAGAGCTTTAGTTAAGATATCTGCTACTATTTTGCCTAGATGGAACATAGTTTGGTGAAATTGTCTTGCTTTCAATTTTCTCTTAATGAATTGTTTATCAATATCCACATGCTTAGTTCGATCATGATAGACTAGAGTTTTAGCAATTGCAATTGTTGACTGGTTGTCACACATGATCCTGATAGGATCTGAAGTTCCAGTATTAAATTCATTTAGCAAATATTGTAACCAAACTCCTTCACAGATGCCTAAGTCTAATGCATGAAACTTAGCCTTGTCACGGTTATGTGTTACCATTGCTTGTTTTCTACTATACCATGTCACTAGATTTCCCTAAATAAATGAGTAATATCCTGATGTAGATTTTCTGTCACAAGCAGGTTCCGAATCAGCATTAGTATAAACTTCTACTATTTGATTGGTTGTTTTTCTAAACATAAGTCCTTTCTCAGAATCCTTCTTCAAGTATCTTAGGATACGGTTCACTGCCTCCAAGTGATCTACTAATGGGTAGCTAAGAAATTGACTAAAAATGCTGACAATAAAACTTATATTTGGACATGTAAGAGTTAGATAAATTAGCTTACCCACCAAGCATTGATATCACCCCTTATCGGCTGCCAATTTATCAGTTCGAGGCATGAGTTTGGAATTATGGTCCATAGGAGTTTCAACATGTTTACACTCAATCATGTCAATCTCACATAAGAAATCTAGAACATACTTGCATTAAGAGACTGAGATCCCTTTACTACTCTATGCCACTTCCATTCCCAGTAAATATTTCAAAAAACTCAAGTCTTTATTCAAGAATTCCTTGGACAATTGCATCTTAAGCCTTCTCAGTTATCCTTCATGATGCCCTATGAGAACTATGTCATCAATGTCCACTATCAAAACCATGATTTTCCCATCTGTTAAGTGTTTAACAAAAAGAGTATAATCTGCATGTGCCTGGGAGTATCTATCATATTTAAGGACCTTAGTGAATTTTTCAAACCATGTTCTAGGGGACTATTTAAGTCAATTTTATGCTTTTCACGTGTATCCTTAGTCTCAAAGCTAGAAGGTATATCCATATAGACTTCCTCGATTAGGTCTCTATTTAAAAAGGCATCCTTGACATCGTCGGACAACCTTCGGATATTAGCGGCCCCTTGCCATTGATCATCACCGCTGCACCAGCAGTAGCCTCCTACTATTGGACAATTGTCGATTTCTGATCTATCGTAATTTGATACATTAAATTACACTCTCTACTACACTTGAAGAGCTTATTTTCGAGCAATTTAGGTGTCTTTTATATGGTTTTGTTAAGTTTTAGTTTTATCATTAATAAATCATTTTTTATTAGTTTTATGCTATTTTGAGACTCGAGTTGGCCAAATACACCATAGGAAACTTAAGAAGTTGATTCGGTGTCGTAGGGAGTCGATAGTGGCCTCAACGTGAAGAAAATACCATTCAAGAGAGGGTTCACGATATCAAAGAATGGAAGTCGTGATACCTCTGGCAGTGCCAAAATGAAGATGGGTATCATGATGTCGAGATACCCAAGAACCCCTCAATGCAAGACAAGCGTGGGTATCGCAATACTAAAGCATGGGTATCGCACTACCAGTGTCGAGTAGAGACAAAACATGATTGGAAGGGTCGTCCTTGTCCAACCTCAACACTAATCAAAATTAAACGCTTAGGAGTATTTTGGTCACAAAAATTAGGTTGTAATCAAATGAAAAGCCTCTTCTTGGCTAAAGAGAGAGGAGACTTTTCACTTTATCATTTTTTAACATCCTTTTTCTTTAGTTTCTTTAAGTTGTCTTTTTCATTTTCCTAGGATTTAGACTTTTTTTATTTTTGTTAAGTTAAATTAGTAGTTAATTAGTTATCCTATTTGCATTTTAGTCCTTCAAACTTTATTTTATTTTTATTTTAATCTTTAGCCCTAATAGAGCTCAGCTTTGTTCTATTTTTTTCTTATAAAAATCTTAACTTTTGAGCTTATTTGCACCACTATTGTTGCCATTGTTGTTACTTCAAGCTTTTTCAAGAAAGGCCAAAGCTTTTCTCAACTTTTTCTTGTGTTTCACTTTGATGATTATGTTGTTTGCATGCTGGATGATTGCTTGTTTGAAAATGACCATGAGTAGCTAAATATTATGTGGTTGGTTGATTAAAATGTTGGCTAGTTAATTTTAGGTTCAGGGATGAAAAAATTAGACTAAATCAAATAAACTTCACAACTTAGAATTGACCTCCTAAATGAAAATTTAGATAAGAGAGACTACGAGGAGATCATATTTATCTCGAATTCGATAGTCCCGAATTAGTTGGTGAGGTAGAAAGATAAACTAGACTAATTTGTCTAAGTTGGTAAAATAGAGACCAGAAGGTAAAATCGAACCAATTTAGAAGTTTAAGTGGTTTAAATCCCTAATCCAAAACTTAATTAGCCACATGGAATTCAACCAATCGTTATTCATTATTAATTTGCAAATTTTGTATTTTTTCCAGTTTTACAATTTAGTCCTCTTTAGCATTAGATAGTAATTAGCACAATTAATCTTAACCATAATTTGTCATAATATAAACTTAGTGAGAAGTTATCTAGCCTCTTTGATTACATGCTAATTGTTTAGAACTAACTTAGTCTCAAAAGCATCTTAGGTTCAGTCCTTGGAAAATCCGGGTGTTCCATTGAAACACTCCAAATATTACAATTGACCTGTTACACTCGCAGCACGCAACACTTATATTGTTTCTTTTAGTGTTGACTCTAAGACCTGGTGTAGGCACGTCGAGGCCACAATTAGTTTCATGTTTATTTGGCTAGATCAGGTTTGCTTCTTCTCAATCGGTCTAGATGCATCTCAGCTCTCCAAGTTCTGCTGAGAAAAATATTACAAAATACCTGTGTTCATTTTCGGCTCACATAGTTTATTCTAAATAAATAATAAAATAAACCTTACGTGGAAATGATAGTCCACGATCTAAAATATACATGCTCAAGAAAATAATAAATTACATTTAATTTTCTAAGAATCATAATTTTGGCAAAAATACTTTATCATATATAATAATAAAATAATATCATATATTCATTCGCATACATTCCCCTAAACATGCATACAATTACAAGAATTTCATATATTATCAAATATAATCATACATGAAGAAGAAAGAGAAATTTGGTCTCGATTTACACTATAAACATAGCACAACCAGACATTTTGATACCAATTGTTGGAAAAAATCCAGTTCAAAGATGATTTTCTTGCACAACGGAAAATAAAAATTTTGAAAACAGACCTAGTTTGTATTATAGCAATAAACCCTAGACTGAATTTGCAACTGCGTTTTTAGATAGGCAGACCCTTGTTGCTTCCGACTTTCAACCAAATGATCTTCTCTATTATTCTCGTACCATGAACTATTTCGAGTGTGGGCTCGAACGAATTGAAACAAAACACAGAACTAGAAACATTTTTCTTTTCTTTAAATTGAAAAAAAAAATCTATTCTTAAATAGAAATTGACAAAGATTATTATTCAGAAAAATAGATTCAATAGTTGAGAATTAATTCTCTCTATTTTCGGGCAGAATAACAATATCTTAACATTCAATAAATAGACCTACTAGTGCCATCTATTTATAGGGAGAGAAGGTAGAACCCTTATTGAATTGTAAAAGTTTATTTCAACTAGAAAAACGAACTCCTAGTCTAACTAGAAGTATTGGCAGCGGCAACCCTAGTTATGTAACACCCTTCACCCGTGTCCAACGCTGGGACAGGGTTTGAGGTGTACCGGGCTTAAAATCAACCAACTATATAAAATCAGGCTGTAAAATTTTGATCAATTTAAAACTTTTCATTTCACATGCATACTATTCATCATACAGCTTATGAGGCCCAAAACATGCATTCGGGGTGGTTCGGAACCAAATCGAGAACTTAAGGAAAACTTGGAAAAATTCATACTTAAAGACTCCACATGCCCGTGTGGGTATAGGGCACACGCCTGTGTGGCTTGGGACACGCCTGGGTCCTTTGCCCGTGTGGCCAATTTATTTCCAAAATTTTCATAAAGTAAGTGCAGACTTCACACTGCCTGGACACATGCCCATGTCCCTATCCCGTGTCCCTCACATGGCCTCAACACGCCCATCTTTATGGCCTGTGGAGCTCTCTGTTTGTGATCTCATCACCAACTAGGGGTGCACGGCCATGGCACACGCCCGTGTCCATAGCCCATGTTTTTCACACGGCCATGACATGCCCGTGGCGTAGCCCGTGTGCAAAAACCTGGGTATTCTGTTTCTAACGTCAGCATACCCATAATGTCACACGGCCAAGGCAAACGCCCGTGTGCCTGCTCGTGTGGGAAAAATAAGGCTATTTACCAATCCTTTTTGCCACCCTTACCTACATCAATTTACACTAACTCAACCAATACCAATTCTAGTCTAAACCACACAACCAAATCAACTACAATGAGTATTCTTTCATGAGGCAATTTACTCAACCAAAGAAATATCATCTTTGCATATATATAAAATGAGTAATAGTCAACATCAAGGCTAAATACAAAGTGTGGAGCTTATCCCAAGCCCACACATTTGGCCAATACTTAATGATACAAAATAATCAAGTCTAGGCCCTATACATGCCATGTTTAAAAACATAAATCCAACTATACCGAAAATTTCAGACGATAGTGTGATTGATGTCTCTGACTCCAAGTGATCCTCGAGCTAAATAGGCGGCACTATAAGAAATGGAAAGGAAGGAAGGTAAGCATAAAAGCTTAGTAAGTTGCAAATAAATAAATATACAACAACAATTCATCAATAACCATTATGCTCATAACACACGAATAAGCATAAGCATGACTTACTCATTACCATCCAGACAAGTCATAAGTTCTCTAATGAGCTCATTTCTCATATGTACCAATTTGGTACCTATATCACGCAACATGATTACATTTTCATTATTAACTCGCAAGCATACTTACACCATTGAACCATTCGGTACGTTTTCGGTCCTTCTATAAACCCTAATCTAGGGGTAATGTGTCGATGCTATGTCTCAGATATAGCCTTACACTGGCTCACATCTCAAGTCGATACCATGTCCCAGACATGGTCTTACACTGACTATCATTATCGAGGCCGATACGTGTCCCAGACACGTCTTACTCTAGCACTCGTCTCAATACCGATGCCATGTACCAAACATGGTCTTACACTAGCTATCATAATGTGGCCGACGCATGTCCCAAACATGTCTTACTCTAGCTCACACAAGTGACCCAAATGTCACAGCTAGAATATTCGGTATGTTACCTAGTGTTCTAATGGAAGTTCTATCATCTCATTGTCTTTATACATTCTCAATACGCAATCAAGAAATTCATGTTAAATCCATTCAATGACAACTTAAACACGTATATTAATAATATAGTTGTATCATTTACGTACAACTTACCTCGGTTTACAAAATGTACTCGACTAGTTGGTTTAGTCGATTTGCTTGGCTTTCCCCCAGTCTAGGTTCGGATTTGGAAAAATTTGATCTAGAATAACAAAATGAACTCATTTAGTCACTAATTATAATTAGGTCACCACAAATTCACATCTTTGGTAAAATGACCATTTTTCCCCTAGACATTGGCAAAATGACCATTTTACCCCTATGATTGAAAATCGATTTTTATCTAATTTTTTCGTATTTCAAGCCTAGTCGAACTCTTTCTACTCTTGTAGCAACCCCAAAATTTTACTATTTCACACACTTATCACCTATTTTGCAACTTATGCAAAATAGTCCCTTTAGGTGTTTTCATGCTAACACCTTTCACAAAAATTGTTTAGAACTCTACTAAGACTCATATTCTCCCATAAAATTTCAGAAAATAACATGAACATTTACATGGTGAAACCCTAGACTTATCACCATTTTGCAAAGTAGTCCTCTCATTTGAAAGCCTATAATACAAGCATTCCAAAAATGTAAAAACTCATCAAGAAAATCATCAAGATTACTTACATTATGAGGGGAATAAGTTGCTGCAAATTTTCAGCTTTCAAACCTCCATATTTGCTGATATTTTCGATAGAGAGAAAAGATGGAGAAGAAGAAAAATAGTAGATAGGCTTTAGGCATTATTTTATCACCAAATCATGACATCACTTACCTAAACTTTTGACTATTTGTTTCAATTCATCTCATGACCGGTCAGCTTGTTTAAAAAGGGTCTAATTGCCCTTTAAAATCCCCCAATTTTTTTTCTCTAGCTATTTAACACATTTGGGCACTAAAATGTAACTTTTACCTTTTATGCGATTTAGTCTTTTTTCGCAATAGGGCTCACAACATCAAAATTAACTCACCAAATTTTTCGTACACTAATATAATCATATTATAACCTCAGAATAATAATAATAAATAATTTTCCAAACTTCAAATTTGTGGTCCCGAGACCACTGTTCCGACTAGGCTTTAAATCGTGTTGTTACAAGTTAATATTACTAGAGTTTAACATCCACCCCTTTAACATTAGGGACTTGTGAGCCTCTCCCTTATTGGGTCCAATTACAAGTACTTCTTGGGCTATTAACTAAATACTTTATAATTCGATCCAACTCGATATTTGTTTTTCTGTTTCCCAAAATAAAATACTTTATAATTCGATCCAACTCAATATTTGTTTTTTTATTTCCCAAAATAAACTTTTCAATTATTTTCAATTAAATAATCTTCTCAACCCAATTCTAATTCTGTTAAAATCATTACGACTTTACCGTCAAATAATCTATAAGAAAATATATTTAATTTTTTTGTGTTCAACGGTTCACTATGACCAAATGATTTATTTCCATTTTCAAAATTCATTTAATTTGAAAACCATAAATTCATTTCTCAATTCTTCATTTTTCATTTTTCATTTTCATTTTGGAGAAAACCATAGTCATTTCTAAATATTTCTCATTTCTCCATTTTCACCATTTCTATTCATTTGGTTCAACATGCAATTCATTTCTGGTTTCAACGAACTAGCGGAAGGACTGATGGGACATATGCAATTGAGGATTAAATGATTTATAATTAAGTTCTAGCTTTTCGATCATTAATTATACACTCATTTAGTCACAAAGTCAGTCTAATATAGTATAGTGACTAAGTTCTTCCCAACGGCATACCATTACAAAAGCAATTCGATCAGTGTTCGTCCAATGACCTTGTCATAAGTGTGTTACCCTCATAGAATATCCTTAATCTCTTTGGGTTAATATTTGTTCTTCCAATATTATCATATTTTCTCTCATGGTAACCATTACATCTTTTTTCATGAAAATTCAATTACTATCGAATAATAATCAAGTCATTTGTCACAAAGACGAACGGCCCATGGACATGTTTGCTTTTCATCAACCATGGACATGTTTACTTTTCATCAACCATGTAATGCCAATAAGAGGATATTATTTACCCATGTCTTGGGCTATGAATTTCATTATTGTGAATGACGCTACGTACTGCAGAAGATGTATACCCAATGCGCCAGCCTTCAGTTCCTTATCTATTTGAACTCATGCTTTTACTTACATTAAAGTACACAATTCATGCATACATAGTCTATCATCCACTTAAGATTTAGGTATGCCACACTATAAATGTCACAACTGAATAAATCCATAAACAGATTCAGGATCTATTCTCCTTGGGTCCAGTATGATGTACTGTCAGTCCAGCTAGTCACATCTATGTCTCTATCTTTTGGGAATCATCCGCTCCGATGCTCAAGACAAAGCATCTCCCCAATCGGACTTGATAGATGACATATTAGTCTTTCAATCAGTTTGCTCATTTTCGATTAGACTAAAGACATGTTTAGGTTCATCTACTAATATAAGTTGTCTTTCCGTATTATGATCTAACCACGTAATACCAATTAGTATTAGTGTAGACATTAGACAACCAGTAAGGAACATTTTCTTCTATTCTGCTTTGAGTGGAAAAACCACATGACAATATTATACAAAGTATTAATGTAATTCATCAAAAATTTTATTAACCAATCTGTTCTAAAAAATTACAACTGTACATTGATGAAAATACTACACTTAGGGCACCAGATCCAATACCAACTCCGGGTCACAACCTGAACCTTTTCTCTGAACAATAGGAAGATCCAACTCTGGGTTACAACTTGAACTTGACTGAGGATTAGAATTTGTCTCATTTGTATTCTTTCAAGTTCGGCTTGGCTCAGGAGAGTTTCTTGACCTTGTTGATTTGGTACGGGCAAATCGAGATTTTTCCTTCTTCGATAAACTTTTATAGCATCATCAAGAAGTAGAAGATGTATATGATAGACAATGGGAGATTGATGAAACGACGAAAATGTGAAAGTGTACACAATCGCAACAAGTAATAAAGTGACAAGTAAATGTCGATTTATCGTACCTACAAGGACTATGAAAAGAATTATTTATGAATGCAATTTTAAAAATACTTTGGTGAAGAAAAATATTTTGATTTGAGGAGGTGATTAAAAACTAGGTTTTTAAAACTAGAATAAATAAAAATAAAATAAAAATTCTAATGCACAATTTCAAAAGATGACTTTAATCAAGATGACATAATTTTGCTAGATTAATTACATTTCTTATCTTAGAATTATTAAACTCATGTTTATGTTGTTACTAATAAATTCACAGCAACTCGGTAATTTGCTAACTAATGAACATACTTACCTACCAAAATCCATTTATCTCTTGACTATATCTCTATGTCAATTCAACCTATTAAACAAATCTTAATAATCAAATGTGTTAATGCACATACATACTTATGAAATTAAAATAATCTCATGTACATATCTTTATGCCAATTCAAACAATTAATTCAATCTCATAAGCACATAAAAGATTACGTAAGGTAACAATGTATTTCTTCCTTGAAACAGTTTAATCACAATAATCTTGCAAGTTATGCAAGGCTAACGTATCGTTAGATACCGTTGCTAATTTAACCCTCAGCTATCTTAGATGATTAAACAGGCACTGATTAAGTATTGTGTCAATTAATTAAAATTTCAATCCATTTAAATAATTAACTCATTAGTCACCTTATAATTGTAATGCAAGAATAACTTAGTCATGGTCTTACTTAATCAAACATCTTACCGAGGCTTATAACGACACAAACACAATTTTAATAACTCAAGTAAATGAAATGCAATCAACCTAACACAAATTAAATTTAAGCCATATTAATTAAATTAAAAATATCAACATCACAAAAATTCATAAACATGTTCATCATAACAACAACAAAATTAAAAAGATAAGGAACGATAATCAAATCTGGTGTTTCTCTGAGGCTTGACTAGTGTGCTCTGCTCTTCCTTTTTCGCTTGTTCTTGTTGAACTGAGGCTTCCACGAACACTTGAATGCTGCTCCAAATGGTGGTTGAATGACTCTTTTTCAAAAGGTGAAATCGGCAAAGGAATAAGGGAAGAAAATGAAGAACAATGGAAGGGAATGAAGAGAGAAAAGTGAAAGAAAAGTAAAGAAATGAATAGGTTTGAGATGTGTTTGAAGTGAGCAGCCAATGGGGTATTTATAGGTTGAGAAGGCTCTAAAAATAGCCAAAATCAGTAGCCAAAGACTCCCTACCCCATGGCCGGCCACACGTGTGGCATGTTTTAAGATTTCAAACATGCTATTTTTAAGTAGGGGCAAATCTTGAGAGGCATGAATAGTGGAGGGGTTTGAATGCAAATTGAAGGAGTCTTCAACGGCCATTTTGCAAACCAAATAATCAGCCAAACAAGCTGATTGGGTCAGCATGTGGGATAGTTTTACGCTGCCAAGTGCTCGATTAGATCTGTTTTCTCAGTCCAGCTCAACTGGACCCTTTTTCATAATTAATTAACAATAATTTATTTAACTCAAATTAAACTGGATCAAAATTAAAATTAATTATATTATGAATTAATACACATAATTTGGACCGTCTTAGGCTGAAAAATAAATTCGCCTTGATGCTTCAAAATTGCTTCTCGATTTTGTGCTTCTAGTAGTGTCTGTCGAGCCGTTTTTTGCCCTTCGTGCGAATCTATCGAAAATAATCAAAATTAATCAAAATTTGAAATAGAATTAATTAAAATTCAACATGTTCATACTTTTAGTGCAATTTAATTATTTTATAATAATTATATATTTTTCGACAAGAATTTTACCGAAATTACATGAATTTGAATTAAAAAGGGCAATAAAAATGTGTATATTTTCGTATTTCCAATTGATCAGGCATGGAATTTTATGGAGACATGTTAGATCAAGTCTAAACCTGAATCTGAAACGAGAAGTAGAATTGGAGTATTAAAGGGAAAAGATAAGATAGAGGAAAGATGAGGATTCTAAGATTTTGATTTAATGAGTCATGGCCAATCCCAATTCTGTGACTCTTTTGTGTTATTCTCCCCCTAATTGTAGAATTGGAGTAGAAATAAATTTCTTCAAAGAAAGTAGCATCCATTGTATTATAAAACTTTCAGGTAGTGAGAAAGAAACATTTGTAGTTTTTTTTATTGGATGAATATCCAAGAAAGATACACTTAAGTGCACAAGCATCAAGTTTACCATGGTATTGAGAATGGACATGAACAAAAGTAGTGCAACCGAAAAGTTTGAAAATAATTTGTGACACAAGACATGAGGTAGGAAATTGACCCTAAAATGTTTGCAAAGGTAAGTAAAATTTGAAAACTCGAGAAGGCATACGGTTGATAAGATATGTTGCCGTGAGAATGGCTTCACCCCAAAAATTTCTTAGGAACATTGGCTTGAAAAAGTAAAGATCGAGAAACCTCAAGAACATGATGATTTTCACGTTGCAGTGACACCATTTTTTTGTGGTGCGTCAACACAAGTACTTTGGTGAACAACACCGTGAGATTGGAGATAAGGACCAAGGTTTGAGTTGGAGAAGTCTTTGGTATTATCAATTTTTAGGATTTGATTATTGGCTTTCAACTAGGTTTGAACCATGACATGAAAATGTTGAAATATGTGTTTGGTTTCAGATTTTTCTTTCATAGGAAACATCTAACACAATTAAGTATGGTCATCAACTAACAATAAAAACCATCGAGCACCAGTTATATCAGGAATACAAAATGTCCCCCAAATTCCACCATGAATGAGAGAAAAAAGGTAACTTGGTTTGTATGATCCTAGTGAATAAGTGTTTCGAGTATGCTTTTCCAATTGGCAAACTTTATAAATAAATAAATTGGGATTTTTATGGATGAATAAGGTTGAAACAAACATTTTAAATACAGAAAAGTTGGATGACCTAGACGAAAGTGCCACATCATGATTTCTCTTTCCTTATTAGAATGACTATCAAACTTAAAACTATAACTCAATGAATACTGATGACTAACAATAGATTGAAGGAGTGTTGACATATAGAACAAGAGGCTCGAATGAAAATCAACATTGCCAATTTTCCTCCCCGAGCTCAAGTCTTGGAAAATACAAGATTTAGAAAGGAATTTAGTTTTAGGTCGCGAATTAGTTTACTAACAGATATGAGTTACTGTCAAGTTCAGGCACACATAAAACTTATTTGAGAATAAGGGTATTTGAGATACAAATGGTTCTTGTTCCAACAACTTTGGTGCGTGTATCATTGGCAATACACATTGTTTGAAGGCTGTTACAAGATGAATAAGTTGTAAGAAGTGATCTGTCACCTGTCATATGATTGGATGCACCTCAGTCTACAATCCAAGACGAGGAAGATGACTTGGTTGCATGTAGTACAAAATTATTAGAGCTTTGTATGGGGTTATTTGCCTTTTGTATGAGTTGTTGGAGAAGTTCTACTTGTTCTTTACTAAATGGAGCAGAATTACTAGGTTGAGATGTTTTAGAAACAATAGCATTGTTTGAATTTGGTTATCATATAACGTTAGTAAGATATTCATCTTTGCTCTGCCCGCTTATGAACATCATCATTGATTGATACCATTGAAGGTAGTTGTGGCCATTTATTTTATAAGTGGTAATAGAAGTTGGCCGAAGGGTTGTGGGAGTATTAAGAGAGGGATCAAATGTAGATGAATCCTTAGATGTTTGTTCAAATTCCGTCATGAAGAGATAATTTCAGGAAAAAGGAGAGGAATGCTAGGGTTTATGAACCTCCAACTTGGATATCATGAAGTTTTGTGAGAATTGTGAAAAATGCTTCATTTTCTATTTTTGTGAAGATAAATCCCTATATATGCACATAATATCCTCTACATATAACCTTGATAGGCTCCTATAAATTAGGACATACAAATTCTTAACTGATATAGAATATCAATATTTTAGGTAACTAATTTCCTAAGAATCAACTATCTTAACTAATATAGAATATCAATATTTTAAGTAACTAATTTCCTAAGAATCAACTATATAGTGTGATACAAGAAAATCACATACTTAGATTGATTTGGTACATTTTAAAAAGTGAATTAAATTCTAATGTATCATCAAGTGGCCATCCACGTATATGTCATATCAACAAAATTAAAAATATGTTAACTTTTCCATTCATTTTGAGGTAATTTGACAAATAACGCAAATTCAAGAGTCGAAAGAGATTAAAAAATAAATAGAGAGCTAAAATAATTTTTTTATAAGTTGGAAGATCAAATAATTTTTTTTAAAATTTGTTACCTATTGTATTCACCCGAGTATAATAAAATCTAATTATTTTAAAAATATTATTAATATATAATTAAAACATTATAAATAAGTCTTAAGCAACCAGTTAAGTTAAATCAATCAATTAAATAGATTATTATAATAATAAAATATTGATTAAGTTTATTAATATATATATTTGGTCAAAAAAAGTTGATTAAATATAATAAAAAAAAACTGACTGAGTTGACCATTTAGTTACCCCCATCCACCGAGTATTGCTCTTGCTTTTGCATTACGGTCCCTACAAATCGTAACAACGACAATAAAATATTTTGACTAGGCAACAAGATTAAGATCTGCCCATATATCTCTTTTTAAATTTTTATATTAATACAAATTAACAAATTATGGTTTTACTAACCTCTGACGATAGAACATATAATTTTATTGAATTTTAAAAGTGAAGTAATTTAACGGATCAAATCAGCTATGGAAGAACAGCTATGGAAGCACAAAATCAAGATTGGTTTAAAGACCCGTAGAGAATTTTAAGGACAAGAATACTGATTACCCGTTATAGAACACAGGAGATGATGATACATCAGCAATCAATGATCTCACGGGGGCTTGACGAAATATGTCAGATTTATCAAGTCTGTTTAGATATATATATATATATATATATATATATTTATATTTAACACATTCTTTAAACTTTACAATGGGGAAAAAGAAAACATAAAATGACTAAAACTTGGTCAATGTTAAGTTGCACTTGCAGGAGGCTCATTGGCTTCAATTGTTTTGGGGGGAGGTTCAATAAGCTTGTGGTAGACAAATGAAATAAGCCATAATCGAAGACGTTGGGGTAGGGGCATTGATTGCGACGGCAAAATTCACTCTACCTCTTTACCATATTCAGGTTATAGCCTAGCAAACACCTCACCTGAACCTTTTATTAGCCATACCAGCTCATTAGAGCTCTTACAAAGTTTTACGGCTTCTATTGAGCTTTTGCGATGGTTCGGCTAGATACACCGTGCAATAATTTGACAAATCCGAGAAAACTTAGCTTCCCATCAGTGTGCCTAATCCAGTCATGAAGAACAGCATGAACAGGCACGGATGGGCTCAGTGCGAGTTCCTGAAAGGTAATGGTAAAAATGCCAGAGGTTAGTCTAAGTTTCTGTTGCTTCACGATCTTACAAACATCCCAATAAAGCAAAACAGAAGAAAGAAATGGAACCTCACTGCTTAAGATAACACAGAAACAAAGTATTTGCAATGTTAAATTTATTTTAAGTTATGAATAAAGATATCAACAATCGTATTTCATATAACGTTATTACTATAAATAGTATATCAACTGCACTCTATAAAGGATGCCTTACGGCAAATATCAGCAAATCCCAAAATCTCATGAAAAAGAAGCCTCAATAATTTAGGCTCCTCATTTTTCTTGAAGTACTTATGCTGTACCCTTTTCGAGCACAAATATGGGTATAAAATCCTCCAAATGCATGGGGAAACCAAGAAAGAAATGAACATATGCATGTCGGACATACATATGTATCCGATACTCGCATTGAGTCCAAGTAACATAAACCATAATAAACATAACCATCAATAGTAGTTGAAAACTACAAAAAAACAAAAGAGAATTAAATGAGACTTAAAGGCCCACTAAAGGGAAATAAATGCCCCTTAAATCACTCTTTCTATCATCTATTACACAATACCTTCACAATTGTGCAACAAATTTTATATTGACCGCACGGCTCTCTTAATTACAATTGATGCTGACGAGCAAGAAAAAAGTTAATCTTTTATCTCAAACATTATTCATTCTCTCTCTTCTTTCAATATCCTTAACAGTGAGGTGTTGTAGTAACATGTGTAGTCCAAGAATCAGTAGTCCATGTGAAAATAAAATGACAAAATCGAAGGGCAAATCATTTTCTCAAATAGGTGAAAATTGAAGTCTATAATTCTAGCAAAGGTTCAAAACATTATTGTCATGCATATGACTTAGTAAGTTTTCCATACCTGTCTGCCTACTCAAAGGAATTAAATAATCATCCGAATGAGGCACAGATGCAAAAACTTTGCAGGGGAGATCAACATACCGAAGCTAGCTCTTCAATGACAATAGGTCTGTTTCCTTCCTTCTCAAAGATTTCGTAAGCACAACGTGCATGTTGTTCCCACCGATCAAGAGCCTCCAGCTGATGAACAGTTAATGCAGCCGCACAGAACTCATCAAAGTCCATCCGTCTGTATTGAAGTGCATTTAGCTACCACAAAAGGAAAAACCGTACACAATTAGAGATTCATACCACCACTTAAATTTATATACATTTCCAAACAAAACAGAAAAAGATGAAGCACATACCGATGCAAGAAACTCAGGGATGCGAGCATCCTTCATAGCATCTGTTGCATTTTTCATCAGAGACTGACCATAGCGATAGCATTAGATAACTATTCACAAGAAAACTGCCAAAAATTTTCAAGACTATGAACAGGGAAGGAACCAACCGCTTTGATATTTTCTAAGCTTATAGTTCCATTTTTATTTGGTTCCAATAATGCAAACTGCTCCTTCAAGTAAAACAGCTCATCCACAGTCAAAGTTTTAGACAGGGCCTGCAAAAATTACCAATAGAAGGGTATAAGAGCTAGAAATCCCATGCAGAATGAGGAAAAAGTTCACATTATCACCTGAGCCAGGCTTGGATAAGGATTTTGGTCCTCGGCCTGACCCAACCCGAATTTAAATTAAATACTTTTAAATATTTTTAATTAAATTTAATTATATAAATATTAATATAAAATTATATTTTTATTATTTTATTATTTTTAAATAGTAATATAAGCTTTTGGGTGGGCAGGCCGCCAGGCCTGAGTTTTTTTTTTAATTGAGCCTCGGCCCAGCCCATGGGCACCTCTAATCACCATATACGCACCCTTAAAGCAGCCTTCCGAAGAGATGAAGAGCGCAGATAAGCCTTCATGAGTTTGAATATCAGTATATCCAAGGGCACTTTCACATCGTTATACTTTTTTATCCAGGGATGACCTGTGGTAAGCAATTGTGAGTAAAATTACAAGAATGTAAAAACAATGAATATGACAGATGATGAATCACGCACTCAAAGCTTGGGCTGCAGTCAATCTTTTCCTTGGGTCCTTATTCAGTAAACGCTTCACAAAATCCCTAGCCTCAGAAGATAGAGATGGCCAAGGTGCTTCATCAAAACTTGGATCAGCTTTTAGAACAGCTCGAAAAATCCCAGACTCTGTTCGAGCCCAAAATGGACGACTACCACACAAAAGAATATAAGCAATCACACCTATACTCCAGACATCTGCTTCTGTACTGTAAGACCTATGTAGAACTTCTGGTGCTACATAGTATGCACTACCAACAATGTCATTAAGCCTTTCATCTGAAATTGAAAAGGAAAAAGAAAACATGAAGAAATTAATCAAATAACTAAAGCACTATGGCTTAAGCAATACGAATTTGAGTACAAACCCGGTTTCACAAAATCAGACAAGCCAAAGTCTATAGCCTTCAATTGTGAATTTTCATCCTTTGATGTAAACAAGAAATTCTGGTCACAGAAAATAGCTAAATTTAGTATAATATCAGGTGGGCAAATTTTTATTATATCCCTATTAAAACCTCTGCTGCTAAGAAGATGAAAATCAAATATGCTAGAATGAAGCACAACTAAGAAAACAAGCAGTAGTGGCTAGGCTTCGGTGACTGCTTAACCAGAATATTTAGCGCAAGGTTATCCTCAAGGAAAAGCCTTACATAAACCTTAGAAATCTTATATGGGACCACAAAACCAGTGTAATACCACCCAGAAAAAAAATATCAGAAACCTTATTAGAACTGGAAAGATATTCACCTCAGGTTTAAGATCCCGGTGCACAACACCCTGGAGATGGCAAAAAGCAGCAACGTTAAGTATCTGAATCATCACAGCTTTTGCATCATCCTCAGTGTATTTTCCGCCCCTGCATGATTAGAAGAATACACTTGATAAGTAATCAAATCCAAACTAAGTACATTCAGCCTCAAACTCTTATTTTGGAATCAGAATCAGAAGTAGCTATTATTAGAAGAAATACCTAGAAAGAATTCTGTCCAAGAGCTCCCCTCCTTCACATAACCTGAAAGATACATAGTAACTAATTAGAACCCTCACAAATCATCAAACCAAATGATCCTGAACACACTGAACCCAAAACCGAGTTCATGTTTTCATATGGTACTTACTCCATCACTATGTAGACATTATCATGGTCCTCGTAGGCATCATAGAATTGTACTAAATTGCTATGTCCAGATAGAGCTCTTAATATTTTTACCTCCCTTCTAACATCCTCAATGGCAATTGCAGTAGTCATCTATAAACAAAAACACAAAAATCAACAAGCATAACATATCAATTCAAGGCACAAAAATAGCTATTATACAGAAATAAAATTGTAGAACATAACTCCGTGAGTATACATTTTAACTCCGAGTTATGATTACTCTGTTAAAAAAAAAATCAGCAAATTCAATATTTAAATTCATTTTCTTATTTCCAGTAAGTATAAAAATCTAACTGAGGGTCTTCTAGTCGGATCTCGTTTTTTCCATTGTCAAAGAATTTTAATTCAAATCCATAAGCGCAAAAAGGCAAAAGTTCTAAGAATAAAATAAATAAAGTAGATAAAAACAAAAAGAAAATTAAAATGAAACCTTCGCTTTAGGTATAACTTTAACGGCAACTTGTTGTCCTTTAAGCTCTCCTTTCTTAAACTTCGCCGTACAAGTATAACCGAAATGGCCTCTTCCTACTTCGTCTCCGAGCTCATATTTGCTCCCGAAGTGCTTCAAGAAGCCAAAGCTCTTATCCAGTCCGGTACTGGTAGCTCCCGCTGCCTCTGCCTCGCTTCCTTCCGGGATCGCGGCCTCATTCGGCTTCACAGACCCGTGCCTCCGCGCAAGCACTGCCCTAATATGCTTCGCCGGAGACGGCGGAGGGAATGGCCTCCTGAAAAACCGTTTTGGAGTGGAATTGGTTGAAGATCTCGACGGAGACTTTTTGGAAAACAAGTAGTGAGCTGGACTGGGACTATAAAACGGGAAAAACGGCGATTTCTTGCCTTCATTGTTGGAATTGGAGCTTTCTTTTTCTTCTTCTCCTTGTTTACCGTGATCTTCCTTGGAGTTTACTCCATCAGGTAAAGGAGAAGCCGAAACAGAGTTAGGCTTGCGGTGGATATCGTTATTCCGGGTATTGATAGAGGCATTTGTAGAATCAGAAGGGTTTGGGGAGGGTTTGGAGGTGCAAAGACCCATTGAAGAGTATGCCTATCTCTCTCTTTTCCCCGGAGAGTAGGATTTTGAATCTCTCCTTAAAGCCTTAAACCATTTCAACAAACTATAAAATTGAAATGAAAACTAAAAATAAAAAAACTCAAAGCTTTTGTTGTCTATGCTGTTTCAAAGCGTTAATTGGTGAGATAAGGAAACGACGGGGACTTCACTTTTTCGCTTATCAAAAAATTAATATCATAATTAAATTTTATGTATTTGAAACAGTAATTTTGACTTACCTCTACCAAATTCAGTATTTTGTTATTCATTCATAATAAATATGGAAACATAATTGTTTTATTAAATTAAGGATGAATTTAGTATTAATTATAAAAACTAAAATTTTAATATAATTTCATACAAATGTCTTTTCATTAATTTTTAACTAAATATTATTGTTTTGTAAGAAAATTTAAAATTAAATTTAGAACCTCGGCCAAATCCTTTCAAAGTAATTAGCAAAATCATTTTAATCTTGTTGTGGTTAGTATGTTATGTTATGTGGTAATGGAAAAAGATGGGTTAGCTTTTTCGTGGGCCCAGTCCAGTGAATATGATTTGGACTGTTTTTCCACGTGGCGCAATCTTAGGTGGGTGGCTAATTAATTTAGTTTTGACATGCAGTAATTTGGTGGCGAAATTTCGTGTTCCTCTATTTTTCGTGTTGAGTGTTTACTTACTTGCTTCAGGTTGGGATGTCGATTCTCCCTCTTTTTTTTTTTTTTTTAGTCTACTAGGAGTTGTTATATTATATTATATTATTTTATTTTATTTTATTCCTTCCATTAAAAATACCTTCAAATTAATTTTTATATATTTAAATAATTTATTGTTAAATTATTAATAATTTAGACAAAAATATATCATATTCAATAGATTTATACCCATAAAAAACTTAACCATCCCCCCCCAAAAAAAAATACACATGGTTGGATCATGGATAAATCAATTGGATATGATTTATTTTGTCTAAGAGGGTAAATTTTAAAACTATACATGAACTTTTATCAAATGTGTAATATCATATATGAAATTTGATTTTATATAATTTTATACATGAAATTTTAATTTGATTTAGTTTTCACAAATCGTTAACACAATTATCAATATAGCACCATTTTACATTACAAATATAAATAATTATCTTTATCAAATATAAAAATAAATTGATATATTTATTTCTTTAAAAGTTTACAATTGAATCAAAATTAAAGTTTCGCGTAACTATAATCAAAGTTTCATGTGTATGATTGCATCAAATCAAAGTTCATATATCAAATTGCTCATTTAAATAAAGTTTATGTATAGTTTTAATATTTATCCCTTTGTCCAAATTATCAGTAACTTAACAACAAATTGTGATGGTGTCATGATTTAAATAAATTTTGAATCTACAAGGACAAATCCAGAGCAAATTTTAGTAGTTACATAGTAATATAGGGACTCCTAATACACTTTGACCATTTTTTTCAGTTCCTAGAAATCAAAACTACTTCGTTTGACTTTTTTTTACTTCATGGACAAGGCTCTCATTCCATCCGGGAAAAGAAAGTACATTCAATATTTAAATGAAATTACTAATAATGATAAAATGTTAAAGATATTGTCCTGAATAAAGAATTATCCATTTTTTTTATTTTTTTATTTGCTTTAAGAGAGTTAGATGATTTCATAATAATAAATATGTAATGGTTGACATTTGAAATTTTGCACATCATACAAATATATAATAAACATGATTAACTTAATACACATATATTATTCATGCCCAGGATCTTGAGTTTGTGATATACGTTTAATAATTTATTTTATGTTTATATTTGCATGATTAGTATAAATTTATAAAATTATCAGATTTAATGAAAAGATACATATCTTGGCTTTGATTTGCTTCTGGATTGCCAAATAATTGCTGAGGAAACTTCTTCTTCTTCTTTTTTCTTTTCTTTTGTATTGATGAATTTTCTAATATTTGTTTCCCTTAAGATATAAGCTAATATTAGTAATCCACATTTCAACAACAAGGGGTTCATTTTTCTCATGCTGTCATAAAAGTGAAATAATAATTTTAATACTTTAATATTTTTTTTAAACTTTTAATATTGATGAAATATGTATTTAGTTAAATAATATGATCTTTAATAAATATCTAATTGGTTAAAGGTTGAAATCTTATTATAAAAATTTATTTAAATAAATAAAAATAAGATCTAAGTTTTTTTTTTTAGGTTTTATCCATTTTTACCAATTAATCAACTTACACGGATTTTATCTATTCATTTTTTAATTTTAATATAATAATAGTATAAATTACAATTAAAATTTAATTTCAAATGTATATAAAGTATATTTCAATATTTATTAGAATTTATCCAATCAAATTTTTAATTTTAATATTAGAAATATTCTCTTAATTTAATATTTATCCAATCTCAAATAGAAATTTATAATGATCTTATGAAAATAATCTTTCAACTTTGCCATAATATAATATTAGATAAATCTTAAATTATACATGAACTTTGATTTAATATGCAATTATATATATGAACTTTAATTTGGTGCAATTATACACATGAAACTCTAATTGTAGTTCAAAATATACTTGACATTTTAATTTTGATTTAATCATATACACTTAAAAAAATAAATACATCAATTTATAATTATATTGGATAAATACAATTATTTATATATGCAATATATAAATATAAAATGATGTTATATCAATAATTGTGTTAATAATTTATAAGAATTGGATCAAATCAAATTTTCATATATAAAATTGTACAAAATCAATACAATTGTACATTAAATCATAGTTCATATATATTTTTAGAATTTATCCTATTTTAATTTAAATTAAAAAATTAGAATTTTGAGTAATATTATTTTTTTGTAATGATTTCAAAGGAAAGAATTAGCTTTTATTCATGTGTGATTTTCTTCGAATTTGTTCTCGTTATTTAAATTCACGTATAATTCATCATTGTTTTAATGATATTGCAACTTAAAATTAATACATATTATTTTATTATGAAAAGGTGTGTATATCTCAAATTTTATAAAAATAAATATTGGGTTTAAAATCTTGTTTTGAAGGTTGGACTGGGGTAGCCCACAAATTGAGGTGGTCCGTACACTTGTTGAAATAATAATATCCTTTTATGTTGTAGCACATCAAAAATAAATGTTCGTTTGAATCAGCTTAAAGACAGCTAACACCTATTTCAAGATGTGGTGAGGATAAATTATCAGCTATATTTATTTTTCCCTTTTTCTTACTAATAATTAATTTTCTTCCTTAAAACGGATGATAAGCAGCAACTTTATTGTACCGGATCGAGTATTTAATTTAAAAGCAATAATATATGCATAATTATCCTACTTAAATAATACAGTTGGATGTGTATGGATTTGTAGGTACTCGTAAAAAGTAGTTGATGAGATCTCTTTCCAATGTCCAGAGGGCAATGAGTTTTTTTTGACGATATTCAGCTGGAAATTCGTGATGAATTGGAGAATGTTTTTAATCATGAGGAGTTTCTATGGAGACAAAAGGCGCGTTGTGTCTGGCTTCACCTTGACGATTGCAACACAAATTTTTCTATAGTCGTACTATTTAGAGAAGGAAATTTAATCGAACTACAACCTTGCAACTCGAAAATGGCGAGTGGAGTTTTGATCAGGATACTTTCAAAGCCGAGGCAGTTGGTTTCTTTGAGAAATTGTATGGCAAAGCGTTGGAGCCAATGAAGGTTCTCCCATCTAATATTTTTTCCATGGCTTAATACTTTGGATACTACCTTCTTGGAGAAATTGTTTACGAATGAAGAGATCAAAAAGGCCTTATTTGATATGGATCCATTGAAAGCTCCGAAAAGTGTTGGTTTTTACGCTCTTTTTATCCAGAGTTAGTGGGATATCATTGGTAATGTTGTTTGTGAGTGGGTTCAACGGGTTTTTGCTAGAAAAGTCATCCAAATCTGAACAACACTCTGATTGTCCTAATTCCAAAGACAAACAGTCTTGAGAACTTTACTCAATTTTGCCCTATCAACCTTTGTTACATCTTGTACAAATTGGTGATAAAAGTGATTGTAAATCGATTTAAATTGGTTTTTTCCTCATTTCATCTCACAGGAACAAGTCAGGTTTATAGTTGGGAGGAATATCTCTGATAATATTATTATTGCACAAGAAGTCATTCACTTTATGTGGAGGAAAAGAAATAGGAAAAATTGGATGGCTGTTAAACTGGATTTGGAAAAGGCTTACGACAGAGTGAGTTAGGATTTCATTGATGCTTCCTTTCAGGATGTGGGTATACATGAGTTCCTCCGAAGAGTTATTATGTTTGTCATATCATCCTTTACTATACAGATTCTCTGGAATAGAGGTCCCACACAATTTCAATCCAGTTAAAGGGATCAGACAAGGATGTCCACTTTCGCCCTATCTCTTTATTATGTGCGTGGAATGGTTAAGGTATATTATTCGTTTGGAAATCGATGCTGGTAAGTGGCAGCTGATTTGCCTCTCTGGACCTACTCTATCTCATCTTTTCTTTGTAAATGATCTGGTTATTTTTTGCAAAGCTGAGGTGAAGCAAGCTCACTTATTAGACACTAATTTGAAGCATTTCTGTGAATTTTCTGGGCATAAAATCAGTGCTAGAAAAAGTAATATCTACTTCTTTAAAAGTACAGAGGATGATCTATGTTCTCAAATTAGTCAACTTTTTGGTTTTTAGGAAGTTTAGAATCTTGGAACTTACCTAGGGGTGCCACTTCTCCATGAGAGAGTCACTAACAGTACCATAAACTTTGTGGTGGAAAAAGTAAGACACAATTACAAAGTCGGGAAGCAAGGAAGTTGTCCATTGCAGGAAAGGTCACTTTGGTCCAATCCGTCATTCTCTCCATTCCTAGCTACTTCATGCAGTCCATGATGATCCCAAAGGGAGAATGTAGAGAGATAAAATGAAGGGTGAGGTAGTTTATACGGGGATGTTCTGGTGGTCATCTGAAGCTTTCTTTAATTGGGTGGGATTCTATTTATCAGCCAAGGTCACGAGGTGGTCTTGGACTTCGACATCTACGTGATCAGAACACATTGTTCTTTATGAAGATTGGATTTCACTTAGTTTCCAAAGATAATGCCTTATGGATACAAGTCCTTCGAGCAAAGTATGGCCTAAAAGAGCAATTTCCAGAATCTATCACAAGAAGACATTGTTCGCATTGTGGAGATTCCTTTCTAAGGTATAGCCACTATTCCATGAAAATTTACCTTGGTCAATTGGCAATGGGGCGAGTATTCATTGTTGAAAGGACTCTTGGGTTCTAGGTGTAGGCTTCTTAATTTCGCAAAATCACACTCATGCAAATTTTGGCTTGGACTGCACCCTTAGGGATTTGGTTACGCTCGAGGGGTCTTGGAATCTATATCTATTTCATATTTGGCTGTTTGATGAAGTGATTAAACGAATAGTGAGTATTCCTCCTCCACACTCTGTCTTAGGTTCAGATAGGGTTATTTGGGCTCGATTAGTTATAAACTCTTTTTCTGTGTGTGGTGCTTTTTGGTCTTTAAAGGAGGTATCATGGAGTTCGAGGGATGATTACTGAAAGAGAACCAGGAAATATCAGAGACTGCAAAGAGTTAGATTCTTCCTTTGGTTAGCTTCTAAAGAAAGACTTCTAACTAACTGGGAACGCAGTCGACAGGGAATCGCACATAGTAGCTCTTGCTCTATATGTGGACACGAAAGAAAGGATATCATACATGTGCTTTGGGATTGTTCGGCAATAAAGGATGTGTGGATGCATGTGGTGCCAATTAATCAGCAACATAGCTTCTTTTCTGAGATCTTTCAGGTATGGCTTTCTTCTAACCTTTGTTGTAACAGGAAGGTGTAGGAATAGGGCATTACTTGGTCATTCTTGTTTGGATTAATCACTTGGCGTTTTCGGAAGAATAGGAATCTTTTCATTTTCCAGAATGTTACTTGGTCGGCAAGCAAAATTGTAAAAGCTTCTCTTAGTTGAGCTTAGCAGTATGAACTAAGTCATAGTAGATATCAGAACAACATTCATAATCATGATGGCTGAGCGACTTTTGATGGAACGTGGGTTCATTTATTCACTGATGGCCTAGTGGCTAGATTCACGGGGAATGCATCAATTGGTGGAGTTCTACGCGATCAATCTAGAAATTGGATTCTAGGGTTCAATCGATATCTGGGTAAATACACACCTTTTGAGGCTGAACTCTGGGGTATTCTAGATGGACTATTCATTTTGCACAGAAAAGGATATAAACGGGCCATGATTTAGACAGATAATTCGAATGTGTTTAAAGCTTTGATTGATAATGGGTTGGAGGACTTAGGTATCACTGTGCTTAGAAGGGTCCAACGGTTTATTAGGTCTGAAGGACAGTGGTGGATTAGGTGTATACCTAGAAAAGATAACACAATTATAGATCAATTGGCTATGCTAAGTTTAGAGTGGCAATCAAGTCTACAAGTCTTTGATGCAATTTTAGAGGCTCTAGAACAAGACAAAGCAAGTGGTGCTTTTGAAAATTATAATATGATGTAAATTGTTTTATTTTCACCAAAAAAAAAATAGAGTTGGAATAATAGTTTCCTAATAAAAAAAGTTAGAAATTGTGGATTTAATTTGAACAAAAAATAAAATTAAGGTGAGTATTTAGTACATTAGTAATATATATTTTTAAATTTTATAAGTAATTTTAAAAAATTAATATGTACTTTTTTATATATTTTATTATACTTCTATTACACACTTTTCAATTCTTAATCTTATTTGTAGAATCTAAAAATCTACTACCAAATAATTTTCATAAAATAATAGGAAAAGTCGGCTATAACCGCATGTTTTCTTACTCTAGAAGAAACAAAATTGAGCAATTTACATCTTTTTTATTCATATGCATGCATATTTATATAGGAATGAAATAAATCAACAATAGTCTTGTTGTATAAGAAAAAGAGTTGAGTTGTATATAAGATCTTACATGTACATATATTTAAGTATATGGTTAGAGATGACAAAAATCGAATCGCCTGATAAATTTTAAATTATTATTTTTAAATGGAGCATATTTTTTCTTTGAAAAATGGATGCGGGGCGAAGTGAATTTGTTCTTTTGGATAGTGGGTATAAAACGGTTATAGTAATTGTTTGCCTTGACTCGATCCGCCCCACTATATAAAATTATCAATTTATCTTTATATATATAAACTATTAAAAAGGTAAAAAAGGTAAAAATATAATATAAAATAAAACCATATATTTTATGTTTAAATTTTTTGAAGAACTATATTTAAATATTTATCTGACTTTAAAAAAATTAAAAATATTAAAGATAAATAGAAAATTTAAATTGAAACATAGTGGTGTGAGACGTGGATGAATGCATCCAACATCCTTGAAAATGGTAGTGATTTTCAATCTAAATTTTGTTACTTATCTTTAATTTTTTCAATTTTTTTTAAATCAAGTAAATATTTAAACAATTCTTTAAAAAATAATTTTATATAAGGTGCGAGTTGTGATGGGCAAATATAATTACTCTATATCCTCTATCAAAAAGAAAAAAACCTAAATAATTGTAAATTGAACTGTGGTCCAACTTATTAATACCTCTATTTTTAAAAATAAAATTAACTCTTCTAATTTTAAATAATATTTAAGTATACCTTTTACCAAAACCCATTATAAATGAAAAAAAAGGGGGAAGAAGAGAAATTAACTATTGTTGATCCCAGACTGTTTTTTTTTAAATTACATTTCACAGTTATAAGAAATAAATCTGTATAACTATAATCAGTATAATATATTTACCGAATTACAATTATCACTATAATCAAATTTTACAAAACTAATAACTGCAATATTTATAAATTTAAATGGAAATAAATTTAAATAGGAAAACTCATAAACATATAAATACATTTAATGTAACATTCAAAATCCTAAGTCTAAGTTACTTCATGATATTACCTTTACAAGATACCATCGAACAAATTCAAATTAGAGGCCGATTTGCACTTTCTCTTCTTTTCTTTGAATGTTCATTTGCACTATTTAATCTTAGGGTTGTGATTTATATATATATATATATATATATATATATATATAAACTAATATTTGATGTTGATACCACGCCATTTTAACTAAAAATTTTCAAATTTTGATTTAGATTTGCAAGATGTTTTCCTTCCCTATTAATGCAATCTATCATCTCATTTTTTTCTCCAAAAAATTATGCATATATATATATATATACACCATCTCATTGCTAATGCATTCTTCTTTCGGTAATTCCATGAAATCATTGGTGATGCAAACTCCTATTTTTATTTTTTGACTTGCCTTTTATGTTAATTATTTATTTTTAGTTCTTTTGAATTTTGATAATCAATCCGTACTAAAATTTGAATTAAATTAAGTTAAATATTTAAGTGAGCGATAAAATGTTTTTTTTTTTAATTTAAAAAATTCAAATGAAAAATTTAAAGTAACATTAAACTTTTTTATCACTAAATCCAATATTTGTTTTTAAACTAGACGAATATTAAATTTCATTTGAAAGAAAAAAGAAAGGGGTATATTACATTATTTTGTTGCCCACTCCAAGTATATGATCATAATAAATTAATTATTCAGCTCCCCACCATGTGTTGCTCTTCATTTGCTTCACCATCTCTCAAAGAATTATTGATGGTAAAAGTGTAGTGATTAATCCAGAATCCAGGAATAATTAGTTCCATCATTTTAACATTAGCCCAAAAACATGTAAGAATTTAGGGTTTAATCCGGATTAAAGCCGAGTATTAATCTAGTAGATTTGGAGGCCTAGTGGATTAAACAATCTTATTTTAAACATTGAATTGATTATAATAAAATAGCATTTGCCAAGTGTAAGAAAACTTGAAAAACAAGTTATAGTGGGGTTGGGAAATTAATTAAAATAGAAAAGAATTGGGAACCATGAATTAATAATTACAAAGGGATGCGTGTGGGTAGCAAATTATTTCGAAAGAGCATCTTGCTAATGGCAGTCGTTGACCTTATGAAATTTGATTCTTATGTGTCCAAATCTTTGGCTACAAAAAAGCTTTCATCCAACATTATTATTGCATGGTTTTTGCCAACCTAAGAGCAATGACCCTTTGACTTTCTGTATTAATTAATTTTGGTGATGATGATTGTAATTGTAATTCACGGGGGGTGGCTATGCTTTTTTTATCTTTCTCCCAAAATTGGCGCCAAAACAAAGGTAAGGTTAGGTCTTAGCTACTCCTTTAAAATGGTTCCCACTTTTCAGTTCACCATCCTCACTTTTAGATTTTTTCTTTCTTTTTTGACAAGAGGTTGAAACTGGTGTGTGACTAAAATTTGATATCAAGTCATTTACTTCAATCCATTCACATTTAGATATTAAAATACATTATTAGGGAATAGAATTGAATTTGAAAGGTATTATATAAGTTTTGATATAATCACGTAATCATATATTCATGTATTGTTCATGTCTAAAGTCTTACTTGTTTTTTATGTCGATGATTTTGAGTTTGGATCGTTGGTTTACGATTGTTTGATGTTAAAATAATCTTTTCAGTCTTTTTCCTACTATTGGACATGTCGGGGGTGCTATGAGGCGACTTATTCTATTTCTCGAGTGATCTTATTATATGCAAACCTTACTGAATAAGATGTTCCTACCATTCCTTCATTATATGTTTTGCTTCCTAGTAATTTTGTTGGTTTCTCTGATGAGGATAGGGGATAATAGGACTCTAGTGTACGGGGTGAGCCTGTTGGTTCGGGTTGTAGTGGTCCTCTCCTTGTTGGTTAATTTCTTTTGTTTTTTTCTCTTCTATTAATATATGCTCTTTTTCCTAAAAGAAACTTAAATATATGTTATACCTACCAAGAGTCTAGGCTTCAAGCATAAGATAATTAACAAATTTCAAGGCCCAAGCTTTGGTAAACTGAAAAATGGCACGAGACAATTGGATGACGCATAACTATCAAACACCTACAATGGCTTGTAACAAAGCTCAAATGACAAGAACAAAAGAAAAAGATTGAAGGCATAATTATGATAGGCTAATGACATGCGCCTAACTAACTAGGTATTGGTCCTTATAAACCATTGAAAGCAACAATCTTAGAAGTAATTAACAACCCAGGATAAGAGGCAAGGGAGAGGCCCATCTTTAGGTATAAGCGTAATATTAACTATACTCTGCCCAAATATTATCTTAAGCTTGCCACCATCCTCTATTTGAGTTAAGCATCAGAAAACGCTTCGAAGCATAAGCTTTGACGCCCTTATAGTTTACCCTTTGTCTTGCAGGCCTTGGAGCGTTCTTAGCCTAGAATCTTTAAGCCTATTTGTAACACCTAGATACCTTACCTGATTGTCGAGTCCGAGTTATAGGATGTCACATTCGTTACCCGAGCAACTATGATAATTTATATTCAATTTATACCATTATACATTTAATTATGAGAAATACACGCATATCATTTGATATATAGTCATTTTTGAGTCTTACAAAAGCTTACGAAAGCTCTATTGCTAACCTAAGGTCGAATTAGGACTAAATTGTAAAGTTTGTGAAGTTTTGGGTTGATGTCATGACTTTGGGAGTTTAACGCAACATACTGAATTGGCCTCGTCACAAAGATCGATGCTTGATGTCGCGACATGACATACTGACTTGGTCTCATCGTGACGACAAATGCTCAATGTCGCGAGGTGACATATTGTTTCTAAATGGTACTAATTTGACACCAACCTGCAAATACCAAATCAACCAATTTACATTTCCATAACATATTTTCAGCCAAATACACAATCATGACTTAACTATGAACTATAACACCTTATTCATAAATGTACCAATGTCATATTACCATTTCTTCAATTCCATACAACCTATGAATTATTTACCTATTACAATTCATTCAAACCCTTAACATTATATACATAATAAAATAGGCTATGGGAAATTCATCATTTTATATATTCCAAGCCTCGCATTATACTAAAATTGTAACACCCTTTACTCGACCTGAATCATCGAGTTCGGGTATTAGATGTTATGACATACAAATACTCAGTATAATTTCTAAACAATCCGCATATAATCCTTTTCAACATATTCCTTAATATTTATTTAAATGTTTTTGGACAAAGAAATAAAGAAAACATCTAAGAATTCAACATTCTTAAAAAATATATATAAGATATTACAACTAGGGGTGAGCATTCGATCGAATTGAATGGAAAAATTTCGTGTTAATCGAGTTTTCTTATCCTATTTCATCATCCTAACTCAAATTGAAATTTTTATTAATCGAGTTGAGTGAGATGGAATTCAAATCGAATCGAAAATATTTGTTCGAGTTAAATTTAAAAAATGACATAGTATTGCTTATTTTTATGTAAATTTTGAAAAAAAAATATTTTTCTTTAAAATTTTCTTCCTAGATTTGTTATTATAGGGATTTTTATTTGGGGGGTTTGAATGAATTGATGATGAAGAAGAAGAATGAAGGGTTTAATTTAAGGTTTTTTGAAGAAGAAGAAGAGAAGAATTGATTTAGGGTTTAATTTAGGGTTTTTTAAAGAAGAATTTTGGTATTTGGGAATTGAGAGTTTTAGATTTGAATTGGAGAAGAAAATCAATGATGGAATCTTGACTTTTGGGGAAACTGGGATGGTGGGGTTGGCCAAGCTTTAGGAAATTGGGAAAATGGCAGACGAGCTTTTGGGGAGAGGGGAGGGGAAATAGGGTGGGTTTGGGCTTTGGCGGAAATAAGTATTGTAAAAGGATTTGGGCCTTGAGAGTGGGGAATATAAATTTAAAATTTAAAATTATATAGTTTGTATTCGATTTGTTTGAATTATTCGAGTTATTCAAATTCAAAAATTCAACTCAACTCGAACTCGAAATTCGAAAAGAAAATTTTAGTTGATTCGATTAACTCGAATAACTCGATTCGAATAATTCAAAATTCAATTTTTTTTTCAAATTATTCAATTCGAATTGAATTTTTCTCACCCCTAATTACAACATATAAGTTCAATAAAGACAGACTCTTCTTGGTGTAGAGAACTAAAAGTCATGCTTCTAAGAGGCCCTTTGTATGCATAATATTCCAACTCGCCAATTTTCTCTGGCGCATCGCTAGCATGGTCCCTCCTGGCATACTCATTACACAACATATCCTGAAACATGAACAAATAATTTGCAAATTCTTGCAAACTTAGTGAGTTTTAATACAAAATACCTTGGAGTCTTTCTAGTTGAATTCCTCATATTAAAAGTTTGGATTACCACTCTATGTTTGGCAGACCCTTTCATAATAATGGATATATGCCTATACGCCAACTTCCATACTTAATGTATCACTCTCACTTCACTTCTTGACTGATTCCAGAGCTTACCAGTCGATACAAATCCTAGTCCATTTTAGAACACAAGACACTTCTCAGAGGAATATCTGTACCGAACCCACATTCAACGGATTTCTTCTTCATACAAACGCTTCACATTCTTCCAAAATGGTTATTCATAGATATTATTCTTTGGCGGATAGTTACTAGCTGAACTTGCATTTGGTGGATTCCCATACTAGGCTTAATAGTTGTCAGACCACTAATTAGATTGTATTCTGAATCAAACCCATAACCACCTCATACTAATGATGAAACATTTCAGATCATTCAAAAGAATTCCATATGTCCATGTTACCTAACACAAGAACACCCAGATTGACAAACAGTTCAGATTCCAAATAACCCCATATCAAGACATGATACTATTTTATCTAGTTTTAGTCCTTTTGAGACCCAAATTGGCAAAATGGTGTCATGAGCAACCTAACAATGTGTTTGAATTGGTGTAAGGAGATGAAAATGGCACGATCTTAAGGAAAACAACATTCAACATGGATGTTACGACATCATTACTATAGAAGTCACAACATCGAGTCCCTTTGCCTTGAGGGTACAAGGCTTCAACGAGAAATCAACTTGGAGTCATTTGTCGAGAGAGTCGCAACACTGAGGGTGTGGTATCACGACATCGAGCCTAAAGTCGAGATGAGCTTTCAAGTCATGATATCATTGAAGGTGTTGATGTGGAGAAATCGTGGGCATCAATAGGGATGTCATTGCATGGAGAACCCTCAAAGTCACACTTGTGTCACTGTTGAAGGTGTCGCGAAAATGAAGCTTGGATGTTGCGACATTGGTACCTAACGAAGAGAAAATTGTTGCAAGGGTAGTCTTTTTTCCAACACCAACCCAAGTTAACACACATATTTTAAGGGCATTTTTTTCAATGTTAGGGTTGATTTTTCAACTGTTTAAAAGATTTTTTTTGGCTGAACTAAAAGAGCCAACTTTTCTTTCATCTATTTAGCTTTGTAGTTAATTGTCTTCTCAATTTTTAGTTTTAGGTTATTAAAGTTTTTAAGGTTAGTTGATTTAGTTAGTAGTTTAGTTAGTTTTTACTGTAGCCTTTTTATTTCCTTTGTAATTTAGTACTCAAACTTTCTTTGTATTTGATTTTACTCCAAATCTTTCAATATATTTAAGTTATACTTACTTTACAAAGCATAAAAATTGTAACACCCCTCTCCCGTATCCGTCGCCGGATTAGGGTTATGAGGCATTACCGATCATATGACAATTCATACATATATGCACTAAAAATTTTCAATTCACGATTTAAAACACAACAATGCTTATAACATAATCAAATATCAAATCTTAAAAATTTTATCATTCACAACATAACATAAATAAAACACAATCCAAAATATATATCAAACAATTTATACTTATACAAAATGTATAACATATCAATAACTTAATTATTGAGTATTAGACCTATTTTTAAATAAGCCATGCGCATACTTTACAAGCAATCACACATCATTTCTTTTCCTACAAATGATACATTCCATAATAATATTTGTAGCTTTATTACTACATTCACATATCATGAATAAACAATTATATGTATATATACATATATAAATATAAATATATATATATCACCAACCCAACTAATTAAACCACTTGAATAACTAACCAAAATTTACAAATAAGGTAACATTAGGAACTGAAACAAAAACCATATTAATCTTTTATTTATTTGGCTAACCAAAATTTACCTTTACATAATTATTGATTTCGATTAGCTATCAAGCCACATAATCAAACATATTTTTACTATACACAATAAGCATATACCAAATGCATCTCATATAAACGACATGTATTTTAATTTACTAAAGCATTACATGTTATAACATAATACGCATCTATTATTACTTTATAACTGAAACACATGTATAAACACCATTACATATATACCTAAAGATCATGTACTTACATATATCATTGCCACATTATGTACCAAAGCAAATTAATATGAGCAAGAATCGAATTATAAATCAAGTAATTATCTTATCAAAATTTCAACATGTAACCGAACATACTTAACAACCAACTTAATCATTTTTATCCAACTTCACTTAACTACCTTATCTTAGAATGAACTACATTCAAATTATCCAAATATACTTAATATATATATTATGGCCAAACCATTCGTACCACATCCAAGGTCTTTAATCAATTTCAATGCTCAAATCACATACCACAATTACCTCCCATCTATAGCACATAGAATGATGATCGAAAATGAGCTCAAATCATAATCTAACCAAAACCAAACTCAAACATACAATTAAGCCATTTTCGCATGGCTAGATTACACACAACCCAAATCCAACATTTCAAAACAAAATCCAGCTTATACATGCCATAATTCAAGTTCATCTATTTAAATACCGAAGCAGTAGATAGTGTGATGAACTTTGCTGACGATCCTCGAGCTCGTAACTTATTCCAAAAATCTATAAAACAGAAACACACATAAACACAGAGTAAGCTTTTTATAGCTTAGTAAGTCATAAGCAAAAAAAACAACCAAATGATATTATCAACTTAATTAAACTAAACCAAAATATATTATCATAACACATTTGGACCCAAACACATATAAGTTCATATTATAAATATATAAATATATATTCATTCATAAATATCACCTTGGCCGCATGTTTATATAGCCAAATTAACATATTATCATTTAACTTCCAAAGCTAAATAGTCATTATAAGCCTAGTTCACATACACACAAATACATAAGCTCATGTGTCATAATATAATTTCATATACATATATTAGTTATGTGACCAAATACACATAATCACACATGCATATAATTAAAACTCATTCAATAATATTCATAAGGCTGAATACACTTACCTAGTTCACATATAATCCTCATTTACATTACACATAATTTGTAATAAGTATTAAGTTACTCACTTACCTTATTTTAAGTAAACAACAAGCTAATTCATACCTGGCCATTTAGCTCGTTTTACACACTCGAACACAACTTATCTTTGCCCAATGAACCACTCGGAATTGGATAGGACACTCGAATAATCACATATATCTTACAATACCAACGTCCCAGACGTGGTCTTACATGTAATCACATATCGCTGCCATTATCCCAGACAGGGTCTTACTCGCACACATATATTAGAGTCACATATCGATGCCAACGTATAAACGTGGTCTTACTTGCACACATATATCGATGCCATGGTCTTAATCGTACATCACATATCAGAATCCTATGTCATGACATATGTATCCTAGCTATTCCTAAGGTTCATACGAGGCTTTCGGACGTCGTAACTCAGTCGAAGCGAATTCGTGAACATAGTTGCCAAGCTTAATAACATTCAGCTATTATGCATATATTCACATATATTCCATTTCAGCATATATAGCTCACATATAATTAAAATAAACAACGTCTATTTGCTTATAAACTTACCTCGGGCGATGAAAAATGGAACGGGACAGCTAGTCAACAACTTTAGTTTTCCCCCGATCCAAATCCGATTTCTTTGGTTCTTGATCTAAATTAATATAAATTTAACTTATTTAATCAAATATTCAATCAATTTCATCCAAAAATACATAAATTGGAAAATTACATTTTTTCCCCAGACATTTCACATTTTTCACAATTTAGTCCCTATTTCACAAAACACAAAATATTCAAAATTTTAATACACCCATGTTAGGTCGAATATTACCCATATTCATACAAGTCCATATATTTCATTTATTTCATATTTTAGTCCCTCAAATTATTATTTTTGCAAATTAGTCCTAATTACTCAAAATCATCAAAAATTCCAATACAAAACATGTTAATCTATCACATATCTTTTATTTTTCATCATCAAACAACAAAAATCACAAGCTTTAAACAATGGCATAACTCAAAATATTCATCAAAATAAAAAAAAATTAAGCATGGGTTTTGTAGATAACTTAGCAACGATCTCAAAAACGTAAAAATTATCAAAAATCTAGTCAAAACCATACCTTAATCAAAGGAAACAATAGACGAACCTCAAGATTGTATTTTATTTCTTTTGTTCTTTAATTTCGGTAAGAAGATGATAAAATGGCTTTATTTTCAGGCCATATGTTTTATTTATTTAACATTAATAATATATTTACCTAACCATTCGTTAAAATATTTATAATTACTAAAATGCCAAACCATAAATTCCACTAAAATTTTAATGGTCAAATTACAACATAAAAACCATCCCTTTAATAAGCCTTAACAATTAAGCACTTCTAATAAATAGCCAGTTACTTTTACATTTTACGCGATTAAGTCCTTTTATTTAATCGGACACTCAAACGACAAAATTAAATCACGAAAATTTCACAGATATAAATTCACACATAATAAACACAGAAAATAATTTTAAAATATTTTTTTGACTCGAATTCATGGTCTGGAAACTACTGTTCCGATTAGGGTCTAAATCGGGCTGTTACAAAAATCTTGACTTCAGTTATATTTCCACCTCTATTGTTGTTTTCATCTTCTTCTTCTTCAAAGCACCATACAAGAAATTCCTAAGCTTTCTCTAACCCTACTCTTGTGTTTATTTTAATAAACTATTTAAGTATGTATTTGGCTATTATTTGCTTGACGATGATGACTAGTACCTAAATCAATGGTGGTTAGTTGATGGAAATGTTGCTTGGTTAGTTTTTCGGACAAGGACTCAATTGTAAAAATTAGACTAAATCGAATAAAATTCAAAACTTATAATTGACTGTTGGATTTGGTACCCTAAGTGTAGTATATTCTTTTGTAAACTTGTAATTTTTTTCAAATAGATTGGTTAATAAAATAATTCATGGATTACATTAATATACTTTGTATAATGTCCTCATATGGTTTTTGTATACAAAACAAAATAGAAGCAAATATTGGCTTACTGGTTGTCTAATGTTTAAACTAATTCTAAGTGGTATTACGTGGTCGGATCATAATATGGAAATACAACTTATAGTAGTAGATGAACCTAAAAATATCCTTAGTCTAATTGAAAATGAGCAAACCAATTGAAAGACTAATATGTCGTCTATCAAGTTCAATTTGGGAGATGTCTTGTCTTAGGCATCAGAGTGGTAGTACATCGAATTAGACCTAAGAAGAATAGATTTTGAATCCATTTATAGATTTATTCACTTGTGATGTTTAAAGTGTGACATACCTTAATCTTTAGTGGATGATAGATTATGTATGCGTTACTTGTATACTTTGATGTAAGTAAAAGCTTGAGTTTGAATAGATAAGGAACTGAAAGCTGGTGCATTGTGTATACAAATTTTGCAGTAAGTAGTGGTATTCAGAATAGTGGAATTCATAGCTCGAGGTATGGGTAAATGATATCCTCTCATTGGTAGGCATTACATGGTTGATTAAAAGTAAACGTGGCCACAGGTTGTTTGTGTTTTTGATGAATGATTTGATTACTATTTGATAATAATTGACTTTTCATGAACGAAGATGTAATGGTTACCATGAGATAAAATAAGATTATATTGAGAGAACGAATTATCCCAAAAGAGATTAACGATATCTTATGAGGGTAATACACTTATGACAATATCATTAGACGAGCACTGATCGAGTTGCTTTCATAATGGTATGTAATTAGGGAGAGCTCAGTCACGATACTATAGTGGAATGACATCATAACTAAATGAGTTTATAATTAAAAGGAAAAAAGCTAGAAATTAATTATAAATCATTTGATCCCTAATCATATATGTTTAATCCGTCCCACAACTAGCTTATTCAAACCAGAAATGAATTGCATGTTGAATCAAATAAACAAAAATGGATAGAAATGGTAAAGTTAGAAAAATGAGAAACATTTGGAAATGAATGTGGTTTTCTCTAAATGGAAATGAATTGGAAAATGAATTTATGGTTTTTTCGAATTATTATTTAATTAAGTGATTAAATAATTGAAGTTTGAAAATGGAAAGAAATTTATTTTTCATGGTGAATTCATTGAATGTAGAAATATTAAATATATTTTGTCATAGATTCTTTTACGGTAAAGTCTTCATGGTTTTAACGAAACTAGAATTAGAAAATTATTTAATTGAGAAATTAATTAATTTAAATTAATTTAACATATCTATTTTGGGAAATAGAAAAACAAATATCGGGTTGGATTGAATTATAAAGTACTAGGTTAAAAGTATTGTAAATACTTGTAATTGGACCCAATATGGGAGAGGCTAAAAAGCCTCTTATGTTTAATGCAAGGGACTACAATCCCTAGTTTGTTTAACTAGGGTTGCCGCCACACCTAATCCTAGTTAAACTAGGAGTTCGTTTTTCTATTAAAATAAAATTCTACAATTCAACAAGAGTTTTACCTCTTCTCTTTATAAATAGATGGCACCGGTAAGGCTAAATATAGTGAGAGTTTATTCTCTAAGTATTAATTATATTTTTCGGAATAACAGTTTGTCGATTTCTATTGAGAGATATTTTGATTTCACACTAAAAGTAAAGAAAACTATTACTAGTTTTATGTTTGAATTGAATCATTCAAGCTCACACTTGAAGTAGTTCGTGGTACAAGAATAGCGAAAAAGGTCGTTCAGTTGAATGCTAGGAAAGACAAAGACTCATCTAGCCGAAAGCATAGGTGTGATTTTGGTAAAGAGTTTATTGCTATAAATATCACAAATTGGCTCAGTTTTCAAAAGTTTAATTTTCTACTATCCAAGAGAACCGTTTTCAAACCGGATTTTTCCCAACATTTATGAATCTAGGTGAATATTTAGGTAGTTGAGACCAAGAGGAGAGCCTATCAAGAACCAATTAGGTTGTCCCGATTTTGTTTAGTGAGGTCGAGAAATAAACCGGACTAAGTTGTTTAATTTGGTAAAATAGTGATCGAGAGGTAAAATTGAACTAATTAGAAGTTTAAGTTTTTTAGATCCCTAATCCAAACACTAATCAGCATAATGGAAGTCAACCAATCGTTTGTGTTCATTGAATTATTAATTGTGTAATTTTCACTATTTTTCAATTTATGCCTTAGCGTTAGATAGTTAATTATTGTAATTACCCCTTGATTATGATTTTTCGTAATATGATACTTAACAAGTAGTTAGCTAGACTTCCTATTTGTATGCTTGTTTCACATTAATCACTTTATCCCCAAACTCTATTGGATTTGATCCTTGGAATACTCAAAGTGTTTCATTGTAATACTATAAACATTACAACAGACTTGTCACACTTGTAGTACATCGCTAGATTATTGATTGTATTTGTGTTGATTCATAGCCTTGACGCACGCATGCCTAAGCGCGACCACTTAGTGGTCTATTGCCCCCTATAAACATGCTATTGTTTACATAAAAATATAACACCAAGAATATATTAAATCAATTAGGCAGTGTCCGCAAGCGTATGAGTCAAATTGTAATATAGTAAAGTTTACAACGAAACATTGGTAAGTATTCCAAGGATTGTACCTAAGGGATTGCAGATTGGAGAAATTAATATTAAATTAATTACAAAAAATAATTAATAATCTAATCGAGTCACGAATTAGTAGTGTAAATCCAAATTAAAATATTTATTCAAATAATTAAATTACTAAACCTAAATTAACCTATGGAACTTTTGTAACATCCTAAAATAGGCCTAGTCGGAATAGTGGTTTCGGGACCACAAATTCAACATTGAAATATTTTTTTTAAGATTATTATGAGGTCTAGAATATGAAAATATGCATGTGTTAAAGTTTCATGAAGAAATTTTATGAGTAAGGTGTCCAATTGGAAAATAAGGACCAAATTGAATAAATTGCAAAACTTGGATTCTAGAAGCAATTTGTATGAAATTTCTTTAGATTATTAATTGGAAGGTATTAAAGAGAAATTTTCCCAACTTGTAAGTTTTTGGACAAAAATAGGCATGCATGGAAAATTTTGGAAGTTTAGTAAGGAGGGGCATTTTGGTCATTTGGTAATAAAATCAATAAAAAGGGAAAATGAAGGCAAAAATCAGCCATCTTCTACCTTGTACCAGCCGAAATTCTCAAGCCCTCCATAGCTAGGGTTTTCAACATTTTCAAGCTCAATAGTAAGTGACTCCTAGCCCCGTTTTTAATGTTCTTTATATTTTTAAGATCCTTATAACATGTTCTCTCCATTTCTACCTATATTTTAAGCTAGGGTTCATGTATGAAAAGTGAACCAAGTGTTAAATGTTTGTTCTTTGATGTTTTATGGGGGAATATGAAAGTTGAATGTGTGTTAAACATCTTTTCCTAAGTGATTTTCATGAAAAGCCCCTAAAAGGACATTTTTGCAAAAAGGTACAAAATATGTGGTAGAAATGTGAAATAGAGGAAAATGTGGGCTATTATGAGTATATAATACATTCAGATAGGCTTGGATAACCAATGAATTGCATGTATATCATTTTACGAGCCTAGGGACTAAGCTGTAAAATTTTGAAAAGTTAGGGGCAAAACGGTCATTTTGTCCGGGGTGAAATTTAGGCTAAAAAAGAATAATGTGATATATTGATAATTCATTTTTATTTTTATAGACCCCACGGAACAAATTTTGAAAGTCGATCAAGGAAAACGAAAGTTTTCAGAATAATTGGAACGCGAAACCGAAACGAATACCAAGTAAGTTCGAATAACTTAAAGTAAACCCATGATATGGCTAAATGTATGTTTTATGAATGTGTGATAATAGTATATAATGATGGCATGAAAATTCATGAAATGTGTTAATAATAATGATAATATGATAAATGTCCCGGTTGAAGTTAAAAAGGAAATTCGATGGATAAACCATGGCTTACATGACTTGAGATCCTGCATGTGTTGTAGAAAAGGATTTAGCCCGGACAGATAATCGTTGAGCTCAAAAAAAATAGAAAGGATCTAGCCCGGACGGGTGTTCCTTGAGTGATCGAGCTTCTCGAAGAATATGTGTGCATTAAGGATTTAGCCCGGACGGGTAATCCAATTAGGGTTTGAATTTAGCCTGGATTGGTAATTCAGATCTGAACTCATTAATTATGTTTGTCGCTACAAGGGATTTAGCCTGGACTGGTAATCCCGACAACACTCTGTGAGTTTATATTTTTGGGGGATTTAGCCTGGACTGGTAATCCCGCCGTAAGATGTGAGGTTCGCGGGAGTGCATACTTGAGATGATCGCTCTTATGACTTGACGGTAAATGGATAATCCATCAAGATTTTCGAGAAATTCAACGGGATTAACATGAGATATAGAATTGAAAATGTTGGATGATGAGCTCATCTAAGACAATTTACATGATGAATTGTTATGGAACTAACTTGATGTTCGAGTGCATGTAATAGGAGGCTATCCTATATTTATTGGATTGGTTGCCTAACATGGTTGTGTGCTAATTAATCGGTAAGTTTACTTTCTAGTTATTCAGGCTTACTAAGCATGTAAATGCTTACCCCTCTCTTTTCCCTGTCTTACAGAGCTCAAGGACTCGTAGAGATTGGAAGATAGTTGGAGAATCAACACACTATCACCTTGTCCAACTTTGGTATAGAGATACTTTTATTTTGTTCAATGGCATGTATAGGGCTTTTGTTTATTTTGTTATATGTGTCATTTGGTTGGCCAATGTAAGGGCTTAAATATTAAACTTCTTCTTTTGTATATGGCCATAAGACATGACTCATTTTGTTGTAGGTTATGACCTACCAACCATGCATATTTATGTTAAAGATGTTCTTTTGATGATCGAATGTGGTATATCATAAATGGACATATGGAATGTGGCCAAACCACTAGGGATGGTTAGGTTATAATTGGCAATGAGTTAAGATAATGAGCAAAGTTAAATGAGTTTAAATGAGATGGGAAATCCTTAATTACAAAGGGGATGATCGAGCATGTACATAACCGATGAGATGAGGGTAACATGCAACAAGCCATTGATGATAGTCTTTGAGTATCTTTAGGTCTTATTAAATACATTTGCGGTTCACAAATGTGATTGGATGATAAGGGTGACCATTGGTTTAAAGTTATAGCCTCCAAAAAGGTCCACATGGGTGGACACACGGGCATGTGTCTAGGCCGTGTGTGACACACGGACAACCCCATGGGCGTGTAGTGCAACTGTGTGTCCCCTGCATCTAAAAATTTTAGGTCAGAATGCATGGTAGTAAACGCACAGTTAGAGACATGGCCGTGTGTCTCAATTGTGTGGAGGGCACGGCCTAGCACACGAGCATATGTCTTGGCCGTGTGCCCCCTAAATACATGCTGACGTCATAAACAAAATGTCCGAGTTTTTGGACACGGGCGATCATACGGGCGTGTCTAGGTCGTGTGAAGGACACGGGCCAGGGACACGGATGTGTGCTTGGCCGTGTGAAAACCTCTATAGGTTCAGAATGAAAAATAATTTTCAAAAATTCAACACGGGTGAAGGACACGGACGTGTCCCAAAGGCATACAGGAGTGTGCTATGCCTCTATACGGGCGTGTGAGGCATTAAACTAAAAATTTTCTTGAAATTTTCTTAAGTCCTCGGTTTAGTTCCAAATTACCTTTTTAGTATATTTTGGGTCTCACGGTCCCAAGAGAGGGACGATGAGATCTTATTTGATGGTTTTTGATTTGGAATGAAATTTTATTGCCCAGTTTTTCATAATTGCTTGAGTATGTTTTCCGGTAACGCCTCGAACCCTGTCCTAGTGTTGGATACGGGTAAGGGGTGTTACAACTTTCCTATTCCTAGTGTCGAATAAGTGAGCCCCTAGCCTATCATTGATTAAAATAAATCCCTAATTAATAAACAAAAGATCAACTAATTTTAGAATTCGGATTTTACTATAAATTAGCCATTAGTTAACTAGTATTACTTCCCGACTCTACTAATTAATTAATTAGTAGATATTCGCTTATCTCCCGACCTCACTTTCTCTACCTGGATAACTACGATTTACTCAATTCAACATATCTCTTGATCTGATTTCCCCTATGATTGCTTATGAGGGTTGTCAAGCCTAACAGTTTAAGAACACATAATTTGTACCAAGTAATCCTATTATGAACCATTATTCTATTGTTAATTAATCGACTTAATTAATTAATTAGTTAACTAATCGAAATATGCAATATATAAATTAAACACAATAAATTATTCCAATATTCATACAAAAGTTAATTGCTCAAGTTAATAAAGCATAAATAAAGGAATAACGAAAGAGATAAGAGAATTCTCATTGATAATTATATAGAAGCGCAGATCCGGAGTAATCTCTGCTCGCAATTGTCTTCACATCAAAATAGAAAAGTACTGACTATACGAACATTAAAAGAAAAGAAAACTAAAACTGAATAAAAAACTGTCTAGGTCCAAAATTGCTTAGAATTCCAGTGACCCTAAAGTCGCTTATATAGGCAATGACTTACTTGGTGACCAAGTATCCCAAGATACACTTAGATGCCAATGAATAATATATTATGCTAAAAGCTAGGGTCCAAATATGGAAATTTCCCAATTGTTCCAAAAAAATCAACCCTTTTCTTCCACGCCAAGTCGCGTTATTGGGATGTAGGAATGCTTCTCGGCCCAACGTTGACATCATGCAACGTATTCCAATTTCCTCATTATGACGAGATCGTGACAAGAGGTAGTTCCTCGTCATGATGCCAATAGCGTTCCAGGCTTTTGGCAACGTCGTTAGTGTATCGGGCTCCTTGTCTCATGGCTTGATCATTATTCCTTGTATTCTTATACCTCAATTGGTATCCTACACACTTAATTAGCTCATTAGTCACTCATGAGGCCCGAACTAGCCTTACGGGTCATCGACATAGCAGAAATGTGTAAAAAAACTTATTTTATTAATATTTTAATCCTAAAACCTAAATACCAAAAATGTAATATAAAATGCTAAAATACCTAGAAAATAAGCTCGTTAAATGTGGAAATGACCTAAAATGACTACAACAAGTGAAGCCAGGTCACTTTCTCCTATACTTAAGTTCTTGCTTGTCCTCAAGTAGGAAAAAGAAAATAAATAAATCCATAACTAAACAATGTACGTGAGCTAGCTTAATACACGAGATAGGATTGGAGCATCGACACTAGGAAGATTTGCCTAAATATATAACTCTACCTAGAAATTTAAATAATTCAAAGTGATTTATACCTAAACAGAGTAGTTCAATAAATTACACAGTAAACAAGTTAAAGAAAATTAAATATATGGCTCAATCAAAATGTATATACAAATATAATATTTATTTTTGTGAAGTATAGTCAGTTTGAATATATTTTTCCTACTCGGTTTATTTTTGTCCATGCTTTGAATTTTAATGCAGTAATATTTCCCCGATAATGCCTATGATTTTTTTAATTTGTGTCAATACGATCGAGAATTTTTTTCTCGGGAACTTTTTGTAAGGGTTATATTACTTATATTGCACCATTTCAATAACCATGGATTTTACCAAGTATTTTTTTTTTACTTCGAACAACCTATATTCCTACAAATATAATTACCTATTCGTATCTACCTTTATCACTTGGTACATTTAATCTTTTTTTCCTATTTGTAGTTTAATAAACTTAACTAATTAGTCTAAATATAAACAACCTAAATTATTTAATTTCAAGCTAAATTTACAATCTAAACAAACAACCTCGGTATATGCTCCTAACCAATCACTTGTATTTCAATAAGCTCGAGTACAAACAAAACACACAAAATAAATTAAAATAAATAAAATAAATAAATTAAAAATGACTTAAAACAAAACAAAACAATAGAAAAATTTAAAAATTTTAAAAAGTTTCCTATGTCATCCCCACACTTTATTTGGCACATTGTCCTTAATGTGCAACAAAAATATAAAGGAAAGAGGTTACCCGATTAGCGTTAAAATTCCATTGCAAATGATAGGACTGACTCTTCCTTGCTATTTCGACTTGAATATGTAGTGCATCATAACTTTGTGGGGTTTCTACACAGAAAAAGAAAACATGTAAAGAAGTATATATAATAATATTATTTTTATTTTTATTGTGGTCCTTCAATTTCCGGTAGAGTCCTCGACATCAAACTCCTCGATATCGCCTGCCTCGTTCAAGAAGACTCTTGGCTTTATCCACTGAGTAGTGGATGGTCCTGCTTGTGCGAGGCGTGTAGTGTCAGATGGAGCAGTCCAAAATGGTGAGGTTTGCGGGTATCAGAACGACTCTATGCTAAATTGCGAGATTAGATGTCTCATCACCTTATTGTACTCATAATTGCATGTTGTGTTGTACTCGAGGTATGCCTCTATGTACTGAGCCGTGTCTTCCATCATTGGAGCTATCAAAGTTGATGTTTCCCCCTTCATTGTACCCTCAGTGGTACAGGTTTTTGCTACCTTTTTGTTTCACTGATCCACCTGATTGGCACATAAATTACAAAATTGAGCATAGATAACATCGTTTAATATGCCTTTTGGTGGGCAGCTCAACTCATCCGCATCAAAATCAACCTTGACTCTCCTGTACAAATCTGTAATCAAATACGGATACGAAAGTCCTCGTGTGTGCCCTTTTCCACACTGCCTCATGCTGTGGAAGATCTGGTCTCCCACATTAATCCGTTAGTCTTGCAAAATGGCATGTAACATAACGACACGATCACGGGTAACTTTCATGACGTGTTGAGTAGGTAATAATTTTTCAGAAAGAAAATACATCCACAGTTTTGCCTCAGGTACCATAATAAGTTACTAGAACCTTATAGGGTCATTGGTTCCTTCTCTTCGAACCTAGGTGCCCTGGCCTTCCATTAAGAAATTGATAATAGCATTATAGTCCACCTCATGCTCATCTAACTCATCATAAAAGTACAGAGTGTAAGGAGGGGTCTTATGGAAGGCCTCAATCGCGAGAGGAAAGGTATCTATGAAGACACCTCTCACAAAGACCTTTTGATATTTTGCCTCCATAAGGTTCGCATAAAATTCTCACACGATTGTGATGATTGTGGGTTGAAGGGGATGTCGATAGAAGGTAGACCACCTTAACCTCTTGATCCTAGTTATTATCGGACCATGGATAAGTTTGTGGAAAAATCGAATCGACATTCAGGTATAAATGGTCTATCTAAGAATTTGTCGAATATTTTCATGGCATCTTTGGAGATGAATCATTCCTTTAGATCGTAAGGAACATCGCGATCCTTGATTCTTTAGGATACCATCCTCTTTCAGGAAGTCATAACCGATAATGTTACCAATAATCACAATTTTAAAAAAAATGGTGTTCTCTACTCTAAAAATTGTGCAAGTAGAATATAACTGATTTTGTTGCGGTGGTACATGTTAGTCACGACCTTCAATTACCAAAAAAGAAGGGATGGTCGCTGCTCAATAAGGAGGAAGATGTTTGAAGGGCTGGGCCACTGAAATTATGGAAGTAGAATAGGTGGTGGTCGACGGTGGCGTGCGTGGCAGTGGACGGTGGAATGCACGATGCCAGATTTTGGATGTGGAACAACAAGGAATCTGGTGTATCGTCAGTCACCACTAGTCATCACCGGGCTTGGTTCTGAAAACTAGTGGTGAATGGAAAAAGGATGAGTGTGGAAAATGGTCGTAAGGTATGCTTTTCCGGCTACTGACCGTGATGGTGTGGTGGCCATTTGCAAGTAATGTATGACTATTGAAGTCGGTTACAAACGACGGACATTTGTTTGAAAGGGGAAATTTTTCTGATGAAGGCAACGCTGAGATGTAGACTTTTAGTTGTCGTGTCATTGGGACATGGAGGCTTGGTTTGTCCTAACATTGCCTCTCGTTACAAGTCCCTAGGCGTTTAGCCGTAGCTCGTCTTGACGATAAGACCTATCTCGTCTCGACGATGCGTGTAGCTTACTATCCTTGTAGTTTCACTTTTGCTTGTCCCAACGTGGGTTGCTTTTGCTCATCTCGACATTGGTTAGAAATCCTAAGCTTCTCCCATTATGGTTCATCTCGACGTGGGGGAATATGCTTGTCCCGACCTGATGCCTATTTCGGCCTACTTTTGTCCACAATGTTAGGTCTCCGATCAACTTACCTTTACGAACTCAGCCTTTCTAAAATAAAATAAAATAGATAACTATACTTAAACCTAATAATAAAAATAAAATTAATAAAGCTTAAATTAACACAAATTTAAAATTGAAGTCCTTTTTTAGGATTGGGACGATTCATATCGACCTCGAAGAATAACTTCTAACTAGTTTTTGAGACTTTGATTTGTCGTTTGTTTGTCCCTCGAGAGATATAAACCAGTGCCCTCAGTCGCTTCCAATAATATCGCTTTATCTTTGACTAACGCAAAATCTAAATCACGAGCCACTTGGTGCCAAATCTGAGCCAACTCCAAATTTTCTTCCAGGGTATTATTACCTCGAGCCACTTCACCTCCATGTCGTGTGAGGTTTGGTTAACCTGAGATTTATCTTCTTCATTGAATGAGAATGAGATAAACTTGTCAATATCTTCGGCTGGCACCTCTTCGGGTATGGCCAGAAAGTGTACCGACTCGTTACACTTTCATTTAGAATCAGATCGAGCTGTAACATCCTAAAATAGGGCCTAGTCGGAATAGTGGTTTTGGGAACACCAGTACGATGTTAAAATAATTATTTCATGATCCTTATGAGGTCTAGAATATGAAAATAAGCATGTGTTAAATTTTCATGAAGAAATTCTATGTGTAAAGTGTCCAATTAGAAATTAGGGACCAAATTGAATAAATTGCAAAAATTGGATTCTAGAAGCAATTTGTATGAAATTGCTTTGAAATATTAATTAGAGGTTCTTAAAGAGCAATTTTCCCAATTTCTAAGTTTTTAGACAAAAATGGGCATGCATGGAAAATTTGGAAAGGTTAGTAAGGAAGGGCATTTTGGTCATTTGGTTAATTAATGTAATAAAAAGGGAAAATGAAGCAAAAATTCACTCACCAAATTTGAAGGGGGTCTCCATAGCTAGGGTTTTCCAACATTTCAAGCTTGATAGTAAGTCAATCCTAGCCTCGTTTTTAATGTTCTTCGTATTTTTGAGATCCTCGTAACATACTCTTTCTATTTCTGTAACATCTCGAAATAGGGCCTAGTCAGAATAGTGGTTTTGGGACCCCAAATCTGACGTAAGAAAATTTATTCTTATTATATTTTTATGATCTACAATTTCATGGGATGATTTCGTGAAAATTTCGTTTGAAAATTTTGACGTTTGTGCACTCAATTTGGTCAAAAAGCTAAATTGTAAAAAGTGCAAAAGTTGAGTTCTACATGCTAGAGGTGCCCAATTGTTATGAAATTTTAAATTGGAGGTCCTTATATGGTAATTAGACCATTGGTTAATTTTTTGGACAAAAATAGACATGAAATGGGTGAAATAGGGTATTTTTAAGTTAAGGGCATTTTGGTCTTTTGGTAATTAAAATAATAAAAAGGGAAAATAAGCCAAATTCATGCCCATCTTCTTCATCCAGCCGAAATTTACATGGAAGCCGTGGCTAGGGTTTGGTTCAAGCTTCCAAGCTCATTTGTAAGTGATCCCGAGCCCCGTTTTTAATGTTCTTTACATTTTTTAAGTCCCGATAACATGATCTACTCATTTCTACCATTATTTTGAGCTAGGGTTTATGTTTAAAAATTGACCCATGAGTGACATGCTGGTATTTTGAGGTTTAATGGTAGATTATGCATGTTTATGGTTAGAGGAACGACTTTTACTAAGTGATTTTCGATGAAAACGTCCGAAAGGACCATTTTGTAAAAGTTATAAAATTGGTCATAAAAGGGTGATTTAGTGGAAATTGGGGGCTGCCATAGTTATTAAAATGATTCAGCTAGGCTTAAAATGCAAGGAAATTGAGTAAAAATCATTTTATGAGCCTAGGGGCTAAAGCATAAATAAGTAAAAGTTTAGGGGTCAAAATACAAATTTGTAAAAGTATGATTTATGGACCCATTTGAATAAAGTGAGTAATAAATGAACTATATTTGTAATGTTCGATCAAGGAAATCGAGATTCGGGTTTAAATCGGGAAAATACAAGGTTATGGACTAAAATGGTAAATTGCTATTTTCGGGTCTAGGGTAAGTTCGTGTGTCAATAATAATGCAATGCTTGTTTAAATTAAAAATCCTTTATTGTTATTGTATGAATGGCATGAGTGAATACATTGAAAGGTGATGGAATGAGTTCATGATGTGAAAATATGATATGAAACAATGATGCATGGAATTCAAGAGAATAATGATACATGGTTTGTAAGTACGTAATTAATATGACAATGTCTAATATTTCTAATGCCTTGATAGTATGTGAAATGTAAATGTTTCATTTCTACCATGTATTATGTGTCTCGATGTTTCATGTATTATATGCTAATTGTTACCATGAAAACATGATTGATATTATGAAACTATTGTATTGATGAAAAGATGGTAAAATGTCCCGGTTGAATAAAAAGGACATTTGATGGATACGTCATTTTTACATGATACGAGATCCTGCATGTGTTGCAGAAAATGATTTAGCCCAGACGGGTAATTCGTTGATCTCGGTATAGAAAGGATTTAGCCCGGACTGGTGTTCCTAAAGTGATCTAGCCTCCTGAAGAATATGTGTGCATTATGGATTTAGCCTGGACGGGTAATTCGATTAGGGTCTAAATTTAGCCTGGACTGGTAGCTCAGATCTGAGCTAATTAAGAGTGTTTGTCGTTACAAGGGATTTAGCCTAGACTGGTAATCCCGACATCACTCTATGAGTTTATACTACGGGAGATTTAGCCTGGATCAGTAATCTCATCATAAGATATGAGGTTCATGAGAGTGCATGCTTGAAAATGATCACTTGTATGATTTGACGGTAAATGGGCTATCCATCGAGATTACAAGAAAACTCAACGAGAATTTAAATGAGAAATGGAATGGAAATACATGAAATGATAAACTCATCTATACTTAGATGATACTAGTATGATGCATATGATTGTCATGTTTGGTTAAATGAATGTGTTAAGAGATAGCACAGGTACGTACTTGAAACCCATGAACATGTGTTTGACATGAGAAATGAAATGGACTTGTGATAAGAATGTAAATGAATGAATGATATTTATGAGAATAACTTCTATGACAAATTTGTGATGATTATCATTATGTTGCACTAACACAGATTAGGACAATAGTAGTGGTCCAACTTTGAAAATCCACCAAAAATAGTGAAAATTGAGTTAGAGACTGAATAAAATATGAAATTAAAGCTTATTGGGTCTAGTTTCAGATAAAGGAAATGGTGCAAGTAAAGGAATCTCAAAAGATGAGATATTTAAATTTTTGTGAAACAGGGTTAGAGTGATTTTAGACTCCCCTGTCTCAACTTTGGAAAATCACTAAAAATTGTAAAAAAAATAATTATGGGTTGTAAATTATATGCTTAAAACCCTTAATGAGTCTATTTTCAAGGGAAATATATGATATCATCATCCGAGTCCCGTACTATGAGATAATTAGTTCAAAGTAAAGGGAGGTTAGAACTGTCAGATAGTGAAACAGGGGTAACTTTAAGGAATAAAATGTACTTATTGGATAGGCAAAAAATTCTGAAAATTTTATGGTAAAAAATATGTGATTCTAGTTTATGGGAAAATTAGTGGATCTTAATTTGGAGTTTTGTAGCCCCAGATATAAATAATTTAATAATTGTGACTCGAGAAAATAAATTATCTGGATTTTGAATAAAAAGAGGGAAATTGAAATTTAGCATATTACCATATTGCTTATTATTTTTCATGCGACCTTACTAAGCGTAAAGCTTACTCCCTCTTGTGCATTTCTTTTAGTGTTTTCAGGTCAGCTCGGGGTTGGAGAATGTCGGAGGCAACATCACATTACCAAGCTATTACCTTGGGATATTGATACATAGGTTGAGAAGTTACAAGTGAGTGACATGTATAGGGATTAGTTTTTATGATATGTGTTCTATGATTTGGCCAAATGTATTGGCTTATTTTGATTCTTTTGTATATGGCCATAAGGTGTGGCTCATATTGAGTATGGTTTGTAAATTTATCTATCCATGCTATGTTATAATGTTTGTGATGAAATGATGTGAACATGATGGTTGGTCATGCATGATTGGTGTTGTGACATGCATGTGTGATGAATGCTTCATGACCATTCGAAGTGGTCATGACCATGGTAAATGTATAATAGGGCAAGTAAGATTATAATGCCTTGAACGTGAATGTTGGATGGATAAGTTGATAATCATAGCATAAGAGAATAAGTGGTCAAGTATTTGACTTGGTCAAATAAATGAGATTTGGTATGCCTAGAATCGATATAATGTAAAGAATATGTAAATATGTATGATGCCTCGAAAACATCATGTTGTGTCTTAATAAAAAGTGTTTTAATCATTAAAATGTTGCTATGAACTGTGGTTATGACATGTATAAAGATGTAAGGGATTGTGGGTAACATGAAGGCTTGGAAAATAGCCTAAGTGTTGGCCACACAGACTGAGACACGACCATGTGTCTCATTCGTGTGAGGGACACAGCCTGGTGACACGGGCGTGTAGCCTGGCCGTGTGGTTCAAATTGTGTGCTGACGTCATAAACATAGAGTTACACGGCCTGAGGACATGAGTGTGTTGATGACACACGGGCGTGCCCTTGTGTCCACACGGGCTTGTGACCCTATTTTATGAGAAAACCAGAACTTTTTAAAGTTCTCGGTTTAGTCCCGGACCATTTTAAATGCAAGCTATGGGCCTCGTAGGCCCATAACACTATGAATATATTTGATTGGTTTTAAATTTAGAATGAAATTTTATGGCTTGGTTTTACATGTTTAAGAATCTCTAAGTCCGTAACGCCTCGTATCTTATCCTGGAGTCGGACACGGGTAGGGGGTGGTACAATTTCTACCTATATCTCAAGCTAAGGTTCATGTTTAGAAAATTAACCATGCATGAGATGCTTGTGTTTTGATGATTTATAGAGGAATATGAAAGTTTAAAGGATGGTAAACAACTTTTACTAGGTAGTTTTTCATGAAAATGGCTTAAAGGACCATTTTGTAAAAGTTATAAAAATGGGTAGAAAAATGTGAAATGAAGGAAAATTGTGGGCTGCTATAAGTATGAAAAATATTCTGCTAGGCTTGGGTAACCTAGAAATTACATGCATTTCATTATACGAGCGTAAGAATTAATTTGTAAAAATGTGAAAGGTTAAGGGCAAAATGACCATTTTGCCCTAGGGTGAGTTTTAGCTGAAATTGAATAATGTAAGGTATTAGTGATTTATTTTTACTGATATAGACCCCGAGGAACCAATTCTGAAAGTCAACCTTGGAAAACAAAAGGTTTCAGAATAATCGAGACACGAATCTGAAACGACTACCAGGTAAGTTCGTATAACCCGAAGTAAAATCTTAATATACTTAAATATGCATGTTCTCGAATGTATGAAAATTTAGATATTCATTGCGTGATAATCCATGAAATGTGCTAGTGTAAATAAAAAGATGATAAATGTCCCAGGTAAAATAAAAAGGGAAATCTGATGGATAAATTATGGCTTACATGACACGAGATCCTGCATGTGTTGCAGAAAAGGATTTAGCCCAGATGGGTAATCCGATGATCTCAAAATAGGAGGGATCTAGCCCTGACGGGTGTTCCTTGAGTGATCGAGCCTCCCGAAGAATATGGGTGCATTAAGGATTTAGCCCGGACAAGTAATCCGATTCAGGACTGAATTTAGCCTGGACTGGCATCCGAGCTTAAGAGAGCAATTGTCATTAAAAGGGATTTAGCCTGGACTGGCGATTCCGACATTGCTCTATGAGTTATTACTATGGGGGATTTAGCCTGGACTAGTAATCCCGCAGTAAGATGTAAGGTTCGCGAGAGTGCGTACTTGTAATGATCACTTGTATGACTTGATAGTAATTGGGCTATCCATCGAGATTTTCGAGAAATTCAACGGGATTAACATGAGAAAATGAGATGAAAATATTGAATTAATGAGCTCATCTAAGACTAATGATGTGATGCATTGTTATGAGACCAACTTGATGATTGAGTGCATGTGATAGGGAACTATTTCATGCTTGTTGGAATCATTGCCTAATATGGTTGTGTGTTAATTAACCGGTAAGTTTACTTTCTAGTTATTTGGACTTACTAAGCATATAAATGCTTACCACCTTCTCTTTTCCCTGTCTTACAGAGCTCGTGGACTCGTGAAGATTCGAAGACGGTTGGAGAATCAACACACCATCGACTTGTTCCGCTTTGGTATATAGATACTTTTATTTTGTTTAATGGTATGTATAGGGTTTTTGGTTATTTTTTTTGTATGTGTCATTTGGCTAGCCAATGCAAGGGCTTAAATGGTATACCTATTCTTTTGTATATGGCCATGAGATATGGCTCATATTGATGTAGGTTGTAAACCTACTAATGATGCATGTTTATGTTTAAATATTTCATGAGATATGATGATGAGGTTTATCATGGATGGATGCTTGAAATGAGACCTAATAATTTGAAAGTGGACATAGCATATAATGATATATGGTTATAATATGGCTTAAATGTAAAATGTGCTATGTTAATCCCTCACACGAAAAGGATAATTTAGCATGTACTAAGTCGATGAGATGAGGCTAACATGCAATGAGTTATGCTAAGGTTGTTTAAGAGCATAATTAGGCCATGTTAAATACCATTGAAGTCTATAAGTGTGTATGGATGTTAGAGGGTGACCAAAGGCTTGGAAAATAGCCTTAAAAAGGTCCACACGGGTAGATACATGGTCATGTGTCTAGGCTGTGTGTGACACACGGTCAGCCCTCATGGGCGTGTTGCCTGGCCGTGTGTCCCCTGCACCTAAAATTATAGGTTAGTTTGCATGGTAGTAAACACAGGGGTAGAGACATGACTGTGTGTCTCAATCGTATGGAGGACACAGCCTAGCACACGAGTGTGTGCCTTGGCCGTGTGCCCCAAAATGAATGATGACGTCATAAATAGAATGTCTGAGTTTTTGGACACGGGCGATGACATGGGCGTGTCTAGGCCGTGTGAGGGACACGGGCCAGAGACACTGGCGTGTGCTTGGCCATGTGAAAACCCCTGTAGGTTCGAAATGAAAAATAAATCCAAATAATTCAACACGGGTGAGGGACACGGGCGTGTCCCCAAGCACACGGGCGTGTGCTTGCCTCCACACGGGTGTGTGAGGCATAACCATAGGAACTTTACTAAAATTTTCTATAGTTTTCGGTTTAGTCCCGGATCGACTTATTGTATGTTTTGGACCTTGTAGGTCCATAATAGGGACACTATGATGTTGTTTAATTAGTTTTAAATTAGAATGAAATTTTATAACCCGTATTTTCTGAAATGTCTAAGTATGTGTCCGGTAATGCCTCGTACTTTGTCCCGATCTCGGGTACGGGTAAGGGGTGTTACATTTAGTGGTATTAGAGTTACGGTTTAGTCGATTCTCAGACTAACGTAGCATGTAACGAGTTTAGCTATACATGCCATTATACAAATTTTGATAGTGTGACATCTCCTAACTTTTAATTGAATTTGAATATAGTAACTGTCTTCCAATCAATCCCAAGATGAGTCTAAGGGAGCCGAAAGCCATGCTCCAGCTTCTGTGCAGCGAGCTATTTCTACTAGTAGTAAAAGGCCTATGTCTGAAGGCCAGGAAGAGGTGAGAGTAGCCTTTTTCAATATGATGGATGAGTGGTTCGGGGTATACCTGAGAAACCACCATAAAATACCATGTCCACCTCCACCTGCTAACCGACCTGATAAAGTATCAAGGGTTGTTGAACCAATGAGAATTGGTAAGGCCCCAGTGGATAAACTTAGGAAATACGGGGCTGAAGAGTTTAGGGTTAAGGTTGAGGATGATGTTGAACGAGTTGAGTTCTAGCTCGAGAATACTGTACGAGTTTTGGATGAATTGTCATGTACACCCGAGAGTGCTTGAAGAGTACTGTATCTCTTCTGAAAGATACTGCATACCACTGGTGGAAGACGGTGTCCTCAGTGGTACCAAAGAAAGACGTTACATGGGAGTTCTTCCAAGCTGAGTTTAAAAAGAAATACATTAGTCAAAGGTTTTTAGACTCAAAGCGAAAGGAGTTCCTGGAACTCAAACAAGGAAATAAGATCGTATCAGAATATGAAAGAGAATTCGTAAGGCTGAGTTAGTATGCAATAGAATGGGTTCACTCAGAGGTAGAAATGTGTAAGCACTTCGAGGAAGGCTTGAATGAGAAAATTAAATTACTGATCGGGATCCTTGAGATATGAGAATTTGTTGCATTAGCTGAATTGGCCAAGAAGGCCGAATAGCTAAATAATGAGAGAAAGAAAGCTAAGAGAGAAGCTCGAGTTTCGAGTAAGAGATCTAGCGGCAGAGCACACTTCTTTCCCACAAAGAAATAGAGAAGTCATCAAGAACGCTCCACTTCATCGGCATGATATTTGGGTAGAGCAAGAAGCTCCAAGCGACATAACCCGAAGTCTTCTTCCCCTATGGTAACTAGTGTGGGAAGCGTAGATGATCAAAAGCTGAAGTGTAAAAGCTACAAAAAATGTCACTTCGGAGAGTGCCGAATGAAGAGTGGCGCGTGTTTTAGATGTGGGTCTCTTGACCACTTTCTTAGAGATTGCTCGGAGCGAGCTAATAAAGAGGTTGAGTTAGCCCCGCAACCGAATGCTCCTATTTCTAGAGGTAAACCCCCGAGACATCCCGAAAGTGTAAGTGACAGTCGAACTGTTGCTAAAGATGCTACTACAAAATTAGAGGCTCGAGGCCCGGCAAGAACTTATGCAATACGCGCTCGAGAGGAAGCCTCTACTCCTGATGTCATCACGGGTACATTTTCTATCTATAATACTCGTGCCATTGCCTTACTTGATCCAGGACCAACCCATTAGTACATTTGCATGAAATTGGTGTTTAGCATGGATATGTCTGTAGAGCCTACGGAATTTGTGATTAAGGTGTCAAACCCTCTAGGCAAGTCAGTCCTAGTTGATAAAGTCTGTAAGAATTGTCCCTTGACAATTCAAGGTCACTGCTTTTCTGCTAACCTTATGTTATTGCCATTCGATTAGTTTGATGTAATACTTGGCATGGATTGGTTAGCTATGCATGATGTAATCGTAAATTGTGGTAGCAAGTATATCGAATTGAAATGCTCAGATGGTGAGATTCTCCGGATTGATTCAAGTGAGTTGGATACTCCACCGGTTGTGATTACTTCAATGATGGCCCAAAGGTATATGAGAAAAGGATATGAAGCCTACCTTGCTTTTGTGTTGAATACTAAAGTATCTGAGCTGAAGTTAGAATCGGTACCGATAGTATGCAAGTATCCGTATGTGTTTTCGGAAGAGCTAACCGGATTACCTCCTGTTAGAGAAGTAGAGTTTGGTATTGAGCTGGTGCCTGAGATAACTCCTATCTCTATTGCTCTGTATAGGATGGCGCCAACCGAACTGAAAGAGTTAAAAGCAAAGCTATAAGAATTGACGGATAAAGGTTTTGCAAGACCGAGTTTTTTGCCTTGGGGTGCTTCAGTATTATTTGTAAAGAAGAAAGATGGTTCGATGAGGATATGTATAGATCGAGCTTTTCGTGAGGGCTTGATTTAGCTAGCCCATGTACCAATTTTTAAAATTGTTAAAGTTTTAAAAAGTTTCCATTGATTAATTCTTGAATAAATTGGTATTAATTTGTTAGATTTTAAGCTTAGAAGTGAGAAATGACTAGTTTGTAAAGTTTAATTACTAGTTTTTGAACATAAAGACTAAAGTGTGTAAATTTCAAAATTGATGCTAAATTTCTATAATTATAGATAATAGAGGGTTATAGAATGATGTAATTGAGATTGATTTCGAAATTCGAAGCTCAAATTTGAAAGATATTACAATTTTAGTTTTAGGGACTAAATTGAATAAAATAAAAATTTTAGGGGCATTTGAAATTTAAATTTAATTAATCCTTGTTTATAAAAGAATATTATAAAATTTTTGGAATTAATGAGTTGAATTGAATTATCATTTAGATAACCAAACCGAGGATAACTGGGGAAAAGGCAAAAATATCAATTAGTCCTTGCAGTTCAACTTGTTTGCTAATTTAACTAGGTAACTTCATATGGTATGATTGTATTTAAATTGTTATATATATTTGAATTATGAATTTGTGTATGTTTAATAGTAATTGGAGTTGTCTACAATTTGGTATAAAAGGTGAGATGTGGAGTAAACTGTAAAGAAATGATCAATTGACTTGTTAATTGAATATGATGAATTGAAATTTGAGATAATTAATGAATTGATAGTTGATTATGATTGATATAATCATATTGGTGTGAATTTGATTGGTTATTAAGATGGAGATTAAATTGAATAAAATGAAAAAAATTGTATAATTTGGTGAAATTGTGAAATTGGCTTGGAATTGATATAAATCATGATATGCTATGTGTGAAATGATATTTTGATTAATGAATTGATGATATTGAAACCGACAGAATGAGAATTGAACTTAAAATGAAATTGGGTTATTGGTTACCCTTGTAACACCCCTAACCCATATTCGTCGCTGGAATAGGGTTACGAGGCATTACCGGACAGTACATCACATTCTCATACATTTATGCATTCAATATTATAAACCATTCACATTGTCCCTTATAAGGTTCTACGAGACCTTAAATCATGCTTAAAAGTGGTTCAGGACTAAACTGATTACATATAAAAATTTCTGAACACTTAGAAAAATTTCATGAAATCACAGGTCACATGCCCGTGTGAACAAGCTGTGTACCTCACACAGCTACCAGACATGCCCGTGTCACTGGCCGTGTGAAAACAGGGCATACATACTACCAGAAGGCCGAGGACACGCCCGTGTGCTAGGCTGTGTGAAATCTAAGGAAGGTTACTGACTTGGGTCACATGACCGACCATACGCCCATATGCCAGCCCGTGTGCCACACATGGCCAGTAGACACGCCCGTGTGTCTAGGCCGTGTCAAAATTGTAGGGTATATTGATTTTAATTTGAAGGGTATCTCAGGGGACACACAATCGTGTACTAAGGCCATGTGTCACACACGGTCAAGCCACACGCCCGTGTGCTCAGCTGTGTGGAGTGAAAATAGACTTGGTTTAAGTCATATTTCTCACCCTCCTCAAGCATGCCTAAACCACATCAAATTACATCATTTCTAAACATATGTAGGCAGCCAAAACATGCCAATTCACACACACACCTTGCTATTTATCCACAATCATTTCAACTACTCAATTCCATATTCAAACAAACCAAACCATTATGCAAAAGTCATCACAACTTACATAAAATCCAAATACATTAACTCATTATCTTATCATCTATTCCATACCACATAACACATTATAATATCATCTCAAAATCAAACCACATTATGTCAACTTTCAATCCATATTTCTTCATCTATAAACTATACCAAACAAGCCAACACATTATGCATTATAAACATCATATATATATCACTTGACAAGCACATAATTCAAACCAACTCAAATGGTCATATACCAACATTTACAAGCCAAATCTCATGGCTAAAATCACAACTCAAAACATATCAAGATGACAATAGCCTATACGTGCCATATACCATATACACAAAGCTTCCAAAAATACCAACGAGATGATTGATAGTGCGATGATGTATTCTTGACGATCCCCGAGTCTGAGCTAGCTTTGATGATCTATAACAACAAGGAAAGAACACACAAAGTAAGCTTTAAAAGCTTAGTAAGTCATATACAAATAAAATCATCATATGAATTACAACATTTCCATCATTAAGCCAAGTACAAGTATACACATATAGATATACAAACCTTTCTCACTAAATACATATTCATTTTCTCATGTAAACTTAACAATTACTTCACTTTCTAAAACTCGTATAAATCTCGTACGTACCTGATTCGTTTAACTCATTAACACATTCTTTCTCGACTTATCTTTGCCCGCTGAACCATTCAGAATTGTTAAGGGTACTCAAAAATCACATAAGCTCGTACAATGCCATATCCCAGATATGGTCTTACATGTTATTACATATTGATGCTACTGTCCCAGACAGGGTCTTACACGAAATCAATTAACGATGCCAATTTCCCAGACATGGTCTTACACATAATCTCAATACAATTCCATTGTCCCAGACATGGTCTTACATGTAATCACATCTCGATATACTAATGTCATGACATCTGTATCCTATTCTATTCCTAAGGTTCGTATAAGACTTTCGGATATTGCAAATCTGTCGATTCTTGCTCGTAATTACTTGTTCAACATTCATAGAAATTAAATCATAAATAAACATATATAATTCAATGTAAATACATTTATTTGCATATGTACTTACCTTGTAGTCGGAATAGACGAATTTGATTGATTACTCGATAACTTTCGATTTCCCTCGATCTAAATATGATTTCTTTCTTTCAGGGTCTATATAAATTCAAAATTAACTCTTTTATTCCTCAATTCATTCAATTTCATCCAAAGCACACAATTTGGGGCATTTTACTCATTAACCCCTATAATTTCATAATTCTTACAATTTAGTCCTTATTTCACAAAATCACAAATTACACAATTTCTTTCTAATTTCATGCTAGCCGAATTTCATATATCTTCATATCATCCCATATTTTCATTTATTTCTCACTTTTAACCATACATTTTACACTTTTCAATAATTAGTCTTTTTTATGCAATTTCACTAAAAATCATTTTACAAAACATGATAATCTATCAAAAATTACTCATTTTCCATCATAAAACATTCGAGAACTCAAACATTCATCAATGGAAATTTACAAAAACACCAACAAATTCAGAAATTAGGGTACGAGCTACCTAGTACTCAAAGTAACAATCACAAAAACATAAAAATCATCAAAAATCGAGCAAAGATTATACTTCAATCAAGATAAACTATGGCCGAACCCTTAAAGCTCCTAAAACCCTTATTTTCTTTTTTTTTTGGTTGGAATGAAAAAGATGAAAAAAGTTTTAACTTTGTTTTTATTAAATTATGCTTTATTTAACTAATTACCAAAATGTCCTTATTTAATATCATTTAAAATCACATGATGGATGGCTTTTCATTTCAATATCTACTATCAATGGTATAATTACAACATAAGGACCTTTCATTTAATAAGCCATAGCAATTAGACACCTTTATCAATTAGAATACAACTTTTGCATTTTACGCGATTAAGTCATTTTTCTCAAATTGAGCTATTAAACGATAAAATTGACACACGAAACTTTCACACATACTTATTCACATGCTGTAAACACATAAAATAATATTAAAATAATTTTACAACCTCGAATTTGTGGTTCAAAAACCACTGTTCCTATTTAAGCTAAAACCGGTCTATTACAACCCTATTAACTCTTCGGATAGAGTCAGATATAATAGACATGCCATATGTAACACCCCAGGTCTAGCGGGTCTAAGGTTTTGGTGCATAGTAGTAAAATAATATGCTTGGCGAAGTTTAATCTGCCCAATTTCTTATTTTGGCGTATACGTGTAGGCGTATAGTAAATGCCACATATGAAGGTAAGGATTTTGTTTCATGCTATTCTACTATATTAAGGAAGTCTGTGTTAAGTGATAAAGGGTAAGTATGGTATGAGTTTGTGCCAAAGGTGTAATAAGCCTTGTTTATTTAGAGTACTATGCTAGTTAGATTATAAGTAATTTGGTTAGAAATCAACTGGATGGCCTAGCCTGATAATTGTGAATACAGGGTACTTATTTATGTTTCTCTCGAAAACTATAGACCATTAAGAAGGTAAATTTAGAAACGTGTGATAGTTTTTAAGTTCCACTAAGTAAGTGGGTCATATTTATGTTTGTGAGAAGGGTTTTGAGAGAAGTTCTTCTTCTTCCTTAAAAATGCTACGCTTTGGTTCTTTCTTGAAAAAGTATAAATGTATCTATTTCTCACAAAGTTGGAAGCTATGATTCTAGGTTTAATCAGTGGTTATTCCATCTTCAGGTAAGTGTTTCAACTCTACATGTTAAGTTTTGAAAGTGTAAGACTATAAGAGTTGTATGAACAATAAAGCTTTAAGTACAAGTTTTGCATGAGGTTGTCAACAATTGAGAAGATAAGTAAAATATATATATTTATATAAGAGTTGTAATAGTAAATTTGTGTTTCTAAGCAGTTGCTGCTATTGGTTTGAAAGAGATGTTTGAGTCTAGAACTTAGAACTATAGTAGGTGAGTTAAAGTGAGTCTCTACCCTGACTCTTTTATATGAATTGTTCAAATAAGAAGTATATATACACACACATTCATAGATGGGATGATGATGTCTACAGAAAATGGTAAGGGTATGGGTATAGTAAAGATGAGAGATGTTCTATAATAATATACATAAGGTTCTATTAAAAGAATAATGTTTGATAAGAATACAAGTAAAGCTCTGGTATATAAGGTGTATGAGTTTGTAAGAAGGTGATTATCTGGGTCAGTAAATATTGAGCTAACGTTCTATTGTAAAGCCTTTGGTAGGGCAGTTATATTTCTAACTAGACTGACATATCATAGATTAAAGTTGAGTGTAAGACCATGAGGTAGAGGCCTATGAAAACTTGGTATGATTTGGAAACTTTCATGGTGTAGCCTTCAGTAAAATGAAGATTGGGTTGGCAAAACACGATACATGAATGTATGGAAGATCATGTGATTAAGACCCATGGTATGATAGGATATGTCTGTATGTATTGTTCATGGTAAAGCCTTTGGTAATGTGTAAATTGAAATGGCAGATAATGATACATGAAATTCTGTATAAGTCTATGAAGGAATTATGGCATCATTTGTGAAGTCCTCTAAGACAGTAAACACTAGGTTTTGTATATGCTTTTATGGCGTATTCTATTTGGCCTTTGTCACGTGATTTGTCATGTATGTCTGGTAAGTTGTGTATATATGTTTTTAAGGTAAATTATGGATAACTTCCATTGATTTTGAAATAATGAATGGCTATGATAAGGTATTGATATGCTTAGGGTTAAGGGTGGAGTAATATCTGTAAAATAAATGATTATGTTTTGAAAAGAGATGTGTATCTCTGTGTTAATAAAGGTATCTGTCATGATGGTCTGATAATGTTGGACATGGATATATTCATAGCTATGTTTGAATTAAGAATTTTACAATGTGGGTTTGTTTGTATTATGAAATGGTTGAATTAGATTTTTCTAAAATCTAATTTTTCTGGGTTGTATAATGACTTCGTCTGTAACCATATGAAATCTGATTATTAATTATTTTGGAGTTTGGGGTTTTAGAGTAAAATGGCATGGAAGTCATTTGATTGATCTACATAGTATATTATCAGTATGGGTTATGTGGTATTGGTTTAGGGTGTGATTTGATTAATAGTTTGTTGGTACTCAGATTTGCATAAGTATTCGCAAAAATTCCATGAATCCACTAGTGAATAATGTTAGCAAATAATTGTTTTAAAATAAGTGCAAGTATTAAGATATGGTCTGTTAAAAATGATTTTTTGAAGGTACGTTCTATTGAGAAGTACATATGTAACAAAGAGAATTAAAAAATGTTGGAAAGAATCTCCAGTTAGTCAGATAAGAAATAATTGGTATGTTAAGAGCATGATAGTTGATGTCTATGTGTATATGAAAACTATAGTGGTATCTGCCCAATTTAATTGGTTCAAAATTGTGGTTGACTTGTTGATGTCCTTCAAAGAATAAGAAGTATCCGCTAAGGTAATTTATAATAATGTTCACTAAGTTCTTTGAACTTAACAAGTTTTTTATGTTTTTTGGGTACTTGGGAAATAATTTGTGCCAGGAGGGACGATGCTAGGAGTACGCCAGAGTAGCAGCAAAATGAGTTATTATGCATACAATGGAAATGTGCCGTAGTTTTAGGATACATCTTAAGTGTCTATAGTTAACAAACTTCTTTATTGTAACTTTCTATTTCACATCTAATGTAATAAGTATTTTTAAATACTCCTTCTATTTCTAGATATTAATTTTTCAGTTAAAATGATAAATAGAATATTTAGAGAAATGAGAAATTGTAATATATTTTTGTTAAATTAATAAGTATTGTGTGTTAACACTTGAAATCTGGACCCGGTGAATCGGGTTGGGTTGAGGGCATTACACCATAGGATAGATAGAGTACGAGTTAGTTTGACTATGTATCGATGAGTGCTGGGCACAAATTTTACTTCAGAATTTTTCGATGAGGCGGTGGGTACCAAATTGGTGTGTCGATTGGCTCTATGTATCTGTTCAAGTCCGAGTCAAGTTAATAGGGATATAAAATGTCAATTGGATAAATAATATCTGAATTGCGTTGATATTATGATTTGATGATATAAATGAATATTGTGATATACAAATATCCATAGTATGTGAAAGATCATTCAAATGTATTATATGAGCCCGGAGGGCCGATATGAAAATGTGGCAAATCAATGAATTTGATTCTGAATTTGAATAATGAAACAAAATAGTGATTGAAATTAAATTGAAATTGGATGTATCGTTGACAAATAGATAGAAAGTGATATTGAATTAAATAAATGTTGATTTATTACGTGAATGTGTAACATCCCGAAATAGGGCCTAAACGGAACAGTGGTTACGAAACCACAAATCCGAGGTAGAAAAATTTATTTTATTATTATTTTGAGGTTCATGATATGATTGCATGGTTGTGCGAAAATTTCGTGATGAAATTCTATGCATAAAGTGCTTAAGTTGAGGTTAGGGATTAAATCGAACAATTTGCAAACTTGCATTCTAGAAGTTTTTAGTATGAAATTGTTTTGGAATATTAATGAGGAGGTCTTAAATAGCAATTTAACCAATTTTAAGTTCATGGACAAAAATTAGGACATGGAAGGAATTTTTGAAAGTTTATTAAGGATGTGCATTTTGGTCATTTGTATATTAAATGAAATAAAATGGGAAAAATAACACAAAATGGTCATCTTTCTCATATGGTTGCTGCCGAATTTTGCTCTCTCCATAGCTAGGGTTTCTTCAATTTTCAAGCTCCACAGTAAGTGAGTCCAAGCCCCGTTTTTAATGTTCTTTACGTTTTTGGAGTCCCGGTAGCTCGATAAAGCTTATGCTAGCAATAATTTAAGTTAGGGTTCATATTTGGAAAAATACCCATAGGTAAAAAGTGTTTATTTTGATGTTTTATGATAGAATATGAGGTCTTAGAGTATGTTAGACAACTTGTGCTACTCAGTTTTAGGTAAAAACGAGTAAAAGGGCTTAATCGGTAAAATACCTAATAGTCATAAGTGCATGTTAGAATATGAATTTGATGCTGCCATAGAAGGGAAAAATGATCAGCATGTCATAAAACATAAGAAAATAGGTTGAATTTTAATTTACGAGATTTGGGGTAAAAGTGTAAATATGCAAAAGTTTAGGGGTGAAAATGTAATTTTTTCAAAGTTTGAGTAAAGGACAGTTTTGATAAATGTGAATATTAAATAAGTTAAATGTGCTATTATAGATCAAGAAGAACGAAATTCAGGAGTAGATCGGGGAAAAGAAAAAGTAAAGGACTAAATTGTAAAGTTTAGTCACATTTTGTATCGAGGTAAGTTCTGATAAATAAATGCAATATTCTTATATTTTACATTATTATTTTTAATTTCCAGCATTTATATACTTATTTTTTTGAGAATATTTAAAGTCGAATTAAAGGCGAAGTAGTAGAGAAAAAACATTAAGAAGCCCCATTTGAACCTTAGGAATATTAGGATATTGGGGTTGATAGGACAGGATAGAAATGAGCCATGTAATTCCATATCAGATATATGGCTTTGGAGACAGGAATGAGCCATGTAAGCCCATATTATATATATAAATATGGCATTGAAGATAGGAATAATTCATGTAAGTCCATGTCGAAGACATGGCATTGGCAGGACATTGATAGACAGGAACGACCCTAGTATCCTTAGTATTCCGAGTGGTTCAGCGGGTCATTGTATATGTTAAATCATAGTGAATTATAAGCAAAAAGGGAAGGTATATTATATTTATGAACAGTGAAAGATCAGGTAAGAAAGAAGGTAAGTGAGTAAAGAAGAAGGTAGAAAATGAGAAGTAAAGAAAGTTTATGAGGCTAGGTGACTTGATGTATATTTATTCATTATGTTGAATGTTGTAATTTATTTGCTTGTAAGCTTAATAAGCCTAGTGCTTACTCTCTTATTTTCTTTTTCTTATAGTTTTTATCAAGCCACTCGGGGATCGAAGGAAACGTCGGAGACCCGATCACATTATCAAAGAAATTACATTGGTATAGTTAGACGTTTCGTTTTGTGTATGGCATGTATAGGAACTTGGTTTCTTTTGATATGATATGATCAATGAATGATGTGTAAATATTTGCTAGTGATTAGCTAATAGAATGGATGATGATATACATGTTTAATAGTATGTATGATTAAGTAGTAACTATCACATGAAAATTATGAAAAATGTGAAAGTAACTTAAAAACAGATTCAAGTATCAGAAATAATGTGATTTTGAAAAATCACAAAAATTTTTAGATACATGTTTTGGTAGTGAATAATATATGAAATTAAATCTCATTGTGTCTATTTTCATATGGAATAAGCAAAGTAGGTAAAGATATTTGAGTTTTAGTGAAATAGGGCCAGAGCGATTTCTGGATCCCCTGTTTCAACTTTAGAGATTCACCATAAATTGTATAAAAATAATTAGAAATCATGCTTTATATGTAAATATTTCTTATTGAGTCTAGTTTTAATAGAAACAAACGTCATAGTCATTGAAACTCTGTACAGAGAGATATCTGATTTGTAATACACAGAGGTTAGAGCAGTCGAACCCTGAAATAGGGGAGATTTTAACTAATAAAATGTACTAATTGGCCCATTAAAAAATTCTAGAAAAAAATTAGTAAATATATATATGAATCTAGTTTCAGATAAAATTTACGGAATTGGATTTTGAGTTTTTAAACTTGAGATATGAATTTTTAAGCGACTATGATGCAGATTGCTAGCTTGACTGAAAATTTTAAAATTAAATTGTTTGAGCTGTTTAAGCAATGAATTAAGTCTGCTAACACCTCGTGTTCGACTTTGGAAATGGTCTCGGGTACGGGGCGTTACAGAATGTCATTGAAATGTTGAATATAAGTGAATTGGAATGTTATATGCTTAAATTACTCACCTTGTTGATATGTGGTTGCCATGTTTAGACAAACTTGTCAAGCTAGTAGCTTATTGTAGTAAATTGTAAATTGTGATAAGTTGTTGTTTAATTCCTATGAACTTACTAAGCATTCTATATGCTTACCCAGTTATTTCTCCTTTCACTTTGTATATCACCTTGCAGAATATGTTAAGCGGATCATATGAAGCTCACACCATCCTGCTATTAAATCGGTAGCTTTTCGATAGTTTTAAGTTCATAGTTGTGGCATGTATATAGGTGTCTTGATGTATATAAGCCTTTGTGATGTGTTTATGGCAATGAAATTCATATACACATATATGTGATCTAATGGTTGATTTTGCATAGGTTTAAAGATGCATGAATTAACTATTGTGATGCCTAGATGAATGGATATCTTGGTTAGTATGTTTAAGGCAAGTATGGCATCTAAATGGTTATGTTTCAACATAAGTTGGCATAGTAAAGGCATTGTCATGTGTATAGTTGGATTTGTATGCAATGACATGATAAAGGGTATGTTTGGTTAATAAGGTTGAAACATATGTAATGAACAGTTAATGGTATAATATGTTATAATTTTGTGCTATAAGGTGATATGTCATAAGTATAAATTAAATTTTAGAATGGTTACATTTGTTGGATATATAGGTACTATAATTAATGTGAGAATATTTATATATGTTTGGGTACATGTTTGAGATGTTTTTGTGTATGAGAGCTTGTACAAATGTTCACCAATTAGTAAATTGAATGTTGGCTATAAGATAGTTACTGAATGGCCTAATTTGTACCAAAAATAGAGTCACGTCAAGACGTCGGGCGATGGTCGTTGTGACGAGCTTTGGACTTCAGGCCATGATGTAACGAGGTACCCCGCCATCTCAACAAGGCCAAGTTAGTATGTCACATCGCGACGTCGACTCGAAGTTTTAAAACTTTACAATTTAGTCCTATTTTGTGCTCTTGTTAAGAAATGAACTTTCGTAAGCACGATTAATGTTCGAATTTGATTATATATCATATTATAAATGTGTTTATGACTTTTTTGTATGTTGAATGATCATTTTACTGTATAATTGAGTGTAGTTGCTCCGATAATGAATGTGGTATCCTGCTGTTCAGACCCAACGATTAGGTCGGGTAAGGGGTGTTACAAGATCAATTGACCGCCATTCAACATCAGCTCATAGGAATGTAACTCTTTCATGAGTTGTGTAAGTAGAAATTTTTTTGTTCCCAAGGTTATAAGTAGCCCCAAAGCTACAAGTCCTTAGACAAGCTTTTGAACATCATCTCTATTTGCGTGTTTTGGTCCATATTAGCCTTATTATCCGCTATGTCAACAAAGTAACCCGTAAGAGTAATCATATGGTCTTTGATTGAAGTTCTAGGTTTTCACTTAGCATCATTAAACTAGTTATAGCCGACTCTTGAGCCAAGTCTTTTTAAACTAAATTCCTCAAGTGATATAAAAAATAAAATAAATTGGCATCCTCAAAATTCGATTTCATTTTGGTATAGCTCAATTCCTTGATAGATACAACAAAGCCAAATAAATTGACTTCCTTAGACTTTGATTCCCCTTTAATTATGATATTTCAATCCTCCAAGGGATATAAAAAAGTCATATAAATTGACTTCCTCAGACTTTGCTCCCACTTAATCGGTAGAGCTCAATTCCTCAAAAGGTGCATTTTTACTCCTTTAAGGCATGCATCATCACTCCCTTAGAGGATTCATTCTCATTTTCTTATAGAATACATCATTACTTTCTCAAGAGAAACATTCATGACAAATTAATTCTAACCTTATAAGTTTCTCCTTACTTGCACTATATAGCTCCTTACCAAGGTAGTTTATAACTTGCTTTGGACTTAAGGGAGACATATTGTTAATCCTACCAAAATTTTAATATGCGGGCCCAAGATAATTAATAATTTTCGAGGCCCAAGCTTTGGTAATTCGATAGATGGCATGGGACAATTGAAAGATGCATAACTATCAAGTCCAGAAAAATGATTCCAAATAAAGGTCAGATGGAAAGGACAACAAAGAGGTTGAAGGCATATTTATGAAAAAAAAAGGACATGTGCCTCAACTAACCATGTACTGGTCTCCACAGACCCCCAAGAGTAAATAACCTTAGAGGCAATTAACAACTTAAGATAACAGGTGACTATAATTTGTCAAAATATTCTCTTAAGCTTACCATCGTCTTCTGTAACCTCTCAAACCCAGCCTAGACATTATGGCTAGATTGAGAAGGCTACATTAGCCACCGAAATGGCTAAGCTAACTTACGTTGCTTTTGAAGTCTTTAAATAAACTCATTTTAGAGAAAACCATAGTTGTACTTTGAGTTAGCTTAAAAGCATTCATTTATTAGGTCGTGTATACTCAGGATTCATTTTATTGTTGACAGTTTTGTTTTAGAAAAATCATTTGCTTGTCGCTCTTCTTTAAAAAAAACTTGAAGTTAAACTATTGCAGCGAAAAAACCATTTTTCAAGTCATTTTGGAACATTAGCTGCCTTATCGATTTGTTCTTCAAAAACAGTTCCTTTGCAATGTAGTGGAAACTAGGGAACAGTATCAAATTTTTCTTAAGCACGATATCATGCATTATTCGGTTATTATGCTTGAGTAATTCATGCATGCAAAAATCCCCAAAAGAAAAATTATCAAGTCACAGACTAGAAATAATTAAAAATTACAAGGTAAAACCAATAAAGACTTAATAATACTTAATTAAAAAAATAATAATTCGAGGTCCAAGTTGATTCTCCGAATGCCAAGTCTGGTCCTAATTTTGAAGTTTACTTGCAAAGTTAAACACTATTGGGGGATGAGCTTATGAAAAGCTCAGTGTGAGTTGAATAATTATTTAAATGGGAAAAAACATCAAATACAGTAAAACATATTAGCATTAACAGAAGAAAACATAACATCATAGGAATTTCATGTCATTATATAGCCATTATCAAATTGATGTCAAACAGTGTATGAGTATAGGTTATCATTCACTTGAGTAACAATCAATAATTTCAATACTATTCAATACAAGAAAATACAATGCGTAGCATAAATCAATAATATTAGAATATGTCGTGCACATGATGCAATGCAAAAAGGTTACTACCCATACCATCCGCTACACACCACGAGTTCGCTAGAACCTGTCTGCCAAACTCCGAAACGTTATGAGTATAGCTCGCTGTGGCAAAACCATCGAATAATCAATAATGCAGAAAATATACCGGATATCAAATAGTGTGATACAATCGCCAATAACATATAATCTGCAATAAAGTCGCCAATCCCCTCGTGCTCCAGGTGCAGTACACTGACTACGAATAATGTGGACTTAATATGCTGCTGGTACTCTATGAAACTCCTCCGTTAACCAAAAAATCCCAACCTAATGCTGATGCGATCCCGGCTGCATCATGTTTTGAAACAATTCGACGACATCGGGAATGGCCCAAACTCGAGGGGACCAAGTGCAAAATGAAGATTTTAATTCCAGTTTGTTAATTTGGTTGCTGGAATAAGGACTTTGATTTATTTATTTTAGTTACTTTAGCTATTATAATATGAGTCTTTAATTATGTCTTGTTTATTAAATGCATCTTTAATTAATGTTTTGCATTATTGATCTACATCTTTTAATTATGACATGCATTATGTGTTCTGTATTTAATAAAGTCATGCATTATGTAACTCCCATGTTAATTAAAGTTTGCATCTTTTAATGAATTCATGTATTAAGTAATTCATTGTTCATTTAGTTTACATCTTAATTAAACCAAGCATTTAAGCATCCTAGTTGTTAAATATGTTTGAGTTTGTTTGTATAAGTATGTTATTTAATTTGGCTGTTATTTTTTTAATGCTTAAGTTATAGTGTGTTTAATTTTTCTTAAATAAATTGATTGTGTGATTGTTGTAGGAAAGTCCAAAAGGCTGGTTACATAGCTACAAAAGGGCTGTTCATTTGCCAAGAAGAATCAAATGCTGTCACATTCAATTGGCTGTCTAGTTTTGGCATAAAAGAGTGTGCATTTGGTCACTTAATTGCTGGTGCATATTTGGAATGTTTTTGGTAGGTATTGAAGCACTCAAAGCTCATTATGGTGACTTTTCAAATGAACCAAGAGTGACTCTTCAAGTTTGATAGGTTTCATGCACTCAAAGCTAGTTATAGTGGCAATTAAGAGATGAATGCACAAGTATTAAGACATTTGGTTAAGGGGAAAATGAAGGGACATCAAGCAACACATTTAATGGACCATTAAGCCTTCATCAAGTGAAGAGGCTTGACTTTTCAGCTATGCATGAATCAAGTGAAAATACATGACTCTTTGGCTTCCCATTAAGAGTTATAACTGAATTTTAATATTTTGTTAATAGCTGATATGAATGTTGAATTTGAATAGTCATAATAATGCCTATAAATAGTTTGTAAGAAAACATTGTTTTGGTTTAGACTACTTTTGCCAAATTTATAAAATATTTGAAACTTGTGAGAGTTCAAATTTCCTTGTTCTTTTTGGGACTAATCTGACTTATCAAGCTAGGCTTGTGGCATCTTATCCTTCCTTTGTTTTTTGAACTTATCACTACAAAGTGTGGCGTTCATTATACCTTTGGTTCCTATCTCGTTAGATAATGGGTCAAGGTTTATTTAATGATTTTACTTTTCATTATCCATCTAAGTGCTTGTAAGTCTTGGGTCGACAATCTCTATATTGTTGGTTCAGCCTTTCCCTTAGCCGAAATTCCTCTATCCATCTTCCAAACTCTTTGAACCTTTGTTTGAACCTATCTTCTATCCATCTTCAGCCTTTTTCTTGTAACGAATCAAACTTACTCAATTTCTCGATTGGACAACTAATACGGCTCGAATCATCATCGAACTAAATTCGTATCATTTGGTATCAGAGCTAGTGAAATTGGAGTAATTATTGACATTTTAAGCTTTACGGGATTGTGATTTTATCAAAAAAAGAAAAAAATTCAAAAAAAAAAAATCAGCATCCATTGAAGTTCAAAGTGTGAAATATCAGTTTTTGGGAATACAAATTCATTGGAATTTTTTTTAAAAAAAAAGCTAGCTTGGAAGTGTATTTGCTGCCTGGCTCAATCCATTCATTACCTATCATTTGGCCACACTTAAACCTTTCCATCTTTGTTTTCTAGCCTACCCTTTTGTCTTAACATCATTTCCTACACAAAATCGAACATCAAAATTGTGAGCCGATTCCACAACGGTTGCTGATTTGTCTAAGTAGTCCATTGAGAGCTTAGAGAGGTGAACATGAGTGAAAAAAGGCAAGAGTGATTTGTGAGATCATTAGAGTGTTGAAAAGCCAATCTTGAGTGCAAACACGAGTGGAGTGCCATCTTTGTTTTCTTTACGAGTAAAACGTAAGGCTTGTATTTGTGAGGTACTCATTTTTATCTTTAAATTCTTTTCTTTTCCATCAGTAAATCATGTTTTGAGAAGAGTTTTCAGAAATTGAACTTCAAGATTTGATGAAAAAGATGGACCGGTTCTTCGATAGAAAACTAAAACCCCTATAAGAATGATTGGTTCGTAACGAAGAGTAGGGCCAACTAGCAAGAGCCCAATGGGAACAAATTTCTCCAAATCAAAGGACAGAAACAAGATCATTACGGAGACAAACATCCAATGACTATGTGGGAAGAGACTCATATCGAGATTCTTATTCATCAAGGAAGTTGAGTCGGTATGAAGCAAACCACGAGTTTGAAACCTTTCGAGGCTACCAACGAGAAGGTAGAAATTTCTCTTCAAGTGCCTCAAAGTAGTCATCTACGGAGAATTCCCTACAAAGAAGTGAACTTGTTTCGTATAAGTACTCATCCATGGAGGCTTATTCACGAAGAGATGATCGTGACTTATATGAAGATTCTTCCACTTCTTTCCAACGAAAAGCCTATCGTTATGATTCTTTTGTATTATCTCCATCTTGTAATGAAGTTGAGAGAAGAAAAAGAGAGACGAGATAAAAAGAAATCAAAAAATAAAAATAAATTGAAAAATAAAAAGAGAGTGAGAGAAAGCAAAACGAGATTGAGATTGAAAAAGAATGTGATTTGGGGAATACGTATAATCATTCTTCGCCTTTACGGTTGATTTGGGGCGTTTGGGTCAGCACCTAATTCAATAATATACTAGAAAATCAGTAGCTAATTAATGATTAAATTCCTTCATTTAATCAATTCAGAACCTTTACCCAACAACTATGTCAAAATAACAAACTAGTTACCTTTAATTGCATTTACGCTTCACGATTTGTGGGATCTAAATAGCCAATCGATCAAGAACGTTTTTCCCTAATTGAAATGGGTTAAAAAGCTGATTAGGAGGATTCAAGTACTCAAATTAATGCCAGAAAAATATAGGCAAGAACCAAGAAACAAAACAACCCCTTTTCTTGCCCATAGGTGCACGCACCACCACCAACTATGGCCAAAATTGGGGCTAAATTTTAAAACGGTTTGAGATTCCATTAATATCTGGAAAAATACCTTTGAAATCATTTAAAATCTACAAATTCAAGATCTATAAATTTTGGTTTTTAATGGACAAGATTAATTAAGAAATTGAAGAGAAAAGAGACCTTACCCAAACTAGTCGAGAGAAACAACAATGACACTTTCTTGGCAATGTTTGGAATCGATTTTGAGTTCAAGATTGTAGATTTGGGGCTGATTTTAATGAGGAAAAATGACAGAAATATGTTGGAGAATATGTTAACAAGTATTGTGGCAAATAGAAAAAGAAAGAGAAAAGAAAGATATGGTAAAACTAGGTGTAGGCAACGACAACAATGAAGGAAAGGAAAAAGATTAAAATCAAAGAGAAGGAGTGGAGGAAAGAAACGACTAGGGAAATGAGGAGGAGAATTAAAGGCTGATTATTAGTGAAAAATTAATATTTATACCTAGGTTAACTAGGCTTGGATGTCCCATACATTAAAAGAAGGGGTTTTTGTCAAAAAAATTAAATTATTTGCATGGAAAGGGAATTGAAGTTAGAACCTCAAGGATTGTAACACCTCTTACCCATATCTGACACCGAATAGGGTTCGAGGCATTATCGGACTTAAACATACACATACATGTAAAATCGGGCCACAAAATTTTGTCCAAATTAAAAACATTCAACTCACATGCATAATGTCCTTTATACAGGCCTTCGAAGCCTAAAACATACATCAGGGTGGTTCGGGACTAAATCGAGAACTTTCGATAAACTTTGGACAACTCAACAAATTTCTTGCTTTAGAGAGTTACACACCCGTGTGGGTTGGGCCGTGTGGTCACACACGCCCATGTGACTTGGGACATGCCCATGTCCTATACCCGTGTGGAATTACTATAATTTATTTTTCATTTTGAACCTAACGGGATTTTCACACGGTCGAGAACATGCCTGTGTTCTTGGCCCGTGTCCTTCACACAGCCTAGACATGCCTGTGTCATTGCCCGTGTCTAAAAACCTAGACATTCTGTTTATGACATCATGATTCATTTGGGGCACATGGCCAAGGCACACGCTCGTGTGCTAAGCCGTGTCCTCCACACGGCTAAGACACACGGCCGTGTCTCTGCCCGTGTAGCTAGCACTTAGGCTATTTTCCAAGCCTTTTTGTTACTATTAATACCTCACATACTTAAGTACATTATAGACACATACAATGTAGCATCAAGTAAATAATTGAACATCCTCCATTAAGACTCCATTGTAATATTCATATATATCGCCATACATGTGTTTTGCTTACTCATTTTATACCAAGTCTAAACACACCAATTCACAATCAATTGAACATGCCATTTTGATTATTACTTATACATTTATACCATGCTTGCCTAAGTCATTCCACAACAGTTTCATGTTCAGGCATTATTGACTTACTGCCATATCACACTTTTATTCTCTGATTATGACCTCTTCGTTTGGTCATAAAATATTCTTCAAGCGTACATACCGTAATACTAACCATTCATGTCAAACAATTATAATCACATGACCACATCACAAGGCATCAATAAATAGCTTGGATAAATAGGCTTACAAGCCATAACCCATACAAGCCACATCTCATTGATAAACACAATGAATCAATTTAAGCCAAAATCTTGGCCAAATCAAAATAATACACATCATAATGACTAAGTCCCTATACATGCCACTCACTTGAAGACATTAAGATTCAACAATACTCCAAAGGTGGTAGCCTAATAGTGTGATGCTGCCTCCAGCGATCTCTAACCCCAAGGTAACCTTATAACACTAAAGAAATGAAAAGGAGGGAGTAAGCTTAAAGCTTAGTAAGTCCATATGAAAATAATAAGCAAATTATCAACATGATTCCATGGTAATATAACCATAATTATACTTTTACTTATATTCTGGTCATGCTGTTTTCTCGAGTCATAGTCACTAAACTATTTATATCTGGAGGTACAGAACTCCAAATTTAGATCCGATAATTTTCCCTAAAACTATACTCACATGTATTCTTTCAGAATTTTTGGATTATCCAATAAGTACAGTTTATTCTTTAAATTCACCCCTGTTCTACTATTTGACAGCTTCGACCCTTCTTTACTAAAAATTGATTATATCTTAGTATGGGATTTGATTAATGTTCCCGTATATTTCTATTGAAAATAGACTTATTAAGGATTTAGTCATATAATTTCTAACCCATTATAATTTTTGTAAAATTTTTAGTGATTTTCCAAAGTTGAGACAGGGGAGCCCTAAAGCACTCTAACACTGTCTCACAAAAGTTCAAATATCTCATAATATGAAGCTCTTTTGCTTACACCGTTTCTTCTATGTGAAACTAGATTACATAAGATTTAATCTCATATCTTATTCAGTCTCTAATTCAATTTCCACAATTTTTGGTGGATTTTCGAAATCACACAACTGCTAATGTCCAAAACAATTTTAGTGCAATATCATGATAACTATCATATGATGGCATAATAACATAATCACTAAGATTGTTCATCATTCAAGCATTCTAGCTCATTGATCAAATATTCATATACATATACATGAATATACCTTTTCATCATATATTATCCTGTAACAAAACATTACTCATGAGTATAACGTAGTACCTGTACGTATCTGTAGCATATCGAATAACTTTACCTTCATTACCATGCCCATCTCGGGACTTTCATTGCATCACTCATTATAATACCCGTTGAACACTTAGAATACTATTGGATATGCGGAAACCTTACACATAAGTGCCACATGTACGTACGTAGCCAAAGCTACCTCATAACATGTAGACATCCATAGTGAACTTGGACCAACTCAACGAGCTCGGATGCCCGCATCCATAATCAACTTGGACCAAATCAACGAGCTTAGATGCCTCACATATATTACGAACTTGGACCAACTCAACAAGTTTGGATTTCTCATGAACTCAGACCAACTCAACGAGCTTGGATTTCTTAATTCCTAGTGACATGTCATTTGTATCCTAAACTATTCTTAAGGTTCAAGCGGGATTTTCCACACGTGCACATAGCATCCTTATCGCACTTGCTTGTCATGTCATGAACAACGACTATAATATCATTCATGCTTACCAATTCACCATTCTCATATTCATGAAATAAACATGGCATTGCTCATAATAACATTTAGACATTTGTCACATAACACAATAGTCATATCAACTATATAAATATTCATCACATAATGTTAACACATCAATTTAAGTTCAAGCATAAACAATGATATTATTGCATTATTATTGACATACAAACTTACCTCGAATGCGAGTACGACTATTTATTCCGATTTAGTTCATAATCTCATTCATTTCCAATCTATGCCTAAATCTCATTTTCCTTGATCTATAATATCATATTTAGCTTACTAATTAGTCACATTATTCATATGGTTCCAAAAATTATATTTTTACAAATTTACATTTTGACCCCTAAACTTTCACATATTTACACTTTGGTCCCTAGGCTCGTAAAATGATTTTCATTCAATTTCTTTATTCTTTAAGCCTAGTCAAACCATTTTTGCTCTTATAGCAGCCCACATTTCTCTTTCATTTCACACATTTACTACCCATTTTACAACTTTTACATTTTAGTCCTTTTTAGGTGTTTTCATGAAAAATCACTTAGTAAAAGATGTTTATCATGCATCAAACATTCATATTCCTCCATAAAACATTAAAATACTAACATGTCATGCATGAGTCAATTTTTAAATATGAACCCTAGCTCAAAATATGGGTAGAAATGAGTAGATTATGACACGAGGATCTAAAAAATACGAATAACATTAAAAACGGGGCTTGAAAGAACTTACTATTGAGCTTGGAAATGACAAAAACTCTAGCCATGGAGTCTCCAAGCATATTCGGCCATGAGGAAAAAGGATGAGCAAATTTTTACTTTGTTTTCCCTTTTTAATTAATTTAATTACTAAATGACTAATATACCCTTAATGCCTTTCTTTGAAGTTTTACCTAACCATGTCCATTTTTGTCCAAATTTTTAAAACTTGGTCAAATTACTCTTTAAGGACCTCTAATTAATAATTCAATTCAATTTGATTCTTGAAACTTCTAGAACTCAAGTTTTACAATTTATTCAATTTAGTCCTTAAAGTCCAATCAAGCACCTTAGACATAAAATTTCTTCATGAAATTTTTACACAAGCATATAAACATGTCATAGGCCTTATAATAATCATAAAATAATTTTTTCTAATTTAGATTTGTGGTCTCGAAACCACTGTTCTGAGTAGGCCATAATTTAGGATGTTACAAGGATAAATTCACTAATGTTTAACCATCAAACCAATAAATCATTCTTGATATAATTTGAAATATTTATTTAAAAAAAGAAGGCATGTCACATACTAGGGTTTAAGGCAAAATTTGCAAAATAATAAAAATGATGCGAGAGAAGGGATTTGAACTTGGGTTTCAAGAAACGTTACACTAACACTTAACCAATAAACCAATACCTCATTTATTTCCTAAAAATGCATTGATAATTTAAAAAATTAAGGCATGATCACTCTCTTTCGATTCACAAACCAGATTCTACTAACCCCCTATTTTTGGGATGTTACATCTTCTATCTAACTTAAACATTGAACACTATTTTAGAGCACAAGCTTTGATTCCCTCATAGTTTACCTTTTGTATTATAGGCCTCCAGTCAATCTTAGTCTAGAATCCCTTCAATTGATCTTCGCCCCAAAGTGATTGAAACAATATTCTATCGCATTTTATTTATTTTTATCATATTTTTATAATGTAATCGTTGATAAATCTAAATTATAAAGTTATTTTAATACCTTTTAACTTATAATTTCATACAAGTTAAGGGTGATTGATAACAATTTATATTGTTATTTATATAAATTTATGTTAATTGTAATTTGTTATTAGAATAATGCATTTTGGTTGATTTATATGCTAAAACAGGAAATTTTCATCCATAAAGGTGACTGGTGGACTCAAAGGAAAGAAGGAATTGAAGTTCAAATGCTGATGCTCAATACCACAATAAAATTGCAGCATATGACCTACGAGATTGGGCTGAGATGTTTTCATCTGGACATCCCAAATTGGCTTGTTGGACTTCAGAGTACTCCTTAACCCAATGCTAGAGATGTAACACCCCTAACCTGTATCCTTTGTCGGTGAAAAACTAGGTCGAGAAAAACCTCAACGATCCGTAACACCCCTACCCCTTAACCCAATACTGTAATCAATGCACAACGTCAATGATCCATCTTTCTTCTTCAAAAACAGAACCCGTGCACCCCAAGGAGAGAAACTAGGTCAAGCAAAACCTCTGTCAATCAATTCTTGCAACTGCACTTTCAGCTTTTTCAATTCAGTAGGAGTCATTCTGTAAAGTGCTATAGATATAGGTGTTGTTCTCGGAACAAGATCTATAGAGAATTTTACTTCTCTATCCGGTGGTAAACCAGGTAATTCTTCTGGGAATACATCAATGAATTCACATGCAACTGACACTGATTGAATCTTTGACTCAAATACTTTAGTATCCAGCACATATGCAAGGTAAGCACCATAACCCTTTTTGACATATTTCTGTGCTGATATTGCTGAAATTACATTAGATAATCCATCTAGTTTATCAGATTCAACATGAAGTAATTCACCACTCTCAATTTCAATACAATATATTTCTATTTACAATTCACCACTGTATCATATTGTGTTAACCAATCCATTCCCAAGATCACATCAAATTCATCAAATGACAATAACATCAAGTTAGCCGGAAAGTAATAACCTTTTACCATCAACGGACAGTTCTTACAAACTTTATCCACCATAACACACTTGCCCAGAAGGTTTGAAACTTTAACCACAAATTCAGTGAATTCAACAGGTAAATTTTTAACAGTCATAAGTTCGTGCATATGTATGAATGTGTGGAACCAGGATCAATCAATGCAGTAATATCAGTATCAAGTAAAGAAAATGTACCAGTAATGACGCCTGGTGTAAAGGCATCTTCTCTAGCACGAATAGTATATGTTCTCGTAGGTGCTTGTGCCTCAAATCTAACTGCTGTATCCCTGGTAGTACCTCGACTACTACTAACATTGTCGAGATGGCGGGGTGGTCTGCCTCTCGAGACAAGGTTACTAGGCTTTGGAGCTGGTTCCATCTCTTTTTCAACTCTTTCTGGACAATCTTTGTGAAAATGGTCAAGTGAACCATATCCAAAACAAGCTCCGCTTCTAAACTAACATTCCCTATGATGAAATTTGTTACAATGTTTACATTTTGGTTTGGGATTACCAAAACTACTTACACTGGTCACAAATGGAGATGAAGACCTCGGATTAGAATGTTGAGAGCCCCACTTTCTTTCAGAATATCCTGTAGAGGTGGTAACATGATTATAATACTTCCTTAATTTCTTAGAAGCAAATTATTGTGACTTACTCATAGTTCTTTTTCCACAAACCTGAGCCTCTCTTTCAGCTTGTTTCTTTTCTTTACTCAATTCCTTAGCTTTGTGTGCTCGATCGGCTAACACCGCAAATTCCCTTATTTTGAGAATTCCAATCAATAACTTGATATCTTCATTTAAACCCTCTTCAAAGCGTTTACACATCTCAGCCTCGGTTAGAACCCATTCTCTGGCATATTTGCTTAACCGAACAAATTCTCGTTCATACTCGAACACAGTTATATTTCCCTGCTTGAGTTCTAAAAATTCTTTCCTTTTCTGATCCATGAATTTCTGACTAACATATTTCTTTTTAAAGCCAACCTGAAAGAATTCCCATATAACGTTTTCTCTTGGTACCACTGAAGTTATGGTATTCCACCAATGATAACCTGTATCTTTCAGTAGAGATACTGCACATTTCAGACATTCGGTAGGTGTACAGGATAATTCATCAAAAATCCGGATAGTATTTTCTAGCCAAAACTCAGCCCTTTCCAAATCATCATCCATGGTAGCTCTAAACTCTTCTGCCCTATGCTTACGAATTTTATCTATCGGAGGCTTACCTATTCTAACGGGTTCAGCACCTTGTGGTATCTCAAGAATCGGTTAGGGAGTAGGTGAGGGAGGTCGTTATAGAGCAAGGTTTGTTCTTAAGTACTCGGTAAACCACTCATTCATCAATTGAAAGAAGGCCTATTTTGCCTCCTCACCTCGACCCTCAGACACGGGCCTTTCACTACCAGACACAGACGCAACTCTTTGAACTGAAGTTGAAGCATTGCTCTCATCTTCCTCAGATTCAGCTCTAGCTTGGTTGGATGACATTACTATATAAAAACACATTTAAAATGATCAAAAGTCATCACACTATCACGAATTATATAATGGCAAGTATACCTAAACTCGTGTTTGCTACATTAAACTTGAGAATCATCTAAATCGTAGCTCTGATCCCACTAAATATAACACCTCCTAACCCGTATCCGTCATCAGAACAGGGTTTCAGAGTATTACCAAAACTTTCAAAATATTTTACAAATAATTCCCGTAAATAACAATTCATTAACTGAGATCATCCAAAACGTCTTTTAATAGGACTCTCGAGGCCCAATACGAGCATTAGAATCGAGTCGAGACTTAATTAGGAACTCTAAGAATTTTTCGCAAATTTTCAAAAATTTTCCAAGCTGCATGGCTCACATGCCAGTGTAGTCCAAGGGACATGCCCGTGCTAGATACCGTGTTCGACCCCGTATAATTCTCTAACTTGTGCACATGGCCATGCCACACGCCCGTGTACTAGGTCATGTGGTTAATTAATTCAATTCGAAATTAAGTGCAGGTTTCACATGGCGAAGACACACGCCCGTATTCTAGGCCGTGTAGCACACACGGCTGAGACTCATGCCCGCGTCTCTGCCTGTGTTCTCAATTCTATGCATTTTGTTTCTCAAAATTACGGTGTAGGGGACACATGGCCTAACTACACGCCTATGTACCTAGCCGTGTGTCGCACACGGTCTAGACACACGCCCGTGTGGTCAAAATAAAGTCATTTCAAGCTTCATTTCTCACCTAAAGTCACACCCATGACCTGCACTTAAACTCAGATCCAAATACCAACCAATTCAGGCATTCAAATTAGGCAAATTCCATCATTCAACAAGGCATATCATTGCTTGCATACATGTTTATAATCTTACCTTGGTATATTCCATATGTTAGACATAATTTGATCAAATACTTAACATATATATACATATATATATATCTACCGTAGCATGACAATACAGGTATATCAAAACAGCCATTACTAGTCATTCCAATGGCCAGGTTACAAAACATCATTATCAAGCCACTAATGGTCAAGTTATCCTATACATGCCATTATACCAAAATGATTTTACTAAGTATACCCAAAATAAGCTAGTTGATAGTGTGACGATGCTCCAATGATCTCCAACCTTCGCGAGCTTCTGAGCACTAAAAGACAGGGGAAATAAAACGGAGTAAGCATTACATGCTTAGTAAGTTCGTATAACAAAAACTAAACTTACCAATCCCGTTTATTAAATCTAAGCATACAATATCATATTTTTCATCCATTAGCAAAAATTCCCTAAACACATGCATCCAATCAAACATGTTAGTCACCAAAATCTTCATACCAATCAAGTAAACATAAGTGAGTTCTTCATACAATTTTCCTTCAAAACATCATTCATTTCATTCCATAATTCTCTTTTCATACCAAGAGGTTTCATGTCCATTGAATCATTGAAATTCCAATGGATGCTCAAGTAGTACACTCAAGGTGTACGATTTAATAATCCGTCAATTCTTATTCAAGAGTACCCATTAGGGCACTTAACCAAGGAACACACTCTTGAGCCACATATCGTATAACGGGATTACTAGTCTAGGCTAAATCTTTTATATATAACGTATGCTCAGAGAAGCTCAATTAGGATTACTAGTCCAGGCTAAACCCTAATCATAACATATACTCGAGAGGTATTATATCAGGATTACCCATTCGGGCTAAATCCCTTCTATAATGAGGTTATTAGGATTACTCATCCAAGCTAAATCCCATCCGCAACAAATGCAGGACCTCATTCGTTTTGGGAAAACACATGTATTTATCGGAATTCAATATTCAATCGGGACTTACCCCTTTTTCACCATTTCAAGCATGTATTAAATTTTCCATTATAGCATTCAAGAATTAAATTTCAATATAAGTCACATTACATACAAACACAACATTCAATTAACATAATTACATGCTCGATTAAGTGACATGAACTTACCTCGACACTTGTTCGCGTAAGTAATCTACTAATCCAAAACCTTTTCTTTTCCTCGATCTAACCTCGAATTTGTGTTGTCCGAATCTATATAAGTAGCTTTAATCATCAATTCCTCATATTTCATACTTATTTGGACTCAATTTACGTCCTAGGAAAAATTACCAATTTGCCCCTAACTTTCTATAAATTCCAATTTTGTCCCTAGGCTTGGAAAATGAAACTTATGCAATTTACTCACTATTCCAAGCCTAACCAAAACCCCATTACAATATTTACAGCACATGTATTCATAAAAATTCAGAATTTTTCATCAATTTCACAAGTTTACATTTTAGTCCCTAAATCATGTTTTCATCAAAAATCACTTTATAAAAGTTGTTTATCTATCAACAACCTTTCATTTTCTACCATAAATTTCTAATTTAGCATATTCATCCATGACCCAAATTTCATACCTTAATAACTTTTCAAATTAATCCCCCAAATAGATATATTAGACTATCCCGGTTTCAAAAATGTCAAAATTACTAAAAACGGGATAAGGAAACTTACCCAATTAAGCCTAGACAGTTTCTTCTCTCTCTCCTAGGGTTTCCATATAATTTTGGAGTTGAAGATGACAAAATAATAAGATGATATCTTTTATCATCTTTTTAATTAATTAATTATCTTAATTTCCAATTTAGTCCCTACTTTTTTCTAATTTTTCCATGGATGAGTCACCAAAAATCTATATACTTTTCTTTAATGGTCTAATTACCATATAAGGACCTCAAATCTATCTTTGAAAACACTGTAGCCCCTTTCAACTAATCAAACAAATCTTTTATCCGTGGCAGGGGTATTTATTCTTGATAGTCGCTTTATTGAGTTGTCAATAGTCGATGCACATTCTCATAGTTCTGTCTTTCTTTTTCACAAACAAAACCAGTGCACCCCAGGGAGAATAACTCGGTTGTGCGAAACCTCTATCTTTCAAATCTTGCAACAGAGCTTTCAACTCTTTTAATTCGGTTGGTGCCATTCTGTACGGAGCTATCGATATCGGAGTTGTTCTCGGCACTAACTGAATACCAAATTCAACTTCTCTGATCGGTGGTAAACCCGATAGCTCTTCAAGAAACACATCCGAATATTCACACACAACTGGTACTGATTCAATCTTCTTTTCAGTCACTTTAGTGTCAAGCACATAAGCAAAATAAGCTTCACACCCTTTTCTCACATATTTCTGAGCTAACATCAAAGAAATCACTGTCGGCAAACCGTTCAAATCATTAGACTCAATACGAATTATCTCATCATTGTGACATCTCAGATCAATTGTCTTTTGTTTGCTGTTCACTATAGCATCGTGTAGTGTCAACCAATCCATACCCAGAATTATATCAAATTCGTCGAATGGAAACAACATCAAATCGTCCAAAAAACAAGAATCTCGAATCATTAACAAACAATTCTTGCATATTTTATCAACCAGAACACATTGCCTAAGGGGTTCGATACTTTAATACAAATTCAGTAGACTCTACAGGCAAAGTCTTACTGGATACTAAGTTCATACATATAAACGAATGAGTAGATCTAGGATCAATTAATGCAACAACACTAGTATCATAGAGAGTGAAAGTACTGGTAATAACATCTGGAGACGAAGCTTCTTCGCGAGCGCGAATAGCATAAGCTCTGGCAGGTACTCGAACTTTAGATCTCACAGCAGTGTCTTTAATCATTCTCTAGCTACCACTCACATTATTCGTGTTTTTGGATGGTCTACCTCTAGCCGTAGTGTTGCTCGGCCTCGTATTCTGCACTGTATCTTGCTCAGCCAACTCAGGACATTCACGGATAAAATGATCTAATGATCCAAATTTGAAACAAGCCCGATCATTCAATCTACAATTGCCGGGATGTAGTTTACCACAATTTTTACATTTAGGTTGATTTGGTCTGACATTTCCAACACTAGCTATTAAAGTAGATTTTGAACTCATAGGTGGCCTCTCTTAGTCTCATCTAGAATAACCCGCAGTAGACTTTGAACGGCTACAATCATTTCAGAATCTCTTTGATGTCGACTAAAATAACTTACTCGATGATCTTTTTCATACTTCTCTAGCTTCCAAGTCAGCTTTTCTTTTCTCTTTCCCGAGTTCCTCAGCTTTACATGCTCGTTCAACAAGCATAACAAACTCTTTTATTTCCAAAATCCCGGCTAACAAGCAGGTATCTTCATTAAACCATCTTCAAATCTCTTGCACATAATTGCTTCGGTCGAAACACATTCTCGTGCATATTGACATAACCTCACAAATTCTTGTTCATATTCTGTAACAGACATACGAACCTGTTTCAGCTCAAGAAACTCTTTGCGTTTCTGATCTATGAATCTCTAACTGATGTACTTTTTTTGAAACTCAATCTAAAAGAATTCCCAAGTGACTCGTTCTTTCGGAACCACAGATATTAACGTTTTCCACCAATGATACGTCGTATCTCTCAGAAGTGAAACAACACTTTTAAGACATTCATCAGGAGTACATAACATTTCATTGAACACTCGTATTGCATTCTCGAGCCAAAACTCAACTCTCTCAGCATCATCATTAGTAGTAGCATGAAACTCTTCAGCCCCATATTTTCTAATTTTATCAACCGGAGGCTTACTCAATTGAATCGGATTCACAGCTTGTGGCATGGCAGGGACTTGTAGAGGATTAGACGTGGGTGGAGATTGTGGAGCAGCCGGATTAGTTCTAATATACTGAGTGAACCACTCATTCATCATCTGGAAGAAGGCTTACTTAGCCTCTCTCTCGTGGCTACTAGATACAAGTCCAGAATCAGATTGCACTACCCTTTGAGTGGGAGCGGGTGCATTACTTTCAACATCGTCAGCTATGGCTCGATCAGGATCCATTTGCTATATAAAAACACATTTTAATTGTCAGAAATCATCACACTATCGCAGTTTATAAATATGGCATGTATAGTTAGACTCATACGCGCTATGTTAGTTCTAGAATCGACTAAACCGTAACTCTTATACCAATAAATGTAACACCCCTAACCCGTATCTGTCGCCGAAATAGGGTTACGAGGTATTACCAAACAATATAACATTTATTAAACATTCAATATCGCATTTCATTCATTCATTACACGAAGTCCCTTAAACAGGTCTATGAGATCCTAAAACATGCTTAAGAGTGGTTCAGGACTAAACCGATTACATATAAAAATTTCTAATCACATAGAAAATTTTTATGAAATTATAGGTCACACGTGTGAATAGGCTGTACGTCTCACATGGCCACCAGACACGCCCGTGGCTCAGACTGTGTGAAAACAGGGCTTACATACTGACTTGTACCACATAGCCGAAAACACGCCCGTGTGCCATGGCCGTGGGAAAATTAGGGACGTTACTGACTTGGGTCACACGACCAACCACACGCCCGTGTGTCTAGCTAGTGTACCCTTCGAATTGGCCACACACGCTGGTGTGCTAGGCTGTGTTCCATCTAGGGGGTATACTGACTTATGTCACACGGTCAGTCACAGGCTTGTGTGTGAGACCGTGTGACACACATGGCCAGTAGACACGCCTGTGTGTCTAAGTCGTGTCTCAAACCTGTAGGATATACTGACTTAATTCGTAGGGTATCCCAGGAGACACACGGTCCTGTAACATGACCATGTGTTGCATACGGCTAAGACACAGGCCCATGTCTCTGCCCGTGCGGACAAAAATAGGCCATTTGACAGGCCAATTTGCCACCCTTTTCACAAGCACACAAATCAACCAAAATATTTCCATTTCAATACATCTTTAAGCAACCAAAAACATACCAATTCATACTAATATCATGCCATCTATTCAAAAAAATTTCAACCACTCAATTCCATATTCAAAATATACCAAATCATTAAGCCAAAACTATCACAATTTACCTAATTCCAAATACATTAACTCATCAACTTATCATCTATTTTAAGTCACTTATTATATCATATCATCATCTCAAATCAAGCCAAAATATGCTAGCTTCCAAGCATTAGCACATCAATTAACACCTAATCAAAATAACCAACACATAATCACACCAAATAAGCCAACATATAAGGCATTATATATTTCACATATATAACACTTACCAAACACACACAAACATATACATCATTTGCAAACTAAATCTCATGGCTAAAGTCATGGTTCAAAACTTATCAACATTTCACTAGCCTATACATGCCATATACCACAATTACAAGCTTCAAAAGTACCAACTAGTTGATAGATATGTGATGATGCTTCCTGACGATCCCTGAGTCCGAGCTAGCTTTAATAATCTATAAAACAGAGAATGAATACACAAAGTAAGCTTTAAAAGCTTAGTAAGCCATATAAAAATAAATTTATACCATAATCAACATCATTCTCATCAACTAAGCAAATTATAACTAAACACATTTAGATACGCAAACCTTTCTCAAAGTACATCCATTCCAATTCACATGTAAATTCATCAAATACTTACTCTTTTCAATTCTCGTATGAGTCTCGTACGTTCCTGAATCACTTACTCAATCACATATTCAATCTTGACTTGAATTTTCCCGATGAACCCTTCGGAATCACTAAGGATACTCGAATATCTCGTAGAGCTTGTAAAATGCCATATCCCAGATATGGTCTTACATGTCATCATATATCGATGCCAACGTCCCAGATGTGGTCTTACACGAAATCATATAACGATACCAATGTCCTAGACATGGTCTTACACGTAAACACAATACAATGCCAATGTCCCAGACATGGTCTTACATGTAATCTCGTCTCGATAAACCTAATATCATGACATTTGCAGCCTAAGCATTCCTAAGGTTTGTACGGGATTTTCGGACGTCGTAATTCTATCTTTTCTTACTCGTAGTTGCTCGTTCATACTCATTGCAATTCAATTACAATTAATAGATATCTAATTCAATTTAAAAGTATATATTTGCATATGAACTTACCTTGTAGTCGAAAGTAATGGACGAGGTTGACTATTCGTCTACTTTCGATTTTCCCCGATCAAAATTCGTTTTCTTTTGTTCTTGATCTATATACATTCAAAATTAACTTATTTAATCACCTATTCATTCAATTTCATCCACAAACACATATTTGAGCATTTTTACACTTTAACCCTAAACTTTCACATTTCTTGCAATTTAGTCCTTATTTCATAAATACACAAAATTTAAAAAATTCAATAGGACCCATGCTTGGCCAAATTACCCTTATGCCCTTAGTAGTTCATATCTTTCATTTATTTCACATTTTAACCCCTCAATTTACACTTTTCTCAATTTAATCCCTAATTGACATTTTTGTCAAAAATCACTTTGCAAAAAATGTATATCAAACACCAAGCTTGCATAATTCATCATTAAACATTCAAGAACATATGAATTCATTAATGGAAACTTTGAAAATCATCAACATTTTCAAAAATTGAGGCATGGGCTAGCTAGTACTCAAAGCAATGATCACAAAAATGTAAAAATCATCAAAAACCGAGCAAAGAACATACCTTAATCAAGATCAATATGTGACGAACCCTAATGGCTTCCAAAACTCTATTTTCTTTTTGTTATTCAGTTGCCAAAGATGAATGAACACAAATTTTGAGTTTTGTTTTATTACAATTATAACTTAATAATCAATTTACTTATATAACCTTATTATAAACCTTTTAAAAACATCATATTAATGTCCATATATGTCAAATTCCACTATCAAATGTCTAATTACAACATAAGGACCTCTCATTTAATAAGCCCTGGCAATTAAGCACTTTTAACTTATAGAATGCAACATTTGCATTTTACGCGATTTAGTCCTTTAGTCAAAAATAATATTTCGATTTAGCTAAAATCGGGTCGTTACAACACCCCTCACCAGTATTCAATGTCAGAATAGGGTTATGAAGCATTACCTAATTTACCGCACAATAATCATACATTTCACATACATTTCTCAAATTTTATTAATCATCAACCAAAATCATTCACATTGTCCTTAACACGAGCCTACGGGGCACAAAACATACATTCACGAAGGTTCGGGACTAAACCGATAACTTTAGAAACTTTTCACACACTTAGAAAATTTTTGCAAAATACAAGGGACACACGCCCGTGTTGCCCGTCCGTGTGTCTCACACGGCCAAAGACATGCCCGTTCACAGGCCGTGTGGACATTTGAAATGGGATCAAATGGCCGTGCCCCAGCCCGTGTCTGGCCCAATGTAACTCTCTGACTTGGGTCACACGGCCAACACACACGCCCGTTTGGCCAACTTGTGTGCCCTAAAAATGGCCACACACGCTTGTGTACCAGGTCGTGTGCTAGGCCGTGCTAATCCTATACGGATACTAACTTATGCCACACGGCAAGTCACACGCCCGTGTGTGAGACTGTGTAGAGCATACTGATTTGATTTTTAATTCAACACCAGGGGACACACGGCCATGTATCCTGACCGTGTATTACACACGGCTGAGACACACCCGTGTCTCTACTCGTATGGACCAAAAATATGCTATTTACTAAGCTATTTTGCCACCGAAAATTGTATGCATCTACACCAAACCAAATGGCACCAAAACATAACATATATAGGTATTCAAACCAACTAAATCAAGCTTAATTCATGCCAACTCAATTCCATTTTCCACAATATACACAAGTCACAAAATGGGCCATTACATTATACCAAATTTACATATACAATTCAACTAAGTAAACATTTCCAAACATTCATCATTATGCTCAAATTTACAAGTATATGTCTTCTCTAATATTAAACATTTGATAACCACAATACCTACTATCAATAAGCATCACAAAGCCAACCTCAATTCCATAACATAAGCCATATGCACACATATATATATACACAATCAAACCAACCAAATTAAGCCAACTTTCATGGCTATATATACAAACCTAACCACAAACATTACAAGCCAATTTGAATGGCTAAATTCATCATCAACTTATATACCAAAATGACCAAAGTTCCTATACATGCCATATATTCCAAAAAAATAGATTCAAAAATACCAAAACGATAGCTTGATAGTAAGATGAAGTCTCTAATGATCCCCGAATCTGAGCTAGCTTTAAAATCAATATAAAACACGGAAAAATAAACAGAGTAAGCTTTATAGCTTAGTAAGCTCATATGATTAATAAGTATAATTTGCCTCTTCAATCACCATTTAAAGAACATAAGTAAACATAAGTATTACATTCAAATCAACAATTTGCACATTGCCATAATTCTATGTATCAAATATAAATTCATCAACTTTCACTTACGTTTCATATAAACTTATCAATTACCACTTAGTTGCCAAACTTATCACGAGTACCTGATTTGATCCGTATCATTTCTTAGATCCTCGTACCATCATCTTTTCTCGTTAAACCATTCAGAATAATATTAGATACTCAGGAATCATGCACCAAAGTGCCACATACATAGCCAACGCTATCTCAATCTCATATCACATATATGCTCACTCTCGAGCTATCAACGGGCCTACTCACACAAGCTATTAGTCAAGATGTAGCTACATAGTGCTGCTCACACAAGCTGTCAAGTAACCACAACACATGCCAGTATACTCAGCCACTGGTAGGATGTACAGGACCAGCACCTAAATCACATAATCACAATAACCTCTAATGACATGTCACTAGTATCTTATCTATTCCTAAGGTTTAACCGGGATTCTTACTGTGTCAATGCTTTGTCGATAGATTCTGTAATGTCGTAATATCACAAATATAATATTTAAGCACATAAACACATATAACATTAAGCTTATTAATCATATAAACTTACATCAACTGTAAAATCAGTGAAATGGATCAACTTGTCAATTACTTTGTTTTCCCCCGATCCAGATCCAAACTTCATTTTTCTTGATCTATATAATATCAAATTTAGCTTATTCAATCATCGCTCTATTCAATTTAATCCAAAACACTCATTAAAGCATATTTGCACTTTTGCCCCAAGTATTTCCCAACTTTTACAATTTAGTCCTTATTTTATAAAAACACAAATTAATGTAATTTGATACCAACCCATGCTAGCCAAGTTTTCCTAGTACACATATCAGCCCAATTTTTTCATTTATTTCACAATTTACCCACAAACTTTTCATATTTCTCAATTAAATACCTATTTGACATTTTTCTCACAAATCACTTTACAAAACTTGTATAACTATCATTAAACATTCATAATCTATCATCAATCATTAAAGCTTATACATATTCATCAATGGCAACATCCTAAACCTTTAACAGTTTTGCAAATTAGTCCATGGGTGTAACACCCCTAACCTGTATCCATCGCCGAAAAAGGGTTACAAGGCATTACCGAATAACACATCTCATTCACATACATTTATACAATTATTATCAAAAACCATTCGCACACATTCACATTGTCCTTTATAAGGTTCTACGAGACCTTAAAACATGCTTAAGAATGGTTTGGGACTAAACCGATCACATATAAAAATTTTCGAACACTTAAAAAAGTTTACATTCCTAGGTCAGACGCCCGTGTAAGAACGCCGTGTGCCTCACACAGCTACCAGACACACCCGTGTCCTAGGCCATGTGAAAATAGAGCATACATACTGACTTGCACCACATGGCCAATGACATGCCCGTGTGCCTTGGCCGTGGTCGAAACTGACTTGGGTCATACGGCTAACCAAATGCCTGTGTGTCTAGCCTTTGTACCCTTCGAAATGGCCACACACGCCCATGTGCCAAGGCTGTGTGCCTCACACGGCCATCAGACACGCCCGTGTGTCTAGGCCATGCTTGAGACTAACCCTTAGGGGACACACGGCCGTATAACATAGCTATTTGTCACACACGGCCGAGACACACGCCCGTGTCTCTACCCGTATGGACAAAAATAAGCCATTTGAAAAGCCAATTTGCCACCCTACAGTCATGCATATAAATCAACCTATTTGGTACCATTTCAATTCATTTATAAGCAACCAAAACCCACCAAAACATATACATAACATACCATATATAATCAACCATTTCAACTAATCATTTCCATATTCAAATTATACCAAATTACCACAATTTACCATTACTCAAACTTTGATAACTAACTAAAACAACATCCATTTAACTATATCTACCACTATGACAAACATACTAAAACAAGCCAACATATAAAGGCATTATTTGCATCACATAAATCACTTATCAAACACTTAACTTAAGCCAATTTAATTGGCTAAAACATATCAACATTTACATCATTAACAAGCCAAATCACATGGCTATCATCATAGTTCAAAACATGCCACATACCATATATACAAGCTTCAAAAGTACCAATAAATGATTGATAGTGTGACGATGCTCCTGACGATCCCTGAGTCCAAGCTAGCTTTGATTATCTATAAAACATAAACAATAACACACAATAAGCTTTATAGCTTAGTAAGTTTGTAATTAAGAAATTCAATTAATCAAATAAATATAATTCAATCTTATACATATTACCAAAACAATATCTCATTAGCACAAACCTTCCTATCATGTCTCAAAACATGATTCATGAACATCTTATTGATCTTTCCCAATGCAATGCTCAAACAAGTTCCGTACGTACCTGTACCACCCCGTACTAATCTCTTCCTTAAACAAATCATTCTTTTATCCGTTGTACCATTAGGGGTAAAAATTGGTCACTCACGAATCACAATCGATAAGTACATATACCATGGCCTGTAGCCAAATCAAGGTAACTTATTCCGAAGTACCTATACCATGGCCTGTAGCTAAATCAAGGTAACTCCTCTCAAAATACCTATATCAATGCCCGTAGCCAAATCAAGGTATTATTCGCACCTGAAGTGCCAATATCATGGCCCGAAGCCAATGCATTAACTTAATGACATTACATTATCATCATCATCACTATACCTAAAGTTTAACCGAGAAGTTTCGCTTGTCGATTTCATCGTTGAACACTTCCGTATAATCTTATTCACAATTAAAACATTATCCGCAATCTCCTAAACACATTTTATGCAATATCAAAGCATATAACATTCATTTATAATGAAATGAACACCTACAAACTTACCTCGATCGTAGAAATAATGAAACTAGCCGATTAATCGAGTACTTTGTTCTTGCCTCGATCTAAGTCTGAGTTCCTCTTTTCTTAATCTATATAAATTCAAATTTAACTCTTTTATTCAACAAATCATTCAATTCAATCCATATACACATATTTAGGGAATTTTAAAAATTAGCCCTCACATTTTCACATTTTGACACTTTAGTCCCTAATTCATAAAATCACAAAATACACATAATTTCATATTAGACATGCTAGGCCAAATTTTCATTTATCCCATATAAGCCCATATATTTCATTTATTTCACATTTTAGTCCTTCAAAATTTGATTTTCACAATTTAGCCCAAATTACTCAAATTCATCAAAAATTCAAATACAAAACATATTAATCTACCACATGTCTTTCGTTTTTCATCACTTAACATCACAAAGCTCACAATTTCATCAATGGCTCAACTCAAAATCTTCATCAATTTCTTAAATTCAAGCATGGCCTAGCTAAAGTACTAAGCAACAATCACAAAAACATAAAAATCAACAAAAACGGATAAAAAACCATACTTTAATCACAAATTTTCTTAACCGAACCCTAGGAACTCTTTTTCTTTAAATTTTTGGCAACAAAGGTGAACATATCACCAATTTCATGTTTTTTTTTATTTAATCTTTAATTTATGCATAATTTACTAGTTTACCCTTGGCTATTTAACTTATAATTCATTTAATGATTGTCCATATTTGTCCATGCATATTTCTAATTGTTAAATTACATCAAAAGGACTCCACATGATAAAAGCCATTACAATATAGCACTTTGACAAATAGCTAGCCACTTTTGCACTTTACGCGATTAAGTTCTTTTGTCAAATCGAACACACAAACGATAAAATTAACTCACGAAATTTTCACACATACATACTCACATGCTATAAACACCAAAAATAATATAAAACTAATTTTTTGAACTCAGATTTGTGGTCTCAAAACCACTATTCTAACAAGGTTCTAAACTAGGATGTTACACTAAGCTAGCTAGACCTAGTTGCAACGATCTCAAAAACATAAAATCATTAAAAACGGGATAAAAATGAACTTACATGCAAGGGAGTGCTTGAACGAACCTTCAAAGTTCTCCAATGGTGTTTTATTTCTCAATATTCGGTTGGGGAAGATGAGAAAATAAAAATGTTTTCTTTGTTTTTTTTATTATTTACTAACTTATTTATTAATTTACTTATTTAACCTTAATGTATAACATTAAAAATCCACATAAACCATGTACATAAATGTCCACTAACCTTAATAAGGGTATAATTACAACATAATGACCTCCACTAATTAATTTCATAGCCATTTAATACTTCTAGCTATTAGAACATCACTTTTGCACTTTACACGATTTAGTCCTTTTTATCAAATTGATTAATCAAACGGCAAAATTTCTTAACGAAACTTTCACAAAAACATATTATCATGCTGTAAATATTAAAATAATAATAAAATAATTATTTTGACTTCGAAACTGTGGTCCCGAAATGACTATTCTGATTTGACTAAAAACGAGATGCCACAAAAATAACTCAAATTCATACCATTTCATGCCAAACAAATCACCTAACCATTCCAATTAAAACCAAATCAAACATGAGCTCAACCTATTCAAAATCAATTCATTTTATTACATTAATTCAAGTTCCAAGTCTACCTATATCAAAACATGATAAGGCATGCCATTTAACTTCCACACATACATCTCTATACATTTTGCAATCAATCATTTAACATAACATTCAATACATATTCATCATTTAGACTTTATCAATCAATTTTTTCACTAAAGCATATGAATTATGCCATTCAAGTTTTCCACAAACTAACCTATTCATTTCATTTTGTACACTATGAACTTATATGACCTTATCTTGAACCAAACAAACATACCTCAAACATACTTCCAAGCATCACTTTCAAATATGTTAATTCCAACCATTCATTAACTTAGTTACCCATTTCTACTTCATTTTACAACATTCCACATGCCAAAACATTTAAGAATATATCATCACACATTCTAGCATGAAACATGACTAATACCATATATTTACCAAGTCACAAAGGAAACATATTAGACAAGATGGGCTATCTACATGTAACAACCCGTCCGACGTAGTCTTAGAGTTCGAATACTGTTTACTGAAGTATGGTGTTTAGAGTAAGTTTTGAGTGGATAAGGTATTAATTGTGACTAAGTATGTAAGTCTATGAGTGCGCCTTGGGTGAAGCCTACGATAGGTGAGCTTGATGGTTTGGCAGACTCTTTTGAAGAGAATATGCCACCCCAGCTGTTAGATAAATATGTTAAGTCCTTAGTTTGATAGAACCTATTATTATATTATTATATTATATTCTAGTTGAACAATTTAGTTAGACAAATGGGAATTGGTTAGAGTAGAACTAAGTTACTGTAGCCGATAAGACTCACATTTATGATGAGAAAGAAATTTTTTAGTTATAGGAATCAAGGAGGTTAGTAGGATAGTTAGATTTATCCACTAAACCCAGCTTCTGTGTCTATTTGTATAAATTTGGTATTAGCTTCTTGAGCAAGCTTTTATGTCTTCTCTTGTATTCACAATTTATTCTCAAACTTTATCTACACTTTTCTCTTAGAAAGCCTAAGATCAGAGACCTACTTGAAGATTTGGGTTCGCTGTATGCAGACAACTTTTTTGTTGTTTTAGCACCTAGTAAATGTTAATGAACCTTAGGTTATTTCCATGGTTATTTACGTGACTTTAGGGTTGCAAACTTGAGCGTCAGTTTTGAGTGTAAGGAAGGAAACTTCAAGAATCTGGGTTTTATAATGATTTTACTTGCAAGTTTGTTTAGTTTTCTGGTATATAGTCTGATAAGTTTAACTATTTACACTTCTGAAGGTTCTTGTGAAAAGGGCAAGAGTCCTGTTGTTTGAACTTGCTACATTTTTTGGTGAGTTCCTTCTTACTCCATGTGTGTATAATGCCTTTGTTTATGTTTGGTTTAAGGTAAGTATACATATCCTGTGAAGATGAAATATTTTTACAAGAGTAATGAATGCTTGTTGTTATCAGTCTGGTTTGGTCTGGCCGTGTTAAGGTTTAAAAACCTTCTTTTGTGTTTAAGTCACTAACCTTCACTTCTGAATAAATAACATGATCTGATACATGGAAATGAATTCATGGCGTTGCCTTTAATAAGATGAGCATGATATGGCTCTGTATATGGACTACGGTTTGTGGCTAATATGAAAAAGGTAGCCTGTATGACTGCATGGGCGTAGTGTACACGCCAAAGGAATAGTGTCTGATGTATAACTTATTTGTGTTTGGTGTTCAACAACTGGTGAACTTTGTGACCTTGTTGAGTTGGAAAGGTTTAGTTGAATTATTTGTAACTATTACAATGTTTTCTTCTGAAGCTCACTAAGTTCTTTGAACTTACCTAATTACCTTTCCTTCTCAAGCCTATTGAGGAATAAAAGGAATCTGTAACAGCCCGATTTAGGGCCTAGTCGAAACAGTGGTCTCGGGACCACAAATCCAAAGTCAAAAAGATTATTTTATTATTATCTTGGAGTCATAGCATGTTTATATTAGTACATGAAAAAATTGGTGAGTTAATTTTGACGTTTGTGAGTCCAATTTCGAAAAATGACTAAATCGCATAAAATGCAAAAGTCCTATTTTGATAGAAAAAGGTGTTATTTTATTAGAGAATCAAAATTGGAGGATTTTAAAGGGAAATTAGACCCTTTTATAGGAGCATGGCCAGCCATTGAGTCAAATAGGAGACAAAGTTTTAAAATTTGGTGGGTTAAAAGGCTTGATTTGACTAAAATAGAAAAAAATAAAAGAAGGATGATATCACCCCTTTCTCATCTCTTTTATCCACAAAAAATTAGCCATTGAAGGGGGTTTGAGAGCTTAATTTTTTCAGCAACTTGAAGCACTCACAAGTAAGTGATTCTCATACCCTTTGTTGATGATTTTTGCATTTTTGAGACCCTTGAAGCATGAGCTTTCAAATGAAGAGTCTATTTTGCAAAATGATTAGGATTTTAGAGTTTTCCATGAATGGATTTGTGATATTTGCTGAGTTTTTATGGAAGTATATGAGTCCTAGTTGTTTTATAAACAACTTTTGTGAAGGGGTTTTCATGGAAAACACCTAAAGGGGACTATTTTGCATAAGTTGTAAAATAGTTGATAAATATAGGAAATAGTGAGAATTTGAAATTTTTTATAAAAGTAAAAAGGGCTCGTCTAGGCTTGAGATAAGAAGAAATTCGATAAAAATCGATTTTCGAGCATAGGGGCAAAATGGTCATTTTACCTAAAAGGTGAATTTTAGATTGCCTAATTGTGTTTAGAGACTAAATGAGTGAATTTTTCTATTATGGATCAAGATTTATCTAATCCAAACCTAGACTGGGGGAAGGCCAAGCAAATCGACTAAACCGACTAGTCGTGTACGTTTTGTAATCCGACCATGTTTGGGACATGGCATCGGCACCTTACCCATGTTTGAGGCTTAATGGGTATCCGGTGATATTCTGAATGGTTCAACGGTGATTGTTATATTCTTGAGCTAATGAGGAAAGTATAACTGTGTTGTGAATGGAACAAGTACCTAATTGGTATGTATGAGGTATGAGCTCAATATATAATATGTGACTTGTATGGATGGTAATGAGTAAGTTATACCTATGCCTACTTTGGTGTTATGAGCATGTTGAATGTATATAAATGTTGTAGTATACATGTTTATATACAACTTACTACGCTTTATGCTTACTCCCTTTTCTTTCCATTTCCTTTTAGTGCCACCTAACTAGCTCAAGGATCATCAGAAGTCAGAGATATCGATCACACTATTAGCCGAAACATTCGGTATATTTCGACTTATATTTTTGAGTATGGCATGTGTAGGGCTAGACCTTATTATTTTGTGTCTTTGTGAATTGGCCAAATTTGTCGGCTTGGGATAGATCCCACATTTTGCATTAAGCCTTGAATTATGCCTAACTTTCATTTTAAAGTTATAAAAGATGCATATTCATGGTTGAATGAATGTCTATTGTGGCTGATTCGATTATGAAAATTTTACTTGTTTTGGTATTTGTTGGTATTTGTATGAGAATTGATAGGCAATGGTGGTAATGAGGCTTGGTAACTAGCCTTATATTGTCCACACGGGTAGACACACGTGCGTGCGTCTAGATCGTGTGTGACACACGATTAGCCCCATGGGCGTGTAGTCCGGCCGTGTGTCCCCTGCACATATAAATTTCAAGTCAGTATGCATGGTCTTAAAAACACGGGCAGAGACACGGCCGAGTGTCTCTGCCGTGTAGAGGGCATGGCCTAGTACACGGGCGTGTGCCATGGCTGTGTGACATCTTAGAGATGCTGACGTCAGAAATAGAATACCCAGGTTTTTGCACACGGGCTAAGACACGGGTGTGTCATGGCCGTGTGAGAGACACGGGCGTGTCATGGCCGTGTGAAAGACACGAGCTATTGACACAGGTGTGTGCCTAGCTGTGTGAAAACCCCTATAGGTGTGAATTAGAATTTAATTCCCCACGGGTGTAGGGCATGGGCATGTCCCAGAGTGCTTAGGCCGTGTGAGCCACACGGTCTATCAGCACGACCATGTCGAAATAGTCACACGGGGGTGTTACCCTTCCACACGAGCGTGTGCCCCGTTTTAAAGACAAATTTCGTAAGGTTGGTTTAAAGACCCGAAATGGTCTTGAATAATTTGTAATGGTTGATTCAAGGCTCGTAGACTCATAAATAGAAGTTAAGGTGGAAATTGAAAAAGTTTTAATTTGGACCAAGTCTCGATAACTTGAAGTTATTCGAATGTATGAGATTAAGTTAGGTAACACCTCGTACTCCACCCCAGCATTGGTTACGGGTATAGGGTGTTACATTTAGTGGTATCAGAGCTATAGTTTAGTCGATTTTAGGACTAACCTAGCGAGAATACGAGTCTAGCTATACATGTCATAACTGTATATTGATAGTGTGGTGAATCTTAACGATTATAAATTATGTTTTTATATAGTAAATGGATCCTGATAGAGCCATGGCGGATGACGTGGAAAGTAATGCACTGGCTTCCACCAAAGGGACTGCGGCAGTTGAAAGTGAGCCCGTGACTATGGGATAGGGCGGAGGGACTAGAGAAGCCTATCTCCGTATGATGGATGCTTGGTACACGAAGTTCGTTCGTGCGAACCCGAACACTCCACCTCCCCCACCTCCTCCAATTCCCTAGTATGCCCCAATAGCTCCACAAGGTGCGGACATGTTTAGGAGGGAGAAGCCTCCTGTAAACAAGATCCAAAAACAAGGGGCCGAGGAATTCCAGGCTAGTATAGATGATGACCCGCAGAGAGCAGAGTTTTGGCTAGAAAATACCATAAGGGTATTCGATGAACTGTCATGCACACCTGAAGAGTGCGTAAAGTGTGTTGTGTCACTCCTACGTGAGTTGGCTTATCAGTGGTGGAATACTTTCGTGTCAGTCATACCGAGAGAGAGGATCACTTGGGAATTCTTCCAAGAAGAGTTCCGGAAAAAGTATATTAGCCAAAGATTTATAGATTAAACGAGGAAGAAATTTCTAGAGTTAAAGCAAGGATGAATGACAGTGACGGAATATGAACGTGAGTTTGTGAGGCTTAGTAAGTATGCGCGGGAGTGCGTATCTACAGAAGCCACCATGTGTAAGAGGTTTGAGGATGGCCTCAATGAAGATATCCGAGTGTTTGTTGGTATCTTAAAGCTATGAGAATTTGTAGCACTTGTTGAAAGAGCCTGTAAGGCCGGAGAGCTAATTAAAGAAAGGAGGAAAATAACTTTTGAGTCATGGGATTTAAAGAAAAGACAGATGGGGAAATCATATCTGTCCTTATCCAAGAGATCCAAGGAATTCTCTATCTGATCGAATTTTTCGGTGGGGTATTCGAATAGGAACAAGAATCGACAAAACACAACTTCTAAAGCCCAGACCACTTCGATCGCAAGCGTCGGTAGCACTCGGCCAAATAGGCCAGAATGCTCGCAATGTTGTGGGTGTCATTTTGGTGAGTGCCAAGGGAATTGAAGGGGTTGTTTCAAGTGTGGATCATTGGAACACTTCATCCGTGATTGTCATGAGTTGGATGAGAGAGAGAGAAAACAAGATGTGAAAGCGAGTAATGCTCCTTTGAGGGGTAAACCACATAAGAACCCCGGAAGTGGGGCTAGCAGTAGAGGCACGCCAAGAGATGCTGCGGTGAGATCCGAGGGCAGAGTGCCTGCAAGGACTTGTGCTATACGTGCCTGGGAAGAGGCAGAGTCTCCCAACGTGATCACGAGTACCTTTTCTATCTATAACATACCTGTTATTGCTTTAATTGACCTAGGATCTACCCACTCTTATATTTGTATGGAATTGATACCTCGTTTGAGTATACTAGTAGAGTCCACTGAGTTTGTGATCAAAGTGTCCAATCCTTTAGGCAAACATGTACTAGTGGACCAAGTGTGTAGAAATTGTCCTTTAACAATTAGGGGTCATTGTTTCCTGGCCAACCTGATGTTGTTTCCGTTTAATGAGTTTGATGTAATCCTTGGGATGGATTGGTTGACTTCTCATAGATTTATAGTGGACTACGAGAAAAAGATAATTGAGTTGGAATGCGAAAACGGGAATGTTCTTCGAGTTGGACCAGATGAGTCAGATACTCTGCCTGTAGTAATATCGTGTTTGACTACCGAGAAATATTTGAGGAAATGATATGAGGCTTATCTAGCTTTTGTGTCAAATACTTAATTGTCTGAGCTAAAGATTGAATCGGTACAGGTGGTTTGTGAGTTTATAGACGTGTTTCTGGAAAAATTACTCGGATTGCCTCCGGTGAGGGAAGTAGAGTTTGAAATTGAATTGGTCCCCAGTACGACTCCTATCTCGATTGCTCTGTATAGGATGGCTCCAACGAAGTTGAAAGAGTTGAAAGCATAGTTGCAAGAGCTAACAGATAAGGGCTTCGCGAGATCGAGTTTTTCACAGTGGGGTGCTCCGGTACACTTTGTGAAGAAGAAAGATGGGTCGATGAGGTTATGCATCGACTACAGACAACTCAATAAGGTAACTGTGAAGAATAAATATCCTTTGTCGAGAATCGATGATTTGTTCGATCATTTGAAGGGAGCCACTGTATTTTCCAAGATTGATCTGAGGTCTGGCTACTACCAATTAAGAGTGAAAGAGAAAGATGTGCCGAAGGCTGCATTTCGGACAAGATATGGGCATTATGAGTTCCTGGTCATGCCCTTTGGTTTGACTAATGCCCTGGCGGTGTTTATGGATTTGATGAACAACATTTTTCGACCATATCTGGATAAATTTGTCGTCGTCTTTATCGATGACATATTAATTTATTCGCGTGATGAGAGCGAGCATGCGGAACATCTGAGAGTTGTGTTACAAAATTTGAGAAACAAGCAGTTGTATGTCAAGTTTAATAAGAGTGAATTTTGGCTTAAAGAGGTCCGGTTCTTAGGACGTATTGTGTTGGGTGACGGGAGTCGAGTTGACCCAAGCAAGATCTCAGCTATTGTAGAGTGGAAACTGCCGAGGAATGTAATTGAAGTTTGAAGCTTTTTGGGTTTGGCCGGATACTACAGACAGTTTGTAAATGGTTTCTCTATGATAGTTAAGCTGATGACAAGACTGTTGTAAAAAGATGCCAAGTTCGAATGGACTGAAGAGTGCTAACAGAGTTTCGAGTAATTAAAGGCTTTGTTGACCGAAGCACCAGTGTTAGTGCAACCGGAGTCAGACAAGGAATTTGTGATTTATAGCGATGCCTCCTTGAATGGTTTGGGGTGTGTGCTTATACAGGAAGGTAAAGTCATAGCTTACGCTTCAAGACAGCTAAACCCACACGAGAGAAATTACCCGACCCATGACTTGGAACTAGCGGTTGTAGTGTTCGCATTGAAGATTTGGAGGCACCATTTGTATAGAGAGAAATGTCGGGTATTCACCGACCATATGAGCTTAAAGTACTTGATGACTCAAAAGGAGTTGAATTTGCGGCAACATTGATGGTTAGAGTTGTTAAAGGATTACGAGTTGGTAATAGATTACCATCCGAGAAAAGCGAACTTCGTCGCTGATGCATTGAGTAGAAAATCGTTATTCGCGCTTAGAGCAATGAATGTCAATATGGCTTTCTCTGATGATGGTTAAGTCCTAGCTCAACTGACGTTCTTCCAAGAGATCTGATAAGCTTAGAAATGTGATGAGAAATTACAAGCCAAGAGAACTTAGTGTGAGTCGGGAATTGAATCAGATTTTTGTATTAGTACCGATGGATGTTTCATGTTCAAAGACAGAGTTTGTGTACCTAAGGATAATGAACTTATTCTGAAGATTTTGAAAGAGACGCATAGTGGTTGTTTATCTGTTCACCAGGGTAGTGTAAAAATGTACAATGACCTAAAGAAAATGTATTGGTGGTCGGGTATGAAAAGAGACATTTCTGAGTTCGTCTCCAAGTGCCTAGTATGTCAACAAGTAAAGGCTAAACATCAAGTACCTTCAGGTTTACTTCAGCCTATCATGGTCCTAGAGTGGAAGTGGGATCGGATCACTATGGACTTTGTGACGAGTTTGCCAGTAACCCCGAAAAAGAAAGATGCAGTATGGGCTATTGTAGATAGGCTAACAAAGTCAGCACACTTCATACCTGTGCGTATTGACTACTCCCTTGAGAGATTAGTCGACTTGTACATTTTCGAGATTGTGAGACTACACGGGGTGCCCATATCAATTATTTCAGACAGAGACCCGAGATTTACCTCAAGGTTTTGGAAAAAGTTACAAGAGGCATTGGGAACAATGTTAAGTTTTAGCACAACTTTTCACCCATAAACCGACAGTCAGTCGGAAAGAGTAATTTAGCTATTAGAGGACATGTTATGGTGCTGCGTCCATGAGTTCCAAGGCAGTTGGGAAAAGTATCTACCGTTGGTTGAATTTGCCTATAATAACAGTTATCAGACAAGTCTGAAAATGGCGCCTTATGAGGCTTTGTATGGGCGAAAGTGTCAAACGCCCTTAGAGAGAGTTAGATTCTCAGGGTCGATTTAGTCAAAGAGACTGTAGAGAAAGTTAAAGTGATTTGTGATTGCTTGAAGGCCGCCTCGAATAGACAGAAATCCTCCGCGAATTTGAAGCGAAAAGAAATTGAGTTCCAAGTTGGTGATAAAGTACTTTTAAAAGTATCACCATGGGGGAAAGTCCTTAGATTTGGTAGAAAAGGCAAGTTGAGCCCTCGTTTCATAGGACCTTATGTGGTTACCGAGAGAGTAGGGCCAGTTGCCTACCGATTGGATTTGCCACCAGAATTGGAAAAGGTTCACGATGTGTTTCATGTATCTATGCTACGTCGATATAGATCAGACCCTTTGCATGTATTGAGCCGACAGAGATTGAGATACTTCCGGACATGACTTATGGCGAAGAATCGATCAAGATTTTAGCCCGGAAAGTCAAACAATTGAGGAATAAAAGTATAGCACTTGTTAAAGTTTTGTGGCATAGACATGGAGTCGAGGAAGCCACATGGGAACATGAGGAGTCTATGAGAGAGCAGTACCCGAACTTATTCACCGGTAAGATTTTTTAGGACGAAAATCCCTAAAGGGGGAGAAATGTAACAGCCCAATTTAGGGCCTAGTCGAATCAGTGGTCTTGGGACCAAAAATCTGAATTCAAAAATATTATTTTATTATTATCTTTTAGTCATAGCATGTTTATATTAGTACATGAAAAATTTGGTGAGTTAATTTTGACATTTGTGAGCCGAATTTCGAAAAAGGACTGAATCGCATAAAGTGCAAAAGTCCTATTTTGATAGATAAATGTGTTATTTTATTAGAGAATCAAAATTAGAGGATTTTAAAGGGCAATTAGACCCTTTTATAGGAGCATGGCCGGCCATTGAGTCAAAGAGGAGACAAAGTTTTAAAATTTGGTGGGTTAGATGGCTTAATTTGACTAAAATAGAAAAAAATAAAAGAAGGATTATATCACCCCTTTATCATCTCTTTTCTCCACTAAAAATTAGCCATTGTAGGGGGTTTGAGAGCTTAAAATTTTTAGGAACTTGAAGCACTCACAAGTAAGTGATTCCCATACCCTTTGTTAACGATTTTTGCATTTTTGAGACCCTTGAAGCATGAGCTTTCAAATGAGGGGTCTATTTTGCAAAATGATTAAGATTTTAGGGTTTTTTCATGAATGAATTTGTGATAGTTTCTGAGTTTTTATGGAAGTATATGAGTCCTAGTTGTTTTATAAACAACTTTTATGAAGGGGTTTTCATGGAAAACACCTAAAGGGGACTATTTTGCATAAGTTGTAAAATAGTTGATAAATATAGGAAATAGTGAGAATTTGAAGTTTTTATAAAATTAAAAAGGGTTCGTCTAGGCTTGAGATAAGAAGAAATTCAATAAAAATCGATTTTCGAGCATAGGGGCAAAATGGTCATTTTGCCAAGGTCTAGGGGCAAAATGGTCATTTTACCTAATAGGTGAATTTTAGATTGCCTAATTGTGTTTAGAGACCAAATGAGTGCATTTTGCTATTATAGATCAAGATTTATCGAAAACCTAGACCGGGGGAAGGGCAAGCAAATCGACTAAATCGACTAGTCGTGTACGTTTTGTAATTCGAGGTAAGTTGTATGTAAATATTACAACTACATTGCTAATGTATGTGTTGAATTGTATTTAAATTTAATATAGCATAAATTGCTTAATTGTGGAATTGAGAAAGAGTATGAATATATTAGAGATAGTAGAGTTTCCGTTGAACATAGGAATATAAACCGGATATCCGTGCTGTGACATTAGGGTCACTTGTGTGAGCTAGTGTAAGACATGTCTGGGACATGCATTGGCCACATTATGAGAGCCAGTGTAAGACCATGTCTGGGACATGGCATCGGTATTGAGACGTAAGCCAGTGTAAGACATGTCTGGGATACGCATCGGCTACGAGATGATAGTCAGTGTAAGACCTTGTCTGGGACATGGCATCGACTTGAGATATGAGACAGTGTAAGACCATGTCTGGGACATGGCATCTGCACCTTACCTATGTTTGAGGCTTAATGAGTATCCGGTGATATTTCGAATGGTTCAACGGTGATTGTTATGTTCTTGAGCTAATGAGGAAAGTATAACCGTGTTGTGAATGGCACAGGTACCTAATTAGTATGTATGAGGTATGAGCTCAATATATAATATGTGACTTGTATAGATGGTAATGAGTAAGTTATACCTATACCTACTTTGGTGTTATGAGCATGTTGATTGTATATAAATGTTGTAGTATACATGTTTATATACAACTTACTAAGCTTTATGCTTACTCCCTTTTCTTTCCATTTCCTTTTATTGCCACCTAACTAGCTCAAGGGTCACCAGAAGTCAGAGATATCGATCACACTATTAGCCGAAACATTCGGTATAGTTGGATTTATATTTTTGAGTATGGCATGTGTAGGGCTAGACCTTATTATTTTGTGTCTTTGCGGATTGGCCAAATTTGTCAGCTTGGGATAGATCCCACACTTTGCATTAAGCCTTGAATGATGGCTAACTTTCATTTTAAATTTATAAAAGATGCATCTTCATGGTTGAATGAATGTCTATTGTGGCTGATTCGATTATGAAAATTTTACTTGTTTTGGTATTGGTTGGTATTTGTATGAGAATAGGTAGGCAAGGGTGGCAATGAGGCTTAGTAAATAGCCTTATATTGTCCACACGGGTAGACACACGGGCATACGTCTAGACTGTGTGTGACACATGGTTAGCCCCATAGGCATGTAGTCCGGCCGTGTGTCCCCTGCACGTAAAAATTTCAAGTCAGTATGCATGGTCTTAAAAACACGGGTAGAGACACGACCGAGTGTCTCAGCCATGTGGAGGACACGGCCTATTACACGAGCGTGTGCCATGGCCGTGTGACATCTTAAGGATGCTGACGTCAGAAATATAATACCCAGGTTTTTGCACACGGGCTAAGACACGGGCGTGTGTCTGACCGTGTAAAAACCCCTGTAGGTGTGAATTAGAATTTAATTCCATACGGGTGTGGGACATGGGCGTTTCCTGGAGTGCTTAAGCCGTGTGAGCCACACGGGCCATCGACACGACCATGTCGAAATGGTCACACGAGGGTGTTACCCTTCCACACGGGCGTGTGCCTTATTTTAAAGACAAATTTCCTAAGGTTGGTTTAAAGACCCGAAATGGTCTCGAATAATTCTTAATGGTTGATTCAGGGCTCGTAGACTCATAAATAAAAGTTAAGGTGGAAATTGAAAAAGTTTTAATTTGTACCAAGTCTCGGTGACTTGAGGTTATTCAAATGCATGAGATTAAGTTAGGTAACGCCTCGTATTCCGCCCCGGCGTGGGTTACAAGTATGGGGTGTTACAAAATCTCTGAAGACTATGCCAAAGGAAAACCTTTGTCATGAGACTCCTTGTATTCTGTATTATGCATGACATGGGGATGGTGTCAAATGTCCACAGTCGAAGAACATAATTTTTATTTAAACTTGTGCTTATGAAACTATGATTTCAATGAAGTTTTAGTAAATTATTTATGGTTTTCAAAGTGTATCATCTTATTTGTCTTTGATTGACAAATAGTTTATATTTCATACTAGCTTAGACTGTAGTAAATTGGTATATTCTAGATATGGTTTCCACGAAAATGATTTTAAGGCAGTGACACGCCATCCCTGGATCCTCTTTAGAATCGGGTTTGGAGTGTTACACTACAATGACCATTTCACTCTAAGATGCCCCTATATACATGCCACAAAATTTGGACCCAAAAAACCATAATTCTACCATCTTTTGATAGTGTGAACTTCATGTTGATTCGGCTCGACAAGTTCCACAAGGTGACGATTTAAAAGGGAAGGAAAACCAACGAAAGTAAGCATATAGAATGCTTAGTAAGTTCAAATGAAAATTACTATGCTTACCTTGTTCTTTTATAAGCATATTAGCTACCTTAATTGGCATAGCTTTGGCTATTTCATGGCACATAACAACATTAACAAGTGAGCATGTACCTATACATATTTATCCATAATATTTAAACATTATAACAATTCAAACATACCAATTTATTCTACTTCACATGACTTATCACAAAAGCATACTCAATCAACAATTTATAAGTTTATATCATGTATACATAATTCATTTCAATCATATTTTTATCATCAATACACATGGATGAATCATTTGTAATTAAATCCTTTTAATAACATTTCAATTTGAGGACCAAGTTCATTTCATCCATTTTCAAATTTCCAATTTCATTTATATCATTTCGCTTGATGGAACCCTAGTAAATGGACTCGGATACACGGGTAAACTACACAACACCAGGTTTCTCGTCTGAGCAAAAACTACACCACACCAAGGCACCAATGTGTAAAGCTTGTAAGCACTATATGTATATTCATATGCTAATACATACCTCCACCATACCAGGGTCTCCATAGAGACATATAATACTCGACGATCTGCAAGAAATGTTGGATCTCAAAATAACCTGTGATAATTTTCGTATAACCTCATATCTGCAAAAGCACGCATAAGACCCTATTGGCATGAAAATTGTATCCTAACCTTTTACTAAGTTCACATGGGCATCAATTATACATATATAAATTTTCCATTTTCACACTTATACCCTGTACTATTTCATAATCGTCAATTAACACATAACATTTCTATTAAATCACTTTAATGCATGCCAAATTTCACCAATACTTCAATCATTCCTTAAACACACACATACATCTGAAATAATACAAGCATACACAACACACAAGATAAAATAGTAAATTCAATAAGAACTTACCTTTTTCGAAATGTGAAAAGAGAAGGTACTCTAGGGATTAATCCATAACTTTAATTTTTCCGCTATTAGCTCCACTTAGATCCAAATCTTGACCTATACAATTATTTTATACAATCAATAAATACCAAACATTTTCATATTATGCCATGATATGAATGAACCTATATGAACCCATTTTTTAATATCTCTGAAATTTCACATTCTATTCAATTTAGTTCTTGGACTTTAAATAATCATAACTTTCAATTCTTAGCTTCAGATTAAAATTTGATTTAACATATATTCATTAGGGCCCTCTACTTCCTATTCCTACCAAAATTTCATAACAGATTTGCATTCTATTTAATTTGATCCCTAATGTACGAAACTAATAATTAAGCTTTACAATTTAGCCTTTTTCTTAAACTAACCTTAATTTCTAACAATTTCAAACTAATTTCATCTAATTCTCAATAATGGCAACTTTCTAAAATTGTAACAGTTTCAAAAATTGGTACATTAACTAGCTAAAGCTCCCATGACCTCAAATCTATAAAAATAGCAAGAAAATGACTTAAATTTCATACCTAATTGTTGGCCGAATGTAAAGACATGAAAATGGCTTCCTCCCTTAGGTTTCTTTCTTTTTGGACAGTAAGAAATAAGAATGAAGGAGATGATATTGTTTTCTCCACTAACTTTTAGTTTTATACTAGGATTAATTTGTTAATTAACCTTAATTAACTATGTTTTAATTAAATAAGTTAGTTTTATACTAGGATTAATTTGTTAATTAACCTTAATTAACTATGTTTTAATTAAATAAACCTTTAATTACTTAAATTAATCCACACACATCATTACCGTCCACTAGCACAAGATAAAAAATTTATTAACCATTTTGACCTTTTGGATAATTGTTATCTAAGTCCTCAAATCATTTCCTAATTAAAAATCTATAGCGATTGAACTTTACAATTTAGTCTCTAGGGCGTAACTAATCACTATTTCAGCTAAATTAACTAACTAAATTTCAATCCATCTATATAATAACTCCATAGATATCCCTAATTAATATTTATGAACTCAGTTTACGAAAATAGGGTTCCAAAACTGCATTTTTCGGTACCACTGAAAATTGGGCCGTTACAAAGATATTGGTTCAGTTCGGTTGAGTTTTTCGGATTTTTTTTATCTATACCTCATAATTCAGTTTGGTTAAGTTATTGATTTTTCCATATTAATTTTTGGTTTTAGACTTTTAGACTTATTTTGTAAAAAAGAGTTTTGTTTTATGGCTTTTGAATATTGTTTGGCAAAGTTTCAAAATATTTTGGGTAAATTACAATTGTAGTTACCCAATTATCGGTAAGTTTCTTTTTTGGTTGTCCAACCATTCGATTTTTTCTTTTTTGGTCAATATCTGTTGAATGGTTGACGGAAAGAAGATGTGACAACTTTTAAAATTGACATAATAACAACTTTAACCCTCAATATTGATGCATTGTGTCAATTTAGTCTTGATTCTAAAAAAATTAACTTTCAACGTTTACACATTGTGTAATTTGATTTTCTTTTTAATTTAATTTTTTAAAACTTTTTCACCTAAAAAATCTAAAAAAAATTATCTATCAACTAAAATTTGATCGTAAATATATAAAAACATAAAAACATAAAAAAATTTAAAATAATAATTTTCATTTTTTTATTCTTTTAAGATTAATTTATAACAAATCATTACATCAATGCTTGTATCAATGTATATAGTTAAGCATGCCTCTCTTTTTTTTGGGTAAATTTTCCGGTATCAATTAGAATTTTGAAGTTTATTAGTTTATATTATATCATAGACTTGTATTTATTTAATTTATATTTTAAAATTAAGTTGTTTGTGAAGTTGAGCATGACCATCCTAGAAATAAAATTATTTCTTATAAAAAAAGAGATCAGAGAAAATTCTGAATATTGAATTTGAGCACTTAAAAATGATGATGGAGGGGCATAATTTAATACCATTTTTTTATTGGGTCAAAAGGAACCATCGAGTTCAGTTAAGATAATTTTTTAATAAAATTAACGAACTTAGCAATTACTAGAAACAAAAGTAAAGTTGTCCCACTAGTACTAATAACTACATTTCGTTTGTTTATTTTTTAAGTATATTTAAAATAAATAATATTCAATCTTAATTAATATAAAATTAAATATAATTTAATTGGTAAAAGTATCGTTAAAATTTTTTATATTAAGAGTTAAATTATATTTTGTCTCTTTTACTAAAAGAAAAATAAGTTAGTTCTAGTTCGTTAATTTTTATTTCACGTACATGAACTAATTTTTAACGGTAAATATAGATAAAATTTTTGACCGAAAGATCAGTTTACTCTTTTTTTTTAACATACTAATTTATCTATTTTTTAATAAAAAAATATAATATAATATAACTCCTAATATATATAAGTTTACACTCTTTTTATTAACACGGTTGAGTTAGTAATTCCAAAATATATGGTGCATAGAGAGTTAGACATGTTTAGAAATTAAAACTATATCGCAATGGTATTGAGATTTGAGAATCCCCTTGCAACTACTTACTGTCCAAAGCTTCTGTAAAAAAGCTTTTCTTGCTGCAAAAAACTGCCTTCCAACTTCTAGGTAAGTATAGTATAACTGATAACTCATAAGTTTCCCAATCTAGAGTTTGCATACTTTGCACTGTTATGCTTCAGTTTTAGTACTAACTTGTATACATAAGAGGATGAATGTGGGTATATTTCAAAATTTTGAGTTTTGTTCATTTATTTGAAAAATTATATCCTCGTGAAATATGAATTGGGTACGACTACTTAGGAAAAATGACAAACCTGCTTTAGTAACATGCGAAAACATAATAAGTCTACTTTAGTCAAATGCTACTTATCAATGGCCAAATTAATGTTAGTCAAATGTTGGTGTATGTGTCTGATATGAATTTTCTATTTTTCTAAGTTTCTTCATGTATATTTTTTTAGTCATATTTTCATACCATGTTTCAATACGTATTGGATACAAGTGTCATGCACTTGTATAAATATCAATGCAATGCAATATTTGGTAAATAGATACCAGTGCATGTACAATCACTTTGAACAATAATTCTAGAATCCACTGACAGTGCTGTAATCTTTTATAAGTTCCAGAGACATTGCTAGTTTATTCGACATGGAAGCACCAATTGGGAAAAATGCTCATTCAAGTAAGAACAGGACTAACAACAGATGGTGTTTTACTAACCCCAAAACCAGACATGGAATGTCCTGTTTGGTTGAGATGATCGATATCACCCCAAGCTTTTATGGTCCAAACATCATCACCAGATATCTGAAATATGTTCACTGACGTATTTAGTATACTTCCCCGAAACCTCCTCGAGCAAGCCCTCCTGTATAGCGCACGTATGACACCTCCATGAGTGACCACAACCACTCGCTTCCCTAACATAGTGAAATAAGCAACCATTCAGCATATTCGAACCAGAAACATGTTTCGTGTGCTAAAAATAGCCTATGTTACTTAGACTAGGGTGTGACCGTGATGACATAACAAATACATGTATGTTTCTGACAAATTCTCTGTAATGAAGATGTAGCACGATGATAGAGTTGGTCTAAGCTTTCTCCACCTCCCTGCAAACATGGTAAAAACCAGTTCGAGTAAATCGTTATCCATGTCTGAAGGTTGTTTAGTTCGTAAGTAGTTGGTTAAATAAATGCCAAAAGCTTACAGGTATAACTTGATCGGTCCGGCGAGACGAAAATGCTTGGTAAGCCTGGGGACAAACTTTGGCTGCTTCACGGAACAGAAGACCTTGAACATTCCCTAAATGTCGTTCCCGCAAGTCTGGATCTTTTATAACCTTAAAATTTTTTACATCCAACAAAAACATAGCATAAATATTTCACATTTAAAAGCTTCAACATATACTAAAAGTGATACATTTCTTGAGTTCTTGGTGTATGCCTTTTGCTTTTGGAATATCCCCACTTGTTTTTAACATAATCAGTTGCTTATTTATAGAATTTGGTTCAGTTACAACTTCAAGTACTAATGTTATACTCCATCCACAACAATATAGGTGATAAGTTTAGAAAACATGTGAAAAATAAGCTTGTCATCACCAAGCTGGGAAGACACTTGTGAACTCACATTCTTGGAAGGACTACCCGGACAATGAATGACTTGATTTTCATTGAGAATATAAAATTGTTTGGTTATCAAATATCATGTGAGCTCAACTGCTTTAACCTGTCAGAGATAGAAGGGAGGATAGGATTTGTCTTGTCACAAACATTCCGTCCTATTGAAAATATCCCCTACGTGCTCTATAATAAAAACTAGATGACAAGTTCAACACATTAATGCTATATTGCATGGGACCGTCACCTATAAATATCCCCTAGAATACGAAGAGGGGATGGTCCTTTCAAGAATACCAAACCTATACTTTCTTAAGATTCTCTCTACCCTCAGCCTTCAAACTCTATACACTGTCATTATCCATAATTTCCGACTCTCTTTCCAAACAGGGTGAACGGGCCATCTCAACAACCATTTCCATCTCCTATGCATCCTTCCCTTGTTAAGTCCAGTATCAAACAACTAATCAAATTTACAACACAGAAAAAGAAATACCTCAAACTTGCCACAGGTTGCAACAATCGTCTCAGCAGTTTCAAGAGCACGTTTTAAATCAGAGGAATATATGGCGGATATTTCAGGCACTCGGGATAGTCTTTCAGCCAACTTCATACCCAGAAACAGAGTTTCAGTACTGTTAGAAACAGAGAAAATTCATCAACAAAGACAGAAATTATCACAAAACAACATACTGAAGCTGCTTGTTGCCTCCCAACTTCATTCAGTTCAACATCCATATGTCCCTATTAAAAAAAAAATTTTAACCAAAGAAGTAATTAAAAAAACCAGTAAATTTTAGCAGAAAATGCTGTGAAAATAATGAAGAGACTTGAATTCTTCCGGTTGCATTCCATGCTGTTTCTCCATGACGCGCCACGATAATTTCGGTGTAAGGTTGATCCAAGGAGCTGTTAATTGAACATCGAAAAACAATAATTAAGATGAAGCAAAATAAAAGGCAAAATCAAACATTAATACAATGGAAGATTTGTTTGGTTTAAGTTTGTGAAGTGATTTACAAAGAAGTAGGTTGGGACATTGATACAGTTGAGCAGTTTAGTTGTGTTGGTGTGTAAGTACAAACGGCCAAGTTTTGTCGTGGACCCAAAACATTGTTTTAGTTGGCGGACATTTCAAGCTGACAGGAATCTTAAATGACTACACGTCACACGCCACGGTCCTCCCTTCTACCATCATTCTTTTAATTTATCTTAAAACAAAAGTATATTTTATTGTTCGAAGATTGATAAGGATTAAAAGTAATATGTTTTAATATTATTCTTAATGTGTTTTTGGGTGATAATTTGATGTTAATGGTGAATTTTATGCTTCTAATCCTTTAAATTCATATTTTTTATACTTAAGAGAGTATTTGAGAGCAAAAGGAGCGAAAAATGAGTGAAAATAAAAAAAAAAAGGAATGAGTTATAGGAGCCACATGGGCTGGAGCATTCCACACAGCTTGGACACACAGTCGTGTCAATATATTGTACTTTGAATAATGAAAAATGCGATTTTTAAGGTTTTCGGGCATTCTGAGACCTATATATGATAAAAATAAAAAGATAGTAGAGAGTCATCAGAGAGTACTCAAGAAAACAACTCGAAAAACATACTCAAGAAAACAACTCGAGAAACACCATTGAAGCCGATTCTGAAGCAGATTTCCATCAAGACTGAAGATTCCCATTTGATTTCTTTGAAGATTATTATGAGTTTCTTTATTTCTCATGGTCTTACTATATTTTGGATGTTTTTATTTGCTAGCATGAACTAATTGTCTAAATACCTAGGGAAATGAAATTTGGATTATGTCGTTTGATTTCTATTTTAAGCAATAAAGACTTAGATCTTGTTCTCAATTATGTGTGCTTAATTTTTAGTTAGAAATTTCTAGACTATTGATCTATATTTGATGTGCTTAAATCAGAGGAGAAATATACCTTATTTAAGAGTAGAACTAGCGTAATTGAGTAGAGTTGCACGCAATTCTAAAAATAGGACAACATAAATCTACTAGATTAGAGTCAAATCTAATAAGAGAATCTATAAATCGAGTTAATGCAATAATAGGGGTTTTAATTAGAAAGAAATTTCAATTAATCAACTAAAGTTAGTTGTTCTTATTCTTGAAGAGAGATATTAGCATAATTTAGGGATTTTTATGGATCAATATACTAAGTGAAGAAATTGTGTAATTTAGATTGATAATGATAGATGAAATCTCGCTGAATTCTTTCTTGGGTATTGTTTCGCTTCTTAATTTTTAATCGTTTATTTTCCTGATTTGTTTTTTGTCGCTTTTGTAATTAATTAATTTAGTTAATTTTATTTTTAATTAATCACTCGAATTTATCGGTTAAAAAATAGAAAGACGATAATAATTACTAGTACTTTTATTTTTTGGGGGGAACGATATCTTTGCTCACCGTAGCTATACTATTAATTGATAGTTGCACTTGTCTTAGTCAGATTTTTAGTTGGTGTCGTGGACATCAGAGATAAAAGTAATTTTGGGGTAAAACAAACCAATAGTCACTTATTTTTGATTTCAGTAATTAAATAGTCACTCAACTTTCAACTTAGTCATTAAACTTTAGGAAAATAAAAACCAGTCACCACTAACCATTTTCCATTACAGATGTAACGAAATTACCATTTTCTGTTATAGACATATCAGAGCTGCTATTTTCCATTCTTCTCTCCCCCTCCCCCTCCCACTGCTCTCTCATCTTTCTCCCTCTTCCACACCATCCCTCCCCCTACTCCGATTCTCTCCCTCTCCCCCATTACCCCTCCCCCTACTCTGACCCTCTCCCTTTCACCCACCTTTCGAGACCCTTAATTTTGTGGATCTAAAAACTTGTTAAAGTAGAAAAAAAATTAAGAGCAAAACCTTTTTTTAATGCATTTAACTGAGATTTTTGATTGGGAAGAATAGGACCCATGGTTTTGGGAGACAAAATCAAGAGGCTTGAAAGGTGGGTGGGTTAGTAGAGGGAAAGGGACAATGAGGGAGAGTAAGAGGGTTGGAGTAGGGAGAGAATTAGAGTAGAGGGTTGGAGTAGGGAGAGAATTAGAGTAAGGGAGAGGGATGGTGGGGAAGAGAGAAAGGGATGGGAGAGCTATGGTAAGGGGAGGGAGATGAGAGGAGAGGGGGAGAGAAGGATAGAAAATAGCAGCTGTATTATGATTGTAATGGAAAATGGTTAGTAGTAACTGATTTGTTATTTTTCAAAAGTTAAAGTGATTGAGTTGAAAGTTAAAGTGATTGAGTTGAAATCTAATTATATAATCCTATTATATAAATGCAAGATTATGGGTTATTTTGTTAAATTTATTTTATTGAAATATATTATTTTAGTGTTTGGTTGACAGAATGTATGATTACCTAAAATCGTATTTTATTGAATTTTTTAATAAATTTAGTTTCTTTAATAATTTTTAATATCAATTTTCATAAAACTATGATAAGTCTTCTTTTTTTTGCAATTTATATAAATAAATATGTGATGTTAAAACAAAATTTTAAATCATAATTAATATACTAATGAATAAATCTTTAGAGGAAATATAATAATTATAATTTTAAAGTATAAAAAAAGAAAAAAATTTATTTTTAATTAGACTTAAATTTTATTTGAAAAAAAAAGGATCGAACTAATTAAGATAACAAAAAAAGAAGATAAATTGGTTCAAATTTTAAGATTTTCCATAATTTTAAATATTCTAAGAATGGGTGATATTGAAATTACACTATATATTCTATCATTTTAACACTATTTGAGGATGTGAAGTTACAGAGTAAGTGTAATGTTGAAAATTCACATAATATGTTGAACTGATAATCAAAGGATTATGATGAATAGAACTATCTTCCATATCATGTTAACATACATTGCTACTTTTATATATATAAGAGAAAAGAAAAAAAAACTTCCCTAACCTCCTAACTGATTTCAATAACAAATTACTAACTAATTCTTTACACCTCCTTCAAGTTGGTAAGTTATAAATGTTTCGAACTCCCAACTTGGATACAAGATATTCATGTTGTTGTACACCCAAACCTTTGGTCATGATATCTGATAATTTCTCTTTTGTTGTAACATGCTTAGTGTAGATCAACCCACTTTGAATTTTCTCTCATATAAAGTGACAATCAATTTCTATATGTTTGGTTCTTTTATGAAACACCAGGTTTGTGGCTATTTGCAATGCTACTTTACTATCACAATATAATATTGTTGATTCTTGACATTTGGCCCCTAACTCTTTAAGCAAACCATTTAATCATACCAACTCAGCCACTGTTATTGCCATACTCCTATACTTGGCTTCGGCAAATGAACGTGAAACTATGTTTTGTTTTTTTTTTATTTCCACGAGATTAACGAGTCACCCAATTTGATATAAAAACTAGATATTGATTGTAATTGGACAAGATGCCCAATCTGATTCACAATAAGTACTCAGTTGCAAATCACCTTCATCTGGAAAAAAAATCCATACCCTGGCTATTTTTTTATGTATCCTATAACTTGCACGACTGTTTCATAATGTGAGTACTTGGGATGTTGCATAATCTGATTGAGGTGTTGTACCGAAAATGTGATATTCAACCTAGTGTGCATTAAATAGAGTAATTGTTTGATTATCCTTTGATACATAGTGACATCTTTAAGGATTTTGTCATCACCATTAGTCGGAACTTGCTCATGAAATTCCAATGTTGTAAGCTTTTGATTTTACTCCAAAGGAGTGGCCACACTCTTCGACTCACCTAAACCAACATAAAAAATAAGTTCTGGCCCATATTTTCGCTGATTCAAAATAATTCCTACTTTCGATCTCATCACCTCTATACAAAGAAAATACTTTAGATTCCCCAAGTCTTTCATCACCTCTATACAAAGAAAATACTTTCACCATAGACAAATATGAGTCTCCCCCTAAGTGCAAAATCCTAGTGGAATAGTCATATAAACCTCCTTGTAAAGATCCCCTTGTAAAAAAAAGCATTATATACATCCATTTGGAACATGACCCAATCAAACCTAGCCGCAAGAGTAATAACAACCCGAACAGTAACTTGGTTAACAACGAGAAAAAGCCTCATGATAATTAATTCCTAGTTGCTGAGTAAACCCCTGACCAACTAGCCTTGCCTTGAAATGCTCCACCGACCCATAAAAATTATACTTAACTTTGTACACCCATTTACAACCAATCGGGATTTTGCTAGGGGGCATGAAACCACTTCCCATGTGGCATTAGCTTCCAATGCTTGAATCTCTTGCTCCATGGCATCCACCCATCACTTGTCCTGAACTACCTCCTGATAACTCTTAGGTGCAATAACATGAGAAAGAGAAGCAGTGGAATGTTAAGAATGAAAACGTAAATGAGAATAAAAGAGCTTTGGAAATTTACCATGTACAAGTAGCGCAAGTAATGAGGATTGAGAAGTGCGAACAAAGTCTTTCACCATTGAGGCTGTCTAAGAGATCGAGAAGTACGATGTCACATTCCAAAAATGGGGTTAGAGGAATCAAGGCTTACTGGTTGAGTCAGAGGGTATGATTAGACTTTTAAGTTTATCTTTGCCTTCTAGAGATAGAATGAGCTTGCTAGTTCAATGGTAAGGAGTCAACTTACCCTTAGGACTTATGTTCAAATCCCTATGTGTGCTTAGTGAAAATTATTTTATTTGGCTACAACTCTAAAAAATCTAATAGGTTAGAATTTTGTTTATTTTATTTTATTGATTTTGTTTTTAATTTTTGAAAAAAGGAAATCCCCAAAATTCCTCTCATTTTCCCAATTTCAGATTTTTGACCCTTTTGTTACTATATTCTTTTTGCCATCACCATTTTTTGCACTTCTTTGTTCTTTAGTTTTTCTTTTGTTTCGCTATTAGAATATTTTAAATTCTAGTAATTTTGAGCCATATTTTCTTTGTTTTTAAGCCTTTGATACTGTACCTTTTAGAGGGTCATCTATTTTTTCACTTTTTCGTTCATCAAGGTTTGAAGTGGGTAAGTGTTGTCTTTTGAGTTTTTGGATAAGTTTTTCTTTATTCTTTTCATACTAGTTGTTCAAATTCTTATAGGTTTAGTATGCTTGTGGAATTAAGTTTTTAGATCGGTAGAGTAGAGGTGAATCGGTCGATCTTTGGTGTTTGGAATTGCATTTTCAGGTGTGTATTCATAACACTGATAATAGGTGGTAGTTTCAATGCTTTAATTTTGTGTTTTACAGCCATTCGAGTGTGATTTTGGATCACACGGGCATGTGCCTCACACAGGCGGTTCACACGATCGTGCTCCATTGTATGCATTAGGGTTATTTTTTGAACACACAGACCAGGGTAGGTCACACAGGCTGCCACACGGTTGTGTGACCTTTGTTGGGAATTTTTTCTGTAATACCCCTTAACTGAGACCATTGCCAGAGTCGAGCACGAGACGTTACCAGACTTATCTTACTTATTCGGGGCATAAAAAAATTTTTCGATTACTTACACAAATCAATACAATTTATTTCACTATTCATAATAAAACTGAACACCTGTGTAATAGTCATTAAATTAATTATAACTCGAGTTACAAAACTTGAAATTTAAATCTGTAAATTTATCCTGAAACTCGACTCATATATCTTCTTACTATAATTTTTCCAAATTTTTTGGTTTGGCCAATTAGTACATTTTATTCATTAAATGTTTCCCTATTTTGTAGTTTAGCGAACCTGACCCCTCTTCACTAAAAATTTATTATCTCATTATAAATAATTTGGATAATGTTTCCGTTTGTTTCTAATAAAAAGAATCTAGAAATATAAACTATGACTTATAATTCTTTTTTTACAATTTCTAGTGATTTTCCAAAGCTGGAACAGGAGATCACGAAGTCACTCTGAACCAGTCTTACAAAAATTTAAATATCTCAGAATATAGACTTCCTTTGCTTGTTCTGTTTCTTTCCTATGAAAATAGACGCAATAAGATTTAATTCTATATCTCATTCACTGTTAATTCCATTTCTACAATTTTTAGTGATTTTTCAAAGTCATGTCACTGCTGCTGTTTCTTAACTGTTCCATGGCCAACTCTTACTCTTTCATAATTTCTTTGCATCAAACCTCATTTAGGCATACATAATACCAAAACCCGTTATTATTTAGCTATATCATAAGCTAATCATTACCAAGTATTCACATGTCATTCTTTAATCATATCATAAGGACTTACACACAAAATAGCCAAGTCCCTATACATGGCATAACTTAAAGTATTTTTAGTCACAAAATACCGAGATAGCTTGTTGATAGTGTGAGGCGATCTCCGACGTCCTTACGATTTTCCGAGTTAGCTTTGCGATACTATAAAAAAAAGAGAGAAAAGAAAGGGAGTAAGCATAAAGCTTAATAATTTTGCATGTAAATAAATAACAATATTCTAAATGAATTATCTCTTTCTTATCTTATCAAAACCACTATAACCTTCAAACTCAATATGCATAAGTCTTGAATTCTTACCTAAACCTCTCAAACATGTACTTATCTTACCTTTCCTTTGGTACACTCTTTGAATTTCCCATTGAACCACTTAGAATACTAATGATACATGGGTACCTTTCCTTTTTAAACTTACCATTGCCATGTCTTGACATGGTCTTACGTGGTATCCTTGCCTTATGAACTCACCATTGCCATGCCTTGGCATGGTCTTACATGGGATCTTTGCCTTATAGTAGTTTATCAATGCCATGTCTTGGCATGGTCTTACATGATTTCCTTGCCTTGTAAAACTTACCAATGCCATGCCTTGACATGGTCTTACTTGGCATCCTTAAACCATAATGTCATGACATTTGTATCCTACACATTCCTAAGGTTCAATCTGGACTTTTAAGTATCATTTCTCCGTCAATTCTTGCTTGAATCATCAAGGATTAAATTTACAAAATAAATATATAGATGCTGAAAAATAACATCATTAATTATAAATAATAAAACATTGCATTTATTTACCACAAATTTACCTTTATACAAAATACGATCAAATATTTTGATTTAATCCTCAACCTTTTTCTTTCCTCAGTCTAACCCCGAATTTCGTTCTTCTTGATCTATAATAGAAAATTTAACTTATTTAATATTCACATTTATCAAAACAGTCCTTAACTCTAACTTTGGAAAATTACAATTTTGCCCCTAAACTTTTGCATATTTACACTTTTGCCTCAAGGCTCGGAAATGAAACTTTATCCCTAATTCTTATGTTTTATGACATGCTGATCATTTATTTACCTACGCAAACATCAAATTCCCACTTTAACATGTCCTTATGACCATTAGGTATTTTTATCGATTATGTCGTTTTACTCGTTTTCACTTAAAATCGCTCAGCTCAAATCGTTTAACATAATTTCAAGCCTCATATTATATCATAAAACATCAAAATAAACACATTTCACCTATGGGTATTTTTCAAATATGAACCCTAGGTTAAATTATTGCTAGAATAAGCTAAATCAAGTTACCGAGACTCTAAAAACGTAAAGAACATTAAAAACGGGGCTTGGAATCACTTACTATGGAGCTTGGAAGCTTGACAAAACCCTAGCTATGGAGAACCCTTGAAATTTTGGCCTAATGAAGAACATGGGCACATTTTGCCATCTTTTTCCCTTTTTTAATCTTTTAATTACCAAATGACTAAAATACCCTTCATTAAACCTTTAGTTTTTTATACCTATGTATGTCCATTTTTGTCCATGAAAACCTAATGGTCTAATTACCATTTAAGTACCTCTACTTCAATTATGCGCTTCAATTTAATCCTTTAGCATCTAAAACTCATATTTATCAACTTTTGCAATTAAGCCTCAGTAGGCAAATTAAACATGCTATTTATAAAATTTTCCATTGATAATCTAACACATGCATCTAATCACTCGGTAAATTATAAAAATTAATTGAAATAAACTTTTCTATCTCAGATTCATGGTTTCCTAACCATTGTTTCATTTAGGCCCTATTTTGGGATGTTACATTTTCGATTGTACACAGCCTGAGGAGTTTTCATACGGCCTAAGACACGACCCTGCCTCTGTTTCTTCTTAATTGTGAAATTTGTCACATGGGCACAGAGAGTTACACGGTTTGCTCACATGGCCGTGTACCCCTATCATACAGTTTGAACCCTCCCACACAGCTTGGCCACACGACCATGTGGTTCTATTTTTGTACTTTTCTATTTTTTTTCACAAATTGATTCGTTTTAGTCCCTGAGTGATCCCTTGCGTGTTTAGGCCTCTGTATGAGTGATTGGGACACAATTATTGATTGTTTGAATGACTGTGAAGAGTGTATCTCTATTGGACATTTATATAAACACATGTGTTCTAATTTTAGTATTTGTATAGGTTGCTAATATGACTTTGTGATAGTAATTTTGTTATAAGAGATTGTTGGAATGTGTTAGTCAGGATCTATGTATGTTGTTAACTCTGTTAATTTTTGTCAATTATGAGTATGTTGTGGGATATGAAAAACTAAATATGAGTATGTTTGATTTAGTATATTTGTATGTATTAAGTGATTTGCATATGCATTATGGTTGAGATTTGGTTATGATGAGAATGAAGTTTGATTTGGTAGTTAAACTACATTGACTTAAATTGGTGGTAAATCCGCAACAATGTTGGCAGCTTAATTGCATAACATTCGAGTGGCAAATGACTACTTCATGGTGTGTATCGATTGGATGGGTCCACCATAACCCAGATTTGGTGTGTAGTGGATAGAAGGGTCGAGAATACCCTATTTGGTATGTGTGGGATGGATGGAGATGGTGTGTAGCGGTTGGATAGGTGGGATTTTGTGCTAACTTACATTCGAGTATAAATTGAATAATTGATTAGTGTTAATGTATCATGATGCTTTACTCTGATGTGATTTTTTACTATGTTTAGAATTTTGCTATTTTATGGTTGATCGCCTGTTTGTTACCGCATTGTTTACTTTTTTTCCCTTACATTGAGCTTCATATCTCACACCCTTATTTTACATTTTTTAGGTAATTTGCGTGGTTAGGGATCAAACTCAGTAAATCGGAGGTCTCGGAGTTACCCATCTCGGTCTGGTTTAATAAATTTTTCCTAAGATTTAATAATTTATTTTCAATAGGATTGTAAATATTTTATATGAATTGTGGTATGGGTTTTCGGTTTTGAGTTAGTTTAGTGATTTCATGCATGGGCATTGGTCATTGAATTATTAACTCTCTTTTTAAATTTTTAGACTTTCAATTAAAAGTAAAACGTCAGAATTTTTGTTTCAATACCGGTTTTAAAACTTCGGTTTACAAATTGCAAATTTTTGGTAAGTTAATAAAGTAGTGAGTTAATTTGGCTTTAGATTGGATCTTAGTAACAATAATTTAGTTTTTGCAAAACGTAAGTAAATACCATTATCAATTTCAGTAAAATGCAAGCAAAATTGGTTTTCGAAAGAGTTCTAATAAATTTGAACGGTATTTTGTTTTGGGCCATTTCAAGGACCAATGTAACCTCCAAGACCCGGTCAAAACTTCTAGGTCAGGTTTGGAGTGTTACATATGACACAAGGGTTGAAGATTAAACTCAAATGAAGGTTCGGTGGTCTAAAAGGGAAAAGAAATGGATTGTGAAGAACTTGAATTTGCATGGGAAAAATTAGGTAAAGAAACAGGTTGCATGGGTGTAACACCCCTAACCCGTACCCATATTCGAATTAGGGTTACGAGGTATTACCTAACAAAACACAGTTCAGCACATTCATATAATTGATTTCATGAATAAGAATATATCAACTTCTTTACAAAACATTTCAATCGAATAACAACCATATATTCATTCATATAGTCAAATTCGCATATACTGACCACTTAATCAACTAAAATCAATCATAATTTATTTCTTATAATTCATAAACAATTCATGCTTCAAATTTTAATCACATCAATATCATCAACTTATACCATTATTCAAATGCTAAACTATTATCCAAGCATATATCATTAGATAACATATACCAAGCATTTGTCAAAACAGCTATTTCGTTAGCTGAATAGTAACATATTAATTCATAATTTCTGCACTATGCATATTATAACCAAATGGACTACATATACCTAGCCATTTATTTTATAAACTATTCGGCTAGTACATTAACTTATAAAATTTACGCCCATTACGGATAATATAAAATTTGGTCATTTAAACATATACCTATTCGGTCATATCACATGACTAAATTTTCAATAACATAAAAGATAATAACTATCATCATTTCCAGATTAAATATACCTCTTCTCACATTACAAATTTATGTGCATATGACATAGCAATCTAAACCATTTTTTGAACATCCATACTGAAGTATATCATGTCTACTTCACATACTATAATTATATATAAACATCACTCTTACAACATCAATTGGAACATATAAAATCTGAACCTAAATACCAACCATTTAATCATGATGTATATATACAAACTTGCCATCACAAACCAAAACTAAAAAGCCAACTCAAAGTGATTGTCTCATAAGCATACACATATTTTTACTATGTCTAGTAGAATATAATCATGCATTGTATTACCTAATTCTTATCTCACAAAATGATCAAAGCAATTACACACACATATGACATAAACATTACTTAATCAAAATATGATATACCATAACTGAAACATGCATTCATCATTTACTTTATTGTCTAAATCGAATGAAACCATACTTACCATTTTCCATTGCCGAATCATATACCCAAACATCACAAATTGATAAACCAAATATCAAGCTTACTAAAGTGAGCTAATTTATAAGTCATTCGTGACATACCCAATCAATACGTATAACCAAAATACCCTAATCAAATATACTTGGACTTAAGCTTCATGAACACATATGCATTATAGCAAAAACACATCCATCAACCGAATCATTACTTAACTAAAAATTCTAACCAAAACACAATACATGTAACACCCCTCACCTGTATCCAACGCCGGGACAGGGCTCAAGGCATTACCGGACTTAAACATTCATAAACATACAAAACCGAGTCACCAAATTTCACCCAAAATTAAAAATTTTCGAACACATGCATATCATCCCTTATACAGGCCTTCGAGGCCTAAAGCATACATTAGGGCGGTTCAGGACAAAACCGAAAACATTCGGTAAACTTTGGGTGACTTAACAACTTTCTAGCCTTTGGAGAGTCAGACGCCCGTGTAGGTAGGCCGTGTAGACATACACGCTCGTGTGGCTCTGGACACGCCCGTGTCCTCGGCCCGTGTAACTCTCTGACTTAATCCTTAACATTCTATTAAAGACACACGGCCAAGACACTCGCCCGTGTGGCCTGCCCGTGTAGTCAAAACTTAGGCTAATTTCCTAATTTTTTTGTCATCTTTACAAGAACACACATACATGATTTCTATGGCATTCCTCAATAGTTTGTTATTATGCATTTGTTCCTCCTACTCGTGATAAAATAATCTAGCCACATTATTACACATTCATGTGACCTTATCATCTTATTAATCACTTATACCATTATACTATGTTTAGTAACTTATAAATTAAACATCCATGTTCAGGGCACTAACAACTTATTACCATATCACACATTTATTCCATGGCCATGACCACCTCGAATGGTCCTAGGGCATTCACCATGTACATATGCCATGTACTTATTGAACATAGTGAACAAGCATAATCCCATACCCACATCACAAGACATTTACACATATCACATATCATAGATAAATAGGCTTCCAAGCCAAATTCATTATAAGCCACATCTCATGGCTATATACAACAAATTATTATAAGCCAATACATTTGGCTAATCACAACAACATCGATCACAGAAAAACTAAGTCCCTATACATACCACTCACTTGAAAACGTATAACATATACATGTCAATACTCCAAGGGTAATGGCTTGATAGTGTGATGCTACCTCCGACGATCTCCAACCTGAGCTGACCTATCAAAACTAAAAGAAATAGAAAGGAGGGAGTAAGCTTTACGCTTAGTAAATCCATACGAAAATAATAAGAATTAATATAACATGTTTCCTTAAGTAAAACAACTATAGTTACACTTTTATTCATATTCTGGTCAAGCTATCTACTCGAGTCATAGTCAATAAATTATTTATAACTCGAGCTACGGAACTTTAAATTAAAATTCGTAAATTTTTTCTGAAACTAGACTCATATATATTCTTACCATAAAATTTTTAGAATTTTTGGTAGAGCCAATAAGTACATTTTATTATTCAAATTCTCCATTGTTTTGCTGTTTGACAACTTCAATCTTTCTTCACTAAAATTTATTTAGCTCATAGTACGAGACTCGGATAATGTTACCATCTCTTTATCCTGAAATTATACTAATCAAAGATTTCATTCATATAAATTTTAACTCATAATTATTTTTGTACAATTTTTAGTGATTTTCCAAAGTTGAGACAGGGGAGTCTGGAATCACTCCGACTCTGTCTCATAAGAATTCAAATATCTCATGATACAGAATTCTTTTGCTTTCATCGCTTCCTTTATGTGAAACTAGACTCATTAAGATTTAATTTAATATTTAGTTAAGTCTATAACTCAATTTCCACTATTTTTGGTGGATTTTCAAAGTTAGACCAATGCTGCTGTACCAAATCTGTCTTAATGCAACAAGATAATAACCATCACAAATTTGCCATAGAAATTATTCTCATAAATATCATTCATTCATTTGCACTATCGTCACAAGTCCATTTCATTTCACATGTCAAACACGTGCTCATGGGTTTCGAGTACTTACCTGTAGTATCATTTAGCACTGCACTCGTCCAAACATGACAACTCATATGCATCATAATAATATCATATAACATACATGATGTATCATGGCAAGAACCTTTTATTTCATTTTTCATATTAATCTCGTTGAATTTCTCGGAATCTCGATGGATATCCCATTCTCCGTCAATTCATACAAGTGATCATTTCATGTGCGCACTCCCATGAACCTCACATCTTATGGCGGGATTACCAGTCCAGGCTAAATCCCCTGTAACGACAAGCACTCTTAATGAGCTCGGATCTGAATTACCAGTCCAGGCTAAATTTAGATCCTAATCAGATTACCCGTCCGAGCTAAATCCACAATGCACATATATTCTTCGGGAGGCTCGATCACTCAAGGAACACCAGTTTAGGCTATATCCTTTTTATACTTGAGATCTTCGGATTACTAGTCCAGGCTAAATCCTTTTCTACAACACATGTAGGATCTCAAGTCTCATGTAATCATGGTTTATCCATCGAATTTCCCTTTTCATTCAACTGAGATTTTCTCTTTCCATCAAGTATATCATTATGCATCGCTGCTCATGCAATGTACATCCAATTCAACACATTTCCATGTTTATTTAGACATTAGTCTATAAAGTAAACATGGAATTGCATATAATTATAATTTGACATTTGTTACTATAAATAAATATCCATCACACAATGTCAACACATCATTTTAAGTTCAAGTATGAACAATCTTACCTCAGTTTCGAGTACGGCTATTTATTTCGAGTTTGTGCTTAACCTTGTTCAACCTCGTTCTAAGCCTGAATCTTGTTTTCCTTGATCTATAATATCACATTTAGCCTACTAATTAGTCACATTATTCATATGGGTCCAAAAATCATAATTTTACAGATTTACATTTTGACCCCTAAACTTTTGCATATTTGCACTTTTGCCCCAATGCTCGAAAATTAAACTTCATCCTATTTTCTTATGTTTTATTACATGCTGATCATTTTTCATAACTATGACAGCCCCCAATTTCCACTAAATCACCCATTTATGACCAATTTCACAACTTTTACAAAACGGTCTTTTCGGACGTTTTCATCGAAAACCGTTTGGTAAAAGTCGTTTATTAAACACCCAACACTCATTTTCTACCATTAGACATCAAAATACAAGCATGTAATTCATGGGTAAATTTTTAAACACAAACCCTAGCTCAAAATAATGGTAGATATAGCTAGAACGTGTTACTAGGATTTCAAAAATGTAAAGAACATTAAAAACGGGGCCTGAAATCACTTACTATTGAGCTTGGAAGCTTGGCCAAACCCTAACCATGGCTGCTCTTGGTAAATTCGGCTGAAGCAAGAAGAAAGGGACACATTTGGGTTTTAAAATTTGTCTTTTAATGCATTTTACCCCTAAATGACCAAAATGCCCTTTTTGCCTTTCTTTGAAATTTTATCCATCCAAGGCCATTTTTGTCCAACAAGTTATAAAATGGTCTAATTATCATTTAAGGACCTCCCATTTAAAATTTCATAACAATTAGACACCTCTAACATGTAGAACTCAACTTTTGCACTTTTTACAATTTAGTCCTTTTGACCAAATTGAGTGCCCAAGCGTCAAAATTTTGGAACGAAATTTTCATAATCATTCCGTAAAATTTTAGACCATAAAAATATAATAAAAATAAATTTTATTATGTCGGATTTGTGGCCCCGAAACCACTATTCCAACTAGGCCCTAGTTCGGGAAGTTACAACACATACATACTATGAAACATACTTCCCAAAATAAGCTTATATCGTGCCCGAATATACACAAACATTAACCTCATTAACAATCCATTTTTGCATGGCTATATATATACAAATATCAAAACCAAATATATCAAAACAAGCCTATACATGCCACATAACCTAATATCAAAGCATTTATTTATCGAAGAAAAAACTGAATAGTGTGATGAGGTCTCCTACGACTTCCAACCCGAGCAAGTCTTCGAAACTCTATAAACATAGAAAAAAAACACACAGAGTAAGCTTTAAAAGCTTAGTAAGCCATAAGCAAATAAAATAAAATCAACTCAATGATATGTATAATTCAATTTAACTAGGCTGAATTTAACAAATCTTAACCACTTATACATTCATCATACTCATAAATTCATATGATTGCATTAAGTAACCTCATTGACCTCATTTTTCAATGAACATATAAATCTCATACATACTTGATTCATCTAGCTCATTTGTTCATTTTCACTTGCACAAAAGCACATCTAATTCTCATACATTACATCTATCACACTTACTCATAATTCATTTACATACATTCATCATTCATTGTCATGTATTTCACATATAATCCTTAAATACATACCCACCTTTCATTTCAGAATTTCATAAACAAAACATACCTACCTGAAGCAGATGTACTTTCACATAGTTATTCATTTCTCAGAATGCTTATTGAACCATTCGAAATTGGATAGGACATTCAGATAATCACACATATCATACAATGCCAACGTCCTAGACGTGGTTTTACATGCTATCACATATCGATGCCACTGTCCCAGATGGGGTCTTACACGAAACAAATACGATGCCGATGTCCCAGACATGGTCTTACTCGTAACCATATATATCAATGCTAACGTACTAGACATGATCTCACTTGCACACATATATCGAAATCACATATCAATGCCAATGTATTAAACGTGGTCTTACTCGCACACATATATCGATGCCATGGTCTTACTCACACATCACATATCAGAATCCTATGTCATGACATATGTATCCTAGCTATTCCTAAGGTTCATACGGGGCTTTCGGACGTCGTAACTCGATCAGTTCAAGCTCGTAACTAATTCTCAAAAGCTTAAATCATTTCGGCATATACATATATATTTATTATAATTTGATTCGGCATATATAATACATATACAATCGAATTTAACAACATTTATTTACTTATGAACTTACCTCGGACAACGATAATCGGAACGGGACAACTAGTCGACAACTTTGGTTTTCCCCTGATCCAAATTCGATTTCTTTGGTTCTTAATCTAAACATATTCAAATTAAACTCATTCAAACATAATTTCATTCAATTTAGTCCAAAAGCACATAAATGGGTAATTTACCATTTTACCCTTGGCATTTCACACTTTTTACAATTTAGTCCAAATTACACAAAACACAAAACATGCAAAATTTGCACACATCATGCTTAGGCCGAATACTACCCATGTTCATACAAGTCCATACATTCCATTTATTTCACATTTAGTCTCTCAATTTATTATTTTTACAATTTAACCCTAATAACTCAAAATCATCAAAAATTCCAATACAAAACATATTAATCTAAAACATATCTTTCATAATTCATCAACTAACATCACAAAGCTCAAATATTAATCAATGACATAACTCAAAATATTCATCAAAATCAGAAATTCAAGCATGGGCTTTGTACATTACACTACAACGATATCAAAAACATAAAAATTATCAAAAACCGATAAAAAACTAACCTTGAATCAAGCTTGGAAAATGGCTGAATACCTAAGCTTTGTTCTTTTATTTTTTTATTTTTTTATTCGGTCATAACAAAAAGATGAACAAAATGGCCTTTAAATTATGTTTTATTATAACATATATTAACTTATTAATCACTTTACTTAAATAACCTTTATAATAAAATATAAAACCATTATATTCCATGGTTATTACTGTCCACTAACTTAATTATGGCCTAATTGCATTATAAGTGCTTCACATTATAAAGACAACAATAATTAAGCACTTTCACATTTAACCTTTAAATTTTTATTTTACGCGATTAAACCCTTTTATTAAATCGGGCACTCAAACGATAAAATTAAAGCACGAAAATTTTATAGATATAAATTCACACATAATAAATAGAGAAAATAATTTTAAAATATTTTCTTGACTCGAATTCGTGGTCCCAAAACCACCGTTCTGAATAGGGTCTAAATCGGGCTGTTACAATTCTACCCCTTAAGGATTTTCGTCCCCGAAAATCTTACCAGAAAGTAGATTAAAGATTTGCTTCCACATAGTATATTTCAAATTCACATAGGGCTACCAATTTCATATCTATTAAATCTCACAACTAAGATTCTAATCTGTCTTCCGCTATACATCATATTAAGCCAAAACTGTTTATAATTGTACTGAATTACTTTCATTTTCTGCTTTATTTCGCTGATGATATTAATCTCATGAATCATTTGATTTTAATAATAGTTATTGTTATTATGGTGGCTTGCTCATACAATAGTAGTATAAGTAAAATATATATATATATATATATAATAATACATTGGGATATGTTGTAATGTTAGCTAATATGTTATAAGTTAAAGACTATAACGCTGAATGATATGGGTTGATATAGTTTAATATGCAAATGTGTATAAATATGAAAATTATTTGTTTAGTATATAATTAAATATATGAATTAAACTTAAAGATGTTTTAATGTATGTTCGACTTATGGAACAAAAAATTATTTGATTTTGTTTAGGTATTCGAATACCATAAGTGTGATGTACATACGGTTCAAATTTTGTATTTATAAAGTATATATTTATATATTATGGCAATGATGCATGTTAGTTGATTTGAAATTTGGAATTGATAAATGAGATTGAAATAGTTGAGTTTGAAAGTATGGTTCGTTTATATAAGCATGATAGGTAAAGTATGATTGTTTTGGTTGGATTATGAAAGTCCAATATGCGAATTTGGTTTATATGAATTGGTGACTTGTGGTTTTTTATGTTTTCGAAAATTTGTAAAGGAGTTAATATATATATGCTTGATTGAATTGTATGACCGTATTGATTTGTATTTTGATCGGTAATGCCTCGTAACCCTAATCTAGCAACGGACACGGGTTAGGGGTGTTACATTTGGTTGGTATCAGAACTATGATTTAGTCGGTTCTAGGAGTACCATAGCGTTTGTGAGTCTAGCTATACATGCCACATTTAACCTGTGATAGTGTGATATCTCCCGACTCTGACAAAAATTATTTTGATGAGATAGATAAGTTTTCCAACTGAGCTAATTCTGATAGTACAGAATGTGTACTCAAATGTTTGAATGAAAATGTGTTGATTATGAGTTGAAACTAATAAAGGTATGGATCAAAGAAGTATGACATTTTTTTATCGATAAATGTTATAATTATATGAGCATATGAGTTTTGACTTTTGAGTTATGATGCTATATAAGAATTTTGATTGTGAATTAGTGATTTGAGTTGGCATAAGAACTATGTGTTAAGAACAAAAGTGATTAAAAGCAAAAGTTTATTAAATAATTTGAGAATATGAAATTAGTAATGAATTGGTTATTTGTGATAGTATGTGTTTTGTGCATTTATGTGTAAGTTAAATTTGAGGCTTTACTACCCTCACTCCCTTACCAGTGAAATGTTAAAATGAAATCTGTAAGATTTGGTTGAATAAGTTCACGAGTGTGGAGTTATAGAAGTCCGTGTTTGGAAGATTAATAATATGGTCAGATAAGAGAATGAATCAACAAATGAAGATAGTATTAAAATAGATACTGAATAATTCTGAAGACTATTCAGATTATGCAAAAACACTATTACAGAAGAAGTTAACTTCGATTAAATGATCTATTCAGGTTAGTTATCTAAGGAAAGTATTAACTGGAAGCTTCTCTGGATTGATTTTTGTTATTGATGGGATAATATGAACTTAATGATGATAGAATTAGACAGTGGATTAATATTGGAATTGTATTTATGGCTGTGTGCAGTGGTTATAGTTGAGCAGTTACTATAAGTTATTCTGGGCATTCTATATGTACATTTATCCTCAGAAGTTTATATGACTGTTAAAATTTAGAAGGGATTCTTATCGTATGAGAACATTAGTTAAACATGCTTATAGATGAAAGTATCATTGGTTTGTTTGGGTTATGTATGAAATTGCTATGTATTTCTCTGAAATTTATTCTCTTATGTGGATATGAAAATTGACAGTAAAACTCTGTATGATGCTAATTGTGTGCTTAAAATTTATTTTGGCTTTAAAATGTGTGCTTAATATTCCTAGTCAAGTGTTATTTATGGGATAGTAGGCTTTGATTAAGTTTTGAGTTTGAACTTTGGGGTGAAGGAAATTATATTTTAATAATTAAAAGAACCTTGATGGCAAGTAGGTTGGTTTTTTTTAAATAAATGAAGGATGAATTGGACACAAGGAGCCCTGTGTTGGAGTGGCAAGTAGAGTCACATGTGGGGCTTAGAGGTGGCGTCACATGCATGGCAAGGAGGTTTGGGGTTCGAATCCCTCCTTGCTCAAAAAAAGGATTTATTTTTCCTCAATGAGTGGCCAGTAGTGGCATTGGATGTGAACTGAAGGAAGAGATCAGAGGAGAAATTTAAGGAAGGGATTAAGGAGTTATCAGGAAGAAAAGTTAGGAGATGAGGAGTGTAGAGAATTGGAGCCGAATTAGGAATTTGGGTTAGGTAAATTCAGCAATAGTGTATATATAGGTGTCGATTTTGGGGATTCTAGGCTAATGCCGAATTCTTCCTCTCTATGTTACCGAAAACACTTTTCTCTCAAAAAATCTTAAAGCCGAAATCCCTTATTCTTTCTCTTTTATTTTGTGCCGTTCTCTTCTCTTCCTTTCACATCAAACTCTCTTTCTCCTAGTTGCATTCTCTAAAGCCGAATATCTTTTGGCCAAAATCCTGCTATGCCGCCACTTTTTCTTCAACGTTGGCCGATCGATTCTTGTGTAAGTGCTTTACTTTCTTTTGGTTGGTCTTCCTAATACCAATTTCGTCTCTCCCTCACCTTTTCTAAATCGGTTTTGGTAGGGGATTAGTATCAAATCTCAGAGTTCAGATCTCTGCCGAATCGCTCCTAAGGCATTTTGGGGATTTTGGGTAAGTGTTCCTCATTTATTGGTTAAGGGTGGTTGAATGGTCATGGATGATTTAAGAGTGACTTAAGATGATTGCGAGTCACTTGTGTTTAGGTTTTAATGATTAAGATGGATGCAAATTTAAGAAATACTCGTGATTAGTGATCAAGGAAGGGCTATTAAGGCTTGTCGTTCAAGGTAAGACAAATGTGAGATTTTTAGTTTTTAGTGATCGTATTTGATAAGTGTGTGATTAATCGTTGAGTGACATCGTTTGTAGGTTCATGGATAAGGAGATTGCAACACGTCTTAGTACCAGGTGTGTACATAAACTGCACACACACAATAGACCGGCAAATCTCGAAATGCCGAAAAGCCAAAATGTCGAAAAGCTGAAATGCCGAAAAGCCAAAAGTTTGGCTACGGTAGTCTTGCGAGTGCGCAAAAACTCGTAAGAGGGGACCGATATGTTATCAAAGGCCCCATAATAAGCAAAATTGGCAATTTGATACTAAGTGATGAAAAAATCATATGATTGCATGACTATGAATGTGACTGGGCCTGATGGGCCATATGAATTTGATTAGGGCCGATGGGACATATGAATGAGATTGGGCTTAAAGGGGCCAATTGAATAAGTGTGGATCTGTTAGTGTTTAGTAAGGGGTTGTGGATCTAGTTTTGGTAGCTACTCAATCAGGCATAAAACTTAATTAATTAATTAATTGCGACCATGGACGAGTCATAAGGTTAAGGTGTGGCAATGGGTATATGCATGTCTAGGATTGGATCTAAGAAGAGCTTGGTACTTAAGCGGTGTTATTGACCCACCTCCTCTTCTCTGGAATCCTACCTGGTGCATAGTATTTGATCACTTTGGCCAATGAGAACTTGTTAACTGGCCAAGGTAAGTAATAAACCCATAATAAAATGAAATTACTGAAATACCCCTAAGGGTGAAAAATGACTAAAATACCCCTATGTATTGAATGTAAGACTTATGGATGTACATGTATACCTGCTGCAATCATATGATATTCTATTTAGGTTGCATATGGGTTGGGAATTATAGAACGGAGGAAGTATATGAGGATTGCATGGTTGCTTGACGACTGTGGATCCACCGATGGCTATTAAGCCCAATATATGATTAGCAGCTTTGCTGCAATAAAGGTAGTACCGTAACCGGGCAACCATTGATGTGTATCGGATGGATGGGTCGATATTTATATCCCTATATGATGTGTACCGGGGGACGGAGTCGGTGTATAGTAGTTGGATTATTAGGGTGGGTTGCACAGCATTGCATGTATGATATTATGGTGATTGATGATTGCTTAGTACTCTTTGAGGGTTATACACACCGAGTTTTCGAAAACTCACCCCTTCTTTTATTTTTCTCAAGTTATCCTCAGTAGGCGGTTCGATGGTTGGAGGGACTCCAAGGTGGCCAACTAGCAAGACGACTTGGACTGTTTTTTTTGGCATATCATTTCTAGTATTTAAAGTTATTTCAGTTCGGATTGTAATAAGGCCTATTCGCTAGATATTATTTCATTGTTATTACTACACTTTGGAAACTAAATATAAACTGAATGTTACTTAATTTACTCCTGAAGGGTTTTCAATGAAAATAAGGTTTTCGATAAAACATTTCAATGTGACACACCAAATTTAGCCATAATGTCTGGGCTAGGTTTGGGGTGTTACACTAATATTATATTTCTACTAGCTCTTGTTCTATTGAATATACATGAAGATTATATTGCCCCTGTTATTGTGGATTTCAGTATTTATGAGTGACGTCGTTCTTTCTGGAAAATTTCTGGGATATCATTGGAACTGTTATCATTATATATGGGCTGTAATTTTCAAAAATCCTGTGTAGCTTCATACGTTGAAATTTCACTATTCTGGTTTTCTTATGATTCTATATGATTACCTATATGGGATATGTATTTGATGAAAATGGCTATATCTGTTATAATCATAATTTCTATTCTGAAAATTTGGGAAGTACTGCAGTACTGTTATTTGAGTTATAAAAGCTGTGCTTCTGCATTGGTTGTCGTTCAAATCATATTTGATTTTCTTTTGGGTTCAGATACTTTATTAACATCCGGGATATTATCTATTATTACGGGTAAGATGTTAGTCTTATTATGACATTATGATTTCTATTTAATGATTATGGCTTCTGTATAATGATATGTCTGGGTTATCCTTTTTAATGAGAAGAAAAGATTTCTTCGAAAAGACTGATTCAGTGGTTTAGTCTAATCTGAATTATTTGATTGAAAATTTAATTGGATTATATGTGTTTGAATCTACCCATTGGACTGGAAATAAACTTTGAATGCACATGTGTTAACTGAGGAATAATCTGGAAAAAGAATTCATATTCTTGAAGACTTGATGCAGAGTTATATCTATTGGAACAATTCTATCTGAGAAATGTTGTGGTAAATCAAAGTTAGTTCGATTGTTGAAGTTTCTTTTGCACGAAGATATTGTTAATTGAAACATCAGCTCTGATTCAGTCTAGTTGAAGAAAAAGTTTATGAATTTCAGTCATGCGTCAATGAACGGTTTGAAATGTATTCTAATAATAGAGTGTACAAAGATATCTTGTGATTCCATACAGTTAAAGCTGTATGAAAAAGAGTTATGTGACATATTTAATGATTACAAGAGTTTAAAATGTTTGATGTTGTAGAGCGAGATTCGAACTTGACACAGCAAAGCTAGCTTGAATCGTCGAAAAAAAAACTTTTGAGTCTGTGAGTAAATAATATTATCTGAGGGAAATGATTTTAGTTTCAAATGATCTGAATAAGAAACTTTGGTGTGATCTATGAGCGATGAATACGTGATTGATCTTATCAGGGGATGATTATATGTTAGCTGAATTAGAAGTTAAATTGATGCTTACTGTAACACCCCAAAATCTGGCCTAGACGTTATGGCCGGATCTGACGTGTCACATTGAAGTTTTTAAGAAAACTCATGCCTCTTTCAGCGTCCTTCTTAGTGTTTTAAAAGATAGTCTTTGCTAAGTTAATAAAGTGAATGGAAGCTGTGCACCAGGTAGGTATCCGAAACAGAGGAGGTAAGCCATGAAGGCTGCTTAAGTATGAAGCTCTTGACTGGATCCAATCCTAGACATGCCTACAACCATTGCCACACTTTGGTGCGAGGTTAGGTTTTAGAAAAACGAGTTGGAATTCATTTAAGTAGATATTTTTGATAAACCGATTAATCGTATCGTTGCGCTATTTTAAAAACAAGTATCATTTTGAAAACGTGCCCTAAGTCCAACCCATTTTGGATTATTATCAGTAAAATATAAAGTATAAAATAAAATAATCCCAGAAAGATAATTAAAATGGCCTTATTACAACCCAAAACCAAATAATAATAATAATAATAATAATAATAATAATAATAATAATAAATCGGTAACTTATTGCAAAGTTCGAAAGCGATCACCACGGCCACTCTGAATCCCCTCCGGCTCCAAGTCTCCACATCAAGGCTCACCTACAAGGTTAAGGAAAGGGTGAGTTTGGAAACTCAGTGTGCAACAAGCCCTTTCGAGCCCAAACTAATATCGCATATCGGGCCTAAGCCCTAATTCGATCTTGACATATACTTTGGGCGAAGCCTTTTCGCTTAACTGCATTCTTTGGTCGAAGCCTTTTCATAAATCATATCACTGGGTCGAAGCCTTTTCATAAATCATATCACTGGGCCGAAGCCTTTACTGTAATCGGTATGGTCCATAGGGCCATTTCAATATCACATATAATACCAATGAATGTATGCAAGCCCATTTGGGGAGACTACTCAACCCACCATCCGCTACTCTCCACCCATACCAACCATGCTCTCCATGTGGGGAATAACTCAACCCACCCAACCAAACTCTCCACTGGTAGCATAGCTACTTTATCATATAACTGGAGGCCTAGTCCCTTTTAATAACTAGGGCAAAGCCCTTTTTGATAAACTGGGGCAAAGCCCTTTAAGCACTTCCTTCGTTTATATAAAACCCAACCCATGCATATAATAAGTATATCATAGCATACCAAGTGCATCTCATATCATATCATGTGCATATCATGTCATATCATGTATAACAATATCTCACGCATCATATTCATAATTAAACCTTAGGGGGTATAAAGGTCATTTTTACCTAGGGCAAAATGGTCAATTTTCATATTATAAGGGTAATTTCATAATTTTTTTCCATGTTCATTAACAATTACCAATATTTCCGAGTGTTTAAAAAATGATATTTAACCCACTGTATCAAATTCGGGCTTTTGGGCCCAAAACCCCTAATAGGCCCTACGAATGCCGATTTAGCCCACTAAGCCCACTTAACCCAAATTTTACAATAGAACTAACCGTGTTAACATGCAACTTTTCCAAATTTCATTTTCTATCAATTTTACCCAAATGGGCCCGAAAGCCCATTGGGCCCAATTCTAGCCCATTGAGGCCCAACTTACCATCGTGCACAAGATTGCGCTCTTACCTGTTCCATCGGTCCAAACACCGATCTTATCGTATTTATCGCATCTATAACCAAACGCAAAATCACAAGTTCCCAAAATGCCAGAATTTTAGCATTTCGGCTTTTCAGCGAATATTAATCTAAGCTACTACGAGGGTTGTTACACACCTGTTTTGTGACGTTTGCTAACAAAGTCTCCCACGACAACCTACAAATAATCACCACCATTCTTAGTTTACAATTCATGCTTATCAAACCCAAAATCCACCTTACCATAGTCGGCCAAAGAACCCCTAATAGCCATAGATCACTTACCTTCACAGGGTCCGATGATTCAATCCAAGTTTATCCAAACCGATACTCTAAGCCTTGTTGCTCCTCCAAAGTTGTCTATTTCACTACACAAACCGTAAAAGTCGAATGAAAAAGGCCCAGTGAGGCCTATACCTCAAATCGATAACCTCCCTAAACTATAGGAGGTTTCAGCTTTTCTTAACATTTACACTACTGAATCGATTTGGAAAACGAGTACTTACCACAGTCTTCCCTTCTGCACTGCTTAGGCCCAAAGTAGACTCAGCCCTCAACCACCTAGCAGCCTTCGAATCCTAGAGGTCTACAGGTTTGGCTATGCCCCTAGAACTAAGGTATTTCGGCTTTTAGGACCAAGGAAAAGAAATGGTGTGGTGGCTTTGTATTGGTGTTGCCGTCGGGGACTTTTAGAGTTTAGTGGATGAAGGGATCGATCACAACAAATGAAGAGAAAAGAAGGATGCTGGTCTAAATGAAATCGGCACAACCAACTTCAAAAGTTTCAGCTCTTGTGGCTATTCGACAAGGGTGATGAAAAGAAAGGAAGTAGTTGTTTGGTTTTGGCAAAAGAAGAGAAAGAAAAATGGATGAAAGGAGTGCTGATTTCGGCTAGAGAGAAAAATGAAGAAAAGAAATAACCCTATGATGCTTAAACAAAAGAAAATGGCACAACTAAAGCCCCTAATGCCGAAATACTAACCTAAAACCCCTAAACTGATTTCTCCTCCCTAAATTCCCACTATTCAGCCAACACTAAGCCTCCATTCAAATCCCCAAAATCTCTCCCCTTATCACTCCTAAGTTAAAGCCTTTGACTAATTCAAACTCTCTCCAACAGAGTTCCACTCGACTTCAAACTCCTACATGCTCAAGACATAAAAATAACAATACAATTGCCAGCTTAGTGAATTGAACCTTGGCCTTCCCCCAACCACTTACAGGCCACTTTTTTAGCTCCTTAGTGGCGTCACTTAACCACTTTTCCAGGGCCACTCTTGTGTTACGCTTTACCCACATCTTTTAATAAGGCCACTCATCCAATGCCCCTAACTCCTTAAGTCCAAAATTCAAAAATTCTACCGAGTTTTGGCCAACACATGGGCCTTCCATAAGCACATTTACACATTCCAATTATGAATTTCACAACCAAATACCAAAATTTAAAAATTTTACCAAATTATCGAAAATCATGAAAATCCCGAAAATCAGGGTGTTACAACTCTACCCTCCTTAAAGAAATTTCGGCCTCGAAATTTTTACCTGATCCAAACAGTTGAGGGTATTGTTGACGCATCGCCACCTCTGACTCCCAAGTAGCTTTTTCTTTGCCATGGTTTCTCCAAAGTACCTTCATCAATGGGACTGACTTTCTTCTCAACACCTTGACGTCACGATCAAGTATCTGCACAGGTTCTTCTTCGAAGGTTAAATCCGACTGTACCTCAATTTCTGCAACTGGCACGATATGAGTAGGGTCAGAACGATATCGCCTTAGCATGGACACATGAAAGACGTCGTGAATACGATTCAGCTCTGGAGGTAACTCTAGCTAATAAGCCAGCGGCCCTATCCGCTTAAGGATCCAATAAGGCCTAATGAACCGTGGACTCAACTTGCCCTTCTTACCAAACTTCAATATCTTCTTCCAAGGCGAAACCTTTAAAAAGACCATGTCCCCTGCAGCATACTCAATATCCTTACGCTTCAGATCAGCAGAAGACTTTTGTCGATCCGCTGCCTCCTTTAACCGATTCCTGATCACCTTAACTTTGTCTTCAGTATCCGCTACTAACTCCGGTCCAAGTACTTGCCTTTCCCCTAACTCTACCCAACAATTAGGCGGACGACACCTTCGCCCATACAGTGCCTCGTAAGGAGTCATCTGAATACTTGCTTGGTAACTGTTGTTATACACGAACTCCGCCAACGGCAAGTAATCCTCCCAACTGCCCCTAAAGTCGATAACACAACCCTTCAACATATCTTCTAGAATCTGAATGACCCTCCCTGACTGCCCATCCGACTGAGGGTGAAAAGCCGTACTAAAATCCAATCGCGTTCCCAATGCCTCATGCAACTTCTGCCAAAACTGAGATGTAAACCTTGGGTCTCGGTCAGAAATTATCGATACTGGCACTCTATGCAACCGCACTATCTCTGCCACATACAACTTGGCCAACCTCTGAAGTGAGTAATCAGTTCGGACAAGTATGAAATGGGTAGATTTCGTCAGCCTATCCACAATCACCCAAACTGAGTCCTTCTTGGAAGGTGTCAATGACAGACCACTCACAAAATCCATGGTTACCCTTTCCCACTTCCAAAGTGGTATCTTCATTGGATGTAACAATCCTGAAGGCAGTTGATGCTCGGCCTTTACTTGTTGAAACGTCAAACATTTTCCCACAAATTCGGTCACTTCTCTCTTAAGCCCAGGCCACCAATATAGCTCTCACAAGTCTTGATACAACTTACTCCCTCCTGGATGCATAGCACAAGGTCCACCATGAGCCTCTCTCAAAATCATCAATCTCAAATCAGAGTCCTTCGGCATACAAATTCTTCCTCGAAAACAAAGAACCCCATCACCATTTAATCCAAAGTCTGAATTCTCCCCTTCTCGACTTGTCAAAACCGAAAACCAACGACTCATCCACCAACTGCTGGTTCTTAATCTGCTCCACCCAAGTCGGTCTCACTTGTAACTCTGCCAATAAGCTTCCATCGTCATACAAGCGTAAGCGAGCAAACATTGCCTTCAATTCTGCCATAGTCCTTCGACTCAACGTATTAGCCACGACATTTGCCTTACCTAGATGGTACTCAATCGAACAGTCATAGTCCTTTAACAACTCTATCCACCTTCGCTGTCTAAGATTTAGCTCGTTTTGAGTTAGCAAGTACTTAAGACTCTTATGATCCGTATAGATAATGCATCTCTCCCCATACAAGTAGTGCCTCTATATCTTAAGCGGAAAGATCACCGCTGCCAACTCCAAGTCATGAGTAGGATAGTTTACCTCATGAGGCTTAAGTTGTCGTGAAGCATAAGCGACCACTTTACCCTCTTGCATCAACACACAACCCAAACCTACATGTGACGCATCACTATACACAGTGAAATCCTTACCAGACTCTGGCTAAATCAGCACTGGTGCCTCAGTCAGAACCTTCTTTAACTTCTCAAAAGCCTCTTGCTGCTTATCTGTCCAAACAAACGGTGCTCCCTTCCTTATAAGTTTCGTTAACGGCGCTGCCAACACAGAAAATCCTTTCACAAATCTTTGATAATAACCTGCCAACCCTAGAAAACTTCAGATTTCTGTTACTGACCTCGGTGGCTTCCACTCTAGAATCGCCTCAATCTTCCGAGGGTCTACCTTGATCCTCTTAGCAGACACAACATGCCCCAAGAAAGTTACTTCACTCAACCAAAACTCGCACTTACTGAACTTTTCATATAGTTGCTTTTCCCTTAGCACTTGCAGCGCAATACGAAGATGCTCATCATGCTTCTCTTCCATTTCCGAGTACACCAAGATATCATCGATAAAATTGACTACAAACTGATCCAAGTATGGCTGAAATACCCGATTCATCAAATCCATGAATGCTGCCAGTGCATTAGTCAAACCAAAGGGCATAACCAGAAACTCGTAATGACCATATCGAGTTCTGAATGCCGTCTTATGAATATCCTCTTCTTTGACTCTCAACTGATGATATCCTGACCGAAGGTCGATCTTAGAAAATACTGAAGCTCCTCTCAGTTGGTCAAACAGATCGTCGATTCTTGGCAAAGGCTACTTGTTCTTGATCGTTAGTTTGTTCAACTACCGATAATCAATACACATCCGCATGGTCCCATCTTTCTTCTTTACGAACAACACTAGTGCGCCCCACGGAGAAACACTTGGTCTTATAAACCCTCTATCTAACAGTTCTTGAATCTGAGCTTTCAATTCCACCAACTCTTTTGGTGCCATCCGGTAAGGTGCAATGGACACAGGAGCTGTTCCAGGTAACAAGTCGATTCCGAATTCGACTTCTCTGTTCGGAGGTAGTCTAGGAAGCTCCTCAGGAAAAACATCTTGAAATTCTTTGATGGTCCTGACTGACTCCACAGTCATCCCCTCAGGTTCAGCTTGACTCACAAATGCTAAAAACGCCTCACAACCTTTCCGAATCAACTTCTCAGCCCTTAAAGCCGAGACAACATTGGACAAATAGTTCATTCACTCCCTTATGACCATTATCTCCTCATTCTAGATAATTCTTAGCATCATTCTGTTAATAGCACAATCCAACATCGCCCTATGCTTAGTTAGCCAGTCTATTCCTAAAATAAGATCAAATTTCCCAAATGGCAGCTCTATCAAATCTGCTACAAATATCCTATCTTGTGTCTCTAAAGGCACCTCCCTAAAGAGTTTATCTACCTTAACCGAGTGTCCCAAAGGACTTATCACTGATACCCCACTCACAGTCTCCTCAGGAAGCACACCCAACATCCCAGATACATTACAGGCAACATATGAATGAGTGGAACCAACATCAATCAAAGCAGTGTAAGGCGTGCTATGAATGAAGAACGTACCGGTTATAACATCAGGAGCATCACCCTCCTCACGGCTCTGTGCAGCATAAACCAACACCGGCTGTCGAGCTTCAGCATGTCTAGTACCCTTGCCAGGTGCCCCACATCCTCGTCCATTTCCATTACCACATTGACCTTGCCCATAACCTCTCTGTGATGGTGGTCCTCCTCGCAGCAGTTGGACACCTCTTTACTCTGCAACTTGATCCTGAGCTGCTCTCCGAGGACACTTTCTGAACTTATGTTCCTTTGACCCATATCAAAAACATGCTCCAGTTTGTTTCCAGCACTCCCCCATATACACTCTGCCACAGTCCCTACAAGCCTGCGATCTAAGGGTATTCACCGGAATTGCTCGAACCGGTTCCTCCATTCTAGCTCTTTTAACATTTCTATATGCAGCACCCGAGGGTCCAAAAGCCCTCTTGAATCTGGGTCGATCCCTCTCACGATTCTGCCATTCAGTTCGTTTTACTTCCTTGGCTATCTTAGCCTTATCTACCAACATAGCGAAATCACGCTCCCTCTATGGAGCTATCAGCACCCTAAACTCATCGCGGAGGCCATCCTCGAATCGAACACTGCACTCATATTCGGTCGCAACTATCCTGCTAGCATATTGACTCAGCCTCAAGAATTCTGCCTCATACTCCGCAGCAGTCTTATTACCCTGAGCCAGATTCAAAAATTACTTTCGACGGGTATCCACATAACTAGCTCTAACATACCTTCCCTTAAAAGTAGTCTAGAATAGTTCCCAGGTTACTCGTTTGATCGGGGTACACTCCCTTACAGTGATCCACCACTAGTATGCCTCATCTCGTAGCAACAACACGGCCCCCTTCAGCTTTTGCTCCATAGAGCAATCTAGGTCGTCCATAATCCGCTCTATTGCCTCTAGTCAATATTCAGCCACGTTTAGGGCTACTCCAGATACGCCCATAAAAACCTCTGCTCTGTTAGCCCGGAGTCGCTCAGAGATGGACCCCCTATTCACTGTTCCAGTGCTAGCTCCAGCAACCCTTTCCAAGACCCTTAACATCGCTTGGGACAAAGCATCGTCCCCCGCAGCCCGATCATGCGACCCAGTCTCAGTTGCTTATGGCACGAATGCCTCCTCAGCTGGCCTATGCCCTGAGGATGAAGATTCAGCTTGCACCCTTCCGCAACCACGTCCGCGGCTTCGTCCACGAGTTCCTCTTGTACTCATATCGAATTATCTATTTATGAATTTTATGCCATTAGTTTAATATTTTAGTTGTTTATTACGAGATATCTTATGGACATATAGCAGTTCAGGGATTGTTTTCGCAACGTCGTAGCCTAGCTACAGTCTCAATCCTACAGTTTTATAGCTCTACCCTATCTAAAGTATTATAGTAGGGTCTCAGTTCTATCTATAGCATCATATCAATATCACACGGTATAAAAGAAAGTACACTTACAGACTTGGTGCCAGGGATTCAGTGTGCCACTTCTTTCTCCAAACCATTTAAAGCTTAAAAACATATATTTGGTCATAGAAAATAAGTCAAAAGAGGGTTTCTTTTTAGAGATTCTTAAAAATTGATTAAAACTACCTTTGTTTTGAAATTATTGATTTTAAACCCGTTTAAAACCCACAGCCGAGTTGTTGTAACTTAGCTCTGATACCACTAAATGTAACACCCCAAACCTGGCCCAGACGTTATGGCCGGATCCGATGTGTCACATTGAAGTTTTTAAGAAAACTCATGCCTCTTTCAGCGTCCTTCTTAGTGTTTTAAAAGATAGTCTTTGCTAAGTAAATAAAGTGAATGGAAGCTGCGTACCAAGTACGTATCCGAAACAGAGAAGGTGAGCCATGAAGGCTGCTTAAGTACGAAGCACTTGACTGGATCCAATCCTAGACATGCCCACAACCATTGCCACACTTTGGTGCGAGGTTAGGTTTTGGAAAAACGAGTTGAAATTCATTTAAGTAGATATTTTTGATAAACCGATTAATCGTATCGTTGCGCTATTTTGAAAACATGTATCATTTTGAAAACGCACCCTAGGTCTAACCCATTTTGGATTATTATCAGTAAAATATAGAGTATAAAATAAAATAATCCCAGAAAGATAAATAAAATGGCCTTATTACAACCCAAAACCAAATAATAATAATAATAATAATAAATCAGTTACTTATTGCAAAGTTCAAAAGCGATCACCACGACCCCTTTGAATCCCCTCCGGCTCCAAATCTCCACATCAAGGCTCACCTGTAAGGTTAAGGAAAGGGGTGAGTTTGGAAACTTAGTGTGCAACAAGCCCCTTTCAAAGCCCAAACTAATATCAGCATACTGGGCCTAAGCCCTAATTCAGTCTCGACATATACTGGGCCGAAGCCTTTCGTTTAACGGTTACTGGGCTGAAGTCTTTTCATAAATTATATCACTGGGCCGAAGCCTTTTCATAAATCATATCACTGGGCCGGAGCCTTTACTGTAATCGGTATGGCCCATAGGCCCATTTCAATATCACATGTAATACCAATGAATGTATGCAAGCCCATTTGGGGAGACTACTCAACCCACCATCCGCTACTCTCCACCCGGACCAACCATGCTCTCCATGTGGGGAATAACTCAACCCACCCAGCCAAACTCTCCACTGGCAGCATAGCTGCTTTATCATATAACTAGAGGCTTAGCCTCTTTTAATAACTGGGGCAAAGCCCTTTAAGCACTTCCTCCGTTTATATAAAACCCAACCCATGCATATAATGTGTATATCATAGCATATCAAGTGCATCTCATATCATATCATGTGCATATCATGTCATATCATGTATAACAATATCTCACGCATCATATTCATAATTAAACCCTAGGGGGTATAAAAGTCATTTTTACCTAGGGCAAAATAGTCATTTTTCATATTATAAGGGTAATTTCATAATTTTACCAAATATTAGGGTTTTCCATGTTCATTAACAATTACCAATATTTCTGAGTGTTTAAACAATGATCTTTAACCCACTTTATGAAATTCAGGCTTTTGGGCCCAAAACCCCTAATGGTCCCTACGAATGCCGATTTAGCCCACTAAGCCCACTTAACCCAAATTTTACAGCAGAACTAACCGTGTTAACATGTAACTTTTCCAAATTTCATTTTCTATCAATTTTGCCCAAATCGGCCCGAAAGCCTATTGGGCCCAATTCTAGCCCATTGAGGCCCAACTTACCATCGTGCACAAGATTGCGCTCTTACCTGTTCCATCGGTCCAAACACCGATCTTATCGTATTTATCGTATCTATAACCAAACGCAAAATCACAAGTTCCCAAAATGCCAAAATTTTAGCATTTCGGCTTTTCAGCGAATATTAATCTAAGCTACTACGAGGGTTGTTACACACCTGTTTTGTGACGTTTGCTTACAAAGTCTCCCACGAAAACCTACAAATAATCACCACCATTCTTAGTTTACAATTCATGCTTATCAAACCCAAAATCCACCTTACTATAGTCGGCCAAAGAACCCCTAATAGCCATAGATCACTTACCTTCACAGGGTCCGATGATTCAATCCAAGTTTATCCAAACCGATTCTCCAAGCCTTGCTGCTCATCCAAAGTTGTCTATTTCACTACACAAACCGTAAAAGTCGAATGAAAAAGGCCCAGTGAGGCCTATACCTCAAATCGATGACCTCCCTAAACTATAAGGGGTTTTGGCTTTTCTTAACATTTACACTACTGAATCGATTTGGAAAATGAGTACTTACCACAGTCTTCCCTTCTACACTGCTTAGACCCAAATTAGACTCATCCCTCAACCACCTAGCAGCCTTCGAATCCTAGAGGTCTACAGGTTCGGCTATGCCCTAGAACTAAGGTATTTCAGCTTTTAGGACCAAGAAAATGAAATGGTGTGGTGGCTTTGTATTGGTGTTGCCGTCGGGGACTTTTAGATTTTAGTGGATGAAGGGATCGATCACAACAAATAAAGAGAAAAGAAGGATGCTGGTCTAAATGAAATCGGCACAACCAACTTCAAAAGTTTCGGCTCCTGTGGCTATTCGGCAAGGGTGATGAAAAGAAAGGAAGTAGTTGTTTGGTTTTGGCAAAAGAAGAGAAAGAAAAATGGATGAAAGGAGTGGTGATTTTGGCTAGAGAAGAAAAGGAAGAAAAGAAATAACCTTATGATGTTTAAACAAAATAAAATGGCACAACTAATGCCCCTAATACCGAAATACTAACCTAAAACCCCTAAACTAATTTCTCCTCCCTAAATTCCCACTATTCGGCCAACACTAAGCCTCCATTCAAATCCCCAAAATCTCTCCCCTTATCACTCTTAAGTTCAAGCCTTTGACTGATTCAAACTCTCTCTAATAGAGTTCCATTCGACTTCAAACTCCTGCATGCTCAAGACATAAAAAAAACAACACAATTGCTAGCTTAGTGAATCAAACCTTGGCCTTTCCCCAACCACTTACACATCACTTTTTTAGCTCCTTAGTGGCATCACTTAACCACTTTTCTAGGGGCTCTCTTGTATTACACTTTACCCACATCTTTTAATAAGGCCATCTATCCAATGCCCCTAACTTCTTAAGTCTAAAATTCAAAAATTCTACCGGGTTTTGGCCAACACATGGGCCTTCCATAGGCCCATTTACACACTCCAATTATGAATTTCACAACCAAATACCAAATTTTAAAAATTTTACCAAATTCTCGAAAATCACGAAAATTCCAAAAATCAGGGTGTTACACTTACTAATTGATTTCGTGAAACTTAGAACTGTGTTTTTAGATTTTGATCTTTAAAGGATTCAACGTAAATGGGTTTTTGATTTAGAACTTCAGATATGGAATCATAATTTCTTAATGCTTTGAGATAGAATGTCTGTACTAAAAGTCTTTGAGATGATATAACCATTGTTACAGGTGGCTCACAATGTTAGTTAGTCTGCTCATATGAGAGTAACAAGATGTATGATAATCTGAAAAAGTGGTATTGATGAATGAGTATAAAACATGATATTTCTGACTTTGCGTTCCAATGCCGGAGCTATCTGAGTAGTAATGAAATAAAATTTTAATGAACTTTGCATCGGGATTATTCTTATCATTGAAAAATATTGAGTGATCTGAATTATTAATATCTATCTGAAGAAATCTCTCGGTACTTATGGATTTTCTCTTTTGATAGAACAACTGAGTTATCCGTTTCAGAGGTGATAAGTCTACACTTGGTACCATTCATCATTGTTTTGTATTAAGATCTAAAATTTATATTGTGATTCTGAGAGAAATTACAGTAATCTGTGAGTATGAGATTGCATTGAAATCGGGAAACGTAATACAAATTCTCAAAATATTATTTGTCACTGTATTTTAGAGTTTCAAAGTAACTAAGAAAGATTATTATTGTTTAATAAGTTATTATGTGATTATAGAAACGACATTGTATAAGGTACCGTATGGTTACAATTACCACACTCTGTTGTTTTGAGACTGAGCTTTGTGAGAAAATAATTCACGGGATTAATGCTATCAGAATAATAAAGCAGAAAATGAAAGTAATTCAGTACAGTTATAAACAGTTTTGGCTTAATATGATGTATAGCGGAAGACAGATTAAAATCTTAGCTATGAGATTTAATAGATATGAAATGGTAGCCTTGTGAGAATTTGAAATATACTATGTGGAAGCAAATCTTTAATCTACTTTCTGATAAGATTTTCGGGGACGAAAATCCCTAAGGAGGGGAGAGTTGTAACAGCTCGGTTTAGCTCCTAGTCGAAACAGTGGTTTCAGGACCATGAATCTGAGTCAGAAAATTATTTTAATATTATTTTAAGTGTTTATTATGTGTGAATTAATATGTGTGAAATTTTCATGATTTAATTTTGTCATTTGAGTGCCGATTTAATAAAAAGGACTTAATCGCGTAAAATTTAAAAGTGACTAGATAATTGTGTAAGGGCCGAATTGATGTTGTCTTTATAACATGAGTTATTTAAGTTGCAATTTGCCCATGATATAATGTGATGGACGGTAATAACCATGGAATATAATGGTTTTATATTTTATTATAAAGGTTATTTAAGTAAAATGATTAAAATGTTATTATATGTTATATTAAAACATAATTAAAAACCATTTTGTTGATTATTTTTTTCATGACCGAAACTAAAGAAAATAAAAAGAAAACAAAGCTTAGGTATTTGACCATTTTCCAAGCTTGATTCAAGGTGAGTTTTAGATAGGTTTTTGATAATTTTTACGTTTTTGAGATCGTTGCTATGTTATCTACAAAGCCCATGCCTGAATTTTTTATTTTGATGAATATTTTGAGTTATGCCATTGATGAATATTTGAGCTATGTGATGTTATTTGATGAAATATGAAAGATATGTTTTGGATTAACATGTTTTGTATTGGAATTTTTGATGATTTTGAGTAATTAGGACTAAATTGCAAAAATAATAAGTTGAGGGACTAAAATGTGAAATAAATAGAATTTATGGACTTGTATGAATATAAGGAAGATTTGGCCTAAGCATGATATATTTAAAATTTGCATATTTTGTGTTTTATGCAATTTAGACTAAATTGTAAAAAGTGTAAAATGTCAGGGGTAAAATAGTAATTTGCCCATTTATGTGTTTTTGGACTAAATTGAGTAAAAATATGTTTGAATGAGTTTAATTTGAATATGTTTAGATCAAGAACTAAAGAAATCAGATTTGAATCGGGGAAAGTCAAAAATTGTCGAATAGTCATTCCGGTCCGTTCGTGTTAGTACGAGGTAAATTCATAAGTAAATAAATGTTGTTAAATTCGATTGTATAGGTATTATATGTGCCGAATTGAATTATAATAAATATATGTGTATATGCCGAAATGATTTAAGCATTGGAGGGTTATTTCCGAGCTTAAACCGATCGAGTTACGATGTCCGAAAGCCCCGTATGAACTTTAGGAATAGCTAGGATACATATGTCATGACATAGGATTCCGATATGTGATCTGCGAGTAAGACCACGTTTAATACGTTGGCATCGATATGTGATTCTGATATATGTGTGAGAGTAGGACCACGTCTGGTACGTTGACATCGATATATGTGGTTACGAGTAAGACCATGTCTGGGACATCGGCATCGTATTTGTTTCGTGTAAGACCCTGTCTGGGATAAAGGCATCGATATGTGATAGCATGTAAGACCATGTGTAACACTCCAAACCCGGGCTAGACGCTATGGCCGAATCTGGTGTGTCACATTGAAGTGTTTTAGCGAAAATCGTGTTTTCATTGAAAATCTTTCTTAAAATAAAAGAAACCCTAATTAACTTAAAGAAAAACACCTTCAGTTACGAAGGACTTGTTTAAAACATTTGATTAAAAAAAAAACTTAGTTGCAGAAATGTAGAAAACATACTATAATTTAAGAAATCCATGTTCAACTTCTCGCAATTACAATGAAAATAATAACAATTCAAGTAATAATAACACGATGAAAACCTTATTACAATTTGGTCTGGAACATACTTAAAAAGAAGTAAAAACTTAAATGCTTAAAAAAACCCCAAGTCCAAATCATCTTGCTAGCTGGCCACCCAGAGTCCCACCAAACATTGAACCTTCTACTAAGCATCACCTGAAAATAAAATAAAAGAGGGGGTGAGTTTTCGCAAAGTCAGTGTGTACAACCCTCGAAGAAAACAATCATTCAAAAAAAAAACATCATTCATCATTCATGCAATGCAATCCCATCCAAATTATTCATCCGCTACACACCGACTCTGTCCCTTTTCAAACCATGTGGGGATATAAATATCAACCCACCCAACCCATACACCATGGTAGCCTAGTTGCGGAACTACCTTCATTTACATATTGGGCTTTAAAAGCCGTCGGTGGATCCATGATTGTCAAGCAACCATGCGATCCTCATATACTTCCTCCGTTCCATAATTTCCAACCCATATGCAACCTAAGCAGAATATCATATGTATGCATGTCGCATCCACAAAACTTACATTCAACACCTAGGGGTATTTTGGGCATTTTTCCCTTGGGGGCATTTCGGTAATCTTCCCCTTAATTACGGTTTTCACTTATCTTGGCCCGTTAACAACTTCCGTAAGCTAAGATGAACGAATACTATGCACCAGGTAGGATTCCAGAGAAAAGGAGTTGGGTCATTAAGACCGCTTAAGTACCAAGCTCTACCTAGATCCAATCCTAGACATGCATATACCCGTTGCCACACCTTAACCCTTTGACTTGTCCACGGTCACAATATTTTAATTAAGTCTTATGTGGATATAATATACTAGGCCCAAAACCCCTTACAAAGCCTAAACAACTTCACATACCTGTATCTGGCCTATTAAGCCCAATCATATTCGTATGGCCCATTAGGCCCAAATCACCTGTATATGGCCCATTAGACCCAAATCACATTTATATGGCCCGTTAGGCCCAGTCACATTCATATTCATGCTCACATACAAATTCCTATCATAAAGCATTAATATTCATTTTTTGCCTATTATGGGCCCAACAGCCCATCGACCCCATTTAGCCCATTCTGGCCCATATGGCCAAATCACAACCCAAGTCCACGGAATCGTCCGTAGGCCTCAGGCAACCTATCAGTTTCCCCCTTACGAGTGTTCGCGCACTCGCAAGACTACCGTAGCCAAACTTTAGGCTTTTCAGCTTTTCGACTTTTCGGCTTTTGTCGATTCATTGTGTGTGTGCAGTGTATGTACACACCTGGTACGCAAGCGTGCTGCGATTTTTGTAGCCCAAACCTACAATCAATATCACTCAAAGATTAATCTCACATACTTATCGAATACTTTACCAAAAGCCGGAATCTCACCTTAATCTTACCTAAATGCTAAGCCTTTACTAGCTTCTACTTTGGTCACTAATCACGTATATCTCTCAGATCTGAAGAGCAAATCGGCAGGAATCCAAAATCGAGATCTGATACTAATTCCCTACCGAAGTTGATTAGAAAGAAGTGAGGGACTGAATACTCGATACTTATCAAAAACCGATTGGGAGAGCAAACACTTACATTAGAATCGACTGGGTGGAAAGAGTAGTGGCGGCACCAAGGGTATTCGGCCAAAGGATATTCGGATCTTAGAGATTTGAATGGCGAAAATCGATTACTCGGCACCAAAGAAGAGAGGAAGAATAATTGGCTAAAGCAAAGAAAATATTGAATAGAGGAGAAATAGAATTCGGCACAAGGAAGAAGAAAAAGAAAAGAAGGCAAAGAGTTTTTGAATTTTAGAGAAAGGAGTTTCTGGCAACAGGATGGAGGAAATTCGACATTAGCTTCATACCCTAGCATTCGACACCTATTTATAAGCCTGAATTTTCCCATGCCCAATTCCCCATTCGGCTCCATCACTTCTCCCTTCTCATCTCCTCGTTTTTCTCCCTGATAACCCCTTAATCCCTTCCTTAATTTTCTCTCCTGAACACTTCCCTTGCAGTCCACTTTCACGCCACTTCCATCCTTCTAGAAGGCTAAAATTAAACTTCTAAAAATTACTAAGCTAGGATTCAAACCTTGGATCTCCTTGCTAGCCACTAACGCCACCTCCCTACTCCCTAAGTGGCGTCACTTAGCCACTCCTCCACAAGGCTTTTTGATGCTATTTTCCCTCTATTTTTATTTAAAAGCCCAACTACTTGACAGCCCTGATTCTTTTAATAATTAAACTATAATTTCTTCTACTCCTTGATTCTAACTCAAACCTTAATTAAGACCTACTATAATTATCAGTTAACTTGGAATATAAAACACAATTTTTATCAAAATTGAAAATAAAGAAAGTTCGGGATTTCAGGATTTTTGGGTTTCGAGATTTTTGAAGCGTTACAACTCTACCCCCTAAAAGAAATTTCATCCTCAAAATTTACCTTGTTCAAACAGTTGAGGATATTGATATCGCATTACTTCTTCAGGTTCCCAAGTAGCCTTCTCAGCCTTGTGATTCTGCCAAAGTACTTTGACCAATGGAACGGACTTCCTTCTCAGTACTTTGACATCTCGACCAATTATTTGTATGGGCTCTTCCTCGAAAGTCAGGTCTGGCCTAACCTCAATTTCTTCCACCGCCACGACATGTGAAGGATCTGAGCGATACCACCTTAGCATGGAAACATGAAACACGTCGTGGATCTGGCTTAGTTCAGAAGGTAAGTCATGCTAATAAGCGACTGGCCCAATCTGTCTTACCACCTGATATGGTCCAATGAACCTTGGGCTTAGCTTCCCCTTTCGTCCAAACCTTAACACTTTCTTCCACGAAGAGACCTTCAGAAAAACTAAGTCTCCTACTGCATACTCTATTTCTCGACGCTTAAGATCAGCATACGACTTCTGCCTATCCGAGGCCTCCTTCAAATGATCCCGAATCAAATTTACCTTATCCTCAGTATTGGCTACTAACTCAGGGCCCAAAACTCTTCGTTCGCCCAACTTCGTCCAACATGTTGGAGTTCGACACCTTCGCCCATACAGTGCTTCATACGGAGCCATCCCAATGCTTGCTTGGTAGCTATTACTGTACGCGAATTTGGCTAACGGTAAATAGTCCTCCTAACTACCTCGGAACTCAATCATGCATCCCCTCAACATATCTTCCAACACTTGGATCACCCTTTCTGACTGTCCATCAGTTTGAGGGTGGAAAGCTGTACTGAAATTCAACCTAGTACCCAACGCCTCATGCAGCTTCTTCCAAAATCATGAAGTGAAACGTGGGTCCTTATAAGATATTATGGAGACTGGCACTCCATGCAATCTTACAATCTCTGCCACATACAGCTAGCCAGCTTTTGCAATGAGTAATCGGTGTGAATCGGTGTAAAATAGGCAGACTTGGTTAAGCGACCCACTATGACCCATATCGAGTCTTTCTTAGTAGGCGTCAAGGGTAGCCCACTAACAAAGTCCATAGTGATCCTTTCCCACTTCCAGAGTGGAATCTGCACTGGCTGAAGTAATCCCGAAAGCAACTGATGTTCCGCCTTCACCTTTTGACAGACCAAATATTTGCTTACGAACTCCATAACCTCGCGCTTAAGTCCAGGCCACCAATAAAGCTCACGCAAATTCTGATACATCTTGTTTCCGCTAGGATGCATTGCGTAGTGACCGCTATGTGCTTCCAGCAAAATAAATCATCGTCCTTTGGTATACACATTCTTCCGCGGAAACACAATACTCCTTCACCATTTATCCCAAAGTTTGATGTCTTCCCACTCTCCACTTGTTTAAAGTGAGCACTCAAAGTCTCATCCACTAATTGCTTACTCCTTATCTGCTCGACCCACACCGGCTTTACTTGAAGCTTAGCTAACAAGCTACCATCATCCAACAAGCTTAAACGGGTGAGCATAGCTCTCAAGTTTGACTTAGCCCTACGACTCAACGCATCGACTACCATATTCGCTTTGCCAGGATGGTATTCAATCGTACAATCATAATCCTTCAATAATTCCACCCACCTACATTGCCTAAGGTTTAGCTCCTTTTGGGTAAGAAGGTACTTCAAACTCTTGTGGTCCGAATAAATTATGCACTTCTCCCTGTATAAGTAATGCCTCCATATTTTGAGCTCGAACACCACCGCAGCTAGCTCCGAATCATGGGTTGGGTAATTCACCTCGTGAGTCTTAAGTTGCCGTGATGCATACGCAACTACTTTTCCTTCTTGCATTAATACACATCCTAAGCCCATATGTGACGCGTCACTATTAACCATAAACTCCTTCCCAAGCACTAGCTGAATCAACACAGGGGCCTCAATTAAAACTTTCTTAAGCTTTCTAAAGCTCTCTTGCTGCTTGTCCGTCCAAACAAACGGTACCCCTTTCCTCAACAACTTAGTTAAGGGTGCAACAATTACCGAAAAGCCCTCAACAAATCGCCTATAGTATCCTGCCAAGCCTAGAAAACTTCAGATTTTGGATACCGTCTTAGGTGTTTTCCAGTCTAACACTGCTTCAATTTTATAAGGATCCACCTTAATCCCCTCGGCTAAAACCACATGTCCTAAAAAAGTAACCTCCCTTAGCCAAAATTCACACTTACTGAATTTAGCATACAGTTGCTTCTCCCTCAAAGTCTACAACACAATCCTTAAGTGTGCATCATGCTCATCCTCATCTTTTGAGTACACCAAAATGTCATCTATAAAGACTACCACGAACCGATCCAAGTAGGGTTGAAAGACCCGATTCATGAGATCCATGAAAGCTACAGGTGCGTTTGTCAGCCCGAATGGCATCACAAAGAACTCGTACTGCCCATAACGAGTTTTGAAAGCTGTCTTATGAACATCTGCCTCCTTAACCCTTAGTTGGTGATACCCTGAACGTAGGTCAATCTTCATGAACACAAAAGCTCCCCTAAACTGATCAAAAAGATCATAGATTCTCGGTAAAGGGTACTTATTTTTAACAGTTAACTTGTTTAACTATCGATAGTCGATGTACATTCATAACGTCCCATCCTTCTTCTTTACGAATAACACCGGTACTCCCCATGGAGACACACTTGGTCGTATGAAATCGGGATCCAATAATTCTTGAATTTGTGCCTTAAGTTCTACCAACTCCTTGGGTGCCATCCGATAAGGAGCGATGGAAACTAGAGCCGTCCCAGGTAACAACTCGATTCCAAATTCTACTTCTCTGCTGAGTGGCAACCCAGGCAGCTCCTCGGGAAAGACATCCAAAAATTCCCTAACTATTCTCAACTCCTTAATAATAAGGCTCTTAGCCTCCGTAACACTAATATAAGCCAAATAGGCTTCGTATCCCTTTCGTACTAACTTCTCAGCCTTCAACGCTGAAATCACATTCGACAGGTAATTCCGACGTTCACCAATTACCACCATCTCCTTATCCTCTGCCATTCTTAACGCCATCTGCTTTGCAGCACAATCTAAGGTGGCTCGGTGCTTCACAGCCAATCCATACCTAAGATTAAGTCAAATTCGCTAAACGATAGGTCCATCAAATCCGCTAAAAAGGTAACCCCTTGGACTACTAAGGGTACCTTCCTAAACATCTTATTCACTCCTACTGACTGCCCTAAAGGACTTTTCACAATCATCTCATTCGTAATAATCTTAAACATATCACCTAAAGACTCAGTCTTATTGCATGCAACATATGAATGCATTGATCCAATATCAATCAAGGCTGTGTAAGGTAACTCATATATAAAGAACATACCCGTTATCACATCTGGGGCATCCCCGTCTTCTTGACGATGAGCAGCATAAACCAAAGCTGGCTATCTCACCTCAGTATGGCCCGCATTTCTGCCTGGTACTCCGCGTCCACGTCCATTGCCGTTACCACTCGTGGCCTATCCACGACCCCTTGGCGGCAGTTGTCCACCCCTTGGTGGCTGAGCACCTCCTTGACCCACTACTGGCTCTCGACCTAGTGTTCAAGGGCAATCCTTGATCCTATGCTCCATAGACCCACAAGCAAAACAAGCTCCCATTCTCTTCCAACACTCACCTCCATGCCTTCTCCCACAATCAGCTCAAGGTGGCACCCTTGGATTAGCAGCAGGGGGCCCTGCTCTAACTGGCCCATTATTTCTGGCCCTAGCCCTAGGCCTCTGTCCAACACCCAGGGTCTCAGCCTCCCTCTTATTCTTACCCCTTTCCTTCTCTCGGTTTAGGCACTCAGTGCGCTTTACTTCCTCCACTATCTTTGCTTTCTCCACCAACTCCGAGAAAACTCGTTCCCTTTGTGGAGCTATCAGTACCCTGAGGCTATCTCTAAGCCCATCCTCAAACCTAATGCAACGCTCATACTCTGTTCCCACCATCACTCTTGCATACCTACTAAGGCGTAGAAACTCCGCCTCATACTCCGCCACCGATTTGTTCCCTTGGGTCAAGTTCAGGAACTCCTTCCTCCTAACATCCACATAGCTTGCACCCACATACTTCCCTTGGAATGCAGCTTTGAAAAACTCCCAGGTGACCCGCTCCGGTTGGGTGCCCTTTTTCACTATCAACCACCACTGGTAGGCTTCCTCCCTAAGCAATGACACCGCCCCTTTTAACTTTTGCTCAAGTGAGCAGTCCAAACCCTCCATTATCCTTTCAGTTGCCTCCAACCAATATTCTGCCACATTAGGAGCCACGCCAGCCACGCCCTTGAAGATTTCAACCCTGTTCGATCGAAGTCGCTCCGGTATGGATCCCCGATTTCTAGTGCCATTGTTGGGCCCAACGACCCTTTCCAAAATTCTCAGCATTGCTTGTGACAATGCATATTCTCCCACGGCCCGATCATACGGTCTATTCACAGCCACAGGTGAGGCCAGAGCCTCTTTTGCTCCAACATTAGGCATATGGCTTGATGCCGACGATTCAGCCCTAACACTTCCGCGGCCTCGGCCACGGCCACGGCCTTTTGCACCTCTTCTACCACTCATCGTCGATTCACGTATTATTTGGATTAGATATTTTATGAAGTTTTTATTAGTTAAATATTTACACCGATGTTTTATGGAAATATTTAAAGAGAAGATCGTTTTCGAAAATCCTCTACAGTTTTCAGATCCTACGGGCTTTAGCTCCATTCTAACAACCATCTAAAGTAGCCCTCTAACTATCTACTATATAACAATTTAAACAAACTTAAAAATAAAAGTACTTACTTGGTTCGACGTCGGAGACTCGGTGTGTCACTCAGTAAGATTTCTCTTTTTCCAAAGTATCATCATCCAAAATATTTTTAAAATCCAAAAAGAAGCCAAATAATAATAAGGCCCACTTCACAGCCTGAGTTTTGCAACCTGGGCTCTAATACCACTAAATGTAACACCCCAAACCCGGCCTAGACGCTATGACCGAATCTAGTGTGTCACATTGAAGTGTTTTAGCGAAAACCGTGTTTTCATTGAAAACCCTTCTTAAGATAAAAGAAACCCTAATTAACTTTAAAAAAAACACCTTCAGTTACGAAAGCCTTGCTTAAAACATTTGATTAAAAAAAAACTTAGTTGCGAAAATGTAGAAAACATACTATAATTTAAGAAATCCATGTTCAACTTCTCACAATTATAATGAAAATAAGAACAATTCAAGTAATAATAACACAATGAAAACCTTATTACAATCTGGTGTGGAACATGCTTAAAAAGAAGTAAAAATTTAAATGCTTAAGAAAAACCCAAGTCCAAATCATCTTGCTAGCTGGCCACCCAAAGTTCCTCCAAACATCGAACCTTCTATTGAGCATCACTTGAAAATAAAATAAAAGAGGGGGTGAGTTTTCGCAAACTCAGTGTGTACAACCCTCGAAGAAAGCAAGCATTCAAAAAAAAACATCATTCATCATTCATGCAATGCAACCCATCCAAATTATCCATCCACTACACACCGGCTCCGTCCCCCGTCACACCATGTGGGGATATAAATATCGACCAACCCAACCCACACACCATGGTAGCCCAGTTGTGAAACTACCTTCATTTACATATTGGGCTTTAAAAGCCGTCGGTGGATCCACGATTGTCAAGCAACCATGCGATTCTCATATACTTCCTCCGTTCCAGAATTCCCAACCCATATGCAACCTAAGCAGAATATCATATGTATGCATGTCGCATCCATAAAACTTACATTCAACACCTAGGAGTATTTTGGTCATTTTTTCCTTAGGGGCATTTCCGTAATCTTACCCTTAATTACAGTTTTCACTTATCTTGGCCAGTTAACAAGTCCCGTAAGCTAAGATGAACGAATACTATACACCAGGTAGGATTCCAGAGAAGAGGAGGTGGGTCATTAAGACCACTTAAGTACCAAGCTCTCCCTAGATCCAATCTTAGACATGCATATACCCGGTGCCACACCTTAACCCTTTGACTTGTCCACGGTCACAATATTTTAATTAAGTCTTATGTGGATATCATATACTAGGCCCAAAAACCCTTACAAAGCCTAGACAACTTCAGATACCTGTATCTAGCCCATTAAGCCCAATCATATTTGTATGGCCCATTAGGCCCAAATTTCTTGTATGTGGCCTATTAGGCCCAAATCACATTTATATGGCCCGATAGGCCCAGTCACATTCATATTCATGCTCACATACAAATTCCTATCACAAAGCATCAATATTCAGTTTTTGCCTATTATGGGCCCAACAGCCTATCGGGCCCATTTAGCCCATTCTGGCCCATATGGCCAAATCACAACCCAGGTCCACGGAATCGCCCGTGGGCCTCAGGCAACCTATCAGTTTCCCCCTTATGAGTTTTCGCACACTCGCAAGACTAGCGTAGCCAAACTTTCGGCTTTTCAGCATTTCAGCTTTTCGACTTTTCGGATTTTGCCAATTCATTGTGTGTGTGCAGTGTATGTACACACCTGGTAAGCAAGCATGCTGTGATTTCCGTAGCCAAAACCTACAATCGATATTACTCAAAGATTAATCTCACATACTTATCGAATACTTTACCAAAAGCCAGAATCTCACCTTAATCTTACCTGAACGCTAAGCCTTTACTAGCTTCTACTTTGGTCACTAATCACGTATATCTCTCAGATATGAAGAGCAAATTGGTAGGAATCCAAAACTGAGATCTGACACTAATTCCTTACCAAAGTCGATTAGAAAGAAGTGAGGAATTGAATACTCGATACTTACAAAAACCAATTGGGAGAGCGAACACTTACACTAGAATTGACTGGGTGGAAAGAGTAGTGGCGGCACCAAGGGTATTCGGCCAAAGGATATTCGGCTCTTAGAGATTTTAATGGCAACAATCGATTACTCGACACCAAAGAAGAGAGGAAGAATAATCCCCTAAAGCGAAGAAAATATTGAGTATAGGAGAAATAGAATTCGATACAAAGAAGAAGAAAAAGAAAAGAAGGCAGAGAGTTTTCAGCTTTTAGAGAAAAGAGTTTCTGGCAGCAGGGTGGAGGAAAATCAACATTAGCTTTATACCCTAGAATTCGGTACCTATTTATAAGCCTTATAGCCAAATTTTCCCATGCCCAATCCTCATTCGGCTCCATCACTTCTCCCTTCTCATCTTCTCGTTTTTCTCCCTAATAACCCTTTAATCCCTTCCTTAATTTTCTCTCCTAAACACTTCCCTTGGAGTCCACTTTCACGCCACTTCCATCCTTCTAGAAGGCTAAAATTAAACTTCTAAAAATTACTAAGCTAGGATTCGAACCTTGGATCTCCTTAGCCACTAACGCCACCTCCCTACTCCCTAAGTGGCGTCACTTAGCCACTCCTCCACAAGGCTTTTTGATGCTATTTTCTCCTATTTTTATTTAAAAGCCCAACTACTTGCCAACCCTGATTCTTTTAATAATTAAACTATAATTTCTTCTACCCCTTGATTCGAACTCAAACCTTAATTAAGACCTACTATAATTATCACTTGACCTGGAATATAAAACACAAATTTTATCAAAACCGAAAACAAAGAAAGTTTGGGATTTCAAAATTTTAGGTTTCGAGATTTTTGGGGCGTTACACCACGTCTGGGACATTAGCATTGTACGATATGTGTGATTATCCGAGTATCCTATTCAATTCTGAGTGGTTCAATGGGCAATGATAAGTTGTGATCGAAGGTGTAAAACGAGCTAAAACAATAATGTATGAGTTAGTTACCTATTTGAAAATAAGGTAAGTTGGCTACTTGATATGTGATGCAATTTATTACCTAATGTTAATGTAAAAATAAATGTATTTGTGAAGTATATTCGGCTACATGATAAGTATAGGTATGAGATATTAAAGTTTGATTCAAGAATATATATTTATGAGTGTGTATATATTCGATTATATAATGGTACTATGGTTTTGAAATTTAATGCTACCTTGATAATAGAGAGAGTACATTCGGCCAAAAGTTATGTATAGTGATATCATATTTGTGACCTATGTGCAAATATATATAAATGATTACGTACGGCCTTAAGATATAAAATAAGAATATTTATGAAATGATCCATTAATATATGTGTATGAGTTTATGTATATTCGGTTAAATAATGATATTATGGCTTTGAGTTTGAATGATATTTTGATATTGGATGTATGTATATATGGCAATATGAAAGTATATGTATTGTATGAAATTGTAAGTTTGAAATTAAATCTGATTATGATAATATGAATTGGTTTGGTAATTGAATTGATATTGCCATTGAGTTATTTATTTACTTATGGCTTACTAAGCTTTTAAAGCTTACTCTGTGTGTTTTTCCTATGTTTATAGAGTTTCGGAGACTTGCTCAGGTTGGAAGTTGTAGGAGACCTCATCACACTATCCAGTTTTCGCTTCGGTAAATTAATGCTTTGAGATTCGGTTATGTGGCTTGTATAAGCTTTGGTTTTGAAATTTGTCTATATATATATAGCCATGTGAAAATGGCTTAATCATGATGCTAATGTTGGTTATATGATTCGATCTTATAAGTAGCATAATCAAAGAAGTATGATATGTCGTTTATTTTATGTGTGGTATGATGATATGATTTCGGCTTGGTTAGGTAAGTTAAATGATGATTATATCATTGATGATGCATTGGTTAACTCGGTTTATGTGGTGTAAATGTTGAATGTGGCTATCTTTTATATGTGATGAATATGCTATGCCATGGGAATTTGTCTATTTGGTGTTGTTTAATATGCACCTATATTTTGATGTATAAATTGCCTTGTAATTTTTTTGGTAAATTATGGAAATTGCTTCGGTCACTATGTGAGGTGAATTATGATTTGTGAAGCATATTTATGTTCGACAATAAAAGGTAAAAACCAATATATATATTCTAATAATATCACTATTTGTGTATTTGTCATTTTTGTTATGGTTTGTAATGACAAGGGAAAAGTAAATGTGTCATGGATGAATGGTTGAACATTTGGGCTAGTATATGATGTATATTTAGTAATGTTATTTGGTAAAGAAATGGCATGTTTTAGTTTATGATTGAATGGTGACATTGAACTACTTTTGTGGTTAATTTTGATAGTTAAATGGGTGATAAATGGGTTTGATAAGTATAGGGAATTTTAGCATGATGTTTAGCCTATAAAGCTGGTATGATTCGTTCAGCATTTGAGTTTAATAATAGCTATTGTTATTATGGTGGTTTGCGCATACAATAGTAGTATAAGTAAATAATAATAATAATAATAATAATAATAATAATAATAATAATAATAATAATAATAATAATACATTGGGCTATGTTGTAATGTTAGCTAATATGTTATAAGTTAATGACTATAATGCCGAATGATATGGGTTGATATAGTTTAATATGAAAATCTCTATAAATATGAAAATTATTTGTTTAGTATATAATTAAATATATGAATTAAACTTAAGGATGTTTTAATGTATGTTCGGTTTATGGAACAAAAAAATGTTTGATTTTATTTAGGTATTCGAATACCATAAGTGTGATGTACATACTGTTCGAATTTTGTATTTATAAAGTATATATTTATATATTATGGCAATGATGCATGTTAGTTGATTTGAAATTTGGAATTGATAAATGAGATTGAAATAGTTGAGTTTGAAAGTATGGTTCGCTTATTGTTTTGGTTGGATTATGAAAGTCCAATATGCGAATTTGGTTTATATGAATTGGTGATTTGTGGTTGTTTAAGTTTTCGAAAATTTGTAAAGGAGTTAATATGTATATATATGCATGATTGAATTGTATGACCGACCAATCAAATGTAACACCCCTAATCCGTATCCGTCGCCTAAGAAGGGTTACAAGGTGTTACCAAACAATAAACAACTTAAACAGACATTCACTATATTCTATACTTTGTAATGCAACCACACTAAAAAAAAATTTAATTCAATTAGTAATTTCAAAACTTTAATACAATTTCAAATTCTACCATTTAATATTTACTCAACTTGGTTACCACTCATATAAATAGCATGGACATTAGTTAATACAAACAACATGCTTTGTACATTGATACAAGTTAAAAATAATCACACCGAAATAATCATACTTTTTCAAATACCTCATTTAAACACTTATTTATTAAAAACTAATCATATCACTTTTCAAATCATAAAACCATGCGCATATTGAACCAATAATAAACTTAAGTACCGTAATTGGTTATACTACATGAGCCTTTTTACTAGTATAAATAAATTATATTTAAACATAGTTATTAAGTAACCAAAAGTATCTATTCTATAATTATAACTTATGCTCATGTGACCAAAACAAATTGAACCATTTTGGACACGATTATCAATCAAAAGTATAAGCATTTCGCATGTTTATTACTATGCCTTTAATTACATATTCACTGTCAAACATTTATACTACATTTTGTCTTTCAAAATAACACTAATACTAAAGCAAATCATATCGAAGAACTTATCTATTTTATACCAAATTATTTAACCACAAATATGGCACATTTTCAACTCAATATATAACATAATATTTTGACCTTTTATTACCATACCTCAAACAAAACATATTAACCAAAGCAATCATATAACGTACTCATAATTTATCTTCTTCAACCGTACTTAATTAATCAACCATTCAAGCATAATATATACGCATATATTTCCATTACAAACCGAATCAAAATGACTAATACTCATTCGAATATGCATATATATAAATATATATATATATCATCAACATTTTACTCCATTACTAAGCCAAATTAAATAACCATTCACAAGTACTAAACATATCATACATCAAACTTACCAGAAGTGAGCTAAACATAGACTATTTGTGATACTTAACATAGCATAACAACCAAGCTCACATACATTCCTATCTATACATGAACCAGAGCCGAATCAACCAAACACACACATCTACAATCACCAATCATTAAATGAACACAAAATACAATACAGACCATAGTACACCCTACACATATACCTTGACATCACTTTATCACCATTAGAAAATATATCAACCATGATTCACATATAAATTTATATACTTAGGTACATATAAACCATAATAGAAACATCAAAACCAAACATAACCATCACTTGATCAAAGCATAGAAATCAAGGATTAACAAAATAATAAGCCATTTTCGCATGGCTCATATTTACATACCCCAAAATCAAATATTTATATGTATATATATTAGCCTATACATGCCATAAGTTAAAATTCAACTTATAAAAGTACTGAAACAGTCGATAGTGTGATAAATTTCGCTGACAATCCTCAAGCTCATAACTTGACTCCACAAATCTATAAAATAAAGACAAACATACATACACAGTAAGCTATCACAGCTTAATAAGTCATAAGAAAATAAACAAATCTATAACATAATCAACTCAATTTAACCAAACCAAATTATACTATCATAATCACATTTAATCTCAAGCTTTCAATCTCATATACAACATATACTTTCATATATAAACTTTATCTTGGCCGAAAGTATACATATATATTATCAAAGTATCATTCAATTTCAAATCCACAATATCATTATATAATCGATTATATAAATATATATTCATATGCATATACTTATAAATAAAACTTTAATATCACATACTTATACATAGCATATGGCCGAATATACTACACAAATGCACATATGTTTACATTAGTAACTTGTATAATTTGCATCACATATCAAATAGCCAACTTACCTTATTTTCAAATAAGTAATTAACTAACTCATACCTAATCGTTTTAGCTCATTTTTCACCTTCAATCACAACTTATCATTACCCGTTGAACCATTCGGAATTGAATAGGATACTAGGATAGTCACATATATAATACAATGCCAATGTCCCAAACGTAGTCTTACATGTAATCATATATCGATGCCACTGTCCTAGAAAGGGTCTTACTCGCACACTTATATCGGAGTTACATATCGATGCCAACGTATTAAACGTGGTCTTACTCACACACATATATCGGAGTCACATATTGATGTCAACGTGTTAAACATGGTCTTACTCGCACACATATATCGAAGTCACATATCGATGCCAACATATGAAACATGGTCTTACTCACACACATATATCGATGCCATGGTCTTACTCGCACATCACGTATCAGAATCCTATGTCATGACATATGTATCCTAGCTATTCCTAAGGGTCGTACGGGCTTTCGAACGTCGTAACTCGATCGAATTGAACTCGTCCACATAAAATCCAAGCTTTTACATATTCGGCTTTTACATTATACATTTCAGCGTATATATAGTTTGTATTTAACCGATTAATTAACATCTATTTGCTTATAAACTTACCTCAGACTATAATAATCGGAACGGGACGACTAGTCGACAACTTTAGTTTTCCCCCAATCCAAACCCAATTTCTTTGGTTCTTGATCTAAACATATTCAAATTAAACTCATTCAAACATATTTTCACTCAATTTAGTACAAAAACACATAAATGGGTAAATTACCATTTTACCCCTAACATTTCACACTTTTTACAATTTAGTCCAAATTGCACAAAACACAAAAAATGCAAAATTTGCACATACCATGCTTAGGCCGAATCTTCCTTATATTTATACAAGTCCATGCATTTCATTTATTTCACATTTTAGTCCCTTATTTTTTTATTTTTGCAATTTAGCCCTAATTACTCAAAATCATAAAAAATTCCAATACAAAACATATTAATCTAAAACATATCTTTCATAATTCATCAACTAACATCACAAAGCTCAAATATTCATCATGATTAAATGATTGGTATTTAGGTTCAGATTTTATATGTTCCAATTGATGTTGTAAGAGTGATGTTTAGATATAATTATAGTATGTGAAGTAGACATGATATACTTCAGTATGGATGTTCGAAAAATGGTTAGATTGTTATGTCATATTCGCATAAATTTGTAATGTGAGAAGAGGTATATTTAATCTGGAAATGATGATAGTTATTATCTTTTATGTTATTGAAAATTTAATCATGTGATATGACTGAATAGGTATATGTTTAAAGGACCAAATTTTATATTATCAGTAGTGGGCATAAATTTTATAAGTTAATGTACTAGCTAAATAGTTTATGAAATAAATGCTAGGTATATGTAGTCCTTTTGGTTATAATATGCATAGTGTAGAAATTATGAATTAATATGTTACTATTCAGCTAACGAAATAGTTGTTTTGGCATATGCTTGGTATATGTTATCTAATGATATATGCTTGGATAATAGTTGAGCATTTGAATAATGGTATAAGTTGATGATATTGATGTGATTGAAATTTGAAGCATGAATTGTTTATGAATTATAAGAAATAAATTATGATTGATTTTAGTTGATTAAGTGGTTAGTATATGCGAATTTGACTATATGAATGAATATATGGTTGTTATTCGATTGAAAAGTTTTGTAAAGAAATTGATATATTCTTAATCATAAAATCAATTATATGAACATGTTGAACTGTGTTTTGTCAGGTAATACCTCGTAACCCTAATCCGACTACGGGTACGAGTTAGAGGTGTTACATTTGATTGGTATCAGAGCTACTGTTTAGTCAATTTTAGGACTACCATAGCATATGTGAGTCTAGCTATACATGCCACATTTAACCTGCGATAGTGTGATATCTCCCGACTCTGACGAAAATTGTTTTGATGAGACAAATAAGTTTTCCAGCCGAGCTAATTCGGATAGTACGAAATGTGTACTCAAATGTTTGAATGGAAATGTGTTGATTATGAGTTTAAACTCATAAAGGTATGGGTCAAAGAGTATAACATTTTTGTTATTGGTAAATGTTATAATTATATGAGCATATGAGATATGATATTTGAGTTATGATTGATATCTGAAATGCTTCAATTGTGAATTAGTAATTTGAGTTGGCATATGAAAAATGTGTTAAGAACAAAAGTGATTAAAAGCAAAAGTTTATTAAATGATTTGAGAATGTGAAATTAGTAATGAACTGGTTATTTGTGATAGTATGTGTTACGTGCATTTATGTAACACCCCCAACCTGGCCTAGAAGTCTAGACCAAATTCAGAATGCTACATTAATCACCAAAGTGATCGTAGGAAAGAAAAATTTGCAAAACAGTTTATCTTATCAAACCAAATCATTTAAAACATTTATTAACAAATCAGTACAAATCTTAAAATAAAGTTCGATGTAAAACCAGTTCAAATTATACGAATATAAACACAAATCAAAATTGTACCACAACACTATAAATCGTTACAATTTAAACTTTAACCGAATAATAAGTAAAACTGAAATTTAAAAAAAAAACCATAGTTTATCCACCAAGACTGTCCGAGACCTCCGCGTACTGAGTCTAGTGTTCAGAACCCAGAACTGTACCTGAAAGGGGAAACAGAAGAGGGGGTGAGCTACTTGAGCTCAGTGTGAGATCAAACAGATATTGAATAGTGAGGAAAACCAGAAAACCAGAAGCAGTTTGAAAATAGAACATACTTACAAACCGACTAAATCAAATATAGACCATATATAACTTTACAGTCATATGGCTCTATCAAATACAGTAACAGTAGTTTTCAATAGTCATAATTTGGGCTTACGCCCTTTTCAGAGTCAGTATCAGTCTCAGTTTGGGGCTTTAGCCCAACTTAGTACAGTAACATTCAAATACACAGATTACTATTAGGCACGTGTGCCTTTCAAGGGAATAGTCAAATACATTCTATCACACACGCGTTTAATCAGTCATATCAACCAGACATTGTAGTCACACAGTAACAGTAACATTCAATCAAGCAAATTCAGTCAGATGCATATGAGTGTGAATGAGTTATAAAACAACCCACCCACCCATCCAACCAACACACCATCTCCGTCCAACCTTACACCTCATGTGGGGATATAATCGACCCACCCATCCCTGCACTCCAATTAGGACCTCGAAAAGCCTATCCAACCTTATACCCCCTATGGGGATTTAATCAACCCATCCATACGATGTCATCCCGGTTTGCCCGGCAATGATGATCATCTACATTGTCCACGACCCTCAGGGAATTAGGACCACCCTCGACCCTCTTGGAATTAGGGCTATCAGAATGCAGATAGACTACTGGTCACATATATTATGCAGCAAAGCTAGCGTATAAGTTGTACAGTGTAATACGGTGAACTGCGGTACAGTCGTGCAGTATGTTCTGCCAGATCAGATAAAGGTACATAGCATAGATAACGTACATGTGGTACAGTGCAATGCGGTAAACCGCTATATTGATGGGTTGCAATAAAACTGCCAGATTAGATAATAACAATACGCAGCGATGCTAACGTATCTGCTATACCATGCAGTGCAGAAATCCGTAGTACAGTCGAATCATCCACGACCCTCTGGGAATTGGGACTATAGAATGTAGTTAAACTGCCAAATCATAAATCTCCCTTCTCTTCAAAATCCCACCCAAAAAGGTTTATGCAGATGAATGTATGCAAATGTATGAATGTCGATGCACCAGTTCAGAACACAATCTCAGATAGACATTCAGAAACAATTGCTTGCAAACAGTAAATTAGTTACAAAAACATGCACACTTGTGCATTCAATTTCGGTACCTAACATGTCACGCTTCAATCACAAAAAGTACATAAATCAAGGTCAGAACAGAGTTGTAATCACCCTTAGTAATCTTAGTCGAGAGGTTGGAACAAATCAATTTGCATTTCAGATCAAGTTGACATAAATGTAGTATTTGGCAAGCTAGGGCCACACGCCCATGTGCTCTGGCCGTGTGGAGCAGTCCAGACCGTGTGGAGGTCCAAACGCTCGTGTAAGGAGTAGCACATGGTCGTGTGACATAAGCACACGTCTGTGTGGTGTAGAGGCACGACCGTGGGAGTAGGCCGTGTAACTCACTGTCCAAATCCTCTAATTTTAGAAGCAGAGCAGACACGGCCGTGTGAAGGTGTCACACGCCCGTGTGGAAATCAGACACGGCTGTGTGTCCCATAACACAATCCCGTATGGAATCCTTAAGCTCCAAATCAGTTATACGGCTGTGTGTCCCGAAACACACGCCCTTGTGAGAACCCTAAATTCCCCAAATCAGTTACACAGTCGTGTGGCCAGGCCGTGTAACCTCAAAACTCAGAATCCCTAATTATCGAACCCACACGCCCATGTGCCCATGAGACACGCCCGTGTGGTTTTTGACAAAAATCCCCAAATTGGCCACACAACCATGTGGCCAGGCCGTGTGGCACCCAATTTGGCCTGGAATCCTAATTTCCAAAATCCACACGGCCGTGCGCCTCGGCACATGCCGGTGTGGTCGTCGAAGAGGCAAGAAAACCACCTCGAGTCAGCCTCGTTTTTACTATTTTCACCGTCGAAATGATCCCAAAACCTCACCCTATCGAAAAGGGGTGATTTCTCAGCACTCCTATCATCTAAAGGCTCAAAAACGAAGGACTAACGCAAAAAGCCATAGGGAAAGGGACTCGTGAATCAAGATACAATCGATTGAAGTAGAAAAGGAAATAAAAATAGAAAGTAGAAGATCAGTTTCGAATCCCACACCTATTTATTGCGATCTGAGATGGCGGTAGAGGAGCGAAAATCTTAAAACCCCAAGTCAGAACCGAAGATTCCCCAAAAAGAAAGGAAGAGGGAGAGAAGAAAAGTAGAGAAGAACGTCCCAAAAATAACCAAAATAGAAATAAAAATAAAAATAATAACAATAATCTAATTTCTTAACACAAAATTTAATAATTATAATTACTTATAATTATTAACTAAAAAGGAATAAATCAAAAATAAAAAAAAAGGTTCTCTAAAACGTGTACCCCAAGACTTGAACCCAAAACCTCAAGGTACACTAACACTCCACTTATCCACCAGACCAACAGGCCCATTCTGTCACTAAAGCGCAAAACTAATTACTTAAGTTCCACCACCTCACTGCCCCTATGCTTAAAACCCAAAGCTTTTAGGCCTAAAATTCAGGGCGTTACAATTTATGTGTAAGTTAAATTTGAGGCTTTACTACCCTCACCCCCTTATCAGTGAAATGTTAAAATGAAATCTGATCTGGTTGAATAAGTTCATGAGTGTGGAGTTACAGAAGTCCGTGTTCGGAAGATTAATAATGTGGTCAGATAAGAGAATTAATCAACAAATGAAGACAGTATTAAAAGAGATATTGGATAGTTCTGAAGACTATTCAGATTATGCAAAGACACTGTTATAGAAGAAATTAACTCTGATTAAATGATCTATTCAGGTATGATATCTAAATAAAGATATTAACTGAAATGATATCTAAATAAAGTTATTAACTGAAAGTTCTTTTGAATTGATTTCTGTTATTGATGGGATAATATAGACTTAATGATGACAGAATTAGACAGTTGAATAATGTTTGAATTATATTGATGGATGAGTGTAGTGGTTATAGTCGGGTAGTTACTATGATTTCTTCTGGATATTCTATGTGTACATTTATTTTCAGAAGTATATGTGACTGTTTAATTTTAGAAGAATTCTTATCGTATAAGAACATTAGCTAAATATATCAATAGACGAAAGCATCGTTGATCTGTTTGAGGTTATGTTCGACATTGCTCTGTCTTTCTCTTGTATTTAGTCATTTGTATGGATATGAAAGTCGACGGTGAAATCTGTATGATGCTAATACTCTGTCCTTACTAACTATTGCTCTGTTGAAAATACGTAAAGATTATATTGCTTTTGCTACTGTGAATTTCAATATTTATGAGTGACATTGTTCTTTCTGGACCTTATCTTCAACTTAGACTGAACCAGAACTGATGTTTCAGTTAACAATATCTTCGTGGAAAAGAAACTTCAACAATCAAACTAACTTTGATTTATGAGTTGTTCTGATAGATATAATTTTGTGTCAAGTCTTCAAGAATACGAATTCTTCTTCCAGACCATTCTTCAGTTCACACGTGTACGTTTAAAGTTTATTTCCAATCTGGTGAATAGATTCAGACACATATAACCCAATTATCTCTCTCTTTTTTTAATCATATAATGCAAATCAGACTAAACCACTGAATCGGTCTTTTTGAAGAAATATTTTCTTCTCGTTAGAAAGAATAACCCAAACATATCATTATATAGATGCCATAATCATCAAATAGAAATCATAATGTCATAATAAGACTGACTTTTTACCTATAACAATAGATAATATCCCAACTGTTAATAAAGCATCTGAACCCAGAAGAAAATCAAATATGATTTGAATAGCAACCAATACAGAAGCACAACTTTTATAACTCTAATAACAATACTGCAGTACTTCCCAAATTTTAGAACAAAAATCATGATCATAACAGATATAGCCATTTCGATTATATAGATATCTCTTATAGATAATCATATAGAATAATAAGAAAACCAGAATAGCGAAATTTTCAATATCTGAAGCTACATAGAATATCAGAAAGTTACAACCCATATAGAATGGTACCAATTCTGATGATATCCCAGATAAGATCCAGAAAGAACAATGTCACACATAAATATTGAAATTTACAGTAACAGAAGCAATGTAATCTTTACGTATTTTCAACAGAGTAATGGTCAGTAAGGATAGAGTATTAGCATCATACAGATTTCACCGTCGACTTTCATATCCATACAAAGGAATAAATACCAGAGAAAGACAGTCAACGATGCTTTCGTCTATTGATATATTTAGCTAATGTTCTTATACAATAAGGATTCTTCTAAAATTAAACAGTCACATATACTTATGAGAATAAATATACACATAGAATATGAAGAAGAAATCATAGTAACTGCTAGACTATAACCACTGCACTTAGCCATCAATATAATTCAAACATTATTCAACTGTCTAATTCTATCATCATTAAGTCTATATTATCCCATCAATAACATAAATCAATTCAAAAGAACTTTCAGTTAATACATTTCTTTAGATATCATACCTGAATAGATCATTTAATCGGAGTTAACTTCTTCTGTAATAGTGTCTTTGCATAATCTGAATAGTCTTCAGAACTATCCAATATCTCTTTTAATATTGTCTTCATTTGCTGATTCATTCTCTTATCTGACCACATTATTAATCTTCTGAACACGGACTTCTATAACTTCACACTCGTGAACTTATTCAACCAAATCTTACAGATTTCATTTGAACATTTCACTGATAAGGGGGTGAGGGTAGTAAAGCCTTAAATTTAACTTACACATAAATGCACATAACATATACTATCAGAAATAACTAGTTCATTACTAATTTCACATTCTCAAATCATTTAATAAACTTTTGCTTTTAATCACTTTTGTTCTTAACACATTGTTCATATGCCAACTCAAATTATTAATTCACAATCGAAGCATTTCAGATAGCAATCATAACTCAAATATAATATCTCATATGCTCATATAATTATAACATTTACCGATAACAAAAATGTCATACTCTTTGATCCATACCTTTATGAGTTTCAACTCATAATCAACACATTTCCATTCAAACATTTGAGTATACATTCCGTACTATCAGAATTAGCTTGGTTGGAAAACTTATCTGTCTCATCAAAACAATTTTCGTCAAAGTCGGGAGATATCACACTATCGCAGGTTAAATGTGGCATGTATAGCTAGACTCACATACGCTATGGTAGTCCTAGAACCAACTAAACAATAGCTTTGATACCAATCAAATGTAACACCCCTAACCCGTACCCGTAGCCGAATTAGGGTTACGAGGTATTACCTGACAAAACACAGTTCAACACGTTCATATAATTGATTTTATGATTAAGAATATATCAACTTCTTTATAAAACTTTTCAATCGAATAATAACCATATATTTATTCATATAGTCAAATTCGCATATACTGACCACTTAATCAACTAAAATCAATCATAATTTATTTCTTATAATTCATAAACAATTCATGCTTAATATTTCAATCACATCAATATCATCAACTTATACCATTATTCAAATGCTCAACTATTATCCAAGCATATATCATTAGATAACATATACCAAACATATGTCAAAATAGCTATTTCGTTAGCTGAATAGTAACATATTAATTCATAATTTCTGCACTATGCATATTATAACCAAACGGACTACATATACCTAGCATTTATTTCATAAACTATTCGGCTAGTACATTAACTTATAAAATTTATGCCCATTACGGATAATATAAAATTTGGTCATTTAAACATATACCTATTCGATCATATCACATGAATAAATTTTCAATAACATAAAAGATAATAACTATCATCATTTCCAGATTAAATACACCTCTTCTCATATTACAAATTTATGCGCATATGACATAACAATCTAAACCATTTTTCGAACATCCATACTGAAGTATATCATGTCTACTTCACATACTATAATTATACCTAAACATCACTCTTACAACATCAATTGGAACAAATAAAATCTGAACCTAAATACCAACCATTTAATCATGATGTATATATACAAACTGGCCATCACAAACCAAAACTAAAAAGCCAACTCACAAGTGATTGTCTCATAAGCATACACATATTTCTACTATGTCTAGTCGAATATAATCATGCATTGTATTACCTAATTCTTAAATCACAAAATGATCAAAGCAATTACACTCACATATGACATAAACATTACTTAGTCAAAATATGATATACCATAACTGAAACATGCATTCATCATTTACTTCATTGTCTAAACCGAATGAAACCATACTTACCATTTTCCATTGCCGAATCATATACCCAAACATCACAAATTGATAAACCAAATATCAAGCTTACTAAAGTGAGCTCATTTATAAGTCATTCGTGACATACCCAATCAATAAGTATAACCAAATTACCCTAATCAAATATACTTGGACTTAAGCTTCATGAACATATATGCATTATAGCAAAAACACATCCATCAACCAAATCATTACTCAATTAAAACTTGTAGCGAAAACACCATACATACTTACTATGAAACATACTTCCCAAAATAAGCTTATAAAATGATCGAATATACACAAACATTAAACTCATTAACAAGCCATTTTCACATGGCTATATATATATATATACAAATATCAAAACCAAATATATCAAAACAAGGCCATACATGCCACATAACCAAATCTCAAAGCATTTTTTTATCGAAGCGAAAACTGGATAGTGTGATGAGGTCTCCTATGACTTTCAACTCGAGCAAGTCTCTGAAACTCTATAAACATAGAAAAAAAACACATGGAGTAAGCTTTAAAAGCTTAGTAAGCCATAAGAAAATAAAATCAACTCAATGATATGTATGATTCAATTTAACTAGGCCGAATTTAACAAATCTTAACCACTTATACATTCATCATACTCATAAATTCATATGATTACATTAAGTAACCTCATTTACCTCATTTTTCAATGAACATATAAATCTCATACATACTTGATTCATCTAGCTCATTTGTTCATTTTCACTTGCACAAAAGCACATCTCATTCTCATACATTACATCTATCACACTTACTCATAATTCATTTACATACATTCATCATTCATTGTTATGTATTTCACATATAATCATTAAATACATACCCACCTTTCATTTCAGAATTTCATAAACAAAACATACCTACCTGAAGCGAATATACTTTCACATAGTTATTCGTTTCTCAGAATGCTCGTTGAACCATTCGGAATTGGATAGGACACTCGGATAATCACACATATCGTACAATGCCAACGTCCTAGACGTGGTCTTACATGCTATCACATATCGATGCCACTATTCTAGATAGGGCCTTACACGAAACAAATACGATGTCGATGTCCCAGACATGGTCTTACTCGTAACCAAATATATCGATGCCAACGTACTAGACGTGGTCTTACTCGCACATATATATTAGAATCACATATCAATGCCAACATATTAAACGTGGTCTTACTTGCACACATATATCGATGCCATAGTCTTACTCACACATCACATATCGGAATCCTATGTCATGACATATGTATCCTAGCTATTCGTAAGGTTCATACGGGGCTTTTGAACATCGTAACTCGATCGGTTCAAGCTCGTAACTAATTCTCCAAAGCTTAAATCATTTCAGCATATACACATATATTTATTATAATTCAATCCGGTACATATAATACATATACAATCGAATTTAACAACATTTATTTACTTATGAACTTACCTCGAACAACGATAATTGGAACAGGACAACTAGTCGACAACTTTGGTTTTCCCCCGATCCAAATCTGATTTCTTTGGTTCTTGATCTAAACATATTCAAATTAAACTCATTCAAACATAATTTCATTCCATTTAGTCTAAAAACACATAAACAGGTAATTTACCATTTTACCCCTAACATTTCACACTCTTTACAATTTAGTCCAAATTACACAACACAAAACATGCAAAATTTGCACACATCATGATTAGACTGAATACTACCCATGTTCATACAAGTCCATGCATTCCATTTATTTCACATTTTAGTCCCTCAATTTATTATTTTTACAATTTAACCCTAATAACTCAAAATCATCAAAAATTCCAATACAAAACATATCCTTCATAATTCATCAACTAACATCACAAAGCTCAAATATTCATCAATGGCATAACTCAAAATATTCATCAAAATCAGAAATTCAAGCATGGGAGTTTATACATTACACTGCAACGATCTCAAAAATGTAAAAATTATCAAAAACCAAACAAAAACTAACCTTGAATCAAGCTTGGACAATGGCTGAATACCTAAGCTTTGTTTCTTTTCTTTCTTTTCTTTTTTTATTCGGTCATAACAAAAAGATGAACAAAATTGCTTTTAAATTATGTTTTATTATAACATATATTAACTTAATAATCATTTTACTTAAATAACCTTTATAATAAAATATAAAACCATTATATTCCATGGTTATTACCATCCACAAACTTAATTATGGCCTAATTTCATTACAAGTGCTTCACATTATAACGACAACAACAATTAAGCACTTTCACATTTAACCTTCAAATTTTCATTTTACATGATTAAACCCTTTTATTAAATCGGGCACTCCAACGATAAAATTAAAGCACGAAAATTTCACAGATATAAATTCACACATAATAAACATAGAAAATAATTTTAAAATATTTTTCTGACTCAGATTCATGGCCCCAAAACCACCATTCCGAATAGGGTCTAAATCGGGCTATTACAATGAGAATATGGGATAATAGGACGGTGGGGGTTGATAAAGGTAAAGGAGATGGGACATGTGGAAAAGTTGACTCATGTGGAGAAGAACTTGGTGACACATGGGTTGATTGACTAATAGGAGTGGGTAGCTTACCATGTGGATAAATAGTGTCAGATAAAAAATCGGTGGAAAAAATAGTTTCAATAGTGGGACACAGACGAAAGGTGCTATGTTTTTTTTTTTTTGCTAAAAAGGAAAAAGAATTCATGAAATATCACATCTCGATTTATAAGTAAATTGTTTTTATTCAAGATTAAAAAGTATGTAACCCTTTTGAATAGTGGAATAGCCCATAAACACAGAAGAAATATAACGATATTGAAAGTTTTTGGTAATATAAGGATTTTTCCATAAGCAAGACACCTAAAAATCTGAAAATGATGTAAATCAGAAGTTTGATTGTATAATATCTCATATGGTGTTTTCCAATTAATAACGCCAATGGGTAAGCAATTTAAAATAAAACAAGTAGTGAGACCACACTCCCCCAAAACAAATAGAAATATGAGATTGAAATTTAAGTGCACAAGCAATTTTTAATAGATGGTGATGCTTGCGCTCAGCCACACCATTTTGTTGAGGTGTATGAACACAGGGACTCTAATCAATGACACCTAAGGATGAAAAAAAAAACATTCGGTAGCAAAAAGTTCACTACCATTGTCACTCCTTAGAATTTTAATATCTTTGGAAATTTGAGTTTTGATCATGATAAAAAATTATTTTATAACAACAATGGCATCACTTTTTAAATTGAGAAGCAAATGAGTTCATTTCGTAATAGGACAAACTTGACAATGAGCAATACATCCACTATCCAAAAAGTTAAGTGCAACGTATGCAATTTATTCAATTTTGAAAACGAGGTGTGCCCAAGACGAGCATACCAAAGAAATGTATTATCTCGAGTCGACAACAAAAAAGTAGTTGGAGAAGAAACATAACTATTCTTACTTGGGGATGGAAAGTGGGTAGGTATTAGGAAATAAAGACCATAATGCTCCTTACCAATCCCCTTCATTGCTCCATTGCAAAGGTCCTGCACAAGACAAAAATGAGGATGAAAGGATACAAAACAATTATGGTTACGTGTCAACTGAGATATAGAAAAAAGGTTAAAATGAAAGTCTGGTACATAAAATAAATTAAAGAGAGTAAATTTGGGTGAAAAGGTAACAGAACCAATATGGGCAATAGGAGTGGAGTTACCATTCAGAAATTGAATAGTTGATGAACTAGATTCACAAGGAACCAAAGACTCTAACTAATGAATGTCCAATGTCATATGGTTGGTAGCTCTAGTGTCCAAGGTCCAACGTTTAATAGACCCATGAGAGAGATTACCTATCATATATGCAGCAACTCTAAGTGGTTGAGAAGGGTCTGCACCATTTCCAAGAAAAGTTATAACTTGTTGATATTTTTATTGTGTCAAAACTAGAGCTACCAGAGGAGAAACAGTGGCAGAAGCCTCCGGACCCATAGCATTATTTGCAGTAGAGGAGGAACTAGACTTGGATTTGGTGAATTTGAAGTATGGTGAATATCCAATCAATCGGTAACGATTCTCTTGTTTGTGGCCTTTAACTTTACAATGATCACAAGTGCCTTGAAACTTCTTCTTGCTCGAAGTGCCTTGAAACTTCTTCTTGCTCGAACCTTGACCATTAGAGGAATACAAAGTCGTAGGTTCCCTCGAAACAAAAGTGGAATAATGCATTTGTAACACCCCAAACCCGACCTAGACGTTACGACTGAATCCGACGTGCCACATTGAAGCGTTCAAAACATATTATATTGTTGGTTTAAAAATCTTTACTTGGTGTGTTAAGAAGATACTTTTGTTATAGGTTAAAGTGAATGGAAGCTGTGCACCAGGTAGGAAACCAAAAAAAAAAGAGGAGGTGAGTCCATCGGACTGCTTAAGTACCAAGCTCTTTCGGATCCAATCCTAGACATGCACACCGCTATTGCCACACTCTAACATCGTGTATATTTTTAGGTTAATATTTGTAATTATGTTCATTTTAAAATAAAACATATTTAACTTTGGAAAACGTCATCATAGCAAAAGCCTTGTTTGTAATCATGTTACTTTGAAATCAATTTATGTTTTTGAAAACGAACCCTAGATCTAGCCCATTTTGATAGTTAATATAAATTAAGTCCATCATAACAAAATATAAATCCTATATTAAAAAAATAATAGAGCGGCCTTATTACATTTAAGAACCCAAAACCAAAAAAAACAAAGATAAATAGGACGTCCAGTTCATCAGAAAGAAACCGAATTTGCAGACCTGCGTGGCCACTCCGAATCCCTCACAGCTCCAAGCCCACTATGGTTGGGGATCACCTGCGTGGATGAAAAATAAAGGGGTGAGTTTTGAGAAACTCAATGTGTAAGTTAACCCAACCATAGCCTATATCAGCTCAAACCATAGAAACAGAATAAGTTCGCCTTAGCCCAGAACAGGAATCAGAATAAGCCCATAGGCCCATAACAGCTCAGAACAGATATTACATGCTTATGCAAAACCCAACCCATATCCAACCACATGCACCCCCATACCAACCTTTCACCATGTGGGGAGACTACTCGACCCACCCAACCGCTACACGTCACAAAATGTGCAGCATGGTCGCGAATGCAGAATAATGTGACAGAGTCACGAGAATGATAATCGTGGCGAGCCACCGATCAGAGATATCGTGGCGCGAGCCACCGATCGAATAATTTGTGGCATAGCCACCAGGCGCTTCCTCCATAATATAACCCATGTCCCCATGCAATAGAGATGCAATCATGGCATACATCGTCTGATTTCGATCATCATGCTTTCCAATCAAAACTAACCCTAGGGTATAATGGTAATTTTTCCATGCATAGGGATATTTTAGTATTTTAACTATTTTAAGGTTTTCTTGCATAATTCTACCATTTACGCACTATCAAAACACTTACCACAAGATACTTTCTCGAATTGGGCGGTTGGCCCATTAACCCGATTTCGGCCCACTAAGCTCAAAATATCAATAATGCACGAAATTGCACGTACTGCAGTTTTATCACTTAAGATTATCAAAAATATTAACCCACTTATCTTTCGAGCATTCGCACACTCACAAGTTCCCAAAATACTGACTTTTCAGCATTTCGGCTTTTCGACTTTTGCCGATCTAGTCTATGAGAGGGTGTCAGTTACACACCTGATTTATGACGATATGCTGACGAGATCCACACACGAGCTGCCTACAATTAGATTACTAACATGTTAATCTAACTACTAAAAACTAACTATAACTAACCCCTTACCATATTCGGCCTAAAGCACCTTAGGCACTAGCGAACCTACCTTTGCCGAAATTAGCGATTGTGTCTAGATTCAGTCGTTTCTCCTTGTCCAAGCCTCTGATCAGCAGCCTCTGAATCACACTATCATCATAATAAACAATGGCCACAACCCTTAGAGCCTTAAAGCCCAAACGACAGCCTCCCTAAGCCTTTAGGGATTTTGGCTTTTCTAAATCCCGAAATAAAGAGTAGATTCGAAAACTTACCACCAGTTTCTTCAGCCAACGATTTCACTTAAGCTCTTATTTGGTTCTGATATAGATCTAACCCTCAAAACCTAGCAGAATTTGATCTTTTAATGATCTAAGAATTCAGCTATGCCCCTAAAATATGGGGTTTTCGGCTTTTAGTAACAGTGAAGAAAAGATGAGGGTTTGTAGTGGCTTTGTTGATAGAGGTTTGAGGTTCAGAAAAAGTAAGAGTTGATCACAAAGGATGAAGAAAGACGAAAAAGAAATCAATAGGGTGGCTAGGAGAATTCGGCACAGACAATATAAACCTTCGGGTTTCCGGCTTTTGTGATATTCGGCTGTAAGGCTTAAAAAATAAAAAGAATAAGGAAGTGGTGAGGAGTAAAGTGGTAGAAAGATTCGGCTATGGAGAAGAAAAGAGGAGAAGGTAGATGGAAAGAAGAAAGAAAAGAAAGGAGGAGGAGGAAGGATGGTCAGAGAAATGGCACAACACACCCAAATGCCGAAATTCCCACTACTACAATACCTAGCCGAATTTCCCATGCTAAAGTCCCTTGGCCGGCCACCTCTTACTCCTTGATCAGCTCCTAGATTTCCTCCCTTATCTTTATCCTTACTCAATCCCTTTATCATCTTAAACTCTCCCTAACAGAGTTCCCCCTTGAGTTCCATCACCTCTCCTTTTTGTGCACAAAAATAAACACCTTATTTGCTTGTCTTGCAGCTCAAACCTGGGCTCTTTCTACACTTCTACATGCCACTTTTATAGCCTTCTCAGTGGCGCCACATGCCACTTTGCCACTTGCTTCCTTATGTCTTATTTTACCCAAATAATACTTAAGACACTAGTCAACCAAAACCCCCTTTTCTCTTATGGATTAAATTAAATTGAACCCCGGGTTTAATCTTAAACTTGGGCCTTCTAGAGGCCCACTAACATACTTAGACCTACTCCAAGCAGTTAAAACACAAAAAAATTCTAAAATTCACCACAATTCACAAAAGTCCCGAAAATTGGGGCGTTACAGCATTCATTGGCTTTCTTCTTGAAGAAGCATTGCGTATGCTTGGTTTAGGGAAGATAAGGGTTGCATGAGTGGTTTAAGGAAGACAAGGGTTGCATGAGTAAATTTTGGCAACGAGTTGTAGCATAGGACTCGTTTAAACCCATTAAGAACTAAAGTAAATGTTGTTGTTGTACATTAACAAGATTCTTGCGTGAAATAACACAATTACAAACTGAAAATGAAACCAAGGCATCATACTCATCCTAAAAAAGTTTTAACTTACTTAAATAAACTGAGATTGAAGCACTACTTTGCGATTATGTTACTAGCTCTCAGTGAAGAAAAAAGACCCGAGAACCATCTACCTTATCAAACTGTTCTAAGAGATCTTTCTGAACAAGGGCTGCACTTGAAGCAAAGTTAGTGCTTATCGACAAGTCTTTATTCACCGTGTTCAAGATCCATGAGAGAACGATAGTGTTAGACTGGTCCCAAAAAGGCTATAGAGTTGCTGATAGATCATAACGAGAACATGTGCCATCAACAACGCCTATCTTATTTTTGGCCAATAACACAATATGCATCGACTGACTCCACACACTGTAATTTTTAATCTCGATTAGCTGGTGTGAAACCAGCAAAGTCCCCGGGGTGTCAGAGGGATGAAGAAACAAAGGGTAGTGAAAGTCGACTATCTCAGAAACTACCATTAAAATCTGAAACTGGAAGCAGAGAAAAGAAATGAACCAAGAAGAGCAATGATGTAACACCCCAAACCTAGCCCAGACGTTATGGCCAAATCTGGCGCATCACATTGAAGTGTTTTAGCGAAAACCTTGTTTTCATTGAAAACCCTTCCTTAAGATATGAAACCTTAGGTAACTTATGAAAACACTCTTTTCAGTTGCGAAAGCTTTGTTTAAAACATTTGATTTAAGAAAGTTTATCAATTAAAAGTTTGGTTACAGAAACGTAGTATATAAAAACTATGGTTTAGAAAATCCTTGTTCAACTTCTTGCAATTACAACGCATAAGAATAATAATCCACATAATAACAAAAATTGGAGGCCTTATTAAAATCCATTCTAAAATCACTTAATAAATAAGGAACTAAATGCTTTTAAAACAACCAAGTCCAAGTTGTCTTGCTAGCTGGCCACCCAGAGTCCCTCCAAACCTTGAACCTCCTATTGAGCATTACTTGAGAAAAATAAAAGAGGGGGTGAGTTTTCGCAAACTCAATGTGTACACCCTCGTCGAGCAGCAAGCATTCATCAATCATCATAAAATCACATATGCAATGCAGTGCAATGCAACCCCCGGTACACTTCATGTGGGGATACAAATATTGACCCACCCAACCGATACACTTCAATGGTAGCCCAGTTTCGGAACTACCTTTATTGCAACAAGCTACTAATCATATAATGGGCTTAAAAAGCCTTTGGTGGATCCACAGTCGTCAAGCGACTATGTGATCCTCATATACTTCCTCCGTTCCAAAATCCCCAACCCATATGCAACCTAAACAGAATATCATATATATGCATGTCACATCCATAAAACTTACCTTCAACACCTAGGTGTATTTTGGTTATTTTCGCCCTTAGGGGCATTTCGATAATTTTCCCTTTCTTTACAGTTTTCACTTACCTTGGCCCGTTAGCAAATCTCGTGAGCTAAGATAAACGAATACTATGCACCAGGTAGGATTCCAGAGAAGAGGAGGTGAGTCATTAAGACCGCTTAAGTTCCAAGCTCTCCCTAGATCCAATCCTGGACATGCATATACCCGTTGCCACACATTAACCCCTTTGACTTGTCCACGATCGTAATTAATTAATTAAGTTTTATGTAATCATCATATACTAGGCCCAAAATCCCTTTACAAAGCCCAGTCAAATTCACATACTTGTATATGGCCCACTAGGCCCAATCATATTCATATGGCCCATTATGCCCAAATTACATTTATATACATGCTCACATATGAATTTCTATCACATAGCATCAATTATCAATTTTGGCCTATTATGGGCCCAACAACCCATCAGGCCCATTAAGCCTATTCTGGCCCGGTTGGCCAAATCACAGCCTAAGTTCATGGAATCGCCCATAGCCCTCAGACAACCTATCAGTTTCCTCCTCACGAGTGTTCGTGCACACGCAATACTACCGTAGCCCAACTTTCGGCTTTTCGACATTTCGGCTTTTCAGCTTTTCGGTATTTTGGCTTTTGTCGACTCATTGTGTGTGTGCAGTGTATGTACACACCTGGTAATAGAGCGTGCTATGATTCCCTTAGCTGCAAACCTACAAATGATATCACCCTTCAATGAATCGTATGCTTAATACATATTTTACCCAAAACCGAAACCTCACCTTAACCTTACCTTGAACACCAATCCCTAATAGCTTTTCCTTGATCACGTACTTCCTAGATCTGCATTAATCTTACTCATTAAAACCAAATACTAGGGGGCTCACATCCAACATCATTCATCCCCTTATCTCACTTAAGACCATTCGGCCAACCTTAGCCAACAAGAGAGGAATACTTACCAAAATCGCAAAACACCTTAGGAGCAATTTTGGCAGAGAGCTAAGATCTGAGATCTGATACTAAATCCCTACCACATTTGATTAGAAAGAGTGAGGAAAGAACAGCGTAATAGATTCTTAGCAAAACCGATTGGGAGAACAACACTTACACTAGATTTGACCGAAGTAGAAGGAGTAGTAATTGCACTAAGGGTATTCGGCCAAAGAGTATACGGCCCTTGGGAGATTCGGCTTTCAAGCTTAGTATGGTGAATAAGATTTATTTGGCACAGATTAAAGAAGAAGAGTAAAAGGTGAATAGAAAATTGGCACAAGAAAAGAAAGAAAGAAGCAAAGGTTTTCGACTTTTTGGATCTTGAAGAGAAAAGGGTTTCCGATAACAAAGTGAGAGAGACTTCAGCATTAGCCTGGCAACCTTGCATTCGGCACCTATTTATAGCCCCTATAGCCGAATTTACTAACCCTCAATTCCCCATTCGGCTCCATCACTTCCCCCTTCTCATCTCTTCGTTTTTCTCCCTGACAACCCCTTGACCCTTTCCTCAAATTTCTCTTCTGAACACTCCCCTTGGAGTCCACCTTCACGCCACTTCCAATCTTCTAGAATGCCAAAATTAAACTTCTAAAAATACTAAGCTAGGATTCGAACCTTGGATCTCCTTGCCAGCCACTAACGCCACCTTCCTACACTCTAAGTGGCGTCACTTAGCCACTCCTCCACAAGGCTTTTTGATGCCATTTTCCCCTATCTTTATTTAAAAGCCCAACTACTTGCCAACAAGATCCTTTTAATTATTAACGCATAATTTTCTTTTCCCCTAAGTTTGAACTTAAACCTTAGCCAAGACCTACTATCACCTACTTAACCGAAAATACCTAGCACATTTTTTTATCAGAACCAAAAAAAGAAAATTTGGGATTTTGGGATTTTTGGGGCGTTACAAATGAACAAAAATAAAAAACCAAAATCAAGAAGATGATGAATATCCAAAATCAACGAACCAAAAGCTCTCCGTGCCGTCCGGCTGTGATTTTTTTGTTAATTTTTATATAAAATAAATATATTATAAAATATTAACCTTTTTTTATATTTTAAATATTGACTAATATATATTTTGTTTTTGTATATTGTAAATAGTTTTAAATTCTTCAAAATTTTTATAATTATAATATTTTTTAATTTTTAAGATTATACTTCCTCATCTATTTTTTCTATTAGTAAAACAAACTATTAAGGCCAACTACATTAATTCTATAAGTGAGTGCTATTTTAGCCATGTTGTAGTTGATCTTGTGAACTCTAAAAATGTAACCCCATATCATACAAGAGGTAAGTGATATATGAATGGTTTGGTTAGAGTTGCCAATGAATATAAACCTTATTCTTGAGAAGTGTAAACCACTTATGAGTTTTATCCTTGTGTTCAAATCTACCTAAGTCAGTTTAACCCTCGCAAAGTTAGAATTCTTGATAGAAAATTTTCAAGGCACCGAAAATAAAGCCGAAGCAACTCAAAACAAAAGAGAAATGAAAGAACAAAAATTGCCACAAGAAAGCAAAACACGCCTAAGTGTTTGAATAAATGCTCTCAAAGTATTTTATTACTCCAGAAAGAATACAAAGAATAGGATACATTGGATGATTACAAATGAGGGCGAAAACATCTATTTATAGTTGAGTCCTCCAAAACCAAAGGTACATATTCAGTTACATCGACGGTCAAGATTAGAGTCTATATACAATTGAGATTCTTAATGGATTGACTCAATCCTTTAAGATTGTAAAATCAAATATTATCAGATTCATATCTTCTAATATTAGTTTCCCCATTTACCATGGTAGCCCTAAATTTCCTTAAGTGCTTCACTTGGTCACCAAGACTTCAAGTAAAATGCTCCACAGAGATCGAGTCAATTCAAGTCGGTTGAATGAGACCTGTAACACCCTCAAACCCGGCCTGAACGTTATGACCGAATCTGGCGATGACACATTGAAGTATTTTTCCTAAAACATGATATCGTTTGCAAAGCCCAATCTTTATTAAGCCTCTTTGTGTGATCTAAAAGATGATTTAAGACTTGCGTCACTATTAAAAGGATTTATTTTAAAATTTTATTAATTTCAAAATCTTGTTTGTAGCAGAAGCTTTTTAAAATAGTTGTGTTCTAGCGTTTACATGTAAAACGTTGTTTCTTGCAGTAGCTCTAAAAACCATTTACATATTCGTGGTATTTTGAAAAACAATTATATTTTCTGAAAACCCACGTGTTTTTCCTATTGCTAGCAATGTTAAAGCAAAACAAATATAAATCCTTAAATTAAACCACTTATAAATTAAAAGACAAATATGGGCGCGTAAGCTATTGCGTGGCCACCTTCAAGTCCCTCGCAGCACCGATCCGCCTAAGACTGGGGATTACCTGTATAGTTAAATAGATGGGTGAGTTTACGAAAACTCAGTGTGTAATCCTAGAACAAACAAACAGTCAAACATATAGTGAACAAATATAGTCTGGGCCTAAGCCCATATCAGTAACAGTGGCAATATTAGTTTGGGCTTTAGCCCATCTCAATACAGAAGCAGTCATATACTCGAGCCTTGGTCCATTACAGTAATAGTAAATGGTGCAATAATAGTAAAAGGTGCGATGCTCGATATGCGATGTGCGAGTCCTACCCATCCAAATCTCTACACACCATCTCTATACCAACCCTACACACCATGTGGGGATAAAATCGACCCACCCATCCCTACAATCCAGAATTAGCACCGATTGCGGCACTAAACAGTATTTGCAGCAGAGCTGCCAGTATAATAGGCTTAAAGCCATAAGTGATTTGCAGTAAAGCTACCATTAAAGTACAATTCTTCCAATCATATAAAAACCCACTGCGCCCCCCAAGATTCGAACCTCAGTCCTCTGGCATAGGTAACACGCCACTTACCTTTCTATCATGTTTTTAACAAAATTTACTTATAACCCTACTGACCAAAGATAGGGGTTTTATCCTTAAAAAAACAAAAGTTTTATGGAAGCCAAGGCTTGAACCCAAGACTTCTCAGACACTCCCAAAACACTTAGAACACTTAACCACTGAAGCAAATACACAGTTGTGTGTCACTTTCTTGCACAATTAATTATTTATGTACCGCCTCTTAACTGTTCCCTTGTTCAAGATCTAATACTTCTAGGCCCAGATTTGGAGCATTACAATTCACCCCTCCTTAAAGAAATTTTGTCCCTGAAATTTCCAACCATCCGATTAGTCGCATGATACAGACTATACCACCACGCCTCCGCTGCGCACACTAGATCCAAAAACAATACCACATTTAACTTGAGCATTTTCAGTATAGTCTATAGGTAGATTGGGACAGTGCGCCCATCCAATACTCAGCCGTACGATCATAAAACTCAACTCGAGCACCTCCATTGCCTCCGCCACAGCCTCTTGTACCCCTGCCGCGAGTACCCTTAGTGTCCATAACCGAATTGTGTTTTTTCTTTGTTAACAGTTTTATGCATCAATTTACAGTTCCAGTTGTTTATTAACAAATATTTTATGGAGAAAGTGTCAAAAGTATAGAGTTTTATTATCACACAACGCAGTGTTTATCGGTGTCTACTGGCTTCACTACAGTCTCAGTATGCACTACTAAAGAGTTGGCAGTACTACCTACAGTGGTCTCAGTAATCCTACCTATGGCAGTTTCAGTCAAAAACCAAAATACAATTTTCAGAGAGAACTTATAGGATCGGTGCGGAGACTCAGTGTACCACACATTCAGAAAAACATTTCAAAATACTTTAAATTATTTCAAACAGTACTTTTTTAAATTTCTAAGCTTTAGAAGAAACCCAAATCCACAGTCGAGTTTTACAACCTGGCTCTGATACCACTAAATGTAACACCCCTAAACCCGGCCTGGATGTTATGACTGAATCTGGCGATGTAAGATTGAAGTATTTTTCGTAAAACATGATATTGTTTGCAAAGCCCAATCTTTATTAAGCTTCTTTGCGTGATCTAAAAGATGATTTAAGACTTGCGTCACTATCAAAAGGATTTATTTTAAAATGTTATTAATTTTAAAATCTCGTTTGTAGTGGAAGCTTTTTAAAACAGTTTCGTTCTAGCGTTTACTTGTAAAACGTTGTTTCTTGCAGTAGCTCTTAAAACCATTTACGCATTTGTGGTATTTTAAAAAACAATTATCTTTTTTTTTAAAACTCACGTGTTTTTCCTATTTCTAGTAGTGTTAAAGTAAAATAAATATAAATCCCCAAATTAAACTACTTATAAATTAAAAGACAAATATGGGCGCATAAGCTATTGCATGGCCACCTTCGAGTCCCTCACCGCATCGATCTGCCTAAGACTGGGGATTACCTGTACAGTTAAACAGATGGGTGAGTTTACGAAATCTTAATGTGTAATCCAAGAATAAACAAACAGTCAAACATACAGTGTACAAATACAGTCTGGGCCTAATTCTATATCAGTAACAGTGGCAATATCAGTTTGGGCTTTAGCCCACTCAATACAGAAGCAGTCATATACTCGGGCCTTGGCCCATTACAGTAATAATAAATGGTGCAATAACAGTAAACAGTGTAGTATCAGTAACAGTATGCAGGTCTTACCCATCGAGCCTCTACACACCATCTCCGTATCAACCCTACACACCATGTAGGGATAAAATCGACCCACCTATCCCTACACTCTAGAATTAGCACCGGTTACGACACTAAATAGTATTTGCAACAGAGCTGCCAGTATAATAGGCTTAAAGCCATCAGTGATTTGCAGTAGAGCTGGCAGTACAGTACACTTCCTCCAATCATATAAAAACCCACTGCGCCCCCTAGGATTCAAACCTCAGTCCTCTGGCATAGGTAACACGCCACTTACCCACTAGACCAGTAGGCCCTTTCTGTCATGTTTTTAACAAATTTTACTTGTAACCCTACTGACTAAAGATAGGGGTTTTATCCTTGAAAACAATAAAAGTTTTGTGGAAGCCAAAGCTTGAACCCAAGACTTCTCAAACACTCCCAGAACACTCAGAACACTTAACCACTGAAGTAGATACACAGTTGTGTGTCACTTTCTTGCACAATTAATTATTTATGTGTCGCCTCCTAACTGTTCCCATGTTCAAGACCTAATACTTCTAGGCCCAAATTTAGGGCGTTACAATTCACCCATCCTTAAAGAAATTTCGTCCCCAAAATTTCCAACTATTCGATCAGTTGCATAACACAGACTACACCACCACGCCCCCGCTGCGCACACTAGATCCAAAAACAATACCATATTTAACTTGAGCATTTTCAGTACAGTCTATAGGTAGACTGGGATAGTGCGTCCATCTAACACTCAGCCGCACGATCATAAGACCTATCTCGAGCACCTCCATGGCCTCCACCATAGCATTTTGTACCCCTGCCGCGAGTACCCCTAGTGTCCATAACCGAATTGCATTTTTTCTTTGTTAACAATTTTATGCATCAATTTACAGTTCCAATTGTTTATTAACAAATATTTTATGGATACAGTGTCAAAAGTATAGAGTTTTATTATCACACAATGCAGTGTTTATTAGTGTCTACTGGTTTCACTACAGTCTCAGTATGCTCTACTAAAGAGTTTGCAGTACTACCTACAGTGGTCTCAGTAATCCTACCTATGGCCGTTTCAGTCAAAAACCAAAATACAGTTTTCAGTGAGAACTTACAGGATCGGCGCGGAGACTCGGTGTACCACACATTTAGTAAAACATTTCAAAATACTTCAAATCATTTGAAACAGTTCTTTTTGAAATTTCCAAGCTTTAGAAGAAACCCAAATCCATAGCCGAGTTTTGCAACCTGGCTTTGATACCACTAAATGTAACACCCCCAAACCCGGCTTGGACACTATTATTGAATCTGGTGATGTCATATTGGACTGTTTTTCGTAAAACATGATATCATTTGCAAAGCCCTATCTTTATTAAGCCTCTTTAGGTGATCTAAAAGATGATTTAAGACTTGCGTCACTATCAAAAGGATTTACTTTAAAACGTTATTAATTTCAAAATCTCGTTTGTAGCGAAAGCTTTTTAAAACAGTTACGTTCTAATGTTTACTTGTAAAACGTTGTTTCTTCCAATAGCTCTTAAAACCATTTATGTATTTGTGGTATTTTAAAAAACAATTATCTTTTCTAAAAACCCGCGTGTTTTTCCTATTGCTAGCAGTGTTAAAGCAAAAACAAATATAAATCCCCAAATTAAGCCACTTATAAATTAAAAGACAAATATGGGCGCGTAAGCTGTTGTGTGGCCAGCTTCGAGTCCCTCGTAGCACCGATCCGCCTAAGACTGGGGATTACCTGTACGATTGAACAAATGAGTGAGTTTACGAAAACTTAATGTGTAATCCCAGAATAAACAGACAGTCAAACATACAATTGATGGTCGTGAAACTAACTAAAAATTTGACTTAAGGCAAGCGCACCGATAGAACAGTAGTATAGTTATGGCGAGACCGGAAATATCGTATCCACAAGGATTAAAAAGTACTAGTAATTACTATTTTTTTATTATCTAGCCTAACAATTTAGAGAATGTTTTATCTAAAACCAATTATCTAATTAACTAAGATTGCGACAGAGATGAGAGTTGAAAATACTTTTGGAAAACCGATGGAGAAGACAATACCCAAGGAAGAATCCATCTAGACTTCACTTATTACCTTTGAATTAGATGATTTATTCACTTGACTTAATCCGTAGAAATCACTGATTTATGTTAATATCTCTCTCGAGACTAAAAACAACTGACTCTAGGTTGATTAATCGAAATCTCTTTCTAATTAAAACCCTTATTGCCGTATTAACTCGATCTATGGATTCCTTTATTAGATTTGACTCTAATCCGGCAGATTTATGTCGTCCTATCTCTAGAATTGCATACAACTCTGCTTAGTTATGAATGATCTACTCTTAAACAGGGACTTTTGCTCCACTGAATAAGCACATCAAAAACCTGAATTAATATCCTAGAATATTAACGCAAGAGTTAATTTCACAATTAAGAATAAGAACAAGTATTTATCATATAACTCAAATAATAATAAGATCCGTCTTAGGTTTCATCTCCCTTAGGTATTTAGGGAGTTTAGTTCATAATAATGGAAAACATCTCAAAAATTGGAAAACAACAAAACATAAAGAAACCCAAAGAACTTCTAGGAAATTGGATGGAAATCTTCAGTCTTAATGTAGATCCTACTTCCGAGCTGATTCCGATGGCTGTCCTTGAGTAATTTCTGCCTTCTACCCTGTGTGTCCCTTTAATCCTCTTCTAGGGTGTTTATATAGACTTTGGAATGCCCATAATAGCCCAAAATTAGCCTTTTTCAAGTAGAATTAGACTTGGGCTCGACAGGGACACGATCGTGTGCCACCCCCGTATGCAATTGCTCAGGCCGTATGCAATTCTGACTTGATTTCATGTCGACATGGCCATAACACACGGGCGTGTGGTCTACCCGTGTGTCACACATGTGCGTGTTGATCACCCGTATGGAAGTACCTAGGCCGTGTAAAACACTGATTTAGGCCTAATTTGTCCGTTTTTGGCCCATTTTCGCTCTTTTTGCTATTTTAAGCTCTCTTGAGTATAAAACCTAAAATTAAAGGATTAGGAGCATCAAATTCAATGAAACCACAAATAATCATCCATAAATATGTCAAGCATGGGGTAAAAATATGTATATATTACGGTTTATCAAATATCCCCACACTTAAGCATTTGCTTGTCCTCAAGCAAAATCCTCAACTCACAATTAAAATAAATTCTTCTCAACTTATAATTCTCATCAATAATGTTTGAAATAATCCACAAGTAATCATACGTTAAGAGCTTAACAAGAGGAACATTAAAGTTTCAAACAATCCAAATTGAGCATTTCAATCATAAAATCATAGGTATCCCTCTTTATCTAAGTAATCACCTTTAATTCCAAATTGACAAGGTTGACATCCTCACTAATGATTCACTCAAATCACTCAAAGTGTTTAAGTTTCAACAATTAAGCACTCAATAGTCAAACATGAAAAGTTATTACCATAGGCTTGCATGAAAATCAAATCTCCACCATTATAAATGAGATGATACACAAATCAAAAGTCTTTAACAAGGTTGTAATGGGGCTTGGGTTAAAGGTGTGGATAAAGGCTAAAAAAAGAAGGTTAGAATCGAGATTAATTTAAATAAATTACCAAACTTAGAAGAATAAAGCTTATTGCTGAATTACAAAAAGTGCCAGAATTCGAACCATTCAAAACTAATGAAGTGAGTTTTTCTCTTAATATAATGACTTTAACTTATCCAAGCTCTTTAGAATAATATGTAATTTAAGTGAATGTAAATATACATTTTTTTTAAGAATAAGAATAAGAATAATAATGGAAAGTACATAATAAGAAATAAGTCAGCAACTGGGATGAACAAACATAAATAGGTAACTAATCAAATCAAATCTCGATAAAAAAGAGTCAATGAAAAGGGAGAAATTCTTAACGAATCAAAAAGGGTTAATTTGTGGGTTAATATTAAGGGGAGAATCAAGAAACAATAGTTAAGGCTCAAAGGGGTTCACTAGGGGTCAATTATGTGGGTAGGCTTTTTATGGGGTAAACGGGTTAAAACCTAAGTGTCTTTATCATTTTACTATATCAAATCAAAGGTATGGTCTCGACATGTATAATCGAAGCAAGTTCTAGAATAACAAATCAATGTTGACACACTCATAACCAATAAAATAAGTGAGCAAGAAGGATATATGCTCTAAAAGGCTCAAAAACTCACAAAAATTATAGGTATTTGATGTCAATCCTGTAAATTCAAAACTTCAAGATAATACCTCAATTCAGGGAAACAACCTAGCGATTTGAATTTTCAAAATTCAACTTATCATGCTTGATCCTCTAATGTCTTAAAGTTTAAACAATCAATGCATAGTTACCTATGATTTAATTCAAAACATATCAATAAAAATCATAAACCAATCAGAATCTACTCTAATAAAGATATAAGGAAATTATTTGAGAACGAGATAGAGATTCAGGAGTTTTCTAATATATAAATAACCTTCCCACACGTAAGATATATAATATTAAGCATAATATCAGAGAGTAGGGGAAAAGTGAAACTGCCCTGAATTTGGATGTAGTCCTTGAAAGAACGGAAACGGATTTAGAGACATTGGACATGATGTGTATGTGATATGTAGACAGAGGTGAAGGTGGTGGTAGAGTTTGGGTTCCACAATCATAGTGTCCAGCGAAGAGGTTATCGTGGTGGTCGGTGTCGTGGTGGCTATGGTCGTGGTCGAGTAGGACATGGCATTCGTAGAGGATTGTTTGTTTATTCCTGAGTAGCACCCATCGACTGAACCTTTTGAAACTGCAATGCCATTAGTAATGCTTTAGGGAGTTATATTGATAAGGTTGTTATGGTGAGTAATAATGAAATAACTAGATAAAAGAAAATTCAAATTATAATAATAAAAATGTTTTAAGAAAATGATAATTAAAGACAAAAAGAAATGAAAAAATAAAAATAACATAAAAAGAAAAACAATTTGAAAATTAAATGGACTCAAAAGTCCTCGTCGACAGCTGGATCGTGAGGTGGTGGTGCTGGAGGCGATATGTGAAAATGTTGGCAAATTTGTTTTAGCGTCGCTTCGATGCTGTCGAATCGCTGAGTGCAATATTGCTCAAAGCGATGACGGTGGTCAGAAACTTTAGACAATGAAGTAGCCGCATGAACTGGCCAGTGACTCGGTGGTGGCTGAGAAGGTGGGTCCTCTTGAAATGCAGGGATATCATCAGGAATATCCTCGGCGTCATCCTCATTGGTAGCTCGTGCAAGTCGGTACTGAGGAGGGTCGAACCCACGACGACGTTCAATCATCTGCATATGGAGCATACTTTAGATGCCCTGTGAGGACATCTGGCCAATGAGCATGAGTGAAGAAGACTGTGTCACTGTATTCAGAAGCCCAAAGTATCGCGCTAGATGAGTCACATATGGGCCAAGGCTGATGACTCCCTTTTGGTGTCGCTCAGTTTGATGGCGAAAGGCAAGGGCGATAAAGTAGGTGAGATAAAAAACATGCCCTTCGCTCATGCTCCACAGAAAGTATGCGTCGTGAGTGTTAATAATGCTAGTGCTTTCTTGCCTTCCTGTTAAGGTGTGTGCTAGGAGGGCATGGAGATATCGCAGAGCTGGAGCTAAAGCCGATGCCTTTGAGCGGCTATGGTCATAGATGCCTGTAGCAGGTCTCAGGGCTGACCAACATCTTGTAGGCTCAAAATGGATATGGCAGTGGAGGTGGGGAAAGTTGTCGGCCTCCATGAAATCGTCTGTATAGAGTCTCAAAGCAACTCTAAATTCTGGGACACACAACTGCCGTACTAGACTGCCAAGGCGAAATTGGACTGTTCCTGGGTCGTCGTGCTTCGCCATAACTGTTTGCATCTGAAATGTCGAGCATAGTTCCAAAGTGAACTCAAGATACGTCGGCTAGATGATGTCAAAGAATCGGTCCCATGGAGCGATGGTGAGGAGGGCCTAAATCGAATCAGCTAGATGGACATGCTCTAGTGCGGTCCAATCGATGCAACGGCCCACACCTAGGGGTTGGGCTCGTAGAATCTGAAATAATTCTTCTTGGGGCCCTAGTGGAAATTGAAAGAATAGATGTCGTATCTCAGTGGTGGGACCCGAGGAGGATGCCGCTCCTTTTTGCTTTTTAGAGGCGGGGACGGAAGTTTTCTTGCCTCTAGTGTTCGTCATAATTTCATGCGAAAGTAATCACATGACTCGAATCAACATAGTGACCAAACGAATAAGAACAAACATCCAAATCCAACTTAATCAGGCAAACAAAATAAATAGAATCATAATATCTAAAAACTAACAAATTTAGGACTAAATATATATAAGCAACTATGACTTTACTCAACAAAACAAATGGCTTAAAATATATGTAGTGAATCTTCAATGTGTGTGGAATTAAAAACTAAAGAAGAATCACAAAAGCAGCAAAGTAATAGTAATACTCTTAAATCAGTCGAATAAGAAAAAAAAGTAGAATAATGATAAAGAAATATGAGCAATAATAGTAATAATCAACATAATAGAGATAAGTAAAATAGTAAAAACGAGTTAGAGATGCAAAAGAGGAAATTGAAGTGGTGGTTGGTGGCAGAACACGGTGGTGTGTGGCAGCGCGTGGTCATCAGAAGGGAAGGAGAAAAGGGGAGGAAGAAAAGAGAAGGAAAAATAGGAGAAGAAGAAATAGGAAAGAAAAATAGAGAAGAAAAAGTATGAAGAAGAGAAAGGGAGAAGAAATGGAGAAGAAGAAAGGGTTGAATGAAGAAGATTGGGGAATAGTGAAGGGTAAATAGTGAGGTTTTATATGAATGGGGGAAATTAGGGTTAGGGGAAGGAATAAAAGGGGGCACGGTCGTGTAAGCCCCATTTTGGGTCACACAGCCGTGGCCCACGCCCGTGTGATAGTTTTTTAGCTCGTGTTTTTCGTGAAATTATAGTCAGTGTCGCACACGGTTCTTTGGCCACACTCGTGTGCCCAGGCCGTGTGGTGCGCACGACCGTGTGCATGTTCGTTCGCTTCTCCCACACCCGTGTTATGTCTAACACGCTCGTGTTCATGACTTGTGCTTGTGGTATGATGTTTTAAGTCAGTATTGCACACGGCCCGTGGACATGCCCGTATGTCTAGGCCGTGTGGCCCACACGGCCGTATTGCACGGCCATGTGGTGCTCCCTTCGTTTCTCCGACGCCCGTGGTAAGTCCAACACGCTCGTGTCTATTAATCAGGATTGCGCACGGCCTTCAAGCACGGTCGTAGCATCAGCCCATGTTTTATTCTGACTTTGTTGAACGTTTCGATCTTTGGGTAAGTTCTCACACGACCTCAAGCACGCCAGTGTTAAAGGCTGTGTGGCTTCCACAGTCGCCTCGCATGGCCGTGGTAATTTATTACAGCCCGTGTCTCTACTGATTTAATTGGGAAATTAAAGTACAGTTTCAACACGGTTTGGGACATGCCCATGTCCCTTATGTTGCACAGCTGTGGCTATTTATCGCAGCCTGTGTGTCATCTTGTCTTGGGAAAAATATTTGTCCTGTTTTAGCACGGTCATGGCCATGCCTGTGTCTCCTGCTCGTGGTGAGCCCACGGCCTAACGCACGCCCATGTGCTAGGCCGTGTACGCCAAGAATACCTGTAGTTAGATTGTAAAACAAATGGAAAAACAAACTAAGTTATTTAGTGGGGTTATTTCTCAGGTTGCCTCCCGAAAAGCGCTTATTTAAAGTCTAAGCTCTACTTTACCTTGTGGGAATGTTAGGCGGGTTCGCGGAGCCGTAGCTCCTCTCCATTGTCTTTAAAATCCTCACCATTATAAAGTTTAAGATGATGTCCATTTAACTTAAAAGTGCCTTGGGTTGGGTAACTTACCTCTACTGTGCCATATGGAAAGACATTCAATACCGTGAAGGGAATCGTGCCGTTTGTATTGTGCTCTGAAGTAGCAATTTGAGGGTCCTTTTCATCTAACAATACCTTATCCCCGACCTTAAATTGCTTTGTTTCATCCCTACGCTCACGATGGTGTTGCTTTGATTCCTCGCGTACATTTGGTTTCTCCTTGACATGTGTCTGCCATTCATCTAATTCATCAATTTGTATTCTTCGTTCCTCATGACTCATTCTGTTTTTGTCACATGGGCTAGAATGTGGTTCCATCATGTTTTTCCTAGGGGTTTCCTGAAAAGAAGTCTGCACCATAATATTATTCATATCAACAGAACTTGAACAATTGTCTCGATTACTAGATATATTAGTAGAATCATGAGCTTGAAGTGTAATCGTGTCATCTCCTACACAGAGTATCAATTCACCTGTGCCAACATCTATGATAGTTCTAGCAGTTGCTAAAAATGGTAGTCCTAAAATTAAAGGTACGTCACTATCCTCATCCATGTCTAGAACAATGAAGTCAACTGGGAATATAAATTTATCAATTTTGACAAGCACGTCTTCAATAATACCCCTAGGAAATCTAATTGTTTTATCTGCTAATTGAATGCTCATCCTAGTTTGTTTGGGTTTCCCAAGACCAAGTTATTAAAACATTTTATAAGGCATGACATTAATGCTCGCCCCTAGATCAGCTAAAGCATTCTTTGTAACACCCCTCACCCATATCCGACATCGGGACAGGGCTCGAGGCGTTACCGAGTTTAAACTTTCATGACATACAAATCTGGTTTACCAAATTTCGTCCAAAATTTAAAACTTCACACACTCATGTGTACTGTCCCTTATACAGGCCCTCGAGGCCTAAAACATACGTTGGAACGGTTCGGGACAAAACCTAAAACATTCGATCGGTTCTGGGCAACTTAATGATTTTCTTGCCTTGGTGAGTCACACGCCCGTGCCTTCAGCCCGTGTGGCTCTCTGTTTATGGCATCAATATGTATCTAGGGACACATGCTCGTGTGTCTAGCCTGTGTTCTATACTGACTTAAATCTTTAGGTGCAGGGGTCGTACGATTATACCATACACCCATGGGGGAAAGCCGTGTGTCACACACGGCCTAGACACACGCCCGTGTTCCTACCCGTGTGGACCTTATTAGGCTATTTTCCCAGCCTTTGATCACCCTCTATCAACCAAACATACTTATAGGTTACTTTAATACAAGTTAAGGCCAAATTATAAACTTATACAAAACTTTGATTAACCTTATTGTATGTAAACCTCGTGTCATTGGTTTCATACATGCTAGGTTAATTCCCATCTTACATTTAGGGATTTCCATGCCTCCTTGACATATTTGGGATTGGCCCGTTCTTACAACTCATTGCCAATTAAAAACCAAGTTGTCGCATAATAACATAAACATGCATAGATTTGTAGGTCATAGCCTACTTCAAAATGAGCCACTTCCCATGCCATTATACAAAAAGATATGTATATTTTTACATGCCTTCATCTCGACAAATCAAATGACACATATAACCAAATACTCAAAAGTTCTATACATGCCATTGCGCAAAACATAAGTGTCTATATACCAAAGCTAAATTAGTTGATAGTGTGTTGATTCTCCAACCGTCTTCCAATCGTTACGAGTCCTCGAGCTTTGTAAGACAGGGAAAAGAGAGGGGTAAGCATTTACATGCTTAGTAAGCCCGAATAACTGGAAAGTAAACTTACCGATTAATTAGCATAAGGCCATGTTATGCAATAGAATCAACAAGCATAATAATGGTATTCCTATCACATGCACTCAATCAACAAGTTAGTCACAATAATAAGGTACCATGTAATTTATCTTAGATGAGCTCACCATTCATCATTTCATTCACATATATCGTATTAATCTCATTGAGTTTCTAGGAAATTCCGATGGATTATCCATTCTCCGTCAATTCATAAGAATGATTCCTTTCAAGTATGCACTCCCGCGAACCTCACATTTTACGGTGAGATTGCCAGTCCAGGCTAAATCCCCCGTATCGTAAACTCATAAGGTGATGTCGGGATTACCAGTCCAGGCTAAATCCCTTGTAGTGACAAACAACCTTAATGAGCTCGGATATGAATTGCCAGTCCAGGCTAAATTCAAACCCTAATCAGATTACTCGTCTGGGCTAAATCCTTAAAGCACATATATTCTTCGGGAGGCTAGATCATTCAAGGAACACCCATCCGGGCTATATCCTTTCTATCTTTGAGATCCACAGATTACCCCGTCCGGGCTAAATCTTTTCTGCAGCACATGCAGGATCTCAAATCACATATAATTCATGGTTTATCCATCAAACTTCCTTTTTAACCTCAATCGGGACATTTATAATCAAGTCATTATTAAAGAATACATTTCATGTATTTTCATGCCATCATTAAATGCAATTACCATACACTCTTGAATCATGCGTTTAGGCATATTAAGAGTTTCTTAAGTTATTCGAACTTACCTAATACTGGTTTCGGTATTATGTTTCGGTTATTCCAAAATCTTTCGTTTTCCTCGATCGACCTCTGGAATTTTTTCTTCGGGATCTATAACAATAAAGATAAATCATTAATAACTCACATTATACCTTTTTGAGCTTAAATTTCACCCTCGGTCTAAATGACTGTTTTGCCCCTAACCTTTCACATTTTTACGATTTAGTCCCTAGGCTCGTATAATGAAACACATGCAATTTCTACCTTACCCAAGCCTAGCCAAATATTTTTCCCTCCTATGGCAGCCCACATTTTTCCATTATTTCTCATTTCTACCACACATTTTACACTTTTTTCAAATAGGTCCTTATAAGGGTTTTTCATGAAAATCACCTTGGAAAAGATGTTTAACACACATCCAACTTTCATATCCCTCCATAAATTATCAAAATACAAGTAACTCATGCATGGGTAAATTTATAAACATGAATCCTAGTATGAAATATGGGTAGAAATAGAGAGAGTAAGCTACCATGATTTCAAATATACAAAGAGCATTAAAAACGGGGCTTGGGAGCACTTACTATTGAGCTTGAAAAGCTTGGAAACCCTAGCTATGGAGAATCCTAGAATTTCAGCAGCAACAAGAAGGAAATGAGCTGATTTTGGCTTATTTTTCTTATTTTATTTTATTAAAATACCAACTGACAAAAATATCCTTAAGCCCTTTCTTTTAGATTTCATCCATACAAGCCCATTTTTGTCCAAAAACTTAAAAATTGGGAAAATTTCTCTCCAAGACCTTCTAATTTATAATCTAGAGAAATTTCATACAAATTGCTTCTAGAACCCAAGTTTTGCAATTTATTCAATTTGGTCCCTATTTCACAATTGGACACCTTACTCAAAGAATTTCTTCATGAAACTTTAACACATGCATATTATCAAATTTTAGATCCCATAATAATCAAAAAATAAATACTTTGATGTCGGATTTGTGGTTTTGAAACCACTATTCCGGCAAGGCCCTATTTCGGCATGTTCATTTCTCCCCCCTTAGGGATTTTCGTCCTTGAAAGTCTTACTAGTAAACAGGTTTGGATATTGGCTTCTTATGGTTTCTTACGGCTCCCACGTAGCCTCTTCCACACCATGTCGATGCCATAAAACCTTTACTAAAGCCACATTTTTATTTCTCAACTGTTTAACCTCACGAGCCAAAATCTTGACCCGTTCCTCTCCATAGGACATGTCTGGTCTAATCTCAATCTCTGCTGGTGAAATCACATGAGAGGGGTCTGATCGATATTGCCTTAACATGGATACATGGAACACGTCGTGAATCTTTTCCAATTCGGGTGGCAATGCCAAACGATAAGCTAATGGTCTAACTCTTTTAGTGATCTTATATGGTCCAATAAATCGCGGACTCAATTTACCTTTCCGGCCAAATATCAACACCTTTTTCCATGGAGATACTTCTCTTTTCTTTTTAGATTAGCATATGACTTTTGTCTATCCGATGTTGCTTTTAAACAGTCTCGTATCACTTTAACCTTTTCATCAGTTTCCTTGATCAGATCAACCCCGTGAACTTGACTTTCCTTAAGTTCTATCCAGTACAATGGAGTTCGACACTTTCTGCAATACAGGGCCTCATAAGGCACCATTTTCAAACTCGTTTGAAAACTGTTGTTGTAGGCAAATTCTACCAATGGCAAATACTTTTCTCAGCTACCCTGAAATTCGAGGATGCAACATTGCAACATATCCTCAAGAATCTAAATCATCCGCTCAAACTGACCATCGGTCTGTGTGTGAAAAGCCGTACAAAAATTCAACCTTGTACCCAAGGCTTCCTGTAACTTCTTTCAGAATCTCGAAGTGAACCTTAGGTCTCTGTCCGAAATAATCGACAGTGGTACCCCATGTAATCTTACAATCTTAGATATGTACAAGTCGGCCAATCTATCAAGAGAGTAATATGTTCTTACCAGAATGAAATGAACTGAATTTGTCAACTTATCCACCACAACCCATATGGCATCTCTCTTTTTTGGAGACAACGGCAATCCTGTCACGAAATCCATAGCAACTTTGTCCCACTTCCATTCGGGGACCATTACAGGTTGTAACAAACCAGAAGGTACTTGATGTTCAGCTTTAACTTGCTGACATATCAGGCATTTCGATACGAATTCAGAAATGTCTCTTTTCATGCCATTCCACCAGTACATTTTCTTCAAATCATTGTACATATTGGTACTCCCTGGGTGAATAGACAAACGGCTGTTATGTGCTTCTTGCAAGATTTTCCAAATAAGCTCATCATCTTTGGGTACACAAACTCTATGCCTGAACATCAAACATCCATCAGGACCAATCCAAAAATCTAATTTATTGCCCAACTCACATTGAGTTCTTTTAGCCTACAGGTCACTGTCGTTAATTTGAGCATCATAGATTTCCTGAAGAAATGTTGGCCTAGCGTATAGCTCTGCCACGACTGAACCATCATCAAGCAATGCTAATCGAACGTCCATGGCTCTCACTGCAAATAAGGATTTCCTACTCAACGCGTCGGCGACCACATTTGCCTTTCCCGGGTGATAGTCAATGATCAGCTCATAATCTTTTATTAATTCCAACCACCTCAGTTGTCTCAGGTTCAATTCTTTTTGAGTAATCAAATACTTCAAACTCTTGTGATCAGTAAACACACGACAGGTCTCACCATATAAATAATGCCTCAATTTTTTCAAGGCAAAAACTATGGCAACGAGCTCAAAGTCATGTGTCGGATAGTTCTTCTCATGTGGCTTCAACTGCCGTGAAGCGTAGGCTATCACCTTGCCATCTTGCATGAGCACACAACCCAGACCATTCAAGGATGCATCACTGTAGACCACAAACTGTTTTCCCGATTCAAGCAATACTAAAACAGGAGCTTCAGTTAGCAATGTCTTTAACTTCTCGAAACTATGCTGACACTTCTCTGTCTACTAAAACTTAACGTCTTTCTGTAGCAACCTTGTCATTGAAGTTGCTATCACGGAGAATCCTTTTACAAATCTTCAATAGTAACCAGTTAAGCCCAAAAAGCTTCTAACATCGGTTACATTTTTAGGCGGTTTCCATTCAACAACTGCAAAAATCTTACTTGGATCCACTTGGATACCTTCACCCGAAACAATATGACCCAAGAACCTAACTTCTTGGAGCCAAAACTCACTCTTGCTAAATTTAGCATACAGTTGTTTTTCCCGTAAGGTCTGCAATACAGTTTTTAGGCGCTTCGCATGCTCTGCCTCATCTTTAGAATAAATCAAGATGTCGTCAATGAACACAACGACAAACTTATCCAAGTATGGCTGAAAGATCCTATTCATTAGGTCCATGAATACGGCTGGTGTATTCGTCAATCCAAATGGCATAACAAGAAATTCATAGTGGCCGTATCTTGTTCTAAAAGCTGTCTTTGGCACGTCCAATTCCTTAACATGTAACTGATAGTAGCCAGACCTCAAGTCTATCATAAAGAACACAGTAGCTCCTCTTAACTGGTCGAATAGAACATTGATCCTCGGTAAAGGATATTTATTCTTGATAGTTACCTTGTTCAGTTGTCGGTAATCTATACATAGTCTCATTGAACCATCTTTCTTCTTTACAAACAATATGGGGGCACCCCAAGGTGAAAAGCTCGGCCTAGCAAACCCTTTATCCGTCAGCTCTTGCAACTGTGCTTTTAATTCTTTCAGCTTGGTTGGCGCCATCCTATACAGAGCAATAGAAATGGGAGCTATTCTTGGCATTAGTTCAATACCAAACTCAATCTCTCTTTTAGGAGGCAATCCGGGTAATTCTTCCAGGAATACATCTGGATATTCACATACTATGGGCACAGTCTCAATCTTCAACTCCGTTTCCTTCGTGTTCAACACAAAAGCAAGGTAGGGTTCGTACCCTTTTCTCATATATCTCTGAGCAACCATTGCCATGATTACAGCTGGCGATATGCCCAAATCTCTTGAATCAACTGTAGAATCTTACCATCTGGGCATTTTAATTTAATATACTTGCTACCACAATTTACAATTACATCATGCAAAGCTAACCAATCCATTCCGAGTATTACATCAAACTTATCAAAAGGTAACAACATAAGGTTAGCCAAAAAACATTGACCATGAATCGTCAAAGGACAATTCTTACAGACTTTATCAACCAGAACTGATTTGCCTAGTGGGTTCGACACTCTAACAACAAATTCCGTAGGTTCAATGGGTATGTTCATACTAGACATCAATCTCCTGCAAATGTATGAATACGTCGATCCCAGATCAATTAAAGCAACAACATATGTATTGAAAAGAGAAAAAGTACTCGTGATGACGTCAGGAGCAGAGGCTTCTTCTCGAGCGCGTATTGTATACGTTCTTGCTGGGGCCCGGGCCTCTGATTTTATAGCATCTTTGGCCACAACTCGACTGCCACTAGCACTTCCGAGATATCTCGGAGGTCTATCTTGTGGAATGAGAGCACTTGACTTCGGGGCCACTTCCACTTCTTTTTCGATTCGCTCTGGGCAGTCTCTGAGAAAGTGGTCGAGAGAATTACATCTAAAGCATGCACCGCTCTTCATTCGGCACTCTCCGAAGTGAAATTTGTTACAAATCTTACACTTCGGCTTTTGATCATATACACTTCCCACACTAGTCACCATTGGGGAGGTAGACTTCTAATTTCGTCGTTTAGAGCCTGTCGTTTTACCTGAATATCCTACCGATGAAGTGGAGCGTTCATGTTGGCTCATTGATTTCTTTGTAGAAAATGAGAGCGTCCTACCGCTGGATCTCTTGCTCAAAACTCGAGCCTCTCTCTTTGCTTTCTTTCTTTCATTATTGAGTTCCTCGACCTTCTTGGCCCAATCAGCTAATGCTGCGTGTAACACCCCTCACCCGATTCCAACACCGGGACAGGGTTCGAGGCGTTACCAGACTTAAACATTCACAAACATACAAAATCGGGTCACCAAATTTTGCCCAAAATTAAAACTTTTCAATCACATACAATGGCATTCATTATTAGCTCATTATTATGCATTAGTTCCACCTACTCATGATAAACTAGTCTAGCTACATCGCAAGACATTAACACATATCATGAATAAATAGACTTACAAGCCAAAATCATTATAAGCCACATTTCATGGCTGTAATCAACAATTAATATAAGCCAATACCTTTTGCTAATCACAACAATAGTCATCATAGAAAAACTAAATCCCTATAGCCACTAACATGAAAACATTTCACGTACACATGTCAATACTCCAAGGATAATGGCTCGATAGTGCAATGCTGCCTCTGACGATCTCCAACCTTGAGCAGATCTGACAAAACTAAAAGAAATGGAAAGGAGGGAGTAAGCTTTTCACTTAGTAAGCTCGCATGAAAATAATAAGCAATGCACTAACATGCTATTTTCATATTTTTTTCTATTTATTCAAATTCCAGCTAAGCTATTTTCCCGAGTTATAGTCATTAAATTATTTATATCCAGAGCTACGAAACTCCAAATTAAGATCCGTTAATTTTTCCAGAAACTAGACTTATATTTATTCTTATTATAAAATTTTCAGAATTTTTGGTCTATCCAATAAGTACATTTTATTATTCAAAGTCTCCCCTATTTTGCTGTTTGACAGCTTTGACCTTTCTTCACTAAAATTTATTTATCTCCTAGTACGAGACTCAGATAATGTTTCTGTCTCTTTATCCTGAAAGTATGCTCATTAAAGATTTCAGTCATATGAATTTTAATGCATAATTATTTTTTTAAAATTTCTAGTGATTTTCCAAATTTGAGATAGGGAAGTCTAGAATCACTCAGACTCTATCTCACAAGAATTCAAATATCTCATGATACAGAATTCTTTTGCTTTAATCGTTTCCTTTATGTGAAACTAGACTAATTAAGCTTTAATTTCACATTTTATTAAACTTCTAACTCAATTTTCACTATTTTTAGTGGATTTTCAATGTCAGACCAATGCTGTTGTCTAAATCTGGTTTGGTACAATATAATGATCACTATCATAAGATCATTTCCAACTATCATGAACTTACCATTTCATGGATCCCTTACCCATTGTTTCTCATGGGCACACTGATTCATACATTCCAAGTATAGGATAATTCTCTATCACATGCACTCAATCATCAAATTAGTCTCATGACAATGCACCATGTAAATTTGTCTTAGAAGAGCTCATCATACATCCTTTTACTTGTACATATATCTCATTTAATCCCGTTGAGTTTCTAGGAAATCTCGCTAGATTATCCATTAACAGTCAATTTATAAGAATGATCATTTCAGGTATGCACTCCCGCGAACCTCAAATCTTACGGCGGGATTACCAGTCTAGGCTAAATCCCCCATAATATAAACTCATAAGGTGATGTTGGGATTACCAGTCCAGGCTAAATCCCTTATAACGACAAACACCCTCAGTGAGCTAGGATCTGAATTGCCAGTCCAGGCTAAATTCAGACCCTAATCAGATTACCCATCTGGGCTAAATCCTTAATGCACATATATTCTTCGGGAGGCTCGATCATTTAAGGAACACCCGTCTGGGCCATATCCTTTTTATATTTGAGATCAACGGATTACCCGTCCGGGCTAAATCCTTTCTGCAACACATGCAGGATCTCAATATCACATAAAACATAGTTCATCCATCGAATTTCCTTTCCAACCTCAACCGGGACATTTTTCAACATGTCATTGTTAAGAATGCATTTCATGTATTTTTATGCCATCGTCAAATGCAATTATCGTACATTCATAAATCACACAAGTAGGCATATTATGAGTTTACTTTAAGCTATCCGAACTTACTTGTCGAAATCTCGTCAAGTAAAACCGTGTAGCAATTCATACAACCCATGTAATAGTAATTTAACATTCAATTCATGTAACAATAATTTGCCATTCAATTTCAAATGACACAACAAGCATTACATTTTTCCATATCATACACACCATCCATCAACTTCTCTTAAACATATTAAATCATACAATTTATGCCATATCAATAGAGAATTACAATTCATGAATGGTATTGCATTATTATTAACACACAAACTTACCTCGGATCTAGAAATGGCAATTTACCATTTTAGTCCATAACCTTGTATTTTCTTGATTTAAGCCCGAATCTCGATTTCCTTAATCTATAATATCACATTTATCCTACTAATTAGTCACACTATTCATATGGGTCTAAAAATCATATTTTTACAAATTTACATTTTGACCCCTAAACTTTTGCATATTTGTAGTTTTGCCCCAAGGCTCAGAAATTAAACTTCATCCTATTTTCTTATGTTTTATGACATGATGATCATTTTCCCTTCTATGGCAACATCAAATTCTCACTCTAACATATACTTATGAACATTAGGTATTTTTACCGATTATGACGTTTTACTCGTTTTCACGTATAATCGCTTAGCAAAAGTTGTTTATCTAACACCAACACTCATTTTCTACCATTAGACATCAAAATGCATGCATATTACTCATGAGTAAATTTTTAAACATAAATCCTAACTCAAAATAATGGTAGAAATGAGTAGATCATGTTACCGGGACTTTAAAAATGTAAAGAATATTAAAAACGGGGTTCGGGATCACTTAAAAATGAGCTTGGAAAGCTTGATAACCCTATCCATGGTGTTTTTCGTGAGACATTCGGCCATGAGGAAGAAGATGAGCAAATTTGGCTTATTTTTGGCCTTTTAATTCATTTAATTACCAATTTACTAAAATGCCATTAATGAAAAACTTTTAAAAACCTATCATACCATGTCCATTTTTGTCCACAAACTTCAAAATGGTCTAATTACCATTTAAGGACCTTTAATTTAAAAAATCATAACCATTAGACACTTCTAACATGTAGAACTCAACTTTTTTACTTTTTTACAATTTAGTCCTTTTGACCAAATTGAGTGCCCAAACGTCGAAATTTTCAAACGAAATTTTCATGAAATCATTCCATGAAATTGTAGACCATAAAAATATAATAAAAATAAAATTTTCCTCATCGGATTTGTAGTCCCGAAACCACTGTTCCGACTAGGCCCAAAATCAGGATGTTAAACTACAAACTCTCGTATTTCAAGGATCCCAATCAACAACTTGGTTTCCTCATTCAAACCTTCCTCGAAGCTTTTACACATTTTTGACTCGGTTTGAACCCACTCAGTTGCATACTGACTTAACCTTACAAACTCCCTTTCGTATTTTGCCACAGTCTTATTCCCTTGTTTGAGTTCCAAGAACTCCTTTCGCTTCAAGTCTAAGAACCTTTGACTGATGTATTTCTTCCTAAACTCTGCTTGGAAGAATTCCCAAGTAATATTTTCCTTTGGCACCACCGAAGATACAGTCTTCCACTAGTGGTACGTAGTGTCCTTTAAGAGAGACATGGCAAACTTTAAGCACTCCTCAGGTGTGCATGATAACACATCTAATACCCGTGTAATATTCTCAAGCCAGAACTCGGCTTTCTCAGCATCATCCTCAATTCTAGCTCTAAATTCCTTGGCCCCATACTTTCTAAACTTATCTACAGGGGCCTTACCAATTCTTATCGGTGCCATACCTCATGGCAATTCCTCATTGGGTTGGTTAGGGGGTAGGGGAAGTCGTCGTACATTGGGGCGATTCCTCAGATAATCCTCAAACCATTCATCCATCATGTTAAAGAAGGCAGCTCGGGCCTCTTCCCAGCCTTTAGACATAAACAATCTACTACTACTGGATACAGCTCGTTGTACGGAAGCTGGAGCATGGCTCTCGGCTCCCTTGGACTCATCTTGTAATGCCCCGTACCCGATACCATCACCGGAGTCGAGCACGAGGTGTTAATGGGCTTAATTCATTAATTAAACAACTCAAACAATTTATTTTAGAAATTCCAGACAAGTTGGCTAACTGCGTCATAGTCACTTAAAAATTCATATCTTAAGTTACGAAACTCGAAATTAAGATCCGTAAATTTTCCTTGAAACTAGACTCATATTTCTACTTAATAATTGTTTTCTAGAATTTTTTCGGTAAAATTAGTACAGTTTATTAGTTAAAGTCTCCCCTATTTCAGGGTACGACTACTCTGACCCCTGTGCACTACAAACCAAATTTCTTTCTGTACAGAATTCCAACGACCATGCTGTTTGTTTCCCCTAAAAATAGACTCAATAAGGAATCCATGCATGTAAGGTATGACTCTTAATAATTGTTTTACAATTTATGGTGAATTTCTAAAGTCAGAACAAGGGATCTCAAATTCATTCAGACCATATTTCACAAGAATTCAAATATCACACAATATAGAATTCTTTTGCTTCCCCTGTTTCTTTTATGTGAAAATAGACTCATTAAGCTTTATTTTCATATATCATTTGCATTTCTATTAAACTTCCACGATTTTTTTGTAAATTTTTAAAATCATGTAACTGCTGTCCAACACTGTTTTATTTCTAACATTCATTCTTGCATAATTTCACCTAGTCCTTTTTGTTATACCAGAATTCACTCAACTATCAAGCACATAGCTCCTAACTTTTCATAAACATAAATTTTCACATATCCACCTTATAATAACTTTCACATTTACCACTTTATCGATTTTTCCCGTTAAACTCAACAGAAAAATAACAAATATACCATTGTTTACACATATTTCCCCCTTTCCACACTTATAGCCGAAGCTATCTGATACGCATAGTAGCCTGCACTTAGTACTACACATGCGACCAACAATCTGGTACACATAGTAGCCTGCACTTAGTACTACACACGTGACCTCACCATCTGATACACGTAGTAGCCTGCACTTAGTACTACACACATGATCGAGGTCATTGAGTACGCATAGTAGCCTGCACTTAGTACTACACATGCGACTTAATAGTATGGTACAAGTAGTAGGCTGCACTTAGTACTACACACGTGTATTCACAATGGGAAATTCGTATTGTTCCTATTCCGAAGGTTCAACCGGAAAATTCTTTCTTTTTTCACTGTTAACACTTATTCATAATCTAATTAAATTTGCAAATTTCCATCATTTAATCATTCTATGGACAGTCACCAATTCATATGATAACAACATAAAATAACATAAAAAAATCGATAAATTATTCATGTACGAACTTACCTCGGTGCAAACTTTAGAAATATTATAATTTAGTCCGAAAGCTTTTCTTTTCCCCGATCACGATCGATTCCACGTCTTTCTTGATCTATAACAACACATTTAGCTCATTTAACACTCATACTATTTATTTCAATCCAAAAATCACATTATGGAAAAATTACGTTTTTGCCCCTTAACTTTTACAAAATTATGATTTTACCCCTAGGCTCATAAATTTAATTTCAGTCATTATTCTTATGTTTTATGACATGCTAAACATTTCTCTCTTCTATGAAAACATCAAATTCTCACTCTAACATGTACTTATGAACATTAGGTATTTTTACCAATTAAGCCTTTTTACTCGTTTTCACTCAAAACCGAGTAGCACAAGTTGTCTAACATAATTTAAAACCTCATATTCTATCATAAAACATCAAAATACACAGATTTTACCTATGGGTATTTTTCCAAACATGAACCCTAGGTTGAATTATTGCTAACATAAGCTAAATCGAGCTTCCGGGATTTCAAAAACATAAAAATCATTAAAAACGGGGCTTGAAATCACTTACTATGAAGCTTGAAAGTTGAAGAAACCCTAGATATGGAGGAGAGCAAAATTTGGCAGCAACTAATTGAGAAGATGACAATTTTTGTGTTATTTTTCCCATTTTATTTCATTTAATATACAAATGACCAAAATGTCCTTACTACTAAACTTTCCAAAAATTCCATCCATGTCCAATTTTTGTCCATAAACTTAGAAATTGGTCAAATTGCTATTTAAGACCTCTTAATTAATATTCCAAAGCAATTTCATACTAAAAACTTCTAGAACACAAGTTTTGCAATTTATTCGATTTAGTCCCTAATCTCAACTTAAGCGCTTAATGCATAGAATTTCATCACGAAATTTTCACTCAATCATGAAATCATATCATAAACCTCAAAATAATTATAAAACAATTATTTCTATCTCGGATTTGTGGTCACAAAACCACTATTCCGATTAGGCCCTAATTCGGGTTGTCACACATCGTTTTCTTGATTGGAAGACATTTACTATATTCAAAAACAATTTAAAAAGTTAGGAGATATCACACTATCAACGTTCATATAATGGTATGTATAGAGAACCTTAATACCCTCTACGGTAGTCCTAGAATCGACTAAATCGTAGCTCTGATACCACTAAATGTAACACCCCTCACCCATATCCGACATCGAGACAGGGCTCGAGGCGTTATCGGGTTTAAACTTTCAGGACATACAAATCCGTTTACCAAATTTCGCCCAAAATTTAAAACTTCACACACTCATGCGTACTGTCCCTTATACAGGCCCTCGAGGCCTAAAACATACGTCGGAACAGTTCGGGACAAAACTAAAAACATTTGATCGGTTCTGGGCAACTTAATGATTTTCTTGCCTTGGTGAGTCACACGCCCGTGTGGGTGAGGCCGTGTGGTCACACACGCTCGTGTGGCTTGGGACACTCCCGTGCCTTCAGCCCTTGTGGCTCTCTGTTTATAACATCAATATGTATCTAGGGACACACGGCCAAGACACACGCCCGTGTGTCTAGCTCGTGTTCTATACTGACTTAAATCTATAGGTGCAGGGGACACACGGCCATACCACACACCAATAGGGGCAAGCCGTATGTCACACACGGCCTAGACACACGCCCGTGTGCCCACCCGTGTGGACCTTATTAGGTTATTTTCCCAGCCTTTGATCACCCTTTATCAACCAAACATACTTATAGGTTACTTTAATACAAGTTAAGGCCAAATTATAAACTTATACAAAACTTTGGTTAACCTTATTGCATGTAAACCTCGTGTCATTGGTTTCATACATGCTAGGTTAATTCCCATCTTGCATTTAGGGATTTCCATGCCTCCTTGACATATTTGGGATTGGCTCGTTCTTACAACTCATTGCCAATTAAAAACCAAGCCGTCGCATAATAACATAAACATGCATAGATTTGTAGGTCATAGCCTACTTCAAAATGAGCCACTTCCCATGGCATTATACAAAAAGATATGTATATTTTTACATGCCTTCATCTAGACAAATCAAATGACACATATAACCAAATACTCAAAAGTTCTATACATGCCATTGCGCAAAACATAAGTGTCTATATACCAAAGCTAAATTAGTTGATAATGTGTTGATTCTCCAACCATCTTTCAATCATTACGAGTCCTCGAGCTCTGTAAGACAACTGTAATAGCCCAAATTTGACCGGGTCTTAAAACCAAAAAAAACTTACAATAAATAAATAAATGTTTATTTATTTAAACAGTCCATATACAGAGCCCAAAAATTAAAACCCAAACTAAACCCACACTTAAACTCGTTATACAATTAGCCCAGGACTAAAGCGGCCCAACTGGCCCAGCCTGTTACACCATGGCAGGAAACCCTAGGGTTTCTGCCTTTCTTCTTTCTCTCCTCGAGCTGCCACTTCTTCTGGAAGATTCGGGGAGCGTCTGCCATCAATGTTCTGTCTCAGGTCATCAATGCATTGTCACAGGCCTTTCAATGCACCACGACCCTTCAGCTCAGCCACCGATCACGCCTCCACCAGGGGGCCGAAATTTCAGCACCGTGTTAGGGCCATTTCCACCGATCGTGCCGAATCATCGTCAGCACGAGTCCACGCCAGCAACCACCATAATTTTCGCAGTCACCTGCAGGAAAAGGAAAGAAAATCACAGCAGACATGCGAAGCGAATACGGAAAGAAATCAGAGATTTCTTTCCAAAACTTGTAGTGGTTTATCGAGGCTATAAAGCCTTCTTCTCAATCTATAAAGGACACTTAGATACACACATACAGAGAGAAAAACACCACAAAGATATTGTACACCAAATATTTTTGCAATAATATATCAGAAAGATTTCACGAGAAACGAAGGTGATCTATTGTTCTCTTTCTACTTTTTATTTTTTACTTTATTATAAACAACCTGCATATAATACATTAAAAAAAGAGGAGGAAGAAGTACCTTCTAGATTCACCGAGAAAAGCGAAGCTTTTTGGACCCCGACCACCGTGTGTGGTGGAGTTGGTGACGGCGCGTGAGGCTGAGCACGTAGGTCCAATGAACGGAGCAGACCGGCCTAGGGCCAGAGCTTAGAGGGCTGGGAAGAATTTCAGAGGATCTCTCTCATTTTTTTTCTAAACTGGGTGCAAAATGATTTTAAAGCTTAACATTTGGCTTATATAGCCCTAACAAAACGGTGCCGTTTTGGTTTAATTCAATAAGCATAAAACGGCATCGTATCAAGGCTTAGGATCTGCGTGTTGACCTGATTAATCGGGGAGGATCCGCGTGTTTTTGAAAAACAGGTTAATTTCATAATTGGTCCCCCCGTGTTTTTTTAACTTTTATAATTTTATTTTATTATTTTTAATTTAACCCCAATACTTTAATTTTGATTCAATTTGGTCCTCATAGTAACATTTAAATTGATTTGGAGAAACGGTGTCGTTTTGGGATTAGGGCAAATTTCCCAGTGAGTCCCTCGGCTTTAGTCTGTGTTCCAATTTGGCCCAGTTTTCTTTATTTATTTGTAATTAACCCTAAATTCCTTAATTAAATTTAATCTTAATCCCTATATACCTTTAATTTAATTTATTTTTTAAAAAAACTTTATATATCTATAAACATTAGTTATGTACATAATAATATATTATTTTATTTTTATTACTTACACTATATATAAATTTTATTATGTGTCATATATTTTTATTATATTATTTATTTCACTATAATTTTTATATATTTGTTACATCATTATTATTATACATTGTATTCTATTTGTTACATATTATATTTTACTATACATCATAATATTTTTTTATATATTATATTATATATATTATGTTATATTTTTTTATATTATACAATTTATATTTTTATATTTTTATTTGTAAATTATGTTATACATTATATATTATACTATATTTCCTTACATTACCTTTATTTTATCATAAAGTATACATCATTTTATTATTTATTAATTATATACATTTTCAAAGTTCTATAAATAAATGTAACATTAATACTTAGTACATTTTTATATATAGATATTATACCCTATAATATAACTTATATGTATATATCTTTTTAGAAAAGGGATGGGGTTCTCTTTTATCGCTCTTATATTATTCAATATATTTCAAAATATCTTGTTTTCATTGGATTTATATTTTATACATTTTAATTTATTTATTTATCTTTAGTTTTCTCTTATTCTGATATAGTAGGTTAAACTTCTACATATCATTTGTTTTCGTATATTTGCATGAAATTAATTGTTTATTGTGATTTGTATTATCATATATGTATACTGCGATTTCATATTTGTTGTATTCATTATGCACTTCATTATGTTTTGTATGTAGCAATAATATATGAACCTTTAGATTATTTATGATGATATATGCCCAAAGTGGTAATGTTTAATTTATGTCAAATTGTATATCATGCATCACTTTTGAGATAATTATTTTGCATTTTTATATGTTTTGCTTATTCATTTTCAATATACGCTATGTGTATCTTTGTGGGTATGATGTTATGTAATTTTAAACATGTATATATCTAGTGTATGATCTTTGCATTATTGCCGTTGTATTGTTTAAATGCATGTTTTATTTGTTTATTATTGAATTATTCTATTTTCTATGATTCTTCATACATTAATAAAAATGAGATTCCAAAATTTTCAAATAAAAAGGCAATGCTTGGTATTTGGAAACTTTGAGAAAGGTAGTGTCCTAACTTGCTGGGTTGCAACTTTTCTCGTTGAGTTCGAATAGTCAAGCACCCTTCTAGGTTTTAAGGTTTTCAAAATACGAGTAACTGTCTTGAAATTTCAAAGCGTTGTGTCCTAACTTACTAGATATGGCGTTTTGTCGTTGTAAGATAGGGATTTTCAAAAAGGGGCTAGCTTAGCTTCGAATGTCTTAAAAATATTGCTTCATAACTTATTGGATGTAATATTTTGATTCATTTGATACAAGTGAACCCTAATTTTCAAAATTAAAATATTCTAAAGAGGATTGGATCTTAAAACTTTCAAATTTCTGACATTAAAGACACTTGATAATCAATTAGGTACCAATTTTTGGGCGTTACGAGGGTGCTAACCCTTCCTTGTACGTAGCCGACTCCCGAATCCGTTTTCTCAAATTTCATAGACCAAAATCAATGTTTTAAAACAAAACATTTTATAAGGTGATCCAATCACACCTAAAAAGATTGGTGGCGACTCCCGTTTTTGTTTTTCTTAAAGTTGATTCCCATTTTCCAAAACTCAATTTAAAAATGGTTTTGACAGCTTGGCGACTCCGCTGGGGACTAATAAGAGAGTCAAGCCGTGTAATTGATTATCTCTTGTCTTAATGTCGAAAATTAAAAATTTTAAAATTTAATCCTCTTTGTATTACATGTGTTTGTATTTTGCATCTTTTGCTATATTCTGATACGCATTGCATTTGCATGACCGTTGTGGTCACACCCTTAAGTGGGAGTGAGAAGCTACGCCTTCGTGAGGTTTTCGCCTCCGTGCAGGATAGTGGATCACTTTCGGGATACACCCGTACCTATGGTTTCGTGAGATTTTCATCTCCGTGTAGCCATAGGGAAATGTATTCCCCTGAACTGAACTCGATTCAAATGAGCCTATAATGGGTGAGGATCGAGGAATCTACTGGTTCGGGTACCTCAAACTTTAGAAACAAACCACATATAGAACAACCGAAAGAGCTCAATATAGATAGAATTATACTTAGGTTATCTTTGTGTTTATTAATATCATATGATACTGACTATTTTCTTTCTTTTGTGCATGTCATTTTGCATTTAAAAGGTATCGATTCACAGTCAGTTTCTAAGTTAGAAAGTTTTATTATGGAGAACGGACTTCTTGATAGAATGGAGGGCAACACTAACGTCCATAAATGGTCAAAGGAAACGCTGAAGGATACACATCAAAATTATGGGGTTACACTCGCATCAGCGTGGCGCAAAATAATCTCCAGGAGTTAAAGGAAATATGGGATCAATGGAGTAATAAAGCCAAGCAGTTGTTCTACAATAACTAAGGGGACTTGCAGTATTTGCTTAACAGGAGGATAGATGAGCAATTCAAAGTGAGTGTGGGAGTATTGATGGACACTTTTACCATTATAGCATTTCTCTTTCATATGAAGACGGTTTCCATGTGGATGGTAAGGGTATTGGAAGGAAAGTGATTGATAGAGTGTATGAGACCTACAAAAATGAGTTGGATGGAAAGAATTTTGCCTATGATGGTAAAAAGCTCGTTTACTATAGGACCACTACCAAACAACAAGCTTGAGTTTACTGTTGTACTTATCAGAAACAATGGAAATGCAAGCCCCGATGGCCTGGATAGCTCAAGTAAGCGTGAAAGAAAGCGATTAAAGAAGACCGTATCATACAAAAACCTTTAGAGATTAGCTATGCTGCGAAGGTACCGGGGCAGGATGCTCTGCGTGGGTAGAAATCTGAAAGCTCTCAAGAAACATTGAGGATATAGGATATTATTTTAAGGTAGCACACTGTAGAACGGGATACCTACCTGTTCGCTAATCTATCTCAAAGTAATCAAAACAAATTCACAAGTATTGGAGGAGGTGCCCTTAGCTGCACGGATTACCCCACAGGTGAGGTCGTAGCTCAAACTCAGGAGGCAGCTGATTATTTACAGACATTGGTGGCACAGGCTGACATATTGAGCACCAATATGAGCTACAATTTGATCGTGGCCAAGAGTTTGTTTTGTTGTTAAAACTTTAGGCATTAGGGCGAAAGCGTATTTGTAATCCATTTATATGTAAAGATATTCTTTTTCTAAATAAAGTTTTCTAAATGAGATTGAATCGAGAACGATACCTTTTGCATTCATTTGCATCTTATAACATTTCATTGCATCGTTTGCATTCAAAATTATAAGAAGACCCTAATTACTTAAAGTTACTAAAAAGAGAAAGAAAAAGAGAGAAAAAAAAGAGGGTCACGGCTGAGTGAAAAAGAAGTTGAATGGGAATTAACGACGTTCCCTTATATGTCCCCGACTTTTGTGTCAGGAGGGATAGCTTACCTGGAGAAGGGGGTGTTTGGAAATGAAAATCATCCCATCAATGTCATACATGAGGAAGGGACTAAACAAAGAAACCTTGAGGGCATTCGCCCTTACGAACCGGGAAGTTCTTTAAACAATTGGACTGCAGAAGAACTTTCTGTAATCTTTAGGAATTTTACGGAGTAATATTCAGAATACTCTTGTTGCTCTAAAGCCTAGGAGTAATAAGATTTCTTTTGAGAAGCGGGCTCATGTTCAGACATTTTTATTTTCAATAAAACATACTTTTATTATTTATTCGAGTAAATATTCTTTCATTCTGATTCTTTTGACCTTTGACATTCTTTATAAATTTTCATTTCATGTAAATAGTCATTCTTGAATTCATTTATTCCTTGTATATTCTTTTGTGTGCCTATCATAGATCTCTAGATATCAATGACACGGGCAATGATACTATAGATTCAGAGTTCCTTTTGAGTGCGATATGTGTTTAGAGGAATCTCAGTACTTTGAAGGTGACAAAAATTGTGACTTGTTTCTGAATTTGTTGAAAATGGTTTTTACCCCATGAAGTGGTGGTAGGAAATATAGCCTTAGAGGAAGGAAAGATTGCGAAATTGGAATTAGTTGAGGAGACAAAACAAGACCTTGTTGAGACTATTATGGGAATTCAAAAATGTGGTCCAAAGACGCATGCAGGAGGATTTGCAATTGCTAGGATAAACATGAGGTTTTGGGGCACTGTTGGTCTACCATGGAAAGGGATCGCATCAGTTGTACAATGAATGCCAAATTTAAAGGAGTCAAGACTTCTAGGGCATGTATGTTATGGGCCCGAGCTCGTCAAAAGTTTCAAGCTGATAATGACTCATCTTTGTGGACGTCAACTACTCCATTAAGAGGGGGAGATAGCTTCATATGCCAATATTATAAAGTCAAAAGTCATCCATTTCAAGAAAAAAAGATTATATATAACTGCACAATGCCAAAAGTTTGTAGTCTTTTCAAAGATAATGCGCCATACCACAGTACAACAAAGGTTGCCAAAAGAAAAGAAAAAGTAGAAAAAAAATTACAGAAGATGACCAAGACTGGTAAAAATTGGCATAAGAAACTATCGCCTACTCTCTATGCTTACGTTGGGGCAAACACCTTCAATTCCAGTTGTTTCAAAGGTTCCAACCATCATCCTTGGAATGGGTGCATTGTTTGGCTTTCCTGAGTAGTCTGATGTGCCGTCAATAGCTGCGATGGTTAGCTCCAGGCGGTGGCCATTGATTTCCAGCTATGGGGCATCAGGCCGTACACAGTCTCTGAAGCTTAAAATGATAGATTCTTTCTTCAAAACCAGTTTCTGACAAAGTGGATGACGGTATCATTAAGGAAGCTCTCTTAGACTTCTATACAAGTTCAGGGAAGAGAAAACCTGATCAAATCATTATTTTCAGGGATGGGGTTAGTGAGTCTCAATTTAATCAAGTTTTGATCAAATTATTGAGGCTTGCAAGTTCCTTGACGAGAAGTGGAACCCTAAAGATTGTGGTTATTGTTGTACGAAAAACCATCATACCAAGTTTTTTCAGTAGGGATCTCCTGACAATGTGCTACATGGTACTGTCATTGACAACAAAGTATGTCATCCTAAGAACAATGATTTTTTACCTTGGTACCCATGCTGGAATGATTGGAATCACGAGGCAGACCCACTATCATGTTCTCTTAGACCAGGCTAGGTTTTCGGCTAATGATCTGCAAGTGTTTGTTCATTCTCTATCCTATATGTATCAAAGGAGCACCACAGCCATATTTGTTGTGGCTCCTATTTGCTACGCTCATTTGGCAGCTTCACAGTTGGGGGCAATTTATGAAGATTAGGGATGCTTCAGAAACATCATCGAGTCATGGTGGGATGTATGCTCCGGGAGTAATCTCTATACCTCAGCTTTCCAGGTTGAAGGATAAAGTCAGCAACTTCATTCTTGTCTGCTGAGAATTATTGAACCATCTTTTTGTAGGGTTTGACAAACAACAGCCAGGACTACTACTGGGGCAATCCCTTTCTCATGGGTTTATGAATCAAGATTTTTCCTCCAAGCTTTGATGGAGTCAAGAATTGAATACCTCTAGTAAACTTAACTTGAAAGTATTCATCCTAAGCAAATGTACCAAGAATGGATGACACAGACTTATGACAAAAAAGGTTCGTCCAAAAAAATTTTATAAAGGAAACCTTGTGCTGAAAGAGATCCTTCCCATGCAAAAGGATGCCGAATTGGGAAGGGCCATATGTTACGAAGAGGGCTTTCTCTAGAGGTGCACTGATTTTGACAAAAAATGGATAGGAAGAATTTATCTGATCCAGTGAATCCGGACTCGGTCAAGGAGTACTTTGTTTAAAGGAGAAGGGAAGCCAATGTGAAAACCCGCAAAGGGCACTTTGGGACTTCTATTTCAAAAAAACAAGGAAAAAAGAAAAGAAAGAGAGAAAAAAATTAAAAAGAGAAAAAAGAAAAAAAAATGGAGAGGCCAAGGTGAAAACTAGCAAAGGGCGCCTTGAGACCAAAGTGGTTTTGAGTTGAAAACCCGAAAGGGCAGCTCAAATTTGGAAAGTCATGCAGTGACCTTGCTATACCGGATTCGACGAGAAGTGAAGTATGTTACATATCGAGACATCAACGAATTACTTTGGATCTTTTAAACACATGTTGAACTCAAGAAAGTCTTCACAGTGCTGGTGTATAGACGCTCAAGCGGCGATATCTGGGGCATCTGATTTCTGTCCTATTTACTATCTTTGGATTCTTTTTCTTCGCAAATATATGTTCTCAGGTTAATCTTTTTGTATTCCTTCCAATAATTTGTCCAAATCTAATTATCCTCAGGATCAATTTATTTGTCTCCCATTATTCATAAAGCATGTTGCATTGAAATAATGATAGATGAACTAAAATATCTTCACAAACGAAGTTTTGCATATTACTCTGGAAATTTCTAAATAATACATGAAACTGAAACAAGACAATTGTTTAAGGAATTCTGATATGTATGGGTTGGAGATACTCGAGAGATTTTCTTCTTCAGTCCAAAAAGTGGTTGGACGTTTTAAGCAATATTGATCTTAAGAAAGGATCATTTCATAAACATCTTCAGTGGGTCGTAACATTCGGGGAATGGTACGGTAGACCAAATTGATGGAGAAGATTCGAGGCATACGAGCAGAGTATGATTGATATGTCAAGAAGAACGAGGTGGAAAGCTCGATAGATGAATGAGTGATGACGTCCGAAATAGGAGTTATTTTCATAAACATTTTGCATCATAATATGTCTAATTAGGAGCATTTGACTCATTTCGATCATGGCATCTTAATTATTTGGCATAAGCATAAATTCCAGGAAATCAATTCTACAGGTGGATTCCCCAGTGGACAATGTAGCAAGATTGATTGAAAATTACAAAATTCAGCGCTTTAATCCCCTAAGCAGTAGTGGAGCAGATCGAAGACTCACCTTAATCCCCTAAGCGGTAGGGTAACAGGTTAAATTTGCAGATCTTATCTCCTTAAGCAGTAGTGGAGCAGATCGAAGACTCGCCTTAATCACCTAAGTAGTAGGGTAACAGGTTCGCAGATCTTATCTCCCTAAGCAGTAGCAGAACAGATCGACGAAGACCAGCATTAATCCAGTAAGTAGTAGGGTAACAGGCTAAAGCATAGCAGATCTAACCTTCAGATATTTATACTGAAGCAGATCCAAGATGATTTGGCATTCTTGTGTTTACAAGGAACAAATCGAAGACATAGCAGATCTGACTTTTGGATATTCTCACACCAAAACAGATCCAAGATAGCAGATCTGGCATCTCCATTTCGACGGAGAGCAGACACATAGCAGATCTAACCTTCAGATGTTTATACTGAAGCAGATCCAAGATGATTTGGCATTCTTGTGTCTACAAGGAACAAATCGAAGACATAGCAGATTTGACTTTCGGATGTTCTCACACCAAAGCAGATCCAAGATAACAAATCTGGCATCTCCATTTCGACGGAGAGCAGATACATAGCAGATCTAACCTTCGGATGATTTTACTGAAGCAGATCCAAGATGATTTGGCATCCTTGTGTTCACAAGGAGCAAATCAAAGACACAGCAGATTTGGCTTTCACGTGTTTACGGTAAAGCAGGTTTAAGATGATTTGACATTTCTGTATTTGTCAGAAAACAAAACGAAGAAGCAGATTTGGCATCTCTGTGTTCAACGGAGAGCAAATCGAAGATATTAACATGACAGTTTTAAGTTTGCAACGAGTAGATTGAAGACCATGATTCAATAAGGCCGGACAAATTTGGTCTTTCTATGAGTCTTTGCTCGATTCCTGTTACACAGCATTGAGCAAAGAGGGGCAGCTGTAATAGCCCAAATTTGACCGGGCCTTAAAACTAAAAAAAAATTAAAATAAATAAATGTTTATTTATTTAAACAGTCCATATACAGAGCCCAAAAATTAAAACCCAAACTAAACCCACACTTAAACTCGTTATACAATTAGCCCAGGACTAAAGCGCCCAACCGGCGCTGTTACACATTACACAAGGCGAGAAACCCTGGGTTTCGCCTTTTTCTCTCTCCTCGAGCCGCCACTGCTTCTGGAAGATTCGGGGAGCGTCTGCCATCAATGTTCTGTCTCAGGTCATCAATGTATTGTCACAGGCCATTCAACGTACCACGACCCTTCAGCTCAGCCACCGATCACGCCTCCACCAGGGGGCTGAAATTTCAGCACCGTGTTAGGGCCATTTCCACCGACCGTGCCAAATCATCGTCAGCACGAGTCCACGCCAGCAACCACTGTAATTTTCACAGTCACCTGCAGGAAAAGGAAAGAAAATCACAGCAGACATACGAAGCGAATACGGAAAGAAATCAGAGATTTCTTTCCAAAACTTGTAGTGGTTTATCGAGGCTATAAAGCCTTCTTCTCAATCTGTAAAGGACACTTAGATACACACATACAGAGAGAAAAACACCACAAAGATATTGTATACCAAATATTTTTGCAATAATATATCAGAAAGATTTCACGAGAAATGAAGGTGATATATTGTTCTCTTTCTACTTTTTATTTTTTACTTTATTGTAAACAACCTGCATATAATACATTAAAAAAAAAAAGAGGAGGAAGAAGTACCTTCTAGATTCACCGAGAAAAGCGAAGCTTTTCGGACCCCGACCACCGTGTGTGGCGGAGTTGGTGACGGCGCGTGAGGCTGAGCACGTAGGTCCGATGAACGGAGCAGACCGGCCTAAGGCCAGAGCTCAGAGGTCTAGGAAGAATTTCAAAGGATCTCTCTCGTTTTTTTTTCTAAACTGGGTGCAAAATGATTTTAAAGCTTAACATTTGGCTTATATAGCCCTAACAAAACGGTATCGTTTTGGTTTAACTCAATAAGCATAAAACGGCATCGTATCAAGGCTTAGGATCCGCGTGTTGACCCGATTACCTGGGGAGGATCCGCGTGTTTTTGGAAAATAGGTTAATTTCATAATTGGTCCCCCCGTGTTTTTTTAATTTTTATAATTTTATTTTATTATTTTTAATTTAACCCCAATACTTTAATTTTGATTCAATTTGGTCCTCACAGTAACATTTAAATTGATTTGGAGAAACGGTGTCGTTTTGGGATTAGGGCAAATTTCCCAGTGAGTCCCTCGGCTTTAGCCCGTGTTCCAATTTGGCCCAATTTTCTTTATTTATTTGTAATTAACCCTAAATTCCTTAATTAAATTTAATCTTAATCCCTATATACCTTTAATTTAATTTATTTTTTAAAAAACTTTATATATCTATAAACATTAGTTATGTACATAATAATATATTATTTTATTTTTATTACTTACACTATATATAAATTTTATTATGTGTCATATATTTTTATTATATTGTTTATTTCACTATAATTTTTATATATTTGTTACATCATTATTATTATATATTATATTCTATTTGTTACATATTATATTTTACTATACATCATAATATTTTTTATATATATATTATATATATTATGTTATATTTTTATATTATACAATTTATATTTTTATATTTTTATTTGTAAATTATACTATACATTATATATTATACTATATTTCCTTACATTACCTTTATTTTATCATAAAGTATACATCATTTTATTATTTATTAATTATATACATTTTCAAAGTTCTATAAATATATGTAATATTAATACTTAGTACATTTTTATATATAGATATTATACCCTATAATATAACTTATATGTATATATCTTTTTAAAAAAGGGATGGGGTTCTCTTTTATCGCTCTTATATTATTCAATATATTTCAAAATATCTTGCTTTCATTAGATTTATATTTTATACATTTTAATTAATTTATTTATCTTTAGTTTTCTCTTATTCTGATATAGTAGGTTAAACTTCTACATATCATTTGTTTTCGTATATTTGCATGAAATTAATTATTTATTGTGATTTGTATTATCATATATGTATACTGCGATTTCATATTTGTTGTATTCATTATGCACTTCATTATGTTTTGTATGTAGCAATAATATATGAACCTTTAGATTATTTATGATGATATATGCCCAAAGTGGTAATGTTTAATTTATGTCAAATTGTATATCATGCATCACTTTTGAGATAATTATTTTGCATGTTTATATGTTTTGCTTATTCATTTTCAATATACGCTATGTGTATCTTTGTGGGTATGATGTTATGTAATTTTAAACATGTATATATCTAGTGTATGATCTTTGCATTATTGCCGTTGTATTGTTTAAATGCATGTTTTATTTGCTTATTATTGCAATATTCTATTTTATATGATTCTTCATACATCAATAAAAATGAGATTCCAAAATTTTCAAATAAAAAGGCAATGCTTGGTATTTGCGAGAAAGGTAGTGCCCTAACTTACTGGGTTGCAACTTTTCTCGTTGAGTTCGAATAGTCAAGCACCCTTCTAGGTTTTAAGGTTTTCAAAATACGAGTAATCGTCTTGAAATTTCAAAGCGGCTGTCCTAACTTACTTTGGATATGGCGCTTTTGTCGTTGTAAGATAAGGATTTTCAAAAGGGGCTAGCTTAGCTTCGAATGTCTTAAAAATATTTCTTCATAACTTATTGGATGTAATATTTTGATTTATTTGATACAAGTGAACCCTAATTTTCAAAATTAAAATATTCTAAAGAGGATTGCATCTTAAAGCTTTCAAATTTCCGACATTAAAGACACTTGATAATCAATTAGGTACCAATTTTTGGGCGTTACGAGGGTGCTAACCCTTCCTTGTACGTAGCCGACTCCCGAATCCGTTTTCTCGAATTTCGTAGACCAAAATTAATGTTTTAAAACAAAACATTTTATAAGGTGATCCAATCACACCTAAAAAGATTGGTGGCGACTCCCATTTTCGTTTTTCTTAAAGTCGATTCCCATTTTCCAAAACTCGATTTAAAAATGGTTTCGACAACAGGGAAAAGAGAGGGGTAAGCATTTACATGCTTAGTAAGCCTGAATAACTGGAAAGTAAACTTACCGATTAATTAGCATAAGGCCATGTTATGCAATAGAATCAACAAGCATAATAATGGTATTCCTATCACATGCACTCAATCAACAAGTTAGTCACAATAATAAGGTACCATGTAATTTATCTTAGATGAGCTCACCATTCATCATTTCATTCACATATATCGTATTAATCCCATTGAGTTCCTAGGAAATTCCGATGGATTATCCATTCTCCGTCAATTCATAAGAATGATTTTCAAGTATGCACTCCCGCGAACCTCACATTTTACGGTGAGATTGCCAGTCCAGGCTAAATCCCCCGTTTCGTAAACTCATAAGGTGATGTCGGGATTACCAGTCCAAGCTAAATCCATTATAGCGACAAACACCCTTAATGAGCTCATATCTGAATTGCCAGTCCAGGCTAAATTCAGACCTTAATCAGATTGCCCGTCCGGGCTAAATCCTTAAAGCACATATATTCTTCGGGAGGCTAGATCATTCAAGGAACACCCATCTAGGCTAGATCCTTTCTATCTTTGAGATCCACGGATTACCCGTCTGGGCTAAATCTTTTCTGCAACACATGCAGGATCTCAAATCACATATAATTCATGGTTTATCCATCGAACTTCCTTTTCAACCTCAACCGGGACATTTATAATCTAGTCATTATTAAAGAATACATTTCATGTATTTTCATGCCATCATTAAATGCAATTACCATACACTCTTGAATCATGCATTTAGGCATATTAGGAGTTTACTTAAGTTATTCGAACTTACCTGGTACTGGTCTCAGTATTATGTTTCGGTTATTCAGAAACCTTTCGTTTTCCTCAATCGACCTCCAGAATTTGTTCCTTGGGGTCTATAACAATAAAGATAAATCATTAATAACTCACATTTTACCTTTTCAAGCTTAAATTTCTCCCCCGGTCCAAATGACTGTTTTGCCCCTAACCTCTCACATTTTTACGATTTAGACCCTAGGCTCGTATAAGGAAACACATGCAATTTCTACCTTACCCAAGCTTAGCCGAATATTTTCCCTTCCTATGGAAGCCCAAATTTTTCCATTATTTCTCATTTCTACCATTCATTTTACACCTTTTTCAAAAAGGTCCTTATAAGGGTTTTTCATGAAAATCACCTTGGAAAAGATGTTTAACACACATCTAACTTTCATATCCCTCCATAAATCATCAAAATACAAGTAGCTCATGCATGGGTAAATTTCTAAACATGACTCCTAGCATGAAATATGGGTAGAAATATAGAGAGTAAGCTACCGGGATTTTAAAAATACAAGGAGCATTAAAAATGGGGCTTGGGAGCACTTACTATTGAGCTTGAAAAGCTTGGAAACCCTAGCTATGGAGAAACTTAGAATTTCGGCAGCAACAAGAACGAAATGAGCTGATTTTGGCTTATTTTTCCCATTTTATTTCATTAAAATGCCAAATGACCAAAATGCCCTTAAGCCTTTTCTTTTAGATTTCATCCATACAAGCCCATTTTTGTCCAAAAACTTAGAAATTGGGAAAATTGCTCTCCAAGACCTTCTAATTTATAATCTAAAGCAATTTCATACAAATTGCTTCTAGAACCCAAGTTTTGCAATTTATTCAATTTGGTCCCTATTTCACAATTGGACACCTTACTCAAAGAATTTCTTCATGAAACTTTAACACATGCATATTCTCATATTCTAGATCCCATAATAATCATAAAATAAATATTTTGATGTTGGATTTGTGGTCCCGAAACCACTATTCCGACAAGGCCCTATTTCGGGATGTTACATTCTTAATATTTAGACTACCAATTAAACAAGGAAGAGTAAAACTCCCTGGATCTTTCAGTTTGTTGGGTAGCTTATTCTGTAGAATGGCTTAGCAAACTGCGTTTAATTCTACATGTGACGCATCATCTAACTTTCATTTATTAGCCAAGAGCTCCTTTAAAAATTTCACTGCGTTTGGCATCTGCGAAAGAGCTTCAATAAACAGTAAGTTAATATGCAACTTTTTTAATAATTTAAGGAATTTACCAAATTGTTCGTCTGTGTGGTCTTTCCTTGTCGCATTGGGGTATGGCACACTAGGTTTATACTCTTTGCTTACCAATTTATACCTACTGTGGTTCACCTCATCCTTATCGTTACTTACCACAAGTCCTTGTTCTGGTTCTGGTTCAACTAACCCTTCTTCATCTTGAACAGTAATCGCATGTAGTTGTTCCCTTGGGTTTGTTTCAGTGTTACTTGGTAGGCCACCTTGTGGTCGTTTAGAGATTAACTTAGCAAGTTGTCCTATTTGAGTTTCGAGCCCTTGAATCGAAGTTTGTTGATTTTTAAGCGCTGTTTCAGTATTCTAAAAACAAGTTTCTGACACCGAGATGAATTTTGTAAGCATCTCTTCAAGGTTCGGTTTCTTCTCTTGCTGGTAAGGTGGTTGTTGAAAACCTGAAAGATGTTGTGGCCTTTGATTTCCTTGACCACCCCATGAGAAATTGGGATGGTTCCTCCAACCTGCATTATAAGTGTTTCTATACGGGTTATTTTGAGGTCTAGAATTATTACCCATATAGTGGACTTGTTCCTCCTCAGTGCTAGGGTTGAAGGATGAGTAATCTGTATTGTGCATTCCTCCTCCATTTGAATCACACCTCATCACTGAATGTACCTGAGTAGAGCCATACAAACCATCAATCTTTTTATTTAAAAGTTCTACCTGGTTAGTTAGCATAGTGACCGCGTCGAGGTTGAAAACACCAACTGCTTTTGTTGGCTTTGTTCTCATGACTTGCCACTGATAGTTATTCAGTGACATCTCTTCAATAAATTTGTAAGCTTCTTTAGGTGTTTTGTAGTTTAAAGTTCCACCGGCAGCTGGGTCGATCAATTGCCTTGTTGAGGGTTCACACCGTTGTAAAAAGTCTAAACCTGCAGCCATAGAGATAACCCATAGTGAGGGCACCTTCTTAATAAGTCCTTGTATCTCTCCCATGCATCATAAAGAGTTTCTAGATCCATCTGCACAAAAGAAGAGATATCATTCCTCAATTTAGCCATTTTAGCCGGCAGGAAATATTTTAGTAAAAAGTTTTCTGTCATTTGTTCCCAAGTAGTGATTGACCCTCGTGGTAACGAGTTCAACCACTGTTTAGCCTTATTTCTCAATGAAAAAGGGAATAACCGAAAGTGAATGGCATAATCAGAAACGCCATTGATCTTAAAGGTGTCGAAAAATTCTAGAAAATTCATCAAATGAGTGTTTGGATCCTCGTCCTGCAAACCATCAAACTGAACAAACTGTTGTATTATTTGAATCGTGTTAGGTTTCATTTCAAAATTATTTGCAGCAATAGCAGGTCTAACTATACTCGATTCAGCTCCTGTTAAATTAGGTTTAGCATAATCATACATAGTACGAGGAGCAGGATTCTGATCTACTGGATTTGCAGCAACCACAGGAGGTAGCGGATTATTCTAATTTTCAGCCATCTCCTCGGTTGTAGTATGGTTATCGCCCTCTCGCCCTTCCTCTATGTATTGTAGGCTTCTCCTTATGTCTCTTCGGTTTTTGCAAGCTGTGCTCTCAATTTCGTTGTTAAAAATTAGAGGTCCTGACGGGTTTCTTCTAGTCATAAATTATAAAAACCTGCTAGAAATAAATAAAATAAAATTTAGTAATAAAAAATAAAAACAAAATTAAATTGCAATAAAAATAAAAAAATGGCTAAAGTAATAAAAATTAAGCGTTCCTAATATTTTAATCCTCGGCAACGGTGCCAAAAACTTGATGGTCGTGAAACTAACTAAAAATTCGACTTAAGGAAAGCGCACCTATCGAACAGTAGTATAGTTATGGCGAGACCGAAAATATCGTATCCATGAGGACTAAAAGTACTAGTAATTACTATCTTTTTATTATCTAGCATAACAATTTAGAGAATGTTTTATCTAAAACTAATTATCTAATTAACTAAGATTGCGACAGAGATGAGAGTTGAAAATACTTTTGGAAAACCGATGGAAAAGACAATACCCAAGGAAGAATCCACCTAGACTTCACTTATTACCTTTGAATTAGATGATTTATTCACTTGACTTAATCCGTAGAAATCCCTAATTTATGTTAATATCTCTCTCGAGACTAAAAATAACTGACTCTAGGTTGATTAATCGAAATCTCTTTTTAATTAAAACCTCTATTGCCGCATTAACTCGATCTATGGATTCCTTTATTAGATTTGACTCTAATCCAACAGATTTATGTCATCCTATCTCTAGGATTGCATGCAACTCCCTTAATTATGAATGATCTACTCTTAAACAGGGACTTTTGCTCCACTGAATAAGCACATCAAAAACCTGAATTAATATCCTGAAATATTAACGCAAGAGTTAATTTCACAATTAAGAATAAGAACAAGTATTTATCATATAACTCAAATAATAATAAGATCCGTCTTAGGTTTCATCTCCCTTAGGTATTTAGGGAGTTTAGTTCATAATAATGGAAAACATCTCAAAAATTGGAAAACAACAAAACATAAAGAAACCCAAAAAACTTCTAGGAAATTGGATGAAAATCTTTAGTCTTGATGTAGATCCTATTTCCGAGCTAATTCCGATGGCTATTCTTGAGTATTTTTTGCCTTCTACCTTGTGTGTCCCTTTAATCCTCTTCTAGGGTGTTTATATAGACTTTGGAATGCCCAGAATAGCCCAAAATTAGCCTTTTCTGAGTAAAATTAGACTTGGGCTCAACAGGGACACAGCTGTGTGCCACGCCCGTGTGCAAGTGCTTAGGCCGTGTGCAATTCTGACTTGATTTCATGTTGACACGGCCATGACACACGGGCATGTGGTCTACCCGTGTGTCACACACGGGCGTGTGGATCACCCATATGGAAGTGCCTAAGCTGTGTGAAACACTGATTTAGGCCCAATTTGTCCGTTTTTGGCCCGTTTCTCGCTCTTTTTGCTATCGTAAGCTCTCCTGAGTATAAAACCTGAAATTAAAGGATTAAGAGCATCAAATTCAATGAAACCAAGGAAAAAATCATCCATAAATATGCCAAGCATGGGGTGAAAATATGTATATATTATGTTTATCAATAGTGAACAAATACAGTCTGGGCCTAAGCTCATATCAATAACAGTGGCAATATCAGTTTCGGCTTTAGCCCATCTCAATACAGAAGCAGTCATATACTCGCGCCTTGGCCCATTACAGTAAAAATAAACTGTGCAGTAACAGTAAACAGTGGAGTATCAGTAATAGTATGTAGGTCCTACCTATCCAGCCTCTACACACCATCTCCGTACCAACCCTACACACCATGTGGGGATAAAATCGACCCACTCATCCCTACACTCCAGAATTAGCACCGGTTGCTGCACTAAATAGTATTTGCAGCAGAGCTGCCAGTATAATAGGCTTAAAGCCATCAGTGATTTGCAACAGAGCTGCTAGTATAATACACTTCCTCCAATCATATAAAAACCCATTGCACCCCCCAGGATTAGAACCTCAGTCCTCTGGCATAGGTAACACGCCACTTACCCCCTAGACTAGTAGGCCCTTTCTGTCATGTTTTTAAGAAATTTTACTTATAACCCTACTGACCAAAGATAGGGGTTTTATCCTTAAAGAAAACAAAAGTTTTGTGGAAGCTAAGGCTTGAACCTAAGACTTCTCAGACAATCCCAGAACACTTAGAACACTTAACCACTGAAGCAGATACATAGTTGTGTGTCACTTTCTTGCACAATTAATTATTTATGTGTCGTCTCCTAACTGTTCCCATGTTCAAGACCTAATACTTCTAGGCCCAAATTCGGGGCGTTACAAGACCCATGTAATTGATTGACCTCTATAGAACACTCTTTATGCAATCGTCATGGGCATTGATCCACAGCCTGTGACATTCCCCCCATCCATTCTCACAATGCCCTCTTTACATCCTTAGAATGACATTGATTTGACTTGCCTAAAAAATTTCTCGATGCCACGACTAATTCTTGACTAGTCTCTCTGTCAGGTGGTCCTGCCCCTTAGAACACTTGCCTCAGCTTCCACCATCTCCTAACTCAAACCGTTTCTCTTCTCTTTGGTACATCTCATTTGTAATAGCTCGTTGTACTTACTTCCCTACATCATGACTTACCCCAATTAGGATCCCTTTGATACTAAAATTAAGCTTCGACATGCCTACATTGAACACTAGCTTAACCTTGAGTAGTCCCGCCAACTTCGATTTGTAAGCCCTTTGGCTTACCCGCTTAGTACTCTAAAAGGGCCCCTGTGTCATTGCCAAGCCAACGATAAGTCAAAATGAAAAACACTAGATAAGTGCTTGAGATGTACCTCGCTCGTTGCATTTACTTGCTCCAACTGTCTAGTTTGCTTCATTACTTTTCTCCCATAGTCTAATACACAACCCACATTTTTCATAGGTGGTACCCCACTAATAGTTCAACGGGCTTCACATTGGTTTGTTACCCCTCTAGCATTTCCAAAGGGGTCTTCATAACACTCCTTTGATCTACTGAGTCAATTTTCTTCCACCTTTCATATCTCGAATTACCAGTACAAAAAATTGTGGTTGTTGATCATCCAAGATAAAAACACAATTAGAAAAATGAGCCAATACATCATTAATCTAAACAAGGAAGTTCAACCCATGTACAAAGGCATAATCATCTAAGTGAATTACCTCGAAACCTTTGATGCCTTTTCACTAACCAATTTGTAGCTAAACTCTTTCTGCTACTCCCACAGTTGTGACCTCTTTGAAATTTACCATCTTGATCTTTTTGGTCAATTTCCTAACTGAGAGACCAAATTTACCCACAGATTTCTCTGATACGAACAAGCCTGATGCTCTTGTATCAATATGAGCACTTCTTATGTGGTTGCGATGTTAATGTCCACAAACATCAACCTTTCCTGCTTGCAATCCCTCTTCTCAGAAATGAGCATCATTGATCCAAGCTTCAATAGTCTTTCCTCTTTAGGCTCCAGTTCCTATTTACTGATCGCAAACAACTTAGATTGCTCTGAATAGTCTCGCATCCTATGCATACCATTACATAAGAAGCACTCCACTTGCTTCTTTTCACTCTCTTTTCCCCTTTGGATTTGACATTATGCACGATCGAACCAAGCCCATAGGAGCTTTTTTTGGCTCATCATACTCTTTGATGGCAGAAAACACGGAATATTTCATATAGTCCCTTATCATATGCGGACCACCACATTAGAAGATTTTTATCTCATTTTTCTTTTATACCAACTTATTTTTCTATGTTTTCGAGACCACAATTGTAACACCCCTATCCCGTATCCATTGTTGGAATAGAGCTACGAGGCATTATCGATCAATTATAGCATACAACATATATTTCTCATACTTGAATTCATTATCATATAAAATCAATCAATCATAATCACATTGTCCCTTATAAGTCTCTATGAGACCTTAAAACATGCTTGAAAGAGGTTTGGGACTAAACCGATAACATTTGAAAATTTTGGGAAACTTATAAAATTTTCATGCATACAGGGATCACACACTCGTGTGAACAGATTGTGTGACTAACACGGCCATCAGACACGCTCGTGTCATAAGCCGTGTGGAAACAGGGCATACATACTAACTTGTATCACACGGTCGGAGACACGCCTGTGTGCCATGGCCATGTGAAATATGGAGGGTATACTGACTTGGTCACACGGCTGACCACACACCCATATGCTAGCCCATGTACCACACACAGCCAGTAGACACGCCCGTGTGCCTAAGTCGTGTAACTTACTGACTTGTTTAATTAAGTTACAGTAGACACGCGGTTGAGTTACACGCCCGTGTGCTTAACCATGTGGGGTGAAATTAGGCTTAATTTAAGCCCCATTTCTCACCCTCCTCAAGCATACCTAAACCACACCATTTCATACCATTTCAATACATTTATAGGCAACAAAAACATGTCAATTCATATACAAATCATGCTATTTCATCTTCAACCATTTTAATACTCAAATCATAACCATAAACATACCACATCAATATGCCGTAGCCTACATTTTTCACTTATCTTTCATATGTATGTTCTCACCATATTATCATCTTATTCATGCCACAAAATATACCAATTCATCATTAACAAAATGTACCAATTCATCAACCCTATACCATACCAAACATGCCAAAACACAAGGCTACATATATATACATCATATACAAGCCAAACCCACATTCAACATTACCAAACACATTTCCACATAACTCAAGCATATACATGCCATATAACCAAGTCACAAGTGTATAAATACCGAAATAAAAAACCAGATAGTGAGATGCGATCTCTACCAACTACCAACCCGAGCAAACGTCCAAATCACTGTAAAACATAAAACAATAACACAAATAAGATTTAAAGCTTAGTAAGCTCCTATGATATTAAACTTATCTTATTGAATAAGTACATATTAAGCATTTACATAAAATATAATATAATATAAATTCATTTGATTTCACCTTTATACCATAATTCCAATCACATAATTAACAAAGCTTCATAAGTTTATTTATTTTTATGCTCATACGGATCAAAAACATTTTTATCATTTTGATCACATTTACATATACAAAATCAACTATCTATATAACTTCATTCAAACCAACATTCCTCACATTTTCTTTAGCCAAGTTGAACTGTGTTAATTATCATCAAGTAACAGTATTTCTCACGTTATATACCTCATGTATATATAATTAAAATAAACATAACTCATGTTTCATTTATCATCCAATTTATACCTCCATATAGTCAAATGAACCCTTTTTGGCATAAAACATATTTATACACAAATCTTTCTCATTTCATATACATGATACAATATGAACTCACCACTTTCATTCGATTCTCACATTAGTTTTGTACGTACCTGTATTACTTATTTCGATCATACGTTCATTCTTGTCTTGACTATGCCCGTCGAACCATTCGAAATCAATAAGGATACTTAGAAATCTCGTATAACTCATACAATGCCATATCCCAGATATGGTCTTACATGTTATAGTATATCGATGTCAATAGCCTAGATATGGTCTTAGACGAATCTCATATCGATGCCAATGTCCCAGACATGGTCTTACACGAAATCACTTCCCGGTAATCCTGATGTCATGACATTTAGATCCTAAGCTATTTTTAAGGTTCGTACGGGACTTCTGGACGTCATAACTCTGTCAATTATGCTCGTACTCATTTCCAATCAGCATTATAATTCAATTCAACAATAATAATAAATTTATAGCACAATTTAACAACATTTATTAACATACAAACTTACCTCGTTTACTGTAACGACGAATTAGGTTGACTAATCCGATACTTTATTTTCCCCCGTTCTAGATCCGAACCTCATTTTTATCAATCTATATAATAACAAAATTTACTTATTTAATCATTAATTCATTCAATTTAACACAATTTACACATTTTGGAAAATTACACTTTTGCCCCTATTATTTCACATTTTTGCAATTTAGTCCTTATCACATAAAATCACAATTTCATGCAATTTCATCCTACCCATGCTTAGCTGAATTCTTCTTATTGTCTTAGTAGACCACATTTTCCAAATAATCACACTTTTAACCACATAATTTCAATATTGCACAATTTAATCCCTAATTTGCATTTTCATCAAAAATCACTTTATAAAATATGAAAATCAAACATCAAATATTCATATTTCACCATTAAACATCAAAGAACACATAAGCTCATCAATTGCAACTATCAAAATCTTTAACAGTTTTGAAATCGAAGACACGGGCTAGCTAATACTAGTTGCAACGATCACAAAAACATAAAAATCATTAAAAACTAAGTCAAAATGGACTTACAATTGAAACATACATGAACTGAATGCTCAAAGCTCCCAAACTCATCTTTTTCTTTTGATATTCAGCTATGGAGAAAGATGATAGCATAAAAAATGGTTTTTATTATTATTTTAACTTAACTTAATTTACTAATTACAACTTTAACCTTTAATAAAACATATATAATCATTTAAAACATATCTAAATATGTCCACTCATTATAATAATGGCATATTTACCATGCAAGTACTCCTTCATTTCATTTCTATAGCTATTTGGTTCATTTAACTTAGAGAACTCATATTTTACGCTTTACGCGATTTAGTCCTTTTTACCGAATTAACCACTCAAACAGTAAAATTTCTTTGCGAAATTTTCACACAAACATTCTATCATACTATAAACCTTAATAAAATAATAAAATAAATATTTTGACATCAGATTGTGGTCTCGAAACCACTAATTTAATTAACCCTAAAATAGACTATTACAGCTATCCCTCCTTAGGGATTTTCGTCCCCGAAAATCTTACCAAGAAACAGATCAGAGTATTGCTTTTTCATAGACTTTTCAGATTTTCACGTAGTCTCTTCAATCCTGTGTCAATACAAAAAGAAAACTTTTAATAACGTTATTCTTTTATTTTTTTAGCTTCTTGATCTCTCAAGCTAAAATCTTGATCTGCTCTTCACTATACTATTTATATATGAGTGTATCTCAATATCAGTAGGAGAATTTATATCCAAAAGATCTGATCTGTACCATCGCAACGTAGATATATGAAACACTGGCCTAATTCTTTCATAAATCTCATACGGCCCTATAAATCGTAAACCCAACTTCTCTTTACAACTAAATTGAGTAATGCTCTATCCACAGCAATACTTTCTCAAAGACTTAGCCCTTTAATTACAACTCAATGTTTTTACGTGTCAAGTTCACATTATTTTTCTATCAATTTGAAACTACTTTCTAATGGTTATGAATTACTTTCACTATCTCTTCAATCTCTCTGATCAGAACAACTCAGTGGATCTTTCTCTCACAAAGCTCTATTCAGTACAACAGAGTTCGGTAATTACAACTATACAATACTTCATGCAATGCCATCTTTATACTAATCTGATAACCATTATTGTACGGAAACTTAACCAATAGTAAATGTCTTTCTCAGTTCCTTTCAAATTCTAAAACACAATAACAAAACATATTTCTGAGAATATGAATCATTTTCTCAGATCAATCTTTTAGTTTAAGGATGAAATGCGGTATTGGAACTTAACCTCGTACCTAAAATATACTGTAGTTTTCTACCGAATCACAATATAAACCTCGGGTTCACAAAATAATGGAGACAAACACGCTGTATAATCTGAAAATCTCTGAAATGTACAACTCAACAAGTCTGTCAAAAGAGAAACCTGTACATATAGAAATAAATATGTAGACTTTTTAAACATTCGACGGTAACCTAGATAACATCTTTCTTTTTCGGTGATAAGAAAAATCCTAATATAGAATCCATCATAATACTATCCATTTTTCACTCAGGTATCATCTCAGACTGTAACAGTCCCGAAGGCACTTGATGGTCAACGTTAACCACTGTGGGCCATATGTAACAATTGTTACATAATTTCTAGTTTTCTCCATACACGAACTCTATCCCGAAACAACAAACAATCATCGATTTCGATCTGAAATTTCTGAATCATGAGTCAATTTACATTGAACCCCTTTTTAACTTGCAATTCACTGATACATTTATGAACTTCACAAATTCACTAAATGCTTTTAACTCAGCTAATATCTATCCATCATCCAATAAAATCAATTGCATATTCATCGCTCGTAAATCACACATTGGTTTCCTACTCAGAACATCCGTGGATGATAATCAATTTCTAACTTGTAGTCTTTCAGCAATTCAAGCCATCTTCATTGTCTTAAATCCAGATCTTTCTAAGTCATTAAATATTTTAACTCAAGTAATCATTACAGTTGTCACATTACCCACCAAATAATCAATGTCACTAACTATTCAACGCGAATACATTATCAATCATCTTTAATTTACATGTTGTATAATTCTTTTCATATAGCTTTAACTGTATGTAAGCATAAGCTATCACTATACATTCTTATATTAGAACACATTTCAAACCATTCAATGACGCATGACTGAAAATCATAAACTCTTTACCTGAATCAGGTTGAACCAAATCTAATGCTTCAGTTAAAAATATCTTCATCTATTTATAACTTTATTAGCGTATATTTAAAGCAAATCAAACTTCACACAAATAAGAACTTCCACAAACGAAAAAACTTTAATTTACCATAACATTTCTCAAATAGAACCGTTCTAATAGATACAATTCTATAATATGTTTCTAGAATATGAATTCATCATTCAGACCATTCATCTATTTACCCTTAGACGTTAAAAATTTATTTCCAACCCTGTGGATAGATTCCAATACAAATAACTCGATTAATTCTTCAAAATCGGTCTTAGCTGTCAAATAATAACTTTTTAAAGAAAACCTTTCTTCTTTTTGTCAAGATAACTCAGACATACAATCATCACAATTTTCTTCAGAATACTAATCAAAGATCTTTAAAAACTACATAATTCAAACGTAACATAACACCCGCTTTCAACTCATTGACATTTATCAAGATTACTTGGGAATGATAACTGATATACAAATTTTGGCTTGATCTTTCATCGTTTACACTTTTGCCGATGTCAACCCTCTTTTAAGAAACTAGAAAAGATTATATAATAAAGCTATATCAACTATTAATCATCAAAGCGTTGAACTATACTGAAGCCACTTCCATCATATAAAAATCATAATGCCATAATAAGACCAACGTCTGAGCCGTATAAATAGATAAAATCCCAGCTATTAATAATGCATTTTGAACACAAAAGAAAATCAAATATGGTTTCCTCAGCAACCAATACAGAAACACAACCTCTATAATCTAATGACGATACCACTGTACTCTCGTGATCAAATAAGAGATTATAATTATAGTAGATATAGTCATCTCCATTAGAAGAATATCTCTTGCAATTAATTACATAAAATCATAGTAAAATCGAGGTAGCGAAATCTCAAAATGTAGAGTTATACAAAATTTTTGAAAATTACAACCCATATAGAATGATAAAGATCTCGATGATATCCCAAGAAATTTCCAGAAGAAAAAACATCACTCATAAATACTGAAATCAACGATAACAGAAGCAATATAACCTTCATGTATATTCAACAGAGCAATAACCAGTAGAAACAGAATACTAGCATTATACGAATTTTACTGTCAACTTTCCTATCAACACAAGAGAATAGAATACCAGAGAAAGATAGAGCAATACTGATCATAACTCAAACAAACCAACAATGCTTTCGTCTATCAGTATGTTTAGCTAGTGTTCTCATACGATAAGAATTTCATCTGAAAATATACAGCTACTTATACTTCTGACAGTAGATGAACACATAGAGTACCAAGAAGGAATCATCATAAACTATTCGACTATAACTGTTGTACTAAGTTATCTTTACAATTCAAACATTATTCCACTGTCTATTTCTGACATCACTGATTTCTCATTATCCCAACACTAACAAAAATTAATTCAGAAGAACTTTCAGATAATACATTTTTTAGATATCATACCTGAATATTTTGTTTCGTTGAAGTCAACTTCTTCTTTAACAATGACTTTGCATAATACGTATTAATCCTTTAACCACAAAACTCTGTAATTCCACAATTGGTAGCGTATTTAATCTAAATGTTACGGATTTCATTGTAATACCATACTAATGAGGGGGTGCGGTTAGTAAAGCCTCAACTTTAACTCTCACATATACATGCACATACTATAAGATTTATAAATAACATGATATTATGAACTTTTATCCATACCTTTATGAGTTTTAACTCATCATAATCACATTTTCACTCAAGCATTTGAGTACCACTTTCTGCACTATTGGAATTAGCTCGGTTGGAAAACACATTTGTCTAATTAAAATAGTTCTCATCAGAATTGGGAGATATCACACTATCACAAGTTAAATATGGCATGTATAGCTAGACTCATATATGCTACGTTAGACCTAGAATCGACTAAACCGTAGCTCTGATACCAATAAAATGTAACACCCCTAACCCGTATCCATTGCCAGAATAGGGCTACGAGGCATTACCGATCAATTATAGCATACAACATATATTTCTCATACTTGAATTCATTATCACATAAACATCAATCAATCATAATCACATTGTCCCTTATAAGGCTTTACGAGACCTTAAAACATGCTTGAAAGAGGTTTGGGACTAAAATGATAACATTTGAAAACTTTAGGAAACTTATAAAATTTTCATGCATACAGAGATCACACGCCCGTGTGAACAGACCGTGTAACTCACACAGCCACCAGACACGCCCATGTCATAAGCCGTGTGGAAACAGGGCATACATATTAACTTGTATCACATAGCCGGAGACACGCCTGTGTCTCATGGCCGTGTGAAATCTGGAGGGTATACTAACTTGGTCACACGGCCGACCACACGCCCATATGTCGGCCCGTGTGCCACACACAGCCAGTAGACACGCTTGTGTGCTCAACCGTGTGGGGTGAAATTAGGCTTGGTTTAATCCCCATTTCTCACCCTCCTCAAGCATACCTAAACCATATCATTTCTTACCATTTCAATACACTTATAGGCAACCAAAACATGTCAATTCATATACAAATCATGCCATTTCATCTTCAACCATTTCACTACTCAAATCTTAACCATAAACATACCACATCAATATGTCATAACCTATATTTTTCACTTATCTTCCATATGTATATTCTCACCATATTATCACCTAATTCACGCCACAAAATATACCAATTCATCATCAACAAAGTGTACCAATTCATCAACCTTATACCATATCAAACATGCCAAAACACAAGGCTATATATATACATCATATACAAGCCAAACCCACATTCAACATTACCAAACACATTTCCACATAACTCAAGCCTATACATGCTAAATAACCAAGTCACAAGTGTATAAATACTAAAATAAAAAATCGGATAGTGTGACGCGATCTCCGCCGACTTCTAACCCGAGCGAACGTCTGAATCACTATAAAACATAGAAAACTAACACAAATAAGCTTTAAAGCTTAGTAAGGTCATATGATATTAAACTTATCTTATTGAATAAGCACATATTAAGCATTTACATATAATATAATATAAATTCATTTGATTTCACCTTTATACCATTATTCCAATCACATAATTAACAAAGCTTCACAAGTTTATTTATTTTTATGCTCATACGGATCAAAAACATTCTTATCATTTTGATCACATTTACATATACAAAATCAACTATCTATATAACTTCATTCAAACCAACATTCCTCACATCTTCTTTAGCCAAGGTGAATCGTGTTAATTATCATCAAGTAATAGTATTTCGCATGTTATATACATTATGTATATATAATTAAAACAAACATAACTCATGACTCATTTAACATCCAATTTATACCTCCGTATAGCCAAATGAACCCATTTTGGCATAAAACATATTTATACACAAATCTTTCTCATTTCATATACATGATATAATATGAACTCACCACTTTCATTCGATTCTCACATAAGTTTTGTACATACCTATATTACTTATTTCGATCATACTTTCATTCTTGTCTTGATTATGCCCGTCGAACCATTCAGAACCACTAAGGATACTTGGAAATCTCGTATAACTCATACAATGCCATATCCTAGATATGGTCTTACATGTTATAGTATATCGATGCCAATAGCCCAACTATGGTCTTACACAAATCTCATATCGATGCTAATGTCTCAGACATGGTCTTACACGAATCACATATCGATGCCAATATCCCAAACATGGTCTTACATGAAATCACATCCCGATAATCCTAATGTCATGACATTTAGATCCTAAGCTATTCCTAAGGTTCGTACAGGACTTCTGGATGTCATAACTTTATCGATTGTGATGGTACTCATTTCCAATAAACATTATAATTCAACTCAACAATAATAATTTTATAGCACAGCTTAACAGCATTTATTAACATACGAACTTACTTTGTTCACTGTAACGACAAATTCGGTCGACTAATCCGATACTTTGTTTTCCCCCGTTCTAGATCTGAATCTCATTTTTCTCAATCTATATAATAACAAAATTTACTTATTTAATCATTAATTCATTCAATTTAACACAATTTACACATTTTGGAAAATTACACTTTTTCCCCTATTATTTCACATTTTTACAATTTAGTCCTTATCAGATAAAATCACAATTTCATGCAATTTCATCCTACCCATGCTTAGCTAAATTCTTCTTATTACATTAGCAGCCCATATTTTCCAAATAATCACACTTTTAACCACATAATTTTAATATTTCATAATTTAATCCCTAATTTGCATTTTCATCAAAAATCACTTTATAAAATATGAAAACCTAACATCAAATATTCATATTTCACCATTAAACATCAAAGAACACATAATCTCATCAATGGAAATGATCAAAATCTTTAACATTTTTGAAATTGAAGACATGGGTTAGTTAGTACTAGTTGCAACAATTACAAAAACATAAAAATCATAAAAAAATTGAATCAAAATGGACTTACAATTGAAACATACATGAACCGAATGCTAAAAGCTCCCAAACTCATCTTTTTCTTTTGATATTCGGCTATGGAGAAAGATGATAGCATAAAAAATGGTTTTTTTTTTATTTTAACTTAACTTAATTTACTAATTACAACTTTAACCTTTAATAAAACATATATAATCATTTAAAACATGTCTAAATATGTCCACTCATTCTAATAATAGAATATTTACCATGCAATTACTCCTTCATTTCATTTCATTTCTATACCTATTTGGTTCATTTAACTTAAAGAACTCATATTTTACGTTTTACGCGATTTAGTCCTTTTTATCGAATTAACCACTCAAAAGGTAAAATTTCTTTACGAAATTTTCACACAAATAGTCTATCATACTGTAAACCTTAATAAAATAATAAAATAAATATTTTGACTTTGTATTGTAGTCCCAAAACCACTGTTCTAATTAACCCTAAAAACAGGCTGTTACAACAATTTCGACGAGTGAATCCGTAAATATTATTTATTAATATTTATAAGTCTAGTATAGTGTCATATGATTTTTGGTCTTGAAGTTTTTGTGATTTGATAGTTAATTAAGGTATAAGGACTAAATCGTAAAAACCACAAAAGTTTATCCATATTGATTTTTTAAACTAAAATTCTTAATTAATTATTACTTAAGATCTGAAGTGGAAATTTATCACCTTTTAAATGTCTTGTATGGTTAGTGCTTATTTTCTTTAATTATTATATGTTAAATTACATTAAAATAATATTTATAGAGATTAAAACATTAAAACATGAGTATCATCATCTTCGTTTGGTCTTTCCACCAGAAATAAAACACAAGAACATCACTGCTGAAGCTCTAAGGTTCAGCCAGACTTGTGTCCTTGCATATAAATCAAATTCAAGCCCGTTTTTCATAAATTTTATGTTTTTGAAATCATTGTAATTCGAGTTATCTAAATCGTACCACTGGTTTCAAAATTGTTATAGTTTGAAAAGTTTCCCATTGATGTTTTTGGAAGCTTTTAGTGATGAATAGCTTGTTTGTAAGCTTAAAAATGGAATAGGGCTAATTTGTAAAGTAAAATTTGTTAGTTTTGAGTATAAGGACTAAAACATAAATATGTTAAATTTGATATGGAATTTCTATAAATTATGTTTATAGAGGGTTATATGTGGATGGAATTGGAATTAGATTAAAAAACGAAGCTTAAATGTCAAAGTTATAATGGTTTTGGTTTTATGAACTAAATTGAATAGAATGTAAAAGTTTAGGAAAATTTTGTAAATGAAATTAATAGGTCATATGCATCTACTTGGATATTAAGGTATTTTGAATTGATATTTTGAATGTAATTATTATTTAGATCAAGAATTGGAACAATCGGTTGATAAACGAGGAAAAGGAAAAATTGCAGAATAGTTATTTGGACTTCACTCGTTGCCATTTTAGTTTGGTAAGTTAGTATGGTGTATGTATATTTTGCTCGTTTTTTATTTGTATTATAAATGTTTACATTTTAGTATTGTAACACCTCTTACCCTTGTCCGGCACCGGGATAGGATATGAGGCATTACCGGACTTAAACACTAGCAAACATTCACAACTGGCCATAAAATTTCATTCAATTTAAAACCATTCATACACATGAAAATTGTCCTTTATATGGGCCTACGAGGCCCAAAACATACATCCAGAGTAGTTCGGGACTAATCCGAGAACTTTAGAAACACTTAGAAAAATTTTATGAAACAGGGTCACACGCCTGTGTGGGTAACCCGTGTGATTACACACGCCCGTGTGGCTTGGGACACACCCGTGTCCTCAGCCCGTGTAACTCTATGTTTATGACGTCATCAACAAAATTATGGTCAGATGGCCAAGTACGTTGGTTAGGCCGTCTGGTGAATTAAATTTCAATAATTAAGTGCAGACTTCAAACGGCCTGGGCACACGCCCATGTCCTAAGGTCGTGCCCTTCACACAGCTGAGACACATAGCCGTGTCTCTGCCCATGTGTTTACTACTAGGCATTCTGTTTTGCATTAATTAGGGTGCAGGGGACACACAGTAGAATCACACGCCCATGGGACACACGGCCTAAACACACTCCTGTGTGTCTACCCGTATGGACAACTTTGAGGCTATTTTCCAAGCCATTTGTCACTCTTAAATGCTCATTCACTCATATATTTTTGATGGCATGCAACATAGTATTTTTACTCACTCAAATACTTATAAACTTGATTAATCCATAACTTTGTAATATCAACATATCACCTATCCAAACCATCAAGCTTTCACATAGCATTCCACACCAATTTCATGTTTGTTCATCATGGTAAACCTACTTCCAATTTATTCAATTACACCATAGCTTTGGTCATACTTATTAGTCATGATTCGTTTATTTAGCGCATACGCCATCCATCACACATATCATTCACAAGCAAACACATCAAGCATAACACATTGCATGCATGCATAATTAATTAGGGTTACAACCCAAATAATCAATATGAACCATATCACATGGCCATATACAAAATAAATCAAATATTACCATAAGCCAACACATTTGACTAGACCAGTATGACATATAACAAAAAGACCAAGTCCCTATACATGCCATACTCAAAATGTTAAGACTAACTATGCCCAAATTCCAGTTGATAGTGTGAATCGAGTCTCCGACGACCTTCGATGCCCGAGCTAGCTTGGCGATACTATAAGAAAATGGAAAAGAGAGGGGAGTAAGCATAAAGCTTAGTAAGTTCACATGCAAAAAAATAGCAACGAAATCATATATGTATAAATGCCATTGACATAACATAGTTTACATATATGTCATCATAGATTCATAGGCATAACTTAAATTCGTAGGCATAACTTACACATTTTCAATCTTACCAAAAGTTCATCACATACCATCTCATTCATATGAGTTTTTCGTACATAACTGTACAAACTCGTAACACATTGTTATATTTTCTCATCATTGACTTACTTGTCGAATAACTCACAGGTTTACCCGTTGGACACTCAGAATACTATCGGATACACGGAAAACTTACACATAGTGCTTCAAACGTAGCCACATGCTACCTCATATCACAATCACACATTGCTCGCTCTCGGGCTAATCACGGGCCTGCTCACACAAGCTGACAATAAGGATGTAACTAAACGGGCTGCTCACACAAGCTAACAGGTACCCGTAACACATGCCGGGCTACCCAGTCACCGGTAGAACGTACAAGACTAGCACTTGGATTCACATAGTCACATATACACATAATCTCATGAGCTCATAATCACATAGTTCCTAGTGACATGTCACATTATATCCTAAATTAGTCCGAAGGTTCAAACGGGATTTTCTCGACGTCTCATCTTTTTCGAACTAGTTCACAATGTCATTCTCATTGACCATAGTATCATTCATACACTTATTGTAACAATTAAACATAGAAATCATACATTAATTAATCATTAAAACATGATACAACATTGCATTATTTACACATGAACTTACCTCGGTACAAAATATGGACAATTAATTCGATTTAGTCCAAAATCTTGTTCTTTCCCTAGTCTAGGTCCAGACTCCGTTTTTCTTAATCTATAATAGCAAATTTAGCTTATTTAATCATCATATTATTCAAATCAGTCCAAAAACTATATTTAGGTAAAAATTACTATTTTCCCCCAAACTTTTACATATTTACAAATTAGTCCCTAGGCTTGTAATATGAAATGTGTTTATTTCTTTGTTACCCAAGCCTAACCGAACTTATAACTTACTCATAGAAGCCCACATTTCTCATTAAATCATACATCTTACTACCCATTTTACAAACTTTACAAATAAGTCCTTTTTAACCATTTTCACTAGAAATCACTTGGTAAAAGATGTTTATCACACATCAAACATTCATATTCCTCCATTAAACATCTAAATACATGCATGTCACACATGGGTAAGTTTTTGAACATGAACCCTAGCTCAAAATATCGCTAGAAATGGATAGATCATGCTTCAAAGACTTCAAAAATACAAAAAAAAAATCAAAAACGGGGCTAGGAAGCACTTACTATAAAAAATGAGCCGACTTTGTTAATCGATCAACAACAACCCATACAACATCTTTCTTTCTCGGTGTCAAAGGCAAACCCGTCATGAAATCTATAGTAATACGGTCCCATTTCTATTCCGGAACCATCACAGGCTGAAGTAAGCCTGAAGGTACTTGGTGTTTAGCTTTCACTTGTTGACAAATTAGGGATCTCGAAACGAACTCAGAAATATCTCTTTTCATACTCGGCCACCAACACAATTTCTTCAAGTCATGGTACATTTTTGTACTACCCTGATGCATAGACAAACGACCACTATGGGCCTCAAGCAAAATCTTCTGAATCTACTCGGTATTCTTAGGAATACAAATCCTATCTCAAAACGTTAAGTAACCATCGAAACTAATTCAAAAATCTGATTCCATACCTGATTCACATTGAATTCTTTTGGCTTGCAAATCACCGTCACTTTGCTGGGCTTTATAAATCTCTTGGAGAAACATTGGTCTAGCTCTTAACTCGGCTAGAATCGAACCATCATCTGCTAAGGCCAACTGAGTGTTCATAGCCCTCAATGCAAACAAGGATTTCCTACTCAAAACATCGGCGACCATATTCACCTTTCCCGGCTAATAATCAATCACTAGCTCATAATCTTTTATCAACTCTAGCCATCTCCGTTGTCGTAGGTTCAAGTCCTTTTGAGTCATCAAGTACTTCAGACTTTTATGATCACTATACACACGACATTTCTCACCATACAAATGATGTCTCCAAATCTTCAACGCAAACACAATGGTAGCCAATTCCAAATCGTGTGTCGAATAATTCTTCTTATGCAGTTTCAGCTGCCTCGAGGCATAAGCAATTACCTTGCCTTCTTGCATAAGCACACAACCCAATCCATTCAAGGATGTATCACTATAAACCACAAATTCTTTTCCCGGTTCAGGTTCTACTAAAATTAGAGCCTCAGTCAACAATGCCTTTAGTTTTTCAAAACTCTGTTGGCATTTTTTCGTCCATTCGAACTTAACATCTTTTTGTAACAATCTTGTCATTGGAGTAGCAATCAAGGAAAATCCTTTAACAAACCGTCTGTAACCTCTAACACATTCCTCGGTAGTTTCTAATCAACAATAGCCTAAATCTTACTCAATCTACTCGAATGCCATCACCCAAAACAATGTGCCCCAAGAATCTGACTTCTTAAAGCCAAAACTCACTTTTACTAAACTTAGCATACAATTGCTTGTCTCTCAAGGTTTGTAAAACTGTTCTCAAATGTTCAGCATGCTCGGTCTCATTACGAGAATAAATCAGTATATCATTAATAAAAACAACCACAATTTTATCTAAGTATGGTTGAAAAATACGGTCATTAAATCCATAAATACCACGAGAGTATTCGTTAAACCAAAAAGCATAACAAAAAATTCATAATGACCATACCTCATCCGAAATGTAGTCTTTGGTACGTCTGAATCTTTTACTCTCAACTGGTAGTAACTGGACTTCAAGTCTATCTTTGAAAATACTATGGCTCCCTTCAATTGGTACAATTCATCGATTCTTGGTAAGGGGTACTTGTTCTTTATGGTTACCTTATTGAGCCGTTAGAGCCATCCTATACGAAGTAATCAAAATAGGTGCAATACTCGGAACTAATTCCATGCCAAACACAACTTCCCTAATTAGAGGCAATCCGGGCAACTCTTCCGGAAACACATCAAAATATTCCCATACTACCGACACTGACTCAATTTTCAACTCAGACTCATTCGTATTCAACACAAAGGAAAGATAAGCTTCATAACCCTTTCTCATACATTTCTGAGCAGTCATGAAAGAAATCACTACAGGCAAGCTATCCAATTCATCTGATTCAACCCGAAGAATGTCACCACTTTCACATTTCAATTCAATGATTTTCCTTCCACAGTTTACTACTACATCATGCATGGTCAACCAATCCATACCAAGTATTATATCAAACTCATCAAACGGAAAAAGCATGAGATTAGCTGGAAAACAATGACCTCTAATCATTAAAGGGTAGTTCTTACATAGTTTGTCAACTATCACATGCTTGCTTAGAGGGTTTGACACTTTTATCACAAATTCTTTAGACTCAACGGGCATATTCATGCTAGACACCAATTTCACACATACATACGAATGGGTAGATCCCAGATCAATCAAAGCAATAACAGAAGTATCATAGAGAGAAAAAGTACCTGTAATCACATCAGGGGATAAAGCCACTTTGCGAATGCAAATGGCATAAGTCCTCGCAGGTGCTCTACCCTCAGGTCTCACAGTTGGATCCCTAGGTGCACTCTTACTACTTGCTCCACTTCCTAGATTCATCTGTGGTCTCCCTCTAGAAGTAGCATTGCTCGATCTTGTACCCTAAATTTTTTCCTTTTCAACAGTCTCAAGACAATCCTAGATAAAATGATCATGTGAACCACACTTGAAACATGCCCGGCTATTCATCCAGCATTCACCGAGGTGACATCTGCCACAATTTTGACACTCAGGTCTATTAGGTCGAGCGTTACCAACACTCGCTATGGAAGTAGTTTGAGCCTTATGACCCGAATACTGTTTCCCATGGTTCCTGTTCGAAAGCCCAGCTAAACACTCAATCGAGTATTAAACTCTCTTAGTTTCTTAGTTGAGGACTAAAATGATTTAACCATCTATCTTTTATTCAAATCTCGAGATTCTAAGTTAGCTTTTCTTTTCTCTTTAGCCAATTCCTCAGCTTTACAAGCTCTCTCTACGAGCACAAAAAATTCTCTCAGTTCAAGGACACCTATTAACAATCGAATGTCTTCGTTTAATCCATCTTCAAATCTTTTGCACATGATGGCCTCAGTCAATACACATTCTAGAGCGTATTTGCTCAGCCTCACGAATTCACGCTCATATTCTGTTACCGTCATTCGGCCCTGTTTTAACTCGAGAAATTCCTTCCTTTTCTAATCAATAAATCTCTGGCTAATGTATTTCTTATAGAATTCTTCTTAGAAGAATTCCCAATTAACTCTCTCCCTTTATACCACCGACACAAGGGTGTTCCACTACTGATAAGTCGAGTCTCTCAGAAGGGACACAACACACTTCATGTATTCCTCAGGTGTGCATGATAACTTATTAAACACCCTAATGGTATTCTCGAGCCAGAACTCTGCCCTCTCAAGGTCATCATCTTTACTAGCTCGAAACTCTTCGGTTCTTTGTTTCTAAATCTTATCTACTGGAGATCTATTCAGTCTCACGAAGTCCATACCTTGGGGTGCTACGGGGTTAGGTTGAGGAATAGGTGGGGGTGGAGGGGGTTGAACGTTCAGGTTCATTTGAACGAACTCTGTGTCCCAGGCATCCATCATATGGAGAAAGGCTTCCCTGCTTCCTTCTCCTCGATTAATTGTAGGGCGTCTACTATCAAATGGCGCTGCCCCTTCAGCGGGTGCAGGTGCGTTACTTTGAACATCATCTGCCACTGCTCTGTCAGGATTCATTTACTAAATGAAAACACATTTCAAAATCATTAAGAGTCGTTACACTATCATAATATATCTATGACATGTATAGCTAGACTCGTACACATGCTACGTTAGTCCGAGAATCGACTAAACCATAGCTCTGATACCACTAAATGTAACACTTTTTACCCTTGTTCGACACCGAGACAGGATATGAGGCATTACCGGACTTAAAGACCACCAAACATTCATAATTGGCCATAAAATTTCGTTCAATTTAAAACCATTCATACACATGCAAATCGTCCCTTATATGGGCCTACGAGGCCCAAAACATACATCGGGAGTAGTTCGAGACTAATCCAAGAACTTTAGAAAAAATTAGAAAATTTTCATAAAACAGGGTCACACGCCCTTGTGGGTAGGCCATGTGATCAAACACGCCCGTGTGGCTTGGGACACACCCGTGTCCTCAGCCCGTGTAACTCTCTATTTATGACGTCATCAACACAATTAGGGTCACACGGCCAAGGCACACGTCCATGTGCTTAGGCTATGTGGTGAATTAAATTACAATAATTAAGTGCAGACTTCACACTGCCTAGGCACACGCCCATGTCCTGAGGTCGTGCCCTTCACACGGCTGAGACACACGGTCGTGTCTCTGCCCGTTCGTTTACTACTGGGCATTCTGTTTTGCATTAATTAGGGTGCAGAGGACACACAGTTGAATCACACACCTATGGGACAGACCATGTGTCACAAACAGTCTAGACACACGCTCGTGTGTCTACCTGTGTAGACAACTTTGAGGCTATTTTCCAAGCCATTTGTCACCTTTGCAACATAGTATTTTTACTCACTCAAATACTCATAAACTTGATTAATCCATAACTTTGTAATATCAACATATCACCTATCCAAACCATTAAGCTTTCACATAGCATTCCACACCAATTTCATGTTTGTTCATCATGGTAAACCTACTTCCAATTTATTCATACTTATTAGTCACAATTCGTTCATTTAGGACATACGCCATTCATCACCCACATCATTCACAAGCAACCACGTCAAGCATAACACATTGCATACATACATAATTAGTTAAGGTTACAACCCAAATAATCAATATGAACCATATCACATGGCCATATACAAAATAAATCAAATATTACCATAAGCCAACACATTTGACTAGACCAATATGACATATAACAAAAAGACCAAGTCCCTGTACATGTCATACTCAAAATGTTGAGACTAACTATGCCCAAATATCTAGTTGATAGTGTGAATCGAGTCTCTGACAACCTTCGATGCCCGAGCTAGCTTGGCGATACTATAAGAAAATGGAAAAGAGAGGGGAGTAAGCATAAAGCTTAGTAAGTTCACATGCAAAAAAATAGCAACGCAATCGTATATGTATAAATGGCATTGACATAACATAGTTTACATATGTGTCATCATAGATTCATAGGCATAACTTAAATTCATAGGCATAACTTACACATTTTCAATCTTACCAAAAGTTCATCACATACCAGCTCATTCATATGAGTTTTCGTACATACCTGTACCAACTCGTAACACATTGTTATATTTCCTCATCATGACTTGTCGAATAACTCACAGGTTTACCCGTTGAACACTTGGAATACTATCAGATACACGAAAAACTTGCACATAGTGCTTCCAATGTAGCCACATGCTACCTCATATCAAAATCACACATTACTCGCTCTCGAGCTAATCACGGGCCTGCTCACATAAGTGACGATTGGGGCGTAACTACACGGCCGCTTACATGTTTCGAGCGTGTACCGCAACACATGCCAGGCTACCCAGCCACCGGTAGAACGTACAAGACTAGCACCTGGATTCATATAGTCACATATACACATAATCTCATGAGCTCATAATCACATAGTTCCTATTGACATGTCACATTGTATCCTAAATTATTCCTATGGTTCAAACGGGATTTTCTTAACGTCTCATCTTTGTCGAACTCGTTCATAATATCATTCTCATTGACCATAGTATCATTCATACACTCATTGTATCAATTAAACATAGAAATTCATAAATTAATCAAACATTAAAACATGATATAATATTGCATTATTTACACATGAACTTACCTTGGTACAAAATATGGACAATTAATTCGATTTAGTCCAAAATCTTATTCTTTCCCCAATCTAGGTCCGAACTCCATTTTTCTTAATCTATAATAGCAAATTTAGCTCATTTAATCATCACATTATTCAAATTAGTCCAAAAACTATATTTAGGTAAAAATTATGATTTTGCCCCTAAACTTTCACATATTTACAAATTAGTCTCTAGGCTCATAATATGAAATATGTTCATTTTCTTTGTTACCCAAGCCTAGCCGAACTTATAACTTACTCATAGAAGCCCACATTTCTCATTAAATCATACATCTTACAACCCATTTTACAAACTTTACAAATAAGTCCTTTTTAACCATTTTCACTAGAAATCACTTGGTAAAAGATGTTTATCACACATCAAACATTCATATTCCTCTATTAAACATCTAAATACATGCATGTCACACATGGGTAAGTTTTTGAACATGAACCCTAGCTCAAAATATGGCTAGAAATGGACAGATCATGCTTCAAAGGCTTCAAAAATGCAAAGAACATAAAAAAATGGGGCTAAGGAGCACTTACAATCAAGCTTGAAAAGTTGAAAACCCTATCTATGGAGACTCCCCAAATTTCAGCACCCTTAGAAAAGATGGACATCATTTTTGCTTGATTTTTCCCTTTTTATTCTTTTATTAACCAAATGACCAAAATTCCCTTAAGGTCTTTCTTTCAAAAAATTTTCCTATTCATGCCCATTTTTGTCCAAAATTTTAGAACTTGGTCAAATTTCTATTTAAGGACCTCTAATTAATGATCCAATGCAATTTCATGCTTGAAGCTTCTAGAATACAAGTTTTACAGTTTATTCAATTTAGTCCCTAAAGTCAAATTGGACACTTTAGGCATAGAATTTCTTCATGAAAATTTCACACAAATATGCAATCATATCATATACCATCAAATAATCATAAAATAATTATTTCTATTTCAGATTTGTGGTCTCGAAACCACTGTTTCGATTAGGCCATAATTCGAGATGTTACAAGTATATATATTCTGAACTATTAGCAAAATGGTACAAAAATGTCAGTACGGACTGAATTATAAAGTTTTTTATATGTTAATTATAATACATGTAGAAGGACGAATAGATACGAAATGCTCATGATATATGATTTGACTTATGGAAATGTTGCTACAATGTTAAGATCTTGAATTCTGTATTAATGCTCGTTTGAACTTAGTAAACAATTAGGATATAATTAACATGCTAATAGGGTTAGTTGCGTGCTTGTACAAGTTTGCCCTTCGGTGCCTCTATTTTGCACTTCGGTGCCCCTGTTTGTACTCTTGTACTCCTATTTGCACTTCTGTGCCTCTGTTTGCACTACGGTGCCCTTGCTTGCACTTCGATGCCTCTATATCGCACTACGGTGCTCTTTGGTATGGTGTAGGTACTCTAGTATCCAAACTATTTTTACTATCACTCATCAAACTAATCTAATTATGTAAATGAAATGAATGACTTGAGCTTATGCATGGAATTTGAATAAATGGATTGAATAGAATGGTATTTGTATCTGAAGTGTTTTGCTATATGGTGTTATGAAATACAAACCTTTTTCTTGTAAAATGTAATACCAGGATTGAAAATGTTATATAAGTTGATTATATTTATGTATTTCTTACATTTCGAGCTAAGTTAAAGTATATTTTACTTATGAACTTACTAAGCTTACTCTATTTCGTTTTATGTTTCCTATAGTTAGTATTTTTGTGGAACTCGGCTATTGGATCACTTCAGAGCTCACATTATCAAGCTTCAGTCTCGATAGACCTTTGTATTGTTCTATTTTGGTTATGTGGCATGTATATAGGCTTGGTTGTGATCTTTATGTTGTAGAGTTTATGAAATGGCTATTTTATAAATGTTTGTTTTAAAAGTTTATGGTACGTGTATAAGATTTGAATATGAGGTAAGTGTTGTTGTTATGCTCAAACTTATAGATCAAATTTGGTGATGGTATTAAGTAATGCTTGGATTTAAATGGTAAGATATGTATGCTAGTGATAGTTATCATGGTAATATCTAGTAGACCAAGTTTTGGACATGTGTGAAATGAGAATTTGGCAAGCTTAATTTGATAACATGTGAAGTTGTACATAAATTTGTATACATAGTTTGGAATTGTATGAGTTTTTTTTGTTTTTTTATCAAAAGACCTTAAAAAGGTCGAAACCTCAATTAATCGCATCAAAAATTACATAATCATGAATTTCCTTTGGACAATTCATGTCAAAATTCCAAGAACAATTATTTTTAAGTGCAAAATTACATATAAAATCAGCAATTCTGTTGCAGCCCCGAGGGACCTACTTAACGTCAACCGAAGCAAAATTTTTCAGCTTCATGCAAGCTTTGTCCACACACTGCCCCAGAATGGTAATGTCCCGCCCTTTCCTTTTTATTCTATTTACCAAACAAGCGCAGTCTGACTCAAAAACCACCTTCGGAATATTTAAGTTCCCCGCCACATTCATACTTTCTTCAAAAGCAGTCAACTCAGCCCACTCATTGTCCATCACCGATGCTTTAAAACCCCCACTCCCGCCTAAAACAAAACATTCGTCATCCCTAACAATCACGCCAAAACCCATCCTCCCATTTGAAGCAGTGGCATCGAAGTTGACTTTGGAAAAACCACGAGGGGGGATTTTTCCCACTTCTTACAAGCAGGGGTGATGGGAATCACCGGCTTATGAACAAGGTTATGGACGCGGAAGTCGTTGCTCAAGGTGAGGTCTCTCTCCCAAATAACACTCGCCTCCTCCTACTTATCGCGTAATATGAAATTCTTCCTATTATTCTAGCTGTTCCACAGAAGAGTAATGAAGTCATCCATAGCCTTCTTGTCAAGCAATCTCATGGATTCTTCCAACCAGTCGATACAGTACTCAAAGTTGTTGTTTATCAACCTTCCATCCAGGCCACTACAAGAAAGAATAGCACGAGCCGAAGGGCAGTTTTTAAGGACATGGATGAGGGTTTCATTACCAGCCCCGCATCGTTGACACTCTTTATTCACATTTTGGTGAATACACAATCTTAACATTTGTAGGCAGAATATCATGGCCCAGTCTCAATGCGAACACTCTAACTTTTGGAAGGGTATCTAGCTTCCAAATAACCTTCCAGAAGAGACGGTGAGGACCCATACCAATCCTTTGAAATAGAAGCCACAAATATGCCCATTTTGACGTTTAAAAACCATGTTGATAATGAAACCAAACCTGACAATCTTTTGGACCGTTTGGAATGATGGGCAGGTTGCAAATTCAGTCTCCCATACACTTTCCATAAATTTCGAGCACTCTTTTTTTATTTCAACACCTTCGGTCAATAGTCCATAATTCATGCACCTTTTTTTCATGCACGTGCGATCCATTGCAATTGATGGAGTCCCCATTTAACCCCTCAAAACCCCAATTATCCAGATGGATGTCCACTCTATTACCGTCACCCACCAACCACCCAAAACCTTTCTCCAAAGCCCTAGCAGCAGTAGCTATGCTATTCCATGTAAAAGACGGCTTAGCCACCTTTTTGGGATAGAAAAGGTTTCCTTCCGGGAAATTTTTGGAGCTAAGGACCTAAAAGCATAAAGTGTCTTGTTTTGTGAGCAGCCTCCAGACCTGTCTGCCTAGGAGTGCCATGCTGAACAAACGAAAATCTCTAAATCTGAACTCTCCCATCCCTTTAGGGAGACAGATTTTGTCCCATGCGAGCATAGCCCACCCACGGTCTTTATCCTTACAAGACCACCACATTCTGCGCATCTTCGAAAAAAGTCTCCTCGATGATTCTCCTAGGAGCAAGGAAAACATAAAGTGCATAAGTAGGTAATGCTTGAAGGATAAATTTAATAAAGACTTGTCTACCACCATAGGATAAGAGTCTTTTAAACCAACTATTAGTCCTACAAGAAAAGCGGTTAAGAATGTCATTAAAAGGTAATGATTTTTTCTTTCCAATATGAAGGGGTAACCTGAGGTAATTATTCAATTTTTCAACACACGCATACGGAGCATATTACGAAAATGCTGCCTTTGGTTCATATGGGTATTCGGGCTAAAATAGGCCATAGACTTTTCAAGATTAATTTGTTTCCCTGACACAAGTTCAAAATCTTTTAAGAATTTTCATAAAAGCATCAACTTCCTCTTTTTTATTTCTAATAAAGAGGAGAGCATCGTCTGCGAAAAACAGGTGGTTTATGCTAGGTCCATTTATGCTAGCCCGAATACCCGAATAAGACCACAATGTTGAGCACGGAGAAGCATTCTCGATAATGCCTCCATACAAAATAAGAAGAGATAAGGGGATAGGGGATCCCGTTGACAGACCCCTCTCTGGGATAATGATATCCGAAAAAACCACATTACATTTAATCACATACTTAACCGACCGGACACATTTCATAATTAAATTAACCCAAACATCATCAAAGCCCAAATTTCTCATAACTTTTTCAAAGAAATTCCACTCCACCCAATCATATGCCTTGATCATGTCAAATTTTACCATAACAACTTTATTCGAGCCATTTTTTGAGATTTGGAGGTAATGCCATGCGCAATGAGATTGTTATCATCGATCATCCTTCTCGGGATAAAGGCACTTTAATTCTAACTAATACAACAGAGCTTCCTTCAAAAGATTCGCTAATGTCTTTGCGACAATTTTGTATATCACTTTGCACAAACTCTTAGGCTGAAAATTAGACATGTCCACATGCTCTTTAATTTTTGGTATAAGAACAATAATCGTCTCATTAATGCATGAAATATCTTTGGTTCCATTTAAAATATCATGACAGAGGATGAGAATGTCTTTACCCACGACCTCTCAGTTTTCTTTAAAGAAAATATCCGAGAGGCCGTCAATCTCCGGAGCCTTTCACGGATTCATTTGGTTAAATGCTACCAAAAAATCCGCATCCATGAACCTCTAAACCAACATGTTATTGACATCTTGATTGACACATTTTTTAATATAGCTCATATCCACATCATCATTTGTCGAATCACTAGTCTTCAATAAGTTTTGAAAATAGTCCCCAGCCACCTTACAAATATCCTTGGTATCGTGCATCCATATTCCATTTTGATCCTTGAGCCGCTCAATGTTATTTTTCTTATGTTTACTAGCAGCTCAGACGTGAAAAAATCTAGTGTTTCTATCCCCTTCTTTGAGCCATCTGATCTTTGACCTTTGTGCTCAGTACCCTTCCTCCTCCGCATAAAGCTTTCCCAATTTAATACGGGCCTCCTTCAAACTGTTTGCATTTGACATCTTAAGAGGACCATCGATCATCCTATCGATTTGCTCAGTCAACTTACAGATGTGATTCCTCATCTTGCTATATCTATTATATTGCCACGGGCCCAACTCCTCACGAACCCTATCAACTTTCTCCAATATATTGCTTCCCCTCCTACAGCAAACATTTTTAATAATCTCTTTGGCCCTCTTATCTTTTGCCCAGCAAGCATCGAACTTGAAGAAGAGCCTCGGGTCTTTTTATTTCTCTTTTGGCTTCCTTCCCAACGTATCCAACATCACAGCATCATGGTCCGATTTGGTCTGCCTAATCACATTTGTCTCAATGAAAGGAAAAACAGAGAAAGCGTTAGTAGTCAAAACAAAACGGTCCAACCTCTCCTTGACCAAGTCATTTCCATCCCTATTATTAACCCAAGTAAACCATCCTCTAGCAGTCTTAATGTCGACCAAAGCCAACTTCTCCAGAACCTCTCTAAACTCTTCCATGTGCACCCTCAGCTTTCTACGGCCCCCCACTTTCTCAGCATCATCCATAATAGCGTTGAAATCCGCTCCCACAATCCAATCTTCTTTTACCATTCTGCTAACTCTTTTTAGAGTATCCCACGATCAGTTTCTAGAGTTTGGATCCGTTTGGCCATAAAAGCCAGTAAACCGAATGTTGCTCTAGTTGTCCATCCTCACGATCGAGTCAATATGATTGCTCGAGTAGCTTTGAATAGCCACCTCAGCTCCTTCTCTCCAAAGCATCACCAGGCCACCGCTACAATCATCCGAGCTCATCGCCAAACAGCCTGTCATCCTGCACAAATTACGAACACGGGTAAGATTATTAGCATGCATCTTTGTTTCACTTAAAAAAACCACGTCAGGATTATTAGCAACAAAAAGTTGCTTGAGCTCACGAACTGCCGAAGGGTTCCCAAGCCTTCGACGGTACCAGCAGAAGAGCTTCATTGGTCTTGGCGGGGATGGTCACCAGCCGCCGCCTTACAAGGTGATAAACTGTCCATCAACTTTCTTCGAACCAATCAATAAGGGCTCTCATCAGTGTCCTCTCCATTGATTCCCTTTAATCTCTTCCTTTTACACTTAATTCTTCCCATTCCTTCATTAGCAGACTTAGACATGCGCTTTTCCATTGGCAAGTTTGAAACGGAATCTTCATCTCTAGCCCTTGCTGTCCCCTTCTGCGTCATGGTTTCATTTTCTTCCCTAGTACCTGTCTTACTCCCGTTGTTTACTTCATGTGAGGAACTTGATTTGTCCAAAATTTCAATCCCATTTCTCCACACCCCTCTGTTTTGGTTGGGTCCTCTTATTTGTGCTCTCAGCCAGTTCCGGTACTGAAAGCTTAGGTTATTTGTTTCATGAATTTCATCTTTCTTAGGGCACTTTTGTGTTGTGTGTCCTATGAGGCCCCAAATTTAGCAAAATGCTGGCAGTCTTTCGTACTTAATAGCACATATAGTCTCAGCTCCATCTCTTCCAACCAAATGAACCACTCTTCGCAGAGGACATAAAACATTTATCTTAATTTTTAGTCTTATAAATTCCGTCCACCCTCCATTCCTGTCCCTCTAATCTATAGCCACCACCTCTACTATAGCCTTGCCTACATCAACAGTTTGTCTATCCATATGTTCCAATGGAATATTGTAAATCCTTAACCAGAAAGATGTAAAATTAAACTCATAAGCATCTATCTCTTTACCCTTGATGAAGGGTAACATCGCGAAGAGACATTGGTCGAACAGCCATGGCCTTAGGTTGAAGATTCTTGTTCTGTCTTCTATGCTACCAAATTTAACCAAGATCACCTCTTCATTTAAAGCCACAAAACTAACTTCTTCTTTTGTGAACCATAACAATTTGAAAACCCTATACATCGCCTCTTTGTTAATCTTCTCCTTTGCCATTATCTTTCCCACCGCCTAGGCTTCAAAACCCTGGATATTGGTTTCGGTGTTGGTTGTACTTATGGCCCTTATAGATTCTTATTTAGAGAACTTCAATATTTCCAGTAAGACATTTATGTCGTCAGCCATTTTGAGCAAAATAGTCACAACGCCACCAAGGAGCCCGACACCCTTCCACGGTCAAAAGCTATAACAAAACCAAGAAAACCAACGCAACCACCCAAGAAGAGAGAAAACAGAACAAAAGAAACGGCAATAAATAACCACAATACAATCGGAAATAAAAGAGAATTAAAAAAAAAAAAACCCATATGCAAGAGATTTACAGCACGACGAGAAGAGCACTAAAAATAATAAAACAAAGGAAACAAAAACTAAAGAAACCTACTTAGTTAGACTAAACAATGAAACCTAATCTCAGCATAAAAGAAACCGAAAAAACAAATCAAACGATCAGAAAGCCAAAAAAGGAAAAAAAACAACTATCTATGCAAAAGAAAAGGTCAATTCACGATGAACACAAGAAAGGAAAAAGTAGCTAAAACCCTAAGTGATAAGATAGACTATGTACTCGAAAACGATAGGGAAACATGCAGGCAGAAAGTAATCACGTAATAAATGCACATTATATAAAAAAACTCAAGAAATAGATATTTCATGCAAAAGAACGTAGAAAAGTCAAAGAAGCTCTCTGGCAATAAATGCTCATGAGAAAAACGATAATCAAGAAGAAAGTGGCTGCATGCAAGAAACTTAATTTTCATGCACAAGATGAAAGAACAAAACAGGAAACATGTACAATCAAAAAACTTAAAAAAGAAAACAATAAAACTCAAGGAAAAAAGACAAACTTCACTGATTCACGATGACCACCAATTCTCGAAGCATTCCCCAGACGCTGATTTGACGCAGCCTCACCCACCGCAAAAACAGAAACCACCGTACAACCTTCGAGAATGATACCAACCCCGTCAATGGAGAACCACACAACAGGGACACGCAATAGTCACCACCACTGCCCAATTATTCAATAAAGAATAAAGGCAGACACCCAAAACAAAACAAAACAAAACAAGAAAACAATCACACCAATCTTAGAGAAAATCCACGCTTCTACCAGGGAATTGTCTGAGTTGTATGATGTAATTGGGGGGTTAGTTTGACTAGTTTGGATAAGTGAATATGTCCAAGGATAAAATGTATGATCTTATAGTTTCATGATGTTCATTTCAATAGTTTATGAATGATTAAGTATTGAAATTTTTGCATAGTCACTTTAATTTGGAAATGGATGTATATTCGAGTACCACTTGAGGTATATTAGTAGTTTAATTGAATATTATTAAATTGTGGTGTTTTGGAATACTTTGAATGATAATTATGCATGTTGATTGAGTGCATTGATGCACCAATGTATGGAATTATTGATTTGGGCATGAAAAGAACTTTAAATTGCAAAAGTATCGATATTAAGGACTAAGGTATTAGTACTTTACCAAGTGATTGGACAGAATGCTAATCCAGTTTCGACACTTATAATAGGTATTAATATCTATTTATAAAGATCAATACTTTTTTGAGTATCGTAAAATGGTTTTGATTTCAACTTTTAAAATTTGGCAGAATGCCAAAATGGTAATGATACTAATTTTAGTATCGATACTTACCATAAAAATATCAATACTTATTTCTTTGATATCGATACCTAGTCCAAAGTTTTAAAAATTTTCAAGTTGGTCCTTGGTTCGAACTCGAATATATTGATCTATGTTTATATGCTCAATCTAATCCATGTTATTTTCATAACTTCTATTACATGTAATTAGAGTAATTAATGATTTAAATTCGATTAAATGCTATAAATTGTGTTAGAATGATTCGGTAACTGTAGTAGCATCCTGTTACTCATGTCCAGTGACCGAACCGGGTAATGGGTGTTACATCTTTTCCTTCGGGTTGTTGGGTTTCCCCTTCCCATTTTGTGGTTTCCCATTGCCACCATTATCGTTGCTATACTCAACTTGTCCTTCTTTTTCTTCCTCATCATTTCCCTTCTCCATGGGCTTGGAAAAATCAAACTTTTCTTTCCTCAAAACAAGCTTGATTAAAGACTATTCCACGTTCATGGCTTTAGGCGGTTTTTGGACCCCTCAACATTCTAATTCATGTTTGACCCACAGCTGCAATCCATCCATGAAATAGAAGAATACCTCCTCACTCAGATTCGTACTTTGGGGCATCATTTTAATAAACTCCATCACATACTCCCGAATTGTGTCTTTTTGTGAGAATTGATACAACTTAGACTGAGCCTCTTTCCCAGCATATTGGGGGACAACTCATTGATGCCCATGGTATGGAAGTATTGTTCCATCTCTTACAATAAGTTGTCCACTTCCCTTACGGACCTAGCGCCATTGAACTTCTCCGGTTTGGGGACATCTATCTCTCAATTTAGTATTGCACCCAACACTACTCTACCCATGGCAGCTTGACACACAACAATCTCTCCCTCAAGCTCTTCAATTCTTGTGCTCAAAGCCTTTCACAGTCATTGTTTCCTTCTTCAAAGCCATCACTATAGCCTCGAGAGCATCTTCCTTTACTGTCAACTTATCCGAAGTGAAATTGAGCACCTCTCGCATCTCTTCCACATTGGAACCAAGAGACTCCAACATGCTTTCCCTGAGTTGCTCTTCCATCGAGTTAAACTCTGTAATGCATCCTTCAACTACCTCAAGTGTCTCACTCATATACCTCTCGGACTCGAGATTGACCACACATTCTTCCAAAGCCAACAACATGTCCCTTGATCAGCTAGCTTTCCTGACCTTTCCACGAGTCTCCATTGGCTAAATTTGATCTTCTACTCTTACTTCATCTTGAACGATGCCTTTCAAATCTTGGATCTAATACCACTTGTCACGAAGCTAGAAATTTAGTCTCGCAATTTGACCTGCCACAAATAGTAGTGGCAGTTTGGGTACTTTTTGGCACTTTATGACCTTGTTTTTAAGCAATTTTACCTTTAATTGTTGCATTTTCAGTTTTATTAGCTTAGAGTTAAATTACTGCAAAATAAGTTTTTTTATGCAATATTCCCAGTTAGTTGACCTATTGGGCAAATACAGTTCTTATGATAGTTTTAATGATTTAATTGAGTGTACAGGATGCTTAAAAGCATCAGGAATGACAACCGAGTCATAACACAAGCTTCCAGTGTCGCAACACAATTGAACCAACATAAGAATTTATATTCTAATTTGTGTTTTTTGACACGCACTAGGCTGTGTTGCGACACAGGTCTGACGGAAGGCAAAAATTAATTAAGGGTGTTTCCGTCTGCACAATCCATATTTAGTATGATTAAGGCTTGTATTTGACCTAAAATGAGCTGCTAACTTTTCCTATAAATAAGAGGTTTATGCACAACTAGAGAGAGCTTTTGTCAAGCCATTTTTGGGTTTTAGTTTAGTAGTTTAGGATTGTAACTTAGTTTTATTTTATTTTTTTTTAAAAAAATTATTTTTTGTTACTTGACTTAGATTCGATTTGATTCCAAGTCTTTGTTATTAAGTATTTTCATAATTTTCTTTTATGTTTCTCTTGCAAACGATGATATCTTGACAAAAGTTAAAGGATTTTACGGATTCAAACACATCAAGATTCTCAACGGACCAATTTCTATCTTTCTCTCTTTTAATATATAAATTGTATGCTTTGTATGATTAATTTAATTGAAAGGAAGATGGTTATTAAATTGATGAGTGACTAAATTATTTAGAGAGATTAACGAGCGGATGAGAGAGTGATTAACAGAAGAATGAGGATCTCTCATACGAGTTAGTTAGTACAAATTTATGTGTGCTTAAACCCTATGATTGACGATCCTAGGAAGTAATCTAGGTTAAACGAGGTTGAGAGATAAGTTTGCCGAGTAAATCATGATTTATCCCGATTAGGAAAGTGAGGTCGAGAGATAAATGAGTACTGATCGATTAATTAATTAGTAGAGGTCGAGATGTAATATTGGTTAGTTAATAACTAATTCACTAATAAAACCCAAATTCTGAAGTTAATTACAACCACTAAGGTGAGTTAATCTTTTGTTTGTTCTTTGAGATTTTTTTATTTGTTAATTTCGTTTTAGTATTTTTTATTTTCACTTTATGACTTTAATTTTTAGTTCTAATTCTTGTAATATAATTTTTAGTGACTACTATTTAGACATTTTTAGATTTAATTCAACCTCCCTTAGGTACGATCCTTGGAATACTTCCTACTGTTTTGTTGTAACACAAAACTATATTATAGTTTGAACTATTTGCTTGCAAATCCGCACTTAATTTTATATTTTTATTTGCACTATTTTTACTCTAAACATTCTCATTTTTAGAGATGGCCAAGTTGTTGGTGTTGTTGCCGGGGGAGGTTTCGACATTAAATTTAAATTTATTTTCTGTAATTAGTAAGCTAAATAGAAAAATTATAAATTATAAATATGATATCTTTGTTTTGTTTTGTTTTATTTTCGAAATTTTTAGAGAGCTACTGCTGGCTCAACTAAGAATGTTGCATGATTATGCCCTATCGATATTAGATGTTATGCAAGGATGTATTGAAAAACCGACTATCAACGCCAATAATGTCGAGATTAAAACTGCTATGATACAAATGATCTAGATTAGTTTGTAATTCTGAGGAAACATGATGGAGGACCCAAACCAACATCTTAAGCGGTTCTTTCAACTCTGTGATACGTTTAAATAAAATAGGATAACCAGTGACGTCATTTGTCTTCAATGATTCCCCTTTTCCTTATGTAACAATGCAATTGGAGCCGGGTTTTATAACCACGTAGGACAATCTAGCGGAAAAATTTTTACACAATTTTTTTCTCATAAGTAGAACAATCCAACTCAGGCATGAGATCACAGCTTCAAGCATGTTGAAGGAAACTATTAAGGAAGTGGCCCCATCATGGATTGCCAAAATGGCTCTAACTACAAATATTTTACAACGGTTTAGATATAAATTTGATATCTAAGTTAGATGGTGCATTTAAAGGATCTCTTATGAACAACACATATGAGCGAGTCCGTCAATTAATTGACAACATGGCTATGAATTCGTATATGTGGATTAACGGCAGGTTCACTTATAACCCAAAACCACCAACAGTGAAAGCTAGTCGTGAACAAGAGGTGTATCAACAAATATTGGAGAGGCCGAACTGGTTGGAAACTACCATTAAACCATATGTGATGGAACCTGCCCAAGGTTATGGGCTACATTTTGAAAGCTAGTCGGATGAGGTAAATTACATGGGAAATAGGGGTGGAAACCCTTATTCAAAAATGTATAACCTTGGTTGGAAAGATCACCCAAATCTAAAGTGGGGATAATGCGAGTCTTAAAGTCCAATTTCAAACCCATGAATGTAATGAACTTACACTATCTCAAGGTCCAACAAGAGGGTCAACGACCAAGCAAATCAAACCAAGATTTGATCAAAGGAAATATGTAAGATTTAATCTTTTCAAGGAAACAATGAATGATACATGCACGAAATGGGTGAAATCTATTAAAGTCAATTCAACCAAGTTGCCAATTTTCAAACTGAAAAGATTAGTCAACTTGCGATGAATTTTTGGATGGAATGCAGGCATTTATGGGTTTAAATGCCTGCATAGCATTTGAATATATATCTCTTAGCTTCAAAACACACTTTGAATCACTCAATTTTGAGTTCGGGAGCTCAAGTTATGATTATTTTAGTGAAGACTACAAGGGTAGAATTTCTGGACAAGATTATGACGTGAATTACGAGTTTTGGGCTTTTAATTCTAGTTTAAATCATATTAGGTTCATTTTTTAAACTTAATTTTTATTATATATGAGCCCAATATTATATTTATTAGGTTTTATTATTTTATTATTTATTTATTTTGAATTTTGGATATTGTTTAAGTATTTTAAGTTGTTTAGGAGCTTTTGTTTCTTAGTCAGCAAGAAAGTTTAGTTTAACACTACTCTTTATGTAGATTAATTAGAGTTTTATTTGGATGTTCTTATCTAGCTTATGTAAAGGTTCTTCATTGTTCATTAAGCACACAATTGTTTTCATTAATAAAGTTTTTAACTCTGGGAGTTTGTTTCTTTGTGCAAGATTTTTTTCTTATGACTTTTAGAAGTAGTTTTGATCTTCTCTCTGTTCTTCAAGGAGTCGCGAGAATTCATTCTTCACGCTTCAATTTGTCAAGAATTATTTCTTAGAGGGTTAATTAGAGCCATTAATTAAGTTTGTTGGGTTTTATATCTCAAAGGGTTCAATTAGACACTTATCCATCTATCGATCACATCCATCGGTTTATTCGATCCATCTTTCACTTTTAAATTTCATATTGTTATTTATTATTTTGAATATTTATTCATTATTTTTAAATTTCTTATTTTTTTATTTACTTTTTTTTTCCTAAATATATTTGGTTTCTTCCTTTCAGGTCACTTCCAAATCTTTGTTTCTCAAGTCAAACAACTTGACTACGATCCTTATTTCACTTCTTCTACCCCTTCCTTGTTAGAGGAGGTAATAAAAAAAGTAGAAACCTGATGCAATACCGATCAAACCCTTATTATCAACCTCCACACGTACAAAGATCTTAAGACAGGTTTATGGGGAATGATCATACTATATGTGGTCAACGACTAGATCGGATAGAGGGAGAAATACAATCAATAAAGACGAACATTTGATAAGTATAGTCTGAGTGTGCTTTAACCTGTAATACATTGACTGATTTTTAAGGATAGCATCCAAAATCAAATGAGCTAGATGATGGAGATGATGAGTAACCTTCAAAGGCAAATTGGTACCAGAATCCCGAGCAATACGGGGAATAATCCTCGGAAGGATGGGAAAGAGCATGTGAATGCAATTGCCTTACGATCAGGTAAAACCCTTGATAATGTTAGTTCTCCCATTCAAATTAACATAGATGCCTCTTGTAGTGCTATCATTTCTGAGAAGATACCTCCGAAATTGAAAGATCCGGGTAGTTTTACAATTTCAATAAAGATAGGGGATAGATATTCTAGCAAGGTCCTTTACGATTTAGAGGCCATCATGAATTTGATGTCCTTATAGATATATGTGAAACTCGGATTAAGGGAGTTGAAAAACATGTCGATAACACTGCAATTAACTGATAGGTCCTTAGTATGCTTAAAATATGTGCTAGAAGACGTGTTGGTTAAAGTGAGGAATTTTATAGTTCTGGTCGATTTTGTAGTCCTTGACTTCGAGGAAGATCAAGAGGTCCCCATATTGTTGGGTAGGCCTTTTTTAGCCACGTCTAAATCCACCATTGATCTTGAAAGAAATGAATTAACCATGAAAATTAATGGTGAGATAGAAGTGTTTAAATGCGATCATTATTCCCAAGATAAGGGATTAGAAAAACCATTAGGGAATGAATGTTTTGCATTATTTTATGTAAACCCTAATAGCCTTGATTGAAGGTACTTTTGGAGTTTAATGGTACAAAAAAAATACAATTCAAGGGAACGAGACAAGTGGAAAGATCCCGAATTAATAGACCTCTACCAGATGGACTGTGATGATAGAAAGAGACACAAAAAGTTAATGATGGAGATTAACGGGTTACTGGTTGAGCCCAATAACCATACTTGAATTTTTTATCATTGAACTTTATTATTCATTTAAATATTGTATTTTTTATTTTGAGGATTGTAATTGTGGATTTTTAATTTTAATTAGGGTAGGAATTAGGTTAGATAGAAGCTAAGGTGGCCATAGGAGTGTTTTGAAGTAATTAGGCACGACCATAGAAGTCCGTGACATCCAAATATATCAATTTTGTATCGCCCAGTACGTGTTGCGACATAGGTTCCCCTGTGTACTAACACACAACTTAGAAAAAAATTTTCTAAAATTTTAGGTCTGTGTCGCGACACGCCTAGGTCCATGATGCAAGGCTTCATGTCATGACACAGATTCCCCTGTGTTGCGACACAACATCGTATTTTTGTAACTTTTAGTTAGTTTCTACGTGGCCTGTTGGATTCCATTTAAATACTAATCGACTTTCAGCCTTAGAAGTCACTTTCAAAACACCCAAAAGAGAAAACTCTCAGCCTCTCAGGCTACCGCACATCCATCCGCTCCAAGCTGCATTGAGTTTTCGCATCCAAACCTCTATTTTTCATCGGCAACTTTTCTTTTCTTTGTGTGTTATTTCATTTTATTTGTTATTTCTTCTCTTTGCAGGTAGCAAGAACCACATTTGGCTCGGAGAACTAGCCGACACAAAACAAGGTTAAAAATTTTGATTTTGTTATTCGTTATGTGTTTGAGTACCTTAATGTTTATTGTGTTTGATTAAATTTGTTCAATGGCACCCTAGAATGTACAATGGACTACAAAAGCATCGAGAAAAATTGATGCCGATCGTTTCCACAATCCAAAAGTGGAACAATTTTATTTAAAAATGAATGGTTGTACTTTTATACAAGAATGAGGGTTCGACCCCTCGATGATTGCCTGTGACGAAATAGGGAGTTAGTGGATTTCCACCATTGGCGAAATTTTTACTCAACCACAAGCAAACATGCAATGGAATTGATAGTGTATGAGTTTTATGCCTCGTTAAAAGAAAGAGAAAATCGTAGATTACCGAGTGAGATCTTGACCCACATCACAGTTTGGGGTAAGCACGTACTAGTTATGCCTCGTGGTATATGTCACTTTTATGATGCTCTATTTTATGCCTCGAATTTTCTTGACTCTATTGATTTAAAAATTTACAGTGGCACAGATGTGGATGCTATAATAAATTACCTTACGGACAAGCAAGGCGAGTGGACTCACTAAGCTAGCATGAATAGCCCCATTACATTCATCAGACTAGTATGCTCCCAATGGCCAAGATTTGTATACAATTCATTTGCACTTGCATCTCCCTAATACAAAATGTGTCTAACATCATTGCCTTTCATGCTGTAACAACCCATTTTTAGTGGTGTTAGAAACGGTGGTTTTTAGCCACAAATATAACGAGTGAGTCATAAATATTATTATTTAATATTTACAAGTCAGTATAGAATTACGTTGAAATTTGATTTAATGATTTTTGTTAATTGAACGAATAATTAGGTTCAAGTGGTTAAGAAATTTTAATATTTAGATAGTTAATTTAGTAAAAAGAACTAAATCGTAAAAGCTGCAAAAGTTAATCGCTATAGGTTTATTTGGTTTAAATGGTTAGATAAGTATGAAATGAAGGTTTTATAATGCATTTTGACATTAAATGTTTCTAGTGGCCGGTTAGTTGATGGAAATATGTGTTTTTATATGTTAAAATATGTTTTTTTTATAATAATTAAATGTTATAATAAACAAAAGAAAAAGAAAAGAAAACATGGTCAACTTCTTAAACTTTCTTTCCCAAACCCGATTCCTCCATGAAAAAAACCAAAGCTTTAGGTCAAGCTATTCTCAATTGCATTGTATGTATTTTTAAATTATTTTTAGTAATTTTTATGTTTTTGAGATCGTTGCAACTAGGTCTAGCTAACCCGTATCTCTATTTTTAAAACTGTTAAAATTTTGGATTTTTTCATTAATTAATCTTAGTTATTCTTGATGTTAAAGGATGAATTTGTAATCTTGGTTGTTCTTTAGGACTATTTTGTAAAGTGATTTTAGTTAGTTTTTAGTTAAAGGATTAATTTGTGAAAATAGTAAATTTCATAGAATTATTGTGAAACGATGATTAAAATAGGCTGATTGTGAACCCTATGAAATTCAACCAGAGGTTATTTTGAGTTTAATTTGGGTAATTTGCAAGTTTTGGGTTTAAGGACTAAATTGTAAAAAGGGTAAAATGTAAGGGTATTTTTGTAAAATTTTTATGAAAGGGTTAAATTGTATAAATTTGATTATATAAGTGCTGGAATTGGTTTAATTGAATAAAAATTTTCATCTAGATCAAGAAACGAGACAATTGGACTTAAAATGGGGAAAAGCTAAAGTGTTGGACTAGTTGTTGACTTTGTTTTCATAACCATTTTAGTCGAGGTAAGTTTGCAAGTTAATTTCGTAGCTACTTGATTTATGTTCTATAATTTAATGCTTATCTATTTATGATTGATTCATAAAATTACTTGATTTGAGAAAAAGAAAAGACCATGATTGAAAGATATCATGACATTATATTTGAAAAGGAAAGACCATGGTTGAAAGATACTATGGCATCATTTCGGGATTGTGTAAGACCTTGGTTGAAAGATACCATGGCATCCCTGACACAATGGAAAGGTTGAAAAGGATAAAAATGGAAACGTTGAAAAGGTTACCAATGAAAAGGTCGAAAAGGATACCAATGAAAAGATTAAAAATAAAAAGGATACCATTATATCAATGTTCTCGGGTAAGTTATGTGAACACGAACTTATGAATACATAACAGAAGTTTGAGTTCATGGTTAAATCTTGTGAATTGAATCTTATTGTTGTAAGGAGTTGATTTGGAATGGTATGATTATTGAACTTGTGATAGATGATATATGTGTTGAAATGCTTGTTACCACATGTTCAAGATTTGTTTTTAATACTATGTCTTATTTAATTCACCTACTAACCGTTGGTTTGTGTTATAGGGAAGTAATATATAGGCACATGTTCTAATGGATGAATTTATACAAGGTGATTATATGTTAAATGTGTGAATGAAGTCGTAAAATGAAATGTTTAGAGAAAGTGATTATACGACATGGTTATACTAAATGTTTATATGAAAACAAATATAGGAAATGATTATATGAAATGTTTATATGAAATATATGTGGAATTTTATGTGAATATTTGAAATGAATATTTGAAATAACAATTTTATTTGTTAAATGAATGTGTAAGGGTTGATTTATGTACCAAATGTGTTTTTGGGTTTATGTTTGAAAACAAGAGAAAGTTACATGTTTTATATATGAACTCACTAACCGTGTGAGACTTGTGAAGTGTTGTGAATAGGAAAGGAAAGTATCCTTATGATATAATGAACAATGTTTGAATGATTTAATCATTGTATGTTCGGTAAGTTTAATTTTCCTTTATACGAGCTTACTAAGCACTAGTTGCTTATGTAATTGTTTTTCCTTGTTTTGTAGATCATCGGAAGCTCGACCGGTTGGAATTTTGTCGGAGCACGATCACACTATCCAATCATCATTTTGGTAATGGCATGTAATAGGGCTAAAATGTTATTTTGGTAGTTTGATTGGTTTTGAATTTATCCCAAGTTCATTTGTGTTTTAATGTCCCTTGGTTGATGGTTTGTAAATGAAGTGTAAATTTATGGTGATGAATTCTTATGCATGCCTTTGAAAATAGGTAGCTTATGGCTGCTTGGTATATTTTTAATATGGTTATTTGGTATGTTTGGGGTATGTTTAATGTTTGAACTTGAGATGTTGAATTGAATTAATGTTTGGTGTGTGAAATATGGTGCATTTGGATGGCATAGTGGTTAGGTCTTATACAATGGTTGATTTGGTATGTTTTAGAGTGTGTTAGAATGTGCTTTGGTCATATAAGCGCATGTGGAAATGGATTGGCTTAGTGTGCAAGCAATTAGATTTGTTTTTTTTTATTATAGAAAAAGGGCTCGAAAGCTACAACTTTGATTAACAAGAATCAAAGATTACAATATTGTGGATATCGCCACTCAAAGGACATATTACAATTCTTAGCTAAAGTTGTCCTACTAAGATAATCTACGACATTATTTTTAAACCGCCCAATCCATTTGACTTCAACCTCAGAAAAGGAATCAAGTAGACCAATAACCTCCTTGACCCAATGACCAATAATAGTGGCATTCTCCTAATTCTTCCAAAAATGGTTGACAATGTCGGCACAATCGGTCTCAAAAATGACCTTAAAATTATTGGTACATGCCAAATTAATGCCTTCAACTAACACATTAAACTCAGCCCATTTCGCATTCATGTGCTTAGCTTTACAAGCCACAATGCCCTTGAGAACAAGACTATCACAGTCTCGGGCAATTATCCCAATTCCTATCTTGCCATCGCCCATGGCAGCATACATGTTAATTTTAATGTACCCGTTTAGAGGTTTCTCCCATTTTTGTGGGCTAGGCATCTTAAGTAGGATCGACTTATTTGTAAGATTATAGATCCAAAAATCAGCCACAAGAGTCTTATCCCAATCCCAAATTACGCCAACATCCTCTTCTTTGCCACGGAAAAGGGCATTGTTGTGGCCCTATTATAAAATTTCATTCTAATATAAGATAGATCAAATTGTATCATAATGTCCCTATTATGAGCCTACGTGGCCCTAAACATACATTGAGAATGATCCAGGACTAAACTGAGAACTTACAAAAGTTCATTAAAATTTTCCTAGGTAAAGCCTCACATACCCGTGTGGAGGCAATGCACACGCCCGTGTGCTTTGGGACACGCCTGTGTCCCTAACTCGTGTTGAATTTATGAAAATTATTTTTCATTTCAAACCTACAGGGGTCTTCACACGGTCAAGCACCACGCCCGTGTGGTCGCCCGTGTCCAAAAACTCGAGCATCTTGTTTATGATGTCAGCATGCATTTAGAGGCACACGACTAAGACACACGCCCGTGTGTCTAGCCTGTGCTCGACACTGACTTAAAATTTTAGGTGCAGGGGACGCACGACCATACCACACGCCCATAAGGGTGATCCATGTGTCACACACGGCCTAGACACACGTCTGTGTGGATCTATTTAGGCTATTTTCCAAGCCTTTGGTCATCCTCTATAAACCAATCACACTTATAGGTTACCTTATTGCGTAATAAGGCTAGATTATACCTTTAGATATAACCTTGATAAACCTCATTGCATGTAAACCTCATATCATCGGTTTTATACATGCTAGGTTAATTCACTTTTTGTATTAAGGTTTTTCATGTCTCGTTGACACATTTAAGATTGGCTCATTATTATAACTCATTGCCAATTACGGTCAAGCCATCCCATGTAAACATAAGCATGCATAAATTTGTAAGTTATAGCGTACTTCAAAATGAGCCAATTCTCATGGCCATATACAAAAAGATAGATATATCTTTACATGCCTTTATTTTGGAAAATCAAATGACACATATAACAAAATATACCACAAGCCCTATACATGCCATTGAACAAAATAAAAGTGTCTATATACCAAAGCTGGACTAGTTGATAGTGTATTGACTCTCCAACCATCTTCCAATCTTTACGAGTCCTCGAGCTCTATAAGACAGGGAAAAAAGAGGGGTAAGCATTTACATGCTTAGTAAGCTCGAATAACTGGAAAGTAAACTTACCGAGTAATTAGCATACAACCATATTAGGCAATAAAACCAATAAGCATGGAATGGTTTTCCTATTACATGAACTCAATCAACAGGTTAGTCACATAACAATGCACCATGTAATTAATCTTAGATGAGCTCATCATTCATCATTTCATTGATATACATCATATTAATCTCGTTGAGTTTCTAGGAAATCTCGATGGATTACCCATTTGTCGTCAATTTATAAGAGCGATCATCTCATGTATGCACTCCAGCGAATCGCACGTCTTACGGCGAGATTACCAGTCTAGGCTAAATCCCTCGTAACATAAACTCATAAGGTGATGTCGGGATTACCAGTCCAGGCTAAATCCCTTATAGTGACAAACACCCTTAATGAGCTCTGATCTGAATTACCAGTCTAGGATAAATTCAGACCCTAATCGGATTACCCATCCGAGCTAAATCCATTTTAGCACATATAATCTTCGGGAGGCTCGATCACTCAAGGAACACCCTCCGGGCTAGATCCTTTCTATATTTGAGATCAACAGATTACCCATCTGCGCTGAATCCTTTTCTGCAACACATACAGGATCTCAAGTAACATGTAAATCATGGTTTATCCACCAAACTTCCTTTTTATCCTCAACCGGGACATTTATTAATATGTCATTATTAAGGACACATTTCATGTATTTTCATGCCATCGTCAAATGAAATCATCATACATTCAATAATCATGCAATTAGGCATATTATGAGTTTACTTTAAGTTGTCTGAACTTACCTGGTACTCATCTCGGTATCGTGTTTCGGTTATTCCGAAACCTTTTGTTTTCCTCGATCGACATCTAGAATTTGTTCCTCGAGGTCTATAACAATAAAATAAATCATTAACACCTCACATTGTACTTTTTGAATCTAAATTTCACCCCCGATCCAAATGACCGTTTTGCCCCTAACCTTTCACATTTTTACGATTTAGTCCATAGGCTCGTATAATGAGATGCATGCAATTCTTATCTTACCCAAGCCTAGCCGAATGTTTTTCCCTCATATGGCAGCCCATATTTTTCCATTATTTCTCATTTCTACCACACATTTTACACCTTTTGCAAAAAGGTCCTTTTAAGGGTTTTTCATGAAAATCACCTAGGAAAAGATGTTTAACACACATCCAACTTTCATATTCCTCCATAAAACATCAAAATAAAATTAACTCATGCATGGGTAAATTTTTAAACATAAACCCTAGCATGAAATATGGGTAGAAATAGAGAGAGTAAGCTACCGGGATTTCAAAAATACGAAGAACATTAAAAACGGGGCTTAGGAGCACTTACTATTGAGCTTGAAATGTTGGAAAACCCTAGCTATGGAGAACCTTGGAGTTTCGGTAGCATGGGGAAGAAAATGAGCTGATTTTTGGCTTGTTTTCCCATTTTATTTCATTAAAATGCCAAATGACCAAGATGCCCTTAAGCCCTTTCTTTGAACTTTCATCCATATAAGCCCATATTTGTCCAAAAACTTAGAAATTGAGAAATTTTGTCTTTAAGGCCTTCTAATTAATATTCTAAGGCAATTTCATACAAATTGCTTCTAGAATCCAAGTTTTGCAATTTATTCAATTTGGTCCCTAATTTCCAATTGGACACCTTACTCAAAGAATTTCTTCATGAAATTTTAACGCATGCATATTCTCATATTATAGATCTCATAATAATCATAAAATAAATATTTCAACGTCGTATTTGTGGTTCTGAAACCACTGTTCTGACTAGGCCCTATTTCAGGATGTTACAGAAAGGCACTTGTCTTTTTCTTGCCAATAATGGGCGGGAGGCTAAGCTAATTGTCCATGGTCTCAAGAACCTAAATCCCCAACACATAACTATGATGTTGCCTTTTATTTCTAGGAGTATTGGGCTGAAATACACACTAAATTTAGAAAGATTGACTCATTGACCAAAAACCTTTTCAAAATTCTGAAGAATATCCTTGACCGCCTCAACCTCCTCCAACCAATTCCTCACAAACAGGAGCGCATCATCCGCAAAGAAAAGATGATTGAAACGTAGACCATTTTGACTAGTATGGATGCCCTTAATCTTACCCTCAACCCGAGCAAAATGAAGCATCCTAGAAAATGCCTCCATAAAGAACAAAAATAAGTAAAGAGAAAACGGGTCTCCCTGACGAAGGCCTTTTTCTGGGGTGATCTCAAATGAAAGGGCCGAGTTGCTCATATCGAGCTTTATAACAAAACCCTTGTTCGGGCCATTTTTAGAGCTCTGAAGATAATGAATGAGCTCTTGAGCAATAAGGATGTTGTCATGAATCATCCCCCTTAGAACAAACGTGCTTTAGTTCTAACTAATGCATCTCGGAAGTAAAGCGTTTAACCAATTCACCAAAACTTTAGAAATAATCTTCCAAATAAACTGACACAAACTGATCGAACGGAAATGGGTCATATCCTTTGGTTCCTTAATTTTTGAAATAAGGACCACAACCGTCTTATTAATATCCCTAATATCCTGACTACCATTGTAATTTTCACGACAATACTGAATCACGTAATTACCAACAACAGCCTAAGACTGTCACGGGGTCCCAAGCCCTCGACAGTTCCAACAAAAGATCCCCATGGCTCCAAACGGGGCTGATCACCAGCCACCGTCTTAAGAGGAGATAAACCATCCATCAATTTCCTCTAAACCATCCGAACAGGAATTTCCTCAATTCCTTCCCTGTTTAAACTTTTGTGTTTCTTACAATTGTTCTTTATCCTTCCATTTCATTCTTTTAAATGTTGTATTATTCATTTTTTAGTCAGTGAATATGATCCCGATGCCTCATCCCCTAACTTGGTCTTTCCTTTACCCTTTTGTAGTATCATATGACCCCCTAACTCAACAGTACTCTCAGTTCTTCCAGCTGGCTCGTTTGGTCCTTTATCAATCTCCAAGATCTCTACCCCATTGCTCCACTTACCCATCTCTTGACTAAATTGCCCTACTGGAACTCTTAACTAGTTGCCATACAGATGGTTTGAGCTGTTCATTCCATAGATAATTTCTTGTTACAGACACTTTTGGGTGTTATGGCTGATGCACCTGCAAATGTAGTAGAAAGTTGAGAGCCTTACATATTTTATGGCACACATAATCTCATTTCCATTTATCCGTACCATGTAAACAACACGTCGCAGAGGTTTAGATACATTCATCTTCACACGAACCCTAATATATTCAATCCAATAGCCCTACCTATCATGCCAGTCAATCACCAGAACCTCTCCAATAGCCCCACCAACTTCAATAGCCACTTGGCGATCCATCCACTCATAAGGCACATTGTAAATTCGGATCCAAAAAGGGATAAAATCAAAATTGTAGCCGTTCATAGTCTGTCCCTTTATGGAAGGCAGCAAAGCAAATAAACATTGGTCAAACAACCCAGATTAAATATCCTCGCCCTATCTTCCACTGTACCAAATTTTATCAAAACCAACCTATCTGCCATTGTTACAAAACTCACAGGTTCCTTAGTAAACCATAAAGACTTTAGCACTCGGTATATAGCTTCCGTATTAGCTTTTTCTTTTGTCATAAGCTCACCAGCGGCCCATGCTTCACAACCTTGCAAATTCGGGAATGATATATTTTGATTCACCACCCTCTTAGTCTCTACTTCTGAAAAAGTCAATTTGGCCAACATAGAATTTAGATCTTCTACCATAACAAGCACCCAAAGAGGAAACCTACTGAGAAATTCACCACAAATCACAACCAAAAAACCCAAAACCCAACTCCACACCATTCATGGGGAAACAAATATACCAAAACCAATATAACAACACGGGACACCTCCCAACAAGCACAAACAAGGAAGAAGTCACCACCCTACACCAATGCCCCCCAAAGCACACGAGGAAACAAAACAACTTCAATATGGCTTCTAAGCCAAAAACACTAAACCCGATCAAAGAGAACCCCACCAAAGACAAAATCCTAGAGGGGATCAAGAATAGACAAAGCAAAGGCAACCCAGCCAAAGAAACTCCAAAAATTGACATAGGCCAACCATCGATCGAAGAAGCCTGAAGTGCAAATAGATCAAGATAACCGCCGCATCTATCAAAGCGAAACACACCAAGAGCCACCCTTATGAGTCAGAAAATCGATAATAAACATTGGACGAGAACCAGAAACACAATCATGTTGAGACTAGGAGAAAACCAATCAAATTAGTATCCAAGAAAAGTAAGACAAAAGAGGAAACAAAGAAATACATAAAACTCAAACGAGCAAGAAAAAATGGAAAAACAACTGAGAGAAAAACCCTAAAAAAAATTGAAGGTAACAAAATCATTAATTTTACGGGAAAACTGAATTAAATACAATAAAAATGATAAAAACTATAAAATAAAAGGTTAAAATAAAGGTAAAAAATGGAGAAGCAAAAGAAGGCAAGAAATTCACCACAAAAATTGACGCCAGTAACTATTGTCCAAAAAACATATAAACAACCCTCTACGATGTGCAGAGGGAAACAAAACAAAAGGACATAAAAATGCATGCAAGAAATGACAAAAATCACCACTCAAACAATATGACTCCTGAAACTTAGCATTAAATCAACACAAGCCTTTCACAAGCAACCAAGAACCACCGCATTAAAAACCCCACCACAGCACACAATCACACCGTTCGCTCGAGAGACGACCAACAAGACACCCACCGTCCAAACGTTCCAAAAAATAACAAAGACGAACCACTATGACCACAAACAATAGCCCAATCGAAACCCCGAGGCACGAAGACGGACAAAAGAATTTCGATTGCCCAAACTTTTTTGCTTTGCTGCAATAAATTAGATTTGTAATGGCTTGTTTTAGGAGCAATTTATGCTGCACACGGCCACCCCACACGGTCATGTGTCATTTTAATTTTTTTAGGTGCAAAATGAACCACATGGTCTAAGAGAGTAACACAGTCGTGTGACCAAACTTTTAAAGCACACATGGTCTGGTACATGGCCTGTGACATGGTTGTGTGACCATATTTCGAATACTCACATGACTTGGGTTATGTCACACGGCCTAGCCACATGACCATGTGACCCCTATTTTCTATTTTTTTTAAATTTTTGAAAAATTCCAAATTTTCTTGATTTGTTTCAAATTAGTCCCTGGATGTTCACAACCTATATTTATGACCTCGTAAGCTCGAATTAAGGTCTGTAATCATGTTTATGCCATTAAATCGTATTACTTGAATGTTATTATTTAAATTGATTAATTTTTTCTAAAGGTTATTACTTGTTATGATTTGATCAGTAATACTCCGTAACCTAATTCGGTAATGGAGATGGGTTAGGGGTGTTACACAAGTAGTTTTGCTTGATGCTTTTTTGCAGAAAAGACAAGTATGCATGAGACGTTGGATTTATCAGGTGATGATAGCTTGCATTAGAGGATAGAAACGGAGAATATATTTACCAGATCTTATGATAGCCTTATGGAAATGGGCAGAAGTTCACATGTCAGCAATGGAATAGATCGTAAAACTGATGAAGAGCGTACTCAGCAATTCTATGTACACCTAATTCGTCGAACTTTAGTGGAAATAAATAGCCGACTTGAATAATCATTGAAAGACAAAGATGGAAATTCCACTATTAGTGAAGAGAAAGACTAAAGAAAAAAAGTCTCAATTGAGCCTAACAGATTTGTCAGATATAAAGTGGGCGATCTGATAGATGTAGGAGATAACCCCATTGGGCATGACTACACATAGAGATTTGGTACGCGAGTGCCAAATCAGCCGCCTAACAAATATGCACCCTTCCCACTATTCAACAAGTCCAAGGGGGAGGAAGAGGAGCCCAATGATGATGACGACAATGAGGGAGGTGATGACGATGTTGCCCTTTTCTCGGCATACGACTTTGATCAAGTGTTCAAATCTGGAAGGCCATTGAAAAAAGGATTCGTAATACGCAGTCCAAGCCGAAAAAGCCTAACTAATCATTGAGTAGACGGGTTACTAAAACATCTGTGGGTCGGGATCGATGTAAGGAAAAGGTAGTGGAGAAGCCGGAACCTAATTCTGACTAAAAATAAACTTTTTATTACTTTCTGGGTGTTTTAAATATTTAAACTTGGATGATTTTTATTTTTATGCCATTAGTTATATTTTAATTTTATTTGTTTTAATTAACAAAAAAACATTTTTTTTCTATATAGAGACCCTATATTTTGATGGCACAAAATTTCAAACCAAAACCGGAAAGGACAAGAAGATCGAACAACAATCGCAATATTGAAACACCAAAAAAACTAATTTCGTCCCTTAATTTTATTTTGAGCACATTACGGACAATATGCTAAATAAAGTGTGGGGTGACAAAATTTTCAATTATTATTATTTTTTTTGTTTAATTTTAGCAATTTTTAGAGTTAATTTTTTTTATGTTATTTCTATGCTTAAGCTTGTAGAAATACAAGTGATTGGTTAGGAGGATGTACATAGGTTGTTTGCTTAAATTGTAAATTTAGGCTGAGAATAAAAGATTTTAGGTTATTTGCATTTAGACTAGTCAGTTCAATTTGTTAAACTGTGAATAAGAAAAAGGAGTTAAATGTACCAAATGACATAGTTATTTTACGAGTAGGTATATATGTTTGTTGAATAATAGGTTGTTTAAATTTGAATACTCAATAATTAAATCCATGGTTACTGAAACAATATAGTGTAATAAGTATAAAATCATTGCAAGTATGTGCCTCAAAATAAAAATAATTTGTGAACGAGTGTGATAAAAGCATAGAACAAATAAAAACCGAGAGTGTGAGAGTAATCACAGTGAAATAAATTGAAAATATGATAAATTGGGAAAATCTCACTCATATTGGCACAAATACTTGCAAATTGCTTGTACTTATAAATACTATATTAGAGTTTAAAGCATGGATAAAAGAAACTGAGTAATTAGAATTCGAATTGATTGTTTTCTTCAACCGTAAATGTTATACTCATACAAATATTTTGATGAAGTCATATGTTTGACTTAATTTGACCTATTTGCTTTGTAATCTATTGAACTAGCATGTTTGAATGTGAAAATTGTAAGTCGTTTACACATCTAGCTAGAATTATATGTTTAGCAAATTTTCCTATTGTCATCATTTTGATCCAATCTCGTGTACGAAGCATGCTCAAGTACTCTAGTTTTAGTTGTGTGTTTTCTTTTTGTTTTAATTTTATCTTGTTTGTTTTTTTTTTCTTTTTTGTTTGCTTGAGGACAAGTAATGATTTAAGTGTGGGGGTATTTGACCTACTGTTGCGTGTATATAATGCAAATGTGCAAGTGTACACATCGATTCAAGTAATATAATGATGAATGAGTATCGTCTCCAAAAGGATCAGAAGTTGATTTGAATTGGTAAGTATTATTGAAGATTTAAAGAATGAAATTGTGCAAAAGGAACGAAGTAAAAATTGGTGAAGGGAATTAATGAATGAACTAATAATATCAATTATAACTTAAAAATGACCAAACAATCTAAATGTCATGGCAATTCACAAGGAACAAGTAGAGAATATTTCTGCTGTTGAATAATAAAGGTTGGAATTACTCAAGAAATATTTTCATTAACATAATAATGCCATGGCAAAGTTACGACTAAACTACTGCCCAGATATTTACTACTGCAGTTTACTTCTTTCGAGATTTAAATTCTAATTATTATTTAGAGTCTATGTATGTCTACAAGACCCACAAATGATAACCCAACTAACATTCTATACCTGTACATATCACATCTTCTATGTCTAGAGTGCTGTGAATATTCTTTCGAGTACTCACATGTATCAATCAATTAATAATCTGATGTATTTAATCCTTTCAGATTCAAATCCATATAACTTCCTAACATGCAATCAACTATATCTAGAGCTTGCATGCATTCTAAATAAACAAGAATCGAATGAAACAATAAATTTAATCACAAGCATATCATGGGCATTATAAATAATTAAATATTCACCCAAATAATTCCAACCCGAAGATAATTAGCTCATGGGTTGGGCATTGAAATCCAAAATTAAATCATTCATCAACATACTTCAAGTTTCACGGAATTCAAAACCAAGAAAACAAAACAAAGGCAGAACTGCAGGAAGTTCTCGCTTCACTCTAACTTCTCATCCAGATTCTATACAAAACCCAGGGCAAAGTTCTCTTCCTTTTCTTGACGTCTGTGATCTCCTCTTCTTTAGCTGATCCCTTCTTGTTCTCTTTTGAATTACTCCACCGGATTCTGTTCTAGAGAGAGTAATTGCTTTATTTCTTTTCCTTTTCTCCTCACGATCCATGTGTTTCCTTTCTTCTGTTCTCTCTCCTCCTTTTAAAGGGTAGATTCGTCCCTCTTAGCACACATATTTTACTCCGCTTTTTCAGGGTAATTTATCTGGTACACGTACAGTTGGCTGAGAGTGACGTAGATTGAGTGCTACATCATCTTCCTAGAATTGCCATGACATTTCTATTAGCAATCTATCCCACTATTTGCCATGAAAATGACTCATCTTCTTCGTTCTCTTTTCCCCTTCATCTTTTCCTTCTTCTTGCCTCTTTCATCCTACCTACACCTACGACCAAATACTACTAAACCTCTTTCCAACAATTAAAAGTAACATAAATTTACAGTTGAAACACAATCCAAGCTTTAGTATGTAATGCTCTGATAATAAGTCTAAAATGCAAACATATTTTCTTAATTACAAGCAAATACTTCAGTTTAGAGGCTTGAAATATAACTCTTTTCAAGAGTTATCACACCCTCAAACCTGAATTATTGATTGTCTTCAAGCAAATATGTATAAGTATGTATGAATACAGGTATGCATGAGTTCGCCAAAACACTACAATTACCAAATATATCACTAGACTATCTAAAATATATTTTTCACCTCTATTCTCAGCAGCCTTCTATATAAAGAAAAAATGGTTCGAGTTTTGTAAACTTGTTCAGCAAATGAAGTGCAGAAAATGTTTCTTAAAAATAAAAGTTCCTAAATAATTATGCAATTATGGCTATAGTAGACCTCTCCTAATATATTTAAAATATCTATCCTCTAAATTTAATTTCATTATTCTTACTTATTCAAAGTTTTAATTATAATTTTTACTTTCTCTACTTGACAACCTCAATAGAGCAAACACTAGACTGCCAGATATTACATCATGCCACAATTTGAATGGAATTCACTCATAAAGTTAAGGCTTTTAACTAAATAGATGGATGGAGCAAACAACTAACTCTTTAGCTACTTAGCCTAACACTTCAAAAAAGTGTCCCTAAATTATTATTAACATGTTTTTTTTTTGCATCACTCTTATTTGAACTCATTTTTCTGATCAATAATATGATAGAGCAAAAAAAGCATTACTAACCTACTCAATAAATTCAAACATTGGAGTGAAAAACTGTTGCTAAGATATTCCTTGTTATTTACAAACAAAATATTTAATTTAGGATTAAGAAATTCTAGATGCATTAAAAGAATCCTACTACAGACTTAATATCATTGATACTTAGGTTGTTCTACTTTTAGGAATCAATTTTCAAACAACAATCCTAAGCTAAACAAACCTGACTACTTGAACAATTTTCTAAACTTATCAAAGAATTATTATCCTCATCGAATATCATAGACAAAAAAAAATATACTTAGCAAAGTTTGACAATTGTTTGGCAAATGTATGTCATGGAAAAATAAATGACAAGAAAACAAATATTAACATACATATCTAATGCAACCTATATGCACAACACACCCCCAAACCTACGGGATGCATTGTCCTCAATGTAGAAAAATGAAAATTGTTAAAGAATATATATTTACAAATATAGAAATGCAATGATAAAGAAAAATGAATGCATGAATTAGAAATAAAAGCTTGGACAGAATGCTTGTTACTCTTAAGTTGGTTTGGTAGACTTCTTGGTGGCACGTTTGTAAAACTATTGCCGCTCGGATTCACCACTCTCAGCTGCGACTACTTTTCCACCAGTTGTCTTAAAGCATTTTCTTTTATGCTGACTAATAGGCACTTCATCTTCTGAATCAAAGTCTAATTTGGTGAGTTCATCGATCAGTTGATAAACTGTACGTTCTTGTGCGGTCATAGGTGTTGTTGCTCTTAGTCTGGTGGTAGTGTTGGTAGGTGCATGGGCTTGAGTCACATCATCATCTTCCTTCTCAGATTTGGTTTTCTATACTTCTCTTTCTTGTTTAGCAGTCTGCTCCTCCAAAGTAGGTTCTTCACCCTCATCATCATCCTCCCTCAAGTGGTTTTCTCATCTTACTACTCCTTAGGAATAACAGAGAATGCAGGCATCGGGTGAGTGAAGTTCTTTTGAAGGGACTTCTTAATAACTTTATCCCTGCATCGAACATAGCCCCAAAATATGGCCATTTCCTTTTGAGCCTTGCCAAGATCCATAACCATCAACTGTTGTTAATTTTTGAGTTTCTAAAATTGTTGCTGCAAAGCCTCTAGAGACTCGAGGACCTTTTGCTCAAATGCAGTCTTAGAAGTTGATGGAGCAGTAGTGGATCGGGGTAGAGAAGATGCCAGAGAGGGATTCGAATACCATGGTAGTTTCTCACCAAAAAAATTTAAATCAATGTGCTTAGTAATTGCATCAGTGGGCCGACATTTTTCAAGGCACAACAATGGACCTCTCGAAAGATAATGTTCCCAACATTTATCTTTCATCCCATTATAATCGAGTGTAGAAGCAACAGACGTTCCTTCAAGATTGTAGAGTTGTGGGTAGATGGGATGAGACAATTTTTGAGGAAATGATACCATACCCTACAGTCGGGCTTCAAAGTTACCCAATCAATGGTGTAACAATCATTCCTAAGGATCGTCCATTTGGTGCACTCCACACAGACATCAGTGAGCACGTGATTTAACTTTTCTACTGTCATTGTTTTAAGGAAATCCACGTGTTCAACTGGACCATCAGATAGCCCGTATTGTGCATTTATAGACTCGACATCAAACAGTACTAAGGCACCTCACACATAGATAAAGGTATTTTCAGAAGAAGTAAGATGAGCATAAAATTCCTTTAACACTTAAAGAAAAACATCGTTAGGATGGAGACAGAAAATTTGTCATCCATGTTGCTCCACCACGGATGAAATGGCTTTAGTATACCCCATAAAAGGGGTATCTTCAAAAAGAAATCCCTTTTTCCAAGCACAGAGGCCATTTGGAAATGTTTTGGTGGTACTTAGTTTCCACTACCTTATTGAAGAATGTACGCGGCTATGCAGCAGTGGAAGTGGATGGTGCTTGTTGAGCCATGGGTAACAAAGATGATAATTGTAAGAATGAAAAAGGTGAGACCTTTAAAAGTTTGGAGAAAATAGAGAGCAAAATAGAAGAAAAATAAAATGAAGGTAACGGTGAAGAGGAAACTGAATTGGCTAGGGTAAAAACTTAAAGGTAAAGAATATGTGAGGTGTGTGATAAGATTGGGCCTTAATCATGGTTTGATAGAAGCAACAGTAAATATTTAAGTAGGAAAAATTGTAATATTGAGAAAATTGAGTAAACTAAAAAAATGACTAATGAAATAAGTGGAGTTGAGGCCGAGAAACCTGGGCCGTACTTACTTGGACATAAAGAAAATAGAAGTTAATGAAATTTATTGATTCAACTTAAATAAAGAGATTAAAAACTAAATAATTAAATAAATTGTGCAAGCGAAAAATATTAATCAGATTGAAAAGATTGTGGAAATTTTATCCCCAAGTATGAGTGCAAAAGTAATGCTTTAACTGTTGGCCATCAACTTTGAAAGTAGACCCATTTTGTTTGTATTTGACATCTATTGCTCTATGAGGATATACCTGAACAACTTTGAATGGACCTGACCACCAAGACTTTAATTTGCTAGGAAACATTTTAAGCCTAGAATTAAAAAACAAGACTTGTTGTCCAGGAACAAATTACCGTGGCAAAATTTTGCTGTCATGCCATCGTTTGGTCTTTTCTTTATATAGCTTAGAATTTTCATAGGCTTGAGTTCGAAATTCATCCATCTGATTCAGCTCCAGTATGCGATTATTTCCAGTAAATTTCCAATTCATATGGAGTTTCTTGATTGCCCAAAACGGTTCATTAGGGAATTTATCTTTAATCAATTGAATATTACCGTATTCATTCCCTACTTCCAAACATGACAAATGATCAACCACTTGATTGTCTATGCCCTTCCTCAATTTAATCTCTAGATCAAATTCTTAAAACAGTAATATCCATCGAATTAATCTAGGTTTAGCATCTTACTTGGTCACCAAGTTTTTGATAGCAGAATGATTCGTGTACACCGTGACTTTAGTGCCCACAAGATAAGCTCTAAATTTGTCGAAGGCAAATACTACAACTAATAGCTCCTTCTCACCAATGGTGTAATTTAGCTGTGAATTTGTCAAAGTACGGGTGACATAGTATATAGCATAAAATACCTTGGCTTTTCTTTGTCCCAATACTGCTCCTATTGTAAAGTCACTTGCATCACACATTAATTCGAACGGTAAGGTCTAGTTTAGTGTAGTGATTATTGGTGTTGTGACCAATCGCTTCTTTAGTTCCTCAAATGCTTGCAAGTATGGCTCATCAAAATTAAAAGATCTGTTTTGTTTTAATAATGTACAAAGAGGTTAAGATATTTTCAAAAAATCCTTGATAAATCAACGATAGAATCTTGCGTGACCGAGGAAGCTTTAGATACCTTTTACTGACGTAGGTCGTGGCAATTTGTCAATAACCTCAATTTTTGCTTTGTCAATGGCAATTCTCTGTTGTGAAATCTTATGTCCTAGAACAATGCCCTTACAAACCATGAAGTGGCATTTTTCCCAATTCAACACGAGATTGGTTTCTTAACATCGACAAAGGACTAACTCTATATTTCGGAAACAGTCTTCAAATGTATCATCAAATACTGAGAAATTATCCATAAAGACTTCTAAGAATTTCTCCACTATGTCAAAAAATATAGCCATTATACAACGCTAAAAAGTTGCAAGGGCATTGTATAACCTAAATGGCATTTTTCGAAACGCAAAATTTCCATACAGACAAGTAAATGTAGTCTTCTCTTGATTAGCAAACGCTATGGCAATTTGATTGTTCCCTGAGTATCCATCCAGAAAATAGTAGAAGGCTTTCCCTACTAGTCTATCCAACATTTGATCGATAAATGGAAAAGGGAAATGGTCCTTCCTGGTGGCTTTGTTGAGCTTCCAATAATCCATGCAAACCCTCAATCCCGTAACAGTACAAGGGGGAATAAGTTCATTGATATCCTTGGTAACCATAGTGACACCCATGTGTTATGTACACACTGCATAGGGCCCACCCAGGAACTACCAGAAATTGGGTAGATGATTCCAGCATCCAGCCATTTGATGATCTCCTTCTTTATCACTTCTTTTATTATATGATTCAATCACCTTTGCTGCTTAATAGATTTGCCATGGCACTCCTCCAATATTATCTTATGCATGCAAATTGTTAGACTGATTCCTTTGATATCTGAATTTGACCATCCCAAGGCTTTCTTAGATTTCCTTAACACTTCCAATAATTGACCCTTTTTTTAGTGTTAATTCAGCAGAGATGACTACTAGCAACGTGTTGTTATCTTCCAGATATGCATACTTTAAGTGCACTAGCAATGGCTTGAATTCTAGCTTAGGAGGATCTTCTATTGATGGTCGAGAAGGTGTAAAAGAATGGTTGGACAGATTTAGTGGTTTAAGATCTGTAATCATGTCTGCATTAATTAACTTATATACATCTACATCATTTTCTAAGTTATTAGAACAAAAATCTTTAATTTTTTTCTTGTATTGTTGTATCAATAATTTCAATAACATGACATTCTTCATCAGTATCTGTAGACATTATAGCATTAAAGACATCAAAAAGTTAACTGTTGATCATTAACTTGCATAGTTAATTCACCTTTTTGGACATCAATTAATGTTTTATCCGTGGCTAAAAAAGGTCTCCCAAGTATAATTGGGACCTCTTTATCAGCCTCACATTCCAAAATGATAAAATCTATTAGGAAAATAAATTTGTCAACTCTAACCAGCATGTCTTCGATTTTACCATCTAGATGTGCATAAAATCTATTAGCTAACTGCAGTGTGACAGTTGTGGGTCTCACCTTTCCTATTCCAAGCTTCCTGAAAGCAGACATAGGCATTAGATTTATGCTTGCACCCAAATCACATAGTGCTTTGCCTACATACTAATTACCAATAGAGCTAGGTATAGTAAAACTCCCTGGATCCTTTAGTTTTGGTGGAAATTTGTTTCGGAGCATTGTTGTGTACCATTCAGTAAGAGCAACAATCTCAAATTCTCCTAACCTTCTTTTCTTTTATAGAATATCTTTCATAAACTTCAAGTAGTTAGGCGTTTACTCCAATGCTTTTACTAATGGTATATTAATATGTAATTGTTTTAGGACCTCTAGAAATTTCTTGAATTGAACATCTTACTTAGATTTTTGGAACCACTGAGGAAAATGTGGTGGTGGTCTTCCTTCTGTTTGTCTAAATTATTTTGTCATGGAATTTGTATTAGCAATACATGTAGCATCTATTTAAACATTTTTCTAGTAACTCTTTTTCTTTGTAGCTTACTCCCCTACTACTTCTAGAATCTTTTCATTTGTAATAGTTGAACTTCTTTATTTAAGAATGATGTCATTCACAACTCTTGGTAGTTGAGTACCACTTCAAAGTGTAATGGATTTGTATTGTTCCTTCCATTGAGATCAAGAACTCTCAGTGTCACTCGACAATGCTCCTTGCTGTATGGAATTCAATACAGTGGCAATTTGCCCTACTTGGTTTTCCAAAGCTCTTAAAGAAGCAATCTGGCTTTGAATGATAGTATTATTCTTGGTTATATACTCTTTCAATAAAGCTTCCATAGATAAATAACTTGAAGTTGAATTTTGCTGAGCATTTTGCCGTGGAAATGGTTAATTGTACCTGGGTGGTACACTTGTAGCATTCTGTCGAATGTCATTACAAGTATTTCCCCCTAGATTACTCCAACTAAAATTAGGATGTTGTTTCTACCCCGAATTATATTTGTTGGAGTATGTGTTGTTGTAAATAAAATTCCCCATGTAATAAACTAAGACTGGATTTGACGGGCAATAATCAAAGACATGATCTTCTCCTCAGTAAACATAGGCTAACTCTGCTGCTTTCATTTCCTGCACTGTAGATGCATTTTTTAGTGTTTCAATCATATTTATTAAAGATGATACCAGAGCTGTTAGAGATGTAATTGCATCAAGATCCATTTCTCCTGCAACTCTTCTTCCAGTTCTAACTTTGGTAGTAGGGTATTGATAATCGTTATTTTCTATTCTTTCCAAAATTTCATAAGCCTCATTTTATGATTTATCAAGTAAAGTTCCATTGGCAGAGGCATCGACAACCATTCTTGTATGAGCATTCAATCCATTGTAGAACATTTCCATCTGTGTCCAGTGCTGGAAACTACACATCGGGCATTTTCTCAGTAGCTCCTTAAACCGCTCCCATGCTTCATATAATGTTTCATCCTCTTATAACAGCACATTTTTCAGTGAAATTGGAATAGTGGTTTCGGGACTACAAGTCCGATCCGAAAATAAGGTTTATTTTTATTTCATTCTATGGTTCGTATTATAATAGGCATGTTCTGTGAAAATGTTGATATAAAAATTTTATTGATTAAGTGTTTAATTACGAGAAGGACTAAATCGCATAAAATGCAAATGTTGAATTCTAGTAACTATAAGGATCAAATAGCTATGGAAATAAAAACTAAAGTTCTTTATATGGTAATTATATCATTAAGAAAAGTATGCAGATTTTTCTTGGTGACTCATTCATGAAAATATAGAAAAAGGGCAAGGACTAAATTGGAAATAACAAAATACTTAATTAATTAAAAGATGAAAAGAAAATATATCATCTTATTTTCATCATCTTCAACCTAAAAAAAACACATGGAAACCCTAGGTGAGAGAAAAGAAACTTTCAAGGCCTAATTGGGTAAGTTTCTTTGTCCTGCTTTTAGTAATTTTGATATTTTTGAAACCGGGATAGCTTAATCTCTCTATTTAAGGGATTCATTTGAAAAGTTATCAGGTATGAAAAATGGGTCCTGGATGTATATGCTGGAAATTAGAAATTTATGGTAGAAAATGAAAGATTATTGATAAATAAACAACTTTTACAAAGTGATTTTTGATGAAAACATGATTTAGGGACTAAAATGAAAAATTATAAAATTTGATGAAAAATTTTGAAATTTTATGAATACATGTGCTATAAAATTTGTAATGGGGCTTTGGTTAGGCTTGGAATAGGGAGTAATTTGCACAAGTTTCATTTTTCGAGCCTATGGACAAAATCAAAATTTATGAAAAAGTTAGGGGAAAAATGGTAATTTTTCCTAGGATGTAAATTGAGTCCATTTAAATATGAAATGTGTGAAATTTATGGTAAAATTCATTTATATAGATTCAGACAACATTAATTCGAGGTTAGATCGAGGAAAAGAAAAGGTTTCGGATCAGTAGACTTTATACGCGAACAAGTGTCGAGGTAAGTTCGTGTAACTTAATCGGGCATGTAAATATATTTAATTGAATATTGTGATTGTATGAAATGTTATTATCATTTGATGTGAATTATTTGATTGCTATAATGAATGTTTGAATACATGCTTGAAATGATGATAAAGGGGTAAGTCCCGATTGAATACTACATTTCGATGATTATATGCGCTATCCCGAAACTAATAAGGTCTTGCATTTGTTGCAGACGGTATTTTGCTCGGACGAGTAATCCCATTTACCTTGTTATAGAAAGGATTTAGCTCGAACGGTTAATCTCAATATAATACCTTTCGAGCATACGTTATGATTAAGGTTTAGCCTGCACTGGTAATCCTAATCGGGCCCCTCTGAGTTTACATTATATAAAGGATTTAGCCTAGACTGGTGATCCTGTTATACGATATATGGCTCGAGAGAGTGTTTCTTGGCTAAGTGTCCTAATGGGAACCTTTGAATAAGAAATTGACAGATTTTTGAATCGTACACTTCGAGTGTACTACTTGAGCATCCATTGGAATTCAATGATTCAACAGACATAAAACTCTTGACATGGCGTGAAAATCTTGAAATGAAATGACAATGGCTTGAAATAATATTGCTTGATGAGCCTGTCTATGTTACTTGATTGATATGAAGATTTTGGTGACTAGCATGTTTGATTGAATGCATGTGTTTAGGCAATTTAGCCAAATGGATGGAAAACTTGTTATTGTATACTTAGATTTGATAAACGGGATTGGTAAGTTTAGTTTCCGTTATACAAACTTAATAAGCATGTAATGCTTACTCTGTTTTATTTTCTTTTGTTTTATAGTGCTCGGAAGCTCAGGAAGGTTGGAGATCACTAGAGCATCGTCACACTATCAACTAGTCATTTTGGGTATAATTAGTAAAAAAATCATTTTGGTATAATGGCATGTATAGGACAACTTGGCCAATAGTGGCTTGAAATGTTATTTTGTAACCTAGCCATGGGAATGGCTAGTGATGGTTCATTTTGGTAAGACTAAGTAGATTATTATGATATATATATATATATATACATCTGTTATGTTAAGAATATGTGATCAATGTTGTGAATGCCTAAGTTAAACTAAGGTAAGGTTGTAATCATGTATGCTTGTAGTGATATGCCTTGTGAATGATGAAATTTGCTTAAGTTGAATGCTTGGATTGGTTAGTATTGGATGTGTGTTTCAAGTGTAAGTCTTGGGTGAAATTTTGGGTGAGAAATGAAGCTATAAATGGCTTCATTTTGTCCACACGGGTAGACACAGGGGCATGTGTCTAGATCATATGTGACACACGGCTTGGTAACATGGGCAAGTGGTTAGGCCGTGTGTCCCCTGCACCTTAATTCTGAGAAACAGAATGCTCAGAATTGATCACACGGGCAGAGACACAGGCGTGTGTCTCAACCATGTGTACCACACGGCCTAGAACACGGGAGTGTGTCTTAGTCGTGTGAAACTTGCACCTAATTTCGAATTGCATTAATTAACCACACGTCCTATCATATGGGCGTGTGGCATGGCCGTGTGTGCAAGTCAGAGAGTTACACGGGGTTGAACACAACCTCCAACACGGTCATGTCCCAGGGTCACACAGGTGTGTCCCTTGGACCACACGGGCGTGTGAACCCTGCACTTTGGAAAAATTTTAAAAAGTCACGAAAAATTCTTAAAGTTTTCAATTAAGTCCCGACTTGATTCTAATGCTCGTATTGGGCCTCGAGGGTCCAATCAAGGGACGTTATGAATTATCTCAGTAGTGAATAGTAATTTACATAAGTTATTTGTAAATGTTTTTAAATGATCCAGTAATACTCCTAAACCCTTTTTCGACGATGGATACGGGTTAGGGGTGTTACACCTCTGGTTGTCTAAACTATGTAATATTGTTTCTCAACGTAGCATTCATGTTAGGAGGATTATATCTTAGCAGAAACCTCTAACACAATTTATTCCATGATGCCACTATACCTAATGGTAATGCATTTAACCATGCTCTGGCACAATCACGCAATGAGTAAGGGAATAACTTTAGTCGCAAGGCATCCTCAGGAACACCTTGTTATCTGAATGAATCGCAGACTTCCAAAAAGAGTCATAAATGCAACCTTGGATCCTCAATAGGCAATCCACTAAATTTCCCCACTGTTTGCAGCATTTGAAATATGACTAGCTTCAATTCGAAATGCTTGGCCTGAATATGTAGCCTAACAATTCCTAGATTTAAATCATCTAAGATTGGCATGACATGTTCTCTAATGGGTTTGTCTTTGTCATCTATGATTCGAGGAATATTAACATCCCTTCTTTCTTGATGTAGTGGCTCCTCTCTAACCTGATTGTTTCTGATTATTTCCAGTTCTTGAAACTCTTTTCTCTTTCACCTTAAGGTTCTCTCAATATTTGGATCAAAATAGTACTCAGTATTCTCTGGAATATTTCTATAATGCACTACCACATACCTTAGAAAGAAAAATCAAAATAGCTAATTAAACTAAACTTAAAAGAAATTAAACAGATAATAGCAAACCAATTTTCACCAATATTGCTGATCCCTAGCAATGGTGCCAAAAACTTGTTACGTATAAATAATGCAAATGTGTAAGTGTACACGTCGATTCAAGTAATATAATGATGAGTGAGTATCGTCTCCACAGGGGTCGGAAGTTGATTTTAATTGGTAAGTATTACTGAAGATAAAGAATGAAACTGTGCAAAAGGAACAAAGTATAAATTGGTGAAGGGAATTAATGAATGAACTAATAATATCAATCATAATTGAAAAATGACCAAACAATCTAAATGTCATGGCAATTCACAATGAACAAGTAGAAAGTATTTCCGCTATTGAATGAAAAAGGTTGGAATTACTCAGGGAATATTTTCATAACATAATAATGCCATGGCAAAATTATGACTACTGCCTAGATATTATTACTACAGTCTACTTATTTCGAGAGTGAAACTCTAATTATTATTCGGAGTCTATGCATGTCTACAAGACTCACAAATGATAACCCAACTAACATTCTATACCTGTACAAATTGAATCTTCTATGTCTAAAGTGCTGCGAATATTCTTTCGAGTACTTACATGCATCAATTGATTAATAATCTGATGTATTTAATCCTTTCAGATTCAAATCCAACTAAGTTCATAATGTGGAATCAACTATGTCTAGAGCTTGCATGCATTCCAAGTAAACAAGAATCGAATGGAACAATAAATTTAATCACAAGCATATCATGGGAACTACAGTTAATTCAATATTCACCCAAATAATTCCAACTCGAAGATGATTAGCTCATGGGTTGGGCAATGAAATCTAAAACTAGATCATTCATCAACATACTTCAAGTTTCACGAATCATAGAATTCAAAACCAGGAAAATAGAACAAAGGCAGAACTGTAAGAAGTTGTCGCTACACTCTAACTTCTTATCCAGATTCTGCACAAAACCCAGGACAGATTTCTCTTCCCTTTCTTTGCATCTGTGATCTCCCCTTCTTTAACTGCTCCCTTCTTCTTCTCTTCTGAATTACTCCACCAGATTCTGTTGTAGAGAGAGTAATTGCTTTCTTTCTTTTCTTTTTATCCTCACAATCTATGTGTGTCATTTCTTCTCTTCTCTCTTCCCCTTTTTTTAAGGTAGATCCATCCCTTTTAGCACACATCTTTTACTCCTCTTTTTTAGGGTGATTTATCTAGTACACATACAACTGGTTGAGAGTGCTACGGATTGAGTGCTGCGTCATCTTCCTAGAATTTCCATAGCATTTCTGTTGGCAATTTATCCCACCATTTGCCATGGCAATGTTTCACCTCCTTTGTTCTCTTTTCCTTTTTTTTGCCTCTTTCATCCCACCTGCACCTACGACCGAAGACTACCAAACCTCTTTCCAGTAATTAAAAGTAACATTAATTTACAGTTGAAACACAATCCAAGCTTTAGTATGCAATGCTCTAATAATAAGTCTAAAATGTAAATATATTTTCTTAATTACAAGTAAATACTTCAGTTTAGAGGCCTAAAATATAACTCTTTGTCAATAGTTATCACCTGCCATAGATCGTAGTGGTAGTTTAGGTACTTTTTGGCACTTAACGAACTTAATTTTTTAAGTAATTTTATCTTTAGTTATTGCATTTTAAATTTTATTAGTTTACAGTTAAATTATTGCAAAATAAGCATTTTTACGTAATATTCTGAGTTAGTAGACCTATTGGGCCAATACCGACCTTAAGGTAGTTTTAACAATTTAATTGAGTGTGCATGACACCTATTTTAAGGCCAAAAAGCATCATGAACGATAGCCAAGTCACAATATGTAACACCCCTAACCTGTATCCATTGTCGGAATAGGGTTACGAAGTATTATCGAACAAACGGAACAGTAAACCGTTTAATTCATACGTCAATGCAATGTATATTATAATTTCATTCAAATACATTCATAACATCCCTTAATCGAGCCCTCGAACCCTAAAAATACAATAGAAATAGTCTGGGATTAAATCGAAAACATCTAGAAAGTTTAGGAAAAAGCTAGAAAAATTTACACTGCAGGTGTCACATGATCGTGTGACCAGGCCATGTGGCTGACACGGCTGAGACACACGTCTGTGTCTCAGGCCATGTAACATTTGAAATAAGGACACACGACTATCTTCCAGCCTGTGCCCGTGCTCGTGTAACTCACTGACTTGGGTCACACAACCAAGCTACACGCCTCTGTGCCAGGCCGTGTGCTAGGCTATGCAACATTTATACCCAACTCTTTTGGGATCAAGTACATGATAAATTATTTCATAAGAAATTACAACTTTGCATTTGGATAGTACAAAGTATAAACACAAAAATTAACCATATGTGTTCCTGTCATCCACAATCTCAACCAAAGAATTGAAACATTCAATTCAAGCTTAAATATATGGCAATTCCATCAAAATCACTAAAAAAGTTACCTTACCGAGATTTACAGTCAGATGAATTCATCTATGTTTAGATCAATATTCAATAAATAACAAATCTTTGAAATTCATTAAATAGATTACCTTACCAAGATTTTCCATTTGAAGAAAGAACTACGGATAAGAGTACATCGTCAGATCAACCGAACACACCTCAGAAGAGCTAGTCCAACCGAAACACACCATACAGAAGCTCATAAGAGCTGATCCAATTGAAACACACCAAACAGAAGCTCATAAGAGTTGATCCAACCGAAACACACCAAACAGAAGCTTATAAGATCTGATCCAACCGAAACACGCCAAACAAAAGCTCATGAGAGCTGATCCAAACAAGAGTTCGCAACAAATTTTGAACCTCAGCTTACTCAAGTAATATACAAATATCTCCCTCCAATACCATCTCCACTAAAAACCCCTCGTAACACACCAAATCACGATTATACTCTATCCCGCGTTCAACCCAAACCTAGTATCAAATTCAATATTATATCTCAAATTACCATTAATTATCAACAATTTAAAATAAATATATAATTTGTATCATGTTAATCTACTTAAAAATTCGTATTAATGTTATCTACTTAAAAATTCGTATTAATGTTAAATTCTAACCGTACGAACTTACTTGGCTAAATTTGCAGAAATGTCAAAGTATAGTGGCTATTTAGTAATTTTTCATTCTTCTCGATTTTCCACTCGATCTTGATCTAAATTAATAATTTCATTCAATTTATTAAATTTTATAGTAAAACAATTTATTTTATTCAATTTAGACATTTTTGGCATTTTTACAAAATTGCCCCTATTATTTTACTTTTATTCAATTTAGTCTCTGAGCCTAAAACATGCAATTTAACCATTTTTATTGCAAATTCCTAATAGCAAAATATTTTTAGCTTCCATTTCAGCCTATTTTTGCAACAATTTCACACGAAGTCCTTGTATTTTTACCATTTCAACAATTTAATCCCTAATCGGCAAATTCATCAAAAATCACTTAATAAAATATTTATAAATAACAAATAATACTTCAAATTCATCCTTTAACATCTAAAATCACAAAGGTTCATCAATGGCAACATTCAAAACCTTTAACAGTTTCAAAAACGAAAGTACAGGCTAGTTAGACCTAACTGCAACAATCTCAAAAACATAAAAATTATTAAAAACAGACCTTAAAATCTCCCCAATGCATTGACAAATCTCCTTTCTCAAAAAATAATGCATTGAAATGGATTCGACAAATCTCCTTTCTCAAAAAATGGAGTTCTTTCCGTCAAAGAAAAAGAATACAAAACAAAACAAAATTATGTTTTGTTTTGTTTTTCTTTTTCTTAATTAATACTTATTATTTAATTTATTAATATTAAAATATATCATATAAACTAACAAAAATAATCACCAACCGCCCACTCAACTATAATATGGTATATTTACCATATTAGTCCATAAATTTACTTTTTCATAGCAATTAAACACCTTTAGTTAGTAGAATTTAACTTTCACACTTTTTATGATTTAGTCCTTTTTAATTAATTAAATATCGAAACATTAAAATTTCTTAACAAAACTTTAATACAACCTTAATGACACCCCGTAAATATTTATAAAAATATTTAGAACTCAGTTTATGGGAACGATGTCCCGATACCTCATTTTCTAAAACCACTTGACCTTAGGATCTTACCACTTGAACTTAATTAATCATTTATATAACAAAAATTACCATATCAAAAACCTTTTTAAAACTATATTTGACTCGTAAATATTAGATAATAATATTTACGAACTTACTCGTCAGATTTGTGGCCCCGAAACCACTGAAAAACGGACTATTACACAACACAACTGAACCAACACAAGAATTTATATTCGAAGTTATGTGTCACGACAAGCACTAGGCTATGTCACAACATAGGTCTGAAGGAGGGAAAAAATTAATTAAGGGTGTTTCCGTTTTAAGGCTTGTATTTGACCTAAAATGGGTTGCTAACTTTGCCTATAAATAGAAGGCTTATGTCCAACTAGAGAGTTTTTTTCCAAATCCTTTTAGGGTCTTAGATTAGTACTTTAGGATTTACTTAGTTTTATTTTATTTTAAAAATAGTTTTATTTCTTGTTATTTGACTTGCATTGGATTTGAGTCCAAGTCTTCGTTGTTAAGTATTTTCATAATTTTTTTTTTACGTTTCCTTTGCAAATGACGATATCTCGACAACTATTAAAGGATTTTGTAGATTCGAACACATCAAGATTCTCAACAGACTAATTCTATCTTTCTCTTTTTTAATATAAATTGTGTTTTGCATGATTAATTTAATTGAAAAGAATATGGTTATTAAATCGATGAGTGGCTAAATCCTTTAGGGAGATTAACGAGTGGATGTAGGAGTGATTAACAGAAGAATGGAAGTCTCTGATACGAGTTAGTTGGTATAAATTTATGTGTGCTTAAGCCCTAGAATTGACGACCCTAGGAAGTAATCTAGATTAAACGAGGTCGAGAGATAAGTTTGATGAGTAAATCGTGATTTATCCCGGCCAAGAAAGTGAGGTCGAGAGATAAGTGAGTACTAGCCGATTAATTAATTAGGAGAGGTCGAGAGATAATATTGATTAGTTAATAACTAATTCACTAATGAAACTCGAACTGTAAAGTTAATTGCAACCACTGAAGCAAGTTAATCTTCTGTTTGTTATTCAGGAGTTTTTCGTTTGTCAATTTTGTTTTAGTATTTTTGTTTTCATTTTATGACTTTAATCTTTAGCTTTAATTATCATAATATAACTCTTAATACTACTGTTTAGACTTGCTATTGTAGGATACATTTTTAGATTTAATTCAACCTCCCTTGAGTACTATCCACGAAATACTTTGTGTTCTGTTGTACCACAAAACTATATTACAAATTGACCTGTTCACTGGCAGACACCGCACTTAATTTTATATATTTTATTTACACAATTTTTCTCGAAACATTCGAACGTTTGGAGGCGGTCTAGTTGTTGGTCATGCAGCCTTAGGTGATTTCTTGGGTTCAAATCTGCCTAAGTCAGTCTAACACTTGTAAAGTTAGAATCCTTGATAGAAATTCTCGATAGAAATTCTCCAAGGTATCAAAAATAAAGTGGAAGCAATTCAAAATGAAACAGCAACGAAAGAATAAAAATTGTCACAAGAAAGCAAAACACGCCAAGTATTTAAGTAAATACTCTCAAAGTATTCTATTACTCTAAAAAAATACAAAGAATGTGATATAATGGATGATTACAAATGAGGGGGAAAACCTCTATTTATATTTGAGCTCCTCCAAAACTAACAGTAAAGATTGAGTTACATTGACGATCGAGATTATAGCCTATCTACAATTGATATTCTTAAGTAATTAACTCAATCCTTTAAGATTACAACATCAAATCTTATCAGATTACATATCTTCTGAGATTAGTTTAAGTATGATTCTTATTTCAGTCAAATTTGAGAAATAATATTCTAGTTAAAATATGTTTATTTATTTCAATAAAACTCTAATTAGTCAAGATTATTTTATTATTATTTGACCTATGAATTTAGCTTATAAATTGGCTCTTTTACAACCTTATAAAATACACCCATTAGAGATTAGAACTCATAACACATTTAGAGAATTTTGTGTTTACGTTTAAGGGTTTTTTTTAGGTTTTTGGGGTTTAGTTTTTATCTCCATCTTTTGTACTCTTCGTTATTTTGTCATTATAGTATAATTATCTATGCCCGTGGTTTTTTATCCTCATTGGATGAGTTTTTCCATGTTAAATTTGTGTGTTCAATTTCTCAATTTCTTTCGCTAATTTTACTTGTTTGTTGTTTAATCGGGTCGATCCCCAGCTAGTTCAATTTTCATAGATCAACCCATTTAGAGATGGTAGCAGCAAGGTTTGAAATTGAGAAGTTCAATGGTGAGACAAATTTTCAGGAAAAAGCTTGAGAATATAAATAAAACAGAATGGGAAGAGCTTGATCAAAAGGCTAACCATTTAATGTTGAAACAATGCCTATTTACGTTTCGCATGAATAAAGGTGAGCTTCTTAGAGATCATATCAGTCAATTCATTACTCTTTTAAATGATTTAAAGAACGTTGAGGTTTAAATTGACTATGATTCTATTATCGTGCTCTTTACTTCCTTCATACAAGTCTTTCAAGGAGACCCTGATTTATAGCAGAGACAAACTCTCGTTTAAAGATGTAAAGGGTTATTTGTTGAGTAGAGACAAACTCGACAATGAGTTTGGTTTAGATAGCAAGGCAGATAGGCAAGCTTCCGTTTTGGTAGCATCAAAGAAGAGAGACAAAAGGTGTCTCTATTGTAAGTTAGGTCACGTCAAAGTAGATTGTTATAAACTATGAAATAAAAGAGTTATTGATAGTAACGAGAAAGATGTAGCTTGTAACAACCTATTTTTAGTCAAATCAGAACAGTGATTTTGGGACCACAAATCTGAGGTTGAAATAATTATTTTTATTTTTATTTTAATGTCTATAGCATGATAGTATGATTGTGTAAAATTTTCGTTAAAAAAATTTATCGTTTAAATGCTTAATTGATAAAAAGGACTAAACTGCATAAAGGGTAAACGTTATGTTCTGTTAGCTAAAAGTATTAAATGACTACGGAATTAAATAGTGGAGGTCTTTATGTGGTAAATATACCACTGTTAATGTTAGTGGACTTTTATGGACATCTTTTAAGTGAATTTCAATGTTTTAATTTAAGATTAAATTAGTAATTTATGTATTAAGTTATTGTAAAAATAAGTAAAATAATCATATCATCTTCTTCAATGATTTCTTCAACCGAATTTGAAGAACAAAATACTCCATTTTAGGGCTCACACATTTGACACCTTCTTTGGCTAGCATGTAACTGATTTTGACTCGGTTTTTAATGATTTCTATGTTTTTGAGATCTTTGCAGCTTAATCTAGCTAGCCCAGGGACAATTTTGCAAAATTGTTAAAGGTTTAGGGTGTTGCCATTGATGAATGTTGGTGTATTTTGATGTTTGATGATAGAAAATGCATGCTTGTTGTTAGATAAACAACATTTGTAAAGTGATTTTTGACAAAATTGTTAATTAGGAATTAAATTGTGAAATGTTGAAATTGAGGTTAAATTGTGAAATAAATGAAAAATGTAGGCTGCTAGGGACCTAAAAATTCAGCTAGCATGGGTTTAGGTTGAATTGCATGAATTTGTATTTTTATGAGATAAAGACTAAATTGTAAAAATGTTGAAATATTATGGGCAAAAATGTAAAGTTGCTATAATGTGTATTTTGGACTATTAATTAAATAAGTTAATTTTGATTATATTTAGATAAAAAAAGTGAAATACGAATTTAGATCAGGGAAAGAACAAGGTTTTGGACTAATCGACTCGTTTCGTCGTTTTTGCATTCGAGGTAAGTTCGTATGTAATAAGCATTGTTATATTTATGTTTTAAATGCTTTGATAGTGCATAAATTATAAATACGACCTTGTGGATATGATCAATGATGATTCGACTACGAGAAATCTTAGTTGAACCTTAGGAATAGGTTAGGATGAATGACATGTCATTCGAGATTATGTGATTTGGGTGCTAGTCCGTACATCCAACCAGTGGCTGAGTTATCTAGCATGTGTTGCGGATACTTTTCAACTTGTGTGAGCAGCACAGTGTAACTTCATCATGACCGTCAGCTTGTGTGAGCAGACTCATTGATAGCTCGAGAGTGAGCATTATATGTGATATGAGATTAAGATAGCTTCGGCTATATATGTGGCACTTAGGGTGCAAGTTTCCCAGGTATCTGATAGTATTCTGAATGGTTCAATAGGTATTTCAGAAATGTGGTTGAGTATCAATTTGGTACGAGATAGTACAAGTATGTACATGAACCGTACAAGCTTTGAAATGAGAAAATTTATGAAATTCATAACTAATTTGGTGAATGAAAATGTGGAAGGTTTGTGAATCATTGAGTTATGTCATGTTATGTTTAAATTGATTATATTGTGCATTATATGGTAAGTTGATTTTAATGTTATACGAACTTACTAAGCTTTATAGCTTACATTGTTTATTTTTTCGAGTTTTATAGTGAAATTAAAGCTAGCTCGGATTCGAAAATCGTCGGAGACTTCATCACATTATCCAACTATCACTTTGTTACTTTTGAATCTAAGTTTATGGATATATGGCATGTGTAGGATTATGGTCATTTTGATATATAGTTTGGTAATGATTTTGGTCATTTGAAATGGCTTGTAAATGTTAAGTATTTGGTTTTGTGCATAGCCATGAGAGTTGGCTTATTTTGGTTGATTTGGTTGTGTGTATATATATATATATATATATGTAAATGGCCTTTGTCTTGTGTTGATAATTGCTATGCTAATGTTTATGGTGAATTGTTGATTTTTGAGAAGTTATATACTTGTAAGTTTGTGTATAATGATGCATGTTTGAAAGTGTCCATTTAGTTGAAATGTGAATGTGTATTTAGTATAAATGGAATGGTCTATTTTTTTATTTATGTGTATTATGGATGATAGTTTAGAACTAGCATGAATTAGGCTTGATTTATTTGGTTTGATTGCCTATTTTTTCCATGTTTTGGTGCCAATTGGTTTGGTGTATGTGTATACAAATTTGGGTGGCAAAATGTCTTGGTAAATAGCCTATTTTTGTCCACACAAGCAGAGACACACGGGCTTGTGTCTCTGTCGTGTATGACACACAGTCAGGTTGGATGACCGTGTGTCCCCTGGTGTTGAATTAGAAATCAAGTCAGTATGTTCCACACGGCCTAGCACACGAGCATGTGACTTGGCTATATGGCTTAAGTCAGTATACCCTACAGGTTTGGCACGGCCTAGCACACGATCTGGCACATGGGCGTGTCTGGCAATTTCGAAGGGCAGACGGGCTAGTCACACGGGTGTGTGATTGGCCGTGTGACCCAAGTTAGAGAGTTACATGGGGTCGGACACGAGTTAGGACATAGCCATGTGATCTATTTCGAATGTCCACACGGCCTGTGACACGGGTGTGTCTTTGGTCGTGTGAGACACACGGTCGGGCCACACGGGCGTGTGTCCCCTGTATTTTGAAAAATTTTCTAAGTTTTTCTAAAATTTTCCTGAGTTATCGGTTTAGTCCCAAACCACTCCTAAAGCATGTTTTGAGCTTTGTAGGCTTGTATTAGGGACATTGTGAATTATTTGAATAATGATTACATGAGATTTGAAAATGTATGTGAAATGTATTGTTTAATTGTATAATATGTTTGGTAATACTCTGTAACCCTATTCCGGCATTGAATATGGGTGAGGGGTGTTACATAGCTAGTGCTAAATTGGCTAATGAAAGCAGTGATGATTTCTTGTTAGTGTCAATGAGCGGTAACTCCAAGCTTATATCTGAGTGGATCCTAGATTCGAGATGTTCTTTACACATGTGTCCTAATAGAGAATGGTTCTCCACATACAGTTCGGCTCATGGTGGAGTTGTGCGCATGGGAAATGATTCGTCCAGTAAGGTAATTGGTATTGGTACTGTTAAAATTAGGATACATGATGGGACGATTAGGACACTCTCAAATTTTAGGTATGTACTTGATTTATGAAAGAATCTCATCTCCTTGAGTATTTTAGACTTGAAAGGATGTAAAATCAATATCAAGTCGAACGACATTAAAGTATCTCATGGAGCTCTCATTTTGTTAAAAGGTAAGAACCGGCAGTTTTTATATTCTGGAAGGTTCTACAGTGACCGGTGAAATTGGACCTCCCTCGTCCGTTATGGAGTCAAAGTGAACTCGTTTAGAGCAGAGACAACTTGGTATTGGAGGGAAAAATGTATGATCATTTCGTTGAAGGGAGGTTCTCTTTTGGATGCAAGTTTTGAAAAGTTAGTGCACTATGTTCATGAAAATCAAACTCAGGTTAGTTTTGATTCGGCAGTGTAAATGTCGAAGGCTAGAAGTCTTCCAGTTTCTAAGCACAGATTTGACTCAATTAATTCCCTACATAGTTCAACATAGGCCTGTGGGGGGCTTTGGCAAAAATGGCATCATGGAAATATGAGTCAAGGTGGAAATTTGTTTAGTATGACTCCTATTTCAATCAAATTTGAGAAATAATCTTCGAGTTAAACTCTGTTTATTTGTTTCAATCAAAATCTGATTAGTTAAGATTATTTTATTATTATTTGACCATGAATTTAGTTTATAAACTGGCTCTTTTACAATCTTAGAAAATACACCCATTAGAGATTAGAACTCATAACACATTGAGAGAATTTTAACACATTTAGAGAATTTTGTGTTTACGTTTTGAGGGTTTTTTAGAGGGTTTTTAGGGTTTAGTTTTTATCTCCATCTTTTGTACTCTTCATTCTTTTGCCATTATAGTATAATTATCTTTGCCTGTGGTTTTTGATCTTCTTTGGAGGGGTTTTTCCACATTAAATTTGTGTGTTCAATTTCTCAATTTCTTTTGCTAATTTTACTTATTCGTTGTTTAATTGGGTTGATCCTCAACAATTTCCCTATTTACCATGGTAATCCTAAATTTCCTTAAGTGCTTCACTTAGCCACTAACGCTTCAAGTAGATGGGTTTCTCTACATGTTCCATGAATTGGATCAATTCAAGTGGGTCATGAGCTTCGTTTAATCGATCAATCTACATTGGATGCTCTTTGTGCAATCGTCACGGGCTTTGGTCTGCAGCCCATGACACTTGTACACACGTCACTTCATAGTTCCGAAGCCGTAGTTAGAATAATAAACATTGAAATTCAGGATAGCCATCCATTTTGTGCAATGCGAGAATTGGGTTACCCCCATATGTTGCGACTCTCTATGGATGAATTAGACGTAAGATTGAAAACAATGGTCCAACAATCATCCATTCTACATCCCCTGCATTGAGCGTCTTCATTTGTATACCTATGCGCACTAGACCAATGTATCTCAATCTCATTACTTCTACAAGAATCTAAAATTAAAATTGATGATCAGCAGGATCAAGGTCGTAATCATTAAAAATCATTCCATTCCTAACCTTTCAAATAGTCCAAAAACCCAACTAATAAGAAAGTATAGAAGTCTGACATGTTTTGTCATTAATATATACGTTCCTGAACCAATATATTTGTATTTCTCCTGTGCTCAAAATTTAAAGATAGCCGAGAGCCAAAACTAGACCGTCCTAGCGAATTCACATTTGCGATATAGATGGTTTAGTGTTTCCATCTCCCCATGGAAAAACGAGCACTCAACAATGCTTGGGATCAACCGCTTCTGCAATTCATCACCTATAGGTAAATATTTACACCATAATTTCGAGAAGAATACTAAAATTTTATACGAAACCAAAAAAAAGTCCAGTTGATAGTAAGCCTATGTCTCAATGAATGCAACGACGCTTCATTCCAAAGGAATCGGTATACACTTCGAATCGAAAACTGTCCATTGTTAGAGTAAAGAGATTAGGGACTGTTAGTTTTTTATCAGTCAGTTACTGTGTCTAGTGTATAATTGGTTAGGAGCAGTTATTCATTTTTAAGTATATAAACATCATATATGTAATTGATTAAGGTAGATAAGAATACTAAGCATATTTTTAAGTAAATTCAACTTTATCATAATTGTTCTTTGTTTAGTATAGTATTTTACATGGTATCAGTCACCGACTTCTTGGGGCCTCCTTCCCTCTACTGAATCCATGGAAAATTCCACCGAATCTACCTCCGCTGGTTCCTTTTTTGGTTCTTGTCTGGTTCAATCATTTCCTCATCATGATATAGTGAAGTTAGATGATGGAAACTATGTGCAATGGCAATAGCATGTAAGGTTAATCATAGAAGGTTATGAATTGCAGGGTTTTCTAGACGATATTTTACCTATTCCGGCTCATTTTGTGACATTTCTAGATGGAACTCTGACTCCAAATCCTGATGCATCTTTCTTCATTCAACAAGATAAGTTACTTGCATCATGGTTACTTTCTACCATTAGTGCATCATTACTGTCATATTTTATATTTGCCAAAATAGGCTGTGAAATATGGAGCACTGCTAATCGGCTCTTTGCTACCGCAATTGGTGCAAAACTCTCCAGGTTCAAGCATGACCTACACTCAATCAAGAAATGAGCATTAACAGTCAAAGAATGCATTGCTAAGATACAAAATACCTGCGCTCTATTGGAGGTGTTTGGATCTGTCATCTTAGAAGCCGAAAAGGTGGAGGTTATTCTCGCCGGACTTTCATTAGCTTTTGATGCTATGATAACGCTAGCGTCTTTCTCCTCTGAGCCACTTCTGTTTGTCGAGGTTCTCTTGGAGTTTGAGAATCAGCAGCGTCGTACGATGCATGATGCACTGTTTCATGCGAACATGGTTGAGGTACCCTTAAACACGGTGGTGGCCAATCCTACTCATGACGGCTGTAGTTCTTTATCTGGTTCTCGTGGGAGTGGCTTTTGGCCACGGGTTCAATGTCAGATTTGCAATCACTACTGTCATCTGGCTCAGCGATGTTACTACCATTACAATCAGGATTACGACGGTCTGTCTCCTCCATCCATTGGACATTTCTCCTCTACTAATGATGGCCAACGTTTCCTAAGTGAGAAGTTTGCTCGGTCTGACAGTGCTTCTGAACAGTTTGGTGGCCCGAGGAACATTCATTGGTGCCACTTTCGGAAGTTTTCTCGAGGTGAGGGTGGCCATCACAGCAACATCATTTCAATCGTCTGCCGCATGTTTGGGATTATAATCCCTTTAACCCTAATTTTTTCGATGCAGGCCCTAACTATTTTTCTGATGCAGGCCGCATAAGTAGGCCTAGTGGTGGCCCACATCTGCCTGGTCCGTATGGCGCTAGCCCACCGTGTGAACTGGGGTGCAATTTTGGGCTAGTGTCTGCTACTTATGCCCATACCCATGCTCCGTCTGTTGGCCCTTATCACGCATCACCTACAGCAGGCTGTGCTACTAGGCCCAATGATCTTGGTGGATTGTCTTCTGTTAGGCTGAAATTTACTGCGCAGAATACTACTACTGGTCAACGCTCTAATGGGCTGAAGATTAATTGTGTTGGTCTTGAAGGCCACACATCTTATTTACCAAATAGTGGGTCCGGTGTTCCGTGGAGGACTAAACCGAGGGAACGTGTATTTGATTTTGATTCCTCATAGTGTATTGGGTTACATCGTATTCCCAACTTTAATGTGTCTGATTATTTGGCTACTTTCGGATCCAATGCTAATTGCACTCAGTACAGTTCCAATTTTGATGATTCATATGTTTCTCTTCCTGTTGGAACTTCATCGTGGTATCTGGATTCAGGGGCTACACACCATGTTTGTCAGAATACTTCTAGTTTGAATGAGTCTACCCCATATTCAGGTAATTCTTTTGTTTTAATGGGTAACGGAGCTCCTACTAAAATCTCATATATTGGAAATTCTGTCCTGCCCACGAAGAACAAATGATTACATCTTTCTAATGTCCTATGTGTGTTGAGTATCCGAAAGAATATTATGTTTGTTTCTCAATTCAGTAACAACAATAATGTCTTTTTTGAATTTCATCCATCTTATTCTGTTATTAAGGATGCCCAAACACATGAAATTTTGCTACAGGGCAAAGCTTGTGATGGTCTCTATCAATTTTCATTTGATCTGTCGGTTCCATCTAATGTAGTACCTGCTATTCACAACACCAGGTTCACGATTGTTCTTCAAATAATGATGTTTTTACATTATGGCATAAAAGACTTGGGCATCATTCTGCCTCAACTATTAAAATTGTTCTTGATAAGTGTCACATTGTTTCTAATAAGAAAAGTCTAGATAATATTTGTGTTGCCTGTCAGAAAGAGAAATCACATAAATTGCCCTTGGCTCATTTATGGAATTATTTGACTTGGTTGTCTCTAATTTGTGGGGACCGACATCTGTTGCTTGTGGAAGTAGTCTGTACTATGTTTCGTTTATTGACATGTACAGCCGATTAACTTGGATTTATCTCATTTGTAATAGCCTAAATTTGCCCGGGCTTGCAAGGATTAAATTAAAATAAATTAAGTCCATTTACAATAAACAGGCTTCAAAGCTTGATAAGCCCAGATACCTAAACCCTATACCATTGCCCAGTTACAAAATAGCCCAAAACCATTAATACTTAAACCCAATAACCCGGTACCCAACACCCAATACCGGTAGCCCACATCTTTTAACCCGTAAGCCCAAAATACCTAACTACCCAAAACCTGTTTACACCCTCAACCTATGACCCAATAAGCTACATCCCAAAGGCCCAAATACTTAACCCTAGGTCAGGAACCTTAGGGTATCTGCACCTTGCAACGCCGCAAATGGGTTTCCAGAAGCTTCGCGCCGCAAACCGCGCCCTTTCAACTTCGGTCGTTCCATCTGCCCCCATCAACGCCGTGATTCCCAACCTCGAATCTGGCCGTAGTTGAAGCCGAATGAAAGCAGATCAGCGCCAGCACCGACGCCATCAAGGCCTGATTCGCTGATTTCTTCGCGAGACATCTGCAAAATGAAAAAACAACAACAGAAAACAGGGGCAAAATATGGAAAGAAATCAAAGGATTTCTTTCCCAGATTGTAAATCACTCACAAAGGGTTATAAAAACCCATCTTTTTCTGATTTGTAAGACACGATTTTCTAGAGAGAAATATATACAGTCAATAAAAAAGAACCGAGTCTTATACAAGCTTTCAATATCAATAGTCGATCGATAGCAAAGGTGATTTTTTTTCAAAGCATATATATATATATATAAATAAATACTAGAAAATAGGAGATTACCTTTTTTTCGTCATAAAAGGAAACGTTTTGCATTCAGACCGCCTTATAGGGCGGAGCCAGCGGAGGCGCGTGGGGCGCGTAGGCGCGTGAGTCCGATGACTGGGGCCTGGCCCGGCGGAGGCTGGAGCCCAGAGGACTGTACTCTTCTCTCTTTCAGAGAGTTTCCAAATTTTTAAAAAAAAAAAAACAGATTTGAAAATGAATTTTTTTTGGCTGAAAACTAATTTAAATAGGGTAAGTAATACGACGTCGTTTGGCTTAATTCAATAAGCATTTAAACGGCGTCATTTCAAACGGAAGATCCGCGCGTTGACCCGATTACCTGGGGAGGATCCACGCGTTTTTGGAAAATGGGCAAATTGCCCAATTGATCCTTCCATTTTTTTTATTTTTCAATTACATTTTTATTTTTATTTTAATTTGGCCTTAATCTTTTATATTTGTTTTAATTTAATCCAAACAGCCTTCAAAATTTATTTTGGAAACGGTGCTGTTTTTGGATTAGGGCTTAATTACCCGATGAGTCCTTCGAATTTCGATGAGCGTTTTAATTAGATCCAAGTATTTTTATTATTTCACAAATTAATCCCAAATTCTTTACTTTAATTCAATTTTAATCCTTATATTTTTTATTCTAAATATATTATATATATTACTTATTTTTTATGAATATCAATCATGTAATATTATATTTTTATTACCCATTATATTATTATTATATATTTTATCTATAAAATTATATTTTATTATATATTTTATTATATATTTCCTTATATTATTTTATTAAAATTATGTATTATTCATTAATATTATAAATATTTTTAGTTTTCCTTTAAAATTATTATTAATAAAGTATATATTATCCTTTCTTATAGTATTTATACTATATTTAATTATATATTATTCCTTAAAATTTTTTTACATATTATATTATATACCTTTATTACAATATTATTTATGTTATTATGTTTTTATTATGTTATACACTATATATTACACCATGTTTCTTTAATATCACCTTTATTATAAAACATACATTATTTTTACTTTTTATTAATCATGTACATCTTAATTTGTATACGTAATTGTACATTTTTATATTAAGTTATTGTATTTTATAAGTAAAACCTATATATGTATATATATATCTCTTTAAAAAAGATAGGTTCTCTTTATTGTTCTTACATCATTTAATATATTTCTAAATAACTTACTTTTATATTTCATACACTTAACTTGTTATTTATTTTTAAATTCTCTTTTATTTTAATATTTTTAAATGGGTTAGATTTTACATATCATTATATTCTTCTATTTATTTATTTTCGTAAAATTAGTTTATTTATGATAATTTAGATATATTTGTATAAAATGTTGTTATGTATGTGTTATACAATTTATGCTATTGAATTCACTATATTCTATACTTTGTATGTAACGATACTATTTATGACCATGCATGAAATAATAGCATATTAGATAATTTAGATCCCTGTTCGCCACCTTTACTATATTTGCATGAAGTGATAAAACATATATTGAAATTAGGTTATTTTAAAACATATCATTTTTTTTTAAACCAAAAGTCATATCTTATTTAATTAAAAAGAAACTTTTTTCTAAAAAAGAGTAAGGCAATGTTTTGAATACTTAGAAATTCGAGGAATAAATGCCCTAACATGCTGGGTTGCAATTTCTCGTTTGACTAAATATTTAAAATATCCTTTTAAACAAGTTTTATAAATCATGAGATGATTTTAGTTACGAAAGATTAAAAATATCATGTCCAATCATGCTGGATGAGATGTTTGTACTCTTTTAAAACGAATGAATCTTGATTCTTCTCTCAAAACATCATGGTTTAAAGGAAATATCATTTTTTAAAAAAATTCTTTCAAATTTCGACATTAGGACAATAAATAATCAATTCGGTACCAATTTTGGACGTTACGAGGTGCTAATCCTTCCTTGTGCGTAACCGACTCCCGAACCTATTTTCTTGAATTTCGTAGACCAAAATATTTTATAAAGGTGATCCAATCACACCTAAAAAGGTTGGTGGCGACTCCCATTTTCATTTTTCAAAAAGTCGAACCCCGTTTTTTGAACACTCCTTTAAAAAATGGTTTCGACAGCTTGGCGACTCCACTGGGGAGCACTAAGAGAGTCAAGCCAAGAAATTGAGTATTTTTGTCTTAATGTCAGAAGTTTGGAACACTTAAATCTTTCTACATGTGTTTGCCGCATATGTTTGTTACTTTATTGCTTTACATTGCATTTGCACGACCGTTGTGGTCATACCTTTAAGTGGGAGTGAGAAGCTACGCTTTTGTAAGGTTTTCACCTTTGTATGAGCTAGTGGATTGCTTCCGGGATACTCTACCTATGTCTTCGTGAGATTTTCATCTCCATATGGCCATAGGGAAAAGTGTCCCCCTGAACTGAACTCGGTCAATATGAGCCTATAGTGGGTGAAGACCGAGGAATCTGCTGGTTTAGGTACCTTGGCTTTAGAACTAAAACTCATATAGTAAACTTTTAAGTGCTTATCCTAGGGATAATAGTGATAACCTTTAGAAAATTACCCTTATAAGGATTTATTTATCGCTTTCCTATATATATATGATACTGACTTAATGTTTTATTTTGTTGTCATTGCATGACATTCCGCATTTAAAGGTGTCGATTCAAGGCTCAATTTCTAGATTAGAAAGTTTTATAATGAGGAACGAATACCTTAATAAAGTGGAGGACAATGCTTCTGTTTGCACCTGGCCAGAGAAAACCCAGTTAGAGAAAGGAGATAATGTCACCGAGGGGTACACGTCAGAGTTATGAGACTTCACTCGTGTCAACTCGATGCAAAATGAGTTGCAAGAGCTGAGAAACATTTGGGCCCAGTGGGATGATAATGCTAAGCAGCTTTTCTATCAGAGTTATGGAGACCTTCTATATTTGCTAGACGTCAAGGTAGATAGACACTTGTTTCGAGCTATGGTACAGTTCTGGAACCCTGCCTATAGTTGCTTTACGTTTGGTGATGTTGATCTTGTACCTACTTTAGAGGATTATACGACTTTATTGCGCTGTTCAAGGATTCATGGTTACAAGGCTTATGTTAGGCCTGCTAGCCTTCCTTCTTTTGCGAAGAAATTGGTGATGATTACTGGGATGAGTGAGCAGTGGGCTGTAGCTCGTGTGCAGCAAAAGGGTGATAGTAATGCATTCCGTAGGCAGCTTTGAGGGATTTGATATTGACGCATCCAGATGTGAAGAAGAGGGTCGACATCCTGGCTTTGAGCATTTATGGCATGGTGATTTTCCCGAAGGCGTTGGGGCACATAGATGAGTCAGTCGCAGATTTATTCGATCGATTTGGTAAACAGAATACGCCTGTGCCTACGATCCTAGCTGAAACAGTAAGATCCTTGAGCGCATGCCGAAGAGCTGGTGAAGGAAGATTCATTGGCTGTGCACAGTTGCTGTTAGTTTGGTTTCATAGTCACTTGTGGAAGCTCGATACGGTTCCTTGTCGAGTTTTCTTTGAGGGTTATTCTCCCTTAAAGGAAGCAGTGGACAGACCGAGGAGAGATGACATTTCGGAGGAGAGATGGTTAGAAATTCTTCAGAATCTTCGAGAGGAAGATGTTATGTGGAAGGCTCCTTGGTTGGTTCCTAGTGAAGTCCTTTACCGATGCGGCAGTTTTGATTGGGTCCCTTTGCCAGGAATTTGGAGAGTTGTTGGATATATACCATTGCTTATTTTAAGGCAATATCGAGCGAGGCAGTTTATACCGGCTACACAGGGTCTAGCTCAAAGTGATTTCTCTTACAAAGGAGATCACTATAAGAAGAGGATGCGAGAGATTTCTGAGGCTTGGAAGAAGCCTTTTTGTATGAAGATCTTGGCTGAAGGTTCGACGTCAACCCTCGAGTATAAGGGTTGGTTTAGTAAGAGATTCAATGATAATATCCCTAGGCCGATTTTAGGAGAGGCTCGATCATTAGAGGAGAGCTTGCGAGTGATCCCATCGGAGTTGGAGGTTATGAAGCAAGAGTTCGAGAGAAGAAATTCGGAGCTAGAAAAGAGGATTGAGAAGCTCGAAGAGGAGAAGATTTCCTTAAGTCTCGATGTTGACGTTCAAAAGATGAAAGTTGAGAAGATGAGAAGGGAAAAGAGAAAGGTCGAGGAAGATCGAGATGATTTAAAGACACATTATCAGAAGGCCTAGATAACTTTGAAAAGGGTCGGATTAGGGAAGTCTTCAGAGCAGTGGCAGCAGGAGATTCAAGAGGAGCGAGCCAAGGTCGAGTATTGGGAGAAGAAGTTTTAAGAGATACAGTCACGTAATCAGGCCGTAGAAAAGGAAAATCAAGGGTTAAAAGTTAAGGTGACAGAGCTTGGACGATCCCTTCATCATTACTGAAGTCGTAACTCTGCAATCGAGTTAAAGGCAAGCTTGGACAAGATTGAGAATATGAAGCATAACATTGGAGAGTTAGAAGCAGCACTACAGGGCTATGAGTCACGGATTGAGCAGCTCAAGGCGAGAGAAGAACAGTGGAAAGGAGAACTTTATCATCTTCAGAGTCAAGTGGGAGATAGAGATCATGTCATGGGAGAGGCCTTAGTTCAGATTCGAGGGTCGCTGAACACTTGCAGGAGTTGGCAACACAAGCTAGGACGCTGAGTATGATGTATGAGTCATTGTCAGACAAAGGACAAGAGTTAGCATTGATGTAGATAGGGTTAAAACTTTGGGCCTATGAGCAAAAATGTATTTGTAATCTGTTTTATGAAAAGATTTTTGTTCCTTAAATAACGTTTTCTAAAATGAAACTGAGTCAGAATCGACATTTTTTTGCATTCATGTATTTGCATTTCATTACATCATATGCATTCAAGTTTATTGAAAGACCCTAATTAAGTTAAAATTATTAGGAAGAAAGAGAGTAAGAAAAACAAATCTTGAAGCAACACATCCCTACGGTACACGCGCTAAATCGAAGAATATGGACCAAAGATTTGAGCAGCTACAGAAGGACATGCAGGACCAATTGCAAGAACAATTGGCCAAGATGCAGACTGACATGAGAGAGCATATGCTAGAGGCTCAGAGGAATATGATGGCCGAAATGGCTCAACTACTGAGGGCCACTGATAAGGGAAAGGCTCCCATGGCAATTGTTGGAGAAGAGAATGAGGGTCCTCCTCCTGGTTTCACTCCACCTCACATACAAACTCAACCTGAGGCATATCCTCGTGGGCCGTCTGTCACAATAAGGCCTCAACAGGGTCAAGTTGATGCTGGGATTCCTATATATTTCCCAACTGGCTCGGGATTCAATTTAGGCGATAACCCTACCAATCCTCTCATTCTCGATTTGGATATAGTTGAAAAGGAGGATTTGAGAGCCGGGCTACAAAAAAGCAGTTTAAAACGTTGCCGCTATGGAGGAGGAGAAATTTAAGGTCTTAGAAAGTGCTGAAGGGCATCAGGGAGTCGATGTCAAAGATTTAAGTCTGGTCCCAGACTTGGTGCTTCCTCACAAATTCAAGATGCTGGAGTTTGAAAAATACAATGGGACTACTTGCCCAGTGGCTCACGTTACGATATTCTGTAGAAGAATGACCGGGTACATAAACAATGATCAGCTGTTGATCCATTGTTTCCAGGACAGTTTAGTAGGAGCGGCAACCAGGTGGTACAATCAGTTGAGCCGGGCTAGAATAAGTTCATGGAGGGACCTAGCACAAGCCTTCATGCAACAGTACAATCATGTAACTGACATGACCCCTGATAGGATCACTCTGCAAAACATGGAAAAGAAGCCTAATGAAAATTTTAGGCAATACGCACAGAGATGGAGAGAGGTGGCAATGCAAGTTCAACCACCACTGTTGGAGAAAGAAACCATCATGTTGTTCATTAACACTTTGAAGGCTCCATTCATTACTCACATGATTGGAAGCACTACCAAAAGTTTTGCAGACATAGTTATAGCAGGAGAAATGATTGAGAATGCCATAAGGGGTGGCAAAATTGAGGGGTAAGAAGCCAAAAGATCGGACCTAAGAAGAAAAGATAATGAAGTGAACAACACAAGTAGCTTCAATTCAAAGGCAGTCACAATTAGTCAGCCCAAAGTGGCTACAAGTGGCCAGCAAAGTACTCAAAGACAGGAATCGGGATCAAGACAAAATTCGGAGAGGATGCAATTTACGCCTATCCCTGTGACATATTGTGAGCTTTATCAAAGCTTATATGATGCACACGCTATTGCTCCATTTCACTTGAAACCGTTACAGCCACCGTACCCCAAGTGGTATGATGCAAATGCTAAATGCGAATATCATGCGGGAATACTAGGACATTCAATTGAGAATTACACTGGATTCAAGAAGGCCGTGGAAAGGCTTATCAAGATGGGGGTGGTGAGATTCGACAGTACCCCTAACGCTGAAAATCCGCTACCAGATCATGGCAATCAATGAGTGAATGCCATTGATGAAACTAGGGAAGGAATAATCAAGGAAAATGTTGCTGAGGTGAGAATGCCTTTGAGGGAAATTTGGAAAGAGATGGTGAAGAGAGGGGTGATAAACTTTAAGGAAGAAGGAGAAGAAATGAGGAACTACTGTGAGTTCCATGGAAAAGAGGGTCATGAGACCCAAAATTGTGAAGAATTCAAAGCCTTGGTGCAAGGCTTCTTTGATAATAAAGAGATGCAAGTTTTTGAAGGTAGCTCTTATATAAAAGAAATAAATGTGTCGGAAGATAAACAACAAGAAATTATCCGGCCAAGAATTATTATTTCCTTACCGGGGAATAATGAAGCGGGGATGCAAACTAGGCTCAAGGTTGTAATCCATAAACCTGTATCCTTTTCTTATAAGGATAACAAAAGGGTACCATGGAGTTATAACTGCCATGTATCGTTACCGGAGAAAGAAGATGTAGCCGGTGTATCTAAGGATGTACAAATTGAGGGTTCCCATACGCGGAGTGGGAAGCGGTATGATATTGTAGGCATCAGAGAGGAGTACACAAAAACAAGGAATGCTAATGTGGAGAAAGAAAAAGAAGTTGAAATGCCCGTCAAGGAGCCGGTAAAGGAGGAGGAGGCTAAGGAATTTCTGAAGTTCCTTAAGCATAGTGAGTATAGTGTGGTCGAGCAGTTGCGCAAGTAATCGGCTCGTATATCAGTATTGGCTCTACTTTTAAGTTCTGAGGTGCATAGGGAAGCATTGATGAAGGTGCTTGATGAGACATATGTCACCCATGACATATCCGTTAACAAGCTGGATCGGTTGGTGAATAATATTAGCGCGGACAATTTCATCTATTTTAATGATGATGAAATCCCACCTGGGGGTATAGGATCAACCAAGGCCTTGCACATCACTACTCGGTGCAAGGGATACACGCTTCCAAGTGTACTCATTGATAACGGGTCGACTTTGAACGTCCTTCCATTATCCATGTTAAATAGATTACCCATTGATAGTTCACATATGAAAACGTGTTGTAATGTGGTAAGAGCCTTCGATGGAACCGAGAGAAAAGTGATGGGACGAATCAATATCCCTTTGGAAATCGGGCCAAATACCTATGAAGTTAATTTCTTGGTGATGGATATCAAGCCCTCCTATAATTGTCTATTGGGGAGGCCATGGATACACTCGGCAGGAGCGGTGCCTTCCTCATTGCACCAAAAATTGAAATTAGTGACAGATGGATGGTTAATAACCATTAATGCGGAAGAGGATATTATAGCAGCAGTCACCAGCAAGGCCCCCTATGTTGAGGCAAATGAAGAATCTATTGAGTGTTCATTTCGTTCTTTAGAGTTTGTAAATGCCACTTTCATTTCAGAAGGAAGTGAGTTATCAGTGCCAAGGATGGCAAGAGCCACGAAAATGGCCCTACAAATGATGGCAGGAAGAGGTTTAGGAAAGCATCTGCAAGGAGGGATTCAAATCCCAAAGATGATTGAGAAAAAGGACCGCTTTGGTTTGGGCTTCAAACCGGACTATAAGCAAAGGAGGAAGGACATTGAGAAACGCCAAGAAAGGAGAAGGGCGCGTTTAGATGGAAGAGAAGTGGGGTGGGAATCGATGACATTCCCTCCTATAACTGAAACCTTCATATCAAGAGAATTACTTGAAGAGGAGAGTCATCAAATTAATGATGTGCATGATAAAGGACTAGAACAAAGGAACCTTGAGGGCATTCGCCCTTACGAATCGGGAAGCTCTCTGAACAATTGGACTACGGAAGAACTTCCTGTAGTCTTTAGGAATTTTTCAGAGTAATTTTCAAACATTCTTGTTATTCTAAAGCCTAGGAGTAATAAGAGTACATTTGTGAAATAGGCTTATGATTATTTATCATTTCCTTAATAAGACATAACTTCTTCAAACGAGTATTGCTTCATTTTTATCAGTCAATATTCCATCAAATTTTGACAATTCTTATTCTTTCATTCATTGTACATAAATAATTATTCTTAAATTCATTCATTCTTTGTATATTCTTTATACTTCTCAGATCCCTAAATATCAATGATATAAGCATTGGTACTACAACTCCTGATTTCTCTTGCGAGCAAGACATGTGTTTAGAGGAACCTCAAGACTTTGAAGATGTTCAAGATTATGACGTATCTCTCGATCTGTTAAGAATGGTAAAGTAGGAGGAGAAACAAATTGTTCCTCATGAGAAAGAGGCAATAGAGAATATAGCCCTAGAGGAAGGGAAGGAGTTGAAAATGGGAAACCTAATTAGCAAGGACATACGGCATGGTTTGGTTGAGTTGCTTCGAGAATTCAAGGATATCTTCACCTGGTCATATCAGGATATGCCCGGATTGAGTACTGATATTGTAGTGCATCGTCTTCCGATAAGACAAGATTGTAAGCCAGTCTAACAGAAGTTGCGCAGAATGAGGCCAAATATTGTTCTGAAAATAAAGGATGAAGTCAAGAAGCAGTTTGATGCAGGATTCTTGCAAGAAGTGAAATACTCCGAATGGGTAGCTAACATTGTACCAGTTCCTAAGAAAGATGGGAAGGTACGAATGTGTGTTGATTATAGAGATTTAAATAAAGCTAGCCCTAAAGATAATTTCCCTCTGCCACACGTAGACACTTTGGTGGACAACACAGCAGGATATTCGTTGTTTTCCTTCATGGATGGCTTCCCGGGATACAATCAGATAAAGACGCATCCAGAGGACATGGATAAAACCACCTTCATAACCTTATGGTGTACCTTTTGCTACAAAGTAATGTCATTTAGACTGAAGAATGCAGGAGCAACATACCAACGGGCTATGGTAAACTTATTCCATAATATGATGCAAAAGGATATTGAGGTATACGTTGATGATATGATTGCCAAGTCGCATACAGAAAAAGAGCACATTGAGGTCTTGAGAAGATTATTCTTGAGGTTGAGAAAATTTCAGTTGAAGCTCAATCCAAAGAAAGTGTACCTTTGGAGCGGATCGGAAAGTTATTAGGCTTTGTAGTCAGTGAAAAGGGGATTGAAGTCGACTCAGACAAAGTCAGAGCCATACGAGAGTTACCTCCACCACGTACTCAGAAGAAAGTTCGAGGATTCCTAGGAAGGTTGAATTACATCGCTCGGTTCATTTCACAACTAACTGAGAAATGTGATCCCATCTTTTGCCTCCTCAGAAAGCACAATTAAGGTACTTGGGATGAAGAATGCCAGAATGCTTTTGAAAAGGTCAAGCAATATTTGTTAAATGCTCCAGTATTATCTCCACCTAGCCCAAATAAACCATTAATACTGTACTTGTCAGTGTTCAGTAATTCTATGGGATGTGTGCTTGTTCAACATGACGAGTCAGGGAAAAAGGAGAAGGCAATTTATTATCTCAGTAAGAAATTCACTGACTGTGAGATGAGATATTCACCAATTGAAAAGTTGTGTTATGCGCTGATTTGGACCACTCGGAGATTAAGACAGTACATGCTATACCATACCACTTGGCTCATCTCAAAGCTTGATCCGTTGAAATACATGATGGAGTCAACGGCTCTAAATGGGAGAATGGTGAGATGGCAAATTTTGCTTTCAGAATTTGATATAGTCTACATAACTCAGAAGGTCATAAAAGGAAGTGCGGTAGCAGATTTTTTGGCCAGTAGGGCTCTAGAGGATTATGAGCCATTGAACTTTGATTTTCTAAATGAGGAGTTGATGTGTATAGCAACAACTGAAGATTCTTCTTGGAAGCTCAATTTTGATGGGGCTTCCAATGCAGTTGGAAATAGAATTGGGGCAGTTTTGGTATCTCCGAATGGCGATCATTACCCTTTTACGTGCAAGTTGAACTTTGATTGCACAAACAATATGGCTGAGTATGAAGCATGCATTATGGGACTTCAAGCAGCTATAGAGCGAGGTATAAAAACCTTAAAAGTATATGGAGATTCTGCGTTGGTAATTTATCAGCTTAGAGGCTAATAGGAGACAAGGGACTCTAAATTGATCAATTATCGAAAGGTAGTTTTAGGGTTACTTGAGGAGTTTGATGACATCACCTTCAATTATCTCCCACGAGACGAAAATCAGATGGCAGATGCTTTGGCAACCTTGGCTTCAATGATTAAGGCGAATAAAGAAGAAGAGATGAGACCAATTCAAATGAGTGTCTACGAGGCTCCCGCTCATTGTTGCAACATTGAGAAGAAAGAAAAAGATGATAACCCTTGGTATCAGGATATATTACGATATGTGAGGGATCGTAAGTACCCTAAACAGGCCAATGAAAACGATAAACGAACCTTGAGAAGGTTAGCTTGTGATTATGTCTTGGACGGGGATATCCTATACAAGAGAAGGAAAGACCAAGTACTCTTGAGATGTGTCGATGCTGGAGAGGCTAAGCTAATTTTAGAAGAAGTTCATGAAGGTGTATGTGGGACGCATGCCAATGGGTTCACGATGGCAAGGCAAATCATGAGGTTTGGTTATTGTTAGGCCACTATGGAAGGGGACTGTATTAATTATACCAAGAAATGTCATAAGTGTCAGATTTATGGAGACAGAATTCATGTACCACCTTCACCTTTGCATGTTATGACTTCTCTATGGCCCTTCTCCATGTGGGGCATGGATGTTATCGGACCAATATCACTGAAAGCTTCGAATGGGCATCGGTTTATCTTTGTAGTAATTGACTACTTTACAAAATGGGTAGAGGCTGCTTCTTATGCGAATGTTACCAAGTCAGCTGTGAGTCGATTCTTAAAGAAGGAGATCATTTGTCGGTATGGAATGCCTGAGAAGATCATATCCGACAATGCATTGAACTTGAACAACAAAATGATAGCAGAGGTTTACGACCAGTTCAAGATTAAACATCACAATTCTTCTCCCTATCGTCCAAAAATGAATGGGGCAGTGGAGGCTGCCAACAAAAACATTAAGAAGATAGTGGGAAAGATGACTGAAACTTATAGAGATTGGCATGAGAAGTTATCGTTTGCACTACTGGCCTATCGAACATCTGTTAGAACCTCTACTGGGGCAACCCCATTCTCGTTAGTTTATGGGATGGAAGCAGTGTTACCTATTGAAGTAGAAATACCTTCTCTTTGAGTTTTGATAGAGATAAGGTTAGATGAAGCTGAATGGGTTCAATCCCGATATGACCAATTGAACTTGATTGAGGAAAAGAGGCTAAGAGCCATTCGACATGGCCAGATGTATCAGAAGCGAATGATGCGAGCTTACGACAAGAAAGTTCGACCCAGAGAGTTCCACGAGGGAGACCTTGTATTAAAAATATTCTTCCCATTCAAAAGGACTTTAGGGGGAAATGGATGCCAAATTGGGAGGGGCCGTATGTCGTGAAGAAAGCTTTCTCTGGTGGTGCATTGATCCTAACGAAAATGGATGGGAAAAGTTTACCCAACCCAGTGAACTCAGACTCAGTGAAAAAATACTTTGTCTGAAGGAGAAGGGAAGCCAAGCTGAAAACCCGCAAAGAGCGCATTGGTATTTCAGAAAAAAAAAATGGAGAGGCCAAGGTGAAAACCCGCAAAGGGCGCCTTGAGACCAAAGGGGTTTTGAGTTGCAAACCCGAAAGTGCAGCTCAAATTTGGAAAGTCATGCAGTGACCTTGCTATACCGGGTTCAATGCGAAGTGAAGTATGTTACATATCGAGGCATCAACAAACTACTTTGGATCTTTTAAACACATGTTGAACTTAAGAAAGTCTTCATGGAGCTGGCGTATAAACGCTTAAGCGGCGATATCTAGGGCATCTAACTTTTGTCCTGTTTGCTATCTTTAGATTCTCTTTCTTCTCAAAGATAGGCTTTCAGATTAATTTCCTTTGTATTTTTTTGACAAATTCGTTCCAATCTAATTATTCTCAAGATTAAATTCATCTTCCATTATTCTTAAAGTATGTTGCATTAAAATAATGATGGATGAACTAAATAATTTTCACAAATGAAGTTTTGCTCATTATTATGGAAATTTCTAGATAATACAAGAAACTAAAACAGAACAATTGTTCGAACAATTCACGTAAGTGAGGTTCGAAAAAACTCGAGGAAATTCTTTTTTTAGTCCAAAAATGATGACTGGACAAGTCAAACGATTCAATCCTAAGAGAGGATCATTTTACAGACATTTTTGGTGGGTCATAGCATTTGAAGAATGGTACAAACCCACAGGCTGAGTAAGAATGATATTTCGAGAGAAATAAGGATAAACTTCAACGAAAGAGTGAATGGTGACATTTGGAATAGGGGTCATGTTCATAAACATTTCGCATTATAATAGGTTTAATTAGGAGCATTTGATTCACTTCGATCATAGCATCCTAATCATTAAGCATGAACTCATACACATTATACAGGTTATGTCCTTCAAGGGACAATGAAGATTGATGCGCCTTAACCCCCTAAGCAGTAGGGTAATAGGCTAAGACATAGCTGATTTGGCTTTCACGTGCTTACGATGAAGCAAATCTAAGATGATTTGTCGTCTCTGTATTGTCAGAGAACAAATCGAAGTCTAGCATTTCCACTTTGATGGAAGACAGAAACATAGCAGATCTAACCTTCAGATGATTAAGAATGAAGCAGATCCAAGATGGTTTGATATCCTTATGCTTACAAGGAGCAAATCGAAGACATAGCTGATTTGGTTTTCGTGTGCTTACACTGAAGCAAATCTAAGATGATTTGGCATCTCTGTATTGTCCGGAAACAAAACTGAAGAAGCAGATTTGGCGTCTCTGTGTTCGACGGAGAGCAGATCAAAGATATCAACATGACAGTCATGAGTTTGCAAGTAGCAGATTGAAGACCATAACCCGATAAGGCCAGGCAAATTTGGTCTTTCTATGAGTCTTTGCTCGATTCCTGTTACACATCAATCAGCAAAGAGGGGCAGCTGTAATAGCTCAAATTTGCTCGGGCTTGCAAGGATTAAATTAAAATAAATTAAGTCTATTTATACAAGTCCATTTACAATAAACGGGCTTCAAAGCTTGATAAGCCCAGATACCTAAACCCTATACCATTGCCCAGTTACAAAATAGCCCAAAACCATTAATACTTAAACCCAATAACCCGATACCCAACACCCAATACCGGTAGCCCACATCTTTTAACCCGTAAGCCCAAAATACCTAACTACCCAAAACCTGTTTACACCCTCAACCTATGACCCAATAAGCTGCATCCCAAAGGACCAAATACTTAACCCTAGGTCAGGAACCTTAGGGTATCTGCACCTTGCAGCGCCGCAAATGGGTTTCCAGAAGCTTCGCGCCGCAAACTGCGCCCTTTCAACTTCGGTCGTTCCATCTGCCCCCATCAACGCCGTGATTCCCGGCCTCGAATCTGGTCGTAGTTGAAGCCGAATGAAAGCAAATCAGCACCAGCACCGACGCCATCAGGGCCTGATTCACTGATTTCTTCGCGAGACATCTGCAAAATGAAAAAACAACAACAGAAAACAGGGCCAAAATATGGAAAGAAATCAAAGGATTTCTTTCCCAGATTGTAAATCACTTACAAAGGGTTATAAAAACCCATCTTTTTCTGATTTGTAAGACACGATTTTCCAGAGAGAAATATATACAATCAATAAAAAAGAACCGAGTCTTATACAAGCTTTCAATATCAACAGTCGATCGATAGCAAAGGTGATTTTTTTTCAAAGCATATATATATATAAATAAATACTAGAAAATAGGAGATTACCTTTTTTTCGTCGTAAAAGGAAACGTTTCGCATTCAGACCGCCTTATAGGGCGAAGTCAGCGAAGGCGCGTGGGGCGCGTAGGCGCGTGAGTCCGATGACCGGGGTTTGGCCCGGCGAAGGCTGGAGCCCACAGGACTGTACTATTCTCTCTTTCAGAGAGTTTCCAAATTTTTTTTAAAAAAAACAGATTTGAAAATGAATTTTTTTTGGTGCAAAACTAATTTAAATAGGGTAAGTAATACGACGTCGTTTGGCTTAATTCAATAAGCATTTAAACGGCGTCGTTTCAAACGGAAGATCCGCGCGTTGACCCGATTACCCGGGGAGGATCCGCGCGTTTTTGGAAAATGGGCAAATTGCCTAATTGATCCTTCCATTTTTTTTATTTTTCAATTGCATTTTTATTTTTATTTTAATTTGGCCTTAATCTTTTATATTTGTTTTAATTTAATCCAAACAGCCTTCAAAATTTATTCTGGAAACGGTGCTGTTTTTGGATTAGGGCTTAATTACCCGATGAGTCCTTCGAATTTCGATGAGCGTTTTAATCAGATCCAAGTATTTTTATTGTTTCACAAATTAATCCCAGATTCTTTACTTTAATTCAATTTTAATCCTTATATTTTTTATTCTAAATATATTATATATATTACTTATTTTTTATGAATATCAATCATGTAATATTATATTTTTATTATCCATTATATTATTATTATATATTTTATCTATAAAATTATATTTTATTATATATTTTATTATATATTTCCTTATATTATTTTATTAAAATTATGTATTATTCATTAATATTATAAATATTTTTAGTTTTCCTTTAAAATTATTATTAATAAAGTATATATTATCCTTATTTATAGTATTTATACTATATTTAATTATATATTATTCCTTAAAAAAATTTTTTACATATTATATTATATACCTTTATTACAATATTATTTATGTTATTATGTTTTTTATTATGTTATACACTATATATTACACCATGTTTCTTTAATATCACCTTTATTATAAAACATACATTATTTTTACTATTTATTAATCATGTACATCTTAATTTGTATACGTAATTGTACATTTTTATATTAAGTTATTGTATTTTATAAGTAAAACCTATATATGTATATATATATCTTTAAAAAAGATAGGTTCTCTTTATTGTTATTACATCATTTAATATATTTCTAAATAACTTACTTTTATATTTCATACACTTAACTTGTTATTTATTTTTAAATTCTCTTTTATTTTAATATTTTTAAATGGGTTAGATTTTACATATCATTATATTCTTCTATTTATTTATTTTCGTAAAATTAGTTTATTTATGATAATTTAGATATATTTGTATAAAATGTTGTTATGTATGTGTTATACAATTTATGCTATTGAATTCACTATATTCTATACTTTGTATGTAACGATACTATTTATGACCATGCATGAAATAATAGCATATTAGATAATTTAGACCCTTGTTCGTCACCTTTACTATATTTGCATGAAGTGAAAAAACATATATTGAAATTAGGTTATTTTAAAACATATCATTTTTTTTTAAACCAAAAGTCATATCTTATTTAATTAAAAAGAAACTTTTTTCTAAAAAAGAGTAAGGCAATGTTTTGAATACTTAGAAATTCGAGGAATAAGTGCCCTAACATGCTGGGTTGCAATTTCTCGTTTGACTAAATATTTAAAATATCCTTTTAAACAAGTTTTATAAATCATGAGATGATTTTAGTTACGAAAGATTAAAAATATCATGTCCAATCATGCTGGATGTGATGTTTGTACTCTTTTAAAACAAATGAATCTTGATTCTTCTCTCAAAACATCACGGTTTAAAGGAAATATCATTTTTAAAAAAAATTCTTTCAAATTTCGACATTAGGACAATAAATAATCAATTCGGTACCAATTTTGGGCGTTACGAGGGTGCTAATCCTTCCTTGTGCGTAACTGACTCCCGAACCTATTTTCTTGAATTTCGTAGACCAAAATGTTTTATAAAGGTGATCCAATCACACCTAAAAAGGTTGGTGGCGACTCCCATTTTCATTTTTCAAAAATTCGAACCCCGTTGTTTGAACACTCCTTTAAAAAATGGTTTCGACATCATTAAAAGCAAATCTCAAGTGGTTGACTATTTTCTCCAGTTTCAGAAAATGGTTCTCACTTAGTTCAGGAAGCGTATTAAAAAAATTTCAAAGTGACTGGGGCGGTGGGTATCGTGCTTTTGCATCAGTTTTGGCTAATCATGGGATTCTTCATCGTCTTTCATGTCCTCATACATCCAAACAGAACAGTGTTACTGAGTGTAAACACAAGCACATTGAGGAGACCGATCTTACACTCTTAGCCCAAGCAAATATACTCATGGATTACTGGGGGTATGCATTTTGCAGTGCTGTTCATCTTATCAATCGACTACCTACTCTAGTCCTAAAAGGTCAGTCTCCATATCAGGCTCTTCATGGTCATGAACCAACATATGATCACTTAAGGGTGTTTGGTTGTTGTTTCTTTTAGTATTTGCGTCTGTTCATGCATCACAAGCTGGAGTTTCGATCATAGCCATGCACGTTTTTAGGATATAGCTCTCAACATAAGGCTATCACTGTCTCACACTGGATGGAAAGATTATTATCTTTCAACATGTTGTTTTTTATGAGAGTCAATTCTTGTTTTCTTCGCTACTTTGGACACCGTTAAGTCTCTTGCATGTGTTACTACTTATGTTCCTATCATTCGGCCCCTTCTGATTAATTCACCGTTGAACTAAGAGAAACCGCTACATCGTCACCCATTTTAAATTCTGCTTCGACTGGTAATCCTGTACCACCTGTATTAGTCAATCTGCCAGCTACGTGTAGTCCAATACAACCTGTTTCAGTTGATTTTTCAGCTAAATCTTGATCTGACCATTTTGATGTTCCATCGGCTGAAGCTAGTCTGTCCGACCCAATTACTGAGTTTACTAATTCATCTTCTGATCATCTGGGAAATACTCACACTATGATTACTCGGTCTAAGGAAGGGATTTTTAAACCCAAAATTCTGTCAGTTAAAGCTGTTGATTTTGAGCCACGAACTGTTGAGGAGTCTCTTGCTAATAAAGAGTGGAAATTGGCAGTCCAAGCTTAATATGATGCTTTAATGGCTAATTCTACATGGGAACTTGTGTTGTTACCTCCTGGTCGAAAAACAATTGGGTGCAAATGGCTATTCAAAGTCAAGAAGAATCATAATGGGACGGTTGATTGTCGAAAGGCACGATTGGTGGCCAAAGGGTGTTCTCGGGTACCTGGATGTCACTTTAAGGAAACGTTTAGTCTGGTGGTCAAACCTGCGACTATTCGAACCATAATATCTATTGTTGTAACAAATGGTTGGCAACTCCGTCAAGTCTATGTAAATAATGCATTCTTAAATGGAGATCTCACTGACGAAGTGTTTATGTAGCAACCTCCAAGGTATGTTCAATATGGGGTAAATGGTGATGCTTTGGTGTGTCGTCTAACAAAGGCATTGTACGGATTACGACAAGCTCCTCGTGTCTGGTTTGATAAATTGAAGCAATTACTTATCTCTAATGGGTGTGTCTTAACTAAATCTGATACTTCTTTGTTTGTTAAAGTTGCAACCAAGTCCATCATTTATGTCTTAATTTATGTGGATGATATTATTATTACTGGAAGCTCAACTGATGTGATAAACTATTTTGTTCAACAGCTGCATAACGAATTTTCTCTAAAGGATTTAGGCGACCTTAATTATTTTTTAGGTATTGAAGTCAATCGGTCATCTACCGATAGTCTCCACTTGTGTCAGCACAAATACATTCGAGATCTTCTTGACAAGTGTTCTCTGGCTAATGCAAAAAGTGTTCATATGCCAATGATTAAGTTTATCTACATTATCTAAAGATGAGGGTACTCGTCTTGCTGACCTTACTGAATATAGAAGTTTTGCTAGAGCTCTTCAATACGTTGTTTTAACCCGACCAGATATTGCGTATGCATTAAAATCATGTGTATCAATTCATGCATGCCCCTACTACAGTTCATATGGTAGCATTAAAACGTATTTTGAGGTATTTACATGGCACTATTAGTTATGGGCTAGTGTTCCGTCGATCTGACAGACTATCTTTAGTGGGTTATACAGATGCCAATTGGGATTTAGATTTTGATGATCGTCGGTCCACTACAGGCTATTGTGTCTACTTTGGTCATACACCTGTCTCATGGTGCTCTAAAAAGTAGCAAGTTGTTTATCGCTCTACGACAGAGGATGAATATAGGATTTTGGCTGCAGCTGCCAGTAATGTTGCGTGGCTAGTTTCTCTACTTACAGAATTACAAATCGGTTCTACTAATCCTCCTGCTATTTGGTATGATAATTCTAGTGCAGTTGTTGTTGCTGCTAATCTGGTTTTACACTCCAAATTTAAACATGTCGAACTTGACTTATTTTTTGTTTGCGAAAAGGTGGCTAGTGGCTTACTTATGGTTGGTGAAGTACCAGCATGTGACCAGGTTGCAGATATTCTTACTAAACCATTATCCCTCTCTGATTTTGCTCGGTTTTGAGGTTTACTTTGGGTCTTACCCTTTGAGAAGCTGGATGAATGTTAGAGTAAAGAGATTAGGGACTGTTAGTTTGTTATCAGTCAATTACTGAGTCTGGTGTATAATTGGTTAGGAGCAGTTATTCATTTTCAAGTATATAAACATCATCTATGTAATTGATTAAGGCATATAAGAATACTAAGCAGATTTCTAAATAAATTCAACTTTATCATAATTGTTCTTTGTTTAGTATAGTATTTTACATTCATTAAACTTAAGTTTCCAAATGAACCTCCCTTCTTCATCAAATACAAGAAGTTCCCTACACCACCACACCCTCTGTCAGTTAAAACCTAATCAACATCGAATCCCAGTTCTTGGAGATTGGATGAATGGTGAAAAATGTTTTCAAAAATATGTATACCATCGCCTTTCCCAATTTGGATGTCCAAGCCTTTTTCCTAATATCTCTCTCTTTCAACAAATTATTCCATAACCAGGAAGGAGTCTGTATTCTTTTGCATAACATTGTAAAATGGTACTGTGTGTAGTATTTCACCAACAAAACCCTGTGCTAAGTTACACAGTAAACAGTCTCCAAGCTTCCTTGCAGAGCAATGCATCATTTACCAACTTTAATTTGCATAGACCCAACTCCTCTTAAGGACTGGTGCATAAGAAATCTTAGCTACACATGCAATTTCCTTTGATTAAGTTATAACCCCACCAGAAGCTTTGAATGAGTCGGTCAATATGTTTCACTTTCTCACTTTTAGAATCTTAAAACTAATGCTTTTCAAATTTAGGCATAAGAAAATAATATATCTAATAAATCTGTAATTCATTTACAGTTCTTGAAAATTACAAAGCACTAAAATGAGGATAGATCGTTCAATGTTTAAATTTCTATTTGAAATTTTTAGGATTGGAATAAAAATATTAGGATTGAAAAATAAGCTTGAACAAAAAAAATAAGCTTGTTTAAAATATGGGTCAACCTCAAACTTCATTATTTGAAGCCCAAACCTAACCCGATTCGCTTTCAAGTTTATTATATATTATTTTTATATATTAAGGTAATTAAATATGCTAGAATATAATTTAAGTATTAAAAAATATGTTAAAGTTATGTGTGTTTAAATTTAATAAAAGAAAAAAGATATATTAATCTTTAAATTTGACAATTTTTCTCAACTTTTAGATTTTATTAATGTGATGATATGACGCTCTAAGATTACGCCACATGATCACATGAGAATTTTAAATTTTTTATATTAAAGGAACTACAAAAAAAAAATCTAAAACTATTAGGTTTAAAAAAATAAAAATCTTATTTAAAAAAAAAGTTGGATAATGATATAACTTAATCTCATGATGGCATATCACAATACCTTAGTGGAATCTATGTTCAGGGATAAAATTAGGCTAAGTTTCAGAGCTAACATGGACAAAAAAGAGTTTAAAGACAAAGTGGAAAACTTACCAAGTTTAAGGGCTAAATGTTATTTAATCTCTTTTAAAAAATAAAAATGAATATGAGTGAACTTAAATGAACTTAAGTTAGCCGTTTATAAATACGACCGAGTATGGATAAAATTTAATACCTATATTTTAAATCGAATTAAACTTGGGCAACTATTCATGGTTACTTCCATGCATAGGCATGACTTAGATGAACCTCATTCATTGCATGAACACTTTAAGGCACTAGATTAATATGTTTATTTTATCTTCGAAACTTGAGTTCAAATATCCTATTCGGTTAAGATGACTAGCTGTATAAATGTACGTAGAAGTGAGCATTCGATCGAATCGAATTAAAACGAATGAAAAATTTCGAGTTAATCGAGTTGATGAATCATATTTTATAATTCTAACTCGATTTGAAATTTTCTCGAATCGAGTCGAGTGAGATGAAATTCGAATAAAATCGAATACATTTGTTCAAGTTAAATTAAAAAATATATTTTAAGTTATTGTAATCACTGTCACCCACCGTAACCAAATATGTTATTAACTTTAATCCCCTTATAATTTATTTATTTATTAATCTTTTATATACGTGTTAACTTCTATACTTGCTTAGTTGCTTCAATTATCTTCTTATTCTTGTAACTATGTATTTTGAAATTAAAAAATATATTAAATGTAAAAAATGTAATTTTTTAATAAAAATTATTTTAAAGATAAAATATGAAATTGATACCAACATAAAATTTTAACACGAATATTTTATGGTATCATCAATAATTCAATTTTAGCAAAAAATTATAAAGATTTAATATGATAAAACAATTCAATAATATAAATAGTACAAAATGTGAAATTTAATTTAATAATATAAATATTATATATAAATAAAATTATTATTATTTAGGTTTTAAGAAAAAAATTTTTAATGATTTTAATTTTTTATTTGGGATAAAAGGTGATAAGTAAAAATTTAGGGGAAAAATGCACAGGAGGAATGGTTTTGGGGTAAAAGAAGGTGAAATGGGAGGGTAGCAAAAGTTATGATAGAAAAGTGGAAAGGAGTATTTTGGGAGAAAAGTGAAGAGGTTTAGGAGATTAGAATAATAATATAAATTATTATAGTTTGATATTCAATTTATTTGAATATTTAAATTATTCGGGTTATTCAAATTCGAAAACCAAACTTGATTCGAACTCAAAATTTGAAAAAAATTCAAAATGACTCGAATAACTTAATTTATTTAACTCAAAATTAAAAAAAATAATTTTTCAACTCAAATTGAGTTTTGCTCAATCTTAAATATACGGTTGTAAATGAACAAAACGTGTGAAGAGCAATATACTTTGGTTACTATTTATATATATTTGTTTATCAAAATAAATAAACAAATTTTAATAAAAATAAAATTTTGAGACTCGTAAATAAACAAGATATCTTCAATTCTTTTATTTTCAAAAACAAACTCATTTGATAAATGCGTTTATTGCTTCTTGTTGAAATAAAATTTATGTTTCTTACAAAAAAAAGAAAAAGAAAATATATTTATGTCGGACATATAAATCTCATTCTTATATTGTGTTTATGCTTAACGATCGACACGAAGGAAACGACAAACAGAGTTGACAATTATCATACAAGTCTTACAAGAATCTAACCCTTCTGCCGTATCCATCCATGTAAAACCAACACAAAAGACATAACCAGAAAAACAATCCCGTAAAAACCAAGGCATTTCTCGGACTTTCAAATGATAAATAAAACGACAGCATTGCTAATAAAATAAAACCTTCACCCATACCTGAATTTATAATGCCAAAGTTTAAGAGAATTTCCAATTCCTTGATCACTGATAACAGCCATGCAGTCGTTTGACGGTGACGGTGAACGAAGAGAGAATGACTTGGACAAACCGAGAGATTCTGATGCAGGAATCAGCAATACCTTGGAGGCCAAGGTGGAAGAACTGAGGAAAACAAAGGAAGAGCTGATGAGAGCCAAGGAAAATGCTACAGATTCATGGTTAGATTCCAAGCCCCTCCTTGATGAGCTCGAAAGACTAAAATTGGACCTCGTGATTGCGCAGAATCAAAACTCTATATCCAAAAATATGATTTCAGAGCTTGAATCACAACTTGAGACCATTGTCAAGGACATTAGAGCCAAAAGGGAGGAAGAACTCAAGGCTGTAAAGACCATCAATGAAACAAACCGGAATCTGGAACAAACGCGTGAAGAGTTGGAACAGTTGAAGGCAGACAAGGATGAAGAGCGCAGAACAAGGTCGAAACTAAAACAAACCTTGCGGCTAAGGAGACAGACTCTTCGCACGTTGCAACTGACATTACGAGCAGTGCGAATAGAATCAGATGCTTTCAGAGCATCAGCAGCAAAAGCACTTCAATACACCGATCATCCAGAATCAGACAATTCCCCAGTACAACTAACTCAGGAAGACTTCTATGCCCTAAAGAGAAGAGCTAAAGAAGAAACATCGTTGGCGAATTGGCGGGTTGCTGTAGCTATGGAACAGAAGGCTACCGCAGAAGCGTCACAAAACTTGGCTTTAAGAAGATCAAAAGAAACACATCCAGACAACAAATTACAGAGGAGAAAGGGAGACCGCAGGATGGTTGAAGGTGAAGAAACGAAACAAGAGGAGGCAGGAGATCAGGACATGACTAAGCAAGAAGTAGAGGAAGTCTTAAATGAAGACTTCGTATTTCCAAAAGCTCGAGCCAAAGAAATCAATCAGAATAAGCAAGGGAAGCCTCAACGGATGAGCAAGCCTAAAAGCAGGAAGATTCCAGTGTCGAAAATTAAAAAGAAAGTATCAATTTTATCTCAAATGAAAATTTGTCTTGCGCACATAAAAAGAATTTTCACATAAATTCAAACAGACGTGCATGAAAATACAGTTCCTGCTCGGAATAAAATGTCAGATCTGCTAGACCAGAAATAAAAAGGAATAAAAGATGGTTCTGATTTAAAATGCACCCAAGTTTGAGTATTTCCTGAGGAGAAATCCGGAAGGTTTTAACATAAACAAAAGCCTGCACAAGAGAACAAACCCCATAAGATCGAAAGAATAGACGTGTATGTGTGAGTACATAGCAAGAATCAGAAAATTTTCAAACCTGATTTCTCCTAATGCTGGCCAGACAATAAAAGAACTCCGAAGACTAGATACATGACGAGGTATGAAAAAAGAAAATCCAAAACTGATCCTTCAAGACAAAAGTCGGCCTACAAATCATGAAAACATGGTTTACTAGAGGACATGAAACTTAGATATACAGAAAGCAAATATAAAGATTGTTGCAGTACCATAATGTTGACTAAAGTTCTACTGAAACATTCTAGAGTACGCCTTTTTCTCCTGGTCCCGTCTATCAGCAATCTGCAGCAGTTTTACAAATTCAATTTTGTTCACAGGTGAAATCAATGAGTGCAAGGAGGAAGGCATTAAATATTTTAACATTTTCCACGAAAGAATAGATGATTGTAATTGACCTTCTTCCTTGCAGCTGCAAGCTCTTTCTTTATTCCACCTGAGCGGCAGAAAACATGAGATAGAATAAGTAATCCCCAAATTCTACATGATTTTGATGAAGCAGTACTACGAATGATCGCAAAAAACGAAGTAAAGGAAATGATGATTTAACATCAAATATCATACTCAAGGTATGATCATATGCAATTTTACCAGGTGACACAGCGATGACATTTCAGTAATAAAAAATGAAAACCTAACAAGCCCTTCCGAACCTCAAACCAGTAAAGGGGGAGGAAAGTAATAGAAGATGGAGGGAGAGAGCATGGAAGAGGTTTTGCAGCTATTCACTTGAGACAAGATTGTACTGACCATCATTGGGTTCCAAGTCCAATGCCTTTTTAAAGCTCTCAACTGCAGAATCGATGTCATTAAGTGCCATATTTGCCTGAGATCAGTTAAAAACAAAAGCAATTAAGTAAAAAGAATCCCTGGTAAAAGTGCAGTTAACCATGTAATAGTTTGAACAATGTGCATTCACTGAAAATAGAGGGCATGTGGTTTACATCATTATAATCATGCATGGGTCCTCCCTCAAACCAGTTACCAAAATAAGAAACTATGTAATAGTTATGCTTGAAAAGCTCCAAAACTAGTCATCCAAGAAAATCATGGCTACGAACTAAATTACAAACAGTACCAAGTAAATTACAAACATGCATGGCTCCTCCCTCAAACCAATTAGCAAAATAAGAAACTATGAAATAGTTATGCTTGAAAAGCTCCAACAATAGTCATCCAAGGAAATCATGGCTACGAACTAAATTACAAACACTACTAAGTAAAAGAAGCAGTGTCAAGGAATCAATAAACTTGGCTTTGGATATCATACAAATAGTAAGCACTAACCTGGCCTTGACGAAAGAAAGCTTTCACATTATCTTCTCCATCACGAATCGCAAAGTCTGCATCCAACAATGCTCCTTTTAAATCGCCTAGTTTCAACTTGCAGGCCTAAACAGACAACAGTTATATGAAAAGAAACAAACATCAATAACCTAAAAAGGAATATAATGTGATAACATATGCTAACATAGAGGAACTCCCTATCATAACATGCTTTCAAACCATTACAGAGCATATTAAATGAATGAGAACCTAAAAAATAAGAAAGAAGATTGGAAAGTTGTTGCATGCTAGATGCCTCAACATATGATCAATGATCAAATATATTCAATTTTCAAGGACATTAAAATCTTACAGAACTGTTTGTAAATATCTGAGACTTGGTCTTCCGCAAATACGAGCTCTTTGCTGTGCGATGTCAAATTAGAAAGGAAGGAAAAAGGTCAGCGAAAAAACTAGAGGATTCATGGCAATAATATCACGATGGACGCACCTTGATCAATTCCCTCCAAGTCCCAGCAGACATCCAAGTAACGTAAAGCCTTCCAATATTTTCTAAGAGCAATCTTATAGTCTTGTTTCTGTAAGAGGGAACAACTAGGAAAATTTAGCGAGTGGCATTGTAGCAGTAAATCAAATTCCAAACAAAAGAACAAAAGACATTGATAATCAAATGTATGGTAGAAAATGTGACATCATTAAGCATTCATAACTTTAAGAGAGTACCAGGCATACTCATTCATAAGAAAGAATGTACCATGCATAATCTAGGAAATGGGAAAAAAATGAGCAAATCAAACCGCAAAAAACTGTAACTATATATCAAATACCTTGTATTGCTCATTTGCAAAAGCTTTGATAGAGTCTACTGCCTTCATCCACCAAGAAATTTCATCTGGTTTTTTGTCAAGGTCAACTGGCCAATCAGGATATATATCACCATCCTTAAAAAAGTCGGATACTCCATCATCTGCCCCCTCGGGAATTTCTCCGCAATCAGCAATTATAACCTCTTGAGTGGGGTAATCACCATCCTCAGTAGCAACAAGCTCGATAGAACGAACAACACCCATTCCTTTTATAACCTTCCCAAAAACCACATGCTTTCCATCGAGATGAGATGCTCGAGTAGTTGTAATGAAGAATTGAGACCCATTGGTGTTAGGCCCCATATTAGCCATCGATAACATTCCTTTTCTTTCATGTTTTAACTCGAAATTTTCATCTTCAAATTTCAAGCCATAAATGGATTCTCCCCCAGTTCCATCACCAGCTGATATATCCCCACCTTGTATCATAAAACCTCGGATAATGCGATGAAAGCGCACACCCTATTAAATTGAAATTGCATTATTATTAGAAAAAGGAAATCACTACAAAGTTTCTTACATAAGTAAAGGAAACTATTTGGAAGTGCATAGTCATCATTGTCGGCAGATTAATTTCATAATTGCAGGATTACAAGAAAACCATAACATTTTGTACATGCATCAAATTCTAACGTGAAGTGCCTAGAACTGCCTGTGTGCCCATCAACATAGGACCTAAAGAGCGTAAAGGCATGTAAAACGAGAGCATATGATCATTCAACCAAAGTGAAATTACAAAAACAAGAAACCATCTAACAATACCATATTTAATGCCCTTCATTCTCTAAGTTTCAAGTTATGTCTACATGCATCAACATTAGAAGCAAACTGCATTTGAGAAAGGAAATAAAGGAGTTACATTGCTTCTTATTACAAGAATTCCCAGTTGAAAAAACAGACCTCAATTCCCAAGGAAAATTCAATCTTTTTTACTCTAGGAAATGCTCGCTTTACACCACATAATTCAAGATGTGCAAAGAAAACATGTAAGCTCTACCAATTACTCACTTACAAAGAAAACAAGTAACGAGCCACAATACATAAAAGAATCACATACAGAAAAGGGTTTTACTTCACTCAAAGCAAAAGCCCCATTACCACACCCACTAAACTCAAACCAAAGAATTTGAACACCTTTCTGACATTCCAGGAGGAATGAAAAAAGAATTAACACTAAAATAAAGATAATTTGATGCAGTCAAGAGTTGTAAATATAGGAAAGAGAAAAGGAAGAACCTTGTAATGCAGGGAGGCAGCAGAGCTAGAAGCAATGCCTTTCTCACCAGTGCACAAAGTCCTGAAATTCTCAGCAGTTTTAGGCACAACATCCTTGTACAACTCCACTACAATCCTTCCTTCTAGTTCTCCTCCTATACTTATGTCCAAATAACACCTTGGGTTCACCATTTTCCTTCTCTTCAACTGAAAATGAAAACAACCCCAATCCCACTTGAACCCTAAAAAAGAAAACAAAAGGTCGTCGGTTCTGGCTTTGCTGGTTCGTTTTGCCGTGTTGGTTGGTTTGCTTTGGCAACAGCTGCCTGGTTTTAAGGGTGCCTTTGGAACCGTCGGATATTTGTGTAGAGTGAGTTACATGACACGGATTTTGAGGTTAAGGTTGGTGGGCTCAAATTTCCGGCCCCTTGAGACTTTAGAGGATGATGATATTAAGGCTTATTAAATTATTCAAAAATTTATTTAATTTACTATTATGATTAATGCTATATAAATCCTTTTTTCCACGCTATCTATACTAAATAAAAGTATTTTTTTCCTTTTCCCTTTTAAAATTTATTTTTTTAATAAAATAACTTTAGACATGATAATTCTATTAACCAAAATTTAAATATTTTTTCTAATTTCTAACATTAATTATCAGATCAACTTAGATCTAAGATATATTTTTCTATTCGTCGATGGGTAATGATCTATCGTACCCATCGTCGAATCATCACTTGTAACTTGTTTGCAGAACTTTTTAAAAGAAAACTTAATAACCCAATAATTTAAGTACAAACTTTTGAATAATTCAGTAACTTAAATAAAAACAATTCGAATAGTTTAATGACAAAATTGTAACTTTTTTTAAATTAAATAACCAAAATAAAAACTTGCTCATAATTTAATGATTAATGTTGTAGTTTCCCTTAAAAAATTATAAACTCATACTAACAAATTTTGTAAAAAGAAATATAATTTTATATATATTTTCAACCATGAAGACATATTATTAACCTTTTGTAAAAATAAAGTAAGATTGATATATCAAATATTAACCTAACTATTTTTTATCATTACCCCTAACTATACTTATGAAAGTGAAACATCAATTATGTACAAGTATGAAGTTTAAATGAGACTCATAAATCTCACAAAGAATGATTAAGATATGGATAATTGAAAGTAAACTTCACACGTTATACCATGGCCAAAAAGTCCCAAAAGCTAACAAGAAGCTATTATTGGATAAATAAAGGGTACAAAGTTGGATGCCATTTAACACAGCTCAAACCCCTCAACTACAAAATTAGATAGAGTAGAAGGAATGAATCAATCTGAACAAACTTATTATTCTTTTTTAAACAATTCATTATTTGATTTAAGCATTAAAAATGATGAAAATATCAATTTAACGTTTTACCACGCGTATCATTTCCAGTCCTCTTAAAGCATTCCTCACTTCACTCTGACCCAATCTAATAAGTGCAAAAACACATATATGTATAAAGAAATAGTTGTATCAATGATGAATCCATTTTTAATATTTTTCTTTATTACAAAATTTGGGTGGATAGACGAGGCACAAAGAGAATATAATAAGATTATAAAATTAATTCAATTCATTCATCTCCTCAGTTTATTATGTATAAAAAATAATAATTTGATGTTGGATAAGTTTTTTTTTCATATTTCAACGTATATAATTCTGTATTTTAAAACTGCCACTCTCTTTATTACATTTGCTGCATTCTCATTGTTCCTTGAATTCTTTCTTTTGAATTTTTAAGTTAATTAATTATAGAATATATCTTTTATGGAGCCTGTAGCCACTGAGACCGCAATCCAAGTTGCAAATTATTTCCATTTGCTTTGAACAGAGGTGATGAGACTAGACCTTGAAAGGTCCCCATAATTACATCACGAAATGCACTCACCACATTTTTACAAACTTATATTTTTTACATGCAGTGGTTCACATTTAGAAACCTACAAATATGTCATTCAAACCAAACAGAACCCTTCATTTGCTGCCTTAAAGAAAAAAAGGTCTTAGGTATCTAGTTGACCACTTTGCAGTTCTTCCTTATCTCCCCATCTTGTCCTGTTAGAACACCAATGTTGGCCATCTTCACCATTGATGCTCCAAAATCTTTTAAAAACAGATAAGGGTATCTGCTGTAGCTAAGCACCATTGAAGCAGTTCTATTATCTGTACTCAGAACATGGTCTGACTGCAAAAGACCAGAACTGTTGACAAGGTTTCTGTAGTAGCTGTTGTCGAATCTGTTAGTTGTAACAGAGTCTAAAGGAACTAAAGTGGTGTCTGAATCTAATTGATCCGGACACACAGTTTGAAGGCCTTTGAGAAGTGATGCTTCAAGATCTGGGTCTGGCTTGCCTGACCCACCAAAGTTGAATAGCCTTTGTTTGAAAGTGAAACATTGAGCAAAGCCAATGGTGTGAGCACCTGTATTTAGCATATATGAACTGTTCAGCATAAAGGAAGTGGCAATAAACAAGTTGTTTTGTTTTTGAAGCACAAAATGATCAAAAGATTGATGATTATGGCATTGAATGAAAGCATGCCTGATAGAACAACCACATCCTTTATATCAAGACCCTTTGAATTGAACTTCGCAATTATGCTATCTAAGGACTCAAAAGGTGATGGGAGTTCATTAGCTGCGGTCTTATTCGCTGTTCGGCCGTCTCGGCGACCCAACGGTACCATCCAATACGATGCCCCTGCCTGATAGATTAAGAGCAGGATTACCGACGGACCATGAACGATGATAATGATATAGAATCAGGTTAAAATTAGGAATGAAAGATGAAAATGCTACTTACAATATTAGCAGCTTCTCTTGCTGCAAGAGTTAATATATCAGTGCAAGAAACAGTTGATGGGCAAGCTTTCTCAACATTAGCCTTAATTTTGTCAATAACCTCATAGCCTCTTACTGAGTTTTGATTAGACCTTGCTGTTTTTTCCCCCACAAATGTTGAGTCAATATCATCAAGTAAGATTGAAGCATCACATCCCTGCAGAGATTCAAAAAGTTATGTAAAGGAAAAAAAAACAATGCGGTCAAGCACTCCGACTCTTTTGCTTTTGGTTTTTTTTTTTTGAAGTACTTGTCTCGGACACATGAGTAACATAGACTAGACATCAATATAGAAACCCAGAACAGTTTTATTACGTTAACAAAACAATCATGGAAGTGAAGTCGAACAAGAGAGGCCGTCATCCGAGTATCGTTAGCAATGGCTGACCAAACACCATATCTAACAATCCTTGTGAGACTGGGACAAGTACTGTCATAGAATCTATAATCAAGTTGACAAAACACCAGGTGACTCAGGAAAAAGATGTAAAACAAGTTAACAAAGGGACGTTTGAAGGCTTTTTGTTCCATATCAAAACACTGAAATTCGAATAACTGCCCGTCTTTTGCCAAAGCAGTGGAACTAAGAGCTATTTTATACTCCAATAACCAAAGGAGAATACAATACATTGCCAATTTTGATTATGTCATTTCTGCAGATAGTGGGGGAGCCATTATCTGATGTCCCCTTCAATAGGTTTGGTACAATCCCATGTATTTCCCTTTGAAAATGGCTTAAAAGTGGCATCAAGGTGTATTCCTCTAGCAAAAAGAGTTTCCATGGAAAGACAGTAAACTACACTCGCAAGTTTGACTTAAGTGTCTACATGTGAAGAAACTCTGGGCTGCTAAAGTTCCCAGGCATGCGGTAATACCTTTAACAATTAAGTCATATGGATCAATAATTCCTTTTCTTTAATCGCAAAACCATATTTATATGCCGAAAGTTATATCAGTAAGTCTAGTAGTGGAACATACACCTCAGATAGTTTAATGGACTGGTTAAATAGTCCCATCAATGACAATATTCATGCTAATGCCATGTAACCAGCAATGCATAGATACTATTCAGTGCAAGCAAGAACCTATCCAACTATGTTTTCTGGACTTGAGTGTTAGTGTTCAATATGGGTATATTTCCCAACGAGTATGTTTAATTTTTTCTTAGTATTCATTTATTTGGAGGGTGATTAGAGGATTATAGACATATGTGTCCAACACGATTCTTTAAAGAAAAATGAAGAGCCAGAATAACATAATCTGCAACTATAAGGTAAGTGGGAGCAAAGTGGGAGTAGTTAAAGAAGTCGGGGGATAAGAGGACTTAGTTAGCCATTATAAGAGTGGAAAAGAACAAGAAATAAAGATGAGCTGAAGAAGGTTATAAACCAATTGTTTTCTAAGGAAATGAGAGAATTATAATCTTGAAAACTGATCATTGCTTCAATCTAATTTCTATGCATAGAGTACAATCATATTTATACGATTAATGGTAATTGACATGGTAGTTGTCATGGTTTTCAGCAAACTTATTCGTTTTAGGATTTAGGGATGTATAATTATTTTTTATTAAAATTTAATTTAAATATATAATATATAATATTTAATTTTTTAATGGGTATATTTTAATTATATTTAAAATATAAATTATATATTTAAATTAAATTTTATAAATAATTAATATTAATTACTTACAAATATTCAAAATTTATATTTTATATGTCAAAATATTAATAATGAGTTAAAAATAATTTTTTTATATTCTTACTAAAATATTATAATATTAATAAATTTAAACATTATTTAAATATATATTTTTACTTCATATAATTTTTAAAAATATTTTTTAATAATAATACTAAACATTTTAAAAATAGTTGAAAAACACTTTTGAAAAATAGTTACTTAATGGAGTGCACTATGAGAATATATGCTAGTGGTTTAATGAGAATATATTCTACTTGTTAACTTTCTGGCACATAATTGACTTCTAATTTGTCTTAAGCTACTCGGTTTTTAAGACTGTGAATTTGAAGTTCTACATGTTTGGATTTGACATCGAAGATTGGATTTCCTTACATTATAACTATACTCATATTGTGACTTGTTCGTAAGATTATCAAATAATGTGTAAGTTTATATAGTGGTCAACAAATAATATAGTGAGTAAAGAATATTGTCTCTACAGGATTGTATATATAAGTCAATAATTACAAAATTAACAATTGACAAGTTGATAATATAAAACAATGATAATGAAATGAGTTAACTAACTAGTTTAATTAAAATTAACCAAGTGTAAAGATATAAACATAGATTATAAGATAACAAATACTAACACAAATTTTAATCATAATGGCATGAAGAGCTGGACTAATTATTTTCCCTCAACTTAGAATTATTAAAAACAATGTTAAAGGATGTTATGATGGTCTCGTCGCATATTGGTAATTTACTAACCAAATTCTACAAGCAGTAAATTGCTCGTGAATATCTAACCTTTTAGTTTCTTTTACACATGTCTATGTCTAATTAACTTTAAGGTTACATATTCAGGCATCATACCTAAAGGTTATGCAAGGTAACAATATTCCTTGATATTATTACTAATCTAATTATTAAGAAATCAAATATGCATCATTCAAGTAGTGTGTCCATTAATTATTTCAGATCAATAGATTAATTCATAAACTTACCTATGTTATTAATGCATAAGCAAACATGATCATGATAATACTTGCATGAGTAAAACAACCAAATGCACAAAACATCTTTAACAGAGCATTAATAACTAAACTAAAAAAATCATAATTAATCTAGCATCAACAAAATTAAGTCATCATAAAAGAAAAAAACCAAGTTGTAATTATGTTTATCAACATTGAGAAAAATAAAAGATTAAAGGAAGAAAACTTCTAAAGTCGATTCCGATGGTTCTCCATGGCAATGCTCACGTTGCTCCTCCTTTCTTCTCTTTTGCATTACTATTGTGTAACATCTGGCCCAGCATAGTTTAGGGCATTTGAGTATTGTTTATGGAGATAGGCTTATAGAATAAATTCTAAGCAACTAAAATGTTAAGAACTTGTTAAGTGCTTGAAGACTATGAGTATACCTATGAGCGAAGTTCATGTTAAGACGAGCTTGGTGGTTGGCAAAACCCCTTTATAGAGTGCACGCCACTCTAGCTAATAGACGTTAGTGCTTATTTCTTAGTATTGTTAGCCTTATTATTTTGGTTGAACTAGATAGTTGGCCTAGAGAGGGTTAGTTAGAATGAGACAAGATATCCGATATTGAGAAGACATGCACTTATAAGAGAGAGAAAGTTATTAGTCACGGTTGTCAAAGAAGGGGTAGTGGGGAGAATAAACTGGCTCACTAAGTTTTTCCTTTCGTGTGTACTGATATACAGCTAATATTAGCTTCTTGACCAAGCTTTGTGCTTTCTTTGACAAACTTTATTTTCTCTCTAAATTCTCTCTCCAACATCTAGAAAAGCTCTAGAACTAAGGCTAGCTTAAAGGTTTTGGTTCGTTGTATTTAGTAAACTCCATCAATGTTTGATACCTGGTAAATATCGATGAAACTTAAGCTATTATCATGGTAAGGAAAGAGGAGAGGAAAATTTTAGATTTTGAATTTCCTGATTTAGTATTCTTGAAAATTTGCTCAGCTTTTCTGAAGAAAGTAATCTGATAAGTTAACTATTCATGTCATAGCTCAAGAAACTCCTGAAAGCTCTCAAGAAAAGGGTAAGATACCTGTAGTCTAAACATACAATAACCAATTCCCTTCCTCCCAATAGTAAAAGTTTGCTCTTTAATTTATGACATGTAGTTGAGGAGGTTGAAGACTAAGTCATTCATCCTTTGATTTTTCCAATTTTCTCTTTGGGCATATAGTTTGGGCTTATGTTGGACATCCTAGTCTGATAAGCTCCTCTAGCATTGGGTTGGGACGAGTTCTTAAGCCCTAAAAGGCTGATTTGGGCTTCGAAAAATATAGAGTTTCGATGCCCTATCCGTTGGGCCGATGCTACAGCATTGGGCCTCAGCACATATACGTCTACTACTTGTTTCCATGCTGCAGCATTGGGCCTCAGCACATGTACTTCTACTACTTCTTTCCATTGAATCCACTGACTTCATTTAAAGATGATAAATCACGTATTCAACATAATAATTAGTCAATATAACATTTTTTCATAAAGTTACTTAATAAAATAGAATTATAGATAAAACTACAAAAATTGCTATCGACCACTCAGAATTTGCATGAATTATAAGCTAAAAAGTACTATAAATAACTCTATATTCTAGAGTTATTGTCACTCCAAACTACATGCATAACTATCAGTTCACCTCTTAGTTCACCTAATAAAGGTTAGACAAAAATTAACTTAGAGATTATATTAGCACACTCCTATGCTCTGCCTTATGTCACAATTCGCAGATCAAAGCCCATGATAAATGTGCAAAGATCATCCCATGAGGGTCAATCTACTAAATGGGGGCTCATTTGACCCACTTGCACTAGTCCAATTCATGGAACATGTAGAGAAACCCATCTACATGAAGCCTTGGTGGCCCAATGAAACACTTATGGAAAATTAGTGTTGCTATGGTAAATATGGAAACTAATATTAGAAGATTGGATATCTTATAAGATTTTGTTTTTGTATTCTTAAAGGATTGGGTCAATCCCTTTAGAATCTCAATTGTAGATAAGCTTTAATCTCGACCGTCGATGTAAAGCAAACTATACCATTGGATCTAGGGGAGCTCAATTATAAGTAGAAGTTTTCCTTCTCATTTGTAAACTCTCAATTATAATCTTTCAAAGTAATAAAGATACTTTGAGAGCATTTACTCAAACACTTGGCGTGCTTTTGCTTTGTTGTGGTATTTTTCTATTTTTTTCATTGCTATTTCATTTTGAGTTGTTTCTACTTTATTTTCAGTGCCTTGAAGAAATTCTATCAAGAATTTTCACTTTTCAAGATTTAGGCTGACTTAGGTGAATTTGAAACCAAGAAATCACCTAAAGTCGTATGGATTACATTGGTCGAGACAACAAAAGGAGTAGAAGATCAGATTGAGCCAATAGATACCCGTAGGAGGGCCAAGAAAGCTAGTTGGTCAAGGGATATATTTTTAGCTTTAGAAAGTTAAGTGGTCAATCTCGAGGAGTCCTTGGGGGATATAAGGGAGACACTCAAGGTAGTTAAGGGACACATCAATAACTTGAGCTCAATGAAAGAGCAACTTAGGGAATTTATCTTGGAGTCTCTCGATTCTAGTGTGGAAGAAATGCAAAAGGAGCTCAGTTCCACTACGATTAAGCTAACAAAGAGGATGATGCTCTCAAGGTCACGCTGACGTCCTTGAAGGAACAATTTGAGGAGCTCACAATTTGGAAAACTACTTTGTGTAATAAGATGCTATCTACGACACCAAAGCATAAGGTAGATGTCTCCAAGTCGAAAGAGTTTACGGGGATGAGGTTCATAAGGGATGTGGACAATTTCTTATGGGTAATGGAGCAATACTTTCGTGCCAAAAGTATCATGGATAATGCTTGTAATGACCCGATAGTCAGGGGTGTCAGAAAGTATATTCTCGAGACTCCGTTCCCATAAATCAGAAATACTTATAAAGTTAGTTGTGTAGTTAATTAGATTTTGGTTAAGTGAAATTGTATGAATTAAGAGTTATTATAATATAAGAACCAAATTACGTATAGGTTAAAAATTGATTTATAAATTAAAAATTTATTGAGAGACTAAAGTAGCAAATGAACATTTGCTTTATTTAGTGGACGACATTAATGAAATATATATAACATATATGTAAACTTATTATATATATTATAATAGTTAAAAGTATGTATATATGTGTTATATAATATATAATATATAACAAATGAATTTATAATAGAAAGAAAGTGGAGAAATGTGAAAGAAATGTAATTTGAATAGAAAATAAAGGAAAGAAAAAGAAAGAAGATAAGAAGAGAAAGACACACGGCTAAGGGTTTAAGCTTAATTGGTTAGTGCAATTCAGTTCATTTTCTTATAATTTTTATGTTTTTAGAATCCCGATACTTAGGGCTAGTCGACTCGTGTTGTAATTTTTTAGTATTTTTGGATGTTAATATTATTGAATATTTCAAATACTAGGGATCAAATTGATAGATTTCAATGTATTAAGTGAAAAAGGACTAAATAGTGAAGTTAATTCTTGATTTTGAGTATACGGACTAAATTGTGAAAAATTCAAAATTTAGGGTGTAATTGAAAATAATGAGCTAAACTTAGTTTGAAATTAAATGAGTATGAAAATATAGAATCTAATGTGAAGATTAAAAATTAGTCTCGGCTTAAGGACTAAATTGAAATTTAAGCAAAAATTGAGTAAAAATTAAAATATTCGATATGGAATTGAATTGTGTTGTATTGATGTATTTTAATTGTTTTAATTCCGTAGCTAACATCGTACTAGAATCCTCGACTAAAAAGGGGAAGGATAAAATCGACGTTGAATAGCTCAGAATCCACGGTTTGTGTTTCTATAATCCGAACTAAGTTGTAAATTATTGTATTTTGATTAATTGCATATGGTAAGCATTAGAAGTGTCAATTATTGTGTTTTACAATTGAATTGTATTCATAGTTAATTGAAATGGATTGATTTGGTATGTGATGAATTTATTGAATTTATATAGATTGAATTGAATATATATGTATATCTAATAATGTGCTTATATGAAAATTTGATATTGGATATATATTGAAAGTGAAATGGAACCTTATTAACTATTTTGGGCTAAGTCGGATATAGATGGCATGTCATAGGATAGGAAGAGTTCAGGGATTTCTTCGACTTCGAGTCGATGAAACACTAGGTGCCAATTTGCTTCAGTTTAATCGATGAGACACTGGGTGTCAATTTATATAGCGCTGGGTAGAGTTATTACTTCAGATTTATCTGACGAGGCACTGGGTGCCAAACTGATGTGTTGGTTAGATCCGTGTATCCGTCCGAGTCCGAGTCGTGTTAATAGGGGTAATTAAATAATAAAGCTGTGTAACTGATGTTTAAAATGGAAAAATATGTGAATTGGAAATGAAAAAGTGGGTTAAAAAATGAAATGTGAAAATGTTCTGATCATAAATGAGATATATGAGTAATGTACTCATGGATTGAACATAGTTGGTTTATGCCATTGTTAAAATAAATTGTTGAATGAATTATGAAAAGCTATTTTATAGCAAGTGATATTAATTGAGTTATATGTTAAACTAACTAATGGAAGAATACTTTTGAAGTTGAGCAAATCATGAAATAATGTGGTATTATGCATGAAATCGAGATGGTGATAAATTGTAATTGCTTGTTTTGATAGTAATGTGATTGTATAATTCAATTTGAGCATTCATGTATCATTATGTCTTTAAATGTTTAGACTATAGAAATACCACTGAGTTTTACTCAGCGTACGATTTTTTTTTCCGTATGCAGGTTAGGTACATCTCTTTTGATCGTCGATTCAACATCCAACAACAATCCCGACCTCAAATGTGGTGATGTTTACCTTTTGTCATGGCATGTACCTAGGATGTCTTAGTTGATAGTTATTTTGTGAATGGATTGTAAATGGAGTTATAAGTATAATGTTGGTTTGAGTATATAAGTATATGTTTGTGTTTGGAGCCATAATTTGGCATGTTGTTTGAAACCAAGTCTTGTAGGTGTGTGTGAATTTAAGTTTGATGTTTTTGGTAGTTATAAGCTACGCTAAATTGATTGATTTTGGCATGTTTAAAACTTTGATTTGAATGATGCATTGATGATATGTTTTGATGTTATAACTTGTGGTACCAATGAGGTTACATTGGTTAGGCACTTAAAATGATTGTTTGGCATATTTTGAGTATGTTTGATTGTGTTTTGAATAGGCTTAATGATTGGTTTTTGAGTTGATTAATGCCTAAGCAAGTAGGAAATGGTAAACTTGCTATTTAAGGTACATTTTAGGTCCACACGACTAGGCATACGGGTGTGTGACTTGGTCGTGTGAGACACACGGCTGGGCGACATGGCCGTATGTCACCTGTTGAGTGATTAGGGAGTAAGTTAGCTAGCACACGGGCATGTGGCTTGGCCGTGTGACCCAAGTCAGAGAGTTACATGGGTTGGGACATGGCTGTGTGTCCCTATTTCGAATGTTACATAGCCTGAGACACGAGCTTGTGTCTCAGCCGTGTGAGTCACACGGCCTTATGACCCCTGCAGTTGAATTTTTATATCTGTTTCTTCAATGTTTCAAATGTTCCTAATTTAGTCCCGAAACACTTATAAAGTGATTTTAAGGTCTCAAGGGCTCGAATAAGGGACGATATGCATGTATAATATTGGTTTATGCTATGTTTATTGAAATGTGAAGAAATGAATAATTTAGGTTATGTTTATTCGGTAATATTCTATAATCCTATTCCGACAACAGATACGGGGTTAGGGGTGTTACAATGCTACTATGGTACATACTGCTACTATATATTTCACTGATGTCTCTCTTTTATGGTGGCATCATAGGTCCATAGATGAAAAAACATAGTAGACTCGCAATTGGATCTTGGGATGTGTTCCAAAAGGATTTCAATAGGTAGTTTTACTAGGAATATACCGAGGATGAGGCTTGGGCTAAGTTGTGTTGGTTTACGCAACAAGGTACAGTTAGGGAGCAACTGCGGGAGATCAATGAACTCATGTTCCAAATTTTTGATTAAGATGAGAATGAGACATTTTCTCCTTTATAGATAGGCTGAAGTCATGGGAAAAGCCAGAGTTGTAACTTCGAGGAGTCAAGGAACTTACCAAAGTCGTGATCGTAGCGGAGCCCTTAATTGAGCTTTTTCTGAAAAACAAGTTTGGGTCTTCCAAGCCTAAGGTGAAGGGTAATGGTAGGGAAGATGAAGAAGGATAGGTTAGAAATGGAAACAAAAATAATGGCAATGAGAAACCACTTAACGGGAAGTGGAGACCAAACAACCATTCGAGGGACAAGGAGACTGAGTAGAAACCAATACAATGCTTATTATGTAGTGGGCTACATTGTCACATCCCATTTTTCTATTAATTGTATTATAGTGAAACTGCCATCGCCTATATCTTAAATTATTTGTGCAAAAATGAACAGAAGGAAGTGTTGTGGCTTAGTGGAAATAAGCTTATTAACTATCTTAGAAGTCCCGAGTTTGAACCCTCACATTCTCATTTTTTTAATTAAATTTTTGCATACAATTGGCATGTGCATTCAAGCCTTGCGGTCCACCCCCATTGTTTCCATATGTGGAGGATTCCTTTCCTCCATTAGCAAGTCAAATTTGCCTTATGTTGTGAGACACATCCCCTTTTTCACTCAATTGTTTATCTCTCTTGCCAAAACCTCCTCCTTTTCCATAAGATTGTGATACAATAAACCTGGTCATAGCTGACCAAGCTACACACACCCCTTTTGCTGTCCACCACCCTCATTTGCACCATAATCTCCATTTTTTTCATTTTCTTCATCTTTTTTTTTCTCTCAAATCAAAATAGAACCACCACCACCTCCTTTTAAATTTTGTTCTCCAACGATCACAGCCGAGGCTTTCACCACTATCAAAGGCCTCTTAACCACCGTAGATGTTGCCCCTTTTCACTTCTCCCTTCCACCGCTGTGAGCTGCCACGAACCACCGTGCTTCTTCTCCTCCTAATTCACCTATTTTCTCTTCTTTTTCTCTCTTTTCCTTTTTTCCAATTGTAGTGACTGAAATCTCTTCCTTTTAATATTTTTTCAGCATCGTTGGACTACCGCTCCTCTATAGTCAGACACCATCGAGCCGCCACCGCCGATGACCAAAATTTTCCTTCTTGCTTCCTCTTTCTTTTGCTAATTCCTTTTTGATTAAAACTCATATTTTTCTTTCACTTATTCAATAATTTATTTCTATATCACTCAAATATTGATCTCATTCCATTCTCGATTCTTCGATCATCTCGTATTAAATCAAGTACAATTAAGGTTGTTTAATTCAAAAAATTCTTCATTTTAAAAATGCCATGGTTTGGCTGAATGGTATAGGGTGATAATATCATCAAGTTATTTATTATTGGTTTAACATAAGTACTAATGTGATTTCGTATCAACTTGAAGGACCAAACGACGCCGATCAAAGAGATCCTTAGTGTGATAACGAAGACAACTAATCCAAGTCTTAAAGGGCAAGTGATGGTGATAACTATTTTGAACAATTAAAACTTTAAGTGTTAAAAATCAAATCCGATAGATCTAATTAAAATATGTGTTTGATGTTGTAGATTCATCTACCGGTTCAGATCCAATTGAAATCTTCTCTAATAGGATTGTGGTAATCAGATATACGGTTTAAGGTGTGGGATCTAACTCTAGTTTTAATTGAAATATAATGTTATTTACTTTAATAAAATTTTATTTTTTTAATTAATTTGTGAGTACATTAAGTATTCGAGTGGATTTGAAAAACTTAATCAAAGAGGAACCTAAGTAAGTGTCCTAAACTATTAAGTGTTGTGAAAATCCATGATTTGTGATATGTGATGTACATAATGTTAATCTGAACTTTATGTTATGTGATTTATGGCTAGATTGATATATGATGATCTAAACATGTTATATATGTATGTGTATGTTAAGATCCATGTTTTCGTATAAATATTTACATTAAAGCATGCTAAAGTGAAAACTATGTGATATGTGAAAATATGAGCATGATACATGCATATGTGTAAAAATCGAGAAATATGTGTTACAAGCATGAATATGTGAAAAATGTAGAAAGTGAAACATATGTGTTAAAATGGCCATATCACATGCATAGGGTGGGATGTGAAAGGAGGAAGCTATGTGGCAATTTAACTGCGATTATGTGGCCGTTATTGGCAATAATTGGTGGCTTGTCCACGATGTGTTATGTGACCAATTATCGATATTTATGTGGTGGCTTATCCACAAATGGTGTGTTATCGGATGGACGAGTTTTGGGAACTTGATATTAGTGTGTAGCGAAGATGGGTAGGAAATCCTCTGAAATGTGCATTATTACAAAAGCATAACTTGTTACGTTCATTAAATCTAATGATATGTGAATTTTGTGAAAGTTATATTTACAATGATTTGGATGTGTTATGCTATATTTTGAAATATATGTTTGTGACGATCTCACTCTGAGCCTTTTAGAGCTCACCCATGTTATGTGTTTGTCTTAGGTAATTCTCGTAATTGAGGCTTAAAATCAGATCTTCGGAGGGGCTCTCGGATTAATAATCTTTTGGTCATAGGTTTTTTCTTTTTTCAAATAATGTGGGACTTTTATGAACTATATGAGTTCATTTTGAATTTTTTTATTATGGATTTTAGTTTGGGTTATCTTAATAACTTTTTAGACTTTATTTTTAAATTATGAAATGTGGCACAGGAATTCTATTTTGATATTTTTGGATAATATTGCATGAATTGTTTTTATGTGGTTTTTAAATATCAATAAACGTTTTAGTGATTATTAGCCTATGTAAATTTGTGATTTAAAAACTAAGTTACAATACAAATATTTTTAATTAAAAAAAGAACAAATAAATTTTTATTGAAAGGAACACAATGTTTTAAAAATGACATATCTTCAAGACAAGTGAGTTTTTCTCATAAAAACGTTTTGGCCATCTCCATGGCCCTGTAATTACTTAGATTAGGTCGTAGTGTCTAGGCTCGGTTTGAGGGGTTACATTTAGTGATATCAGAGCCCGGTTCAAAACTCAGACTATGGGTAAAAATGTTTTCAAAACATCATAAAAAGGGGTATTTTGGGGAAAACATGCCACATGTGATTTGTTATAAAGAAATTCGAGATCTCTCAAAGCCAATCCGAGGTAAGTGATCGTTAGGTGTGAGATTTTAGACTTTGAAAACTATAGAATTGTGAAAATTATAGATTGTGAAACTATAAGAGACTATAGAAAACTTTATACTGAGACAACTTTAGACCATGAAAATGAAAAATAGTGAGACTTGTATAAAGTGATAAAACGAAAAATACGATTGAAATATTCAATTGATAACAATAAAACTTATTTCTATTGACAGCTACATAAAACTTAAAATGAGTACTCGCAGTGTTAGAATGAGAGGAATGACAGCTTGTGGAGAGCCGGATCAAAGAGCCCAAACCTACTCATCTGTGTCTCGAGTGTGCACCCACTGTTGACAAGAGCCAACAAGAGCCTACGAATGAGTAGCAAGTGCCCAAATTGGTACTAATAATCATGGCACTATTGCTGAGAGGCTCCGATTGAGTAGGGCTGAACTATTTAGAGGTGTTGCAGGTGTAACACCCCTCGCCCGTATCCGACGCCGGGATAGGGTTCAAGGCGTTACCGATAATTCACCTTTACAAACTTATACAATCGGGTTACTGAATTTCATTCATAATTTAAAACTTTTCAAACGTGTGCACTTTATCTCTTATACAGGCCTCTGAGGCCTAAAAACACTCCTAGGGGCAGTACGGAACAAAACCGAAATTGTCCGATAGACTTGAGGCACTTTAGGAAAATTCCCCTTAGTTGAAGTGTAACATGCCCGTGGGGCATAGAACACGCCCGTGTCCTTTTTCCAGTATCCAATACAGCCAAGGCACACGCCCGTGGGCTTAGCCCGTGTGCTACATTGACTTCAGCCTGACCATTCTGTTAAATAAACACGGCCAAGGCACACGCCCGTGTGCTTAGCCCGTGCTCTATGCTGACTTAAAATTTCAGGTGCAGGGGACACACGGTCATAGCACACACCCATGGGAGTAGCCCGTGTGTCACACACGGCCTAGACACACGCCCGTGTGTCTACCCATATGGACTTTATTAGGCTATTTTCCAAGCCTTAAGTCACCTCTACTAGCCAATTACACTTATAAATTACTATAGTGCATGTTTGGGCCAAATAGTCCATTTGTAAATATGAAACTTTGATTAACCTCATTGCATATGAACTTCATGTCATTGGTTTCATACATGCTAAGTTAATTCTCATCTTGCATTTAATGATTTATATGTCTGTCTGACAACATTGGCTCGTTATTATAACTCATTGCCAATTATAACTAAGCCATCGCATATGAATATAAACATGCATAGATTTGTAGGGCGTGGCCTACTTCAAAATGAGCCAATTCCTATGGCCATATACAAAGAAAGATAAACATATTTTTACACGCCTTCACTAGGCAAATCAAATGACATATATAAAAAAAGCCCAAAAATCCTATACATGCCATTGGACAAAATAGAAATGTCTTTATACCAAAGGTTGTCTAGTTGATAGTGTGTTGACTCTCCAATTGTCTTCCAAATCTTATGAGTCCTTGAGCTTTGAAAAGCAGGGAAAAGAAAGGAGTAAGCATTTACATGCTTAGTAAGCCCATATAACTAGAAGGTAAACTTACCGATTATTTAGCATGCAACCATATAAGGCAATGAAACCAGCAAGCATGAAATGGTTTCCCTAACACATATACTCAATCATCAAGTTAGTTACATAAAAATGTACCATGTAATTCATATTAGATGAGCTCATCATTTAAGATATCATCTATACATATTCGTTGTGGTAGTCCCGTTAAGTTTCTAGGAAATCTCGATGGATTATCCATTTACTATTAATTCTTACGAATGATCGTTTTAGTATGCACTCTAGCGAACCTCACATCTTACGGCGGGATTACCAGTCCAGGCTAAATCCCCCGTAATATAAACTCATAAAGTGATGTCGAGATTACCAGTCCAGGCTAAATCCTTTATAATGACAAACACCCTTAACGAGCTCGGATCTGAATTACCAGTCTAGGCTAAATTCAAACCCTAATCGGATTACCCGTCCGGGATAAATCCACAATGCAGACATATTCATCAGGAGGCTCGATCAATCAAGGAACACCAGTCCAGGCTAGATCCTTTTTATACTTGAGATCCTCGGATTACCAGTTCAGGCTAAATCCTTTTCTGCAACACATGCAGGATCTCAAGTCTCATGTAAATCATGGTTTATCCATCGAATTCCCTTTCCAACCTCAACCGAGACATTATCCACAAATTCATTATTAAAGATGCAATTCATACATTTTCATGCCATCAACAATGCAATTATCATACATTTACAAAACATACAATTATGCATGCTATAGGTTTACTTCGAGTTATCCGAACTTACCTGGTACTCGTTTTGGAGCTGTGTTTCGGTTATTCCGAAACCTTGCATTTACCTCGATCGACCTCTGAAATTTATTCCTCGGGGTCTATAACAACACAATTATATCATTAATTCACTACATTACACTTTTAAAGTTTAATTTCTACCCCCAGTCCAAATGACCGTTTTGCCCCTAACCTTTGACATTTTTACTATTTAGTCCCTAGGCTCGTATAATGAAACACATGCAATTTCTATCTTACCCAAACCCATTCGAACACTTTTCCCTCGTATGGCAGCCCAAATTTTCCATTATTTTCATATTTCTACCACATATTTTATAACTTTTGCAAAAAGGTCCCTTTAGGGGTTTTTCATGAAAATCACCTAAGAAAAGATGTTTAACACACCTTCAAATTTCATACCCCTCCATAATCCACCAAAATACAAGCAACTCATGCATGGGTAAATTTGTAAACATGAACCCTAGCATGAAATATGGGTAGAAATGGAAAGATCAAGCTACCGAGATTTCAAAAATACAAAGAACACTGAAAACGGGGATTGGGAGCACTTACTATTGAGCTTCAAATGTTTGAAAACCCTAGATATGGTGACAAGAGAATTTCGGCAGTTATGGGGAAGAAGATGGCTGATTTTGGCTTGATTTTTTGCATTTTATTTCATTAAAAAGCCAAATGACCAAAATGCCCTTATGCCATTTCTTTGAAATTTCATCCATGCAAGCCCATTTTTGTCCAAAAACTTAGAAATTTGGAAAATTTCTTTGTAAGACCTTTTAGTTTATAATATAAAGCAATTTCATACAAATTGCTTCTAGAATCCAAGTTTTACAATTTATTCAATTTAGTCCCTAATTTCCAATTGGACACCTTACTCAAGGAATTTCTTAATGGAACTTTAACACATGCATAATCTCATATTATAGATCTCATAATAATCATAAAATAAATATTTTGATGTCGAATTTGTGGTTCTGAAACCACTGTTCTAACTAGGCCCTATTTCGGGATGTTACAGCAGGGACAACCCCCATTGTAGCTAGGTATTGGTTGGAGGCTACGGAGTGGATTCTTGACGATATGGAGTGTACCCTTGAATAGAAGCTTAAGGGGACTGTGTTTGTAATATCGTTAAACGGTGTCTAGTAGTTTCAGGTGTATTTTTCAGGTTCCGAGTGTGAAACTAGGAATTTATGGAGTTTCTAGTAAATTTTAGTTTAATTTAGAGGGCTAATTTGTGTTAATTTTAAATATGAATTAAATTATATTTAATTGTAAAATAAGGGAAATTTTGGAGTGCTTATTCGGCGAATAAACCTTAAAAATCAGAATTTTGGAAGGAAAGGATTAAATGGTAAAGTAACGAAAATATAGGAGTGGCTATTAGGCAAATTTCCCAATTTTTAAATTTCTGGTGGTTGTTTCAGTTTTAAACACAATACTTCTAGCCTACTTTTCACACCATTTACATCAGATTAGAGAGCTATAAAATTTGTTTTCTTTGCATAGTTTTAAAGATCTATCATCAGAGAATAGATCCAACCAATTTTCTTCTCAAAATACTCACTCAATTCACCCAGAATTATTCTTGAAATTAGCCAAAAATATTCTGAAATTTCTCAAGCTTCTTAAATTAAGATTTTCAATCAACAGATTTAGAATGAATCAAAGGAAATTATTATTTCTAAACTTGTTTTTATGAAGATTAGAAATATTTTTACATGATCAAAAGTCAAGTAAAGGATTTTTATCAATGTCATCTTCTTCCAAGAACACATGGTTCTTGAATGGTGGATCTTGAATTTTGAGAGGAAATTGAAAAATCAATGGATTTTCCAACTCAAAATGGATCTATTAAAAGGTTTTTGGTCTTATTGATCAAGATTAAAGATGATTTGTGAGGTAATTTGAAGAAATCTGAATTTCATCATCTTTATGAACCAATTTTCTGGATTTTTGTTAAATTGATTTAAATATAAAATTGATATATGTGTATTTGGTCTAGTGTTGATGTTTGGAAGTGATTAGAAGGGCTAAAGAGATCAATTTTGTAAGGAATCGAGTTTTCAACTTGATGATACAAATTCGGTAAGGTATCTTTGTGAGAGAGTTTCAATTAGTATAGTTAATTAAAAACTGTGTTTATTATAACATTGGAAAGGTGGTGATGTCTAGTTTATCTCTATTGAAGCTCCAAACCTTGAAGGGGATTGAGATAACTGGAATTGAAGCTTGGAATTGCTTGTTGATCACTTGTTGTGATAAAATAAAATTGTGTGGTGAGTGTTTCTAAGGGCGATTTGGTAAATTTACTCTCAGTTATGTTTAATTAGTAGCTTAATTAATGATTTCAATTAATTAATTATGATTGAACGACTGATTTTGCAATATTGATATTAAATGTGCAAAAATTGAATTTGTATTGAAAGAAATGGTAAGTAAGCTTTTGGGTAGTGTTGTGCTATTTAATTAAATTAATTTTAAGGAGATTTAAAGCATGTGTACTAAAATTTTTTATCATGATATTTTGGTGTTAAAATTGGTAATTTAATATAGGAAATTGACAAATGAATTGCTTGATTTAATTGGATGCTAAATGGCTATGTTACAAGTTACACATAAGTATCTTGTCACATTAAATTGAGCACAATAGTGACTGATTTATATGCTATGTTTGACTAAATATATTGGAAACATGCATGGTGGATCCATTAGATACAGTTGGCATGACATAGGATTTGTGGGTACTCACCTTTATTTGTGACATTGTGAGCATATGGCTCTAAGTGTTGAGCATGAGTCTCCACTCAATGGGTTATTTGAGGCGCTATAAGGGAGCGTGTACTTCAGCCCACTCAACTCTGTGGACTGTATTTGATATTTGTGGAAGTTTGGAGATCCGTTTATCCGAAGTATGATCACCCAATTGAGCCATAAGAAATGTATGCCAATACATTTATGTGTGATTGTTACTATATTAATTGATGATTGAAAGCCATAAATAATTGATTTTTTGTATTGAAAATGCTTATGGAAATTAAATTGACATGTTTAATTAGTTTGGCTGACAATTGGTGAATGATTGGTTGTGAATTAAGTATGAATTGGATGTTAATTTACTAGTCGTTTTTATTGACATTCATTGAGCTTTTTAAAACTCACACCCTCACAATTCGTGCTGATAATTGTCGGGATTAAGGATCTGAGGAGTTGAACAAGGGAGTTCCAAGAGATTTAGGCTTGGTAGAGCTTTTATTACACATTTTAGAGATTGTAATTGGGCATTGTTGAACTCCCGTGAATTAGTTTGATTTTGGTTGTAATTGGACTTTGGACATCGGACATTTATTTTGGATGGTTTTATAATAATTTTGAGGCATGTTTGAGTTTAATTATTGAATGATTTACACTGTATTGTTGCTTGATAACATGGTGATTGATAACACGATGTGTGAAGCATGAAATTTGTACTAATGATTGTTTAATTGAAGCTTCCATAGAGTGGTTTAGTAGCGACTAAGGTATGCCACTTGTTTGATTTATTCAGTGTTTGATGTGCACGAAATTAATTGTCTAATTCTGTTTAATTGAGGCTTAATTGATGTCAATAAATTCAGTTGAAGTTGTGTGTATATGTATGTTAGTTAATCGTAGTTAAATTGGGTTAAATTGGCCAATTAAATATGTAAAATCAGGTTTTAAAATGAGTTTTTTTTCAAAAAAATAGGTGCAGTGGTTTTCATATAGGTGTGTGCTTGTCCACATGGGCGTGTGAGGGGTTGCACACAGCCATGTGGGTAAGTGACACGGACATGTGGAAACTGGAGCTATCACACACGGGCGTGTACGATCTGCCTGCAAGTTTTTTGTAACACGAACACAGTCATTTAATGACACACGGCCTAAGGGACGCAACCATGTGCGTTTTTAGGGGTTTAAATTTTTATCTTTTTAAATTGGTATTCTAATTTGTTTAAGTTACAATTTAGTCCTGAAAATTGATTTGTCTAATTAGAGCCTTGATGATAAGGAAACTTGGTAAAATTTTAGGACTAATCTCATAATGGGTAAAAATTGATAGAAACACACTTAATTTGTAATTTAGAATAGGTCCTGATAGTTTGCATTTGTTACAATTTAGTCCATAATAATAAAACTTGAATTAGACATAGCAAACGAACTCAATTTAAGCTGAATTTTTTAGGCTTGCTTAATTTTGACTAAAAGAAGGTCGGTAAACATTTATATTTAAAATTGGGTTAGTTTTATCGTAGGAGGTAAAATGACAAAAATACCTTTAGGTTAAATTACCTAGGAAAAGTTTAAAATTGGCTCATAATTAGCTTTTGCGTTAATAAATAACTAATATTCAGATAAGATTGAGGTGTTATAAGGTTGGGGTGTGTCTTGGGTGGTCGTTAGTCAGAGAGTCACTTAGGTGGCTAATGTAAGCTACAAATTTGGGCAGCTCTGTCCGAGTTGGGTTTGGGGTGTCATAGTGTCATTGCTACATGATGAGGCCTCTCGCTGGTGGCAGGCCATTGTGAGGGGCACCCAAACCGATCACTTGACGTGGGATTATTTTCTAGAGGCCTTCAGGAAGAAGTATGTAGGAGTGAGATATGTCGAGGCTAGGATCTTAAATCACCAGTACACCCTATGTCGCAGTAAAAAATTAAATTTAAAGATCACATCTAGGGATCCATGTGCAAGGAACGAATTGGGGTAAAAAATAGATGAATGATTACCTTTAATCCTTGAACCAAATTACATAATTGTATGTCAATTCCAAGCCGCTACGAAAACATTTCGGCCTCTACGTAATCCATCCGGTGTGACAACGAATGATAAGCACTCTTTAAAACTTTTTCAGAGAAAAAAATTGCTTGACGGCTGCTAGACCTCACACATCCCTTATATCAGGTATATTAGGTTTATTTCAAAAACCCTATATTTCCTAATTCGGGAATCATTAATATTTTGATATGAATCAAATCATAATAATTAACCAAATATTATAATTACCATAATTATAATAACGTTTGACAAAAAAATTACAATTTCAGTAATTTTAATAATATTCGATCTTAAATTATAATTACAATAATTATAACAAGGATTTCGGTAAATTACCTTTTTTTAGTTAAATTTTATATGAATCAAATTCATATATTAATTTAACCATATTTTTCGTTATGTGTACAACATATTTGTACATATAATTCATTCGATATATAAATTAATTCTATAACCAATTTAATTCATGTTGACAGCTAAACACAATATCAACTATGTTTGGATTTCGTTCATTTCAACCATAAGGTGTGACCTTATAGGTTCTTGTAACGTTAGCAGTAATACTAGAACGATTCTAATGTTACAAACAAGGAGTGGCATCTAGAAATGCATCATTGCTACCTAAGTTACAGGAAGTCATGTCTGACATAACCTCTCTGTGATTAAACCTTTATGTATTAAATCCTTTTGTCCTTTATATCTAGAATGGACACAAGTCATGGAATAGTCACACTTGTATAGTCCATCTAATGTTTCTTAATATCCTGAGTAGACTATGAAAAATAAATAAGTATGGTATCTCATATCAACTTATTCGAGCATGGCCATGCATTTCTAGTCTCACTTAATCAAGTGACCTAAGATATTGCTCTCATTATTTAGGAAGGACAAATTCTATATTGATCAACCATTTCCCACTACATAGATTTTGGTATATCCAACATCAACCTTTATATAACAACCAATTACGGCGGATGTTTGACTGTATCGAAATATATGACTTACGATGTTGGGATAATGATGATCTCAAGTCTGATGATCGTATACATAGTAAGCACTATGAGTAATGTTGTGACTATTAAATAATAATCCAAGAAATATACTCATAGCTGGCCAGTCCAATATGTTGTTCTCTAACACACATACTCATGTATTGATTTTGACATCTCAAGTCAATGACAACACTTTGTCATCAATCAAGTACACGTTAGTCTTAATGCATTATTGTTGTCCAAGCCCAAAACAATAATCGACTAAAGACTTTTTAAGAATAATCATATCATTCTTAGAACATTATTATAAAATAGTTTATTTATATACAGAGAAAATAAACTGAAATAATAAAGGCTATGCCTTATATTAATAAACGAGGTATAATAAGTATGTAATTAAAATCATATCATGATTGGTCTTTGGGCATACTCTAACACATGAGACTTGAATTTATCTAGCTGAGGTAAGGTAGTATGTGTGGCTGATTACGAGGTGGAGTTCCTGAGGCTCAACCGTTATGATCTGGGAATGGTGGTTGATGAGCATGATAAGTGCACCTGATTTGAATTTGAGCTTAGATCTGACTTGATGATGCAAGTAGCTCCACTACAAGAGAGGGTCTTCGAAGCTTTGGTAGAGAAGACCAAAATTTGTGAGGAGGTTAGGCACATTGAGCGCGAATGAAAGGAGCAAGTAAGAGCTCTTGCTAAGAGAGACTCCGGTTTGAGTGGACAGGCTCCGCGTCCAGTTAAGCGAGCCAGAGATGATCGACCCCACCAGAACTTTGTCACAGCGGGAGACAGGATCTAGAATTGTGCCACTTGTGGCAAGAGACATCCAGGTGAGTGTTGGCGAGGCATAGGTGCAAGCCTGAAATGTGGGTCAGTAGACCATAAGATTCGAGAATGTCCTCGACTAAATGAGCAGATGCAAGGATAGGGTTAGAATTGTGCACCAAATTAGAAAGTTGGTCAGTAGCCACAGCGAGTTCAGGGGCAAAATAAAAGAGGTAATGCGGGTCATAGATAGTGAGCATTGGGTCAGGGTGCTAACCGAGTTGATGCAAGGTAGACACCGAGAGGATCATAATGCTGCCAATGTAATAGCATGTACCTTTACTATTAATGCTATTCCTTATTTTGCATTGATAGGTAATGGTTTTACCCATTCATATGTGTCTTGCGTGATGGCTGAAAAATTAGGTATTCTAATAGAGGAAACTGTTAGCGATGTGACCATACTTAGTCCTTTAGGACAATCTGCACATATAAATAAAATCTATAGGTGATGTCCATTGCAAGTGCAAGGTGAGGTATTTCCTGCCGACCTTATGGAACTACCCTTCGGAGATTTTGATCTCATATTGGGAATGGACTGGTTGAGTGAGTATCGAGCCATCTTAGATTGCGAAACTAAACAAGTTACTTTGAGGAATTCTTTTGGAAATGAGATAATCATAGTTGGAGAGCGTCAGAATTATCTCACTAATGTGATTTTTGCCTTAATAGTGGAGAAATTGGTTTGTAAAGGATGTGACGCCTATCTCGCGTACATCTTGGATACGAATGTGGATAGTGCGGTATTGTAGAATATTCGTGTGGTAAAGGAGTTTCCTAACATCTTTCCTGAAGAGTTGCCTGGTCTACCTCCTAAGCGTGAGGTCGAGTTAGGAATTGGGTTACTGTCTGGGACAGTACCAGTGTCCATTGCACTCTATCGCATGGCATTTAAGGAGCTCAAGGAGTTTAAGGCTCAAATACAAAAGTTGCTGGATCGTGGCTTCATAAGGCTGAGCGTGTCGTCGTGGAGAGCTCTAGTTCTTTTTAAAAAAAGAAAGATGGGTTTATAAGGCTATGCATTGATTATTGCCAGTTGAACAAGTTGACTGTGAAAAAGAAGTACCTATTGTCTAGGATTGATAACCTATTCGATCAATTCTGAGGTGCTACAATTTTATCTAAGATCGATTTAAGGTCAGCATACTACCGGTTGTAAGTGAAGGGGGTTGATGTATCGAAGATTACTTTCAAGACTTAGTATGGGCATTACAAATTCTTAGTGATGGCCTTCGGTCTTATGAATGCTCCTGCTGCGTTCATGGACTTAATGAATAAAATTTTTCAGCTTTACCTTGATCCATTCGTTGTAGTCTTCATTGATGACATCCTAATCTACTCCAAATTTGAGTTGGAACATGAGGAGCACTTAAGGTTAGTCCCTCAAACCTTACATGAGAAAAAGTTTTATGCGAAGCTCAATAAGTGCGAGTTTTGGCCCTGAGAGGTTATGTTTTTGGGACATGTAGTATCTACTGAAGGTATTCATGTCGGTCCAAAAAAAATTGAGGCTATCCTGGATTGGAAGCAACCCAAGAATGTTAGTGAGCTCCAAAGTTTTCTTAGACTTACTGGCTATTATAGGAGGTTTGTGGAAGTATTCTCATTGATTGCAGCTTTGATGACTAAGTTATTGAGAAAGATTGCACCGTTTAAGTGGATTGATGAGCAGCAAGCTAGGTTTGAGAAGCTTAAGGCAATTTTGACTCAAGCACCTGTGCTGATCCAACTCGAGTCTAGGAAGGACTAAGTGGTCCATAGTGATGCGTCCCATTCTAGTCTTGGCTATATGTTGATGTAAGATGGGAAGGTTGTGGCTTATGCTTCGAGGAAACTCAAACCACATGAGTGCAACTATCCAACTCATGATCTGGAGTTGGCTGCTGTGGTTTTCTTTCTTAAGGTATGGAGGCACTATCTCTATGGGGAGAAATGTGTCATTTATATAGATCATAAGAGTTTTACGTATCTCCTCAGCCAAAAGGAGTTGAACTTAAGATAAAGGCATTAGATCAAACTTCTGAAAGACTATGACTGTACAACCAAGTATCATCTAGATAAGGCTAATTCTGTGGCAGATACGTTGAGTAGGAAGACCATATTGTAATTGAGAGCAATGTTTGCTAAGTTGGGTTTATCTAATAACGGTGGTTTGCTTGTGGAGTTACAAGTGCGACCAACTTTAATTGAGAAGATTAGGCTAAAGCATGTTTCAGATTCATCCTTAGAACCTCATGTGAAACTCGTTAAGGAGGGTAAGACTTCAAATTTTGCTTATAATTCTGAAGGAGTTTTGTGTTATTGTGGGAGATTCTGTGTACCTTCTGATTCTGAGATAAGGCAGTCCATACTTTGAGAAGCGCATAATAGTCCCTGTGTTATACATCTTGGGGGTAGTAAGATGTATAGGGATCTTTGTTAACAATATTGGTGGCTGGTACTAAAACATGATGTGACAGACTTTGTGGTAAGATGCTTGACATGCCAACAAGTCGAGGCTGAACATCAATTCCCTTCAGGTTTACTTCAGCTTATTCAAGTTCCTTAGTGGAAATGGGAGCGTATCACCATGAATTTTGGTAGTGGGTTACCGTTGATGTCATTCAAGAATGACTTTATATGGGTAATTATGGATCGATTGACAAAACCTGCCTATTTCTTACCAATACGCATCGATTATTCATTGTAGAGGCTAGCGGGGTTATACATCGCTGAGATTGTGAGACTTCATGGAGTACCAATATCTATTATTTTCAATCGAGATTCTCACTTTATGTCATATTTTTGGATGAGTCTACATGATGCACTGGGTACGAGATTGAATTTCAGTACTGCTTATCATCCACAATCTGATGGACAATTTGGGAGAGTTATTCAAATTCTCGAGGACTTGTTACGAGGATGTGTAATCGATTTTTGAAGTAATTGGAAGGAGCATTTACCAATTCTAGAGTTTGCTTATAATAATAGTTTTCAGTCGAGACTTAGATAGTTTCGTATGAGGCACTTTATGGTAGCAAGTGTAGAACACTTTTGTGTTGGATAGATTTGGTGGAGAAGAAAGTGTTGGGACCAAATTTAGTTCAAGAGACAAAGAAAAATGTGGAAATTATTCGGTTCAATTGAAAGTAGCATAATATTGACAAAAGTCTTACTCCAACTTAAAGATGAAGGATATTGAGTATAATATGGGTGACCAAGTCTTCCTTAAGGTTTCACTTTAGAAGAAGGTACTGAGACCACAAGGGAAAGTTGAGTTTGAGGTTCATTGGAAATACTGCATCATTAAGAGGGTTGCACTAGTGGCTTATCAGTTGGATTTACCTTCAGAGTTGGATCACATTCACGATGTTTTCCATATGTCTATGTTGCGATGATACCAATCCGACCCTTCTCATGTGATTCTGGTTGAGAAGATAGAGGTTTGCCATGACTTGACTTTCGATGAAGAACCTGTAACACCCCAAACCCGGCCTAGACGTTATGACCGGATCCGTCGTATCACATCGGAACGTTAAAAACATTTTCTATTCTTAGTCCAAAAAAATCGTACTTAATGTTCAAAAGATGATTTCATTATAGGTTAAAGTGAATGGAAGCTGTGCACCAGGTAGGAAACCGGAAAAGAGGAGGTGAGTCCATCGGACTGCTTAAGTACCAAGCTCCCTTCAGATCCAATCCTAGACATGCACACCACCATTGCCATACCTTAACTTAGTGTATGTTCTTAGGAAACCAATTCATTTAAGTCCAGTTTAAGAAAAAGTGATTAGTTTTGGAAAACGTTTTCGTTGCGGAAGTTTTTTTTTTCTTTGTTGTCGTGATAATTTAAAATCAATCACTGTTTTTGAAAACGCGCCCTAAGACTAATCAGTTTCAGTGATTAAGATAATATTATACCTATTCTAATAAAACATATTAAAACAATTAAAATCATTAAAGCGGTCTTATTACAACTTAAAACCCAAATCATAAAAGTAAATAAAAGATGTCCAATTCACCAGAAGAAAACCAAATTTGCAGAACGCGTCGCCACACCGAATCCCTCACAGCTCCAAGCTCACTATGGTTGGGGATTACCTGCGTGGATGAAAATAAGGGGTGAGTTTGGGAAACTAAGTGTGTAAAATAACCCAACCATAGTCTAAACCAGTTCAAACCACAGTAATAGATTAAATTGGCCTTAGCCGAGAACAGATTTCAGAATAAAGCCCATAGGCTCATAACAAAAACAGAACAGATATCATGTATGCAGAAAAACCCATCCCATATCCATCCGTATACACCCCCGTGCCAACCTTACACCATGTGGAGAGACTACTCGACCTACCCATCCGTCTACAAGTCACAAGTATGCAGCAAGGCTGCCAGAACAGATATTGTGACAGAGTCATCAGATACAGATATTTGTGGCAGAGCCACCAGAAACAGATATTTGTGGCAAAGCCACCAGAACGCTTCCTCCAACATCATAACCCATATCCCATGCAATAGATATACATGTCATGGCATACAACAAACAGAATCAGAATATCATGCATATGTCATACATCATACAGAATCAGAATATCATGCATTTCAGTCACAACTAACCCTAGGGGTAAAATGGTCATTTTGCACCTAGGGGTATAATGGTAATTTTTTGCATACTTAGGGGTATTTTCGTAATCCAACTAATTTAGGGTTTACATTCATACTACAACCGTTAACGCATCCATAGAAGTACTTACCAAGCGTTCTTACCGAATTGGGCCCGTTGGCCCATTATCCCATTTTCTGGCCCATTAAGCCCAATTTATCGAAAATGCACGAAATTGTGCACTCTGCAGCCTTATCACTTTAGTTAACCAAATACAATAATCGATCTATCTCACAAGCATTGCACACTCGTAAGTTCACAAAATACCAATTTTTTGGTATTTTGGCTTTTCGGCTTTTCGGGTTTTGCCGATCTAGTCTATGAAAGGGTGTCAGTTACACACCTGATTTAGAATGGTACGCTGGCGAGATTCACACCCACGAGCTGCCTACAATTGGATTTCTACCACGTCAATCTAAATATCGAAAACAAGCTACGTATTTAACCCCTTACCATATTCGGCCAACACAGCTTTAGATCCCAGAGTTCCTTACCCTTTTGCCGAGATATGGGTTAGATCTGGAGAGCCAATCGAATAACTCCTCAAGCCCTTTGCTGTATGTCTCCACGTCTATGCTACCACTTCCACAACCAACAGAAAAAAATGCGAATCCCTTAGTCCATAAACGCTAGCCACCCCTAAGGGTTTCGGCTTTTCCTTCCTAAAAGCAATGAGACTAAAGACAGTTTGTTCAAAAGGCTTACCTAACGTCGATCGGTTCAGAAGAATGTTCCTATCTATGATTTTTTTTCTCCAATCCACCGCAGCCAAAAGAAGAAGTAGATTCAAACAACCGAAGATTTGGCCTCCTTCACCATAGGTATGTAGGTTCGATTTTTTTAAAGAAGTAAGAGAAGAAAAGTTCGGCTACCACAAGATTCGGCTATTGATGAATATTGCAGATGGAAAAATAAAGAATGAGGTAGAGGAGGAAGGGTATAGATTCGATTATGGAAACGAAAAGATGGAAGAAGAAAGAAAAAGATGAGAGGTAGTATTCGGCTATGGAGAAAACGACACAATGAGGCTTCTAGGTTCGGCTATTAGCAAAAAGAGAATAAGAAACCCCTAAGCCTAACCTATTTTGGCAAACCAAAGAAAATAAATGCGAATTAGAAGGAAAAGGAATTGCTAGGGACGGCACCACTCATCCCAAATGCCGAAATTTCCCTTTTCAAAGGCCTAGCCGAATCCCTACACTAGAGACCCTTGGCCGGCCAACTCTTGCCCCTCGAGAGTCCACCATTCGGCCACCACTGCTCTCCCTAATCCGCTCCTAAATCTTTTCCCTTATCCCCTCCTTACTCAATCTCCTGAGCAGCTCACACACCTCCTGATAGACTTTTACTTGCGTTCCAATACTTACCATTCCTACTCATAAAAATAATTCCCTTGATATGCTCTTATTGTGACTTGAAGCTCAGTTCCCCCCTAGCCATCCACACGCCACTTTAATAGACTTCCCTGTGGCATCACACATGCCACCCTGCCATATGCTTCCTTGTGATTTATTTTACCCATTAAATTCTTAAAAGCCCAATTACCAGAACCCCTTTTTTCTTGTGGAGTTAAGATTAATTAAAACTGCCAGTTTTTAACCTAGACTTGGGCCTTCTAAAGGCCCACTAACATGCTTAGACTTACATCAAGCAGTCAAAACACAGAAATTCAAAAATTTGCCAAAACTCTCCGAAATCGCGAGGATCCTGAAAATTGGGGCGTTACAACTCTTCCCTCCTTAAAGAAATTTTGTCCTCGAAATTTACCTGATCCAAACAGATGAGGGTATTGGTGTTGCATCGCCTCTTCTGTCTCCCAAGTAGCTTCCTCTCTGCCGTGATTACGCCATAGCACTTTTACTAAAGGTACAGATTTCTTTCTTAACACCTTGACGTCTCGGTCCAGTATCTGCACAAGCTCTTCCTCGAAAGTCAAGTTAGGTTGCACCTCAATCTCTACAACCGGCACGACATGAGTAGGGTCAGAATGATAACGCCTTAACATGGACACGTGAAAAACATCATGAATCCTGTCTAACTCTGGAGGTAATTCCAATTGATATGCCACCGATCCCACTCGCTTCAAAACCCAATAAGGCCCAATGAACTGCGGACTCAACTTGCCCTTCTTACCAAACCTTACAATCTTCTTCCAAGGAGAAACTTTCAAGAGGACCATATCACCTACTAAGTATTCATTCTCCTTACGCTTCAAATCCGCATATGACTTTTTCCTATCAGATGCTTCCTTCAACCGACCTCTGATTATCCTGACCTTATCTTCAGCATCTGCTACCAACTCAGGTCCAAGAACCTGTCGTTCTCCCAATTCGGTCCAACAACTAGGTGTTCGACACCTTCGCCCATGCAGTGCTTCATACGGTGCCATTTGAATACTTGCTTGTTAGCTGTTGTTGTACGCAAATTCTGCCAACGGCAAGTAATCCTCCCAACTACCTCGAAAGTCAATAACACATCCCCTCAATATGTCTTCCAAAATCTGAATAACCCTTTCCGACTAACCATCAGTCTGAGGATGAAAAGCTGTGCTAAAGTTCAATCGCGTCCCTAATGCATCATGCAACTTTTTCCAAAATCGAAATGTGAATCTGGGATCTCGGTCAGAAATAATTGAAATTGGAACACCATGAAGTCACACGATCTCTGCCATATACAACCTGGCTAACTTTTGAAGCAAGAAGTCCGTGCGGACAGGTATGAAATGGGCCGATTTGGTCAACCTATCCACAATCACCCAAACCGAGTCCTTCTTCATTGGTGTCAAGGGTAGCCCACTCACAAAGTCCATGGTTACCCTCTCCCACTTCCAGAGTGGTACCTTAACAGGTTGCAAAAGTCCGGAAGGTAGTTGATGCTTAGCTTTCACTTGCTGGCACGTCAGACACCTCTCCACAAACTCCGTTACTTCTCGTTTAAGCCCAGGCCACCAATACAATTCTCGCAAGTCGCGATACAACTTATTCCCTCCAGGATGCATAGCACAAAGTCCTCCATGAGCTTCTTTCAGTATTGACTGCCTTAAGTCAGAGTCCTTCGGAATGCAAACTCTTCCTCGAAAACACAGAATTCCTTCACTATTTAACCCAAACTCAGAAGTTTCCCCTTTCTTAACTTGTTGAAATCGAGAAACCAAAGACTCATCCTTCAACTGCTTTTCCTTAATTTGATCCACCCAGGCTAGCCTTACTTGCAACTCAGCCAACAGACTACCATCATCATTTAGACTCAAACGAGAAAACATTGCTCTCAGATCAGATATAGCTCTACGGCTTAGAGCATCGGCTACCACATTAGCCTTGTCTGGGTGATACTCAATCGAACAATCATAGTCCTTAAGCAATTCTATCCATCTTCGCTGCCTCAAATTCAACTCCTTCTGAGTCAGCAAGTACTTGAGACTCTTATGATCTGTGTATATGACACACTTTTCTCCGTACAAGTAGTGTCTCCAAATCTAAAGTGTAAAAATTACTGCTGCCAACTCCAAATCATGCGTAGGATAGTTTCCTTCGTGAGGCTTAAGATGTCGTGACGCATAAGTAACCACCTTACCCTCTTACATCAACACACAGCCCAAACCCACATGTGATGCATCGCTGTACACAATGAAATCTTTCTTAGACTCCGGCTGAATTAATACAGGTGCTTCAGTCAGAACTTTCTTTAACTTCTCAAAAGCTTCCTGCTGTTTCTCAGTCCACATAAACGATACTCATTTCCTTACGAGTTTTGTCAAAGGTGCTGCCATCATAGAAAAACCTTCCACAAACCTTCTGTAGTATCCTGCCAACCCTAGGAAACTCTGAATTTCCGATACTGACCTAGGTGGCTTTCATTCCAAAATTGCTTCAATCTTTCGAGGGTCCACCTTGATCCCCTCAGCTGAGACAACATGACCTAAGAAGGTTACCTCCTTCAACCAGAATTCGCATTTGCTGAATTTCGCATAAAGTTCCTTCTTCCTCAACACTTGCAGCACAATGCGGAGATGCTCCTCATGTTTCACTTCAGTTTCAGAGTATACTAGAATATTGTCAATAAAGACGACTACAAACCGATCCAAAAATGGCTGAAACACATGATTCATCAGATCTATAAATGCTGTAGGAGCGTTCGTCAGTCTAAATGGCATAACCAAAAACTCGTAATGACCATACCGAGTCCTGAATGTAGTCTTATGAACATCCACCTCCTTGACCCTTAATTGATGATATCCAGATCGAAGATCAATCTTGGAAAATATCGAAGCTCCTCTAAGTTGGTCGAACAAGTCATCGATTCTTGGCAGAGGGTACTTATTCTTAATCGTCATTTTGTTCAACTGGCGATAATCAATACACATCCGCATCGTCCCATCCTTCTTTTTCACGAACAACACCAGTACTCCCCACGGAGACCCACTTGGCCTAATAAAGCCCCTATCCAACAACTCCTGAATTTGTGCTTTTAACTCCACCAACTCCTATGGCACCATCCTATATGGTGCGATGACACTGGTGCCGTTCCAGGTAGCAAGTCGATTCCAAACTCGACTTCTCAGTTCGGAGGCAATCCCGAAAGTTTCTCCGAAAAAATGTCTTGAAATTTCTTAACGGTTCTAACCTTATCCACTATCAGTCCCTCAGCTTCTGACTGACTTACAAATGCCAAATAGGCCTCACAACCTTTACGAATCCATTTTTTGGCTCTTAGTGCTGACACTACATTGGACAAATAATCCCTTCGCTCACCTATCACCATAACCTCCTCACTCTCCGTGGTCTTTAACACTATTCGCTTGGCAGCACAATCCAGAGTCGCACTGTGCCTAACAAGTCAGTCCATTCCCAGAATGAGGTCGAATTCTTCGAACGGTAACTCCATCAAGTCTCTAGAGAAAATATTACCTTGGGTTTCTAAATGTACATCCCTATACAGTTTGTCTACTTTAACCGAGTGACCCAAAGGACTTAGTACCGTTACCCCACTCACTATCTCCTCAGAGTGCACACCCAACGACTCAGATATGGCACATGCAACATAGGAATGAGTAGATCCAATATCTATCAAAGCAGTGTACGACATGCTAGAAATCAGAAACGTACCAGTTATGACGTCAGGTGCATCGCCCTCCTCTCGATGACGAGCTGCATACACCAATGCTGGAAGTCGAGCCTCAGCATTTCTGGCACCCCCGCCAGGTGCTCCTCGCCCCCGACCATTTCTATTACCGTCCCTTCCTTGACCACGTCCTCTCGGTGGTTGTGGCCCGCCTCTTGCTGGTTGGGCAACCCTCCATTCCGCAACTTGAACCTGATCTATTTTTTGAGGACAGTCCTTGACTCTATGCTCCATAGATCCGCAACGGAAACAAGCACCGGAGCGTTTCCTACACTCGCCCAGATGTATCTTACCACAGTCCCTACAAACTTATGGTCTAGCAATATTCATCGAAACTACTCGCACTGCCTCCTCTATTCTTGCCCTTTTAGAACCCCTATATGCACCACCCAAGGGGCTTGAATCCCTCTGAGAACAGTTTCGATCCTTCTCACGATTCTGTCACACCGCACGCTTCACCTCCTCAGCTATCTTAGCTTTTTTCACCAAAGTAGCAAAGTCCCGCTCCCTCTGTGGAGTAATTAACACTATAAGTTCATCTTTAGGACCATCCTCAAAATACACACTACGTTCATAATCCGTAGCGGCTATCCCAATGGCATACCGGCTCAGCCTCAGAAACTCAGCCTCATACTCAGCAACTGTCTTACCCCCTTGGACCAGATTCAGAAATTCTTTCCTGCGGGTGTCTACATAACTCGCCCCAACATACTTCCCCTTGAAGGCCGTCTTAAACAGTTCTCAAGTCACCCTATCAGCTGGGGTCCCATCTCTCACAGTGAGCCACCACTGATAGGCCTCATATCGTAACAATGATATGGCCCCCTTCAACTTCTGCTCTACAGAACAATCTAAGTCATCCATAATTCGCTCCGTGGCCTCTAACCAATATTTAGCCACATTTGGGGCTACACTAGCTATGCCCCTAAAGATCTCCGCTCCGTTAGCCCGGAGTCGCTCAGAAATAGACCCTCAAACTCCATTACCTGTGCTTGCCCTGGCAACCCTTTTCAGAACACGAAGCATTGCCTGGGATAGGGCATCATCCCCGGCACCACGATCATGAGATTCCACTTCTGTTACCGGTGGTACCGGTGCTTCTGCCGTCGCATATGCCCTGAAGACGAAGTTCCTGCTCGAGCGCTACCTCAGCCACATCCACGGCCTTTTCCACGAGCCGCTCTCGTACTCAGATCGTGTTATCTGATTACGAATTTTATGCATCAATCAAATATTCCAGTGTTTATTACAGACGTTTTATGAACAGACAGTAATTCAGAGTTTGGTTTTCGCAGAATCGAAGTCTAGCTACAGTCTCAGTCTATTACCAAAATTCATATAGTCTCAGTACCATCCCACTAAATTATCATAATAGGGTTTTAAATACAAACAGATAATTCAAAAATATCTCAGAAAGTTCAAAATAATACTTACAGACTTGGGCCGGAGATTCGGGTGTCACCTTTTTAAGGATCCAATAATTGAAAAACTGAGTTTCGTAATTTTTGTAAAAATTTCATTTTCGAGAATTTTTGTTTTTTTATTTTTTTATAAACCCATTCCACAGTCGAGTTGTTGCAACTTGGCTCTGATACCACTAAATGTAAGACCCCAAACCCGACCTAGACGTTATGACTGGATCCGTCATGTCACATCGGAATGTTAAAAACATTTTCTATTCTTAGTCCAAAAAAATCGTACTTAGTCTTCAAAAGATGATTTCATTATAGGTTAAAGTGAATGGAAGCTGTGCACTAGGTAGGAAACTGGAAAAGAGGAGATGAGTCCATCGGACTGCTTAAGTACCAAGCTCCCTTCGGATCCAATCTTAGACATGCATACCACCATTGCTACACCTTAACTTCGTGTATGTTCTTAGGAAACTAATTCATTTAAGTCCAGTTTAAGAAAAAGTGATTAGTTTTGGAAAACATTTTCGTTGCGGAAGTTTTTTTTTCTTTGTTGTCGTGATAATTTAAAATCAATCATTGTTTTTGAAAATGCGCCCTAAGACTAATCAGTTTCAGTGATTAAGATAATATTATACCTATTCTAATAAAACATATTAAAAATAATTAAAATCATTAAAGCGGCCTTATTACAACTTAAAACCCAAATCATAAAAGTAAATAAAAGATGTCTAATTCACCAGAAGAAAACCAAATTTGCAGAACGCGTGGCCACAACGAATCCCTCATAGCTCCAAGCCCACTATGGTTGGGGATTATCTGCGTGGATGAAAATAAGGGGTAAGTTTGGGAAACTCAGTGTGTAAAATAACCCAACCATAGTCTAAACCAGTTCAAACCACAGTAATAGATTAAATTGGCCTTAGCCTGCAATGTATTTCGAATAAAGCCCATAGGCTCATAATGAAAAATGCAATGTATATCATGTATGCGAGAAAAACCCATCCCATATCCATCCGTATACACCCCCGTGCCAACCTTACACCATGTGGGGAGACTACTCGACCGACCCATCTATCTACACGTTACAATTATGCAGCAAGGCTACCAGAACAGATATTGTGACAGAGTCATCGATATGATATTTGTGTGGCGAGCCACCGAAATGTATATTTGTGGCAGAGCCACCGAACGCTTCCTCCAACATCATAACCCATATCCCATGCAATAGATATACATGTCATGGCATACAACAAATGTAATCGAATATCATGCATATGGCATACATCATACAGAATCAGAATATCATGCATTTCAGTCACAACTAACCCTAGGGGTAAAATGGTCATTTTGCACCTAGGGGTATAATGGTAATTTTTGCATACTTAGGGGTATTTTCGTAATCCAACTACTTTAGGGTTTACATTCATACTACAGCCGTTAACGCATCCATAGAAGTACTTAGCAAGCGTTCTTACTGAATTGGGCCCGTTGGCCTATTATCCCATTTTCTGGCCCATTAAGCCCAATATATCGAAAATGCACGAAATTGTACACTCTGCAGTCTTATCACTTTAGTTAACCAAATACAATAATTGATCTATCTCATGAGCATTGCACACTCGCAAGTTCACAAAATACCGATTTTTTGGCATTTCAGATTTTCAGGTTTTGCCGATCTAGTCTATGAAAGGGTGTCAGTTACACACCTGATTTAGAACGGTACGCTGGCGAGATCCACACCTACGATCTGCCTACAATTGGATTTCTACCACGTCAATCTAAATATCAAAAACAAACTACGTATTTAACCCCTTACCATATTCGGCCAACACAGCTTTAGATCCCAGAGTTCCTTACCTTTTTACCGAGATATGGGTTAGATCTGGAGAGCCAATCGAATAAGTCCTCAAGCCCTTTATTGTATGTCCCCTCGTCCATGCTACCACTTCCACAACCAACAGAAAAAAATGCGAATCCCTTAGTCCATAAACGCTAGCCACCCCTAAGGGTTTCAGCTTTTCCTTCCTAAAAGCAATGAGACTAAAGACAGTTTGTTCAAAAGACTTACCTAACGTTGATCGGTTCAGAAGAATGTTCCTATCTATGATTTTTTTTCTCCAATCCACCGCAGCCAAAAGAAAAAGCAGATTCAAACAACCAAAGATTTGGCCTCCTTCACCACAAGTATGTAGGTTCGGTTTTTTTAAAGAAATAAGAGAAGAAAAGTTTGACTACCACAAGATTCGGCTATTGAGGAATATTGCAGATGGAAAAATAAAGAATGAGGCAGAGGAAGAAGGGTATATATTCGATTATGGAAACGAAAAGATGGAAGAAGAAAGAAAAAGATGAGAGGTAGTATTCGGCTATGGAGAAAACGGCACAATGAGGCTTCTAGGTTCGACTATTAGAAAAAGAGAATAAGAAACCCCTAAGCCTAACCTATTTCAGCAAACCAAAGAAAATAAATGTGAATTAGAAGGAAAAGGAATTGCTAGGGACGGCACCACTTATCCCAAATGCCGAAATTTCCCTCTTCAAAGGCCTGGCCGAATCCCTACACTAGAGACCCTTGGCCGGCCAACTGTTGCCCCTCGAGAGTCCACCATTCGGCCACCACTGCTCTCCCTAATCCGCTCCTAAATCTTCTCCCTTATCCCCTCCTTACTCAATCTCCTGAGCAGCTCACACACCTCCTGACAGACTTTTACTTGCGTTCCAATACTTACCATTCCTACTCATAAAAATAATTCCCTTGATATGCTCTTATTGTGACTTGAACCTCAGTTCCCCCTAGCCATCCACACGCCCCTTTAATATCCTTCCCTGTGGCGTCACACATGCCACCCTGCCACATGCTTCCTTGTGATTTATTTTACCCATTAAATTCTTAAAAGCCCAATTACCAAAACCCCCTTTTTTCTTGTGGAATTAAGATTAATTAAAACTGCCGGTTTTAACCTAGACTTGGGCCTTCTAAAGGCCCACTAACATGCTTAGACTTACATCAAGCAGTCAAAACACATAAATTCAAAAATTTGCCAAAACTCTCCGAAATCCCGAAGATCCCGAAAATTGGGGCGTTACAGAACCAGTGCAAATTGTTGATGGCGATGTCAAAATGTTGAGGAGGACACAAGTGCCACTTGTCAAAGTTTTATGGCAGAATGATGGTTCTAGTGAGAATACTCGGGAAACACAAGATGTGAGAATACTCTTTTCCCAAACAGGTAATTGTGAAGATAAAATTTTCTTTTAAGGAGGGTGAAGTTGTCACATCCCATTTTTCTATTAATTGTAATATAATGAAACTGCCATCTCCTATGTCTTAAATTATTTGTGCAAAAATGAACACAAGGAAACATTGTGGCTTAGTGGAAAGAAGCTCATTAACTATCTTAGAAGTTCCTAGTTCGAACCCCCATGTTTTCATTTTTTTGAATTAAATTTTTACACACAATTGGTATGTGCATTTAAGCCTTGCTATCCACCCCCTTGTTGCCATATGTGGAGGATTCCTTTCCTCCTTTAATAAGTCAAATTTGCCTTATGTTGTGAGACACATCCTTTTTTTCACTCCTTGTTTCACTCCCTTTCCAAAACCTCCTCTCTTGCCATAAGATTATGATACAATGAACTTGGTCATGGTTGACCAAGCTACACAAACCCCTTGTGCCATCCACCACCCTCATTTGCACCTTAATCTCCATTTATTTTTATTTTCTTCGTCTTATTTTTCTCTCAAATCAAAATAGAACCACTACCTCCTTTTAAATTTTATTCTCCAACCACCACAACCGAGCTTTCCACTATCATTAAAAACCTTCTAACCACCGTAGACGCTGCCCCTTTTCACTCCTTCTTCTTTCCACCGTTGCGAGCCGTCATGAACCACCGCGGGTCTCCTCCTCCTCTACCTATTTTTTCTTATTTTTCTCTTTTCTCCTTTCTTCTAATTGTAGTGACCAAAACCTCTTCCTTTTAATATTTACTTAGCACCGTCAGACTACCGCTTCTCCATAACCAGACCAATGCTGAGCCGCCAGTGACCAAAATTTTCCTTTTTGCTTCCTCTTTCTTTTGCCGATTCCTTAGTTACTAAAAATCATATTTTTATTTCACTTATTCGATTATTATTTCTAGATCACTCAAACATCGATCTCATTCCATTCTCAATTCTTCGATCATCTAATATTAAATCAAGTGTAAGTAAGGTTGCTAAATTTGTAAAATTCTTCATTTTGGAAATACCATAGTTTGACTGAATGGTATAGGGTGATAATATCATCAAGTTATTTATTTATTGGTTTAACATAAATACTACTATGATTTCGTATCAACTTGAAGGACCAAACAACGCCAATCAAAGAGATCCTTAGTATGATAACGAAGACAACTAATCCAAGTCTCGATTTAAGAGTAAGTCATGGTTAGAACTATTTTGAACAATTAAAAGTTTAAATGTTAAAAATCAAATCTAATAGATCTAATTAAAATATGTGTTTGATGCGATAGATTCATCTACTGGCTTAGATCCAAGTGAAATCTCCTCTAATAGGATTATGACAATCGAATCTACACATTAAGGTGTGGGATCTAACTCTCATTTTAAGTGAAATATAATGTTATTTACTTTAATAAAATGTTAATTAATTAATTAATTTGTGAGTACATTAAGTACTCGAGTGGAGTTGAAAAACTCAATCAAAGAGGAATCCAAGTAAGTGTCCTAAACTATTAAGTGTTGTGAAAATCCATGATTTGTGATATGTGATGTATGTAATGTTGATCTCAACTCTATGTTATGTGATTTATGGCTAGATTAATATGTGATGATCTAAACATGTGATATATGTATGTGTATGTTAAGAACCATGTTTTAATATAAATATGTATATTAAAGCATGCTAAAGTGAAAACTATGTAATATGTGAAAATATGATAATGATACATGCATATGTGTAAGAATCGAGAAATGTGAGTTACAAGCATGAATATGTGAAAAATGTGGAAAGTTAAACATATGTGTTAAAATGGCCATATCATATGCATAGGGTGGGATTGTGCAAGGAAGAAGCTATGTGGCAGTTTAACTGTGATTATGCGATCGTTATCAGAAATTATGTGGTGGCTTGTCCATGATTGGTTATGTGACCGTTTATCGATATTTATGTGGTGGCTTGTCCACAAATGGTGTGTTTTCGGATGGACGAGTTCTGGGAACTCGATATTGGTGTGTAGCGGAGATGGGTAGGAAATCCTCTAAAATGTGCATTATTACTTAAACATAACTTGTTATTTTCATTAAATCTGATGATATGTGAATTCTGTGAAAGTTATATTTACGATGATTCGGATGTGTTATGCTACATGTTGATATATATGTTTGTGACGATCTCACACTGAGTCTTTTAAAGCTCACCCATGTTATGCGTATGTATCAGGTAATTCTCGTAATTGAGGCTCAGATTCAGATCTCCGGAGGGGCTTTTGGATTAATGATCTCTTGGTCGTGGATTTTGTTTTCAAATAATATGGGACTTTTACGAACTATATGAGTTCATTTTGGATTTTTGTTATTATGGACTTTAATTTGGGTTATCTTAGTCACTTTTTGGACATTATTTTTAAATTATGAACTATGGCATGGGATTTTTATTTTGACATTTTGGGATAATATTGCATAAAATTTTTTATATGATTTTTAAACGATCAATAAACGTTTTAGTGATTATTAGCCGTTGCAAATTTATGATTTCAAAACTAAGTTACAATACAAATATTTTAAATTTTTAAAAAAAAAAAATTTTATTAAAATGAACATGATGTTTTAAAAATGACATATCTTCAAGACAAGTGAGTTTTTCTTATAAAAACGTTTTGGCCATCTTCATGGCCCTTGTAATTACTTAGATTAGGCTATAGCATCTAAGCCTGGTTCGAAGGGTTACACGCATAGAGTGCGGGATTGCCCACAACAATCCATGTTATACATGATTGTTAAAGAAGATGAAGCGAAGCCTGATGAGGATAAGGTGTTGAGGTTTGGATCAATGATACTCAATTTTTCTAAAGTGAAAAGGAATCGTAAGCTGAAAGGTTTGATGTTTGTGGACATCAACATTGTAGGCTAAAGCAGGAGAGCTTTTGTCGATACAGAGCATTTTACTTATTTATATTAGAGAGAGTCACGGGTAAACTTGGTCTCTCGGTTAGCAGATCGACCAAGAATATCAAGATGGTTTATACCAAAAAGGTCCCAATTGTGGGAGTAAGAAAATGAGTAGAGCTACAAATTGGTGAGCGAAAAGGCAAGGAAGATTTCGAGGCAATTCATTTAGATGATTACGATTTCATTCTTGACTTAAATTTCCTTGACCAAATTAATGCTTTGTTAGTTCCTTTTGTCTATTTTATATGTATCTTGTATACTCAACAACAAGCATGCGTTGTGGTGGTGAGTCGAGACATGAAAGTTGGAACCAAGGTATTGTCGGCAATCCAACTACCTAAGGATGTTCATGATGGAAAAAACATTGAATTGGTAGATCGAAAAAGTGTTACAGAGATCCCCTTAGACATGCTAGAGGGGCAAGAAATTGATATGAATTCTATTGAGTCATCAATTGGGCTACCACTTATGAGAGAGGTAGGTTGTGCATCAAATTTTAGGGGTAAGGTAGTTATGCAAATTGGGAAGTCAAAGCGAGTAAATGCAACTTGCGAGGTATATCTGAAACATTTAACTAGTGTTTTTGATTATGACTTACGGTTGGCTTAGCAAAGACACAAGGCTATTTTAGAGTTCTAAAATGGGTAAGCCAAGGGGTTACAAATTGAAGTTCACGGGAAAAATCAAGGTTAACCCAGTGTTCATTGTGAGCATGGCTAAGCCTTATTGTGAGGATTAAGGGGATCCCAATCAGGGAAAGTCACAATGTAGGCAAGTAAGAGTAGGGATCTTACGAATGAGATGTACTAAGGAAAGGAATGGTTTGAGTTAGGAGAGAACGGAAGTCGAGGCAAGTGTTCCGAGAGGTAGGGCTACCTAAAAAAGAGGTTAGCAAGGAATCAATCGAGGCATTGAGAAGGTTTTGTGATGAATCAAACAAGTGTCATCAGTGGGGATACCACCTATGAGAGACGTGGGTTGTGCATCAAACTTTGAACGTTAAGGTAGTTATACAAACTGGGCAGTCAAAGCGAGTAATTGCAACATGCGAGGTACATCTCAAACACTTAACTAGTGTTTTTCAATATGACTTACTGTTGGCTTAGCAAAGACATAGGGGCCCTTTTAAAGTTCTAAAATAGGTAAGCCAAGGGGCTTGCAAATTGGAGTTGGCAGGAAAAAGCAAGTTTAACCCAATGTTTATTGTGAGCATGCATAAGCCTAGTTGTAAGGATCAAGGGGATACCAACTACGGAAAGTCACAATGTGGGCAAGTAAGAGCGGGGCTCTTGCGTACGAGATATACTAAGGAGAGGAATGGCTCGAGTTAAGAGAGAACAGAAGTCGAGGCAAGTGTTCCGAGGGGCAGGACTACCTGAAAAAGATGTTAGTAAGGAATCAATTGAGGCATTGAGAAGGTTCTAAGATGAGTCAAACCAGTGTCATCCCAAGGAGGCAACGAAGGCTTTGTGAGAATGAATAGGGGAGAATACCACAACCCGTGGACCAAATCCCATGATGAATGTGCAAAGATCATCCTATGAAGGTTAATCGATTAAATGAGGCTTATTTGACCCACTTGCACTGGCCTGATTCATGGAACATGTGGAGAAGCCCATCTACTTAATGCCTTGGTGGCTTAGTGAAATACTTATGGAAAATTAAGGTTGCCATGGTAAATATGGAAACTAATCTTAGAAGATTAGATATATTATAAGATTTGATTTTTTTAAAATCTTAAAGGATTGAGTCAATCCCTTAAGAATCTTAATCGTAGATAGGCTTTAATCTTAACCATTGATGTAAAGCAAACTGTACTGTTGGATATGGGGGAGCTTAACTATAAACAGAGGCTTTCCCTCTCATTTGTAAGAACTCAGGTGTAATCCTTCAAAGTAATAGAGATACTTTGAGATCATTTACTTAAATACTTGGCGTGCTTTTACTTTCTTGGGGAATTTTTCTGTTCTTTTGTTGCTTTTTTGTTTTCAGTTGCTTTTGCTTTATTTACGACGCCTTGGAGAATTTTTATCGAGAATTCTCACTTTGTGAGAGTTAGGTTGACTTAGGTGGCTTTGAAATCAAGAAATAATCTAAAGTCACACAGATTACAAGACTAAAGCTCTAGCCTATGACATTTAGACATGGAAAGTGCTACCACAGACTTTTTCTTAGAGCTCCATGAGATAGGATTGCCCACAAGAAACACCACATTCCTAGACGTGTACCTTCTTTCCTCCATACTACTTCCTCAATCAACATCTGTATATATTGTAAATCTAAGGTTTATAGCTAGTTGAAAAAGAATGCCACAATCAATGTGCCTTAAAGGCACATATCCACATTTTTTACACTTATCTAGTGTGTCACAAGGCTTGTGCATATATCAAGGACTTAGATTTTTCGCCTTACAATCCGTGTGGCCTTAGGTAATTTTTTAGCAAAAAAAAAATGCCTAAGTTAGCCTAACTCCAAACAATTGAGGATTCAATAGAATTCCTTTAAGGAACCAACACAAAGCTGAAGCAATTCAAAGATGAATGAAGAACAAAGCCATAGAAAAGCTAAGAACACAAAAGAGAAGCTTTTGAGTGAATGCTCTCAAGAATTCTTATTACTCAAGAATGAAGTGATTTACAATAAGGGGGAGAGGCCTCTATGTAACACCCCTTACCCGTGCCCGAGGCCGGGCCAAGGCACGGGGCATTACCGTACACATACATGAACATTTCGGGAAAAGCGGGTTATAAAATTTCATTTCATTTTCAAACCAATCAAACAAAATCATATTGTCCCAATTATGGACCTACGAGGTCCAAAACAAGCATTACAAATGATCCGAGATTAAACCAAGAACTTAAGAAAACTTTATGGAATTTCTAGGTTTAAGCCTTACATGCCCGTGTGGAGGCAATGTACACGCCCGTGTGCAATGGGACACGCCCGTGTCTCATACCTGTGTAGAATTACTAGAATTTTTTTTTCATTTCAAACCTACTGGGGTTTTCACACGGCCAAGCACACGCCCATGTCCCTGGCCCGTGTCCCTCACACGGCTTAGACACGCCCGTGTCCAAAAACCTAGACATTGTGTTTATGAAGTCATCATTCATTTGGGGCACACAGCCAAGGCACACGCCCGTGTGCTAGGTCGTGTCCTCCACACGGCTAAGACACAAGGCCGTGTCTCTGCCCGTGTAGCTAGCACTTAGGCTATTTTCCAAGCCTTTTTGTTACCATTAATACCTAACATACTTAAGTACATTATAGACACATACAATGTAACATCAAGTAAATAATTGGACATCCTCCATTAAGACTCCACTATAAAATTCATATATATATATATCATCATACATGTGTTTCGCTTACTCATTTTATACCAAGTCTAAGCACACCAATTCACAATCAATTGAACATGTCATTTTGATTATTACTTATACATTTATACCATGCTTGCCTAAGTCATTCCACACCAATTTCTTGTTCAAGCATTAATGACTTACTGCCATACCACACTTTTATTCTCTAATTATGACCACTTCGTTTGGTCATAAGACATTCATCAAGCATACATATCGTAATACTAACTATTCATGTCAAACAATTGTAATCACATGACCACATCACAAGGTATCAATAAATAGCTTGGATAAATAGGCTTACAAGCCATAACCCATACAAGCCACATCTCATGGCTAAACAAACGAATCAATTTAAGCCAACATCTTAGCCAAATCAAAAGAATACACATCATAATGACTAAGTCCCTATACATGCCACTCACTTGAAGACATTAAGATTCAACAATACTCCAAAGGTGGTAACCTGATAGTGTGATGCTGCCTCTGGCAATATCCAACCCTGAGCTAACCTGACAATACTAAAAAAATCGAGAGGAGGGAGTAAGCTTAAAGCTTAGTAAGTCCCTATAAAAATAATAAGCAATTTATCAACATGATTCCATGGCAACATAACCATAATTATACTTTTACTTATATTCTGGTCATGCTATTCTCGAGTCATAGTCACTAAATCATTTATATTTGGAGCTACGGAACTCCAAATTTAGGTTCGATAATTTTCCCTAAAACTAAACTCAAATATCTTCTTGCCATGAAATTTTCAGAATTTTTTGATTAGTTAATAAGTACAGTTTATTCTTTAAAGTCACCCCTATTTTTTTGTTTGATAGCTTCAGCCTTTCTTCACTAAAATTTATTTATCTCATAGTACGGGACTCGGATGATGCTCCCATATATATATCTCTTGAAAATAGACTCATTAAGGATTTATTCATATAAATTCTAACCCATAATCATTTTTGTACAATTTTTAGTGATTTTCCAAATTTGAGACATAGGAGCCCAAAAGCACTCTGACTTTGTCTCACAAAAGTTCAAATATCTCATAATATGAAACTCTTTCACTTATACCATTTCTTCTATTGAAATTAGATTCGATAAGCTTTAATCTCATATCTTATTCGGTCTCTAATTCAATTTCCACAATTTTTGGTGGATTGTCGAAATCACACAACTGCTGATGTCCAAAACGGTTTTAGTGCAATATCATGATAACTATCATATGATGACATAATAACATAATCGCCGAGATTATTCATCATTCAAGCATTTTAGCTCATCAATCAAATATTCATATACATATACGTGAATGTACCTTTTTGTCATATATCATCCTATAACAAAGCATTACTCATGAGTATAACATACATACCTGTACGTATCTGTAGCATATCGAATAACTTTACCTTCATTACCATGCCCATCTCGGGACTTTCATCGCATCATTCATTATAATACCCGTTGAACACTTGGAATACTATTGGATATGCTAAAACCTTGTACATAAGTGCCACATATACATACATATCCAAAGCTACCTCATAACATGTAGACATCTATAGTGAGCTCGGACCAACTCAACAAGCTCGGATGTTACATGCATCGCATCCATGATGAACTCGGACCAACTCAACGAGCTCGAATGCCTCACATATATTACGAACTTGGACCAAATCAACAAGTTTAGATTTCTCACGAACTCAGACCAACTCAACGAGCTCGGATCTCTTATTTCCTAGTGACATGTCACTTGTATCCTAAACTATTCCTAAGATTCAAACGAGATTTTTCCTTATTGCACATAGCATCTTCATCGTACTTGTTTGTATTGTTGTGGATGACGACCGTAATATCATTCATGCTTACAAATTCAGCATTCTCATATTCATGAAATAATCATCGCATTTCTCATAATAACATTTAGACATTTGTCACACAATGCAATCATCATATCAACTATATAAATATTCATCACATAATGTTAACACATCAATTTAAGTTCAAGCATAAACAATGATATTATTGCCTTATTATTGACATACGAACTTATCTCGAATGTGAGCACGGCTATTTATTCCGATTTAGTCCATAATCTCATTCATTTCCAATCTGTGCCTGAATCTCATTTTCCTTGATCTATAATATCACAATTAGCTTACTAATTAGTCACATTATTCACATGGGTCCAAAAATCATATTTTTATAAGTTTTCATTTTGACCCTTAAACTTTCACATATTTGCACTTTGGGCCCTAGGCTCGTAAAATGAAATGTGCTCGATTTCCTTGTACTTTAAGCCTAGCCGAACCATTATTGCTCTTATAGTAGCCCACATTTCTCTTTTATTCACATGTTTACTACCCATTTTACAACTTTTACATTTTAGTCCTTTTTAGGTGTTTTCATGAAAAATCACCTAGTAAAAGATGTTTATCATACTTTAATCTTTCATATTCTACCATTAAACATCAAAATACTAACATTTCATGCATGGGTAAATTTTTAAACATAAACCCTAGCTCAAACTAATGGTAGAAATGAGTAGATCATGTCACGAGAATCTAAAAAATACGAATAACATTAAAAATGAGGCTTGAGAGCACTTACTATTGAGCTTGGAAATGAAAAAAACCCTAGCCATGGAGTCTCCAAGCATATTTATCCATGAGGAAGAAGGATGAGCAAATTTTTGCTTTGTTTTCCCTATTTAATTCATTTAAATACTAAATGACTAAAATACCCTTAATGCCTTTCTTTGAAATTTTACCTAACCATGTCCATTTTTGTCCAAATTTTTAGAACTTGGTCAAATTACTCTTTAAGGACCTCTAATTAATAATTCAATTCAATTTCATGCTTGAAGCTTCTAGAACTCAAGTTTTATAATTTTTTAAATTTAGTCCTTAAAGTCCAATCGAGCACCTTAGACATAAAATTTCTTCATGAAATTTTTACACAAGCATATAAACATGTCATAGGCCTTATAATAATCAAAAAATAATTAATTCTAATTCGGATTTATGGTCTCGAAATCACTGTTCTGACTAGTCCCTAATTCGGGATGTTACACTCTATTTATTGTTGAGCCACCCCAAATTCCATGGTACAGATAAAAGTACATCAACAACTAAGATTAAAAGCTATCTACAAATTAAATCTTTAAGATTATAAAATCATATCTTCTAAGATTTACATATCTTATCTAAGATTGCATATTTTCGAACATTACGTTCCATATTTGCCAAGCTTTGTAGATGGACCTTCAATCTCTCCAAGTAACGGGCCAGTCCGATTAGGCCAAATGATCTCCCTTGAACTTGATAGATCACACAAGTGTGCCATGGTTATGGGCTCCCATGCGCAACCCATGACATTCCTATTCTAGCGACACCCTTGTCTCGTCCTCCACATGGAACTGGTCTATCTTACCTTGGAACTACCACAAGGCCACGACAGGTTCTCAACTTGCCTCACTATTAAGAAATCCCTTCCATCAAACTAAGTATTCATGCCTCGATCGATAATACTTTCATCTGATCACACGGTCTGACTTGATGCTTTCAACTTCTCGATCATATGAGACCTTTACCCCCATTGGTGCTCATTCAATCTTGCCTCGATTTGGATCCTCTTGATTCTCATGGAATGGCTTAAGCATACTTACATGGAACACTGGGGGGAACTTAAGCTTTGTGGGCAACTTAAGCTTGTAAGACACCTTGCCTACAATCTTCACAACTCGAAATGGTCCCTTATACCGTATCACAAACCCTTGGTACAAGACATTATGTGGCAAAATCAAATGTAGTTTAGCAAGGACTAAATCCCCAACTTGAAATTACACATCCCTTCGATTTTGATCCACCCACTATCCAGTTACTTCCCTTGTGTAGACAAGCTCTAGCTAAATTGTTTTACTCTTGCCAATCCCTTACAAATTGATAAGCTATTGGGTTCGGTCCCGCATAGCGATTCGCAATAGCATCGGGTGTAAGTGGTTGTTGCCCTATCACTATCTCGAACGAAATCTTATTCGTAGCCCCATTTCATTCTAAGTTGTAAGAAAGTTGGGCCACATCTAACAACTTTGGCCAGTCCCTTTGTGTGACACTCGTGTAGTGCCAAAGATACGTCTCTAACAACACATTCACTCGTTCGGTTTGCCCATCAGTTTGTAGATGCATGCTAGTGGAAAAGTATAAATCTGAGCCCATTAACTTGAACAACTCAGTCCAGAACTAGCTCGTGAATCACCTGTCTCGGTCACTGATGATAGATTGTGACACTCTCCAATATTTCCCCACACATCTAAGGAACAAATGAGCTACCTCCTCAGTAGGGCACTCCTTGGTCGCTAGAATAAAGGTTCCATACTTTTAAAACTCGTCTACCACAACAAAAATGCTTACAAACCTATCAAATTTAGGGAAACCCATAATAAATTTGATGGATACACTCTCTTATAGGCACTCCAAAATGGGAAAAGGTTCTAACAAACCGGCAGGAGTCTTCAGCTCAACTTTATCTTGTTGGCACACCAAACAAGTTTTCACATAGGTTTCCATATCATCACCCATATAAGGCCAATAAAAATTATCCTCCAAGAGAGCCAAAGTGCAGTGCATACCTGGATTTCTAGTCCATCTCGAATCATGACATTTCTTCATGACTTCTTTATACAAGTTCCCATATTGACACACATAAAGACGATGTCCCTAAGTGTATAACAATTCTCCTTCAAGCCACAATTGCCTTGTTTTCCCATCCTTTGCAAGTTTGATCAAATTTTTGGTTGTGGGATCATGGTACAATCCCTCTCGAACACACTCCAATAGAGGATTATCGGGTTGGCTAATTACCGCAAACTCCATCTTTTGGCTAAGCGCCTCAGCCACAGTGTTGGTACTCCCCAGCTTGTATTCCATGCTAAAATTAAACTCCGCTAGGAAAACCTACCAATGAGCTTGCTGACAAATTTTTTCCTAAGTTAGGAAATAACTATTTGCAACGTTATCAGTGAATACCAAGAACATGGAACCTAGTAAAATAATGCCTCTATGTGTACAAACAATGCACCACAACAATCATTTCTTTTTCTTGGACCGTATATCGCCACTCTATCTTATTAAGATTTTAACTCTCGAAAGTAATTGGATGCCCATCTTGCATCAGAACTCCTTCAATCGCATAGTCTGATTCATCCATGCGTACCTCATATCCCTTTGAAAAATCCACTAAAGCAAGTACATGCTCACTCTTCATTGCTTGCTTCACTAGTTAAAGACATTCTTGCACCAAAGGCCTAATACCACACATTACCTTTTTACAACAAATCTGTCAAGGGTGTAGTTATTTTGGAGTAGCCTTCAATGAATCGTCAATAATAGTTCACCAACCCAAGAAAAGACCATAATTCCGTTACCTTGGTTGGTGGCTTCCAATTAGCAATGGCTCGAACTTTGCTTTTATCCATTCGAATCTTGCCACCCCCCACAATGTAGCCTAGAAATGGCACCTCTCGTTGGGAAAATGAACATTTCTCCTCTTTGACATATAGCTCATTCTCCCGCAAGGTTTGGAACACCTCCCTTAAATGTCCCACATGCTCCTCAAGCAACTTACTGTACACCACAATGTCATCAAGGTAAACAATCACAAAACGACTTAGGAAATGTTGCAATACCTTATTCATTAGGGTACAAAATGTGGTTGGAGCATTTGTCATCCCGAAGGGAAGCACAAGAAACTCATAAAACCCATACCAAGTCACACAGGCGATCTTGGGCTCATCCCCTTCAGCTATTCTCACTTGGTGGTACCCCAATCACAAACCTAACTTAGTAAACCATCTTGCACTACCAAGTTGATCGAACAAATCTGCAATAAAAGGAATGAGATACATGTTCTTCACATTGATCTTGTTTATGGCCCGGTAATCAATACACAATCTTAAAGACCCATTGTGCTTCTTTTGGAACAACACTAGCGCACCAAATAGGGCTTTAGATGGTCTAATGAATCCGACATCTAAAAGTTCCTTCAACTATTTCTACAACTCCTCCAACTCTAGCGAAGACATCTGGGATGGGGCCCTAGCTGGTGGTTCACTGTTGGGCATCAACTGTATCTTGTGATCCACCTCCCTCTTAGGTGGAAACTTTTTGGGCAATTCTGTTGGCATCACATTTGAAAATATTGTAGTAACTGGCCCACTTCCTTTGGGATTTCATCAATGGGTTTCACAGCTTCATCAACCTTTAAGGTGGCTAAATAGAAAACTTCATCTCTACGTACTCCTTTAGCAAATTGGATCACCGACAGTGTCTTTCCCTCCATGTTTCCTTTCCTTTTCATTCTCACTATACATTGATGGTTCGAATCATAAATCACTATGTAATTGCTAGAAGGAAAAATACTCACATTAATCCATTCAAGTAAGCTTAATCCAACCACAAAATCATAATCATCAAGTGGTATTACCTTAATGGTTGCCTTACTGGTCCACTTGCCAAGTTGGAGTTCCATTCCTTTTGCTACATTAGATATTGAGACACTTTTCGATTTCACCATCTTGATTTGACCCAAATTTTTCTCAATCTTGAGACCAAGTTCCCTCGCCATCTCTTCGGACATGAATAAATCAGACGCACCAGTATCGACAAGTGTACTCAATCCTTTACTAGCAACAGTGATGTCCACAAACATCAACCCATTACTTGCTTTGTCTTTGACACCACCTAATATTGCATTAAGATTTTCAGTGTCTTGCTCGACCTCCTTGTGCGCCTCCATGGCACTAACGGCAACCTTTTTTGGGTAGTCCTTCATCCTATGTAGGCCTTGACAAAGAAAACACCTTAATGGCCCATTTTCCTCCCATGGCTTGTCTTGCTTAGCTTTTGGGCCTTCGCCATTGTTTTTCACTTTGTCTTTGTCTCCCCCACCATTTTCCTTGGGTTTAAATTTACACCTAATAGGATACGAGGCATTACAGAACACATACACAGTCATTCATGAAAAAAGTCGGGCTATAAAATTTTTCTTTAAAATAACTTCATTCATACATATACAAATTGTCCCTAATATGGGCCTACGATGCCCAAAAAAGCCATTGAAAAAGAATCAGGACTAAATTAGAAACTTTTAGAAAAGTTTGGAAACTTTCCCTAATACAGAGCCACACGCCTGTGTCCTCCGGCCGTGTAACATATACATAAAGATAATTCATCGTTCAAACCTTTTTGGCTTACTTATTAAATGTAAATATATACTTGCTCGTCACAAATTGTTCTTTACCAAGGCATTCTTCATAGGTTTAGCATACATACCTGTACTCATCGTAGTATATCATATAACCATACCTCTTTAACATGCCTTCCTTGGGACTTTCATCACATTTATTGTATTACCCGTTGAACACTTGGAATACTATTGGATACACTAAAACTTACACATAAGTGCCACATAAACATACATAGCCGAAGCTACCCCATATCATGCAACGCTCACCATGGAGCTACTCACGGGCTTGCTCAAATGAGCTATCGATCAAGGTGTAACTACACGGGCTGCTCACAAAAGTTGTCAGGTATCCGACCACTCAAGGATTACCTAGCCACCGGTAGGACATACAAGACCATTGCCCGAAATTCAATCACATGTGTCGCATCCATTATGAACTCGAACCACTTAACGAGCTCGGATGCTCGCATCCATAATGAACTCGGACCACTCAACGAGCTTGGATGCCACATATATCACGAACCCAGACCACTCAACGAGTTCGGACTTCTTAATTCCTAGTGACATGTCACTTGTATCCTAGACTATTCCTAAGGTTAAAACGAGATTTTCCTCACTTGCACAAGGCATACTTTGTCATGCTTACTCGTGATGTTGTATGTAACGGCCAATTATCATTTATGCTTTCATAACAACCAATAAGTATATAACTCATAATAACAAGAAAACATTTATCACATAATATCAAAACATTAAGAACTTGCTACTACACCACATTATTTGCATATACACTTACCTCGGTACAAAAATGATGATAATCGAGCCTAATCATCGTATACTTTATTCTTCCCTCGATCAAGACGTGGTTCACATTTTTCTTGATCTATAATGCCAAATTTAACTTGTTTATTAATCACCTCATTCGAATCAATCCATAATTCATGCCTTGGTAAACTTACCTTTTTACCCCTAACTTTTCACTTATTTACGATTTAGTCCCTAGGCTTGTAAAATGAAATGCATGCATTTTCTTTGTTACCCAAGCCTAGCCAAATTTTCCTTGTACTTATAATATCCCATATTTTCATCAAAAATTAGATTTTTATCACATATTTTACATCTTTTACAAAATGGTCCCTTTAAGGTGTTTTCTTGCAAAATCACCTAGTAAAAGATGTTGAACACATATCAAACTATCATATTCTTCCATTAAACATCAAAACACAAACTTCTCATGCATGGGTCAAAATTCCAACATGAGCCCTAGCTTAAAATATGGTTAGAAACAGGTACATCATGTTATGAGGATTTCAAAAATGTAAAGAACATTAAAAAACGGGGCTAAAACAGACTTACTTCCAAGCTTGAAAAGTTTGAAAACCCTAGCTATGGTTCTCCACAAATTTCGGCAGCTAAGGAGGGACATTTTCACTTGATTTTCCCTTTTTATTTCATTTAATTACCAAATGGCCAAAATGTCCTTAGGGTTTTTCTTTCAAATTTTTCCTATGCATGTCCATTTTTGTCCAAAATTATAGAAATTGGTCAAATTGCTAATTAGGACCCTCTAATTCATAATCTAAAGAAATTTCATGCTTAAAGCTTCTAGAATGCAAGTTTTGCATTTTTTTCAATTTGGTCCCTAAAATTCAATTAGACATTTTATGCATAGAATTTCTTCATGAAACTTTCAAATAAGCATGCATTCATATTATAGACCTCATAGAAATCATAAAATAATTATTTCTATCTCAGATTTGTGGTCTCGAAACCACTATTCCGACTAGGACCTAATTCGAGATGTCACAACTCTCCCCCATTTAGGGACTTTCGTCCCCAAAAATCTTACCGGTAAAAAGGTTTGGATATTGTTTCCTCATAGCCTCCTCGGGCTCCCATGTGGCCTCTTCAACCCCATGTCTTTTCCATAAACTTTCACAAGAGCAACACTTTTGTTTCTCAATTGCTAGACTTCTCGAGCTAAGATCTTAACCGGTTCCTCACCATAAGTCATATACGGTCTAATTTCAACCTCAGTCGGTACAATCACATGAGAAGGATCAGATCTATATCAGCGCAAAATGGATACATGAAACACATCATGAATCTTTTCTAACTCAGTCGGCAAGGCCAATCGATAAGCAACAGGCCCTATTCTTTCAGTAATCTCATACGGTCCTATAAAACGAGGACTCAACTTGCCTTTCCTACCGAATCTCAAAACCTTCCTCCATGGAGACACTTTCAAGAATACTTTATCACTAGCCTGATACTCAATTTCCTTTCTTTTCAAGTCCGTTTACGAGTTTTGTCTATCCGGTGCCGCTTTTAAACAATCACAAATTACTTTCACTTTTTCTTCAGTTTCTTTAACCAAATCAATTCCATGTATCTTATTTTCCTTAAGTTCAGTCCAGTACAAAGGTGTACGATATTTACGCCCATACAATGCCTCATAGGGTGCCATCTTCAAGCTCGACTAATAACTATTGTTGTAAGCAAATTCAACCAAAGGTAAGTACTTTTCCCAACTACCTTGGAATTCAAGAACATAATATCTGAGCATATCTTCTAGTATCTGAATTACTCTCTTGGATTGTCCATCAGTCTGTGGATGAAAAGCGGTACTAAAATTCAGATTTGTACCCAAAGCTTCTTGTAACTTCTGCCAAAACCGCAGAGTGAACCTTGGATCTCTATCCAAAATAATCGATAAAGGTACTCCTTGAAGTCTCACAATCTTAGAAATATACAATTCGGCTAACTTATCAAGTGAATAATCAACGCATACCGGTATAAAATGAGCCGATTTAGTCAAACTATCAACCACAACCCATAAGGCATCTTTCTTTCTTGTAGTCAACGGCAAGCCTGTTACAAAGTCCATAGTAATTCGGTCTCATTTCCATTCAGGAACTAAAATAGGCTGAAGTAAACCTGAAGGTACCTGGTGTTCGGCCTTTACTTGCTGACAAATCAAGTACCTCGATACAAACTCAGATACATCTCTTTTCATACCATTCCACCAATACATTTTATTTAAATCATTGTACATTTTCGTACTACCTGGGTGAACTGACATACCTCCGTTATGAGCCTCATACAAAATATTCTGAATTAACTCAGCATTCTTCAGGACAGAAATCCTTCCACGAAACCTCAGACAACCATCAGAATCTCTCTGAAAATCTGATTCACTGTTCAACTCACACTGAGCTTTCTTCGCTTGTAACTCTTATCAGCTTCCTAAGCATCACAAATCTGTTGAAGAAAAGTTGATCTAGCTCTTAACTCAGCTAGAATTGCACCATCATGAGATAGGGTTAGTCGTGCGTTCATTGCTCTCAAAGCAAATAAACACTTTCTACTCAGGGCATCGGTGACCACATTTGCCTTACCGGGGTGATAATCAATCACAAGTTCATAGTCTTTTAACAATTCAAGCCGTCTTCGTTGCCTCAAATTCAAGTCCTTTTGGGTCATCAGATACTTAAGACTTTTATGGTCTGTATAGACATGGCATTTCTCCCCAAATAGGTAATGTCGCCAAATCTTCAAAGCAAATACAATGGCAGCTAACTCTAGATCGTGTGTAGGATAGTTTTTCTCATGGGGCTTTAGTTGCCTCGAAACATAAGCTACTACCTTGCTTTCTTTCATAAGCACACAACCTAGTCCACTTAAGGATGAGTCACTGTAAATCATAAATTCTTTCCCTGATTCCAGTTGTACTAACACTGGAGCCTCGGTCAATAACATTTTCAATTTCTCGAAGCTCTACTGACATTTTTCAGACCATTCAAACTTGACATCTTTTTGAAGTAGTCACGTCATAGGAGTGGCTATCATAGAGAACCCTTTCACAAATTATCTGTAATAATCGGCTAAACCCAAAAAGCTTCTAACTTCAGTTACATTCCTTGGCGGCTTCCATTCGACAATAGCATAAATCTTACTGGGATCAACTCGGATACCATCTCCTGAAACAATGTGGCCTAAGAATCTGACCTCTCGAAGCCAAAACTCGCTTTTACTAAACTTGGCATATAACTGTTTATCACTCAAAGTCTGTAATACTCTTCTCAAGTGCTCGGTATGTTCTGCCTCATCTTTAGAATAAATCAGAATGTCATCAATGAACACCACAACAAACTTATCCAAATATGGTCAAAAGATTCGGATCATTAAATCCATAAACACGGTAGGAGCATTCATTAACCCAAATGGCATAACAAGAAACTCATAGTGGGCATACCTTGTTCTAAAGGCAGTCTTAGGCACATCTGACTCCTTAACTCGTAATTGGTAATTTCCAGATCTCAAGTCTATCTTAGAGAACCATGTCGCACCTTTCAGCTAGTCAAACAAGTCATCGATACTTCGAAGAGGTTACTTATTTTTTATCGTCACCTTATTGAGTTGCCGGTAGTCAATGCACAATCTCATGGAACTATCTTTTTTTTTTACGAATAATACGGGAACACCCCATGGCGAAAAGCTTGGTCTCGCAAAACCTTTGTCAGTTAATTCTTGCAACTGTAACTTCAATTCTTTCAGCTCAGTTGGGGCCATCGTATACAGAGCAATAGAGATAGGTGTCGTCCCTAGCATTAGCTCAATGCTGAATTCAACTTCTCTAACTGGAGGCAAACCTGGCAATTCCTCCGGGAATACATCCGCATACTCGCATACAACCGGCACTGATTTGATTTTCAATTCGGATTCCTTTGTATTTAATATGTATGCCAAATAAGCTTCATACCCTTTTCTCATACATCTTTGAGAAGTCATTGAAGAAATTACCATTGGCGACTTATCTGCATCATCTGATTCAACCTGAAGAATCTCACCGTTTTCACATTTCAATTCCATAACTTTCTATCTACAATTCACTATAGCATCATGTAGTGTCAACCAATCCATAACCAGTATGACATCAAATTCATCAAAAGACAATAATATCAAGTCGGCCGGAAAACAATGACCTTTAACCATCAAAGGGCATTTCTTACATACTTTATCAACTATCACATGCTTTCCTAATGGGTTTGACACCTTAATCATAAATTATGTAGACTCGACAGGTATATTCATACTAGATGTCAATTTCATACACACATACGAATGAGTAGATCCAGGGTCTATCAAAGCAAAAATATTAGTATCATAGAGAGAAAAATTACCAGTGATCACATCAGGAGAAGTTGCATTTTCGCGTGTGCGTATGGCATAGGCCCTAGCCGGAGCCCTAGCTTCAGATCTCCCTGCTGTATCTCTTGTCACATTCTTACTATTGGACCCATTCCCAGCATTTCTCAAGGGTCTTCCCCTCGAAATTGTGCCACTCGGTCTTAGACTCTGAAATCTTTCTTTCTCCATCATCTTGGGACAATCCTTAATAAAGTGGTCTAGAGAACCACATCTAAAACAAGATCCTACACTCACCCTACAGTTTCCAGAATGACATCTACCATATTGTTGGCATTCAACTTTGGAAGATTTAGCGTTACCCACACTTGCCACGAACGTAGCCTGAGATCTAAAACACGAATTTTGCTTTCTACGATTCCCGTATGAGTGTCCAGCCGACACATGTGAACGGGAGTACATCTCTCTAGGTTTCTTAGACTGAGATGGAAACGACTTACTCTGGTATCTCTTTCTTGTGTCTCTAGCCTCAGACTCAGCTTTTTTCTTTTCATTGACCAATTCTTCGGCTTTACAAGCCCTCTCAACGAGTACCACAAATTCTTTCAACTCAAGAATACTCACTAATGTCTTAATATCCTCATTAAGTCCATCTTCAAATCTTCTGCACATCTTAGCTTCAGAGGATACACACTCTAGAGCATATTTGCTGAGTCTGACGAATTCTCCCTCGTATTCACTAACTGTCATACGACCCTATTTCAAATCCAGAAATCCATTATACTTCTGATCGATGAACCTTTCACTAATGTATTTCTTTTGGAATTCCTCTTGAAAGAATTCCCAAGTAACCCTCTCCGGTGGTACCACAGATATTCGCGTTCTCCACCAGTGATACGCTGCATCTCTCAACAAAGATATCACACATTTTAGACACTCTTTGGGTGTATAGGATAGTTCATCAAATACCCATCAAATACCCGTATCGAGTTCTCTAACCAGAACTCTGTTTTCTCAGGGTCATCATTGGCATTTGCCCTAAATTCCTTAGCACCTTGTTTCCAAATTTTATCAACTGGTGTTCTAGAGAATCTCATGAAATCTATACCTTAAGGCATCACGGGTGCAGGTTGAGGATTTGGGGGAGGTGGGGGAGGTTGAGCATTCGGGATCGTTTGAACGAACTCCGTATACCATGCATTCATCATGCAGAGAAAGGCCTCTCTGCCTCATTCTCCTTTACTGACAGTTTCGATCTACTTTCGGATGGCACCGCTCCTTCAGCTGGACTAGGCGCGTTACTTTCTACATCATCCACCACTGCTCTGTCGAGATCCATTTGCTATATAAAAATACATTTTAATATTGTCAGGAGTCGTCACACTATCATTATATATATACACGTATGGCATGTATAGCTAGACTCAAATACACTTGGTTAGTTTGAGAATCAACTAAACCATAACTCTGATACCACTAAATGTAACACCTCTTACCCTTACTCAAGGCCGGGATAGGATATGAGGCATTACTGAACACATACACAGTCATTCATGTAAAAATTCGGGCTATAAAATTTTTCTTTAAAACAACTTCATTCATACATACACAAATTGTCCCTAATGTAGGCCTACGAGGCCCAAAATAGCCATCGAAAAATAATCGGGACTAAATCGGGAACTTTTAGAAAAGTTTAGGAAATTTCCCTAATACAGAGCCACACGCCCGTGTGAGACAAGGGACACGCTTGTGTGCTCTCTACACGCCCGTATCCTCCAGCCGTGTAATTCTCTGACTATGACGTCAGCGTCAATTTAGTGTCACACGGCCGTATCGGCCAGACCGTGTAGTCAATTAAAATTAAATGAATTTTTTATAAAAAGGTGCACACTTCATATGGCCAGAGTACACGCCCATGTGGGTAGGCCGTGTCCCTCACACGGCTAAGACACACGCCCGTGTCTTAGCCCGTGTGTTTACTACTGAGCATACTGACTTGCAAAATTAGGGTGCAGGGGACACACAGCTATTCAACACGCTCGTGGGGCAGACCGTGTGTCATATATGGTTTAGACACATACCCATGTGTCTACCCGTGTGGACCATTTAAAGGCTATTTTCCAAGCCAATAGTCACCCTTAATCATTCATACATTCAAACATATTTCGTAACATGCAACATGACATATTTAGACACTCAAATATTTAACACCATGGTACTCTCACATCTTCATAATGTCATCCTATTACACATTCATTTTGTTACACCATTTAGGAGCATTCCACACCAATTTCATGCATTACCAACCTGTTACCATAACTTCAAATTATGCATTCATGTCTATAGTCATTTTAAGCCATTAAGTCATCCTTTATCTTTAAGCATCTAGTCCATACTTTATCATACATTCACCAAGCAATAACACATCACATCATCAAGGTACTAACACATACATGCTTGGGTAATTAGATTACAACCCAATGATCAAATATAAGCCATATCACATGGCCATTACAAAATGAATCATCAACATCATAGGCCTTCACAATTTGGCCAAATAGCACGGCACATAACACAAAATAACAAAGTTTCCTATACATGCCATACTCAAAATAACAATTTCACTATACCCAATGATCTTTTGATAGTGTGATCGAATACTCCGACAGCTTCTGATCCCCGAGCTAGCTTGGTGGAACTACAAATGATGGAAAGAAAAAGGGGGTAAGCATTAAAGCTTAGTAAGTCCACATACAAATAATATGCAATGGTAGTAAGAAATCAACATGCAAAGACATAGTAACATATACATAAAGATAATTCATCATTCAAACCTTTTTGGCTTACTTATCATATGTAAATATATAGTTGCTCGTCACAAATCGTTCTTTACCAAGGCATTATTCATAGGTTTAGCGTACATACCTATACTCATCATAGTATATCATATAACCATACCTCTTTAACATGCCCTCCTCGGGACTTTCATCACATTCATTGTATTACACATTGAACACTCAGAATACTATTGGATAGATGGAAACTAGCACATAAGTGCCACATAAACATACGTAGCCGAAGCTACCCCATATCATGCAACGCTCACCATGGAGCTACTCACGGGCTTGCTCATATGAGCTATCAATCAAGGTGTAACTACACGGGCTGCTCACAAAAGCTGTCAGGTATCCGACCACTCAAGGATTACCTAGCCACCAGTAGGACACATAAGACCATTGCCCAGAATTCAATCATATGTGTTGTATCCATTATGAACTCAGACCACTCAACAAGCTCGGATGCTCGCATCCATAATGAACTCGGACCACTCAACGAGCTTGAATGCCATATATATCACGAACCTAGACCACTCAACGAGTTTGGACTTCTTAATTCCTAGTGTCATGTCACTTGTATCCTAGACTATTCCTAAGGTTCAAACAGGATTTTCCTCACTTGCATAAGGCATACTTTGTCATGCTTGCTCATGATGTCGTATGTAACGGCCAATTATCATTTATGCTTTCATAACAACCAATAAGTATATAACTCATAATAACAAGAAAAAAATTATCACATAATATCAAAACATTAAGAACATGCTACAATACCACATTATTTGCATATACACTTACCTCGGTACAAAAATGATGATAATCGAGCCTAATCGTCGTATACTTTATTCTTCCCTTGATCAAGACCCGATTTACGTTTTTCTTGATCTATAATGCCAAATTTAACTTGTTTATTAATCACATTATTCAAATCAATCCATAATTCATGCCTTGGTAAAATTACCTTTTTACCCCTAACTTTCCACTTATTTAAGATTTAGTCTCTAGGCTCGTAAAATGAAATGCATGCATTTTCTTTGTTACCCAAGCCTAGCCAAATTTTCCTTGTACTCATAACAGCCCATATTTTCATCAAAAATTAGATTTTTATCACTTATTTTACATCTTTTACAAAATGGTCCCTTTAAGGTTTTTTCTTGCAAAATCACCTAGTAAAAGATGTTGAACACATATCAAACTATCATATTCTTCCATTAAACATAAAAACACAAACTTCTCATACATGGGACAAAATTCCAACATGAACCCTTAAAATATGGTTAGAAATGGGTACATCATGTTACGATGAATTCAAAAATGTAAAGAACATTAAAAATGGGGCTAAAATGGACTTACTTCCAAGCTTGAAAAGTTTGAAAACCCTAGCTATGGTTCTCCATAAATTTCGGCAGCTAAGGAGGGAGATGGTCAACAATTTCACTTGATTTTCCCTTTTTATTTCATTTAATTACCAAATGACCAAAATGCCCTTAGGGTTTTTCTTTCAAATTTTTCCTATGCATGTGTATTTTTGTCCAAAATTATAGAAATTGGTCAAATTGCTAATTAGAACCCTCTAATTCATAATATAAGGTAATTTCATGCTTAAAGCTTCTAGAATACAAGTTTTGCATTTTATTCAATTTGGTCCCTAAAATTCAATTAGACATTTTATGCATAGAATTTCTGAAACTTTCACATAAGCATGCATTCATATTATAGACCTCATAGAAATCATAAAATAATTATTTATATATCAGATTTGTGGTTTTAAAACCACTATTTTGATGAGGCCCTAATTTGGGATGTCACATGAGATCTGAAGCATAAACTTGCTGAACTCCCGAACATAATCTCAAACAGTGCCTTGTTGCGTAAGCCGGTGCAACTTGGCCTGAGCCTCTTTTTCAGCATGTTATGGATAAAATTGCTTCTTCAACTCTCTTTGAAACTCCTCCCATGTTCCAATAGTCATTCCTCCATGTTTCTCATTCGTGGACTTACGTCACCACCATAAGAGAACAACATCAGTAAAATAAATTGAAGCTATTTTTACCTTAGTTGCATCATCTTCGATGCCCATCACTTGAAAGTATTGCTCCAATTCCTATAGGAAGTTGTCTACTTCTCTCACGGACTTAGCCCCCTTGAACTTCTTGGATTTTGGAATATCGCGTTGCTTTGGTCTCGAAGTTAACATCCCACCTCCTAAGGCATCCTTGTAGATAGTGAGCTCCCCCTTGGGTTCAACAATCTCCTCCTTCAAGGCCATCCGCATGGCCTCAAGAGCATCATTTCTTACTATTAGCTTGTCTGAAGTGGATCTGAGAGTCTCCCATACAAAGTCTTTAAAATCCTCTCTTATTAAGCTCAAATCCTCGATATGATGCACGACCATCTCGAGTGTCTCTTTCATGTCCCTAACAGGCTCTTCGAGATTGACCACCTAATTTTCCAAGCTTAAAAGCAAGTCCCTCGATCGATTAGCCTTCCTAGCCCTTCCATAGGTCTCCATTGGCTCATTATGTTCAACGATTTCTTTTGACATCTTTCTAGCTCAGATACCAACTATCACGGATTTAGACTTTTTACCTTGCAATCCGTGCGACCTTAGGCAATTCCTTTGCAAAAAAATGCCTAAGTTAGCCTAACTCCAAATAATTGAGGATTCAATAGAATTCCTCCAAGGAACCAACACAAATGGAAGCAATTCAAAGATGAACAAAAATGAATGAAGAACAAAGCTAGAGAAAAGCTAAGAACACAAGAGAGAAGTTTTTGAGTGAATGCTCTCAAGAATTCTTATTACTCAAGAATAAAATGATTTAAAATGAAGGGGAGATGCCTCTATTTATAGTTGTGCCTCCCCAAATTCAACGGTACAGATCAAAGTACATCAACGACTAAGATTAAAAGCTATCTACAAATTAAATCTCTAATATTACAGAATCATATCTTCTAAGATTTACATATCATATCTAAGATTGCATATCTTTGAAGATTACGTTCCATATTTGCCAAGTTTTATTGATGGACCTTCAATCTCTCCAAATAACGGGCCAGTCTGATTGGGCCAAATGACCTCCCTTGAACTTGATGGATCACACAAATGTACCATGGTTGCGGGCTCCCATGCGCAACCCATGACACATACACTGACTTACTTTGTTAACACTAAATATAGCTTGTACACCGTTTGTGTACCATCCTAAAAGTCTTGTTAAAATCCAAGAGGTTGGGACATGTAAACATCTTCCTTAAGCACCCTATTTAAGAAGGTACTTTCATTTGTTTATCATTGCTAGAGTGAGTATGACCCTCGCTATATAGTCTTTAACAACTAGCTATATGTTTCTTTAAATTCACAACCAATTGTTTAAGAGTATCCTTTTGCCACTAGCCTAACCTTATAACATGCTATTATGCACACTTATTCAGTTTAAACATCATCTACACCCTACTTCTTTCCTTTATTAGATCTACTTCCTGAGTGTAGTATATTCATTTGTAAACTTGTAAATTTTTTCGAACAGATTGGTTAATAAAACAATTGATTGATTACATTAATATACTTTGTATAATTGTCCTCATGTGGTTTTTGCATGCAAAGCAAAATATAAGCAAATATTGACTCATTGGTTGTCTAATGTTTAAACTAATACTAAGCGATATTGCGTGGTCAGATCGTAATATGAAAAGACAATTTATATTAGTAGAAGAACCTAAACATGACATTAGTCTAATCGAAAATGAGCAATCTCATTGAAAGACTAATATGCTGTCTATCAAGTCCAATTTGGGAGATGTCTTATCTTAAGAATCGGAGTGGATGACTCCTAAAAGATAGAGACATAGATGTGACTGATTGGACTGACAGTATATCGAACTGGACCCAAGAAGAATAGATCCTAAATTCATTTATAGATTTATTCACTTGTGATATTCATAGTGTGATATACCAAAATCTTGAGTGGATGATAGGCTATGTATGCGTGACTCATATACTTTGATGTAAATAAAAGGTTGAGTTCAAATAGATAAGAAATCGAAAGCTGGTGCATTGAGTATATGACATCTACGGTATGTAGTGTCATTCACAATAATAGAATTCATAGCCCGAGACATGGGTAAATGATATCTTTTCATTGGCATTACATGGTTGATGAAAAGTAAACGTGGCCATAGGTCATTCGTCTTTGAGATGAATGACTTGATTACTATTTGATAGTAATTGACTTTTCATGAAGAAAGATGTAATGGTTATTATGAGATAAAATAGGATCATATTGGGAGAATGGATTTATCCCAAAGAGACTAAGAATATCCTATGAGGGTAACACACTTATGACAAGATCATTGAACGAGTACTAATCGAGTTGCTTTCGTAATGATATGTCGTTGGGGAGAGTTCAGTCACGATACTATAGTGGAATGACTTTCGTGACTGAATAAGTTCACAAATTAATAGGCGAAAAGCTAAAACTTAATTATAAATCATTTGAGCCTTAATCGTATATGTTTAATTGGTCCTTCCGCTAGCTCGTTGAAACCAAAAATGAATTGTTTTTTGAATCAAATGAACAAAAATGGTAGAAATAGAGAAATGAGAAACATTTGGAAATGAATGTGATTTTTTCCAAAATGAAAATGACATGGAAATGAATTTATGGTTTTCTAATTAAATAAAGTTTGGAAATGGAAATAAATCATTTGGTCATAGTGAACCCATTGAATGTAGAAATATTAAATATATTTTCCCATAGATTCTTTTATGGTAAAGTTGCCATGATTTTAACAGAATTAGAATTGGGTTGAGAAAATTATTTAATTGGGAAATTAATTAATTTAAATTAATTTGAGATTTTTATTTTGGTAAATAGAAATAAAAATCAGGTTGAATCGAATTATAAAGTACTAGGTTAAAATTTTAAGAAGTACTTATAATTAGACCTGATATGGAAGAGGCCCAAAAGCTCCTCATGATTAAGAGAGGGACAACAAACCCTACTATAATTAACTAGGGTTGTTGCTGCCTATACTTCTAGTTAGACTAGGAGCTCATTTTTTCAATTTGAAATAAACTTCTACAATTCAACAAGGGTTTTACTTCTTGTCCTTATAAATAGATGGCACTAGTAGGGCGAAATACACAACTTTAAGATATTGTTACTCTGCCCAAAAATAGTGAGAGTTCATTCTCTAAGATATTGTTACTAGGCTAGTTTTATTGAGAAGAGATTTTTCTTTCATGCTGAAAGTAAAAAAAAAAATTATTTCTAGTTCTGTGTTTGATTCAAATCGTTCGAACCACACTCAAAACAGCTCGTGGTACAAGAATGACGAAGAAGGTCGTTTGGTTAAAAGCTAGGAATAACAAGGATTTGTCTAGCAAAAAACACAGGTGCGATTTCGATAAAGGGTTTATTGTTATAAATATCACAAACTGATTCGATTTTCAAAATTTTTATTTCTCGTTGTGCAAGAAAATTGTTTTCAAACCAGATTTTTTTTTCTAAAATTCTTCCTTCTAGTAGTGGTTGTAAAAACCATGTTCCCTACTTCATTCCAGTTGTCATTTCCTTATTATAGCCTCCCTCCAGTGGTTATTACTTAAAACTTCCATGATTGTTGGAGATTCTTGAGTCTTAAGTGTGTCATCCCAACCTATAGTGAAATTGTGAAATTGAAAGAGATTTGACAGAAAATAGATTGATTTTTAGTGAAAAGGATTATTTCCATTTAACAATAAGATACATATTTATATATGTTACAACTTAATCTAAAAAGAAAGAAACCAAAATAAAATCCCTATAAATTTGCTATATATTTATAACTACACAAGATATTCTCTAACACTCCCCCTCAAGTTGGAGCATAAATATCAATCATGCCTAATTTATTACAAATATAATCAACTCAAGCTCCATTAAAAGCTTTTGTAAAGATTTCTTCTAAATGTTCTTGTTTTAACATAAGTTGTAGATAAGCTTTTGTTGAATCTACTCACAAACAAAATGAAAATTAACTTTGATGTGTTCAGTTCGTTAATGGAATATAAGAGTAGAAGATATGTGAAGAATAACTTGGTTATCACACCATAACTTGGCTAGCAATGATGTCTTGAAACCTATTTCACTTAGTAGTTGATGCAACCATACGACTTCACAAACAAATTGTGCCATAACTCTAGATTGTGATTCTACACTCGATCAGATACTACAGTTTGCTTCTTACTTTTCCAAGAACTTAGATTTCCTTATACAAAAACACAATATTTGATAATAGATCTCCTATCATTCTTAGACCCTGCCCAAATCTGCATATGAGAAGCATTCAATGTTAGCATGCCCATAGTTCTTATATAAAAGACCGTGTCTAATAGACCCCTTTAAATAACCAAGAATTCATTCCAAAATTGCCCAATGTTTCACCATTGGTGAGGACATTAATTGACTTACAATGCTAACAGAATATTCAACTTTCCAACTAAACTTCTATACCTCTTAAGATCTTTAAATAAATCACCATCTTTCTTCATAAGTTGTAAATTAAGCTTTATACGTGTGCTACATGGCTTACACCACAATTTTCCAGTTTTTGCTGATAAAAGTATATTTTCTTTGAGATAATAAAATACATTTCTTACTTCTAGTGACTTCAATACCCAAAAAAATACTTCAAATTTTCCAAGTATTTAGGTTGAAATATAGTATGAGTAAAAGATCGCAAGGACAAAATGGCAGCCTTATCACCCACTGTAATAAAAATATCATCAATATAAACTACTAGCAAAATATACTTTCTTTTGAGTGTTTGTAGAATACTGAGTGGTCATACCTACTTTTCTTTAGTCTAATTTTGCGATAGATTGTGGCGGTGTTATATGAAATTTTACGGTCAATGTTGGCTATGTTTTCATGCCCTTTAGGATTAATGATCACAATTTTGCAAAGATTATGGTGTTCAAGACTGCACTTGAATCATTCTCCAATTTTGTTTGAAGGGAGAGGAAAATTTTGATTATTGAGTCGGATTTTTGTTCAACGACTTACTTGGTGTACAAATGTGAAGTCTCGACCTTAGACATATTGGGATATTTGCTCAAAGATCGATTCACTCAAACAGGAAATTGGTAACGTGGTCTTTAGAAATATCTTACATGAAGCCAACGAGGTCATTGATACCTTAGCGAAAACAAGGTATTTCGGACAAGAGATGTTCTTAGCTTCATAGTTTTTCTTATACATTTTCAAAAAATAAAAAGGAACATAAGGTCAAGAGAAACTAATGAAACCCTCAGAAGCATACAAAACTGTTATCTAGTTTCCTTCTTGAGTTGTAGATTGTTTGTGATCTCTAGGTTTCTAGTGTTTTGCCTTTGGTGTTTCTCTTTTTCCTTTTTATTTATTTATTTGATTTGATTGTAAGTCAGTAAGATTGTAAAATCATTTTAGAAGGTGATGCATTATTTTGTTGAAGTCTTATCCTTTGGAGTTTGCTTTGCTGCTTTGTTTTGTTTAAATCTTCATGCTCCTTTAGATTTTTATTAAAAAAAAAAGCAATTTTTAACAACAGAAAAATTTATTCAAAGATTTTATCTCTTAAGTTTAATCTCATAAAAAAATTTCCAACTTTCATCTATCTCACATCGAAATTTTGCTTGAATCCTTAAAAGAATAAAGTTTTGAAAAAAATCAAAGCTATCCATTAAAATATCTAAAAAGTAATTATAAATTTGAAGGGTGAGTATTAACTCACCCTCCCAAACTTAAATGTAGGGATGAAGTTGAAATCGGATAAATTGAAGTCATTTTATTGATCCCCAATTGCCTTTCTTTGTCTTTCTCCCTCCTTGGCCTTCTATATCCCCAACCAAAAGGAAATTCAAGACTTCATGGCTTGCACAATTATAACCTACTGTTGCGTAAAGATGGTTATTAAAGTAGGGTAGAAAATGCTAAAGCCACTAGTTTCATGTCTGCATTTCAGTTCAAATACTACAAACTATGATCATTTAAAAACAATAAAATGGCTCAAACAATGCATTGCCGGGCGCTCAAGATGCGGGAATTAAAAAAAGAATAGAAAAGATTGATATATATGGCTAACTTACACTTTCTAAAATCTACTAATTCATTCGACTTATGAAGATTAGAAATGTCAACTTCTGCAAGAATATACATGCAAGCTTTCTCAATTTGGTGGCTCTAAAAAATACTCCATAATTTACAAAAACGACCTGTTTCTAGATATGCTTCAAGGATGACAACAGGCTTCAGGAACTTCGATTAGGCATTGAAGATAGCGATCAGGTAGGGAGTTTCTAGTTCAGTTCTCCACAGCCACATGTCGGATGGTGGCTTTTTGTTGTCTCCAATGCAATGCTTGAAGCTGCTTATCAGAGAAACCTTGAAAATAATGTACAATGTTTCCTCCTTCAATGTTATCCGAAGATATGGTTTTTCTTACACTCCTGGTTGATAGATCTATTAGTGGTGCCAGAAGGGCTGGGAGGACGAGTATTTGGGCCTGAGGATGAGGGAGACAAACCAGGAGGAACTTCAAGGGTTGAACGAGGTGAATAACGTGGGGCCACTGTTAACTCGGAATGCTTGTAATGAGATCGTTGTGCAGTCTCACTGGAGAAAAAGAATAATGCATGAAGCTGATGTGGACAGTTAAGAAAAAGGAAGTATTCGATTGAATTCAGCAGTTACAATATGCAAAATGAAAGAAAAATGTATTAAGCTCGATGGCAAGGAAAAATGTAACTCTTACCAGTCAGGAGTCACAGTTTTTGCACTTGGCAAGCCTTGTTGCATTGGCGATTGAGCCAATTTAAATTCAGATCGCTCTCCTGGACTAAGAGGTGCATCCTACATATATTAAACTAATTATTAAATATCCAACATATATTAAACTAATTATTAAATAAACTATCATAAGCCAATGGAAACAACTGGGTAAGCATTGTTATTTACCATGACTTTTGTCCCATTAAAGGATGAGGAGCTCGATGAGGCACCCGACTGTAGTGAGCTTTTGACAAATCGGTGCTCTAGTAACACACTTGCAGATGGTCTCTCTGCAGGATTTCTTTGGAAACAGCATCGCAGGAAATCCCTCCCCTCGGGTGATAATGTTTCAGGTATGGGAGGGGTATCCCGCATCACTTTGAACATAGCGGCAGCCTGCATTAAAGAAGAGAACATGAAGAAGTTGCCAATGTCTCTTTTTTAAAAACAAACCAGACCAAGTTATTGAACTTGTCCTTCCTTGCACATAATTACGGAACATTTAATTTTTAATGATTGCAGGGAAGAGAATATATGATCATTAGCATTATGAGAAGCACATAACCAACTTTCTTTTTCCTCATCTCATGCAACAATGGGAAGTTAGAATGGTCAAAATTTCTCCAATGCTCAGCTGATTTATTAAGTGAATTAAGATACATAATGTGCTTACCCCTTCATACTCACTCCATGGTGCTTTACCAGTGAACATTTCAATAATTGTACATCCCAAACTCCAAATATCAACAGCTAGAGCAAGCTCAGAACTATTATCTTTCTGCATCACTGCTTGCATGAGCTGCAGGGAAACGAATGATGTCAGTATGTTAAAATACAGATATCATTTGATGATACAATTACGAGATGGTACCTCTGGAGCCATCCAGTAAGGGCTTCCCTTCAAAGATAGATCAGCTCTTTGTCCACTAAGCTGTGCAACGGAATGGATACAGAATTATTCAAGCAGAATCAGAAAAAATAATAGCTAACGAAAGACCTAGAATCAAGATGACTTGGAGTAACAGTAAGTGATAAGAGGCAAATTGTGAAGATGATGACAACAACATCTGCCACACCAAGCTAATCAACTCTAGTTTTCACACATAGATTTAATCTGTCTTCTTCATTTGTGCTTATGTCCATTTATATTAATCACTTCTTTTATGCTTAACTAAAATGCCCAATAAAGGACTGCAATTGGGAGGATGAATTGCAACGAATCTTTTCCCTTAAATTATTTATTGTTGTGTGACATCAGCTGATAAAAGATCCTTCGGCTACTAATTTACATGCCTTATCTAATTATTTATTTACATGTACCCAAAGAGAAGGGGAAGATATGAAACTTACATGTTTGGACATCCCAAAGTCAGCAAGCTTGACAACTCCAAATGCATCAACAAGCAAATTAGCCCCTTTAATATCCCTGAATAGAAAAGGTAAACAGCATAGGAAGCCACCAATATTTCATGCTAAAATACGAAAATAGGTTCTGTCCTCTCCTCAAACAACTAGCATTTCCATGCTTAATATTTGAGTTGGACAAAAGCAAGTAGATGTCATTCATTTTTTTTTCTCTAATTGGCTGTTTTTAACCCAAAAATCAGGACACTGCTTTGTACCTGTGGATGGTCTTTGTGCTGTGCAGGTAAGCCAACCCACATAGAATATGGCGAGTGAAATTGCGAACAACAGATTCTGTTATGGCGCCACAGTGGTCACGAACATATTTATTAATTGAACCAGGATGAACATACTCCAGATATATATAGAACTTGTCTTCCACCTGCATATGGTAATTTATATTCCTTATTGGAAATTCTTAAAAGTGGAGCAAGAAGAAGAGATGAAATCCTAACATGCAACTGGAACTTACTATTTCACTACCATAATACTGCACTATATTTGGATGCTTGAGGTGGCTAAGAACCTTGATCTCCTACAATAAAGAAAGTAGTCATGGCTTAGGAAGACATTCAAAGAAACAAACGGCATTAGGTCATCACCGCTTTTATCCTCCTAGAGTGAATAAATGTAATATTTGCAAAAGCAAAACCTGCTCTAGTTGCTTTATACACTCTGCAGATTTCGGGTCGTCTGGAAATATGTCAACTTCCTTCATTGCACATAAAGCTCCAGTTTCTCTGTCAGAAACAAGAATCTCTTTTAGTGTTCTGATAGCTAATGAAATGGATGGCAAAGATACATAGAACTTGTATACCTGTTACTGGCAACATAAACACTTCCAAATGTCCCACGCCCAATAAGCTTGCCCTTTTGCCATCGACAATTCATTGGCAATGACTCTGGCTTATTAGCAACTTGGGGAATGGAAGCTGGTGGAGAAGCCACGGTTGCTCCTGGTGGAAGAGGTAACGGATGCACAGATATAGGGCCATTACTTTCAGAACGCAACGATGAGATATCAATACTCTCAAGTGACAACCTCTGATGTATTGGAGAAGGAGGTCCACTTTGGCTTCTATTCTTTCGATGAGGACTTCTATTTGGACTGTGCAGCGGAGTGTTATCAGTGGTATATGCATTGTAATCATGGAATGCTCGGGGAGGAAGCCCTGCAACATCTAATGCATTCATCTCTGTTGCAGACCAGATTTGATTGCCTGTAGGAACCATGAAATGCGGAAACACATCGGTGGCACTCATTTTTTGTAGGGTGGCTAGAGGACTTCCAAACTGATTCGTTGGAGTACTGCTTATAGGAAAATGCACCATAAACTCATCATGAGAACTATCACCTTTATTCACTTCTTGTTGCGACACCCTAGAGGATGATACTGTTTCAACATTCTTTGTCGTCTTCCTCGAGTCACAACAAGCAAACACGCTGTAATAGGATAAATTAGAAAACTCTAAATTTCTTGAAAACCAGTCAAACAAGTTATCAGAAGTGCCTACAATGACTATAAATATAAAACCTCAATGAAGTAAAAAACTAAATTTCAGATTGAACATCTAGATTATCAATCAAGTAGTGTTGCACTTATGAATAAATCATCCTTTAGCTCATAATTTGTTTCTAACATTTAGATTATGAATCACATAGCATTGCAATTATGAAGATATCATTCGTTTCTAAAATATTCACAGAAAGAAACTAAAGACATGCAAATGATTTCGAAAATAAGAAACTATTAAGAAATAATATATGTTTTCAATGTATTTGAAAAATAAATTCTAACGGCATCTATTAATGCAGGAGCAGGGCCAGGCCAAGAACTTTCTAAGTAAATATTAATTTAAAAAAAAACAAAAAAGACTACCTTGAAACCAAAAAAATAGATTCATCTGCTTTTTCTGAATCTCTATCCTCTAAACCTTTACAATGTCCAACTTCCTTGGGCGACGAAAACCGTTGCTCCCCGTCTCCTTCAGGAAGCGGAAGCGGAAGCGGCAATGGCACCGCCAATGCCGACGACGTTGTCTTCGAAGCCGGAGAAGTTGACAATGACGCAGTATCGCAACCAGCGGACAGCGGCGACGCCTGCGGGTCCTCCTTCTTTGGAGGTTCCTGTTCGGGGAGACGCTTAGGCTCCTTTTGCCTTCGCAGCCTAGTTTCCGAAATGCGAAGCCCCAAGTAATGGTAACGGGATTTAGGACGTTGATTCTGGTTACGCTGATTACTATTAATATTATCTTCAAAATGTTTCCTGGAAGAAGATCCGGAGGAGGCGGAGCTGCTGCTGGAAGAACAAGAAGAAGAAAACGAAATGTGCTGAAACCAACGCATGGCTAGAAATCATTCTGAAAAGAAAGAAATGATCAAATTTGAAATGAAAGAAAATTGAAGAAGAAAAGGAGAGGAAAACTATGTTCCTTTAACAACAACAACAACAAAAAGAGAAGTAAAAATGAGGGGGTAACAACGTACAATGATGTTCCAAAAGGATTGGATGGCAATGGGCAATGGAGTTTTTGGTTTGGAAATTATGGAGAAATCGGTTTTTGTCTGCAACATTACGCGGTTTATAACAGAAACCCCCCTTTTTTTTTAAAAAAAAAAGTTAATAAAGTATCTTTTCTTTTTTATGCCCCTAGCTGATTTATTTAGCATTTGCTCATCACACTTTTAAAAAAAATATATTAATATTCTTTAAATTTACACTTTTTCCTTTTTAAAAAATATATTTAGCGAAAGTAATTTTGACTTTGAAACACTTTCAAAATTCGTTATTATTGTTAATACTTTATGAAATAATAATTATCTATCTATACTTGTATAAAATGTTTTATTAAATTGGTGTTTTTAAATTAGCTCAATATTAATTTAATGAAAAGATTACTTAAATATTTTTTAATAAAAATTTTAATAATATTATTAATATTATAATATTTTTATCTTTTATTATTCTTACATGAAATATTTAAATAAAGCAACTAAAAATATAATGACCAACAATTCAACCTAAGCCTAAAAAAAAATTAAATATAAACATTTTAATATTTCACCTATAACTCAATTATCAATTTTTTTATAAATATAATTTTATTATCATGTTTTTTATTTCACACACAGAGTCAACATGACAAAATTTAGTGTATATTATATATATATATATATAATATTTATTTTAAATATTTTGTTAAATTAGTGTAATGAGTCAATCGGATATTAATTTAGTTTTAAAATTATTAAAATACATACTTATAAACAAATTGGTATATTTTTATGAAAATATTTTTATTCTTTATATAATAAATCAATAAAATTAATCATAATAAAATAATTACCAGACAGTATAAATAATTAATGTTATCATGGTAGCTAAAGTATCAATTAATTTTTATTTTTAATTTTATTTTTTAATAAATATATTTATTATATAATTTTTTTAATTTTTTTGAGGGACAATTCTTTTAAAATTTTTATTTACTTTATGATGGGATTTATTTGTTGAGGTGGGATTTTGTTATTCTGTGATAAGAGGGTTTGGTTGTCGAATTAGTTAAAGTCGGGAGGGTTTGGTTCTGTCCACAGAGTTTATGGTAAATAAAAAAAATAAACCAGACTAACGTGATAAAGGTTTTGTGGTTTTAGTTCAGATCAATCTTTATAACAAATAACCAAAGGAAAAAATCATTAGTTTGTATTATCCAAAAAAAAAAATGGTATAGTTATTGAATAAGATATACTATATTCACGGTTGACTTGGGCAAACCTGAAAACTCACTTTATTATTTAAACTGAAAATTTTTAATTTCTTATTATTAACTTGAAATAAAAATGTTGTTATTATTATTGAATATATATCGACCTCAATTCAAAAAAAAATTAAAATTGTTCAAGGTTGGCTCATTTGTTAGATAGGTTTATATATAGGATCATCATCGTGAATACCATCGATAGGGTGAAATAGGGTTTTTTTTTTTTTTTTTTTTTTTTCAAATATACTAATTTAGATGTTTATTTAATAAACTAATCGAAGTATTGAACTTGTTATATCAAATTTTATTTAATAATATGATTTAATATAACAAATTAAATTATTTTTGAATAAAAGTTAAAATTAAACAAAATTGATAAAATGATTTTTCAAATGAAGTCTAAGAGATAAAATTTTGAACCTATTACTTTAAACTCTTAGAAAACTTTTGAATTAACTTTTAAATTAAGTTAAAATGATTTCAATCAGGTTAGAAATTTTCAATCAAAGTTAAATTGTTTTTAAAACAAGTCAGTATAGCTGTAATATCAATACTTTTTGGTTAAGTATTGATAGTTTCCAAAATATCGATGTCCTTTCAAAAATCAGTACCAAATTGACATTCTGTTTCTCAATCAATTCAGCTAAGTATTGATCCAGTATCAATGATTTTCATATGGTATCAATAAAAGTCCACTAGTATCTATAACATCCCAAAAATCGGGGTTAGTAGAATTGGGATTGGAAATTGAGAAAGAGTGGCTATGCCCTAATTTTTTAAGCTTATCTATACATTTTTAGGAAATAAATGAGATATTGGTTTGTTGGTTAGGTGTTAGTGAAATGTTCCTTAAAACCCAAGTTCAAATCCATTCTTTCTCACTATTTTTATTATTTTGCAAAATTTGCCTTAAACCCTAGTATGTGACATGCCTTATTTTTTTAAAATAAATATTTCAAAAATTATATTAAGAATGAGTTATTGGTTTGATGGTTAAACATTAATGAATTTATTCTTGAGGTCCTAACTTTAATTTCCTTCCCATGTAAATAATTTAATTTTTTGACAAAAACCCCTTGTTTTAATGTGTGGGTCATCCAAGCCTAGTTAACCTAGGTATAAATATTAAATTTTCACTAATAATCAGCCTTTAACCCTCCTCTTCATTGCCCTAGCCTTTTCTCTCATCTTCTCATTCTATTTGATTTTAATTTTTTTTCCTTTCCTCCATGGTTATCATCGCCTACACCTAGTTATACCATCTCTTTCTCTCTTTTTTTTTTCTTCTTTTTGCTACAAGATTTGTTAACATATTCTCCACCATATTGCTGTCATTTTTCCTCACTAAAATCAACCCCAAATCTGAAATCTTGAACTCCAAGATCAATCCCAAACATTGCCAAGAAAGTGCCATTGCCGTTTCTCTCGACTAGCTTGGGTAAGGTCTCTTTTCTCTTCAATTTCTTGATTAATTTTTTTCAACTAAAAACCTAAATTTATAGATCTTGAATTTGGGGAATTTTAAATGATTTCAAAGGTATTTTTTTCAGATTTTAATAAGATCTCAAACCGTTTTAAATTTCAACCCCAATTTTGGCCACCATGGGTGGTGGTGTGTGCGCATATGTGTAGAAAAGGGGGCTATTTTGTTTTTTGATTCTTGCCTATATTTTTACAACCTTAATTTGAGTTCTGGAACCCTCCTAATAAGCTTTTAAACTCATTTCAATTAGGGAAAAACGTTCTTGATCGATTGGTCATTCGAAACCAACAAATCGTGAAGCGTAAGTGCAATTAAGAGTAACTAGTTTGTTATTTCAACATAGTTGTTGGGTAAAGGTTATGGATTGATTAAATGAAGGAATTTAATCATTAATTAGCTACTTATTTTCCAGTATATTATTGAATTAGGTGCTGATCCAAACGCCCCAAATAATCCATAAAGGCCAAGAACGACTGTATGTACGGTTCGCATCGATATAGTGTAAGGAATCTAACTAGTTTAGATTCATAAAATAGTTATAATTTCAATGATTAGTTTGAAATCATTAGTGGGTGTTTGGGGGCTGGTTTAATGGTAAATTGATTGAATTTATACTGAATTTTGGTTTAGGTTCGTTTAAGGAATTATTAAATAAAATTGGAAGATTCGCTAGTGTAACGCCCCTAACCCGTATTCGTCGCCGGAATAGGGTTACGAGGCATTACTGAACAATACGCAACATTCACATACATAACACATACATTTATGCATTCATAATCAAAATCCATTCAACACATTCACATTGTTCCTTATAAAGCCCTACGAGACCTTAAAACATGCTTAAAAGAGATTCGGGACTAAACCGATAACATTTGAAAACTTTGGGTAACTCATAAAATTTTTATGCATACAGGAATCACACACCCGTGTGAATAGGTCGTGTGCCTCACACGACCACCAGACATGCCCATGTCACAGGCCATGTGGAAACAAGGCATACATACTGACTTGCACGACACGGCCAAAGACACGCCCGTGTGCCATGGCCGTGGGAAAACTATAGGGTATACTGACTTAGGTCACACAGTCGGCCACACGCCCATGTGCCAGCCTGTGTGTCACACACGGCCAGTAGACATGCCCGTGTGTCTAAGCCGTGTAACTCTCTAACTTGTTTTAAGTAAGTTACACTAGGCACACGGTTGAGACACACGCCTATGTACTCAACCGTGTAAGGCGAAATTAGACTTGGTTTAAGCCACATTTCTCATCCTCCACAAGCATACCTAAACCATAACTTTACATACCATTTCAATTCACTTATAGGCAACCAAAACATGCCAATTCATATACAAATCATGCCATCTCATCTTCAACCATTTCACGACTCAAATCATAACCATAAACATACCAAAATAATATTTCATTATCAACAATTTCAACTATCTTACTTATGCATTATTCTCATCATTTTATCAACTAATTCATGCCACAAAATATACCAATTCATCATCTTAAAACTAAGCCACAACATGCCATTTATCAACTATGATAAATCATTGATAATTAGCCAAATCAATTAACCATCTAGCCAACACATGAACCATATTAAACTTGCCAAAATATAAGGCGTTAGATGCATCATATATCACTTATCAAACTTATGAATTAAGCCAACTTATATTGCCAAATACACACCAACATGTACTTTATTTGCAAGCCAACTCTCATGGCTAAAATCACAACTTAAAACATATCATCTTAACAATAGCCTATACATGACATATACCATATTTACAAAGCATCCAAAAGTACCAACAAGTAGTCGATAGTGTGATGACGGCTCCTAATGATCCCCAATGTTTGAGCTAGCTTCAATAATCTATAAAATAGAGAAGAACATACAAAGTAAGCTTTAAAAGCTTAGTAAGCCATATACAAATAAAATTACCACATGATTTAACATCATTTCCATCAAATAGGTAAACTATGAATAAGCACATATAAGTTCACAAACCTTTCCCTATGTATACATAGTCAATATCACATGTGAATTCATCAGATACCTTCCTTTTCAATACTTCTATGAATCTCGTACGTACCTGAGTCACTTAACTCGTTTACACATTCTTTCTTTACTTGACTTTTCCCATTGAACCCTTCAGAATCGTTAAGGATACTCGAAAATCACATATAGCTCGTACAATGCCATATCTCAGATATGGTCTTACATGTTATCACATATCGATGCCAATGTCCCAGACATGGTCTTACATGTAATCACATCTTGGTAATCCTAATGTCATGACATTTGTATCCTCTACTATTCCTAAGGTTCGTACGGGATTTTCGGATATCATAACTTCATTGATTCTTGCTCATATTTGCTCGTTCAACATTCATAGCAATTCAATGATAAATAAAACAATTTAAAGGTATTTATTTGCATATGAACTTACCTTGTTTTCGGGATAAACAGACTAGATCGACTATTCGATAACTTTTGATTTTCTTTGATTTAAATCTGATTTCTTTCGTTCTTGATCTATATACATTCAAAATTTACTCATTTATTCATCAAATCATTTGATTTAGTCCACAAACACATATTTGGGCATTTTTACATTTTAGCCCCTAAAATTCCACATTTTTACAATTTAGTCCCTATTTCATAAATACACAAAATTCACACAATTTAATCCAAATAAATGCTAGCCGAATTTTATTAATGTACATATCAGCTCATATTTATCATTTATTCACACATTTAACCCCTAAATTTACAATTTTTACAATTAAATCCCTAACTTGTATTTTCTTCAAAAATCACTTGATAAAACATGAAAATCTATCATTTATCTATCATTTTTCATCATCAACTATCACAAAAATCATGAATTCATCAATGGAATTTTACAAAATGATCATCAATTTCAAAAATTAGGGCATGGGCTAGCTAGAACATGAAGCAACGATCACAAAAATATAAAAATCATTAAAAACTGAGCTCAAAACATACCTTAGTCAAGCTATATGCTAGCTGAACCCTAAAACAACATTTACTTCTTCTTTTTCTCTAGATATTAGGTTATGGATGATGATAATGGAGCTAATTTTTGTTATGTTTTATTAATATTAACATTAATAACCATTTTACAATTTTAACCTTAATTAAAACCATTTAAAAACATTCCTTTAATGGCCATTTATGTCAAATTCCACTATCAATGGTCTAATATCAACATAAGAACCTTTCATTTAATAAATCATAGCAATTAGACACCTTTATCAAATAGAATGCAACTTTTACGTTTTACGCGATTTAGTCCTTTTCTCAAATTAAGCATTCAAATACTAAAATTATTTCACGAAACTCTCACACATATATAATGACATGCTATAAACACAAAAAAATAATATTAAAATAATTTTCCAACCTCAAATTTGTGGTCCCAAAACTACTATTTCGATTTAGCTAAAAATTGGGCTGTTACAACTCTCCCCCTTAGGGATTTTCGTCCCCGAAAATCTTACCAGTGATAGGTTTGGATATTGCTTTCTCATAGCATCCTCGATTTCCCATGTAGCTTCTTTTACCCCGTGCCGATGCCATAATACTTTCACTAAAGTAGTTCTCTTATTTCTCAACTCTTTAATCTCACAAGCCGAAATTCGGATTGGTTCTTCACTGTACAATAAATCTGACTGAATTTCAACTTCAATGAGGAAATGACATGCGAAGGATCAGAACGGTATCATCGAAGCATCGACCTATGAAATACATTATGTATTTTCTCTAACTCAGATGGTAAAGATAGTCGATAAGCAACTAGTCCAACTTGCTCAATAATCTCATACGGTCCGATGAATCGCAGACTCAATTTCCCTTTTCTACCAAACCGCAATATCTTTTTCCACGGTGACACTTTCAGAAACACTTTATCCACGACCTAAAACTCAATATCTTTCCGTTTCAAGTCCGTGTAAGATTTTTGTTAATCCGATGCTACTTTCAAACTATCACGAATCACTTTCACTTTTTCTTCAGTCTCTCTAATCAGATCAACTCCGTGAATCTTATTCTCGCTTAGCTCAATCCAGTACAACGGTGTTCGACATTTACGACTGTATAAAGCTTCGTATGGTGGCATCTTTATACTTGATTGAAAGCTATTGTTATAAGCAAATTCAATCAGCGTAAATATTTTTCCCAGCTACCTTCAAACTCAAGAATGCAACATTGTAACATATCCTCGAGTATCTGTATAGCTCACTTGGTTTGACCATCTGTCTGTGGGTGAAAAACGTTAATGAAATGTAGCTTTGTACCCAATGCCTCTTGTAGTTTCTTCCAAAATCATGAAGTGAACCTCGGATCTCTATCCGAAACAATAGATAATGGTACTCCATGGAATCGAACAATCTCTGAGATATATAACTCAGCCAATTTATCAAGTGAAAAATCTGTACGTACCGGAATGAAATGAGCTGATTTCATCAATCTGTCAATGACAACCCCGATTGCATCTTTCTTTTTTCGAGTTAAAGGCAAACCCGAAACAAAATCCATAGTTATTCTGACCCATTTACACTCAAGAATCATAATAGGTTGTAATGAACCTAATGGCACTTGATGCGTAGCTTTGACTTACTAACAAATCAAACATTTCGAAACAAATTCTGAGATATCCTGTTTCATACCATGCCACCAATAAAACTATTTCAAATCGTTATACATTTTCATGCTTCCAGGATGTACTTATAGACAATTAATATGTGCTTCATTCAAAATCATCTGAATCAACTTTGAATTTCTCAGAACACATATTTGGCCTCTAAATCTTAAACAACCATTGAAATCAACTTGAAACTTTGAATCAGGGTTTGAATCACATTGAGCTCGTTTTGCTAACATTTTATTATCGACTGTCTAAGCTTTACAAATCTACTGTAAAAATAATGGTCTCTCTTTCAACTCAGCTACTAACAAACCATCGTCAGACAAAGTCAAATGTGTATTCAAAGCACACAAAGAAAACAAGGACTTTCAGCTCAAAACATCAGCAACTACGTTCGCTTTCCCCGGATGATAGTCAATTATCAAGTCATAGTCCTTTAGCAATTCTAACCATCTCTGCTGTCGCAAATTCAAGTCTCTCTGAGTCATCAGATATTTCAAGCTTTTGTGATTAGAATAAATATGACATTTCTCACTATACAAGTAATGATGCCAAATTTTCAATGCAAACACTATTGCGGCCAATTCAAGATCATGCGTTGGATAATTCTTTTCATGCGACTTTAACTGTCTCGAGGCATAAGCTACGACTTTGCCTTCTTGCATCAGAACACAACCCAAACCATTTAACGATGCATCACTAAACACTATGAATTCTTTACCCGATTCAGGCTGAACTAACACTAGTGCCTCTGTCAATAAAGCTTTCAACTGATCAAAACTTTTTTGACAATTATCTGACCACTCAAATTTAACATCTTTTTGAAGCAATTTTGTCATCAGAGTCGTAATTATCGAAAAGCCTTTCACAAATTGTCTATAATATCCCGCTAGTCCTAGAAAACTGTGAACCTTAGAAATATTTCTCGAAGACTTCCAATTTATTATTACAAAAATTTTGCTCAGATCAACCCGAATATCATCATCTGAAACAATATGTCCCAAAAAACTAACCTCTTTGAGCCAAAACTCACATAATTGGACTTTTCAAATAACTGCTTATCACGTAAAGTTTGTAGCACAATTCTCAGATGCTCGGTATGCTCGGATTCATCTTGTGAGTAAATCAAAATGTCATCAATGAACACAACTACAAATCAATCTAGGTAGGGTCTGAAAATCTGATTCATCAAGCCTATAAAGATAGCAGGTGCATTTGTTATTCTGAAAGGCATAACCAAAAATTCATAGTGACCATACCTCGTCCTGAATGCAATATTTGGCACATCAGAGACTTTAGCTCTAAACTTATAATAACCCGATCTCAAATCTATCTTCGAAAACACTGTTGCCCCTTTTAATTAACCAAACAAATCATCAATCCACGGTAGAGGGTATTTGTTCTTGATTGCCACTTTGTTAAGTTGTCTGTAGTTAATACACATTCTCATCGTACCATCTTTCTTTTTCACAAACAATACCGGTACACCCCAGTGAGAGAAACTCGGTCTAGTAAAACCTCTATCCGTAAATTCTTGCAACTGGGCTTTCAATTCTTTTAACTTTGTGGGAGTCATTCTGTACAGAGCTATCAATATCGACGTTGTACCCGTTACCAATTCAATACCAAACTCAACCTCTAGGATCGGTGGTAAACCCGGTAATTCTTCAAGAAACACATCTGGATACTCACACACAACTGGCACTGACTCGATCTTCTTTTCAGTCACTTTTGTATCAAGAACATAAGCAAAATAAGCTTTGCGACCCTTTCTCACATATTTCTGAGCTAACATCAATGAAATCACTACTGGTAAACCATTCAAATCATCTGACTCAATCCTAATAGTCTCATTATTATGACATTTCAATTCAATTGTCTTTCATCTACAATTTACTATAGCACTGTGCATTGTTAGCCAATCCATACCTAAAATCACATCAAATTCATCGAACAACAACAATATCAAATTAGCTGGAAAACAGAAATCCCGATGCATTAACGGACAATTCTTGCAGACTTTGTCAACCAAAACACATTTACCTAAGGGGTTCGATACTCTAATCATAAATTCAGTAGACTCTACAGGCAAAGTCTTATTAGATACTAAATTCACATATAAATATGAATGAGTTGATCTTGGATCTATTAATGCAATCACATTAGTATCATAAAGAGTAAAAGTACCAGTGATAACATCTAGAGATGACGTTTCTTCGTGAGTGCGAATAGCGTAGGCTCGTGCAAGTGCTTTGGCCTCTGACCTCACAGCAGAATCTTTAGTTGCTCTCTGGCTACCACTCACATTTCCCGTGTTTCTGGGTGGTCTACCTTTAACTGCAGTGTTACTCGACCTTGTGCTTTGGCGTTATCTTGTCAGCCTACTCCAGACAGTTACGAATGAAATGATCTAATGATCCACATTTAAAATAGGCCCGATCATTCAATTTACAATCACCGATATGCTGTTTTCCACAATGTCTACACTCGAGTCATTTTTTCTCACACTGCCAACACTAGCAATAGACGTAGCTTGAGCTTTAGAACTCACAGGTTGCTTTTCTTGATCTCTACTTGAATATCTCATTGATGCATTAGAACGATTGAACGAGTCTTGGAATTTCTTCGATGCAGATTGATAAGATTTACTAATTGATCTCTTCCTTGAATCTCTTACTTCAAAATCAGCTTTTCTATTTTCTTTACTAAGATCTTCGGATTTACAAGCCCTCTCAACTAGAACGACGAATTCTTTCAACTCTAGAATTTCGACTAGTAATTTTATATCTTCATTCAGTCCATCAACGAACTGTTTACACATGATCTCCTCAGTAGAAACATACTCTCGAGTATACTTGCTTAAACGTACGAATTCTCTTTCATACTTAATAATAGTCATCTGGCCTTGTTTCAATTCTAGAAACTCTTTATGCTTATGATCGAGGAATCGTTGACTTGTGTACTTCTTTCAAAACTCGGATTGGAAGAACTCCCAGGTAACCCATTCTCTAGGAACCACAGATATCAACATTTACCACCAATGGTACGCATTATCTCTCAACAAAGATATAGCATATTTGATACATTCATTAGGAGTACAAGACAATTCGTCGAATACTTGGATAGTGTTTTCGAGCAAGAACTCAGCTCTCTTAGCATCATCATCAACAGTAGCCCGAAACTCTTCAACCCTATGTTTTCGAATCTTATCTACTAGAGGCTTATTAAATCTTACCGGATCTATAACTTGAGAAACAATAGGGATTTGTTGAGGAACAAGTGGGGGTGGAGGTTGTTGAGCAGCTGGATTTGTTCGAATGAACTCCATGAACCACTCACTTATCATTTGGAAAAAGGCTTGTTTAGCCTCTCCCCCGTGACTACTCGACACGGGTCTAGATTCAGTAGGCACTGTCCCTTGAGTGCGAGCTGGCGCATTACTCTCTACATCATCAGCTATAGCTCTTTCGGGATCTATTGCTATACGAAAATACAATTTAAACTGTCAGGAATCATCACACTATCGTAGAGTATATATGGCATCTATAGCTAGACATTTACACATGCTATGTTAGTCCTAGAATCAACTAAACCATAGCATTAATACCAATAAATGTAACACCCCTAACCTGTATCCGTCACTGAAATAGAGTTACAAGGCATTACTAAAAAATACGCATCATTCACATACATAACACATACTTTTATGCATTCATAATCAAATCCATTCAACACATACTTTTATGCATTCATAATCAAATCCATTCAACACATTCACATTGTTCCTTATAAAGCCCTACGAGACCTTAAAACATGCTTAAAAGAGATTCGAGACTAAACCGATAACATTTGAAAAATTTGGGAAACTCAAAATTTTTATGCATACAGGAATCACACACCCGTGTGAATAGGTCGTATGCCTCACACGACTACCAGACATGCCCGTGCCGTGTGGAAATAGGGCATACATACTGACTTACACCACAGGGTGAAAGACACGCTCATGTGCCATGGCCGTGGAAAAGCTGGAGGGTATATTGACTTGGGTCACACGGCCAGCCACACGCCCATATGCCAGCTCGTGTGTCACACACGGCCAGTAGACACACCCGTGTACCTAATCCGTGTAACTCTCTGACTTGTTTTGACTAAGTTACACTAGGCACACGATCGAGACACATGCCCGTGTGCTTAACCATGTGAGGCGAAATTAGGCTTAATTTAAGCCACATTTCTCATCCTCCTTAAGCATACCTAAACCACAACTTTACATACCATTTCAATTCACTTATAGGCAACCAAAACATGCCAATTCATATACGAATCATGCCATCTCATCTTCAACCATTTCACTACTCAAATCATAACCATAAACATACCAAAACAATATATCATTATCAATAATTTCAACTATCTTACTGATGCATTATTCTTATCATTTTATCAACTAATTCATGCCACAAAATATACCAATTCATCATCTTAAAACTAAGCCACAACATGCTATTTCTCAACTATAATACATCATTGATAATTAGCCAAATCAATTAACCATCTAGCCAACACATGAACCATATTAAACTTGCCAAAACATAAGGCATTATATGCATCATATATCACTTATCAAACTTATGAATTAAGCCAACTTATACTGCCAAATACACACCAATATGTACTTCATTTACAAGCCACCTCTCATGGCTAAAATCACAACTCAAAACATATCATCTTAACACTAACTTATACATGCCATATACCATATTTACAAAGCATCCAAAAGTACCAAACAAGTAGTCGATAGTGTGATGACGGTTCCTGATGATCCCCGATGCCTGAGCTAGCTTCAATAATCTATAAAACAGGGAAGAACACACAAAGTAAGCTTTAAAAGCTTAGTAAGCCATATACAAATAAAATTACCACATGATTCAACACATATAAGTTCATAAACCTTTCCCAATGTATACATATTCAATATCACATGCGAGTTCATCAAATACTTCCTTTTTCAATACTCGTATGAATCTCGTATATACCTGAGTCATTTAGCTCATTCACACATTCTTTCTTGACTTGACTTTGCGCGTTGAACCCTTTAGAATCGTTAAGGATACTCAAAAATCACATATAGCTCATAAAATGCCATATCCTAGATATGGACTTACATGTTATCACATATCAATGCCAATATCCCAGACATGGTCTTACACGAAATCATATAACGATGTGAATGTTCCAGACATGGTCTTACATGTAATCACAATTCAATGGCAATGTCCCAGACATGGTCTTACATGTAATCACATCTCGGTAATCCTAATGTAATGACATTTGTATCCTATACTATTCCTAAGGTTCATATAGGAATTTCGGATATCATAACTTCATTAATTCTTGCTCGTATTTGCTCGTTCAACATTCATAGAAATTCAATGATAAATAAAACAATTTAAAGGTATTTATTTGCATATGAACTTACCTTGTTTTCGGGATAAACGGACTGGATCGACTATTCGATAACTTTTGATTTTCCTTGATTTAAATCTGATTTCTTTCGTTCTTGATCTATATACATTCAAAATTTACTCATTTATTCATCAAATCATTCGATTTAGTCCACAAACACATATTTGGGCATTTTCACACTTTAGCCCCCTAAAGTTTCACATTTTTACAATTTAGTCCCTATTTCATAAATACATAAAATTCACACAATTTAATCCAAATTCATGTTTTCCGAATTTTCCTAATGTACATATCAGCTCATATTTATCATTTATTCATAAATTTAACCCCTCAATTTATAATTTTTACAATTAAATCCCTAACTTTTATTTTCTTCAAAAATCACTTCATAAAACATGAAAATCTATCTTTTATCTACATTTTTCATCATCAACTATCACAAAACTCATGCATTCATCAATGGAATTTTACAAAATCATCACCAATTTCAAAATTAGGGCATGGGCTAGCTAGAACATGAAGCAACGATCACAAAAATATAGAAATCATTAAAAACCGAGATCAAAACATACCTTAATCAAGCTATATGCTAGCCGAACCCTAAAGCAACATTTTCTTCTTTTTTTTTTCTAGATAATCGGTTATGGATGATGATAATGGAGCTAATTTTTATTTTGTTTTATTAATATTAACATTAATAACCGTTTTACAATTTTAACCTTAATTAAAACCATTTAAAAGCATTCATTTAATGCCCATTTATGTCAAATTCCACTATCAATGGTATAATATCAACATAAGAACCTTTCATTTAATAAGTCATAGCAATTAGACACCTTTATCAAATAGAATGCAACTTTTGCTTTTTACGCAATTTAGTCCTTTTCTCAAACTAAGCATTCAAATACTAAAATTATTTTACGAAAATTTCACACATATATAATGACATGCTATAAACACAAAAAATAATATTAAAATAAATTTTTGACCTCAAATTTATGGTCTCGAAACCACTATTCTGATTTAGCTAAAACTGGGCTGTTACAGCTAATGTGTTAGAAGGAAGCAAAAAATAAAGTGTGGGTCCTAAACTCATAAAATTGTTTGAAAAATGTTAAATATATTGTTATTTTTGATAAATTAGCTTGTTGATTAGATTGGCTGAATAGCCAAATTATTGATTTTGTGAGTGGCCGAACTAGGTATGTTTCGAGCCTTAAAAGATTGACATGTTGGCAAAATTGCTAGTTTGATAGTATGAATATTAGATTGAGTTTGTAATTGCATATTTGGGTTATGAGATATGAGAATTTATGAATGAATGATATAATGTGTTGACATATTAAACTTATGTATGATTTAAACGTATGAGATATTTGTTATATTGTGTACTGAAAAGGGTGCTATTTATACACAATGAAAATTTGTAAAGTATGTGAAATTGAATGGTATTGATTTATACCAACACAATGGTAATTTGAAAGATTGGAACACAGTTTCTATTTACTGAAAGTATGTGATTATTGAGGACATGCTAAGTATGTCGAATGAGTGTGAAAAGTATTGAGATATGATTATGTATGAGATTGTGTGACATATTGTATATGCATTGGGTTGGGATTTGGTGGTTGACGGAGGAGTTTCGTGGAGTACCAATGGCATATTAAGTCCACATTATTCATAGTCAGTGCACTACACCTGGAGTACCGAAGGGAATGATGATTTATCGTATTTTTACTGGCAGCTTGTCTGTTGTTTTAGGCAGAGTTTTCTACATATTATTATCGGTGGTTTTAACGACAACGAGCTTAAGCCCATAATGTTTTGGAGTTCAGATGATGGGTTCTAGGGAACTCGTGGTGTGTAGTGGATGGTATGGGTAGGAAACCTTTTGCATTTCATCATGCTCACAACATATTCGAATGTTATTGATTTATGATATGTGTTGTATCATGTTGTATTGAAGGGTATCGAAATTGATGATTGTTACTCGAATGAATGATGACTCATTCTCATACACCGTTTGACTTCAATATTGATAATGCTTATGTAATGATATGAAATTCCTATGATGATTTTATTTTCTTCTGTTAAAGTTAATCTATTTCACTGTATTTGGTACTTATGTTTGTTTAAATAATTGTTTAACTCACACTGAGCTTTTCATAAGCTCATCCCACAATAGTGTTTAACTTTTCAGGTAAACCTCAAAATTAGGACCGGACTCGGCATTCAGAGAATCACCTTGGACCTCGAAATATTTTTTTTAAAATAGTATTAATCAGTTTCTATTGGTTTTGGTTTGTAATTGTTAATTATTTCTGGTCTGTGGCTTGCTAACTTTTCTTTTGGGATTTTTTCATGCATGGATTACTCAAGCGTAATAACTAGATAATGCATGATATCGTGCTTAATTAAAATTTGATATTGTTCCCTTATTTCTATTGCATTACAAAAGAACCATTTTTTAAAAACAAATCGATAAAGTAACTAAGTTTCCAAAATGACTTGAAAAATCATTTTTCCGCTACATTAGTTTAACATCGAGTTTTTTTTAAAAAGAGTGACAAGCAAACGGTTTTTCTAAAACAACACTATTAACAAAAAAATGAATCCTAAGTATACACGACCTAATGAATGAATGAAGCTAACTCAAAGCACAACTACAATTTTCTCTAAAAATGAGTTTATTTAAGGTCTTCAAAAGCGACGTAAGTTAGCTTAGCCATTTTGGTGGCTAATGTATACTTCTCAATTTAGTCATAACATCTAGGCCGGGTTTGGGTGGTTATAGTATCGATATTTTTAGCTCCAATGGTCATTGAATTTTGTATTAAATGCAAAAAATATCGATACCTTGTTAGCAAGTATCGATACTCGTAATTGCAAGTGAATTATATGCACTGGTTATTTCATTTGCAATTGCTCTATTCATTTCTCCAATAATCACAACGGTTGGAAATTAATTAAAGGGTATAAATATCAGCTTCCAAAGGTCCTACAATAACAAGAGTTATTATCAAGCTAAAATATCAATAAAAAAACAAAATTGAGCTTACAATTCTCAACAATTTTCTTTAAACACACTTGTGAGATTTCATTATATTTATTTAGCTCAAGTGTTTCTCTTTATAATTGAGCTTAATTTGCAAACATTCTGATCTTATAAGGGTTATTTCTTTGTTTGCTTATCTGTATCACTTTGAGAGGGTTTGTGCCTTAAGGTTTGGGTAGAAACCTTAAGGGAGTTTGTAAGGTTAAACCTTGTCCTCAAAGGATGTCAAATTAGTGAATTTGAGAAAATCCTTAGTTGTGGAAAGCTAAGGTAGTCGACAATTAGGGCCGAATCACTATATATCGACATTTTCATTCTCTCTATCTTTTTTTAGCAACCAAAAATTTTTTAAAATGCCAATTTATCCCATCTTGATAATTTCGAGTTAGTTATTTGAGTGGACAGAATTAATTAGTGAAATAAACGAAGTTGGCACTCTAAGGGCCCAACTTGACTATTCCCTTATTTTTTTTCCACGCAACAACAAGAAGCTTGTGAGCATGCAGGAAATTGCAAGAAAGAAAACAAATGTAGAACAATGGTAGCATGCATTCATGAAAAAATGTAAGAAAAAAAAAGGAAAGTAGGAAAATGCAGTGTTTTGTTTACATATAGCAGAAGAAATAAAATAATGAAAATGCGAACAAACATGCATGAAAGAAGAAAAAATAAAAAAGTATACTAACATGCGAAAGTAAAAAAATTATTAAAGCATGCAACAAGTAAATAATTAAGGTAGGTAATTATAGGTTACTTATTATTTTTGAATAACAGTTTTAAATATTATGCAATTTAATCTTTTTAGTTTTGTGTATATAAATATACAATCACTCTATTATTTTCTATCAAAAAAAAAATTCTTCTCTCAATTTCTCCCAACAGTTTTTTCTTCTATTTTCTCTTGACCTCTTTGTCTTCTCTAATTTTCTTTCCAACACAACATATTTGTAATAAATTCTCTACAAATCCATCATTAACAAGTAAGCTTTTTTTAAATTTTTTTAGTTGATAAATGTGAAATTTAGAGATTAGTGGGATGTTTATTGTTATATTTGATATATATATATATATTAATTTTAGATGTTAGTATCTTACTAGATTGTTATATTTTGGTGTATTATTTTTTAAAAGGTTGATATATTAACATTTATAATTGTTAACTTTTTTAAAAAAATAGTTTATTTTTTATATTAAAGGGAAAATATTGGTATATTGACATGTTATAGCTTATTATTAGTTATATTGTTTGATTAAAGGTTAACTGTTTGTAGAATAGTTGATTTATTTTTTTTATTTACGGTAGTATTTGAAAAGCCACTTAGTAATTGCTTTGGGTGTAATTCTTACTGTGGGAGAATGCCTCTTGTTTTGACCAAAATTTATTTTGACTTTTCTTCTCCTAGTTAAACTATATTTTCAGTTTCCCACATAAACTTTAATTAACCTAGAGTTGTTGTAGTCATATATGCTACGAATTTCAGCCTATAAATAGGCCTTAGTTACTCTAGGTTTTATACAAAAAAAAAATATTTAGATTGAGAGAATTTTGTTCTTTGTTTTCAAAGGATTTTTTTTGTGGGGCTTTGCGTTTTCTTTTAATTCTCTCCATCTTTTGTACTCTTCTTTATTATAATGAAATCTCTTTTTGCCCTTGTTTTTTATCCTCTTTTAAGTAGTTTTTCCATGAAAAAATTGCGTGTTCAATCTTTTCGATTCTTATTTTCTTCTTTTTGTTCTTTGTTTAATCAAATTTATCCACTACAAACTGGTATCAAAACTAGTTCAACTTTTGTAGTCAACCCGTTCAGAGATAGCAGCACCAAGGTTCGATATTGAGTAGTTTGATGGAATTGCAAATTTTATTTTGTGGCAAGTTTGAATGATGATAGTACTGGTTCAGAAAGGTCTGAAAAAGGTTGTTATAGGGAATAAGCCTGCATATATGAATCAGTCAGAATGAGAATAGTTCAATGTAAAGGCTTTATCCACTATTCAATTATGCCTCACAAATAATGTGTTATAGGAGGTTTTGAAGGAGAAAACAACGTCTGCATTATGGAAAAAACTAGAAGCTTTATATATGACGAAATCTCTGGCCAACAGGTTAGTATTAAAACAAAGTCTCTACACATTTAGAATGGCCGAAGGTGAGTCCATAAGAACTCATCTTAGCAAGTTTGTTACCCTTTTTAATGACTTAAAGAATCTCAAAGAAAAGATTAGTGACGAAGATCAAGCTATGTTATTGTTATGGTCTTTGCCCTCTTCTTATAAAACTTTCAGGGAAACTTTCATTTATGAGGGAGATCATCTCTCGTTCGAGGATGTGAAGGGGAATCTTCTGAGTAAGGATAAACTTGAGAATGAGTTAGGCCTAAAAAAAATTAGACGGGCAAGGCTCAGTTCTAATTGCAAGAGGTAGACAACAAACCAGAAAGACAGGTCAAAATAGGTCTAAAGTAAGGTCCAAATCTAGAAATCGTGACAAATATTATGGCTATTGTAAAAAAGGTAGGCCACGTTAAGGCAGAATGTTGGAAAATTCAAAATAAAATCAAAAGGGATGCCAAAAATGATAAGAAAGATAAGCAGAAAGTCGAAGTTGCTAATGCTGGTATAGCCAATAACAGAGGTGATGATTTTTTTTTGGTGTCAACGAGTGAAAGCTCTCATCTTACTTCCGAATGGATCTTAGATTCAATGTTCTCCTATCACACGTGTCCCAACAGGGTCTGCTTCTCCACGTACAGTTCAGTTGAAGATGGGGTTGTGCTGATGAATAATAACTCTCCATGTAAAATATTTGAAATTGGAACAATACAAATTAGGATGCATGAGCAAATTATTTGGACCCAAATATTACATGTTAGATGTTAATTATGCAAATAAAAAAGGTTTTCTTACACCATATTGTGGGGTAAGATATCATTTGAGAAAATGAAGCTAGACACAAGCACTAGAAACAACTTACATACTCTTTAAATTAGAGGTCCCTAGATGGTAATTAGACCAATACTTAAGTTACTGGACAAAAATGGACATGAAGTAAAAGAAATTTTAGTGTTTTAAGAAAATGACATTTTGGTCATTTGGTAATTAAATGAATTAATAAGCAAATTAAAAGCCAATTTTTGCTCATCTTCTACCCCTTGGCCGAAATTTACAAGAGGAAGACAGCTAGGGTTTGTCAAGCTTCCAAGCTCGATTATCCAGATAAACGAGGTTCGAACCTAGATCAAGGGAAAAACAAAGTGTATGACGATTAGGTCAAATTCTACTATTTTTGTACTGAGGTAAGTTCGTCTGTAAATAATGCATTTTTATATTTTTGTTTTAAATGCTTTAATATTGTATGAATTGTGATTGACTCTTTAGACGTGTTCGAAAAATTTTCGATAAGTGAGAATTCCTGGTTGAGCCTTAGGAATAGAATAGGATACAAGTGACATGTCACTAGGAACCCATGTGTTTATATGATCCGGGTGTTGGTCTAGTATGTCCTACCAGTGGCTGGATAGTCTGGCATGAGTTGCGATACTTGACAGCTTGTGTGAGCAATACTATGTAGCTTCGTCTTGACTGACAGCTTGTGTGAGCAGGCCCGTGAGTAGCTCAAAAACAAGTCTGTATGTACTATGAGATATGTGGTAGCTTTGGCTACATATGTAGCACTTATGTGCAAGATTTTTGAGTATCCGTTAATATTTCGAGTGTTCAATGGGAATGCCAAAGTTATGAAAGGCTATGGTATGTTACGAGTTGGTACAGGTATGTACGCAAAACTCATACGTAATGAGCTCGAGATGTGATGAAACCTTAGTAAAGTTGTGACTAAGTAAGTTATGACTATAAGATTTTAATAACATTCATGCTAGTTTTCCTCATGTTAATTATATGTTAAATGTGTGGTTATGATGCTTATTATTTGCATAGGAACTTACTAAGCTTTATAGCTTACTCCCCTTTCTTTCCCTTATCTTATAGTGACACCAAGCTAGCTTGGGATTCAGAGATCGTCGGAGATCCACTCATACTATCAACAATTATTTTGGTGTCAAATATCTCAACATTTTGAGTTATGGCATGTATAGGGGACTTGGTCATTTTGTTATATGTCATAACTGATTTGGCCAAATGTGTTGGCTTATATTGGTTGAAAGTTCATTTTGTATAAGGCCACTTGAAATTGGCTACTATTTGTATAAGTAATTTATATGATGATGCCGTTCATGGATGTGGAAATTTGCATGATTTGGGTTGATCAGTATATGATGTTTGTGTATGAAAGATGGTAGCATGTGAATGATGTGTTGATGTCGTGATTGTGGCTGATTTGGTTGTATGTAAATGCTTAAATTGGTGCTATGTTGTGTTGTCTAGGTGTATGCATTAAAATGTTGCAAAATGGTTTGGTAAATAGCCTTATTTTTGTCCATATGGGTAGACACACGGGCGTGTGTTTAGGCCGTGTGTGGCATACGGTTTGCCCCACGAGCATGTGTTAGGCCGTTTGCCCTCTACACCCTAATTTTTTTGAAATAGAATGTTCATAATTGAGCACACGGGTAGAGACACGGGTGTGTCCCAGCCGTGTGGATGATACAGCCTTAGGCACGAGTGTGTGTCCTCAGCGTGTGAAGTTTGCACTTATTTTATGAAAAATCATAAATTTTGAATCAACCACCCTGCCTAGCACATGGGCGTGTGACTTGGCCGTGTGTCTTCAGTTTGTTTTTGGGTGAGAAATAGAGAGTTACACGGGTTCGGGACACAGGCGTGTGTGACCACATGGCCTACCCACGCGGGCGTGTCTCAAATTGACACGGGCGTGTGACTCCTATTTAGGGCAAAAATTTTCTATGTTTTATGAAATTTTCCAAAGTTCTCGGTTTAGTCTCAATCTACTTCTAAAGTATGTTTTGGGCCTCGTAGGCTCGTATGAGGGACATTGTGATTGTATATGAATGGTTTTAGTTTGGATGAAAATTTATGACTTAGAAATATACGTTTGTTTGTGTTTAAGTCTGATAATGCCTCATACCCTGTTTCGGCGTCGAATACTGGTAAGGGGTGTTACATTTAGTGGTATCAAAACTACGACTTAGTTGATTCTCGGACTGGCATAGCGTGTGTATGAGTCTAGCTATACATGCCATAAATGAACTGTGATAGTGTGATGACTCCTGAAAATTTTAAACTATGTTTTCATATAGTAAATGGATCTCGACCAAGCTGTAGCTAATGATGTAGAAAGTAATACACCGGCTCCCCCTCAAGGGGCAGTGTCATCTGAAAATAGACCTCCCACAGTCAGTCAAGGAGGAGGGGCTAGGGAAGGCTTTCTCCATATGATGAATGAGTGGTATTCGGAGTTTGTTTGAATAAATCCAAATGCTCAACATCCTCCACACCCTCCTTATCCTCAATCGATTCCCGTAGTTCCTCAAGGTGTGGATTTGGTAAGATAGAATAAGCCTCCGGCTGATAAGATTCGAAACCAAGGGGTTGAGGAATTCAGGGCTAATGTAGATTTATGACCCCGAGAGAGTCAAGTTTTGGCTTGAAAATACTATTAGGGTATTTGATGAATTATCATGTACACCCGAAGAATGTTTGAAATGTGCCATATCATTATTGAGGGACACAACATATCACTGGTTGAAGACATTAGTATCTGTGGTACCAAGAGAGAGGGTTACATGAGAGTTCTTTTAAGACGAATTCTTAAAGAAAAATATTAGACAGCGGTTCATCGATCAGAAACATAAAGAATTTTTTGAGCTAAAACAGGGCCGAATATTAGTGACAAAGTATGAGCGAGAATTTGTTAGGCTCAGTAAGTATGCCCGAGAGTGTGTTTCCTCTGAGGCTATTATGTGTAAAAGGTTCGAAGATGGGCTGAATGAGGACATTCGATTGTTAGTTGGAATATTGGAACTAAAAGAATTTGTTGTATTGGTTGAATGAGCTTGCAAAGCCGAAGAGCTAAGCAAAAAGAAAAGAAAAGCCGAGAGTGAGGCTAGAGATGCAAGAAAAAGGCCGATGAGTAAGTTATTTCAATCTCAGTCAAAGAAATCTAGAGAAATGAATTCTCGTTTGAATGTATCAGTTGGGTATTCGCACAGAGACTGTGGGAAGCAATATTCGAGTTTTAAATCTCAAGCTACTTCAATGGCAAGTGTGGATAATGTTAGGTCTAGCAGACCCGAATGTCAGCATTGTGGAAGAAGACATTCCGGCGAGTGTGGGATGAATGATCGAGCTTGCTTCAAGTGTGGTTCCCAAGAGCATTTTATTTGATATTGCCTTGAGATGGCTAGGAAAGAACAATTTCAGAGTGCAAGGCTGAGTAATACTAACAATAAAGGTAGGCCATCGAGGAATACCAGGAATGGAACTAGCAGTAAAGGTGTGACGAAAGATACATCCGTGAGATCTGAGGCCAGAGCACCTGCTAAAGCTTATGCAATTCGTGCTCGAGAGGATACATCATCTCCTGATATGATTACTGGTACATTTTCTCTTTATGATACTAATGTTATTGCATTGATTGATTTTGGATCGACTCATTCTTATGTTTTTGTGAATTTGGCATCTAGTAAGAGTTTGTCTGTTGAGTCTACTGAATTTGTGATTAAAGTGTTAAACCCCTTAGGCAAATATGTGATAGTTGATAAAGTTTGCAAGAATTGTCCTTTGATGATTCGAGGTCACTATTTTTTGGCTGAGTTAATGTTGTTGCCATTTGATGAATTTGATGTTATTTTGGGTATGGACTAGTTGACACTGCATGATGCCATAGTAAATTATAGACAGAAAACCATTGAATTGAAATGTGGAAATGGTGAGGTTCTTTGGGTTGAAATCGATGAATCAAGTGAATTTCCTGGTTTTGTTTATGTCTTCTTAGAGGTATGTAAGGAAAGGTTGTGAAGCTTACCTTACTTATCTGTTGAATACAAAAATGTCTGAATTAAAAATTGAATCAGTGCCGATAGTTTGTGAATATTCGAATGTGTTTCCGAAAGAGTTGCTAGGTTTACCACCGGTTAGAAAAGTGGAATTTGTTATTGATTTAGTACCTAGGACTTCACCGATATCGATTGCTCCGTATAGGATGGCTCCGACTGAATTGAAAGAATTGAAAGCTCAGTTGCAAGGGTTGAAAGATAAGGGTTTTGTGAGACCGAGTTTTCTCCATGGGGTGCTCCAGTGTTATTTGTAAAGAACAAAGATGAATCTATGAGACTTTGCATCAATTATCGACAGCTCAACAAGGTGACTATAAAGAACAAGTATCCCTTGTTGAAAATTGATGACTTGTTTGATCAGTTGAAAGGAGCAATGATATTCTCGAAGATTGATTTGAGATCTGGCTACTATCAGTTAAGAGTTAAAGAGTCGGATGTGCCGAAAACTACTTTGAGGAAAAGGTATGGGCATTATGAATTTCTTGTTATGTCTTTCAGATTAACTAATCCACCTGCTGTTTTTATGGATTTGATGAATAGAATTTTCTGACCGTATTTAGATAAGTTTGTGGTTGTGTTCATCGATGATATTCTGATTTATTCTCAAGACGAGTTTGAGCATGTCGAACATTTGAGAACTGTATTGCAAACTTTGAGAAATAAGTAGTTGTTTGCTAAATTCTATAAAAGTGAGTTTTGGCTCCGAAAAGTCGGATTTTTGGGACATATTGTTTCAAGTGATGGTATTCGGGTTGATCCAAGCAAGATTTCGGCAATTGTTGAGTGGAAACCACCAAGAAATGTATCTGAAGTTAGAAGCTTTTTGGAATTAGCTAGTTATTACCAACATTTTGTCAAAGGATTTTCGATGATTGCTACTCCTATGACCAAGTTGTTGCAAAAAGATGTTAAATTTGAATGGTCAGAAAAGTGTTAGCAAAGTTTTGAGAAATTGAAAGCCTTACTAACTGAGGCACCGATTTTAGTACAACCTAAATCGGGTAAGGAATTTGTGATTTATAGCGACGCTTCATTGAATGGTTTGGGTTGTGTGTTGATGCAAGAGGAAAAAATGGTATCCTATGCCTCGAGACAGTTGAAACAGCACAAGAAGAATTATCCGACGCACGATTTGAAATTGGCCGCCATCGTTTTTGCTCTGAAAATTTAGCGTCATCATTTGTACGGTGAGAAATGGCATATCTTTACTAATCATAAGAGTTTAAAATACTTGATGACTCAGAAAGATCTGAACTTCCAACAATGGAAATGGCTCGAGTTACTGAAGGATTATGAACTAGTGATTGACTATCATCCGGGAAAGGCGAATGTAGTAGCAGATGCTTTGAGCAGAAAGTTCTGGTTTGCTTTGAGAGCTATGAATATGAGATTGACCTTGTTTAATGATGGTTCAATTTTAGTCGAGTTGAGAGCTAGACCAGTATTTATTTAACAAATTTGTGGAACTCAGAAAAGTGATAATGAATTGCAAGCTAAAAGAGCTCAGCGTGAATCGGGTAGTGATACAGACTTTCGGATTTGGTTCAAATGATTATTTGATGTTCTGGGATACAGTATGTGTACCGAAAAATGATGAACTTATTCAGAAAATTTTACACAAGGCACACAGTGTAATAGCCCGGTTTTAGTTAAATCAAAACAGTGGTTTCGGAACCACAAATTCGAGGTCATAAAATTATTTTAATATTATTTTTGGTGTTTACATTATGTGATTATATATGTGTGAAAGTTTCGTGTAATAATTTTATTGTTTAGGTAGTTAATTTGAGAAAAAAAGACTAAATCACATAAAATGCAAAAGTTGCATTCCACTTGTTAAAAGTGCTTAATTGCTATGGCCTATTAAATGAAAGGTCCTTATGTTGTAATTAGACCATTTATAGTGGGAATGGTATAAAATGGGCATATATTAGGTGATTTTATAATGTTTTCGTTAAGGGTAAATTTGAAATTTGATAATTAAGTTAATAAAACTATAACCAAATATGATTTTTGTCCATCTTTCATGCTTTAGCCAATTTTTTCAAGTGAAAAACACCATTCTATACTCATCTAGGGTTTGGCTCATTGAATCTTTGATTAAGGTATGTATTTTGTTCGGTTTTTAATGATTTTTACGTTTTTGAGATCGTTGCTTTGAGTACTAGGTAGCCCATGCTTCAATTTTTGAAAGTGTTGATGATTTTGAAAGTTTCCATTGATGAATGCTTGGGTTTTTGAATGTTTGATGATGGAAAATGAGTATTTGTTGATAGATTATCATGTTTTGTAAAGTGATTTTTAGTGAAATTGCATAAAAGGGGTTAATTTATGAAAATGTGAAAATGTGGGGTTAAGTGTGTGAATAAATGATAATTATGGGCTAATATGTATATTATAAAAATTTGGCTAGCATGAAATTAGAAAGAAAATTGTATAATTTGTGATTTTGTGAAATAGGGACTAAATTGTAAAATTGTGTAACTTTAGGCTCTAAAGTACAAAATGCCCAAATAAGTTTTTGTGGACTAAATTGAATGTATTGATGACTAAAAGAGTTAATTTTGAATGTATATAGATCAAGAATGAAAGAAATCGAATTTAGATCGGGGGAAAACGAAAGTTATCGAATAGTCGATTCCATCTATTATTTCTGACTACGAGGTAAGTTCATATGCAAATAAATGTCTTTATATTGAAATATATGTAATTAGTTATCATTGAAATGCTATGAAAGTTGAACAAGCAAATACGAGCAAGAATCGACGAAGTTACGACATCCGAAAGTCCCATACGAACCTTAGGAATAGCATAGGATACGAATGTCATGATTAGGTTATCGAGTTGTGATTACATGTAAGACCATGTCTGAGACATTGGCATTGTATTGTGATTACGTGTAAGACCATGTTTGGGACTTTGGCATCGTTAATCGATTTCGTGTAAGACTCTGCCTGGGACAGTAGCATCGATATATGATAACATGTAAGACCATATCTGGGATATGGCATTGTACGAGCTTATGTGATTTCTGAGTATCCTTTATGATTCTGAATGGTTCAACGGGAAAAGATAAGTTAAGAAAGAATGTATTAATGAGTTAAATGACTCAGGTACATACGAGATTCATACGATTATTGGAAAGTGAAGTAATTGATGAGTTTACATGAGAAAATGCATATGTACTTATTGAGAAAGGTTTGTGTATCTATATGTGTTTGCTTGTACTTGGCCCATTGATAGAAATGTTGTGATTCATATAATAAATTTATTTGTATATGGCTTACTAAGCTTTTAAAGCTTACTTCGTGTGTTCTTTCTATGTTTTATAGATTTTTGAAGCTAGCTCAGACATCGGGGATCATCGGGAACCATCATCACACTATCGACTACTTGTTGGTGCTTTTGGAGCTTTGTATATATGGTATATGGCATGTATAGGCTAGTGTCATTTTGGTATGTTTTAAGTTATGGTTATAGCCATGAGATTTGGCTTGTAAATGTTTGTGTGTATGGCCATTTAAGTTGGCTTGAATCATGTGTTTGATAAGTGATATATGTGATGTATATAATGCCTTATAAGTTGTCTTGGTTTGGTATGCTTGTCATAGTTGTGAATATAGCTAAATGGATGTTGATTTGGTTAGTTATAAATGCTTGAGGAATGATAAATTTTGGTATGATTTGTGGATGATGAATTGGAATGTTTGAGAAGCATGATTTGGTTGATAGAAAGGTGAGAAAATTTATTTAAGAGTTATGTGAGTTTGATGATTGTGGCATGTTGATTTAGTATGTTTTGAAAATGGATTTGAGTGGTTGAAATGGTAGCGAATAGATGGCATGATATGAGTATGAATTCACATGTTTTTGGTTGCTTAAAGATGTATTAAAGTGGTGCTATTTTGGTTGCTATGTGTGCTTGTGGAAAGGGTGGCAAATTTGGCTTTACAAATGGCCTATTTTTTTCCACATGGGTGTGTGTCTCGGCTGTGTATAACACACGGTTATGTTACACGGTCGTGTGTCCCCTAAGGTAGCCCTACGAATTAAGTTAGTATACCCTACAGGTTTGGCACGGTCTAGACACATGGGCATGTCTACTTGCCGTGTGTATCACACGGGTTCACACACGGGCGTGTGAATGGCCGTGTGATATAAGTCAATATACCCCCTAAATGACACATGGCCTAGCATACAGGAGTGTGTGGCCATTTCAAAGAGTAGACGGGCTAGACACACAGGTATGTGGTCAACCGTGTGACCCAAGTCAATAACCCTCTTAGATTTTACACGGCCTAACACACTGGTGTGTCCTTGGCCGTGTGGTGCAAGTCAGTATGTATGCCCTGTTTTCACACGGTCTATGACACGGGGGTGTCTGGTAGCCGTGTGAGGCACACGGCTTGTTCACACGGGCGTGTGACCCTTAAATGTTGAAAAATTTTCTATGTTTCCTAAAGTTTGCAAATGTTATTGGTTTAGTCCCGAACCACTTCTAAGCATGGTTTAAGGTCTCGTAAGACCTTATAAGGGACAATGTGATTCATTTGAATAGATTTTAATTATAATTGCATAAATGTATGTGAATGAGGTGTGTTATCCGGTAATGCCTCGTAACCCTATTTCGACGTCGAATACGGGTTAAGGGTGTTACACACAGTGGTTGCTTATTAGTTCATTCGGGTTGTACGAAAACGTATAATGATTTGAAGAAATTGTATTGGTGGTCAGGTATGAAATGAGATATTTAAGAGTTTGTTTCGAGATGTTTGATTTGTCAACAAGTAAAAGCCGAGCACCAAGTGCTTCAGGTTTACTTCAGCCAGTGATGGTACCCGAGTGGAAGTGGGATAGAATTACAATGGACTTCGTAACGGGTTTGCCTTTGACTCCAAAAAGGAAAGATGTTGTTTGGGTTGTTGTTGATAGATTGACGAAATTGGCTTATTTTATTCCGGTACGTACTGAATACTCACTTGATAAGTTAGTTGAATTGTATATTTTTAAGATTGTTAGATTGCACGGGGTGCCTATTTCTATTATTTCGGATAGAGATCTGAGATTTACTTCGAGATTTTGAAAAAAATTGCAAGAGGCTTTGGGTACAAAGTTAAATTTTCGTACCGCGTTTCATCCGTAAATCGATGGCTAATCCGAAAGAGTAATTCAGATTCTTGAAGATATGTTCTGATGTTGCATTCTAGAATTCGAAGGTAGTTGGGAGAAATATATACCTTTAGTCGAATTTGCTTATAATAACAATTTTCAGTCGAGTATAAAGATGGCATCGTATGAGGCATTGTATGGTCGCAAATGTCGAACTCTGATGTACTGGACCAAGCTCAGTGAGAGACAGATTCATGGGGTTGATTTGGTTAAAGAAACCGAAGAAAAAGTAAATGTAATCCGTGATTGCTTGAAAGCTGCTTTAGATCGACAAAATTTGTACGCAGATTTGAAAAGAAAAGAGATTGAATTTCAGATTGGTGATAAAGTATTTCTCAAAGTATCTCTGTGGAAGAAGATTTTGAGGTTTGGCCATAAAAGCAAGTTAAGTCCACGTTTCATTGTGTCGTGTGAGGTTATTAAAAGAATAGGGCCAGTGGCATATCGGTTAGCTTTATCGACAGAGTTGGAAAGGATTCATAATGTGTATCATGTGTCGATGTTGCGACGATACCGTTCTGACCCCTCACATGTGATTTCGCCAACAGAGGTTGAGATTTGACCTGATATGACTTATGGTGAGGAACCGATCAAGATCTTAGCTCGTTAAGTTTAACAATTAAGAAATAAAAGTATAGCCCTAGTGAAAGTTTTGTGGCAATGACATGGGGTCAAAGAGGCTACATGGGAACCCAAGGAAGCTATGAGAAAACAGTACCCAAACCTATTTTCTGGTAAGATATTCAGGGACGAAAATCCCTAAAGGGGGGAGAGTTGTAACGGCCGATTTTGGGTCTAGTCGGAACAGTGGTTTCGGGACCACAAATCTGACACAAAAAAATTTATTTTTCTTATATTTTTATGGTCTATAGTTTTATGGAATGATACTGTGAAAATTTCGTTCGAAAATTTTGACGTTCGAGCACTCAATTTAGTAAAAAGGACTAAATTGCAAAAAGTGCAAAACTTGAGTTCTAGAAGCTAGAGGTGTCTAATTGCTATGAAATTTTAAATTAGAGGTCCTTAGATGGTAATTAGACCAATCTTAAGTTAGTAGACAAAAATGGACATGAAGTAAGAGAAATTTTAGTGTTTTAAGAAAATGACATTTTGGTCATTTGGTAATTAAATGAATTAATAAGCAAATTAAAAGCCAATTTTTGCTCATCTTCTACCCCTTGGCCGAAATTTACAAGAGGAAGACATAGCTAGGGTTTTTCAAGCTTCCAAGCTTGATTATCAAGATAAACGAGGTTCAAACCTAGATCAGGGGAAAAATAAAGTGTTTGACAATTAGGTCAAATTCTACTATTTTTGTACCGAGGTAAGTTCGTATGTAAATAATGCATTGTTATATTTATGTTTTAAATGCTTTAATATTGTATGAATTGTGATTGACTCTTTGGACATATTCGACAAATTTTCGACAAGTGAGAATTCCCGGTTGAGCCTTAGGAATAGAATAGGATACGGGTGACATGTCACTAGGAACCCATGTGTTTATGTGATCTGGGTGCTGGTCTAGTATGTCCTACCAGTGGCTGGGTAGTCTAGCATGAGATGTAGATACCTGACAGCTTGTGTGAGTAGCACTGTGTACCTACATCCTGACTAACAGCTTGCGTGAGTAGGCCCGTGAGTAGCTCGAAAACAAGTCTGTATGTACTATGAGATATGTGGTAGCTTTGGCTACATATGTGGCACTTATGTGCAAGATTTTCGAGTATCCGTTAATATTCCAAATGTTCAACGAAAATGTCAAAGTTGTGAAAGGCTATGGTATGTTACGAGTTGGTACAGGTATGTACATAAAACTCATACGTAATGAGCTCGAGATGTGATGAAACCTTGGTAAAATTGTGACTGAGTAAGTTATGACTATAAGATTTTAATAACATTCATGCTAGTTTTCAACATGTTAATTGTATGTTAAATGTGTGGTTATGATGCTTATTATTTGCATAGGAACTTACTAAGCTTTATAGCTTACTCCCCTTTCTTTCCCTTGTCTTATAGTGACACCAAGCTAGCTTGGGATTCAGAGATCGTCAGAGATCCACTCACACTATCAACAATTATTTTGGTATCAATGATCTCAACATTTTGAGTTATGGCATGTATAGGGGACTTGGTCATTTTGTTATATGTCATAACTGATTTGGCCAAATGTGTTGGCTTATATTGGTTAAAAGTTCATTTTGTATAAGGCCACTTGAAATTGGCTACTATTGGTATAAGTAATTTATATGATGATGCCTTTCATGGATGTGGAAATTTGCATGATTTGGGTTGATCAGTATGTGATGTTTGTGTATGAAAGATGGTAGCATGTGAATGATGTGTTGATGTCTTGATTGTGGCTGATTTGGTTTATTTGTACATACTTGAATTGGTGCTATGTTGTGTTGTATAGGTGTGTGCATTAAAGGGTGGAAAATGGCTTGGTAAAAAGCTTTATTTTTGTCCGCAGGTAGACACATGGGCGTGTGATTAGGCCGTGTGTGGACACAGTTTGCCCCACCGGCATGTGTTAAGCCGTTTGCCCTCTACACCCTAATTTTTTCACAATAGAATGTTCAGAATTGAGCACACGGGCAGAGGCACGGGTGTGTCTCAGCCGTGTGGATGACACGGCCTCAGGCAAGGGCATGTGTCCTGGGTGTGTGAAGTCTGCACTTATTTTATGAAAAATCATAAATTTTAAATCGACCACATGGCCTAGCACATGGGCGTGTGACTTGGCCATGTGTCTTCAATCTGTTCTTGGGTGACAAACAGAGAGTTACACGGGTTCGGGACATGGGCATGTGTGACCACTTGGCCTGCCCACATGGGCGTGTCTCAAATTGAAACAAGCGTGTGACTCTTGTTTAGGGCAAAAATTTTCTAGGTTTTATGAAATTTTCCAAAGTTCTCGATTTAGTCCTGATTCACTTCCAAAGTATGTTTTGGGCCTCATAGGCTCGTATTAGGGACATTGTGATTGTATATGAATGGTTTTAATTTGGATGAAAATTTATGACTCAGAAATATATGTTTGTTTATGTTTAAGTTCGGTAATGCTTCGTACTCTGTTCCAGCGTCGACTACGAGTAAGGGATGTTACAGAAAAGGAACTTATGTTAAATTTTAAAGAGGAAATAACTCAACAAATCTAGAACAATAGAACAATTATATAAAATTACATATGATGTTTAATTTTCTTATCATTTTTATTAGAGATTGTATTATCAACTAATTTTTTGGACTAACATGAAAAATTTGATGATTTGATTTTAATTTGTTACTTATTTAGAAATTTTTTGTATCGTGCCAATAATTTTTATACTAATTAATATTTTTAAAAATATAAATTATGTAGCTATATAATTATAATTTGTACTACCAAACATGACATAACGAATTATAATGTAATTATACTCTATCAACAAAACACATTAGGAAATTACCATTCTTTGTAATTACAAGAGAATGTAATTTCGTTCAATTACTATATATATGTTGTCCAAACAGACCCTAAATGATAAGATATTTTTAAATTTTTGTACATTTTGTAATTTTTGAATTGTTTTATGCTTATTAATATTAATAAATATAAAGAAAATTTTAAAGTGAGAATATTTTATTTTTAATGTTAATTATTAGTATTACTTTTGAGATTACTGTTAGTTTCAATATTAGTATATTGATATATTGATATTTATATATATTATTTGTAATTGTTTGAAAAATATATAGTTTATTACTAGTTTAAATATTATTTTTATGTATTGTTTCTTTGTTTTAAGTTTATTGTAAGGTTTTCTGTTAAGTATTTTAAAAACTATTTGTATTTTAATTATAAATTTGGTTATAGATTTATGTTTATGGAATAGTAGATTAATATATATTTATATGTATTGTTTGTTAAGTGTTTGTAAAAGTATATATATTTTATTGTAAGTATATTAATATATTTTTTGAACGTTATTATGTTGTTATATTTAGTTTATTGTCAATTTAAATGTTAGTTATTAATTGGAGACAAATTACAAATTTTGTAACAATGACAAGTGGAGGAAATTTGTTGAGAACCGAAGGTAGACATATTTCATCCCACATTGATCAATTGGTAAAATCTTGTAATTGAAAATTTGTTTGCATGCAAAAAATTGAATCTTTTTAAAATTTTATATTAAGAAGTTATTCTTTATTTTATTTAAAAAATTGGAAACAACTAATATATCTATTTTATTATAGGCACCGTTAGAGGGAGAGACAACTAGAAGGAGGCATAACATTCGACATTGAAATTTGGGCATAGAGGACATGCATCCAACCATTTTGTCATATCTTATTAATGTCAGGGTTTTCAACGTGACTCTCATGCAGCATTGGAAATGATTCAAGCATTGGTTACAGTGCTGGTTGAACGTTGGTGACCTGAAATGCACACATTCCACTTTCTGTATGGATGACAACCTGAAACACACACATTGGTTATAGGTAAATGAATATGTCATCTACCCTTCTTTTACACAATATCCACCAATGTCAGATCCTGGGGTTGTGTAACACCCTAAACCCGACCTAGACGTTATGGCCAAATCTGGTGATGTCACATTGAAGTGTTTTTCGCAAAATATAATTTCGTTGAAAAATCCATTCTATATTAAACCTCTTGTGATCTTAACGAAGATTTAGGATGTCTCGCTCATTGTTAAAAGTCAAGTCGTTTAGCAAAATGTTATTCATTTTAAATTGTTATTACTTTTTTAAAACATTGTTTGTTGCAGAAGCTTTTAAAATATGTTGTGTAAATGTGGTGTTTTGGAAAATATTTATCTTTTTGAAAACCCATGTAGCGTCAATGGTCACATTTATCGGCTTTTGCCGATTTACGAATTGGGCAGTGTTTACACACCTATTTGCGAAAATGTGCAAATAGCCTACAAGCACCAAACCTACATTCAATCAAGGTATTCTATTAGTCGATTGACAATAGGGTTAACAACCTCCCTTAATACAATCCTAACTTATCATTAATACCTGCCTTGATTGAACAAATGTGGCTTAGTCCTCTTAGACCGCTGACTAAGATTGATCACGCTCCTTGTCGAATATCTGCGTTACTAGTGAAATCCATTAGTTATGATTGCTTAAACCCATGGTTGAATCCACATTTACTAATTTATAGAAAACACAAAACCCCAGAATAGGGGAAGTAGCATTCGACCAACACCAAGAAATGCAAGCCAACATACCCCATTTGAACACAACAACTGCAAACAAAGTTACCTTTGATCGAGTGATGAGGGAAATGTTTCGACTGCTTCCGTATCACTTGCAACTCCTTCACTCCTTGAGAAATTCTAGGAACAAAAAGAAACACCACAATATGAGAGAGGAGGGGAGATTTGGCAATAAGAGAGAAAGAAATATTCGGCTCCAAAAGAGTAAGAGAAGGGAGACTTGATAAAAGTTGAAAGAGTAGAGAGAGAACAAGAAGAAGTTGAATAAACTCAACGATTTGTCAGAGAACAGTTGTCAAACTGAAAACAAAAATGAAGAGAGTAAGGGATGAAGAAAGAGAGAATCGATCAAAACCAAGTCCAAAACCGAAAGAGTTTGAGAGAGGGGAAAAGGAGGGTATTCGGTCAACACAAAATAGAGCAGGGGAAAGAATGATTGTGAAGGGAGTAAAGGGAAAGGATAAAACCAGTCAGTAGAGTACCGATAAAGAGCAGAACCAACATGAAAAATACCCGAATGGCCAAAAGAAAAGTTCGGCTACCCAAAATAGAGAATGAAGAGAATTCGAAAGCAATGTTAGAAACTAAAATTAAGGAGAGAGCAAAAATGCACAATAACCAAAACTAGAATTCACCCCAAAGCCGAATTCCTCCCTAAAACAGATTCTTTGAGTGCCTAGAATCCCCATTCGCCACAACACTTCCTTCTCATCATCTCCCCACGATTTTCTCCTAAAATCTCTACAACCATCTACCAAATCCATTGATCCACTTCTTAACCTCTCCTCCAATCTCTCCACCCACTAGTTTGAACTCCCTTCAAATTCCTTAGAGTTTCGGTCAACATAGGGAACTCCCATGTACTCACAGCAAAATAAAACACTCCCTTGCGCATTACAGGACTTGAACTCAAGACCTTAAGTAGCACTGGCACGCCACTTACCCCTTGACCAATAGGCCTTTTCTGTCATGCTATACTCATATTAATTCAAGAAACCTACTGACTTAAGACAGGGTTTACTCAAGTAAGAAACAAAAATTTTGCCCAAGCCAAGGCTTGAACCCCTGACTTCTCAGACACTTCTCAGGACACTTAACCACTAAAGCAATCATGTATTTATGCAACACAACATACATAAATAAATATTTAAAATTTGGGGCGTTACAGGTTATTAGATACGAAGTGGGGTTTATGTATACAACAACATGTTGATTCATGAGCTAGTACGAAGCTGGGTTCAATGGATGGAATATTGGTACATCAACAAGTCCAACAATGGACTCGTTCGAAGCTGGGTCTAGTTGCTAGAATACCGGTACAATAACTTGACCAATCATGTACAACTATGGTACTCCAAATCCTATGGTTGAAACGTGTGATGATGACAATAGCGATGACAATGATTAGCTTGAGGAACGCTATCGGCCATAAAGAATCCAACCTCCTCCTTGTCATTACCATTTGACCACACCTTGACATAGGCAGGAGCTGTGAATTTTTTTTGTCCACTATGAACTTTAATTTGTTAATATATTAAGCATTTATTTTTCATTTTATTTTTTCAATTTCTTTAAGTTCTTATTGGTTTATTTTGAACATTTTATTTTTTATATTTTAATTTTATGTTGTGATTTTTTTCATTTTACTTTTTACATTAATTAATTGTTATGCGATTAATATTTTAGTATATTGTTAGTATGGCTATATATTAAGGTGATTAATGAGTTGAATTTCCATCATTGGAATATATTAAGTTGAAACCTCAATCATTCATACATTAAAAAAGACATTTAAATAACTATGAAGGTTGTAACAATATATTTTACTGTCCACATCACAAATCATCTAAGTTTCACCCTTAGCATGCCTTAGAACATTCAAACAGCTATTTCGATTATGACCTTCGTTTCTACAAAACACAAAGTCTTACGTTGTCATTCCTTTCTAATATCCATTTTAGTATGGATACGAGACGATTTTGGATGCCTTTTTGGATTTCTATGTAACAACGAGTTTGGTAACAACTCTGTATTATTTGGAATAGTTGGTTGGTATGCAAACTCATGTTGATATACTTTAAGGATTGTCTCTAACTTGTAAATCTCGTTGACATAGCTTATTGAATCAATGCGACAACAAGCAACTGCTGCAATTGCATGTGCACACGGCAATTGGAGAGCTTGAAACCTCCTAGAATCACATCATCTCTGATGTAGATGTATGAGGTATGTTCCTGAAATGACTCTTTCATACGGATTTACCATTTCAAAAACTATGACAGTTTGATCCCTCCGAGTGAATCCATTTACCAACATTGAGCTTAACTTATTCTGATTTTCCTTCATAGAATCAATTAATGTTTTACATCATGTGTGGCCACCATTAATCATTGCCTTGATGATACGGCCACACCCGAGCACACTCTTGGACTAGCTCTCTAAGCGTTGCTTGCAATCCCTTGCGAGCTGAATTAGTTATATTCTAGCTCGTTGAGCTCAATTCAGCTCGTTTCCTGTAACAGTCCGATTTAGACCCTAATCGGAATGGTGGTTTTGAGACCATGAATCCAAGTCAAAAAAATATTTAAATATTATTTTTCGTGTTTATTATATGTGAATTTGCATGTGTGAAAGTTTCGTATGAAAATTTGATTGTTTGTGTGCTTAATTAAATAAAAGGGCTTAATCGCGTAAAATGAAAACTTGATAGTTTAAAGCATAAGGACTGAAGTGTTAGTGGCTTTTTAATATGGAGTATTTATGTTGCAATTTTTCCTTTTAATTATAGCATGGACGGTTGAAGACAACCAATATAAAGTTTCTTATTATTTTATAAAGTTTACAATTGTAATTGAAATATTAATATGTTATTATAGTAAAACATAAAAAAATAATAAGGCATGCATTCATACATTGAAATAGCCAAAAGTTTTAAGAAAGAAAAGAAACAAAAACTTTGAGGTATTCGATCATTGTTGATTCAAATTCAAGGTTAGTTTGGTTTCAGTTTTTGATGATTTTTATGTTTTTGAGATCGTTGCTTCGAGTACTATCCGACCCATGCTTAAATTTTAGATTTTGACGTATATTTTGAGTTATGCCATTGATGAGTATTTGTGTTTTGTGATGTTTGATGATAAATTATGAAAGATATGTTTTGGATTAATATGTTTTGTATTGGAGTTTTTTTTATCATTTTGAGTAATTAGGACTAAATTGCAAAAATAATAAATTGAGGGACTAAAATGAAAAATAAATGAAATGTGTGTATTTATATATGCTATATGAACATTCGGCCTAAGCATGATGAGTGGAGATTTTGTGTATTTTGTGTTTTATGCAATTAGGACTAATTTGTAAAAGTATGAAATATCAGGGGTAAAATGGTAATTTGTCCATTTATGTGTTGTTGGATTAAATTGAATGAAATTGTGTTTAAATTAGGTTAATTTTAAATTATATAGATCAAGAACAAAAGAAATTGGACTTGGATCGGGGAAAAGCAAAAATAGTCGAATAGCTGATTTATAACGTTCTTCGATATCCGAGGTAAGTCTTTAAGCGATTAAACATCATTTATCTTAAATGTAACTTAGTTTAATATGCTGTTTTGGAATATTTAGATTCATAAAAGAGCTAGACGAATGTGTTTAAGCATAGAAATAATGAATTTGAAGTTAATTCGACTGAGTTATATCATTTAAAAGTCCGTACAATCTATATGGAATATCTGGAGTTTTTTGTTATATGAATTGTGTATGAGACAAATTTATAATAGTGATATTCGTGCTTTAAGCCTAGCAAGCTTTATGCTGGTGAATGTAATCGGGCTTTATGCCTAGTAGGCTTATTACCGGTGAATAAAAATCAGACCTTGAGTCTAGTAGGTCTTGTGCCGGTATGTGATTCAGGCTTATGCCTAGTAGGTTTTATGCCAATGATTTATTTTTAAGTCTATATCTATAAGATTTCATGTTAATGTGGTAATTGATTAAGTAAACCGAGCTAAATGAACCTTGTATATTCGGCCATATAGGTAAGTATATATGTGATGATATATTGAACCTTGTATATTCGGCTATATGTGATGATATATTGAACCTTGTATATTCGGCCATATGTGATGATATATTGAACCTTGTATATTTGGCCATATAGGTAAGTATATATGTGATGATATATTGAACCTTGTATATTCAGCCTTATAGGTATGTATTTATGTAGTGTTATAATTGAACTTGTATATTCGGCCACATAGGTATGTATATATGTGATGATATATTTGATCTTGCATATTTGGCAAAATGAGTGATGATGGTATATGAATTTAAATTTGGTTTTGTGAGCTTGTACAAATGTGTGAAAGTATATTTGAATTTATAATGATATTTGACTTGAAAGTTGAATGAAAACTTGCAAAATGTTAATCTTATAAGTATTCGGCCAAAGTGGTAGTTATGTTAATCATATGTGGTTTTGGATTGGTTAAATTAAAATTTTAATATTACATTGATTTAGAAAATTAGTTTATTTGGATTTTCTTAAGAAGTTTATATATATTATTAAGTTGATAATTGCTTATGACTTACTAAGCTATAAAAGCTTACTTTGTATGTATGTGTGTGTCTGTTTTATAGATTTTGGATTCGAGTTACGAGCCGGGGATCATCAGCCAAGTCTATCGTACTATCAATTGTCTTTGGTATTTTAATATGCAAACTTTCGAACCTATGGCATGTATAAGCTAGATTCTATTTTGGAGTATTGTATTTTGGTTTGTGTTTAATGAGTGCCAGTCGAAAATGGCTAAGTTGATTTATGAAATTATGTTATTTCGGGTATAATTTTTAAGTGTGTTATGCGTGAATAATGATGGAGTGAATTGAATATGACTTTGGTGATTTGGTTATATGATTAATTTAGATGATAGAAATATAAGTACTAAAGGTGATGAATTTCGGTCAAGGTATATATATACATATATTTATAAATGGCATAAATGTTAAGAAGTGAACTTGTGGTTTGATTTATGTGTGATATTTATGGTTAATGTATGTGGTTAATATGTTATATACTATGAACGAATGGTATATGTGATTTGTATTATATGTTTTAGAAATGTGTTGTTAATGGTTGGTGACTTTGATTATGATTAATAAGTTGATCATGTGTATATAAATTTTCATAAGTATAGTTAAATGATTCGGTTTTAATTGTTTATAGATAAAGTATATAGATGAAATTGATTGATAAGTTGATATAAGCGTTAACGTAAATGGGCATTTGATGATCTATGTTTATATATATATAAGTTCGAATATTGTAAAGATTTTGTAATTTGGCTTAACAAATGAGCAAGGTGTTGATTGTATTTATATGTACATTTGTATGTATGTGTTATTGAATGATGATAGTCATTATGATTTGGTTGTAATGGAATTGTATTTATGTATATTTAATAAGTAACAAATATATTTTTATATATAAATACGAATATGACATGTGTTAGCATAAGAATGTTCAGTAATGCCTCATGACCCTAGTTCAGCGACGGATATGGGTTAGGGGTGTTACATTTCCAGCCCAATGAGCTCGTTTTGAGTTTATTTTAATTTTATCCTTTTTAAACTTGCTAGAATAAATCAATTAGTTTAGCTTAGCTAGTTAATTCGATTTAACTCATCTTAGCTAGTTAATTTGATTTAACTTATCTATCTTTTTAGTTCGTACATTTTATTTGCTGGAATAAAATAAATGTTTTTAGTTAAATTAGTTAATCAACTTTAGCTCATAAATATGTCTTACTTTGGACTTATTAATGTTGTTTATAAATGTGTTAATTTTATTACATGTTTTTAATTTGTCTAGCTACAGCCGAATTTAAGATGTGTCTTAGTTTATTATTTGTGTTTAATATGTCTTAGTTATTACTTGTTTTAATGTGTCCTAGCTGAATGCAAGATTTTAATGTGGTTTGAGCTACCAAATTAATGTGTCTTAAGATGAATTAATTTGCTGAATTAATTAGGTGCAGGTACGTGCTTGGGACGACATAAATGCAAGGAGATGATGGTTTAGCTCTTCCAAGCACCCTTTTGTGAACAGCAAGGGATAAGGGTGAGCTGCTGTTTCTTCTTCCTAAGTTGGCTATTTAGCTCACCAAGCAACTTTTAAAAGCTTTCACAGCAGCTGAATATTCCATTCACATTGAGTGCCTATTCGATTTTGTGAGTTCATACATGAAGGGCTGTTTGCATTCGGTTTCACACTTGATGTCTGTTGCAACACTCAAGATGATCACTAATTAATCACAAGCTTTCCAGTTGATCAAGGCAACTTATTTCCAGCTCATTAAACCCCTTGGATGAACATAGACAAGGCAATTCAGCTCCTAATCACTTCAATTAAATTCTCAGCTAAATGTTCATCATCTAGAAGCTGACTAGTGGCGTTCTAAGGCTGGAGAAGCTTTCTGGATTTTTCTTGAAATTTTCTAGAATTTTCAGCTCATTAAAAGCTGAAATTAAGCGTCCATTTAGTTATCCATTTGACTATTTCGCTAGCCTAGACTTCTAGCTATAAATACTTAGCTAATTTTATTTTGTAAGGAATTTTGCAACTTTGAATGAAATTCTGTTATTTTTGTGAGATTTACTTCTCCCAAATTTCATCCAAAGACTTAGCTTGGCTTATCTATTAGTCAGTGGCATCAATCTTTGTCTTTTTTGAACTTATCACTCTAATCCGAGTGTGGCGTTCACCCAACTTATACCTTTGGTTCTTACCTTATTAGGTAATGGGTCAAGGTTCCTTTTCGTTCATCACCCAAATCCTCTTAAGATCCTATAAGTTTCGGGTCGGCACTCATATTTAGTGTTGGTTCACACTTGCATCTTAAGTCTATTTTTCCAGTCCATCCATAATTACCTACTTAACCGTACAAGTTATTATTTATCCTTTTAAGTCTTGTTAGCCGAACCTATAACCATCAATACTTAACCCTTTTTGAACCCATCTTTGTTACCCAACTCCAAACTTAGCCTAATCCCAGCCATACTTTGCAAATCGAACGACACTTCTTCATTAGACGATCGGGCATCTAAACGACTCAACTCAACATATCGAGGTGAGATCATATCACTCGAACTGCTTCCCAATTTAAGCAAAGAGAGTACCTATCCTGTAGTAAATCTCTTTCACCATACTATTTATATAAATATGCTATGTCCCTTTCAAAAAGGAGTTAGTAGCCTTGGCAAGATTTGTCGTCATGTGGCCATAGCATTGTCCTCTATCGAAATGTTGAGCCCATTGCTCAACCTCTATTTGAGCCAACCATGGTCTGGTTCTATCGTCATATGAGCATAAACCTGCATACCTCTCCTGAAATCGAGGTCTAACAAGTTTGTATCCTATTACACAAATAAAGAAATGTATTGTTAACTGAAACTTAAACCACATCTCAACTACACCTCAAAACATAAGAAATAAATAATATTAGTATTAACAACTTCCTTACACCAATCTTTGTTCTTGAACTCCTTCATAAAGTTTACTTCAACATGTTAAATGCAAAAAAAAAAAAAAAACATGGTAAGCATGTGGAGGAGTCCATCCATTCTCTTAATGTTCCACAACAGAAAGTATGTTGGGGGCCCTATCAGATATGAGGCATACATTGTCCTTCTTCATAACCTATCATCTTAAATTCCTTAGAAAACAACTTCACACCTCAATTATTGATCACTTGCACACGTGCGCAGAAAAAGTAAAAAAAATTATAAAACAACTTTAAGAGCTCGATTTTAACTGCAAGCGTACAATGTCAGTTCTAATATTTGTAGTGTCAATGGAACACTAGTGTATTCCAAGCATTGAACCCAAGAGATTTCCAAATGGGTAAATGTGTTTAACAAGTTCATTACAAGTTAAGCAATTACTAATCTAATTGAATATGAAATTATTAGTGCAAAATCAATTATAAATTTGTTTATAAACTAAAATTAAATTTTCAATTAAACAAACTAAGCTAAACTTTCTTCTTATTGTTTTAAATGATGTAAATGATAAAACAATGGTCAATTGATTAGTCAGTTGTTAATTGAACTAATTAACCTATATCGATCATATTGATTGCAACTTTTAGCTAGGAATCTCCCCCTAGTCTCATCCTAAACTAAAAGATACCACCTAAGCTCTCCTTTTGATCTCACATAGGCATATAGATCACATTCTGCTTTCACTATCTGACACACTTATATCGAACTAACTAAGGATAAACTCTCTTCTCAATCTCATTTATCTATATTTTCCACTAGAGGCGTCAATTCTAGCGTATTAAGCGTTTCGATATAATCGAACAATCAATTAATCAAGTATAAACTTTAACTTAAACTAACAAATAACCAATCAACCAACCATCAAACAACTTAGCACATAATCAAACTTAAATTCCAAACAAGCATTTTATCAAACACATGGTAGGCATAAACTAATAGTAAAGAGTTTAAGAAAATGCTCATTTGATTGATGAAAATCCATTGAATGTAACGACCCAAAGTTTATGGGTATTGGAAAATTGAATTTTTGGGTCATTATTTCCGCAAAATGAATTCGTAAATGTTTATTAGAAATATTTACGAAGTTAGTAGTGTAGTTAATTAGACTTTGGTTAAGTGAATTAGCTTGAATTAAAGCTAATTTAGTGAAAGGACTAGATTGAATATAGTGTAAAAGTTTAATTATAGATTAAAGAAAAGTCAAAGGACTAAATTAGTAAATAAACCTTAAGTGACAGGTGTATGGTAAAATTAGTTACATGTGTATAAAATATAATACATACACATGTATTATAAATATATGTTCACTTATTATTTAAGTAAAATATAATAATAATAACTAAAAATAATAATTGTAACACCCCGATTTTTGGGATTTTTGTGATTTTCGAGAATTTGGTAAAATTTTTAAAATTTGGTATTTGGTTGTGAAATTCATAATTGGAGTGTGTAAATGGGCCTATGGAAGGCCCATGTGTTGGCCAAAACTCAGTAGAATTTTTGAATTTTGGACTTAAGGAGTTAGGGGCATTGGATAGGTGACCTTATTAAAAGATGTGGGTAAAGTGTAACACAAGAGAGCCCCTGGCAAAGTGGTTAAGTGATGCCACTAAGGAGCTAAAAAAGTGGCCTGTAAGTGGTTGGGGGAAGGCCAAAGTTCGATTCACTAAGCTGGCAATTGTGTTGTTATTTTTATGTCTTGAGCATACAGAAGTTTGAAGTCGAATGGAACTCTGTTGGAGAGAGTTTGAATCAGTCAAATGCTTGAACTTAGGAGTGATAAGGGAAGAGATTTTGGGGATTTGAATGGAGGCTTAGTGTTGGCCGAATAGTGGGAATTTAGGAGGAGAAATCGGTTTAGGGGTTTTAGGTTAGTATTTCGGCATTAGGGGCTTTAGCTGTGCCGTTTTCTTTTGTTTAAACATCATAGGGTTATTTCTTTTCTTCCTTTTCTTCTCTAGCTGAAATCACCACTCCTTTCATCCATTTTTCTTTCTCTTCTTTTGCCAAAACCAAACAACTACTTCCTTTCTTTTCATCACCCTTGCCGAATAGCCACAAGAGCCGAAACTTTTGAAGTTGGTTGTGCCGACTTCATTTAGACCAGCATCCTTCTTTTCTCTTCATTTTTTGTGATCGATCCCTTCATCCACTAAACTTTAAAAGTCCCCGACGGCAACATTAATACAAAGCCACCACACCATTTCTTTTTCTTGGTCCTAAAAGCTGAAATACCTTAGTTCTAGGGGCATAGCCGAACCTGTAGACCTCTAGGATTCGAAGGCTGCTAGGTGGTTGAGGGCTGAGTCTACTTTGGGTCTAAGCAGTGCAGAAGGGAAGACTGTGGTAAGTACTCATTTTCCAAATCGATTCAGTAGTGTAAATGTTAAGAAAAGTCGAAACCCCCTATAGTTTAGGGAGGTTATTGATTTGAGGTATAGGCCTCACTGGGCCTTTTTCATTCGACTTTTATGGTTTGTGTAGTGAAATAGACAATTTTGGAGGAGCAGCAAGGCTTGGAGTATCGGTTTGGATAAACTTGGATTGAATCATCGGACCCTGTGAAGGTAAGTGATCTATGGCTATTAGGGGTTCTTTGGCCGACTATGGTAAGGTGGATTTTCGGTTTGATAAGCATGAACTGTAAACTAAGAATGGTGGTGATTATTTGTAGGTTTTCGTGGGAGACTTTGTTAGCAAACGTCACAAAATAGGTGTGTAACAACCCTCGTAGTAGCTTAGATTAATATTTGCTGAAAAGCCGAAATGCTAAAATTCTGGCATTTCAGGAACTTTTGATTTTGCGTTTGGTTATAGATGCGATAAATACGATAAGATCGGTGTTTGGATCAATGGAACAGGTAAGAGCGCAATCTTGTGCACTATGGTAAATTGGGCCTCAATGGGCTAGAATTGGGCCCAATGGGCTTTCGGGCCCATTTGGGTAAAATTGATGGAAAATGAAATTTGGAAAAGTTGCATGTTAACACGGTTAGTTCTGTTGTAAAATTTGGGTTAAGTGGCCTTAGTAGGCTAAATCGGCATTCGTAAGGCCCATTAGGGGTTTTGGGCCCAAAAGCCCGAATTTGATAAAGTGGGTTAAAGATCATTGTTTAAACACTCGGAAATATTGGTGATTGTTAATGAACATGGAAAACCTTGATATTTGGTAAAATTACAAAATTACCCTTATAATATGAAAAATGACTATTTTACCCTAAATAAAAATGACCTTTTTACCCCTTAGGGTTTAATTATGAATATGATGCATGAGATATTTTTATACATGATATGACATGATATGCACATGATATGATATGAGATGCACTTGATATGCTATGATATACTCATTATATGCATGGGTTGGGTTTTATATAAACGGAGGAAGTGCTTAAAGGGCTTTGCCCCAGTTTATCAAAAAGGGCTTTGCCCCAGTTATTAAAAGAGGCTAGGCCTCCAGTTATATGATAAAGCAGCTATGCTACCAGTGGAGAGTTTGGTTGGGAGGGTTGAGTTATTCCCCACGTGGAGAGCATGGTTGGAACGGGTGGAGAGTAGCGGATGGTGGGTTGAGTAGTCTCCCCAAATGGGCTTGCATACATTCATTGGTATTACATGTGATATTGAAATGGGCCTATGAGCCATACCGATTACAGTAAAGGCTTCGGCCTAGTGATATGATTTATGAAAAGGCTTGGCCCGATGAATCAGTTAAGCGAAAGGCTTCACCCAAAGATATGTCGAGATCGAATTAGGGCTTAGGCCCGATATGTCGATATATTAGTTTAGGCTCTGGAAGGGGCTTGTTGCACACTGAGTTTCCAAACTCACCCCTTTCCTTAAACTTGCAGGTGAGCCTTGATGTGGAGACTTGGAGCCAGAGGGGATTTAGAGTGGCCGTGGTGATCACTTTCGAACTTTGCAATAAGTAACTGATTTATTATTATTATTATTATTATTATTATTATTATTATTATTTGGTTTTGGGTTATAATAAGGCCATTTTAATTATCTTTTTGGGATTATTTTATTTTATACTCTATATTTTACTGATAATAATCCAAAATGGGTTAGACTTAGGGTGCGTTTTCAAAATGATACTTGTTTTCAAAATAGCGCAACGATACGATTAATCGGTTTATCAAAAACATCTACTTAAATGAATTCCAACTCGTTTTTCCAAAACCTAACCTCGCACCAAAATGTGGCAATGGTTGTGGGCATGTCTAGGATTGGATCCAGTCAAGAGCTTGGTACTTAAGCAGCTTTCATGGTTCACCTCCTCTGTTTTGGATACCTACTTGGTGCACAGCTTCCATTCACTTTATTAACTTAGTAAAGACTATCTTTTAAAACACTAAGAAGGACGCTAAAAGAGGCATGAGTTTTCTTAAAAACTTCAATGTGACACGTCGGATCTGGCCATAATGTCTGGGCCGAGTTTCGGGTGTTACAATAATAATATAATATAATAATTAAAGTAAATAAAAGAAATAGAATAAAGAAAATAAAAGAATGAATGAAAACAAAATAGAACAGGGAAAGAAAGAAAGAAAAAGGGAAAGAAAAAAAAAAGGAAAAATCGGGTTTTGAGGTTTGAAGCTTAATTGGTAAGTCAATTTAGTCCCTTTTCTTATAATTTTGATGTTTTTGGAATCCTAGAACAAAGCTCTACTTAAATTATGTTGAAATTTAGGAAGTTAGTGAATTTTTAGATGTTGATTAAGTTGAAAAATTGAGTAAATTATGAAATAAAGTGATAAAAATTCAAGTTTGAAGTGGGAGAAGGATTGAATTGTAAAAAGAGAAATAAGTTTTGGTATAATAGGGACTAAATTGAAAGAAATTCAGAATTGATGTTTTATATTGAATAATAAGAGCTGAAACTTGTTTAAAGTAGGTATTAAATGAAAATATGAGATTTATTTGTAGGGAAAGAATAGTTATGGTGGAAGGACTAAATTGAAATTTATGTAAAAGTTACATGGAAAATAGAAGAGTGTGTTATTAAATGATATGTATTGATAATTTTTAATGTTAATTTTTCCCGTAGCTAACGTAGCATTGGAAACGTCATCGAAGAAGGGGAAAGAGAAAGTGAATGGAGATATCGAGTAGATTCGAGAATTTTGGTTTGTATTTCTATAAACCGAGCCTAATAATTGTTTAATGTATTTATTATTTAAATTGTATGAAAAATGAAAATGAGGTAAGTATTGTTATTTTACTATACTGTTTGAAATGTGAATATTTAAATTAAAAAGAAATTGAATTCCCTATTAACAGTGTCGGGTTAGTCTGATATAATTGGCATGCCATAGGATTGGAAGTGTTAAGGGATATTCCGACTTTGTGTCGATGAGGCACTATAAGTGTCAATTACTGTTACTATTTCAAATTCGTTCCGATGAGGTACTCTGTGTACCACTCATTCATTGCGCTATCATTTATCAAGTTATTATCGCTATCGTGTATTCGGCCCGACCAATGAAACACTGTATGGGTTGGATTCGTGTATCCGTCCAAGTCCGAGTTCTGTTAATAGAGGTAAAATACTACATTGAAGACTAAATGATACTGACTGAATTGAATATCTTACTGGTTTCGATTTTAATGATAAATGTTATTACGAAATGAAGGCAATCATTTGTATGTTTATGATGTGATTATTTATTGGATTCTATGGTTTAAGTAAAAATACATAAATTAAGTATTGGTTTATAGAAATACCACTGGGTGCATACTCAGCGTACGGTTTGTTTTCCGTACGTAGGACTAGGTACGAAAGAAAGTTAAGGACTCAGCATCCAAGCCAATCCCGGACTCAAAGTGGTGAAGTACCTTTCCTTTGGTAAAATGGCATGTACCTAGGTTGTTAAGATGTTATTTTGTAAATAATAAGAAATAAGCATGAAAGATGTTGAAATATGGTATGAAATATGCATATTTTGGAAGTTAAACTTACATGAGTTTGATTAGCATGTTAATGTAGTATAATTTCGATATGAATTGTGGTACCAATGAGGGTACATTGGTTGGATGATTTATTGTTTAATTGGATATGTATCAAGTGTGTTTAATCAAGCTCTGGTTGAGTTTAAAAGTTAAGGAAATTATTAGATTGAAGCTTAAGTTTTGCAGGGCTGGTAAACTTGGGACAAAAAGGCTCATTTTGAGTCCATACGGCCTGGCACACGGGCGTGTGTTCAGACCGTGTGAGACACACGTCTTGCACACGGACATGTTGATAGACCGTGTGTCCACTGCATCCTTAAATGTGAAGTCAGGATAGTACACGGGCAAAAGACACGACTCTGTGTCTTGGTCGTGTGAAGGACACGGGTTTCAAGCACAGTCGTATGTCAAAAACATGTGAAAATGGCTTAAAAATGACGAAAAATCAGCTTACCACACAGCCTAGCCACATGGGCATGTGCCCAGGCCGTGTGCCCCTTCGATACTTAAGAAATTGTAAGTCAGAATTCCACACGGGCTGGCCACATGACCATGGGAACCCCACGGGCTGGCCACACGGCCATGTCCCAGGCCACACGGACGTGTGCCCCTATCTTCAAGGTAAAATTTCCAAAGTTGTCGGTTTAGTCCCGAACCACTTCCAAAGCATGTATTGGGCCCCGTAGGCCCATATTAGGGTCTTTATGGTGAAATCTTAAAAGATTTGATTTGGAATGCAAATTTATGACCCGTTTTTGTATAAATACTAGTGTATAAGTCCAGTAATGCCTCGTAACACTATTTTGGTGACGGTTTATGTAATGCCCCGTACCCAAGACCGTCACTGGAGTCGAATACGAGGTATTAACAGACTTAATTCATTACTTAAACAGCTCAAACAATTTAATTTTAGAAATTCTAGACAAGCTAGCTAACTGCGTCACAGTCGTTTAAAAATTCATATCTCGAGTTCTGAAACTCAAAATCCAATTCCGTAAATTTTCCCTGAAACTAGACTCATATATCTATATACTAATTTTTTTTTATAATTTTTGGCTAGGCCAATTAGTACAGTTTATTAGTTAAATTCTCCCCTGTTTCAGGGTTCGACTGCTCTGCCCTCTGTGTATTACGAATCAGATATATCTCTGTAAAGAATTTCAATGACTATTAAGTTTGTTTCTCTTAAAACTAGACTTAATAAGAAATCTGTACATATAAGTTATGACTTCTAATTATTTTTATACAATTTATGGTGAATTTCCAAATTTAGAACAGGGGATCCAGAAATCGCTCTGGCCCTGTTTCACAAAAATTTAAACATCTCATAAAATATAACTCATATACCTGTTTCGTTTCTTCCATATGAAAATAGACTCATAATTCTTCAATTCCATGTTTTATTTGTCATCTAATTATATCTCTACTATTTTTAATGATTTTTCAAATTCACATCACTACTGCTATCTGAATCTATTTTATGGTAAATTTTACCTATTTCATGGTTTTCATGGATTAACTAGCAATTTGACATACATAACACCAAAAATGATCATAATTAGCCATTCCAATGGCTAATCATTACCAAGCATTTTTATACTACTCAATAACCATATCATAAGACCATATATACAAAATGATTATAATGCTATACATGCCATACTCAAAATATACAAGTCATTATGCCAAGATGGTATACAGATAGTGTGAGTGTGCCTTCGACCGTTCCCGATTTCTGAGCTGGCTTGTCAACACTACAAGGAATGGAAAGGAGGGAGTAAGCATAAATGCTTAGTAAGTTCACATGCAAATAGCAAGTAACATAACCATATAAGCAAACATAAAACATCATTTGCATAATCATCACCAAGACATTCATATCATATTTTCATTTATCATCTTACCATATTGTTGTTATATCGATTTTTCAACCCGAGGGTTAAGTACATACATGTTCAAAGTATCCATTTCACAACACTTACCAATACGTCCCTTTCATCTTGAGTATTCCTCCATTTGAGTAGAACTTTACCCGTTGAACACATCGGAATATAATTCGGATACATGGAAAGTTTGCACATAAGTGCCACATATGTAGCCAAGCTACTATGTAACCCGCCCATAAGCAAACTCGGACTCAACTCAACGAGCTCGGGCGTTCGCATCCATAAGTGAACTCGGGCTCAACTCAGCGAGCTCGGATGCCTAGTTACATTTCACAAACTCGGACTCAACTCAACGAGTTCGGATGCCCAAATATCCCAGTGACATGTCACTTGTATCCTAATCCATTCCTAAGGTTCAACGGGACCTTTTTCCCAATCATGTGTCTCAACCATCTTCTACGGAATACCGATACCGATACTCGGTAGTATTTCACATTTTCCAAGTATATCACATAATTTGACATATTATCAAACAATTATCACGAGTATAATATTTCATAATAATTATCATATCATTTAAATAACATAAAAACATTTAAAATAATAACTATGTTACCAACATTTACATATGAACTTACCTAGTATGAAAAAATGGCTACTTTTACCATTTCGTCCACAACTTGGTATTTTCCCCATTTTAACCCGAATTTTAGTTTTCCTTGCTCTATCATTTAAAATATAGTCTAATTAGAACTCACATTATTCAAATTGACCCAAAATCATATTTTGGAAAAATTACAATTTTGCCCCTAAACTTTTGCATATTTACACTTTTGCCCCAAAGCTCGTAAATTAAACTTCAGCCTATTTTCTTATGTTTTATGACATTCTGATCATTTTTTCCTTCTATGGAAACATCAAATTCTCACTCTAACATGTACTTATGACTATTAGGTATTTTTACCGATTAAGCCCTTTTGCTCGTTTTCACTTAAAACCGAGTAGCACAAGTTGTCTAACATAATTTAAAACCTCATATTCTATCATAAAACACCAAAATACACAAATTTTACCTATTGGTATTTTTCCAAATATAAACCCTAGGTTAAATTATTGCTAGCATAAGCTAAATCGAGCTAGCGGGACTCCAAAAACGTAAAGAACTTGAAAAACGAGGGTAGAATGGACTTACAATCGAGCTTGGAAGCTTGAAAAACCCTAGCCATGGTTTCTCCTTGCTATATTCAGCCATGGGGTTGAAGATGAGCAAAATTGGCTTTTAATTTTGTATTTTAATTCATTTTACCCCTAAATGACCAAAATGCCCTTACTACTAAACTTTCCAAAAATTCCATCCATGTCCAATTTTTGTCCATAAACTTAGAAATTGGTAAAATTACTATTTAAGACCTCCTAATTAATATATCAAAGTAATTTCATACTAAAAACTTCTAGAATGCAAGTTTTGCAACTTATTCGATTTAGTCCCTAATTTCAAATTAAGCACTTTATGCATAGAATTTCGTCACGAAATTTTCACACAATCATGCAATCATATCATAAACCTAAAAATAATTATAAAATAATTATTTCTATCTCAGATTTGTGGTCACGAAACCACTATTCCGATTAGGCCCTAATTCGGGATATTACAACTCTCCCCCCTCTAGGGATTTTCGTCCCCGAAAATCTTACCAGAAAAGTGGTCTTCACTTTTAATCTCATATTCGGTGCCAAAGAACTTTCACTTAGACTGTACCTCTAATACATCTCTTTAATTTCTCATATGATTTGAAAGCCTACATCTCAACTCTCAATCAAAGTTTTAAATTTTCAACCCTTCTCGCTTCCCATGATACCATGACATAAAACCGGATCTTAACTTGATTAATGGAGACCGAATTCCAAGAAATCCAACAATCAAAGAGACTGAATTTCCATAAATCGATGAGTAGGAATTCATTCAATACAGATATGATTTATAGATCTCGCCAAACATTTAACAATAGGATACATCACATTTTCCTCTTTCGCCATGGAAATAATTCGATATGGCCTCAAGAATAATCCTTCTCATTTCCATCCCAATATCAACACTGATAAGGATAATTTTGATAGATCCCAATGCTCGGCTTTAACCCCTTTAACAACTCCGATTTTATGTAACATCGAATGCTCTAAACTATCACATTACCTCACCGTCTTGAAACACATCACAATTCATACAACAAGATATTACCGAAAAGTCCTAAGTCTTTACTCAATGTAGACTAGTCTAGTTCAGACGCTTCGGTTACCAATATTCTCATCTATCCGAACTTTGTCAACATGTAATAAACTTTTCAGCTTTCACAAAATGAAAACCTTATCATTCGTAGTAACTTTAACTAATATCAAACTTTTTCTAATAAATATACACTTCTCGTTCAGACTATTTACTCTTTTATCCGTACAAAATGAAATTCTATTATCAAACTTGGGAAAAATAATCTTGAAATAATTGTCGCATGAAATCTTTCAAATAGATAATTCACCATACCGACTGAAACTCGCGCTTTTATCACTTATGCCTTTACTGATGTCAAATCCTTACACAGAAATTAGAAAAAAAAACCCCAATACTAAAATCACCACATTACCAAGATCAAATTAGAAGTATAGTCATATTTGACATGATTACCACGAGCTGAAGAACACACTTCGAACACGAGTCATAATTGACAAATTATGGAACAAAGATAACAAGAAAACCGAATAAAGAAATCCAAAATAGAGAAATCCAGAATAAAGAAATCCAGCATAAAGAAACCCAAGATACGATACTATGCTGGAGAATCGAAAACCAAGCCGGAAAATCAAAAACCAAACTCATAGAGAAAATACGGAATACCCCGATAATTCTTCAAAGAAAGAAAGTCCAAAAGAAACATCATTTAATCCCACTAGAATCAAATATAATAAGAACAATATATCTTTCCATACATATATATCAGATGAAGCATCAAGTAGAAGAAACAGAATCATAATATCATATGTATTCTCTCATCAATTCTTATCGAGATTTAAAATGAAATAGAATACCCGATGAAATAGAGTAATATAAATTATAAACCAGTCAGACTACCAATACTTTCATCCAACACCAGGATTAAAAGACATTCTCATATAACAAGAATTTCTTCAGAAGATCAATAGCCATAGAAATATTTCTGAGAATGGGTAAACACATAGAACATCTCAAAAGAGATCAATAATCTGTCCAAATCATAACTATCACACTCGAGATAGTTCACATTTCAAATATCATTTCCCCAACTAGTTTTTCCGTCACAAATTTCATATTAAACCATTCACTAAAGAAGGCGATTCTGAATAAATTTCGATTTACACTTTTCTCGACCTTGCACTGAGTAATTCAGTTTACCAAGGAGAATTCCTTTTCTAACCGGAACAATTGCATAATTCCAATAATCTTTACGTCAATCCGATACTTTCATCGGCTCTAACTTTACTTATCAGCTCATTTTCAATCTCTGATCATACTTATAATTATTCTATCACTGAACTCTTTGGGTTCTCAACCGGAAACTTATTCAATACAAATCTCATGAAATTCCATTATAAGTACCATTTCGGTAAGGGGGAGGGGTTGTAGGACCTCTGACTCGACTTTCTTATACATACACATATGACATAACTTCCATCATCATAGCAACATCATCAAAATCATGTCATTCATTCATGTTGGCTTACACCAATTTTCCTATTGTCCCATTTAGACAATATACTTATGCATACATTCTATGTTTTCTAGATAGCTTTACTTATCCATTCATTTAATTAAATTAAGTCATGCTCATGACATCATATTAGGCCAAACAAACATAGATATTTGCATCACAATCATAACTTTCATTTCGTGCATCATCATGTACATATCATTACAATCATATAATTCAGTCCAACAATTTAACACAAATAAGTTCTTTTCATTATAATCCTTTATCTCATAAAAATTATATATCATTAACATTCATCAACATTCGACGTCCAAATCAAAACAAGAACATTTTCATTCGTATCATAATATTATGACTTTTATTCATACCTCTACTACTTTCTATTTATTCCGTTCATCTTATCAAGTAAGCCATATACACTACATCATATGAGCATTAAGCAAATATGAATATTTATCACATATGTATCATAAACCTTTATTCATACTTTTCTGAACCAATACTTATCATAATCATAATTCTACTCAAATACCTTTACATAACGTTGAACATGGTTGGCGCAGCTCGGTTGGAGAGTATCCTGTCTAAATAAGACGGTACTCATACGCGTCGGAAGACATCACACTATCACAGATTAGTGGCATGTATAGCTAAACTTTTACACATGCTAGGTTAGTCCGAGAACTGACTAAACCTGCTCTGATACCACCAAATGTAACGCCCCGTACCCAAGACCGTCGCTGGAGTCGAATACGAGGTATTAACAGACTTAATTCATTACTTAAACAAAAATCAAACAATTTAATTTTAGAAATTCCGGACAAAGTTGGCTAATCGCATCACAAATCACTTAAAAATTCATATCTCGAGTTCTGAAACTCAAAATCCAATTCCGTAAATTTTCCCCTGAAACTAGACTCATATATCTATATACTAATTTTTTTAGAATTTTTGGATAGGCCAATTAGTACAGCTTTATTAGTTAAAGTCTCCCTGTTTGTGGTTCATTTGCTCGACCTCTGTGTATTACGAATCGATATCTCTCTGTAAAGAATTTCAATGACTATGAAGTTTGTTTCTCTTAAAACTCTTCTAATTATTTTTATACAATTTATGGTGAATTTCCAAAGTCAAAACATGGGATCCAGAAATCGCTCTGGCCCTGTTTCACAAAACTTTAAACATCTCATAAAATATAACTCATATACCTGTTTCGTTTCTTCCATATGAAAATAGACTCATAATTCTTCAATTCCATGTTTTATTCGTCATCTAATTATATCTCTACTATTTTTAATGATTTTTCAAATTCACATCACTACTACTGTCTGAATCTATTTTATGGTAAATTTTACCTATTTCATGGTTTTCATGGATTAACTAGCAATTTGACATACATAACAACAAAAATGATGCTAATCATTACCAAGCATTTTTATACTACTCAATAACCATATCATAAAACCATATATACAAAATGATTATAATGCTATACATGCCATACTCAAAATATACAAGCCATTATGCCAAGATGGTATACGGATAGTGTGAGCGTGCCTCCGACCGTTCCCGATTTACTCGAGTGGCTTGTCAACACTACAAGGAATGAAAAGGAGGGAGTAAGCATAAATGCTTAGTAAGTTCACATGCAAATAGCAAGTAACATAACCATATAAGCAAACATAAAACATCATTTGCATAATCATCACCAAGACATTCATATCATATTTTCATTTATCATCTTACCATATTGTTGTTATATCGATTTTTCAACCCGAGGGTTAAGTGCATACATGTTCAAAGTATCCATTTCACAACACTTACCAATACGTCCCTTTCATCTTGAGTATTCCTCCATTTGAGTAGAACTTTACCCGTTGAACACATCGGAATATAATTCGGATACATGGAAAGTTTGCACATAAGTGCCACATATGTAGCCAAGCTACTATGTAACCCGCCCATAAGCGAACTTGGACTCAACTCAATGAGCTCGGGTGTTCGCATCCATAAGTGAACTCGGACTCAACTCAACGAGCTCGGATGCCTAGTTACATGTCACGAACTCGGACTCAACTCAACGAGTTCGGACATTCGCATCCATAAGTGAACTCGGACTCAACTCAACGAGTTCGAATGCCCAAATATCCCAGTGACATGTCACTTGTATCCTAATCCATTCCTAAGGTTCAACGGGACCTTTTTCCCAATCATGTGTCTCAACCATCTTCTACGGAATACCGATACCGATACTCGGTAGTATTTCACATTTTCCAAGTATATCACATAATTTGACATATTATCAAACAATTATCACGAGTATAATATTTCATAATAATTATCATATCATTTAAATAACATAAAAACATTTAAAATAATAACTATGTTACCAACATTTACATATGAACTTACCTAGTATGCAAAAATGGCTACTTTTACCATTTCGTCCACAACTTGGTATTTTCCCCATTTTAGCCCGAATTTCAGTTTTCCTTGCTCTATCATTTAAAATATAGTCTAATTAGAACTCACATTATTCAAATTGACCCAAAATCATATTTTGGAAAAATTACAATTTTGCCCCTAAACTTTTGCATATTTACACTTTTGCCCCAAAGCTCGTAAATTAAACTTCAGCCTATTTTCTTATGTTTTATGACATGCTGATTATTTTTTCCTTCTATGGCAACATCAAATTCTCACTCTAACATGTACTTATGACTATTAGGTATTTTTACCGATTAAGCCCTTTTGCTCGTTTTCACTTAAAACCGAGTAGCACAAGTTGTCTAACATAATTTAAAACCTCATTCTATCTATCATAAAACACCAAAATACACAAATTTTACCTATGGGTATTTTTCCAAATATAAACCCTAGGTTAAATTATTGCTAGCATAAGCTAAATCGAGCTACCGGGACTCCAAAAACGTAAAGAACTTGAAAAATGAGGGTAGAATGGACTTACAGTCGAGCTTGGAAGCTTTAAAAACCCTAGCCATGGTTTCTCCTTGCTATATTCGGCCATGGGGTTGAAGATGAGCAAAATTGGCTTTTAATTTTGTATTTTAATTCATTTTACCCCTAAATGACCAAAATGCCCTTACTACTAAACTTTCAAAAAATTCCATCCATGTCCAATTTTTGTCCATAAACTTAGAAATTGGTAAAATTGCTATTTAAGACCTCCTAATTAATATATCAAAGTAATTTCATACTAAAAACTTCTAGAATGCAAGTTTTGCAACTTATTCGATTTAGTCCCTAATTTCAAATTAAGCACTTTATGCATAGAATTTCGTCACGAAATTTTCACACAATCATGAAATCATATCATAAACCTAAAAATAATTATAAAATAATTATTTCTATCTCGGATTTGTGGTCACGAAACTACTATTTCGATTAGGCCCTAATTCGGGATATTACAGTTTAGGGTTAAAGGGGTGTTACATTGAAGCCCAAGAGTTTGATCATCTCTCTTTTGCATAGTCTTCAACGAGGAAGAAATGAAATGGCAAAAACAAAATCTAAATAAAAGCTATGAAACTATCTAACTAAAAGCTATGAAACTAAGGAAAATGTTTAGCCACCAAATCTCTAAAAACTAAAACTTATAAAGTTGAACTTATAGCTGACCTACGACAATTTGTTGTGGCAAATTATGTCATTTTCAATACTTGGTGAGCGTGTTTTCTAGCAAATAATTAATATTTTCGTTAAGTTTCTATTTAGAGTACTCAGTTAATAAAATGAACAATTTGGAGTGTTTTATGAGCTTTTAGGCCAATTCGAGCCTAAGGGAGGACCAACGTGCTAGTTGAGTGTGCAAGACCCCAACTTAAGACAAGAAGTCAGTGGACTGTCCTCTATGTTGCAACACGTAATCTCTAGGTTGCAGCACACCATCTAGAATGCCCAAAGAAGTATATTCCCATCCATGCCGCGACATACACCAGAGGATGCCGTGACACACCTTCATGACCGCCAAAGAAGTATATTGCTTTCAATGTTGTGACACAGGCTTGAGTATGTCATGACACAACTGTGATGAGGCAAGTTGAAATGATAAGGGTGTTTTCATCCACACAATTTGATTTAGTAATGTTGAGTCATCTGTACTAGGTCTAAATGAGTCACATAACATGACTCATATAAATAGGAATGCTCAGAACTTAATTACGGACTTCTATCCCTTTTGTTTAGTTTCAATTCTTAAATTAGGTTTTGGTTTTGTAATATTTTATTTTCAATTTAGTTCTTCAACTGTTCGTGTTCAATATTGTGATTCGCTTAACATTGTTAAGGACATTCAAGTTTTTGCATTTCAATCATATTCCAGATCTATTTCTTTCTTCCCTGTTTTGTCTTTTAATATTGCATAGATGTTTGAATTCAATCTAGGGATTGTTGCATTTAGATTCACGGGTAAATAAAGATCTGATGAAGATTAATGAACGAATGTGGGAATATTTAACGACTGCTTTAGGGTTACTTGTGTTGGTAAAAATTTTGTTTGAAAACGGTTTTCTTACACAGCGAAAATTTAAAATTTTGAAAAACAAACTGGTTTGTGATATTTATAGTAATAAACCTTAGCACTGAAATCGTACCTGTGTTTTTGGATAAGCGGATCCTTGATGTTTTTCAGGTTTCAACCAAACGATCTTCTCTGCTATTCTTGTAACACAAAGTTAGAAATAATTTTCTTTTCTTTTGAGGTGAAAACAAAAATTCACTCTTCAAAATAGAAACCGACAGAATTGTTATTCTCGAAAAATATATTTAATAGTTGATAATAAATTCTTTCTATTTTTTGGCAAAGTAATAATATCTTAAATTTGTGTAAATAGCTCTACCTCAGTGTCATATATTAATAAGAAGATAAGGTATAACCCTTATCGAATTGTAGAGATTTATTTCAAATAGAAAAGCAACTTCCTAGCCCAACTAGGAGAGGGAGAAGGGCTAATAGGGTGTGCTTCCCTTCATATGTATTATGATGAGGATTCAGGCCTCTTATTGTTTTAGATCCAATTTTATGTGCATTTTAGACTTTTAACCCAACACTTTGTAATTTAATCCAACCTAATACATATTTTTCTATTTTCTAAAATAAACTTTAGTTTTCCAATTAAATAGTTTTCTCATCCCAATTTTACCGGTGGTAAAATTATGATGATTTTACCCATGTCCTAAGGCCGTGTCCTTCACACGGCTGAGACACACGGTCGTGTCTCTGTCCGTGTGTTTACTACTGGGCAATTTGTTTTGCATAATTGGGGTGTCGGGGACACACGACCGGATCACACGCCCATGGGGCAGATCGTGTGTCACACACGGCCTAGACACATGCCCATGTGTCTAATCGTGTAGACAATTTCCAGGCTATTTTCCAAGCCATTTGCCACCCTTAAACACTCACATACTTACACTCACCTCATGGCATGCAACATGGCACATTTGATTACTCAAGCATTCACATTCATGGTTAAAATATGACTTGGTAATGTCAACATATCACCTATTCAACTATCATGCTTTCATATGGCATTCCACACCAATTTTATATTTGTCTATCATTTTTACTAATCTACGTTCAAGTTACCCACTTACATCACACTTATCATTTTACACATTAATTATATTTCATACACTAAACATACATGCCATCCATCACACCTATTAACAATAAGTAACCATAACCACATTAAAGCATAAGCACATTTGCATGCATGCACCAATAATTAGGGTTACAACCCAAATAATCAATATGAGCCACCTCTCATGGCCATATACAAAATAATCATAATAGTTTCATGAGCCAACTCATTTGGCTAATCAATATGACACATAACAAAAGATCAAGTCCTTATACATGCCATACTCAAAATAATAAGACTAGCTATACCCAAATATTCAGTAGATAGTGTGATCGAGTCTCCGACGTCTTTCGATCCCCGAGCTAGCTTGGTGATGCTATAAGAAAAGGAAAAGAAGGGGGTAAGCATTAAAGCTTAGTAAGTTCACATGCAAATACAATGCAACTTAACAAGTATTAACCATACATTTAACATAATGAACATGAGCTTGCATTTTTATCACATCTCTTAACTCATTCTTCATATATATATATTCTTACCACAAGTTCATCATATCTCATGTCATTCTCATGAGTTCGATGTACATACCTATGCCACTTGCACATAATAAGTTCGATGTACATACCTATGCCACTTGCACATAATAACTTACTTTCTCGTCTTTGACGTATTCGTCAAGATTACTCATTGTACTTCTTTTAGAACTACCCATTCAACACTCGGAATACTATCAGATACATCAGAATCTCGCACCTATGTAACACCCCTTACCCGTGTTCGACGCCGGAATAGGGTACGAGGCATTATCGGACTTAATCACTAATCATCGTATAAAAACCGATTCATAATTTCACTCTAATTTAAAAATTTTTCAAACACATTCAAGCTGTCCCTTAAAAAGAGCTTACAAGGCCCATATCATGCTTTAATTCAACCACACACATAGGCAAGCATGCACATTCATAAATTGCATCATTTAATTAATAACATAACCAAGACTATCTACATTAAATGACTTTATACAATAGAGACCTTCAAATAACATAGGTCAGTATTTTAGGCCAATTCCTAGCAACTTAGTAACAATTAAACGAGTCTCCATACATGCCAAAGACTTAAAAAATACTTTAAAACCTTTACATATCGATCAATAGTTTGATAGTGTGATTTAACCTCCGGCAACCTCCAACTCGAGCTAACATTTGAGACACTATAGGAAATAGGAAAGGAAGAGAGTAAGCATTATAGCTTAGTAAGTAAATATGTAAATATTAATAAACAATATATTATCATACTTTAAATGAAGTCACAATATGTTCCCGGAATATTACCATCACAAACACACACACACTTTCACTATTACAATCATAAACAGGTTCAAAATAAGCTATCTAGTAGAGTACCAGCAGCTAAATTATTTATTTCTGGAGCTACAGAAGTCCAAATTACAAAACATTAATTTTTATTGAAACTAGATTCACGTATATTCTTACCATAAAATTTTCAGAATTTTTGGTGTAGCCAATTAGTACAGTTTATTCATTGAAGTTACCCCTGTTTCACTGCTTAATTGTTCTGAACACTCTTCACTACGAATCAATTTTATCCTCGTACAAAATTCAAAGGATGTTCTAGTTTATTTCATTTGAAACTAGACTCATTAAGGATTTCAAGTATATAAATTATATCCCTTAATTATTTTTTTACATTTTTTAATGATTTTTTAAAATCATAACAGGGGATCACGTAGTCATTCTAAACCAGTCTCTCAAAAACTTAAATATCTCATAATATAGAATTCCTTTGCTTGCTCTATTTCTGTTATATAAAAATATACTCATTAAGCTTTAATTTGATATCTCATTCAGTCTCTGATTCAATTTCTACTATTTTTGGTAAATTTTTAGATTCACGTCACTGCAACTATCCATAACAGTTTTATTATCAATTTTGATCTTTCACACTTCAATTGTATTCATCACTTACCCATAACAATCTTTCCAATTTCCAATCACATATCGAGCATATTGCTCATAAGTTACACACGTATATACTTACACTTATCATCACAAATTCATACACAATTTCATTTAATCAATTTCCTAGTTGAACGCTTTGGAATAATAATAGATACGCGATGGTATCGCACACAACCCACCTTTAAAATCGAAGCTCTCTTGTACACATAGTGGCCTTCACTTAGCACCACTCATGTGACCTAGCTCGATTGTACACATCATTTTGGCTCTCTTGTACACATGGTGAACACTTAGTACCACCCATGTGACCTAGCCAGTTTATCTCGTAGCTCTCTTGTCTACATGGTGTCCTTTACCTGGAACCACGCATGCGACCTAGCTACATATATCCCGTAACTCTCTTGTCTACATGGTGTACACATAGTATCACCCATGCGACCTAGATACATCATAATGTCTCGGAACTCTCTCTTGTGCACATGATGTGCACTCAAAGACTATACATGTGACCTAGCTACATACCATCTGTATCATCCAATCTTTCCGAAGGTTCAACCGGGATTTCTCTCTCTTTCTAATACTTGATTCCATACTTCCAATAGTCAATTATGATTCAAAAATCAGCTACAATACATAAAATATGCTGAAATATAAAAACATAATAAAGATAATGTATTATTTACATACAAACTTACATACTTTCTCATTTCCATGTCGAATTAATATTGAACATTTAAATCATCATAATTATACTTACTTTCAACACCTCGGTAATCATAGTAAATATATCAATTTTACATTGAAACATGCATAAATTAATGCTTATTATACATATGAACTTACCTCGATACTAAAACGACCATTTTACCAACTTTCCCGATTTTTTATTTTTCTCCCATTCTAGGTTCAAATCTCATTTTTCGGGATCTAAAATATCATATTTTACTTATTTAATTAATTTAATATTCAAAACAGTCCTTAACTCAAACTTTGGAAAAATTACAATTTTGCCCCTAAAATTTTGCATATTTACACTTTTGCCCCTAGGCTCAGGAATTAAACTTCATACCTTATTCTTATGTTTTATGACATGCTGATCATTTTTCCCTTCTATGGCAACATCAAATTCTTACTCTAACACATAGTTATGAACAATAACAACTTTTACCGATTAAGCCGTTTTACTCATTTTTGCTTAAAACCGCTTAGCAAAAGTTGTTTAACATAATTTCAGCCTTCATATTCTACCATAAAACATCAAAATAAACACATTTCACCTATGGGTATTTTTCCAAATATGAACCCTAGCTTAAAGTATTGCTAGAATAACCTTAATCAAGTTACTAGGATTCTAAAAACGTAAAGAACTTGAAAAACGGGGCTAGAACGGACTTACTATTGAGCTTGGAAAGCTTGAAAACCCTAGCCATGGCTTCCCCCATGCTAATTTCGGCCTCCATAAAAAAGATGAGTCAGTTTTGGCTTTATTTTCCCTTTTTATTTCTTTTAATTACCAAATGACTAAAATGCCCTTTCTTTAAAGTTTTATCCTATTCATGCCCATTTTTGTCCAAACAAAATATAATGGTCTAATTACCATTTAAGGACCTCCTCTTTAAACCCCCATTTCAATCAAGTACTTATGAATTAGAACACATATTTTGCAACTTTTGCAATTTAGTCCTAAAAGTCCAATTAAGCACTTTATTAGTAAAATTACTTAACGATATTTTTACACAATATTTTAATCAATAAATAAACCTTAAAACTTAATCGGAATAAATTTTTCAACTTCAAATTCATGGTTCTAAAACCATCGTTCCGTTTAGGCCCTAAATCAGGCTGTTACAGCAACTTTTGCAAATAAGCCCTAATAGGCAAATTAAACATGCAATCTATAAAATTTCTTATCAATACTCTAACACATGCATCTAATCACTCGGTAAATCATAAAAATTAATCGAAATAAACTTTTCTATCTCAAATTTGTGGTTTCGCAACCACTATTCCATTTAGGCCCTATTTCAAGATGTTACAACCTAAGTGCATCATATGTAGCCAATGCTACCTCATATGACATATCACATGTTGCTCGCTTTCGAGCTACTCATGGGTCTGCTCACATAGGCTATCGGGTATCCGCAACACATGCCGGACTACCCAGCTACCGGTAGAATATACTAGACCAGTACCCGGATGCCAAAACATGTGTCACATACATCATGAACTCAAACCATAACTCAATGAGTTCAGATGCCACATATATCATGAACTCAAACCACAACTCAATGAGTTCAGATCACATAGTTCCTGGTTACATGTCACTTGTATCATAAACTATTCCTAAGGTTCAAACGGGATTCTTCAACGCCACATTTCTGTCGAACTTGCTCGTAACGTTGATTTCAATGCTCATGGCACCAGTCAAATACTCATGGAATAATCAAAGCATAATACATAATAAAATTTAAGCATTAACACATGGTACAACATCACATTAATTATATATATACTTACCATACATGCAATATTAAAGCATTTAAAGTATGATACATGTTGCATAATTTGCAAATGAGCTTACCTCGGTACAAAATGATAGAAACAAGCCTAATCCTCGGAAATCCGAATCACATTTTTTTTATCTATAATGCCAAATTCAACTTGTTCAATACTTAAATTTCTCATATCGACCCATAACACATACTTTGGTAAAGTTACCTTTTTACCTTTAACTTTTCACTTATTTATACTTTAGCCCCTAGGCTCGTAAAATGAAATGCATGCAATTTCTTGGTTACCCAAGCCTAGTCGATTCATATTCTAACTCATATCAGCCCACATTTTCCTTTATTTCACATTTCTACTACTTGTTTTTACACCTTTTACAAACAAGTCCTTTTTAGGTGTTTTTACTAAAAATCACTTAGCAAAAGATGTTTACCACACATCAAACATTCATATTCCTCCATTAAACATCAAAAACAACCATGTCACACATGGGTCAAATTTCATACATGAACCCTAGCTCAAAATAATGTTAGAAATGGCTAGATCAGTTGATGACAACTTAAAAAATGTAAAGAACATTAAAAACGGGACTTGGGAGCACTTACAATCAAGCTTGAAAATGTTGAAAACCCTAGCTATGGAGCCCTTGCAAATTTCGGCTAAGGTGGGAGAAGATGGACAAGATTTTTGCTTGATTTTTCCCTTTTTATTCTTTTATTAACAAAATGACCAAAATGCCCTTAAGGCCTTTCTTTCAAGTTTTTTCTATTCATGCCCATTTTTGTCCTAAATTTTAGAACTTGGTCAAATTTCTATTTAAGGTCCTCCAATTAATAATCTAATGCAATTTCATACTTGAAGCTTCTAGAACACAAGTTTTACAACTTATTCAATTTAGTCCCTAAAGTCAAATTGGACACTTTAGGAATAAAATTTCTTCATGAAAATTTCACACAAGCATGCAATCATACCATGGATCATCAAATAATCATAAAATAATTATTTCTATTTTGAATTTGTGGTCTCGAAACCACTGTTCTGACTAGAACCTAATTCGGGATGCTACAAATATATTTAATATTTCACAACTCAACTTGTTCAGTATGACCAAATGTTTTATTTTCATTTTTGGGTTTTAAAACTACTAAAACATAAACTCATTCTTCTAATTATTTATGAGTAATCCATGTACATTTGCAAATGAATCATTTCTCATTTTCATTTCCATTTCCATTTCCATTTTTAGAAAACCACATTCATTTCAAAATGATTTCATTTCTCCATTTTAGAGAAAATCATAACATTACTGAATGTTTTCCATTTCTCTATTTCTATTCATTATATTAATTTTCAATTCAACATGCAATTCATTTCTGGTTTCAATGAGCTAGCGAAGGGACTAATTGGACATATGTAATTAGGGCTAAAATGATTTATAGTTAAGTTCTGCCTTTTCACCTATTAATTATAAACTCATTTTGCCACAAAGTCATTTCACTATAGTATTGTGACTAAGCTCTCCCCAACCACATACCATTACCAAAGCAACTACTCAGTGCTCGTCGAATGAACTTGTCATAAGTGTGTTACCCTCATAGGATATCCTTGATCTCTTTGGGATAATATTTACTCTCCCAGTATGGTCCTATTTTATCTCATGGTAACAATTACATATTCCCTCATAAAAAGTCAATCAGTATCAAATAGTGATCAAGTTATTCTTCACAAAGGTGAACAACTCGTGGTCACTTTTATTTTTCATCAACCATGTAATGCGAATGAGAGGATATCATTTACCCATATCTAGGGCTATGAATTCCACTATTGTGAATAACACAGCATATTGTAGAATTCGTACACCTAATGTACCAGCTTTCAGTTCCTTATCTATTCCAACTCAAGCTTTTATTTACATCAAAGTGTACGAGTCGCACATACATAGTTCGTCATCCATTCAGGATTTAGGTATGCCACACTATGAACTTCACAAGTGAATAAGTCCATAAACGGATTCAGGATCTATTCTACTTAGGTCCTGTCCGATGTATTGTCAGTCCAATCAATCACATCTATGTCTCTATCTTCTAGGAGTTATCCGTTTTGATGCCTAAGACAAAACATCTCCCAAAATGGACTTAATAGACAACATATTAGTCTTTCAATTGGTTTTCTCATTTCCAATTAGACTAAGGACATGTTTAGGTTCATCTACTAATACAAGTTGACTTTTTGTATTATGATTTGACCACGTAATACCGCTTACTATTAGTAAAACATTAGCCAACCAGTGAGCAACATTTGCTTCCATTTTGCTTTGCGTGAAAAAACTATGTGATAAAAATATACAAAGTATTAATGTAATTCATGAATAATTTTATTAACCAATCTATTCAAAAATTTACAAGTGTATTTAGACAAAAATATCACACTTAGGGCACAGATCCAACAACTTGTTGGATCAGTTGGCTCAGGTCGAGAGAGCATAAAACTTAGGCTTGACAACCCTAGAAAGTTATTAAGATAGATAAGGTTGAGAGAATAGTTTACTGAGCATCACTTAGGCCGTCCCAGTCTGAACTGTGAGGCCAAGAGATAAGTAGTTCTTTTCGACTAGTTAGATTAGTTAGAGGTTGAAAGGTAATAACTAGGTTAACTATTAGCTAATTGAATAGAACCCTAGATCAAGAGTTAGCAATGAACACTAAAGCAAGTTAGTCTTCTATTTATTCTGCTGAGAGATTCATAATCATTTTATTTATGTTATTTAATACTTTCTACATCTTTTTCTCTTATTCAACTATTTTGCATGATTCATCGTACTATGGTTTCAAACCAGTACTATTTAAACTTATTGGTATAAATATTAATATTGATCTAGTCAAGCCTCCTTTGGTTACGATCCTCAGAATACTTCTGTGTTCTGTTGTAGCAATTTATATTACAACTTGACCTGTATATTTGCAGACACCACCTAATGCCATATCTTTTGTAGTAGTATTGTACACTTTCGACGTTCGCACTTAGGAAGGCTATTAATAGCCTACTAACATTTAACCTCATTGACCATTATGCCCTTAAATGAAAAATAGACTTAATCTTGTTGGACATAAATTGCCCTTGCAATTTTTTTCACCTATCAAGCAGTAGTATCAGGATACCCACAACAGTCTTGAGATTGGGAGTCTTGGGGGTCTTCGTATTGTGATACCCAAGGGCGATATCGTGATACAATTGGAGCTGGCCGCAATTCTCTTCATTTCAACACTGTTAGTGTAACGCCCCTAACCCATATCCGTCGCCATAATACGGCTACGAGGTATTACCGATCAATCATAACAATTTAACATACATTAAGTATTTCCATATCAACATCAATCAAATATAACCACATTGTCCCTTAAGAGGGCCTATAAGGCCTTACGACATGTTTAGAAGAGGTTCGAGACTAAACCGATCACTTACAAATAATTTTCGAAATTTAGAAAATTTTCTTACATTCAGGGGTCACATGGCCGTGTCATAGGCCGTGTGAAAATAGGGCATACATACTAACTTGGGTCACACGACTGACCACACGCCTGCGTGTCTAGACCGTGTACCATTCAAAATGGCCACACACGCCCATATGCCTTACATGGCCACCAGACACGCCCCTGTGTCTAGGCTGTGCTCAAGACTGACTTAAATTGAAGGACTACCCCAGGGAATACACGGCCATATAACATAACCGTGTGTCGTACACGGCTGAGACACAAGCCCTTGTTTCTGCCTGTATGAGCAAAAATAGGCTATTTGCAAAGTTAATTTGGCACCCTTTTCTCATGCACACCTAACAACCAAAATGGTACCATTTCATAACATTTACAGGCAGCCAAAACATAATAATTCATACACATATCATGTCATCTATATTCGACCATCTCAACTACTTAATTCCATATTCAAAAACTTACCAAATCTATGAGCCAAAATCATCAATCACACATGACTGCTAAATGCAGTTACACATCCAATTAACATCTATTTCATGACACAAATTGCACCATATCTTCATCTCAAATTAACCAAATCACAACTATAGCAAACATACCAAAATAGCCAACATATAAGGCATTATATACATCACATACATATCACTTGAAAACATATAAATCAAGCCAAATTCAACTTCATCAACAACACCATTTACAAGCCAACTCATATGGCTAAATTCAAAGTTCTTAACATACCAAAATGACACTAGCCTATACATGCCATATACCATATATACAAAGCTTCAAAATACCAACGAGTAGTCAATAGTGTGATGATGGTTCCAAATGATCCTCGATGTTCGAGCTAACTTCGATACTCTATAAAACAAAGACAAATAACACACAGTAAGCTTCATAGCTTAGTAAGTTCGTATGATATAAGCTTATCTAATCACCAATATATCATTCATCAATCTAAGCATAATAACATGTAACTCATGATTATTAACAAACCTTTGACATTCTTGTTCTTATGCTATATATATAAACTTCATGAATTCTTCTATTTGAATTTCATGCTTTATATGTACATACCTATACAAATTCATATCGAACTCATACCTTCTTGTGTTACTGTCAATTATTCAATATCTCGCACACTAAGTGCCAAAACATAGCTGAAACTAGTATAATCTCGAACACTAAGTGCATCACATAGCCAAAGCTATTTCAGTCTCGCACACAAAGTGCCGCATATAGCCGAAGCTACTTCAAATCTCGCACTAAGTGCTTTATATAGCCAAAGCTACCTCAAAACGCACACTAAGTGCAAAACATAGTTGATTTGTCGTCAAAAATTACTGTAGTATTGTATATATACAATTTATGCAATAACAAAGCATTAAAAATATAATTGTAACAATGTTTATCTCGTACGAACTTACCTCAGATGTAAAAACGACGAAGCTAATTGATTAATCGAGTATTTTGTTCTTGCTTCGATCTAAGTCCGGGTTCCTCTTTTCTTGATCTATATACAATCAAATTTAACTCTTTTATTCATCAACACATTCAATTTAGTCCACAAACACATATTTGGGAATTTTTTCACTTTAGCCCTAAACTTTCACATTTCTTACAATTTAGTCCTTATTTCACAAATACACAAAATTACATAATTTATTTCAAATACATGCTAGCCAAATTTCTATAGACTCCATAACAACCCATATTTATCAATATTTCACACATTTAACCCCTCAATTTACACTTTTCTCAATTTAATCCTATTTAAGCATTTTTACTCAAAACCACTTAACAAAACTTGATAATCTATCATTTATCTTCCATTTTTCATCATCATCTAACACAAAGCTCATGGATTCATCAATGGAATTTTTCAAAATCACTAACACTTTCAAAAGTTGAAGCATGGGCTATCTAGAATACAAAGCAACGATCTCAAAAACGTAAAAATCATCAAAAATCGAGCAAAGAACATACCTCAATCTAGCTATCAAAGTGCCGAATGCATAAAAGCTTCCTATCCCTTGTTTTATTTCTATTTTTTGTTGAAAAGATGAATGAATGAATCATCTTTTATTTTGGTTTTGTTTAATTAAACTTAATTTTACAATTACAAAAATAAACTTTATTAATACATTAATAAAACACATAATGGTTGGTCATTTATGACAAATTCCACTAACCATGGTCTAATTACATCATAAGGACCTCTCATTTAATAAGCCATGACAATTAGACACATTTATCAAATAGAATGCAACTTTTGCATTTTACGTGATTTAATCCTTTTTCTCAAATTGAGCTATTAAACGATAAAATTAGCTCACGAAATTTTTACACATATATTTACATACTGTAAACACCAAAAATATTATTAAAATAATTTTACGACATTGAATTTGTGGTCTCGAAACCATTGTTCTGATTTAAGCTAAAATCGGGCTGTTACAACTCTCCCTATTAGGGATTTTCGTCCCCGAAAATCTTACCAGTGAATAGGTTTGGATATTGGTTTCTCATAGCATCCTCAGGTTCCCACGTAGCTTCTTCAACCCCTTTTCATTGCCATAATACTTTTACTAATGCTATTCTTTTATTTCTCAGCTCTTTGATCTCACGAGCTAGAACTCGAATCAGTTCTTCACTATACGGTAAATCTGGTTGAATCTCAACTTCCGTCAGGGAAATAATATGCGAAGGATCAGATCAGCATCATTGAAGCATTGATACATGAAATACAATATGAATATTTTCTAACTAAGACAGTACTGCTAACCGATAAGCCACTGGTCCAATTCGTTCGATAATCTCGTATAGCCCGATGAATTTCAGACTCAATTTACCTTTACGATCGAATCGAAGTATTTTCTTCCATTGAGATACTTTCAAAAACACTTTATCCTCAATTTGAAATTCAATATCTTTTCGTTTTAAGTCTGCATATGATTTCTGATGATCTGACGCTGCTTTCAAACTATCACAAATTATTTTCACTTTTTCATCTATTTCTCTAATCAGATCAACCTCGTGAATCTTATTCTCACTTGATTCAGTCTAGTACAAAGGTGTTTGACATTTCTGACCGTATAGAGGTTCGTATGGTGCCATTTTAATGCTTGTTTGCAAACTATTATTATACGCAAATTCAATCAAAGACAAATACCTTTCCCAAGAACCTTTAAACTCAACAATGCAACAACGCAACTCAAAAATGTAACTTTGTACCAGCGCATCTTGCAGTTAATTCCAAAACCTCGATGTGAACCTAAGATCTCTATTCGAAACAATAGAAACAGGTACTCCATGTAATGTTACAACCTCGGAGATATACAATTTAGCTAACTTTTCAAGTGAATAATCCATAAGCACTGGAATAAAATGAGCCGATTTTGTCAACCTATCATTAACAACCCAGATTGCATCTTTCTTACTCAAAGATAGGGGTAAACCTAAAACAAAAGCCATAGTTACTCGTTCCCATTTCCACTCGGGAATCATAATCAGTTGCAATAAACTAGACGGTACTTGATGCTCAGCTTTAACTTGATGACAAATCAAACATTTAGAAACAAACTCTGAAATGTCACATTTCATACCACACCACCAATAAAGTTGTTACAAGTCATTATACATTTTTGTGCTTCCCGGATGAACAGATAAACAACTACTATATGCTTCACTCAGAATCATCTGAATCAACTCTAAATTTCTCGGAACACATATTTGGCCTCTGAATCTTAAATAATCATCTGAATCAACTTGAAATTCTGAATCAGGGTTCAAATCACATTGAGTTCATTTTGCTAATATTTTATTATCAACTTTCTGAGCTTCACATATCTGCTGTAAAAACAACGGTCTCGCTTTCAACTCAGCTACAATTGAGCCGTCATCAGATAGAGCCAAATGAGTATTCATTGCACTTAAAGCAAACAAAGATTTCCAGCTTAATGCATCAGCAACAACATTTGCTTTTCCCGGATGGTAGTTAATTACTAACTAGTAGTCTTTTAGCAATTCTAGCCATCTCCGCTATTGCAAATTCAAATCTTTCTGAGTCATCAGATATTTCAGGCTTTTGTAATTAGAATAAACATGGCATTTCTCACCAAATAGATAATGACGCCAAATCTTTAACGCAAACACAATGGCTGCTAACTCTAAATCATACGTTGAGTAATTCTTTTCATGCGGCTTCAACTGTCTCGAGGCATAAGCTATGACTTTGCCTTCTTGCATCAAAGCACAACCCAAACCATTCAACGATACATCACTATAGATCACAAATTCTTTACCCGATTCTGGCTGTACTAACACTAGAGCTTCAGTTAAAGGAGCTTTCAGCTGATCAAAACTTTTCGGCCATTTCTCGGACCATTCAAACTTTATATCTTTCTGAAGCAATCTCGTCAACGAAGTCGTAATTATCGAAAAGCCTTTTATAAACCATCGGTAATAGCCAGCTAGTCCCAGAAAACTGCAGACTTCGGATACATTTCTTAGAGGTTTTGGCATTTCTGATCAAGCTCGTGAATCTTATTCTCACTTAATTCAGTCTAGTACAAAGGTGTTTGACATTTCCGACCGTATAGAGGTTCGTACGGTGCCATTTTATTGTTTGATTGAAAATTATTGTTATACGCGAATTCAATCAAAGACAAATACTTTTCCCAAGAACCTTTGAACTCAACAATGCAATAACGCAACTCAAAAATGTAACTTTGTACCCAGCGCATCTTGCAGTTTATTCCAAAACCTCGATGTGAACCTAGGATCTCTATTCGAAACAATAGAAACAAGTACTCCATGTAATCTCACAACCTCGGAGATATACAATTTAGCTAACTTTTCAAGTGGATAATCCGTAAGCACCGAAATGAAATGAGCCAATTTTGTTAACCTATCATTAACAACCCAGACTGCATTTTTCTTACACAAAGAAGGGGTAAACCTGAAACAAAATCCATAGTTACTCATTCTCATTTCCACTCAGGGATCATAATCGGTTGCAATAAACTAGACGGTACTTGATGCTCATCTTTAACTTGCTGACAAAGCAAACATTTGGAAACAAACTCTGAAATGTCACATTTCCTACCATGCCAATAGTAAAGTTGTTTGAAGTCATTATATATTTTTGTGCTTCCTGGATGAACAGATAAACAACTACTATATGCTTTACTCAAAATCATCTGAATCAACTCTAAATTTCTCGGAACACATATTTGGCCTCTGAATCTTAAATAATCATCTGAATCAACTTGAAATTCTGAATCAGGGTTCAAATCACATTGAGTTCATTTTGCTAATTTTTCATTATCAAGCTTCTAAGCTTCACATATCTGCTGTAAAAACAACGGTCTCACTTTCAACTCAGCTACAATTGAGCCGTCCTCAGACAGAGCCAAATGAGTATTCATTGCACTTAAAGCAAACAAAGATTTTCGGCTTAATGCATCAGCAACAACATTTGCTTTTCCCGGATGGTAGTTAATTACTAACTCGTAGTCTTTTAGCAATTCTAGCCATCTCCGCTATTGCAAATTCAAATTTTTCTGAGTCATCAGATATTTCAAGCTTTTGTAATTAGAATAAACATGGCATTTCTCACCAAATAGATAATGATGCCAAATCTTTAACGCAAACACAATGGCTGCTAACTCTAAATCGTGCGTTGAGTAATTCTTTTCATGCGGCTTCAACTGTCTCGAGGCATAAGCTATGACTTTGCCTTCTTGCATCAAAACACAGCCCAGACCATTCAACGATACATCACTATAGATCACAAATTCTTTACCCGATTCTGGCTGTACTAACACTGGAGCTTCAGTTAAAAGAGCTTTCAGCTGATCAAAACTTTTTGGCCATTTCTCGGACCATTCAAACTTTACATCTTTCTGAAGCAATCTCGTCAACGGAGTCACAATTATCGAAAAGCCTTTTATAAAACATCAGTAATAGCCAGCTAGTCCTAGAAAACTGCAGACTTGGGATACATTTCTTGGAGGTTTTGACATTTCAGATCAACCTCATGAATCTTATTCTCACTTAATTCAGTCTAGTACAAAGGTGTTTGACATTTCCGACCTTATAGAGGTTCGTACGGTGCCATTTTAATGCTTGATTGAAAACTATTGTTATACGCGAATTCAATCAAAGACAAATACTTTTCCCAAGAACCTTTTGAACTCAACAATACAACAACGCAACTCAAAAATGTAACTTTGTACCCAGCACATCTTGTAGTTTATTCCAAAACCTCGATGTGAACTTAGGATCTTTAATCGAAACAATAGAAACAAGTACTCCATGTAATCTCACAACCTCGGAGATATATAATTTAGCTAACTTTTCAAGGGAATAATCCGTAAGCACCGGAATAAAACGAGCCAATTTTGTCAACCTATCATCAACAACCCATATTGCATCTTTCTTACTCAAAGATAGGGGTAAACCTGAAACAAAATCCATAGTTACTCGTTCCCATTTCCACTCAGGAATCATACTCAGTTGCAATAAACTAGACGATACTTGATGCTCAGCTTTAACTTGTTGACAAATCAAACATTTAGAAACAAACTCTGAAATGTCACATTTCATACCACGCCACCAATAAAGTTGTTTCAAGTCATTATACATTTTTGTGCTTCCCGGATGAACAGATAAACAACTATTATATGCTTCACTCAGAATCATCTGAATCAACTCTAAATTTCTCGAAACACATACTTGGCCACTGAATCTTAAAGAATCATCTGAATCAACTTGAAATTCTGAATCAGGGTTCAAATCACATTGAGTTCATTTTGCTAATATTTCATTATCAACTTTCTGAGCTTCACATATCTGCTGTAAAAACAACGGTCTCGCTTTCAACTCAGTGACAATTGAGCCGTCATCAGATAGAGCCAAATCAGTATACACTGCACCTAAAGCAAACAAAGATTTTCGGCTTAATGCATCAGCAACAACATTTGCTTTTCCCGGATGGTAGTTAATTACTAACTCGTAGTCTTTTAGCAATTCTAGCCACCTCCGCTATTACAAATTCAAATCTTTCTGAGTCATCAGATATTTCAGGCTTTTGTAATTAGAATAAACATGGCATTTCTCACCAAATAGATAATGACGCCAAATCTTTAACGCAAACACAATGGCTGCTAACTCTAAATTGTGCGTTGAGAAATTCTTTTCATGCGGCTTCAACTGTCTCGAGGCATAAGCTATGACTTTGCCTTCTTGCATCAAAACACAACCCAGACCGTTCAACGATACATCACCATAGATCACAAATTCTTTACCCGATTCTGGCTGTACTAACACTGGAGCTTCAGTTAAAAGAGCTTTTAGCTGATCAAAACTTTTCAGCCATTTCTCGGACCATTCAAACTTTACATCTTTTTGAAGCAATCTCGTCAACAGAGTCACAATTATCAAAAAGCCTTTTATAAACCATCGGTAATAGCCAGCTAGTCCCAAAAAACTGCAGACTTGGAATGCATTTCTTGGAGGTTTTGACATTTCAGATCAACCTCGTGAATCTTATTCTCACTTAATTCAGTCTAGTACAAAGGTGTTTGACATTTCTGACAGTATAGAGGTTCGTACGGTGCCATTTTAATGCTTGATTGAAAACTATTGTTATACGCAAATTCAATCAAAGAAAAATACTTTTCCCAAGAACCTTTGAACTCAACAATGCAACAACGCAACTAAAAAATGTAACTTTGTACCCAGCGCATCTTGCAGTTTATTCCAAAACCTCGATGTGAACCTAGGATCTCTATTCAAAACAATAGAAATAGGTACTCTATATGATCTCACAACCTCGAAGATATACAATTTACCTAACTTTTCAAGCGAATAATCCGTAAGCACCAGAATAAAATGAGTCGATTTTGTCAACCTATCATCAACAACCCAGATTGCATCTTTCTTACTCAAAGCTAGGGGTAAACCTAAAACAAAATCCATAGTTACTCGTTCCCATTTCCACTCGAGAATCATAATTAGTTGCAATAAAATAGACGGTACTTGAGGCTTAGCTTTAACTTGTTGAAAAATCAAACATTTAGAAACAAACTCTGAAATGTCACATTTCATACCACGCCACCAATAAAGTTGTTTCAAGTCATTATACATTTTTGTGCTTCCTGGATGAACAGATAAACAACTACTAGATGCTTCACTCAAAATCATCTGAATCAACTCTAAATTTCTCAGAACACATATTTGGCCTCTGAATCTTAAACAATCATTTGAACCAACTTGAAATTCTGAATCAGGGTTCAAATCACATTGAGTTCATTTTGTTAATATTTCATTATCAACTTTTTGAGCTTCACATATCTGCTATAAAAACAACGGTCTCGCTTTCAACTCAGCTACAATTGAGCCGTCATCAGATAGAGCCAAATGAGTATTCATTGCACTTAAACTAAACAAAGATTTTTGGCTTAATGCATCAGCAACAACTTTTGCTTTTTCCGGATGGTAGTTCATTACTAACTCGTAGTCTTTTAGCAATTCTAGCCATCTCCGCTATTGCAAATTCAAATCTTTCTGAGTCATCAGATATTTCAGGCTTTTGTAATTAGAATAAACATAGCATTTCTTTCCAAATAGATAATGACGCCAAATCTTTAACGCAAACACAATGGCTGCTAACTCTAAATTGTTCGTTGAGTAATTCTTTTCATGCGGCTTCAACTGTCTCGAGGCATAAGCTATGACTTTGTCTTCTTGTATCAATACACAACCCAGACCATTCAACGATAAATCACTATAGATCACAAATTCTTTACCCGATTCTGGCTGTACTAACACTGGAGCTTCAGTTAAAAGATCTGTCAGCTGATCAAAACTTTTCGGTCATTTCTCAGACCATTCAAACTTTACATCTTTCTGAAGCAATCTCGTTAACGGAGTCACAATTATCGAAAATCCTTTTATAAACCATCGATAATAGCCAGCTAGTCCCAGAAAACTACAGACTTCGGATACATTTCTTGGACGTTTTGACATTTCAGATCAACCTCGTGAATCTTATTCTCACTTAATTCAGTCTAGTACAAAGGTGTTTGACATTTCCGACCGTATAGAGGTTTGTACGGTGCCATTTTAATGCTTGATTGAAAACTATTGTTATACGCGAATTCAATCAAAGACAAAAACTTTTCCCAAGAACCTTTGAACTCAACAATGCAACAACACAACTCAAAAATGTAACTTTGTACCCAGCGCATCTTGCAGTTTATTCCAAAACCTTGATGTGAACCTAGAATCTCTATTCGAAACAATAGAAACAAGTACTCCATGTAATCTCACAACCTCGGAGATATACAATTTAGCTACCTTTTCAAGCGAATAATCCGTAAGCACCGGAATAAAATGAGCCGATTTTGTCAACCTATCATCAACAACCTATATTGCATCTTTCTTATTCAAAGATAGGGGTAATCGTGAAACAAAATCCATAGTTACTCGGTCCCATTTCCATTCGGGAATCATAATCAGTTGCAATAAACTAGACGGTACTTGATGCTCAGCTTTAACTTGTTGACAAATCAAACATTTAGAAACAACCTCTGAAATGTCACATTCCATACCACGCCACCAATAAAGTTGTTTCAAGTCATTATACATTTTTGTGCTTCCCGGATGAACAGATAAACAACTACTATATGCTTCACTCAAAATCATCTGAATCAACTCTAAATTTCTCGGAACACATATTTGGCCTCTAAATCTTAAACTATCATCTGAATCAACTTGAAATTCTAAATCCGGGTTCAAATCACATTGAGTTCATTTTGCTAATATTTCATTTTCAACTTTCTGAGATTCACATATCTACTGTAAAAACAATGGTCTCGCTTTCAACTTAGCTACAATTGAGCCGTCATCAGATAGAGCCAAATGAGTATTCATTGAACTTAAAGGAAACAAAGATTTCTGGCTTAATGCATCAGCAACAACATTTGCTTTTCCCGGATGGTAGTTAATTACTAACACGTAGTCTTTTAGCAATTCTAGCCATCTCCGCTATTGCAAATTCAAATTTTTCTGAGTCATCAGATATTTCAGGCTTTTGTAATTAGAATAAACATGGCATTTCTCACCAAATAGATAATGACGCCAAATCTTTAACGCAAACACAATTGCTGCTAACTCTAAATCGTGCGTTGAGTAATTCTTTTCATGCGGCTTCAACTGTCTCGAGGCATAAGCTATGACTTTTTCTTCTTGCATCAAAACAAAACCCAGACCATTCAACGATACATCACTATAGATCACAAATTCTTTACCCGATTCTGGCAGTACTAACACTGGAGCTTCAGTTAAAAGAGCTTTCAGCTGAACAAAACTTTTCGGCCATTTCTCGGACCATTCAAACTTTACATCTTTCTGAAGCAATCTCGTCAATGGAGTCACAATTTTTGAAAAGCCTTTTATAAACCATCGGTAATAGCCAGCTAGTCCCAGAAAACTGCAGACTTCGGATACATTTCTTGGAGGTTTTGACATTTCAGATCAATCTTGTGAATCTTATTCTCACTTAAATCAGTCTAGTACAAAGGTGTTTGACATTTCCGACCGTATAGAGGTTCGTACGGTGCCATTTTAATGCTTGATTGAAAACTATTGTTATACGCGAATTCAATCAAAGACAAATACTTTTCCCAAGAACCTTTGAACTCAACAATGCAACAACGCAACTCAAAAATGTAACTTTGTACCCCGCGCATCTTACAGTTTATTCTAAAACCTCAATGTGAACCTAGGATCTATATTCGAAACAATAGAAACAGGTACTCCATGTAATCTCACAACCTCAGAGATATACAATTTAGCTAACTTTTCAAGCGAATAATCCGTAAGCACCGGAATAAAATGAGCCAATCTTGTCAACCTATCATCAACAACCCAGATTGCATCTTTCTTACTCAAAGATAGGGGTAAACCTGAAACAAAATCCATAGTTACTCGTTCCTATTTTCACTCGAGAATCATAATCAGTTGCAATAAACTAGACGGTACTTGATGCTCAGCTTTAACTTGTTGACAAATCAAACATTTAGAAACAAACTCTGAAATGTCACATTTCATACCAATCCACCAATAAAGTTGTTTCAAGTCATTATACATTTTTGTGCTTCCCGGATGAATAGATATACAACTACTATATGCTTCACTCAAAATCATCTGAATCAACTCTAAATTTCTTGGAACACATATTTGGCCTCTGAATCTTAAACAATCATATGAATCAACTTGAAATTCTGAATCAGGGTTCAAATCACATTGAGTTCATTTTGCTAATATTTCATTATCAACTTTCTAAGCTTCACATATCTACTGTAAAAACAACAGTCTCGCTTTCAACTCAGCTACAATTGAGCCGTCATCAGATAGAGCCAAATGAGTATTCATTGCACTTAAAGCTAACAAAGATTTTCAGATTAATGCATTATCAACAACTTTTGCTTTTCCCAGATGGTAGTTAATTACTAATTCGTAGTCTTTTAGCAATTCTAGCCATCTCTGCTATTGCAAATTCAAATCTTTCTGAGTCATCAGATATTTCAAGCTTTTGTAATTAGAATAAACATGGCATTTCTCACCAAATAGATAATGACGCCAAATCTTTAACGCAAACACAATGGCTGCTATCTCTAAATCGTGCGTTGAGTAATTCTTTTCATGCGGCTTCAACTGTCTCGAGGCATAAGCTATGACTTTGCCTTCTTGCATCAAAACACAACCCAGACCATTCAACGATACATCACTATAGATCACAAATTCTTTACCCGATTCTGGCTGTACTAACACTGGAGCTTCAGTTGAAAGAGCTTTTAGCTGATTCAAACTTTTCAGCCATTTCTCGGACCATTTAAACTTTACATCTTTCTGAAGCAATCTCGTCAACGAAGTTACAATTATCGAAAAGCCTTTTATAAACCATCGGTAATAGCCAGCTAGTCCTAGAAAATTGCAGACTTCGGATACATTTCTTGGAGGTTTTGACGTTTCAGATCAACCTCGTGAATCTTATTCTCACTTAATTCAGTCTAGTACAAAGGTGTTTGACATTTTCGACCGTATAGAGGTTCGTACAGTGCCATTTTAATGCTTGATTGAAAACTATTATTATACGCAAATTCAATTAAAGACAAATACTTTTCCTAAGAACCTTTGAATTCAACAATGCAACAACGCAACTCAAAAATGTAACTTTGTACCCAGCGCATCTTGCAGTTTATTCCAAAACCTCAATGTGAACCTAGGATCTCTATTCGAAACAATAGAAACAAGTACTCCATGTAATCTCACAACCTCGGAGATATACAATTTAGCTAAATTTTCAAGCAAATAATCCGTAAGCACCAGAATAAAATGAGCCGATTTTGTCAACCTATCATCAACAACCCAGATTGCATCTTTCTTACTCAAAGATAGGGGTAAACCTGAAACAAAATCCATAGTTACTCATTCTCATTTCCACTCAGGAATCATAATCGGTTGTAATAAAATAGACGGTACTTGATGCTCAGCTTTAACTTGCTGACAAATCAAACATTTAGAAACAAACTCTGAAATGTCACATTTCATACCATGCCACCAGTAAAGTTGTTTCAAGTCATTATACATTTTTGTGCTTCCCGGATGAACAGATAAACAACTACTGTATGCTTCACTCAGAATCATCTGAATCAATTCTAAATTTCTCGGAACACATATTTGGCCTCTGAATCTTAAACAATCATCTGAATCAACTTGAAATTCTGAATCAGGGTTCAAATCACATTGAGTTCATTTTGCTAATATCTCATTATCAACTTTCTATGCTTCACATATCTGCTGTAAAAACAACGGTCTCGCTTTCAACTCAGCTACAATTGAGCCGTCATCAGATAGAGCCAAATAAGTATTCATTGCACTTAAAGCAAACAAAGATTTCTGGCTTAATGCATCAGCGACAACATTTGCTTTTCCCGGATGGTAGTTAATTACTAACTCGTAGTCTTTTAGCAATTCTAGTCATCTCCGCTATTGCAAATTCAAATTTTTCTAAGTCATCAGATATTTCAAGCTTTTGTAATTAGAACAAACATGGCATTTCTCACCAAATAGATAATGACGCCAAATCTTTAACGCAAACACAATGGCTGCTAACTCTAAATCGTGCGTTGAGTAATTCTTTTCATGCGGCTTCTACTGTCTCAAGGCATAAGCTATGACTTTTTCTTCTTGCATCAAAACATAACCTAGACCATTCAATGATACATCACTATAGTTCACAAATTCTTTACCCGATTCTGGCAGTACTAACACTGGAGCTTCAGTTAAAAGAGCTTTCAGCTGATCAAAACTTTTTGGCCATTTCTTGGACCATTCAAAATTTACTTCTTTCTTAAGCAATCTCGTCAACAGAGTCACAATTATTGAAAAGCCTTTTACAAACCGTCGGTAATAGCCAGCTAGTCCCAGAAAACTACAGACTTCGGATATATTTCTTGAGGCTTCAAATCTATTATTGTAGAAATTTTGCTTGGATCAGCTCGGATACCTGATGGTGTTACAATATATCCTAGAGAACCAACTTCACTTAACTAGAATTTACATTTACTTAATTTTGCATATAACTATTTATCACGCAGAGTCTGTAATACAATTCTCAGATGCTCGGCATGCTCTATTTCATCTCTCGAATAGATCAAAATATCATCTATGAACACAACAACAAATCGATCTAGGTACGGTCTGGAAACACGATTCATTAAGTCCATAAAGACAGCAGGTGCATTCGTCAGTCCAAAAGGCATAACTAAAAATTCATAATAACCATAACTCGTTCTGAATGTAGTCTTCAACACATCAGAATCTTTAACTCGCAATTGGTAATAACCCGATCTCAAATCTATATTTGAAAATAATGTAGCCCCTTTCAATTGATCAAACAAATCATCAATCCGCAGTAAAGGGTACTTGTTCTTGATTGTCACTTGATTCAACTGTCTGTAGTCTATACACATTCTCATCATGCCATCTTTCTTTTTCACAAACAATACAGGAGCACCCTAAGGTGAAAAACTCAGTCTTGCAAACCTTTTGTCAGTTAATTCTTGCAACTGAGCTTTTAATTCTTTTAACTTTGTCGGTGCCATTCTATATGGAGCTATCGATATCAGCGTTGTTCCCGGCACTAACTCAATGCCAAACTCAACCTCTCGTATCAGTGGTAAACCCAATTACTCTTCAAGAAACACATTTGGATATTCACACACAACTGACACTGATTCAATCTTCTTTTTAGTCACTTTTGTATCTAGCACATAAGCCAAGTAAGCTTCACAACCTTTTTTCACATATTTCTGAGCTAACATCGATGAAATCACTGTTGACAAACAATTCAGATCATCTGATTCAATCCAAATAATTTCATTATTCTAACGTCTCAAATCAATCATCTTTCATTTGCAATTCATAACAACATCATACAACATTAACCAATCCATACCTAGGATTATATCAAACTCGTCAAATGACAACAACATCAAATTGGCTAGAAAGCAATTATCCCGAATCATCAATAGACAATTCTTGCACACTTTATCAACCAAAACACACTTGCCTAAGGGGTTCGATACTCTAATTACAAATTCAGTAGACTCTACAGGCAAAGTCTTACTGGATACTAGGTTCACACATATATACGAATGAGTTAATCGTGGAGCTATCAATGCAATAAATTTAGTATCATAGAGAGTAAAAGTACCGGTAATGACATCCGGAGATGATGCTTCTTCGTGAGCACGAACAACGTAGGCTTGTGTATGTCCTTTCGCCTCTGACCTTACAGAAGAGTCTTTAGTCGTTTTCTGGCTACCACTCACATTTCCCGTGTTTCTAGGTAGTCTACCTCTAACTGTTGTGTTACTCAGCCTCATGTTCTGAACATTATCTTTTTCAGCTAACTCTGGGCAATATTTAATAAAGTGATCTCATGAACCACAATTGTAACAAGTTCTATTATTATTTTTCACCCAACAATTTCCAAAATGCCATCTTCCACACTGTTGACACTCAGGTCGGTTAGGCCTTGCACTCCCAACACTAGCTATCGAAGTAGCTGGAGCTTTGAAGCTTGATTATTTTCTCACTTGATATCTGTTTGCATGTTCCATATATGCATTGGAACGATTAAACGAGTCTCAAAATTTCTTCGACCTAGACTGATAAGATTTACTAGCTGATCTCTTTCTCAAATCTCTTGCTTCAAAATCAGCTTTTCTCTTTTCTTTGCTAAGATCTTTAGCTTTACAAGCCATTTCAACTAACACAACAAATTCTTTGATTTCCAAAATCCCAACTAACAGCTTTATGTCTTCATTCAATCCATCAACGAATCTTTTACACATGATCTCTTCAATGGAGCCATATTCCCAGGCATACTTGCTCAATCGCACAAATTCTCTTTCGTAATCAGTCACAGTCATTCGACCTTATTTCAATTCTAAAAACTCTTTATGTTTCTGATCAAGGAATCGCTGACTTATATATTTCTTTCAGAATTCAGATTGAAAGAACTCTCAAGTAATATGTTCCCTAGGAACCACAGATATTAAGGTTTTCCACCAATGATACGCATTATCTCTAAGCAAAGATACAACACACTTGATACATTCATCTGAAGTACAGGACAATTCATCAAACACTCTGATTGCGTTTTCAAGCCAAAACTCAGCCCTCTCAGCATCATCATCAACTGTAACCTAAAACTCTTCGGCCTCGTGTTTACGTATCTTATCCACTGGCGGCCTACTTAATTGAATCAGATCTATCACTTGTGGCACAACTGGGACTTGTTGAGGAACAGGTGGGGGTGGAGGTTGTTGAGCAGCCGGATTCATTCGAATAAACTCCGTGAACCACTCAGTCATCATTTGGAAGAAAGCTTGATTTTCCTCCCCCTCGTGACTACTAATCAAAGGTCTAGAGTCAGATTGCGCTGCCTTTTGAGTAGGAGCAGGCACGTTACTCTCTACGTCGTTAGCTACGGCTCTTTCAGGATCCATTTTCTATATAAAAACACATTTTAACTATCAAGAATCATTACGCTATCACAATTTATATATATGGCATGTATAGCTAGACTCTTACACGCTACGTTAGTTCTAGAATGGACTAAACCATAGCTCTAATACTAATTAAATGTAACACACCTAACTCGTATCCGTCGCCGGAATAGGGCTACGAGGTATTACCAATCAATCATAACATAAAAGCATACATTTAACATACATTAAGTATTTACATATAAACATCAATCAAATATAACCACATTGTCCTTTAAGAGGGCCTATAAGGCCTTACGACATGCTTAGAAGAGGTTCGGGACTAAACCAATCACATACAAATAATTTTCAAAATTTAGAAAATTTTCTTACAATCAGAGGTCACACAACTATGTGAACAAGCTGTGTGCCTCACACGACCACCAGACACGCCCGTGTCATAGGCCGTGTGAAAACAGGGCATACATACTAACTTGGGTCATACAACTGACCACAAGCCCATGTGTCTAGACCGTGTACCATTCGAAATGGCCACACACGACCATGTGCCTCACACGGCCACCAGACACGCCCGTGTGTCTAGGCCATGCTCAAGACTGACTTAAATTTGAAGGACTACCCTAGGGAATACACGGCCATATAACATAACCGTGTATCACACATGACTGAGACACACGCTCGTATCTTTGGCCGTGTGGACAAAAAGAGGCTATTTTAAAAGCCAAATTTCCACCCTTTTCTCATGCACACCTAGCAACCAAAATGGTACCATTTCATAACATTTATAGGCAACCAAAACATATTAATTCATACACATATTATGTCATCTATATTTGACCGTATCAACTACTTAATTCCATATTCAAAAACATACCAAATCCATGAGACCAAATCCATGAGCCAAAATCATCAATCTCACATGACTACTAAATGCATTTACAAATCCAATTGACATCTACTTCATGACACAAATTGCACCATATCTTTATCTCAAATTAACCAAATCACAACTATAGCAAACATACCAAAATAAGCCAACATAAAAGGCATTATATACATCACATAAATATCACTTGACAACATATAAATCAAGCCAAATTCAACTTCATCAACAACATCATTTACAAGCCAACTCACATGGCTAAATTCAAAGTTCATAACATATCAAAATGAAAATAGCCTATACATGCCATATACCATATATACAAAGCTTCAAAATACCAACAAGTAGTCGATAGTGTGATGATGGTTCCCGATGATCCCTGATGTTCGAGCTAACTTCGATACTCTATAAAAAAAGACAAATAACACACAGTAAGCTGCATAGCTTAGTAAGTTCGTATGATATAAACTTATCTAATCACCAATATATCATTCATCAATCTAAGCATAATAACATATAACTCATGATTATTAACAAACCTTTCATATTCTTGTTCTTATGCTATATATATAAACTTCATGAATTCTTCCATTCGAATTTCATGCTTTATATGTACATACCTGTACAAATTCATATCAAACTCATACCTTCTTGTGTTATTGTCAATTATTCGATATGTAACATCCCGAATTAGGGCCTAGTCGAAACAGTGGTTTCAAGACCATGAATCCTACATGAAAAAATTCATTTTTATTATATTTTTATGGTCTACAATTCTATGGAATTATTTTTTAAAATTTTCATTCGAAAATTTTGAAGTTTGGGCACTTAATTTAGTCAAAAGGACTAAATCGTAAAAAGTACAAAAGTTGAGTTCTACATGCTAGAGGTGCCCAAGTGTTATGAAATTTTAAATTGGAGGTCCTTAAATGGTAATTATACCATTGGTTAATTTTTGGACAAAAATGGACATGAAATGGGTGAAATAGAATATTTTTAAGTTAGGGGTATTTTGGTTATTTAGTAATTAAAATGAAATAAAAACAAAATTAAAAGCCAATTTTTGTCAATCTTAAACCCCATGGCCAAAACTTACATGGAAAAGATATAGCTAGGATTTTTAAAGCTTCCAAGCTCGACTGTAAGTCCGTTCTAGCCCTGTTTTTAATGATTTTTTACATTTTTGAAATCTTAGTAACAAGATTTACCTATTTCTACCATTTATTTGAGTTATGATGAAGGTATAAGGATTTAACCATGTTAGAAATTTGTGCATTTTGATGTTTAATGGTAGATTATGCTTGTTTATGGTTGGAGAAATGACTTTTACTAAGTAGTTTTCAGTGAAAATGCTAAAAAGGACTAAGTTATAAAATTTGTCATAAAAGTTTATTTTGATGAGAATTGTAGTTTGCTATAGTTATGAAACTGGTTCAGCTAGGCTTAAAGAGTGAGGAAATTGAATAAAAATCATTTTAGGAGCCTAGGGGGAAAAGTGTAATTTTGACAAAGTTTAGGGGCGAAAATGTAATTTTACCAAAATATGATTTTTGGATCACATTAAATAATGTGACTAATAATTAGACTAAATGTGATATTATAGATCCAGGAAAACGAGGATTGGACCTAGAATGGATGAAAATCGGGAAACCAACGGTTAGATCCCTTTTTGCTATTTTTGTAACACCTCTTACCCGCATCTGATGTTGGGATGGGATACGAGGCATTACAGGACTTAAATAGAACCCAACATACAAAATCGAGCCATAAATTTTCATCCAAACTAAAACCAAACAATTAAAGTCAATTTGTCCCTATTATGGACCTACAAAGCCTAAAACATACATCATTAGCGGTCCAGGACTAAACCGAAAACATTCAGAAATTCTAAGAAAAATTCCTAGGTTAAAACCTCACACGTCCATGTGGAGGCAATGCACACACCCGTGTGCTTGGGGACATGCCCATGTCCCACACCTGTGTGGAATTATTGGATTTATTTTCCAATTCAAACCTACAGGGGTTTTCACACGGCCGAGCACACGCCAGTGTCATTATCCTGTGTCCCTCACACGGCCTGGGACACGCCCATGTAATGGCTTAAATTCAAGGTTATCGGAACAGTGGTTTCGTAACCACAAATCTGATTTAAAGAGAAATTTATTTCAATATTTTTGCTTGAAAATTGATATGATAGGAAAATTGTATGAAAATATTAATAGAAAAATTTTACCGATTTAGTGGTTAGTTAGAAAAAGAAATTATTGAAGAAATTGGGTAAAAACAAGGTATCGAGACCTTTATCTCATAAAATCGAGTCAAAAATAATTTTATAAATAATTATGAAATGTTAGTAATGTGGTATTAAAATTTTGTTAGGAAATTTTAATGTTTGGGTAGTTAATTAAATGAAAAGGACTAAATCGTAAAAGATGTAAAAGTGGATGGGATGATTAAATAGCTTAAGTGTCTAATGAGAGAGGATTTAAAAGGAAATTAGACCCAAAATTTATTTGGGCTGGACGGCAAGGGCATGAAATCAGCAGGAAAATTGAAATCAGCAGCTAAAAACGCCATAGGAGGGTTCTCTAAGCTAGTATTCCATAATTTTTGCATCAAGTGAGTTAATCTTTGCCTTTTTCTTGTAATTTTTGTGTTTCTAAGACTTTTACAACTAGGTCCTACTATTAAATTCATTAGTTTTTGAATTCATGGATGAAATTGAAAGTCACCATGGTTGAGTTCTGTAATTTTATGATGAAATAGAATGAAATTGAAGCTTTAATTTATTTATGAGATGATTTTACTAGGTAATTTCAATAGAAATTGATTTTTAGAACCTAATTGTGAAAATGTTTGGAATTAAAGTTTATTGCTGAAATTTTGATTCCTAAAGGTTGTAAACTAGTTTAAGGTGATAGAATAAAGTGTTAATTGGGAAAAATCAGCTCAATTGAGAGGCTAATTGAGTAGGGACGAAATTCTCATTTATAAAAAGCTTAGGGGAAAAATGGTAATAAACAGCTTGCACTAAAATATTTTGGACAGCAACTGTAGACTAACTTTGAAAATTCACCATAAATTTTAGGAATCGAACTAGAATATGAAAAAAATATAGAATTAAAGCTTATTGAGTCTAGTTTCTCATAGAAGAAACAGTGTAAGCAATGGATTTGTAAATTTTTAGATATAATGAATTTTGTGAGACAAGGTTAGAATGAATTCGGGTTCCCCTGTTCTGACTTTGAAAAATCATAAAAAATTTAATAAAAATAATTAGGAGCTTAAATTATATGTATAGAATCCTGAATGAGTCTATTTTTAATAGAAACAAACTAGAACATCATTTGAATCCTGTATGAAGAGATAATTAATTTTTAGTGAAGAAGGGTCAGAACTGTTAGATAGCAGAACAGGGGTGACTTTAAAGAATAAACTGTACTGATTGGCTAAACTAAAAATTCTGAAAATTTTATGGTAAAAAGATATATGAGTCTAGTTTTAGGGAAAATTATCGGATAATAATTTGGAGTTCTTTAGCTTAAGATAAAAATAATTTAGTGACTATGACTTAAGTGGACAACTTTGAATGAACTACAAATAATAGTTGAATTATAGAGAATGTTGCATATGAACATGAAATGTATTAAATTGATAATTAAATTTATTTATTTAGATTCAGAAGATTCAAATACGAATCTAGATCAAGGAAAGAAAAAAGTTCAGGATTAGTAGATTTTTGTACACAAACAAGTATCAAGGTAAGTTCATGTAACTTGAGTTATATTCTTAAATGCTTGAAATGTATGTTTTTGATATGTATATGATTTGAACGTCCATTGTATGAAAATTGATAAAACATTGATATATTTGATAAAAAGGGGAAGAAATCCTAGTTGAATGAAAGGAAAATTTGATGGATCTCTGAAAAAGGAATTGACGGTAAAAAGGATCAAGCCCGGACAGGTGATCCTATCCTGATATAGCCCTCCCGAAGAATATGTGGAAAATGGATTTAGCCTGGACGGGTAATCCAAATTAGGGTCTGAATTTAGCCTGGACTAGTAATTCAGATCCAAGCTCATTAGAGTAATTGTCGTTGCAGGGGATTTAGCCTGGACTGGTAATCCCGCTGCAAGGTTGAGGTTCGCGGGAGTGTGCTCTCTAAAATGGAAATGTGTGCACATGAATATGAATTGACGGACCCGAAATTGTACACTAAAAGTGTACCTCTGAAAAGCCATCAAAATTCCGATAAATTCAATGGGATAAATATGGAAAAATAACAAGGAAATGGAAATCATGGTATTGATGAGCTCATCAATCATGGTATATATTATTGGGACATGCAAATTATTGTACTAACTTGAATGTTGAGTTTGTGCATGTTAGGGTAATAATGCATTGAATGGATATAGGAATGTTTATTGTATTGTATTGAAAATATTAGGTAAGTATAATTCTTGTTACATGAGCTTAGTAAGTACAAAGTGCTTACCCTGTTTCATTTTCCCCTGTTTTGTAGTGTTAAGAGCTCGGAGGTCGGATTTGGTCGGAAATACATCAAACTATCAACCTCAGGATTTTGGTATATAAAGAAACTTTATTTTGGAAATCAATGGCATGTATAAGCTAATAAAGTAAATGATTCTGTGAAATGAATGTAAAGTTAGCCATTGGTATGGTTAACAAACCTGGTTTTGGGTATGTGATGACGTTATCTTATAAATATGCATGAATTTATTTTGAAAATATGTTGAATTGGTTTGGTTGATGTGGATTGGTCTCGGTTTAAAATTTGCAGGGAAGGTTAGATATCTATAAAAGGGGATATATTGAGTAAAAAAAATCGTAAACTCTGGTAATGCCTCGTACCCTATTCCGACAATGAGTACAGGTAGGGGGTATTACATTTGGTGGTATCAGAGCTACAGTTTAACCGGTTCTAGGACCGATGTAGCAAATCGGGATTAGCTATACATGCCATTTAAATTATTATTGATAGTGTGATATCTCCTGACCATTTAAATGTGTTTTTCTTATAGTAATGTCATCCGACCGAGCTCAATTCGAGGAAGCTGGGAGTCATGCTCCGACTTCAGTACAAAGAGAAGAAATTAACAGTAGAAGGCCTGTGATAGAGGGTCGAGGGGAGGAGGCAAAAACAGCCTTCTTTCAAATGATGAATGAATGGTTTAATCAATACTTAAGAACTAACCCTGTAGTGAAGCAAGTTCAAGCTCCCACTCCTGCTCCTTCACTGGTTCCCGAGATCCCACAGGGTACAGGTACTGAATCTGTCAGAAAAGGAAAAGCTCTAGTAGATAAAATTTGAAAATATGGGGCCGAAGAATTTCGAGCAACAGTTGATGATGATTTCGAACGGGCTGAATTCTGGTTAGAAAACACTACTCGGGTTTTGGAGGAATTATCTTGTAACTAGAAGAATGTCTGAAATGTTCCGTCTCACTGCTAAAAGACACAGCTTACCATTAGTGGAATACTAAAGCTTCAGTTGTTTTGAAAGAAGAAATTACATGGGAGTTCTTTCAGACTGAGTTCAGAAAGAAATATATCAGCCAGAGGTTCCTTGACCAGAAAAGAAAAGAATTTCTTGAGCTAAAACAGGGCAATAGATCGGTATCTAAGTATGAAAGAGAATTTGTTCGATTGAGTAAATATGCTCGGGAATGGGTACAATCAGAAGCCGAAATGTGCAAACTATTCGAAGAAAGGTTGAATGAAGACATTAAGTTACTGATCGGAATTCTTGAAATTTGAGAGTTTGCTACATTAGCAGAGAGAGCTTATAAAGCAGAAGAATTAAGCAAAGAAAGGAAACAGGCTGAGAGGGAAGCTCGAATTTTTAGTAAAAGACCGATGGGAAAATCCCAGTTTTCTGCTCCAAAGAAATTGAAAAAATACTAGGATCGTTCTACCTCAGCCACTGGGTATTTGGGCAGAGAGCGAGGTTCTCAACACACTAATCCAAGACCTTCCACTCCATCGCTTACGATGTTGGCGGTGTTGGTACCCTAAGTTTGAAATGTCGATCTTCGTAATAAAATCCATTTTGGTGAATGCCGATTTAAGAGTGGGGCTTGTTACCGATGTGGTTCTTTCGACCATTTCCTTAGAGATTGTCCAAAAAGAGGTGAAAAAAAAGCTGAGCATATATCAAAGCTAAGTAATCCAGTTTCGAGGGGCAGACCACCTCGACCATCTGGTAATGTCAGTGGTAGCCGAGGAACTATGAAAGATATTGCAGGCAGGTCTAAAGCACGAGCACCTGCTAGGACATATGCCATCCGTGCCAGAGAAGATGCCTCAACACCTGATGTTATTACTGGTACATTTTCTTTACTTGATATTGATATTACTGCATTGATTGATCCTGGTTCTACACATTCATATATATATGTGTTAAACTTGCAATTGTTAAAAATTTATTTGTTGAACCTACTGAATTTGTGGTTAAAGTCTCGAACCCCCTCGATCAATCTGTTTTGGTGGATAAAATTTGTAAAAATTGTTCACTAATGGTAAAAGGTTATTGTTTCCCGGCTGATTTGATGTTACTGCCATTTGATAAATTTGACGTGATATTGGGCATGGATTGGTTAACCCAGCATGATGCGATAGTAAATTGTAGAAAAAAATATGTTATGCTAAAATGTCAGAATGGTGAGTTGCTCCGGGTTAAATCTGAGCAGACAGAGGGGTTATCTGATATGATTTCAGTAATGGCAGCACAGAAGTATGTCAAAAAAGGGTATCATGCTTACTTGGCTTATGTACTTGACACCAAGGTATCTGAGTCAAAGATATAGGTAGTTCCAGTGGTATGTGAATTTTCCGATGTGTTTCCAAAAGAATTACCAGGATTGCCACCAGAAAGAGAAGTGGAATTTTCTATAGATTTGATTCCGGGAACTACTCTGATTTCCATAGCTTCGTATAGTATGGCTCCTACAGAATTAAAGGAGTTAAAGACACAATTGCAAGAGCTTGTTAACAGGGGTTTTATTCGACCGAGTCATTCACCTTGGGGTGCTCCGGTTCTGTTTGTGAAAAAGAAAGACGAGTCTTTGAGATTGTGTATCGACTACCGGCAGCTTAATAAAGTAACCATAAAGAATAAGTACCAAGTACCTCGATTGATGATTTATTTGATCAACTGAAAGGTGCTACAGTGTTTTCAAAGATTGATCTTCGATCGGGTTATTATCAGCTACGGGTAAAGGTGTCAGATGTTCCAAAAACAGCATTTAGAACTAGGTACGGGCATTATGAGTTTCTTGTTATGTCGTTTGGGCTAACTAATGCACCTGCAGTATTTATGGATTTAATGAACCAGATATTTAGACCGTACTTAGACAGATTTGTGGTAGTATTCATTGATGATATTTTGGTTTATTCTCGGGATGAAGAAGAACACGCAGAACATTTGAGAAATGTGTTGCAAATTCTGCGTGTAATATCTCGAATTAGGGCCTAGTCGGAATAGTGGTTTCGTGACCACAAATCCGAGATAGAAATAATTATTTTATAATTATTTTGAGGTTTATGATATGATTACATAATTGTGTGAAGATTTTGTGAAGAAATTTTTGGCATAACGAGTTTAATTTAAAGTTAGGGACTAAATCGAATAAGTTGCAAAACTTGCATTCTAGAAGTTTTTAGTATGAAATTGCTTTGAAATATTAATTAGGAGGTCTTAAATAGCAATTTGACCAATTTTATGTTCATGGGCAAAATTAGGACATGGAAGGAATTTTTGAAAGTTTAGTAAGGAGGGGCATTTTGGTCATTTGGATATTAAATGAAATAAAATGGGAAAAATAACACAAAATGGTCATCTTCTTCATTTGGTTGCTGCCGAATTTTGCTCTCACCATAGCTAGGGTTTCTTCAACTTTCAAGCTTCATAGTAAGTGATTCCAAGCCCCGTTTTTAATGATTTTTACGTTTTTGAGATCCCTGTGAGCTTCGATTTAGCTTATGCTAGCAATAATTTAACCTAGGGTTCATATTTGGAAAAATACCCATAGGTAAAATTTGTGTATTTTGATGTTTTATGATAGAATATGAGGTTTTAAATTATGTTAGACAACTTGTGCTACTCGGTTTTGAGTGAAAACGAGTAAAAGGACTTAATCGACAAAAATACCTAATAGTCACAAGTACATGCTAGAGTGAGAATTTGATGTTGCCATAGAAGGGAAAAGTGATCAGCATGTTATAAAACATAAGAATAAGGAATAAAGTTTAATCCCGAGTCTAGGGGCAAAAGTGTAAATATGCAAAAGTTTAGGGGTAAAATTGTAATTTTGCCAAAATTTGAATTAAGGATTAATTTGATAATGTGAGTATTAAATAAGCTAAATGTGTTATTTTAGATCAAGAAAGACGTGGAATCGACCCCAATCGAGGAAAAGAAAAGATTGTGGACTAAATTGCAAAATCTTTATATTTTGGTACCAAGGTAAGTTCATGCGTAAATAATGTAGCATAATGGTTATTTTTTAAGTTATTGATGTTAATTATATGATATGCTGATTTTTATCATGAAATATATGCTTTGTGGTTAATTTCGAATAAAATGCAAATTATGTGAGCTACTTGATAAATATAAATTGTTACCGAATATTGGTTTCGGCATTCTACGGAAGACGGCAAGGATATGTGTTCGAGGAAAATCCAGTTTGAGCCTTAGGAATAGATTAGGATACAAGTGACATGTCACTAGGATGGTTAAGCATCCGAACTCATTGAGTTGAGTCCGAGTTCACTTATGGATGCGAATGTCCGAACTCGTTGAGTTGAGTCCGAGTTCGTGAGATGTAACTAGGCATCCGAACTCTTTGAGTTGAGTCTGAGTTCACTTATGGATGCGAACGCCCGAGCTCATTGAGTTGAGTCCGAGTTCATTTAAGGGCGGGTTGATTGCTTGATTTCATATGTGGCACTTATGTGCAAATTATCCATGTATCCGAATTATATTCCGATGTGTTCAACGGGTAAAGTTCTACTCAAATGGAGGAATACTCGAGATGAAAAGAGACGTATTGGTAAGTGATGTGAAATGGATACTTTGGACAGGTATGCACTTAACCCTCGGGTTGAGTATTGATACAACAACGATAAGGTAATAAGATGATGAAAAATGATTAGAAATGTGATATATGTTTTGGTGATACCGTGCTAATGTTGTTTGGTATGATTGCTTTGTTATGTTACTTATTATTTGCATATGAACTTAGTAAGCATTTATGCTTACTCCCTCCTTCTTATTTATTGTAGTTTTGGACAAGCCAGCTCAGGAATCGGGATAGGTCGAAGGCTCGATCACACTATCTGGAGGACTTTTTGGTAAATGGCTTGTAAAATTTAAGTATGGCATGTATAGCAATATACCTATTTTGTGTAAATGATCTTATGATATGGTGATGGAATGGTTGAGAAAATGTTTGATAATGATAAGTTATGAAAATGGTTAGTTTAGATTATGTTTGATGTCATGGACGGTTAATAGGATACCTAGTTCATGAAAATTCATAAAAAGGATGAAATTTGCCAGAAATAGAACATTGCAGCAACACTGACGTGAGTTTGAAAATTTACTAAAAATCATAAAAATCGAATTAGGATGGATTAAATATTAAATTTAAGCTTATTATGTCTAGTTTCACATAAAACAAACTAAACAGATAAAGGAATTATATGTTAGAAGATATTTGAATTTTAGTGAAACAGGGTGAGAGCAATTTCTGGATCCCCTGTTCCAAATTTAAAAATTCACCATAAATTGTAAAGATATAATGAGGTGTTGTATTTTATATTCTCAGAATCCTTATTGAGTCTAGTTTCAGGAGAAACAAACCTCATAGTCATATGAATTTTCTACAGAGATAAATGTGGTTCGTAGTAAACAGAGGTCAGTCTAGTCAAGTCCTGAAACAGGGGTAACTTTAACTAATAAACTGTACTAATTGGCCTAACCAAAAATTCTAGAAAAAAATTAGTAAATAGGTATATGAGTCTAGATTCAGGGAAAATTTACAGATCTTGATTTCAAGTTTCGTAACTCGAGATATGATTTTTCTTGTAACTGTGACGCATGTAACTAGAAAGCTGTGAATGTAGAAACAAATGATTCAAAGTTCTTAAAATGTTAAATTAAGTTTAGTAAAACCACATACTCGACTCCGGCGATGGTCTCGGGCGTGGGGGCATTACATTTAGTTGTATCAGAGCAGGTTTAGTCAGTTTTCAGACTACGTGTTGTATGTACGGATTTTGCTATACATGCCATATGTATAAATTGTGATAGTGTGACGACTTCTGACCTTTTTAAATGATTTTTTTATAGTAAATGGATCCCGATCCAGCTGTTGGTCAGGGAGGAGGAGAAAGGGATCGGGAAGCCTTTCTCCAAGTGATGAGTACATGGTACACTGAGTTCGTTCGTACGAACCCAAATGTACGACCTCCCCCACCTCCCCCAATTCCTCAACCTGTACCCCCGATGCCTCAGGGTGTGGGTATGATAAAATTTCACAGAACTCCAGTTGATAGAATTCGTAAACAAGGGGCCGAAGAATTTAGGGCAAATATTGATGATGATGCCGAGAAAGCAGAGTTCTGGCTTGAAAATTCTATCTGGGTATTTGATGAATTATCTTGTACACCTGAAGAATGTTTGAAATGCGCTATATCTTTGTTGAGGATTCAACCTATAATTGGTGGAAAACTTTGATTTCTGGTGGTACCAAAAAGAGAGTAACACAGGAATTCTTTCAAGAAGAATTTCGAAGAAATATATTAGTGAAAGATTTATTGATCGTAAGCGTAAAGAATTTCTTGAGATGAAGCAAGGTAATATGACATTCTGATGAATATGAAAGAGAGTTTGTTCGATTAAGTAAGTATGCCGAGAGTATGTTCCTACAGAGGCCAAGATGTGTCGACGATTTGAAGACGGGCTTAACGAAGACATCAAGATATTTGTTGGAATTCTTGAATTAAATGAAATGGTAGTACTGGTTGATCGAGCTTGCAAGGCTGAAGAACTACTTAAAGAGAAGAAAAAGGTAGAGGCTGAGACTAGAAATTGGAAGAAAAGACCGATGAGCAGTTCATTCTCACAGCAACCCGGAAAGTCAAGAAATATGAATCCTCGTTCCCAAGTTTCAGCTGGGCAATCATATGGGAATTATAAGAAGCAAAATGTGGGTCCTAAGTCCTAGACTACTTCGGCAGCCAGTGTAGGGAACTCGAGATTTGTTAAACCCGAGTGCCAGCGGTGTGGTAGAAATCATTTTGGTCCATGCAGAGCAAATGAATGTTTTCGATGTGGTTCTCCAGATCATTTTATTAGAGACTGCCTAGAGAGAGCTGAAAAAGAAAAATTTCAGAATACAAAAACAAGTGGTGCGGATTCGAGAGGAAGATATCCAAGAAAAGCTGGGAGTGAAGCAAGCAAGAAGAATGTGTAGCCGAGATGCACCAGCTTAGACTCAAGGAAGGGCTCCAAATAGAACTTATGCTATTAAAGCGCACGAAGATGCTTCCTCACCTGATGTGATTACCGGTACATTTTCTCTTTATGATGTTAATGTTATTGCTTTGATTGATCCTGGTTCTACTCATTCATTTGTGTGCATGAAACTGGTGTCTAGTATGAATATACTTGTTGAGAACACAGAATTTATGATTAGAGTGTTGAATCCGTTAGGCAAATGTGTGATTGTTGATAAAGTATGTAAGTAATGTCCTTTAATGATTCGGGGTCATTACTTTCCGGCCGACTTGATGTTGTTGCCGTTTGATGAGTTTGATGTTATTTTGGGTATGGATTGGTTGACATTGCATGATGCTATAATAAATTGCAAAGAAAAGATTATAGAATTAAAGTGTGAAAATGGTGAAACTCTGCGGGTTGAATCAGATAAATCAGAGGCATTACCTAGTATGATTTCTTCAATGTCGGCTCAAAGATATTTGAGAAAGGGTTATAAAGCTTATTTGGCGTATGTAATTAATACAAAAGAAGTTGAAAAGAAAGTTGAATCAGTGCCGGTTGTGTGTGAATTTGCGGACGTATTTCCGGAAGAATTGTCGGGTTTGCCTCCAGTTAGGGAAGTAGAATTTGGTATTGATTTGATACTGGGAACAACTCCGATTTCGATTGCTCCATATAGAATGGCACCAACAGAGTTAAAAGAGTTAAAGTCGCAGTTGCAAGAGTTGACTGATAAAGGTTTTGTGAGATCGAGTTTTTCACCTTGAGGTGCTCCCGTGTTATTTGTGAAAAAGAAGGATGGTTCTATGAGGTTGTGTGTTGATTATCGGCAGTTAAACAAGGTGACAATCAAAAACAAGTATCCGTTGCCAAGAATTGATGATTTGTTTGATCAGCTAAAAGGAGTGACATGGTTTTCAAAGATTGACTTGAGATCTGGGTATTACCAACTACGGGTAAAAGAGTCGGATGTGCCTAAAACTGCTTTTAGAACAAGGTATGGTCATTATGAATTTTTAGTTATGCCATTCGGGTTGACAAATGCTCTCGCTGTGTTTATGGATTTAATGAATCGCATATTTCGACCATACTTGGACAAATTTGTTGTGGTGTTTATAGATGATATTTTAATTTATTCAAAAGATGAGACAGAGCATGCTGAGCATTTGAGGATAGTTTTGCAAACTTTGAGAAATAAGCAGCTGTATGCTAAGTTTAGTAAAAGTGAATTTTGGCTCCGGGAAGTTGGATTTTTGGGTCATATTGTTTCAGGTGATGGTATACGGGTTGATCCTAGTAAAATTTCAGCCATTGTTGATTGGAAACCACCAAAAATGTAATCAAGTTAGAAGTTTCTTGGGGCTAGCTGGGTATTATCGGCGGTTTGTAAATGGATTTTCTATAATTGCTGCTCCTATAACTAGACTACTTCGAAAGAATGTTAAATTTGAATGGACGGAAGAATGTCAACAGAGTTTTAAAGAATTGAAAAAGTTATTAACAGAGGCACCAAAGTGTTAGTACACAAATTAATCGTAAAGAATTTGTAGTGTATAGTGATGCTTCTCTAAATGGTTTGGGGTGTATGCTCATGCAAGAAGGAAAAGTGGTGGCTTATGCTTCGAGGCAGTTAAAACCTCATGAGAGGAATTATCCTACTCACGATTTGGAATTGGCTGCGGTGGTGTTTGCTTTGAAGATTTGGCGACATTATTTGTATGGTGAAAAGTGCCGGGTATATACTGACCACAAAAGTCTTAAGTACTTGATGTTACAAAAAGACTTGAATTTGAGACAGTGAAGATGGTTGGAGTTATTAAAAGATTACGAGCTTGTTATTGATTATCATCCGGGAAAAGCGAATGTGGTTGCCGATGCTTTAAGCAGAAAGTTGTTGTTTGCTTTGAGAGTTATGAACACTCAGTTGAAAATGTCAAATGATGGTTCGATTCTAGCAGAGTTAAGAACAAAACCGATGTTTTTACAAGAGATTTCTGAAGCTTAGAAAGATTATCAAGATTTGCAAGCCAAGAGAAAGCAATGTGAAATTGATACAGAGTCAGATTTCAGAATCGATTCTGATGGGTGCTTAATGTTTAAAAATCGAATTTGTGTACCGAAGAATGAGGAATTGATTCAAAAGATCCTACAAGAAGCACATAGTGGTTGTTTCTCGATTCATCCGGGTAGTACGAAAATGTATAATGACTTGAAGAAAATGTATTGGTGGAATGGAATGAAAAGGGATATATCAGAGTTTGTGTCCAAATGCTTAACTTGTCAACAGGTGAAAGCTGAACACCAAATGCCTTCGGGATTACTTCAGCTTATTATGGTTCATGAATGGAAATGGGATCGGATTACTATGGATTTTATTTTAGGGTTACCATTGACTCCAGGAAAGAAAGATGCCATTTGGATAATAGTTGACAGATTAACTAAGTCGGCTCATTTTATCCCGGTACGTATGGATTATTCTCTTAACAAGTTGGCTGAACTATATGTTAGAGAAATTGTTAGACTACACGGAATACCATTGTCGATTATTTCAGATAGAGATCCAAGGTTTACCTCGCGGTTTTGGCAAAAGTTGCAAGACGCGTTAGGTACAAAGTTAAATTTTAGTACTGCTTTTCATCCACAAACTGATGGGCAATCAGAGAGAGTAATTCAGATTCTTGAAGATATGCTCAGATGTTGTGTATTGGAATTTCAAGGAAGTTGGGAAAGATATTTACCGTTGGTAGAATTTGCTTACAATAATAGTTATCAGACGAGCTTGAAATTGGCACCTTATGAACCATTGTATGGTCGTAAGTGTCGAACGCCTTTGTATTGGACTGAACTCAAGGAAAATCAGATCTATGGAGTTGATCTAATAAAAGAAACCAAAGAAAAAGTGAAGATAATTTGAAATTGTTTAAAAGCTGCTTCAGATAGACAGAAATCTTATGCAGATTTAAAACGAAGGGACATTGAATTTCAAGTTGGTGATAAAGTATTTTTAAAGGTGTCTCCGTGGAAGAAAGTCCTTAGATTTGGACGGAAGGGCAAATTAAGTCCGCGTTTTATTGGGTCGTATGAAATAATTGAAAAAGTTGGACTGGTAGCATATCGGCTAGCTTTACCACCTGAATTAGAGAAGATTCATGATGTGTTCCACGTATCTATGTTACGCCAGGTATCGTTCGGATCCTTCACATGTGGTTTCACCGACGTAAATTGAACTACAACCGATATGACCTATGAAGAAGAACCGATTAAGATTTTAGCTCGAGAGGTCAAACAACTAAGGAATAAAAATATTACACTTGTGAAGGTGTTGTGGCAAAAGCATGGAGTAGAAGAAGCTACATGGGAATCTGAAGAAAATATGAGAAATCAATACCCACATCTCTGTTTTTCAGAAGATTTTCGAGGACGAAAATCCTTAAAGGGGGAGAGTTGTAATATCCCGAATTAGGGCCTAATCGGAATAGTGGTTTCGTGACCACAAATCCGAGATAGAAATAATTATTTTATAATTATTTTGAGGTTTATGATATGATTGCATAATTGTGTGAAGATTTTGTGAAGAAATTTTTGGCATAACGAGTTTAATTTAAATTTAGGGACTAAATTGAATAAGTTGCAAAACTTGCATTCTAGAAGTTTTTAGTATGAAATTGCTTTGAAATATTAATTAGGAGGTCTTAAATAGCAATTTGACCAATTTTAAGTTCATGGGAAAAATTAGGACATGGAAGGAATTTTTGAAAGTTTAGTAAGGAGGGGCATTTTGGTCATTTGGATATTAAATGAAATAAAATGGGAAAAATAACACAAAATGGTCATCTTCTTCATTTGGTTGCTGCCGAATTTTGCTCTCACCATAGCTAGGGTTTCTTCAACTTTCAAGCTTCATAGTAAGTGATTCCAAGCCCCGTTTTTAATGATTTTTACGTTTTTGAGATCCCGGTAGCTCGATTTAGCTTATGCTAGCAATAATTTAACCTAGGGTTCATATTTGGAAAAATACCCATAGGTAAAATTTGTGTATTTTGATGTTTTATGATAGAATATGAGGTTTTAAATTATGTTAAACAACTTGTGCTACTCGGTTTTGAGTGAAAACGAGTAAAAGGACTTAATCGACAAAAATACCTAATAGTCACAAGTACATGTTAGAGTGAGAATTTGATGTTGCCATAGAAGGGAAAAGTGATCAGCATGTTATAAAACATAAGAATAAGGAATAAAGTTTAATCCCGAGTCTAGGGGCAAAAGTGTAAATATGCAAAAGTTTAGGGGTAAAATTGTAATTTTGCCAAAATTTGAATTAAGGATTAATTTGATAATGTGAGTATTAAATAAGCTAAATGTGTTATTTTAGATCAAGAAAGACGTGGAATCGACCCCAATCGAGGAAAAGAAAAGATTGTGGACTAAATTGCAAAATCTTTATATTTTGGTACCAAGGTAAGTTCATGTGTAAATAATGTAGCATAATGGTTATTTTTTAAGTTATTGATGTTAATTATATGATATGCTGATTTTTATCATGAAATATATGCTTTGTGGTTAATTTAAATAAAATGCAAATTATGTGAGCTACTTGTTAAATATAAATTGTTACCGAGTATTGGTTTCGGCATTCTACGGAAGACGGCAAGGATATGTGTTCGAGGAAAATCCCGTTTGAACCTTAGGAATAGATTAGGATACAAGTGACATGTCACTAGGATGGTTGAGCATCCGAACTCGTTGAGTTGAGTCCGAGTTCACTTATGGATGCGAATGTCCGAACTCGTTGAGTTGAGTCAGAGTTCGTGAGATGTAACTAGGCATCCGAACTCGTTGAGTTGAGTCTGAGTTCATTTAAGGGCGGGTTACATGATTGCTTGATTTCATATGTGGCACTTATGTGCAAATTATCCATGTATCCGAATTATATTCCGATGTGTTCAACAGGTAAAGTTCTACTCAAATGGAGGAATACTCGAGATGAAAAGAGACGTATTGGTAAGTGATGTGAAATGGATACTTTGGACAGGTATGTACTTAACCCTCAGGTTGAGTATTGATACAACAACGATAAGGTAATAAGATGATGAAAAATGATTAGAAATGTGATATATGTTTTGGTGATACCATGCTAATGTTGTTTGGTATGATTGCTTTGTTATGTTACTTATTATTTGCATATGAACTTACTAAGAATTTATGCTTACTCCCTCCTTCTTATTCATTGTAGTTTTGGACAAGCCAGCTCAGGAATCGGGATAGGTCGAAGGCTCGATCACACTATCTGGAGGACTTTTTGGTAAATGGCTTGTAAAATTTAAGTATGGCATGTATAGCAATATACCTATTTTGTGTAAATGATCTTATGATATGGTGATGGAATGGTTGAGAAAATGCTTGATAATGATAAGTTATGAAAATGGTTAGTTTAGATTATGTTTGATGTCATGGAAGGTTAATAGGATACCTAGTTCATGAAAATTCATAAAAAGGATGAAATTTGCCATAAACAGAACATTGCAGCAACACTGATGTGAGTTTGAAAATTTACTAAAAATTATAGAAATCGAATTAGGTGTTGGATTAAATATTAAATTGAATCTTATTATGTCTAGTTTCACATAAAACAAACTAAACAGATAAAGAAATTATATGTTAGAAGATATTTGAATTTTAGTGAAACAGGGCGAGAGCGATTTTTGGATCCCCTGTTCCAACTTTAGAAATTCACCATAAATTATACAGATATAATTAGGTGTTGTATTTTATATTCTCGGAATACTTATTGAGTCTAGTTTCAGAAGAAATAAACCTCATAGTAATATGAATTTTTTACAGAGAGAAATGTGGTTCGTAGTAAACAGAGGTCAGTCCAGTCAAGTCCTGAAACAGGGGTAACTTTAACTAATAAACTGTACTAATTGGCCTAACCAAAAATTCTAGAAAAAAATCAGTAAATAGGTATATGAGTCTAAATTCAGGGAAAATTTACGGATCTTAATTTTGAGTTTCGTAACTCGAGATATGATTTTTCTTGTAACTGTGACGCAAGTAACTAGAAAGCTGTGAATGTAGAAACAAATGATTCAAAGTTCTTAAAATGTTAAATTAAGTTTAGTAACACCTCATACTCGACTCCGGCGATGGTCTTGGGCGTGGGGGTGTTACACTGTGAGAGAAGCAATTATATGCTAAATTTAGTAAATGTGAATTTTGGCTTCGAGAAGTGGGTTTTCTAGGACATATTGTATCTGCCGAAGGTATCAGGGTAGATCCAAGTAAAATCTCAGCTATTGTCAATTGGAGTCCACCGAAAAATGTATCCGAAGTTAGAAGTTTTTTTGGGTTTAGCTGGTTATTATCGGAGATTTGTACAGGGATTCTCTATGATAGATTCTCCGATGACTCGATTATTGCAGAAAGATGTAAAGTTCGAATGGACTGATGAATGTCAGCAAAGTTTCAACCGATTGAAAGATCTACTAACGAAAGCACCTGTATTAGTGCAGCCTGAACCGGGTAAGGAATTTGTTATTTATAGTGATGCCTCATTAAATGGTTTAGGTTGTGTTTTGATGTAAGAAGGTAAAGTAATAGCCTATGCTTCAAGACAACTTAAACCACATGAAAGAAATTACCCAGTACATGATCTCGAATTAGCTGCTATTGCATTTGCGCTGAAGATATGACGGCATTACTTGTACAGTGAGAAATGTCATATTTATACTGATCATAAAAGCTTGAAATATTTGATGACACAGAAAGATTTGAATTTGAGACAGCACAGGTGGCTTGAACTGATAAAGAACTATGATTTGATTATTGATTACCATCAGGGTAAAGCTAATTTTGTAGCTGATGCTTTGAGCCGAAAATCTCTATTTGCTTTGCGAGCTATGAATACCCGGTTATCATTGACTGATGATGGTTCAATCCTAGCAAAATTAAGAGCTAAATCGACATTTTTACAGCAAATATGTGAAGCTTAGAAGAATGATGAGAAGTTACAAGTTAAACGGGCACAGTGTGAGTCAGGTAATGATTCTGAATTTCAGATTGGTTCTGATGGTTGTTTATTATTCATAGGTAGGGTATGTGTACCTCAAAATTTTGAGCTCATACAGAAGATTTTACGCGAGGCTCACAGCGGTACTATGTCTGTGCATCCGGGGAGTAATAAAATGTATAATGATCTGAAAAAGATGTACTGGTGGTCGGGAATGAAACGTGATATCTCTGAGTTTGTATCAAGGTGTTTAATATGTTAGCAAGTTAAAGCTAAACATTAGGTACCTTCGGGGTTACTTCAGCCAATTACTATACCGAAATGGAAATGGGAAAGAATCACTATGGATTTTGTATCTGGGTTACTATTGTCTCCGAGGAAAAAAGATGCTATTTGGGTGATTGTTGACCGATTGACAAAATCAGCGCACTTTATTCTAGTACGTATGGATTATTCTTTAGACAAATTGTCTGAACTATACATATCTGAGATTGTCAGGCTACATGGAATGCCTGTCTCCATTATATCGGATAGAGATCCCAGATTTACATCTCGTTTCTGGGACAAATTGCAAGAAGCCTTGGGTACTCGGGCTGTATTTCAAAGATCGCATTTCATCCTCGAGATGGATGGTCAATCGGCGTGTAATTCAAGTATTGGAAGATATGCTCCGATGTTGTGTACTAGAGTTTGAAGGTAATTGGGAAAGGTACCTACCTTTGATTGAATTTGCTTACAATAATAGTTATCAGTCGAGTATTAAAATGGCTCCGTATGAAGCTGTGTATGGTAGAAAATGTAGAACACCGTTATATTGGACAGAGCTCAGTGAAAGGAAGATACATGGGGTTGATTTGATCCGGGAAACAGAAGAAAAAGTAAAGGTTATTCGAGATAGTCTGTAACACCCTGAATTTGGCTCTAGAAGAATTAGGCTTTAGAGGTGGCATGTGGATGACCAAGGGGAACTAAGGTTCGAGTCACAAGGTAAGAAAATTAGTGATATTAATTTTTATGCACAGAAAAGGTAAGTAATGGAACTGAAGTGAAAGCCTGTCAGGAGGAGTTTAAATTGCTTAAGAGATTGAGTAAGGAGGGGATAAGGGAGAGGATTTAGGAGCTGATTAGGGAGAGTAGTGTTGGCCGAATGGTGGACTCTTGAGGAGCACGAGTTGGCCGGCCAAGCGGTGCTTTAGGGGGGCAAAATTCGGCTAGGTTAAGTGCCAGTATAAATTCGGCATTAGGGGAAAATTGTGTCGTTTCCTGACCATTCTCCTCTTCTTTCTTTTCTCCTCTCTTCATCAACTTTTTCTTTTTCTTCTCTTCCTCTATAGCCAAATCTCTCTATCCACCTGTGCATCTCCATCTTTTTCTTCAGACGTTTCTAAAACCTTTATAGCCATTTGCCTTAAAAAGCCGAAATCCCGAAAACTATACTTTCTTCTGTGCCGATTTCTTCTAGCCAATTCTCTTATCCTTTGCATCACTCTTGACCGACTCTCTATTTCTCTAAACCTTAAGTTTCTGTCGACTAGACCACAGCAAAACCCTCCTATTTCATCTTTCTTTACACAGTTCCAGCAAAAGCCGAAAACCTCACACTTTTAGGGACTTAGCCGAATATTGAGATCACTGAAGGCTCGACTTTTGTTATCATTTGAGGGCTTAGATTGGCATCAGAATTGAGTAGAGATTAATTGGAATCATTGACTGAAGGAACCGGTGGTAAGTCTTTTCAATCTAGTCTTTATTTCGTATTTTAGAAAAGCCGAAACCCCTAAAGGTTAGGGAGGCTGTCGACTTGGACTTGTAGCCCTAAGGGGTTGTGATAACTATTTTGTCTTGTTAGTAAGGTGATCCAGAGGCTGCTGATCAAGGGCTTGGACAGGTGGAGCAATGGGATCTAAGTCTAGTCGCAAACTTCGGCAAAGGTAGGATTGCTAGTGCCTAAGGTGTTATGGCCGAATAAGGTAAGGAGTTATTATGTAGTTCGTTTCAGTAGTTAGATTAACGTGGTAGTAATATAATTGTAGGTAGTTCGTGCGTGGATCTCGTCAGTGAATCGTCATAAAACAGGTGTGTAACTGACACCCCTTCTTAGTCTAGATCGACAAAAGCCGAAAACCCGAAATGCCAAAAAATCGACATTTTGTGGACTTGCGAGTGTGTGAATGCTCGTGAGGTAAATCTATTAACGTTTTTGGTAAACTACAGTGTTTAGACCGCAGAGTGCAAGATTTCTGTGCCTTCAATATTTTTGGGCTTAATGGGCAAAATTTGGGATAATGGGCCAGCGGGCCCAATTCGGTAAGAACCCTCGGTGAATGTTTTTGTTAATACGTGAAAAGTGAGTATATGCATGAAAACCCTAAAATAGATAAATTACTGAAATACCTTTATAGGTGGAAAATTTATAGATTTACCCTTAGGGTTAAGGTTGACCGAAATGCATGTTTGACTGTTGTTATTTAGTGCATGCCATGTTATTATTATCTGATGCATGGGACTGGGATATTGATGGAGGAAGTACTGAAAGTGGCCTGTCCACATACTGGAGGCTTTGCCTCAATTTACTGATAACTGGCCAGCAATGCTGCAATTGTGGAGTGTAGGGTTGGGTGGGTTGAGCTATTCCCCACATGGAGTGTAGGGCTGGTTCGGGTGGAGTTAGCGGCTGGTTATAGGCTGGGTTGGGCTTGCATACATGAATATGACTGCTCTATTCTGGAATAGGCCTATGGGCCACACTGTTATCTGAAAAGGGGCTAAGGCCCAGTTTACCGCCATCGCTTTTTGAAAGGGCTTTGGCCCAGTACCCACTGTTAACTGAATGGGCTTAGGCTCAACGGGCTTGAGCTGACTTGGGCTTTGGATGGGTTTTTCTTACACACTGAGTTTCCAAACTCACCCCCTTCCTTAACCTTGCAGGTGGGCCTTGATGTGGGTGACTTGGAGCCGGAGGGGATTCAGAGTGGCCATGGTGATCGCTTTTGGGCTTTGAAATAAGTGACTCATTTTCCTTAGTTTATTTTATTTACTATTTAATCTTGGGTTCTAATAAGGCCGCTCTATTATTTTTTTATGGGTTTGAATTATATTTTATTATGATGAACTTAATTTATATTAACTATCAAAATGGGCTAGATCTAGGGTTCATTTTCAAAAACATAAATTGATTTCAAAGTAACACGATTACAAACAAGGCTTTTGCTATGATAACGTTTTCCAAAATTAAATATGTTTTATTTTAAAATGAGCATAATTACAATGGTAACCTAAAAATATACATGATGTTAGAGTGTGGCAATGGCGGTGTGCATGTCTAGGATTGGATCCGAAAGAGCTTGGTACTTAAGCAGTCCGATGGACTCACCTCCTCTTTTTTTGGTTTCCTACCTGGTGCACAGATTCCATTCACTTTAGCTTAAGAAAAGATGGTTTTTAACACTAAAATGAAACATAGGTCTTTAACTTCAATGTGGCACGTCAGATTCTGCCATAACGTCTGGGTCGGGTTTAGGGTGTTACATTTAGTGGTATCAGAGCCAAGTTGCAACAACTCGGCTGTGGATCAGGTCTGAAAATCTTTTCAAAAACTTGGGCCTAAGAAAGGTATTTTTGGAAATGGTAAGTTCTTTTCAAAGATATTTTACAAGGTATACATGTTAAAATGGTTTAAGTTTTTCTAAGTTTCTGAAATTTGGTAACCGAAGAAGTGGCACACTGAATCCCCGACACCAAGTCTGTAAGTATTTCTGTTCCTCATATTACACTGTATTAAGATATTACTGTAGATAGAACTGAGACCATATCATGACACTATAACTAGGGCAACACTAAAAACTCTAGAATACTGAGACTGTAGCTAGGCTATGATTCCATGAAAATAGAAACTCTAAAATGCTATCTCTGTATAAGACATATGAATAAATAGTAAAATTTTTGAGATCTTGGTAGTTATTTGATATGTGTACTGGTAATGTAGAGTATTGATATGGATTCTGAGGGTAAGCAAAGTCTGCTAGCTTCGGGTAGTGGTAACTCGGAGCTTGGGACTGAGGCACTGACCGAGTTAATAAGGAAAGTGGTAGAAGAAGTACTGGAGACCAAGGTTAAGGAAATTAGGGAAATGCTTCAAGCAGGGTGCTTGGAGTGTAAGAAGAGGAAGGATTCTAGTTCTCAGAAGACTAAGCCTGTGAAACATGTTAAGACACGACCAAACTTTCCAACCTGCAAGAACTGGAACGGGCGTCATCCAGGTGAATGCCATAGGAAGACAGGAGCATGCTTTAAATGTGGGTCCAAGGAGCATCGAGCTCGGGATTGCCAATCTTATTCTATTTAAGTGTGTATTACGAATTGTATGCGTGCTTGATAAATGTTTCTTTACTTTGGTAATTAGATATTCTGGGTCGTACTAAGAATTAAATTTTGATTAGAGTGCGCAGCAGAAGCATAGTGGTTTGACTTGAGTAATACGGTTAGTTGGTAGCTTGAAATTTCGAGGACGAAATTTCTTTAAGGAGGGTAGAGTTGTAACACACTAAATTTGGGTCTAGAAGAATTGGGCTTTAGAGGTGACGTGTGGATGACCAAGGGGAACTAAGGTTCGAGTCGCAAGGTAAGCAAATTAGTGATATTAATTTTTATGCACAGAAAAGGTAAGTAATGGAACCAAAGTGAAAGTCTCATCGGAGGGAGTTTAAATTGCTTAAGGGATTGAGTAAGGAGGGATAAGGGAGAGGATTTAGGAGCTGATTAGGAGAGAGTAGTGTTGGCGAATGGTGGACTCTTGAGGAGCAAGAGTTGGCCGCCAAGGGTGCTTTAGGGGCAAAATTCGGCTAGGTTAAGTGCCGTGATAAATTCAAAGATTAGGGAAAATTGTGTCGTTTCCTGACCATTCTCCTCTTCTTTCTTTTCTCCTCTCTTTATCAAAATTTTCTTTTTCTTCTCTTCTTCTATAGCCGAATCTGTCTATCCACCTGTGCATCTCCATCTTTTTCTTCAGACGTTTCTAAAACCTTCATAGCCATTTGCCTTAAAAAGCCGAAATCCCAAAAACTATACTTTCTTCTGTGTCTATTTCTTCTAGCCAATTCTCTTATCCTTTTCATCATTCTTGACCGACTCTCTAGTTCTCTAAACCTTAAGTTTCTGTCAACTAGACCACAGCAAAACCCTCCTATTTCATCTTTCTTTACACAGTTCCAACAAAAGCCGAAAACCCCACACTTTTAGGGACTTAGCTGAATATTGAGATCACTGAAGGCTCGAATTTTGTTATCATTTGAGGGCTTAGATCGACATCAGAATTGAGTAGAGATTAATTGGAATCATTGACTGAAGGAATCGGTGGTAAGTCTTTTCAATCTAGTCTTTATTTCGTATTTTAGAAAAGCAGAAACCCCTAAAGGTTAGGGAGGCTGTCGACTTGGACTTGTAGCCCTAAGGGGTTGTGATAACTATTTTGTCTTGTTAGTAAGGTGATCTAGAGTCTGCTGATCAAGGGCTTGGACAGGTGGAGCAACGGGATCTAAGTCTAGTCGCAAACTTCGACAAAGGTAGGATTGCTAGTGCCTAAGGTGTTATGGCCGAATAAGGTAAGGAGTTATTATGTAGTTCGTTTCGGTAGTTAGATTAACGTGGTAGTAATATAATTATAGGTAGTTCGTGCGTGGATCTCGTCAGCGAATCGTCATAAAATAGGTGTGTAACTGACACCCCTTCTTAGTCTAGATCGGCAAAAGCCGAAAAGCCAAAATGCTAAAAAATCGGCATTTTGTGGACTTGCGAGTGTGTGAATGCTCGTGAGGTAAATCGATTAACGTTTTTGGTAAACTACAGTATTTAGACCGCAGAGTGCAAGATTTCTGTGCCTTCAATATTTTTGGGCTTAATGGGCCAAAATTGGGATAATGGGCCAGCAGGCCCAATTCGGTAAGAACCCTCGGTGAATGTTTTTGTTAATACGTGAAAAGTGAGTATATGCATGAAAACCCTAAAATAGATAAATTACTGAAATATCTTTATAGGTGAAAAATTTACAAATTTACCCCTAGGGTTAAGGTTGACCGAAATGCATGTTTGACTGTTGTTATTTACTGCATGCCATGTTATTATTATCTAATGCATGGGACTGGGATATTGATGGAGGAAGTACTGAAAGTGGCCTATCCACGTACTGGAGGCTTTGCCTCAATTTATCGATAACTCGAAGTGCGCAATGCCGCAAATCGTGGAGTGTGTAGGGTTTGGGTGGGTTGAGCTATTCCCACATGGAATGTAGGGCTGGTTCGGGTGGAGTTAGCGGTTGGTTATAGTCTGGGTTGGGCTTGCATACATGAATATGACTGCTCTATTCTGGAATGGGCCTATGGGCCACACTATTATTTGAAAAGGGGCTAAGGCCCAGTTTACTGTTTTTTGGAAAGGGCTTTGGCCCACATCATGGCCCAGATGGGCTTAGGCTCAACGGGCTTGAGCTGACTTGGGCTTTGGATGGGTTTTTCTTACACACTGAGTTTCCAAACTCACCCCTTTCCTTAACCTTGCAGGTGGGCCTTGATGTGGGTGACTTGGAGCCGGAGGGGATTCAGAGTGGCCATGGTGATCGCTTTTGGGCTTTGAAATAAGTGACTGATTTTCTTTAGTTTATTTTATTTACTATTTAATCTTAGGTTGTAATAAGGCCGCTCTATTATTTTTTTTTTTATGGGTTTGAATTATATTTTATTATGATGAACTTAATTTATATTAACTATCAAAATGGGCTAGATCTAGGGTTCGCTTTCAAAAACATAAATTGATTTCAAAGTAACACGATTACAAACAAGGCTTTTGCTATGATAACGTTTTCCAAAATTAAATATGTTTTATTTTAAAATGAACATAATTACAATGGTAACCTAAAAATATACACGATGTTAGAGTGTGGCAATAGCGGTGTGCATGTCTAGGATTGGATCCGAAAGAGCTTGGTACTTAAGCAGTCCGATGGACTCACCTTCTCTTTTTCTGGTTTCCTACCTGGTTCATAGCTTCCATTCATTTAGCTTAACAAAAGACGGTTTTTAACACTAAAATGAAACATGGGTTTTTAACTTCAATGTGGCACGTCGGATTCGGCCATAACGTCTGGGCCGGGTTTGGGGTGTTACATAGTCTAAAAGCAGCTTCTGATCATCAAAAATCATATACCGACCTTAAACGAAAAGAGATTGAATTTCAAGTCTGTGATAAGGTATTCCTGAAAGTGTCTCCTTGGAAGAAAGTCCTCCGATTTGGTCGAAAGGGTAAACTGAGTCCAAGATTTATCGGGCCATATGAAATCATAGAAAGAATTAGACTGGTCACTTATCGATTGACATTATCACCAGAACTTGATAGAATCCATAATTTTTTTCATGTATCTATGTTACGACGATATCGATCAGATCCTTCACATGTTATTTCTCCAACAGAAGTGGAGATTCAGCCGGATATGACTTACAGTGAAGAACCGGTCAAGATATTGGCACGGGAGACAAAAAAAAGCTTAGAAATAAAAAGATAAGTTTGGTGAAAGTATTGTGGCAAAAACACGGGATTGAGGAAGCGACATGGGAACCGGAGGAGGCAATGAGGAAACAATATCCAAACCTCTTTACTGGTAAGATTTTCGAGGACGAAAATCCTTAAATAGGGGAAGAGTTGTAATGGCTTAAATTCAAGGTTATCGGAACAGTGGTTTCGTAACCACAAATCCGATTTAAAGAGAAATTTATTTCAATATTTTTGCTTGAAAATTGATATGATAGGAAAATCGTATGAAAATATTGATAGAAAAATTTTACTGATTTAGTGGTTAGTTAGAAAAAGAAATTATTGAAGAAATTGGGTAAAAACAAGGTATCGAGACCTTTATCTCATAAAACCGAGTCAAAAATAATTTTATAAATATTTATGAAATATTAGTAATGTGGTATTAAAATTTCGTTAGGAAATTTTAATGTTTGGGGAGTTAATTAAATGAAAAGAACTAAATTGTAAAAGATGTAAAAGTGGATGGGATGATTAAATAGCTTAAGTGTCTAATGAGAGAGAATTTAAAAGGAAATTAGACCCAAAATTTATTTGGGCTGGACGGCAAGGGCATGAAATCAGCAGGAAAATTGATAAATTAAGGGCAAAAATGAAATATTGCAAAATTAACTAAATAAAGCTAGGACTAAATAGGAAATATCTAGATTTCTCTTCATTTCTCTTCAATTTCAGCAGCTAAAAATGCCATAGGAGGGTTCTCTAAGCTGGTATTCCATAATTTTTGCATCAAGTGAGTTAATCCTTGCCTTTTTCTTGTAATTTTTGTGTTTCTACGACTTCTACAACTAGGTCCTACTATTAAATTCATTAGTTTTTGATTTCATGGATGAAATTGAAAGACACCATGGTTGAGTTCTGTAATTTTATGATGAAATAGAATGAAATTTAAGCTTTAATTTATTTATGAGATGATTTTACTAGGTAATTTCAATAGAAATTGATTTTTAGGACCTAATTGTAAAAATGTTTGGAATTAAAGTCTATTGCTGAAATTTTGATTCCTAAAGGTTGTAAACTAGTTTAAGATGATAGAATAAAGTGTTAATTGAGAAAAATCAGCTCAATTGAGAGGCTAATTGAGTAGGGACGAAATTCTCATTTATTAAAAGCTTAGGGGAAAAATGGTAATAAACAGCTTGCACTAAAATAATTTGAACAGCAGCAGTAGACTAACTTTGAAAAATCACCATAAATTTTAGGAATCGAATTAGAATATGAAAAAAATATATAATTAAATCTTAATGAGTCTAGTTTTTCATAGAAGAACCACTGTAAGCAATGGATTTGTAAATTTTGAGATATAATGAATTTTGTGAGACAAGGTCAGAATGAATTCGGGTTCCCCTATTCTGACTTTGAAAAATCATAAAAAATTGAATAAAAATAATTAGGGCCTTAAATTATATGTATAGAATCCTGAATGAATATATTTTTAAGAGAAACAAACTAGAACATCATTTGAATTCTGTATGAAGAGATAATTAATTTTTAGTGAAGAAGGGTCAGAACTGTTAGACAGCAGAACAGGGGTGACTTTAAAGAATAAACTGTACTGATTGGCTAAACCAAAAATTCTGAAAATTTTGTGGTAAGAAGATATACGAGTCTAGTTTCAGAGAAAATAATTTGGAGTTCTGTAGCTGAAGATAAAAATAATTTAGTGACTATGACTTAAGTAGACAGCTTTGAATGAACTATAAATAATAGTTGAATTATAGAGAATGTTGCATATGAACATGAAATGTATTAAATTGATAATTAAATTTATTTATTTAGATCCAGAAGATTCAAATACGAAGCTAGATCGAGGAAAGGAAAAAGTTCAGGATTAGTAGATTTTTGTACACAAACAAGTATCAAGGTAAGTTCATGTAACTTGAGTTATATTCTTAAATGCTTGAAATGTATGTTTTTGATATGAATATGATTTGAATGTCCATTGTATGAAAATTGATAAAACATTGATATATTTGATAAAAAGAGGAAGAAATCCCAGTTGAATGAAAGGAAAATTCGATGGATCTCTGAAAAAGGAATTGACGGTAAAAAGGATCAAGCCCGAACGGGTGATCCTATCCTGATATAGCCCTCCCTTAGAATATGTGGAAAATGGATTTAGCCCGGACGGGTAATCTGAATTAGGGTCTGAATTTAGCCTGGACTGATAATTCAGATCCAAGCTCATTAGAGTAATTGTCATTACAGGGGATTTAGCCTGGACTGGTAATCCCGACAATACTCTATGAGTTTATATTGCAGGGGATTTAGCCTGGACTGGTAATCCCGCTGCAAGGTTGAGGTTCGTAGGAGTGTGCTCTCTGAAATGGAAATGTGCGCACATGAATATGAATTGACGGACCCAAAATTGTACACTAAAAGTGTACCTCTAAAAATCCATCGAAATTCTGATAAATTCAACGGGATAAATATGGAAAAATAACAAGGAAATGGAAATCATGGTATTGATGAGCTCATCAATCATGGTATATATTATTGGTACATGCAAATTATTGTACTAACTTGAATGTTGAGTTTGTGCATGTTAGGGTAATAATGCATTGAATGGATATAGGAATGTTTATTGTATTGTATTGAAAATATTAGGTAAGTATAATTCTTGTTACATGAGCTTACTAAGTACAAAGTGCTTACCCTGTTTCATTTTCCCCTGTTTTCTAGTGTTAAGAGCTCGGAGGTCGGATTTGGTCGGAGATACATCACACTATCAACCTCAGGATTTCGGTATATAAAGAAACTTTATTTTGGAAATCAATGGCATGTATAAGCTAATAAAGTAAATGATTCTGTGAAATGAATGTAAAGTTAGCCATTGGTATGGTTAACAAACCTGGTTTTGGGTATGTGATGACGTTATCTTATAAATATGCATGAATTTATTTTGAAAATATGTTGAATTGGTTTGGTTGATGTGGATTGATCTCGGTTTAAAATTTGCAGGGAAGGTTAGATATCTATAAAAGGGGATATATTGAGTAAAAAAAATCGTAAACTCCGGTAATGCCTCGTACCCTATTCTGGCAATGAGTACGGGTAGGGGGTATTACAGCCCATGTGGTAGCCCGTGTGATTTTTAGTGAGCATTTTGTTTATGATGTCATCATACAAATTTGAGGCACACGACCAAGCACATGCCCGTGGCTAGAGGCCATGTCCCCCACACTGTTGAGACACACGGCCGTGCCTCTACCCGTGTATCTACTACCATGCATGTTAACCAAAAATTCAAGGTGCAGGGGACACAAGGCTGAACGACATGCCCATGGGGCTGACCGTGTGTCACACACGGCCTAGACACATGCCCATGTGTCTACCCGTGTGGACCATTTGGAGGCTATTCCTTAAGCCATTGGTCACCCTTAAACAATCATACACTTCTATATGTTCAATGACATATTCCATGATACATTTGGACACTTAAACATGCAACATTATAGCATCACTATGACTCCTTTTTATACTAGTCCATTAGTATTCGTACAACCTATTCTTTTAGTCAATCCACACCAATTTCGTCATTTACCATATTTCTTATTATCAATCCATTTATGAGTACTAAATCATTGAACCACATACAAGCAAATAAATAGTCATCCATCAAACCAACACATACACGTCTTAGTATGCATGCAAAGGTAAACTTAGGGATACATCCCAATCATTAATATGGACCAAAATAACATGGCCATATACAAAATAATCAATGCCCAAATGAGCCATTACACTTGGCTATTTCAACATGACCCATATACACAAAATAGACAAGTTTCCTATACATGCCATGACAAAAATAACTAAACCCTTTTATACTCAAAATCTTCAAAGATAGTGTGATCCGAGTTCCGACGTCTCCTGATCCTTCGAGCTAGCTTGACGTATCTACAGAGAAGGGAAAAGAGGGGTGTAAGCTATAAAGCTTAGTAAGTACACATACAAATAATTTACATTTTGCAACTATTGATAGTCTAAGCATAATTACTTATCCATTATGATGCTTTTCATCTTGTCATATATATATACTTACCTTCCATATTCATATGCACATGTTTATCCAAATACATATCTTTTCATAGTACCATCATTTACTAAGTCCTCATAGGGTTTTAGTACATACCTGTGCCATCTTGCACACATATGGCTTACTTACATTGTACTTTTGGAATTCACATTACGTTACCCGTTCAACACTTAGAATATGATTCGGACACACGAAAGTAATGCACCGAAGTGCCTAAATGTAGCCTTGGCTACCAGACAGAATATGCACCGAAGTGCCTCATATCATAGAATCACATGCCGCTCTCAACGGGGCTACTCAAAGAGCTAAAAAAGTATCCTAACACAACTCAGGATACCCAGCACCCAGACCCTAGCATGTATCACATATTAAATGAGCTCATAACACACATAACTATCTCAGTGACATGTCACTTGTATCCTCAACTATTCCTAATGTTCAAACGGGATTTTAGACTTCCAGACCTTTACCGAACGTACTCGCATAATTGGTTTCTTTCACATGGCCAACGTCTCATAATCATATAGCCAAGCATCAAGACATGTTATATTATCAACATAGCCAAATAAGCATAGTACACATACAAATATCAATAAATCATTTGATAACAATAGTGAATGTATTTATTCGCATATGTACTTACCTCGGTACAAAATATTAGAAATCCAGCCTAAACCTCGTAAACCTTGTTCTTTCCCCGATCAAGGCCCGTATCTCAATTCTTTTGATCTATAATACAAAATTTAGCTCGTTTAATACATACATTACTCAAAACGACCCAAAATTCATACTTGGGTAAGATTACTATTTTACCCCCTTTACTTTTATATATTTGCAATTTAGTCTCTAGGCTCGGATAATACAATGTATGAGATTTGTTAGTTACCCAAGCCTAGTCTAACATTTTTCATGTTCATAATAGCCCAGATTTTCCTTCATTTCACATTTTTCTACCCCTTTCTACAACTTTTACAAAATAGTCTTTAAAGCCCTTTTCATGAAAATCTACTTAGTAAAAGTTGTTTACCATCCTTTAAACTCTCATACCCTTCCATAGATCATCAAAACATAAGCTTCTCATGCATGGGTAAATTTCTAAACATGAACCCTAGCATGAAATATGGGTAGAAAAAGAGAGAGCAAGTCACCAGGATTTCAAAAATACGAAGAACATTAAAAAGGGGGCTTGGGAGCACTTACTATAGAGCTTGAAAAGCTTGAAAACCCTAGCTGTGAAGAACCCTAAAATTTCAACAGCAACATGGAAAGAATGAGCTGATTTTTAGCTTATTTTCCCTTTTTATTTCATTAATATACCAAATGACCAAAATGCCCCTAATGCTTTTCCTTCAAATTTTTTCATATAAGCCCATTTTTGTCCAAAAACTTAGAAATTGGAAAAATTTCTCTTTAAGACCTCCTAATTAATAATCCAAAGCAATTTCATACAAATTGCTTCTAAAACACAAATTTTGCAACTTATTCAATTTGGTCCTTAATTTCCAATTGGACACCTTATACTTAAAATTTCTTCATGAAACTTTAACATATGCATAAATTCACATACTAAACCTCATAAAAATCATAAAATCAATATTTTAACATTGGATTCGTGGTCCCGAAACCACTATTCTGACTAGGCCCTATTTTAGGATGTTACATTTCTCCCCCTTAGGGACTTTCGTCCTCGAAAGTCTTACCAGTAAACAAGTTTGGACATTGACTTCTCTTAGTCTCTTTTGGTTCCCAAGTGGCTTTTTCAACCCCATGTCTATGCGATAATACCTTCGCAAGGGCAATACTTTTGTTCCTCAATTACTTAACTTCCCTGGGTAAAATCTTAACCGGTTCTTCACTGTAAGTCATGACCGGTTGAATTTCAACCTCTGTCGGGGTAATCACATGTGAGGGGTCTGATCTATATCAACGTAACATGGATACATGGAATACGTCATGGATCTTTTCCAACTGATGCCAAAGCTAAATGATAGGCAACTGGTCCTATTCTCTCGGTAATCTCATAAGGCCTAATAAAACGAGGACTTAATTTTCCTTTTCTACCGAATCTTAAAACCTTTTTCTAGGGTGATACCTTCAAGAATACCTTGTCACCTACTTGATACTCAATTTCTTTTCTTTTCAAATCTGCATATGATTTTTGTCTATTCGACGCTACTTTCAAACAATCTTGAATCACCTTAACTTTATCCTCGGTTTCTTTGATCAAATCAAATCCAAAAATTTTACTTTCCTTAAGTTCTGTCCAATATAAAGGAGTTTGACACTTTCGGCTGTATAATGCCTCATAAGGTTCCATCCTTAAACTAGACTGATAACTGTTGTTGTAAGCAAATTCAACCAAAGGTATATAATTTTTCCATCTACCTTGAAACTCAAGAACACAACATCTAAGCATATCTTCAAGTGTCTGAATTATTCTCTCAGATTGTCCATCAGTTTGTGGGTGGAAAGCAGTACTAAAACTTAGTTTTGTTCCTAAAGCCGCTTGCAACGTTTTCCATAATCACGATGTAAATCTCAGATCTCTATCTAAAATAATCGACAATGGCACACCATGAAGTCTAACAATCTCTGAAATGTACATATCTACAAATCAACTAACTTATCTAGAGAATAATCTATGCGTACCGATATGAAATGGGCCGATTTAGTCAATCTATCGACTATCACCCAAATAGCATCTTTCTTTCTTGGAGTCACTAGCAACCCGGTCACGAAATCCATAGTGATCTGATCCCATTTCCACTCAGAGACCACAATAGGCTGGAGTAAACTGGAGGGTACTTGATGTTCAGCCCTTACCTGTTGGCAAATTAAACATCTTGTTACAAATTCTGAGATATCTCTTTTCATGCCATTCTACCAATAAACTTTCTTCAAGCCATTGTACATCTTCATACTTCCCGGATGAACTGACATACGACTGTCATATGCCTCGTGCAAAATAGTCTGGATCAACTCGACATTCTTCGGAACACAGATTCTTCCCCGAAATCTAAAGCATCCATCAGAGTCAATCTAAAAGTCGGATTCGCTGGTTACTTCACACTGAACTTTCTTAGCTTGTAATTCCTCATCGGATTTTTGAGCTTCACAAATTTAATGGAGAAGAATTGGCCTAGCTCTCAATTTAGCTAAAATGGAACCATCATCATATAAGGTCATCTGTGTATTCATTGCCCTCAAAGCGAATAGAGACTTCCTGCTCAAAGCGTAAGCGACCACGTTTGCTTTTCCCAGATGATAATCAATTATAAGCTCATAGTCTTTCAATATTTCCAACCATCTCCATTGTCTTAAATTCAAATATTTTTGAGTCATCAAATACTTGAGGCTCTTATGATCGGTATAGACATGGTATTTTTCCCCAAACAAATTATGACGCCAAATCTTCAAGGCAAACACTATGGCAGCCAATTCCAAATCATGAGTTGGATAGTTCTTCTCATGAGGTTTCAGCTGTCTCAAAGCATAAGCTACAACTTTTCCTTCTTGCATAAGCACACATCCTAGTCCATGCAAGGACGCATCACTGTAGACTACAAATTCTTTCCCTGGTTCTGGTTGTACTAGCACTGGCGCCTCGGCCAGTAGCGTTTTCAACTTCTTAAAGCTTTGTTGACACCTTTCTGTCCACTCAAACTTAACATCCTTTTGTAACAGTCTCGTCATAGGAGTGGTTATCTTAGAAAATCTTTTTACAAACCTTCTGTAGTAACCAACTAAGCCCAAAAAGCTCCTAACTTCGGTTACATTCTTTGGAGGCTTCCATTCAAAAATGGTAGAAATTTTACTAGGATCAACCCGAATACCATCACTGGAAACAATGTGGCCTAAGAATCCAACTTCCTGAAGCCAAAACTCACTTTTACTGAACTTGGCATATAATTGCTTATCCCTCAAAATTTGTAAAACGATCCTCAGATGTTCGGCATGTTCTGTCTCATCTCTAGAGTAAATTAAAATGTCATCTATGAACAATACAACAAACTTATCCGAGTATGGACGAAATATTCTTTTCATCAAATCCATAAACACAACCAGAACATTCGTCAATCCAAAAGGCATGACAAGGAATTCCTAGTGGCCATACCTTGTTCTAAAAGCAGTCTTAGGTACGTCTGTCTCCTTAACTCGCAACTGGTAATAACCGGACCTCAAGTTTATCTTGGAAAACCATGTTGCTCCTTTTAGCTGATGGCAATAGATATTTGTTCTTAACCGTTACCTTATTAAGTTACCGGTAATCAATACATAATCTCATGGAACCATCCTTCTTCTTTACGAATAACATGGGAGCACCCCAAGGTGAAAAACTGGGTCTCGCAAAGCCTTTGTCAACCAATTATTGCAACTGTGACTTTAATTCCCTTAACTTCGTCGGAGCCATCTTATACGGAGTGATAGAGATAGGTGCACTCCCTGGCATTAACTCAATACCAAAATCAATTTCCCTAACCGGGGGTAAACCTGACAATTCTTTCGGGAACACATCCGCAAACTCACATACAACAGGCACTGATTCAACTTTCAACTCAGATTCCTTTGCATTCAACACATAAGCCAGATATGCTTCGCATCCTTTTCTCATACATTTCTGAGCGGTCATCAAAGAAATTACGATCGGTAAGCCACTAAGTTCATCTGATTCGACTCGAAGGACTTCACCATTCTTATGTCTCAATTCCATAATTTTCCGTTTATAATCTACTATAGCACCATGAAGTGCTAACCAGTCCATACCCAAAAATAACATCGAATTCATTAAACGACAACAACATCAAATCGACTGAAAAATAAAGACCTCTAATCATCAAAGGGCATTTCTTGCATACTTTATCGACTAAGACATGCTTGCCTAACCTGTTTACACTCTAACCGCAAATTTTGTAGACTCCACAGGTAAATTAAAACTAGATGCCAATTTCATGCATGCATACAAATGTGTAGAGCCTGGATCTATCAAAGCAATAACAATAGTGTCACAATGAGAAAATGTACCAGTGATCACGTCAGGCGACGATGTTTCTTCACGTGCTCGGATGGCATAAGCTCTAGCCGGAGCCCTAGCCTCAGATTGTACTTTTGTCTCTCGTGTCATATTTTTGCTGCCAGCTCCAGTACTAGCACTTTTTGGGGGTCTCGCCTTTAAAGTCGAACCACTCTGTCTTGCATTTTGAAATCTCTCACCCATCTCGGGATAGTCCTTAATAAAGTGGTCTTAAGAACCACATCTATAACACGTCCCATCATTCCTCCTACATGAGCCCAGATGACGTCTTCCGCAGTACTCACACTCGGGTCGACGAGGTTTAGCGTCTCCTACGCTAGCTACAGATGTAGCCTGAGTCCGAAAACCCGAACTTTGCTTCTTACGATTTCCATGCTAGCGTCCTACCGATGCATAAGAACGAAAATACATATCTTTAGATTTATTAGACTAAGTTGGGGCTGATCTGCTCATCATTCTCTTTCGCGTATCTCTAGCTTCCAACTCAGCTTTCTTCTTCTCCTTTGTCATTTCTTCAGCCTTACATGCCCGTTCAACGAGCACAACAAATTCCTTTAGTTCAAGTATGCCCACTAACACCCTGATATCCTCATTAAGTCCGTCCTCAAACCTCCTGCACATCTTAGCCTCAGTGGGCACACACTCTTGGGCATACTTACTAAGTCGGACAAACTCTCGCTCATTTTCAGTAATCGACATGCGACCCTGTTTAAGTTCAAGAAATTTCTTATGGTTTTGGTCAATAAACCTCTCGCTAATAGACTTTTTCTGGAATTCCTCCTAAAAGAAGTCCTAAGTAACTGCCTCCTTAGGCACGACCGAAATCAAAGTCTTCCACCAATAGAAGGCATCATCCCTCAACAACGAAATAGCACACTTCAAACGCTCTTCAGGTGTACAAGATAGTTTATCGAACACCCAAATAGAATTCTCGAGCCAAAACTCAGCTCTCTCAGTATCATCCTCAGTGTTAGTTCTAAACTCCTCTGCTTCTTGTTTCTGAATCTTATCTATAAGAGTTTTAGAAAATCTCATAAAACCTATACCTCGGGGCATCACGGGTACAAGCTGAGGGTTCGGAGGGGGTGAAGGAGGTTGCATCTGAGCGGCTAGGTTCGCACGGACAAACTCAGCATACGAGTCATTCATCATTTGGAAGAAGGCCTCTCTAGCCTCCCCTCTTTGGCTCAAAGTTATGGGTCTACTTTCTTCAGGCACCGTCCCTTGGGCAGGGGCTGGTGCATTGCTTTCTACGTTATCTGCTACAGCTCAGTTAGGATCCATTACTATATGAAAAAACATAGTTTAATATCGTCAAGAGTCGTCACACTATCACAATTTACGCACGGCATGTATAGCTAGACACAGACACATGCTACATAGTCCAAGAACTGACTAAACCTGGCTCTAATACCAATAAATGTAACACCCCTTACCCGCATCCGATGCTGGGACCGGGTACGAGGCATTATCAAACTTAAACATAACCAAACGTACAAAATCGGGCCATAAATTTTCATCCAAACTAAAACTAAACAATTAAAGTCAATTTGTCCCAATTATGGACCTACAAGGCCCAAAACATACATCAGTAACGGTCTGGGACTAAACCGAGAACTTACAGAAATTCTAAGAAAAATTCTTAGGTTTAAACATCACACGCCCGTGTGGAGGCAATGCACACGCCCGTGTGCTTGCGAACACGCCCATGTCTCACATCCGTGTGGAATTATTGGATTTATTTTCCAATTCAAACCTATAGGGGTTTTTACACTGCCGAGCACATTCCCGTGTCCTTATCCCGTGTCCTACACAAGGCCTGGGACACGCCCTTGTGGTAGCTCGTATGATTTTTAGCGAGCATTCTGTTTATGACGTCATCATACAAATTTGAGGCACACGGCCAATCACACGCCCATGGCTAGAGGCCATGTCCCCCACACTGTTGAGACACACGGCCATGCCTCTACCTGTGTATTTACTACCATGCATGTTAACCAAAAATTCAAGGTGCAAAGGACACATGGCCGAACGACATGCCCATGGGGCTTACTGTGTGTCACACACGGCCTAGACACATGCCCATGTGTCTACCCGTGTGAACCATTTGGAGGCTATTCCCTAAGCCATTGGTCACTTTTAAATAATCATGCACTTCCATATGTTCAATGTCATATTCCATGATACATTTGGACATTTAAACATGCGACATTATAGCATCACTATGACCCCTTTTTATACTAGTCCATTAGTATTCGCACAACCTATTCTTTTAGTCAATCCACACCAATTTCATAGTTTACCATATTCCTTATTATCAATCCATTTATGAGTACTAAATCATGCAACCATATACAAGAAAATAAATAGTCATCCATCAAACCAACACATAGACATCTTAGTATGCATGCAAAGGTAAACTTAAGGATACATCCCAATCATTAATATGGACCAAGCCACTTGGCCATATACAAAATAATCAATGCCCAAATGAGCCATTACACTTGGCTACTTCAACATGACACATATACACAAAATAGACAAGTTTCCTGTACATGCCATGACCAAAATAACTAAACCCTTTTATATCCAAAATTTTCAATGATATGGTGATTCGAGCTCCGACATCTCCTGATCCTTCGAGCTAGCTTGATGCATCTAAAGAAAATGGAAAATAGGGGGGTAACCTATAAAGCTTAGTAAGTACACATACAAATAATTTACATTTTGCAACTTTTGATAGTTTAAGCATAATTACTTATCCATTATGATGCATTTTATCTTGTCATATATATATACTTACCTTCCATATTCATATGCACATGCTTATCCAAATACTTATCTTTTCATAGTACTATCATTACTAAGTCCTCATAGGGTTTTAGTACATACCTGTGCCATCTTGCACACATATGGCTTACTTACATTTTCCTTTCGGAATTCATATTACGTTACCTATTGAACACTTGTAATATGATTCGGACACCACGGAAGTAATGCACTGAAGTGCTTGAACGTAGCCTTGGCTACCTACAGAATATGCACCAAAGTGCCTCATATCACAGAATCACTACTCAAAGAGCTAAAAGAGTATCCGAACACAACTCAGGATACCCAGCACTCGGACCCCAGCATGTATCATATATTAAATGAGCTCATAACACACATAACTATCCTAGTGACATGTCACTTGTATCCTCAACTATTCCTAAGGTTCAAACGGGATTTTAGACTTCCAGACCTTTACCGAACGTACTCGTATAATTGGTTTCTTTCACATGGCCAACGTCTCATAATCATATAGCAAAGCATCAAGACATGTTATATTATCAACATAGCCAAATAAGCATATTACCCATACAAATATCAATAAATCATTTGATAACAATAGTGAATGTATTTATTCGCATATGTACTTACCTCGGTACAAAATATTAGAAATCAAGCCTAAACCTCGTAAACCTTGTTCTTTCCCCGATCAATCCCATATCTCGATTCTCTTGATCTATAATACAAAATTTAGCTCGTTTAATACATACATTACTCAAAATGACCCAAAATTCATACTTGGGTAAGATTACTATTTTACCCCTTTACTTTTATATATTTGCAATTTAGTCTTTAGACTCAGATAGTACAATGTATGGGATTCCTTAGTTACCCAAGCCTAGTCTAACATTTTTCATGTTTATAACAGCCCAAATTTTCCTTCATTTCACATTTTCTACCCTTTTCTACAACTTTTACAAAATAGTCTTTAAAACCCTTTTCATGAAAATCTACTTAGTAAAAGTTGTTTACCATCCTTTAAACTCTCATACCCTTCCATAGATCATCAAAACATAAGCTTCTCATGCATGGGTAAATTTCTAAACATGAACCCTAGCATGAAATATGGGTACAAAAAGAGAGAGCAAGTCACTGGGATTTCAAAAATACGAAGAACATTAAAAACGGGGCTTGGGAGCACTTACTATAGAGCTTGAAAAGCTTGAAATCCCTAGCTATGGAGAACCCTAAAATTTTAGCAGCGACATGGAAAGATTGAGCTGATTTTTGGCTTATTTTTCCTTTTTATTTCATTAATATACCAACTGACCAAAATGCCCCTAATGCTTTTCCTTCAAATTTTTCCATACAAGCCCATTTTTGTCCAAAAAATTATAAATTGGGAAAATTTCTCTTTAAGACCTCCTTATTAATAATCCAAATCAATTTCATACAAATTTCTTCTAAAACACAAATTTTGCAACTTATTCAATTTGGTCCCTAATTTCCAATTGGACACCTTATACTTAAAATTTCTTCATGAAACTTTAACACATGCATATATTCACATTCTAAACCTCATAACAATCATAAAATCAATATTTTAACGTTAGATTCATGGTCTCGAAACCACTATTCCGACTAGGCCCTATTTTGGGATGTTACAATTTTGGTGTCGAGTTAAGTTCGTGTTGTTATACATGAAATATATCTTGTTATGATTGTATTGATTTGATGTTAATGGAAATTTAATGGAAAGTGTCATTTAAATGAAAAGAGTAAGTTCGTATGTAAATAATATATCGTTTTTACTTATGATATAATATTTTGTTATTATATGAGATGCAATTGTATATTAAATGATTACTTGATGTAAATTATGAATTGAAATTGATTCAGGATGAATTGGTAAAATGTTGAAAAGTGAGGAATTTCCCGGTTTGACCTTTGGAATAGAAAAGATAAGAATGATCCATTGTGAGAACACTTGTGTAGTACTATGAGCAGGCTACTATGTGTTTAAGATGGTTTTAGGTCATGTGTGTAGTATTAAGTGCAAGCTACTACGTGTACCAGATGGTTAGGTCACATGTGTAATACTAAGTGCAGGCTACTATGCGTACCCGATAGCTTCGATCACATGTGTGGTACTAAGTGCAGGCCACTATGTGTTAGAGAAGGTTTTGGTCACAGATGTAGTACTAAGTGCAGGCTACTATGTGCACCAGATAGCTTCGGTTACAAGGGTGGTAATATGTGCAGGCCACCGCATATCTGTTATTATTCTGATGAGTTTAACAGGAAATTGACTAAGTGAAAATACATGTGATCATGTAATGATTAAGTGTAAATGAATATGACTATGTGATGAATAAGTGCAGGTATATGTGTGTGAAAATTTATGAGCAACGTGCTCGATAGTTGATCGAACTTTCGGTAGGATGAAATGGAGTAAGTGAGATTATGTAAGAGTGAAATTTGTAATAAAATAGTTTTGGACAGCGGAAGTTGTGTAACTTTGAAAAATCACCAAAAATGGTGGAAATCAAATTAGAGGTTGAAAAAGATATGAAATTAAAGCTTAATGAGTCTATTTTCAATAAAAGAAATGGAGAAAGAAAAATAATTTCATATTCTATGATATTTAATTTTTTGTAAGACAGAGTCAGAATGATTTTGGAATCCCCTATTCTAACTTGAAAAAATTATTAAAAATTGTACAAATATAATTATGGGTTATAATTTATATTCTTAAAATCTGTAATGAGTCTATTTTCAATAAAAATAGACAAGAACATTATCTGAGTTCTGTACCATGAGATAATTAATTCTTAGTGAAGAGAGGTCGGAACTGTCAGACAACAAAATAGGGGTGACTTTAAAGAATAAACTGTACTTATTGGCTAAACCAAAAATTCTAAAAATTTTATGATAAAAATATATGTAAGTCTAGTTTCTAGAAAAATTACTAGATCTTAATTTGGAGTTCCGTAGCTTCAGATATGAATAATTTAGTGACTGTGACTCGAGAAAATAGCTTGACTAGACTTTGAATAAATAGAGAGAATTTGAAAATAGCATGTTAATACATTGCTTATTATTTTTCATGCGAGCTTACTAAGCTTTAAGCTTACTCCCTCCTTTCCATTTCCTTTATTATTGTCAGGTTCGCTCGGGGTTGGAGATCGTCGGAGGCAGTATCACACTATCAAGCCAATACCCTTGAAATATTGATGCATATGTTAGAAATATCAAGTGAATGGCATGTATAAGAACCTAGTTTTATAACATGTGTTATCATAATTTGGCCAAATGTATTGGCCTATATTGAGCTATTGTATATGGCCATGAGGTGTGGCTCATATTGATTATGACTAGTAAATCTAGCTATTCATGTTATGTCTAATAATTATGATGTGAATATGTTTGTTTGCCATGCATGGTTGGTAAAATGTTATGTGTGTTGAATGCATGCTTTGTGATCATTCGAGGTGGTCATGATCATGAATTAAATGTGTAATATGGTAATAAGATGATAATGCCTTGAACATGGATGTTAGATGGATAAGTTGATAACCATGGTATAATGATATAAAGTGAGAATAAATAATAATGTTAATTGAATATGAAATTGGTATGGAATGTCTTAGTTAAGCATATTGCTCTATGAATGTGAAATGTCAGTACTCTATAAAGACATAACTTGGCTAGAATATGTATGCTTAATGATAAGTTAGAATTAATTAGCATGACGATAACTATGGTATAAAAGTATAAGTGGTAAGGTACTTGGCAAAGCCAAATGAATAAGGTATGGTATGTCTAGACTTGGTTTAATGTGAGAAAGGGGTAATACATGTATGATGATTTGTAAATGTTATGTTTGTTTCATAATTGACGATGCTAAATGCCATTGGAATCATGTATGTGTGCGTGCATGTAAGGATGACAAAAAGGTGTGGAAAATAGCCTAAGTTTTGGCTACACGGGCAGAGACACAGCCGTGTGTCCCAGCCGTGTGGAGGACACGGCCTCTGGTCATGGGCGTGTGCCTTGGCTGTGTGCCATTAAATGGTTGCTGATGTCATAAATAGAGAGTTACACGGGCTGAGGACACGGGCGTGTCCAGAGCCACACAGGCGTGTGACTCTCCAAAATATGAAAAAAAATTCCTAAGTATTGTAAAACCTTTGGAAGTTTACGGTTTAGTCCCGAATCACCCCTAAAGTTTGTTTTGGAACTATGTGTATGTGATTGAATGTTTCGAAATATGAATGAAATTTTATGGCCCGGTTTGCATGATTGATTGCGTTTAAGTCTGGTAATGCCTCGTATCCTGTCCCGGCGTCAGACACGGGTAAGGGGTGTTACACAATATCTCGCACACTAAGTGCCAAAACATAGCTGAAACTTTTATAATCTCACACACTAAGTGCATCACTTAGCCGAAGCTATCTCAGTCTCTCACACTAAGTGCCTCACATAGCCGAAGCTACTCCAAATCGCACATTAAGTGCTTTATATAGCCAAAGCTATCTCAAAACGCACACTAAGTGGAAAACATAGTCGATTTGTCATCGAACATTACCGTAGTCTCGTATATATACAATTTATGCAATAAAAAAGAATTAAAAATATAATTGTAACAATGTTTATCTCTTTCGAACGTACCTCAGACGTAAAAACGACGAAGCTAATTGATTACTTGAGTACTTTGCTCTTACCTCGATCTAAGTCTGGGTTCCTCTTTTCTTGATCTATATACAATCAAATTTAACTCTTTTATTCATTAGCACATTCAATTTAGTCCACAAACATATATTTGGGCATTTTTACAATTTAGCCCTAAACTTTCACATTTCATACAATTCAGTCCTTATTTCACAAATACACAAAATTAAACAATTTCTTTCAAATACATGCTAGCCGAATTTCTATAGACTCCATGACAGCCCATATTTATCAATATTTCACACATTTAACCCCTCAATTTACACTTTTCTCAATTTAATCCTATTTAAGCATTTTTACTCAAAATCACTTAACAAAACTTGATAATCTATCATTTATCTTCCATTTTTCATCATCATCTAACACAAAGCTCATGGATTCATCAATGGAATTTTTTGAAATCACTAACACTTTCAAAAATTGAAGCATGGGCTATCTAGAATACAAAGCAACGATCTCAAAACGTAAAAATCATCAAAAACCGAGTAAATAACATACCTCAATCTAGCTATCAAAGTGCTGAATGCATAAAAGCTTCCTATCCCTTGTTTTCTTTCTATTTTCGGTTGAAAAGATGAATGAATGAATCATCTTTTATTTTGGTTTTGTTTAATTAAACTTAATTTTACAATTACAAAAATAACCTTTATTAATACATTAATAAAACACGTAATGGTTGGTAATTTATGACAAATTCCAATAACCATGGTCTAATTACATCATAAGGACCTCTCATTTAACAAGCCATGACAATTAGACACTTTTATCAAATAGAATGCAACTTTTGCATTTTACGCGATTTAGTCCTTTTTCTAAAATTAAGCTATTAAACGATAAAATTAGCTTATGAAATTTTCACACATATATATTCACATGCTGTAAACACCAAAAATATTATTAAAATAATTTTCTGACATCAGATTTGTGGTCCCCAAACCACTATTCTGATTTAAGCTAAAACCGGGCTGTTATAGTTGGGGTATCATGATCTGCCGTAATTTGGTGTGGCAGATTAAACTAATTGCTGCACTTTAAGAGCTTAAAAGAAAAAATGTTCATTAAGTTTTAATTATGTTTCTATAAGTTTTCTTAAAGTCAATAAAATGTGCAAATTTAGTCTTTTATTGATCTTTGGGGTTGAATGAGGCCTAAGGGTGAACTAATGAACATTGTAAGTGTGCAAGAGACCATTACAAGGCATACTAAACTGATACTGATCACTATGTCGCAACATGAAATGATCAATGTCACAACATGGGGAGCAAAAAGGAGAAATCACGAGACTGCCTTCGATGTCACGACACAGCTTAAGGGTGTCACGACATACCCTGAATACATCCCAATAGGAGTATACTGACTCTTATGTGGCGACACATGTCTTGATGTGTCGCGACATCGAATCTAGACGAGAGTTAACATGATCCAGGGGATGTTTTGGTCTGCATAATCAAACTTTAAGCTTGGGAACATTAGCAAACCTAGGGTTAAGGATGATGAACACCTGAGATGTATAAGTAGGCTCATTTTTCACACATTGTAGAGATAAAAATTACTTAGTTTTAGAATTCTTTTTTTTTTAAATTCAGTTTAGTTTTTTTCTCTTTTCTTAGGTTTTAGATTTACTTTCAGTTTGTTCTTTATTTTATCTCGAGAGATCTAGTTTGTAAAGATAGTCAAACTTTGTGGATTCACGTTTATTCTTAATACAAATCAGGATTTTTGTTAAACTCTATACTATCGATTCATTTAGCATGTTTACTCTTTATATTGGTTCTATATTGTTTATGAAAACCATGAGGAACTAACCCTTCTATAGGGGATTAGCGAGTGGAGGTATGATCTGTTAACTATTTTATAGGGCTACTCAACGGATCAACTTTTTGGGAATGAAAGAACCAAAACCCTAGGCCTAATAACCCTAGGAAGTTATCAAGGTGGGAATTAACCCAAAATTGTTATGGCCTATTCGTGAACACATTCACCTCAAACCAGTCTGGACTGTGAGTTTATAAGATAAGTAGTCCTCGCTGGCTCGTTATTTTAGTGGAAGGTTGGAAAATCCTGTTGGGATAACGATTAGTTGATTGACAATGAACCTAAAGCAACAATTAATGAAGATTACCGAGGCAAACTAATAACCTAGATTTAATTAATTCTACTTTTCAGTCTATTGATATTTATTGTTTTATTTTATATATTTTATTATTACAAAAATCTTAAAAACTCATTTTGTTTTTACTTTCATACTATAAATTTTTGAGTACTAATTAGATCTTTTAGTGTTTAGGTTGAAATTGATCTAGCACTAGCCTCCCTTTGGTATGATCCTTGGAGTACTCACCTACTCCATTGTAACTATATTACAACTGGACCTATCATCGCATGTGAAATGATATGTGAATCGTGCAAGTATACACGTCGAATCAAGTAATAAAATGATAAGTGAGATCATCTCCACATGGATCAGATTAGGTATAAGAGTGGTCAAGTTATTATAATGAATTATGATAAATGTTATGGAAAAACCAAGTTAAGTACACTGTGGTAATTTAAAATAGTAAGGATGTGTGTGAAATGTATACTGACTAATACTTGAAAATGCTAAGGCACAACAAGAGTGGCAATGCAATGGGAATTACAAGAATAATTACGTGAATAATATGTGAGTGGATAAGTAAATAACTAAGAATGCTATGGAAAAGATACTATGGCAAAGGATAGAATGTAACGCCCCACGCCCGAGACCGTCACCGGAGTCGAGTATGAGGTGTTACTAAACTTAATTTAACATTTTAAGAACTTTAGATTATTTGTTTCTACATTCACAGCTTTTTAGCTACTTGCGTTACAGTCACAAGAAAAATCATATCTCGAGTTACGAAACTTGAAATCAAGATCCGTAAATTTTCCCTGAATCTAGACTCATATGCCTATCTACTAATTTTTTTCTAGAATTTTTGGTTGAGCCAATTAGTACAGTTTATTAGTTAAAGTTACCCTGTTTCAGGGCTTGACTGGTCTGACCTCTGTTTACTACGAACCACTTTTATCTCTGTATAAAATTCATATGAATATGAGGTTTATTTCTCCTGAAACTATACTCAATAAGGATTCTGAGGATATAAAATAAGCCACCTAATTACATCTGTACAATTTATGGTGAATGTATAAAGTTGGAACAGGGGATTCAGAAACTGCTCTGACCCTGTTTCACTAAAATTCAAATATCTTCTAACATATAATTCTTTTACCAGTTTAGTTTGTTTCATGTGAAACTAGACATAATAACCTTCAATTTGATATTTAATCCATCACCAAATTCAATTTCTATGATTTTTAGTAAATTTTCAAACTCACGTCAGTGTTGCTGTAATATTCTGTTTATGGCAAATTTCATCCTTTTTATGAATTTTCATGAATTAGGTAACTTATTAACTTTCCATAACATCAAACATATTCTAAACTAACCATTTCCATAATTTATCATTATCAAGCACTTCCTCAACCATTTCATCACCATACCATAAGATCATTTACACAAAATAAGTATTTTGCTATACATGCCATACTTAAATTTACAAGCCATTTTACCGAAAAAGTTCTTCCGATAGTGTGGTGATCCTCCACCAATCCCGACTCTCGAGCTGGCTTGTCCAAAACTACAATGAGTAAGAAAGAGGAGTAAGCATAAATGCTTAGTAAGTTCATATGCAAATAATAAGTAACATAACAAAGCAATCATACCAAACAACATTAGCATGGTATCACCAAAACATAAATCTCATTTCTAATCATCTTTCATCATTTTACTACCTTATCGTTATTGTATCAATACTCAACTCGAGGGTTAAGTACATACCTGTCCAAGTATCCATTTCACATCACTTACCAATACGCCTCTTTTCATCTCAAGTATTCCTTCATTTGAGTAGAACTTTACCCGTTGAACTCATCGGAATATAATTCGGATACGTAGGAAGTTTGCACATAAGTGCCACATATGTAGCCAAGCTACCATGTAACCCGCCCATAAGCGAACTCGGACTCAACTCAACGAGCTCGGGCGTTCGCATCCATAATGAACTCGGACTCAACTCAACGAGCTCGGATGCCTAGTTACATCTCACGAACTCGGACTCAACTCAACGAGTTCGAACATTCGCATCCATAAGTGAACTCGGACTCAACTCAACGAGTTCGGATGCTCAACCATCCTAGTGACATGTCACTTGTATCCTAATATATTCCTAAGGTTCAAACGGGATTTTCCTCGAACACATATCCTTGTCGTCTTTCGTAGAATGCCTAACCAATACTCATTAACAATTATGTTTAACAAGTAATTCACATAATTTGCATTTTATTCAAATTAACCACAAAGCATATATTTCATGATAAAAATCAGCATATCACATAATTGACATCAATGACTTAAAAATAACAATTATGCTACATTATTTACACATGAACTTACCTTGGTACCAAAATACAAAGGTTTTGCAATTTAATCCACAATCTTTTCTTTTCCTCGATTGGGGTCGTTTCCACGTCTTTCTTGATCTAAAATAACACATTTAGCTTATTTAATACTCACATTATCAAATTAATCCTTAATTCAAATTTTGGCAAAATTACAATTTTACCCCTAAACTTTTGCATATTTACATTTTTGCCCCTAGGCTCGGGATTAAACTTTATTCCTTATTCTTATGTTTTACAACATGCTGATCACTTTTCCCTTCTATGGAAACATCAAATTCTCACTCTAACATGTACTTGTGACTATTAGGTATTTTTATCGATTAAGCCCTTTTACTCGTTTTTGCTTAAAATCGAGTAGTACAAGTTGTCTAACATAATTTAAAACATCATATTCTATCATAAAACATCAAAATACACAAATTTCACCTATGGGTATTTTTCCAAATATAAACCCTAGGTTAAATTATTGCTAACATAAGCTTTATCGAGTTATCGGGGTCTCAAAAACATAAAAATCATTAAAAACGGGGCTTGGAATTACTTACTATGAAGCTTGAAAGTTGAAGAAACCCTAGCTATGGAGACATAGAGCATTCGGCAGCAACTAATGGGGAAGATGACTATTTTGTGTCATTTTTCCCATTTTATTTCATTAATTATCCAAATGACCAAAATGCCCTTAATGCCTTTCTTTGAAAATTTTCATGTACAAGCCCATTTTTGTCCAAAATTTTAGAAATTGGTCAAATTGCTATTTAAGACCTCCTAATTAATATTTCAAAGCAATTTCATACTAAAAACTTCTAGAATGCAAGTTTTGTAACTTATTCGATTTAGCCCTAACTTCAAATTAAGCATTTTATGCATGGAATTTCTTCACAAAATTTTCACACAATCATGCAATCATATCATAAACCTCAAAATAATTATAAAATAATTATTTCTATCTCGATTTGTGGTCACAAAACCACTATTCCGATTAGGCCCTAATTCGGGATATTACAACTCTCCCCTTTAAGGATTTTTCGTCCCTCGAAAATCTTACCAAGATATGTGATGTGGGTATTGATTTCTCATAGTTTCTTCGGATTCCCATGTAGCTTCTTCTACTCCATGCTTTTGCCACAACACCTTCACAAGTGCAATATTTTTATTCCTTAGTTGTTTGACCTCTCGAGCTAAAATATTAATCGGTTCTTCTTCATAGGTCATATCTGATTGTAGTTCAATTTCTGTCGGTGAAATCACATGTGAAGGATCCGAACGATACCGACGTAACATAGATACGTGGAACACATCATGAATCTTCTCTAATTCAGGTGGTAAAGCTAGCCGATATGCTACCGGTCCAACTTTTTCAATTACCTCATACGGCCCAATAAAACGTGGACTTAATTTGCCCTTCCGTCCAAATCTGAGAACCTTTTTCCACGGAGACACCTTTAAAAATACTTTATCACCAACTTGAAATTCAATGTCCTTTCGTTTTAAATCGCATAAGATTTCTCGTCTATCCGGCGACTTTTTCAAACAATTTCAATTACCTTTACTTTTCTTTCGTTTCTTTTATTAGATCAACTCCATAAATCTTATTTTCCTTGAGTTCAGTCCAATACAGAGGCGTTCGACACTTACGACCATACAATGCTTCATAAGGTGCCATTTTCAAGCTCATCTGATAACTATTATTGTAAGCAAATTCTACCAACGGTAAGTATTTTTCCCAACTTCCTTGAAATTCCAATACACAACATCTGAGCATATCTTCAAGAATCTGAATTACTCTCTCTGATTGTCCATCAGTCTGTGGATGAAAAGTAGTACTGAAATTTAACTTTGTACCTAACGCATCTTGCAATTTTTGCCAAAACCGCGAGGTAAACCTTGGATCTCTATCTGAAATGATCGACAATGGTATTCCATGTAGTCTAACAATTTCTCTAACATACAATTCAGCCAACTTGTTAAGAGAATAATCCGTACGTACCGGGACAAAATGAGCCGACTTAGTTAGTCTCATCAACTATTACCCGATGGCATCTTTCTTTCCCGGAGTTAATGGCAATCCTGAAACAAAATCCATAGTAATCCGATCCCATTTCCATTCAGAACCATAATAGGCTGAAGTAATCCTGAAGGCACTTGGTGTTCAACTTTCACTGTGACAAATCAAGCATTTGGACACAAACTCGATATATCCTTTTTCATTCCATTCCACCAATACATTTTCTTCAAGTCATTATACATTTTCGTATTACCCGGATGAATCGAAAACAACCACTATGTGCTTCCTGTAGGATCTTTTGAATCAATTCCTCATTCTTTGGTACACAAATCCGATCTTTAAACATTAAGCACCCATCAGAACCGATTCTGAAATCTGACTCTGTATCAACTTCACACTGCTTTCTTTTGGCTTGCAAATCTTGATCATCTTTCTGAGCTTCAGAGATCTCTTGTAAAAACATCGGTTTTGCTCTTAACTCTGCTAGAATTGAACCATCATCTGACATTTTCAACTGAGTGTTCATAACTCTCAATGCAAACAACAACTTTCTGCTCAAAGCATCAGCTACTACATTCGCTTTTCCCGGATGATAATCAATAACAAGCTCGTAATCTTTCAGTAACTCCAACCATCTTCGCTGTCTTAAATTCAAGTCTTTTTGTGACATCAAATACTTAAGACTTTTATGGTCGGTATATACCCGGCACTTTTCACCATACAAATAATGTCGCCAAATTTTCAAAGCAAACACCACCGCAGCCAATTCTAAATCGTGAGTAGGATAATTCTTCTCATGAGGTTTTAACTGCCTCGAAGCATAAGCCACCACTTTTCCTTCTTGCATAAGCACACACCCCAAACCATTTAGAGAAGCATCACTATACACCACAAATTCTTTACCTGATTCGGGCTGTACTAACACTGGTGCCTCTGTTAATAACTTTTTTAATTCTTCAAAACTCTGCTGACATTCTTCCGTCCATTCAAATTTAACATCCTTTCGGAGTAGTCTAGTTATAGGAGCAGCAATTATAGAAAATCCATTTACAAACCGTCGATAATACCCGGCTAGCCCCAAGAAACTTCTAACTTCGGTTACATTTTTCGGTGGTTTCCAATCAACAATGGCTGAAATTTTACTAGGATCAACCCGTATACCATCACCTGAAACAATATGACCCAAAAATCCAACTTTCCGGAGCCAAAATTCACTTTTACTAAACTTAGCATACAGCTGTTTATCTCTCAAAGTTTGCAAAACTATCCTCAAATGCTCAGCATGCTCTGTCTCATCTTTTGAATAAATTAAAATATCATCTATAAACACCACAACAAATTTGTCCAAGTATGGTCGGAATATGCGATTCATTAAATCCATAAACACAAAGAGAGCATTTGTCAACCCAAATGGCATAACTAAAAATTCATAATGACCGTACCTTGTTTTAAAAGCAGTTTTAGGCACATCCGACTCTTTTACCCGCAATTGATAATATCCAGATCTCAAATCAATCTTTGAAAACCATGTCGCTCCTTTTAGCTGATCAAACAAATCATCAATTCTTGGCAATGGATACTTGTTTTTGATTTTCACCTTGTTTAACTACCGATAATCAACACACAATCTCATAGAACCATCCTTCTTTTTCACAAATAACACGGGAGCACCCCAAGGTGAAAAACTCGGTCTCACAAAGCCTTTATCACCAACTCTTGCAATCTGCGACTTTAATTCCTTCAACTCTGCTGGTGCCATTCTCAGATGGAGCAATCGAAATCGGAGTTGTTCCTGTATCAAATCAATACCAAATTCTACTTCCCTAACCGGAGGCAAACCCGGCAATTCTTCTTCCAAATACGTCCGCAAATTCACACACAACCGACAATCGATTCAACTTTCTTTTCAACTTTTTTGTATTAATTACATACGCCAAATAAGCTTCATAACCCTTTCTTAAATATCTTTGAGCCGACATTGAAGAAATCACACTAGGCAATGCCTCTGATTTATCTCGATTCAACCCGCAGATGTTTCACCATTTTCACACTTTAATTCTATAACTTTTTCTTTGCAATTTATTTTAGCATCATGCAAAGGTCAACCAATCCATGCCCAAAATAGCATCAAACTCATCAAACGGAAACAACATCAAGTCGGCCGGAAAGTAATGATCCCGAATCATTAAAGGACATTTCTTACATACTTTGTCAACAATCACACATTTGCCTAACGGATTCGACACTCTAATCATAAATTCTATGTTCTCAACAGGTATATTCATACTAGACACCAATTTCATGCACACATATGAATGAGTAGAACCGGGATCAATCAAAGCAATAACATTAACATTATAGAGAGAAAATGTATCGGTAATCACATCAGGCGAGGAAGCATCTTCGCATGCTTTAATAGCATAAGTTCTAGCCAGAGCCCTTCCTTCAGGTCTAACTGGTGCATCTCTGGCTACATTCTTACTGCTTGCTTCGCTCCCAGCTTTTCTTAGATATCTTCCTCTCGAATCCGCCCCACTTGTTTTTGTATTCTGAAATTTTTCTTTTTCAGCTCTCTCTGGGCAGTCTCTAATAAAATGATCCGGAGAACCACATCGAAAACATTCATTTGCTCTGCACGGACCAAAATGATTTTTACCACACCGCTGGCACTCCGGTTTAACAAATCTCGGATTCCCTACACTGGCTGCTGAAGTAGTCTGGGACTTAGGACCCACATTTTGCTTCTTATAGTTTCCATATGATTGCCCAACTGAAGTTTGAGAACGAGGATTCATATTTCTTGACTTTCCAGGTTGCTGTGAGAATGAATTGCTCATCGGTCTTTTCTTCCAACTTCTAGTCTCAGTCTCTGCCTTTTTCTTCTCTTTAAGTAATTCTTCAGCCTTACAAGCTCGATCAACCAATACTACCATTTCTTTTAATTCAAGAATTCCAACAAATACTTTGATGTCTTCATTGAGCCCGTCTTCAAATCGTCGGCACATCTTGGCCTCTGTAGGAACATACTCTCTGGCATATTTACTTAATCGAACAAACTCTCTTTCATATTCTGTAACCGTCATATTACCTTGCTTGATTCAAGAAATTCTTTTACGCTTCGATCCATAAATCTTTCACTAATATATTTCTTCCAAAACTCTTCTTGAAAGAATTCCCATGTTACTCTCTCTTTTCGGTACCACCAAATCAAAGTCTTCCACCAATTGTAAGTGAATCCTCAACAAAGATATAACGCATTTCAAACATTCTTCAGGTGTACAAGATAATTCATCAAATACCCGAATAGAATTTTCAAGCCAAAACTCTGCTTTCTCGGCATCATCATCAATATTTGCTTTAAATTCTTCGGCCCCTTGCTTGCGGATTCTGTCAACTGGATTTCTATGAAATTTCATCGAGATCCATACCTTGAGGCATCTAGGTACAAAGGTGAGGAATTGGGGAGGTGGGGAGGTTGTACATTTGGGTTCGTCTTTAACGAACTCAGATGTACCATGCACTCATCATTTGGAGAAAGGCTTCCCGACCCCTTTCTCCTCCTCCCCGACCAACAAAGAGGAGGTGGATTTTCAGTCGGCGCTGCTCCTCAGCCGGAGCTGGCGCATTACTCTCTACTTCATCTGCCACAATGGATCGGGATCCATTTACTATAAAAAAATCATTTAAAAGGTCGAAGTCGTCACACTATCACAATTTATACATATGGCATGTATAGCAAAATCTGTACATACAACACGTAGTCCGAGAACCGACTAAACCTGCTCTAATACCACTAAATGTAACGCCCACGCCCGAGACCGTCACCGAGTCGAGTATGAGGTGTTACTAAAACTTAATTTAACATTTTAAGAACTTTAGATTATTTGTTTCTACATTCACAGCTTTTTAGCTACTTGCGTTACAGTCACAAGAAAAATCATATCTCGAGTTACGAAACTAGAAATCAAGATCCGTAAATTTTCCCTGAATCTAGACTCATATGCCTATCTACTAATTTTTTCTAGAATTTTTGTTGGGCCAATTAGTACAGTTTATTAGTTAAAGTTACCCTGTTTCAGGGCTTGACTGGTCTGACCTCTGTTTACTACGAACCACTTTTCTCTCTGTATAAAATTTATATGAATATGAAGTTTATTTCTCCTGAAACTAGACTCAATAAGGATTCTGAGGATATAAAATAAGCCACCTAATTATATCTGTCCAATTTATGGTGAATGTATAAAGTTGGAACAGGGGATTCAGAAACTGCTCTGACCCTGTTTCACTAAAATTCAAATATCTTCTAACATATAATTCTTTTACCAGTTTAGTTTGTTTCATGTAAAACTAGACATAATAAGATTCAATTTTATATTTAATCCATCACCAAATTCAATTTCTATGATTTTTAGTAAATTTTCAAACTCACGTCAGTGTTGCTGTAATATTCTGTTTATGGCAAATTTCATCCTTTTTATGAATTTTCATGAATTAGGTAACTTATTAACTTTCCATAACATCAAACATATTCTAAACTAACCATTTCCATAATTTATCATTATCAAGCACTTCCTCAACCATTTCATCACCATACCATAAGATCATTTACACAAAATAAGTATTTTGCTATACATGCCATACTTAAATTTACAAGCCATTTTACCGAAAAGTTCTTCCGGATAGTGTGACTGATCCTCCGACCAATCCCGACTCCTGAGCTGGCTTGTCCAATGAGTAAGAAAGAGGGAGTAAGCATAAATGCTTTGTAAGTTCATATGCAAATAATAAGTAACATAACAAAGCAATCATACCAAACAACATTAGCATGGTATCACCAAAACATAAATCTCATTTCTAATCATCTTTCATCATTTTACTACCTTATCGTTATTGTATCAATACTCAACCCGAGGGTTAAGTACATACCTGTCCGAAGTATCCATTTCACATCACTTACCAATACGTCTCTTTTCATCTCAAGTATTCCTTCATTTGAGTAGAACTTTACCCGTTGAACTCATTGGAATATAATTCGGATACGTAGGAAGTTTGCACATAAGTGCCACATATGTAGCCAAGCTACCATGTAACCCGCCCATAAGCGAACTCGGACTCAACTCAACGAGCTCGGGCATTCGCATCCATAATGAACTCGGACTCAACTCAACGAGCTCGGATGCCTAGTTACATCTCACGAACTCGGACTCAACTCAACGAGTTCGAACATTCGCATCCATAAGTGAACTCGGACTCAACTCAACGAGTTCGGATGCTCAACCATCCTAGTGACATGTCACTTGTATCCTAATATATTCCTAAGGTTCAAACGGGATTTTCCTCGAACACATATCCTTGTCGTCTTTCGTAGAATGCCGGAACCAATACTCGGTAACAATTATGTTTAACAAGTAATTCACATAATTTGCATTTTATTCAAATTAACCACAAAGCATATATTTCATGATAAAAATCAGCATATCACATAATTGACATCAATGACTTAAAAATAACAATTATGCTACATTATTTACACATGAACTTACCTTGGTACCAAAATACAAAGGTTTTGCAATTTAATCCACAATCTTTTCTTTTCCTCGATTGGGGTCGTTTCCACATCTTTCTTGATCTAAAATAACACATTTAGCTTATTTAATACTCACATTATCAAATTAATCCTTAATTCAAATTTTGGCAAAATTACAATTTTACCCTAAACTTTTGCATATTTACATTTTTGCCCCTAGGCTCTGGATTAAACTTTATTCCTTATTCTTATGTTTTACAACATGCTGATCACTTTTCCTTCTATGGCAACATCAAATTCTCACTCTAACATGTACTTGTGACTATTAGGTATTTTTACCGATTAAGCCCTTTACTCGCTTTTTGCTTAAAATCGAGTAGTACAAGTTGTCTAACATAATTTAAAACATCATATTCTATCATAAAACATCAAAATACACAAATTTCACCTATGGGTATTTTTCCAAATATAAACCCTAGGTTAAATTATTGCTAACATAAGCTTTATCGAGTTATCTGGGTCTCAAAAACATAAAAATCATTAAAAACTGGGCTTGGAATTACTTACTATGAAGCTTGAAAGTTGAAGAAACCCTAGCTATGGAGACATAGAGCATTCGGCAGCAACTAATGGGGAAGATGACTATTTTGTGTCATTTTTCCCATTTTATTTCATTAATTATCCAAATGACCAAAATGCCCTTAATGCCTTTCTTTGAAAATTTTCATGTACAAGCCCATTTTTGTCCAAAATTTTAGAAATTGGTCAAATTGCTATTTAAGACCTCCTAATTAATATTTCAAAGCAATTTCATACTAAAAACTTCTAGAATGCAAGTTTTGCAACTTATTCGATTTAGCCCCTAACTTCAAATTAAGCATTTTATTCATGGAATTTCTTCACAAAATTTTCACACAATCATGCAATCATATCATAAATCTCAAAATAATTATAAAATAATTATTTCTATCTCGAATTTATGGTCACGAAACCACTATTCCGATTAGGCCCTAATTCGGGATATTACATAGAAGGTGTACGATGTTGATTCGAAAGGTTGAGATTACTGAGAATTTGCCCTGTAACACCCCTCACCCGTATTCAATGTCAGAATAGGGTTACGGAGCATTACCAGACTTATAACACAAACAAACATACATTTCACATACATATTTCAGTTTCATGTAATCATCATTCAACATCAATCATATTGTCCCTAACACGAGCCTACAAGGCCCAAAACATGCATTCGGGATGGTTCGGGACTAAATCGATAACTCAAGAGATTTTTACGAAACTTAGAAAAATTTTCAAACTACAGTGGACACACGCTCGTATGGCCAAGCCATATGTCTCACACGGCCAAAGACACGCTCGTGTCATGGGCCGTGTGAACATTCGAAATGGGATCACATGGTCGTGTCCCAGCCTGTGTTTGACCCGTGTAACTCTCTGACTTGGGTCACACAGCCAACACATACACTCGTGTGACAAGCCCATGTGCTCTAAAAATGGCCACACACGCTAGTGTGCCAGGCCGTGTGCTAGGCCGTCCCAAACCTGTAGGGTATACTAACTTATGTCACACGGCCAAGTCACACGCCCATGTGCTGGGCCGTGTGGAGCATATTGACTTGATTTCTAATTCAACACCAGGGGACACACGGCCATGTAACGTGACCGTGTATCACACACGGCTGATACATATGCCCGTGTCTTTGCCCGTAGGGGCAAAAATAGGCTATTTACCAAGCCATTTTTCCACCCAAACTTGCACACACCTAAACCAATCCAATTGGCACAAAAACCTAGTATAATTAGGCATTCAACCAACCTTAAACAAGCATAATTTTTTTTACCATTTCAATACCAACCAATACCAAACATATTAATACCACAATGTGCCATTCAATTCATACCAAAAACTCATAATCTCAAATCAACAATACAATCACTTTCAACTATACATCATTTAGCCTAATCTCATAAACATACTAAATTCAATTCTCAACCATTTAGCTCCCCTAATTACCAAATACCAACTAACATCACATATCCATAATCGAGCATATAATAAGACCCATTTGCACAATTATATTCATAACCAAATCAACCAAAATAAGCCAACTCTCTTGGCTATATACAAAACCAAACTTTAGACATTTACAAGCCAATTCAAATGGCTAAATTCTTTACCAAACTATATATAAAAAATGACCATAATCCTATACATGCCATATACCCAAAATACTTAAGTTCAAAGGTACCAAGTGATAGTTGGATAGTGTGACGACGCCTCTGATGGTCCCTGAATCCGAGCTAGCTTTGAAATCACTATAAAACACAGAAAAATAAACGATGTAAGCTATAAAGTTTAGTAAGTTCGTATAGCATTAAAATCATTTAACTATAAATACACAATTCAAACAGTCAAATATATATCAACACATAAATCATATTAACTAACAAACCTTTCACATCTTTAATCATAATACTAAATGTGCAATTCATCAATTTCTTCAATTCAAAGCTTGTACGTTTCATGTACATACTTGTACCACCTCTATGTAGTTTCAAACTCATTCGTGTCTTTGGTATACCTGTTGAACCATTTGGAATACTATCGGATACTCGGGAAACTCGCACCAAGTGCCACATATATAGCCGAAGCTATCTCAATCTCGTATCACATATAATGCTCACACTAGAGCTATCAACGGGTCTACTCACACAAGCTGACGGTCATGATGAAGCTACACGATGCTGCTCACATAAGTTGACGAGTATCCGCAACACATGCCGGATAACTCAGCCACCAGTAGGACGTACAGACCAGCACCGAAATCACATAACCCCTAATGACATGTCATTCGTATCCTAATCTATTCCTAAGTTTCAACCAGGATTTCACAATTGCCGAATCATCGTTGGACATGTCCGTAGAGTCGTACTCACGATTATTGCAACATCAAAGCATTTAAAACACAATTATATCAATGCTTATTACATACGAACTTACCTCAAATGCAAAAATGGTGAATTAAGTCGATTAATTCAAAAATTTGTTCTTTCCCCGATCTAAATTCGTGTTTCGCTTTTTTTTTATCTAAATGTAATCAAAATTAACTTATTTAATTATCTCTCAATTCAATTTAATCCAAAACACACATCAAGGCAAATTTACATTTTTACCCTAAACATTTCAACATTTTTACAATTTAGTCCTTATTTTATTAAATTACAAATTCATGCAATTCAACCAAAATCCATGCTAGCCGAATTTGAATTAGGTCCCTAGCATTCCATTTTTTCATTTATTTCACAATTTAACCCCGAAAAATTACACATTTCACAATTTAATCCCTAATTGGACTTTTCACTAAAAATCACTTAACAAATGTTGTTTATATAACAACAAGCATGCATTTTCTATCATCAAACATTAAAACACACATAGATTCAACAATGGCAAAACCCTAAACCTTTAAAAATTTTGCAAAATAGTCCCTGAGCTAGCTAGATTAAGCTGCAACGATCTCAAAAACATAGAAATCATTAAAAACGGGACAAAAATCATACTTTAATTAGCTATGTAAGCTTGACCAAATGAAAGCCCTAAGTATGGCTTTTTCTTTTGCTAAATCCGGCTAAAGAAAGAAGGTGAGCATAAAATATGGTTTTTGTTTTATTTAATTTATCTTAATTAACCAAATTACTTATTTAACCTTACTTTAAACATTAAAATTTACATAAGTGATATCCATCTTTGTCCCCTTACTTTAATAATGGTCTAATTACAACATAATGACCTCTACTATTTAATTTCTATAGCAATTTAATACCTTTAAATATTAGAACATAAGTTTTACACTTTACTCAATTTAGTCCTTCTTCTCAAATTAAACACTCAAACGGTAAGATTTCTTAACAAAACTTTCACACAATTATTCTATCATACAGTAAACATTAAAATAATAATAATAAAATAATTATTTCAACCTCAGATTTATGGTCCCAAAACCACTGTTCTGATTTGACTAAAAATAGGTTGTTACATGCCCTTACTTTCAGTAATGCCTCAGCGAAATCGTACTTAATCTGCTGCTCAAAAGATACCTGAAGTGATCTACTTCTTTTGAGAGCCTGAACTCAAGTTGCCTAGCTTGTGTCTATAGGCCTTAGCATAGAACCCTGCACTATTTTGTCTTCATTCTATATAGACGCTACTCTATGTATAGAGTCTGCTATAATTATTCGATCCAATACTCGTTTGTATCATTCAATTCTAGTCCAACTAATCCAACCTTTTAAAAATTAGATTCAGTTTATGGGCATACTGCACACTAGTCTATGTGTAGAGAATGTATGCATACAATTAGAAAATAAAAAAAATAGAATGAAACTATGATTAAATTGAATATATGCGTCAACTATTAAAGAAAGTAAAATTTTTCATCATGTAACCCCAATCCTTTGAGATTTAGCTCATAGGTTGTCAATTAAAATTCAAATTCAAAATAACACCGAACATAGTTTTGATCAATTCAATTCATGGGAGAATAGGTTAAGAAATAATAGAAGAACTAAGGAAGATGGCTATCGCTAAATCAATCCTCAATCCAGCAGCACAGTGTCCTATGGTGGCTGAAAGGAGCTGCCTTCGGTCTCCTTTTTTCATCTCTACTTAGCTGCTATCCTCTATTATTACCTCTGAATTTCCACACCTTTAGGGTTTCCACTGTTACATGTTCTATGTGTATTGAAGAATCTAAGCTCATCATCGACGATCATAAGTACAAATTGTGCTCCTCATAGGCAAACAGTACGTAACAGTTACATTGTCGTGGCAAAACAGATTTAACTATACTAAAATGATCATACATACTAAATATAAAATGCAGCCTAAATGCACAACATAGCCTCAAATCTAAGGGATGCATTGTCCTTAATGCATATCCAGATATATAAGAGATCAAGTAAAAGAGAAATTTGTACAACAAATGTCATAGCAAAAGAAATGAAATGAAATATGCATGAAAGAAATAGAAAACTTAGCTGGCTTGGACTAGCATGTAGATACTTCATTCTGCCTAACGAGTGGATTTTCAGGCAATGACTTTATACTGCCACTTCATCTTTTTCGGGGTCATTTCTTTCCCCTCCTTTTCAATTTCCATTAGCTCATCGATCAGACTATTAGTGTCACAATCCTGTGTAGTTATGGGTGCTAATGGTAAAGGTGGAATAGGTTTCTTACCTTTGGTGTTGGCAGTAGTGACAATGTCATCTTTTGCTTCTTCTCCATCCTTCTTAACATTTAGGGATGCCATCTTTTCAAGCTCTCAGTAGCAGTTTGAGTAAGTCCCTCGGCAGTAGGTTGAGTGGGCTCCTCGGTAGCATAAAAAATGGGAGCAAAATGGAAAGGAAGATAGGAAATTCTAGCATTGGCTTTGTAAATTCTTTTGCATGGATGTCCTGAGAGCCAAATCCCTACTCCTTACAAAGGCCCAATATTCAGCTTGCCGCTACTAGGCTTAAACCATCTTTTCAGCCAGGTGAAACTACTAGATTTCAAAAAGGGACATTCTTTTCTCCAACTGCTTTAAAGAGTACAAAATTTTCTATTCGAGGGAGCTACGAGAAACTGAAGGTGCCATCGTGGGAGAAAGTGCAACAGAGAAAGTGGTGCCATGACTATGCTAAGTTGCCTTGGTAGCATCAATGCCTTGGATCTTGGCAAAGATAGTTTTGGTCAGTCCACCATTGTTAGGGGTGATATCCTCATTTGTATTGGAGGAACTTGGGTGGTTTGACATAGAGCAGTAATAAGAGAAAGGAGTTTTAAGCTAGCAACATTTTATTAGCACACCGATGTACTTCCTAAAAACTTGTCCTCCCGACATTAATTCTTCGCCTTTTTATAATGAAGTTTAGCAAAAGCATTCTTTATTTCAAAACAGTTGTATTGTGTGTACACGAAATAAGTTGGCTACTCAAAAAATGATACCATAATTTCCAAATAGGCTTCAACAAAGCCCTCTCAATAGTATAACACTCTTGACTGGAAATAGTCCATTGTGTACCTTTGAAACATAAATCATCCAATACATGGGTTAAACCCTCAACAATGATACTTTCAGAAAATGATGTGTGTTTGTCTTAGACACCTACAAGACCAAACTATACATTAATATGGTCTTCATAAAAAAGAACAGAAGTGCCCCTTATGTACATAAAAGGGGAATTTGGAGAACTGACATGGGCATAAAATTCTCAAATAATTTTTCCTAGAATGTCCTCAGCGTGTAAACGAAAAATGTTCCACCTATGCTTTTCTACTATGAAGAACACAGATTCATAATATCCCATGTATGATTCATCTATAAACAAGAAACCTCACTCAAAATAGAAAGGGCACTTCTGGAATGATGAAAATGTGCAAGTGTACACAATCGCAACAAGTAATAAAGTGACAAGTAAATGTCGAGTTATCGTAGCCACAAGGACTGTGAAAAGAATTATTTTATGAATGCAATTTAAAACACTTTGGTGGAGAAAATATTTTGATTTGAAAGGTGATTAAAAACCATAAAACAAAGTAAAGTAAATAAAATACAATAAAGTTCTAATGCATAATTTCAAAAACTGGTTTTAATCAAGGTGACATAATTATGTCAGATTAATTACATTTCTTAAATTTGAATTACTAAACTCATGTTTATGTTGTTACGAATAAATTCACGGCAACTCGGTAATTTGCTAACTTATGAACATACTCACCTAAAAAAGTCCATTCATCTCTTAACTTTATCTCTATGTCAATTCAACCGATTAAACAGACTTTAATAGGCAAATGTGTTAATGTACATACATACTTATGAAATTAAAATAATCTCTTATACATATCTCTATGCCAATTCGAAAAATTAATTTAACCACATAAGCACATAAAAGATTACGTGAGGTAACAATGTATTTCTACCTTGAAACAGTTTAACCACAATAATCTTGCAAGTTATGCAAGGCAATTGTATCGCTCGATACTGTTGCTAATTTAACCCTTAGCTACCTTAGATGATTAAACATACACTGATTAAGTAACGTGTAAATTAATTACAATTTAAATCCGTTTAAATAATTAATTCATTAGTTACCTTACAATTGTAATGCAATAATAACTTAGTCATGGTTTTACTTAATCAAGCATCTTACTGGGGCTTATAACAACACAAACACAATTTTAATAAATTATGAAGAAAAAATGCAATCAACCTAACACATATTAAATTTAAGCCATATTAATTAAATAAATCATATCAACATAAATATTCATAGACATGTTCATTATAACAAAGCAGAATTAAAAAAGATAGGGAACAAGAAGCAAATCCGGTGTTTCTCCGTGGCTTGGATGGGTTGCTCCACTCTTCCTTCTTCACTTGTTCTTATCGAACCAAGGCTTCTATGAACACTTTAATGCTGCTCCAAATGATGGATGAATGACTCTTTTTGAAGAGGTGAAATTGGCAAGAGGACAAAGAAAAATAGATGGAAAAATAAAGAGAGAAATTTGAGAGAGAAGAGAAGAGATAAGAAAGTTGTGGTGTGTTTAAATGAGCAGCCAAAGGAGGTTTTCATAGGGTTATAGGGCTGCTAAAAATAGAAAAAATCAGCAGCCAAAGAGCCTTCCTATGGCCGACCACACATGTGGCAAGTTTGAAGTTTTCAAACTTGCTATATTAAGGCTGGGACAAATCTAGAAAGGCACAAATAGTGGAGGCGTTTGTTTGCAACTTGACGAAGTCTTCAAGGGCCTTTTTGCAAGCCAATTAATCAGCCAAGCAAGCTTATTGGGTCAGCATACTGGACGGTTTTGGGCTGCCCAAAGCTCGATTGGTTCGGTTCTCTCGGTTTAGCTCAACTGGGCCACTTTTCATAATTTAATTAATAATAATTTATTTAACCCAAATTAAATTGGATTAAAATTAAAATTAATTATATTATGGATTAATACACATAATTTGGATCATATTTGGCCGAAAAATTAATTCTCCTTGATGCTTCAAAATTTTTTCTCGGTTTTGAGCTTCTAGAAGTGTCTATTGAGTCGTTTTTCGCCCTTTGTGCAAATTTGTCGAAAATAATAAAAATTAATAAAAATTTATTATGAAATTAATTAAAATTAATTACGTTAATCAGTTAAGTCCAAAATAATTATTTTATAATAATTATATATTTTTCGACAATAATTTTACCGAAACTGCATGAATTTGAGTTAAAAAAGGCATGAAAAAGTGTGTATATTTTCGTGTTTCCAACTTCACGATATTGTTATTGTATCTCATAGTTGCGGCACTATGAAAGAATGTCTTTGGCTGAGCAGCACCAGCCCTTGATGGTTCAACAGTTTTGGAGACAATTTCGACACGAGCCTTTGAAAAAGACTAGAAAAATTTTTGGAAAATGTAGTGGAAGAAAAAAAAGAGAGATTGAAGAGAAAGAGTAACAAAAATGGAAATTTTAGGAGAAACTTAAGAGATGTGAGCAATTGAGAAAAGGAAAATAAGAGAGATAATAATTACAGTTCAATAAAAATGAAACGTGCTATGGAAGTTGGATGACATGGAGGAGGAAAGAAGGAAATTAATAAGGTTTTAGGGGGTAAAATGTGACGTTCCATAATCCTTAAACAAAAAGTTGAACTTCTTTTCCATGGGCTCGCCAAGTAAGCAAAAATTTTCCCAGCTAAAAAAAACAAATCTCTCCTCTTGGAGTTATCTACCCGGTCATCCTCATGTTATCTATTTGCACAGTTTGTAGCAATGCTACGACAAAATCCTTTTAATTTCACAAATTCTTAGTTAACATTCTTTATTCTGTCTTTGGGAATCATAAAAAACCTATTCAAAAATAAAATAGAAATGGAAACAATATTAAATAAGGACAAAAAATATAATTAAAGTAAAAGAATTAAAGAAAAGAAAGATAAAAGAACTTGTTAGCTCAAACATCTCAAAGGTCTATGGAGTGTTTGTCTCGATCCACATAGGCACCCTAGTAGTGCTTTAAGTTTTTGATATTGATAGCTTTATGAGGATACACTTGGACTACTTCAAAAGGACTTAACTAGCAAGATTTTAATTTATTAGGGAACAATTTGAGCCTGGAGTTGAATAACAACACCTGTTGTCCTGGTTCAAATTGCCATGGCAAGATTCTTTTATCATGCCAACACTTGGTCTTTTCCTTATATAGCTTAGCGTTCTCATATGCTTGTGCTCAGAACTACTCCATTTCATTTAGTTCTAACAACCTATTTTGGCCAGCAATAACTCAATCCATGTTCAGCTTCTTAATAGCCCAAAATACATTGTGCTCAAGTTCAACAGGATGGTGACATGGCTTGCTATAGACAAGCTTAAAAGGTGACATCCCCAACGGGGTTTTGTATGTGGTACGATATGCCCACAAAGCTTCATCCATTCTGGTAGACCAATACTTACGAGTAGGATTCACCATATTTTCTTAAAAAAATTAATTTCTCTGTTAGAAATTTCAGCTTGTCTGTTTTTTGGGGATGATATGTTGTGGCAATATTATGTTTCACCCCATATCAGTGCAAAGCATTAACTACCAACTTGCAGTCAAAATGAGACCCCTCATTACTAATAATGGCTTATGTAAAAATGTTCTTGTGTAAAAAATTCATTAGTGATCTTGCATCATTAGTAGGGAGGGCAACAACCTCGACCCACTAAGAGACATAGTCCACTGCTAACAAAATAAACACTTTGTCCGCTAACGGTGGAAATGGACCCATAAAGTCAATTCCCCATACATCAAACAAATCAATCTCCAGTATACTTTGCAATGACATTTTGTGTCTCCTAGATAGATTTTCTATTCTATGAAAATGGTCTCATGTGTAACAACCCAATTTCAGTGAAATTAGACTAGTGGTTTCGAGACCAAAAATTTGAGCCAAAAAAATTTATTTTAATATCATTGCATGGTCCGTATTATGATAGGAATGTTATATGAAAATTATGATAAGAAAATTTTATCGATTATGTGCTTAATTATGAAAAGGACCAAATTGCATAAAATGCAAAAGTTGAGTTCTAGTAGCTATAAGTATCAAATAGCTATGGAATTCAAAAATTGAGGTCCTTATATGGTAATTAGACCATTAAAGAAAAGTCAATAGATATTTTTGATGAATCATCCATGGAAAATTAGAAAAAGGTAAGGACTAAATTGGAAAGTGGAAAAATTAATGGATGATAAATAATTAAATAGAAATATTATCATTTTATATCATCTTCATCCCCAAAATTTGCATGGAAACCCTCGGAGAGAGAAAGAAAGCTAATCAAGCTTAATTAGGTATGTTTTCTTGTCTCGTTTTTAGTAATTTTTATATTTTTGAGATCGGATAGTCTAATCTATCTATTTTGGGAATTAATTTGAAAAGATATCAAAGTATAGAAATTTTACCAGGGATGAATATGCTGAAATTTTGAAATTTATTGTAGAAAATAAAAGATTGTTGATAGATAAACAACTTTTACAAAGAGAATTTTCATGAAATTGTGATTTAGGGACTAAATTGAAAAATTGTAAAACCCATGGAAAAATTCTGTAACACCCCAAACCCGGTCCAGACGTTATGGCCGAATCCGACGTGTCTCATTGAAGTTTTAAAACCCATGATTCATTTTAGTGTTTAAAAAGAACGTCTTTTGCTAAGTTAACAAAGTGAATGGAAGTCATGCACCGTAGGTATCCAAAAGCAGGAGGAGGTGAGCCATGAAGGCTGCTTGAGTACCAAGCTCTTGCCTGGATCCAATCCTAGACACGCCCACAACTATTGCCACACTTTGGTGCGAGGTTAGGTTTTGAAAAAAATGAGTTGGAATTCATTTAAGTAGATATTTTAGATAAACTGATTAGTTGCATCGTTGCGCTATTTTGAAAACAAGTATCATTTTTAAAACGCGCCCTAAGTCTAACCCATTTTGAATTATTATCAGTAAAATATAGAGTATAAAATCAAATAATCCCAGAAAGAAAATTAAAATGGCCTTATTACAACCCAAAACCAAATAATAATAATAAATTAAAAAAATCGGTTACTTATTGCAAAGTTCGAAGCGATCATCACGGCCACTCAGAATCCCCTCTGGCTCCAAGTCTCCACATCAAGACTCACCTGCAAAGATAAGGAAAGGGGGTGAGTTTGGAAACTCAGTGTGCAACAAGCCCCTTTCAGAGCCCAAAACAGTATCAGCCTACTGGGCCTAAGCCCAAATTCAATCTCAACATATACTGGGCCGAAGCCTTTACATTATTCATATCACTGGGCCGAAGCCTTTACTGTAAACGGTATGGCCCATAAGCCCAACTCAATACCACATGCACTATTAATGGATGTATACAAGCCCGTTTGGGGAGACTACTCAACCCACCAACCGCTACTCTCCACCCGTACCAACCAAGCTCTCCATGTGGGGAATAACTCAACCCACCCAACCAAACTCTCCATTGGCAGCATAGCTGCTTAATCATATAACTGGAGGCCTAGCCTCTTTTAATAACTGGGGCAAAGCCCTTTTTGATAAACTGGGCAAAGCCCTTTTCGATAAACTGGGGCAAAGCCCTTTTGCACTACCTCCATCCATATAAAACCCAACCCATGCATATATGAATACATCATGGCATATCATGTGCATATCATGGCATATCATATAAAAAAACAGTATCACATGCATCTCAATTATAACATAACCCTAGGGGTATAATGGTCATTTTCACATTATAAGGGTAATTTCATTACTTTATCAATTATTAGGGTTTTCCATGCTCATTATCAGTTATTAACAACTTCAAGTGTTCAAACAGTGATTCTCACCCATTCTTAGCAAAACCGGGTTATTGGGCCAAAAACCCTTAATGAGCCCTACATAGCTGATTTAGTCATCTAAGCCCGTTTAGCCTATATTCCTTAACGGTATTAATTGTCTTAACGCGCAATTTGACAGGATTCCATTTTCTACCAAATTTACCCAAATGGGCCCGGAAGCCCATTGGGCCCGATTTCAGCCCTTCGAGGCCCAACTTACCATCGTGCACAAAATCGTGCCCTTACCTGTTCCAACGATCCTGATCATCGAACTTAGCGAATCTAACTAACCTATGAGCGTTCGCATGCTCAAGAGTCCTTGAAATGCCAGAATTTCGGCATTTCGGCTTTTCGGCATATATCGATTTAAGCTACGAAAGAGGGTTCGTTACACACCTGTTTTGGTAACGGTACGCTGGCGCGATCCACTCATGAGTTGCCTACAATCGAGTTACTAAACGTCAATCTACATACCGAATACAAACTACGTACTTTTCCCTTACCAAAATCGGCCAACATCCCTTCAACCCTAGAGTTCTTACCTTTTTGCCGAAATATGGATTAGATCTAGAGATCCAATCCAAATCAGTCTTCAAACCCTCCACAGCACGTCCTCTAGTCCACGCTAACGCTTACACAATGAAAAAGAAAGAGGCACCAACACCCTTAGTCCAAACGTTAACCACCCTTAAGGGGTTTCGGCTTTTATCTTAAATCATAAATAATTAACGAAAGCTATTTGAAAAACTTACCAATCGTTGTTTGGTCCAGAAAAGTGCTCCTATCTATGATTTTAACTCCAATCCACCGTTGTTACGAGAAGAAGCAGATTCAAGTAGCAAAAGGTTCGGCTTTTTAAGGAAGAAAAGAGTAAAGATTCGGCTATGATAAAATTCGACTATTGAGAAATAATGAAGAAAGAAAAATAAGAGAAGAGACAGAGAGTGTAGAGTATGGGTTCGGTTATGGAGAAAAGTAAAAATGGAAGAAAAGAAAAGAAAATATGATTGAAAGAGAGGGCAGAAGGGAAATAATATTTGTCAAGGGAAAATAAAAATCATAAATAAAACACATAGACTTAGCCGAATTGCCTATACTAAAGACCCTTGGCCGGCCAACTCTTGCCCCTCAAAAGTCCAACATTCAGCCAACACCAAGTCTTTGATCAGGCTCCTAAATTTCCTCCCTTATCTTGTCCTTACCCAATCCCCTGATCAGCTCAAACTCCCGCACCGATTAGCAGCATTCTTATCCACCCCTTGCACCATTTCAGCATCCTCCCAGGAGAGTCCGGATCAGACTCCAACTCCTTCCCCACGAAGTAGCAAAAACCCAAGCCTTCTGTGTGTGAGGTGAGACTCGAACCTCAGACCTCCGTCCGCCCTTGCTCCTACACCCGTGCTGCTGGCCACTGCACCATGCTTTCTTCCTTACTAATATACGGTCACAGTTAATTTTAAACCTTACCTGCTGAAGCTTCAGTCCGCTTAAAAATAAAAAGGGAATTCCGCCTTCCACGCCACTCGAACCTTCAACCTCCAGAACACTCAGCCACATTGCTTGCCGCTGCGACACAACCTCGCTTTTGTTATAATACGACTGCATTTACCTATAAGCCTTATTCGCTTCAGTCACGGGCTACTTAAAAATAAAACAAGTTTCGCTGTCCCCTGCATTCAAACTCGTGACCACTGGGTCTCCTTAGCGCGCTGCTGCCACTGCGCCAAGGCACTCTTTGTGTTAAATTATACTCGCAACTCCTCTTAACCCTTATTCTAGTCGCGATCTACATATTAAAAAAAAACACCCAAATTACGCACGCCGCGCCTTGAACCCAGGCACATCCCACGCCCTCCTAACATCCTTAGCCACTGGGCCAGATGCCTGCTTGTGCTAAAACTCAGCCCTAATTTATTAATGAAGCCTACTGCCTAGATTCCCTTAAGAGGCAAAATTTAAGAATTTTGCTAAAGCTATGGGCCGAGCCCCAGACCTTTCCCCACACTATAAACCCTTCGTTACTTATTTAATTACCAATAATAATAATAATATCCAATTTATTCGGGCCGTCTTCTACCTGATCCCAGACTCAAGGCCCAATACTTTCAGGCTCAAAAATCGGGGCGTTACAACTCTACCCTCCTTAAAAGAAATTTCGGCCTCGAAATTTTACCTGATCCAAACAGTTGAGGATATTGTTGACGCATTGCCTCCTCGGACTCCCAAGTAGCTTCTTCTTTGCCATGGTTTCTCCAAAGTACCTTCACCAATGGGACTGACTTCCTTCTCAGCACCTTGATGTCGTGATCAAGTATCTAAACAGGTTCTTCTTCAAAGGTCAAATCTGACTGTACCTCAATTTCTGCAACTGGCACGATATGAGTTGGGTCAGAACGTCGTGAATACGATCCAGCTCCGGAGGTAACTCTAGCTGATAAGCCACCGGTCCTATCCGCTTAAGGATCCGATAAGGCCCAATGAACCGTGGACTCAACTTGCCCTTCTTACCAAACCTCAATATCTTCTTCCAAGGCGATACCTTCAAAAAGACCATGTCCCCTACAGCATATTCAATATCCTTACGCTTCAGATCAGCATAAAACTTTTGTCGATCCGCTGCCTCCTTTAACCGATTCTTGATCACCTTAACCTTGTCTTCAGTATCTGCTACCAACTCTGGACCAAGTACTTGCTTTTCCCCTAACTCTGCCCAACAAGTAGGTGAACGACACCTTCGCCCATACAGTGCCTAGTAAGGAGCCATCTGAATACTTCCTTGGTAATTTTTGTTATACACGAACTCCGCCAAAGGCAAGTAGTCCTCCCAACTGCCCCTAAATTCAATAACGTAACCTCTCAACATGTTTTCTAGAATCTGAATGACCCTCTTTGACTGCCCATCCGACTGAGGGTGAAAAGCCGTACTAAAATCCAATAGCATTCCCAATGCCTCGTGCAATTTCTGCCAAAACCGAGATTTAAACCTTAGGTTTCGATCAGAAATCATTGATACTAGCACCCCATGCGACTGCACTATCTCCGCCACATACAACTTGGCTAACTTCAAGGAGTAGTAATCGGTTCGACAGTAGGAAATGGGCGATTTTTCACACCTATCCATAATTACCCAAACTGAGTCCTTCTTGGAAGGTGTCAATGGCAGACCACTCACAAAATCCATGGTTACCCTTTCCCATTTGCACATTGGTATCTTTACTGACTGTAACAATCCTGAAGGTAGTTGATGTTCAGCCTTTACTTGTTGACACGTCAAACATTTCCCCACGAATTCGGTCACTTCTCGCTTAAGCCCAGGCTACCAATATAGCTCTCGCAAGTCTCGATACAACTTACTCCCTCCTGGATGCATAGCACAAGGTCCACCATGTGCCTCCCTTAAAATCATCATTCTCAAGTCAGAGTCCTTCGGCACACAAATTCTTCCTCGAAAACAAAGAACCCCATCATTATTTAACCCAAAGTCTGGATTTTCCCCCTTCTCAACTTGTTGAAACCGAGAAACCAGCGACTCATCCACCAACTGCTGTTTCTTAATCTGCTCCACCCAAGTCGGTCTCACCTGTAATTCTGCCAATAAGCTTCCATCGTCATACAAGCTTAAGCGAGCAAACATTGCCTTCAATTCCGCCACAGTCCTTCGACTTAATGCATCAGCAATGACATTTGCCCTACCTGGATGGTACTCAATCGAACAGTCATAGTCCTTTAGCAGCTCTATCCACCTTCGCTGCTTAAGATTCAGTTCCTTTTGAGTCAATAAGTACTTAAGACTCTTATGATTCGTATAGATAATGCATCTCTCCCCATACAAGTAGTGCCTCCATATCTTAAGCGCAAAAATCACCGCTACCAACTCCAAGTCACGAGTAGGATAGTTTATCTCATGAGGCTTAAGCTGTCGTGAAGCATACGCGACCACTTTACCCTCTTGCATCAACACACAACCCAAACCTACATGTGACGCGTCACTGTACACAGTGAAATCCTTACCAGACTCTGGCTGAATCAACACTGGTGCTTCTGTCAGAATCTTCTTTAACTTCTCAAAAGCCTCTTGCTGCTTATTTGTCCAAAAAAACAGTGATCCCTTCCTTATAAGTTTCGTTAACGGTGCTGCCAACACAGAAAATCCTTCCACAAACCTTTGATAATAACCTGCCAACCCCATAAAACTTCGAATTTCATTCTATCGACCTCGGTGGCTTCGCCTGCACTGCCTCAATCTTTCGAGGGTCCTTGATTCCCTCAGTAGACACAACATGCCCCAAGAAAGTTACTTCCTTCAGCCAAAACTCACACTTACTAAACTTTGCATAAAGTTGCTTTTCCCTTAGTACTTACAGCACAATACGAAGATGTTCATCATGCTTCTCTTCCATTTTCGAGTATACTAAGATATCATCGATAAAAATGACTACGAACTGATCCAAGTATGGCTGAAACACCCGATTCATTAAATCCATGAATGCTGTCGGTGCATTAGTCAAACCAAAGGGCATAACTAGAAACTCGTAATGACCATATCGAGTTCTGAATGCCGTCTTATGGATACCCTCTTCTTTGACTCTCAACTGATGATATCCTGACTGAAGGTCAATCTTAGAAAATACCGAGGCTCCTTTCAGTTGGTCGAACAGATCGTCGATTCTTGGCAAAGGATACTTGTTCCTAATCATCAGTTTGTTCAACTGTCGATAATCAATACACATCCACATGGTCCGATCTTTCTTCTTTGCGAACAGCACTGGTGCGCCCCACGGAGAAATACTTGGTCGTATAAACCCTCTATCCAATAGTTCCTGAATCTGAGCTTTCAGTTCCACCAACTCCTTTGGTGCCATCCTATAAGGCGCAATGGACACTGGAGCTGTTCCAGGCAACAAGTCGATTCCGAACTCAACTTCTCTATTCGGAGGTAGTCTAGGAAGTTCCTCCGGAAATACATCTTGAAATTCTTTGATGGTCCTCACCGACTCCACAGTCATCCCCTCAGTTTCAGCTTGACTCACCAAAGCTAAAAACGCCTCACAACCTTTCCGAATCAACTTCTCAGCCCTCAAAGCCGGGACAACATTGGACAAATAGTTCCTTCGCTCCCCTATGACCATTATCTCCTCATCCTTGACAGTTCTTAGCACCATTCTCTTAGCAGCACAATCCAATCTTGCCCTATGCTTAGTTAGCCAGTCCATTCCCAAAATAAGATCGAAATCCTCAAATGGCAGCTCCATTAAATCTCTTACAAATATCCTATCTTGTGTCTCTAAAGGCACCTCCCTAAAGAGTTTATCTACCTTAACCGAGTGTCCCAAAGGACTTATCACTGATACCCCACTCATAATCTCCTCAGGATGCACACCCAATGCCCCAGATACATCACAAGCAACATACGAGTGAGTGGAACCCACATCAATTAAAGCAGTGTAAGGCATGCTGTGAATGAAGAACGTACCGGTTATAACATCAGGAGCATCACCCTCCTCACGACGCCATGTAGCATAAACCAACGCCGGCTGTCGAGCTTCAGCATGTCCAGCACCCCTGCCCAGTGCCCCACGTCCTCGTCCATTACCATTGCCACCTCCACCTTGTCCACGGCCTCTCTGTGGTGGTGGTCCTCCTCGCTGCGGTTGGACACCTCTTTGCTCCGCAGCTTGATCTTGAGCTGCTCTTCGAGGACACTCCCTGAACTTATTTTCCTTTGACCCACATCGAAAACATGCCCCAGTTCGTTTCCAGCACTCCTCCATATGTGCTCTGCCACAGTCCTTACAAACCTGAGGTCTAAAAGTATTAACCGGAGCTGGTCGAACTGGTTCCTCCACTCTAGCTCTTTTAACATTTCTGTTTGCAGCACCCGAGGGTCTGAAATCTCTTCTAAATCTGGGTCGATCCTTCTCACAATTCTGTCGTTCAGTCCGTTTCACTTCCTTGGCTATCTTAGCCTTCTCTACCAATGCAGCGAAATCACACTTCCTCTGTGGAGCTATCAGCACCCTAATCTCATCGCGAAGGCCATCCTCGAATCGAACGCTGCGCTCATATTCGGTCGCAACTATCCCGCTAGCATATCCACTCAACCTCAAGAATTCCGCCTCATACTCTGCAACAGTCTTATTTCCCTGTGTTAGATTCCAAAATTCCTTTCGACGGGCATCCGCATAACTAGCTCCAACATACTTCCCCTTAAAAGTAGTCTTGAACAGTTCCCTGGTTACTCGTTCGATCGGGGTACTCTCCCTTACAGTGATCCACCACCGGTATGCCTCGTCTCGTAGCAATGACACAACCCCCTTCAGCTTTTGCTCCACAGAGCAATCTAAGTCGTCCATAATCCGCTCTGTTGCCTCAAGCCAATATTCAGCCACATTTGGGGCTACTCTAGATACGCCCCTAAAAACCTTTGCTCCGTTAGCCCGGAGTCGCTCAGAGATGGATCCCCTATTCACTGTCCCGGTGCTTGCTCTAGCAACCCTTTCCAAAACCCTTAACATTGCTTGGGACAAAACATCATCCCCCGCAGCCTGATCATATGACCCAGTCTCAGTTGCCTGTGGTACGGATGCCTCCTCAGCTGGCCTATGCCCCGAGGATGAAGATTCAGCTTGCACCCTTTCGTGACCACGTCCGCGGCGTTGTCCACGAGTTCCTCTTGTACTCATGTTGAATTTATCTGATTACGAATTTTATGCCATTAGTTTAATATTTCAGTTGTTTATTACGAGATATCTTATGGACATATAGTAGTTTAGGAATTGTTTTCGCAACATCGTAGCCTAGCTACAGTCTCAATCCTACTATTTTACAGTTCTACCCGATCTAAAGTATAGTAGGGTCTCAGTTCCATCCAGAGCATCATATCAATATTAAAAAAAGAGAGTATATTTATAGACTTGGTGCCGGGGATTCAGTGTGCCACTTCTTTCTCCAAATCATTTAAAACAACAACCTTGAGTTTGGTCACAGAAAATAAAAATTTCCTAAAAATTGATTTAAAATACCTTTGTTTTGAAATTTTTGATTTTAAACCCGTTTAAAAATCCACAGCTGAGTTGTTGCAACAGGGCTCTGATAACACTAAATGTAACACCCCAAACTCGGCCCAGACGTTATGGTCGAATCCGACGTGTCTCATTGAAGTTTTAAAACCCATGATTCATTTTAGTGTTTAAAAAGAACGTCTTTTGCTAAGTTAACAAAGTGAATGGAAGTCATGCACCGTGGTAGGTATCCAAACAGAGGAGGTGAGCCATGAAGGTCGCTAAGTACCAAGCTCTTGCCTGGATCCAATCTTAGACATGCCCACAACCATTGCCACACTTTGGTGCGAGGTTAGGTTTTGAAAAAAATGAGTTGGAATTCATTTAAGTAGATATTTTAGATAAACCGATTAGTTGCATCGTTGCGCAATTTTGAAAACAAGTATCATTTTGAAAACGCGCCCTAAGTCTAACCCACTTTGAATTATTATCAGTAAAATATAGAGTATAAAATCAAATAATCCCAGAAAGAAAATTAAAATGGCCTTATTACAAACCAAAACCAAATAATAATAATAAATTAAAAAAATCAGTTACTTATTGCAAAGTTCAAAAGCGATTATCACGGCCACTCTGAATCCCCTCCGGCTCCAAGTCTCCACATCAAGACTCACTTGCAAAAATAAGGAAAGGGGGGTGAGTTTGGAAACTCAGTGTGCAACAAGCCCCTTTCAGAGCCCAAAACAATATCAGCCTGTTGGGCCTAAGCCCAAATTCAATCTCAACATATACTGGGCCGAAGCCTTTACATTATACATATCACTGGGCCGAAGCCTTTACTGTAAACGGTATGGCCCATAGGCCCAACTCAATACTACATGCACTATTAATGGATGTATGCAAGCCCGTTTGGGGAGACTACTCAACCCACCAACCGCTACTCTCCACCTGTACCAACCAAGCTCTCCATGTGGGGAATAACTCAACCCACCCAACCAAACTCTCCACTGGCAGCATAGTTGCTTAATCATATAACTGGAGGCCTAGCCTCTTTTAATAACTGGGGCAAAGCCCTTTTTGATAAACTGGGCAAAGCCCTTTTCGGTAAACTGGGGCAAAGCCCTTTTGCACTTCCTCCGTCCATATAAAACCCAACCTATGCATATATGAATACATCATGGCATATCATGTGCATATCATGGCATATCATATAAAAAAACAGTATCACATGCATTTCAATTATAACATAACCCTAGGGGTATAATGGTCATTTTCACATTATAAGGGTAATTTCATTACTTTATCAATTATTAGGGTTTTCCATGCTCATTATCAGTTATTAACAACTTCAACTTTTCAAACAGTGATTCTCACCCATTCTTAGCAAAACCGGGTTATTGGGCCAAAAACCCTTAATGGACCCTACATAGCCGATTTAGTCATCTAAGCCCGTTTAGCCTATATTCCTTAACGGTATTAATTGTCTTAACGCACAATTTGATAGGATTCCATTTTCTACCAAATTTACCCAAATGTGCCCGGAAGCCCATTGGGCCCGATTTTAGCCCTTCGAGGCCCAACTTACCATCGTGCACAAAATCGTGCCCTTACCTATTCCAATGATCCCGATCATCGAACTTAGTGAATCTAACAAACCTATGAGCGTTCGCATGCTCAAGAGTCCTTGAAATGCCAGAATTTTGGCATTTTGACTTTTCGGCATATATCGATTTAAGCTACGAAAGAGGGTTCGTTACACACCTGTTTTGGTAACGATACGCTGGTGCGATCCACTCATGAGTTGCCTACAATCGAGTTACTAAACGTCAGTCTACATTTCGAATACAAACTACGTACTTTTCCTTTACCAAAATCGGCCAACATCCCTTAAACCCTAGAGTTCTTACCTTTTTGCCGAAATATGGATTAGATCTAGAGATCCAATCCAAATCAGTCTTCAAACCCTCCACAGCACGTCCCCTAGTCCACGCTAACACTTCCACAATGAAAAAGAAAGAGGCACCAACACCCTTAGTCCAAACGTTAAGCACACTTAAGGGGTTTCGGCTTTTATCTTAAATCATAAATAGTTAACGAAAGCTATTCGACAAACTTACCAATCGTTGTTTGGTCCAGAAAAGTGCTCCTATCTATGATTTTAACTCCAATCCACCGTTGTTACGAGAAGAAGCAGATTCAAGTAGCAAAAGGTTCAGCTTTTTAAGGAAGAAAAGAGTAGAGATTTGGCCATGATAAAATTCGGCTATTGAGAAATAATGAAGAAAGAAAAATAAGAGAAGAGACAGAGAGTGTAGAGTATGGGTTCGGCTTTGGAGAAAAGTAAAAATGGAAGAAAAGAAAAGAAAATATGATTGAAAGAGAGGGGAGAAGGGAAATAATATTCGTCAAGGGAAAATAAAAATCATAAATAAAACACATAGACTTAGCCAAATTGCCTATACTAAAGACCCTTGGCCGGCCAACTCTTTCCCCTCAAGAGTCCAACATTCAACCAACACCAAGTCATTGATTAGGCTCCTAAATTTTCTCCTAAATTTCCTCCCTTATCATTTATCCTTACCTAATCCCCTGATCAGCTCAAACTCCCCCACTGATTAGCAGCATCCTTATCCGCCCCTTGCACCGTTTCAGCATGCTGCCAGGAGAGTCCGGATCAGACTCCAACTCCTTCCCCACCAAGTAGCAAAAACCCAAGCCTTCTGTGCGCGAGGTGAGACTCGAACCTCAGACCTCCGTCCGCCCTTGCACCTACGCCCGTGCTGCTGGCCACTACACCATGCTTTCTTCCTTACTAATATATGGTCACAGTTAATTTTAAACCTTACCTGCTGAAGCTCCAGTCCGCTTAAAAGTAAAAGGGGAATTTCGCCTTCCACGCCACTTGAACCTTCAACCTCCAGAACACTCAGCCACACTGCTTGCCGCTGCGACACAACCTCGCTTTTGTTATAATACAACTGCATTTACTTATAAGCCTTATTAGCTTTAGTCACGGGCTACTTAAAAATAAAACAAGTTTTGCTGTCCCCTGCATTTGAACTCGTGACCACTGGGTCTCCTTAGCGCGCTGCTGCCACTGCGCCAAGGCACTCTTTGTGTTAAATTATACTCGCAACTCCTCTTAACCCTTATTCTAGCCGCGATCTGTATATTAAAAAAAAAACACCCAAATTACGCACACCGCGCCTTGAACCGAGGCACATCCCACGCCCTCCTAGCGTCCTTAGCCACTGGGCTAGATGCCTGCTTGTGCTAAAACTCAGCCCTAATTTATTAATGAAGCCTACTGCCCAGATTCCCTTAAGAGGCAAAATTTAAGAATTTCGCTAAAGCTATAGGCCGAGCCCCAGACCTTTCCCCACACTATAAACCCTTCGTTACTTATTTAATTACCAACAACAATAATAATAATAATAATAGTAATAATAATAATAATAATAATAATAATAATATCCAATTTATTCGGGCTGTCTTCTACCTGATCCTAGACTCAAGGCCCAATACTTCCAGGCCCAAAAATCGGGGCGTTACAAATTCTAAGTTTAAGAAGTTCATGGGCTATTATTAAGACATGTAAAAATTGGTTTGGCTTGGAATAAGGATTAAATTGCATAAATTTCATTTTCCGAGCCTAGGGACGAAATTGGAATTTATGAAAAGTTTATGGGCAAAATGGTCATTTTGACTAGAGTGTAAATTGAATCCAATTGAATATGAAATGTGATAAATTGATGATTAAATTCATTTATATAGATCTGGACAACTCAAATTCGAAGCTAGATTGAGGAAAAAAAGTTTCGGATTAGTAGATTTTTATACACAAACAAGTGTCAAGGTAAGTTCGTTTAACCGAATTATGTTTAATTATATGTTTGAATTGAATGTGGTATGTGATTGTATGAATTATATAAATGCTAAAAATAAATGAAATAATCATGTGTTCAATCATATCCGGAAAATAATAAGTTCCGTTTGAATAATAAAATTCGATGGATATGTGTGATTTTCCCATATTACATGTGGTCATACATATGTTGCAGATAGAATATAGCTCGGACAAGCAATCTTGTTAAAGCCCTCTTGAGCATCCTGATAAATAGTTCTTGTGAGCATTCTGATCGCTAGTGATCATGCATGTGTTGTGCACTACCGCAGTTCTGTGTGAGCGTCCTGTTACATGATTCGATCAGTTGTGATCTGACATATAATGCAGACACAAACGCAGCTCTATGTGAGCATCCTGATATAAGCTCTTATGGGCTACCTAACATGGATCGCTTGAACTCCGTATTACCTTATCCGGTGCTCCCTAATATTGACTCTTCGGAGTTATCTGGTAAGCTCTATGAGCTCCCTGAATAAAACTCTTATGAGCTTCCTGTTTAGCATGGATAAGTGTCCTGTTACATGACTCATCTAAGCATCCTGATATGTGGCTCGAGAGTGTGCTCTCTGATTAAGTGCCTTAATGGGTACTCTTGATATTAACTCTTCGAAGTTACCTTATTCGGTGCTCCCTGATATTAACTCTTTGGAGTTACCTGATAAGCTCAATGAGCTTTCTGTTTAGCCTGGATAAATGTCCTGTTACATGACTCATCTGAGCATCCTAATATGCGGCTCAAGAGTGTGCTCTCTTATTTAGTGCCTTAATGGGTACTCCTGATTACGAATTGACAGTTTACAGTTTTGTACACCTTGTGTGTACTACCTGAGTATCCATCGATATTTCAATAATTCAACGGACAAAACTTCTGACATGAGAAATTATGAGATTAAAAGAGTTATGTCCCAAATACTTCTGAAATACCTGAAAGGGGTGTAGCATGATGTGCTCATCCATGCTTACTTAATGTACATGTGAATTATGTGTGAAACACCCCTAACCCGTGTCTGTCGCCGGACTAGGGTTATGAAGTATTACCAATCATATCATAGTGTTTTTTTTTTTTACAAATAAGTATTTCATTTTACAATTCAAAATATTATTCACATCAATGCTTGTAGTATCGTCTAAAATCAAATCTTAAATTTCATATCATTCATAAGGTGACATAATTAAGACATAATTCGGTATATATATAAAAACAAATTACACACATATATATAACATATAACAAATCATCAACTTCTTTAATTGCATATCAGACCAATTTATATTTATTTTTTTAAGTCCTGCGCATGCACATATTACTCATCATTTGGAACAAGTTTTCATGCTAAGCTTTATATTCATTTATGCGGCATAAAAAGAATTGATTAAAATGTACTTACATATTTCATACATTAATACAAATTAATGCATTCATTTGAATATATATACATATATATAAGCATTTAATCACATTCAAATAAAACTTTATGGCAAGTCACATTATGATTAATATACAACCAACACATCGAAGATGTAACCATGTTTCACCAAATTCAAATACATTTCACTTTACTATCATGAACTACTTTCTAACAGAAATAATAACTCAACACCAAGCCATTCGCAAATTTTTATATCTACTACCCGACTTTTAATCATAATTAACATATCATTGCATACCTAGTTTGCTTACAAAATAATGAGTTTAAAACTTCATATTGCACATGTTATCTAATCCTTTATTCGATTATCAAATATAACCTCAAATGGTCATGCTAATACCAAGTCACATACCTAATAAGTAAACACACACCGAAATTGAATTTAATACCACATATTTTTTGCACACACAATTATCAATCATTCGACTAACAACTTGGCCTTTTAATACCAAATCACAAACATCACGTTATAGCATATATATGTTTCATTCTTCATCAGCCGAATATAAAGGCACATCCCTTACTATTTTCAAGCTAACTCATAAGACAAAATACACATCCTATATAAGTCAATATGATAAACAAATTCACATATGCCTTTATCTATGTAAAACCTTGACTAAACCATGCCTATGTATATATAAAATCACCTACCACTTCAAGCATATACTACCTACCAAAATTACCATACATTCATCCATGAAACATAACATAATAACCAATATATACTTAAGCCATGATTAACCAAAACCAAATTCAAGCTAAGAAGTTAGGCCATTTTCACATGGCTCATATACATGCATTTTCAAAATAAACTATATCCAATACTAGCCTATACATGCCATAATTCGAGTTCAACAAATTAAATACCGAAATAGTAGATAGTGTGATGAACTTTGCTGACGATCCCCGAGCTTGTAACTTGATCCAAAATCTATAAAACATAAGCAAATATACACACAGTAAGATATTATAGATTAGTAAGTTATAAGCAAATAAACATCTCAATGATTTAATAAACTCATTTTAAGCTAATCTAAATTTTATTATCATTATCAAGCTTAAGCTCAAACCTACAAATGAGATAAATAACACTTTATCATTCACAAAATCTACCTTGGTCGAATATTCACTTAATCAATTTGACCTGATATTATTCAACTGTCTAATCCAAAATGTCTTAATAAAATCAAATAAACACAGATGCATTTATATAAGCTCAAGAACCATAATATTACATCATGTACATATACCACTTAAATGGCCGAATATACTTGATCACATAGATACACATATCCAAGAATCAATTCTACAATATTCATACCATTTAATTTACAAGGTCGAATACACATACTAAATTTACATGTAATCTTCATTTGTATCACACATAATTAGTAACAAATATCAAGTTACTTATTTACCTTATCTTAAGTAAACAATAAGCTAACTCATACCTGATCATTTACCTCGTTTTTCACATTCGATCATGATTTACCTTTGCCCGATGAACCATTTGGAATTGGATAGGACACTCGGATAATCACACAAATCATACAATGTCAACGTCCCAGATGTGGTCTTACAGGTAGCCACATATCGATGCCACTATCCTAGAAAGGGTCTTACTCGTACACAAATATCAGAATCACATATCAATGCCATGGTCTTATTGGCACACATATATTGGAATCCTATGTCTTGACATATGTATCCTTGCTATTCCTAAAGTTCATACGGGGCTTTCGGACGTCGTAACTCTGTCGAAACGAATGCTTGAACATGGTTACCAAGCTTATACACATTCGGCAATAGCATATATAAATTCAGATTTTGCATACCAGCATATATATTTAGCATTCAACTACGATTAGACACGTCTATTTGCTTATAAACTTACCTCGGACGATGTAAAACGGAACAGGGCAGCTAGTCAATAATTTTCGTTTTCCCCCGATCCAAATTCGATTTCTTTGGTTCTTGATCTAAACATAATTAAGCTCATTCAAACATATTTTCATTCAATTTAGTCCAAAAACATATAAATAGGAAAATTACATTTTACCCCTGACATTTATAATTTTTACAATTTAGTCCCTATTACACAAAACACAAAATACACCAAATTTCTCCATACCCAAGCTAGGCTGAATATTACCCATGTCTATACAAACCCATATAATTTATTTATTTCACATTTTAGTCCCTCAAATTATTATTATTGCAATTTAGTCCTAATTACTCAAAATCATCAAAAACTCCAATACAAAACATGTTAATCTAAAACATATCTTTCATATTTAATCATAAAAAAAAACAAAAATCACAAGCTCCCTACAATGGCACAACTCAAAATATTCATCAAAATAAAAAATTCAAGCATGGGTTTTGTAGTACTCGAAGCAATGATCTCAAAAATGTAAAAATTATCAAAAACTGAGCTAGAACTTACCTTGAATAAAGTTGAGGAAGATGGTCGAACCTAACTTCTCTTATTTCCTTTCTTTTGTTTCTTATTTCGGTGGATGAATAAATATGATAAACTAATTTTTAACTTATGTTTTATTATGATATATAATAACATTTTGATTAATTACCATTATATCCTTTATAATTAAATAACCATAACACATAATATAAGGATACAATCGACCATTACACATTATTTTCGTTTATTTATAACATAGATACTTCAAGTTAGAAAGCCACTAATAATTCAGCCCATTTTAGAAATAACCACTAAATTTTCATTTTACGCGATTAAGTCCTTTTATTTAATCGGATACCTAAACGACCAAATTAAATCACGAAAATTTCACAGATATAAATTCACACAGAATAAACATAGAAAATAATTTTTAAATATTTTTCTAACTCAGATTCGTGGTCCCGAAACCACCGTTCCGATTAGGGTCTAATCGGGTTGTTACAACTCTCCCCCTTAGGGATTTTCGTCCTCGAAAATCTTACCGGTGAATAAGTTCAGATAACGTTCTCTCATCGTATCCTCTGGCTCCTACGTTGCTTCCTCAACTCTGTGTTTATGCCATAGTGCTTTAACTAATGGAATCTTCTTATTTCATAACTCTTTAATCTCGTGAGCCAGAATACGAATTGGTTCTTCCTCGTACGTCATATCAGGTTTAATCTCAATCTCAGACAGACTAATCACACGTGAAGGGTTAGATCGATATCTATGAACCATCAAAACATGGAATACATTGTGGATCCTTTCTAACTCAGGTGGAAACAATAGTCTGTAAGCAACTGGCCCGATACGCTCTATAATCTCATACAGCCCAATAAATCTCGGACTCAATTTACCTTTACGACTGAATCTAAGTATTTTCTTCCATGGTGAGACTTTCAAGAAAACTTTATCTCCAATCTGAAACTCTATATCTTTTTGTTTCAAATCTGCATAGGATTTCTGACGATCCGATGCTGCTTTCAGACTTTCATGGATTACTTTCACTTTCTATTCAGTTTCTCTAGTCAAGTCAACCCCCTGTATCTTATTTTCACTGAGTTCAGTCCAGTACAATGGTGTACGACATTTACGACCATACAAAGCCTTATAAGGTGCCATTTTGATACTCGATTGAAAGCTGTTATTATACGTAAATTCAATCAGAGGTAGATATCGTTCCCACGTACCTTTGAACTCGAGAATGCAACATCTCAACATATCATCAAGTATCTGAATGATTCGCTCAGACTAGCTATCTGTTTGCGGATGAAAAGTAGTGCTGAAATGTAACTTTGTACCTAATGCATCTTGCAGTTTCTTCCAAAACCGTGATGTAAATCTCGGATCTCTATTCGAAACAATAGATATAGGCACACCATGTAATCTCACAATCTGAGAAATATACAATTCAACCAGCTTATCAAGTGAGTAGTCTGTACGTATCGGAACAAAATGAGCCAACTTAGTTAATCTATCCACAATAACCCATATTGCATCTTTCTTGCTCAGTGTCAACGGTAAACCAGATACAAAATCCATAGTAACTCTATCCCATTTCCACTTAGGTATCATAATCGGTTGAAGTAATCCAAAAGGTACCTGATGCTCGGCTTTTACTTGTTGACAGATTAAACATTTCGAAACAAGGTTAGAAATGTCTCATTTCATACCATGCCACCAATAAAGTTGTTTCAGATCATTATACATCTTCGTACTACCTAGGTGAACAGATAACCGACTGCTGTGAGCCTCATTCAAAATCATCTAAATCAACTCTGAATTTCTCGGTACACATATCCTGTTTCTAAATATCAAACAACCATCAACATCAACATCAACTCTGAATTCTGAATCAGCATCTCTATCACATTGAGCTTGTTTTGCTAATAGTTCATTATCAACCTTCTGGGCATCACAAATTTGTTGAACAAATAACGGTCTTGCCTTTAATTCAGCTATTATTGAACCATCATCAGACATAGCCATATGCGCATTAATTGTACACAAAGCAAACAGTGATTTTCGGCTTAAAGCATCAGTAACAACATTAGCCTTTCCCGGGTGGTAGTCAATCATAAGCTCGTAGTCTTTTAGCAATTCTAACCATCAGCGTTGTCTCAAATTCAGATCTTTTTGAGTCATTAAGTATTTCAGACTTTTATGATCAGAATAAACATGACATTTCTTTCCAAACAGATAATGACGCCAAATTTTCAATGCGAATACAATAGCTGCCAATTCTAGGTCGTGTGTCGGATAGTTCTTTTCATGTGGCTTCAACTGTCTCAAGGCATAAGCTATAACTTTGCCTACTTGCATCAAAACACAACCCAGACCATTTAAAGATGCATCACTATAAATAACAAATTCTTTACCCGGTTCTGGCTGAATTAATACTGGAGTTTCAGTCAAAAGGGCTTTCAACTGATCAAAGCTTTTCTGGCACTTTTCTGACCACTCGAACTTAACATCTTTCTACAATAGCATTGTCATCGGGGTTGCAATCATAGAGAAACCTTTCACAAACCATCTATAATAACCAGCAAGTCCCAGAAAACTTTGGACTTCAGAAACATTCTTCGGAGGTTTCCAATCAAGTATAGCTGAAATTTTACTCGAATCAACTCAAATACCCGATGTTGATACCACGTGACCCAGGAAACTGACTTCACTTAACCAGAACTCACTGTTAATGAACTTCGCATACAACTGCTTATCTTGCAAATTCTATAACACAAGTCTCAGATGTTCGGCATGTTCGGTTTCATCCTAAGAATAGATCAAAATGTCATCTATAAACAACCACAAACTGATCCAGATACAGTCTGAAGATTCGATTCATCAAATCCATGAAAACAGTAGGTGCATTAGTAAGTCCAAAAGGCATAACCAAAAACTCGTAGTGTCTATACCTTGTTCAGAAAGCAGTCTTTGGTATGTCTGAATCTTTAACTCGCAACTGATAGTAGCCTGATCTCAAATCTAACTTCGAAAGCACTGTAGCCCCTTTCAATTGATCAAAAAGATATCAATCCATGGCAACAGATACTTATTTTTTATAGTCACCTTATTGAGTTGTCTATAATCAATGCACATTCTCATAGTTCCATCTTTATTTTTCACAAATAGTACTAGTGCACCCCAAGTAAAGAAACTCGGTCGCGCGAAACCTCTATCTGTCAACTCTTGCAACTGAGCTTTCAATTCTTTTAATTCTGTAGGTGCCATTCTGTATGGAGCTATGGATATCGGAGTCGTCCTAGGCATTAACTCAATACCAAACTCTACCTCTCGAATAGGTGGCAAATCTGGTAATTCTTTAGGAAACACATCTGGATACTTGTACACATCAGGTACTGATTTTATGTTTCTTTCGGCCACTTTACTATCAAACACATATGCAAAGTAAGCTTCGCAGCCCTTTCTTACATATTTTTGAGCTAACATCGAAGAAATCACTACCGGTAACCCTTTCAAATCACTAGATTCAATCCGAACAATCTCATCATTCTGGCTCCGTAAATCAATAGTCTTTCTTTTGTAGTTTACAATAGCATCATGCAAAGTCAACCAGTCCATACCCAAAATTATGTCGAACTCATCAAATAGCAACAACATCAAATCAGCCGGAAAGCACGAATCTCGAACCATCAAGGGACAATTCTTACACACTTTGTCAACCATAACACACCGGCCCAAGGGGTTTGACACTCTAATCACAAACTCAGTAGACTCAACAGGCAGAGTCTTGCTGAATACTAATATCTCACACACATAAGAATGAGAAGAAACAGGATCAATCAATGCAATTACAATAGTATCATAATGAGTGAATGTACCGGTAATAACATCTGGGGAAGAAGCCTCCTCTCGCACGCGAATAGCATAGGCTCTGGCAGGTGCACGGGCCTCAGATCTAACTACTGTATCTTTAATTCCTCTCTGACTGCCACTCGCATTACCAGCATTTCTCGGTGGTCTACCCCGAGCTGCAGTATTACCTGATCTCATGTTTTGCACTGGATTTTCTTCAGCTGACCCTGGGTAATCTCGAATATAATGATCTGTAGATCCATATTTAAAACAGTCCTAATCATGTAATCTGCAATTGTCGAGATGTCTTTTACCACAGTGTTTACACTTGGCCTGATTTGATCTGACATTCCCCACACTAGCTACTGAGGTAGCTCTCGAGCTCGCAGGTGGTCTATTCTGATCCCGTTTGGAGTAACCCGAAGTGGCTCAAGAACAACTGAAATCATCTCAGATATTGTTTGATGTAGACTGGACTGACTTACTGAATGCTCTCTTACGCGAGTCTCTAGCTTCAAAATCAACTTTTCTCTTTTCTTTCCTGAGCTCTTCAGCTTTGCAGGCTTGCTCAACTAGTACTACGAACTCTTTTATCTCAAGTATGCCAACTAAAACTTTAATATCTTCATTCAACCCATCTTCGAATCTTTTACACATTATGGCTTCGGTAGAAACACACTCTCGGGCATACCGACTAAGTCTCACAAATTTCTGCTCATACTTTGTCACGGTCATCCGACCCTGTTTCAGCTCCAGAAATTCTTATCTCTGGCTAATATTCTTCTTACGGAACTCAGTCTGGAAGAATTCCTAAGTCACTCGCTCTTTCGGAACTACCGATACTAGGGTATTCCACTAGTAATATGCTGTGTCACGAAGCAATGATATGGCACATTTCAAACATTCATCTCGGGTACAGGACAGCTCAACAAACACACGTATAGTATTATCAAGCCAAAACTCAGCCCGCTCAGCATCATCATCATTAGTAGCATTAAACTCTTCAGCCTCATGTTTTTTGATTTTATCAACAGGTGGCTTATACAATATCAACAGATCACTTACTTGGGGTACAACAGGCATCGAAGATGGATTAGTCAGGGGGTGGAGGTTGTTGTGTAGCCAGATTAGTCCAGATATATTGAGTAAACCAATCATTCATCATTTGATAGAAGGCTTGTTTCGCCTCACTGTCTTGATTATTCGAAGTCGGTCGAGAATCAGCCGGCGCTGTCCCTTGCGCAGGAGTAGGCGCTACACTCTTGACATCATTAGCTACAGCTCTGCCGGGATCCATTTACTATATGAAAACACATTTTCAAATGCTAGAAATCATCACATTATCGCAATATATAATATGACATGTATAGCTAGACTCACACGCACTACGTTAGTCCTAGAACCGACTAAACCGTAGCTCTGATACCAATTAAATGTAACACCCCTAACTCGTGTCTGTTGTCGAACTAGGGTTATGAAGTATTACCAATCATATCATAGTTTTTTTTTCCAAATAAGTATTTCATTTTACAATTCAAAATATTATTCACATCAATGCTCGTAGTATCGTCTAAAATCAAATCTTCAATTTCATATAATTCATAAGGTGACATAATTAAAACATAACTCAATATATATATAAAAACAAATTACACACATATATATAACATATAACAAATCATCAACTTCTTTAATTACATATCAGACCAATTTATATATATATGTTTTAAGTCCTGCGCATGCACATATTACACATCATTTAGAACAAGTTTTCATACTAAGCTTTACATTCATTTATGCGGCATAAAAAGAATTGATTAAAATGTACTTACATATTTCATACATTAATACAAATTAATGCATTCATTCGAATATATGTACATATATATATAGGCATTTTATCACATTCAAATAAAACTTTATGGCAAGTCATTTTATGATTAATATACAACCAACACATCGAAGATGTAACCATGTTTCACCATATTAAAATACATTTCACCATATTAACATGAACCTATTTCGAACACAAATAATAACTCAATACCAAACCATGCGCAAATTCTTATATCCAGTACCTGACTTTTAATCACAATTAACATATCGTTGCATACCTAGTTTGCTTACAAAATAATGAGTTTAAAACTTCATATTGCACATGTTATCTAATCCTTTATTCGGTTATCAAATATAACCTCAAACGGTCACGCTAATACCAAGTCACATACCTAATAAGTAAACACACACCAAAATTGAATTTACTACCACATATTTTTAGCATACACAATTATCAATCATTTGACTAACAACTTGGCCTTTTAATACCAAATCACAAACATCACGTCATAGCATATATATGTTTCATTCTTCATCAGCCGAATATAAAGGCACATCCCTTACTATTTTCAAGCTAACGCACAAGAAAAAATACACATCCTATATAAGTCAATATGATAAACAAATTCACATATACCTCTATCTATGTAAAACCTTGACTGAACCATACCCATGTATATCTAAAATCACCTACCACTTCAAGCATATACTACCTACCAAAATTACCATAGATTCATCCATGACTCATAACATAATAACCAATATACACTTAAGCCATGATCAACCAAAACCAAATTCAAGCTAGGAAGTTAGGCGATTTTCGTATGGCTCATATACATGCACTTTCAAAATAAACTATATCCAAGACTAGCTTATACATGCCATAATTCGAGTTCAACAAATTAAATACCGAAATAGTAGATAGTGTGATGAACTTTGCTGACGATCCCCGATCTCGTAACTTGATCCAAAATATATAAAACAAAAGCAAATATACACACAACAAGCTATTATAGCTTAGTAAGTTATAAGCAAATAAACATCTCAATAATTTAATCAACTCATTTTAAGCTAATCCAAATTTCATTATCATTATCAAGCTTAACCTCAAACCTACAAATGAGATAAATAACACTTTATCATTCATAAAATCTACCTTGGCCGAATATTCACTTAATCAATTTGACCTAATATTATTCAACTGTCTAAGCCAAAATGCCTTAATATAATCAAACAAACACATATGCATTTATATACGCTCAAGAACCATAATATTACATCATGTACATATACCACTTAGATAGCCGAATATACATGATCACATAGATACACACATCCAAGAATCAATTCTACAATATTCATACCATTTAATTTACAAGGCCAAATACACATACTAAATTTACATGTAATCTTCATTTGTATCACACATAATTAGTAAAAAATATCAAGTTACTTATTTACCTTATCTCAAGTAAACAACAAGCTAACTCATACCTGATCATTTAGCTCGTTTTTCACATTCGATCACGATCTACCTTTGCTTGATGAACCATTCGAAATTGGATAAGACACTCGGATAATCACACAAATCGTACAATGCCAACGTCCCAGACATGATCTTACATGTAGCCACATATCGATGCCACTGTCCTAAACAAGGTCTTACTAGTGCACATATATCGGAATCACATATCGATGCCATGGTCTTACTCGCACACATATATCGGAATCACATATCGATGCCATGGTCTTACTCGCACACATATATTGGAATCATATGTCATGACATATGTATCCTAGCTATTCCTAAGGTTCATACGGGGCTTTATGATGTCGTAACTCGGTCGAAATGAATGCTTGAACATGGTTACCAGGCTTATACACATTCAGTAATAGCATATATAAATTCATATTTTGCATACCAGCATATATATTTAGCATTCAACTACAATTAGACACGTCTATTTGCTTATAAACTTACCTCGGATGATGTAAAATGGAATCGGGTAGCTAGTCGACAATTTTCATTTTCAAATTAAGGTCATTCAAACATATTTTCATTCAATTTAGTCCAAAAACATATAAATGGGCAAATTACCATTTTACCCCTAACATTTACAATTTTTATAATTTAATCCCTATTACACAAAACACAAAATACACCAAATTTCTCCATACCCAGGCTAGGCTGAGTATTACACATGTCTAGACAAACCCATATAATTTATTTATTTCACATTTTAGTCCCTCAAATTATTATTTTTGCAATTTAGTCTTAATTACTCAAAATCATCAAAAACTCCATTACAAAACATGTTAATCTAAAACATATATTTCATATTTCATCATCAAACAACAAAAATCACAAGCTCACAACAATGGCACAACTCAAAATATTCATCAAAATAAGAATTCAAGCATGGGTTTTGTAGTACTCGAAGCAACGATCTCAAAATCGTAAAAAATATCAAAAATCGAGCTACAACTTACCTTGAATCAAATTGAGAAAGATGGTCGAACCTAACTTCTCTTACTTCTTTTCTTTTGTTTCTTATTTCGGTGGATGAATAAATGTGATAAACTAATTTTTAACTTATGATTTATTATGATATATAATAACATTTTGATTAATTACCATTATATCCTTTATAATTAAATAACCATAACACATAATATAAGGATACAACCGGCCATTACACAATATTTTGGTTTGTTTATAACATAGATACTTCAAGTTAGAAAGCCACTAATTCAGCCCCTTTTAGAAATAACCACTAAATTTTCATTTTACGCGATTAAGTCCTTTTATTTAATCGGATACCTAAACGACAAAATTAAATCACGAAAATTTCACAGATATAAGTTCACACAGAATAAACACAGAAAATAATTTTTAAATATTTTTCTGACTCGAATTCATAGTCCTGAAACCACCGTTTCGATTAGGGTCTAAATCGAGCTATTACAATGTGACTAGCTTGCTTATTAAATGTATGTGATTAGGTAAATTTGCTAATTTGTTGGAAGGCATGTTATAGTTATGCTTATTTAAATGAATATGGTTGGTAAGTTTACTTTCTATTATACAAACTTACTAAGCATTAAATGCTTACTAGGTTTTCTTTTCTCAGTTTTATAGTGTTTCAGAAGCTCGTTAAGGTTGGAGAATGGTTAGAGAATCATCACACTATCCTTCAGCTTGTTTTGGTATAAAAAGTAATCTTATTTTGATATAATGGCATGTGTAGGTTAACTTGGCCTATGTTGGCATGTGAATAGTTGTTTGTAACTTCGACATTGGAATGGATAAAAATGGATTGTTTTGACATGTTATTATAAGGATATATATCATGTTTAGCTTATATGTATGTGGTTTCATTAAATTGAGTTAGGGTAAAATATAAATCATTACAAGAAGGTAAGTTTGATCATATGAATATCTGATATATGTGATATTATTTCATACATGTTAATGATGTTTGTTTCATTTATATGACTTGAATTGGTTGACAAATGTATACAAATGTTTTTATAGGTTGAAGGTTAAATTTGGGTGAGAAATAAGGCTAAGAAATGGCCTTATTTTGTCCACACGGGTAGACACACAGGCTTGTGTCTTGATCGTGTGTGACACATGGCCTAGCAAATGGGCATGTGATTTGGCCATGTGTCCTCTGTATCTTAAAATTGAGAAACAAAATGCTTAGAATTGGGCACACGGGCAGAGACAATAGTGTGTGTCTCAGCCGTGTGTGCTACATGGCCTAGAACACGGGTGTGTGTCTTGGCCGTGTGAACCCTGCACCTAATTTGTGAAAATTAAATTGACCACACAGCCCAGCACACGAGCTTGTGGTAGGCCGTGTGGCACAAGTCAGAGAGTTACATGGGTAAGGACACGGGTTGGGATACAGCTGTGTGCCTCACATTGAATGCCCACACGGCCTGAGACATGGGCATGTCACTTGACCGTGTGAGCCACACCCCCTACTCACACAGGCGTGTGACCTTTGTATATAAGAAAAATTTTGAAATTTCGTGAAAAAAATCTCTGAGATCCCAATTTAGTCCCGACTTGATTCTAATGTTTAAATTGGACCTTGAGGGTCCATTCAAGGGACAATATGATTATTTTCGGATATGACTAGTAAATGATATGAATTATCTATATTTGTTCTGTAAACTCCGGTAATGCTTTATAGCCTTGCTCCGGTGACGGTTACGGGTTAGGGGTATTACAGCATGACTGATAGAATTCATGAGCATCCTTGAACAGATTTGGCCAATAAAATCATGATTGAAGCACTTAGGCAGCAGTTCTCTTCCCTCTAAAATGTCCTCCGTACGGAGCTGAATGATAATGCTATAGAATGCTATGTATTTCGTCATCACGAAAACATTTCCTAATTATTTGATGAGCATAATGTTTAAACAAGAAAGGTTCATCCCAAAAATAATGCATGGTATCATGAAGAAATTTTTGTCTTATTTTACTGTTGAGATCGGGTGGCAACACACCACTTACTAAATAGTTCACTATGTCAGCATACCAAGGCAATGCTGTGGCAACTAAAAACTGCTTGTCTGGAAATTCTTCTTTAATAAATGTGTCATGACCACCTTCACTTCCAGATTCTAACCTCGATAAGTGATCATCCATTTGATTCTCAGTACCTTTCTGATCTCTAATTTCCAAGTCAAACTCCTACAACAAAAGTATCCACCTAATCAACTTTGGCTTAGCATTTTTTTTTGCTCATTAGATACTTAATAGCAGAGTGATATGTGTAGACTATGACCTTTATACCAACTAGATAAGAACGTAATTTATCGAACGCAAACACTACAACCAACAACTTATTTTTCGTGGTGGTTTAGTTAAGTCGTACTTTTGATAAAGTTCTACTAGCATAATATATTGTACATAGTATTTTGTCTTTCCTTTGCCCCAACATGGCTCCCACGTCATATTTGTTGGCGTCACACATGAGTTCAAAAGGCAATGTCCATTCTTGAGCTACTACAGTTGGTACTGCTATAATTTTTTTCTTTAACTCTTCAAAGGCTTTCAAACATTGTTTATCAAAATTGAAAGGTCTATTTTGCTCCAACAAAGTGAACAAGGGTTTAGATATCCTCAAAAAAATCCTTAATGAATCTTTTATAAAAACCTACATGACCTAAAAAAATTATAATACCCTTGACACTTGAGGGAGGTGGCAATTTTTCTATCACTTCAATTTTTGCTTTGTCCACTTCAATTCCTCTCTGTGATATCCTACGCCCCAAGAAAATTCCTTCATGAATCATGAAGTGGCATTTTTCCCAATTTAAAACAAGATTTTTTTTCTTCACAACGGAGTAGAACCAACTTTAGATTTTTCAAACAATCCTCAAAATCATTCCCCAACACTGAAAAATAATCCATGAAGACTTCAAGAAAATTTTCCACCATGTTAGAGAATATGGTCATCGTACAACGTTGAAAAGTTGCTGAGGCATTACATAACTTGAACGATATTCGTCAAAATAAAAAAGTATCATATGGACATGTAAAAGTTGTCTTCCCTTGGTCATTAGGGGCTATGGCAATCTAATATATCCTGAATAACCATAAAAAAATAGTAGAAAGCTTTCCCAACTAATCTATCCAACATTTAATCAATGAATGGTAGTGAAAAATGGTCCTTCCTAGTTGCCTTGTTAAGCTTGCGGTAATCCATAAATACTCTCCATCCTGTAATAGTGCGAGTTGGTATGAGCTCATTGTTATCATTACTTACCACTATGACCCTTCGTTTCTTGGGTACACATTTTACATGACTCACTCATGAGTTGTCTAAAATCGGGTAAATAGTGCCAGTAACAAGCCACTTGATAATCTCTTTTTTGACAACTTCTTTCATGATCTGATTTAGTCTTCACTATTTTTCAATTGAATTGCTAGGGCAATCCTCCAACAAAATTTTATGCACGTAGAACGCAAGGCTAATTCCCTTGATATCAGTCAGGGTCCATCCCAATACCTTCTAAAAACATGGAAGAACTTCTAACAACTTTTCCTCTTGCTCGGGTTTTAGCTCCGCATAAATTACTACCGAAAAAGTACTATTGTCACCCAAATGTGCATACTTCAAATTTTATGGCAAAGGTTTTAACTCTAGTGTAAGAGTTTCCTATATAGAAGGTTTAGGAGGACTGAAGGATCGATTCGATAACTACAAAGACTCAAACTTCTTCCCTGGTCTATCTACTATATGCTTGGTTTCCATAAATTCATCGAATTCTTTAAAACTTACTATATCACTTTGGTCAAGTGAGTCTTCGTCACTGTCAGAATTGCTACGGCAACATCTGGTGAACTCCTCCACTACTATTTCTTTCAATCCAATGGTATGGCATTCATCACTAACATCTGCACATTTCAAAGCATTAAATACATTAAAGGTAACCTGCTGATCATTTACCCTCATGGTCAACTCCCACTTTTATACATTGAATAAAAGTCCTGCCAGTAGCAAGAAAAAGGTCTTCCAAGAATAATTGGCACATCTTGGTTAGATTTAGATTTTAAAATAAGCAAATTCGTAGGAATGATAAATTTATCTACTCTTATCACCACATATTCAATTTTACCTTTTGAATGCACATAGGATCGGTTAGCCAGTTGTAATGTAACCGTAGTAGGTCTTGCTTTTCCAATTCCTGGCTTCCTGGAAATAGACATAGGCGTTAGATTTATACTCATTCCTAAATCATATAATGCCTTACCAACATGATTTCAAATTGAACAAGGGATAGTAAAACTCCTTGTGTCCTTTAACTTTGGAGGTAATTTATTCGTCAACATTGATGTGCACTTTTTAGTGAGAGCTACAGTCTCAAATTCTCCCAATCTGTGCTTTTTTAACAATATATCTTTCATAAATTTCACGTAATTGGGCAACCAGTGGTATGTTAATGTGAAGTTGCTCCAATACATCCAAAAATCATTTGAACTAAATATCCTGCTTAGAATTATGAAATTGCTAAGGAAAAGGAAGAGGTGGTCATCTTTCAGGTTGCTGATATTGTTTTACCATGGCATTCTTGTTGACAACATGATCTAATTTTGCCACATCATTTTGCTGCTTACCCTTTTTAGGTTCAGAATGTTTTTCAGATGACTTTGGGATCTTTACCTGGTCGTTATTCGAGTTATCCTCTCCTGGCATGACATCTTGAGCAACGTCATCAAGCTGAGTTCCACTTCTAAGAGTGATGGCCTTGCACTGTTCCTTCCCTTGTGATCTTGAATTCTTGGTATTAGTTGCCAATGGTCCTTGTGGTCTCGAATTCAAAGTATTCGCTATTTGCCTTACTTGATTCTCAAGATCTCAAAGGGATGCAGCTCAGCTCTGAATTATAACATCATTTTTAGCCATATATTCCTTCAACAAAGCTTCAATAGATTATGATGATGTCGATGCCTGGCCTCGCTGAGTATTTTACTTCGACATAGGATGAATATAATCAGACGGTGCATTTTTGGCATTCTGCCTTGAAGCATTGTTAAAATTTCCCACACCTTGATTATTCCAACTAAAATTAGGATGCTGCTTCCACCTTAGACTTTAGGTGTTGGAATAGGGATTATTATTCTAGTTAAAATTACCCATGTCCTACATAGATGCTGGGTTTGATGGGTATTCATCAAACACATGATCCTCACCATAATAAACACACGATAGCTCGGCTACTTTCATCTCATGAACTGTAGTAGGTTTTTTCATTATTTTAATCATATTAGCCAAAGAAGATACCTAGGGTATCAACGAAGTGATTGTATCCAGCTTTATAGCACCAACAGCTCTCTTACCCATCCCAGCTCTTATAATTAGATATTGATAATCATTATTGACAATATTTTCCAAAATCTCATATGCGTCATTATAAGATTTAACCAAAGCTCAACTACTATCATTGTAAGTGCATTCAGCCTTGTAACAGCCCAATTTAGACCCTAGTCGGAATGGTGGTTTCAGGACCACGAATCCGAGTCAAAAAAATATATTTAAAAATTATATTCTGTGTTTATTTTGTGTGAATTTATGTCTTTGAGATTTTCATGATTTAATTTTGTCATTTGAGTGTCCGATTAAATAAAATGACTTAATCCCGTAAATTGAAAATTAGGTGGTTATTTCTAAAAGGGGCTAAATTGCACTTGGCTTTTTAAATGGAAGCCTACATGAGATAAATAAGCCATTAGTAAAATAAGTGGATGGCTAAGGACATTAAAATGTGATATTATAATGTTTTAAACCAAGGTTAATATGGTAAACTAATAAAATAAGTTATTATAACATAAACATATCATAAAATAAGCCATATTCATGTTATTTTCATTTTTCTTCCACCGAAACTAAAAAAAAAAGAAAAGGAAAAGAGAAACCTAGGGTTCGGCTTCATTCAAGCTCAATCAAGGTAAGAGTTCCGCTCGATTTTAGATAATTTCTACGTTTTTGAGATTGTTGCTTAGTAATCTTCAAGACCCATGCTTTAATTTTTTATTTTGATGAATATTTTGAGTTGTGCCATTGTTGATAGCTTGTGATTTTTGTTATTTGATGATGAAAAATGAAAGATATGTTTTAAATTAACATGTTTTGTATTGGAGGTTTTGATGATTTTGAGTAATTATGACTTAATTGCAAAAATAATAATTTGAGGGACTAAAATATGAAATAAATGAAACATATGGACTTGTATAAGCATGGGTAAAATTCAACCCAACATAGGTATAGGGAAATTTTGCATATTTTGTGTTTTGTGCAATAAGGACTAAATTGTAAAAAATTTAAATGTTAAGGGTAAAATGGTAATTTGTCCATTTATGTGTTTTTGGACTAAATTGAATGAAAATATGTTTGAATGAGCTTAATTTGAATATGTTTAGATCAAGAACCAAAGAAATCGAATTTGGATCGGGGGAAAACGAAAATTGTCGACTAGTCGATCTGTACAGGTTTTTCGTTGTCTGAGGTAAGTTTATAAGCAAATAGACGTACTTAATTTTAATTAAATGTAAAGTATATATGCTGATATGAAATATATGAATTAATATGTGCTAATGTCGAATGTGCAAGCATGGAAAATATGTTTATGCAATAGTTTCGATCGAGTTACGATGTTCGAAAGCCCCGTATGAACCTTAGGAATAGTTAGGATACATATGTCATGACATAGGATTCCGATATATGTGTACGAGTAAGACCATGGCATCGATATGTGATTTCGATATGTGTTTAAGAGTAAGACCCTGTCTGGGACAGTGGCATCGATATGTGACTACATGAAAAACCATGTCTGGGACGTTGGCATTGTATGATTTATGTGATTATCCTAGTGTCCTATCCGATTTTGAATGGTTCATCGGGAAAAGGTAAATTATGAATGAAGGTGTAAAATGAGCTAAATGATCAGGTACGAGTTAGCTTGTTGTTTACTTTAAATAAGGTAAATAAGTAACTTGATATTGGTTACTAATTATGTGTGATACAAATGAAGATTTCATGTATCTATGTGTTTTGAAAATAACTGTTTTGAATATTGTAGAATTGATTTTTGAATATATGTATCTATGTGATTATGGAAATTCGACCATATAAGTGGTATATGTATATGATGTTAAATTATGGTTCTTGAACTTAAATAATTGTGTAAGTGTATGCTTGATTGTATTAAGACATTTTGACTTTTGAAAATTAAACAATGAATTGATGGCTTAACCTTGTGAATATTCGGCCAAGGTAATAGATATATGTGTTTAGGTGTATTATTATTGAAGTCGTAAGTTGAGAATAAGCTTGATAATGATATTATAGTTTGATTGATTAAATTAATTTGAATGTATTATCAGTTTGTTTGTTTGCTTATGACTTACTAAGCTTAAATGGCTTACTGTGTGTATATTTTTATCTTTGGTTTTTTTAGATGTTGAAGTCAAGCTACCAGCTCGGGGACTATCAGCTAAGTTCATCACACTATCTACTATTTTGGCACCTTATAAGCTAAACTAAAATTATGGCATGTATAGTCTGGCTTTGGGGTTACTTATTTTGAAATTGAATGTATATCAGTCATGCGAAAATGGCTTAACTACCTTGCTTGATTTTGGTTTTAGTTTAGTTATGGTTTTAAGTCTATTTTGGGTCAATATGCCGTATGCTATGACCATTATAAATGGTGCCATGTGATTGTACATTAAGGTTGGTTTATGACTTAGTAAGTGACATGGTAGAATATATATATACTTGAAGTTGGTTAATGACTAGGACTTGGTATGAATGAACCGATCATAAGTAAGTTGGTTGGTTTGGGATGTGTTTTATACTAAGATATAGTGTATGTGAAATTGCTTATTATGCTTAGACTTGGTTTGATATTTTTTTAAATTAATGTTTAATGAGTTTAGTCTTGGTAATTCAGTGGTGGAAATTTTGGATGTGAATGCGATTTTAAGTAAAAGGATTCAACTATGTAAAGTATTAAGTAAACGAAATGTTCCATGATGGTCTTAGTTAATTGTTTTGGTATGAATTCCAATGTTGAACGTGGCTTTGATTTTTAGGATAAGTGCATGCTATGTATATTTATATATATGCATGAATAGCATGTTTGGTTATGTTATATTGCATTAAGTTGCATATGCGATTATTAGTTAATTAGGAAATAAGATTTAATTGGTTTAGTCATATGCATGTACTAAAGTTGTTAAATGTGTTCGAAAATGGTTATGATAAAATAATGTAATGTATTTAAGCTCCATGTAATATTTCGAAATTTCTATACGTTAGTTGTTTACTAAACCGTAAGTATGATTTGCTGTAAAGCTTTACTCTAGTATGTTAGATACTCTCACTTGTACATGCATATATTTGAATGGATGTTATAGGTTAATATTCCATTAACGAATCTGCTAAATTGTTATATGTTCTATTTATAAATATATAATTTGTTTTAACATATGCTGAATTATGATTTAAACATATTATTATATGAACGATATGAATTTTTATTATTCAACATTGATAATGTCATGAGCATTGATGTGTTTTTAAATAAATATATATAATGCAATGCATATTAGTATGAACTGTGATATGATCGATAATGTCTCGTAGCCTAATCTGACAACGGATACGGGCTAGAGGTGTTACATTTTATTGGTATCAGAGCTACAATTTAGTCAGTTCTAGGACTAGCGTAGCACGTGTGAATCTAGCTATACATACCATATTATATACTGTGATAGTGTGATAACTTCTGACATTTGAAAATGTGTTTTCATATAGTAAATAGATCCTAACAGAGCTGTAGCTGATGATGTCGAGAGTGTAGCGCCTGCTCCCGCGCAAGGGACAGCGCCGACTGATTCTCGACCGACTTCGAGTAATCAAGAAAGTGAGGCTAAACAAGCCTTCTATCAGATGATGAATGATTGGTTTACTCAATATATCCGGACTAATCCAGCTGGACAACAACCTCCACTCTTAATTAATCCATCTTCAATGCTTGTTGTACCTCAAGTAAGTGATCCACTGAGATTATATAAGCTAGCTGTTGATAAAATCAGAAAACATGGGGCTAAAGAGTTTCAAGCTACCGATGAGGATGATCCTGAGCAGGCTGAGTTTTGGCTTGATAATACTATCCGTGTGTTTGATAAGTTGTCCTGTACCCCAGATGAATGCTTGAAGTGTGCCATATCATTGCTTCAAGACACAGCATATCACTGGTGGAATACCCTAGTATCAGTGGTTCTGAGAGAGCAGGTGACTTGGGAATTCTTTCAGACTGAGTTCCGTAAGAAATATATCAGCCAGAGATTTATCGATCAGAAGCGTAAAGAATTTCTGGAGCTGAAACAGGGTCGGATGACCGTGACAGAGTAGGAGCAGAAATTTGTGAGACTCAGTCGGTATGATTGAGAGTGTGTTTCTACCGAAGCTATAATGTGTAAAAGATTTGAAGATGGACTGAACGAAGACATTAAACTGTTAGTTGGCATACTTGAGATAAAAGAGTTTGTAGTACTGGTTGAGTGAGCTTGCAAACCTGAAGAGCTCGGGAAAGAGAAAAGAAAAGTTGACTTTGAAGCTAGAGATGCACGTAAAAGAACATCTATTAAGTCATTCCAATCGGCATCAAAGAAGTTTCGAGATGATTTCAGCCATTCTAAAGCCACTTCGGGTTACTCTAGACGGGATCAGAACAAACTACCAGTGAGCTCGAGAGCTACCTCAGTAGCGAATGTGGGTAATGTCAGATCAAATCAACCCGAGTGTAAACACTGTGGTAAACAACATCCCGGTAGTTGCAGATTGCATGATCGGGCCTACTTTAAATATGGATCGACAGATCATTATATCCGAGATTACCCAGTATTAGCAGAAGAAAATCCAGTGCGTAACACAAGACTGGGTAATATTACGGCTTGAGGTAGACTACCTAGAAATGTTGGTAATGCAAGTGGCAGTCAGAGAGGGATGAAAGATACAACAGTCAGATCTGAGGCTCATGCACCTGCTAATGCAATTACATTAGTATCATAAAGAGTAAATGTACCAGTAATGACATCTGAGGATGAAGCCTCCTCTCGTGCACCTGCTAGAGCCTATGCTATACGTGCACGAGAGGAGGCTTCATCCCCATATGTCATTACTGGTACATTTACTCTTTATGATACTAATGTAATTGCATTGATTGATCTTGGCTCTACTCATTCTTATGTGTGTGAGACTTTAGTATTCAGCAAGACTCTACCTGTTGAGTCTACTGAGTTTGTGATTAAAGTGTCAAACCCCTTGGGTCGGTGTGTTATGGTTGATAAAGTATGTAAGAATTGTCCCTTGATGGTTCGAGATTTGTGTTTTCTGACTGATTTGATGCTATTTCCATTTGATGAATTCAACATAATCTCGGGTATGGACTGGTTGTCTTTGCATGATATTGTTGTAAATTGCAAAAGAAAGACTATTGATTTACGGAGCCAGAATGATGAGATTGCTCGGATTGAATCTAGTGATTTGAAAGGGTTACCAATAGTGATTTCTTCGATGTTAGCTTAGAAATATGTGAGAAAAGGCTACAAGGCTTACTTTGCATATGTACTTGACAGTAAAGTGACTAAAAGGAGCATTGAATCAGTGCCAGTTGTATGTGAGTATCCAAATGTGGTTCTTGAAGAATTACCAAGTTTTCCACCTATTTGAGAGGTAGAGTTTGGTATTGAGTTAATGCCTGGGACGACTCTGATATCCATAGCTTCGTATAGAATGGCACCTACCGAATTAAAAGAATTGAAAGCTCAGTTGCAAGAATTGACAGATAGACGTTTCGCGCGACTGAGTTTCTCTCCGTGGGGTGCACTTGTGTTGTTTGTGAAAAAGAAAGACAGAACTATGAGAATGCGCATCGATTATAGACAGCTTAATAAGGTGACAATAAAGAACAAATATCCGTTGCCACGGATTGGTGATCTGTTTGATCAACTGAAAGGGGCTATAGTGTTTTCAAAGATAGATTTAAGATCAGGCTATTATCAGTTATGAGTTAAAGATTCTGACGTACCAAAGACTGCTTTCCAAATGAGGTACGAACACTATGAGTTTTTGGTTATGCCTTTCGAACTCATTAATGCACCTGCTATTTTCATGGATTTGATGAATCGGATCTTCAGGCCGTATCTGGACCGGTTTGTGGTTGTGTTTATAGATGACATTTTGATCTATTCTCATGATGAAACCAAACATGCTGAACATTTGAGACTTGTGTTACAGACTTTACGAGATAAACAGTTGTATGCGAAATTCAGTAAATGTGAGTTCTGGTTAAGTGAAGTTAGTATTCTGGGTCATATGGTATCAGCATCGGGTATTCGGGTTGATTCGAGTAAAATTTTAGCTATACTTGATTGGAAACCTCCGAAGAATGTTTCTGAAGTCTGGAGCTTTCTAGGACTTGCTGGTTATTTTAGACGATTCGTGAAAGGTTTCTCTATGATTGTAGCCCCAATGACAAAGCTATTACAGAAAGATGTTAAGTTCGAGTGGTCAGAGAAGTGCCAGAAAAGCCTTGATCAGTTGAAAGCCCTTTTAACTGAAGCTCCAATACTAGTTCAGCCAGAATCAGGTAAAGAATTTATTATTTATAGTAATGCATCTTTAAATGGTTTGGGTTGTGTATTGATGCAGGAAGGCAAAGTTATAGCTTATGCCTCGAGACAGTTGAAGCCACATGAAAAGAACTATCTGACACATGACCTGGAATTGGCAGCCATTATGTTCGCGTTGAAAATTTGGTGTCATTATCTGTTTGGTGAGAAATGTCAGGTTTATTCTGATCATAAAAGCCTGAAATACTTGATGACTCAAAAATATCTGAATTTGAGACAACGCCGATGGATTGAACTGCTAAAAGATTACGAGCTTGTGATTGACTACCACTCGGGGAAGGCTAATGTTGTTGTCGATTCTTTAATCCAAAAATCACTATTTGCTTTGCATGTAATGTATGCGCATATGGCTATGTCTGATGATGGTTCGATAATAGCTGAATTGAAAGCAATATCGTTATTTGTTCAACAAATTTGTGATGCCCAAAAGGTTGATAATGAATTACTAGCAAAACGAGCTCAATGTATTACATATGCTAATTCAGAATTCAAAGTTGATGCTGATGACTGTTTGAGATTCAGAAACCGGATATGTGTTCTGAGGAATTCCGAGTTAATTCAGATGATTTTGAAAGAAGCTCAGAGTAGTCGGTTATCTGTTCACCCAGGTAGTACAAAAATGTATAATGATCTGAAACAGCTTTACTGGTGGCATGGTATGAAACGAGACATTTTTGACTTTGTTGTAAGATGTTTAGTTTGTCAACAAGTAAAATCCTAACATCAGGTACCTTCTGGATTGCTTCAGCCGATTATGATACCAGAGTGGAAATGGGACAGAGTCACGATGGATTTTGTATCTGGTTTACCATTAACACCAAGCAAGGAAGATGCAATCTGGGTTGTTGTAGATAGATTGACTAAATCAGCTCATTTTGTTCTGATACGTACAGACTACTCGTTGGATAAGTTGACTGAATTGTATGTTTCTCAGATTGTGAGATTACATGGTGTACCTATATCTATTGTTTTGGATAGAGATTCGAGGTTTATATCGCGGTTTTGGAAGAAACTACAAGATGTATTAGGTACGAAATTACATTTCAGTACTACTTTCCATCCACAAACAGATGACCAGTTTGAGTGAATCATTCAGATACTTGAGGATATGTTGAGATGTTGCATTCTTGAGTTTGAAGGTACGTGGGAATGATACCTACTTCTGATTAAATTTGCGTATAATAACAGCTTTCAGTCGAGTATCAAAATGCCACATTATAAGGCTTTGTACAGACGTAAATGTCATACGCCATTGTACTGGACTGAGCTCAGTGAAAATAAGATACACGGTGTAACGCCCCAATTTTTGGGACTTCTGTGAATTGTGGTGAATTTTAGAATTTTTTTGTGTTTTAACTGCTTGGCGTAGGTCTAAGTATGTTAGTGGGCCTCTAGAAGGCCCAAGTTTAAGATTAAACCCGGGGTTTAATTTAATTTAATCCATAAGAGAAAAGAGGGTTTTGGTTGACTAGGGTCTTAAGTATTATTTGGGTAAAATAAGACATAAGAAAGCAAGTGGCAAAGTGGCATGTGGCGCCACTGAGAAGGCTATAAAAGTGGCGTGTAGAAGTGTAGAAAGAGCCCAGGTTCGAGCCGCAAGACAAGCAAATAAGGTGTTTATTTTTGTGCACAAAAAGAGGAGGTGATGGAACTCAAGGGGGCTCTATTAGGGAGAGTTTAAGATGATAAGGGGATTGAGTAAGGATAAAGGTAAGGGAGGAAATCTAGGAGCTGATCAAGGAGTAAGAGGTGGCCGGCCAAGGGACTTTAGCATGGGAAATTCGGCTAGGTATTGTAGTAGTGGGAATTTCGGCATTTGGGTGTGTTGTGCCGTTTCTCTGACCATCCGTCCTCCTCCTCCTTTCTTTTCTTTCTTCTCTCTATCTACCTTCTCCTCTTCTTTTCTCCATAGCCAAATCCTTCTACCACTTTACTCTTCACCATTTCCTTATTCTTTTTATTTTTTAAGCCTTACAGCCGAATATTACAAAAGCTGAAAAACCGAAGGTTCATATTATCTGTGCTGAATTCTCCTAGCCAACCTATTGATTTCTTTTTTGTCTTTCTTCATCCTTTGTGATCAACTCTTACTTTTTCTGAACCCCAAACCTCTATCAACAAAGCCACTACAAAACCCTCATCTTTTCTTCACTGTTACTAAAAGCCGAAAACCCCATATTTTAGGGGCATAGTCGAATTCTTAGATCATTAAAAGATCGACTTCTGCTAGGTTTTGAGGGTTAGGTCTATATCAGAATCAAATAAGAGCTTAAGTGAAATCGTTGGCTAAAGAAACTGGTGGTAAATTTTCGAATCTATTCTTTCTTTCGGGATTTAGAAAAGTCGAAATCCCTAAAGGCTTAGGGAGGCTATCGTTTGGGCTTTAAGGCTCTAAGGGTTGTGACCATTGTTTATGATGATAGTGTGATTCAGAGGCTGCTGATCAGAGGCTTGGACAAGGGGAAACGACTGAATCTAGACACAATCGCTAATTTCGGCAAAGGTAGGTTCGCTAGTGCCTAAGGTGCTTTGGGCCGAATATGGTAAGGGGTTAGTTATAGTTCGTTTTTAGTAGTTAGATTAACATGTTAGTAATCTAATTGTAGGCAGTTCGTGTGTGGATCTCGTCAGCATATCGTCATAAATTAGGTGTGTAACTGACACCCTCTCATAGACTAGATCGGCAAAAGCCGAAAAGCTAAAATGCCGAAAAGTCGGTATTTTGGGAACTTGCGAGTGTGCGAATGCTCGAAAGATAAGTGGGTTAATATTTTTGATAATCTTAAGTGATAAAACTGCGATGCGTGCAATTTCGTGCATTATTGATATTTTGGGCTTAGTGAAATTTGAAATCGGGTTAATGGGCCAATCGCCCAATTCGATAAGTATCTTGCGGTAAGTGTTTTGATAGTGCGTAAATGGTAGAATTATGCATGAAAACCTTAAAATAGTTAAAATACTAAAATATCCCTATGCATGGAAAAATTACCATTATACCCCTAGGGTTAGTTTTGACTGGAAAGCATGATGATCTAAATCTGTACGATGTATGCCATGATTGCATCTCTGTTGCATGGGGACATGGGTTATATTATGGGGGAAGCGTCCTGGTGGCTATGCCACAAATTATCTGATCTGGTGGCTCTGCCACGTATATCTGTTCTGGTGGCTCTGCCACGATTATCTGTTTCTGGTGACTCTATCACATTATCTGTTCTGGCAGCCATGCTACACATTTCTGTGACGTGTAGCGGTTGGCTGGGTCGAGTAGTCTCCCCACATGGTGAAAGGTTGGTATGGGGGTGCATGTGGTTGGATATGGGTTGGGTTTTGCATAAGCATGTAATATCTGCTTACAGTATTATGGGCCTATGGGCTTATTCTGATTCCTGTTCTGGGCTAAGGCCAACTTATTCTGTTTCTATGGTTTGAGCTGATATAGGCTACGGTTGGGTTAACTTACACATTGAGTTTCCCAAAACTCACCCCTTTATTTTTCATCCACGCAGGTGATCCCCAACCATAGTGGGCTTGGAGCTGTGAGGGATTCGGAGTGGCCACGCAAGTTTGCAAATTCGGTTTCTTTTTGATGAACTGGACGTCCTATTTATCTTTGTTTTTTTGGTTTTGGGTTTTTAAATGTAATAAGGCCGCTCTATTATTTTTTTAATATGGGTTTGATTTATATTTTGTTATGATGGACTTAATTTATATTAACTATCAAAATGGGCTAGATCTAGGGTTCGTTTTCAAAAACATAAATTGATTTCAAAGTAACACGATTACAAACAAGGCTTTTGCTATGATGACGTTTTCCAAAGTTAAATATGTTTTATTTTAAAATGAACATAATTACAAATATTAACCTAAAAATATACACGATGTTAGAGTGTGGCAATGGCGGTGTGCATGTCTAGGATTGGATCCGAAAGAGCTTGGTACTTAAGCAGTCCAATGGACTCACCTCCTCTTTTTTTTTGGTTTCGTACCTGTGCACAGCTTCCATTCACTTTAACCTATAACAAAAGTATCTTCTTAACACACCAAGTAAAGATTTTTAAACCAACAATATAATATGTTTTGAACGCTTCAATGTGGCACGTCGGATTCGGTCGTAACGTCTAGGCCAGTTTTAGGGTGTTACATTTAGTGGTATCAGAGCCAAGTTGCAACAACTCGACTGTGGAATGGGTTTGTAAAAAAAAGAAAGGATTTTTCAAAAATGAAAGTTTTATAAAAACTCTGATTTCAAAATCTGGATCTTGAAGTGGCATTCCAAATCTCCAGGTCAAGCTTGTAAGTATTACCCTGAACTTCTCTGAATATTTTTTTTGAATTATCTATCTGTACTGGAACCTTACAGGGATGCTCTAGATAGGATGATACTGAAACCAGAGGAAGGTATGATAGGAGACTGAAACTATAGCTAGGCTTCGATTCTGCGAGAATAAACTCTAAAATACTGTCTGATTCATAAAACATCTGTAATAATCACTGGAATACTGAGTTAATGCATAAAGTTTATAAACAGATAATACGATATGAGTACAAGAGCCACTCGTGGAAGAGGCTGTGGACGTGGCCGAGGAAGGGCTCGAGCGGTATCTTCTTCTTCGGGACATATACCGGTGGCAGATGCACCGGTACCATCAGCAACAGAAGTGGAGTCTCATGATCGTGGTGCCAGGGATGACGCTCTGTCGCAGGCAATGCTTCGTGTTCTGGAAAGGGTTGCCGGGGCAAATTCAGGAAACAGAATTTGAGGATCGATTTCTGAACAGCTCCGGGGTAATGGAGTGGAGATTTTTAAGGGCATGTTCGGTGTAGCCCAAAATGTGGCGGAATATTGGTTGGAGGCCACGGAACAGATTATGGATGACTTGGACTGCTCGGTGGAGCAGAAGCTGAAAGGTGCCGTATCGTTGCTGCGAGACGAGGCCTATCAGTGGTGGCTCACTGTGAGAGAAGGGACCCCAGCTGATAGGGTCACTTGGGAACTGTTTAAGACGGCCTTTAAAGGGAAGTACGTTGGGGCAAGTTATGTGGACGCTCGCAGGAAGAAATTCTTGAATCTGGTGCAAGGAGGTAAAACAGTTGCTGAGTACGAGGCCGAGTTTTTAAGGCTGAGTCAGTATGTCGTAGGCATAGTCGCTACGGAATATGAGCGAAGTCTGCACTTCGAGGATGGTCTTAGGGATGACCTGAGGGTGTTGATTGCTCCGCAGAGGGAGCAGGACTTTGCGGTCTTGGTGGAGAAGGCAAAGATAGCTGAGGAGGTTAAGAGGGATGAAAAGTAGAATCGGGAGAAAGATCGAAACCGTTTTCGGAGGGATTCAGGACCCTCGGATGGCGCTAATAGGAATGTTAAGAGAGCAAGAGTAGAGGAACCAGTTCGAGCAGTGCCGATGAATGTGGTTAGACCATCAATCTGTGGAGACTGTGGTAAGGTACATTTGGGCGAGTGTAGGAAACGTTTCGGTGCTTGTTTTTGATGAGGATCTATGGAGCATAGAGTTAAGGACTGTCCTCAGAGAGCTGATCAGGCTCATGTTACTGTGCAGAGGGTTGCTCAACCCATGAGAGGTGGACCACAACCACCGAGAGGACGTGGACAAGGTAGGGGTGGAAACAGAAATGGTCGAGGTCGAGGGGCACTTGGTAGAGGTGTCGAAAATGTCGAAGCTCGACAGCCAGCTTTGGTATATGCAGCTCGTCGTCGAGAGGAGGGCGACGTACCTGACATCATAACTGTTACGTTTTTGGTTTCTAGCATGCCGTATACTGCCTTGGTAGATATTGGATCTACTCATTCCTATGTTGCATGTGCCATATCTGGGTCGTTGGGTGTGCACTCTGAGAAGATGGTGAGTGGGGTATCTATGTTAAGTCCTTTGGGTCACTCGGTTAGGGTAGATAAACTGTATAGGGATGTACCCTTAGAAACTCAAGGTAGGATCTTTCCTGGAGATTTGATGGAGTTACCGTTTGGAGAATTTGACCTTATTCTGGGAATGGACTGACTTGTTAAGCATAAGGTAACTTTAGATTGTGCTGCTAAGCGAATGGTGCTAAGGACTCCGGAGGGTGAGGAGGTTATCATGATAGGTGAACGAAGGGACTTTTTGTCCAATGTGGTGTCGGCATTGAGGGCTGAAAAGTGGATTCGTAAGGGTTGTGAGGCTTGTTTGGTGTTTGTAAGTCAGTTGAAAGAGGAGGGGCTGACAGTGGACAAGGTTAGGACTGTGAAGGAATTCCAAGATGTATTTTCGGAGGAGCTTCCAGGGTTACCTCCAAACCGAGAGGTTGAGTTTGGAATCGACTTATTGCCTGGAACGGCGCCTGTGTCTATTGCACCGTATAGGATGGCACCGAAGGAGTTGGTGGAGCTGAAAGCTCAAATTCAAGAGTTGTTGGATAGGGGCTTCATTAGGCCAAGCGTGTCTCCATGGGGAGCACCGGTGCTATTCGTGAAGAAGAAGGATGGGACGATGCGAATGTGTATTGATTATAGCCAGTTAAACAAACTGACGGTTAAGAATAAGTACCTACTGCCAAGGATTGACGATCTGTTCGACCAGCTTAGAGGAGCTTCTGTATTTTCCAAGATCGACCTTCGATCTGGATATCATCAGTTAAGGGTCAAGGAGGCAGATATCCATAAGACGGCATTCAGGACTCGGTATGGTCATTACGAGTTTCTGGTTATGCCATTTGGACTGACGAATGCTCCTGCAGTGTTTATGGATCTGATGAATCTTGTGTTCCAACCATTTTTGGATCAGTTCGCAGTTGTCTTTATTGACGATATCATGGTATATTCTGAAACAGAAATGAAGCATGATGAGCATCTCCGTATAGTGTTGCAAGTGTTAAGGGAGAATGTACTTTATACGAAGCTCAGCAAGTGTGAATTTTGGTTGAAAGAAGTAACCTTCTTAGGACATGTGGTCTCTGCTGAGGGGATTAAGGTGGACCCTCGGAAGGTTGACGCGATTTTGGAGTGGAAGCCGCCTAGGTCAGTGTCGGAAATACGGAGTTTTCTAGGATTGGCAGGATACTACAGAAGGTTTGTGGAAGGTTTTTCTATGATGGCAGCGCCTCTGACAAAACTCATAAGGAAAGGGGTACCGTTTGTATGGACTGAGACCCAACAGGAAGCTTTTGAGAAGTTGAAGAAAGTTCTGACTGAAGCACCTATGTTAATACAGCCAGAGTCTGGGAAGGATTTTACTATGTACAGTGACGCATCACATGTAGGCTTGGGCTGCGTATTAATACAGGAGGGTAAGGTGGTTGCATATGCATCACGACAGCTTAAGCCTCACGAGGGGAACTATCCTACTCATGATTTGGAGTTGGCGGCAGTGATATTTGCACTTAAGATTTGAAGACATTACTTGTACGGGGAGAGATGTATTATATACACAGACCACAAGAGTCTTAAGTATTTGTTAACTCAGAAGGAGCTAAACCTTAGGAAAAGAAGATGGATTGAGTTGCTTAAGAATTATGACTGTTCGATCGAGTATCACCCAGGCAAGGCTAATGTGGTAGCCGATGCTTTGAGTCATAGAACCGTATCTGATCTGAGAGCAATGTTTGCTCGTTTGAGTCTTTATAATGATGGCAGTTTGTTGGCGGAATTACAAGTAAGGCCAACCTAGGTGGACCAGATTAAGGAAAAGCAGTTGGAAGATAAGTCTTTGGTCGCTCGTTTTCAACAAGTTAAGGAAGGGGAAACTTCTGAGTTTGGGTTAAATGGCGAAGGAGTTCTGTGTTTCCGAGGAAGAATTTGTGTTCCGAAGGACTCTGACTTGAGGCAGGCAATATTGAAGGAAGCTCATGGTGGACTGTGTGCCATGCATCCTGGAGAGAATAAGTTGTATCATGACTTGCGAGAATTGTACTGGTGGCCTGGACTTAAGCGAGAAGTAACGGAGTCTGTAGGGAAATGTTTGACATGCCAGCAAGTGAAAGCTGAGCATCAACTGTCTTCTGGACTGCTACAGCCGGTGAAGATACCACTTTGGAAGTGGGAGAAGGTAACCATGGACTTTGTGAGTGGGTTGTCTGTGTCACCATCGAAGAAAGACTCGGTATGGGTGATTGTGGATAGGTTGACCAAATCAGCCCATTTCATACCGGTACGTACTGACTTTTCACTTCAAAGGTTAGCCAAATTGTATGTGGCGGAGATTGTGCGACTTCATGGAGTCCTAGTTTCGATTATCTCTGATCAGGATCCCAGATTCACATCTCGATTTTGGCAAAAGTTACATGAGGCGTTGGGGATGCGATTGAACTTTAGTACGGCTTTTCATCCCCAAACTGATGGTCAGTCGGAGAGGGTTATTCAGATTCTGGAGGACATGCTGAGGGGATGCCTGATTGACTTTCGAGGTAGTTGGGAGGATTACTTGCCGTTGGCAGAATTTGCATACAATAATAGTTATCAGGCGAGTATCCGAATGGCACCGTATGAAGCACTGTATGGACGAAGGTGTCGTACCCCTAGTTGTTGGACTGAACTAGGAGAGCGACAAGTTCTTGGACCAGATTTGGTGGCTGATACTGAGGATAAGGTCAGAATAATTAGCGATCGGTTAAAAGAAGCATCTGATAGACAAAAGTCGTATGCGGATTTGAAGCGTAAGGAGATTGAGTACTCAGTAGGGGATATGGTCTTCTTAAAGGTTTCTTCTTAGAAGAAGATATTAAGGTTTGGTAAGAAAGGCAAGTTGAGTCCGCGGTTCATTGGGCCTTACCGAATTTTGAGGCGAGTAGGCCCAGTGGCTTATCAATTGGAACTGCCTCCTGAGTTAGACAGGATTCACGATGTTTTTCATGTCTCCATGTTACGGGGCTATCGTTCTGATCCTGCTCATGTCGTGCCAGTCACAGAAATTGACGTTCAAATTGATTTGACCTTTGAGGAGGAGCCTGTGTAGATACTGGCTCGAGATGTTAAGGTTCTCAGAAGGAAATCTGTCCCATTAGTGAAAGTACTTTGGCGTAATCATAGCAGAGAGGAAGCCACTTGGGAGCCAGAGGAGGAGATGCAACAGCAATACCCTCATTTGTTTGGACCAGGTAAATTTCGAGGACGAAATTTCTTTAAGGAGGGTACAGTTGTAACGCCCCAATTTTTGGGACTTCTGTGAATTGTGGTGAATTTTAGAATTTTTTTGTGTTTTAACTGCTTGGCGTAGGTCTAAGTATGTTAGTGGGCCTCTAGAAGGCCCAAGTTTATGATTAAACCTGGGGTTCAATTTAATTTAATCCATAAGAGAAAAGAGGGTTTTGGTTGACTAGGGTCTTAAGTATTATTTAGGTAAAATAAGACATAAGGAAGCAAGTGGCAAAGTGGCATGTGGCGCCACTGAGAAGGCTATAAAAGTGGCGTGTAGAAGTGTAGAAAGAGCCTGTGTTCGAGCCGCAAGAGAAGCAAATAAGGTGCTTATTTTTGTGCACAAAAAGGGAGGTGATGGAACTCAAGGGGAACTCATTAGGGAGAGTTTAAGATGATAAGGGATTGAGTAAGGATAAAGATAAGGAGGAAATCTAGGAGCTGATCAAGGAGTAAGAGGTGGCCTACCAAGGGACTTTAGCATGGGAAATTCGGCTAGGTATTGTAGTAGTGGAATTTCGGCATTTGGGTGTGTTGTGCCGTTTCTCCCACCATCCTTCCTCCTCCTCCTTTCTTTTCTTTCTTCTCTCCATCTACCTTCTCCTCTTCTTTTCTCCATAGCCAAATCCTTCTACCACTTTACTCTTCACCACTTCCTTATTCTTTTTATTTTTTAAACCTTACAGCCGAATATCACAAAAGCCGAAAACCCGAAGGTTCATATTATTTGTGCCGAATTCTCCTAGCCAACCTATTGATTTCTTTTTCGTCTTTCTTCATCCTTTGCGATCAACTCTTACTTTTTCTGAACCCCAAACCTCTGTCAACAAAGCCACTACAAAACCCTCATCTTTTCTTCATCATTACTAAAAAGCCAAAACCCCATATTTTAGGGGCATAGCCGAATTCTTAGATCATTAAAAGATCGACTTCTGCTAGGTTTTGAGGGTTCGATCTATATCAGAATAAAATAAGAGCTTAAGTGAAATCGTTGGCTAAAGAAACTGGTGGTAAGTTTTCGAATCTATTCTTTATTTCGGGATTTAGAAAAGTCGAAATCCCTAAAGGCTTAGGGAGGCTGTCGTTTGGGATTTAAGGCTCTAAGGGTTGTGGCCATTGTTTATGATGATAGTGTGATTCAGAGGCTGCTGATCAGAGGCTTGGACAAGGGGAAATGACTGAATCTAGACACAATCGCTAATTTCGGCAAAGGTAGGTTCGCTAGTGCCTAAGGTGCTTTGGGCCGAATATGGTAAGGGGTTAGTTATAGTTCGTTTTTAGTAGTTAGATTAACATGTTAGTAATCTAATTGTAGGCAGTTCGTTTGTGGATCTCGTCAGCATATCATCATAAATCAGGTGTGTAACTGACACCCTCTCATAGACTAGATCGGCAAAAGCTGAAAAGCCGATATGCCGAAAAGTCGGTATTTTGGGAACTTGCGAGTGTGCGAATGCTCGAAAGATAAGTGGGTTAATATTTTTGATAATCTTAAGTGATAAAACTGCAGTACGTGCAATTTCGTGCATTATTGATATTTTGGGCTTAGTGGGCCGAAATCGGGTTAATGGGCCAACCGCCCAATTCGTAAAAGTATCTTGCGATAAGTGTTTTGATAGTGCGTAAATGGTAGAATTATGCATGAAAACCTTAAAATAGTTAAAATACTAAAATATCCCTATGCATGGAAAAATTACCATTATACCCCTAGGGTTAGTTTTGACTGGAAAGCATGACGATCTGAATTTGTACGATGTATGCCATGATTGAATCTCTGTTGCATGGGGACATGGGTTATATTATGGGGGAAGCGTCCTGGTGGCTATGCCACAAGTTATCTGATCTAGTAGCTCTGCCACGTATATCTGTTCTGGTGGCTCTGCCACGATTATCTGTTTCTGGTGATTCTATCACATTATCTGTTCTGGCAGCCATGCTGCACATTTCTGTGACGTGTAGCGGTTGGGTGGGTCGAGTAGTCTCCCCACATGGTGAAAGGTTGGTATGGGGGTGCATGTGGTTGGATATGGGTTGGGTTTTGCATAAGCATGTAATATCTGTTCTGAGCTGTTATGGGCCTATGGGCTTATTCTGATTCCTGTTCTGGGCTACGGCCAACTTATTCTGTTTCTATGGTTTGAGCTGATATAGGCTATGGTTGGGTTAACTTACACATTGAGTTTCCCAAAACTCACCCCTTTATTTTTCATCCACGCAGGTGATCCCCAACCATAGTGGGCTTGGAGCTGTGAGGGATTCGGAGTGGCCACGCAAGTCTGCAAATTCGGTTTCTTTCTGATGAACTGGACGTCCTATTTATCTTTGTTTTTTTTGGTTTTGTGTTTTTAAATGTAATAAGGCCGCTCTATTATTTTTTTAATATGGGTTTGATTTATATTTTGTTATGATGGACTTAATTTATATTAACTATCAAAATGGGCTAGATCTAGGGTTCGTTTTCAAAAACATAAATTGATTTCAAAGTAACACGATTACAAACAAGGCTTTTGCTATGATGACGTTTTGTTAAATATGTTTTATTTTAAAATGACCATAATTACAAATATTAACCTAAAAATATACACAACGTTAGAGTGTGGCAATGGCGGTGTGCATGTCTAGGATTGGATCCGGAAGAGCTTGGTACTTAAGCAATCCGATGGACTCACCTCCTCTTTTTTTTCTGGTTTCCTACCTGGTGCACAGCTTCCATTCACTTTAACCTATAACAAAAGTATCTTCTTAACACACCAAGTAAAGATTTTTAAACCAACAATATAATATGTTTTGAACGCTTCAATGTGGCACGTCGAATTCGGTCGTAACGTCTAGGCCGGTTTTGGGGTGCTACACACGGGGTCGACTTGATCAAAGAAACTTAACAGAAAGTGAAAATAATCTGTGAAAGTCTGAAAACAGCATCGGGCCATTAGAAATCTTATGCGAATTTGAAACGTAAGGATATAGAGTTTCAGATCGGAGACAAAGTTTTCTTGAAAGTCTCGCCGTGGAAGAAGATACTCAGATTTGGTCGCAAAGGCAAATTGAATCCGAAGCTTATTGGGCCGTATGAGGTAATAAAGCGTATCGGGCCAGTTGCTTGCAAATGATTGTTGCCACCTGAGTTAGAAAAGATCTACAATGATTTCCATGTTTTGATGCTCCGTAAATATCAGTCTGACCCTTCACATGTGATTAGTCCGTCTGAGATCGTGATTAAGCCCGATATGACGTACGAAGAAGAACCAATTCGCATTTTGGCTCGTGAGATTAAAGTGTTACGGAATAAGAAGATTCTGTTAGTTAAATTATTGGGGCATAAACACGGAGTTGGGGAAGCAACTTGGGAGCCAGATGATGCAATGAGAGAACGTTATCCAAACCTATTCACCAGCAAGATTTTTGGGGACGAAAATCCCTAAGGGGGAGAGTTGTAATAGCCCGATTTAGACCCTAGTCGGAATGGTGGTTTCGAGACCATGAATCTGAGTTAGAACAATATTTAAAAATTATATTCTGTGTTTATTTTGTGTGAATTTATATCTGTGAAATTTTCATGATTTAATTTTGTCGTTTGAGTGTCCGATTAAATAAAAGGACTTAATCGCGTAAAATGAAAATTAGGTGGTTATTTCTAAAAGGGGCTAAATTGCACTTGGCTTTTTAAATGGAAGCCTACATGAGATAAATAAGCTATTAGTAAAATAAGTGGACGGCTAAGGACATTAAAATGTGATATTATAATGTTTTAAACCAAGGTTAATATGGTAAACTAATAAAATAAGTTATTATAACATAAACATATCATAAAATAAGCCATATTCATGTTATTCTCAATTTTCTTCCATCGAAACTAAAAACAAAAGAAAAGAGAAAGAGAAACCTAGGTTTCGACTTCATTCAAGCTCAATCAAAGTAAGAGTTTAGCTCGATTTTTGATAATTTCTACGTTTTTGAGATGTTTCTTAGTAATATTCAAGACCCATGCTTTAATTTTTTATTTTAATGAATATTTTGAGTTGTGCCATTGTTTATAGCTTGTGAGTTTTGTTGTTTGATGATGGAAAATGAAAGATATGTTTTGAATTAACATGTTTTGTATTGGAGTTTTTGGTTATTTTGAGTAATTAGGACTTAGTTGCAAAAATAATAATTTGAGGGACTAAAATGTGAAATAAATGAAACATATGGACTTGTATAAGCATGGGTAAAATTCGGCCCAACATAGGTATAGGGAAATTTTGCATATTTTGTGTTTTGTGCAATAGGGACTAAATTTTAAAAATTGTAAATGTTAGGGGTAAAATGGTAATTTTTCCATTTATGTGTTTTTGGACTAAATTGAATGAAAATATGTTTGAATCAGCTTAATTTGAATATTTTTAGACCAAGAACCAAAGAAATCAAATTTGGATCGGGGGAAAACGAAAATTGTCGACTAGTCGATCCGTACTGGTTTTTCATTGTCCGAGGTAAGTTTATAAGCAATTAGACGTACTTAATTTTAATTAAATGTAAAGTATATATGCTGATATGAAATATATGAATTAATATGTGCTAATGTCGAACGTGCAATCATGGTAACTATGTTTATGCAATCGTTTCGATCGAGTTACGACGTCTAGAAGCCCCGTATGAACCTTAGAAATAGTTAGGATACATATGTCATGACATAGGATTCCAATATATGTGTGCGAGTAAGACCATGGCATCAATATCTGATTCCAATATGTGTTTAAGAGTAAGACCCTATTTGGGACAGTGGCATCGATTTGTGGCTACATGTAAGACCACGTTTGGGACGTTACGATTTATGTGAGTATCCTAGTGTCCTATCCGATTCTGAATGGTTCATCAGGCAAAGGTAAATTGTGAGTGAAGGTGTAAAATGAGCTAAATGATCATGTATGAGTTAGCTTGTTGTTTGCTTGAAATAAGGTAAATAAGTAACTTGATATTGGTTACTAATTATGTGTGATACAAATGAAGATTTCATGTATCTATGTGTTTTGAAAATAAGTGTTTTGAATATTGTAGAATTGATTCTTGGATATATGTATCTATGTGATTATGGAAATTCGACCATATAAGTGGTATATGTATATGATGTTAAATTATGGTTCTTGAACTTAAATAATTGTGTAAGTGTATGCTTGATTGTATTAAGACATTTTGACTTTTGAAAATTAAACAATGAATTGATGGCTTAACCTTGTGAATATTCGGCCAAGGTAATAGATATATGTGTTTAGGTGTATTATTATTGAAGTCGTAAGTTGAGAATAAGCTTGATAATGATATTATAGTTTGATTGATTTAATTAAGTTGAATGTATTATCGGTTTGTTTGTTTGCTTATGGCTTACTAAGCTTAAATGGCTTACTGTGTGTATATTTTTATCTTTATTTTTTTTAGATTTTGAAGTCAAGCTACCAGCTCGGGGATTGTCAGCCAACTTCATCACACTATCTACTATTTTGGTACCTTATAAGCTAAACTAAAATTATGGCATGTATAGGCTGGCTTTAGGGTTACTTATTTTGAAATTGAATGTATATCAGCCATGCAAAAATGGCTTAACTACCTTGCTTGATTTTGGTTTCGGTTTAGTTATGGTTTTAAGTCTATTCTGGGTCAATATGCCGTATGCTATGAACATTATAAATGGTGCTATGTGATTGTATATTGAGGTTGGTTTATGACTTAGTAAGTGACATGGTAGAATATATATATACTTGAAGTTGGTTAATGACTAGGACATGGTATGAATGCACCGATCATAAGTAAGTTGGTTGGTTTGGGATGTGTTTTATACTAAGATATGGTGTATGTGAAATTGCTTATTATGCTTAGACTTGGTTTGATATTTTCTTAAATATAATGTTTAATGAGTTTAGTCTTGGTAATTTGGTGGTGGAAATTTTGGATGTGAATGCGATTTTAAGTAAAAGGATTTGGCTATGTAAACTATTAAGTAAACGAAATGTTCCATGATGGTCTTAGTTAATTATTTTGGTATGAATTCCAATGTTGAACGTGGCTTTGATTTTTAGGATAACTGCATGCTATGTATATTTATATATATGCATTTATATCATGTTTGGTTATGTTATATTGCATTAAGTTGCATATGCGATTATTAGTTAATTAGGTAATAAGATTTAATTGGTTTTATCATATGCGTGTACTAAAGTTGTTAAATGTGTTCGAAAATGGTTATGATAAAATAATGTAATGTATTTAAGCTTGGTGCAATATGTCGAAATTTCGGTATGTTAGTTGTTTACTAAACCATATGTATGATTTGCTGTAAAGCTTTACTCGAGTATGTTTAGTTGCTCTCACTTTTATAAGCATATATTTGAATGGATGTTATAGGTTAATATTCCATCAACGAATCTGCTAAATTGTTATATGTTCTATTTATAAATATATAATTTGTTTTAACATATGCTGAATTATGATTTAAACATATTATTTTATGAACGATATGAATTTTTATGATTCAACATTTGATAATGTCATGAGCAATGATGTGTTTTTAAATGAAAAATATATATAATGCAATGCGTTTTAGTATGAACTGTGATATGATCGGTAATGTCTCGAAGCCTAATTCAGTGACGGATACGGGCTAGGGGTGTTACAAGCCCAATATAGAATATCTCCATCTAAATCCAGTGTTGAAATCCATGCATCGAACATTTTTGAATTAAATCTTTAAATTGTTCCCAAGCATCATATAGTGTTTCATCCTCCAATTGTCAAAAAGATGTGATGTCATTTCTAAGCTTGGAAATAATATTTAGGGGATTATACCGTAGCAAAAACCTATGGCAAATATCATTCCATGATGCCACTGTTTCCGATGGTAGAGCATTCAGCCATGTTCTTGCACGATCTCTTAAAGAATATGGAGATAGTTTAAGTCACAGAGCGTCTTCAGGAACACCCTGATGTCTAAACGAGTCACAAACCTCTAGAAAAAACCTTAAATGCAGTCTTGGATATTTAATGGGTAACCCACCAAACTGTCCTACTATTTGCAACACCTGAAATATTATTGATTTCAGTTCAAACTGCTGAGCATTTATTTATGGTCTGACTGTCCCTGGATTTAGAGCATCCAAAATTGGCACAACATACTATCGGGTTGGTCTGTCTCAGTTATCTGCCACTTTAAGAACATAAGGATTAGTGTCCTGACCATTAATGTTATCATTCATACCATATATCAACCTAGGAATAGGAGGATTAACATCTTGACCATTCGAATTATCATTGAGACCAGGGTCATTCCCATTCCTAGCCATTTTTCACAGTTCTTTCCGCCTTCTTCGTAAAGTTCTCTCGATCACTAGGTCAAAAGGATACTCTTTGTTAGTAGGAATGTCTCTTCTCATGCACTGATGGAAACCTATAAAAATTAAATTAAACTAAGTTAGATCAAACTAATGGAATTAAGTAAAATAACCAAACCAAATTACACCAAATTGCCATCCTCGACAACAACGTCAAAAACTTTTCGCGTGTAAAATGATATGCAAATTGTGCAAGTATACACGTCGAATCAAGTAATAAAGTGATAAGTGAGATTGTCTCCACAGGGATCGGATTAGGTATAAGAGTGGTCAAGTTATTAAAATGAATTATAATTAATGTTATGGAAAAACCAAGTTAAGTACGCTGTGGTAATTTAAAATAGTAAGGATGTGTGTGAAATGTATACTGACTAATACTGGAAAACTTTAAGGGAAAGCAAGAGTGGCAATGCAATGGAAATTACGGGAATAATTACATGAATAATATGCGAGCGAATAAGTAAATAACTAAGAATGCTTTGGCAAAGATACAGTGGCAAAGGTTAAAAGCTCTACGATGTTGATTCAAAAGGTTGGGATTACTAAGAATTTACCCTTATTTTTAGTAATGCCTCAGCAAAATCGTACGTAATCTACTGCTCAAACGAGACCTAAAGTGACCTACTTCTTTCAAGGGCTAGATCTCAAGTTACCCGTCATGTGTCTATAGGCCTTAGCATGGTACCCTGCACTATTTTGTCTTTATTCTATACAAACACTACTCTATGTCTAAAGTCTGCTGCAAGCATTTGATCGAATACCCACTTGTATCATTCAATTTCAGTCTAACTATTCCAACCTTTTTAGAATTAGATTCAGTTTATGGGCATAGTGCACATTTGTCTATGTCTAAAGAATGTGTGTATACAATTTGGAAATAAAAACAATTGAATGAAACTGTAGATTAAATCGAATATATGCGTCAACTATTAAAGAAAGTAAAATTTTTCATCATCTAATCCTAACCCTTTGAGATTTAGCTCATGGGTTGGAAATTAAAATTCAAGTTCAAAATAACACCCAACATAGTTTCAATCAATTCAATTAACTGGAGAATAGATTAAGAAATAAGGGAAGAACTTTGGAAGATGGCTATCACCAAATCAATCCTCAATCCAGTAACGTAATGTCTTGTGGTGGCTAAGAGGGGTTGCATTTGGTCTCCTCTTTTCGTCTCTACTCAGTAACTATCCTCTATTGTTGCCTCCAGATCTCCATACCTTTGGGGTTTCCTCTATTTTTTTTAAGCTTTTCTTTCTAGGGTAACTCCAACAGCCCACGATTCTTCTCTTTTTTAGGTAGATTTTTTTGGTACAAGTAGAGTTGGGCTAAAACTGTTCTGCAATGAGTGTTGGATCGGTCATCTTCCTGAAATTGCCATGACATACAAGGTGGCAAATTGTCCAACCTTTTTCCTCGGAAAACCTTCACTCCTTTATTTCTTTCTCTATATCTTGCACGTACCAAAATACCAAACACAAACTTTCTATGCACAATTAAAGATATCTAGCATGTAAACACAATCCAAGCTCCTAATGCAATGGTACAATTACTAATAAAATATCCTAAAATTCCACTAAATGTACCCAAGTACAAGCAATTAGCTAGGTCTAAGGGCATGAAATATAACTTTTTTCAAGAGTTATCACTTGTATATTTGCAGACACTACCTCATATACATATCTTTTACTGCAGTATTCACACTCTAGACATTAGTACATTCGAAGCATGATTCTGATGAATGGACACCTGGGCTATTTGGGAAAAATATAAATATTCACATAAAAAGAACAAAAAATGGAGCTTTGGTATGATCATCTTCTTAAACCTATCCTTTGAAGCTTTCAGCTCTGGCGGCTTAAGTCTCCTACGGGTAAATTGACATGAAAGCGATGCAGACCAGCTCTTGACGAGGACCCCTAAGTGTAATACAAGAGGGAATAGAGAGATTCAAGTTGAGTTGTCTAGGAATAGTATTCTCCACTTGTTTCTTTTATTTTTCTTTTCTAAATGCTAGTGATTACTTTCTATTTCATGTTAGTATGAAAGTATACATGATTTCTGGGTTAAATGTTATTTTATTCAATCCTGTTTCTACTGTTTAATCTTTGGGTTTGAATGTTTTTAGCACGAAAGTGTTATTATGGTCACTGACACTGGAAGGTGCAATGACAGTTCAAGCTAACAAGTATGACAACAGAAGTTGCTTGAGGATTAGAGGAATTTAATCCACTTATTCTTAATAGTGTTTCATTTCCATCATCGGAAGGTGTGGCTAATGTGCATGTTTAAGTCTTTGATTAAATATAGAAGTTAAGCTTGGTAAGATATTCATTGCAATTTAATGCATCGACAATCACCTATCCTTTTATACCTTGTGAACACTTAGCATTCTGTTGAATATTCACGTTGGGGATCCCAGTTTATCATTACCATATTTTATCTTATTGTTTTCAAGTTATTGCTTTGGCACCTACTCTTACAATTTATCTTGTTTCTATCCATTTATTTCACTAACATTGATAGACAAAAGACAACCATCCTCTTGGGATTGATATCTGACAGACTCATATCTGTCTACTATACTTGCATCGACAGTGTATGCTTGCACATTATTGCTGTAACGTTTAACGCACGATTAAGTTTTGGCACCATTGCCGAGGATGGCATTTGTTTGATGTTTATTTTTGTTTGTTTTTACTTCATAATATTTAGTTGTTACTAACTTCTTCTTCTTTTTTTGTAGCTATTTTCACATTTTATTTTAAATGTTGTATAACTTGAAGCAATTCAGAGTTTATTGCTGATTTTGATCCAGAAATTGAAATAATAGCTTGGAGGAGACTTTGAGAACAAAGGAATATGGCTTTAGCAAGAAACTATGAATTCATACCTCCGATGCAGTAACAAAATGCTAATGACCCCTGCAGCAAGACGCTCAAATACAAAACAGGACTATAGAGATTTTGTAGTACCTGTCTTGGATGACTTACAATCAGGAGTTGTTAGGCCAACAATCCAAGCTGGAAATTTCGAACTCAAGCCATTAATGTTTCAAATGCTAAATTCTAATGGGCAATATGTTAGACTATCACATGAAGATGCACGAGAACATCTTAAATCATTTTTATTGATTTGTGTTTCCTTTAATCAACAAAGAGTTCCTAATGACGCTTTGAAGATGCACTTATTTCCTTATTCCTTGCAGGGAAGACCTTGTACATGGTTCCTTGGGCTACCTGTCGGATCAATTACTTCTTGGAATGCACTAGCAACATAGTTTGTTTTGTGATTTAACCCGCCAACAATGAATGCTCTCCTCCGAAATGATATTATAGCTTATCATCAGCTGGATGATGAGAATCTTCACACCACCTGGGAATGTTATAAATCTCTGCTTCAATGTTGTCCCATGCACGACATTTAGCAGGAAACACAAATTGAGATTTTTTATAATGGGCTCAATTCACACACGAGGAATCTTGTCGACGCATCAGCCAATGGACCTTTGTTGGATTGTACTTACAATAATGTTATTAGAATCCTGGAAAGAATTGCTCAGAATGATTATCAATACCCTATCTCTAGAGTTGCACAAGCAAAAGCTACTCCGGGAGTTATTAAATTGGATGCAATATCTGTACTTAGTGCTCAAGTTTCTTCTTTTGTGAATATGATAAAAAATATGCAAGGAACTAGTGACGTTGCACCTATACAAGTTGCTCAATAGGTTGATATTCCTACATTTTGTTGTGAGATTTGCAGTGACAACCATAGCTATGAAGATTGTCCATAACATATAGAGAATGCCTTTTATGTCAGTAACACCCGCAAAAATTCTTATGGCAACTCTTATAATAATTCTACACGTAATCAACAGTCTTGGGGAACTTAGAATGCTGGACAAAATGCTGCGACATTTCGATATGGAAATATATATGTTCAAGGCAATTATAATTTAAGACAAGGGAGTTACAATCAACAACAACAAAATTACAATAAGCACAATCAGATGCATTAACACCAGAATCAGACGCAGTTACAACACTCATTAATGCCGCATCAGTAAGTTCCAGAGCATCGACGACAACAGTACTTGCAAGCTTCTCCTTTTGACCAGTTAGCAACTTTTGAGGCTTTAATGCGGGACCGTATGACTCGTACAAAAGCTATTGTGCAAGGGAATTCATCTTCTATTCGAGCGTTGGAGGCACCATTAGGACAACTTGCTTTGAGTCTAAATACTCGACCACCGAGCACACTACCTAGTGACACGAAAAATCCTAGTTTGAGGGGGAAAGAACACTGCAAGGCTATCACACTTAGGAGTGGTAAACAAACTAGCAAGTCGACTACATACTCTACTATCACTTCTCAAGATACTGGTGAAATGATCCCTAGTGAGAAGGTTGAATCTGAAAAGCTTGTCAATGTATCAGACAAAAAAGTACCACAAATTGTCACTCATATGCCTAATGTTCGACCTTCGAAACTATCGACGCAATCAAAGGTGTCGGTGTAATCAGATGTATCTCCACCTTTACCTTTTCCATAAAGATTCAGGGAGAATGAGTAGACAAGCAATACCAATAGTTCCTAAACACACTGAAGCAACTTCAGGTCTATATTCCTTTAGTAGACACTCTTGTACAAATTCTGAATTATGAGAAATTTGTGAAGGAACTATTGTCCAAAGAGAAGAAGCTCAATGATATGGAAACTATTGCACTCACAGAGGGCTATAGTACTGTTTTGACAAATAAGTTGCCCCCCAAAATGAAAGATCCTGGGAGCTTTACTATGCCATGTTCAATAGGCAACCATTATTTGGGCAAGGCTTTATACGACTTGGGAGCTATCATCTATCTAATGCCACTATCTACTTTTAGAAAGTTGGGAATTGATCACATGAAACCGACTGTAGTGACATTGCAACTAGCTATTAATCCTTGGCTCAACTTGAAATGAAAATCAAAGATATCTTAGTTCGTGTGGATAAATTCATTTTTCTGGTTGATTGTATCTTTCTTGACCGCAAGGCAGACAAGAAGGTTACCATAATCTTGGGATGACCATTTTTAGCCACCGGACGAACTCTTATCGATGTTTACAAAGGTGAACTGACCATACGATTAATGATGAGCACGTTACCTTCAATGTTTTCGAATCTATTCAATGCAAGGATAAAGAAGAATTTCTACTATTGATGTACTAGATGATCTTGTTGTGGAAGAATTCAATGACCAAAGCACAATACTTTCTGAGGAGTTTGCAGTGACATGTGATGATGAATTCTTCCATAATTGTGACAACAAGGTTGACACTAATAATATTGAACTCAGGCATGGATGGTAGATTGAATCCTTAAACTTAACCAACAGAACAACTTTAATTTTCAAGCCATCTATCGACGAAGATCCTACTCTGGAATTGAAACTATTACCTACTTATCTTAAGTATGTCTTTCTTGGTGATAACAATACTCTCCTAGTTGTTGTCTCCATAGAACGACGAAAATGTGCAAGTGTACACAATCGCAACAAGTAATAAAGTGACAAGTAAATGTCGAGTTATCGTACCCACAGGAACTGTGAAAAGAATTATTTATGAAATTAATTTAAAAACACTTTGGTGAAGAAAAATATTTTGATTTAAAGAGGTGATTAAAAACTAGGGTTTTAACTAAGTAAAATAAATAAAAATAAAATAAAAGTTCCAATGCACGATTTCAAAAGATGATTTTAATCAAGATGACATAATTGTGCTAGATTAATTACATCTCTTAACTTAGAATTATTAAACTCATGTTTATGTTGTTACAAATAAATTCACGATAGCTCGGTAATTTGCTAACTTATGAACATACTTACCTACCAAAATCCATTTATCTCTTGACTATATCTCTATGTCAATTCAACCGATTAAACATATTTTAATAAGCAAATGTGCTAATGCACAAATGTACTTATGAAATTAAAATAATCTCTTGTACATATCTCTATGCCAATTCAAATAATTAATTCAATCTCATAAGCACATAAAAGATTACGTGAGCTAACAATGTATTTCTACCTTGAAATAGTTTAATCACAATAATCTTTCAAGTTATGCAAGGCAAATGTATCATTAGATACCGTTGCTAATTTAAGCCTCAACTACCTTAGATGAATAAACATGCACTGATTACGTATCGTGTCAATTAATTACAATTTCAATCCATTTAAATAATTAATTCATTAGTTACCTTACAATTGTAATTCAAGAATAACTTAGTCATGGAAGAATAACTTAGTCATGGTTTTACTTAATCAAACATCTTACCGAGGCCTATAACAACACAAACACAATTTTAATAATTTAAGTAGACGAAATGCAATCAACCTAACACAAATTAAATTTAAGCCATATCAATTAAATTAAACATTTAAACATCACAAGTATTGATAGACATGTTCATCATAACAACAACAAAAATTAAAAGGATAAGGAACAAGAATCAAATCCAGTGTTTCTCTGTGACTTGACTGGTTTGCTCCACTTTTCCTTCTTCGGTTGTTCTTGTCGAACCGAGGCTGCTATGAACACTTTAATGCTACTCCAAATGGTGTATGAATGACTCTTTTTAAGAGGTGAAATCGGCAAGAGAATAATGAAAAATGGATGGGAAATGAATAGAGAAAATTGAGAGAGAAGAGAAGAGATGAGAAAGTTGAGGTGTGTTGAAAAGAATAGCCAAAGGGGTTTTTATAGGTTGAGAGGGCTGCTGAAAAATAGCCAAAATCAGCAGCCAAAGAGCCCTCACATGGCCAGCCACACATGTGGCAAGTTTGAAGTTTTCAAACTTGCTAGATTAAGGTAGGGGCAAATCTAGAAAGGCACAAATAGTGGAGGGTTTGTTTGCAATTTGAAAAAGTCTTCAAGGGCCATTTTAAAAGCTAATTAATCAGCCAAGAAAGCTGATTGGGTCAGCATGTGGGACGGTTTTGGATTGCCCAGTACTCGGTAGGTTCGGTTTTCTCAGTTCAACTGAACTGGGCCACTTTTCATTATGAATTAATAATAATTTATTTAACCCAAATTAAATTTGATATAAATTAAAATTAATTATATTATGTATTAATACACATAATTTGGACTATCTTAGGCTAAAAAATTAATTCGCATTGGTGCTTCAAAATTGTTTCTCGGTTTGCGCTTCTAGCAGTGTCTGCCGAGCCATTTTTCGCCCATTTTGCAAATCTATTGAAAATAATCAAAATTAATTATAAAATTAATTAAAATTCATTATGTTAATAATTTAAGTACAAAATGATTATTTTATAATAATTATATATTTTTTAGACAAGAATTTTACCGAACTTGCACGAATTTGAGTTAAAAGGGGCATGAAAAAGTGTGTATATTTTCATGTTTCCACCCCACAACATTGGATGTAACTCAAGAAGATAAACTGGTCCATATTCTTAAGCAACATAAACGAGCTATTGTTGGAGTATTGTCGATATCCGAGGCATTAGTCCATCTTTTTGCATGCACAAGATCAAGTTAGAAGATGAAGGCAAGCCGTCGATTGAGCAACAAAGAAGATCAAATGAGAAGATGAAGGAAGTTGTTAAGAAAGAAATTATAAAGTGGTTTGATGCTGGAATTATCTACCCTATTTCTGATAGCAATTGGGTAAGTCCAGTGCAATGTGCTCCTAAAAAGAGTGACATCATAGTGGTTAGTAAAAAAAGACGAATTAATTCTTACACACATTCCTAAGAATGGCGTTTGTATGGATTATCGCAAACTGAATGCTGCCACAAGGAAGGACCACTTCCCACTTCCTTTCATTAACCAAATGTTGGACAGGCTTGCTGGAAGAGCCTATTACTACTTCCTAGATGGCTATTCTGGGTACAATCAAATTGCTATTGCACCGGAGGATTAGGAGAAAACAACTTTCACCTATCCTTTTGGTATTTTTACTTGTCGCCGTATGCCTTTCGGTCTTTGCAACGTACCATCCACATTTTAAAGGTACATGATGGCAATATTCTTGGATATGATTAAAGATTCTTTAGAGGTTTTTATGGATGATTTCTCAGTCTATGGGAATGATTTTGATCATTGCGCTGACAATTTGGATAAAGTATTGCAGCGATGTGAAGACACACATCTTGTTCTAAATTAGGAAAAATTCCATTTCATGGCAACTGAAGGCATTGTGTTAGACCATCGCATCTCTAGTCAAGGCATTGAATTAGACAAAGCTAATGTGGAAATCATTAAGAAATTACCTCCACAGACAAATGTGAAAGGTATTCGCAGTTTTCTTGGGCATTTGGGGTTTTACCGAAGATTTATTAGAGATTTCTCAAAAATTGCAAAGCCCTTATGCTTATTACTGGAACAAAATAAAAAATTCCTCTTTGACGATGCATGTCTGGATGCATTCATTCAATTAAAGATGCAACTAGTAAATGCACCCATTTTCATTGCACTAGATTGGTCTTAACCTTTTGAAGTTATGTGCGATGCAAGTGACTTTGTTGTGGGTGTTGTTCTAGGACAACATAAGGGAAAAATATTTCATGCCAGAGAAAGAATTGTTGGCTGTAGTCTTTGCTTTCGACAAGTTCCGTTCTTATCTTTTCAGTGCAAAGGTTACTGTATTTACTGATCACTCAACGTTAAGATATATTTTTACTAAGAAAGATGCAAAACCAATATTGATACGCTGGATCTTACTGTTGCAAGAATTCAACATTGAGATAAAATACTGTAAGGGTTAAGAGAATCAAGTTGTAGATCATCTGTCTCATTTGGAAGTTGGCAGCGAAGATGGAAACATACTTCAAATTGTCAACGTATTCCCAGATGAGAAGTTATTTGTTATAGATGCAACCCCTTGGTATGTGGATTTGGTTAAATATCTAGTGCGTGAAAAACTCCCGTTAGGTGTCACAGGCCATAAAAAAGAAAGATTTCTTCGTGAAGTAGTGAAGTATCATTGGAATGAGCCATATTTATTCAAGGTATGCAATGACAACATTATTCAGCGTTGCATTCTGGAAGAGGAGATGCTTTCAATCTTGAAGCATTGTCATGATGCTCTTTATGGAGGTCATGGCATACGAACTGCTGCTATGGTTCTCCAATCAGAATTCTACTGGCCTTCATTATTCAAAGATGCCCATAATTTTTTGAATCAATGCGATAGGTGTAAGCGCAGTGGTTCTATATCCTAATGCAATGAAATGTTTCAGCAGGCAATTATGGAGGTTGAATTGTTCGATATTTAGGGTATGAATTGTTCGATATCCCGAAGTGGGTTGAAGTTGTTGCAGTCCCAAAGGATGATGCAAAGACAGTACTTAAATTTTTTCACAAGCATATACTCACCCGCTTTGGTACACTAAAGGCATTGATTAGTGATCAGAGTATACACTTTCATTGTAACCAAGTGCTAGCCACACTAAAAAGATATAGAGTTAATCATAGAATGGAAGGTTTGGTCTTCCAGACTGGATGACGCTTTATGGGCATTGTGGACAAAACACAAAACTCCATTAGGGATGTTGTCGTATCAATTGGTTTTTGGGAAAGCATGTCACTTGCTAGTTGAGTTGGAGCACAAAGCAATGTGGGCAACTAAACAAGTGAACATGGACTATGAAGTTGCTGGAAAGAAAAAGGTGTTGGGTATCACTGAACTAGAGGAGATTAGACGAAATGCTTATGAAAACCCTGCAATTTACAAAGAAAAGACCAAGGGATGGCATGACAAAATTATTTTGTAGCGATAATTTATCGCGAGTCAACAAGTTTTATTATTCAATTCTAGACTAAAACTTTACCCGAGTAAATTGCACTCTCAATCTGGACCTTTCGAAGTTGTCGAAGTATTTCCTCATGGTACGGTCACAATCAGAGATTTACATGATAGGCACTAGTTCAAAGTGAATAGCCAGCAATTGAAACATTATCTTGGGAATATTGATCACAAGCAAGCAGAGACCATTAAATTGGTCAAAATTTTTTAATTCTTATGAAATTTATTATATAATTTTATTTTTATTTTTATTTTGTTTTTGTTTCTGTTCAAGTTTCTTTTATTCTTTTTTCTCTTTATTTTCCAGAATAATCAAGTACCATTGTCGATGCACTTGGGATTTATTTTCAACGTAGTTTGTATTATTGTATTGTCACTTATGACTCATCAAGACTGAGGACATATAAGAAAATTCAAATCCCACTATTTCATCAAAAGTCACCTAGTCGTCTGATCTATCTGAGCAGGCGCAATTCTCAATGGACGTAATTATTCTTGCCAACCTTATTTCCTTTCAAAAAAATCATGCCTTTCCATCTTCTTTTTTCACTCACTATAAACCCTCCTTCACTGTGCCAACTGTAACATACCCAAGTAGCCATTTTTATTCACTTTCTCTTCCCCGAGTTCGTACCTTTATAACTTTAAACCATCTTCACTCCACAAAACAAAAAAAATATGGCAAGAACGAGAGGATCAGTCAAGAAAGCCACCAAGTCTATTGAAGAACACTCATCCTCTGTAGTTGCAGTTCGTGAATAAGAATCCTTCATGCCAATAGAGAAAAAAGAGCCGATGATCTTTTTAAGGAAAGCGGCCAAGGACCGGTTTCACGACAACATTTTGAAGCGACATTTCCACCCAAAACAGGGCATTCTCCTTTCGCAACAACAAGACTTAGGCAAGCAAATCTATAAAACCATCTTTAAGCTAAAGTGGGAAACTTCCTGCACTCATCCTGAAAATTATTCTCCTTCATTGGTACATGAGTTTTACGCTAACCTTTATGACCACAAGTTAGAGTTTATCTTTGTTCGAGAAGGCTTAATCTCATGGGATGGTAAAAAATTCAATGAGCTATACAACACTAAAGTGGATGTCGATGAACACTCTGAGTTTATTGAGGACATCATAGACGAAAAAAGGAAGCTGTTGGTGAAAGATTTATGCGTCGAATGACCAATATGGATGGGTTCACATCAAAAGAATTATATGATGCACCGTCGCTTACTAACACTGTAAAGCAAAATCTAGTTTCATTTGTCAACTGTAGGCTACTGCCCTCTACTCACAGCACCACAATCAACCTCGATAGAATGTGCCTGATACATTCAATTATCAAGGGTAGAAAGATTGATGCCGGCTCAATACTCCACCAGAAAATTACTGATTGCACCGCAAGGCAAACTGGAATTTTTGTTTTCCCATCATTAGTGATGCTACTGTGCCAGCAAAAAGGGATCGTGCCCTATGATGATGAAAAGGTTCTGGAAAATATGGGCCCGATAAATGAAGCCTCTATTGAAAGAATGACTCATGGAAAAGATATATTGACAATGAAAGAGGCAGAGACTAGCAAGACAAGAAAGGGTAAAACCAAGGCAGAAAGCAAGGGAACAAATCTGACTGCAGAGTCATCATTGTTGGGCAAAATACAGGATATCAAGAAGTTGGCTCCGTCAACAATAAACAGATATGGCTTGTCGCTACAATAGAGGATATGGATAGATCAAAAAAATTTGTTCTACACTTATACTAGGGCCTATAACAATTCTATTGTAGTCGCATTAAGACAGTTAAGCCCAACCCTACTCCTAAAATTTCTAGTGTTCCCATCGATCATCCGATATTATGAACCCTCCTCCGAGGAGGATGACTTAGGGGACCAAGACAGATTGGTAGAATCCCCTCTCATTGTGAACATCTCTGATGTTGAGAAAGAAGAGGACTCACGGGATGTTGAGGAGTGCATGCACAGGATTGATAGCCTAGTCGAAGGTGACTTCATTGCTAGTTAAGAGGTGTCTACTATTGAGGAGAAAGTTGATGTGGGAGAGGAGGAAGTTCGTGTTGTAATTATGAACGAGAAAGGCCGAGGAAGAAAATACTGAGAAAGAAGCTACTAAGAAAGAATTTACTAAGAACATTGTCAATGTACCCGAAGTTGTGGGTACAACTACTGATAATCTAGAACGAGATGGAGCTAGATCTGCGAAAGCTGCAGAGGTAACCAGTGAGGAGCACCACTACTCATTGGCAATAGTGGTCTATGTCGGACCACTCAATGTGACCCCTCTTACATAAGAAGTAGACAATGATGCTGAGGCTGAGTCGGAACCTGAGAAATGATCCGAGAATCGTGCGAAGCCTAAAGAAAAGAAGAGGAAGTGCTCCAAAGACAAAAAGCACAAGAAGGAGGAGAAAAAGAGGAGGGAGAAGAAACATCGTGCAGCCACATCTATGGTCAAGGAAAAATGAGTTAGTTTATTTTAAGTTTTAGTTGTAGTATTCATGCATTGCATGTAGCTATGATTTTAATTTTGTTAGTATACGTTATTGTTGCATTTTTATTGTCATCGCATTTTAATGTTAGAGCATTGGGGACAATGCAAACTTTAAGTTTGGGGGAATGCATATGGGGTTTGGAAATACACCCACATTTTAATTTTTTTTGCTTTTTTTAGTTTAATGAAGCATGCAAGGTTTATTTTTGGTTAATGCAATTGTGTTTGAAAGTTTTTTGTTACATTCGATTCTTAATTCTTGAATCATATGAATTATCAATGAATGAGTTGGATAAATTTGACTGAATGTTGTATCTTCAATTCTTTGATAAATTATTTAGGTTGCATTAGTAATGAATGACTAGTAGCATTCCTTGAATCTTGAATGAATCTACCTTTTACAGCTACTTATATATATATAGTTATGAATAAGAGACACTCCAAAGTAGGTGTATTATGAAATGTTAAAAAGGGAACACTCCAATACAAGCATTAGAAAAATGAATTTGGCCAAAGACTGTCGCTACATGAGTGTGTATCAGCGCAATTATGTACTCCCTGGGGGTTTGTTGCACTCCATCATTACTTCTCAGGAACAAGGGTACAGTAATGCAACGATATCCCTTATTCACAAAAAAAAGACATATATTGTACAATAAATGTTGTATTGGTAGATAGAATTTAGCATTTAAAGCATGATGCTAGTTTTGACAAAGTTGCAATCTTATTCATTCATACTTAGGTATTGTCGATGCAATATTTTGTCATCTGAATGTGACCCATTCATTAGGATTTTAGGTGATTCAAGTTGCTAGAATGATCATTTGCCTTAGTGAATTCTTGTGTAGCATTGCTTATTTCTACTTTACTTGAGGATAGGTAAAAAGTCAAGTTTGGGGGTGTGATAGTACTAGAAAGAACATATATTTTCTCCCTACTTATTGGTTAATTTGTCTCCATTTAGTTATCTTTAGCACATATTTTAGCATTTTTAGTTCAGTAGTTTACATTTTATAACTCAGTGGATCTTAGACTAGTTATCCATAATTTTTTCATGTTTTGGTACTGATCTCGCTGCATGAGGATTTTCAGATTGCGCCCAGAATTGTAGCCACATCTGACAGCTATCTGGGTAGGAACAAAAATGCGTGAACTGTCTAGTTTGGTACAACTAACTTGTAACACCCCTAAACCGTATCCATCGTCGAAATAGGGTTTCAGAGTATTACTAGAACATTCAGAACATTTTACATATAATTCTTATAAATTACTACTCATTTACTAAGATCATTCAAAAGGCCCCTTAATTGGACCCTCAAGGCCAAATACGAGCATTAGAATCAAGTCGGGACTTAATCAGAAACTCATAAAATTTTTTGCGACATTTCAAAAATTATCCAAGGTTACAAGGCTCACACGCCCGTGTGGTCTAAGGACACGCCCGTGTGGTCAAGCCATGTACTACACATGCCTATTTCCCTAACCCATGTAACTCTCTGACTTTTAAGGCATGAAGAAATTAAAGTCACACGGCCAAGTCAAACGCCCGTGTGCTAGGCCATGTGGCAAATTTTATTTTCAAAATTTTGGTACAGTTTTCACACAGTCGTGAAGGCCATGTCAACCACATGGTTGAGACACACGCCCGTGTCTCTGCCCATGTGCCCAATTTTGAGCATTTTGTTTCTCATTTTTTAAGATGTAGGGGACACACGGTCGAACCACATGCCCATAGGACATGTAGTGTGTCACACACGGCCAAGACACACACCCGTGTGGCTTGTAACACCCCTCGCACATATCTAACGTCGGGATAGGGTTCGAGGCGTTACCGGTAATTCACCTTTACAAACTTATAAGTCAGGTTACTAAATTTCATTCGTAATTTAAAACTTTTCAAACGTGTGCACTTTGTCTCTTATATAGGCCTCCGAGGCCTAAAAACACTCCTAGGGGCAGTACGGAACAAAATCGAAATTGTTCGATAGACTTGAGGCACTTTAGGAAATTTTCCCCTTAGTTGAAGTGCGACACGCTAGTGGGGCTTAGAACACACCCGTGTCCTTTTTCCAGTATGCAACACGGCCAAGGCACACGCCCGTGGGCTTAGCCCATGTGCTACACTATCTTCAACCTCACCATTCTGTTAAATAAACACAGCCAAGGCACATGCCCGTGTGCTTAGCCCGTGCTCTATGCTGACATAAAATTTCAAGTACAAGGGACAAACGGTCATAGCACACACCCATGGGAGTAGCCCGTGTGTCACACACGGCCTAGACACATGCCCGTGTGTCTACCCATGTGGACCTTGTTAGGCTATTTCCCAAGCCTTAAGTCACCCTCTACTAGCCAATTTCACTTATAGATTTCTATAGTGCATATTTGGGCCAAATTATCCATTTGCAAGTATGAAACTTTGATTAACCTCATTGCATGTGAACCTCATGTCATTGGTTTCATACATGCTAAGTTAATTCTTATCTTGCATTTAATAATTTATATGTCTGCTTGACATATTAAGATTGGCTCGTTATTATAACTCATTGCCAATCATAACTAAGCCATCATATATGAATATAAACATGCATAGATTTGTAGGGCATAGCCTACTTCAAAATGAGCCAATTCCCATGGCCAAATACAAAAAAAAAAAGATAAACATATTTTTACATGCCTTCACTAGGCAAATCAAATGACATATATAACAAAATACTCAAAAATCCTATACATGCCATTGGACAAAATAGAAATGTCTTTATACCAAAGCTTGTCTAGTTGATAGTGTGTTGACCCTCCAATTGTCTTCCAATCCTTATGAGTTCTTGAGCTCTGAAAAGTAGGGGAAAGAGAGGGGTAAGCATTTACATGCTTAGTAAGCCCGAATAACTGGAAAATAAACTTACCAATTGTTTAGCATACATCCATAATAGATAATGAAACCAATGGACATGAAAATGGTTTCCCTATCACATGCACTCAATCAATGAGTTAGTCACATAACAAATACCATGAACATTTTTATCTTAGATGAGCTCATCATTTTGCATGTCATTTGTACATATACCTTGTGATAGTCCCATTGAGTTTCTAGGGAATTTCGATGGATTATCCAATCACTGTCAATTCATATGAATGATCATTTTGAGTATACACTCCCGCGAACCTCACATCTTACGGCGGGATTACCAGTCCAGGCTAAATCCCCCGTAATATAAACTCATAAGGTGATATCGGGATTACCAGTCTAGGCTAAATCCTTTATGCGACAAACACCCTTAATGAGCTCGGATCTGAATTACCAGTCCAGGCTAAATTCAGACCCTAATCGGATTACCCGTCCAGGCTAAATCCACAATGCACACATATTCTTCGAGAGTCTCGATCACTCAAGGAACACCAGTCTAGGCTAGATTCTTTTTATACTTGAGATCTTCAGATTACTAGTCCAGGCTAAATCCTTTTCTGCAACACATGCAGGATCTCAAGTCTCATGTAAATCATGGTTTATCCATCGAATTCCCTTTTCAACCTCAACCGAGACATTATCTAATAATTCATTATTAAAGATGCAATTCATGCATTTTCATGCCATCAACAATGCAATTATCAAACATTCACAAAACATACAAATATGCATGTTATAGGTTTACTTCGAGTTATCCGAACTTACCTGATATTCGTTTCGGAGCTGTGTTTCGGTTATTCTGAAACCTTACGTTTACCTCGGTCGACCTCCGGAATTTGTTCCTCGGGCTCTATAATAAAAAAAGTATATCATTAATTCACTACATTACACTTTTCAAGTTTAATTTCTACCCCCGGTCCAAATGACCGTTTTGCCCCTAACCTTTGACATTTTTACTATTTAGTCCCTAAGCACTTATAGTGAAACACATGCAATTTCTATCTTACCCAAGCCTATCCAAACACTTTTCTCACTTATGGAAGCCCACATTTTCATTATTTTCACATTTCTATCACATATTTAACAACTTTTGCAAAAAGGCCCCTTTAGGGGTTTTTCATGAAAATCATTTAGGAAAAGATATTTAACACACCTTCAACTTTCATACCCCTCCATAATCCACCAAAATACTAGCAGCTCATGCATGGGTAAATTTTTAAACATGAACCCTAGCATGAAATATGGGTAGAAATGGAAAGATCAAGCTACCCGAATTTCAAAAATACAAAGAACACTAAAAACGGGGCTTGGGAGCACTTACTATTGAGCTTGGAAAGCTTGGAAACCCTAGCTATGGAGACTTTTCAAATTTCGGCAGCCATGGAGAGGAAATGGCTGATTTTTGCCTTCTTTTTCCCATTTTATTTCATTAAAAAGCCAAATGACCAAAATGCCCTTAAGTCCTTTCTTTAAGATTTCATCCATGCAAGCCCATTTTTGTCCAAAAACTTAGAAATTGAAAAAATTGCTCTTTAAGACCTTCTAATTTATAATCTAAAGCAATTTCATACAAATTACTTCTAGAATCCAAGTTTTGCAATTTATTCAATTTAGTCCCTAATTTCCAATTGGACACATTACTCAAGGAATTTCTTCATGAAACTTTAACACATGCATAATCTCAGATTCTAGGTCTCATAATAATCATAAAATAAATATTTTGATGTCGGATTTGTGGTCCCGAAACTACTGTTCCTACTAGGCCCTATTTCGGGATGTTACGTGGCTACCCGTGTGGAGAAAATAAAGTCATTTCCTAGCTTCTTTTGTTACCCAAAACTTACCATTTTCTTGCACCAAATCTCACAAGCATATATCCACCAATCCAACATCATTTTCACATAAATTTATCCATCAATCATGTGGTATTATCTTATGCATCAAAGGATATAAACATACTCTTAAATGAACTTATATACTAGCATAATTCCAACAACCAAACACATAATAAACACTTATGTGATTACCAAAATATTACTTCAAAAATAGTCAAACTTAGACCACCACTAACCACTCTAATGGCTAGATTACAAAACAACAGTTACAAGCCATCATTGGCCAAATAGGCTTATACATGCCATTATACCAAAATGAGATTTCTATTTGTACCAAAATGAGATAGTGGATAGCGTGATGACTGCTCCGATCGACTTCCAACCTTCGCAAGCTCTGAGCACGATAAAACAGGGAAAGTTTTAAATGAAGTAAGCATTTTATGCTTAGTAAGTTCGTATAACGGAAAATAAACTTATTGGTTATATTTACTAATATAAGCATATATAAATTTACATTCCATTGATTTTGGGTAAGTTACCTAAACACATACACTTATTCAACATGTTAGTCACAAAATCTCATATGAATATCAAGTAAACATAGATGAGCTCATCATATTTCATATACATTTGCATCCTATTACATTCTAGGAAAAATTACCATTTTGCCCCTATCTTTTTCAAAAAATTTAATTCCGTCCCTAGCCTCAGAAAATGAAATTCATAAAACTTAACCCTCTTTCCAAGCCTAGCCAAAATTTATATACTACATTTACAGCACATACATTTCACAAATTTCAGAATTTTTCGTGGGTTTTACCACTTTTTTCATTTTAATCCCTAAATCAAGTTTTCTTCAAAAATTGCTTTGTAAAAGTTGTTTATCTATGAATAACCTTTCATTTTCTACCATAAATTTAAAATTTTCAACATATTCATCCATGACTCAAATTTCATACATTGATAAATTTTCAAATAAATCCCCAAAATAGAATGATTAGGTTATCCTGATTCCAAAAATATAGAAATTACTAAAAATAGACTTGATTTCATACCTTATTGAGCTTGAAAAGTTTTCTTCCTCTCTCCTAGGGTTTCTATAGAAAAATTGGGGAAGATGACATGAAATTAGATGATTTTTTTCTTTTTAATTAATTATCATCTATTAATTTTATTGATTTCCAATTTAGTCCCTACCCTTTTCTAATTTTTCCATGGATGAATCATTAAAATATCTACTAACTACTCTTTAATGGTCTAATTACCATATAAGGACCTTAAGTTTTGAATTCCATAGCTATTTGATACCTATAGCTACTAGAACCCAACTTTTGCATTTTATGCAATTTAGTCCTTTCCCTAATTGAACACACAATCGGTAAAATTTTCGTACCAAATTTTTCATGTGACCTTCCTATCATGATACCAACCATAAAATAAAATAAAATAAAATTTTATTTTTAGCTCAGATTTGTGGTCCCGAAACCACTGTTCCGACCTCACCAAAAATGGGTTGTTACATAACTAGTACGTACAAAGGCAGCATGATTCTGATGAAAAGACACCTGGGCTATTTGGGAAAAAGATAGATATTCACATAAAAAGAAAAAAATGGAGCTTTGGTATGATCATCTTCTTGAACTTATCCTTTGAAGCTTTTGGCCATGGCGGCTTAAGTCTCCTAAAGGTGAATCGACGTGAAATGGATGCAGACTAGCTCTTGACGAGGAGCCCTAAGTGTGACACAAAAGGGAATAGAAAGATTCAATTCGAGTTGTCTAGGAATAGTATTCTCTACTTGTTTCTTTTATTTTTATTTTCCAAACACTGGTGATTACTTTCTATTTCATGTTAGTGTGGGAGTACACATGATTTTTGGGTTAAATGTTATTTTATTCAATCTTGCTTCTACTGTTTAATCTTTGGGTTTGAATGTTTTTAGCACGAAAGTGTTATTGCGGTCATTGACTTTGGAAGGTGCAGCGACAGTTCAAGCTAACAAGCATGACAACTGAAGTTGCTTGAGGATTAAAGGAATTTAATCCACTTGTTCTTAATAGTGTTCCATTGCCATCATCGGAAGGTGTCGCTAATGTTCATGTTTAAGTCTTTGATTAAATATAGAAGTTAAGCTTGGTAAGATATTCATTGCAATTTATGTAACACCCCTTACCCATGTTCTAAGCCGGAACAAGGTACGGAATATTACAGATCACGAAAACATGAAATCACACATTTACCTGATCTTACATAATTAATTCCTCTAGCTTGAACAAAATGGATAACATTAACAGATCTACATAAGTACAAGTAAATTATCAAATTTTGAAAAGTAATATTTTAAAACAAATTAATTATGACATATAACAAAATGATTCAGCCCTCTTTACATGCCATAATTCCAAAATAGTGTTTACAAAGTACCAAAAAGTATTGATAGTGTGGATGGGTCTCTGGCGATCTCCAAATCTCGAGCTGGCTTAGAAATTCTATAAGACGAGAAAAAAAAAAGAAGGTAAGCATATAGCTTAGTAAGTAAGTATGAAATTGATATTCAATTTATCAAAGTAAAACAATCATACTAGTATATAATCACATATTCAGGACAAGCTGTTTTTCTAGAGTCCTGGTTTTAAAAAAAATCATATCTCGAGCTACAAAACTTGAAATCAAATCTTGTAAATTTTCCCTGAGACTAGACTCATATGTCTACTTACTAATTTTTTTTCTAGAATTTTTTGTCAAGACAATTAGTACAGTTTATTAGTTAAATTCTCCCCCTGTTTCAGGGTACGACTACTCTGACCCCTGTGCACTACGAACCAAATTTATTCCTGTACAGAATTCCAACGACCATGACGTTTATTTCCCCTAAAAATAGACTCAATAAGGAATCCATGCATGTAAGGTATGACTCTTAATAATTTTTTTACAATTTATGGTGAATTTTTAAAGTCAGAAAAAGGGATTTCAAATTCATTCAGATTCTGTTTCACAAGAATTCAAATATCACACGATATATAATTCTTTTGCTTCCCCTGTTTCTTTTATGTAAAAATAGACTCATTAATATTTATTTTCATATATCATTTGCATTCTTATTCAACTTTCACGATTTTTGGTAAATTTTTAAAATCATGTAACTGTTGCTGTCCGTAACTGTTTTATTTCTAACATTCATTCTTGCATAATTTCACCTAGTCCTTTTTGTTATACCAGAATTCACTCAATTATCGAGCACATAGCTCCTAACTTTTCATAAACATAAATTTGCACATATCCACCTTATAATAACTTTCACATATTACCACTTTATCAATTTTTCCCATTGAACTCAACGGAAAAATAACAAATATACCATTGTTTACACATATTTCCCCCTTTCCACACTTATAGCCGAAGCTATCTTATATGCATAGTAGCCTACACTTAGTACTACACATGCGACCAACAATCCGGTACACGTAGTAGCCTGCACTTAGTACTACACACATGACCTCACCATCTGATACACGTAGTAGCCTGCACTTAGTACTATACATGTGATCGAGGTCATTGAGTACGCATAGTAGCCTGCACTTAGTACTACATACGTGTATTCACAATGGGTCATTCGTATTGTTCCTGTTCCGAAGGTTCAACCGGAAAATTCTTTCCTTTTCCACTTTAACACTTATTCATAATCTAATTAAATTTGCAAATTTCCATCATTTAATCATTCTATGGATAGTCACCAATTCATATGATAACAACATAAAATAACATAAAAAAATTTGATAAATTATTCATGTATGAACTTACCTCGGTGCAAACTTTAGAAATATTATAATTTAGTCCGAAAGCTTTTCTTTTCCCCGATCACGATCGATTCCACGTCTTTCTTGATCTATAACGACACATTTAGCTCATTTAACTCTCATAATATTTATTTCAATCCAAAAATCACATTATAGAAAAATTACGTTATTGCCCCCTAACTTTTACAAAATTACAATTTTGCCCCTAGGCTCAGAAATTTAATTTCAGTCTTTATTCTTATGTTTTATGACATGCTAAACATTTTTCTCTTTTATTGAAACATCAAATTTTCACTCTAACATGTACTTATGAACATTAGGTATTTTTACCAATTAAGCCCTTTTACTCGTTTTCACTCAAAACCGAGTAGCACAAGTTGTCCAAAATAATTTAATACCTCATATTCTATCATAAAACACCAAAATACACAGATTTCACCTATGGGTATTTTTCCAAATATGAGCCCTAGGTTGAATTATTGCTAACATAAGCTAAATCAAGCTTCCGGGATTTCAAAAACATAAAAATCATTAAAAAGGGGGCTTGAAATCACTTACTATGAAGCTTGAGAGTTGAAGAAACCCTAGCTATGGAGGAGAGAAAAATTCGGCAGCAACTAATTGAGAAGATGACCATTTTTGTGTTATTTTTCCCATTTTATTTCATTTAATATACAAATGACCAAAATGTCCTTACTACTAAACTTTCCAAAAATTCCATCCATGTCCAATTTTTGTCCATAAACTTAGAAATTGGTCAAATTGCTATTTAAGACCTCCTAATTAATATTCCAAAGCAATTTCATACTAAAAACTTCTAGAACACAAGTTTTGCAATTTTTTCGATTTAGTCCCTAATCTCAACTTAAGTGCTTAATGCATAGAATTTCATCACCAAATTTTCACTCAATCATGAAATCATATCATAAACCTCAAAATAATTATAAAACAATTATTTCTATCTTGGATTTGTGGTCATGAAACCACTATTCCGATTAGGCCCTAATTCGGGTTGTCACAATTTAATGCATCGACAATCACCTATCCTTTTATACCTTGTGAGCACTTAACATTTTGTTAAATTTCACGTTGGGGATCCCAGTTTATCATTATCATATTTTATCTTATTGTTTTCAAGTTATTGCTTCGACACCTTCTCTCACAATTTATCTTGTTCTATCCATTTATTGCACTGACATTGATAGACAAAAGGCAACCATCCTCATGGGATCGATATCCTACAAAATCATATTTGTCAACTATACTTGCATTGATAGTGTACCCTTGCACATTATTTCTATGACGTTAAAAGTCTGATCAACCATCAATTTGGATAATGGGTTTAGAATACAAAAACCCTTCAATGTAAGATTTGAATGTCCAAAAGACGTAACTGAAAGTTATGTTTCCTTGGGCTAGTCGGTTCCTATCATACGTAGACAAAGTCTCTAACTCAAATATGGTGCCCATGCCTAATACCCACTGCTACAATGTCACCAATAACCTTGATAATTTTCTATATGTGACATCCTAATCTCTAAACATCTTTGCCAGCACCTTTTTACTTTTCCTTCCATGCCTTTGCATACGATACTTGGTATTTATATTGGGAATGAATATCCACAATTAACATCAGAACTAGAACTCTTTAAATTGCTTCCACTAGTGGTGTTATTTCTTTAGCTATCATATCTGAGCTCAATTTGCGATCATCTTGGGATATCAATGGAATCGTGCAAGTGTGAAGACCATTGTATTTGGTTATCTTCTATAATTGTCTCATCTTAGAAATAAGGCTCGTACTTGCCACATCATCCGTCATAGAATTTCACACATGTTCCTACATATATTACAGTTGTAGATACATTCACTCTATAATATGAAAAATGAATTAACATTGTACTTTTGAATTGTTAATACAACAACCTCTTTCATTGGAAACTAAGTACTAACAACCAATTGCCCTGAATATTTACCAGCTGGGGTGGTAAAACTTGGAATGATATGTAGATATTCTAGAAACTCAAGACCTTGTGGGAAAAATCTAGTTTAAAAATGGTTTTATGTCACAATGAAAAATTAAAAATTTAAAAACCGAGTTAGTTTGTGATAATTATATCAATAAACTCTTTCTCGAAAAAGTACTTATGCTTTGTACAATATGGATCCTAGACGTTCTTGGCTTTTAACCAAACAACCTTCTTTGTTATTATCATACCATGAATTGCTTCGAGTGTGGGCTTGAACACTCATGAACCAAACACAGAACTAGAAACAATTTATTACTTTCAGCAGGAGAGTAATTCTCTCTCAGTGGGAACTGAAAAAATTATTATTCTCCAAAAACAAAATTTATACTTAGGAAAAAATTTTCACTATTTTCTGACAGAATAACAATATTTAAAATTTGTATAAATTGTTTTAAATAGCTCTACTAGTGCCATCTATTTGTAGAGAGAGAGAGAAAATTTTGGTTGAATTAGTAGAACACAAATAATATTTATTTAATAGAAAAACTAGTATTTTAGTTTAATTAGAAGAGGTGGCAGTACTCCTTAGTTAAATACACTAGGGATGCCACCCCTATATGTAATATGGGGGGAGTTTGAGTATCTCTTGTATCGGGTCCAATTATATGTGCTTCTTGGACTTTTAACCAAACACTTTATAGTTTAATCCAACCCAATACATGTTTTTATATTTCCAAAAATAAATATTATTAACAAATTTATTTAATCAGATAAATTAATTTTCCAATTAAATAATTTTTTCAACTCAATTCTAATACAGTTAAATCATGACAACTTTAATGTAAAAGAATATATAAGAAAATATATTTAATTTTCATATTCAACGGATTCACAAGGACTAATTAATATAATTACATATTCAAACTTCAATTATTTGATTAAACAATAATTTAAAAAACTTAAATTAATTCTCAAGTCATTTCTATACTTTATGAGAAAACACATTCATTTCCTAATATGAGCCATTTCTCTGACTTAATCATTTCCATGCATTTTTGTTCATTCTATTCATTATGCAATTCATTTTTTGTAATACCCCACGCCCGACCTATTCGATGGATCCGAGAATGGAGCGTCACAAATGGACCTATACTTAATTTGGCTAATATAGGGGCTGTAAACAGTCTAAAATAAAATATTCTAAAAATAAAATCATTAATCATAATAATTATTCTTATAACTCAGAGCCCTAGCCGCTAAATATTTTGTCCCTAAATCTTTATCTCAAAGAATTCTATTTGTTTACAATAGAACCCTCTTTTAAGTTTGCCTAAGGGCTAGCTGTTTTAGAATCCAGAATCTAAGGAGGTCGCCTGGTAACACCATGGTTCTTATGAGATCCTCCAAAAGTACCCCCTTCCCGTATGCATGACTTGTTGATTCATCAGCGATCCTTGCTCTCCACTCCATCTAGCTTAAACCCTCCTCAAAGTCCTCGATCATCTTTGCAATCCAGTGATCATCAGACAAACTCTTATAAGTTCAAACGAACTTAGTGAGTTCCTTTACCGTATCATAAATAAATCTTATTACATATGGGTAATGAATGAAAATTACTCCATGTTCTATCATGACAAACTGTCTTGTCATGGCAGCGAACTCCACCCAAACTTTCGAGTTACCTGACCTTCCACTTATCAGACTCCACTAGAGCATTCGTCCCATGGTGGACTCTCTGAGATGTTGTATCCTAACTATGATCTTATACGCTTTTTACCTATTTTCTCTGCATCCATTCGAACTTACCCGTGTTTATTGTCCCGACGGACCTATTCGTGTTAACTGTCTCGGTGGAATTCATTCATGTTTCATGTTTACTATCCCGATAGACTTACTCTATTTCGTGTTTACTGTCCCGAAAGACTTACTTTATTCCGTGTTTACTATCCTGATAGACTACCTCTCTGTTGATAACATGGAGCCTTTCGTTCATGGCCTTATACCGCTTCATTATCCTAGCGTACTACCTCATGATGCCATCACATCTTTCATTCATGGTCTTACTCATCAAACCTAGCAGTCATAACATCTTTCATCTATGGTCTTACACCATATACCTTATACCTTTTACCTTAATACCATATCGTTTTTCCTCCATGGTCTGACGCCATGTGCCATGTCATCATGGCATCTTTCATCCATGGTCTTACACTACGTACCTCATATCAGACTTCACTAGCATCTTTCATCCATGGTCTGTCACCATATACCATCGTCACGATGTTGCCCTGAAGGACCAATCGATATCACCTTCATGGTAAATACCATTCCATGATTCATATTACCCCAATCCTCCTCTTATTTCCTCCCATTCCCCATTCCCTTCCTATCTTCATCAAACACTTACGGTTTCCCACAAACATGCAATGCATGCTCAGGTTATCTCGTTCATGCTTATGCAACCATGGCTTGCCTAAAGTGTAAACCATAATAGCAGCTTGGAGTCTGGAACTCACATGAAACTTTATCGTGTCCTTAGCTTATCCATCCTTCTAGCGCAAGAGCTTCCATTCTCCTAGCAGTAATTTACAACCAAAATAACTATGGTTTATAATCAATATTGTTGGCCTTAACCCATTTTATAGAAACATGTAGAATCCTTAGAATGGTTATGAAATCCTTAACTTTATTCTACATACACAAAAGGGTTAAGAATCTTACCCGTTTGCTGGTTTTCCTACTTTTCTAGCTTCTTCCTCATTAAGTCTGCTCCATGTAAAACCTTCCATGGATACTCCTTCGAGCTACCAAGGAAGATGAAGAACAAAATAAATTGAAACAAGTTCGGGAAGAATATCAACCCTGGGAAGCCTCTCCTAGCTATTTATAGACCTTTCCGTGCCAATTCCAATCCTATGAGTGCTGTCCATGGCTAATTATGATGTCTCCCACTAAAGAACTAACTAGTTACATTTTAACTAAACCAAGTTTTGTTCTCAATCATGTCCAATTTGGTTTCCAGCTTTCCTTTTTCCTTCAATAAAGGCCGCTAGCTTGCGGTCTCTTCCAATTTAGTCCTTTAATAAATGTTAATTTCAAGTTTGTTGGAAACCGAGTGTTACAACTCCACCCCCTTAAAAAGAAGTTTCATTCTCGAAATTTCACGTCACGCCAACCTCAAAGGCAGACTTAAAAAACCCTTCCTTATTCTTTTCCACTTATAGTTCGCGTACATATCCATCCCTTATCCTTACAAGTTCCCTGAACTTGGTTCCTTCTTGTACATTCTCATTTTCTTTTCAACTCTGCCCAATTGGCGGGTTCTTTCTATTCTTAACGAAGTAGAGATTTTCGCTCTTTAGCGGATATTTGGTTACTCCATTATGGGCATTCCCTTTCCTACAACATCTTCTCACTTTCTGAATTTGGCAAACGTTCTGTGGCAAACTGCTTACCTACCAACTCTTCGTCCTTATCATTAGCAGATGCTTCTACAAATCCTGAATTTGTTTATGCTTTAACTCCACCTGTCCTACGGATCCTTGGCAAATTCTCAATTGTCAACCCATTGGTGTCTTTTAATCCTTCTGTTGCACACTTTGATCCATAATCCTTTCTCTAAGCTTCTATCTTTGGCAGATGCTCGACGATGATAATTGTTTGACTTAACAATCGTTTTATTCCTAGCAAAATGCCCCAAGATTCCTAAGCTCGTTTGCATGTTAACCTTACCCTCCCGACGAGTAGGGCAGCTAAGCTTGCCTTTGACTCCTTTTTTATTACCATTCCAGTAGAGTGTTAGAGTGACTTGAAGGCTTTCTTCCTTACTCCACGAGGGTTGTTACTAAACAGTCCTATGGGTAGTTCTCTTTTATGAGGGTTACGTCATAATGGATAGCAGTTGGCATAAATTTCCCATCTTGGGAATCTGGAAGATTTCTTCCCCTTTCCAATGCTAATAGTTGGTTTCCCGGAATTAATGGGTTTGGACGATTCCTTTACCCCTATTAATTTTTCCAAAATCTCAACACCTTCCCTTGACTATAAATAAACTAACTTGCTAAAAGAAATTTCACACCTCCTCACCTTTCACTCGGTCACCTTACTTGGCATCTCTAACCTTTCCTTCATCTTTCACCTATTTCTTTTCTAAAGTGTAGTTCTCTTGCAACCCCTGTCTTATGATTTGAAATTAAATCCTCTAATCCCTACTTTCCTTGCTTTTGCCATAATGACAATTCAAAAAAAGGGTCGGCTGAATGATGATATCAACTTCCTCTTTCTCCTTACAAGGAGTGGTCTACCCATAGGAGATTACACATCCCCATCTTTGGTCAACCTAAGGTGTGTCAAACACTGACTTTCAAACTTGAGGAAGCTTTGATCCTTATCTTCATGGACTCTCTTCTGGATTTGACTTGCTACGACTCCTTCCGCAACACTAGGGAGAGCCAATATTAGCGTCGCTTATCTCCCCTTCTTATTTCATGCCAATAGTCTGTCAATCCACCTTAACATACCCACTGACTTCCTTCCACTATCAACAGGGTATGAAGATCCTTGTCTGCCCTTCAAATTGGAAGTGAAACCAAACTTGCTGGACTTTAAGGTTTCACTCTTTCTGGCGAATGTTCAGGCATACAACTCCTTAGATTCATAGGAATTTATTTTCCAAAGTTAGGGGTTTACACATACTCTCCCCCTCCCTCAGCCAAGAATTCAAGCGAAGTCGCCCTCACATCTCTTGAAAGACTGGCCAGAAAAAGGCAGAGACACCTTCAAGGTGATCATCACACTAAGCAAATCAAAACACTTATTTTTCTTTATACCCTTCTTTAGTAAAATTTTCCTATCTTTAGTAACTATACATTTCAATCAATGTACTTTTCCTTTTTCCATATTCATCTATTCACATGTCCTTACTTATAGTTTCCATGTATTTCTTTCAACATACATCTACTGGAATTTCTTCTTCTAAAATCTCTTAATCATACTTTCTACGTATATATATATTTCTATATTGAAAAATGGAGACTTACCTTTTAATTTGCAAACCTAGCCACATGCGTCCACATATCACAAATATTCTTTTATCAATGTTGATGACTCGAAGGACTATAGCCAATTTTATTGCCATGCACATAGGGGTACTTCCTTCCAATCTTCAAGAACAGAGGACCGACTAAACTTATAACTTTGATACCACTAAAATTATCACACCCCATGCCCTACCCATTTTTCGGATCTAGGTATGGAGTGTCACAAGTGGACCTGTACTTAATTTGGCTAATATAGCGGCTATAAAATAGTCTAAAATAAAATATTCTAAAAATAAAATCAGTAATCATAATAATTATTCTTACAACTTAGAGCCTTATTCACTAACTATTTTGTTCCCAAATCTTTATTTCTAAGCATTCCATTTGTTTAGAATAAAACCTTATTTAAGTTTGACTAAAGGCTAGCTATTTCAGAATTTAGACTCTAAAGAGGTTGCCTGGTAACATCATGATTCCTATTGATGCAATCCTCCAAAGGTACCCCCATCCTATGTGCATGACATGAATCATCAGTGATCCTCGCTCTCCACTCCATCTGGCTTAGTCCCTCATCAAAGTTTTTGATTATCCTCGCAATTCGGCGATCATCAGACAAACTCTTATAAGTTCAAACGAACATAGTGAATTCCTTTATCATATCATAAATCAACCCTACTACATAAGGGTAATAAATTTAAATTAATATAAATATAATTACCCCAAGTTCTATCATGACAAACTGCCTTGACATGACAGTGGACTCCACCGACGAGAGTTACCTGACCTTCCACTAGTCAGACTCACCACTGAACTGTGTCCTGGACACCTCGCCAATTCAACGAATCTTATCCTTTCTTCTTATTACCCTTTTTCTTTCCTACACCCTACCTATAGAGTATTAGTTGCCCTATGAGTTACTTGGCTATACGTCTACTCCTCCTTACTATACCTCGATATTCTTTCCCTCGCCTCTTCCTTCATCTCCTTGCTGAGACAGCAAGCTTGTATAGATACAAGAATGGTACCAGTCATTGATGGAACTCTTCCTTTTCATACCTTAGTCGTGACGGACTTGTGGAAACCTCCATGTGGTGTTGACCTTCAGCATAACTCGTATTTTGGCAAACCCGTCCTTATTCTACTATACTGTTCGTAGAAGAGGAATTGCTTCCAGTAATCTTCCACACACACCAGCCCTTAGTTGGGAACTCTATTGTCCTATGCACGAAAGTCACCCTATGCAACTAAAATAGCAAGTTCTCATTCCCGCATCTATACGAGCTTGCCATCTCAGTTGCTCGTTTCCTTCCTAATGGTTATCATTGTAGCGTATCTGCAGTAGACATTCCTTCAAGCAAAATAGTCTTATCAGACATTTTACCTCCTCTTATTTTCCTATACTTATGTCAGCTCTCGCGTTGCCTACCTACCTCTAATTCTCGTTGGGTCTTTACACGTGCCTTGTTGGCTTCCATATCTACCCTTACCTCATTCAACAATTTGGTGGATACCTTATGATTCATTTGCCTTACTTATGTTATCCTTTACCCTTCCACTTGTGTGGTTTCTCAAGATTCACGCATTGGCCTATACTCCTCACTTAAGGTCTTATTAAACTTACAGCATTCGTCCCATAGCGGACTCTCTAGGATGCTATAGTCTAGCTATGGTCTTATACCCTTCTTACTTATTTTCTCTACATCGCATCGAACTTACCCGTGTTTACTGTCTTGATGAACTTCATATTTATTTTGTGTTTACTATTCCAACAAACTTATTCTGTTCTGTGTTTACTATCCAATGGACTTACTTTGTTTCTTGTTTATTGTCCTAGCGGACTACCTCTCTGTTAATATCACGAATTCTTTCATTCATGGTCTTGTACCACTTTGCCATCCTAGCGTACTACCTCATGATGCCATGGCTTCCTTCATCCATGATCTTACTCATCATACCCAATAACTATAGCATCTTTCATCTATAGTCTTACACCGTATACCTTTTACCTTTTACCTTGCTACCATTGCGTTTTTCATCCATAGTCTTACTCTATTACCATTTTATCGTTTACCATGCTGCCATGACATCTTTCATCCATGGTCTTACGCTACGTACCACATATCAGACTACCATGGCATCTTTCATCCATTGTCTTATGCCATATATCGTCGTTATGATGTTGCCTCAAAGGACCAGTCGATACTGCCGATACGGTAAATACCATTCTATGATTCATATTACTCTAATTCTCCTCCCATTACCTCTTTTACACCACCTAACCTTAATAGTCGAACACCACAGTGTTCCTTTCACAAGGTCCAAAGCTTCTCCTGAGTCAGTAACTAAAGGTTCACTCATTATTCCCTTCCTATCTTCATCTAACCTTAAGGTTTCTCACAGACATGCAATACATGCTCATATCATCATCATTCATGTTTATGCAACCATGGCATGCTTAACAGGTAAACCATAATAGCAGGTTGGAGTCTAGAACTCACCTGAAACTTCATCGTTTCCTTAGTTTCACCTTCCTTTTAATGCCAGAGCATCCATTGTCCTGGCAGTAACTTACAACCAAAATAACCATGGGTTATAGTAAATATTCTTGGCCTTAACTCATTTTCCAAAGACATGCAGAACCCTTAGAATGGTTCTGAAATCCTTAACTTTATTCTACGTACATAAAAAGGTTAAAAATCTTACCCACTTGTTGGTTTTCCTACTTTTCTAGCTTCTTCCTCATTAAGTCTGCTCCATGTAGAACCTTCCATGGCTACTCTTTCGAGCTACCGAAGAAGATGAAGAATGAGAGAAATTGAAACAAGGTCAGGAATAAGATCAACCTTGGGAAGCCATCTCTTAGCTATTTATAGACCTTCCTGTGCTAAATCCAATTCTATGAGAGTCGTCCATGGCTAATTATGATGTCTCCCACTACGGAACTAGGTGGTTCCATCCTAATCGAACTAGGTTTCGTTCTTAACCATGTCCAATTTGGTTTCCAATTTTCTTTTTTCTTTCAATAGAGGTCACCAACTTGCAGTCTTTCTAATTTAGTCCCTAAATAAATCTTAATTTCAGGTTTTTCAAAAACTAGGTGTTACATTTTTGTTTCAATGAGCTAGCAAAAGGACCAATTGGACATATATAATTAGAGCTCAAATGATTTAAAATTAAGTTCCAGCTTTTCGCTTATGAATTATAAACTCATTTAGTCATGAAATAATTCTACTATAGTATCATCACTTAGCTCTCTCCAGTTACATACCATTATGAAAGCTAATCAATCAGTGCTCATCAAATGACCTTGTCATAAGTGTGTTACCCTCTTAGAATATTTTTAATCTCTTTGTGATAAATTTGCTCTTTCAATATGATCCTTTTTTATCTCATAGTAACAATTACATCTTCATTCATGAAAAGCCAATTACTATCGAATACTAATTAAGTCATTTACCACAAACACAAATAACCTATGTGTAACAACTTTAACCTGTCTCCGACGCCAGATTAGGGTTATGGAGCATTAACGTACAATCAAAAACATTTAAACATTTAAGCATTCAATCATTTAAATCATATCATAAATCATTCATACACATGTATATTGTCCATAAATCGATCCCTTGAGGCCTTAAAAATAGCTTAGAAGCAAACCAGGACCAATTTGGAACAATTTGGAAAGTTTAAGAAAAAGTTGCATAATTTGCAAAATAGGGGTCACACAGCTGTGTGGTCAGGCTGTGTGCCTCAACAGCTGAGACACACGCCTGTGTCTCAGGCCATGTGCCTCACACAGCTGAGACACATGTCAGTGTCTTAGGTCGTGTAACCTTCAAAATAGGGACAAACGGTCGTGTCCCAGCCTGTGCCCTCACCCATGTAACTCTCTGAGTAGGGCCACACGGCCATGTCACACGCCCGTGTGCCAGGCTGTGTAACTCACTAACTTGCACCTTTAAGAAATCATCAAATGACACACGAAAGTATTTCCAGTCCATGTGTCTCACACGGCTGAGTCACACGCCCGTGTCTCAGACTGTATGACCCAAATTTACCTAAAATCAAGCCATTTCAAAACCATGTCTTGCTTAAACATTTAGACCAATAATTCACACTTTCAAAGCACCAAAACCTCACCTAAACACACACTTATATATACCATTCTCAAGACCCTAATTCAACTAACCAATATGTCATTCAAAGGCACCACATTATATCAAGACATCAAGCATCAAAACATGACAAGATTATACCAATTCATAGATGATAACCTATTCAATTTCTTACCTAAAACATTGTACATATTAACCATTCTCAAACCAATAAATTGTACCAATATGCCATAGATATCCATTATAAGAAAGTGACCAAAAGTACTTACCCAAAACAAGCATTTTAATCCATCATATCACATAAAATTTGAAGACACAAGCATAATAAAACAACCATTAATACTAGCATGAGCCATCAATACAACAGACCTATACATGATAATATTGTCATTACCATATATGATAACTTAGCTCATAAATGAACTTAACCATGTCTCAAGTAATCATTTTCAAGTCATTATCAACATACTAAGATAACCTTAACAAACAAGCACATCAAAGTAACCAAAATCACATAACTTGGTAAGGCATCAAAATGTACCAAACCAACCTAGATTTCCAAAGCTTATACATGCCAAAACACTATTAACAAATACATCGTAATACCATCACAAAGAACCCTATAAATGTCATTGTAAACCTTAGCCAAATTATTCAAAAACTACCAAAATGCCTACTGGATAGTGTGATAGATCTCCGATGAACTTCCAACCGATCGAGCTTCTGATAATTTGTATAGCAAAGGAAAAATAACTACGTAAGCAATGAATGCTTAGAAAGCTAGTATAAACTTTAAAAATAACATACCATTTCAATAATGAACTTTATAGAATAAATATAAACCTTTACCAATGTCATAAGATTAATAAAGCCTATATAACACCATCAAACTCACAAGTTAGCATACTTGTTAATGATACATATGAAATCAACCATATATATATACACATAACATTTAATTCATCATCATTATCATATGATCATGTTTCATTCATAGCATTTCCAAATGCTTACTTACTTACCATTTAATTCATAACATTTAATTCATCAACATTTAATTTGCTTACTTAACATTTCCAAATGCTTACTATAAGCCTAAACATCATCAAATCAAAAGTTAGTGCACTTGTCCATAATATGAATGAGTTCATCCATAGCATAAGTAGATTTCCCATATATAAATACAACATTTAATTCGTCAATCTTTTTATAACATCATGTTACATCTCAATTGTGAACTTACCATTTCATTCCCTTTTCTTACTCTTTGAACCATCTAGAATCATATTGGATACATGAGAAAGCTCACACAAAGTGTGCCTGTACATATAACCGTAACATTTCCTTTACATCATTGCTCAGACGAGCTGTGGGCCAGAGTGTAAGCTACACGATGCTACTTACAAGAGCTGTGGAGTATTCACAAAAAATGTAGGACCTCAGCCATCGGTAGGACATTCAAGACCAGTACCCGAAACATAAAATCCCTAATGACTTGTCATTTTTATCCTAAGAATTCTTATGGTTCAATCGGGACTCGATATCTGTCAGTTCACCATAATGTAGTCACATTCACATATATATTGAGTTATTTACATTAAAAACAACATAGTAAACATTTAATTTAAATAACATTATAATGACTACAGTTCATACGAACTTACCAGACCAAATTGTAGCAAAGTCTAACTACAGAGGCTATTTGGTAAATTTCTCTTCTCCTCGATTTTCCTCTCGTTCTTGATCTAAATTAATAATTTCATTCCATTCATTAATTCTAACATAAAAATCAATTTATTTTATGCAATTAAGTCCTTTTTGACATTTTAAAAAAATCCCTCCAACATTTTATTTTTTTACAATTTAGTCCCCAAGCCCAAAACATGCAAATTAACCAGTTTTTTTTAATTTCATGATTAGCCAAATTGTTTGGAACCCTATTACAACCCATATTTACTGTTAATTTATAGCAAGTTCTTATACTTTTACTAATTTCACATTTTAGTCCTTAAACATTAAAATTACTTTACAAAGTAGTCCTATCTAGCAACCAAGCTTAAAATTCTACCATAAACTTTCAAGAACATCTCAAATTCATTAATGGCGCATTCCAAAACATTTTTGATTTAACAAATTGATCCCTGGGTTAGCTAGATTAAGCTAATATGGGCCTAAAAACATAAAAATAAATAAAAAATAGAATTAAAATCCACTTACATGCATGAAATAAAAGCTTTGACAATTCTCAAGCTTAAAACCATGGTGCTTTCGGCTGTTACTAAACCAAAGGAAGATGATACTAATGTTTTCTTTTCTTTTTATTTGTTTTAGTTATTATTTAGTTTAATTACAATTTTATCCATTAAAAATTAACCTTTGAAATTATCTAATAATGTCCAAAATAGTCCATCATCAAGCCATAGGGTATAATTACAAATTAGTCCAACAATTCACCTTTTCATAACCATTTGACCCATTTAATAAATAGAAATTAACTTTTACAGCTTTTATAATTTAGTCCTTTTTAATTAATTAACTATCTAAACATTAAAATTTCTTAACGAAAATTTAATAAAATCTTAATAACATTCCATAAATATTTAATAAAATATTTATAGCTCGGTTTATAGAAATAAGTTCACAATACATTATTTTTTAAAACCACTACACTTTATCGTCATACCATTTGAACCTAATTATTCATTCAAATAATATAAACTGCCAATTCAAAATTTATTTTAATACCATATTTGACTAGTAAATATTAAATAGTAAATATTTATTGACTCCCACGTCGAATTTGTGGCTCTGAAACCACTATTTTTAATACCATTGATAAACCGGATGTTACACTATGGCTACGTTTACTTATCATCTATCATGTAATGCCACCGAGAAGATATCATTTACCCATTTCTTGGGTTACGAATTCCACTGTTGTGAATGATGTTATATACTATAGAAGTCGTATACCCAAAGCACTAACTTTCGGTTACATATCTATTTGACCTTAGGCTTTTACTTACATCAAAGTACACGACTCACACATACATAGTCCACCATGCATGTAGGATTAATGTATGCCACACTATGAATGTCACAATTGACTAAATCCATAAACAGGATTAGGATTTATTCTACTTGGGTCAAGTCCAATGTACTGTCAGTCCAGTCAGTCATATCTATGTCTCTATCTTCTAGGAGTCATCTGCTCTAATGCTTAAGAAAAAAAATCTTCCAATTGGACTTGATAGATGACATATTAGTCTTTCAATTGGTTTGCACATTTCTAATTAGACTAAGGACATGTTTAGGTTCATCTACTAATATAACTTGTCTTTTCGTATTATGACCCAACCATGTAGTAACACTTAGTATTAGTTAAATGTTAGATAACCAATGATCCAATATTTGCTTTCATTTTTATTTTTGTGCAAAAACCATTAAGGACAATAAAATATTTTTTATTAAACCAATTTGTTCAAGAAATACAAGTATACAGAACGAATATACTACACTTAAGGCACCGGATCCAATAGTCTTCTCAACTTGTTTAAGTTAACTTCCAACATACGGGCAAGAGGTTCTAATTCCAGATTATCCTAACCAACATCAACAATATTTACAGGTTCCTCTGTCTCCAAAATTGGCATCGCTAAAATCATCGATGGGTTCTCTAAATAGTAATCCAGTCAGATTCTCAATGACTTCTTGCTCTTGTAGGAATCGTGTATTCCAAAAGAAGTGGACGACCCCTTACATTGTTGGGAATGGTGTATACTAGCATAAGTTGATGGCACCTCGTATAGATTAGGAGCATCACTGAGTCTGGAATCTTGAAATTACAGTGCAAAATATCCTAATTGCATCTTTGTCTAGTTATATTCATAAGAGATAGAAAGAGTTTCCAATAGCGATACAAAGTTATTAATCCACCTGCATGTCGGGTCTTATGTTCCCATTTGCAAATCCACTAAAGGAGTCATAGACGAGCTTAGAATATCACCTCCATGTCCTTCTACAATTTTTTTGACCTCGACATACAACTCAACTTTACCAAAACCATTAGGCTCATGAACTGCAACCATTGTTTATAGACCATCATCTACTAAATGAATGATTGAATATCTGATTAAATAATTATAGGTAACAAATATATACCTTAACAAATCAATTGGAATTCCAATTTTTCGACCAATTTTGAACTTCATCTCCACTAACTTGATGTCCTTTCTAAACATCATGTTAATCGAACTTACGAATTCAAAGATTACACCAATATATGTATTACAGATCTTACCATTATAGTTCACCGCAACATAAAACATGTTGCTCATATTGTAGTGGATTTGGAAGATAAAAGAAAGAAAAATCTAACAATTCTCAATGAATTAAGGTGAAAAATATTTACTTCTTCCCTTAAACTTCTATGAATGTGCCTATATATGTAGCGACCCAAAAGTCAGTAGTGTGAAAAAATGCAATTTTGAAACCCCATTTTTAATGTTCGAGTCTATAAATATTTACTATTTAATATTTACAAGGCTAGTATAAAGTTTAATTAAATTTTGGTACTTTAATTTTGTTAATCAAATAGTTAATTAAGGTACAAGGACTAAATTATAAAAGTGGTAAAAGTTAATCGATTTGGATTTTAAATTAATCGAAAGACCAATTAAGCAATTGGTCCCTTTCTAAATGGATATTCGGTGGTAGATTTCCATTGTCATCCACTAATCATGTTAATTACAATAAAGGCTTGTTAAATAAAGTTAATTAGATTAATTTTAATTAGTCAGTAAACTAATTAAGGTATATAAGTAAACTAAAAGAAACAAAAGCTATTTGTATCATATTTTATTCTTCTCCACCCATTTCTAAAGAAAGAAAACAAGGGTTTCAAGTGTTCAACTTCGACCAACATTTTGGTAGGTAATTCAAATTTGTTTATTGTAATTCTTATGTTTTTTAGGTCTTGGGAGCTTGATTTAGCTAGCCCATGTACCAATTTTTAAAATTTTTAAAGTTTTAAAAAGTTTCCATTTATGAATACTTGATAAAAATTGGTGTTAATTTGTTAAATTTTAAGCTTAGATATGAAAAAGGACGAAGTTGTAAATTTTAATTGCTAGTTTTTGAACATAGGGACTAAAGTGCATAAATTTCAAAATTTATATTAAATTTATGTAATTATTGATAATAAAGGGCTGTAGAAGGATGTAATTGAGATTGGTTTCAAAATTGAAGCTCAAATTTGAAAGTTATGACAATTTCGATTTTGGGGACTAACTTGAATAAAATGCAAAACTTTAGGGGGCATTATAAAGATGAAATTGAATTAACATATGCATATAATATGATGATATAAGTTATTTGAAATTGATAAATTGAAATGAATTATTGTATAGATCAAGAATTAAACTGAACCGAGGATAACTATGGAAAAGACAAAATTACTGATTAGTCTTGGCGATTCAACTTATTTGCTCATTTAATCATGTAAGTTCATATGGTGTAGTTATATGCAATGTAATGTATATATGTTTGAATTATGAATTTGTTTGTGTGTAAGTGTAATTTGAATTGTTTACAATTTGGTAAAATAAGGTGAGATATAGACTAAATTGTAAAGAAATGGTTATATGTGTACCACCCCATACTCGACCCGTCCACTGAATTTGGATATCGAGTGCCACAATTCCCAAATCTCCTAGTAAGCTATTTGGAATTGATAAATTGAAATGAATATGAGGCATTATAAAGATGAAATTGAATTAACATATGCATATAATAGGATGATATAAGTTATTTGGAATTGATAAATTGAAATGAATTATTGTATAGATCAATAATTAAACTGGACCGAGGATAACTAGGGAAAAGACAAAATTACCGATTAGACCTAGCGATTCAACTTGTTTGCTCATTTAATCATGTAAGTTCATATGGTGTAGTTATATGTAATGTAATGTATATATGTTTGAATTATGAATTTGTTTGTGTGTAAGTGTAATTTGAATTGTTTACAATTTGGTAAAATAGGGTGAGATATAGACTAAATTGTAAAGAAATGGTTATATGTGTACCACCCCATACCCGACCCGTCTACTGAATCTGGATATCAAGTGCCACAATTCTCAAATCTCTTAATAAGCTCTTAATCGATTATTTGCACCACTAAACAATAACACTACTAGCCGATACCAAATTTTCATAAGTAATAATAACTTCCCAAATTCTAACATCAAACAATTATTGATTCATACATGTACAAGGCTCATGTTGCCCTTTTCAGTTTAAGAGACTCGGACTATTATCTCTGCTCAATAAGACTTATGGCTTGACTATAGTTATACTTACTAAACCCTTGAGGTGTGCCCTCCAAGGATGCCCCACTATATATATGAAACAACTACCACCATTCGCATGCCTCTACTATGGTTAGCTTGGTCTCCCATTACACGACCCTTGAGTCAACCATTAGTCCTGCAATCATATGCTTCAAACATTATTTTAGATGAACTTTGTGAGATTCCAATCAGTAATATCATACATGATTTTCTAGTTTAAGGGACAATAAATGAAATGCAGAATTTAGAACTCCTTGGAACTCGTAGGGACACCGTAGACTTCTTGTCATGTTTAGCGCCTAGCATTCTTCATGCTATAATGGCAATCTATTGTATAACTTGACTCTCTCGATAGATTCTTACAGTGTTACCCTTACTATGTCCTTTTTCACATGTCGACTTGTGCTCAAACCTTCTTGATGGGCAAAACTCCCTCTTCAATCCACCTCGTAAGCCATCTAGCTTGAGAGATTTGGAAAATATGCAACTCTCCATTCCTTGTAATTTCATACTCACATATTGAACCTCTTCTTTAGGCTTCCATTGGCAAACTTGATTACATGCCCATATTCCTCCTCCATCTTGGCTTTTGTGAGCTCCTTTATTGACTTGGTGGTATATGCCTTTCAAATGTTCCTTGCATAATCATTCCTACAAATTATCATGCCATTTGTTGTTCTTTCGATCGTAGTCTATGGAATACCTCATGTAAGGTGAACTCCATCGTTGAGGTCTCACGTCTTACATTCTTAGCTGACCTACCCACATTTGTTGTTTCGAAGGACCTTCTGAAACACCATATCGTCATGGTTTGACTCAGCATATTCCCCATGTTTAATATCCTAGTGGACTATCGGCGCTCGCATAGCAATGAATTCCTTGGATTTCCTTAGCTAAGATAAGGTTTTATAGCTTTCTTACCTCATATTTCGTTGGTCCTAGCGAACCACAGAGAATTTATTGTCCCAGTGAACTACTTTTATAGATGCCATAGAGCCTCTCTCCCATGGTCTTACAATGATCCCTAATCTTGGCATGATATCAGTTAATGCCATAGAGTCTTTCATCCATGGTCTTACTAATTATACCTGGCTACCATAACATGTTTCATCTATGGTCTTATGCCTTATTGATCTATTGTAATTTGGTGTAGTAGATTAAACTAGTTTTTGCACTTAAGGAGCCTGAATACAAGCATTTTTGTTATATTTTAGTTAAGTTTCTTTAGTTTTACTTATATCTAATAAAATGTGTGAAATGAGTCTTTTATTTACCTTAAAGGTCGAATAAGGCCTAAGGGAGAACTAACATACTTTATAATTGTGCAGGATACCATTAGAAGGCATTTTAGGTCGATATCAAATGCTATGTCGAGACACTGAAGGTCCGATGTCGCAACATGGAGAGAAAAATGGAGAAAGGACGAAACTACCTTCGATGTTGTGACACTGATTTCACAACACTAATTAAAGATGTCGCGACATACCCTTGAAGACATCCCAAGGAGGAGCATACTGATTTCTATGTAGCAACATAGGTCCTGGTGTGTCGCAACATTGACTTTGGGACGAAAATTAAACATGAAGCAGGGGCATTTTGGTTTGCACAATCAATCTTAAAGCTTGAGAATGTCAACTGAACTAGGGCTAAGGACTAGACCACCTGAAGACTCTTTGGAACATGTTACGGATACCATTCCATTAACCTAGAAATTCTCTTTTTAGATTTATTTTTGTTTTCTTTTGTTCTTAGTTTTTTTTCAAAATTTAGTTCGTTGCTTTCCTTCGACGATCAACTTTTGGGGATTCGTGTTATTATTTATATAAATCAGGCTTTTCTTAAACTCTACACTTCAATTCATTCACCATGCTTTATTCTTCCATCTATTTCATATTGTTTATGAAAACCATGAGGAACTAATCCTTCTATGGGGGAATAGCGAGTAGAGGCATGATCTATTAACTATTTTGTAGGGTTACTCAACGGATTAGCTATTTGGGAAAGGAAGTGCATGAAACAAACCCTAGGCTTGACAACCCCAGGAAGTCATCAATGTGGGAATTAACCTAAATTTGGTATTGCCCATCCGTGAACACTTTCACCCCAAACCAGTTTGGACTGTGAGGTCGAAAGATAAGCAGTCCTTGCTGACTCATTATGTTAGTGGAAGATTGAAAGATCCTGCTAGGGTAGCGACAAGTTGGTTGACGAGGAACCCGAAATACTCCATTTATGGGATGCTTTATGACTGGCATGAATCTATGTTGAGTCTAGAATGATTTCTATGACAGTGTATGATCTTTGTTGTTTGAGAGTTCTTAGTATACACAAAGCCGAATAGGTAATTGAGTATCCATAAGTGTGTTGGTATGCATAGAATGGTTGTGGTAATACATAGCAAATTTTGGCGTGCTCCATATTATTATGTTTTCATGCTCATATGCTTGTGCTTACGTGCTTATAATTGTGGAGTATTGAGAAAATATGGACAGGATAGATGAAGCTAGGATTTAGGAATATGAATTTCGGTTAGTTATCGTTATACAGTGTTACTAAGTGTGAACTGTGATGTGCGAAGCTCTGGGACTTGCGAAAGGAACACTGCAGTATTCAAGTATCAAGGTTAGGAATGGCAAAATAGAGGAACAAATGGACAGATAGAGAAAATTGAATTTTCGTTAAGATTTTGCCATACGATGTTGTTGAATAAAAACCATGATGGGTGAAAGCCCGAGCCGTATGAAAGGGGACACTTCAGTGTTCGAGGATCAAGGTTAAAATGAGAAATGGAATGATATCGATTGGTCCTTTGGGGTAACACCATGACAATGATAATTAGATTCCATATAGCAACACCGTGATGATGGTCAATAGGGTATATGGGGCGACACCATGACAACGATAAAGTCCTTCAATAAGACACCTCAAAGGAGGTCTAATGTGTAAAACCATAGCTCAACGATGGCAACCAGTATAGTCTGTTAAGACAATAAAAATGGGATAACTCGCTGGAACAGTAAACACGGGAACTTCCGCTAGGACATGAAACATGATATTTCAAGTGTAAGACCATAGCTCGACTGTGGCAACCAATAGAGTTTGTCAGGACGTTAATCATAGGGTAAAAAGGGTAAGGCCATGGCTTGGCTATGGTAGCATATGTAGTCCACCGAGACATTAAACATAGGGTAGACCACCAAAACGGTAATTATGGAAAATCGTGCATATGGAAAAGTAGTTAAAAGAATAATGCAAGATTGGCAAGCATATTTTGAAGAATCCACCAAACAAGGTGGTAACTATAAAAGCCGATAGCGCATGTGGGTGATAACTCGACAAGAATTAGATATGGCAAATGACGTACCAGTGGTGCCTAGTATGTAGGCAAATGAAAGAAGATTCATTCAAGGATCACGAATAAGGATTCACCATTAAGAGCCACCTGAGGGTGCTTAGTGAAACCTTGTATGCTAGAGGTTGATCATAACTACGTCGAATAGTCTATTGGGTAAAAAGGGGTTAGTTGGAACCCATCTACAAAAGAAGATGCTAAGAAAGGTAGTCCAAAAGACAAATATGTCTATCAAGACTATTCCTGTTTGAGGGAATTATAAGGTGAGTATAATCGACATAGAGTTAGTTCCATAGGGAATTATTGTATAAGAAAATTTATAATCTTGAATGGTAGTTCAGATAACAATCTGCTAGATACTATAGGCCAAGATGGTCCATGGCAGATGAGTATGATACACCTTCAAAGTGACGTATTGCAAATAGGGCGAATTACAAGGAAGTAATCCAAATAACTTTCAACCCGATTGTAGGGTGAAATGAGACTTAGTCAGTCATGGTAGAATGGGCCCTCATTAATTAGCCTATGTGATGGAACATCAAGAAGTCCTTCAAGATTATAGTAAGTAAATAGGATTCTGCCAAGGACTAGTCAATTTGCGTTAATCGCCAAGGAAGGCATAATAATAGGGTCCTTAGGATAGTAGGAAGAAAGACTACCTCATAAGTTATTGGTGTAAAAGAGAATCCACATTGGTAATTGACCACCAAATTATGAGATTAAAGATTAAAAGTTACAAGTAGATAGATATCCTAGACAGTGGATGGATAAAGGAAGAATGTATGTAAGGAAAGAACAGAGTCCGCAGTTAGGGAGAGACATCTGAGAAACTACCAAAACGGGTCGAATGGCTATAAGATGGACTAGGGGAAAATTGCATGATAGTCTATCTATCAATGGATAAGCTCAAAAAGGAAATTAGAGTCGGCCATTCCAGATTAATGAAGTTTCCCCTTAAACAATCAGGGAGTTAAACGTGTCTAGTTTCTTTTCATTTACTACCCTGCAAAATAGGGTTTATTTTTTAGTATTGCACAAAAGAAACTCACTAAGTTCTTATGAACTTATAGAATGTCGAACTGTGTTTGTAGGAATCGTTGGTTGATTTAGGGTCTTGAGAAGGGACCAAGCCAAACCTTGTTAGACCGAGGATCATTTCCAGTATGGTGTCATGCACATAGGAAGGGGGTACCTTTAGAGGCTTCGCCTAGAGGTTAAACTATTGTAACTAAATAGTTCCTTAGGGTTCAGGATTTTTGAGATATGGAACCTTTATCTTAATTTAATATTTCTGTTGTAAGAGCATCTATTAATAAGTAATATCATTTGTTTTTAAAGCAGTTAAGTTTGAAATTTATGGTTAGAACTGATCTGGTTCAATTGTGACAATCTATACCCGAATTTGACAATCGGGTTGGGTAAGGGTGTTACAATTTGAATGGTTTATTTATAGTGTATTTAGTCTAAAATTCTAAAAATATTTCAAAAAGGCCCCTATTTGATCTCGGTTTGACTTTAAAGCATTCGTATGCTCATATAGGACCCAAGAAAGAATGTCCATGATATTCAATGTTATATTTCTGCTAATTGCATGAATGGTGATTTTACTTTGAATTTGTTAGAAGTTGCTCCGGCAACGACTGTTGCATTTCGTAGTTCAAACTCCATGGTCAAGTCGAATGAAGGGTGTTACAATATATGATATTCAGCCTCCCCACCTTTTCCATGATTAATTTTACATTTTAGCTATTACTCAAGAGGCTTCCATCAATTCATGCAGAGATTTGTTTTATCATGTTAGTTATCAGGCTTCAATAAACTCTTGCAAACAAGCTTGTTTTATCATTTCAGTCATCAGACTACCATCAAATCATGCAGAGAGACTTGTTTTATTATGGCAGTCCGGTCTATCTTTGCTCTTAAAGTTTTTGCATAGACATTAGGTTAATAGTTGAATTTAAGAAATTTTTATCTTTGGTTTTAATGTTTTTGCAGTTAAATTTAATAAATTTTATCTTTGGTTTTAATGTTTTTGCATAAAGACATTAGATTAATAGTTAAATTTAAGAAATTTTCTATGACACTCATAAATAGTAAAAATATAATTAGCACGTGACAAAAACAAAATATAGATTAGAAAATTAGAAAGTTTATTTACAATTTTTTTTCATTATCACTTCTTATTTCTTCATATCTGGACACACCTATGTCATCGAAAGAATATTTACTCCATATTATCAAAAATAATTGTCATATCATATTCAATCTTATAAATATTTTTTACTTTCCAAACTCATCAACTTCACATCAAATTACATCCAATCATACCTTAATTAGACCCTAATAAAAAAACAATAATGATAGAAAAGATCCATTCTAAGCCTCCTATAAGGGTTTTTTACCTAAATAATACAAAAAATAAAATTAGTAACTAAAATAGTATGCCCATAAGATTATTTACCAAAATGGTATAGTTTTTATATGCCCATAAGATTATTTACCAAAATGGTATAGTTTTTATTGGTGCCGCCTGTTAGATTGGTGTCACCGGACTACAATAGGCGGCACTGGACTGAAATGTAATGGTCTAAAGTATTTAGGGACCTATGATGGAATTTTTCCATTTTAGTATGGCTGCTGAAAAGAAAGGGAAAGGGTGCTGCCTAACAGAGTGGCGACACCAAGCTTTAAATAGGACCAATTGCCTTTTAAGCCCTTCTTATTTATTATTTTCTTTTTATTCCCCTTCAACTCACTATATTGTGTTTAAACAAACTCTTAATCTATTTTTGTAGTTAAATAAGCCCTTAACTTATGGTTTTTCTCATAAAGCCCCTTTATTTTAATATTAAATTAAATATATATTTTAAATTTTAAGCTCTTATCTTAATTTTTTGTTGATGCAATAAAAATTATATACAACTTTAACATCAACATAAAACTAAAAAAGTAATGAAAAATTTCGAAAGAGTAGTTAAGAATATCATGTATATAAGCACTCTCAATAAATTTAAAATTTTTATTTTTTATTTAATAAATTATTCTAATCAAATTCACATCAACATAAGATGTGAATTAGTTTATATTTTTTTAAATAGCTTTACTTTGGGTAAAATATATTTACTTTAATATTAAAATATAGGGCTTTATGAGTAAAAACCATAAGTTAAGGGCTTATTTAACTACAAAAATGGGTTAAGGGTTTGTTTAAACACATTAGTGAGTTGAAGGGGAATAAAATGAAAATAATAAATAAGGAGGGCTTAAAAGGCAATTAGTCCTATTTAAAGTTTGGTGTCGCCACTCTGTTAGGCAACACCCTTTCTCTTCCTTTTCAACACCCATACTAAAATGGAAAAATTGCATCACAGGTCCCTAAATACTTTAGACCATTACATTTCAGTCCAGTGCCACCTATTGCAGTCCGGTGACGCCAATCTGACAATCGGCACCAATAAAAACTATACCATTTTGGTAAATAATCTTATGGGCATACTATTTTAGTTATTAATTTTATTTTTTGTATTATTTAGGTAAAAAAAAAACCCCTCACCTTCTGAGATCAAAAAGACGTAATGAAACTATTATGCATCATTTTACTACTACTTTTTTTATACCTCCATCCTTAGTGATTCTTTACATCACACACGATAAAAATCACCACCATAAATTACTCCAACGTATTGTACAACGTAATTGTTATATCATTGTTGTTTTAAATATACAAATTCTATACTTAATGCAAGATAAAAGAAAAAAAATGTTGACACTAAAAGATAATCCTATTTGAATACCAATTTCTTTATTTATCTATATAACAATACCAAAAAAATCTACAAAACTCTTTATAAAAGAAGGCCCTAAAGGCCTTCCTCTTGACATGCATCCACTTACATTTTTTCTGCCATTATAACTATAACGGTAAATTTCCAGCTTCGGTCCCTCTTTTATGCTTATCTTTAAGATTTAATCTTTATGTTTTAATTTAACATAATTTAATTATCAATATTTATAATGATATTTGGTAGTTTCTGATTATGTAACACCCCTAACTCGTATCTATCACCAGAATAGGCTTATAGAGTATTACCAGAGTTTACAGAATAATTTTAGGTAATTCAAGACATTTACAATTCATATCCGAAACTAGTCATATCGTCCCTTGAATGGACCCTCGAGGTCAAAATTAAACATTAGAATCAAGTCAGGACTAAATCGGGATCTCAGAGAATTTTTCACAAAAATTTAAAATTTTTTCTTTAATACAAGGGTCACACGCCTGTGTGAGTAAGCTGTGTGAGTGACATGCCAATGTCCTAGGCCATGTGGGCATTCGATGTGAGGCACATGGCCATGTCCCAGCCCATGTCCTTACTCTGTAACTCTCTAACTTGTGCCACACAGCTTGTCACACGCCCGTGTGCTAGACTGTGTGGTCAATTTAATTCTCACAAATTAGTTGCAGCCTTCACACGGCCAAGACACACGCTCGTGTTCTAAACCGTGTAACACACACGGCTGAGACACAAGCTCGTGCCTCTGCTCGTGTGCCCAATTCTAAGCATTCTATTTCTCAATTTTAGGATGTAGAGGACACACGGCCAAACCACATGCCCATGTGTTAGGCTGTGTGTCACACACGGCGTGTGTCTACCCGTGTGAACAAAATAAAGTCATTTACTAGCTTAATTTCTCACCCAAATATTTCCTTTAACCTACAACAACACTTGCACATATATAACAACCAAATTCCAAGCATTAAACCAAGCAAACATCATTAACATGTATGATATAACAACACCTATTTTCATATAGTCAAACTTTTCCCTTTTAGTAAAGGCATATATTTTACTTTAATTCAACCAAACCATACCATATACATATATATTAACATGAAATAACCTTTTAATAATATACCAAACCAAACCATTACTAGCCATTCCAATGGCTAGATTACAAACAACCATGTATATAACAACATTGATAAAGTTAGCCTATACATGCCATTATACCAAAATGAGTTTACTATTTATACCAAGACGAGCTATTAGATAGTGTGATGATGCTCTGACCAATCTCCAACCTTTACGAGCTTTCGAGCACTATAAAACAGAGAAAAGAAAGCCTAGCAAGCATTTAATCCTTAGTAAGTTCGTATAACAAGAATTAAACTTACTAATCATACTTATTTAAATAAGCATAACAATATTATGCTTCCAAACAAATTAGCAAATTTGTCTAATCACATATACTCAAATAAGCAAGTTAGTCACATAATTCACATAAACATCAAGTAAGCATAGATGAGCTCATCATGTTACAAACCTTTAGGTATTTCGGGAACATTCGAGATATAATTCATTTAATCTCATAACTTCTCATTTCAGGAATTTGTCCGTTGAATTATTGAAATTTTGAGGGATACTCAGGTAGTACACACAAGGTGTACAAAACTGTAAACCGTCAATTCATAATCAGGGGTACCCATTAGGGCACATAATCAGGGACCATACTCTTGAGCTAGATATCAGAATTGCTCAGATGAGCCATGTAATAGGACACTTATCCGGGCTAAACAGGAAACTCATAAGAGTTTTATTCAGGAAGCTCATAGAGCTATACAAGTAACTTCGAAGAATTGTTATCAGGAAGCACCAGATAAGATAACAGGGAGTTCAAGCAAGCCATTTCAAGAAGCTCATAAGAGCCTATATCAGGAAGCTCACATAGAGCTGCGTTTGTGTCTGCAATATATGCTAGACCACAACCGATCGAATCATGTAACAGGACGCTCACAAATAGTTGCGATAGTGTGCAACACATGCAAAATCACTATCGATCAAGATTGTCGTAGGAACTATATAATAGGACGCTCGAGAGGGCTTTTATCAGGATGCTCGTCCGAGCTATATTTTGTCTGCAACATATGCAGGACCACATTCAATACAGGAAATCATATATCCATCGAATTTCATTATTCAAACGAAGCTTAACATTTTCCGAATATGTTTGAACATATGATTATTTCATTTATTTTTAACAATTATATAATTCATACAATCACATATCACATTCAATTCAAGCATATAAATAAACATAATTCGGTTACACGAACTTACCTTAACACCTATTTGTGTATGAAAATCTACTAATCCAAAACTTTTTCTTTTCCTCGATCTAGCATCAAATTTGAGTTTTTCGGATCTATATAAATGAATTTAATCATCAATTTACCACATTTCATGTTCAATTGGATTCAATTTGCATCCTAGGCAAAATTACCTTTTTGCCCCTATATTTTTCATAAATGACAATTTCGTCCCTAGGCTCGGAAAATAAAATTCATGCAATTTAATCCTTATTCCAAGCCTAACCAAAATTTTCATATAAAATTTACAGCACATGTATTTCACAAAACTCAGAATTTTTCCATAACTTTTACATCTTTGCAATTTAGTCCCTAAATCATAATTTCATCAAAATTCTCTTTGTAAAAGTTGTTTATCTATCAACAACCTTTCATTTTCTATCATAAATTTTAAAGTTTCAGCATATTCATCCATGGAAAAACTTCTATATTTTGATATCTTTGCAAATTAATCCCCAAAATAGATAGATTAGACTATCCCGATCTCAGAAATATAAAAATTACTAAAACCAGGACAAGAAAACATACTTAATTAAGCTTAATTAGTTTCCTTTCTCTCTCCTAGGGCTTCCATGTATTTTTGCGGAAGAAGATGATATAAAATGATATTATTTCTTACTTATTAATTTATGATCTATTAATGTTTCTCATTTCCAATTTAGTCCTTTTCTTTTTCTACATTTCCATGGATGAATCACTAAAAATATCTACTCACTTTTCTTTAATGGTACAATTACCATATAAGGACCTCTTATTTTGAATTACATAGCTAATTGATCCTTTTAGCTACTAGAACTCAACTTTTGCATTTTATGCAATTTGGTCCTTTTCATAATTAAACACATAATCGATAAAATTTTCTTATCAGAACTTTCATACAACATTCCTATCATAATGCAGACCATGCAATAATATTAAAATAAATTTTCTTTCTTGCTCTGATTTGTGGTCCCAAAACCACTGTTCCGATTTCACTGAAAATGGGCTACTACAGATTAAACTTTTTAGTCAATTTAAAAAAAATACTATTTTTTCCACAAAATTATTTTGACATAATGAATTGGAGCAAGTGTTATTATAAATATTATCATCAACTACTAAAAATATTAAGGGTGCTAATTATTTGGACTAACTAATAACATGCCTCTTTTTTCTTAATCATTATAAGATAATGAAAAAATAGTTGTTTTGATCTTTCTATTATGCTCACATTTGAAATTTAGTCTTTATGTTTTAATTTGATATAATTTGATCATCTACATTTATAATAACATTTGTTAGCCCAAATAATTAACATCTTTGGCGATTAAAATGATTACGTGAATTTCTCTTAAAAACACCTTTCTAACACTATATATATATTTCCACATGAAGTTGGAATGGGTATTTTTAAGGAAAAAAAAATTGACATCAACATTCTGACTAGAATAATTACAGGTATTAACTATTTCAACTAACTAATGATATTATTTAGAGAAACCAAAATATATAAATTAAAGAATATATAGTAATTTTAAATTTAAACATAGAAGAAAGATCATGACCATAATTTGATCCAAAACAATCTATTTGGAACACAATTATTAATTAATTTCTTTAATGATATTTGTATATATCTTACAAGTAATAAAAAATAATTAAAATTATCCATATTTCATTACTGATATTAATTACTTTTAGTTCAAATCATTCATTTATAAATTTTTAAAATATATATATAAAAAGATTACTCGAGCGAAGCTGGAGAAATATTATACTAGTATATATAAAAGGAATGTCCAAAGACCTTCTATCTTGACACGTGTCTGATTCTTTCTCTTTTTCTATTTTATTTTTGCATTTTATATGAGAATTTTCAAATATCATTTTTGGTCTCTCTATTATGTCTACAATTAAGATTTAATCTTTATTTTTGAATTTATACAATTTGGTCTCTATTTTTATATTGTTTCCTTCTACTTAGATGTGACACACGACACCCATGCTCTCTTTCTTTTTTCTTTTTTTTCATTTTACCAAAATGATTAAATTTTTGTTTTGATCTCTCTAATATGTCTAAATTGGATATTTAATTTATGTACTTTAACTTTTAACATAAATTAGTCCCTATATTTTTATAATATTATTAATTAGTCTAAAAAGTTCAATTAAAACATTATGATGTTATGTATATTTAAATACCTTAAGAGTCTTAGAAATTGACTCGTCGTTTTCTATTTCTTTTAGGTTTGCATAGGTCTTATCTTATCTCTTTTTTCTTCTTTTTTTTTTGTAGTTTTAGAAAAATGATTAAATTTCAATTTTGGTCCCTCTATGATGCTGAAATTTGAAATTTAACTACATCGCTTTAATATCTAATATAATTTTGTCCCTATATTTTCATAATGTTATTTGTTAGTCCAAATAGTTATTATCATTATTTTTTCAATTAAAATATTATGTGGTTATATATAATTTAAATTCCTTAAGGGTTTTAGAGATGGATACATAGCTTTTTATTTCTTTTAGGTTTGCCTTGTTGCTTATTTTTTTGGACATAATAAGATGATCTGTCCTAATTTGATATGTCAAATTATGCTCTCTCAAGTATTTAATGAGCTTGTTTTCAAGTAGTTTACGAGTCTTTTTAATGGTTTTTATCGATTCTTAGATTTTAGTATTAATGATAGCTTTTCTTATATTTTACCTCTTTTCAGACCTAAATTGGCATAACTAAGTCATTGGGAGTCTAATGGATGGATTTGAGCTTGTGTAAGGAGCCAACGACGATCAAACCTTAAAAAAAGTTGCATCTAATGTGGACGTTGCGACACTGATGCCAGGATCTTGCAACACTAAATCTTTTCACCTTGAGGATGCAAATCAACATGGAGCCTACTATCGAGAGAGTCACAACATCGAGCCAAAATCGTGACACCGAGCTTTGTAACACCCCTCACCCGTATCCAATGCTGGGACAGGGCTCGAGGCATTACCGGACTTAAACATTCACAAACATCCAAAATTTTGCCCAAAATTAAAACTTTTCAAACACATGCATATCGTCCCTTATACAGGCCTTTGAGGCCTATAACATACATTAGGGCGGTTCGGGAGTAAACCAAAAACATTCGGTAACTTTGCGCGACTTAACAATTTTCTAGCTTTGGAGAGTCACACGCCCGTGTGGGCAGGCCGTGTAGACATATACGCCTGTGTCCTCAACCCGTGTAACTCTCTGACTTAATCCTTAACATTCTGTTAAAGAGACACGGCCAAGACACACGCCCGTGTGGCCTGCCCGTGTAGTCAAAACTTAGGCTAATTTCCTAATAATTTTTTTTGTCATCTTTACAAGCACACACATACATGATTTCTATGGCATTCCTCAATAGTTCGTTATTATGCATTTGCTCCTCCTACTCGTGATAAAATAATCTAGCCACATTATTACACATTCATGTGACCTTGTCATCTTATTAATCACTTATACCATTATATTATGTTTACTAACTTATAAATTAAACATCCATGTTCAGGGCACTAACAACTTATTACCATATATCTTCTTACCATAAAATTTCCAAAATTTTTGGTCTAGCCAATAAGTACAGTTTATTATTCAAAGTCTTCCCTATTTCGCTATTTGACAGCTTCGAACTTTCTTCACTAAAATTTATTTATCTCATAGTACAAGACTCGGATAATGTTCTCGTATCTTTCTCTTGAAATTAGACTCATTAATGATTTCATTAATATGAACTTTAACTCTTAATTATTTTTTTACAATTTTTAGTGATTTTCCAAATTTGAGACAGGAGAGTCTGGAATCACTCTGACTCTGTCTCACAAGAATTCAAATATCTCATGATACAGAACTCTTTTGCTTTCATTGTTTCCTTTATGTGAAACTAGACTCATCAAGCTTTAATTTAATATTTAGTTCAGTCTCTAACTCAATTTCCACTATTTTTTGTGTATTTTCAAAGTCAGACTAATGCTGTTGTACCAAATCTGTCTTAGTGTAACAAGATAATAACCATCACAAATTTGTCATAGAAATTATTCTCATAAATATCATTCATTCATTTTCACTATCGTCACAAGTCCATTTCATTTCACATTTCAAACACGTGCTCATGGGTTTCGAGTACTTACCTGTGCTATTATTTAGTACTGCACTCGTCCAAACATGACAACTCATATGCATCATAATAATATCATATAACATACATGATGTATCATGGTAAGAACCTTTTATTTCATTTTTCGTATTAATCTTATTGAATTTCTCAGAATCTTGATGGATATCCCATTCTCCGTCAATTCATACAAGTGATCATTTCATGTGCGCACTCCCGCGAACCTCACATCTTACGGTGGGATTACCAGTCCAGGCTAAATCTCCCATAATATAAACTCATGGAGTGATGTCGGGATTACCAGTCTAGGCTAAATCCCTTGTAACGACAAGCACTCTCAATGAGCTCGGATCTGAATTACCAGTCCAGGCTAAATTCAGACCCTAATCGGATTACTCGTCCGGGCTAAATCCATAATGCACATGTATTCTTTGGGAGGCTCGATCACTCAAGGAACACCAGTCCAGGCTAGATCCTTTTTATACTTGAGATCTTCGGATTACCAGTCCAGGCTAAATCCTTTTCTGCAACACATGCAGGATCTCAAGTCTCATGTAAATCATGGTTTATCCATCGAATTTCCCTTTTTATTCAACCAAGATTTTCTCTTTCCATCAAGTATATCATTATGCATATCTGCTCATGCAATGTACATCCAATTCAACACATTTTCATGTTTATTTAGATATTAGTCCATAAAATAAACATGGTATTGCATATAATTATAATTTGACATTTGTTACAATATATAATCTTCATATCAACTAAATAAATATCCATCACACAATTTCAACACATCATTTTAAGTTCAAGTATGAACAATAATAATATCATTGCATTATCATTGACATATGAACTTACCTCGGTTTCGAGTACGACTATTTATTTCGAGTTTGTGCTTAACCTTGTTCAACCTCATTCTAAGCTTGAATCTTGTTTTTCCTTAATCTATAATATCAAATTTAGCCTACTAGTTAGTCACATTATTCATAGGGGTCCAAAAATCATATTTTTACAAATTTGCATTTTGACCCCTAAACTTTTGCATATTTGCACTTTTGCCCCAATGCTCGAAAATTAAAATTCATCCTATTTTCTTATGTTTTATGACACGCTGATCATTTTTCATAACTATTACAGCCCCCCAATTTCCACTAAATCACCCATTTATGACCAATTTTACAACTTTTACAAAATGGTCCTTCCGGACGTTTTCATCGAAAACCGCTTAGTAAAAGTCGTTTATTAAACACCCAACACTCATTTTCTACCATTAGACATCAAAATAAAAGCATGTCATCCATGGGTAAATTTTTAAACACAAACCTTAGCTCAAAATAATGGTAGAAATAGCTAGAACGTGTTACCAGGATTTCAAAAATGTAAAGAACATTAAAAACGGGGCTCAGAATCACTTACTATTGAGCTTGGAAGCTTGACCAAACCCTAACCATGGATGCTCTTGGTAAATTTGGCTGAAGCAAGAAGAAAGGGACACCTTTGGGTTTTAAAATTTGTCTTTTAATGCATTTTACCCCTAAATGACCAAAATGTCCTTTTTGCCTTTCTTTGAAATTTTATCCATCCAAGGCCATTTTTGTCCAAAAAGTTATACAATGGTCTAATTACCATTTAAGGACCTCCCATTTAAAATTTCATAACAATTAGACACCTCAAACATGTAGAACTCAACTTTTGCACTTTTTACAATTTAGTTCTTTTGACCAAATTGAGTGCCCAAACGTCAAAATTTTCGAACGAAATTTTCACGAAATCATTCCTTGAAATTATAGACCATAAAAATATACTAAAAAATAAATTTTATTACGTCGAATTTGTGGTCCCAAAATCACTGTTCCTACTAGGCCCTAATTCGGGATGTTACAAGCTTTCAAGGTCATGATAACGCCCTAAAGGTCTTGAAATGAAGAAATTGAAGCCATCACCAGTGATGTCGCGACACCGACCCAAGGATGCCTCAACATTGAGATCCCCCAAAGCTAAAATTGTGCCACTATTAAGGTTGTCATAACACCAAAGCCTAGGTGTCGCGACACCGAAGCCTGATGGATGAAACAATACAGTGGCAATTTTGTGTCCATACAAACTTAAGCTATAAATACTACCTTTTAAGCTTTTGAGGGTAGATTTTTTTTGTGGTTGAACATATTTCTTTAGTTTTCATAGTTTTAGGTTAGGTTAGGTTAGGTTAGGTTAAGTTTCTTTTCTTTTTGTTTTCTTTTCATTTTAAGATTAGATTTTCCATTTTCTTTTTAGAATAGATTTTATTTTTGTTGTTTTATTTCTTCATTCTTGTTGAATACTATGCATGTAACCCCCCCAAACCTGGCCTAGACATAATTGGTCAAATTTCGAAAGCTACAACAATCACGAAGAAAAGATTTTTCAAATCAATCCAAAAAACATTGTTTGAATTAATAGAAGAATCGTCAACGAAAAATTTTTAATAAAATATGTTTAATTTAAATAAATTGTCATAGTATTTCAAGTTATTACTTTTTGACAGATTTGATAAGAAAACTTGTCTTGTAAATTTTAAAATCTTATTTTGTAAAAAATCTATTTTTCAAAAATTTGCAGTGGATTAAATATAACTATTAAATCTATTTATTACAAATTATTTTTGTTTGATAAAAACAATTTATATAATAAAAACCAGTGATTTAAAACATTTAAAGTTCAAAGTTTATGCATGTATTGTAGCAAACATATCAAAATACTCATGACATAATTAAAACAATCCAAAGTCCAAAATAGAGGTGCTCATGGGCCAGGCCGAGCCGGGCCGGGTTTGAGTTGGGCCCAACTAAAAATTTAGGCCCATTCATTGGGCTCGGGCCGAGCCGGACCCAAAAAAAGGACCTAAAATTTTACTCAAGCCCGACCCAAATAGAAATACTAAAACTCGGGCCCAGCCCGGCCCGCCCGTATTAATTTTTTATATTATTTTATATAATTTTTAAATATATATAATACATCAAAAATACTAAAAAAATGAAAATAAATATTTTCCAAAAAATTGAAAATAAATTTTAAAAAATATGTAGACTTAAATAGCACTAAGATAAATGCAACTTAATAAGCAAATACCTCTAAAATAATAACAAAATTAACAAATGCCTTTAAAATAATAACAAAATTAATAATAAAATAAGTTTTATAAAATATCCAAACAATAACAACAAAATAGTAGCAACATAATAGTAATATAGTAGCAAAATAAAGAGAAAACAACAAGAAAATAACATTCAAAAACAAAAAAAAATATATTAGATTTTTTTTGTCATTTAGTGAATTTGGGCTGGGCTGGGCCAAGCCAGGGCCAAAATACTTTACCCGAGGCCTGGCCTATTTTTTAAACGGGCCTTATTTTTTTTGTCCAAGCCCATTTTTCAGGCCTATATTTTTGCCCAAACCCTCTCACATTTCAGGCAAGCTTTCGGGCCGGGCCAGGTAGCCCAACCAATGAGCAGGTCTAGTCCAAAATAATCCCAAAAAGAGTTTTAAATACTTTAATTTAATTAAACCCGAGAGTCTCCTCCAAATGTTGCATCCAAGTCCTATCCACGAGTATTATCTGCAAAGTTTAAGAAAACTAAAGGAGTGAGCTAATAAACTCAGTGTGAGTTTTATATCAAGCTTGTTAACAAGAATTATAATACACTAAATATAGATACCACAAAATACATAACAATCAGTTGTGCAGATTTTTTGAATATCATTATGACAATGCAATATTTTATAAAAACATATTCGCATATTTTTCCAAAATTTCCTATCCATCTCCATTACACACTAACTGGAGTTCCCTATAACTCATCCATACAAAAAACACCAACAAATATATGTGGACAAAGCCACCAGAATTGCAAACAAGTTTCCAGAAAAAATGTGTGGTAAAACCACCAAATAATGCAGAATATTAAACTGCCAAATCTTCCTCTTTACCATATAGTCCCAAACCAATGAAATATGGCATGGCATGCAAACTCAATATCAAAGCAATAAGCATGTTAAACATGCAATTGTATACAAATCAGAAATCGATACCCTTGGTAATTCATGCTTTACAAACCAATCATTTCAAATTTTCAATGTGAATAGATAATAATAAAAAAATATGTCATGATGTCACATACCATGAGAATTAGAACAAAACCACATATTTGTTATAAATCGCATAAAACATCAAATAGATTTAAGTTAAAATACATACCTTAAATTCACATAATCACTCAGCATGTTATTTTTTCTACTAGATATTACTTTAATAATATTTAATTTATCATATAAAAAACATAATAAAAAACATATTTTTCACACAAAATACTTGAATAAATCACACGCCTTTAACTTTTTTCCAACACATAATGTAATAGCCCGATTTTAGGCCTAGTCGAAACAGTGGTTTCGGGACCACTAATCCGAAGTCAAAGAAAGTATTTTATTATTAATTTTGAGTTATAACATGTTTATATTAGTGCATGAAAAATTTGGTGAAGTAATTTTAGCATTTGGGAGCTTAGTTACGAAAAAGGGACTAAATCACATAAAATGCAAATGTCTTGAATTGATAGCTAAGGGTGTTATATTGCCATGAAACTTAAATTGGGGGTCTTTAAAGGGCAAATAGACCTTTAAATTAGAGATGAACGGCCATGGGGGGAAAAACGAGACATGTTGACTAGGTTAGGTGAGTTTTGGTGACTAAATTAGTTAAAAATAAATTTTAATAAGAGAAAATGATATTTTATTTCCTCTCATCTTCTTCCCACCGTTCATACCAGCAAAAGGGGGGGTTTTTAAGCTTCAAAAATTTTAGCCATTCTCTATTCTCATAGGTAAGTGATTTTGATAGTTTTCTTGATGATTTTTGCATTTTTGGACCCCTTGTAACATGAGCTTTCAAATGAGGGAACTATTTTGAAAAATAGTTAAAAGCCTAGGGTTTTACCATGCGTGTTTATGTTGTTTTCTGAAATTTTATGAAAGAAAATGAATCATGGTTGTGAAATAAACAACTTTTGTGAAAAGATTTCTCATGAAAACCCAAAAAAGGCCATTTTGCATAAGTTGTAAAATAGGTGATAAATGTGTGAAATAATGAAAATTTTAGGCTACTCCTAGTATAAAAAGTATTCGATTAGACTTAGTTAATAAGGAAATTTGATAAAAAAACAATATTCAGACCTAGGGGTAAAATGGTCATTTTGTGAAAGTCTAGAGGCAAAATGATCATTTTGCCCAATTATGAATTTTCGAGTGTCTAGATTATTATGCTGATGAAATGAATGAATTTCTATCATTTTAGATCAAGAATTAAAAAATTCAGGCCTAGACCGAGGAAAAGCAAAGTTAGTGGACTAAGCCGAACTAGCCGCCACATTTTGTAATCCGAGGTAAGTTGTATGTAAATAATACAACTACATTGCTATTATATGTGTTTGAATTGATATAGCATAAATTTATTATTTGCAAAAATTATTATGCATAATGAATATTGAGATAGTAGAACTCCCGTTTGAACCTTAGCAAATAAATTGAATATTCATGCCACGACATTCGGGTTATTTGTGTACCAGTGTAAGACATGTCTGGGACATGCATCGGCCTTGAGATATTTAAGCCAGTGTAAGACATGTTTGGGACATGCATCGGCTACGAGATGTGTCAGTGTAAAACCATGTATGGGACATGGCATCGGCACAGATATGTGAGAGCTAGTGTAAGACCATGTCTGGGACATGGCGTCGGACTCGACTTCAATGGTCAGTGTAAGACCATGTTTAGGACATGGCATCAACTTGATGGATGAGCCAGTGTAAGACCATGTCTGGGACATGAAATTGGCATTATACCCTATGTTAGGGGCTTAGTGAATATCCGATAGCACTTCAAATGGTTCAACAGTGACAATTATATTTTAAGTTAAATGAGAAAAGTATAACCATGTTGTGAGTGGTACAGGTACCCATTTGAAATGTATGAGATATGAGCTCAATATATGCCATGTGAATTGTATTGGATAGTGATGAGTAAATTATGCTTATGCCTACTTTTGTATTATGAGAATGATGATGAATGGTAAAGATATTGTTATATTCACTTGCATGCAACTTACTAAGCTTTATGCTTACTCCCTTTCCTTTCCATTTTCTTATAGTGCCTCCAAAGTAGCTCGAGGATCATCGCTTACATCGGAGAAGCCAATGACACTATCAACTTAAGCGCTCGGTATAGTTAGATATCTCATTTTGATTATGGCATGTATAGGATCTTGGCTTTTGAGTTTTGTGTCATTGTTTTGGGGCCAAATGTGTTGGCTTAAACTAGTACTTGACTCATCTTGTATAAGGCCATGAATAATGGCTAGTATTGAAAGTTGATTTATGGATGGAAGGAAATCTTTCATGAATGTGAAAATTGTTGGAATGGTCATATATGTATGCAATGTATATAGGCATTAGCTATGGTTGTTTGGTTGAGAAATTATATTTAGTTAGACTTTGATATGTTGGTTGGCATTAGATTGTGTTTCTGGATGGAAAAAGGATTGGTAGATAGCTTTATTTTAGTCCACACCGGTAGACATACGGGCGTGTGTCTAGGCCGTGTGTGACACAGGGTCTGCCCCATGGGCATGTTGATAGGCCGTGTGTCCCTTGCACGTAAATATTGCAAGTCAGTATGCATGGTAGTAAATACACGGGCAGAGACACGACCTCGTGTCTCAGCCATGTGAAGAGCACGGCCTAGCACACGGGTGTATGCCTTGGCCGTGTGACCCTTAAGGATTGCTGACGTCAGTGTAACGCCCCCACTCCCGAGACCGTCGCCGGAGTCGAGTATGAGGTGTTACTAAACTTAATTTAACATTTTAAGAACTTTGGGTTATTTGTTTCTACATTCACAGCTTTCTAGCTACTTGCGTCACAGTTACAAGAAAAATCATGTCTCAAGTTACGAAACTCGAAATCAAGATCCATAAATTTTCCCTGAATCTAGACTCATATACCTATTTAATAATTTTTTTATAGAATTTTTGGTTGGGTCAATTGGTACAGTTTATTAGTTAAAGTTACCCCTGTCTCAGGACTTAACTGGACTGACCTATGTTTACTACGAACCACATTTCCCTCTGTACAAAATTCATATGATATGAGGTTTGTTTCTCCTGAAACTAGACTCAGTAAGGATTCTGATAATATAAAATACAACACCTAATTATATCTGTACAATTTATGGTGAATTTCTAAAGTTGGAACAGGGGATCCAGAAATCACTCTGGCCCTATTTCACTAAAATTCAAATATCTTCTAACATATATTTCCTTTACCTGTTTAGTTTGTTTTATGTGAAACTAGACATAATAAGCTTCAATTTAATATTTAATCCATCATCTCATTCGATTTCTATGATTTTTAGTAAATTTTCAAACTCACGTCAGTGTTGCTGCAATGTTCTGTTTATGGCAAATTTCATCCCTCTTATGAGTTTTCATGAACTAGGTATCCTATTAACCTTCCATGACATCAAACATAATCTAAACTAATCATTTCCATAACTTATCATTATCAAGCATTTTCTCAATCATTCCATCACTATATCATAAGATCATTTACACAAAATAGGTATATTGCTATACATGCCATACTTAAATTTTACAAGCCATTTACCAAAAAGTCCTCCAGATAGTGTGATCAAGCCTTCGACCTATCCCGACTCCTAAGCTGGCTTGTCCAAAACTACAATGAATAAGAAGGAGGGAGTAAGCATAAATGCTTAGTAAGTTCATATGCAAATAATAAGTAACATAACAAAGCAATCATACCAAACAACATTAGCATGGTATCACCAAAACATATATCACATTTCTAATCATTTTTCATCATCTTATTACCTTATTGTTGTTGTATCAATACTCAACCCGAGGGTTAAGTACATACCTGTCCAAAGTATCCAATTCACAACACTTACCAATACGTCTCTTTTCATCTCGAGTATTCCTCCATTTGAGTAGAACTTTACCCGTTGAGCACATCGGAATATAATTCGGATACATGGATAATTTGCACATAAGTGCCACATATGCAATCAAGCAATCATGTAACCCGCCCCTAAGTGAACTCGGACTCAACTCAACGAGCTCGGGCATTCGCATCCATAAGTGAACTCGGACTCAACTCAATGAGTTCGGATTCCTAGTTACATCTCACGAACTCGGACTCAACTCAACGAGTTCGGACATTCGCATCTATAAGTGAACTCGGACTCAACTCAACGAGTTCGGATGCTCAACCATCCTAGTGACATTTCACTTGTATCCTAATCTATTCCTAAGGTTCAAATGGGATTTTCCTCGAACACATATCCTTGCCGTCTTCCGTAGAATGCCGAAACCAATACTCGGTAACAATTTGTATTTAACAAGTAGCTCACATAATTTACATTTTATTCGAAATTAACTACAAAGCATATATTTCATGATAAAAATCAGCATATCATATAATTAACATCAATGGCTTAAAAATAACAATTATGTTACATTATTTACACATGAACTTACCTTGGTACCAAAATACAAAGATTTTGCAATTTAGTCCACAATCTTTTCTTTTCCTCGATTGGGGTCGATTCCACGTCTTTCTTGATCTAAAATAACACATTTAACTTATTTAATACTCACATTATCAAATTAATCCTTAATTCAAATTTTAGCAAAATTACAATTTTACCCCTAAACTTTTGCATATTTACACTTTTGCCCCTAGGCTCGGGATTAAACTTTATTCCTTATTCTTATGTTTTATAACATGCTGATCACTTTTCCCTTCTATGGAAACATCAAATTCTCACTCTAACATGTACTTCTGACTATTAGGTATTTTTGCCGATTAAGTCCTTTTACTCGTTTTTGCTTAAAACCGAGTAGCACAAGTTGTCTAACATAATTTAAAACCTCATATTCTATCATAAAACACCAAAATACACAAATTTCACCTATGGGTATTTTTCCAAATATAAACCCTAGGTTAAATTATTGCTAGCATAAGCTTTATCGAGCTACCGGGATCTCAAAAACGTAAAAATCATTAAAAACGGGGCTTGGAATCACTTACTATGAACCTTGAAAGTTGAAGAAACCCTAGCTATGGTGAGAGTAAAATTTGGCAGCAACTATATGAAGAAGATGACCATTTTGTGTTATTTTTCCCATTTTATTTCATTTAATATCCAAATGACCAAAATGCCCCTCCTTACTAAACTTTCAAAAATTCCTTCCATGTCCTAATTTTGCCCATGAACTTAAAATTGGTCAAATTGCTATTTAAGACCTCCTAATTAATATTTCAGAGCAATTTCATACTAAAAACTTCTAGAATGCAAGTTTTGCAACTTATTCAATTTAGTCCCTAACTTTAAATTAAACTCGTTATGCCAAAAATTTCTTCACGAAATCTTCACACAATTATGCAATCATATCATAAACCTCAAAATAATTATAAAATAATTATTTCTATCTCGGATTTGTGGTCATGAAACCACTATTCCGATTAGGCCATAATTCGGGATATTACAACTCTCCCCCCTTTAAGGATTTTCGTCCTCGAAAATCTTACCGGTAAACAGATGTGGGTATTGATTTCTCATATTTTCTTTGGATTCCCATGTAGCTTCTTCTACTCCATGCTTTTGCCACAACACCTTCACAAGTGCAATATTTTTATTCCTTAGTTGTTTGACCTCTCGAGCTAAAATCTTAATCGGTTCTTCTTCATAGGTCATATTTGGTTGTAGTTCAATTTCTGTCAGTGAAACCACGTGTGAAGGATCCGAACGATACCGGCGTAACATAGATACGTGGAACACATCATGAATCTTCTCTAATTCAGGTGGTAAAGCTAGCCTATATGCTACCGGTCCAACTTTTTCAATTATTTTATACGGCCCAATAAACGCAGACTTAATTTTCCCTTCCGTCCAAATCTGAGAACTTTCTTCCACGGAGACACCTTTAAAAATACTTTATCACCAACTTGAAATTCAATGTCTTTTCGTTTTAAATCTGCATAAGATTTCTGTCTATCTGAAGCAGCTTTTAAACAATCTCGAATTACCTTCACTTTTTCTTCAGTTTCTTTTATTAGATCAACTCCATAAATCTGATTTTTCTTGAGTTCAGTCCAATACAAAGGCGTTCGACACTTACGACCATACAATGCTTCATAAGGTGCCATTTTCAAGCTCGTCTGATAACTATTATTGTAAGTAAATTCTACCAACGGTAAATATCTTTCCCAACTTCCTTGAAATTCCAATACACAACATCTAAGCATATATTCAAGAATCTGAATTATTCTCTCTGATTGCCCATCAGTTTGTGGATGAAAAGCAGTACTGAAATTTAACTTTGTACCTAACGCGTCTTGCAACTTTTGCCAAAACCGCGAGGTAAACCTTGGATCTCTATCTGAAATAATCGACAATGGTATTCCGTGTAGTCTAACAATTTCTCTAACATATAGTTCAGCCAACTTGTTAAGAGAATAATCCGTACATACCGGGATAAAATGAGCCGACTTAGTTAATCTGTCAACTATTACCTAGACGGCATCTTTCTTTCCTGGAGTCAATGGCAACCCTAAAACAAAATCCATAGTAATCCGATCCCATTTCCATTCAGGAACCATAATAGGCTGAAGTAATCCCGAAGGCACTTGGTGTTCAGCTTTCACCTGTTGACAAATTAAGCATTTGGACATAAATTCTAATATATCCCTTTTCATTCCATTCCACCAATACATTTTCTTCAAGTCAATATACATTTTTGTACTACCCGGATGAATCGAGAAACAACCACTATGTGCTTCCTGTAGGATCTTTTGAATCAATTCCTCATTCTTCGGTACACAAATCCGATCTTTAAACATTAAGCACCCATCAGAACCGATTCTGAAATCTGACTCTGTATCAACTTCACACTGCTTTCTCTTGGCTTGCAAATCTTGATTATCTTTCTGAGCTTCAGAAATCTCTTGTAAAAACATCGGTTTTGCTCTTAACTCTGCTAGAATCGAATCATCATCTGACATTTTCAATTGAGTGTTCATAACTCTCAAAGAAAACAGCAACTTTCTGCTTAAAGCATCGGCAACCACATTCGCTTTTCCCGGATGATAATCAATAACAAGCTCGTAATCTTTCAATAACTCCAACCATCTTCGCTGTCTCAAATTCAAGTCTTTTTGTGACATCAAGTACTTAAGATTTTTATGGTCGGTATATACCCGACACTTTTCACCATACAAATAATGTCGCCAAATTTTCAAAGCAACCACCACCGCAGCCAATTCCAAATCATGAGTAGGATAATTCCTCTCATGAGGTTTTAACTGCCTCGAAGCATAAGCCACCACTTTTCCTTCTTGCATGAGCACACACCCCAAACCATTTAGAGAAGCATCACTATACACCACAAATTCTTTACCTGATTGAGGCTGTACTAACACTGGTGCCTCTGTTAATAACTTTTTCAATTCTTCAAAACTCAGTTGACATTCTCCCGTCCATTCAAATTTAACATTCTTTCGAAGTAGTCTAGTTATAGGAGCAGCAATTATAGAAAATCCATTTCCAAACCGCCGATAATACCCAGCTAGCCCCAAGAAACTTCTAACTTCAGTTACATTTTTCGGTGGTTTCCAATCAACAATGGCTGAAATTTTACTAGGATCAAGCCGTATACCATCACCTGAAACAATATGACCAAAAAATCCAACTTCCCGGAGCCAAAATTCACTTTTACTAAACTTAGCATACAGCTGCTTATCTCTCAAAGTTTGCAAAACTATCCTCAAATGCTTAACATGCTTTGTCTCATCTTTTGAATAAATTAAAATATCATCTATAAACACCACAACAAATTTGTCCAAGTATGGCCGAAATATGCGATTCATTAAATCCATAAACACAGCAGGAGCATTTGTCAACCCGAATGGCATAACTAAAAATTCATAATGACCATACCTTGTTCTAAAAGCAGTTTTAGGCACATCCGACTCTTTTACCCGCAGTTGGTAATACCCAGATCTCAAGTCAATTTTTGAAAACCATGTCGTCCTTTTAGCTGATCAAACAAATCATCAATTCTTGGCAACGGATACTTGTTTTTGATTGTCACCTTGTTTAACTGTCGATAATCAACACACAACCTCATAGAACCATCCTTCTTTTTCACAAATAACACGGGAGCACCCCAAGGTGAAAATCTCGGTCTCACAAAACCTTTATCAGTCAACTCTTGCAATTGCAACTTTAATTTTTTCAACTCTGCTGGTGCCATTCTATACGGAGCAATCGAAATCGAAGTTGTTCCTGGTATCAAATCAATACCAAATTCTACTTCCCTGACTGGAGGCAAACCCAACAATTCTTCTGGAAATACGTTTGCAAATTCACACACAACCGGCACTGATTCAACTTTCTTTTCAACTTCTTTTGTATTAATTACATACGCCAAATAAGCTTCATAACCCTTTCTCAAATATCTTTGAGCCAACATTGAAGAAATCACACTAGGCAATGCCTCTGATTTATCTGATTCAACCCGCAGAGTTTCACCATTTTCACACTTTAATTCTATAACCTTTTCTTTGCAATTTATTATAGCATCATGCAATGTCAACCAATCCATACCCAAAATAACATCAAACTCATCAAACGGCAACAACATCAAGTCGGCTAGGAAAGTAATGACCCCAATCATTAAAGGACATTTCTTACATACTTTATCAACAATCACACATTTGCCTAACGGATTCGACACTCTAATCATAAATTCTGTGTCTCTCTGTGTATATTCATACTAGACACCAATTTCATGCACACATATGAATGAGTAGAACCGGGATCAATCAAAGTAATAACATTAACATTATAGAGAGAAAATGTACCGGTAATCACATCGGGTGAGGAAGCATCTTCACGCGCTTTAATAGCATAAGTTCTAGCCGGAGCCCTTCCTTCAGGTCTAACTGCTGCATCTCTGGCTACATTCTTACTGCTTGCTTCACTCTCAGTTTTTCTTGGATATCTTCCTCTCGAATCCGCACCACTTGTTTTTGTATTCTGAAATTTTTCTTTTTCAGCTCTCTCTGGCGATCTCTAATAAAATGATCCAGAGAACCACATCGAAAACATTCATTTGCTCTGCACGGACCAAAATGATTTCTACCACACCGCTGGCATTCGGGTTTAACAAATCTCTAGTTCCCTACACTGGCTACCGAAGTAGCCTGGGACTTATGACCCACATTTTGCTTCTTATAATTCCCATATGATTGCCCAGCTAAAACTTGGGAGCGAGGATTCATATTTCTTGACTTTCCGGGTTGCTGTGAAAATGAACTGCTTGTCTGTCTTTTCTTCCAATTTCTAGTCTCAGCCTCTACCTTTTTCTTCTCTTTAAGTAGTTCTTCAGCCTTGCAAGCTCGATCAACCAGTACTACCATTTCTTTTAATTCAAGAATTCTAATAAATACCTTGATGTCTTCATTGAGCCCGTCTTCAAATCATCGACACATCTTGGCCTCTGTAGGAACATACTCTCTGGCATACTTACTTAATCGAACAAACTGTCTTTCATATTACTCAGAATCACATATTACCTTGCTTCAGCTCAAGAAATTCTTTACGCTTCTGATCAATAAATCTTTCACTAATATATTTTTTTCAAAATTCTTCTTGAAAGAATTCCCAGGTTACTCTCTCTTTCGGTACAACCGAAATCAAAGTCTTCCACCAATTATAGGTTGAATCCCTCAACAAAGATATAGCGCATTTCAAACATTCTTCAGGTGTACAAGATAATTCATCAAATACCTGGATAGAATTTTCAAGCCAGAACTCTCCTTTCTCAGCATCATCATCAATATTTGCCTTAAATTCTTCGGCCCCTTGTTTACGAATTCTATCAACTGGAGTTCTATGAAATTTTATCATATCCACACCCTGAGGCATCGGGGGTACAGGTTGAGGAATTGGGGGAGGTGGGGGAGGTCAAACATTTGGGTTCGTACGAACGAACTCAGTGTACCATGTACTCATCATTTGGAGAAAGGCTTCTCGATCCCTTTCTCCTCCTCCCTGACCAACAGTAGGAGGTGGATTTTTAGTCGGCGCTGCTCTTTCAGCTGGAGCTGGTGCATTACTCTCTACTTCATCTGCCACAGCTGGATCGGGATCCATTTACTATAAAAAAAATTATTTAAAAAGGTCAGAAGTCGTCACACTATCACAATTTATACATATGGCATGTATAGCAAAATCCGTACATACAACACGTAGTCCGAGAACCAACTAAACCTACTCTGATACCACTAAATGTAACACCTCCACACCCGATACCATCGCCGGAGTCGAGTATGAGGTGTTACTAAACTTAATTTAACATTTTCAGAACTTTGGGTTGTTTGTTTCTACATTCACAGCTTTCTAGCTACTTGCGTCACAGTTACAAGAAAAATCATATCTCGAGTTACGAAACTTGAAATCAAGATCCGTAAATTTTCCCTGAATCTAGACTCATATATCTATTTAATAATTTTTTTATAGAATTTTTGGTTGGGCCAATTGGTACAGTTTATTAGTTAAAGTTACCCCTGTTTCAGGACTTGACTGGACTGACCTATATTTACTACGAACCATATTTCCCTCTGTACAAAATTCATATGACTATCAGGTTTATTTCTCCTGAAACTAGACTCAATAAGGATTCTGATAACATAAAATAAAACACCTAATTATATCTGTACTATTTATGGTGAATTTATAAATTTGGAACAGGTGATCCAGAAATCACTCTGGCCCTGTTTCACTAAAATTCAAATATCTTCTAACATATATTTCCTTTACCTGTTTAGTTTATTTTATGTGAAACGAGACATAATAAGCTTCAATTTAATATTTAATCCATCACCTCATTCGATTTCTATGATTTTTAGTAAATTTTCAAACTCACATCAGTGTTGCTGCAATGTTCTGTTTATGGCAAATTTCATCCCTTTTATGAGTTTTCATGAACTAGGTATCCTATTAACGTTCCATGACATCAAACATAATCTAAACTAACCATTTCCATAACTTATCATTATCAAGCATTTTCTCAACCATTCCATCACTATATCATAAGATCATTTACACAAAATAGGTATATTGCTATACATGCCATACTTAAATTTTCCAAGCCATTTACCAAAAAGTCCTCCAGATAGTGTGATTGAGCCTTCGACCTATCCCGACTCCTGAGCTGGCTTGTCCAAAACTACAATGAATAAGAAGGAGGGAGTAAGCATAAATGCTTAGTAAGTTCATATGCAAATAATAAGTAACATAACAAAGCAATCATACCAAACAACATTAGCATGGTATCACCAAAACATATATCACATTTCTAATCATTTTTCATCATCTTATTACCTTATTGTTGTTGTATCAATACTCAACCCGAGGGTTAAGTACATACCTGTCCAAAGTATCCAATTCACAACACTTACCAATACGTCTCTTTTCATCTCGAGTATTCCTCCATTTGAGTAGAACTTTACCCGTTGAACACATCGGAATATAATTCGGATACATGGATAATTTGCACATAAGTGCCACATATGCAATCAAGCAATCATGTAACCCGCCCCTAAGTGAAATCAGACTCAACTCAACGAGCTCGGGCGTTTGCATCCATAAGTGAACTCGGACTCAACTCAACGAGTTTGGATGCCTAGTTACATCTCACAAACTCGGACTCAACGAGTTCGGACATTCGCATCCATAAGTGAACTCGGACTCAACTCAACGAGTTCGGATGCTCAACCATCCTAGTGACATTTCACTTGTATCCTAATCTATTCCTAAGGTTCAAACGGGATTTTCCTCGAACACATATCCTTGCCATCTTCCGTAGAATGCCGAAACCAATACTCGGTAACAATTTGTATTTAACAAGTAGCTCACATAATTTACATTTTATTCGAAATTAACCACAAAGCATATATTTCATGATAAAAATCAGCATATCATATAATTAACATCAATGGCTTAAAAATAACAATTATGTTACATTATTTACACATGAACTTACCTTGGTACCAAAATACAAAGATTTTGCAATTTAGTCCACAATCTTTTTTTTTCCTCGATTGGGGTCGATTCCATGTCTTTCTTCATCTAAAATAACACATTTAACTTATTTAATACTCACATTATCAAATTAATCCTTAATTCAAATTTTAGAAAAATTACAATTTTACCCCTAAACTTTGCATATTTACACTTTTGCCCCTAGGCTCGGGATTAAACTGTATTCCTTATTCTTATGTTTTATAACATGCTGATCACTTTTCCCTTCTATGGAAACATCAAATTCTCACTCTAACTTGTACTTCTGACTATTAGGTATTTTTACCGATTAAGTCCTTTTACTCGTTTTTGCTTAAAACCGAGTAGCACAAGTTGTCTAACATAATTTAAAACCTCATATTCTATCATAAAACACCAAAATACACAAATTTCACCTATGGGTATTTTTCCAAATATAAACCCTAGGTTAAATTATTGCTAGCATAAGCTTTATCGAGCTACCGGGATCTCAAAAACGTAAAAATCATTAAAAACGGGGCTTGGAATCACTTACTATGAACCTTGAAAGTTGAAGAAACCCTAGCTATGGTGAGAGTAAAATTCGGCAGCAACTATATGAAGAAGATGATCAGTTTGTGTTATTTTTCCCATTTTATTTCATTTAATATCCAAATGACCAAAATGCCCCTCCTTACTAAACTTTCAAAAATTCCTTCCATGTCCTAATTTTTCCCATGAACTTAATATTGGTCAAATTGCTATTTAAGACCTTCTAATTAATATTGCAAAGCAATTTCATACTAAAAACTTCTAGAATGCAAGTTTTGCAACTTATTCAATTTAGTCCCTAACTTTAAATTAAACTCGTTATGCCAAAACTTTCTTCACGAAATCTTCACACAATTATGCAATCATATCATAAACCTCAAAATAATTATAAAATAATTATTTCTATCTCAGATTTGTGGTCATGAAACCACTATTCCGATTAGGCCCTAATTCGGGATATTACAGTCAGAAATAGAATGTTAAGTTTTTAGACACCGGCGTGTCATGGCCGTGTGAGGGACACGGGTCACAGACACAGGCGTGTGTCAGGCTGTGTGAAAATCCCTGTAGGTTCAAATTTGGAATTTAAGTCACATGGGTATAGGACCCGGGCGTGTTGCCCTTCCACACGGGCGTGAGCCCTATTTCAAATGTTATTTTTTAAAATTGGTTATGGACCCGAGTTGGTCCCGAATGAATTCCAAAGGTCGTTTGAGACCTTGTAGGCTCATGCTAACAAGTTTAGACAAATTTTGGAAAAGGTTTTAAATTTGGTTAAGTCTTGACGATTTGAAAATGTTGGAATGCATGTGTAGAAGTGAGGTAACGCCTCGTATCTCGTCCCGACGTCAGACTCGAGTGCGGGGTGTTACATTTAGTGGTACCAGAGCTATGGTTTAGTCGATTCTAGGACTAACCTAGCATGAGTACGAGTCTAGCCATACATGCCATAGTTGTGTATTGATAGTGTGACGACTCTTGACGATTATAAATTATGTTTTTCATATAGTAAATGGATCCAGACGTAGTTACGGCAGATGATATGGAAAGTAATGCACCATCTCCCGCTGAAGGGACTATGCCAGTAGATAGTGGGCCTGTGACACTGAGTCAGGGCGGAAGGGCTAGAGAAGCTTACCTCTATATCATGGATGCCTAGTACACAGAGTTTGTTCGTTCGAATCTAAACACTCTACCTCCCCCACCTCCTCTGATTCCTCAGTATGCCCCTATAGCTCCGCAAGGAGGGGATATGGTTAGAAGAGAGAAACCTCCAGTTGATAAAATACGAAACCAAGGGGTCGAGGAATTTCAAGCTAAAACTGATGATGACCCAGAAAGAGCAGAGTTCTGGTTGGAAAATACCATTAGGGTATTTGATGAGCTATCGTGCACACCTGAGGATTGTGTGAAGTGCACAGTGTCGCTCCTACGTGACTCGGCCTACCAGTGATGGAACACCCTTGTGTCAGTTGCACCAAGGGAGAGGATAACTTGTGAATTCTTCCAGGAAGAGTTCCAGAAGAAGTACATTAGCCAGAGTTTTATAGACAAGAAAAGGAAAGAATTTTTAGAGCTGAAGCAAGGCCGTAGAACGGTGACAGAGTACGAGTTTGAGTTTGTGAGACTCAGAAAATATGTATAGGAGTGTGTATCTACAGAAGCTATTATGTGCAAGAGGTTTGAAGATGGTTTGAACAAAGATATCCGTCTGTTAGTTGGCATCTTAGAATTGAGGGAATTTGTGGTGCTCATGGAGAGAGCATGTATGGTTGAGAGAAGAGAAGAGCTAATATCGAGTCTCGAGACTCGAGGAAAAGATAGATGGGGAAATCACAGCAGACCTTATCTAAGATATCGAGAGAGTTTCCTACCTGATCGAACGCGTCAGTGGGGTTCTTAAATAAGAGTAAGAACAAACAGAATACAGCTTCTAAAGCTCAGACCACTTTTGTTACGAGTGTTGATAGTGCTCAGCCAAATAGGCCAGAGTGTTCGCAGTGTGGTAGACGTCATTTCAGCGAGTGCTGAGGAAATGAGAGAGGGTGCTTTAAATGTGGATCACTAGACCACTTCATCCGAGACTGCCATGAATTAGATGAGAAAGAGAAAAAGCAAGAAGTGAGGGCGAGTAGTGCTCCTACGAGGGATAGACCACAGAAGAACCCATGTAGTGGGGCTAGCAGTAGAGGTACCCCTAGAGATTTAGCTGTGAGGTCCGTGGGTCATGCATCTGCAAGGACTTATGCCATTCGCGCTCGTGAAGAGGCATCTTCACCAGATATGATTATGGGTACTTTCTCTCTTCATGATATTTTTGTTATTGTTTTAATTGATCTGGGATCTACCCATTCCTATGTATGCATGAAATTAATACCCAGTATGAATATGTCTGTTGAGTCTATCGAATTTGTGATAAAAGTGTCAAACTCATTTGGCAGGCATGTGATAGTGGATAAAGTGTGTAGAGGTTGTCCTTTGATGATTAGAGGTCATTGTTTTCCAGCTAACCTCATGCTACTATCGTTCGACGAATTTGATCTAATTATTGGCATGGATTGGTTGACTACTCATAATGTGATAGTCAATTATGGTAGCAAGTTCATTCAAATGAAAAGTAAGAATGGGGATATTATTCGGGTTGAATCAAGTGAACCGGATAACTAACCAGTGCTGATCTCATCTTTGACTGCCGAGAAATATTTGAGAAAAGGGTATGAGTCCTACCTAGCATTTGTGTTGAACACAAAAGAATCTGAAGTAAAAATCGAGATAGTGCCGGTGGTATGTGAGTATCAAGATGTGTTTCCGGAAGAGTTACCCAGATTGCCTCCAATCAGAGAAGTTGAGTTTGTTGTCGAGTTGGTCCCCGGTATAGCACCTATCTCGATTGCTCCATATAGAATGGCTCCAACGGAGTTGAAGGAGTTGAAGACTCAATTACAAGAGCTAACAGATAAAGGTTTTGCGAGCCCGAGCTATTCATCGTGGGGTGCTCCGATACTTTTTGTGAAGAAGAAGGACGGATCGATGATATTGTGCATAAACTACCGACAACTTAACAAAGTGACTGTGAAGAACAAGTATCCCTTGCCAAGGATCGACGATTTGTTCGATCAATTGAAGGGAGCCACAGTGTTTTCTAATATTGACTTAAGGTCTGAAAACTACCAGCTAAGGGTTAATGTAACACCCCAAACCCGGCCTAGACATTATGGCCGAATCTGGCGTGTCACATCATAGTGTTTTTGCAAAATCTTATACTTATTTGGTGAAAAATGTTTATAAGATTAAAACCCATTAAGTTTTATTCGCTAGAGAAAACTCGGTAACTTCCGTTACATCTGATTTTAACTTATCAACACATTTGTTATCTTAGATTTCCCAATCCGATTAAAACCGCAAAAAAATTCTCTAGTTGAAAACCTTAAAGTTAAAAATGCAGGTTTTTATTTGAAAGCATTATTATTTTGAAAATTCGATGTTTCTACTTTAGCAGTTTAAAATACGAAATCAAAAGCCCAATAAAAGTTAAAAAAAAAAAACCCAATTGGCCTTATTACATAATTAAAACCCGAATATAAAATCTTTGAATAAATTAAGTCATAATCACATAGTCTGCGGTTGTGTGGCCACCTATGAGTCCCTCGTGGCTCCAAGTCGCCTAAGGCTAGGGATTACCTGCACAGTACAAAGGAAGGGTGAGTTTATGAAAACTCAGTGTGTAATCCCCCACCAGTCAAATGGTAAATAGAGCATACAATATCGATGCGGCCTCGAGCCCTACTCGAGAATGATGTAACTGGGCCTAAGCCCTATACAAAGGATGCAGGCGGTCTAGGCCTAAGCCCTATACAATATAATTACAATGCAGGTACGCAACCCAACCCAATCCAACCAATACACCATCTGTACCAACCAGCTCACCACGTGGGGATTAAATCAACCCATCAACCAAAGACACAAATTGCAAAATAAGTCGCTAGGAAACGCAAAGAAAGCCGCTAATATAACGATAAATGTGGCGTAGCCACTAATGTCAGAATATATGGCAAAGCCACTAGAACGGTAAAACGTGGCGAAGCCACTAGCACAGTCCTTCCTCCGAATTCGAATCCCAACCCCTATGCGAAATGTCATGTCATAATATTTTGTGTATGCAAGGTTTCATACTTAGATACAGTCATGCATATATCATACACTCATCAATCATCCTACCTCTAAGGTATAATGGTCATTTCCACCCATTAGGGGTAAAATAGTAATTTTACCCCTCAGGGGTATTTTGGTCATTTAACCAATTTTGGGGCCTCGATATAGATAACGACCCTTCCAATGGTCTACAGTCTTCTCAAACGACTTAGATAACCCGCCTGACCAAAACAGTGTAAATGGGCCCAAAGCCAATTACCCGGCCCAAGTGGGCCCACACGCTCGTGTGGCCCAACAGCCCAATTTCAGTCGTGGCTATGCGAACCCCATGGTCCACTCCATTATTTGTCACATACCGTGAACTTTATCCGTGCGGGGCCCATGAGCCCATTGGGTCCACACGATCCATCTTTGCCCAACGAGGCCCATAACAGCCCAAGCTCACAAAAATGCTCATGTCGGCCTCTACAGTCTATCATCCCTGATTGTAGGCTCAGTTTTCCACCTGGGCGTTCTCACGCTTGTGAGGCCACAAATGCCGAAGTTTCGGCTTTTCGACTTTTGCCGATTCACAATAATACAATGGTGTGAATACGCACCCTTGTCCATCTTTTTGGTTGTAGCAAAATTTTGGGTGTACGATTACACACCTTTTTCCCGCTCCAAAATCTTCAAACGCCAAACCTACAATCAAACTCGCCTACAGTTAGTCTTTTAACTACTACTTGTTTAAAAGCTTTACATCCCCAAAATCAGTCCTTAGCCAATGGGTAACCAACCCTTTAGCAACATTTACCACAAATGTTGAAAACCCGCTCCCTAAGAAAGATACACAATCGGTTCACCAAGTTGAACTAGCATTGCCAATCCCCTAGCAATGTTGATCGAAAAGAAAAAGGTTAAGAGAGCCATAGATGCTGGAAAAGTGAAAAGGGTGAATAGAAACCACAACCACTAAAGTAGCACTTACCCCTAAATTCGACAGAGAACCACAACAATAGAATTGTTCACAGAAGGTTAATGCTAGAGTACTTGTACGACCAACACGATTAAACTTACACTACAGAGAGAGGAGAAAGAAAAGAATGAAACACTTACTATACCCAGAACCACAAAACACAAGGGCTAGATGATATGATCGATTAGGATAAAGTCGTTTGAAAGAAAGGGGAGAAGAAAGTAAAGAAGATTCGACTACAGTAAAAGGAACAAGATTCGAGAGAGGAGAGTATGGATATTCGGCTTCAGAGAAAAAGAGAGAAGAAGAATAATGTCAATTCGGCAGAGAGGGAATGTGAAAAAGAAGAGGTTCAAAAGAGTTTGACACCTACCCTTGTATTCGGCACAATAATCGGAAAATAAAGTCAGGAAAAAGAAGTCCCAAAAGGTCAGAAAACGTACCAAAACCCAAGAGGGAACACAGTACGACTCAAGAGAAAAGTTACCAAAAACAAAAATGAAAAAGCCTTCCTGCCCCTATACCTATTCGGCACAACCAAGAGAAGAGAAAATTTCCCCTAAAGAGTTTCCCCAAAGTGCCGAATATACACTTTGTAAGAGTCTCAAATTCGGCCAACACCTAGCCACTCACCTTTCATAATTTTCTCCCCTTATCTCTTCACTTTTTCCTCCTTCAAATCCTCACCAACCTTCATCCATATCCCCTTTGACCAAGTCTCCAACCACCTCTGCAGAGTTTGTATCAAACTCCACCTCTCACGCCACCGAAGCACAAAATAAAATCCCTTTGGAACACTTGGGATTCGAACCCATGCCCTCTCAATTGCTCCACACGCAACTTTCCACCAAGCCACAAGGCTTTTTGTGACAAAAAACAACCACAACTATTTATAAAGCCCATGTACCAACCTCTAGATTCTTTTAAGAGCAAAAATAAAAAATTTTGCAAAAGCCAGAGCTTGAACCCAGGACTTCGCAGACATGCCCAAACACTCCCAATTCACTTAACCAACAAAGCAAACATGAAATTTGTGTCAAAGCATGCAAAATTATAGACCCTACATTTTTGAGGTGTTACAACTCTATCCCCCTTAAAGAAATTTTGGCCTCGAAATTTACCTGGTCAGAACAAGTGAGGGTATTGATGTCGCATCGCCTCTTCAGGTTCCCATATGACCTCTTCTGAACCGTGATTATGCCAAAGCACTTTGACCAGTGGAACAGATTTCTTTCTTGATACCTTAACATTACGATCCAATACCTACACCAGTTCTTCCCCGATAGTCAAATCAAGCCTCACCTTAATTTCCTCAATGGACACAATGTGCGAGGGATCAGAACGGTACTGCCTTAGTATTGAAACGTGAAACACGTCATGAATCCTATCCAGGGCTAGAGGTAGCTCAAGTTGATAAGCGACTGGTCCCACACGCTTAAGTATTCGATAAGGTCCAATAAACCTAGGGCTAAGCTTGCCTTTCCGCCCAAACCTCAAAATTTTCTTCCATGGTGAGACTTTAAGAAAGACAAAATCCCCCACCGAGTACTCGATCTCTTTAAGCTTTAAGCCTGCATAAGACTTCTACCTATCGGATGCTTCCTTTAACTGGTCTCGAATCTGTTTCACCTTATCTTCTATATCAGAAATTAATTCTGGCCCCAGAACTCACCGCTTACCCAGTTCAGTCCAACAGGTAGGATACGACACCTACGACCATATAACGTCTCGTACGGTGCCATTTGAATACTGGACTGGTAGCTGTTGTTATACGCAAACTCTGCCACTGGGAAATACTCCTCCTAGATGCCTCAAAAATCAATTACACAACTTCTTAACATGTCTTCCAATATCTGAATCACCCTTTCTGACTGCCCATCTGTCTGAGGGTGGAACGCAGTGCTGAAATCCAATCTTGTACCCAAAGCCTCGTGTAACTTCTTCCAGAATCAGGATGTGAATCTAGGACCTCTATAAGATATGAAAGAAACCAGTACACCATGCAGTCTCACAATCTCGGCCACATACAACTTGGCCAACTTATGTAACGAATAATCAGTGCTGACCGGTATAAAATGAGCAGATTTAGTCAATCGGTCTACAATCACCCATATCGAATCCTTTTTAGTAGGTGTTAAGGGTAGCCAACTCACAAAATCCATGGTTACCCTCTCCCATTTCCAGAGTGGAATTTTAACTGGCTATAGTAACCTAGAAGGTAGTTGATGCTCAGTTTTAACCTGCTGGCATATCAGGCACTTACTCACATAATCAGTAACTTCTCGTTTCAAACCTGGCCACCAGTACAGCTCATGAAGATCTCAGTATAACTTGTTTTCGCCAGGAAGCATAGCATATAGACTACTATGCGCCTCTTACAGTATAGATTGCCTCAGATCAGAATCCCTCGGTACACATACTCTTCCACGGAAACATAGTACTCCCTCACTATTCAACCCAAATTCTGTAGTTTCACCATTCTTGACTTGTCTAAAACAAGGAGCTAGCGAATCATCCAGCATTTCAGCTAACAAGCTACCATCATCGAACAGGCTCAGACGAGCAAACATTGCTCTCAAATTAGAAAAAAACCCTACGACTCAGTGCGTCAGCTACCACATTAGCTTTACCAGAGTGATACTCAATTGAACAATTGTAGTCCTTAAGCAACTCTATCCACCTTCGTTGCCTAAGATTCAACTCCTTCTTAGTAAGAAGATATTTGAGGCTTTTATGATCTGTGCAAATAATCGTCTTTTCACCGTATAGGTAATGCCTCCAAATCTTTAGTGCGAATACCACCGCAGCTAACTCCAAATCATGAATGGGGTAATTTGCCTCATGAGGCTTAAGCTGACAAGACGCATAAGCAACCTGTAACAGCTCAATTTCAGTGAAATCAGAATAGTGGTTTCGGGACCAGAAATCCGAGTCTGAAAAATGAAATTATTAAAGTTTCATAAAATGATAGGTATTATGATAGGAATATTGCATGAAAATTTTTATCGAAAAATTTTATCAATTATGTGTCTAATTGCAAAAAGGACTGAATTGAATAAAATGTTAAAGTTGCATATTAATAGCTATAGGGATTATATAGCTAGAGAATTCAAAATGTGAGGTCCTTATATGGCAATTAGACCATTGAAGAAAAACATGTAGATATTTTTAATGAGTCATCCATGGAAAAATGGAAAAAGGTAAAGGACTAAATTGGAAAGTGGAAAAGTTAAATGATATTAATTAAACTAAATGAAAAATATATCATTTTATCATCTTCTTCTCTATAAAAGTCATGGAAACCCTAGGAGAGAGAAAAAAATTTCTCAAGCTTGAATTGGTAAGTTCTATGTCCCGTTTTTAGTAATTTTTATATTTTTGAGATCGGGAAAGCTTAATTTCTTCATTTGGGTGATTAAATTGAAAGAAAATCAAAGTTTATAAAATTACCCATCTATGAATATGCTGTAAATTGAAATTTTTTTATAGAAAATGAAAGATTATTGATAGATAAACAATTTTTACAAAGTGATTTTTAGTGAAAGTATGTGTAGGGACTAAATTGCACAGTAGTGAAATTCTTGGAAAAATTATGAAATTTATGAAATACATGTGCTGTAAAAGTTATATTAGAATTTTGAATAAGCTTGGAATAAGGAGTAAATTCATGAATTTCAATTCCCGAGCCTAAGGATGAAATTGGAATTAATTAAAAGTTTAGGGGCAAAATGGTACTTTTGCCTAAAATGTGAAATGGGCTTGATTGAATGTAAAAAAAATCATAGAATTGATGATTAAATTTATTTATATAGATCCAAAAGTGTCAAACAAATAAAAAGATCGAGTGAAAGAAAAAGTCTCGGATTAGTAGATACGATCAATTGTCAAGGTAAGTTCGTATAACTAAATTAAGCATGTAAATGCGTTGAATTGATTGTTGAATTATGTGTATCATGATTTGTAATTGGTATGTACATGTAGTAAAACGATGTTGATTTGTGATTTACACGTAAATGATGAAATATTACATGAATCCGTTTGAATATTGATTTCCGATTGGACAGGTGATTACCGTGAATATGAGATCTTGCATATGTTGTAATAAAGGTTTTCCTTAAAGGATAATCTTTTGATCTCATTATAAAAAGGAAATGTATCCCGAAAGGGTAATACTTGAAAAGGCTATGTACACTTTGTGTGTACACTTGGAAAGGTTAGGTATACTTTGTGTATACCATATGAAAAGGAAAGGTATACTTTGTATGTACCACTTGAAAAGGGAATGTGTACCTCGGGTGTACAATTAGAAAAGGAAAGGTCCATCGAAAATTCAAAGATTCAACAAAAATGTATTAACAAGTGAAATAAGAAGAAATGACATGATGAGCTCAACTATGAATATTAATGTTTTTGTACTAATATGCTTGAATGATTGTGTATAGGTCATATTTGTTAGTTTGCTAAATTGATGGATAAATTGCCTTATGTGTGATTTTACTTGTTATATATGAATGGTAAGTGTTGTTTGGTTATATGAACTTACTAAGCATATAATGCTTACTAGGTTTATTTTTCTTTGTTTTATATTACTCGAAGCTCATGAAGGTTGGATTGGGTCAGAGCTATCATCACACTATCAACTCCTTAATTTTTGGTATAAACGACAAACTCATTTTGATATAATGGCATGTATAGGCTAATGAGGCCAAATGATGAAGTAACATGTTTGTTTACAAACTAGCCATTGGAATGGCTAGTAATATGTATTTTGAGGTAATATGGTATGTTCATGTTCAACAAGATACAAACCACCTTTCATAAAACATGATTTACAAACCAATGTAAAGGTAAGCTTCAAGGTATGGTTAAGAGTTGGAAATGTTAGATTGAATAGTTGAAAATTGGTTGAAATGGATGGTATATACTTGTAAATTTTCATGCAGGAAATTAGTTAAGTTTGGGTGAGAAATAGGGCTAGGAAATGGCCTTATTTCGTCCACACGGGTAAGATACACGGGCGTGTATCTAGGCAGTGTGTGACACACGGACAGCCCATGGGCTTGTGAAATGACCGTGTGTCCCCTGCATCCTTAAATATGAAGTTAGGATAGTACACGGGCAAAAGACACGGCCATGTGTCTTGGTCATGTAAAGGACACGGGTTTCAAGCATGGTCGTGTGTCAAAATCATGTGAAAATGGCTTAAAAATGGTGAAAAATAAGTTTACCACACAGCCTAGTCACATGGGCATGTGCCCAGGCTGTGTGCCCCTTTGATGCTTAAGAAATTGCAAGTCAGATCTGCCCACGGGCCGGCCACACGGCAATGGGAACCCCACGAGCTTACCACACGGCCATGTCCCAGGCCACACGGACGTGCGCCCTTATCTTCAAGGTAAAATTTCAAAAGTTTCTAGTTTAATCCTGAATCACTTCTAAAGCAAGTATTGGGCCTCATAGGCCCATATTAGGGACTATATGGTGAAATATGAAAAGTTTTGATTTGGAATGCAAATTTGTGACTTGGTTTTGTACAAATGCTAGTGTATAAGTCCGGTAATGCCTCGTAACCCTATTTCGATGATAGATATGGTTTAGGGGTGTTACACAACCACCTTACCCTCTTACATCAACACACAACCTAGTCCAATGTGCGACGCATCACTGTAAATAGTAAATTCCTTCCCAGACTCTAGCTGTATCAAAATAGGGCCTTGGTCAGAACATTCTTTAGTTTTTCAAAACTCTATTCATGCTTATCAGTCTAATTGAATGGTACCCCTTTATGTAGTAACTTGGTCAGAGGTGCAGCAATCAATGAAAATCCTTCAACAAAAAGTCTGTAATACCCAGCTAGACCCAGAAAGCTTCAAATTTTAGATACCATCTTTGGCAGTTTCCAATCCACTACAGCTTCAATTTTTCGAGGATCCACCCTAATTCCCTCTTTTGACACTACATGACCCAAAAATGTCACTTCTCGTAACCAGAACTCACACTTGCTGAACTTTGCGTAAAGCTGTTTTTCCCTCAAAATTTGCAAGACAATTCGAAGATGTGCATCATGGTCCTCCTCAATTCTTGAATACACTAAGATCTCGTCTATAAACACAACTACAAACCGAGATTTAAATAAGGCTGAAATACTCCGTTTATCATATCCATGAAAGCCGCTGGTGCATTCGTCAACCCAAACGGCATCACCAAAAACTCATAATGACCATAACGAGTTCTAAACACGGTCTTTCACACATCAACCTCCTTAACCTTCAACTGATGATACCCAGACCGAAGATCAATGGCTCCTCGTAGCTGGTCAAACAGATCATCTATCATTGGTAAAGGGTACCTGTTCTTAATAGTCAGTTTGTTCAATTGACGATAATCAATGCACATGCGCATGGATCCATCCTTCTTCTTCACAAACAACACCGGTGCTCCCTACAGAGACACACTCAGTCGAATGAATCCTCAATCCAGTAGCTCTTGAATTTGAGCCTTTAGCTCTACCAGTTCTTTCGGTGCCATCCTATAAGGGGTAATGGACACTGAGCTCAATACCGAATTTAACCTCACGATCTGGTGGTAACCCCAGAAGCTCTTCAAGAAATACATCGAAAAACTCTTTAACAGTTCTGACATCTCCCACAGAAGAAACTTTAGAGTCAGAAATGCTAACATAAGTTAGAAACGTCTCGTAACCTTTGCGAACCAGCTTCTCGGCGCTTAACGTAGAAATCACATTAGACAGATAATTTCTTCGCTCTCCTATCACAAACACCTCCTCAACCTCCATAGACTTCAACACCATACGCTTAGCAGCACAATCCAACTTCGCACGGTGTTTCACTAGCCAATCCATGCCCAATATAATATCAAATTCCCCAAATGATAGTTCCATCAAATCTGCCAAAAAGACCACCCCTTGAATTTCTAAGGGCACATCTCTAAACAACTTATTCACCCCAATTGATTGTCCCAGTGGACTCAACACAGTCATTTCACTAACTGTATTTTCAGACTGAATACCCAGAGTCTCAGACACAGTGCATGCAACATACTAGTGTGTAGACCCAATATCAATTAAAGCAGTGTATGGTAAATTATAAATCAGGAACGTACTAGTTATGACGTCAGGGGCTTCATCATTCTCTCAGCGACGAGCAGCATAAACTAAGGCTTGTTGTCTTGTCTTAGTATTTCCAGCACCTCTTCCTGGTGCTCCATGATCTCGACCAAACCCGTATCCACCTCTGGCCAAACCACGACCTCTCAGTGGCTACTGACCACCTCTCACAGGCTGAACATGACCCTGTCCTGTAGCTTCCATCTAAGTACAGTTCTTAACCTGATGATCCATAGACCCATATCTAAAGCATGCCCAAGTTTGTCTCCAAAACTCACCCTGATGAGCTCTCCCATAATCGGTGCAAAGCTGCAGTCTTGCAGCAATACCAGGAACTGCTCGAGCTGGCCCATCAAATCTGGCCCTCTTTATAGGCCTTCTAGAAAAACTCGAGGGTCAAAAATCCATTTTATATCTGCCCCTATCTTTCTCGCGGTTCTAGCACTCAGAGCGCTTCACATCCTCAGCAATTTTTGGTTTCTCAACCAGGACAGCAAAGTCTCGCTCCCTCTGCGGAGCTATCAGCACACGTAGCTTGTCTCGGAGGCCATCCTCAAACCGCACATAGTGTTCATATTCAATTGCAACTATCTCACGAGCATACCGACTCAGTCGCAGAAACTCTGCCTCGTACTTCGCCACAGTTTTATTCCCCTAGGTCAAATTGAGAAATTCTTTCCTTCGGTGTCTACATAACTTGCGCCCACATACTTCCCTGAAAAGGCTATTTTGAAGAAATCCCATGTCAACTGGTCAGCTTGTGTACCATCTCTCATAGTGAGCCACCATTGGTAGGCCTCATCACGCAGTAAGAACACTGTTCCTTTTAATTTTCACTCTAAAGTACAGTCAAGGTCATCCATTACCCACTCGGTAGCCTCCAACCAATACTCCGCCACATTTGGGGCTACACCAGAAACACCCTAAAAAATTTCTGCCCCATTAGACCGGAGTCACTCAAAAATTGACCCTAGGCCTACGGATCTAGTACTTGATCCAGCAATCCTTTCAAGAACTCGTAGCATTGCTTGAGATAAAGCATCATCCCCAGCTACTCGGTCGTGAGACCCTGTCTCAGTTACTAGCGAGGCTGGTGCCTCCCTAGATGGCATGTGGCCTGATGCTGAAGACCCAGCTCTAGCACTTCCTCGGCCTCTACCGCGACCTCGTGTACCCCTTCCGCGAGTACCTCTTGTGCTCATAACGATAGCGAATTGTTTGTTTTAAAGTCTTCTGAATCATTTTATAATTTCAATAATTATTATCAATATGTTATGAACAATAGTAATTAGAGTTTGTTTTCGCAAAACAGAATCTTCTACAGTTTTCAGTCTTCTATAGTTTCAGTTTACTCTAACTACATAGTTTCAGTGTAATTCTACTACCTATAGTAGTCTTCAATAATACATTTCAGTTCATAACAATAAACAGTGTCAGAAAACTTATAGATTTGACGCCGGAGACTCAGTGTGCCACATTTCCAACCACAACATTTAAAATTCAAATCCACAAAAACCCAATCCACAGTCGAATTTTGTAACCTGGCTCTGATACCACTAAATATAACACCCCAAACTCGGCCTAGACGTTATGGCCGAATCTGGCGTGTCACATCATAAAGTTTTTGCAAAATCTTATACTTGTTTGGTGAAAACCATTTATAAGATTAAAACCCATTAAGTTTTATTCACTTGAGAAAACTTGGTAAATTATGTTACATCTGATTTTAACTTATCAACACGTTTGTTATCTTAGATTTCCCAATCCGATTAAAACTGTGAAAACTTCTCTAGTTGAAAACCTTAATGTTAAAAATGCAGGTTTTTATTTAAAAGCGTTATTATTTTAAAATTTTGATGTTTCTACTCTAGCAATTTAAAATACAAAATCAAAAGCCCAATAAAAATTAAAAAAAAAACCCAAAATGGCCTTATTACATAATTAAAACCGGAAAATAAAATCTTTGAATAAATTAAGTCATAATCACATAGTCTGCGGTCGTGTGGCCACCTCTGAGTCCCTCGCGGCTCCAAATCGCCTAAGGCTAGGGATTACCTGCACAGTACAAAGGAAGGGTGAGTTTACAAAAACTCAGTGTGTAATCCCCCACCAGTCAAACGGTAAACAGAGCATACAGTATTGGTCTGGGCCTGAGCCCTTCTCAGTAACAGTGCAATCTGGGCCTAAGCCCTATACAGTGACAGTGTAGTCTAGGCCTAAGCCCTGTACAATATAATTACAATGTAGGTATGCAACCCAACCCAATCTAACCAATACACCATCTGTACCAACCAGTTCACCGCGTGGGGATTAAATCGACCCATCCAGCCAGCACACCAAATCGTAGCGAAGCTATTAAGGGTAATGCAGCAAAGCTGCTAATAACAGTAAACGTGGCATAACCATTAATGTCAGAATACGTGTCAAAACCATTAGAACGGTAAAACGTGGCGAAGCTACTATCACAGTCCTTCCTCCGAATTTGAATCCCATCCCAATGCGAAATGTCCTGTCATAATATTTTGTGTATGCAAGGTTTCATACTTAGATACAGTCATGCATATATCATACACTCATCAATCATCCTACCTCTAAGTTATAATGGTCGTTTCCACCCATTAGGGGTAAAATAGTAATTTTACCCCTCAGGGGTATTTTGGTTATTTAACCAATTTTGGGGTCTCGGTACAAATAACGACCCTTCCAACTGTCTACAGTCATCTCAAACAACTCAGATAACCCACCTGACCAAAAAAGTGTAAATGGGCCTAAAGCCCATTACCTGGCCCAAGTGGGCCCAGATGTTCGTATGGCCCAACAGCCCAATTTTAGTCGCGGCTATGCGAGCCCCATGGTCCACTCCATTATTTGTCACATACCGTGAACTTTATCCGTGTAGGGCGCACGAGCCCATTGGGCCCACAAGGCCCATCTCGACCCAACAAGGCCCATAACGGCCCAAGCTCACGAAAACGCTCGTGGCGGCCTCTACAGTCTCTTGTCCCTGATTGTGGGCTCTATTTTCCACCTGGGTATTCGCACGCTCGTGAGATCTCAAATGCCAAAGTTTTAGCTTTTCGGCTTTTTCTGATTCACAATAATGCAATGGTATGAATACACACCTTTGTCCATCTTTTTGGCTGTAGGAAAATTTTGGGTGTACGATTACACACATTTTTCATAACCGCTCCAAAATCTTCAAACGCCAAACTTACAATCAAACTCCTCTATAGTTAGTCTTTCAACTACTACTTGTTTAAAAGCTTCACATCCCCAAAATCGGTCCTTAACCAATGGATAACCAACCCTTTAGCAACACTTGCCACAAATGTTGAGAACTCGCTCCCTAAGAAAGATACACAATCGGTTCACCAAGTTGAACTAGCGCTGCCAATCCCCTAGCAATGTTGATCGGAAAGAAAAAGGATAAGAGAGCCATAGATGCCGTAAAACAGAATATAGTGAATAAAAACCACAACCGCTAAAGTAGCACTTACCCCCAAATCCGACAGAGAACCACAGCAGTAGAATCAGTTCACAGAAGGTAAACGCCAGAGTACTTGTACGACCAACACGGTTAAACTTACACTACAGAGAGGGGAGAAAGAAAAGAATGAAACACTCACTACAGCTGAAACCACAAGAGACAAGGGCTAAATGATACGATTGATTAGGGTAAAGTCGTTTGAAAGAAAAGGGGGAAAAAAGTAAAGAAGATTCGACTACAGTAAAAGGAACAAGATTCGAAAGAGGAGAGTATGGATATTCGGCTTCAAAGAAGAAGAGAGAAGAAGAATAATGTCAATTTGGCAAAGAGGGAATGTGAAAAAGAAGAGGTTTAAAAGATTTTGACACCCACCTTTGTATTCGACACAAATAATTGGAAAATAAAGTCTGGAGAAAGAAGTCCCAAAAGGTCAGAAAACGTACCAAAACCCAAAAGGGAATACAGCACGACTCAAGAGAAAAGTTACCCAAAACAAAAATGAAAAAGCCTTCCTGCTCCTATACCTATTTGGCACAACCAAGAGAAGAGAAAATTTCCCCCAAAGAGTTTCCCCAAAGTGTCGAATACACACTCCCCAAGAGTCTCAAATTCGGCCAACCCTTAGCCACCTACCTTCCATGATTTTCTCCCCCTATCTCTCCACTTTTTCCTCCTTCAAATCCCCACCAACCTTCATCCATATCCCTTTTGACCAAGTCTCCAACCACCTCTACAGAGTTTGTATCAAACTCCACCTCTCACGCCACCGAAGCACAAAATAAAATCCCTTTGCAACACTTGGGATTCGAACCCATGCCCTCTCAATTGCTCCACACATAACTTGCCACCAAGCCACATGGCTTTTGGTGGCACAAAACAACCACAACTATTTATAAAGCCCATGTGCCGACTTCCAGATTCCTTTAAGAGCAAAAGTCAAAAATTCTGCAAAAGCCGGAGCTTGAACCTAGGACTTCACAGACATCCCCAAACACAACCAATTCACTTAACCAACAAAGCAAACATGAAATTTGTGTCAAAGCATGCAAAATTATAGACCCTACATTTTTGGGACGTTTCAGTTAAGGAGTAAGATGTACTGAAAACCGTGTTTAGGACGAGGTATGGGCACTATGAATTTCTTATCATGCCCTTTGGTTTAACAAATGCTCGTGCAGTGTTTATGGATTTGATGAACTACATTTTTTGGCTGTATTTGGATAAGTTCGTGGTGATCTTTATTGATGACATATTGATTTATTCACATAATGAGAGTGATCACACAGAGCATCTGAGAACTGTTTTACAAACCTTGAGAGATAAGAAATTATTTGCCACGTTTAGTAAGAGTGGATTTTGGCTTAAAGAGATTGGATTCCTAGGACACATCATGTCAGGGGATGGGATCAGAGTTGACTCGAGTAAGATCTCGACTATTGTTGAGTGGAGACTGCCGAGGAATGCGACAGAGGTTCAAAGCTTTCTAGGTTTGATGGGATATTACAGAAGATTTGTGAATGGATTCTCTATGATAGCCACTCCAATGACAAAGTTGTTACAAAAGGATGTTAAGTTCGAATGGTCAGAGAAGTGCCAATAGAGTTTCGAGACACTAAAGGCTTTGTTGACCGAAGCCCCAGTTTTTGTGCAACCGGAATCAGGAAAAGAGTTTGTTGTGTATAGTGATGCATCCTTGAATGGGTTAGGGTGCGTGCTTATGCAAGAAGGTAAGGTAATAGCCTATGCCTCAAGACAACTCAAGCCACACAAGAAGAATTACCCAACCCACGATTTGGAGCTAGCAGCCATCGTGTTCGCATTAAAAATTTGGAGACACCATTTGTATAGCGAGAGATGTCAAGTGTTCACCGGCCATAAGAGTCTCAAGTATTTAATGACTCAAAAGAAGTTGAATCTATGGCAACGAAGGTGGCTAGAGTTGATAAAGGATTACGAGTTAGTGATTGACTACCATCCGGGGAAGGCGAATATAGTCGCCGACGCTCTGAGTAGAAAATCATTGCTCGCCTTGAAGGCTATGAATAATCAGTTGATCATGACCAATGATGGTTCGATTCTAGCTGAGATGAAAGCTAGACCGATGTTCTTTCAAGAGATATGTGAGGCTCAGAAAGGTGATAAGGACTTGCAAGCTAAAATGGCTCAGTGTGAGATGGAAAATGAATCAGAGTTTAGTTTTGGTACTAACGGTTGTATGATGTACCGAGACCAAGTTTGTGTACCCAAGGATAATGAGCTTATTCAGAGGATTTTACGAGAGGCACACAGTGGTTGCTTGTCGATCCATCCGGGTAGTGTAAAAATGTATAACGACTTAAAGAAAATGTACTGGTGGTTGGGGATGAAAAGAGACATTTTTGAGTTTGTTTCTAAATGTGTAGTTTGTCAACAAGTGAAGGCCGAACACCAAGTACCCTCGGGTTTACTTCAACCTATGATGATTCCCGAGTGGAAATGGGACCGAGTAACCATGGATTTTGTGTCGGGGTTACCTTTGACACCAAGGAAAAAAGATTCAGTTTGGGCCGTTGTTGATAGGCTTACAAAGTCGGTACATTTTATATCGGTGCGTACTGACTTTTCTCTTGATAAATTGGCCGACCTATAAGTTTCTGAGATCGTGAGACTTCATGGAATGCCTTTGTCGATTATTTCAGATAGAGATCCGAGCTTCATCTCACGATTTTGGAAGAAGTTGCAAGTGGCATTAGGAACAAAACTGAATTTTAATACAGCATTTCATCCGCAAACGGACGGACAGTCAGAGAGAATAATTCAGATCTTAGAAGATATGGTACAATGTTTTGTTCTTGAGTTCCAAGGCAGTTGGGAAAAGTACTTATCACTAAAATTCGCCTACAACAACAGTTATCAGTCAAGTCTGAAAATGGCACCTTATGAGGCTTTGTATGGGCGTAAGTTTCGAACACCCTTGTATTGGACTGAACTGAGAGAGAATAAGATACACGGGCTTGACTTAGTTAAAGAGACCGAGGAGAAAGTTAAGGTGATTCGTGACTGTTTGAAGGCCACTTCAGATAGACAGAAATCTTACGCAGATTTGAAACGGAAAGAGATCAAGTTTCAAGTCGGGGATAAAGTATTTTTGAAAGTATCTTTGTGGAAGAAGGTTCTCTGATTCGGAAGAAAAGGCAAATTGAGTCCTCATGTTATAGGACCTTATGAGATTTTAGAGAGAGTAGGGCCTGTTGTCAGCCGATTGGCTTTGCCTTCAAAGTTGGAAAAGATTCACGATGTTTTTCATGTGTCCATGTTACGTCAATTTAGATCGGATCCTTCACATGTGATCGTGCCAACAGAGGTTGAGATTAGCTCAAACATGACTTATGGCGAAGAGCCAGTTAAGATTATGGCTCGGGAGGTCAAACAATTGAGAAATAAAAGTGCAGCACTCGTGAAGGTTTTGTGGCATAGACATGGATTCGAGGAAGCCACGTGGGAACCAGAAGAGACTATGAGAGACCAATACCCAAATCTATTCACCGGTAATATTTTAGGGGATGAAAATCCCTAAATGAGAGAATTGTAACAGCCCGATTTTGGGCCTTGTTAGAACAGTGGTTTCGAGACCACTAATTTGAAGTCATAGAAAGTATTTTATTATTAATTTTGAGTTATAACATGTTATGTTAGTGCATGAAAAAATTGGCGAAGTAATTTTAGCGTTTGTGAGCTTAATTGCAAAAAAAGGGACTAAATCGCATAAAGTGTAAATGTCTTGAATTGATAGCTAAAGGTGTTACATTTCCATGAAACTTAAATTGGGGGTCTTTAAAGGGAAAATAGACCCTAAATTAGAGATGACCAGCCATGGAGGGCAAAATGAGACATGTTGACTAGGTTAGGCAGGTTTTGGTGACTAAATTGGTTAAAAATAAAATTTAATAAGAGAGAATGATATTTTATTTTTTCTCATCTTCTTCCCACCGTTCATACCAGCAAAAGGGGGGGTTTAAGCTTCAAAAATTTCAGCCACTCTCTATTCTCATTGGTAATTGATTTTGATTGTTTTCTTGATGATTTTTGCATTTTTAGACCCCTTATAACATGAGCTTTCAAATGAGGGAACTATTTTGCAAAATAGTTGAAAGTCTAGGATTTTACCATGAGCGTGTTTCTGTTGTTTTCTAAAATTTTATGGAAGAAAATGAATCATGGTTGTGAAATAAACAACTTTTGTGAAAAGATTTCTCATGGAAACCCAAAAAGGGCCATTTTGCATAAGTTGTAAAATAGGTGATAAATGTGTGAAATAATGAGAATTTTGGGCTGCTCCTAGTATAAAAATTATTCTATTAGACTTGGTTAATAAGGAAATTTGATAAAAATCATTTTCCAGACCTAGGGGTAAAATGGTCATTTTGTGAAAGTCTAGGGGCAAAACGGTCATTTTTCCCAATTATGAATTTTTGAGTGTCTAGATTATTATGCCGATGAAATGAATGAATTTCTATCATATTAGATCAAGAATTATAAAAATTTGAGCCTAGACCGAGGAAAAGCAAAGCTAGTGAACTAAGCCGAACTAGCCGCCACATTTTGTAATCTGAGGTAAGTTGTATGTAAATAACACAACTACATTGCTATTATATGTGTTTGAATTGATATAGCATAAATTTCTTGTTTGCGGAAATGATTATGCATGATGAATATTAAGATAGTAGAAATTTCATTTGAACCTTAGGAAATAAATCGGATATTCATGCCACGACATTCGGGTTATTTGTGTGCCAGTGTAAGACATGTCTAGGACATGCATCAGCCACAATATGAGAGCCAGTGTAAGACATATCTGGAACATGCATCGGCCTTGAGATATTTAAGCCAGTGTAAGACATGTCTGGGACATGCATCGGCTACGAGATGTGTCAGTGTAAGACCATGTCTGGGACATGGCATCGACACGGATATGTGAGAGCTAGTGTAAAACCATGCCTGGGACATGGCATCGGCCTCGAATTTGATAGTCAGTGTAAGACCATGTCTGGGAAATGGCATCGGTATTATACCTACTTTTGTATTGGATAGTGATAAGTAAGTTGTGCTTATGCCTACTTTTGTATTATGAGAATGATGATGAATGGTAAAGATATTGTTATATTCACTTGCATGCAACTTACTAAGCTTTATGCTTACTCCCTTTCCTTTCCATTTTCTTATAGTGCCTCCAAAGTAGCTCGAGGATCATCGCTTACATTGGAGAAGCCAGTCACATTATCAACTGAAGCACTCAGTATAGTTAGATCTCTCATTCTGATTATGCCATGTATAGGATCTTTGCTTTTGAGTTTTGTGTCATTATTTTGGGGACAAATGTGTTGGCTTAAACTAGTACTTGACTCATCTTGTATAAGGCCAAGAATAATGGCTAATATTGAAAGTTGATTTATGGATGCAAGGAAATCTTTCATGAATGTGAAAATTGTTGGCATGGTTGTATATGTATGCAATGTATATAGGCACTAACTATGGTTGTTTGGTTGAGAAATCATATTTAGTTAGACTTTGATATGTTAGTTGGCATTAGATTGTGTTTCAAGGTGGCAAAAGGCTTGGTAGATACCCGTATTTTAGTCCACACGGGTAGACACACGAGCGTGTGTCTAGACTGTATGTGACACACGGTCTGCTCCATGGGTGTGTTGATAGGCCCTGTGTCCCCTGCACGTAAATCATGCAAGTCAGTATGCATGGTAGTAAATACACGGGTAGAGACGGCCATGTGTCTCAGTCATGTGAAGAGCACAGCCAAGCACACGGGCGTGTGCCCTGGCCGTGTGACCCTTAAGGATTACTGACGTCAAAAATAGAATGTCAAGGTTTTTAGACATGGGCATGTCATGGTCGTGTGAGGGACACGTGTAACACTCCTAACCTATATCTGTCACCGAATTAGGGTTTTGAGGCATTGCTGACTATTTTACGATTCAAATAAATACGCGTTATAAATTACAACACAAAGTTTTTATCATGTCAATGCTTAGAACATAATCAAATACAAAATCTTAAATAATCATATCAATCATAACACAACTTAATTTAACATAATCCGAAATATATCAAAACAATTTATACAAAACATAACATGTATACAATAATAATTTCATTATTGGATTATTAAACTTATTTTGTATTTACCATGCGCATACTTATCAACCCTAATATATAATAAATATATATTTAACATATCATGACCGAATGTTAGGTACACATGCTCTTTTTCATCAATTCAATTCTCTCATATGAATCTATTACCCAATTTAATTAAATTACCATGACAACCAAATCTAATGCCATTCATATCATTAATTTGGTCCATAAGTGAATACTGAATACTCATGATGCATATGTTTTGATTCTTACCTAATTAATACATGATTTATTTAAGCATATTTAACAACTATCATTTATCATAAGGCCAAAACACATAGCAACTATACATACATCATATATTTGGGTTACATTCTTGACATGTGCTCAAGCCAAAATCACACATATACACAACCATAAATATTATACCCAACCATAAATCTCATGAACATGTATATAAATGCCGAACCATTGATCAACCATATTCTTTATCTCATTCTAAGATATAACCAAAAATATTTATGAATTAAATGAGAATATATCTATTATTACAAGACATTAACCACCTATAGACATATTTAAAACATAAATCTCTCATGCCATGTAACAAACATTTCAAAACAAATTTAAGACATAACAAAATCAATTATATGTATATAATCGAAATCACCAACCAACTTATACGCACAAAATAAACAACACAAACATCATTTATTCATATCACATATCATAGTAACTAAAGTGGACTTATGCCATAATCAAACCAAAACCGAATTCGAACATTTAAATAAGCCATTTTCATATGGCTTTTATACAAAACAAGATTCATCACATCAAAACACAATTAAACCTATACATGCCATAATTTAAGTTCGATGATTTAAATACCAATGCTGTGGATAGTGTGGTGAACTTTGCTGACGATCCCCGAGCTCGTAACTTGCTTCAAAATCTATAAAATAGAATCACACGAATACACAGAGTAAGCTTTTATAGCTTAGTAAGTCATAAGCAAATTAAACAATTAATGCATATTAACATCTCAATTACTAAATCATTTCAATTAAATAAATCAACTTATGCATTTGTAATCACATATAATTCCAAGCTTTTAATTCCATACATATATAACTTATACTTTTATAGAACAATTTCTCCTTGGTCGAATGCTCGTATAATCAAAATAATTAATTATCATCCAACCTTCAAAATCAACATGTCAATATGTAACCAAATGTATATACGCTCATATACACAAGCTCAAAAATCATAATATAACAACATGTACATGAACTACCTATATGGCTGAATAAACATGGTCTTGTATACACATATTCAAAGACCAAATCCATAATATTCATATCATTTGATCATAGAACCGAATACACATACCATAATCTCATATATGCTTCATTTGCATCACACATTATTTGTAACAAATAATCAAGTTACTTACTTACCTTATTTTAAGTAGGTAACAAGTTAATTCATATCTGGCCATTTAGCTCGTTTAATGTATTCAAATACCACATCAGCATGAAGTCTTTTAGGCATAAACTTATAAGTAATCACCGGCATAAAGCCTGCTAGGCATAAGCCTGTATTTCACACCGGCACAAGGCCTGCTAAACTCAAAGTTTGATTTTATACACCGGCAATAAGCCTGCTAGGCATAAAGCCTGATTTAATTCACCAGCTCAAGGTTTGCTAGGCTCAAAGCCCAAGTATCACTAATAATAAGTTGTCTCATAAACAATTCATATATCAAAAATTCCAAATATGCCATATAGTTCATACGGATTTTCAAACGTTATAACACAGTCGTAACAATTTTGTTAACATAGCTCATGTAACACCCCAAACCCGACCTAAAAGTTAGACACGAATCTGGCGTGACACATTGAAGCGTTTTTCGAAAACCATGTTTTCATTAGAAACCCTTCTTATTTAAAACGTAGTACATTGAAAACTATCTAAACAAGCGCTTAGCTCAACCTACACCACTACGCTCCCGCTGCGCACACTAATTTCAAACTACACTAATACACTTTTAATTTAACCTCAAACCTCTCACACCTAACCAAACATCTAACAAAAGAAGCAAACAGATATTTACCACACATGCATACAATTTATATATTCAAAGATCACATCCAAACAAAACACACCTGACTTAAAAGGAACAGTGCAATCCTGAACCTGATGCTCCTTAAACCACCATCTGAGACACGCTCCTAACTTCCTCCAGCATTCGCCCGGATGGCATCTTTTCCAATGCTCACAACTGAAAAGTTCAGACGTGTCTTAATGCATTTCACAGAACGGGGCTCCTGCTTCAGAGGACTGTGATCCCTTTTCCTACTGCGCTCCAGGCGCCTAGCCTAAATTGTTTCACCATACGCCTTAACTCTTGCCTTCAGAATCCATCACAATAATGTTGATAACTTAAACAAAATCTGATTTCTAGAATATTCACTGAATAAATACAAAATCAAACTTTAAGTATAGTTTAACAGAAAACTTACGGATTCGAGGCCGAAGACTCGGTAACCATACTTTCAGGAAAATATTCAGAAAAAATTTCAAATACTTCAAGTCCTTTCAAACCTTTTCGAAATAATTCTTTCAAAAATCCAATTTTAAAACCCATTCCACAGTCGAGTTTTGTAACTTGGCTCTGATACCACTAAATGTAACACTCCAAACCTGACCTAGAAGTTAGACCCGAATATGGTGTGTCACATTGAAGTGTTTTTCGAAAACCATGTTTTCATTAGAAACCCTTCTTATTTAAAACGTAGTACATTGAAAACTTCTTAATTTTATTTCCAAAATTCATTTTTACTTTGCGGAAGCTAATTTTAAAAGTAACCGATTTACGAAAACATGATGTTTAAGAGTTAAGTTGCGAAAGCATTTTGAAAATGTTGCGGAAATGTAGTGTTTGAAAATAGTTATTATTTTGGAAAACCATGTCCTACTTCTAACAGATATTAGACATACTAAATAAACTTTTCAAATAAAAAAGTTAAAGAAATAAAGAGGCCTTATTACAAACCAAATCAAAACCAAAGTGCTTAACTAAATAAACGAAATAGAAAAACATGTGCAGTTGTGTGGTCGTCTCTGAGTCCCTCTACGACGCCGATCCACCTAACGCTGGGAATTACCTGCACAGTTAATAAATGGGGTAAGTTTACGAAAACTCAGTGTGTAATCCCCTTACTAAAGTAACAATCGATATCTGAAAAGTAAATGTAAAGCGATGCGGGCTAGAGCCCGTTAAGAATAACGATGCGATCTAGTTCAGAGCATACGTGGGCCAAAGCCTTTTACAATGTCATTTGGGTCACAGCCCATAATAGAATCAATTGGGCCCAGCCCAAACCAATAACAAAATAGAATGTGTGAATGCATGGATGCATGCTATCCCATCCCAATAATCCAACCATTACACATCAACTCCGTCCCCCGGTACACATCATATGGGGATATAAATATCGACCCACCCATCCGATACACATCAATGGTAGCCCGGTTGCGGTACTACCTTCATTACAGCAAAGCTGCTAATCATATATTGGGCTTAAAAAGCCTTCAATAGCGGTACTATAATTGGCACAAATCCATCAGTAACTGTATTACATTTGGTACATAGCCATAAGCGTCGGTAATATAATCGGCACACAACCTTGGGTAAATATGATCCACATAGAGTCATCCATAAGTATGTTAGGCACATAGCCACAGGTAAATACGTTTGGCACAAAGCCATAGTCAAGATGGCATAGAGCTATTTTTAGGTTGGCACAAAGCCATAATCAGATTAGGAGGCACTAAGCCGTCGTCAATAATCATATATTGGCACATAGCCTTAGGCAAATACCTTTGGCACACAACCATAATCAGGTTGGCACAGAGCCATATATAGGTTGGCGCAAAGCCATAATTAGAATAATTGGCTTTAAGCCATCGGTAGCTGTATCATGTTAGGCACATAGCAATCAGCGATGGTAATATAGTCGGCATACAGCCTCTGGTAAATATGATCGACACAGAGTCGTCAATAATCATATATTGGGCTTAAAAGCCACTGATGGATCCACGATCGTCAAGCAACCATGCAATCCTTAATCGGTGGATCCACGGTCGTCAAGCAACCATGCGATCCTCAATCGCTGGATCCACGGTCGTTAAGCAACCATGCGATCCTCAATTTCTTCCTCCTTTCATAATCCCCACCCATATGCAACATAATGTTATATGAATACAACAAATATACATACGACATGCAAAATCATACAAATTACAGTCACTACAGTCCAATCACAGTCATACATTCTCAATCAAAACATAGTCAAATCAATCAAATTGTATTATCAGAGAGTCATATACCCTAGAGGGGTAGAACGGTCTTTTTACCTATTAGGGGTATTTTAGTCATTTCACCCTATAAGAGTGTTTTGGTAAATCTACAAACCAAGGGTATTTCAGTAATTTTGAAAACCAATGGTATTTCTGTAATTTTTGAAAGTCAAGGGTATTTCAGTAATTTTGTAAATTAGGGGTATTTTTGTAATTTTCCAAATCAAGGGTATTTCGATAATTTTCCAAATCAGGGGTATTTCGGTAATTTTACAAGTCGAGGGTATTTCGATAATTTTACAAACTACGAGTATTTTGATAATTTTACAAAATGGGGGTATTTCGTTAATTTTACAAATTAGGGGTATTTTGGTAATTTTACAAAATGGGGGTATTTTAGTAATTTTACAAACTAGGGGTATTTCAATAATTTTACAAACTAGGGGTATCCAAGTGGGCTCACACGCTCGTGTGGCCCATTTAGCCCAAATTTAGTTACGACTATGTGGCCCAACTACTTCCCACCTAACAGTTAGATTTACATAAGCAGGCCCGCAGGCCCATTCGGCCCATCTTGGCCCAGAATTGTCCCAGCACACGAGAACGCTCGTGGCATCCTCTATAGTCTATCGCCCATGGTTTGTGGGTTTGGTTTACCACACGAGCGATTGCACGCTCGTGAGGCCTCAAATACCGAAGTTTCGGCTTTTCAGCTTTTGCCGACTTCTAACAAAGAAGGGCATGAATACACACCTATTTATGAGAACGCGCTGAAGTCCATGATCACCAACCTTGGCACATCCTGCATTGATTCTTCCTCACCAACTCATCTGGTTCGCTCTATTTAAAGCCAGCTTCTCACCAATTCTCATGTTAGCTTCCCAACGTGGGATTACTTTCAACCATTAGGAAAATTCCTCATTCTTATGACCACTTCAACCACAGAGTTTTAGTTCAACTCCACCTCCTACACAGCTCAAATAGCAAAATAACTACTCCACTGCACATCCTAAGACTTGAACCTCAGACCTCACAGTTACACAACATGCCACTTTGCCACTCCACCACAGGCTCTTTCTGTGTTAAAAACGTCTATAATTAACCTTAAGACATATGTGCCAGCGTCCAGATTCACTTAAGAGAAAAACCAAAATGAATTGCAAGAGCCAAGACTTGAACCTAGGCTCCCTTGCAACCTTAATGGTGCCACAACCACTAGACCACATGCTTCCTTGTGTCATTTATTTAACACAATAATTTAAAAGGCCATCATCCAAGCATCCAGGGTTTTATTCACTTAATACCAAAATTTTTGCTAAAGCCCAGGTTTGAACCCAAGATTTCTCCAACACATCTCAGGGCCATTAACCACCAAAGTAGACATTTAATTGTGTCATTTCCTTGCACAATTAAATACTTATATACCACCTCCTTATGGACCCAATACTTCTAGGCCCAAATTCGGGGCGTTACAGCTCTCAAGCTTATTTACATTCAGCTTACATAAATATATCTTCAAATAATTCATTTCAACACATAGAACTCATATTTATTTAAAAATAATAATGTTTAATTGCTTAAAGACTTACCTCGGACATCGACGAACGATGTAAATTGACTATTCAACTATTTTTGCTTTTCCCCGATCCAAGTCTGATTTCTTTTGTTCTTGATCTTGAATCAAGCTTGAGAAATAGCCGAATATCACCAAGCTTTAGTTTCTTTTCTTTCTTTTTATTTTCGGTCAAAGCATGCATATATGAACATCATTTTATTATTTATGTTATATTATAACATTTATATTATTTACCTAATTACATATTTAACCTTTTAAAACTAATAACAAAAACATACATAATAAGGGTTCATTCGGCAATCACATAGTCTAAAGGTTTATTTACAACATAAATACTTCAATTTACAAAGCCATTAACAAATTGGTCCTCATAAAATAAACTACCAATTTTTCAATTTACGCTATTAAACTCTTTTATTAAATTAAGCATACAAACGATCAAATTTTCATACGAAACTTTCACACATGCAAATTCACATATAATAAACACGAAAAATAATATTTAAATATTTTTTTACTCAGATCCGTGGTACCAAAACCACCATTCTGACTAGGTTCTAAATCGGGTTATTACAACACGAGCCATAGACACGGGCGTGTGTCAGGCCGTGTGAAAATCTCTGTAGCGTCAAATTTGGAATTTAATTCATACAGGTATGGGACACAGGAATGTTGCCCTTCCACACGAGTGTGGGTCTTATTTCAAAGGTTATTTTTCTAAAATTGGTTTAAGGACCCAAGCTGGTCCCGAATGAATTCCAAACGTCGTTTGAGTACTCATAGGCTCATGTTAAGAAGTTTAGACAAAGTTTGGAAAATTTTTTAAATTTGGTCAAGTCTTGATGATTCGAAAATGTTGGAATGCATGTGTTGAAGTGAGGTAACACCTCGTATCTCGTCCCAGCGTCAGACTCGAGTGCGGGGTGTTACACATAATATCCTAAACCAAACTCGAACTATTCAGATCCAAGTAAATCAAGACTAGATTTGTACCTAACGTAACCAAATTGAAGATTAGAAATCACTCTTAACCGTAAGAAAAATCGACTAAAAATTGATAATATCCAAACTTACACATCTTGCTTGTAATCACCACTTACCCTTAATCCACTTCTATCGAAATTCCCACTTTGATATCAAAAAAGGTCTACAGTTCTCAGATTAAATCCTTCAATACAAAATAATCTCTTACTTAGAAGAATGTACAACCACTCCCAATAATCAAAACTACATAAAACTAAATAAATATTACTTCAGCATAATACTTACACTTTTATTTCCAAAAGTATGGAAAGAACAACTAAGATTGTTGATGATCTAAATTGGTATGGGAATCTAGTCATCAAAGAAAAAGAAAGAATTAATCAAATAGAAGTTTTTATTTAATAATAATAATAATAATATGAAAAAAAGAAAAAGTAATTAGAATATGATAGTTGTCGGCGGTGATATGTGGCGGCGAACGGTGGTGCACAGTGGTTGACAATGGTGGTGGTTCAAAAAAATGTTGAGTAAAGAAAAAATAGTTAATTATTTAAATTAAAAGAAGAGAAAAGAAATGAAAAGAAAAGAGAGAAAACAAAGAAGGAATATATAAGAATGGTGGTGCAAAATGAAAGATGGTGAAAAGTGGTAACACAAGGTGGTTTTCGTGGTGGTATGGTGGTTATGGGCGGCAAGTGGTAGTGGTGGTATGGTGGAGGAGAAGCGTTGATCAGCACACAACAATAGAAAAAAATAAAATAAAAATGATGCAGAACTTCCAAATGAGGGTGGCTCATAGTGGTTGATAGGGAGGAGAAAAAAAGATAATTTGATGACAAAAATGAAGAATATCTTAGCCAAAATGCAACTAAGGGATGACATGAACTTGCAACCCAATTGAAAATCAAAAATTCCAACTCCTAACATCTCATTCATGAGGAGACAAGGGAATTAGAATGGATTGATGGTGAATAATCATAGGAGTTACAAAACATAACATAAATGGCTTTGAAAATGGATGTTACAAAGTTGAAAAGGAGTTACATCCATGCACACATGCATGGACAGCTTGCATGGCTAGGTTAACTAGCATTTAATCAAAATTCTTTTTTTTTAAAGGAAAATGAGAACATGAAGACTTGAATTTGGTTCACTAGGGAGTTACTTAATGTACTTAACCATGTTGGAAAAACAGGTTTGGAAAGCGCAGCAGAAAAATAAATTTGGGGAAAAACCAAAGTTTAAATTTTTTTTCCAAAATAAGATATTGGTTGTGATATCTGAAATAGTAAACACTTAATCAAAATTGTACCTTTTCGATTAGTTTAGGATGAGCACTTCGACTAAGTTGTGTTCTCTGCTATCTTCGAGCTCGCGTCTACCGGGTGTGGGCTCGCTTCAATTCAGAAAATTTTTCACAAAAATTACTAGTGGGGTAATTTTGTAATTTCTCTAAAATTTTGGTCAAGTTGTAAATAAGAAAAATATCTCCAGAAATTTTTTGGAAAAATCTCTTTAGAGAATTTTCTTTTTACAACTTTCTCTTGAATTCAACTATGTGTAAATAATGACCCAAGGCTCTCTTTATGTAGAGAGAATCTACAGAGTTCAACTATGATTGAACTTAATCACTTTAATATTAAATTTAATATTAAAACTTATTAAAATAATAGAATTATAGATAAACATTAAATTAAATTTAATATCAAGATAATCACTTTAATAGTAAATTAATAAAATAATAATAAACTAATAAAGTACTGTTAAGATAAGTATTAAATTTAATTTAATTTTAAACTATTAAAATAATATTATTTTTGGAATACTTAATCTTAAATCAAATTCTCTGTAGAGTCCCAATAGGAGTGTAACTATTCTAGTGCTCAACCACCGACAACCAATCGCCGCTAGCCATCAGGACACCGCTGTCACAGCCACCAGCACCGTCGTGTCTGGTGATGCAAGTGTGACACCCTAGTGGCACCCCGAGCCAGTTCGGTTCGGGTTATTGTCGACCTGACCGGTCTGGTCTAGCAGATCGGCCTAGTTTCACATACTGGGCTCGGTTTGACTAGTTTCTAGGTCTTGATCTCAATTTTGGGCTGGCGGGCCCAATTTTTTATCTCAGGTCCAATTTTCAAGTTCAATTACCAATTGAGCCAATTGTTTGACTTGAAAATTAACTTCCAAAAATATCAAATTAATTTTAATTGATTTCATTATTTTAATTTTACTTAATCAAAATTAATTTTTCTAAAAAAGCGCTTAGATTTTTCATATTAATTTTTTAAGAAACTTCTTTAATCAAATTCTCTAGTTGAGCAATTCCCACGACCACCTAATTTAATTCCACATTGAATAAATCCACTCAATTAAATTATTCTCAAGGTTGTAGAATTTACTTCTGATTTAGTTGCAGTCCGATCGAGCTTTTGTTGAGCTAATGGAGGGACCAATCGAACATATATAATTAGGCTTTAGTGATTGCAATTATGTCCAGAAGCATGATTGAAAACTCCTTATTGTATACTCTTTACGAAAGCAATTCATCCAACTGTTTTGTCCAATGACCTCGTCATGTGTGTGTTACCTTCATATGATATCATTGATTCCTTTGAGTTAAATCTGTTCACTCAATAAAATCCTATTTTATCTCATTGTCACCATTGTGTCTTCTTAATGATTAAAATTATCAATGTCAACAAATGATTGTGATAAATTGTTCATCCGAGAATGAGCAACCTCGTGGCCACGTTTCATATTTATCAATTCACACAATGCGAATGAGAGGATGTCATTAACTCTTTAATTGAGCTATGAAATCCATTATTACTAGTAAAGCCATGCCATACACAAGTTATGTACCCAACATACCTGCTATGGGCTCGATCATCTTTAGAGCATAAGCCTCCACTAATACCAAAGCACATGAGTTGCATACGCATGGTTAGTGACTAACTCAGGATTTAGGTAAATCACACCATAAACATCACAAGTGAATTAATTCACAAAAAGATTCAGAATTAATTCATCTTGGGTCTAGTCCAATGTATCATTCTACCAATAAATACATCTATGTCTCTACTCGTGGAGCTAATTGCTCCGATAGCCAAGACTAGCCATCTCCCTAATTGGAATTGTAGACGACATAATAATCCTTCTTAGTATTTGAATAAATGCTTACTTTGATTCTTTTACAGGATTATGGACTCATTTAGATTATCTACTAAAGTAAGTTGTTTGTCTCGCAATGAAAATGTTCTTTACAATTCCATTTATCTTTAGTTTGAACTTTAGACAATCAATGAGCTAATATTTGCTTGTCACAATTTTGCTATGCATGCAAAATATAAAAGACATAAATACAAAAGACATAATAGTGAAATGTGAAATTAACTTTATTTATTTATTCATCATTCAAATAAATAGAAAACAACCCAATAATCTCTCACTTGCCCTAGTAAAGTAAATGTGTCATGTTTTGTATTCTCATATCCTCGTTGTGTTTGTTAAAACTCCTAGTTACAAAAGTCTTAGTAAACTGATCCACAAGGTTATTTTCAGAAGCTATTTTTATCACATTTACAATATCTTCGGCTACTGCCTCTCGTATCAAGTGATACTTCCAATCAATGTGCTTCATCCTCTTGTGACTTCTCATTTCCTTGGTATTTGCTATTGTAGCACTATTATCACAATACAGTGTTATTGCTTTTTCCATATCGGGAATAACTTCGAGTTTGATTAAAAAATTTCGAGGCCATATTACTTCTTTCGTTGCTTCAAAAGCAGCCACATACTCGGCTTCCATAGTAAAGTCAGTAGTGCAAGTTTATTTTACATTTTTCCATACTATGGTTCTACAGCTTAGAATGAATACATTTCCTGATGTTGATTTCCTCGAATCTTTACAGGTTTGAAAGTCTGAGTATGTGTATCCAACAACAGTAAGGTCCTCCCTAGAATACACAAGCATATAATCCCTGGTTCTTTTAAGACACCTTAATATATGTTTTATAGCTTGCCAATGCCTGAGACATGGATTCGCCTGAGACCTGGATTCGCCTGATATTGACTAACCATTCCTACTGCAAAACAGATATCTGGATATTTGCAAAGCATCGCATACATAAGGCTTCCAAATTTCTAAGCATATGAAACCTTACTCATATTCTCTCTTTCTTCCGCTGTCTTAGGACAGTCATCTAAAGAAAGATGAAAACCTAATGCAGTTGGCTAAACACCTGACTTTGCATCGGTCATTACAAAATGTTCTAGTACCTTATCAATGTATCAAGCTTGAGAAAGAATATAATTGGCTTTAACCAAGCCTTTCATGCTAAATTGTTGAGCTAACCATAGTTTAACTGATGACAATTCTTCTAAATTGTTTCCAATAAGTAGAATATCATCGATATGCAAAATGAGGAAGACTACTTTTTTGTCCTTTATATCCTTATAAACATAGAGTTCATTAGCGTTTTTCTCAAATCCAAAAGTCTTGATCATTTGATCTAATCTTTCATTCCTTGAGCAGGATGTGTAACGCCCCCACGCCCGAGACCGTCGCCGGAGTCGAGTATGAGGTGTTACTAAGCTTAATTTAACATTTTAAGAACTTTGGATTATTTGTTTCTACATTCACAGCTTTAAAGCTACTTGCGTCACAGTCACAAGAAAAATCATATCTTGAGTTACAAAACTCGAAATCAAGATCTGTAAATTTTCCCTGAATCTAGACTCATATACCCATCTAATAATTTTTTTCTAGAATTTTTGGTTGGGCCAATTAGTACATTTTATTAGTTAAAGTTACCCCTGTTACAGGACTTGACTGGACTGACCTCTGTTTACTACGAACCATATTTCTCTCTGTAAAAAATTCATATGACTATGAGGTTTATTTATACTGAAACTAGACTCAATAAGGATTCTGAGAATATAAAATACACCACCTAATTATATCTGTACAATTTATGGTTAATTTTTAAAGTTGGAACAGGGGATTCAGAAACTGCTCTGACCCTGTTTCACTAAAATTCAAATATCTTCTAACATATAATTTCTTTACCTGTTTCATTTGTTTCATGTGAAACTAGACATAATAAGCTTAAATTTATATTTAATTCATCATGTAATTCAATTCCTATGATTTTTATTAAATTTTCAAACTCACGTCAGTGTTGCTATAATGTTCTGTTTATGGCAAATTTCATTCTTTTTATGAGTTTTCATGAACTAGATAACTTATTAATTTTCCATAACATCAAACATAATCTAAACTAACCATTTCTATAATTTATCATTATCAAGCATTTCCTCAACCATTTCATCACCATACCATAAGATCATTTACACAAAATAGGTATATTGCTATACATGCCATACTTAAATTTACAAGCCATTTACCAAAAGTCTTCCGGATAGTGTGACCGAGCCTTCGACCTATCCTGACTCCTGAGCTGGCTTGTCCAAAACTACAATGAGTAAGAAGGAGGGAGCAAGCATAAATGCCTAGTAAGTTCATATGCAAATAATAAATAACATAACAAACAATCAAACCAATCAACATTAGCATATATCACCAAAATACATGTTACATTTCTAATCATTTTTCATCATCTTATTACCTTATCGTGGTTGTATCAATACTCAACCCGAAGGTTAAATACATACCTATCCAAAATATCCATTCCACATCACTTACCAATACGTCTCTTTACATCTCGAGCGTTCCTCCATTTGAGTAAAACTTTACCCGTTGAACACATCGGAATATAATTCGGATACATGGAAAGTTTGCACATAAGTGCCACATATGTAGCCAAGCTACTATGTAACCCGCCCATAAGCGACTCGGACTCAACTCAACGACCTCGGGCGTTCGCATCCATAAGTGAACTCGGACTCAACTCAACGAGCTCGGATGCATAGTTACATCTCACGAACTCGGACTCAACTCAACGAGATCGGACATTCGCATCCATAAGTGAACTCGGACTCAACTCAACGAGTTCGGATGCTCAACCATCCTAGTGACATGTCACTTGTATCCTAATCTATTCCTAAGGTTCAAACGGGATTTTCCTCGAACACATATCCTTGCCATCTTCCGTAGAATACCGAAACCAATACTCGGTAGTAATTATATTTAGCAAGTAGCACACATGATTTGCATTTTGTTTGAAAATAACCACAAAGCATATATTTCATGATAAAAATCAGCATATCACATAATTGACATCAATGACATAAAAATAACAATTATACTACATTATTTACACATGAACTTACCTTAGTACCAAAATACAAAGATTTTGCAATTTAGTCCACAACCTTTTCTTTTCCTCGATTGGGGTCGATTCCACGTCTTTCTTGATCTAAAATAACACATTTAGCTTATTTAATACTCACATTATCAAATTAATCCTTAATTTAAATTTTGGCAAAATTACAATTTTACCCCTACACTTTTGCATATTTACATTTTTTCCCCTAGGCTCGGGATTAAACTTTATTCCTTATTCTTATGTTTTACAACATGCTGATCACTTTTCCCTTCTATGGCAACATCAAATTCTCACTCTAACATGTACTTGTGACTATTAGGTATTTTTACCGATTAAGCCCTTTTACTCATTTTTGCTTAAAATCGAGTAGTACAAGTTGTCTAACATAATTTAAAACTTCATATTCTATCATAAAACATCAAATTACACAAATTTCACCTATGGGTATTTCTCCAAATATAAACCCTAGGTTAAATTATTGCTAACATAAGCTTAATCGAGCTACCGGGATCTCAAAAATGTAAAAATCATTAAAAACGGGGCTTAGAATCACTTACTATGAAGCTTGAAAGTTGAAGAAACCCTAGCTATGGTGAGAGTGAAGTTTCGGCAGCAACTAAATGGGGAAGATGACTATTTTGTGTTATTTTTCCCATTTTATTTCATTTAATATCCAAATGACCAAAATGTCCTTAATACCTTTCTTTGAAAATTTTCATGTACAAGCCTATTTTTGTCCAAAATTTTAGAAATTGGTCAAATTGCTATTTAAGACCTCCTAATTAATATTTCAAAGCAATTTCATACTAAAAACTTCTAGAATGCAAGTTTTGCAACTTATTCGATTTAGCCTCTAACTTCAAATTAAGCATTTTATGCATGAAATTTCTTCACAAAATTTTCACACAATCATGCAATCATATCATAAACCTCAAAATAATTATAAAATAATTATTTCTATCTCGGATTTGTGGTCACGAAACCACTATTTCGATTAGGCCCTAATTCGGGATATTACAACTCTCCCCCCTTTAAGGATTTTCGTCCTCGAAAATCTTACCGGTAAACAGATGTGGGTATTGCTTTCTCATAGTTTCTTCGGATTCCCATGTAGCTGCTTCTACTCCATGCCTTTGCCACAACACCTTCACAAGTGCAATATTTTTATTCCTTAGTTTTTTGACCTCTCGAGCTAAAATCTTAATCGGTTCTTCTTCGTAAGTTATATCTGGTTGTAGTTCAATTTCTGTCGGTGAAACTACATGTGAAGGATCCGAACGATACCGACGTAACATAGATACGTGAAACACATCATGAATCTTCTCTAATTCAGGTGGTAAAGCTAGCCGATATGCTACCGGTCCAACTTTTTCAATTACTTCATACGGCCCAATAAAACACGGACTTAATTTGCCCTTCCGTCCAAATCTGAGAACTTTTTTCCACGGAGACACCTTTAAAAATACTTTATCACCAACTTGAAATTCAATATCCTTTCGTTTTAAATCTGCATAAGATTTCTCAAAAATCAAGCAGCGACTTTCAAACAATCTCGAATTACCTTCACTTTTTCTTCGATTTCTTTTATTAGATCAACTCCATAGATCTGATTTTCCTTGAGTTCAGTCCAATACAAAGGCGTTCGACATTTACGACCATACAATGCTTCATAAGGTGCCATTTTCAAGCTCGTCTGATAACTATTATTGTAAGCAAATTCTACCAACGGTAAATATTTTTCCCAACTTCCTTGAAATTCCAATACACAACATCTGAGCATATCTTCAAGAATCTGAATTACTCTCTCTGATTGTCCATCGGTTTGTGGATGAAAAGCGAGATCGAAAATTTAATTTTGTACCTAACGCGCGTCTTGCAACTTTTTCCAAAACCGCGAGGTAAACTTTGGATCTCTATCTGAAATAATCGACAACGGTATTCCATGTAGTCTAACAATTTCTCTAACATACAGTTCAGCCAACTTGTTAAGAGAATAATCCATACGTACCGGGATAAAATGAGCTGACTTAGTTAACCTGTCAACTATTACCCGGATGGCATCTTTCTTTCACGAGTCAATGGCAATCCCAAAACAAAATCCATAGTAATCCGATCCCATTTCCATTTAGGAACCATAATAGGCTGAAGTAATCCCGAAGGCACTTGGTGTTCAGCTTTCACTTGTTGACAATTTAAGCATTTAGACACAAACTCTGATATATCCTTTTTCATTCCATTCCACCAATACATTTTCTTCAAGTCATTATACATTTTCGTACTACCCGGATGAATCGAGAAACAACCACTATGTGCTTCCTGTAGGATCTTTTGAATCAATTCCTCATTCTTCGGTACACAAATCCGATCTTTAAACATTAAGCATCCATCAGAACCAATTCTGAAATCTGACTCTGTATCAACTTCACATTGCTTTCTCTTGGCTTGCAAATCTTGATCATCATTCTGAGCTTCAGTAATCTCTTGTAAAAACATCGGTTTTGTTCTTAACTCTGCTAGAATCGAACCATCATCTGACATTTTCAACTGAGTGTTCATAACTCTTAAAGCAAACAACAACTTTCTGCTTAAAGCATCAGCAACTACATTCGCTTTTCCCGGATGATAATCAATAACAAGCTCGTAATCTTTCAATAACTCCAACCATCTTCGCTGTCTTAAATTCAAATCTTTTTGTGACATCAAGTACTTAAGACTTTTATGGTCGGTATATACCCAGCACTTTTCACCATACAAATAATGTCACCAAATTTTCAAAGCAAACACCACCGCAGCCAATTCCAAATCGTGAGTAGGATAATTCCTCTCATGAGGTTTTAATTGCCTCGAAGTATAAGTCACCACTTTTCCTTCTTGCATGAGCACACACCCCAAATCATTTAAAGAAGCATCACTATACACCACAAATTCTTTACCTGATTCGGGTTGTACTAACACTGGTGTCTCTGTTAATAACTTTTTCAATTCTTCAAAACTCTGTTGACATTCCTCCGTCCATTCAAATTTAACATCCTTTTGGAGTATTCTTGTTATAGGAGCAGTAATTATAGAAAATCCACTTACAAACCGTCGATAATACCCAGCTAGCCCCAAGAAACTTCTAACTTCAGTTACATTTTTCGGTGGTTTCCAATCAACAATGGCTGAAATTTTACTAGGATCAACCCGTATACCATCACCTGAAACAATATGACCCAAAAATCCAACTTCCCGGAGCCAAAATTCACTTTTACTAAACTTAGCATACAGTTGCTTATCTCTCAAAGTTTGCAAAACTATCCTCAAATGCTCAAAGATGCTCTGTCTCATCTTTTGAATAAATTAAAATATCATCTATAAACACCACAACAAATTTGTCCAAGTATGGTCGAAATATGCGATTCATTAAATCCATAAACACAGCAGGAGCATTTGTCAACCCGAATGGCATAACTAAAAATTCATTGACCGTACCTTATTCTAAAAGCAGTTTTAGGCACATCCGACTCTTTTACCCACAGTTGATAATATCCAGATCTCAAGTCAATCTTTGAAAACCATGTCGCTCCTTTTAGCTGATCAAACAAATCATCAATTCTTGGCAACGGATACTTGTTTTTGATTGTTACCTTGTTTAATTGCCGATAATCAACACACAACCTCATAGAACCATCCTTCTTTTTCACAAATAACACGGGAGTACCCAAGGTGAGAAACTCGGCCTCACAAAGCCTTTATCAGTCAACTCTTGTAACTGCGACTTTAATTCTTTCAACTCTGCTGGTGCCATTCTATACAGAGCAATCAAGATCGGAGTTGTTCCCGGTATCAAATCAATACCAAATTCTACTTCCCTGACTGGAGGCAAACCTGGCAATTCTTCTGGAAATACGTCCGCAAATTCACACACAACCGGCACTGATTCAACTTTGTTTTCAACTTCTTTTGTATTAATTACATACGCCAAATAAGCTTCATAACCCTTTCTCAAATATCTTTGAGTCGACATTGAAGAAATCACACTAGGCAATGCCTCTGATTTGTCTGATTCAACCCGCAAAATTTCACCACTTTCACACTTTAATTCTATAACCTTTTCTTTGCAATTTATTATAGCATCATGCAATGTCAACCAATCCATACCCAAAATAACATCAAACTCATCAAACGGCAACAACATCAAGTCGGCCGGAAAGTAATGATCCCGAATCATTAAAGGACATTTCTTACATACTTTATCAACAATCACACATTTGCCTAACGAATTCGACACTCTAATCATAAATTACAGTGTTCTCAACGGTATATTCATACTAGACACCAATTTCATGCACACATATGAATGAGTAGAACCGGGATCAATCAAAGCAATAACATTAACATTATAGAGAGAAAATGTACCGGTAATCACATCGTGAGAGGAGCATCTTCACGTGCTTTAATAGCATAAGTCCTAGCCGGAGCCCTTCCTTCAGGTCTAACTGGTGCATCTCTGGCTACATTCTTACTGCTTGCTTCGCTCCCAGCTTTTCTTTGATATCTTCCTCTCGAATCTGCCCCACTTGTTTTTGTATTCTGAAATTTTTCTTTTTCAGCTCTCTGCAAGCGCTCTCTAATAAAATGATCCAGAGAACCACATCGAAAACATTCATTTACTCTGCACGGACCAAAATGATTTCTACCACACCGCTGGCACTCAGGTTTAACAAATCTCGAATTCCCTACACTGGCTGCCGAAGTAGTCTGGGACTTAGGACCCACATTTTGCTTCTTATAATTTCCATATGATTGCCCAGCTGAAGTTTGAGAACGAGGATTCATATTCCTTGATTTTCCAGGTTGCTGTGAGAATGAACTGCTCATCGGTCTTTTCTTCCAGTTTCTAGTCTCAGTCTCTGCCTTTTTCTTCTCTTTAAGTAATTCTTCAGCCTTGCAAGCTCGATCAACCAATACTACCATTTCTTTTAATTCAAGAATTCCAACAAATACCTTGATGTCTTTGTTGAGTCCGTCTTCAAATCGTCGGCACATCTTGGCCTCTGTAGAAACATACTCTCTGGCATACTTACTTAATCGAACAAACTCTCTTTCATATTCTGTAACCGTCATATTACCTTGCTTCAACTCAAGAAATTCTTTACGCTTACGATCAATAAATCTTTCACTAATATATTTCTTCCAAACTCTTGTTGAAAGAATTCCCAGAGTTATTCTCTCTTTCGGTACCACCAAAAATCAAAGTCTTCCACCAATTATAAGCTGAATCCTCAACAAAGATATAGCGCATTTCAAACATTCTTCAGTGTGTACAAGATAATTCATCAAATAACCGGATAGAATTTTCAAGCCGAAACTCGCTTTCTCGGCATCATCATCAATATTTGCTTTAAATTCTTCTACCTTGCTTGCGGATTCTATCAACTGGAGTTCTATGAAATTTCATCAGATCCATACCTTGAGGCATCGGGGGTACAGGTTGAGGAATTGGGGGAGGTGGAGGAGGTTGTACATTTGGGTTCGTACGAACGAACTCAGTGTACCATGCACTCATCATTTGGAGAAAGGCTTCCCGACCCCTTTCTCCTCCTCCCTGACCAACAGTAGGAGGTGGAATTTCAGTCGGCGCTGCTCCTTCAGTCGGAGCTGGCGCATTACTCTCTACTTCATCTGCCACAGCTGGATCGGGATCCATTTACTATAAAAAAAATCATTTAAAAAGGTCAGAAGTCGTCACACTATCACAATTTATACATATGGCATGTATAGCAAAATCCGTACATACAACACGTAGTCCGAGAACCGACTAAACCTACTCTGATACCACTAAATGTAACGCCCCCATGCCCGAGACCGTCGCCGGAGTCGAGTATGAGGTGTTACTAAGCTTAATTTAACATTTTAAGAACTTTGGATTATTTGTTTCTACATTCACAGCTTTCAAGCTACTTGCGTCACAGTCACAAGAAAAATCATATCTCAAGTTACAAAACTCGAAATCAAGATCTGTAAATTTTTCCTGAATCTAGACTCATATACCCATCTACTAATTTTTTTCTAGAATTTTTGGTTAGGCCAATTAGTACAATTTATTAGTTAAATTTACCCCTGTTACAGGACTTGACTGGACTGACCTCTGTTTACTTCGAACCATATTTCTCTCTTTACAAAATTCATATTACTATGAGGTTTATTTATCCTGAAACTAGACTCAATAAGAATTCTTAGAATATAAAATACACCACCTAATTATATCTGTACAATTTATGGTTAATTTTTAAATTTTGAACAGGGGATTCAGAAACTGCTCTGACCCTGTTTCACTAAAATTCAAATATCTTCTAACATATAATTCCTTTACCTGTTTCATTTGTTTCATGTAAAACTAGACATAATAAGCTTTAATTTTATATTTAATCCATCATGTAATTCAATTCCTATGATTTTTAGTAAATTTTAAAACTCACGTCAGTGTTGGTGTAATGTTCTGTTTATGGCAAATTTCATTCTTTTTATGAGTTTTCATGAACTAGATAACTTATTAATTTTCCATAACATCAAACATAATTTAAACTAACCATTTCCATAATTTATCATTATCAAGCATTTCCTCAACCATTTCATCACCATACCATAAGATCATTTACACAAAATAGGTATATTGCTATACATGCCATACTTAAATTTACAAGCCATTTACCAAAAGTCTTCCGGATAGTGTGACCGAGCCTTCGACCTATCCCGACTCCTGAGCTGGCTTGTCCAAAACTACAATGAGTAAGAAGGAGGGAGTAAGCATAAATGCCTAGTAAGTTCATATGCAAATAATAAATAACATAACAAACAATCAAACCAATCAACATTAGCATATATCACCAAAATACATGTCACATTTCTAATCATTTTTCATCATCTTATTACCTTATCGTGGTTGTATCAATACTCAACCCGAAGGTTAAATACATACCTGTCCAAAATATCCATTCCACATCACTTACCAATACGTCTCTTTACATCTCGAGCGTTCCTCCATTTGAGTAAAACTTTACCCGTTGAACACATCGGAATATAATTCGGATACATGGAAAGTTTGGACATAAGTGCCACATATGTAGCCAAGCTACTATGTAACCCGCCCATATGCGAACTCGGACTCAACTCAACGAGCTCGGGCGTTCGCATCCATAAGTGAACTCAGACTCAACTCAACGAGCTCGGATGCATAGTTACATCTCACGAACTCGGACTCAACTCAACGAGATCGGACATTCGCATCCATAAGTGAACTCGGACTCAACTCAACGAGTTCGGATGCTCAACCATCCTAGTGACATGTCACTTGTATCCTAATCTATTCCTAAGGTTCAAACGGGATTTTTCTCGAACACATATCCTTGCCATCTTCCGTAGAATACCGAAACCAATACTCGGTAATAATTATATTTAGCAAGTAGCACACATGATTTGCATTTTGTTTGAAAATAACCACAAAGCATATATTTCATGATAAAAATCAGCATATCACATAATTGACATCAATGACTTAAAAATAACAATTATACTACATTATTTACACATGAACTTACCTTAGTACCAAAATACAAAGATTTTGCAATTTAGTCCACAACCTTTTCTTTTCCTCGATTGGGGTCGATTCCACGTCTTTCTTGATCTAAAATAACACATTTAGCTTATTTAATACTCACATTATCAAATTAATCCTTAATTCAAATTTTGGCAAAATTACAATTTTACCCCTAAACTTTTACATATTTACATTTTTTCCCCTAGGCTCGGGATTAAACTTTATTCCTTATTCTTATGTTTTACAACATGCTGATCACTTTTCCCTTCTATGGCAACATCAAATTCTCACTCTAACATGTACTTGTGACTATCAGCTATTTTTACCGATTAAGCCCTTTTACTCGTTTTTGCTTAAAATCGAGTAGTACAAGTTGTCTAACATAATTTAAAACTTCATATTATATCATAAAACATCAAAATACACAAATTTCACCTATGGGTATTTCTCCAAATATAAACCCTAGGTTAAATTATTGCTAACATAAGCTTAATCGAGCTACCGGGATCTCAAAAACGTAAAAATCATTAAAAACGGGGCTTAGAATCACTTACTATGAAGCTTGAAAGTTGAAGAAACGCTAGCTATGGTGAGAGTGAAGTTTCGGCAGCAACTAAATAGGGAAGATGACTATTTTGTGTTATTTTTCGCATTTTATTTCATTTAATATCCAAATGACCAAAATGCCCTTAATACCTTTCTTTGAAAATTTTCATGTACAAGCCCATTTTTGTCCAAAATTTTAGAAATTGGTCAAATTGCTATTTAAGACCTCCTAATTAATATTTCAAAGCAATTTCATACTAAAAACTTCTAGAATGCAAGTTTTGCAACTTATTCGATTTAGCCCCTAACTTCAAATTAAGCATTTTATGCATGAAATTTCTTCACAAAATTTTAACACAATCATGCAATCATATCATAAACCTCAAAATAATTATAAAATAATTATTTCTATCTCGAATTTGTGGTCACGAAACCACTATTCCGATTAGGCCCTAATTCGGGATATTATAGGATGTCTGCTTAAGTCCATAAATGGTTCTTAAACTTTCTGCTCTTTTGCTTTGACAACATAGCCAATGGGTTACGTCATGTAAATATTACGTCATGTAAATAGTCTCATCAAGATAGTCATTTAAGAATGTTGTCTTGACATCCAATTGCCAGACATCATAATCGAGAGTAGTGGTGATGGATAAGAGTATACGGATAGATTTGAGCATGGCTACCAGAGAAAAGAACTCATCGTAATCGATGTCTTCTTTCTGTGTGTAGCCTTTTCCTATAATTCTAGCTTTGTGTGTTTCCACTTTCCCTTCTACATTTTTTTCTTCTTGCAGGTCCACTTACATCCTATGGGTTTAATCTCAACAGGTAAGTCTACAAGTTCCCACACCATATTGGATTTCACAGAGTCCATCTTGGCATCCATGGCCTATTTTCAATGCTTAGAATCAACGTCCTACATAGCCTCCTCGTAAGTGAGTGGATCGTCATCCTCATGATTGGCTTCCGTATTATAAAACTACCATCATAAATGAAGAAGTCTAGTTTCTTAAAAACTCTCCCACTACAATGGATTCCCATATGCTATTGATCATTTGCAGGTTTTTCTATACCTTTCTCGAGAATTAAACTTGGTGATTGTTCTACCACTTTCGAAAGTTCCTCATGTAACAGCCCGTTTTTGAACAAATCTGAAGAGTGGTTTTGGGACCACAAATCCAACGTTAAAATATTTATTTTATCATTTTAATGTTTACAATTTGATTGAATGATTGTGTGAAAGTTTCATTCAGTAACTTTATCGTTTGGTTGGTAAATTCGATAAAAAGGACTAAATCGCGTAAAGCGCAAAACTTGAGTTCTAATAGCTAAAGGTGTCTAAAAGTTATAGAACCTTAAATTTTAGGTACTTAAGTGGCAAATATACCATTAGTATGTTAGTGGATGTTAATGGTTTGGCATAAATGAAATTTTGAATTTATTTAAGGTTAAAATGGTAAAATGGTTAATAAATGTTAGATAATTAAAACAAAATAAATTATAATTCTTATTCTTTCATCTTTAACTGCAATTAGGTATGTGTTTTGTCCCATTTTCAATAATTTTTACATTTTTTAAATCGTTGCAACTAGTACTAGCTAGCCCAGGGACTAATTTGCAAAACTGTTAAAGATTTTGAATTTTTTCATTGATGAATATGTATGATTTTTGATGATTGATGATAGATTTTGAATGGTTGTTGATAGCTAAAAAAGTTTTGTTAAGTGATTTTTAGTGAAAATGCAAAATAGGGATTAAATTGATAAATACGTAAATTTTGTGGTGAAAATGTGAAGTAAATGAGAAATATGATTACTAGAGAAATTTGGCTAGCATAGGTTTGTACTAAATTGCATGGATTTGCAATTTTATGTGATAAGGACTAAATTGAGAAAAATGTGAAAGTTTGGGGGCAAAAGTATAAATGTAGCTTAAAGAGTGTTTTGGACTATATTGAATGAATAGATGATTAAATAAGTTAATTTAAAATATATTTAGATCACTAAAAGTGAAATACAGACTTGGATTTGGGAAAAGATAAAGTTATCGACTAATCAACTCAATTTGTTGTTTTTACATCTGAGGTAAGTTCGTATATATTAAGCACTATAATAATTATGCTTTTAGTGCTTTGATATTGTATAAATTGCATATATGGGACTTCATTTATGTTCAACGATAAATCGGCTATTTGTGGCACTTAGTGTGCGATTCGACATAGCTTTGGCTATATATGACACTTAGTGTGCAATTCAAGAAAGCTTCGGCTATATATGGCACTTAGTATACGATTTGAGATAGCTTCGGCTATGTATGATACTTAGTGCGCGAGATATCGAGTATGACACTTAGTGTGCGAGACATTGAGTATTCAACGGCATTCCGTGTATGTATGAACTTGTTATGGATTGGTACAGGTATGTACATGTATATTATGAGCTTAAAATTGAAGAAGTTACAAATTTTGTATCTAAGCTTATGAATAAGCAGGAAAAATAGTAATCATAAAGTACATGATAATATGCTTAGATTGATGAATGTTGTATTTGTGATTAGTTAAGTTTATATCATACGAGCTTACTAAGCTTATTTGCTTACTTTGTGTATTTTCCCGTGTTTTATAGTGATATCGAAGCTAACTCAGACTCGGGGATCATTAGAGACATCGTCACACTATCCAACCATCATTTTAGTACTTTTGAACTTATAGTTTGGTTATATGGCATGTATAGGGACTTTGGTCATTTTAGCTATGTTTTGGTATTGATATTGGCCATTTGGAATGGTTTGTAAATGTTTATGTTTTAGTTTGCATATATATTATCATGTGAGTTGGTTTTGGATGGTGAATTTGATGATGTATATAAGTGTGCAAATGGCTTTTGTTTTGATTTGGTAATTGACCTATGTTGTGTGATTGAGTTGGATTCATGATAATCATTTATATTAAGAAATTTTGAATGTCAATAGGTGATGAATTGAGAGTTGGTATGTTTGTGGAATTGAGCATAATAATACATATTTTGTAAATGGTCATTTTGATATTTTGAGAAGATAAGGATTAGCATGAAATTAGACAGCAATGTGTGGTATTTATGGCTTGTATTGGTTGGTGTTGGAATTGGTATAAATCATGCTTGATAGAAATTGAAATATATGCCTATTGATGTTATATTTTATGCCATTTGAGAGGTGTAAGTGTATCTAATTAGGGTGGCAAATTAACCTTGCAAATGGCCTATTTTTGTCCACACGGGCAGAGACATGGGCATGTGTCTCAGCCGTGTGTGACACATGGTCATGTTACACAGCCGTGTGTCTCTTGGTGTTGAAATTGAATTGAAGTCAGTATGCTCCACATGGTCTCACACACGGGCGTGTGACTGGCCGTGTGGTGCAATTCAATATACCCCCCTAATTGGCACATGGCTTAGCACACGGGCGTGTGACTTGGCCATGTTGCATAAGTAAGTATACCTTACAGGTTTGGCACGGCCTAGCACACAGGCGTTTGTGGCCACTTCAAAGGGCACAGGGGCTAGACACATGGGCGTGTGGTTGGTCGTGTTACCCAAGTCAGTATGTATGCCCTGCTTCTACACGGCTAGAGACATGGGAGTGTCTGGAGCCGTGTGAGGCACATGGCTGTTCACAATGGCGTGTGACCCCTATATGGTTGAAATGTTTCTAAGTTTCCAAAATTTTCATATGTTATCGGTTTAGTCCCGAATTACTTCTAAAGCATGTTTAAGGCCTCGTAGGCCCTTATAAGAGACAATATGATTGTGTTGAATGATTTATAGGAATAAATGCTTTATATTTGATAAATGTATGCTATATATTTTGAATTGATCAGTAATACCTCGTAACCCTACTTTAGCGATGGATACGGGTTAGGAGTGTTATATTTTATTGGTATTAGAGCTACAGTTTAGTCAATTCTAGGACTAACGTAGATTATGTGGGTCTAGCTATACATGCCATATATATTAATTCAGATAGTGTGATGACTCCTGACGTTTTAAATTGTGTTTTCATATAGTAATGGATCCCAATTGAGCTATAGCCAATGAGGTTAAGAGTAATGCACCTGCTCCCATGCAAGGGATAGTGTCATCTTATTATAGACCAGTGATGGGTAGCTAAGGAAGAAAGGCTAAAGAAGCCTTCTTCCAAATGATGAACGGGTGGTTCAATCAATACATTTGCACAAACCTCCACCCCTACCTATTCCCCAACCGATCCCTGTAGTTTCTCAAGGAATGGATCCTTTGCGATTGAATAAACCACCTATTGATAAGATACGGAAGCACGGGGCTGAGGAATTCAAAGCCACTATTAACGATTACCCTAAGAGAGCCAAGTTTTGGCTTGAAAATATGATCCGAGTGTTTGATAAACTTTCGTGCAAACTAGTTGAATGTTTAAAGTGTGTTGTTTCACTGTTGAGAGACACAGCATATCAATGGCGGAATACCTTGGTGTCTGTAGTACTGAGAGAGAGTGAGTAACTTATGAATTCTTTCAGACGGGGTTTTGAAATAAATATATAAGTCAGCGGTTCCTTAATCAAAAGCATAAAGAGTTTCTAGAGTTGAAACAGGGCCGAATGACCATGACAAAGTATGAAAGAGAATTTGTACGGTTGAGCAAGTATGCTCGGAAATATGTTTCCACTGAAGAAATCATGTGCAAGCGATTTGTAGATGGGCTGAATGAAGACATTAAACTTCTCATTAGAATTTTAGAACTGAAGGAATTTGTTGTTTTAGTAGACAGAGCTTGCAAAGTCGAGGAACTTAGCAAAGAAAAGAGAAAGGCTAATTCAGAGGCAAGAGATTCGAAGAAAAGATCGATGAGTAAAACTTATCATTCCTCGTCGAAGAAACCCAGAGGTTATTTTAATCGATAGATCACTTCAATGGGATATTCCAATAGAGATCGCGGAAAGTAATACACCAGTCCTAAAGCTCAAACCAGATTAGTATCGAGTGTTGGCAACATAAGAGATATCAAGCCCGAGTGTCAACAGTGTGGAAGACGGTATTTTTGAGATTTTTGGATGAAAAATAATAATAGAGCTTGTTACAGTTGTGGTTCACGAGATCATTTTATCATAAATTGTACTGAGCTAAATGAAAATGATAAATCTCAGCATGCAAGATCAAGCAATACGATAACGAGAGGGAGACCGCCAAGAAATACAGGAAATGTATCCAGTCGTAGAGGTGTGATGAGAGATTTTGCTGTGAGATTTGAGGCATGAGCACCTACCTGAGCTTATGCTATTCGTACACGGGAGGAGGCATCATCGCCAAATGTTTTACCGGTACTTTTTCTCTTTTTGATAGTGATACACTTGCATTGATAGATCCTGGATCAACCCATTCATATATCTATATGAATTTAGTATTTAAAAAGAGTTTACATGTCGAGTCTACAGAGTTTGTAATTAAAGTGTCGAACCCCTTAGGAAAGTCTGTTTTAGTTGATAAAATTTGTAAGAATTGTCCTTTGATGACTCGGGGTTATTGTTTTCTGGTTGACTTGATGCTTCTACCATTCGATGAGTTTGACATGATTCTGGGTATGGACTGGTTGACTATGCATGATGCAGTTGTAAATTGTAGACAAAAGATTATCGAATTGAAATGTCAGAATGGTGAAATTCTTTGGATTGAGTCTGATAATTCGAGTGAGTTACCTACTGTGATATCATCTGTGTTAGCTCAGAAATGTATAAAAAAGGGCTATGATGCATATCTGTCATACGTACTTGATACAAAAGTGTCAGAAACAAAGATTGAATTAGTACCAGTTGTTTGCGAGTATTCAAATGTGTTTCTAGAAGAATTACAGAGCTTGCCACTGATTAGAGAGGTTGACATTTGTATTGAATTAGTACTGGGAACAACACCGATATCGATAGCTCCGTATAGAATGACTCCAACAGAATTAAAAGAGTTGAAAGCTCAGTTGCAAGAATTGACAGACCAAGGTTTTGCTAGACCGAGTTTCTCTCCCTAGGGTGCACCGGTGTTATTTGTGAAAAAGAAAGATGGCATGATGAGAATGTGTATAGACTATCGACAGCTCAACAAAGTGATGATCAAGAATAAATACCCTTTGCCATGAATAGGTGATTTGTTTAATCAATTAAAAGGCGTAACAGTGTTATCGAAAATTTATTTGAGATCAGGTTATTACCAGTTGAGAGTTAAAGACACATATGTGCCAAAGACTGCATTTAGAATAAGGTACGGACACTACTAATTTCTTGTTATGCCTTTCGGACTAACAAATGCACTTGCTATTTTTATGGACTTGATTAACCGAATTTTCAGGCCGTACTTCGACCGGTTCGTAGTTGTATTTATTAATGACATTTTAATTTACTCTCACGATGAATCTGAGCATGTCGAGCATTTGAGAATTGTGTTACAAACTTTGAGAGATAAATAGTTGTTCGCAAAGTTCAGTAAATGTGAGTTTTGGTTACGAGAGATTGGTTTTCTGTGACATATAGTTTCAGCCGCGGGTATCTGAGTTGACCCAAGCAAAATTTTTGTGATTATAGATTGGAAGCCTTCGAGGAATGTATCCGAAGTCCATAGTTTTCTGGGACTACCTGGTTATTATAGACGATTTTTAAAAGTTTTCTCGATGATTGCAACTTCGATAACAGGATTGCTTCAAAAATATGTTAAATTTGAGTGGTCAGAAAAGTGTCAGCAGAGCTTCAAGTAGTTGAAAGCATTATTGACAGAGGCAGCAGTGTTAGTTCAGCCTGAGTCAGGTAAAGAATTCGTATTTTTCTGTGATGCATCGTTAAATGGGTCTCGGTTGTGTTTTGATGCAGGAAGGCAAAGTTGTAGCTTATGCCTCGAGACAGTTGAAGCCGCACGAAAAGAATTATCTGACACACGATCTAGAGTTAGTCACGATAGTGTTTGCATTGAAAATTTGGCTGCATTACTTGTTTGGTGAGAAATGCCATATTTATACCGACCACAAAAGCTTGAAATATCTGATGACTCAGAAAGATTTGAATTTGCGACAGCGAAGATGGTTAGAATTGATAAAAGACTATGAATTAGTGATTGACTATCATCCGGGAAAAGCGAACGTAGCTTCTGATGCTTTGAGTAAAAAATCCTTATTTGCTTTACGTGCTTTGAACACACAATTAGCTTTGTCTAATAACGGTTCGATAGTAGCCAAGTTGAAAGCGAGACCATTATTTCTACAGCAGATATGTGAGACTCAAAAATTTGATAATGAATTGCAAGCAAAATGAGCTCAGTGTGATTCGATTTTTGATTCAAACTTTCGAATAGGATCTGATGACTGTTTGATGTTTCATGATAGAATATGTGTACCAAGAAATTCTGAGCTTATTCGGAAGATTCAAAATGAAGCAGACAGTAGTTGTTAATCAGTACATCCGGGAAGCACGAAAATGTATAACAATTTGAAACAGCTTTATTGGTGGCACAGCATGAAACGAGATATCTCGAAATTTGTTTCAAAATGTTTCATTTTTCGGAAATTCAAAGTTGAGCATCAAGTGCCGCCAGGTTTATTACAGCCTATTATGATTCCTGAGTGGAAGTGGGATAGAGTAACAATAGATTTCATGTCGGGATTGCCCCTAACTCTAAAAAAGAAGGATGCTATATGGGTTGTCGTTGATCGACTAACGAAATCTACTCATTTCATACCGGTATGTATAGATTTCTCACTTGATAGATTAGCTGAATTGTACATCTTTGGGATTGTTCGATTCTACGGGGCGCCATTATCTATTATTTCTGATAGAGATTCAAGATTTACGTCGCGATTTTGGAAGAAACTACAAGAAGCTGTGGGAACACAGTTAAATTTTAGTATTGTTTTCATCCTCAGACTGATAGTCAGACTGAGAGCGTTATTCAGATTCTTGAAGATATGCTGAGATGTTGTATTTTAGAGTTTGAGGGTAGTTGAGAAAAATACTTACCGTTGATTGAATTTGCGTATAACAAAAGTTTTCAGATGAGTATGAAGATGGCACCGTACGAAGCTCTATACGGTCGTAAATGTTGAACACCATTGTACTGGAGTGAGCTCAGCGAAAATAAGATTCACGGGGTTGATCTAATCAGAGAGACTGAAGAAAAAGTGAAAGTAATTCGCGATAGTATGAAAGAAGCTTCGGATCGACAGAAATTGTACGCAAACTTGAAACGGAAAGACATTGAGTTTCAGATTGGGGATAAAGTGTTTTTAAAAGTGTCACCATGGAAAAAGATATTGTGGTTTGGTCGGAAAGGGAAATTGAGTCCGTAATTCGTTGGAACGTATGAGATTATTGAGCTAGTTGTGTAACGCCCCAAACCCGACCCAGATGTTATGCCGAATCTGGCGGCGTCACATGAGAGTGCCTTAAATAAAAGCTCAGTAAGTCAAAATCATTCAAATTAATACCTTTATTTAAATCGTGAAATCTTTATTCCTTTAATTATTTGGAAATGGTTCTTTTACGCGAAAGCTAAAACATCATTAATTCATATAACGATAATTTAATATTTTAAAATCCCAAAATATCATAAAAGAATAGTTCAAGTTCAAAGACATAATGATAATCCCAAAATTTAATATTTAGAATAAAACATATAAAATAAACGTTACTCAAAATCCATAAAGTGTCCAACAGTGGTCACCATCCAGCCCTCCGCCACACCGATCCATCTACTGCTGAAGATTACCTGACAAAAAATAAATAAAAGGGTGAGTTTTCGCAAACTCAGTGTGTACATCCCCACAAGCAGCATGCATACAAACAGATAACAGAATACAGATATTCGGCCTTAGCCATACAGATATCGCATGCAGATCAGATCAGATATTAGAGAACAGAAATCATGCCCACCAACCCTGCACACCATCTCCATCCAACCCAACACATCATGTGGGGATAAAATCGACCCACCTAGCCCTGCACACCAAGTATGGGTATATAATCGACCCATCCAGCCCTACACACCAAGTGGTATCGAAATACAGTACATACAGGTAAATGTAGCATCGCTTCCAGATAACAGGCTAATAGCCTTTCAGACTTCCTTCTCTTCATAATAACCCCACCCCAATGCAATGCATCATACATATCATGGCATGCTTATATGCAGATAACAGATCAGATCTATCACATGGCAGAATAGATATACATCTTTATAATAACATACTTGCATACATATCAGTAATCAATCAGAGTATAGGGTCTATGTAACACTTACTGCCCCTATAAACAGGTCACAGTCGACTTAGGCGACCCGTGAAACCTTACAGTACATTTCAGACAAATTGGGCTCACACGCCCGTGTGCTCTGCCCGTATGGGCCCACACGCCCGTGTGGGTCACACGGCCCAAATTGGCCTTGCCCGTGTGGATCACACGGCCTGGCCTAAAATCCCACACGCTCGTGTGATTGACCCGTGTGGGTCCACACGCCCGTGTGGCCCACACGGCCCATTTGCCTGAGCCCGTGCCTCGGCAACGGCCTACAAGCCATCACACGCCTGTGTCCATCGCACCTGTGTGGCGCGTGCACGGCCTAGCTCATCTGCCACACACTCGTGTCTCACGATGCAGGCTACCATACGGGCAGACCACACGCCCGTGTGGCATCGACAGACCACTTTTTGACTTTTTTTCGAATCTCATTTTCTGCTAATCCAACCACGAGCACTCCAAAGCCTAAGATCGACAAAATCGAGCCCAAATCAGTCACTTAAATCGATTTAACTAAGATTGGATAAAATCGAAAACACGAGATCTACTTAACTTCTTCGAAGAATGATGTTTCCTTATTGTTTAGACCTCGATTACTGATCCACAGAGCCTTGAATATTCCCTAAACAGCAACGAAAATCCCTCTTAATCAATCTCTAAATAAAATCACGTAGCGTAGTTAAAGCGATACTTACCGAAGCGACAGAATTGCTAGCAATATGCTTAGGCTTATCAAAAAAGAAGAAAAAGAAACGAAGGAGAGGGGAAAAGAAGAATAAATTTCGGTAGCAATGGTTTTGGGAAAAAGAAGAAGACAGCAAAAAAAAAAACAAAAAAACAAAAAAAAGAAGGGGATAAACCCTAATTCCCCTTAAAACCCCAACTCAGATTTCTAATAAGTCCAACTCTTAATTGCAACTTGCAGCAAAATAATCCCAACGCTACTGCAAGGAATCGAACCCCAGACCCTAAGTGTAATCCCTTGCCACTTAACCACTAGACCAGTAGGCCTATTCTGTTAAGTGTTTACCAATAAATTCTTATAAGCCCATTAACCAAAAGCCAGGTTTTATTCAGATAAAAACCAAAATTTAGCCCAAGTTAAAGCTTGAACTTGGGCCCTCCCAAACACACCCCAGATCACATTATCCCTTAACCCACATATATTTAAACCTACAACTTGAAGCACAGATTCAGACACTTCCAAGCCCAACACTTACAAAAGCCGAAACTACAAAAATTTAGGGCGTTACAACTCTACCCCCTTAAAGAAAATTCGTCCTCGAATTTTACCTGATCAGAAAAGGTGAGGATACTACTGTTGCATCGAATCCTCTGGCTCCCAAGTAGCCTCCTCAGTGCTATGATTCCGCCACAGCACCTTCACTTAAGGAATGGACTTCCTACGTAAGACCTCAATGTCCCGATCCAAAATCTGCACTGGCTCCTCCTCGAATGTCAGATCTGGTCTAACCTCAATCTCCTCTATAGGTACAATGTGCGTAGGATCAGAGTGGTAGCGTCTTAACATCGAGACGTGGAACACGTCATGGATATGATCCAACTCGAGGCCTCACTCGCTTTAGAATCCGATACGGCCCAATAAATCTAGGATTCAGCTTACCCTTACGACCGAACCTCAGAACCTTCTTCCATGGCAAGATCTTAAGAAAAACTATGTCTCCCACATAATACTCGATGTCCTTCCTTCTCAAATTCGCATAGGACTTCTGTCTATCAAAAGCTGCTTTCAGTCGATCTCGAATCAAGCGAACCTTATCCTCAGTCTCTGAAACCAACTCCGGACCCAGAACACGCCTCTCACCCAACAACTTAGTCAGTCCAAATAAAAGGAACTCATTTACGCAACAACTTAGTCAGCGGTACTGCGATCAACAAGAACCCTTCTATGAAGCGTCGGTAATATCCTGCCAGTACCAGAAAACTACAGAACTCCGACACACTCTTCAATTGTTTCCAATCCAACGCAGCCTCAATCGTACAAGAATCCACTCGAATCCCTTCAGCAAAAACCACATGCCCCAAAAAGGTTACCTCCCTAAGCCAGAACTCACACTTCGTGAACTTCGCATACAGCTGTTTTTCACGAAGGGCCTATAAAACCACTCTTAAATGTTCATCGTGCTCGTCCTCAGACTTAGAATATACCAAAATGTCATCGATGAACACCACCACAAACTGGTCCAAGTAGGGCTGGAACACACAATTCATCAACTCCATAAATGTAGTCGGTGCATTAGTCAACCCAAAAGGCATGACTAGAAACTCGTAATGCCCATAACGAGTCCTAAATGTCGTCTTATGAACATCGGCCTCCTTTACCCTCAACTAATGATAACCTGATCGTAGATCAATCTTTGAGAACACAGAAGCCCCTCTGAACTAATCAAATAAATCGTCTATCCTCGAAAGTGGGTATTTATTCTTAATCGTCAACTTATTCAACTGACGATAATCGATACACATCCGCATTGTACCGTCCTTCTTCTTTACGAACAAAACAGGTGCTCCCCACGGAGACACACTAGGACGAATAAACCCATGATCCAATAGCTCTTGAATCTGAGCCTTAAGTTCCGTCAGCTCCTTCGGTGCCATTCGGTAAGGGGTGATAGACACTGGAGCTGTACCAGGAATCAACTCAATCCCAAATTCTACCTCACGGCTTAAAAGAAATCTCGGTAATTCCTCTAGAAAAACATCTGGAAAATCCTTCACCGTACGGATGACCTTAACTGTTAAGCCCACAGAATCCAAAACACTGATGTAGGCCAGAAATGCCTCACATCCTTTCCTCACCAACTTCTCTGCTACTAACGCAGATATCATATACTCAGATAATTTCGTCTTTCTCCAATCACGACTATCTCATTCTCCTCCTTGGTCCTCAGAACAACCCTCTTTTCAGCACAATCTAGACTTACACGATGCTTCACCAACCAGTCCATACCAAGAATTAAGTCGAACTCCCCAAACGGAAGTTCCATTCGATCAGCCGAAAATATTGTCCTTTAGACTTCCAACAGAACGTCCCTGAACAACTTACTAACCCTAATGGTCTGCCTCAATGGACTCACCACTGAAATCTCACTAGACGTACTCTCATACGGAATCCCCAAGGTCTAAGACACAGAACATGCAACATAAGAATGCATAGAGCCTATGTCTATCAGTGCAACATAAGGTACATTAAGGATTAGGAACGTACCCGTGATGATGTCTGAAGCATCTCCATCCTCACAACGACGTGCAGCATAAATAAGTGCAGGCTGCCTCGCCTCAGTCGACCCAGTACCTCGACCCGGTACCCTTTGTCCTCGGCCCATACCGTTACCACCCCTAACCTGGCCTCAGCCCCTCGGTGGTTGCTGAACTACCCTCAGTGGTAATGCAGTCTCAGTAGTCGGAGTTTGCATCTGATTACCCCTTAGTGGACAATCCTTAACTCGGTGCTCAGAAGACCCACATCTAAGACAAGCTCCAATAGCTCTCCAACATTCACCCGGATGGCGCCTATTACAAAACTAACATATCGTCACCCCAGCAGGTGCAACAGTAGGCCCAACTTTCACGGGCCCATCAGATCTGGCCCTTTTCCTAGGCCTCACCCCAGTATTCGAAGGCTTAGAATCCCTCTTAGCCTTCCCTCTGTCATGGTTCTGATGCCAGTGTGCTTAACCTCCTCTATAATTTTGGCCTTCTCAACCAACACGGTAAACTCACACTCCCTCTACGGAGCTATCAAGACCCTCAAATTATCCCTAAGATCGTCCTCAAAATGAACACAGCACTCATGCTTAGTCGCCACCATGCCTCGCGCATAACGGCTCAGCCTCAAAAAGTCGGCCTCATACTTTGCCACTGTACAACCTCCCTAAGTGAGATTCAGAAACTCACATCGCCTAGCGTTAGTGTAGCTATCTTCCACATACTTACTCTGATAGGTGGTCTTAAACAAATCCCAAGTCAACCTATCAGGCTGAGTACCTTCCTTAACAGTCAACCACCACTAGTATGCCTCATCTCGAAGCAGAGACAGCCCCCATGAGCTTATGCTCATAAAAAAAGTCCAGATCATCCATGATACGCTCCGTTGTCTCCATCCAATACTTAGCCACACTCGGAGCAACTCCAGTGATGCCCCTAAATATCTCAGCCCAGATTCAACATTAGCCCCAACAACCCTCTCCAGGATTTGTAGCATAGCCTGGGACAATGCGTCGTCCCTAGCTGCACGTTCCTGAGACTTAGAACTAGTCTCAGTAACAGGTGACACCAGCGTCTCGCTAGTGTCCAGATTAGGGATCGTATCAGATGCGAAGAACTCCGCTCAAATCCCTCTACCGCCTTTACCTCGGCCTCTAGTACCCTGTCCACGAGTACCACGTGTGCTCATCGTAATTATCAAATTAATCTGTATTTAGAAGTTTTATGCATATTAGTTTACAGTTTCGATAATTATTAACAGATATTTTATGCATTATGGTAATAGAGTTTCAGAGTCAGTTATCGCGAGAAACAATCTCACTACAGTTTTTAGTTTACACTATCTAAAGTGTTTCATAACACATAAACGATATCTCAGACAGATACAAACAAAATTCCAATACAAGCATACAATGCATATCAAGTTTTAGAGAACTTGCTGGATCAGTGTTGGAGGCTCGATATACCACATACTCACTATCGAAATTATTTCAAATCACTTTTCAAATCATTTTACAAAAACCCTAATTTTGAAACCCAAATCCACAGCTGAGTTTTGCAACCTGGCTCTGATACCACCAAATGTAACACCCCAAACTCGGCCCAGACGTTATGGCCGAATCTGGCGACGTCACATGAGAGTGTCTTAAATAAAAGCTTAGTAAGTCAAAATCATTCAGATTAATACCTTTATTTAAATCGTGAAATCTTTATTCCATTAATTATTTGAAAACAGTTTTTTTACGTAGAAGCTAAAACATCATTAATTCATATAATGATAATTTAATAGTTTAAAATCCCAAAATATCTTAAAAGAATAGTTCAAGTTCAAAGACATAATGTTAATCCCAAAATTTAATATTTAGAATAAAACAGATAAAATAAACGTTACTCAAAATCCATAAAGTGTCCAACAGTGGTCACCATCGAGCCCTCCGCCAAACTGATCCATCTACTGCTGAAGATTACCTGACATAAAATAAATAATGGGATGAGTTTTCGTAAACTCAATGTGTACATCCTTATAAGTAGCATGCATACAAACAGATAATAGAACATAGATATTCGACCTTAACCATACAGATATCGCATGCAGATCAAATCAGATATTAGAGAACAGAAATCATGCCCACCAACCCTACACACCATCTCCGTCCAACCCAACACACCATGTGGGGATAAAATCGACCCACCCAGCCCTACACATCAAGTGGTACCGAAATACAGTACATACAGGTAAATACAGCATCGCTGCTAGATAACAGGCTAATAGCCTTTCAAACTTCTTTCTCTCCATAATAACCCCACCCCAATGCAATGCATCATACATATCATGGCATACTTATATGTAGATAACAGATCAGATCTATCACATGGCAGAACATATATACATGCTTATAATCACATACTTGCATACATATCAGTAATCAGTCAGAGTATAGGGTCTATGTAACACTTACCGCCCCTACAAACAGGTTACAGTCGACTTAGGCGACCCATGCAACCTTACAGTACATTTCAGACAAATTGGGCTCACATGCTTGTGTGCTATGCCTGTGTGGGCCCACACGCCCATGTGGCGTCGACAGATTACTTTTTGGCTTTTCGTCGAATCTCATTTTCTGTGTAATCAGAGTACACACCTGGTTCATTTTCGCTGCTAATCCAACCACGAGCACTCCAAAGCCTAAGATCGACAAAATTGTGCTAAAATCAATCACTTAAATTGATTTACCTAAGATTGGGTAAAACCCAAAACACGAGATCTACTTATATTCATCGAAGAACGATGTTTCCTTACTGTTTAGACCTCGATTACTGATCCACAGAGCCTTGAATATTCCCTAAATAGCAACAAAAATCCTTCTTAATCAATCTCTAAAGAAAATCACGTAGCGCAGTTAAAGCGATACTTACCGAAGCGACAGAACCGCTAGCAATACGTTTAGGCTTATCGAAAAAGAAGAAAAAGAAATGAAGGAGAAGGGAAAAGAAGAATAAATTTTGGCAACAATGGTTTTGGGAAAAAGAAAAAGACGGTAAAAAAAAGACAAAAAAAAAAGAAGGGAATAAACCCTAATTCCCCTTAAAACCCCAACTCAGATTTCTAATAAGCCCAACTCTTAATTGCAATTTGCAGCAAAATAATCTCAACTCTACTGCAAGGAATCGAACCCCAGACCCTAAGCGTAATCCCTTGCCACTTAACCACTAGATCAGCAGACCCATTCTGTTAAGTTTTTACCAATAAATTCTTATAAGCCCATTAACCAAAAGCCAGGTTTTATTCAGATAAAAACCAAAATTTAGGCCAAGTTAAAGCTTGAACTTGGGCCCTCCCAAACACACCCCAGAGGACATTATCCCTTAACCCACATATATTTAAACCTACAACTTGAAGCACAAATTTAGAAACTTCCAAGCCCAACACTTACAAAAGCCGAAACTACAGAAATTTGAGGAGTTACAAGTTGGGCCAGTGGCATATTGGCTATCCTTACAGTCTAATTTAGAAAAGATACATAATGTGTTTTACGTATCAATGCTAAGAAGATATCTATCATACCCTGCGCATGTTATTTCTCCAACTGAAGTTAAGATACAGTCAAATTTATCATATAGTGAAGAACCAATTCAAATTTTAGCTCGTGAGATCAAAGAGCTGAGAAATAAGAGAATCGCATTAGTGAAAGTATTATGGCATTGACACGGGGTTTAAGAAGCTACATGGGAACTTGAGGATGTTATGAGAAAATAATACCCGAACCTATTCACTAGTAAGATTTTCAGGGATGAAAATCCCTAGGGAGGAGAGTTGTAACAGCCCGTTTTTGGAAAAATCAGAACAGTGGTTTCGGGACCACAAATCCAAGGTCAAAATATTTATTTTATTATTATTTTAATTTTTACAATATTATTGAATGATTGTGTGAAAATTTCGTTTAGTAATTTTATCGTTTGGTTGGTTAATTCGGTAAAAAGGACTAAATCGCGTAAAGTGTAAAACTTGAGTTCTAATAGCTAAAGGTGTCTAGTATCTATAGAATCTTAAATTTTAGGTCCTTAAGTGGTAAATATACCATTATTGTGTTAGTGGATGTTAATTGTTTGACATAAATGAAAATTTGAATTTATTTTAAGGTTAAAATGGTAAAACGGTTAATAAATGTTAGATAATTAAAACAAAAATCAATTATAATTCTTATTATTTCATATTTAACCAAAATTTAAGAAGAAGAATAAAAATAATACTAGGGTTCTTCACTCAGCTAAGGCTTTGATGCAATTGGGTATGTGTTTTGTCCCGTTTTTAATGATTTCTACGTTTTTGAGATCGTTGCAGCTAGTACTAGCTAGCCCAGGGACTAATTTGAAAAAATGTTAAAGATTTTGAATATTTCCATTGATGAATATGTATGAGTTTTGATGATTGATAGATTTTGAATGGTTGTTGATAGTTAAACAAGTTTTGTTAAGTGATTTTTAGTGTAAATGCAAAATAGGGATTAAATTGAGAAATACGTAAATTTTGTGGTGGAAATGTGAAGTAAATGAGAAATATGGGCTAATATGATTACTATAGAATTTTGCTAGCATGCGTTTGTACTAAATTGCATGAATTTGCAATTTTATGTGATAAGGACTAAATTGTAAAAAATGTGAAAGTTTAGGGGCAAAAGTATAAATGTAGCTTAAAGAGTGTTTTGGAATATATTGAATGAATATATGATTAAATAAGTTAATTTTTAATATATTTAGATCAAGAAAAGTGAAATACAGGCTTAGATCGGGGAAAAGATAAAGTTATCGACTAATCGACTCGATTTGCTGTTTTCACATCTGAGGTAAGTTCTTATGTATTAAGCACTGTAATAATTATGCTTTTAATGCTTTTATACTGTATAAATTATATATATGGGACTACATTTATGTTCGACGACAAATCGGCTATTTGTGGCACTTAGTGTGCGATTCGACATAGCTTTGGCTACATATGACACTTAGTGTGTGATTCAAAAAAGCTTCGGCTATATATGGCACTTAGTGTGCAATTTGAGATAGCTTCGGCTATGTATGGCACTTAGCGTGTAAGACATTGAGTATTCAATGACATTTCGTGTATGTATGAACTTGTAATGGATTGGTATAGGTATGTACATGTATATTATGAGCTTAAAATCGAAGAAGTTACAAAGTTTGTATATAAGCTTATGAATAAGTAGGTGAAAGGTTTATTAGTAATCATAAAGTACATGATAATATGTTTAGATTGATGAATGTTGTATTTGTGATTAGTTAAGTTTATATCATACGAGCTTACTAAGCTTATTAGCTTACTTTGTGTATTTTTCCGTGTTTTATAGTGATATCGAAGCTAACTCAGACTCGAGGATCGTTGGAGACATTGTCACACTATCCAACCATCATTTTGGTACTTTTGAGCTTATGGTTTGGTTATATGGCATGTATAGGGACTTTAGTCATTTTGGCTATGTTTTGGAATTGATATTGGCCATTCGGAATAACTTGTAAATGTTTATGTTTTAATTTGTATATATATTGTCATGTGAGTTGGTTTTGGATGGTGAATTTGATTATGTATATAAGTGTGCAAATGGCTTTTGTTTTGATTTGGTAATTGACCTATGTTGTGTGATTGAGGTGGATTCATGATAATCATTTATATTAAGAAATTTTGAATGTCAATAGATGATGAATTGAGAGTTGTTATGTTTATGGAATTGAGCATAATAATGTATATTTTGTAAATGGTCATTTTGATATTTTGAGAAGATAAGGATTAGCATGAAATTAGATAGCAAAGTGTGGTATTTGTAGCTTGTATTGGTTGGTGTTAGAATTGGTATAAATCATGCTTGATAGAAATTGAAATATATGCCTATTGATGTTATATTGTATGCTATTTGAGAGGTGTAAGTGTATCTAATTAGGGTGGCAAACTGGCCTTGCAAATGGCCTATTTTTGTCCACACGGGCAAAGACACGGGCATGTGTCTCAGCCGTGTGTGACACACGATCATGTTACACGGCCGTGTGTCCCCTAGTGTTGAAATTGAATTGAAGTTAGTATGCTCTACATGGTCTCACACACGGGCGTGTGACTGTCCGTGTGGTGCAAATTAGTATACCCCCTAATTGGCACACGGCATAGCACATGGGCGTATGACTTGGCCGTGTTGCATAAGTTAGTATACTCTACATGTTTGGCACGACCTAGCACACAGGTGTGTATGGCCACTTCGAAGGGCACACAGGCTAGACACACGGGCGTGTGGTTGGCCATGTGACCCAAGTCAGTATGTATGCCTTATTTCTACACGGCTAGAGACACCGGCGTGTCTGGAGCCGTGTGAGGCACATGGCCTATTCAAACGGGTGTGTGAGCCTTGTATGGTTGAAATTTTTCTAAGTTTCCAAAATTTTCATATGTTATCGGTTTAGTCCCGAATTACTTCTAAAGCATGTTTAGGGCCTCATAGGCCCTTATAAGGGACAATATGATTGTGTTGAATGATTTATAGGAATGAATGCTTTATGTTTGATAAATGTATGCTATATGTTATAAATTGATCAGTAATACCTCGTAACCCTACTCCGGTGATGGATACGGGTTAAGGGTGTTACACGTCAAGTACCACTTTACTTCAAGGCTTAAATTTATCCATGTAATTTTCCTCGAGGAAAGTAGCATGAGTAGAAAATTTAATCATATTATCTTTTAGATTGTAGAATAATCCTCCCTTGGTTCGTTTTAGATATCCTAAAAACATGCACAATTCTGTCTGTGCATCCAACTTCTTTGCATCCTTATCCAGAATGTGTGTTGGACAACCCCATATTCTAAAGTGATTTAGAGTGGGTTTCTTTCCATGCCACAATTTGTAAGGTGTCTTACAAGAAGACTTGATAGGAACATCATTCAGAATATAGCAAGCCATTTGTATTGCATATCCCCAGAAGGAAGTACGAAGTTGTGAATAGCGTAACATTGAACGAGCCATGTCAAGAAAGGTTATATTCCTTCTCTCAGCTACACCATTTTGTTGTGGAGTGCCCAACACAGCCAATTGGGATAAAATCTCATTTTCTATGAGGTATCCTAAGAACTCATTACACAAATATTCTCCACCTCAGTCAAACCAAAAATTCTTTATGGATAAACCTAATTGCTTTTCCACATCCGCATGAAACTCTTGAAATTTATTAAAGGTTTCGCTTTTGCAATACATTAGATATACATATCCATATTGAGAATAGTCATTGATAAAAGTCATGTAATAATCGTAACTTCCTCAAGCACTAATGCTCATGATACCACATACATTAATGTTCACAAGTTCTAAAGGTTTGTTGGCCCTTGTACCTTTTACATCAAAAGACCTCTTAGTCATTTTACCTTCTAAGCAAGATTCACATTGTTGAAGACTAACTTCCTTTAGCATACTTAAGGGACTATCTTTCATGAGTTTAGTGATTCTTTCTTGGTTAATATGACCAAGCCTTAAATGCCATATGTACCTCTTATCAAAGTGAGAAGTTTTAAGCTTTTTATTCAATATTTCAGTTTGAAGCATCGAATAGTTATTTAGTTTGATAAAATAGAGATTGTTTCCCATCCATCCATTACAGATTAAAGAATGATTTTTATAAATAGAAATCATTTTATTGAATGTCACGGTATAACCATCATAAAATAAACATGCTACAGAAATTAAATTCCTCTTAAAATGAGGTACATAAAACACGTTCTTTAAAACAATCTTCCTAAAATTATCAAAGTGTAAAATAACTTTTCCTACTGCTTCAGCTGAAACATAGCTCCCATCTTCGGTCCGCAACGAGAGGCTTCTATCACGCAGATTTCTCGTTTCACTGAACCCTTGTAAAGAAACACACACACGGTTAGTGGCTCCAAAATCAATAACCAGTTGTCAATTGATTCTTCCACTAAGTAAGCTTCAACCACAAAAAGTTTCATACATTTTCCCTTTTTAGCTATGTAATCTAAATACTCATTGCAATTTGATTTGAAATGCCCTTTCCTGTTGCAAAAGAAACATTTGATCTTTTTAAGATCTTTTGACTTCTTAGCCTTCTTCCTATCCACACGAGGATGAACCGAAGACTCAGTCAGTTTCTTCTTTCCTATTAGCTTTCTATTTCCCCTCAAAGGATGAGGGGCCCACAGCTAAGTTTGCCTCAGGTTTCTCTTGAACCAACTTACCACCATTCAGCATCAACTTATAGGATTGTAATTTATTCATGAGTTAAGTCAAGGTAATCGCCTTGTTCCCCAAGTTGTAAGTGGCCTTAAAACCTGTAAACTCCTTGGTTTAGGATTTGAACACTATTTCAAATTGAGTGTTCACATCTAGTTCAGCCCTGTTGTCCTCCACTTCCACAAAGAATCCCATAAAGTTAAGCATATGTTCTTTTACTGGAGTATTGGGTTTCTATTGAGAATTCATCAAATTTGTAATAGCAAATTGTCGAGCCAATGTGACTTGGCCTCCAAGCAAATCCTCCAAAATTGTCATTATCTCTTTGGCAGTATGAAAATTCTCGTGTTGCTTTTGCAACACAATACTCATGCTGGCTAACATATAACATCGAGCAATCGAGTCAGAATCTCTCTAACGATTTCTCGCTTTGGGCTGAGCTTCAAGAGGCCATGTTTCGTCAAGAACGAATTTGTGTTTCTCACAACTGAGAACTGTCAACAAGTTCCATTTCTATTCTTAAAATTTATTCTCATTTAATTTATTCTCAAAAAGAATTCTAATAAGAGGAGTATGAGACATATTTGAACTAAAAAAATAAAGATTTCACTAATTACTTTGTATTAAGCAAATATTTTTCATTTCAAAAACATATCGAGAATGCAGTATGATGCATGCGTCTTGTATTAAAACCTTGAAAATATATATTTCCATTGCTACGATCATTCCCACACACATCAACCCTGTCGCCTTGGGTCCCATGATTAACTAGCAAGAACATGGATTACTTCCAATCAATTCGTAAATCTTAATTCTCAAGGCTCCACACGAACTAACGACCATTTAATGTTTAGCCATCATCTCTAGCTTAAATATCGTTTCTTGGGAAACTATTCAATAAGAGATGATCTTGAGTGTGTAACCATTGACTCAACACCCATCATGAACATACTTTCATTTATGAGTCATCTTGGGACAATCTCTCTGAAAGTCATGCGTGACTAGTTGTCCTTAAAAACAAATCCCATCTAGTGAACCCACACGACAAAGTTTACCTTAGGGTGCAGCCAAGGTAGGAACCGACTCAAAACTTTATCATGCTATCACTTCAAGACCATAAATAGAGGTCATAGGTTCTGTTTAAGGACCTTCTCCACCCAATATTTTAAAAATATGCAAGGTTTTTTATCCCAAATTTTAAGAATAATCATACAATAGTCCTAGTGGCATTCTTACCTAATATAAATGTCATGCTTCCAATATATGCATGGCATGCTATGGAAATAATATCCATTCACAAGAATTAATCAATCTTAAAACAAACAGTTTTAATTCTCCACAGTTTTTCTTTTAAGGGAAAAACCAAAAAAGTGAATGCGAACCGTGCACCAGGTAGGGTCCCAAGAAAGGGAGGTAAATAACAAGACATAATATAACAATTATAAACAGTTATAAAACAAATATATAAAGAGATAGGTAATTAAAATAAAATTTCTAGCCAAGGTTTCCATGGTTCTATTTCTATAAAATAAATGGAAAAATAAAATTACATAAATTTTCACAACAAGGCATTCTTTGGGTCTTCAACCGTCATTACATCTTTTCATCGTCATGGAATCCTTTTGGAAAAATCACATTTAAGTCCTATGTTCGTTTTCGGCTCACAAGAATTTTATGAATGTAAAAAAATAACCTACATTTAGATGATAGTCCACGGTCTATTTCCTAAGAACAGCAACCTCGGTAAAAACAATTATATAACAAATATATAATATCACATCAATTCTCATATATGACTCAAAACATGCATAAGATTTAAAGAATTCTACTTTCTATGTAATCAAATCATTCAAGAAGAAGAGAAATTTATTTTGATTATCTATTTATACTTATAGATAGAACACAACCTAGCTCATGATACCAATTGTTGGAAAAACGGGTTTGGAAAATGTAGCAAAAAATAAATTTAGAAAAAAACCAGAGTTTTAAATATTTTTCCAAAACAAGATCTTGGTTATGATATCTAAAGTAATAAACATTTAATCAAAATTGTACATTTTCGATTCGTCTAGGATGAGTGCTTCATTCGAGTTGTCTTCTTTGCTATCCTCAAGCTCATGTCTGTCGAGTGTGGGCTCGCTCCAAATACAAAAAAATCACAAAATTATCATTGGGGTAATTTTATAATTTCTCTAAAGTTTTGGGTCAAGTAGTAAATCAGAAAAATATCTCTGTAATTTTTTTGGAATAATCTTTTCAGAAAATCTTCTCTCTACAACTTTCTCTTGAATTCAACTATGTGTAAATAATGACCCAAGACTCTCTTTATATAGGGAGAGTCTAGAGAGTTCAACTATAATTAAAATTAATCACTTTAATATTAAATTAATATAATATTTATCAAGATAAATATTAGTTTAAATTTAATATTAAATCTTATTAAATAATAGAATGTTTATCTACGAGATAAATATTAAATTAAATCTAATATTAAGATAATTACTTTAACATTAAATTAATAAAATACTATTAAAATTAATATTGAATTAATATTAAAATATTAAACTATTATTATTTTTGGAATAGTTAATCTAAAATCAAATTCTCTTATAGAGTAGCAATAGGAGAGTAACTATTCCACTACTCAACCACCGAAAACCAATCGTCATCAGCCACCGGGATGTCGTCGACACAACCACCAGCACCGTCGTCCAATGATGTAGGTGCAACACCCTTATGGCACCTCGAGTTGGTTTGGTCCGGGTTAATAACGACCTGACCACTCTGGTTTAGCCATTGATTGGACCGTTGGCCCGGTTTCACATACCAGACCCGGTTCGACCAATTTTTGGGTCTTGGTCTCAGTTTTGGGCTCTCGAGCACAATTTTTTATCTCAGATCCAATTTTCAAGTTTAATTGCCCATTGAGCCAATTGTCTGACTTGAAAAATAACTTCCAAAAATATCATAATAATTTTAATTGATTTCATTATTTTAATTTTACTTAAGGAAAATTAATTTTTCCAAAAAATCACTTAGATTTTTTAAATTAATTTTTCAAGAAAATTCTTTAATCAAATTCTCTAATTGAAAAATTCTCACAACCACCTAATTTAATTCCACATCGGATAAATCCACTCAATTAAATAATTCTCAATGTAGTAGAATTTACTTTTCATTCAAATGTAATCAGATCGAGTTTTCGTTGAGCTAGCAGAGGGACTAATCGAACATATATAATTAGGCTCTAGTGATTGCAATTATATCCAGAAGCATCGTTCTGATAATTCGCAATTACTTAATCATAGAGTCAGTCCACAAGAAGTACCATGATTGAAAACTCCTTATTGTATACTCTTTACGAAAGCAATTCATCCAACTGCTTTGTCCAATGACCTCATCATGTGTGTGTTACCCTCATATGATAGCATTGATTCCTTTGAGTTAAATCCGTTCACTCAATACAAACCTAATTTATCACATTGTCACCATTGTATCTTCTTAATAATTAATATGATCACTGTCAACATATGATTGTGATAAATTTTTTGTTCAAAAATGAGCAACCCGTGGTCACGTTCCATATTTCTCAATTCACACAATACCAATGAGAGGATATCATTACCTCTTTAATTGAGCTATGAATTCCATTGTTGCTAGTAAAGTCATGCCATACACAAGTCATGTACCCAACATACAAGCTATGGGCTCAATCATCTTTAGAGCATAAGCCTCCACTTATATTAAAGCACATGAGTTGCATAAGCATGGTAAGTGGCTAACTTAGGATTTAGGTAAATCACACCATGAGCATCACAAGTAAATTACTTCACAAACGAATGCAGAATTAATTCATCTTGGGTCTAGTCTAATTTATCATTCTACCAATGAATGCATCTATGTCTCTACTCGTGGAGTCAATTGCTTTGATAGCCAAGACTAGCCATCTCCCTAATTGGAATTGTAGACGACATAATAATCCTTCTTAGTATTTGAATCAAATGCTCATTTTGATTCTTTTACGGGATTACGATCTCATTTAGATTATCTACTGAAGTAAGATGTATTTCTTGCAATGTAAAGTTCCTTACAATACCACTTATCTTCAATCTGAACTTTAGATAGTCAATGAGCTAATATTTGCTTGTCACAATTTCGCTTTTCATGCAAAATATAAAATACTTAAATACATAAGACATAATAGTGAAATGTAAAATTAACTTTATTTATTTATTCTTCGTTCAAATAAATAGAAAATACTTACATGTTTACTACAATATGGGCACATTTCCCAACAAACCACTATGTCATTCCACTTACTTGTTAATGAACTAACAACAATGATTAAAATTTTTGGATATGGAAATGCAAAAGAGAGATGATCAAACTCTTGGGCTTTATTGAATTTCCATAAATTAAATGAACATTTTCTTAAACTCTATACTTTTATTTTCTGCCTACCATGAGTTTGATAAAATGTTTGTTTAACATTTAAGTTTGATTATGTGATAAATTGGTTGATGGTTGGTTGATTGTGTCATACCCTAAAAATCGACAAATTTAGAAAGATGAGTAAAGTATGTATGTAAAATATTTGGTGCGTTGTGGTAGCATAGTCCGCCACCCTGTTAGCATGATGGCGAGTTAGAGTTTTGGCACATACTAACAAAGAATCCGTCCGTTGGTGGTATTTAAGGATATAGTTTCAAGGTATCTCCAAGTAAAAAAGGACTTCGCTCGAGAATGGGTACGTCTAATGAAAAGTATGCCTTAGAGTTTTGGTTGGGCACAAGAGCCTACCAAGTGTATGAGAATCTTACAAGAGGCTTAATTGTCTTTAACGCTACGTCATATGTGAGTCACTGCCAAAGTATCGTACACTTAGTTTATTTGGGCACTGTTCAAGTTGGTTCTCATGACGAGATTAGTTGGGAGTCAGTTAAAGTGGTTAGACTCTTTCTGTGACTGGTCAATAGTGACAAAGATCTTCACTAGATTTCCTTTACTTCCTCTAGATTTTGTGGGAAAACTAGGAGATTAGGTTAGGCAAACATCGTCACTTGTCAAACTTCACAATAGGGGGACAGAGAGTTTACATCTAATAAGGGAGTAGACATTTCTAATGACTTTTCTTTCTACTCTACGTTTAATTCTTTCCTCCTAACCTAGATGTTCTCTTCTTCTTCGATAATATAAGGCTAAGACCTCATTTAATCATTGGATGATTCAACCTTCTAGTAAGTTTTTATAGCCCTGTATGATATGATTATTGATGAGTGAGGATGATGAAAGGTGTAAGAATAGTAGGGCGTGAGTGTAAGGCCCTGCTTGGGGGTTGCACACAATTGAAATATTATTAAACTAACTGTAAATAGGGATTCTAATGGATGTTTCATGATATTTTAAACAGTTGCTGCTGTTGGATAGGGAAAGACTGTCAAAATAGAAGCCCTGGGCTGAGGTAAAGGTGAGTCTCTAAACCTGACTCCTGCATGTCATTTTATGTTGGTTATGGTATGGTTGATATTCCTATGAATAAGTATTTTATGTTGGTTTTGGTATGGTTGATATTACTATGAATAAGTATGTATTATTGTAGAGCGATGTAAATATGTGTACATGTGTTTTCTAATAAGTATCTGCAAGTATGTAAATGAAGTGAACAATGGGCGACATGATATGACGTTGTGTAGAATGCATGTATGGGAATTATTTATTAGAAAGTATGATTCTATCATAAATATAAATTAGATTTACATAGGTATCTTTATTGTAATGAGTCTGTTCATGGAGCCTAGATGTGTGTGATATATGTTGTTTATGTAGTCGTGAGTATGGTCATTGTCTAATACTTTCCTGTTATACGATTCTAGTATTGAAAAATCTGTGTTATGTGAAAATAAGGTATAAGACCATGTAAGAGAGGCTTAATGACATCCACAGATATCGTATGAGGTATAAGACCATGTGAGAGAGGCTGCATGGCATCCACAGATATGATATGAGGTATAAGACCATATGAGAGAGGCTTCATGGCATCTACATATATGATATAAGGTGTAAGACCATGTGAGAAATGTTCAATGGCATCCATTGTGTTAGTCAGCCGGGACGATAAACACAGAACAGAGCTCCACCGAGACAATAAATACAGGAAGAGCTTTAGTGATGAATTATTTGGAAATCCTATATAGTGAATTCTGTAGAACTTAAGTGGTGAGATGTTAGCCTGCCTTGTGTGAGATCTGGGTAGGCTTCTGAGGCATTTTCGGATAAAATTCTCGATAGTGTAACCAACTGAGAAATTTGGCATAGTGATTTTCCATGACTAGGAACTTTGTGTATTTGGAATATTGAGTGGTGAAAGTGTCTGCCAAACCTGGATTTCTTAGGTCCATAATGGAAGACATCTAAGATTTTATTGCTTGAAATAAAATGTTATATTCTTCTAACCAAGTTTGTTTGTTTGCACTGATTTAAAAATATTATGTAACTAGTGTTCTGATAATCACTGGATCCAGTAAAGGAATCTGTCAAGAGTAACATCTATTGGGCATTATTCTAAGAAGTGAATTCAACTACTATTTGTAAAGAAATTGTAATATCCCGAATTAGGGCCTAATCAGAATAGTGGTTTCATGACTACAAATTCGAGATAGAAATAATTATTTTATAATTATTTTGAGGTTTATGATATGATTGCATAATTATGTGAAAATTTCGTGACGAAATTCTATGCATAAAGTGCTTAAGTTGAAATTAGGGACTAAATCGAATAATTTGCAAAACTTGTATTCTAGAAGTTTTTAGTATGAAATTACTTTGGAATATTAATTAGGAGGTCTTAAATAGCAATTTGAACAATTTATAAAATTTTGGACAAAAATGGGCTTGTACATGAAAATTTTCAAAGAAAGGTATTAAGGGTATTTTGGTCATTTGGTAATTAAAAATAATTAAAAGGGAAATTAAGGCCAAAATGTGTTCATCTTCTTCAAGCCTTGGCCGAACCTTACCTCTCTCCATAGCTAGGGTTTCTTCAACTTCCAAGCTTCATAGTAAGTGATTTCAATCCCCGTTTTTAATGATTTTTATGTTTTTGGAATCCCGGTAGCTCGATTTAGCTTATGCTAGCAATAATTCAACCTAGGGTTCATATTTGGAAAAATACCCATAGGTGAAATTTGTGTATTTTGGTGTTTTATGATAGAATATGAGGTTTTAAATTATGTTAGACAACTTGTGCTACTCGGTTTTAAGTGAAAACGAGTAAAAGGGCTTAATCGGTAAAAATACCTAATATTCATAAGTACATGTTAGAGTGTGAATTTGATGTTGCTATAGAAGGGAAAAATGATCAGCATGTCATAAAACATAAGAAAATAGGATGAGGTTTAATTTACGAGCCTTGGGGCAAAAGTGTAAATATGTGAAAGTTTAGGGGCAAAATAGTAATTTTGCCAAAGTTCGTACTAAGGGTTGTTTTGATGAATGTATGTATTAAATAAATTAATTTGGTATTATAGATCAAGAGAAACAAGATTCAAGTCTTGATCGAGGGAAAAACAAAGTTTACGAGGAATAAGCTCGATTGCTAATATTTTGTATCGAGGTAAGTTCATGTGTAAATAAGGTAACATAATTTTTATTTTAAGTGATTTAATGTTATTTATATGATATGATACTTATTATCATGAAATATTATGCTTTGTGAATTATTATTTGGTAATATGCAAATTATGTGAACAACTTGATAAGTATGAGATGCTAGCAAGTATCGGTTTCTACATTTCGAAGAAGGCGATCAAAATGTGTAATTGAGAAGAATCCCGTTTGAACCTTGGGAATAGATTAGGGTACAAGTGACATGCCACTAGGATGGTTGAGTTCCGAACTCGTTGAGTTGAGTCCGAGTTCGTGAGATGTAACTAAGCATCCGAGCTCGTTGAGTTGAGTCCGAGTTCACTTATGGATGCGAACACCCGATCTCGTTGAGTTGAGTCCGAGTTCGTTTATGGTCGGGTTACATGGTAGCTTGACTATATAAATTTCAAAAGCTATTGAGCTTGTTTAGCTATGAGTGTAGCACTTACGTGCACACTATCCGCGTATCCGAAATTATATTTCGATGTGTTTAACGGGAGAATCCTAAGAGAATAGGGAGAGTACTTAAAACGAAAGTGATTGAGGATGAATGTGTTGAAGAAGTGAAAATGGACAGGTATGAATTTAATCCTTGGTTGAGAATTTGGTAAGACAAAATTGTGGTAAGATAGTAAGTATTCTTATGACATGAGTGTCTTAATGATGTTTATGTTGGATTGCATGATCATGTTACTTGTTATTTGCATGTGAACTTACTAAGCATTTATGCTTACTCTCTCCTTTTCATTCATTGTAGTTTTGACAAGCCAGCTTGAGAATTGGGATAGGTCGAAGGCTCGCTCACACTATCCGAAGTCCTAAATTGGTAAAATGGCTTGTATATTTTGAGTGTGGCATGTATAGCACTATACTCACTTTGTGTAAATAATCTTATGATATGGTTATGGTTTGGTAAGAAAATGTTTGGAAATGATTAGCCATTGGAATGGCCAATCTAGATCATATTTGATGTCATGTATGTTTAATGTGTTACTTAGTCCATGAAAATCCATAAAATGGTGAAATTGGTTATAAAATAGAATCACACAGCAGCAATGACGTGAATTGGAAAAATCACTAAAAATAGTAGAAATAGAATTAGATGATGAATAAAATATGTAATTGAAGCCTAATGAATCTATTTTCATGTGGAAGAAACAAAATAGGTAAAAGAGTTTTATTTTATAAGATATTTAAATTTTTTGAAATAGGGCCAGAGCAATTTCTGAATCCTCTATTCTGACTTTGGAAATTCACCAAAAATTGTACAAAAATAATTAGAAGTTATGATTTATATGTACATATTCCTTATTAAGTATATTTTTAATAGATACAAACGGCATAGTCTTTTGAGTTCTGTACAAAGAGAAAAGTGGTTCGTAGTGAACAGAGGTCAAAGCAGTCGGATGCGGAAATAGGGTAAACATTAACTAATAAACTGTACTAATTGGCTTGACCAAAAATTCTAGAAAAAATTAGTAGATAGATATATGAGTCTAGTTTCAAGGAAAATTTACAGATATTAATTTTGAGTTTCGTAACTCGAGATATGAATTTTTAAGAGACTGTGACGCAGTTAGCCAGCTTGTCTAGAATTTCTAAAATAAATTGTTTGAGTTGTTTAATTAATGAATTAAGCCCGTTAACACCTCGTACTCGACTCCAGTGATGGTCTCGGGTACGAGGGCGTTACATAAATTGTGTAATAAGATTCTAAATATGGTATAAAGCCTGTGATCCGTTAATTGAGCGAAGTGTGTATAAGATGGTTAAGTGAAGATATTGGCATATGGTTATCCACCAACCAGAAATAAGAAAAGTATCCACCAAATTCTGAAAGGAATTCCAGAATCTTAAAGTTAAGGATTTCAACAATAACATTAAAAGGTAATATTGGTTGAGGCTCATTAAGTTCCATTGAACTTATGGGTGTTTATTTGCAATGCAGGTTGTTAGGTTTGAACTAGTTCGCCAGAAGGGACCAAGCTAGAAACGTGCCAAAGTAGTTGATCGTAAAGCGATATTATGCATACAGAGGGACATTTTTTAGAATATATTTTTAAATGAAAAATAGTAATATGTGCCACGATTGGGTTTATTTTAATAAAGGTTTAAGTGGTATTGTCTTATACTATCATTGAGAATCAATTGTAATCAAATAAACATTTATCTTCAGAATCTATGACTTAGAATAATAATAAATAGGTAAAAAGTATGTTCAGTAAAGTCTTCACCCATTTTAAAACTTTTGTTAAGTGTTTAAGTCTGGTGGCATCCTATATTCGGTTTCGGTAAATCGGGTTAGGTATATATTGTTACAGAGTAGTTATTTGTTAGTTTGAGTTAATATTTATTATTGATTAATTGATTTTTCAATTATATCAAAATGCTTAATGTGCTAGAATTGACACCTCTAGTGGAAAATCTAGATAAACAAGACCAAAAAGAGAGTTTATCATTAGATAGTTCGATATAATTATGTTGAATAGTGAGACTAAGAGGAGATCTATATGCCTAGATGAAATCGAAAGGAGAACTATATGCCTAGGTGAAACCAAAAGGAGAATCTAGATGGTATCAGTCTAGGATGAGATCGAGAGGAGATTCTTAACTAAGAGTGACACACAATATAATCTGTATAGGTTTATTAGCTTAGTTAGCGATTAAGGAATCAATTAACCATCGTTTTATTTTATTATGTTGTCTAAAACAATAGGAAGAACATTAGATTAGATTGTTTAATTGATAATTTAAATATAGTTTATAAACAATTTATATTTGAAGTTGCGCTGATAATTTCTGACTCGATTGGATTAGTAATTACTCAACTTGTAATTAACTTGATAAACACATTTACCAATTTGCAATCCATTGGATTCAATCCTTGGAATACTCGAATTATTCCATTGTAACACTTATAAATATTACAATTAATATGTCGCACGTGTAGTACACCGCTATATTTATAATTGTATTTGTGTTGATTCATAGCCCCAGTGCACATATGCCAGGGCGCGGTCATAAGACAATGATCAATCTTCACTTTTAGCCTTATACCATGTTGAAACTTGAGATTTAATTTGTATAGTTTATTTTTTATATATAATTTGATCTTTTTACTTTTATAAGTCATTAGTTAGGCTGAATATTTAATATTATTAATTATTTCAATCAAAATGTTGATGCCAATTTTTCTTAAGAATAATATTTCAACAAGAAAATTTATTTTATCATGATAAGTTCGAAAGAATTTTTTTAAGAGAAAAATTATTATAAATATTCTCGATATTATTTTTATTGTTGCATGATTATTAAGTGATTTTTTAAATTTTAAAATGTAACATAAGTGAATTTAATAGAAGAGTTTTAACCGTAATAATAATTAAATCTAAATTTTTAAATTCAAAAAGTAAATTATTCTAAATTTTTAAAATTAAAAACAAAATTAAAGTATATTTTAAAAGTGCGGGAATCATGCTAGTTTAACTATTTAAATTGGTAGTACCATGTTTCATGTTAAAATAAATAAATGCAACATTTTGTTTATTAGTAGTAGATCAATCCATTCCAGTACTAAAAATTAGTGTACTACTACTTTAATTATGTTAGCTGACAAAGTAAATAAAAGCTTTGTTGTTGCTTAAGAAAATTTAATCTATGGAAAATCAAATCGGTAGACCTCTAGTTTTGATTTTTTAAATAAAAAATTAATAATAATTTTAAAAGAATAGAATAACTATGTTTACAAAAGGAAAGAAAGATCTTGTTAAAAAAAATAAAATATAAAATGGAGCAAACAGAATGTTACAAATAAAAGCAAAATCATATTTGATTTCAAGAGCCACGTTGATTTTAATCTGCAGGTGTACCGATTAATATAATTGTAAGAAATAGACATATTTGTCTCTATCTATATTAAGTCAACTCCATAAAATCTTACCAAAACAGCCATGGACTCCATATTTGCCGCACAGAAATTTTAGGCGGTCTTTAGTAGTACTTTTTAAAAATATTTATTTTAACATAAAATATATTTTTGAAGTAAAAGAAATATTAAGGGCTTATTTAGTGATATTTAAAAAAATATTTTTAATTTGAAAAATATTTTTAGAAGAAAAATTGTATTAAATAGTTATTTTTAATTTTGAAAAACAATTCTAAAAAAATAAGTTAAAATTTTTAATTTTTAATTTTTTCTCTCTCAAAAATACTCTTGGTGTTTAATTACTTTATACCCCTCCAACAACATAGTATTTTCCTTCTGTTTTTTGTTTAGTGCTTATTTACAAATGTATTAAAATTATTAACTAAAAATAAAAAAATATTTTTTAAATAATACAAATGTGTTAATATCTAATTACAAATATTTAATAGTTATATTTAAATATTTAAAATATAATTTATATATTCTAATTAAATTTTATAAATAATTAATATTTATTGTTTAAAAATATTTAAAATTAATGTTTCACATATTAAAATATTAACAAGTTTTAATAATTTTTTTATATTCTTACTAAAATATAATGATATTAACTAATTAGAACATTATTTAAATGCATATTTGTTACTTAATAATACCATGTCTAAAATGAACATTTTATTTCTCAAAATAATTTTTTTACAGTAATGCTAAACACTCAAATCTTAAACAAAATATTTTTCAAAAGCATTACTAAACTAACTCTAAAATAACTTTAAAGAAAATTTTTAACTTTTCAAAAGCACTTTTTCCCAAAGTGAGAAGTTAAAATTTTTAACTTTTCTCTCTCAAAAGCACTTTTAACAACTTAATTATGTTCACTCCTCCACATGAGTTTTCCATCCTTTGGTTAATTATTTAAAAAATATTTAAAATTTATTTTTCATATATTAAAACATTAACAACAAACTATAATAAATTATATTTTATATTCTTATTAAAATATCATAATATTAACTAATTTAAACATTATTTAAATATTTATTTGTTGTTTTATAACATCATGTCTAAAATGAACATTTTATTTCTTAAAAACACTTTTTAAAAACAATACCAGAGCTAGTTTAACATTACTTTTGAGAAATACTTTTAAAAAGTGCTTTGAAAAAATATTTTTGAAAAATATTTTTTAAATAATTGATTTAAAATTTAAGTATTTAATATTACTGTTAAAAAGTATTTTCGAGAAATAAAATATCCATTTTAAATATAGTACTATTAAATAATAAATATGTATTTAAATAATACTTATTTTAGTAAGAATATAACAAGTAATTTACTATAACTTGTTATTATTTTAATATATAAAATATAAATTTTAAATATTTTAAAATAATAAAATTTAATTATTTATAAAATTTAATTAGAATATATAAACTATATTTTTAAAAAAAATTAAATATAACTATTAAATATTTATAATTAGATATTAACAGATTTATATTATTTTAAAAACAAACCCATATTATTGGAAGGGTGAAAAAATAATAAAACAACTGTTTAGGACAATTTTTCTTCCAAATGTCATTTTCAAGCCAAAATTGTTTTTTTAAGCAATACTAAACAAGGCCTAAATACTTAATCCTTTCAAAAGTATTTCTCAAAAGTATTTTTTTTAAACTATTCTAAAACGCAATGTTAAACTAACCCTTCTACAATACAACACTCCAAAAATCATACAGAAGTATGTAATGAACAAAAAATTCAGTATCTGAATTTGTACTTCATCGAAACCAGTTGCCAAAAAAAAAAAAACTACTTGAATTCAGCAGAATCTACAATAAACAGACAGACCATTCCGCAGGAACCAACTCTTAATGTTTACTTTGAAACATGGATTGAAACAGCTAAAGACACAAAGCTCAATTCGAAATTCATTCTTAAATGTTAAATGCCATGTCTCTTGACATCAAGAAATATCGGAATTATTATTGGCATTCGTTTCAACTCACGCTTCTTTAGCTATACCTTTATGGGCTCGGGATTTTCAATATAAGTCGGCGCAATCTTACATATAGGCATGCTTTCATTTTTGCTTAGAAGCTTCATGGACGGATGAACCTCGATATCATGCATTAACACTCTATCATCTATGTCTAATTTGCTCACATCCACCTCGATTTTTTGAGGAATGTGTTCTGCCGGGCATTGAAACTTTAGACTGCTTCTTATCACTTTAAAGTAGCCACCTGGTACAGCATCAACGTATCATTTGTCAAATAACAAAGCATAATCTGATTGTCAAAGACTACAATGAGATTAAGCAGGGGCAAATCAAAACAAATAAACGAAAACGGGAATACTAATAATAAGACATATCATCACACGGTTTCTCCATTAGCAACACGAAAGCTGGCATTTGTGTTAGTCTGATTTACATGCTAGTTCCCTACAAGAAAATGCAATGAAAAATAGGGAAGGCAAGGCCATATGTCTGTTCAGGTTCTTGTGCATTATCGCTTGCAACAAAACATTTGGTAAGTTAACATCATTTAGTGTAATTGATAATATGAGAAAGGAGGAAAGACAATTAAGATTGGTATAACACGGCAAGAGTGTAAGTGGACAACAAGGACCAGAGCTCCAAGTATTGGTAACGTTGAAGATACCGGAACTCATTTAAGAAGTTGTAAAAAACTAATGGAGAAAACATTAATGTATAATTTTAACAAAGTCCGATGACATAAAACTAAATAACACATTGTAGCATCTAATCTTATTATCTATAACAGATCATTATAAAATGTGATTTATAAACCCCGGAAGTTCCAATATCATATTAATATATGAGATAATGTCGCATTTGGTACTTGTACTTTCATAAAATATTCAATGTAGTACATGTACTTTGAAAATGTCCAATGTGGTATCTGAACTATCAATATGTGTTTTCTTATGGTACCTGTGCTTTCATAAAATATCCGATGTGATACCTATACTTTGAAAATGTCCAATATGGTACCTGAATGTCCAATATGGTACCTGAACTATCAATATGTGTTTTATTATGATACCTGGTATTATCAACATTAGTGAATTGCTAAACCAAGTATAATCACAAGACATAAGTCTCTAATTACTTCCTTTACCCAACAATTTCAGATAGTTAGCATATATAACATTTTTCATCTAAAAGAAGCAATGAACAAGCAAGTTGCCTATCATATAGTAAAATCTAAATCTTGAACAAAATTAACATCAATAAGAAGATCAAATGGGGACAATTGCACTAAATTGCATACCTTTCTTAAGACCAGGGCAATCCTCTAATCCTTTGAAAACTACAGGCACATCAGCCTTCAACTCAGTCCCTTCATCCGCCCAAACAAACACCAAATTCAATATTTTACCACTCTCTTCGTCCCTATGAATCTATAAAAGCAACCCAAAAAAGAAAATTTGAACTTGGGTGACAATAAAAGCTACTAATAAACAAAAAAAGAAAGCGGGGAAAAGTAAAAAAAACTTGCCTTGATGGGTAAAACCGTCCCGGATTCAAGTAAGACAGAAGAGCCCGAACCGGCCCGAATCTGAAGCTGGAACCTAGTGGAACAAAAGAAAGGGAGTTGAACGGACTTGATAATGGATCGAATCTGCTTTCTTTCGGTAGTAAGAATTTGTTTCCTGGACGGGGAACGGTTGCTTGGGTTTTTCTCGAGCAAGCCTTGAGAGAAAACCACAGCAGGGATTCTACCTTGGGCTCTGTCACGGCTCGAGATACGGCTGCCGGTGCATTCTCGTGGGATAGCTTGGATGGTGTGGTAATGGTGTGTATTTGCCGGTGATGTTTGGACCACCGTTTTCAGGCCGCGCCACAACCTGAACATTTGGTCGGAAACTGTAATGGACTTCACCAGAGTCTGTGCTGTTGAGTGCTGTGAGTGAAATGAGGGTTTTGAGCATGGTTAGGTATTAGGGTTTTAATAATCTGGGCCAAATTCGGGGTAAGTTTTTATAGTCTAATATACCTTAAATCTGACGATGAAAAGATCTATAAAGCCCAAATGCTGGTTTTGGAAGAACAAGGCCTCAGCAATGAGATTCACACAGTAGGGGTGATATTAAAATTAGTGGTAAAATATACATTTGATTCAATCGCAAAAATAATAGTGAGGTGAAAGTATAAAATGATAAAAGAAAGATATTATATTTAATTATATATTATTATTTAACTCTTTAATTGAGGTAATGTTATGAGTTAAATCAACACTAATTCGATTAGAAAAATTATAGAAATGTTCTTCCGTAATTAAATTAAATTAAATATTTTAATCTTTTTATTTTAACGAAAGCCAATAAAAACAAAAATAAAAACATATATATGATAGAATTTGAAATCATACCAATTGAATTAATAAAACCTAAAATTTATCCTTCAATAAAAGTTTCATTTTAATAATATTTATACAATTTTATTTTAATATAAACAATTTATCACCCCCATTGTATATTAATACTCACCATATATAAAAGATTTTGATTGAGTTGGTATCAATCATATTTAGGTCTCAACTCAGTTATTAAATTATCAAGATACCCTTATTTAAAAAAATAATAAATATTAATTTAATGGTATTTCTCTTTTTTTTAATCTAGAAAATATTTGTACTTTAAATGGGATTTAAGCCCAAAACACCAAACATACCCTCTTCCAACTTTGCTATTTCAACTAAAGTAACATTTGGTATATATTGCATATGTGTTATTATTTCTAGTTTCAAATATTATATTTCATTATTTATTGTATGTTATTTATAAATGTATCAATGTGTCCTAAATACGTAGTTTTCACATGCATATGCGTGAGATAAAATTTTCACATGCATACACGTGAAATAAAATTTCTAGTATATGTAAAATAATTAATTATATTTCATATTAAATTTATATTTACCTTAAATAATAATTTTCTAGAATAATGCCACATTTGATACTTTTACTTTCATAAAATGTCTAATATGGTACATGATCCATCAATATGTGTCATATTATGGTACTTAGTGTTAATACAATTATTAAATTATTAAACCAACTAATGAAAATTTGACACGTAGAATTTTTTTTCTTAACCATCTAATTTAACATTATGTGAAAAATTAAATAAAAGAAAAAAATAATTTAATTTAGAAAAGAACTAAACATATGATTAATAGAGAAGTAAATACTAAACATGTGGTTAAATTTACTAAAATAAAAAATAACTAAATAAAACAAAAAAATAATTTAAAAAAAATAACAAAACATATGGTTAATGGAAAAGAAGCAAATACTAAACATATGGTTAAATTTCCTTAAATGGTGAAGATAAGTTTAGTATTTTTTAAATTTACTTGAACGGTGAAGATAAGTTTAGTATTTACTTCTTTTTTATTAACCATATGTTTAATATCTATCTCTTAGTTTTGCAATGCACTTTAAATCACTCGATTTCAAATACGGGAGCTCAAGTTATGACCATTTTAGTGAAAAATGCACGAGCAAAATTTTTAGACGAGATTATTACTGAAATTATGAGTTTTAGACTTTTAATTCTAGTTTAAATAATATCTGGTTTGATTTTTATGCTTAATTTTTATTATATATGAACCTAATATTGTATTTATTAAGTTTTATTATTTTATTATTTATTTATTCTAAATTTTGGATATTGTTTAAGTATTTTAAGTTGTTTAGGAGTTTTATATTTATTAGTCAAATAAGAAAGTTTAGTTTAAAACTACTTCTTATTTAGATTAATTAGAGTTTCATTATAAATTGGAGTTTTCTTGGATATAATTTGTAACACCCTTTACCCGTATCCGACGCCGGGACAGGATACGAGGCATTGCCGGACTTAAACATGCACATACATGTAAAACCGGGCCATAAAATTTCAATCATATCAGAATCATTCGATCACATGCAAAATGTCCCATACACTAGCCTTCAAGGCTCTAAACATGCATTAAAAGCTGTTTGGGACTAAACCGAGAACTCACGAACGTTTTTACAACACTTAGAAGATTTTCATGTTTGGAGAGTCATACGCCCGTGTGGGTAGGTCGAGTGGTCTCACACGCCCGTGTAACTCTCTGTTTATGACGTCAGCAAACATTTAGGGTCACACGGCCAAGTTACACGCCCGTGTGCTAAGGCCATGTCCTCCACATGGCTGAGACACACGACTTTGTCTCTGCCCGTGTGGTCAACACTTAAGCTATTTTCCAAGAATTTTTGTCACCCTTTACATGCACACACACAAACATGGATCCAAAAGCATTCAACATCCTCAATTATGATGCGGACATTTCATTTACCTATCAACATACATGTGTTACACATTCTCACATTAAACCAAGTCTAGACACACCATATCTTATTCATTTGGCTTTGCCAAATACCTTACCACTTATACTTTTATACCATAATTATCTTCATGTCCATTTAATTCTAACTTATCATCAAGCATACACATTCTAGCCAAGTCATATCTTTATAGAGTATCCACATTTCACATGCATAAAACAATATGCTTGACTAAGACATTCTACTCCAATTCCATATTCAGTTAAACATTATTACTATTTCTCACTTTATACCATTATGCCATGGTTACCCAACTATCCATCAAACATCCATGTTCAAGGCACTATCATTTTATTTCCATATTACACATTTAATTCATGGTCATGACCACCTCGATTGGTCATAAAACATGCATTCAACACACATGACATATTACCAACCATGCATGGCGAACAACCATATTCACATCACAATTATTAGACATAACATGAATAGCTAGATTTACAAGCCATAATCAATAGCTCAATATAGGCCAATACATTTGGCCAAATTATAATAACACATGTTATAAAACTAGGTCCCTCTACATGCCACTCACTTGATATTTCTAACTTATGTATCAATACTCCAAAGGTATTGGCTTGATAGTGTGATGCTGCCTCCGATGATCTCTAACCCCGAGCCAACCTGAGAACACTAAGGAAATGGAAAGGAGAGAGTAAACTTTACGTTTAGTAAGCTCTATGAAAATAATAAGCAATGTATTAACATGCTATTTTTCAATTTCTTTCTATTTATACAAAGTCTAATTAAGTTGTTTTCTCGAGTCACAGTCACTAAATTATTTATATCCGGAGTTACGAAACTCAAAATTTAGATCTGCTAATTTTCCCAGAAACTATACTCACATATCTTATTCCCATAAAATTTTTAAAATTTTTGGTTTATCCAATAAGTACAGTTTATTCTTTAAAGTCACCCCTGTTTTGCTGTCTGACAGTTCTAACCCCTCTTCACTAAAAATTAATTATATATTTGTACAAGATTCGGATAGTGTTCCTATTTATTTCTTTCGAAAATGGACTCATTAATGATTTTAAGCATATAAATTATAACCCATAATTATTTGTGTACAATTTTTAATGATTTTCCCAAATCATAATAGGGGATTCCAAAATCATTCTGACCCTGTCTCACAAAAATTCAAATATCACAAAATATGAAATTCTTCTACTTTCACCGTTTCTTTTATGTGAAAATAGACGTAATAAGATTTTATTTCATATCTTAGTCAACTTCTAATTCGATTTCCACCATTTTTGGTGATTTTTCAAACTCACACAACTGCTGCTGTCCAAAACTGTTTTATTATAAATTTCACTCTTACATAATCTCACTTACTCCATTCCATCTTATCGAAAGTTCGCTCAACTATCGAGCACATTGCTCATAAATTTTCACACACATATACCTGCACTTATTCATCACATAGTCATATTCAATTATACTAGTCATTACATGATCACATGTATTTTCACTTAGTCAATTTCCCCGTTGAACTCATCGGAATAATAACAGATACACGGTGGCCTGCACATATTACTACCCTTGTAACCGAAGCTATCTGGTGCACATAGTAGCCTGTACTTAGTACTACATCTATGACCAAAACTGTCTCTTACACATATTGGCCTGCACTTAGTACCACACATGTGATCTAAGCTATTGGGTACGCATAGTAGCCTGCACTTAGTACTACACATGCGACCTAACCATCTAGTACACGTAGTAGCTTGCACTTAGTACTACACACGTGACCTAAAACCATTTTAAACACATAGTAGCCAGCACATAGTACTACACGTGTTCTCACAATGTATCATTCGTATCTTTTCTATTCCGAAGGTCCAACCGAGAAACTCCTCACTTTTCAACATTTTACCAATTCATCCATAATCAATTTCAATTCATAATTTACATCAAGTGATTATTCAATATGCACCGAACCGATTGAAGTGAACCGGCCAAAGATTGGGTAGCCTAAAACTGGCTATATGCTGACCCAAATCAACTTATTAGCTGATTAATTAAGCTTGCAAAGAAGCCCTTGAAGTCTTGTCAAAGTTGCATTCAAACCCCTCCACAATTGGTGGATTTTTGGATTTGCCCCAAGCCATATTTAGCAAAGTTGAATCCATCAACTTTGCCAAATAGATGGTCGGCCAAGGGGTGGCTCTTTGGCTGCTATTTTTAGCAAATTTTAGCTGCCACATTCAGCTATAAAAAACCCCATTGGCTGATCATTCAAAGCATCTCATTCATTCCTCATTCATTTCACAACACTTCTCTCCTCTCTCACTTTTTCTCTCATTTTTTTCCATACCGAATAATGGGCCGCCCAAAACCATCCCACATGCTGACCTAATCATCTTATTTAGCTGATTATTTGGCTTGCAAAAAAGCCCTTTAAGCTTCCTTGAAATTGCATTCAAACCTTTCCACTTATCAAGCTTTTGTAGATTTGCCCCTAGCTAAATTTAACAAATTTGAAAGCTTCAAACTTGCCATATGTGTGGCCAGCCATGGAGAAGTCAATGGCTGCTGATTTTTGCTATTTTTAGCAGCTTACTCAACCTATAAATACCCCCTTGGCTGCTCATTTCAAACGCACCTATCCTTCTTTCATTCTTCACTTCTATCTCACTTTCTCTCTTCAAAACCCTTCCTTTGTTCTCCATTTTTCCCTTTCATTCCCTTGCTGATTTCCTTTCTTAGAAAAGATCCCTTCAACCACCATTGGTAGCAGTATTCAAGTGCTAGTAGAAGCTTCGGTTCAGCAAGAACAAGCGGAGAAAGAGGAACAGAGCAAACTAGTCAAGCTTCGGAGAAACACCAGATTTGACTCTAGTTCCCTATCCTTTAATTTTTATTGTTTTTGTTATGAACATGTCTATGAATAATTGTTATGTTGATATGTTTAATTTAATTAATATGAATTAAATTTAAATCGTGTTAGGTTGATTGCATTTTGTTCACTTAAGTTATTAAAATTATGTTTGTGTTGTTATAGGCCTTGGTAAGTTGTTTGATTAAGTAAAACCATGATTAAGTTATTCTTACATTATAATTGTAAGGTAACTAATGAATTCATTATTTAATCATTTTGAAATTGTAATTAATTGACACAATACTTAATCAGCGTATGTTTAATCTTCTAAGGTAGCTGAGGGTTAAATTAGCGACGGTATTAAACGGTACATTAGCCTTGCATAACTTACAAGATTATTATAATTAAACTATTTCAAGGTAGGAATACATTGTTACCTCACTTAATTTTTTATATGTTTATGAAGATTGATTAATTGTGTGAATTGACATTGGAAGATGTTTAAGAGATTAGTTAATTTAATAGGTACGTATGGGCAGTAGTTAGCAAATTACCAAGTTGCCGTGAATTTATTCATAACAACATGAACATGATTTTAGTAATTCTAAGTTAAGAAATGTAATTAATATAACACAATTATGTCATCTTGATTAAAATAATCTTTTGAAATCGTGCATTGGAACTTTTTTTTTTACTTAGTTAAATTTTAGTTTTTAATCACTTCATCAAAATCAAAATATTTTTCTTCACCAAAGTGTTTTTAATTGCATTCATAATTCTTTTCACACCTCCTGTGGGTACGATAACTTGATATTTACTTGTCACTTTATTACTTGTTGCAATTGTATACACTTGCACATTTCCATCGTTCCAATGTGAAATGCCATTGACGTGATTCAAAAGATCATTATGGTTCCCAATGTCCGATTCAGTATCCACCCAATGATGAAAGTTGTAAAGAAGAACATATGTATGACACCGAGCCAATTAAGGAGTCTTCTTTTAGTGCTACCCCTAACGATGATGATATGAATGACCAAGAAACTTCGAGTGATACCACTTGTGAAGACAGTAAGTGTGATTTTGTGCCTACTATTGAGTCTAAATCTAACATTGCACATTGTTCCAAAGTTGATAGTAATAGTACGAACTATGATGATAGTGATAGTGAACTTTGTGAACTAGAAAAAGTTGGTTGTGAGAATTTTTTACTAGAGCCTATGGATTTGGATGAGTTAGACCTTTATTGTCCTTCTAAAGAGTTGTATTCTGATGAATTTAATTTTCAAAATTTTTGTGAGGGGTTGAAAGGCAGTGAGAATGATTCATGCCAAAAGACTGAGAGAAAAAAGACCTTGAGTGATAAAAGTCAATTTGATAGTCCAAATTTGGTGAGTTAAAATTCCTATGAGGTAAAATTAGAGAGTTCAATTCACATTGAAAAAGAGAATGGAAAAAAAAAAAGAACCTATCTGAAAGAGAGGAATGATTATGTTTTCACTATCCTTAACTTGAATTTGTTTAGTGGACTTGTTTTATTCTTTCAAGAATTTGTTGATCTTTTGAGAGGAGCTCTGTTAAACCATTCCTAATATGATAAAGATTCTTTCTTGTTCTGCCAAAAATAAGACTCAAGGACAAATATTTTTGAGGAAAGGGGGAATGATACATGCATGGATAGTGTGAAATTTATTAAATTCCATTCACCAAAGCTGCCAATTTTCAAGTTTGAAAAATTAGCATTCTTGCAATCACTTTTTGGATAGGATCCAAACATTTTTGAGTTGAGATGTCTCATAAAATTTGAATATCTATCTCTTATATTTGCAATGCACTTTGAATCACTCAATTGCGATTTTGGGAGTTCAAGTTATTACTGTTTTAGTGAAGATTGTGTGAGTAAAATATCTACACGGGATTATGACGGAAATTATGAGTTTCGAACTTTTAATTCGAGTTTAAATCATATTAGGTTCAATTTTTAGGCTTAAATTTTATTATATATGAGCTCAATATTGTATTTATTAAGTTTCATTATTTTATTATTTATTTATTCCAAATTTTGGATATTTTTTAAGTATTTAAAGTTGTTTAAGAGTTCTATGTTTCTTAGTCAAATAAGAAAGTTTAGTTTAAAACCACTTCTTATTTAGATTAATTAGAGTTTCATTATAATTTAGAATATTTTTTGGATTTAATTAGCTTGCCCATATAGAGGCCTCTTCATTGTTCATTAGAAAAAAATTGTTTTCATTAATAAAGTTTTCAACTCCAAAAGTTAGTGTTTTTGTGCGAGATTTCTTTCTTGTGATTTTTATAAGTAGCTTTCTTCTCAATTTTTCTTTAAGGAGTCATGGGAATTCATTCTTCATCCTTCAATTTTGCAAAGAATGATTTCTTGGAGGGTTGATTAGAGCCATTAATTGTGTTTGTTTGGGTTTATATCTCAAAGGGTTCAATTGGACACTTATCAATCTATCTATCATAACCATCGATTTACTCATTCCATCTTCCACATATTTTTATTCTCATTTATTTATTATTTACTATTTTTTCTCAAATTTCTTCTTTTAGTGTTTTTGTTTTCTTTATTTTTTCTTTATAGGTCAGATCTATATCCTTTTTCCTTGAGTTGAAGAACTTGAATACGATCTTCTTCCGCTTGCTCCTTTATTAGTTATATTATCATGTGGATTTAATGATTTGGAAAAAAATCTACATCTTGAATTTTCATTGACTATTTTAGCAAATCACTAACGGTGTTAACATCAAATACCATTGTTGAAAAATATGAAACTGATCTTTAAGTGCTAGGGAAGGGCCCACTTCCTTCGCACTAGAGCTATTTAATTAGAATTTTTCATATTTGAGTATTGGCAATTTATATAGTAGTTTGAATGAGTTGTGCTAATTGTTTGGAGGATATTTAGCCTAATAATGAAGATTATATTAATTGGGAAACTCAGATGAAAATTGGGTCGAATTAAAACACCGAATACAATCCTTTACAACATGGGCATTTAGATTGGATTGAAACTCTATCAGATTAGTTACCAAGAGCCAACGTTTGGTTTATTCTCTATCATTATACTGTAAAAAAAATTATTGTATTGTAACACCCCATGTCCAACCTGATCGCCGGGTCCCAGCTATAGGATGAAACATTCATTGTCAGAGCAACTTAAGACAATTATAAAGCATACAAGCATTTACACATGCAATTAATGTATTTCACAATCATTTTATGTTATACAACCATTTTCAGGTCCTATACGAGCTTACAAAATCTGTATTACTAACCTAAGATTGAATTAGGACAAAATTCTAAAGTTTTTAAAGTTCCAGATCGATGTCGCGACATCATGACTTCCATATTGTGACATCGTCAAGCAGTAGGTCACATTGTGACTTCAGGCATCTTGATGTCGCGATGTCGCTTACTATCAGCCCATGTCACGATGTCGGGGACTCGAGGTCTCAATGTTTCCCCTATTTTGGCAAATTAACACTTTAGTACCTCTTTCAAGCTTTCAAAAAAATACTTAAATACTTCCATACATCTTTCCAGAATTCAATACCACCATTTCATACCAGTTTAAACATAATCAACCCTTTTATTAAACCAACTACACCAATAAATTCATTTTCAATTCAAACATCTCAAACTTATGCAATACGGAAACTGATGAACTTGGCATGAACTAACCAAAGCATACACCAATCTATGTTTCCTACTTAGCATTCAAACTTACCATTTCTAAATCATTCATCAACCTAGCTATTCCAACTAGCTCACTTGCAATTTTTAACATGCTAAACATACAAGTTTAAGGTCATCCTCCCTAATAGCATCAAACTTGACCAAATCATGCATTAATAGGTTACATTCCATACTTAACATACAAGATCAACCAATACCACATTTACCACATAACTATCAACTCAAAATGACCATATGCACACTAAGATGCCCTTATATACATGTGATCTACTACAATTTGTTGTGGCAAATTAGGTCATTTTCGACACTTAGGGAGCTTGTTTTTAGAAAATAAGTATTATTTTTGTCAAGTTTCTATTTAGAGTAATCAGTTAATTAAATGAGCGTTTTTATGTGTTTTATGACCTTTTAGGCCAATCTGGGCCCAAGGAAAGACTAACGTGTTGATTAAGTTGCAGGACATCAATTTAGGCTGATGACTCAATGGATGACCTTCGATGTCGCAACACATTACAAGGATGTCGCAAAACACCTTTTAGACTACCTAGGGAGCATATTGTATTTTATGTCCTGACACAACCCTGAACGTGCCAAAAAGAGTATACTGCCTTTGATGTCGTGACACAGGCTAGAGGGTGTCGCCACACAACTACAACAAGGCCAAATATCAACTGCGGGTGTTTTGTTTGCACAACATATATTAACATGCTTAGTCATATTTACTTGACCTAATTAGGTCATAATACATGTAATATATAAATAAGAGCTTAGAACAACACATTAAACACATAAATTTAAGGAGACAAAAAATATTCTTTAGGTTTTTATTAGTTTTCAGCTTTTACTAATTTTATTTTATATTCGATTAATCAAAAGATCCTATTCCGAAGTCATATTTACTTGACCTAATTAGGTCATAATACATGTAATATATAAATAAGAGCTTAGAACAACACATTAAACACACAAATTTAGGGAGACAAAACTTATTCTTTAGGTTTTTATTAGTTTTCAGCTTTTACTAAGTTTATTTTATATTCGCTTAATCGAAAGATCCTATTTCGAAGTGAGACTATCATAAGTGGAGATTGTTCCAAAACTGCACTTTTACATCGATTAATCCATGAGCATTCTCTTCCCTTATTCTCTTATTTATATCTTTTTCTTTAACTTTGATTATTGAATGTTTGTATGAATATCAGAAGGAGTTTATGCTTTATACATATCTCGTATGTTTCAACTGTTTAACCTAATTAATTGATTAAGTAATTGGTATTTATTCAAGAGTATTTAGTATACTAGGATGTGACACCCCTAGTAGAAGATCTAGATCGGTGAGACTGAGAGGGTATTTGACCACTCGCGTGTGTGTGTAGAAAAACAAACAATTTTATAAAACAATTTAAAAGAGCGGGTTTTTTAATTAGAAGCCTACAGTGTCAGTTGTAATATTTATAGTTCCAATGGAACACAGAGTATTCCAATGGGTCGAACCTAGGGAGGATGGCAATTGAGCAATTCCTAGGTAAAAGCAAGCAAATGAAGGAGTCTAAACAACTAATTACTAAAAGCTATATTAGAACAAATCATAAAATGAAGTGTGATCAATCTAAACTATCGATTAACTACCTAGAGGACTAAATTGTAAAGATTACAAAGTTATGGAATTCACAAATAACTAACAGATAGTTGATTGACTTCGATGTGGTTCACTAATCATCTAATTAAGGTTCTAAGTTGCTTAAACTCTTAAAGTGGCTCCGTTTTACCTCTCGGTCTCAACTTTACCAAGTTAGACAAATTAGTTCAATTTATCTCTTGATCTCACCAACTAACTTGAGACTAAAGAATTGGTGCCTAATAAGATCTCATTTCAGTCTCACTTGCCTAAATCTTCCCTTAGTGTTGTCAATCTTAAGTTTCTATGTTCATTCAATTTAGTCTAATTTTTTACAATGTAGTCCCTTAGCCAAAAATTAGTTTACCCACATCTCCATCAACCAACCCCTTAGGAGTTTAGTTAGTCATGATAAAAAGTAAACTAACAAGCATAAAAGAAAGAAACATGACAACTATTAAAGTAAAACTCAAGAAAAATAAGAAAGCTGGTATTTTTAATGGAAAAATATTAAAAGTAAAGTAAAGATGAACATCTAACAATAAAATAAGAAGCAAATAACATTAAAGAGTAAAACTTTAACAACTAAAACTAAAGAAAACTAAAAATGCATTAAACAAAGATGAATATTTCATTACAAGAGAAGAATGGACTAAAAGTGTAAATAAACCCTAACTACAGTAATGACTAACTTAACTAACATTAAGAACTACAAGAATAAGAATAAAGTTGTAGAAATTTAAAGTCTATACCTTAGGAAGAAGGTGGAAAATATGAAACCCTAGAAAAGAAAAAGAGAAAACCTAAGAAAAACTAAAGCAAAAACTAAAGCAAAAACTAAAGCAAAAACTATCCTAAGTGTGGCCTCCTCTCTCCTTAACAAAAAATGGTTGATTAAGTAGTAATCTCTGACCCAACCAAAATTCCCTTGAATGAGCCTATCTTGATTGGTGCTTCGGTTGGACAAAAATTGCCTCTGATGTCATATTTTTGTCCCCTAACGACAACGGTATCATGATACCAAGGGCTCAGTATCGCAGTATCATTGTTAGTCTTGAAATGGGATGGTCCTTTTTTCACCTGTGTATTATGATACCTTAGGGGTATATCGCGATATCACACCTTCATGCCTTGATCTTGGGATTGATAAGGATATCTGTTGGAAAAAATCTAGTTTTAAAAATGGGTTTCTTGCATAGTAGAAAATTTAAAATTTGAAAATCGACCTTGTTTGTGATTTTATAGACATAGATCTTGGACCAAAATCGTACCTGTAACACCCCTCACCCGTGTCTAGCACCGGGATAGGGTTCGAGGTGTTACCGGGTTTAAAATTTCACGACATACAAAATCGGCTCACCAAATTTCGCCCAAAATTTAAAACTTTTCAAACACATACGTACTACCCCTTATAGAGGCCTTCGAGACCTAAGACATACATCGGAACGGTTTGAGACAAAACTGAAAACATTCGATAGATTTTGGGCAACTTAATAAATTTTCCTACTTTGAAAAGTCATCGTGTGGGCGGGGCCGTGTGGTTATGCATGCTCGTGTGGCCCGTGTACCTAACCTGTGCACTATACTGACTTAAGAATTTAAGTGCAGGGGATGCACGACCATACCACACACCCATAGGGCCAGCCGTGTGTCACACACGGCCTAGACACACACCCATGTGTCTACCCGTGTGGACCTTATTAGGCCATTTTCCAAGCCTTTGGTCACCCTATATCAACCATCACACTTATAAGTTACTTTAATACGTGATAAGGCCAAATTATACACTTATATAAAACCATGATAAACTTCATTGCATGAGAACCTCATATTATCGGTTTTATACATGCTAGATTAATTCCCTTTTTGTAGTAAGGGTTTCCATATCTTCTTGACGCATTCAAGATTGGCTCATTCTTATAACTCATTGCCAATTATTACCAAGCCATCAAATATGAACATAAACATGCATAAATTTGTAGGTCATAGCCTACTACAAAATAAGCCAATTCCCATGGCCATAAACAAAAAGATATGTGTATGTTTACATGCCTTCATCTTGGCAAATCAAATGACACGTATAACAAAATGCTCAAAGTTCTATACATTCCATTGAACCAAATAAAAGTGTCTATATACCAAAGCTGGAGTAGTTGATAGTTTGTTGACTCTCCAACCGTCTTCCAACCTTTGCGAGTCCTCGAGCTCTATAAGATAGGGAAAAGAGAGGGGTAAGCATTTACATGCTTAGTAAGCCCGAATAACTGGAAAGTAAACTTACCGAGTATTTAGCATACAACCATATTAGACAATGAAACCAACAAGCATGGAGTGGTTTCCCTAATACATGCACTCAATCATCAGGTTAGTCACATAACAATGCATCATGTAATTTATCTTAGATGAGCTCATCGTTCATCATTTCATTGATATACATCATATTAATCTTGTTGAGTTTCTAGGAAATCTCAATGGATTATCCATTTACCGTCAATTCATAAGAATGATCATTACACGTACGCACTCCCGCGAACCTCACATCTTACAGCGGGATTACCAGTCCAGGCTAAATCCCCCATATTGTAAACTCATAAGGTGATGTCGGGATTACCAGTCTAGGCTAAATCCCTTATAGTGACAAACACCCTTACTGAGTTCGAATTTGGATTGCCAGTCCAGGCTAAATTCAGACCCTAATCGGATTACCGGTCCGGGCTAAATCCTTAATGCACATATATTCTTCAGGAGGCTCGATTATTCAAGGAACACCCGTCTGGGCTAGATCCTTTCTATATTTGAGATCAACGGATTACCCGTCCAGGCTAAATCCTTCCTGCAACACATGCAGGATCTCGAATCACATATAAATCATGGTTTATCTGTCAAACTTCCTTTTTAACCTCATCTGGGACATTTTTCAACATGTCATTTTTAGAGATACATTTCATGTAATTTCAAGCCATTATCAAATGCAATTATCATACATTCATAAATCATGCAATTAGGCATACTATGAGTTTACTTTAAGCTATCCAAACTTACCAGATACTTGTCTCGGTATTGTGTTTCGGTTATTCTGAAACCTTTCGTTTTCCTCGATCGACCTCCGAAATTTGTTCCTCGGGGTTATTGAGCTTGAAAAGCTTGGAAAATCTAGCTATGGAGAACCTTAAGTTTCGGCAGCAACAAGAAGAGAATGAGCTAATTTTTGACTTATTTTTCCTATTGTATTTCATTAAAATGCCAAATGACCAAAATGCCCTTAGGCCCTTTCTTTAAGATTTCATCCATACAGGCCCATTTTTGTCCAAAAACTTAGAAATTGGGCAAATTTCTCTTTAAGACCTTCTAATTAATAATCTAAAGCAATTTCCTACAAATTACTTCTAGAATCCAAGTTTTAAAATTTATTCAATTTTCAATTGGACACCTTATTTAAAAAATTTCTTCAAGAAGCTTTAACACATGCATATTTTCATATTGTAGACCTCATAATAATCATAAAATAAATATTTTAATGTCAGATTTGTGGTCCCGAAACTACTGTTCCGACTAGACCTTATTTTGGGATGTTACATTTCTCCCCCTTAGGGACTTTCGTCCTCGAAAGTCTTACCAGTAAATAGGTTCAGATATTGGCTTCTTATGGTTTCTTCCGGCTCCCACATAGCCTCTTCCACACCATGTCGATGCCATAAAACCTTTACTAACGCCACATTTTTATTTCTCAACTGTTTAACCTCACAAGCCAAAATCTTGATCGATTCCTCTCTATAGGTCATATCCGGTCTAATTTCAATCTCTGAAGGTGAAATCACATGAGAGGGGTCTGATCGATATCACCTTAACATCGATACGTGGAACACATCGTGAATCTTTTCCAGTTCGGGTGGCAATGCCAAATGGTAAGCTAATAGTCCAACTCTTTTGGTGATCTCATACGGTCCAATAAATTGCGGACTCAGTTTGCCATTCCGGCCAAATCTCAACACCTTTTCCCATGGAGATACTTTCAAAAATACTCTATCTCCAGCTTGGAACTCAATCTCTTTTCTTTTCAGATCAAAGATATGACTTTTTCTAATCGATGTTTGCTTTTAAATGATCTCGTATCACTTTAACCTTTTCTTTAGTTTCCTTGATCAGATCAACCCCGTGAATTTGATTTTCCTTAAGTTCTGTCCAGTACAATGGAGTTCGGCACTTTCTGCCATACAAGGCCTCATAAGGCACCATCTTCAAACTCGTTTGAAAACTGTTGTTGTAGGAAAATTCTACCAATGGCAAATATTTTTCCCAGCTACCCTGGAATTTGAGGATGCAACATCGCAACATATCCTTAAGAATCTGAATCATTTGCTCAGACTGACCATCGGTCTGTGGGTGAAAATTCATACTAAAACTCAATTTTGTACCCAAGGCTTCTTGTAACTTCTTCCAGAATCTCAAAGTGAACCTCGGGTCTCTGTCTAAAATAATCGACAGCGGTACCCCATGTAATCTCACAATTTCAGATATATACAAGCCGACCAATCTATCAAGAGAGTAATTTGTTCTTACCGGAATGAAATGAGCCGACTTTGTTGACTTATCCACCACAACCCATATAACATCTTTCTTTTTCGAAGTCAATGGCAATCCTGTCACGAAATCCATAGTAACTTTGTCCCACTTCTATTCGGGGACCATCACAGGCTGTAACAAACCTGAAGGTACTTGATGTTCAGCTTTAACTTGCTGACATATCAAGCATTTTGACACAAATTCAGAAATGTCTCTTTTTATGCCGTTCCACTAGTACATTTTCTTCAAATCATTGTACATCTTGGTACTTCCCGGATGAATAGACAAATGGCTATCATGTGCCTCTCGCAAGATTTTTTGAATAAGCTCATCATTTTTGGGCACACAAACTCTATCTCTGAACATCAAACATCCATTAGGACCGATCCGATAATCTAATTCAATACCCAACTCACATTGAGTTCTTTTAGCGTGCAGGTCACTATCATTAGTTTGAGCATCATAGATTTTCTGAAGAAATGTCGGCTTAGCCTCTAGCTCTGCCATGACTGAACCATCATCAAGCAATGCTAATCAAGCATCCATGGCTCTCAGTGAAAACAAAGATTTTCTGCTTAACAAGTTGGCGACCACATTCACCTTTCCCAAGTGATAGTCAATGATCAGCTCATAATCTTTAATTAAATCTAACCATCTCCGCTGTCTCAGATTCAATTCTTTTTGAGTCATCAAATACTTCAAACTCTTGTGATCGGTAAATACACGATAGGTCTCACCATATAAATAATGCCTCCAGATTTTTAAGGAAAAAATAATGGTGGCGAGCTCTAAGTCATGTGTCGGATAGTTCTTCTCGTGTGGCTTCAACTGTCATGAAGCGTAGACTATCACCTTGCCATCTTGCATAAGTACACAACCCAGTCTATTTAAGGATGCATCATTGTAGACCACAAACTCATTTCTCAGTTCAGGCAATACTAAAATAGGAGCTTCAGTTAGCAATGTCTTTAACTTCTCAAAACTTTGCTGACACTTTTCCGTCCATTCAAACTTAACTTCTTTCTGTAGCAACCTCATCATTGGAGTCGCTATCATGGAGAATCCTTTCAAAAATCTTCGGTAGTAACCAGCTAAGCCTAAAAAGCTTCTAACCGTGGTTACATTTTTAGGTGGTTCCATTCAACGATAGCAGAGATTTTACTTGGATCAACTTGGATGCCTTCACCCGAAACAATATGACCCAAAAATCCAACTTCTTGGAGCCAAAATTCACTCTTGCTAAACTTATCATATAGTTGCTTTTCCCATAAGGTCTGCAACACAATTCTCAAATGCTTCACAAGCTCTGTCTCATCTTTGGAATAAATCAAGATGTCGTCAATGAACACAATGACAAACTTAGCCAAGTATGACTGGAAGATCCTATTCATTAGGTCCATGGATACAGTCGATGCATTCGTTAACCCAAATGACATGACAAGAAATTCATAATGATCGTACCTCGCTCTGAAAGCGGTCTTAGGCACATCTGATTCTTTAACTCGTAGCTGATAATAGCTGGACCTCAGATCTATCTTAGAAAATACAGTGGCTCCTCTCAACTGGTCGAACAAATCATTGATCCTTGGCAAAGGATACTTACTCTTGATAGTTACCTTGTTCAATTGGTGATAATCTATACATAGCCTCATCGACCCATCTTTCTTCTTTACAAATAATATGGGGGCACTCCAAGGTGAAAAACTTAGCCTTGCAAAAACTTTATCCGTCAACTCTTGCAACTGTACTTTTAACTCTTTCAGGTCGGTTGGTGCCATCCTATGCGAAGCTATAGAAATGGGAGCTATTCTTGGCATTAGTTCAATACTAAACTCGATCTCTCTTTCAGGAGGTAACCCGGGTAATTCTTCTAGGAACACGTCTGGATATTCACATACTATTGGCACTGACTCAATCTTTAACTTTGTTTCTTTAGTGTACAATACAAAAGTAATGTAGGCTTCGTACCCTTTTCTGATATATCTCTGAGCAACCATTGCTGTGAATACAATCAGCAGCGTACCCAATTCTCTTGAATCAACCCGTAGAATCTTACCATCTGGGCATTTCAATTTAATATACTTGCTACCACAATTTACAATTACATCATGCAGGGCTAACCAATCCATACCAAGTATTACATCAAACTCATCAAAAGGTAACAACATAAGGTTAGCCGAAAAGCAGTGACACTGAATCGTCAAAGGACAATTCTTATAGACTTTATCAACCAGGACTGATTTGCCTAGTGGGTTCGACACTCTAATGATAAATTCCGTAGGTTCAATAGGTATGTTCATACTAGACATCAATCTCATGCAAATGTATGAATGCATCGACCCTGGGTCAATTAAGGCAATAATACATGTATTGAAAAAAGAAAAAGTACCTGTGATGACATCAAAAGTAGAGGCTTCCTCCCGAGCGTGTATTGCATACGTTCTTTTCGGGGCTCGAGCCTCTGATTTTGTAGTGTCTTTGGCCGCAACTTGACTGCCACTAGCACTTCCAAGATACCTTGGAGGTTTACTTCGTGCAATAGGAGCATTCAACTTCGGGGTTACTTCTACTTCTTTTTCGATTCGCTCTGGGCAGTCCCTGAGAAAGTGGTCAAGAGAACCACATCTGAAGCATGCACCGCTCTTCATTCGGCACTCTCCGAAGTGAAATTTGTTAAAGCTCTTACACTTCAGCTTTTGGTCATCTACACTCCCCACACTAGTCACCATCGGGGAGGAAGACTTTTGATTACGTCGTTTGGAACCTCTCGCTTTACCTGAATATCCTACTGATGAAGTGGAGGGTTCATGTTGGCTCATTAATTTTTTTGTAGGAAATGGGAGTGTCTTACCGCTGGATCTCTTGCTCGGAACTTGAGCCTCTCTCTTCTCTTGCTTTCTTTCATTATTGAGCTCTTCGACCTTCTTGGCCCGATCAGCTAATGCGACGAACTCCCGTGTTTCAAGAATCCTAATTAACAACGTAATTTCCTCATTCAGACCTTCCTCGAAGCGTTTACACATTTCTGACTCGGTTTGAACCCATTCAGCTGCATAATAACTTAGCCTTACAAACTCCCTTTTGTATTCTGCCACAGTCTTATTCCCTTCTTTGAGTTCTAGGAACTCCTTTCGTTTCGAGTCTAAGAACCTGACTGATGTATTTCTTCCTAAACTCTGCTTGGAAGAATTCCCAAGTGATATTTTCGTTTGGTACCACTAAAGATACGGTCTTCCACCAGTGGTATGCAGTATCCTTTAGGAGAGACACGGCACACTTCAAGCACTCCTCGGGTGTGAACGATAATTTATCTAGTACCCGTGTAGTATTCTCAAGCTAGAACTTGGCTCTTTCAGCATCATCCTCGATTTTAGCTCTAAATTCCTCAGCCCCATACTTTCTAAGCTTATCTACAGGGGCCTTACCAATTCTTACCAGTGCCATAACTCGTGGCAAATCCTCATCAGGTTAGTTAGGGGCGGGGGAGGTCGTGGTATGTTGGGGCGATTCCTCAGGTAATCCCCAAACCATTCATCCATCATGTTAAAGAAGGCAGCTCTAGCCTCTTTCCGGCCTTCAGACATAAACCTTCAACTACTACTAGATACAGCTCGTTGTACGGAAGCTGGAGCATGGCTCTCGACTCCCTCGAACTCATCTTGTGCTTGATTGGAAGACATTTACTATATTCAAAAACAATTTAAACAGTTAGGAGATATCACACTATCAACATTCATATAATGGAATGTATAGCGAACCTTAATACTCTCTACAGTAGTTCTAGAATCGACTAAACTGTAGCTCTGATACCATTAAATATAACACCCCTCACTTGTGTCCAGCATCGGGATAGGGTTCGAGGCGTTATTGAGTTTAAACTTTCACGAAATACAAAACCGGCTTACCAAATTTCGCCCAAAATTTAAAACTTTTCAAACACATATGTACTGCCCCTTATATAGGCCTTCGAAACCTATGACATACATCGGAACGATTCGGGAAAAAACTAAAAATATTTGATAGATTTTGGGCAACTTAATAAATTTTCTTACCTTGGAGAGTCACACGCCCGTGTAGGTGAGGTCGTGTGGTCACACATGCTCGTGTGGCTTGGGACACGGCCGTGCCCTCAGCCCATGTAACTCTCTGTTTATGACGTCAGCATGTAGTTAGGGTCACACGGCCAAGACACACGCCCGTGTATCTAGCCTGTGCACTATACTAACTTAAGAATTTAAGTGCAGGGGACACATGACCATACCACACACCCATGGGGGCGAACTCTGTGTCACACACGGCCTAGACACACGCCCGTGTGTCTACCCGTGTGGACCTTATTAGGCCATTTTCCAAGCCTTTGGTCACCCTCTATCAACCAATCACACTTATAAGTTACTTTAATATGTGATAAGGCCAAATTATACACTTCTATAAAACCATGATAAACCTCATTGCATGAAAACCTCATATTATCGGTTTTATACATGCTAGATTAATTCCCTTTTTGTATTAAGGGTTTCCATATCTCCTTGACGCATTCAAGATTGGCTCATTCTTATAACTCATTGCCAATTATAACTAAGCCATCACATATGAACATAAACATGCATAGATTTGTAGGTCATAGCCTACTACAAAATAAGCCAATTCCCATGGCCATAAACAAAAAGGTATGTGTATATTTACATGCCTTCATCTTGGAAAATCAAATGACACATATAACAAAATGCTCAAAGTTCTATACATGCCATTGAACCAAATAAAAGTGTCTATATACCAAAGTTGGAGTAGTTGACAGTGTGTTGACTCTCCAATCGTCTTCTAATCTTTGCGAGTCCTCGAGCTCTGTAAGATAGGGAAAAGAGAGGGGTAAGCATTTGCATGCTTAGTAAGCCCGAATAACTGGAAAGTAAACTTACCGATTATTTAGCATACAACCATATTAGACAATGAAACCAACAAGCATGGAGTGGTTTCCCTAATACATGCACTCAATCATCAGGTTAGTCACATAATAATGCACCATGTAATTTGTCTTAGATGAGCTCATCATTCATCATTTCATTGATATACATCATATTAATCCTGTTGAGTTTCTAGGAAATCTTGATGGATTATCCATTTACCGTCAATTCATAAGAATGATCATTACACGTATGCACTCCCGCAAACCTCACATCTTACGGCGGGATTACCAGTCCAGGCTAAATCCCCCATAAATCTCTTATAGCGACAAACACCCTTACTGAGTTCGGATCTAGATTACTAGTCCAGGCTAAATTCAGACCCTAATCGGATTACCCATTCGGGCTAAATCCTTAATGCACATATATTCTTCAAGAGGCTCGATCATTCAAAGAACACCCGTCTGGGCTAGATTCTTTCTATATTTGAGATCAACGGATTACCCGTCCAGGCTAAATCCTTTTTGCAACACATGCAGGATCTTGAATCACATATAAATCATGGTTTATCCGTCGAACTTCCTTTTTAACCTCAACCGAGATATTTTTGAACATGTCATTTTTAGAAATACATTTCATGTAATTTCAAGCCATTATCAAATGCAATTATCATACATTCATAAATCATGCAATTAGACATATTATGAGTTTACTTTAAGCTATTTGAACTTACCTGGTACTCGTCTCGATATTATGTTTCGGTTATTCTGAAACCTTTTATTTTCCTCGATCGACCTCCGGAATTTGTTCCTCGGGGTTATTGAGCTTAAAAAGCTTGGAAACCCTAGCTATAGAGAACCCTTAAGTTTCGGCAACAACAAGAAGAGAATGAGCTGATTTTTGACTTATTTTTCCTATTTTATTTCATTAAAATGCCAAATGACCAAAATGCCCTTAAGCCCTTTTGTTAAGATTTCATCCATACAAGCCCATTTTTGTCCAAAAACTTAGAAATTGGGAAAATTACTCTTTAAGACCTTCTAATTAATAATCTAAAACAATTTCATACAAATTTCTTCTAGAATCCAAGTTTTGAAATTTATTCAATTTGGTCCCTAAATTTTAATTGGACACTTTACTCAAAGAATTTCTTCATGAAGCTTTAACACATGCATATTCTCATATTCTATACCTCATAATAATCATAAAATAAATATTTTAATGTCAGATTTGTGGTCCCGAAACCACTGTTCTAACTAGACCCTATTTCGAGATGTTACAGTATCTGTGTTTTCAAGTAAGCGGATCATTGATATTTTTTGACTTTGAACTAAATAATCTTCTCTGCTATTCTCTTACCACGAACTACTTCAAGTATGGGCTCAAACTAGCTGAATCAAAACACATAACTAGAAAAAGTTTTCTTCTATCTTTGGGGTGAAAACAAAAATTCTCTCTTCTTTAATAGAAACTGATAGAATTGTTATTATGGAAAAATATATTTAATAGTTAAGAATAAATTCTCTCTATTTTTTAGTAGAGTAACACTCTCTCAGAGTTTTTTTTTATGCTTTACCGGTGCCATCTGTTTATAAAAAGAGAAGGTAGAACCCTTGTTGAGTTGTAGTGGTTTATTTCAAATAAAAAAAAAACTTCCTACTTTAAGTAGGAGTTGGGTGGATGGACCCTAGTATTCCTACTAGGATTGTCACCCCCTTCATGTTATATGAAGGGTTTTGGGTGTCTCTCACATTAGGTCCAACTACGAGTTCTTCTTGGGCCTTTTGACCCACTACTTTGTAATGTGATCCATGATTTGGTTTTTCTATTTCCCAGAATAGAATTTAATATTCTATATTAAGTAATTTTCTCATCCCTATTTTACCCCTGTATAATTTTGACATTTTACCCTTAGTAAAATTTCAAGAAAACATTTTCAATATTTTATAACTCAACATGTTCACTGTGACCGAATGGTTTATTTTATTTTTTAGGCTTCAAAACATCTCAAAAACATAAACTTAATCTTCCGATCATTTTTAAATAATCCATATAGAATTGAAAATGGATTATTTCTATTTCCATTTCCATTTCTGGAAACCTACATTCATTTCCAAATGATTTAATTTTTCCATTTCGGAAAAAAATTTAATCATTCCTGAATATTTTTCATTTTTCTTTTTCTATTCATTCTGTTCATTTCTCTTCAAAACTCGTAATTCATTTCTAGTTTCAATAAGCTAGCGAAAGGACTGATTGGACATATGTAATTAGGGCTCAAATCATTTATAATTAAGTTCTGGTTTTTCTCCTATTAATTATAAACTCATTTAGTAACGAAGTCATTCCACTATAATATTGTGATTGAGCCCTCCCTGATGACATACCATTATGAAAACAACTACTTAATGCTCGTCCAATGACATTGTCATAAGTGTTTACCCTCATAGGATATCTTCGATCTCTTTAAGATAATATTCGTTCTCCCAATATGTTCCTATTTTATCTCATGGTAACCATTAATCTTCCTGCATAAAAAGTCAATTACTATCGAATAGTAATTAAGTCATTCATTACAAAGATGTCTGACTTCTGGCCACGTTTACTTTTCATCAACCATGTAATGCCTATGTGTAATAGCCAGTTTTTAGTCAAATTGGAATAGTGGTTTCGGGACCACAAATCTAAAGTTGGAATAATTATTTTATTATTATTTTAATGTCTAAAATATGATATTATGTTGGTGTGAAAAATTTCGTTAAGAAATTTTATCGTTTGACTAGTCAATTTGATAAAAAGGACTAAATCGTGTAAAGTGCAAAAGTGATATTCTAATAGCTAAAGGTATCTGATAGCTATGAAATATTAAATTAGAAGTCCTTATGTTGTAATTAGACCATTATAATGGTGAGTGGACATTTTTGGGCATATATATTTATATGTTTAATTATAAAGGTTAAATTTGTAATTCATAAAATAAACATGAATTAAGTAAAAATAAGCCAAAATTTTCCTCCATTTTCATCTTCTACCACTGAAAATAAGAAGAAAAACATCTATAGGAGGTTTCTAGGGTTCGGTCACTTCATGATCTAATTGTAAGTCCGTTTTTGTCCTGTTTTTAATGATTTCTATGTTTTTGAAATCATTGCAGCTAGGTCTAGCTAGCCCAGGGACTAATTTGCAAAAATTTTAAAGATTTTAGATATTTCCATTGATGAATACATGAGTATTTTGATGTTTAATGATAGATTATGAATATTTTTTATGAATTATACAAGTTTTGTTAAGTGATTTTTAGTGAAAATGCAAAATAATGATTAAATTGAGAAATGTTGAAACTTTGTGGTTAAAATGAGAAATAAATGGAAAATATGGGTTGCTAGAGGCATAATAGTAATTCGGCTAGCACGAGTATTAAAGAAATTTCATGAGTTTGTGATTTTGTGTAATAATGACTAAATTGTAAAAATGTGAAAGTTTAGGGGAAATGTGTAAAATAGCACTAATGTATATTTTGGATTGAATTGAATTAATAAATGATTAAATAAGTTAATTTTGAATATATTTAGATCAAGAAAAGTAGAATTCGGATCTTGATCGGGGGAAAACAAAAGTTATCGACTAATCGTCTTATTTCATCTTTTTCACATTCGAGGTAAGTTCGTATGTGATAAATTTGAATACAAATGTATTTCATATGCTTTGATATTGCATAAATTGGAAAAACAAGACTGTGGATATGATCGATAGTGATTCGACGACAATTCGACATACGAAATCCTAGTTGAACCTTAGGAATAGTTTAGGATGCTAGTGACATGTCATTAAGGGATACAGTGAGTTGGCTTTGGGCCATGATATTAGCACTTCGGGTGCAAGTTATACTGATTTGGCTTCAGGCCATGCATATCGGCTGATTTGGCTTTGGGCATGATATTAGTGCTTCGGAGACAAGTTACCTTGATTTGGCTACGGGCCATGGTATAGGTACTTATCGTGTGAGACCCTTGAGTATCAAACCTCTATTATGAATGGTTCAATAGGTAAATGAGAGACAAGAATGTGTAAGAGATTAGTATAAGATGGTACAGGTATGTGCAGAAAGCATATTAGTTTTGAATCGAAGAAATTGTAAAGAAAGTATATAGTTTGTGAATGAGTAATTGAGAGGTTTGTTAGTTGATGTGAATTCTTATACTTATGATCAATTGTTGAATTATGTGTTCGTGATTATATCGAATTTATGTCATACGAGCTTACTAAGCTTTATAGCTTACATCATTTATTTTTCTATGTTTTATAGTGAATTTAAAACTAGCTTGGATTCGGGGATCGTCGGAGACATCGTCACACTATCCATCTATCTCTTGGTATCTATGAACTTTGGTATTTTAAGTATATGTCATGTATAGGTACTTTGGTCATTTTGTTTATGACTTGATAATGATTTTGGCCAAATGAATTGGCTTGTAAATGTATATGTTTTGGTTTGTATGAATAGCCATGAGTGATGGCATATTTTGGTCTATTTGGCATGTTAAATCATGTATATATATGTTTATGTCTTGTGAATTGAGTTGGTTGATAGTTGTGTGATGATTGTTGATAATAGGTATTATGAATGTTTAATTGATGATTTGTGAATGTTGGTATGTTTGTGAAATTAGGCCGAATAATGCATATTTGAGTTTGGTCATTTTGATGTTTCAAGTAATTGATTTTTTTATATAAATTGAATGGCAAATTGAAATATTGTGTGTCTTGTATATTGTTGGCATTGAAATGGTTTAAATGATACTTCGTTGAGGTGAATTTAATACCTATTATGCCTTGTGTTGGTGCTTTGAATTGTGATGTAGGTGTGTGACAATTTGGGTGGCAAAATGGCTTGGTAAATAGCCTATTTTTGTCCACAAGGACGGAGACACGAGCGTGTGTCTCAGCCGTGTGTGACACATGGTCAAGCATACGACCATGTGTTCCTTGGTGTTGATTTTGAAATTAAGTCAGTATGCTCCACACGGCCTCACACATAGGCGTGTGACTTGGCTGTGTGGCATAAGTAAGTATACCCTATAGGTTTGGCACGGCCTAGCACACTATCTGGCACATGGGCATGTGTGGCCATTTTTAAGGCACGGGCTAGCTACACGCACGTGTGTGTTGGCCGTGTGACCCAAGTCAGAGAGTTACACGGGGTTGGGCACGGGTTGGGACACGGCCATGTGCTCCCATTTCGAATGTCTACACAGCCTGTGACACGGGCGTGTCTGGTGGTCGTGTGAGACACGGCCTGGCCACACGAGTGTGTGTCCTTTGTTTTGAGAAAAAAATTCAAAGTTTTGTGAAAGTTTGTTAAGTTATCAGTTTAGTCCCGAGCCACTCCTAAAGCATGTTTAGGGCCTCGTAGGCTCGTATTAGGGACAAATTGATTGAGATTGAATGATGATTGTATGTATTGATTAAATGTATAGGAAAAGTATGTTTAAATGTGTTGTAAGTCCGGTAATGCCCCGTAACCCTATTTTGGCGTTAAATACGGGTGAGGGGTGTTACACTATGAGATGATATCATTTACCCGTGTCTTGGGCTATAAATTCCACTGTTGTGAATGACGCTACATACTGCAGAAGTCATACGCCCAACACACCAACTTTTGGTTCCTTATCTATTTGAACTCAGGCTTTTACTTACTTCAAAGTGTACGAGTCATGCATATATAGTCCGCCATCCACTTAGGATTTAGGTATGTCACATTATGAATGTCACATTATGAATGAGTCATGCATACATAGTCCGCCATCTATTTTGCTTGGGTCTAGTTCTATGTAATTTCAGTCTAGTCAGTCACATCTATGTCTCTATCTTCTAAGAGTTATCCACTCTAATGCCCAAGACAAAACATCTCCCTAACTAGACTTGATAGATGACATATTAGTGTTTCAATCAGTTTGCTCACTTTCGATTAGACTAAGGACATGTTTAGGTTCATCTACTAATACAAGCTGTCTTTCTATATTATGATCCGACCATGTAATATCACTAAATATTAGTTAAATAATAGAAAATTAGTGAGCAACATTTGCTTCCATTTTTCTTTGCATGAAAAACCATGTTAGCACAATATACAAAGTATTAATGTAATTTATGAATAATTTAATTGTAATGACCAGAAAGTTAGTGGTGTTAGAAAGTGTGGTTTCGAAACCCTGATTTCATAAATTAGACTCGTAAATATTTGTTTTAAATATTTACAGAGTTAGTTTAGTAGCGAATTGAACTTCGGTTATGTAATTTCGTTAAATTAGAGCTTATTTTAAGTGTAGGGACTAAATTACGTAAGTGTTAAAAGTTGAATTATAATTAAATCATAAGTAAATTATAATCAAGGGACTCATTAGATAATTAAACCATTACTTTATTTTAGTGGACAGTAACATGATTTTAGTTGTTAGTTATGTTATAAAATTTTAATGTAATAATATTAGAAAAAAGAAAATAAAAATAAAAATAAAACATAAACAATTAGAATTAAGATGTCAAAGTGGGGAGAAGAGAAACATACTTTCAACTTTGCCTTGCATACCGAAATTGGAAAGAAAGAAATAAGGAGCATTCGACCATAGGTTCTAATTTTTGAAGCTAAATTTGGTTTGTATATTTTAGTCCTTTTTATATAAATTTTATGTTTTTAGAACCCCAAGTTCTTGAGCTAGCTTACCCATATTGAAATATTTGGAATTTTTGAAGTTCTTGGAAGTTGTCATTATAGAGAAAATTAAGTTGTTGGTGTTGTTTTGACAGATTTTAAGGTTGGAAGTGGAATGAGACTATTTTGTAAAGTCAATTGATAATTCTATGCCGAAAGGACTAAGTTGTGCAAATTTCAAATTTAGGGGTTTAATTGAGAGGTAGGAAGTCTTATAGGGACTCTAGGAAAATTTGGCTTAATGCTGGAGGATTAATTGTGAAGTCATGCTAGTCCTGGTTTCACAGACCAAATTGAATTTCATGCAAAAATAGTATAAAATTTGTTATTGAATGCAAATTGGGTTGTGAAGTGTTAATTTATACTATCTGTTTTAATCTGTAGCTACCGTCGAACCAGAATCCTCAATGAAGAAAGGAAAAGACAAGGTGGTCGATGAATAGGTTGGAGTTTACAGTTTGTGTTTCTACAATCTGAACTATTTTAATTGTTGCTTTTGAACATTACATTATATGGTAAGTTATAAGGTAAGCTACAAAGTTGTTTTAGTGTGAGATATTGAAATGGTTGAATTGGTTATTTGTGTTAGGGATTGTATCGAATATTATTGAAATATGAAATTTATTATGTTATGGAAACTAAATATGCTGCTATGTGTATATATACAAATAAGTAAATTATTTGGATTCATGAAATTGTATTGTGAAATTAAGGAATTGGTTTATGAATTGAACCATGGATTATGTTACCTTACTAAATGTTCAGGTAGGGTCAGGTATAATTGACATGCCATAGGATAGAAAGAGTTCAGGGTTTTACTACTACGTGTCAAGGAAAGCTAGGCACCCCATTTTTCTGTTATACTGACCAGTGCTAGGCATATCTATTCGTCGGTTTTACCGACCAGCGTAGGACACAATTCATTTCTACATATTTATCCGTCAGGCATTGGGTGCCAAACTTTGATGTGTTGGCTGGGTCCGCCTATTGGAGTTCGAGACCGAGTCATGTTAATAGGGGAAAATTGAAATGGAAAAATAAAATGGAAAGATGAAATTGAAAATGAAAATAGAAACCAGAATTATGAAATGAGAAATGGATGGAAATAAAAATGGTTGTGAAATTTGAATAGTTTTATATATTGATTTATGAAAAGAAAGTGAGATGATTCAAGAAATAGTCATGTTTAAATTGAACAATGAAGTTATGAAAGAAGGATGAAAAATTATATGTTTCTTTGCATTTTTCTAGTTACATATTTCTTTCAAAACAAGTAAATTAATGTTTTGTATTATATTAAGTTATTTAGATTATAGATTCACCATTAAGTTATACTTAGCATACGTTGTTTTTCTCATGTGCAGCAGGTTAGGTATCTAGTAGTTCAAGCACCGACTCTTCAAGTGTTGGTGATGCTTTTATTTTGGTCTTGGCATGTACCTAGAAGATCTTTGGTTGATATGACTATTTTGTAGTTTGATGATATTTTGGATACTATGTGAATAAGTATAAGTGAGAAGGCAATGGTCAACTTTTGATTAGCATGATAGTTGCTTAGTTATTTGCTTAATGCATCCATAAATGGGATGGTATATGCTAGGCATTATGTTTGTTTGATATTTGAGCTTGGTCGTGTTTTATGGTGTGCTTAGATGGTATCTTAACATAGATTTAGTAAAGGACATATTTATGTCTATGATCTGTTTGAATGTTTAGGTAGCCTTTGTATTTAGGTTATTAAGTTAAAATAAAAATCAATTATGGAATGTTGAATGTGTAGATGATTAGCTTAATTAATTGAGGTGCCATTTGAGGCATATTGGTTAGACATTTAAGTGTTTGAGTAGGTGATATTATTGTTTCTTGTTTGGTAGGTGAAATGTGGCATGAAACAAACTTTTTAAAAATGAGATTTTACCATTTCGAATTTAGGTATCGATATTTTGGAATCTGGTATCGATACTTGATCATATGAATAATTTTTAAATAAATAGAATGTCAAAATAATATCAATTTTTATTTGAGTATCGATACTTTTTCATAAATTATGGATACCATAATATAATTATCGATACCTTTGTTTTGCAAAGAAAAAAAATTGATTTTCAGTAAGGTATTGGTTCGATATCGATACCAACTATGGATTTTCAATATTTACCTTAAAACTTTAAAATTTTACAATTCAATTCTATTACATGCCTGAATTTCACAATTAGATCCTTGTAGAGTTCAAAAGTTTTTTAATATGTTTGATTATATGTGATGTAATGATAAATAATTGAGTTTTTGTTTAGTAAAGTATTTATCGATTGTTAAATTTTGTTGTAGCATCTTATTACTTGAGTCTGGCGGTCAGGCAGGGTTAGGGATGTTACATTTATTAGTATCAAAGCTATAGGCTTAGCCAATTCTCGGAGTAAATCAATCCAAAAATTGAGTCTAAAGGTACATGCCAGGTTGAGTCGAGTCTAAGTTGGGATATAGGTGCTGATTAAACTTGTTTCTATTTTCTAGATAAAAGATGTCAATGGAATCAAATAATGCAGTTGATCAAGAGATTCATATTAGTGATAATTCCATTGGAAATATAAATAGGGCTGAGTTAATGGCACCGAGCGTTCACTCAGATGGTGCACAATAACTTAATGTTGATAGAGGTACTAATGAGGGACGACGTGATGTGAACTTACTTCGTACTATAGCTGAAGCACTCTAAAGAGTGGCGGGAGCTACTCTTTTGATAATACCTACGCTTGTAGTTAGACGGGCACTGATTAAAGAATTGAGGAGGAATGGTGCAACTGAATTCACTGGGATGAAAGGAGTTGACCTGTCAATAGCTGAATGTGGCTAAAATCTACAACTCGAGTACTTCAACAACTTGAGTGTACTTCTCATGAGAATGTTATCTGTGCTATTTCATTATTACACGGAGAAGCTTATACTTGGTGGCAAACTATTACTCGTCACATCCCCATTAAAGCTATCGATTGGAAATTCTTTTAGTCGGAGTTTCAGAAGAAATATGTCGGGGAACTATATTTGGAGGATCAAAAACAAGAATTCTTTTTTTAAACAAGGAGATCTATTTGTAGTGGATTACGAACAAGAGTATATGAGACTTAGAAAATATGTTGTGGAGCTTATTCCGACTGAAGAAGTGAGTTGTAAACTTTTTTTACAATGGATGCGAGATGAAACCAAAACTCAGTTTGTCGTATTGAAAATTAAGAAATTTGCTGATTTGTCCAAGTGGGCAAAAAATCAAGAAACTAGAGCTTCCTCATGTTTCAAGGAAAATGATTTGGGACTCCTAGTTCATGTTTAGTGCCTAAGCAAACTAAAGAAGCTTGTGAGCATGGGAGGACAACTGCAAAATTAGCTACGTTGAACAAAATGTGAGATCGTCAACCAATGTTTCAGTTAGTAGTGTAAAAGGGACGACTAGAGCTTTTGAAGTATCGAGTTACGAGTATTGTGGGAAGAAATGTTGGGGAAAGTATAGGAAGTTATCTAATGTGGATCGTAGGTGTATTTCGCTTGTGAGTGCCCGAGAAATGATAATACTGCACCAATTGACACTCAGACATCTGGACCTTCAGTTAGGGGTTGTGGGGCTACTCGTGGTGGTTCTATTTCCGGGGGTGATTCAAGGGAAAGGGATTGAAGCAATTATACATTAGTCAGAGGCCAGAGTTTCGGTTTAGACGTATATTCTACGGACTCGCGAGAAAGGGGATGCTACTGATGTTGTAGCAGGTATCCTTTTACTCTTCCCTGCAGCTATTTATGCCCTAATAGATCTTGGTTCCTCTTACTTGTATATTAATGTTGATTTGGTTAAATCTGGGAGCATGAAACTTGAAATATCATAAATAGCTATGTCCGTATCGAGTCTGTTGGGTCAAACAGTGTTAGTTGATTAAGTATGTAAATGATGTCCGTTGGAAATTCTGGGCTTGGTATTTTTAGTAGATTTGTTGATCATGCCTTTTGGTGATTTTGATTTGATCTTGGGCATGGATTGACTAACCAAGAATTGAATGATTCTTGACTGTTGGAAGAAAAAGTTTTCAATTCAGGGCTCGAATGGTGAATTTGTAGTGGTTAATGGCATTAGAATGAGTGGCTCGACTCGGATTATTTCGTTAGTTCGAGCTAGAAAACTGTTAACTCGAATAATGGAGATAGTCAGATTGGCAATATTCGAATTGCTTGTGAATTTCCTGACATATTTCTCAAGGAATTACCCGGATTACCATTAGATCGGGAGGTTGAATTCACAATTGACGTGTTTCCTAGTACAGCTCTGGTGTCGATATCCCCTTGTCGTATGGCATCGATTGAGTTGAAGGAATTGAAAATTCAATTGCAAGATTTACTAGACCGTGGCTTTATATGCCATGGCATATCACCTTGGGGAGCTCCAGTATTGTTTGTTAAAAAGAAAGATGGTTTGATGCGGCTCTGTATAGATTATTGGTAGTTGAATAAGCTGACGGTTAAAAATCGGTACCCCCTACCTTGTATCAATGACCTATTCTACCAACTAAAAGGAGCTTCATTATTTTCTACTATTGATTTACGATCTGGTTACTATCAATTGAAAGTAAAAGACCGAAAACGACATTCCGTATGCGTTATAGCCACTACGAATTTTTGTTGATGCCTTTTAGTTTAATGAATGCTCCTGCAACATTCATGGATCTCATGAATCACATTTTTCAACCTTGCTTAGATCAGTTTGTAGTGGTATTCATTGATTTGATCCTAATTTATTCAAAATCAGAGGCTGATTACGAGCAACATCTCAGAACAGTTTTATAATTTTTGCGAGAGAAACAACTTTTCAGAAAACTTACTAAATGTGAGTTTTGGTTACTCGAAGTAGTGTTTTTGGGACATGCCATTTCTATGGATGGGATCCGTATTGATCCGAAAAAGATTGGCACTATCTTGTAATAGAAAGCACCGAGGAATGTGTGTGAAGTCCGTAGTTTCCTTGGGTTAAGTGGTTACTGACAAGTTTAAATTATATAGACTTATGTGACATATTTTTACTTACTGTTTGAGCAAATTTAGAGTATATTGTTAGCAAAATGCATGAATTTAATTCGTATTACAACATTGAGCACATAATTTTAGCAAGATTGTAAATTTATTAATTTTTAGAGTTAATTTTCCATAAAATTAAGTTATATTGCTACATATGTTTAATAAAGTGCTTAATATATTGCAGTGGGACCATGGAAATAACTAACGTGGGAGCAAATTAAATGTCACACATGAACAAGTCATATGGACGGCTTGCTGAAAAGAAACCTAATTGTATCTTAAATTGGGTCATAAAGCTATCCATCAAGGGGAAGAGAAGCCCAAATTCGGCAAGCATCAAGAGAAACCCAAAAATCATGTTATGGGATAATTAAATTGAGGTCCTTGTAATTGCAAAAAGATTACAAATTATTTTGCAAATTCCACCACAAAAATTGTCTAACCCATTCCATGAATTAGGGTAGAATCGATCAATAAATCAACAACTTTCCAACCACACATCCCACAATTCATGGCCGACCATGAGAATGAGAAAACTAAAGGATTTCCATGAAATCTTCAACAACCTTTCAAGCCCTCCATCTACTATAAATACCACCTTTCACTTCACCTTTCATCATCCCTCATCCCTCACTCATTTCTAATTCTTCTCTCATTTCTTTCTTCACTTTTTTCTCTTTTCATGCATAAAGGCATTCATTTTCCCATTCTATCTAGCTAGCAATTTATTGAGAAAATTCTTTCTTAGTTAGCCACCTTGAGGAGCACTTTGCGAAGGAACAAACACAAGAATCGAAGGAAGCCACCGTGATTGATTTTCAGAGGACATCCAAAATCGTTTAGAGTTTATTCTTCCTTATCTTTATTTTGTTCTTAGTTATTTAACATGTTCACAAATTACTTTAATGTTTTTTCATTAACAATGATAGCTTAATTTTGTTTTAGCTAGAATGATTACATTAATTTGACAAAGTTTATTTGATTCATGTTTATGTTGTCTATGCCTCAATCATTCATGCTTTCAATTAAACTCATGCATGTATTTCATTCATTAAAATGTGATTGAATGGATTAGAATTAGTTGATCAATCCTAGCCAGATGATGATTAATGGACACAATAATTGAAAGATGCATGGTTAATTTAGATTTTAGCTCGATTAAATTAAAGGTTCATAATAACTCGAGAGTGCTCTATTACCTTGCATAACTTTTAGATTTGTGTGATTAAATTGTTTCAAACCTAATCTGTCCTTGTTACGTTACATAACTTTAATAAACCCTTCGTTAAATATGATCATGGTAGTATGCATGTTTTTCTAAGCATAAGATTTTGAAAAGACTTATAACTAGTCTCAAGTTAATCAAAGATCAAGTTGCCATGGAATACTTTTTAGACATTGTTAAGTACGATGAAAAATGAATTAAGTTGAATATTGTAATTATTCTATCTCATTCATGTTATTATTATTGAAGCTTGTGAATTTTCTGCTAAACCATCTCATTTTATTCATTGCATTTAGATTAATTCATTTGCATTTAGTTAATATTAATTTTTTCCATCACATCAAAATTATTGTGCTTTCTTACCAACTTGTACATCTTTAATTTTTCAAATTATTGATTAACATATACAATCCTTGTGGAGATGATAACTTTTTTACTTACTTATTACTTGATAGGGACTGTGTATACTTGCACAAACTTATACGTTACAGTTACTACTGAAGATTTGTTAGCGGATTTTTAAAGATAGCTTTGCTGATGATAAAGTTGTTGCAAAAGAACACTAAGTTCGTTTGGAGTGGTTAGTGCCAAAAAAGTTTTGAGAAATTGAAATAGATGTTGACTAAAGCGCCAATTTTAACCTTACCTAAATTAGGAAAAGTCTTCGTAGTTTATAGTGATGCTTCTTTAAATGATTTGGGATATATTTTGATTCAAGATAGGAAAGTGATTGCATATGCATCTCATTAGCTAAAAATGCATGAACGCAATTATCCAACACACGATTTACAGTTAGTTGCTGAGGTTCTTACTCTAAAGATCTAGAGGCACTATCTGTACGGTGAAAAATGTCATATTTTCACCGATCACAAAAGTCTTAAATACCTCCCAACTCAAAAAGAGTTGAACTTGAGACAACATCGTTGGGTTAAACTTCTGAAAGATTATGATTGCGTTATCGATTACCACTGATCTGCTGGAATTTGGTGTAGCAGATTAAATTAGTTTTCGCACTGAACGAGCTTGAATTTAAACATTTCCATTATATTTTAGTTAAGTTTCTTTAGTTATACTTATATTTAATAAAATGTGCGTAATGAGTCTTTTATTGGCCTTAAGGGCCGAATAAGGCTTAAGGGAGAGCTAAAGTACTTTGTGAGTGTGCGGGAGACCATAAGAAGGCATTTTAGGCCAACATTGGATGTTATGTTGCAACACAGGAGGTTTGATGTTGCAACGTAGAGAAAGAATAGAGAAAGGATGAAACTGCCTTCGATATCGTGACACTGACTGAGAATGTTGCAACAGACCCCTAAAGATATACCAAAGAGGAGCATACTGACTTCTATGTCACGGCATAGGTCCTGTTGTGTCACAACATTGACTCTGGGAAGGAAATTAAACACAAAGTAGTGGCATTTTGGTTTGCATAATTGAACTTAAAGCTCGAGAATGTTAGCTGACCTAGGGTTAAGGATGATGGGCACCTGAAGTCTATAAATAAACTCTTTTAGCACATGCTATTGACATTGTTCGATTAACCTAGATTCTCTCTTTAGCTTTAGTTTTGTTTTCTTTCTTTCTTAGGTTTTTCAGAGTTTAGTTTATTTCTTCATTGCTTTCCTTCAAGAGATCTAATTTTTAAAGACAATATACTTCTGGGGATTCATGTTATTATTTATATAAATCAGGCTTTTCTTAAACTCTACACTTTAATTCATTCACCATGCATTATTCTTCCATCTATTCCATATTTTTTTATGAAAGCTATGAGGAACTAATCCTTCTATGGGTGATTAGTGAGTGGAGGCATGATCTATTAATTATTTTGTAGGGTTACTCAACGGATCAACTGTTTGTGAAAGGAAGAGCGTGAAACAAACCTTAGGCCTGATAGCCTTGGGAAGTCATGAAGGTGAGAATTAACCCAAAATTTGTATTGTCCATTCATAAACACATTCACCCCAAGCTAGTCTAGATTGTGAGGTCTGAAGATCAGTATTTCTTCTTTACTCGTTATGTTAGTGTAAGATCAGACAATCCTGCTAGGGTAGTGACTAGTTGGTTGACGAGGAAACCGAAACGACAATTGATCGGGACTACCGAAGCAAACTAATCAACCATCACCAGATTTAATTCCTTCTACTTTTTCTATCTCTTGAAATTTAGTTTTCTGTTATGTTATTTTTTTTATTCTTAGCATTATAAAAATCCCAAAAACCTCTCATTTACGTTTCCGTATTATAACTTGATTAAATTATTAATTAGATCTTTTAGCGTGTAGTTTAAAATTAATCTAGCCTTCGCCTCTCTTCGGTACGATACTTGGAGTACATATTGTAACACCCCTTACCCATATTCAATCCTGGAATAGGGTTACGGAGCATTACCAAACTTACAACACATTTAAACATACATTTAGTCAATTCATATACAATTTATTTACAACCAAACATTTCGTCCCTAATACGATCCTACAAGGCCCTAAATATACATTGAGAGTGGTTTGGGACTAAACTGACAACCTTGGAATCTTTTTCAACACTTAAGAAATGATAGGGGACACACGTCCGTGTGGTCTGGCATTGTGTCTCACACGGCCACCAGACACGCCCATGTCAGAAACCGTGTGGACATTCGAAATGGGATCACATGGCTGTGTCCCAGCCCTTGTCTGAACCCGTGTAACTCTCTGACTTGGGTCAGAAGGCCAACACAAACACCTATGTGGCTAGCCCGTGTGCCCTAAAAATGGCCATACACGCCCATGTGCCAGGCCGTGTGCTAGGCCATGCCAAACCTGTAGGGTTTACTGACTTATGCCATATGTCCAAGTCACACGCCCATGTGTGAGGCTGTGTGGAGCATACTGGCTTAATTTTAATGTCAACACCAGGGGACACACGGCCGCGTACATGACCGTGTATCGCACACGGCTGAGACACATGCCCATGTCTCAGCCCGTATGGACAAAAATAGGCTATTTACCAAGCCATTTTGACACCCAACTTGCACAAACCTATACCAAACCAAATTGCACAATTCATGGCATAAAAATAGACACTTAAACCATCCAATTCGAGCCTAAATCATGCACATTTATACTATCATATTCAATACACTCAAGTCATAAGATAGACCATATCATTTCCATATAAATCAATACAAAACATAAATATCATATTATTCCATCTAAGTCCATATCAATCTTTATCTTCTCAAATCATCAAAATGACCATTAACCAATATGTATCATTTGATCTATACTCTCAAACATTTCAACCATTCAAAACATCACACAAGCCAAATACACTTACATATATACATGATTCTAGAATTCTAAAACAACCCAAAATAAGCCATTATTCTTGACTATATAAATAAACCAAAATATATATATTTACAAGCCATTTAAAATGGCCAAAATCATTATCAATTCATAACCAAAATAACCATAATCCTATACATGCCATATAACCAAAACACAAGCTCAAAAGTACTAAATTGATAGTTGGATAGTGTGATGGAGTCTCCGACGAACCTCAAATCCGAGCTAGCTTTGAATTCACTATAAAACATGGAAAAATAAATAAAGTAAGCTTTATAGCTTAGTAAGTTCGTATACCATTTATATCAACTCATCATAAAAACTCAAATTAAGCCAAAAACATAACATAACATAGCTCATAATGAATCATCATATTTGCATCCACCAAATTAGATGTAATTTCCCTAATTTTCATCATTTCAGTGTATTACTTGGCTTCTGTACATACCTGTACCTTCCCGTATTTAACTCGTATTCATTCACATATTTGACATATCCGTTAAACCAATTGAAATATTTTTGGATACTCGAGAAACATGTACACTTAGTGCCGAATAAATAGTTGAAACTGTATAAATCTCGCATACTAAGTGCCAATATACATATATATATAGCCAAAGCTTTCTCGATCTCACACACTAAGTGCAAATATATATAGTTGAAGCTATCTTGATTTCGCACACTAAGTGCACATAATTAGCCGAGTCGTCATCGAACACGACTATAGTCTCATATACACAATTTATGCAATATCAAAACATTTAAAGCATAATTATAATGATGCTTATTACATACAAACTTACCTCAAATGTAAAAACGACAACACGAGTCAACTAATCCGAGACCTTGATCTTTCCCCAATCTAACTCTGAGTTTTGCTTTTCTTAATCTATATGATATCAAATTTAGCTTATTTATTAATCCCTTTATTCAATTTAGTCCAAAACACACTTAGAAGCACTTTTACACATTTGCCCCATTTGTTTCATCGTTTTTACAATTTAGTCCTTATTTTATAAAAACACAATTTCAAGCAATTCAACCACAACCCATGCTAGCCGAATTTTCATTAGGTCCCTAGTAGCCTATAATTTTCATTTATTTCACATTTTAACCAAAAAATTTCCACATTTCACAATTTAATCCCTAATTTGCATTTTCACTAAAAATCACTTAACAAAACTTGTATAACTATCACCAAACTTTTAAAATCTATCATTTGTAGCATCCTAATTTTGGGCCTAGTCAGAACAGTGGTTTCGGGACCAAAAATTCGATGAGGAAAATTTTATTTTTATTATATTTTTATGGTCTATGATTTCACGAAATGATTTTGTGAAAATTTCATTCGAAAATTTCGACGTTTGGGCACTCAATTTGGTCAAAAGGACTAAATTATAAAAAGTCCAAAAGTTGAGTTCTACATGTTAGAAGTGTCTAATTGTTATGAGTTTTTAAATTAAAGGTCCTTAAATGGTAATTAGACCATTTTGAAGTTTTTGGACAAAATGGACATGGTATGATAGGTTTTTAAAAGTTTTTCATTAAGGGCATTTTAGTAAATTGGTAATTAAATGAATTAAAAAAGCCAAAAATAAGACAAATTTGCTCATCTTCTTCCTCATGGCCGAATGTCTCATGAAAAACACCATGGCTAGGGTTTTCAAGCTTTCCAAGCTCATTTGTAAGTGATCCCGAACCTCGTTTTTAATGTTCTTTACATTTTTGAAGTCCGAGTAACATGATCTACTCATTTCTACCATTATTTTTAGCTAGGATTTATGTTTAAAAATTTACCCATGAGTAATATGCATACATTTTGATGTATAATGGTAGAAAATGAGTGTTGGGTGTTAGAGAAACAACTTTTGCTAAGCGATTTTACGTGAAAACGAGTAAAACGTCATAATCGATAAAAATACCTAATATTCGTAAGTGCATGTTAGAGTGAGAATTTGATGTTGCCATAGAAGGGAAAATGATCAGAATGTCATAAAACATAGGAAAATAGGATGAAGTTTAATTTTCGAGCCTTGGGGAAAAAGTAAAAATATGTAAAAGTTTAGGGGTCAAAATGAAAATTTTTAAAAATATGATTTTTAGACCCATATGAATAGTGTGACTAATTAGTAGGCTAAATGTGATATTATAGATCAAGGAAATCAAGATTCGGGCTTAAATCGGGAAAATACAAGGTTATGGACTAAAATGGTAAATTACCGTTTCTGGATCCGAGGTAAGTTCGTGTGTTAATAATAATGAAATACCATTCTTGAATTGTAATTCTCTATTGATATTACATAAATTGTATGATTTAATATGCTTAGGAGAAGTTGATGGATGGTGTGTATGACATGGAAAATGTGATGTTTGTTGTGTCATGTAAAATTGAATGGCAAATTATTGTTACATGAATTGAATGTCAAATTAATATTACATGAGTTGTATGAAATGCTACATGGTTGTACTTGACGAGATTTCGACAAGTAAGTTTGGATAGCTTAAAGTAAACTCATAATATGTCTAACTCCATGATTTAAGAATGTATGACATTTGCATGTGATAATGGCATGAAATTACATGAAATGTATCTCTAAAAATGACATGTTAAAAAATGTCCCGGTTGAAGTAAAAAGGGGAATTCGATGGATAAACCATGTCTTACATGACTCGAGATCCTGCATGTGTTGTAGAAAGGATTTAGCCCCGACAGGTAATCCGTTGATTTCAAGTATGAAAAGGATCTAGTCCGGACAAGTGTTCCTTGAATGATCGAGCCTCCCGAAGAATATATGTGCATTGAGGATTTAGCCCAGACGGGTAATCCGATTATGGTCTAAATTTAGCTTGGACTGGCAATTCAGATCCGAACTCAGTAAGGGTGTTTGTAGTAATAAGGGATTTAGCCTGGACTTGTAATCCCGCCGTAAGATGTGAGGTTCGCAGGAGTGCATACCTAAAATGATCATTCTTATGAATTGACGGTTAATGGATAATCCATCTAGATTTCCTAGAAACTCAACGGGATTAACATGAGATATTTGTACAAGTGAAAGGATGTATGATGAGCTCTTCTAAGACAAATTTACATGGTGCATTGTCATGAGACTAATTTGATGATTGAGTGCATGTGATAGGGAATTATCCTATACTAGGAATGTATGACTAAGTGTGCCCATGAGAAATAATAACTTTTATATTGAGCTCCATTGTGAAAAATGAGTAAGGGATCCATGAAATGGTAAGTTCATGATAATTGGAAATGATCTTATGATAGTGATCATTATATTGTACCAAAATAGATTAGGAAAGTAGCATTGGTCCAACTTTGAAAATACACTAAAAATAGTGGAAATTAAGTTATAAGCTTAATAAAATATGAAATTAAAGCTTAATGAGTCTAGTTTTACATAAAGGAAACGGTGAAAGCAAAAGAATTCTGTATCATGAGATATTTGAATTCTTATAAGACAGAGTCGGAGTGATTCCAGACTCCCCTATCTCAACTTTGGAAAATCACTAGAAATTGTACAAAAATAATTATGAGTCTATTTTCAGGAAAAAGAGGCAGGAACATTATCCGAGTCTCGTACTAAGAGATAAATAAATTTTAGTGAAGAAAGGTTGAAGCTGTCAAATAGTGAAACAGGGAGATTTTGAATAATAAATTGTACTTATTGTCTAGACCAAAAATTCTGAAAAATTTATGATAAGAAGAGATATGAGTCTAGTTTCTGGAAAAATTAACGAATCCTAATTTGGAGTTCCGTAGCTCTGGATATAAATAATTTAATGATTGTGAATTGGGAAAACAGCTTAGCTGGAATTTGAATAAATAGAAAGAATATGAAAATAGCATGTTATCGCATTGCTTATTATTTTCATGCGAGCTTACTAAGCGAAAAGCTTACTCCCTGCTTTCCATTTATTTTAGTTTTGTCAGGTCTGCTCAGGGTTGGAGATCGTTGGAGGCAGCATCGCACTATCGAGCCATTATCCTTGGAGTATGGCATGTGTACATGATATGTTTTCATGCCAGTGGCATGTATAGGGACTTAGTTTTTCTATGACGACTATTGTTGTGATTAGCCAAAGGTATTGATTTATATTAATTGTTGATTATAGCCATGAGATGTGGCTTATAATGATTTTGGCTTGTAAGCCTATTTAGTCATGATATGTGTTAATATCTTGCGATGTAGCTAGACTAGTTTATCATGAGTAGGTGGAACTAATGCATAATAATGAGCTAATGATGAATGCCATTGAAATCATGATATGTGTATGCATGTAAGGATGACAAAAAGGCTTGGAAATTAGCCTAAGTCTTGACCACACGGGTAGAGACACGGCCGTGTGTCTCAGCCGTGTGAAGGACACGACCTCTAGCCATGGACGTGTGCCTTGGCCATGTGCCTTTAAACGGTTGCTGACGTCATAAATAGAGAGTTACACGAGTTGAGGACACGGGCGTGTCCCAAGCCACACGGGCGTGTTAATCTCCAAAGCTAGAAAATTGTTAAGTTGCCCAAAAATCATCGAATGTTTTCGGTTTTGTCTCGAACCGTCCTAATGTATGTTTTAGGCCTCGAAGGCCTGTATAAGGGACGATATGCATGTGATTGAAAATTTCTAATTTTGGGTGAAATTTGGTGACTCGGTTTTGTATGTTTGTGAATGTTTAAGTCTGGTAACGCCTCGAACCCTATCCCAGCGTTGGATACAGGTAAGGGGTGTTACATCATTGAACATCAAAATACTCATGTATTCATCAATGACAACATCTAAAATCTTTAACATTTTGCAAAATAGTCCCTAGGCTACCTAAACCTAGTTGCAATAATCTAAAAAACATAGAAATCATTAAAATGGGACAAAATACATACCAATTTAGCCAAATGAAGTAGCTGAAAATTTAAAAGCTTTAAAATGGATTTTCTACACCCTAATTTCGGTTAGAAAAAGAAGATAATGAAGAAAATGGCTTTTGGTTTTATTAATTTATCATTTATTAACTAATTTACCTATTTAACCTTAGTTAAAAACCATCAAAATACATGATAATATGTCCATATATGTCCACCCACCTTAATAATGGTCTAATTACAACATAAAGACCTTCACTTTAATGTTCCACAACTATTTAATACCTTTAAATCTTAGAACATTACTTTTACACTTTACGCGATTTAGTCCTTTTTATCAAATTTACCCATCAAACAATGAAATTTCTTAACGAAAATTTCACAACAACATATTATCATGCTGTAGACATTAAAATAATAATAAAATAATTATTTTAACTTCAGATTTGTGGTTCCAAAACCATTGTTCTGATTTGACTAAAAATGGGCTGTTACAACTCTCCCCCCTTAGGGATTTTCGTCCTAAAAAATCTTACTAGTAAAAAGGTTAGGGTATTGTTTTCTCATAGCTTCCTCAGGCTCCTACGTAGCCTCTTTGACACTGTGTCATTGCCACAGAACTTACACTAAAGCTATGCGTTTATTTCTCAATTCTTTAATCTCTCGAGCTAGAATTCTGATTGGTTCTTCATTATACGTCATATCATGTTGAATCTTAATATCTGTTGGAGAAATTACATGTGATGGATTTGATCTATATCGGTGTAACATCGTCACATGAAATACATTGTGGATCTTCTCTAACTCAGTCGGTAAAGCTAGTCGATATGCCGCTGGACCTATTCTTTCGATAATTTTATACGGCCCGATGAATAGCGGACTCAGCTTGCCTTTATGACCAAAACGAAGAATTTTCTTCCACGGAGATACTTTTAGAAACACTTTATCATCGATCTAAAATTTAATGTCTTTTCGTTTCAAATCCACGTATGATTTCTATCGATCTGAAGCTACTTTCAAACTATCACGAATAACTTTCACTTTATCTTCAATCTCTCAGATCAAATCAACCCCGTGAATCTTTTTCTCACTAAGTTCGGTCTACTACAATGGAGTTCGACATTTACAACCATACAAAGCTTCGTACGGTGCCAATTTTATGCTCAATTGATAGCTTTTGTTATTCACAAATTCGACCAACGACAAATATTTCTCCAAGTTTCCTTCGAACTCTAATACACAACAACGAAGCATATCTTCGAGAATCTAAATTACTCTCTCAGACTGTCCGTGAGTTTGCCGATGAAATGTTGTACTAAAATTCAACCTTGTACCCAGAGCTTCTTGCAATTTCTTCCAAAATCGCAACGTAAACCTCGGATCTCTATCCGAAATAATCGAAACTGGCACCCTGTGCAATCTAACGAACTAAAAAACATAAAACTCAGCCAATTTGTTAAGTGAATAGTCATACGTACCGGAATGAAATGTGCAGATTTCGTAAGTCTATCAACAACAACCCAAATGCCATCTTTCTTTTTTGGAGACATTGGTAATCCCGATACCAAATCCATCGTAACTCTATCCCATTTCTACTCTGGTATCATCACAGGCTGTAACAATCTCGAAAGTACTTGATGTTCGGCTTTGACATGTTGACAAACTAAACATCTTAATACAAACACTAAAATGTCTTGTTTCATACCTGACCACCAATACAACTATTTCAAATAATTGTACATTTTGGTACTCCCCAGATGAACAGATAAACTACCACTGTGTGCTTCATGTAAAATTTTCCGAATGAGTTCAGAATTCTTTGGTATGCAGATTCTATTTCAGAACATCAAACAATTATCGGATCCGATTTGAAATTCTGAGTCTGTAGTCGACTCACACTGTACTCATTTAGCTTGAATTTACTATCACATTTCTGAGCCTCACAAATTTGCTAAAGAAATACCGGTTTAGCTTTCAATTCAGCCAATATCGAACCATCATCAAATAATGACAATCGAGTATTCATCGTTCGCAAAGCATATAATGATTTTCTACTCAGTGTATCTGCAACTACATTTGCTTTCCCCAGATGATAGTCAATGACTAACTCGTAATCTTTTAATAGGTCGAGCCATCTCTGTTGTCACAAATTCAGATCTTTCTGAGTCATTGTGTATTTCAAGCTCTTATGATCAGTAAAGATGTGACATTTTTCACCGTAGCGATGATGTCGTCAAATTTTTAATGCAAAAACAATAGCGGCCAACTCTAAATCGTGTGTTGGATAATTCTTTTCATGCGACTTCAACTGTCTCAAGGAATAAGCTATCACTTTTCCCTCTTGCATCAACATCCAACCCAAACCATTCAATGAAGCGTCGCTGTAAATCACAAATTCTTTTCCCAGCTCAGGTTGAACCAAAACTGGTGCTTCAGTTAACAATGCTTTTAACTGATCAAAACTCTATTGACATTTTTCAGACCATTCAAACTTCACATCATTCTATAGCAATCTGGTCATCGGTGTAGCAATCATCGAAAATCCTTAAACAAAATGTCGATAATAACTAGCTAACCCTAGAAAACTTCTAACTTTGGATACATTCCATGGTTTCCATTCAACAACTGCTGAAATTTTGCTCGGATCAACTCGTATACCTTCCACTGAAACAATGTGTCCCAAAGATCAGACTTCTCGGAGCCAAAACTCACATTTACTGAATTTAGCAAATAATTGCTTATCTTTCAAGGTTTATAGCACAATTCTCAAATGCTCGGCATGCTCAGACTCATCTCGGGAATAGATTAGAATGTCATCAATGAATACAACAACAAATCTATCTTAATACAGTCTAAAAATCTGATTCATCAGATCCATAAAAACAACAGGAGCATTAGTCAATCCGAAAGGCATAACAAGAAATTCACAATGTCTGTACCTCGTTCTAAATGCATTTTTCGGCACATCTGAATCTTTCACTCGCAACTGATAATAGCCAGATCTCAAATCATTATTCGAAAACACTGTTGCTCCTTTCATCTGATCAAACAAATAAACTATTCTCGGCAATGGATACTTATTCTTTTTTGTAACCTTGTTGAGTTGTCGATAGTCAATACACATTCTCACTGACCCGTCTTTCTTCTTTACGAACAATACAGACGCACCCCAGGGTGAAAAACTAGGTCGTGCAAAACCTCCATTCGTTAACTCTTGCAACTAAGATTTCAACTCTTTTAATTCTGTTGGAGCTATTCTGTACAGAGCTATTGATATCGGTGAAGTTCCTGGTACTAACTCAATAGAAAACTCGACCTCTAACACCCCTTGCCCGTATCCAACGCCGAAACAGGGTTTGAGGTGCTACCGAACTTAAACTCAGCCAATCTTAGGAAATCGGGCCATAAAAATTTTCTCAATTTGAAAACTTTTCATTTCGTACTTAATTTGTCCTTTAATAGGGCTTACGGGGCCCAAAACATACCCTCAAAGTAGTTCAGGACCAATCCGAAGGCTCGAGAAAAACTCAAAGAAATTCATGCTTTAAGGCTCCACATGCCCGTGTGGGTATAAGGCACACGCCTGTGTGCTAAGGACACAATCGTGCCCTGCACACGTGTGGCCAATTTAGATTCCAAAATTTTTTCATAAAACAGGTGCAGACTTCACACGGTCTGGACACACGGCCGTGTCTGTTGCCCGTGTCCTTTCACACGGCCACAACACGCCCGTGGCACAGTCGGTGTGCAAATACCTGGGTATTTTTTGTTTGACGTCAGCATCACACGACCATGGCACACGCCCGTGTACTAGGCCATGCCCCTCCACACGGCTAAGACATGCGACTGTGTCTCTGCCCGTGTGACTAATACCTAGCATCCAGACTTGAAATTTCTAAGTGTAGGGGACACGCGGCCTTCTCACACGCCTATGGGGCTATTCGTGTGTCACACGTAGCCTAGACACATGCCCGTGTGTCTACCCGTGTGGACAATATGAAGCTATTTACCAAGCCTCATTTCCACCCTAGTATGCCCATTTTCATATCAATGCCAACTAATACCAAAACAAGCATGATAAACATTTATTTAACCATGAAGATGCATCTATTATAGACTCAAAATGAATGTTACCCTCATTCAAGGCTTAATGTGAAGTGTGGAATCAATTCCAACCCAACACAATTGGCCAATTCTCAAAGACACAAAATAATAATGTCTAGTCCTATACATGCCATAATAAAAAATATAAATCCTACTATATCGAGAATTACGGCTGATAGTGTGATCGATATCTCTGACTTCAAGGGATCCTTGAGCTAGCTAAGCGGCACTGAAAGAAAAAAGGAAAGGAAAGAGAGTAAGCATAAAGCTTAGTAAGTTGCATATAAACAAATATACAACAACTATTTCACCATTGGTCATCATGCTCATAGCTCAAAGGTAAGCATAAACTTGACTTACTCATTATCGTCTACTCAAGTCACATTTTCTAATTTGAGCTCATTACTCATGCATACCAAACAGGTACTTGTACCACTCACAACATTATTATACCTTCCTTATTAAATCACTTTCGTAACCTTTAAAGTTAAACCTTTCGAAATACTACCAGATATTCTATAAGCCTCAGACGTGGGTAGTTGCCGATGCCACGTCCCAGACATGGTCTTATACTAGATCTTGTATAAACGTACTGATGCATGTCCCAGACATGTCTTACACTAGCAGAACTCTTAGCCGATGCATGTCCCAGACATGTCTTACCCTGTCTATCAACATCGAGGCCGATGCATGTCCCAGACATGTCTTACACTAGCACTCGTCTCAATGTCGATGCCATGTCCCAGACGTGGTCTTACACTAGCACAACTCTTAGTCGATGCATGTCCCAGACATGTCTTTCACTGGCTATCGTCATTGAGGCCGATGCATGTCCCAAACATGTCTTACACTGGCTGTCGTCATCGAGGTCGATGCATGTCCAAGATATGTCTTACACTAGCACTCATCTCAATGCTGATGCCTTGTCCCAAACATTGTCTTACACTGGCTATTATTATGAGGTGGATACATGTCCCAGATATGTCTTACACTGGCACACAAATAACCCGAATGTCATGGCATGAATATCCGGTTTGTTTCCTAGGGTTCCAACAGGATCTTTCTAATATCTCAATCATTAATATGCATTCTCAGTTCACAATCTAGCAACTCATGCTATATCAAACTAATAACAATTCAAATACATGCATTAACAATATAGTTGTATTATTTACATACAACTTACCTTGGTTTACAAAATGTACTCGACTAGTCGATTTAGTCGATTTGCTTGGCTTTCCCCCGGTCTAGGCTCGAATTTGGAAAAAATTGATCTATAACAACAAAATACCCTTATTTAATCACTAAATACAATTAGAAATTCATAAATTCAGTTCTTTGGTAAAATGACCATTTTGCCCTTAGACCTTGGCAAAATGACCAGTTTTCCCTTATGCTCGAAATTCAAATTTATTGAATTTCTTTATTTATTAAGATTAGCCTAACCTCTTTGACTCTTATAGCAACTCCAAATTCCCATTATTTCACACATTTATCACCTATTTTGCAACTTATGCAAAATAGTCCCTTTAGGTGTTTTCATGCTAACACCCTTCACAAAAGTTGTTTATAACACAAATAGGACTCATATTCTTCCATAAAAACTCAGCAACTATCATAAATCCATTCTTGGAAAAATTCTAAACTCTTAATCATTCTGCAAAATAGACCCTTCATTTGAAAGCTCATGCTTCAAAGGTCTCAAAAATGCAAAAATTATTAACTAGGGACATGGAAATCACTTACTTGTTGAGGTAATAAGTTGTTGAAATTTAAAAGCTTCAAAAACCCATCTTTTGCTGATATTTTCGGTGGGGAGAAGGTATGGAGAAGAAAGAAATTGATAGCTAAGCTCATAGGTATTATTTTATCATGAGATTATGTCATCGAGTCACCTAACATTGACTTTTTGACTAAATTTGCTTCTTATGGCTGGCCACCTTGCTTCTAGGGGTCAAATTGCTCTTTAAAAGCCCCTAATTTTAGTTCTTTAGCTATTTAACACATCTTAGTACTAAAATGCAACTTTTGCCTTTTATGCGATTTAGTCCTTTTTCGCAATTAAGCTCTCAAACGTCAAAATTAACTTACCAAAATTTTCATGCACTAATGAAATCTTACTATAACCTCAGAATAAAAAAAATAATTTTCTCAACTTCTGATTCGTGGTCTCGAGACCATTGTTCCGACTAGGCCCTAAATCAGGCTGTTACATTGCTCCCCCTTTAGGGATTTTCATCCCCGAAAATCTTACCAGTGAATAAGTTTGAATACTGCTCTCTTAGAGACTCCTCGGGTTCCCATGTGGCTTCCTCGATTCCATGTCTATGCCACAATACTTTCACTAGCGGTATATTCCTATTTCTTAACTGTTTGACCTCTCAATCTAAGATCTTGATCGGCTCCTCACCATAAGTCATATCTGGAAGAATCTCAACTTCAGTCGGCACAATTACATGAGAAGGGTCTGATCTTTACCGGCATAACATGGACACATGAAACACATCGTGGATCTTTTCTAACTCTGGTGGCAAATTCAATTGGTAGGCAACAAGCCCTACTTTCTCGGTAATCTCATAAGGTCCTACGAAATGAGGACTCAACTTGCCCCTCTTTCCAAATCTGAGGACTTTCCTCCATGGGGAAACTTTCAAAAATACCTTATCATCGACTTCAAACTTAATTTCCTTTCATCTCAAATTCGCGTAGGACTTTTGTCTATCCGAGGCGACTCTCAGGCAGTCTCGAATCACTTTAACTTTCTCCTCAGCCTCTTTGACCAAATCGACCCCATGGATCTGGTTCTCTCTCAACTCATTCCAGTATAAGGGCGTTCGACACTTTCGCCCATACAAAGCCTCATAAGGTGCCATTTTTAGACTCGATTGATAGCTGTTGTTGTAGGCGAATTCAACCAATGGAAAGTATTTTTCCCAACTTCCTTGAAATTTGAGAACACAACATCTCAACATGTCCTCTAAGATCTGTATCACTCTTTTTGACTGTCCATCAGTTTGCGGATTAAATGCCATGCTGAAACTCAACTTGGTTCCCAAAGCCTCTTGTAACTTTTTCCAAAGCCTTGAGGTGAACCTTGGATCTCTATCTGACATAATCGACAATGGCACTCCAAGAAGCCTTACAATCTCGAAAATATATAAGTCAGCTAATTTCTCGAGGGAGTAATCAGTACACACTGGTACAAAATGCGCCGACTTAGTTAGTCTATCGACAATAACCCACATTGCATCTTTCTTTTTTAGGGTTATTGGCAAACTGGTCACGAAGTCCATAGTGATATGATCCCATTTCCACTTGGGGACCATAATAGGCTGAAGTAAACTCGAAGGTACTTGATGTTCAGCCTTTACTTGCTGACACACTAGGCATCTGGAAACGAACTCGATCACCAATACATTTTCTTAAGGTCGTTGTACATTTTTGCACTACCCGGGTGAATGGATAAACAACCACTATGTGCCTCAGTCAGAATCTTCTGAATAAGCTCATTGTCTTTGGGTACGCAAACTCTATCTTTGAACATTAAACATCCATCAGTACTGATGCGAAAATCTGATTCAATTTCTGACTCACACTGAATTCTCTTAGCTTGCTCGGATCTCTTGAAGAAAGGTCGATCTAGCTCTCAACTCAGCTAGAGTCGTACCATCATTAGTTACAGTCAACTGAGTATTCAAGGCTCTCAGGGCAAACAACGACTTCCTACTCAGGGTGTCAATGACTACATTCGCCTTTCCCGGATGGTAGTCGATAATTAACTCATAATCCTTTAATAGCTCTAACCATCAGCGTTGTTGCAAATTCAACTCCTTTTGAGTCATCAAGTACTTTAAGCTCTTATGGTCGGTGAATACCCGACATTTCTCTCCATACAAATGGTGCCTCCAAATCTTCAGCGTGAACACTACAGCTGCTAGCTCCAAATCATAGGTCGGATAATTTCTCTCGTGTAGTTTTAGCTGTCTCGAGGCGTAGGCTATAACCTTGCCTTCTTGCATGAGCACACACCCCGAACCATTTAAAGAGGCATCGCTATAAATCACAAACTCTTTGCCCGACTCTGGTTGCACTAACACTGGGGCTTCCGTTAATAAGGTCTTTAATCTCTCAAAACTTTGTTGACATTTTTCGATCCATTCAAACTTGACGTCTTTTTGTAGCAGCCTAGTCATCGGGGTAGCTATCATAGAAAATCCATTTACAAATCGTCTGTAGTATCCAGCTAAACCCAAAAAGCTTCGAACCTCTGTTACAATCCTCGACAGTTTCCAATCCACAATAGGATAAATCTTATTTAGATTGACTCGGATTCTGTCACCCGACACAATATGTCTTATAAAACCCTACCTCTTTAAGCAAAAACTCACTCTTGCTGAACTTGGCATATAATCTCTTGTCTCTCAAGGTTTGCAAAACAACCCTCAGATGCTTTGCGTACTCTCTCTCATCTCGCGAGTAGATTAGTATGTCATCGATAAAGATGACAACAAACTTATCTAGATATGGCCTGAATATACAGTTCATCAAATCAATAAATACCGCGGGGCATTAGTCAAACCAAAAGGCATGACGAGGAACTGATAATGCCCATATCTTGTCTGAAATGCAGTCTTCGGTACATCTTTCTCTTTAACCCTTAGCTGATAGTAGCCAGACCTTAGGTTGATCTTCGAAAACACGATGGCTCCCTTTAACGAATCGAACAAATCGTCAATCCTTGGTAAATGGTATTTGTTCTTCACTATTACCTTGTTGAGTTGCCTATAGTCGATGCATAATCTCATCGACCCATCTTTCTTCTTCACAAAGAGTACCGAAGTACCCCATGGAGAATAGCTTGGTCTCACAAAGCCCTTGTCTATCAGATCTTGCAACTACGCTTTCAACTCTTTCAAATCTGTTGGAGCCATCCTATACGAGGCGATCGAGATGGGTGCCGTTCCAGGAACTAATTCAATCTCAAACTCAACTTCTCTCACTAGAGGTAATCCGGGTAACTCTTTCGGGAACACATCTGTGAACTCGCAGACTACCGGCACTTATTCAATCTTTAACTCTGACTCTCGAATATTCAGCACAAAAGCTAAATAAGCCTCATATCCTTTTCTCAAATATTTCTCAGCAATTAAAAACGATACTATTACGGGCAATGTATTTGACTCATTTGGTCCAACTCGAAAAACATTCCCGTCTTCACATTTCAGCTTAATTTCTTTCTTTCCATAGTCCCCTACAACACTATGGCCAGTCAACCAATCCATCCCGAGGATTACGTCAAACTCATTGAACGTCAATAACATTAAGTTAGCCGGAAAACAATAACCTCTAACTATTAATGGACAATCTCGACCACTTGGTCTACTAACACATATCTACCCAAGGGGTTGGACACTCTTATTACAAATTCAGTAGACTCCACTATCATTTTCATTTGAGGAATCAATTCCATACAAACATAAGAGTGGGTAGACCCCGGATCAATTAATGCTACAACAGATATATCATGGATAGAAAAAGTACCCGTGATCACATCAGGAGACTCTGCCTCATCTTGGGCACGAATAACATAAGTCCTTGTAGGTGCTCTACCCTCGGACCTTACTGAAACATCTTTTGTCGTACCCCTACTACTAGCCCCACTCCCGGGGTTATTTTGTGGTCTACCCCTCAATGGAGCACTACTTGTCTTCATTTCTTGCTACCTCTCTCTCTCTTCCATCTAAGGGTAATCGTGAATAAAGTGGTCTAGTGACCCATATTTATAGCAGCCCCTCTCATTTACTCGACATTCGCCTAAGTGACGTCTCTCACGTTGCGAACACTCTTGCCTATTTGGCCGAGTACTGCCAACACTAGCGACCGAAGTAGTTTGGGCTTTAGATGCCATATTATGTTGATTCTTGTTTCTCATTGAATACCCCATCGAAGCATTCGATCAGGTAGTAAATTCTTTTAATCTTTTAGATGAGGACTGATGTAATTTTCCCATCTATCTTTTCTTCAATTCCCGCGACTCAGAGGCTGCTTTCTCCCTCTCTTTTACTAGCTCCTCTGCCTTGCACGCTATCTCGACGAGCACCACAAATTCTCTTATTTCTAGGATGCCCACAAATATTCGGATATCTTCATTGAGGCCATCCTTAAACCTCTTACACATGGTAGCTTTAGTGGATACGTACTCTCACGCATACTTACTGAGTTTCACAAACTCACGCTCATATTCTGTGACAGTCTTATTGCCCTGCTTCAACTCTAAAAATTCCTTCCTTTTCTAGTCTATGTACCTCTGGCTAATGTACTTTTTTCTGAACTCTTCTTGAAAAAATTCCCAAGTTACTCTTTCTCTTAGTACCATAGACACGAGGGTATTCCACCATTGATAAGCCGAATCTCGTAGGAGTGACGTCACACACTTCACGCACTCCTCAGATGTGTATGATAATTCATCGAATACTCTTATGACATTTTCTAACCAAAACTTTTCCTTCTCTGGGTCATCATCTAAGTTAGCCCAGAATTCCTTGGCCCCTTGCTTCCGGATCTTGTCAATTGGAGGCTTTTCTCTTCTAAACATGTCCGCACCTTGTGGAGCTACCGGGGCATACTGACGAATCAGAGGATGTGGGGGAGGTAGAGTGTTCGGGTTTGCACGAACAAGCTCCAAATACCAAGCGTCCATCATTTGGAGGTAGGTTTTTTTAGCTCATCTGCCTTGGCCTATACTCACGGGCTCGCTCTCTACTGGCGCGGTCCCTTCTGCGGGAGCCGGCACATTACTTTCCACGTCATCTGTCGTGGTTCTATCAGGATCCATTTACTATAAAAAACATAATTTAAAATCGTCAGGATTCGTCACACTATCAATGTACATCTATGGCATGTATAGCTAGACCCATACTCTTGCTAGGTTAGCCCTAGAACTGACTAAATCATAGCTCTGATACCACTAAAAGTAACACCCCTCACCCGTATCCAAAGCCAAAACAAGGTTTAAGGTGCTACCGAACTTAAACTCAACCAATCTTAAAAAATCGGGCCATAAAAATTTGCTCAATTTGAAAAATTTTCATTTCATACTCAATTTGTCCTTTAATAGGGCTTACAGGGCCCAAAACATACCCTCAAGGTGGTTCGGGACCTATCCAAGGGCTCGAGAAAAATTTAGAGAAATTAATGCTTTAAGGCTCTACATGCTCGTGTGGGTATAAGGAACACGTCCGTGTGCTAGGGACACGTTCGTGTCCCACACCCGTGTGGCCAATTTAAATTCCACAACTTTTTCATAAAATAGGTGTACACTTCACACGGCCTGGACACACGCCGGTGTTCTTTGCCCGTGTCCTTTCACATGGCCATAACACGCCCGTGGCGCAGCTCATGTGCAAAATCCTAGGTATTCTATTTCTAACGTCAGTATCACACGACCATGGTACAAGCCCGTGTACTAGGTCGTGCCCCTCCACACGGCTGAGACACACGGTCGTGTCTCTACCCGTGTGACCAATACCTAGCATTCTGACTTGAAATTTCTAAGTGAAGGGGACACACAGCCTTTTCACATGCCCGTGTGTCTACCCATGTGGACAATATAAGGCTATTTACCAAGCCTCATTGCCACCCTAGTATGCCCATTTTCATATCAATACCAACCAATACCAAAACAAGCATGATAGACATTCATTTAACCATGAAGATGCTTCTATTATAAACTTAAAATGAATGTTACCCTCATTCGAGGCTTAATGTGAAGTGTGGAATCAATTCCAAGCCAACACAATTGGCCAATTCTCAAAGATATAGAATAATAATGTCTAGTCCTATTCATGCCATAATAAAAAATATAAATCCTACTATACCGAGAATTACGGTTGATAGTGTGATCGATATCTCTAACTTCAAGGGATCCTTGAGCTAGCTAAGCGGCACTGAAAGAAAAAGGAAAGGAAAGAGAGTAAGCATAAACTTAGTAAGTTGCATATAAACAAATATACAACAACTATGTCACCATTGGTCATCATGCTCATAGCTCAAAGGTAAGCATAAACTTGACTTACTCATTACCGTCTACTCAAGTCACATTTTTTAATTTGAGCTCATTACTCATGCATACCAAATAGGTACCTGTACCACTCACAACATTATTATACCTTCCTTATTAAATCACTTTTGTAACCTTTAAAGTTGAATTTTTAGAATACTACCGGATATTCTGTAAGACTCAGACGTGGGGTAGTTGCTGATGCCATGTCCCAGACATGTCTTACACTAGCACAACTCTTAGCCGATGCATGTCTCAGACATGTCTTACACTGGCTATCATCATCGTGGCCAATGGATGTCCCAGACATGTCTTACACTAGCACTCGTCTCAATGCCAATGCCATGTCCCAGACATGGTCTTACACTAGCACAACTCTTAGCCGATGCATGGTCTAGACATGTGTTACACTGGCTATCATCATCGAGGTCGATGTACGTCCCAGCATGTCTTACACTAGTACAACTCTTAGCCGATGCATGTCCCAGACATGTCTTACACTGGCTATCGTCATCGAGGCCGATGCATGTCCCAGACGTGTCTTACACTAGCACTCATCTCAATGTTGATGCCATGTACCAGACATGGTCTTACACTGGCTATCATTATGTGGTTGATGCATGTCCCAGAGATGTCTTACACTGGCACATAAATAACCCGAATGTCATGGCATGAATATCCGGTTTGTTTCCTAGGGTTCCAACGGGATATTTCTAATATTTCAATCATTAATATGCATTCTCAGTTCACAATCTAGCAAATCATGCTATATCAAATTAATAAAAATTTGAATACATGCATTAACAATGTAGTTGTATTATTTACATACAACTTACCTCGGTTTACAAAATGAACTCGACTAGTCGATTTAGTTGATTTGCTTGGCTTTCCTCGGTCTAGGCTCGGATTTGGCAAAACTTGATCTATAACAACAAAATACCCTTATTTAATCACTAAATACAATTAGGAATTCAGAAATTCACTTCTTTGGTAAAATGACCATTTTGCCCCTAAACCTTGGCAAAATGACCATTTTGCCCCTATGCTCAAAATTTGATTTTTATCAAATTTATTTATTTCTTAAGACTATCCTAACCTCTTTGAATCTTATAGCAACTCCAAATTCCCACTATTTCACACGTTTATCACCTATTTTGCAACTTATGCAAAATAGTCCCTTTAGGTGTTTTCATGCTAACACCCTTTACAAAAGTTGTTTATAACACAACTAGGACTCATATTCTTCCATAAAATCTCAGAAAATATCATAAATCCATTCATGGAAAAACTCTAAATTCTTAATCATTTTGCAAAATAGACCCCTCATTTGAAATCTCATGCTTCAAGGGTCTCAAAAATGCAAAAATTATTAACTAGGGACATGGAAATCACTTACTTGTTGAGGTAATAAGTTGCTGAAATTTAAAAGCTTCAAAAACCCTTCTTTTTATGATATTTTTGGTGGGGAGAAGGTATGGAGAAGAAAGAAATTGATAGCTAAGCTCATAGGTATTATTTTATCATGAGATTATGTCATCAAGTCACCTAACATTGACTTTTTGACTAAATTTTCTTCTTATGGCCGGACACCTTGCTTCTAGGGGTCAAATTGCTCTTTAAAAGCCCCTAATTTTAGTTCTTTAGCTATTTAGCACATCTTAGTACTAAAATGCAACTTTTTCCTTTTATGCGATTTAGTCCTTTTTCGCAATTAAGCTCTCAAACGTCAAAATTAACTTACCAAAATTTTCATGCACTAATGAGATCTTACTACAACCTCTTAATAGTAATAAAAAAGTAATTTTATCAACTTTGAATTCGTGGTCCCGAGACCACTCTTCTGACTAGGCCCTAAATCGGGCTACTACAAAACCTTTCTAATCGGTGGTAATCCAGGCAACTCTTCTGGAAACACATCTGAAAACTCACATACTATCGATACTAATTCAATCTCCGATTCAAACACTTTTGTATCCGGTATATAATCAAGATAAGCTTCACAACCTTTTCTCACACATCTTTGAGCTGACATAGATAAAATCACAACAGGTAATTCACTCGATTCATCTGATTCAATTCGAATAATTTCACTATTCTGACATTTCAATTCAATAATCTTTCGTCTACAATTCACTACAGCATCATGCAAAGTCAACCAATCCATACCCAGAATTACATCAACTCATCAAATGGAAACAACATCAAATCAGTCGGAAAATAGTAACCCCGAGTCATTAAAGGATAGTTCTTGCAAACTTTATCAACTAAAACTTACTTGCCTAAAAGGTTCGATACTTTAATCACAAACTCAGTAGACTCAACAGGTAAACTCTTACTAGACACTAGATTCTCACAAATATATGAATGAGTCGATCCAAGATCAATTAAAGCAATCATATTAGTGTCGTAAAGAGAAAATATACAGGTAATAACATCTGGTGATGACGCATCTTTGCGAGTGCGAATAGAGTAAGCTCTAACAGGTGCTCTGGCCTCAGATCCCATGGCCGAATCTTTTTTCGTACCTCTACTACTAGTCACATTTCCAGCATTTCTCGGTGGCCTCCCTCCAGTGGTTGTGTTACTCGGTCTTGCATTTTGAATCTTATCTTTTTCAGCTAATTCTGGGCAATCCCGAATAAAATGATCTCGTGAACCACATTTGTAACAAACTCTATTATTAATTTTTACCCAACAGTCCCCAAAATGCCGTCTTCCACATTGTTGATAGTCAGGTTTATTGTTTCTCACACTGCCAATGCTCGAGACTGAAGTAACTTGAGCTTTAGGATGCATGTATTGATTTCCACAATCTTTATTTTGATATCCCACTAAAGCATTGGATCGACTATACGAATCTCTTGATTTCTTTGATGAAGACTAATATGGCTTATTCATCAGTCTTTTTCTTGAGTCTCTAGCCTCTGAATCTACTTTTCTCTTTTCTTTTCTAATCTCCTCGGCTTTGCAAGCTCTATCAACCAGAACAACAAATTCTTTTAATTCTAGGATTCAAACTAGAAGTTTAATATCCTCGTTCAACCTGTCAATGAACCGTTTACATATGATTTCTTTGGTAGAAACATACTTCCGAACATACTTGCTCAACTGTACGAATTCTCTTTCATATTCAGTCATAGTCATACGACCCTGTTTTAGTTCTAAAAATTCTTTATGCTTTTGATCAAGAAATCGCTGACTTATATATTTCTTCTGGAGCTCAGTATGAAAGAATTCCCAGGTCACTCTTTCTCTCGGTACCACAGACACTAAAGTATTCCACCATTGATACGCTGTGTCTCTCAATAAGGAAATAGCACACTTTAAACATTTAGCTGGCGTGCACGAAAGTTCATCGAATACCCAAATAGTGTTTTCAAACCAAAATTTAGCTCTATCGGGATCATCATCAATGGTAGCTCTAAACTCTTCAACACCATATTTTCGGATTTTCTCTACTGGCGGCTTATTCAGTCTTTGAAGTTCCACAACTTGAGGAGCTATGGGAACTGGTTGGGAATTAGGTGGGGGTGGAGGTTGTTGAACAGCCAGATATGTCCGGACATACTACATGAACCATTCGTTCATCATTTGGAAAAAAGGTTCTTTAGCCTCTCCTTCGTGACTACTCAATACATTTCTAGATTTAGAAGGCGCTGCCCCTTGAGCGGGAGCTGGCGCATTACTCTCAACATCATCAACTACAGGTCAATTGGGATCCATTTGCTATACAAAAACACAGTTTAAATTGTTAGGAGTCATCACACTATCACAGGTTATATATGGCATGTATAGCTAAACTCTTACACATGCTACATTAGTCTGAGAATCGACTAAACTGTAGCTCTGATACCAATAAATGTATCACCTCTCACTCATATTTAATGCTGGAATAGGGTTACGGAGCATTACCGAACTTACAACATATTTAAGCATTCATTTCACATACATTTAGTCAATTCATATACAATTCATTCACAACAAAAAATTTTGTCCTTAATACGAGCCTACAAGGCCCTAAACATACATTGAGAGTGGTTCAGGACTAAATTGATAACTTTGGAAACTTTTTGAACACTTAAGAAATTTTATCCAAAACAGGGGACACACGCCTGTGTGGCCCGACTGTGTGAGACACGCCCGTGCCACAAATCGTGTGGACATTCGAAATGAGATCACATGGCCATGTCCCAGCTTGTGCCCGACCCTGTGTAACTCTCTGACTTGGGTCACACGGCCAACACACATACCCGTGTGCCCTAAAAATGGCCATACACGTCCATGTGCCAAGCCGTGTGCTAAGCCGTGCCAAACCTGTAGGGTTTATTGACTTATGCCATACGGCCAAGTCACAAGCTCGTGTGTGAGACTGTGTGGAGCATACTGACTTGATTTTAATTTCAACACTAGGGGACACACAGCCGTGTACATGACCGTGTATCGCACACGGCTGAGACACATGCCCATGTCTCAGCCCGTGTGGACAAAAATAGGCTATTTACCAAGCCATTTTGACACCCAACTTGCACAAACCTATACCAAACCAAATTTCACAATTCATGGCATAAAAATAGACACTTAAACCATCCAATTCAAGCCTAAATCATGCACATTTATACCATTATCTTCAATACACTCAAGTCACAAGATAGACCATATCATTTCCATATAAATCAATACAAAACATAAATATCATATTATGCACAAACCTATACTAAGCCATTTTGACACCCAACTTGCACAAACCTATACCAAACCAAATTTCACAATTCATGGCATAAAAATAGACACTTAAACCATCCAATTCAAGCCTAAATCATGCACATTTACACCATCATCTTTAATACACTCAAGTCACAAGATAGACCATATCATTTCCATATAAATCAATACAAAACATAAATATCATATTATGCCATCTAAGTCCATATCAATCTTTTTCTTCTCAAATCATCAAAATGACCATTAACCAATATGCATCATTTGATCTATACTCTCAAACATTTCAACCATTCAAAACATCACACAAGCCATATACACTTATATATATACATGATTCTAGCATACCAAAACAACCCAAAATAAGCCATTATTCTTGACTATATAAATAAACCAAAACATATACATTTACAAGCCATTTCAAATGGCCAAAATTATTATCAAATCATAACCAAAATGACCATAATCCTATTCATGCCATATAACCGAAACACAAGCTCAAAAGTACCAAATTGATAGTAGGATCGTGTGATGGAGTCTCCAACGAACCCTGAATCCGAGCTAGCTTTGAATTCACTAGAAAGAAAGGAAAAATAAACAAAGTTAGCTTTATAGCTTAGTAAGTTTGTATAGCATTTATATAAACTCATCATATAAACTCAAATTAAGCCAAAATCATAACATAACATATCTCATAATGAATAATCAACCTACCATATTTGCATCCACCAAATTAGATGTAATTTCCATAATTTTCATCATTTTAGTGTATTACTCGATTCTTGTACATACCTGTACCTTCCCGTATTTAACTCATATTTATTCACATCTTTGACATATCCGTTAAACCAATCAGAATATTTTTTGGATACTCGAGAAACTTGCACAGTTAGCGCCAAATAGATAGCTGAAGCTGTATCAATCTCCCACACTAAGTGCCAATATACATATGTATAGCCAAAGCTTTCTCGATCTCGCACACTAAGTGCAAATATATATAGCTGAAGCTATCTTGATTTTGCACACTAAGTGCACATAATTAGCTGAATCATCATCGAACACGACTGTAGTCTCATATACACAATTTATGCAATATCAAAGCATTTAAAGCATAATTATAATGATGCTTACCACATACGAAGTAATTCAACCACAACCCATGCTAGCCGAATTTTCATTAGGTCTCTAGTAGCCCATATTTTTCATTTATTTCACATTTTAACCACAAAGTTTCCATATTTCACAATTTAATCCCTAATTTACATTTTCACTAAAAATCACTTAACAAAACTTGTATAACTATCATCAAACATTCAAAATCTATCCTTAAACATCAAAATACTCATGTATTCATCAATGGAAACATCTAAAATCTTTAATAGTTTTGCAAAATAGTCCCTAGGCTAGCTAGACCTAGTTGTAACGATCTCAAAAACATATAAATCATTAAAAACAGGACAAAATACATACCAATTTTGCCAAATGAAGTAGTCAAAACTTTGAAAGCTTTAAATTGGCTTTTCTACACCCTAATTTCTGTTAGAAGAAGAAAATAATGAAGAACATGGCTTTTGGTTTTATTAAATTATCATTTATTAACTAATTTACCTATTTAACCTTAGTTAAAAACCATAAAAATAAATGATAATATGTCCATATATGTCCACCCACCTTAATAATGGTATAATTACAACATAAGATCCTCCACTTTAATGATATACAACTATTTAATACCATTAAATATTGGAACATTACTTTTGCACTTTACGCGATTTAGTCCTTTTATGAAATTGACCCATTAAACAATGAAATTTCTTAACGAAATTTTCACACCAACATATTATCATGCTGTAGACATTAAAATAATAATAAAATAATTATTTCAACTTTAGATTTGTGGTTCCAAAACCACTGTTCTGATTTGAATAAAAATGGGTTGTTACACTTATCCACTCTGTTGTAAAATAATATTACAACTCGACCCGTATACTTGCGGATACCGCCTTGTCGTTTTAGATTTTCTTGCAATACTCACACTCTAGACATTAGTACGTCCGGAGGCAATCAAGTTGTTGGCGTCATTTTCGGGGAGGCAACGACACTATATTAGTTTTAATTTTCCCACTTAGTTAGAATAATTAGGCAATGACACAATTTTATTTGTTGTTACTAATCTCTTCTTTTTGAGTTAGTGTAGGACTCACAATAGGGGTAAACTTATTGTAGCAACCACCGATCCAGAAAAAATAATCTAAAGAAATTACCGTCAACAATAGCAGCAGTGGCAGCAGATGCAAGATCCAGCACCTACAATAGGTAACATACCATGTGAAGATCCACTATTTGAAAATGTTGACAATAACGTCCTAGGAAATCCACCAGTCCCACAGTTGTGAATGTACATATTGCTCGAAATGAAAGAACCCTAATAGATTATGCCCTACCAAGCTTGGACATGGTTCTAGAAAGTATAGCAAGGCCGATGACTATAGCTAATAATTTCGAGGTAAAATTGGCTATGATTCAGATTATTTAGAATAATCTGTAGTTTAGGGGTACCATGACAGAAGGCCCTAATCAACATATAAAACGGTTCCTCCAACTTTATGATACTTGTAAGTATAATGGGGTCACTGATGACACTATTTGCCTTTGGTTGTTCCCCTTCTCCTTGATCGATAATGCTTTTTCTTGGTTAGACTCGTAGGGTCCCGGGTCTACTACAACATGGGATGAACTCGCTAGAAAGTTCTTATAGAAGTTCCAAAGTAGTTCAACTAAGAAGAAAGATTGTTGTATTTAGATAGATGGAGGGAGAAAGTTTCTATGAGGTATGGGAATGTTTTAGAATGTTGATTAAAAAATTCCCACACCACGAATTTCCTGAGTGGATATGGCTACATGTATTTTATAATGGGTTGGATGCAAATGCACGATCTGGATTAGATGGAGCAACAGAAGGAGCCCTTATGAATAGAACTATAAGGATACATATGAAATCATTAAGAACATGACACTAAACTCCTGTCAGTGGCCAATTGAACGTTTCACATATGACCAGAAACCTGCTACGGTTAAAGCTATCTAGAAGCATGATAAGTATCAGCAAATAGTGGATAAACTTAACCCTATTGAATCTAATTCTACACCGTCTATGCATAAGGGAGATAAGTCACTCTTCTATGATATCAATAATCTTCTTGAGGATATAAACTACATTGGGAATAGGGGTGGAAACCCTTATTCGAATACATAGAATCTGAATTGGAGGGATCACCCAAACATGAGATGGGGAGGAAACCAATGAGGAGGTAACAGTTCAAATCAAGTTAAAAATACTAATTACCAGCCTCCTTATTTGTAGAAACCTCAAGATAGGATCAACCCTAGTGATCATACTGCATGTGGTCAACAACCGGACAGAATTGAGGAAGAAATGTGGTTAATGAGAACTGATGTCAAACAGGTGCAGTCTGAGTGCACCAATTCAACAAGAACATTGACTAAGATTGAGGATCAAATGAGCCAATTGATGAGCATGATGGGTGACATAAAAAGACAAATTGGCACAGGCATTCCCATTAACATGGAAGATAATCCATAGAGAGAAGTTAAGGAGTATGTGAAAGCAATTGCACTTTGATTGGGCAAAGTATTATGTAGCCTAGAAACCACTACTTCAGAGACAATTGTAGAGAAGAATGACAATCCTCAAGAAGTATCTCTAGAAGGAAAAGATAAGATAGAATCAGAGGAGGTAACCACACCGACAATGGAGATAGAGAAGGAAATAAATAACGAGTCTGTCCGTGCAAAAATCCCATTCCTTTCAAGACTAGAAGAAAAGCAAAAGCAGGATGATGATGAATTTGTAAGTTTCCTAAACCTCTTTAAAACATTAAATGTTAACCTACCTTTAATTGAGTTAATTGAAAAGGTTACCAAGTACACTAAGTTTTTAAAGGAGATTATGGCTAGGCGTAAGAAAATTAAGGTAGTACAACAAGCTACTTTAAATGCTTACTATAGCGTGATTATTTCAAGATAGGTACCTCAAAAGTTGAAAGACCCAAGAAGCTTTAGCATTCCAATAGAGATAAGGAGCATTCATTTTAATAGAGCTCTATGCGATCTTGGAGCTAGTATTAATTTAATGCCTTTATCGATTTTTGAAAAACTGGGGTTAGGGGATTTGAAAACTACTCAAATAACATTATAGTTGGCTGATAGGTCTTTGGTATGTTCGAAAGGGGTATTGAAAGATGCGTTAGTGAAAGTACGAAGTTACATTATCCATGCAGACTTTGTGGTGCTTGATTTCGAAGAAGATCGTGAGATACCGATCTTATTAGGTAGGAGGAAGTTAGGGGAACAATGTAAAAAAAATATTTATTTCTAAATTCCTCGAGTCAAGAGACATACTTCCTTTTATGCATGTAAAAAGAATAAATATGTCTAAGGAAAGGGACAAATGGGCATAGGAGGAATGACACGATGGACGATTGGCCAATACCGACAGAATAGGAAAATCATCCATCGGTGAATTGATAACACTGTCGGGTGAATCCGACAGTAAAACTCAAAATTAGTTGAAGTGTTTCTTAACTTTTGTAAATTATTGTATATTTAACTAATCAGCTACTTTAGATTTTTACTTTTATTTGATGTGGGTTCATCTCTAAATCGAAACATCCTTAACGCTGGAGTTTTTAGCCAGAACAGAGTTAGTGTTGTGACATCACCCTAATGAGTTGCAACATAACAGACAGTTTCCTTCAGACCTCTAAACTTACAAGCGTCTCGTGACACAAAATCCCTGTGTTGTGACATCGGTATACTGCCAGGGATGTCGCGTCATTGGCCCTATGTCGTGACATTGTTGTAATTTTCTACAGGGTTGACTCGACCTATTCGCACTTCCTAGTGGTTTAATCTTTAAATTACCCAAATTTTAACCCTTTAAAACTCCAATCTATAACCTAAAACTCTATTTACTTCTAATTAAAACACCTCTCAACCCCTAATCTCTTAAACCCTATCAAATCTCTCAAATTTTATTAAACCCTAAAACCCTCAATTTTTTAAACATTCTATTTATTCTTAGCAAACTCTTCAACCATACTCGGGCGAACAAGGAATGGGAATATTGTGGGAAAGCAAGGAGAATTTGATAGCATGTTTATTTTGCATATTTTACATGCTCAAATCAACTTGTTCTTGAATTAATTCTTGCTAATTAGTGAATTTTATGCTTAAATCTTGTTAGGAACAAAATTCAGATGCTTTATTACAAAAACAAGCAGAAAAGGATTCAGTTGGAGCATGAACAATAGAAGAGGGGAAAAATCAGAAATTTGGAGACATTTAAGGGCTAATTAGATTTTTGACCTTGTAAAAGCCAAATTTAGAAAAGAAAAACTAATATTTTATTTCATGTAATTAGTGGGTAGGTGGGATCAGCCTAATTTTAGTATATGGTTTATATATAAATAGGGTGTATGGTGGACTTGAAAAGACACACCTTGAATATCTAAAAATTGAATAAAAAATAAATTCATTTCTTTCTTTCTTTGTGTGAAATAGTAGTAGGCATTTTGTAAACTTTCCTTTCCTTTTTGAATATTTAGGGTTAATTTTTCCCAAATTCTTCCTTCATTTCATCTCCCACCATTTCCATTTAAGCTATTTCCATAAACTAACAAAACCATGATTAATTTATGCTTTACTAAATCTCTACTTAGCTTTAAGCCGATATTCTTTCCGATCAAGAATCATGAGAAATGTATCTGCACTAAAAATATTTCATAACGGTATTCACCGTCTCTCCAGAATATTGGGATTGATAAATTTATCCCTTAAAGTCAACTCAATTTCAACTCAAAAGTGTGCGTTGGGTTGGAGTCATTTTGGCGTACAGTTGGGAAGATGAGTCAGTCATGCTATATTTGGATTCGTACGAACAAATTGGCATATTCTAGCTAGGTCATACTAATGGGATTTTCGTCAAGGGAGATGGTGATCAGATTTAAATGTCTCATGCAGTTGAAGCCATTGATTCGAGTTGGTTTTTTTAGAATGCAAGGCTATCGGGGTCTTGAATTGCGAACATGTGTATTGCAGTTAGACAATCGGTAAGGGTTAATTTGCAAGTCATACGGAATCAACTATGAAAGAAAGACTTGGTGGTTAGGAAATTCTTAGCCACTATAACTAGCTTATTGTTTGGAGGAGAAAACTCATTTTCGAGGATTGACTCAGAAAATTGAATTCACTGAGTCTAGGGCTAAGGCTTTATAATTCTGTTTACAAAATTCAAATTCATTTTCTAATTTTATTTTATTTTTGATTTATATAATTGTTTATTTTTTCTATCTCACTTATTTAATTTTTAGACATTTTCAACTCCCCTAATTTATTTTATTTATTTTTCAGCAAATTTGTTTTGAGTCGTGGGCACAACTATTCCCACAAAAAGAAATTCAATTCACAAAGAAAGGATGAAAGTTGATCACAATAACCAATCCTTGTGGAGTCGACCCTACTTCTACTTACTACTATTTAGAGTTATTTTATCATAAAAAATTTTATTTGGTGGTTTCGACTCCTATTAGAATTTAAACGAACTCTGACTATATATTTAAGGTTAAGGGTTCCTAAATCCAACATTTTACTATTCCATTAAATTGTTTGCTTAGTATTGTAATAGGATTGAAATATCATGCCTCCTAGAAAAGTTAGAAGAACCAATGAACCCGAACCATTGACGGATCCAAACCCTCCTAATTTTACAAACCCGGATATTGGAAAATATTTTACTAAACTTCAAGGAAATACCTTTATCCAAGAGAGGGGATTCGATCCGTTAATGGTTTTGTGTAAGGAAATATGGCCTTTAGTTAGATATCATAGGTAGGAAAATTTTTCGATGATCCTAAAAGAGAATGTCATGGTCCCCATTGTTCATGAGTTTATTCGTCTTTACGAGACCAAGAATCTATAAATACTGAAGGCCATATGTGGGATTTGGTATTTGTACGGGGGAAGGAAGTGTGAGTAATCCCTTGAATTATTTGCGACTTTTATAATGCTCTATACTATGAGAATGATTTTATTGATGAAACTAATTTAGAATATTTTCGAGACATAGAAATGGATAGTAATATAAATGTTTTGACTAAAGGGAAGGGTGAATGGAAATATCGCAGGTACCAATATCCCAGTATCCTTCCATCAAGAGATCATGTTTCCTGAGGCTAAAATGTGGATTCAATTTGTGTGCACACGAATAGTACCTACTTTAAATGTTTCTAATGTTAATAATTTTTGAGCAATTTTGATCTATGCTATTTTGTAGAAAAAGTAGGTCTGTATCGATAAATGGATCCACCAAAACATTAAGAGATATATTAGTGGTCAAAAGGTGGGAGTTTTCTTTCCCCATCTAGTGATGACCTTATGCAAAAAGGCGGGTGTACCTATGACATCCACTGAGCAATCGTTGAAACCATCTAGAAGTATCATCAGAGACACCTTGTTCCAACAATACATTGATCTAAAAACTAAATAGATAAAAGATTGGAACAAGCAACAACAAGAAGTGACAACTATTCCAAATTCATATCAAAGGTTGACACAAGCTCAACAAGAAGTTGGTGAGAGTAGTCATCCAAATCTAGATTGGATGATTCAGTGGATGCAAGAATCAAGACCAATTTTTCAAGAATTTATTAGGCAAAACACCATCTGGGTCCCCTAGTATACATTTAACATGTTCGGGCCAATAAGTATGAAGCAAGAAGAAGAGGCGCATTAAAGCGAAGAGAGTGACGAGGATGATGGAAGTGACGAGATGGATTTGAAGAAGGAGATTGAACATTTATTTAAAAGACTTGTATTAATTTTTTGGATGATTTTAATTTAGACTTAGTAGGAGTAGGATTAATAAGTATATTTTTAATATGTTATATTTTGTTTAAGTTTTCTATGTAGGAACACAACACGAAGGAGACACAAATAATTCGAGCTGTACACGATCAAAAGAGGAAGCACCCACCAATAGAAGCTAGAGCGATCAAGATCAGTCAGGTAAATTCCATCATTATCTTTTTATGGGCTACACATTGAGGACAATGTGTCAACTAAAGTGTGGGGGGGTAACATAGAAAATTTGCTTCAAATTTTTACATTTTCTTTGATTTTTTTTTTTGTCTTTTGTGTGCTTGAGCTGGTAGAAATACAAGTGATTAGTTAGGAGCATGTACATAGGTTGCTTTTATTTACGAATAAACTTGGCATGACAATAGTAGCTTTTAAATTCTTGATTATGAGACTACTAATGTTCTATATGTTACAATGTAAATAGGTATTAAACCATCATTTGTACTAAGTGACAAAAAATACAAGGAAACGAGCATGCTAGTATGAATGATAAATGATTGAATTTGTGTTTTTTTGTGTTTGTTTGGTTGATTAAATTTGTGCATGTTGAGATATTTAAGGATGACCTAAGGTATTGTTTGGAACATAGACAGAGCGAAAAAGCCGTCCTATTTATATTCACCTTTAGTACCAATTTTTGAACCTATTGACAGTTCTTGATGAACCTCATTACAAGCCCCAAGCCTGAAAAACTTAATTTGTATTTACACTTTTTCTTTGGTCCTCCACTACAACATTATAGATGTTTGTCCATACGTATTGAAGGTTAAGTAGATAAAACAAGGTGAAGTTTGTAAAAATAGAGTGAAATATGAAAGATTGTTGTGATATAGGAACTATAAGTTAGCCTAATGTGCGAAACAAAACAAAAAATCCAAAAAGGAAATTAGTATAGTAGAAAAGGTCTTAAATTAGAAAAAAAAACATTCATGAGTGAGATATATTGAAAAAAATAAAATTCACAAAGTCACAAAAGAAAGAAAAACTCGTTCATTAGTGCACAAAAACTCATAAGGCTAACCTTAGTTACTATGTCATGCTATGACTTCCTATATATGGAGAGACAATGAAGATGTGAGAATAGGGTGGTGAGTGAGTAAAGGTCACTAAGGGGGGAAGAATAAGGACCACTACGATGTGCCAAACTATTTTCATGTTTGTAACCCATTTTGATATTTATTGTTCTTGAATTTCATACCTGTCCTAAGCCTCAGAATGTTACAAGTCGAAAAGTCCTGTGACCTAAAATATCCTTATACACGAATGGACATCATACTGAGTATATGCATAAATGACTATTTGTATTCTGCTCTGATAATCAAAGTACTTGTATGATCTATTAATGGATTCCTATAGGTGAGACCCTTAAATATTTGTATACTTCTTAACATATTGAACTTAGATGTTTGTGGTCAAAAGTGGTAAGTCAACTACTGACCGCCTTCGGACGTGCTAAAGTCCAAAGAATGAATACTGCACTAAAATATAGAATTACAAGACAATATCCGCAAGTATATGGGTCTAGTTGTATTATAGTTTTACAATGGAGTGGGTGAGTACTCCAAAGATCGTACCCAAAGGAGGTAGTTACTAGATCTATTCTAACCTAAACACTAAGAGATCTAATTAGTACTTTAAATTCAGTTATAGTACGAATAATATACAATATAGGATTTTTAGGGCTTTTGTAATAATAAAAAAACCACATAAAAAGATAAAATTTAAGAGATTAAAAAGGAAAAATAAATCAAATTTGATTATGGGTAATTATCTTGCTCTGATAATTTCCATCAATTATCGTTTCAAGTTTCTCGTCAATCAACTAGTCACTACCCTAGTAGGATCTTCTAATCTTCCACTAACATAATGAGTTAGCAAGAACTACTTATCTTTCAACCTCATAGTCCAGATTGGTTTAGGGTTAAGGTGTTTACGGATGGGCAAAACCAATTTTGGGTTAATTCCCACCTTGATGACTTTTTAGGGTTGTCAGACCTAGGGTTTGTTTCACGTTCCCCCTTCCCTAAATAGTTGATCGGTTGAGTAACCCTACAAAACAGTTAACAGATCATACTTTCACTCGCTAAGCCTCCGTAGAGGTACTAATTCCTCATGGCATTCATAAACAATATATAATTGATGTAAAGAGAAAGCATGCTAATTGAATTGACAAGATAGAGTAAATAAAAGAGCTTGATTGTATTGAGATTAAGCACAAATCCATAGAGTTTGAATGATTCCAAAATCTAGATCTCTTGAAAAAAAATGACAAACAAATAAACTGAACTCTAGAAAACCTAAGAAAGAAAGAAAACAAAACTAAATCTAAAGAGAGAAACTAAGTTAATGGAAAAGTGTCTATAACATGCGCCAAAGAAGCCTATTTATAGCCTTCAGGTTGCTGTTGTAACACCCCTTACCTGAGTCCGAGGCTGGGACTGGGCACGAGGCATTACCATACTTAACTACTTGCATACAATCATTTCCAAGTCACCAAAACTTGATCAAACTTAAAACTTTTTTTTCGAACCTTGTTTAAACTCCTTAATGTGAGCCTAAGAGGCATCAAACTCTCATTAGAAGCCATTCAAAACCAACTCGGGTCTTTAAACTAACTTAATAAAAATGACCCTTGAAATAGGGCATACGCCCATGTGGAAGGGCAACACGCCCGTGTGATTATTACAACATGGTCGTGCTGATGGCCCGTGTGACACATACGGCCCAAGCATCTAGGGGCACGCTCGTGTCCCATACCCGTGTGAATTAAATTCTAAATTTGAACCTACAGGGGTTTTTACATGGCCTAACACATGCCCATCTCTATGGCCCATGTCCCTCACACGGGCATGACACGCCTGTGTCCTAGCCCGTGTCTAAAAGCCTTGACATTCTGTTTTTGACGTCAACATCTAATAAGGGGCACACGGCCAAGGCACACGCCCGTGGCCAGTGGCCGTGTCCTCCACACGTTTGAGACACACGGTCGTGTCTCTACCCGTATGTTTACTACCATGCATTCTAACTTGGAAATTTCACGTGCAGGGGACACACAGCCGGACAACACGACCATGGGGTTAGCCATGTGTCACACACGGCCTAGAAAAATGCCTGTGTGTCTACTCGTGTAGAAAATATGAGGCTATCTACCAAGCCTTTTGCCACTCTCAAACACAATCTAATGCCAACCAACATTTCAAAATCTAACTTAATATGATTTCTCAGCCAAACAACCATAGCTAAGGCTTATGTACATTTCATATATTCAAACATGCCATCAATTTCACATTCGTGAAAGAGTATCTTGCATTCATATGATAACCTCCAAAATTAGCCATTTTTTATGGCTTTATACAAAATGAATCAAATATTAAAGTAGGCCATCACATTTGGCCAATTAACAATGACAGAAAACTCAAAAGTCTAAGTTTCTATACATGCCATACTCAAAATATTAAGTCTAATTATACCGAGTGCTTCAGCTGATAGTGTTATCGTCACCTTCGACGTCTATTGATCCTCGAGCTAGTTAAGCGACACTATAAGAAAATGAAAAGGAGAGGGAGTAAGCATAAAGCTTAAGTTGCATGCAATAAATATAACAACAACTTTACCATTCATCATCATGCTCATAGTACTAAAGTAGGCATAAGCACAACTTACTCATTATTGTCCAATACATTCCACATAGTATATATTGAGCTCACATCTCATACATTTCAATAGGTACCTGTATCACTCACAACATGGTTATAATTTTCTCGTTTAACTTAAAATTTAACTCTCACCATTGAACCATTTGGAATGCTATCGGATATTCACTAAGCCTTAAACATAGGGTGTAATGCCGATGCCATGTCCCAGACATGGTCTTACACTGGCTCATCCATCAAGTCGATGCCATGTCCTAGATATGGTCTTAGACTAGCTCTCACATATCTGTGCTAATGCCATGTCCTAGACATCGTCTTACACTAACACCTCTATACGTGCCGATGCCATGTCCCAGACATAGTCTTACACTGACACATCTCGTAGGCGATGTATGTCCCAGACATGCCTTACATTGGCTTACGTCTCGAGGCCGATGCATGTCCCAAACATGTCTTACACTAGCTCTCGTCTCAATGCCGATGCCATGTCCCAGACATGGTCTTACACTGGCTGTCATAATGTGGTCGATGCATGTCCCAGACATGTCTTACACTAGCACACAAATGACCCAAATGTCATGGCACGAATATTCGATTTGTTCCGAAGGTTCACCCAAGAGTTATATTATCTCAATTATCATTATGTAATTTCATCACCACAATTAAGCAATTTATGCTATATCAATTCAAACACATAATAACAATGTAGTTGTATTATTTACATACAACTTACCTTGGCACTCAAAATGGGGTGACTAGTTGATTTAATCTACTTGCTTGGCCTTCTTCCGGTCTAAGTTCAGATTTTCTATTTCTTGATCTAAAATGGAAACATTTAGTCATTTAATCATCAATTAAATCTAAACACTCAATATTTTAGGCAAAATGACCATTTTGCCCCTAGACATTCACAAATGACTATTTTACCCCTAGGTCCGAAAATCAAATTTTATCGAGTTTCCTTATTAGTCAAGCATAACTGGCCATTTATCTCTCTTTTGAAAACCCCAAATTTCCAATATTTCACAACATTATTATCTATTTTACAAACTTTACAAAATAGTCCTATTAGGGTTTTCATGAGAAGTCCCTTCATAAAAGTTGTTTATTTCACAACCATGATTCATTTTCTTCCATAAAATTTTAGAAAACAACATGAAAAATCTCATGTTAAAGCCCTAGACTTTCAATTATTTTACAAAATAGCCCTCTCATTTGAAAGCTCATGTAACAAGGGTTTTAAAAATACACAAATCAAGAAAGACCATCAAAATCACTTACTTGAGAGGGTTACAAGTTGCTGAAATTTTCAAGCATTCAAACCCCAACAATGGCTGAATTTTTGGTGGAGAAGAAGTGGTGAAAAGGGATGATGTCATCTTTCTTTTATTTTATTTCTATTTTAGTCAAATAAGCTACCAAAACCCACCTAATTTGACTTTTTGACAATTCTTGTCCCCATGGCCGGCCAAGAACTCTTTTTAGGGTCTATTTTCCCTTTAAAGACCCCAAATTTTAGTTTTCTAGCCATTTGACACCCTTAGCTATCAAAATAGGACTTTTGCACTTTATGCGATTTAGTCCTTTTTCGCGATTAAGCTCTCAAATGCTAAAATTAATTCACCAAAATTTTCATGCACATTTATAATCATGTCATCACACATAAAATAATATTAAAATAATTTTTACGGCTTCAGAATAGTGGTTCTGTAACCACTATTTTGACTAGCCCCAAAATCGGTCTGTTACAACTGTCGTCCTTAACCCTAGGTTAGCTGACGTTCCCGAGCTTTAAGTTCAATTGTGTGAACCAAAACACCCCTGTTTCATGTTTAATTTCTATAACATTCCAAAAATCAGGGGTTATTAGAATCGACTTTGTGGATCGAGAGATAGTAGTCATGCCTTAATTTTTTAAATTATCTATGTTTTTTTAGGAAATAAATGAGGTATTTGGTTTGTTGGTTAAATGTTAGTGTAACTTTTCTTGAAACCCAAGTTCAAATCCATTCTCTCCCATCATTTTTATTATTTTGCAAATTTTGCCTTAAACCTTAGTATGTGACATGTCTTGTTTTTTAAAACAAATATTTCAAATTATATTAAGAATGAGTTATTGGTTTGATGGTTAAACATTAGTGAATTTATCCTTGAGGTCCTAACTTTAATTCCCTTCCCATACAAATTATTTAATTTTTTTGACAAAAACCCCTTGTTTTAATGTGTGGGGCCATCCAAGCCTAGTTAATCTAGGTATAAATATTAATTTTTCACTAATAATCAGAATCCTCCTCCTCATTTCCCTAGCCGTTCTTCTCCTCCTCTCCTTCTCTTTGATTTTAATTTTTTTTGCTTTCCTCCATTGTTGTTGTCGCCTACACCTAGTTTTACCATCTCTTTCTCTTTTTTTTTTGCCACAAGATTTGTTAACATATTCTTCACCATATTTATGTCATTTTTCCTCATTATAATATGCCCCAAATCTTAAATCTTGAACTCCAAGATTGATCCCGAACGTTGCCAAGAAAGTGCCATTGTCATTTCTCTCGACTAGCTTGGGTAAGTTCTCTTCTCTCTTCAATTTCTTAATTAATCTTGTACATTAAAAACCTAAATTTCTAGATCTGGAATTTTAAGGAATTTAAATGAGTTCAAAGGTATTTTTTCAGAATTTAATGAGATCTCAAACTGTTTTAAAGTTCAGCCCCAATTTTGGCCACCATGGGTGGTGGTGCGTGCTCCTATGTGCAAGGAAGGGGGCTGTTTTGTTTCTTTGTTCTTGCCTATATTTTTCCAGAATTAATTTTAGTTCTTTAACCCTCATAATCATCTTTTAAACCTATTTAAATTAGGTACAAATTTTCTTGACCGATTGGCCATTCGGATCCCACAAATCGTGAAGCGTAAGTGCAATTAAGGGTAACTAGTTTTTATTTCAACATAGTTGTTGGGTAAAGGTTATGAATTGATTATATGAAGAAATTTAATCATTAATTAACTACTGATTTTCAAGTATATTATTGAATTGGCTGCTGACCCAAATGCCCCAAATCATTCGTAAAGGCGAAGAATAATTGTATGTACGGCTCGCATAGATACAGTGTAAGGAATCTAACTAGTTTGGATTCAAAAAATAGTTATAATTTCAGTTATTGGCTGGAACTCATAAGTAGGTGTTTGGGAGCTGGTTTAATGGTAAATTTATTGAATTTATACTGAATTTTGTTTTAGGTTCGTTTAAAGAATTATTAAGGAAAATTGGAAGATTCTCTAGTATGCTGTAATGAAGCGAAAAAAATTATGTGTGGGTCCTAAACTCATAAAATTGTTTGAAAATGTTAAATATCTTGATATATTTGATAAATTAGCTTGCTAATTGGATTGACTTAATAGTAAAATTATTGATTTTGTGGGTGGCCGAACTAGGTATGTTTCGAGCCTTAAAAGATTGACATGCTAGAAAAATTGCTAGTTTGATAGTATGAATGTTTGATTGAGTTTCTAATTGCATATTTGAGTTATAAGATATGAGAATGTTTGACTGAATGATATAATGTGTTGAGATATTAAGCTTATGTATGATTTAAACGCATGAGATATTTTTTATATTGTGTACTGAAAAATGTGCTATTTATGCACAATGAAAATCCGTAAAGTATGTGAAATTGAACGATATTGATTGATGCCAACACAATGGTAATTTGAAAGATTGAAACATAGTTTCCATTTACTAAAAGTATGTGATTATTAAGGACATGTGAGCATGTCAAATAAATGTGAAAATTATTGAGATATGATTATGTATGAGATTATGTGACATATTGTATATGCATTGGGTTGGGATTTTGTAGTTGATGAAGGAGTTCCATGTAGTACCGGCGGCATATTAAGTCCGCATTATTCGTAGTCAGTGCACTGCACCTCGAGTACCAAGGGGAATGTCGATTTATCACATTTTTATTGCCAGCTTGTCTGCATTATTCTGGTAGAATTTTCTGCATATTGTTATTGGTGGTTTTAACCACAACGGGCTTAAGCACATAATGTTTTGGAGTTTGGATGATGGGTTCTGGGGAACTCGTGGTGTGTAGCGGATGGTATGGGTAGGAACGTTTTTGCATTGCATCATGCTCATGACATATTCAAATTTTATTTATTTATGATATGTGTTGTATTGTGTTGTATTGAATGGTATCGAAATTAACGATTGTTACTCGAATGAATGATGTTCTATGCTCATACACCATTTGACATCAATTTGATAAGCCCATGTAATGATATGAAATTCGTATGACGATTCTATTTTATTTTATTAAAGCTAATATATTTTACTGTATTCAATATTTATGTTTGTTTAAATAATTGTTTGACTCACACTGAGCTTTTCATAAGCTCACCCCCAATAGTGTTTAACTTTTTAGGTAAACCTCAAAATTAGGACTGGACTCGGCATTCGGAGAATTACCTTGGATCTTGTGTTAGTTTTCTTAATAAGTATTATTAAGTCTTTATTAGTTTTGGTTTGTAATTTTTAATTATTTCTGGTTTGTGGCTTACTAACTTTTCTTTTAGGGATTTTGCATGCATGGATTACTCAAGCATATTAACCGGATAATGCATGATATCAGACTTAAGTAAAATTTGATATTGTTCCCTAGTTTCTACAACATTGCAAAGGAACCTTTTTTGAAAAACAAATCAATAAGGCAACTGTGTTTCCAAAATGACTTGAAAAATGGTTTTTCCGCTGCATTAGTTTAGCATCGAGTTTTTTTTCTTAAAGAAAAGTGACAAGCAAACTGTTTTTCTAAAACAACACTATCAACGATAAAATGAATCCTAAATATACATGATCTAATGAATGAATGCTTTTAAGCTAACTCAAAGTACAACTACGATTTTCTTTAAAATGAGTTTATTTGAGAAACGAGCCTATTCGTCGTAAATTTTATTCTTTCCTCGATCAAGACCCGAATCACATTTTTCTTGATCTATAATGCCAAATTTAACTTGTTTAATAATCACATTGTTCAAATAAACCCATAATTCATACTTTAGTAAAATTACCTTTTTACCCCTAACTTTTCACTTATTTACAATTTAGTCCCTAACTTTCCTTGTACTCATAATAGCCCATACTTTTCATCAAAATCAGATTTTTATCACTTATTTTACACCTTTTCCAAAATAGTCCTTTTTAGTGGTTTTCATGAAAAATCACTATGTGAAATATGTTTATCTTACACCAAACTTTCATCTTCCTCCATTAAACATCTAAATACATGTATGGGTAAATTTTTGAACATAAAACCTACTTCAAAATAAGGGTAGAAATAGGTAAATCAAGCTACGAGGACTCCGAAAATGTAAAAAACATTAAAAATAGGCTAGGGAACACTTACTATTGAGCTTGAAAATGTAAAAAACCCTAGCTATGGAGTGCTTAGAATTTTCGACAGCCACATGAAGGAGATGAGGACATTTTTTCTTTGATTTTCCCTTTTTATTCTTTTATGTACCAAATGACTAAAATGGCCTTAAGGCCTTTATTTCAATTTTTTCCAATGCATGTCCATTTTTGTTCAAAATTATAGAAACTGGTCAAATTGCTAACTAGGACCTTCTAATTTATAATCTAAAGCAATTTCATGCTTAAAGCTTCTAGAACACAAGTTTTGCGTCTTATTTAATTTGGTCCCTAAAGTTCAATTGGACATTTTATGCATAGAATTTCTTCATGAAATTTTCACACAAGCATGCATACATATCATGGACCTCATAATAATAAAATAATTATTTCTATCTCGAATTTGTGGTCTCAAAATCACTATTCTGACTAGCCCCTAATTCGAGATGTTACAACTCTCCCCCCTTTAGGGATTTTTGTCCTCGAAAATCTTATCGATGAAAAGGTTTGGGTATTGTTTCCTCAAAGCCTCCTTGGGCTCACATGTAGCTTCTTCAACCCCGTGTCTTTGCCATAAGACCTTCACAAGAGAAATACTTTTGTTTCTCAATTGCTTGACTTCTTAAGCCAAGATCTTAACTGGTTTCTCACCATAAGTCATATTCGGACGAATCTCAACTTCTGTCGGTGTAATCACATGCGAAGGATCCAATCTATATCGGCGCAACATAGATACATGAAACACATCATGAATCTTTTCCAACTCAGACGGTAAGGCCAACCGATAAGCAGCTGGCCCTATTCTCTCGGTGATCTCATACAGCCCTATAAAACGAGGACTCAACTTACCTTTTCTACCAAATCTCAAAACCTTTTTCCATGGTGACACTTTCAAAAATACCTTATCACCGACTTGATACTCAATTTCTTTCTGTTTCAGATCCGCGTAGGATTTCTATCTATTCGAAGCGACTTTCAAACAATCATGAACCATCTTCACTTTCTCTTCGGTTTCTTTGACTAGATTAACTCCGTGAATTTGACTTTTTTCATCTCGGTCCAATACAGTGGTGTTCGGCACTTACGTCCGTATAGTGCCTCATAAGGCACCATTTTCAAACTCGACTGGTAACCATTGTTGTAGGAAAACTCCACCAACGGTAAATACTTTTCCCAACTACCTTGAAATTCTAATACACAGCATCAAGGCATGTCTTCCAAGACCTAAATTACTCGCTCAGATTGACCATTAGTCTGTGGATGAAAGGCAATGCTAAAATTCAGCTTTGTACCCAAAGCTTCTTGTAACTTTTTTCCAAAATCGTGAAGTGAACCTTGGATCTCTATCTAATACGATCGATATAGGTACTCCATGGAGTCTAACAATTTCACCAATGTACAATTCTACTAACTTATCAAGTGAGAAATCGGTACGCATTGGAATAAAATGAGCCGATTTAGTCAGTCTATTGACAATAACCCATATGACATCTTTCTTTCTCGGAGTTAAAGGCAACCCTGATACAAAACCCATAGTAATCTGATCCCATTTCCACTCGGGGACCATGATGGGTTAAAGTAAACCTGAAGGTACTTGGTGTTCAGGCTTTACTTGCTGAAAAACTAAGCATTTCGATACAAATTCTGTGATATCCCTGTTCATACCATTCCACTAATACATTTTCTTCAAGTCATTATACATCTTTGTGCTGCTCGGGTGAACTGACAAACAACCATTGTGTGCCTCATGCAAAATTTTTCGAATCAATTCAGTGTCTTTCGAAACACAAATCCTACCACGAAACCTCAAACAACCATCAGAGTCACTTAGAAAATTTGGTTCACTACTGGACTCACATTGAATTTGCTTGGCCTGCAACTATTTATCAGCTTTCTAAGCATCACAAATCTGTTGAAGAAAAGTTGGTCTAGCTTTTAACTCGACTAGAATCGAACCATCATCGGACCAAGTCATCTGTGTATTCATAGTTCTCAAGGCAAACGACTTCCTACTCAAAGCACCGGCAACTACATTCGCCTTTCTCAGATGGTAATCAATCACAAGCTCATAATCTTTTAACAGTTCCAACCATCTTCGTTGCCGCAAGTTTAAATCCTTTTGAGTCATCAAGTACTTAAGAATTTTATGATTGGTATAGACATGGCATTTCTCGCCAAATAAATAATGTCGCCAAATCTTCAAAGCAAACACTATGGCGGCCAACTCTAAGTCGTGTCTCTGATAGTTCTTCTCGTGAGGCTTCAACTGTCTCGAAGCATAAGCTACTACTTTACCTTTTTGCATAAGTACACATCCCAAACCATTCAAGGAAGCATCACTATAAATCAAAAATTTTTTACCTGACTCAGGTTGTACCAAAATTGGAGCCTCAGTCAATAATGCCTTTAATTTCTCAAAACTTTGTTGGCAGTTTGCTATCCATTCGAACTTTACATCTTTTTGTAACAACCTCGTAATTAGAGTAGAAATCATGGAAAATCCTTTGACAAACTGTTTGTAATAACTGGCCAAGCCTAGAAAGCTTCTAACCTCAGTTACATTCTTTGACGGTTTCCATTCAACAATAGCCTAGATCTTACTCGGGTCTACTCTAATACCATCACCCAAAACAATGTGGCCCAAGAATCTCACTTCCCGAAGTCAAAACTCACTTTTACTAAACGTAGCATACAACTGTTTGTCTCTCAAAGTTTGCAAAATAGTTCTCAAGTGTTCAGTATGCTCGGATTCATCACGAGAATATATCAGTATGTCATCAAAAAAAATAATCACAAATTTATCCAAATACGGTCGGAAAAATACGATTCATCAAGTCCATAAATGCGACAGGAGCATTTGTTAAACCAAAAGGCATGAAAAGAAATTCATAATGACCATACCTCATCCGGTGCGCGGTTTTGGCACATCCGAAGTCTTTCACCTCAATTTAGTAATGCTTGGATCTCAAGTCTATTTTAGAAAACCATGTCGCTCCTTTTAATTGTCAAACAAGTCATCAATCCTTGGCAAGGGATACTTATTCTTAATTGTCACCTTATTGAGTTCTCGGTAATCTATACATAACCTCATGGATCTGTCTTTCTTTTTCACGAATAACACCGAAGCACCCTACGGCGAAAAGCTCGGTTTCACAAAACCCTTGTCGGTCAATTCTTGCAACTGTGCCTTCAGTTCTTTCAATTCAGTTGGTGCCATTCTATATGGAACAATTGAGATAGGTGCTGTACCAGGGACTAACTCAATGCCAAACTCAACTTCCCTAATAGGACGTAATCCAGGTAGCTCCTCCAGAAACACATCCGGATACTCACATACGACAGGTATTGATCCATCTTTGATTCCGACTATTTCATATTCATCATATAAGCCAAATAAACTTCACATCCCTTTTTCATACATTTCCGAGTAGACATAGAAGAAATCACAATTGGCAACTTATCTGACTCATCTGATTCAACCCAGGGAATTTCACCATTTTCACATTTCAATTCAATAACTTTTTGTCTACAATTCACTATAGCACCATGAAATGTTAACCAATCCATGCCCAATATAACATCGAATTCATCGAACAGCAATAACATCAAGTCAGCCGGAAAACAATGATCTTTAATCATCAAAGGACATTTCTTTCATACCTTATAAACTAAAACATGCTTGCCTAACAGGTTTGACACTTTAGTCATAAATTCCGTAGACTCAATAGGCATATTCATGCTAGATACTAATTTCATGCACACATATGAATGAGTAGAACCAGGGTCAATCAAAGCAATAACAGATGTGTCATAGAGAGAAAAAGTACCCATAATCACATCGAGAGAAGATGCATCCTCGCGCGCACGTATAGGATAGGCCTTAACCGGAGCTCTAGCCTCAGATGTCACTACTGTATCTCTTGTTACATTCTTACTACTGGCCCCATTACCTACATTTCTTAAAGGTCTTCCCTTTGTAGCCATACTACCCGGCCTTATACTCTGAAATTTTTCATTCTCGGCCATCTTAGGACAGTCCTTGATATAGTGGTATTGAGAACCACATCGGAAACAAGCTCCATCACTCACCTTACACTTACCAAAATGACCTTTACCACACTTTTGACACTCAGGTTTGGGAGTTCTATCATTACCCACACTAGCTAAGAGCTACGCTAAAATCTAAAACCCAAATTTTGCTTCTTACGATTTTTGTACGAATGCCTAGCCGACACATGAGAACGAGAATAAACATCTCTAGATTTCTTAGACTTGGATGGAAGTGACTTGCTCATCGGCCTCTTCCTTATATCTCTAGCCTCAGCTTCGGCTCTTCTCCTTTCCTTGGTCAGCTCCACAGCTTTACAGGACCGATGAACGAGTACAACAAATTCCTTCAGCTCAAGAATACCCACTAACACTCTTATGTCTTCATTAAGTCCATCTTCAAACCTTCTACACATTTTAGCCTCGGAGGATACACACTTCCGAGCATATTTGCTGAGTCTGACAAACTCTCTTTCGTACTCAGCAAATGACATGCGACCTTATTTCAAATCGAAAAACTCCTTACGCTGTTGATCGATGAATCACTCACTGACATGTACTTACTTCGGCACAAAATGATGAGAAACGAGCCTATTCGTCGTAAACTTTATTCTTTCCTCGATCAAGACCCGAATCACGGTTTTCTTGATCTATAATGCAAAATTTAACTTGTTTAATAATCACATTGTTCAAATAAACCCATAATTCATACTTTAGTAAAACTACCTTTTTACCCTTAACTTTTAACTTATTTACAATTTAGTCTCTAGGCTCGTAAAATGAAATGCATGCATTTTCTTTATTAACCAAGCCTAGCCGAAATTTCCTTGTACTCATAACATCCCATACTTTTCATCAAAATTAGATTTTTATCACTTATTTTACACCTTTAACAAAATAGTCCTTTTTAGTGGTTTTCATGATAAATCACTTTGTGAAAGATGTTTATCTTACACCAAACTTTCATCTTCCTCCATTAAACATCTAAATACATGTATGGGTAAATTTTTGAACATAAACCCTACTTCAAAATAAGGGTAGAAATAGGTAAATCAAGCTACGAGGACTTCAAAAATGTAAAGAACATTAAAAACGGGCTAGGGAACACTTACTGTTGAGCTTGAAAATGTAAAAAACCCTAATGTTGGAGTGATTAGAATTTTCGGTAGCCACATGAGGGACATGAGCTCATTTTTTCTTTGATTTTCCCTTTTTATTCTTTTATTTACCAAAGAACTAAAATGCCTTTAATGCCTTTCTTTCAAATTTTTCCTATGCATGTTCATTTTTGTCCAAAATTATAAAAATTGGTCAAATTGCTAATTATGACCTTCTAATTTATAATATAAAGCAATTTCATGCTTAAAGCTTCTAGAACACAAGTTTTGAATCTTATTCAATTTGGTCCCTAAAGTTCAATTGAACATTTTATGCATAGAATTTCTTCATGAAATTTTCATACAAGCATGCATACATATCATGGACCTCATAATAATCATAAAATAATTATTTCTATATCAGATTTGTGGTCTCGAAACCACTAGCCCTAATTCAAGGTGTTACACTTAGTATTATAAAAGTCCCAAAAACCTCTCATTTACGTTTCTGTATTATAACTTGATTAAAGTATTAATTAGACCTTTTAGTGTGTAGGTTAAAATTGATCTGACCTTTGCCTCCATTGGGTATGATCCTCGGAGTACTCACCCACTCCATTGTAAAACTATATTACAACTTGACTTGTATACTTACAGATACCGCCTTGTTGTTCTAAATTTTATTACAGTATTCACAATCTGGATTTTCATACGTTCCAAAGTGATCAACCACCTTGGTAAAGCTAATGTCATGTTGGATGTGTTGAGCCAAAAGACAACAGTTGAGTTACGAAATATTAATAATGGTGGAAGTTTGTTGGTTGAGTTGAAAGTCAAATCGGTGTTTTTTAACCATATTAGAGCAATGTAGTTGGATGATGCCAAATTGGCAGGAAAATAGAAATGGTTCAGAATGGCTTGTTAGAAAACTTCAGAATTGATTACTGTGATTGTTTAAGGTTTGGTAATCAAATTTATGTCCTCAATTACTGCTGAGTTAATACTTCATGCAGCTCACGATGAAAATGTATCATGACTTGTTAGAGTTATATTGGTGGCCTGAGATGAAAAGGGAAATAGTGGAATTTGTGCCTAGATGTTTAACTTGTTAATAAGTTAAGATAGGACATCAGGTTTCCACCGAATTACTTCAACCTATTTCGATTCCTAAATGGAAATGAGAGTGCATAACGATGGATTTCTTAATAGGGTTACAATTATCTCCAAGCAAGAATAATGTTGTTTGGGTGATAGTTGATTGACTAACAAAATCAACCCATTTTATTATATTCAGAACTGATTGGTCACTTTCAAAACTTGTTGAAGTATACATTCAAGAAACTATCAGACTACACAGCATACTTATGTCGATTATCTCTGATCAAGATCCCCGATTAACTTTAAGGTTCTTGAAGCAACTACATGAATCCCTAGGTTTAAGGCTTCAGCATCGCTTTTCACCCACAAACGGAGGGGCAATCTGAGCATGTTATCCAGATTTTGGAAGATATGCTTTGAGCTTATGTAATTGATTTTGAATCAAGTTGGGAACATTATTTACCTTTAGCTGAATTTGTGTATAATAAGAGTTTCCAATTAAGCATTCAAATGGCTTCGTATGAAGCTCTATATAGTCATAGATGTCAAACACCTGTTTGCTGGTGAGAATTATGTAAGGGAAAAGTTTTTGGGTCAGAATGGATTCAAGAAAAGGAAGATATAATTAAGGTGATCCAAGATAGATTGAAAACAACCTTTGATAGATAGAAAACGTACACGGACCTAAAACGTCGAGACTTCGAGTTTGTTGTTGGTGATAAAGTAATCCTAAATGTTTTTTTGAGGAAAAAAGTTCTTCGATTCGAATGTAAAAGAAAGTTGAGTCCTTATTTTATTGGACCATATGAGATCATTGAAAGAGTGGGACCAGTTGCATATCGATTGGCATTACTATTAGAGTTACAGAAAATGCATGATGTTTTTCATGTATCAATGCTCAGTAGATACCAATCATATCCGTCTCATATCTTTTTGTTTGAAGAAATTGTGATTCAACCTGACTTGTCATACAAGGAAGAATCGGTCAAAATTTTCGCTCGCGAGGTGAAAAAATTACAAAGTAAACATGTTCCACTTGTAAAAGTTTTGTGGCATAGCCATAGTGTTGATAAAGTGACTTGGGAGTCGAAAGAGACAATGAGAACCCAATATCCCCACCTCTTTTTAGGTAAATTTCGTGGACGAAATTTCTTTAGCAGGGAGAATTGTAACTACTCAAAAGTTTGTGGTGTCAAAAATTATGGTTTCAAAACCCCGATTCTGTAAATCAGACTCGTAAATATTTGTATTAAATATTTACAGAGTTAGTTTAGTAGCAAATTGAATTTTAATTAGGTAATTTCGTTGGGTTAGAGCACATTTTATGTACAGGGACTAAATTGCATAAGTTTAAAAAGTTAAATTATTATTAAATCATAAGTAAATTTTAATCAAGGGACTCGTTAGGTAATTAAACCATTACTTTATTTTAGTGGACGGTAACATGATTTTAATTGTTAGTTATGTTAAAATTTTAATGTAATAATATTAGTAAAAAGAAAATAATAATAATAAAACATAAACAATTAGAATTAAGATGGCAAAGCAGGGAGAAAGAGAAACATACTTTCAACTTTGCCTTGCATGTCGAAATTGGGAAGAAAGAAAGAAGGAGCATTCGACCATAGGTTCTAATTTTTAAAGCTCAAATTGGTTGGTATATTTTAGTTATTTTTATATAAATTTTATGTTTTTGGAACCCCAAGTTCATGAGCTAACTTACCCATATTGAAATTTTTGAAAATTTTCAAGTTTATGGAAGTTGCCATTGTAGAGAAAATTAAGTTTTTTTATGTTGTTTTGATAGATTTTAAGGTTGGAAGTGAATAATACTATTTTGTAAAGTCAATTGATAATTCTATGCAAAAAGCACTAAGTTGTGCAAATTCAAATTTAGGGGTTTAGTTGAGAAGGAGGAAGTCCTAAAGAGACTCTAGGAAAATTTGGCTTAATGTTAGAGGATTAGTTGTGAAGTCATGCTAGTCCCGATTTTGCGGACTAAATTGAATTTCATGCAAAAATAGTATAAATTTTGTTATTGAATACAAATTGGGTTGTGAAGTGTTAATTTATAATATCTGTCTTAATTCATAGCTACCATCGAACCAGAATCCTCGAGGAAGAAAGGAAAAGACATGGTGGTCAACAAATTGCTCGGAGTTTACAATTTGTGTTTCGATAATTCGAACTATTTCAATTGTTGCTTTTGAACATTGCATTATATGGTAAGTTATAAGGTAAGCTACAAAGTTGTTTCAGTGTGAGATATTGAAATGGTTGAATTGGTTATTTGTGTTAAGGATTGTATCGAATATTATTGAAATATGAAACTAGTTATGTTATGGAAACTAAATATGTTGCTATGTATTTATACAAATGAGTGAATTATTTGGATTGGTGAAATTGTATTCTAAAATTAAGGAATTGGTTTACGAATAGAACCGTGAATTAAGTTACCCTATTAACTATTCGGGCAGGGTCATGTATAATTGGCATGCCATAGGTTAGGAAAAGTTCAAGCTTTTATGACTACGTGTCGGGGACTGCTGGGCACCCTATTTTTCGGTTATAACAACCAATTCTAGGCACATCTATTCGTTGATTTTACTGGCCAATATAGGGCACAATTCATTTTTATGAATTTTTTCGTCAGACACTCAATGCCAAACTTTGGTGTGTTGGTTGCATCCACGTATTCGAGTCTGAGTCTGAGACATGTTAATAGGGGAAAAATGAAATGGAAAAATAAAATGGAAAGCTGAAATTGAAAATGAAAATAGAAACCAAAATTATGATATGAGAAGTGGATGGAAATAAAAATGGTTGTGAAACTTGAATAGTTTTATATATTGAATGTATGAAACGTAAGTGTGATGGTTCATGAAATAGTCATGTTTAAACTGAATAATGAAGTTATGAAAGAAGGATGAAAAATTATATGTTTCTTAGCATTTTTCTAGTTGCATATTTTCTTTTAAAACAAGTAAATTAACGTTTTGTATTTGACCGCCTCTGGATGTACTAACGTCTAGAACGTGAATACTGTAGTAAATGATATGGAAATATGAGGCAGTATTCACAAGTATACGAATTTAGTTGTAATATAGTTACAATGAAGTACGTGAGTACTCTGAGGATCGTACCTAAGGGAGGCGAGTGCTAGATCAATTCTAACCTAAACACCAAAGGATCTAATTAGTACTTTAAATAAGTTATAGTACGAAGGCAAAATAAAAGGAGTTTTTAATATTTTTATAATAATAAAATAACATAAAGAAATAAAATTCCAAGAGATCAAAGAATAGAATAAACCATACCAAGTATAACATCAAACTCATCGAAGGGCAAAAGCATAAGGTTAGCCAGAAAACAATAACATTGAATCGTCAAAGGACAATTCATACAAGCTTTATAAACTAAAACGGACTTGCCTAGAGGATTCGATACCTTAACCGCAATTTCTGTAGGTTCTACAGACATATTCATGCTAGACACCAATTTCATGCAAATGTATGAATGGGTCGATCCTGGATCAATTAAGGCAATGATGCGAGTATTATAGATAGAAAATGTACCCGTAATGACATCGGGGGCGAAGGATTCCTCTCTAACACGTATAGCATAAGTTTTCAAAGGAGCTCGAGCCTTTAATTTTACAGTAGCATCCTTAGCAACAATTCAATTGTCGCTTGCACTTCCGGGATGTCTTGGAGGTCTACCTCGAGAAATAAGATCATTTGGCTTCGAAGTTAATTCCACCTCTTTAATAGCTCGCTCCAGGCAGTCTCTAAGGAAAAGGTCAAGAGACCCACACCTATAGCATGCACCACTCCTCATCCGGCACTCTCTGAAATGAAATTTGTTGTCACTTTTACACCTCGGCTTTTGCTCAGCCACACTTCCCACACTAGTTACCCTGGGGGAAGTAGACTTCAGGTTGTGACGCTTAGAGCTCTTTGCTCTACCCGAATATCCCACCGATGACATCGAGCATTCTTGTTCACTTCTCGATTTCTTCGTGGGAAAAGAGTGCGTTCTACTGCTAGATCTCTTACTCGAAACCTGAGCTTCTTTCTTAGCTTGTTTTCTTTCATGATTGAGCTCTTCGACCTTCTTGGCACAGCAAACTCTCGTATCTCGAGAATCTCGATTAGCAACTTAATTTTCTCATTTAGACCTTCCTCGAAGCTCTTGCACATTTTTGTCTCTGATTGGACCCATTCCGTCGCATACTGACTTGACCTTACGAACTCTCTTTCATATTTTGATATAGTTTTATTCCCTTGTTTGAGTTCCAAGAACTCTTTTCACTTCAAGTCTAAGAACCTTTGACTAATGTACTTTTTCCTAAACTCAGCTTGGAAAAATTCCCAGGTAATGTTCTCTCTTGGTGCCACCGAGGATGTGGTCTTCCACCAATGGTATGCAGTGTCCTTTAGTAGCGACACTGCGCATGTAATATCCTGATTTTGGGCCTAGTCGGAATAGTGGTTTTGTGACCACAAAATTCGAGATAGAAATAATTAGTTTATAATTATTTTGATGTTTATGATATGATTGCATGATTCTGTGAAAATTTCGTGATGAAATCCTATGCCTAAAGTGCTTAAATTGAAATTAAGGACTAAATCGAATAATTTGTAAAACTTGCATTCTAGAAGTTTCTAGTATGAAATTGTTTTGAAATATTAATTATGAGGTCTTAAATAGTAATTTTACCAATTTATAAGTTTATGGACAGAAATTGGACATAGATGGAATATTTGGAAAGTTTAGTAGTAAGGGCATTTTGGTCATTTAGGGGTAAAATGAATTAAAATACAAAATTAAAAGCCAATTTTGCTCATCTTCAACCCCATGGCCGAATATATCAAGAAGAAACCATGGCTAGGGTTTTTCAAGCTTCCAAGCTCGATTGTAAGTCCATTCTACCCCGTTTTTCAAGTTCTTTACGTTTTTGGAGTCCCGGTAGCTCGATTTAGCTTATGCTAGCAATAATTTAACCTAGGGTTCATATTTGGAAAAATACCCATAGGTGAAATTTGTGTATTTTGGGGTTTTATGATAGAATATGAGGTTTTAAATTATGTTAGACAACTTGTGCTACTCGGTTTTAAGTGAAAACGAGCAAAAGGGTTTAATCGGTAAAAATACCTAATAGTCATAAGTACATGTTAGAGTGAGAATTTGATGTTGCCATAGAAGGTAAAAATGATCAGCATGTCATAAAACATAATAAAATAGGCTGAAGTTTAATTTACGAGCTTTGGGGCAAAAGTGTAAATATGCAAAAGTTTAGGGGCAAAATTGTAATTTTTCCAAAATATGATTTTGGGTCAATTTGAATAATGTGAGTCCTAATTAGACTATATTTTAAATGATAGAGAAAGGAAAACTGAAATTCGGGCTAAAATGGGGAAAACACCAAGTTGTGAACGAAATGGTAAAAGTAGCCATTTTCGCATACGAGGTAAGTTCATATGTAAATGTTGGTAACATAGTTATTATTTTAAATGTTTTTATATTATTTAAATGATATGATAATTATTATGAAATATTATACTCGTGATAATTGTTTGATAATATGTCAAATTATGTGATATACTTGGAAAATGTGAAATACCACCGAGTATCAGTATCGATATTCCGTAGAAGATGGTTGAGACACATGATTGGGAAAAAGGTCCCGTTGAACCTTAAGAATGGATTAGGATACAAGTGACATGTCACTGGGATATTTGGGCATCCGAACTCGTTGAGTTGAGTCCGAGTTCACTTATTGATGCGAATGTCCGAACTCGTTGAGTTGAGTCCGAGTTCGTGAGATGTAACTAGGCATCCGAGCTCGTTGAGTTGAGTCCGAGTTCACTTATGGATGCGAACGCCCGAGCTCGTTGAGTTGAGTCCGAGTTCGCTTATGGGCGGGTTACATAGTAGCTTGGCTACATATGTGGCACTTATGTGCAAACTTTTCATGTATCCGAATTATATTCCGATGTGTTCAACGGGTAAAGTTCTACTCAAATGGAGGAATACTCAAGATGAAAGGGACATATTGGTAAGTGTTGTGAAATGGATACTTTGAACAGGTATGTACTTAACCCTCGGGTTGAAAAATCGATATAACAACAATATGGTAAGATGATAAATGAAGAGATGATATGAATGTCTTGGTGATGATTATGCAAATGATGTTTTATGTTTGCTTATATGGTTATGTTACTTGCTATTTGCATGTGAACTTACTAAGCATTTATGATTACTCCCTCCATTTCATTCCTTGTAGTGTTGACAAGCCAGCTCGAAAATCGGGAACGGTCGGAGGCACGCTCACACTATCCGTATACCATCTTGGCATAATGGCTTGTATATTTTGAGTATGGCATGTATAGCATTATAATCATTTTGTATATATGGTCTTATGATATGGTTATTGAGTAGTATAAAAATGCTTGGTAATGATTAGCCATTGGAATGGCTAATTATGATCATATTTGGTGTTATGTATGTCAAATTGCTAGTTAATCCATGGAAACCATGAAATAGGTAAAATTTACCCTAAAATAGATTCAGACAGCAGTAGTGACGTGAATTTAAAAAATCATTAAAAATAGTAGAGATATAATTAGATGATGAATAAAATATGGAATTGAAGAATTATGAGCCTATTTTCATATGGAATAAACTAAACAGGTATATGAGTTATATTTTATGAGATGTTTAAATTTTTGTGAAATAGGGACAGAGCGATTTCTGGATCCCCTGTTCTGACTTTGGAAATTCACCATAAATTGTATAAAAATAATTAGAAACCATAATTTATATGTAAATATTTATTATTGAGTCTAGTTTTAATAGAAATAAAATTCATAGTCATTGAAATTCTTTACAGAGAGATATCTGATTCGTAATACACAGAGGTCAGAGCAGTTGAACCCTGAAACATGGGAGACTTTAACTAATAAACTGTACTAATTGGCCCAGCCAAAAATTCTAGAAAAAAATTAGTAAATAGATATATGAGTCTAGTTTTAGGGAAAATTTATGGAATTGGATTTTAAGTTTCAGCACTTGAGATATAAATTTTAAGCGACTGTGATGCAGTTAGCTAGCTTGTCTGGAATTTCTAAAATTAAATTGTTTGAGTTGTTTAAGCAATGAATTAAGTCTGTTAATACCTCGTGTTCGACTCCGGCAACGGTCTCGGGTACGGGGCATTACATTTGGTGGTATTAGAGCAGGTTTAGTCGGTTTTCAGACTAACCTAGCATGTGTAAAAGTTTAGTTATACATGCCACTGATCTGTGATAGTGTGATGTCTTCCGATGCGTATGAGTACCGTCTTATTTAGGCAGGGTACTCTCCAACCGAGCTGCGCCGACCATGTTCAATGTTATGTGAAGGTATTTGAGTAAAATTATGATTATGATAAGTATCGGTTCAGAAAAGTATGAATAAATGTTTATGATACATATGTGATAAATATTCATATTTGCTTAATGCTCATATGATGTAGTGTATATGGCTTACTTGATAAGATGAACGGAATAAATAGAAAGTAGTAGAGGTATGAATAAAAGTCATAATATTATGATACGAATGAAAATGTCCTTATTTTGATTTGGACGTCGAATGTTGATGAATGCTAATGATATATAATTTTTATGAGATAAAGGATTATAATGAAATGAACTTATCTGTGTTAAATTGTTGGACTGAATTATATGATTGTAATGATATGTACATGATGATACATGAAATGAAAGTTATGATTGCGGTGCAAATATCTATGTTTGTTTGGCCTTATATGATGTCATGAGCATGACTTAATTTAATTAAATGAATGGATAAGTAAAGCTATCTAGAAAACATAGAATGTATGCATAAGTATATTGTCTAAATGGGACAATAGGAAAATTGGTGTAAGCCAACATGAATGAATGACATGATTTTGATGATGTTGTTATGATGATAGAAGTTGTGTCATATGTGTATGTATAAGAAAGTCGAGTCGAGGTCCTACAACCTCCCCTTACCGAAATGGTACTTATAATGGAATTTCATGAGATTTGTATTGAATAAATTTTCGGTTGAGAACCCAAAGAGTTCATGATAGAATAATTATAAGTATGATCGAGAGATTGAAAATGAGCTGATAAGTAAAGTCGAGCCAGATAAAGTATCGGATTGACGTAAAGATTATTGGAATTATGCACTTGTCCCAGCTTAGAAAAGGAATTCTCCTTGGTAAACCGAATTACTCAGTGCAAGGTCGAGAAAAGTGTAAATCGAAATTTATTCAGAATCGCCTTCTTTAGTGAATGGTTTAATATGAAATTTGTGACGGCAGAGAACTAGTTGGGGAAATGATATTTGAAATGTGAACTATCTCGAGTGTGATAGTTATGACTGGATAGATTTAGCGATCTCTTTTGAGATGTTCTATGTGTTTACCCGTTCTCGTAAATATTTCTATGGCTATTGATCTTCCAAGAAATTCTTGTTATATGGGAATGTCTTTTAATCCTCGGTGTTGGATGAAAGCATTGGTAGTCTGACTGGTTTATAATTTATATTGCTCTATTTCATCGGGTATTCTATTTCATTTCGTCTGATAAGAATTGATGAGAGAATACATATGATATTATGATTCTGTTTCTTCTACTTGATGCTTCATCTGATATATATGTATGGGAAGATATATTGTTCTTGTTATATTTGATTCTAGTGGGATTAAATGATGTTTTCTTTTGGACTTTCTTTCTTTGAAGAATTATCGGGGTATTTCGTATTTTCTCTATGAGTTTGGTTTTCGATTCTCTGGCTTGGTTTTCGATTCTCTAGCATAGTATCGTATATTGGGTTTCTTTATTCTGGATTTCTCTATTTTGGATTTCTTTATTCGTTTTTCTTTTAATCTTTGTTCCATAATTTGTTAATTATGACTCGTGTTTGAAGTGCGTTCTTCAGCTCGTGATAATCATGTCAAATATGACTATACTTCTAATTTGATCTTGATAATGTGGTGATTTTAGTATTGGGGTTTTTTTTTCTTCTAATTTCTGTGTAAGGATTTGACATCAGTAAAGGCATAAGTGATAAAAACGCGAGTTTCAGTCGGTATGGTGAATTATCTATTTGAAAGATTTCATGCGACAATTATTTTAGGATTATTTTTCCCAAGTCTGATAATAGAATTTCATTTTGTACGGATAAAAGAGTAAATAGTCTGAACGAGAAGTGTATATTTATTACAAAAAGTTTGATATTAGTTAAAGTCACTACGAATGATAAGGTTTTCATTTTGTGAAAGCTGAAAAGTTTATTACATGTTGACAAAGTTCAGATAGATGAGAATATTGGTAACCAAAGCGTCTGAACTAGACTAGTCTACATTGAGTAAAGACTTCTTGATTTTCAGTAATGTACTGTTGTATGAATTGTGATGTGTTTCAAGATAGTGAGGTAATGTGATAGTTTAGAGCATTCGATGTTACCTAAAATCGGAGTTGTTAAAGGGGTTAAAGTCAAACATTGGGATCTATCGAAATTATCCTTGTCAGTGTTGATATTGGGATGGAAATGAGAAGGATTATTCTTGAGGCCATATCAGAATTATTTCCATGGCAGAAAGAGGAAAATGTGATGTATCCTATTGTTAAATGTTTGGCGAGATCTATAAATCATATCTCAGTATTGAATGAATTCCTACTCATCGATTCATGGAATTTCGTCTCTTTTGATTGTTGGATTTCTTGGAATTTCGGTCTCCATTAATCAAGTTAAGATCCGGGTTTTATGTCATGATATCATGGGAAACTGAGAAGGGTTGAAAATTTAAGAACAGTTGAGAGTTGAGATGTAAGCTTTCAGATCATATGAGAAATTAAAGAGATGTATTGGAGGTACAGTCTAAGTGAAAGTTCTTCGACACCGAATATGAAATTAAAAGTGAAGACCACTTTTCTGGTAAGATTTTCAGGGATGAAAATCCCTAAAAGGGGGGAGAGTTGTAATATCCTGATTTTGGGCCTAGTCGGAATAGTGGTTTTGTGACCACAAAATCCGAGATAGAAATAATTAGTTTATAATTATTTTGATGCTTATGATATGATTTCATGATTGTGTGAAAATTTTGTGATGAAATCCTATGCCTAAAGTGCTTAAATTGAAATTAGGGACTAAATCGAATAATTTGCAAAACTTGCATTCTAGAAGTTTCTAGTATGAAATTGTTTTGAAATATTAATTAGAAGGTCTTAAATAGCAATTTTACCAATTTCTAATTTTATGGACAAAAATTGGACATCGATGGAAATTTTGGAAAGTTTAGTAGTAAGGGCATTTTGGTCATTTAGGGGTAAAATGAATTAAAATACAAAATTAAAAGCCAATTTTGCTCATCTTCAACCCCATGGCCGAATATAGCAAGGAGAAACCATGGCTAGGGTTTTTCAAGCTTCCAAGCTCGATTGTAAGTCCATTCTAGCCCCGTTTTTCAAGTTCTTTACGTTTTTGGAGTCCCGATAGCTCGATTTAGCTTATGCTAGCAATAATTTAACCTAGGGTTCATATTTGGAAAAATACCCATAGGTGAAATTTGTGTATTTTGGTGTTTTATGATAGAATATGAGGTTTTAAATTATGTTAGACAACTTGTGCTACTCGGTTTTAAGTGAAAACGAGCAAAAGGGCTTAATCGGTAAAAATACCTAATAGTCATAAGTACATGTTAGAGTGAGAATTTGATGTTGCCATAGAAGGGAAAAATGATCATCATGTCATAAAACATAAGAAAATAGGCTGAAGGTTAATTTAGAGCTTTGGGGAAAAAGTGTAAATATGCAAAAGTTTAGGGGCAAAATTGTAATTTTTCCAAAATATGATTTTGGGTCAATTTGAATAATGTGAGTCCTAATTAGACTATATTTTAAATGATAGAGTAAGGAAAACTGAAATTAGGGCTAAAATGGGGAAAACACCAAGTTGTGGACGAAATGATAAAAGTAGCCATTTTCGCATACGAGGTAAGTTCATATGTAAATGTTGGTAACATAGTTATTATTTTAAATGTTTTTATGTTATTTAAATGATATGATAATTATTATGAAATATTATACTCGTGATAATTGTTTGATAATATGTCAAATTATGTGATATACTTGGAAAATGTGAAATACTACCGAGTATCGGTATCGGTATTCCGTAGAAGATGGTTGAGACACATGATTGGGAAAAAGGTCCTGTTGAACCTTAGGAATGGATTAGGATACAAGTGACATGTCACTGGGATATTTGGGCATCCGAACTCGTTGAGTTGAGTCCGAGTTCACTCATGGATGCGAATGTCCGAACTCGTTGAGTTGAGTCCGAGTTCGTGAGATGTAACTAGGCATCCGAGCTCGTTGAGTTGAGTCCGAGTTCACTTATGGATACGAACGCCCGAGCTCGTTGAGTTGAGTCCGAGTTCACTTATGGGCGGGTTACATAGTAGCTTGGCTACATATGTGGCACTTATGTGCAAACTTTCCATGTATCCGAATTATATTCCGATGTGTTCAACGGGTAAAGTTCTACTCAAATGGAGGAATACTCAAGATGAAAGGGACGTATTGGTAAGTGTTGTGAAATGGATACTTTGAACAGGTATGTACTTAACCCTCGGGTTGAAAAATCGATATAACAACAATATGGTAAGATGATAAATGAAAAGATGATATGAATGTCTTGGTGATGATTATGCAAATGATGTTTTATGTTTGCTTATATGGTTATGTTACTTGCTATTTGCATGTGAACTTACTAAGCATTTATGATTACTCCCTCCTTTTCATTCCTTGTAGTGTTGACAAGCCAGCTCGGAAATCGGGAACGGTCGGAGGCACGCTCACACTATCCGTATACCATCTTGGCATAATGGCTTGTATATTTTGAGTATGGCATGTATAGCATTATAATCATTTTGTATATATGGTCTTATGATATGGTTATTGAGTAGTATAAAAATGCTTGGTAATGATTAGCCATTGGAATGGCTAATTATGATCATATTTGGTGTTATGTATGTCAAATTGCTAGTTAATCCATGGAAACCATGAAATAGGTAAAATTTACCATAAAATAGATTCAGCATAGCAGAGGACGTGAATTTAGAAAATCATTAAAAATAGTAGAGATATAATTATTTGATGAATAAAATATGGAATTGAAGAATTATGAGTCTATTTTCATATGGAAGAAACGAAACAGGTATATGAGTTATATTTTATGAGATGTTTAAATTTTGGATCCCATGTTCTGACTTTGGAAATTCACTATAAATTTTATAAAAATAATTAGAAATCATAATTTATATGTACAGATTTATTATTGAGTCTAGTTTTAAGAGAAATAAACTTAATAGTCATTTAAATTCTGTACAGAGAGATATCTGATTCGTAATACACAGAGGTCAGAGCAGTCGAACCCTGAAATAGGGAAGACTTTAACTAATAAACTGTGCTAATTGGCCCATCCAAAAATTCTAGAAAAAAATTAGTAAATAGATATATGAGTCTAGTTTCAGGGAAAATTTACGGAATTGGATTTTGAGTTTCAGAAGTCGAGATATGAATTTTTAAGCGACTGTGATGCAGTTAACCAGCTTGTCTAGAATTTCTAAAATTAAATTGTTTGAGCTGTTTAAGCAATGAATTAAGTCTATTAATACCTCGTGTTCGACTCCGGAAACGGTCTCGGGTACGGGGCGTTACAGCGCATTTGAAGCTTTCCTCAAGTGTACACGACAATTCCTCGAGAACTCGCATGGTATTTTTGAGCCAAAATTCGACATGTTCTGGGTCATCATCAATCGTGGCCCTAAACTCTTCGGCTTCATATTTCCTAAGGTTATCCACAGGGGCCTTACCAATTCTCACAAGTGCCATACCTTGTGGCACTTTTTCCTCGGGTCGAGCAGGGGGCAGAGGAGGTCGTTGTATATTAGGGCAGTTTCTCAAATATTCCCCAAACCATTCATCCATCATGTCGAAAAAGGCAGCTCTTGCCTCTTTCTGGCTTTCAAACATAGGCCTTCTACTACTGGTGGAAATAGCTCGTTGTATGGAAGCTGGAGCATGGCTCTCGACTCCCTATGACTCATCTTGGGCTTGATTAGAAGACATTTACTATATTCAAATACAATTTAAAAAGGTTAGGAGATGTCACACTATCATAACTTGTATAATGGCATGTATAGCTAGACTCGATACATGCTACGTTAGTCTGGGAATCAACTAAACCATATCTCTGATACCACTAAATGGAACACCCCTTAACTGTACCTAAGATCGAGACATAGTACGAGGCGTTACCGGACACATACTCAGATATTTCGAAAAATACGGGCTATAAAATCTCATTTCAAATTAAAACGTATCAAAGAACATCATTTTGTCCCCATTATAGACCTACAAGGTCCAAATAAAACATTACAAATGATCCAAGACTAAACCGAGAACTTAAAGAAGTCATAGAAAAATTTTCATGTTTAAGCCTCACACGCCCGTGTGGAGGCAATGCACACGCCCATATGCTTAGGACACACCCATGCCCTTTACTCGTGTGGAATTATTTTCCATTTTGAACCTACAGGGGTTTCACACGGCCGAGCACACGCCCGTGTCCCTGCCTCGTGTCCCTCACACGGCCTCAACATGCCTGTGTCATCGCCCGTGTCCAAAAACCTAGACATTTTGTTTATGATGTCATCATTCATTTTGAGGCACACAGCCAAGGCTCACGCCCATGTGCTAGGCCGTGTCCTCCACACGGTTGAGACACATGGCCATGTCTCTGCCCGTGTGTTTACTACCATGCCAACTGACCTAAAATTTTAGGTGCAGGGGACACACGGCCAGGCAACACGCCCATGGGGGCTGACCGTGTGTCACACACGGCCTAGACACATACCCATGTGTCTACCCGTGTGGACCTTTTTAGGGCTATTTTTCAAGCCTTTGGTCACCTTCTAACATCGATACACACTTATAGACTTCAGTGGAATTTATCATGGCCTAAATATACTTTTAAACCATCTTGGCATGGTCCTTTGCATGTTAACCTCATTTCATTGGTTTAGCACATGCTAGGTTATCCATTGTATTTAAAATTATCATATCATTTTTCACATTTTTTTTTACACTTAAGCCATATTATAACCATGTACCATTTTATGCCATATCTACTCCCAAGCTATTAGGCTTCATTCCATATATATATCCATCCATAATACCATATCATATGGAACACCCAAGCATAAACATGCTAAATGAGTAGGGTTACAACCCATATTAATATGAGCCACATCTCATAGCCATATACAAAATGAATAATCATATCATTTAAGCCATTACATTAGCTAGCCAAGTGACACATATAACAAAATAAGCAAGACCCTATACATGCCATTAAACAAAATAAAAATTTTCATATACCAAAGCTGAACAAGTTGATAGTGTGATGACTTTCTCCAATCGTCTTCCAATTTTCACGAGCTTGCCAGCTCTGTAAGATAGTGAAAAGAAAGGGGGTAAGCATTTACATGCTTAGTAAGTTCGAATAACTGGAAGGTAAACTTACCGGTGGTTTAGCATACAACCAAATTAATCATACATTCCAACAAGTATAGGATAGATCCCTATCACATGCACTCAATATTCAAGTTAGTCTCTTGTCTAAGTATCATAGCATTAATCTAGATGAGCTCATTTATTCTAGAATTTGCATTCTCATTTCTCATTTTAATCCCATTGAATTTCTCAGAAATCTCGATGGATAGCCCATTTTCCGTCAAATCATACAAGTGATCATTTTCAAACATGCACTCTCGCGAACCTGACATCTTACGGTAAGATTATCAGTCCAGGCTAAATCCCCCGTAGTATAAACTCATAGAGTGGTGTCGGGATTACCAGTCCAGGCTAAATTCCTTGTAGCGACAAACACTCCTCATGAGATCGGATCTGAATTACCAGTCCAAGCTAAATTCAAACCCTAATCGGATCACCCGTCCAGGCTAAATCCATAATGCACACATATTCTTCGGGAGGCTAGATTACTTTAGGAACACCCGTCTGGGCTAGATCCTTTTTATGTCGAGATTAACGGATTACCCATCTGGGCTAAATCCTTTTCTGCAATACATGCAGGATCTCGTATCATGTGAGAATAGCGTATCCATCAGATATCCTTTTTTTTATTCAACCGAGATATTTTACCATATCATCAATTTTCATGAATTATTTACATTGTAAATCACCATTTAAAATCATACAAGAATATACATTTTTAATGTATTTATATAGTCTACATTCGAGTTACACAAACTTACCTGGTAGTCGTTTCGGATTTGTATTTCGATTATTCTGAAACCTTCCGTTTTCCATGGTCGACCTCTGGAATTGGTTCCTCGGGGTCTATATCAATAAAAATAAATTATTAACATCTCAAATTATTCATTTTCGACTTAAAACTCACCCTAGGGAAAAATGACCAATTTGCCCCTAACCTTTCACAACTTTTACAATTTAGTTCTAAGGCTCGTATAATGAAATGCATGAAATTTCTAGGTTACCCAAGCCTAGCCGAATAATTTTCATGCTTATAGCAGCTCATAATTTCCTTCATTTCATATTTTTCTACCCATTTTTACAACTTTTACAAAATGGTCCTTTAGGTTATTTCCATGAAAAACTACTTAGTAAAAGTTGTTACTATCCTTTAAACTTTCATATTCCTCCATAAATCATCAAAACACAAGCATCTCATGTATGGGTAATTTTCTGAACATGAACCCTAGCTTGAAATATGGGTAGAAATGGATAGAGCATGTTATGAGGGTTTAAAAAATACGAAGAACATTAAAAACGAGACTAGGGAACACTTACTATCAAGCTTGAAATGTTGGAAATCCTTAGCTATGGAGAACATGAAAATTTCAACAGCTATGGAGAAGAAAATGGTTGATTTTTGCTTGATTTTCCCTTTTTATTTCATTTATTACCAAATGACCAAAATGCCCTTCCTTACTATCCTTTCAAAATTTTCCATGCATGCCCACTTTTGTCCAAAACCTTAGAAATTGGGAAAATTACTCTTTAAAGACCTCTAATTAATATTCCAAAGAAATTTCATACAAATTGCTTCTAGAATCCAAGTTTTGCAATTTATTCAATTTGGTCCTTAATTTCCAATTGGACATTTTACACACAGAATTTCTTCATGAAACTTTAACACATGCTTATTTTCATATCCTAGACCTCATAATGATCATGAAATAAATATTTTGACGTCAGATCTGTGATCTCGAAACCACTATTCTGACTAGGCCCTATTTCGGGATGTTACATAGGATGCGGAGAAAGAAATAAAGGAATGAAGGGTTGTTGTGGCAAAAGGTTGGACGGTTTGCCAATACGAATGCCGTGGAAATTCCAAAAAAATTTACCATAGGGAAGAAAATCATGGGCTGATTGGATTTTCCATAGGGAAAAAGCTTATAAAAAATCAAATGATGAAACTTAAAAGGGGAACGAAAGAAAAAAGAACAATAAAAAGGAGGAAACCCTAAAGGGGGCAAAGACAAAAGAGGAGAGATCCTTAGGCAAAAATAAAGGGTAGCAGTGGAGTAATGACGGGAAGAGGAAGACAGAGGCAGTCCCTCGTAAGCACCATAGGACACTGAGTCCCTAGAGTGCGGGCTGGATAAGCAAAAACTATCCTCCCGAAGTTCTTCCATTATTTCTTGACTGCTCTTCCTGAATTGATTTGTTGAAATAATGTTGAATGATATTTTGATTTTGAGTATTAATTGCTGACCCATGAGCTAAATCTCATAAGGTTGGAATTACATGATGAAACCTTTATTTTCTTTAAAGGTTAAAGCACAAATATGAATTAATTTACTATTTCATTCAATTGTTTTTATTTCTAAATTATATGCGTGCAATCCCTAGACATAGATGACTATGCAACATGCTCATAAACTAATCAAATTCTGAAAAGGTTACAGTAGTTGGACCATAACTCAATGATATGAGCTAGTACTCAATAGGTACTTGTAGTAGACTCTAGACATAAAGCAACGTTCATATAGAATGAAGACAAAACAGTGCATGGTACCATGCTAAGGCCTTTAGACACAGGCCATGTAACTTAAGATCTAGCTCTTAAAAGAAGTAGGTCACTTTAGGTCACTTCTGAGCAGTAGATTATGTACGATTTTGCTGAGGCATTACTGAAAGTAAGGGCAAAATCTTAGTAATCCCAACCTTCCAAATCAACATTGTAGACCCTTTATCCTTTGCCATAGCATTCTAAGTTGTTATTTATTTGTTCGTATATTATTCACGTAATTGTTATTGTAATTGCCATTGCATTTTCACTCTTGACTTGTCATAGTACTTTTCATTATTTATTAGTTACACATATCAAACATATTATTATTCCTTTAAATTACCACTGCATACTTATCTTCATTTTGCCATAGCATTAATCATAATTCGTCATAATAACTTGACCACTTTTATACCTAATTCTATCCCTATAGAGATGATCTAACTTATCACTTTTTTACTTGATCCGACTTTATACTTGCACAATTCACATATCATTTCACATGCAAAAAGTTTTTGGCACCATGCCGAGGAACGGTAATTTGGTGCAATTTGGGTTGGTTATTTTACTTAATTCCATTAGTTTTATCTAACTTAGTCTAATTAATTTTTATAGGTTTTCCATCAGTGCATGAGAAGAGGAATTCCTGCTAACAAAGAGTATCCTTTTGACCCAGAGATCGAGAGAACTTCAGGAAGAAGTTGGAAAGAATTGTGAAAATTGACTAGGAACGACAATGACCCTGGTCTCAATGATAATCCGAGTGGTCAAGATGTTAATCCTCATGTTCGTAAAGTGATACTTGGTATGAATGATAATCAAAATGGTTAGGACACTAATCATCATGTTCGTAGAGTGATAGATGACCGAGACAAACCAATTTGAGAGTATGTTGTGACAACTTTGGATGATTTGAATCCAGGGATAGTCAGACTGTGAATACAAGCTTAGCAGTTTGAACTGAAATCGGTAATGTTTCAAATGTTGCAAATAGTAAGAGATTTTGGTGGGTTACCCACTGAAGATCCAAGATTGCATTTAAAGCTTTTTCTAGAGGTTTGTGACTCGTTTAGACAACAAGAGGTTCCTGAAGACGCTCTACGACTTAAATTGGTTCCATATTCTTTAAGAGATTGTGTGAGAGCATGGCTGAATTCTCTATTGTCGGGAACAGTGGAATCATTGAATGATCTGTGCCAGAGGTTTTTTTCTATGGTATAATCCACCAAATATGAACGCCAAGCTTAGAAATGACATAACATCCTTTTAGAAATTAGAGGATGAAACACTTGGGAACGATCTAAAGACTTAATTCGGAAATGTCTGATGCATAGATTTCAACACTAGACTCAGATGAAGATATTCTATAATGGGTTGAATGCACATACGAGGATGGTAGTTGATGCCTTTTCCAATAGTACTTTGTTGGTTAAATCCTATAATGAAGCATATGAGATTTTGGAAAAGATTGTCAATAATGATTATCAATATCTGATCGCAAGAGTTGGGACGGGAAAAAAAGTTGCTGGTACCATGGAACTTGATGTAATCACTTCATTGACAACCCAGGTATCATCTTTAACTAATATGACCAAGACAATGAAGAGACCAACTGCAATTTAGGAGATGAAAGCAGTCGAGCAAGAATGTGTTCATTGTGGTGAATACCATGTATTTGATGAATGCCCATCAAATTTAGCATTTGTGTGCTACATGGCTAATTTCAATTGGAATAATAATCCCTATTCCAACACCTATAATCCAAGGTGGAAGCAACATCCAAACTTTGGTTGGAATAATCATGGTATGGGGAATTTTAACAATGCAATAAGACAAAATGCCATCAGTGCACCATCTGGTTATAATCAATCTATGTCGAGGCAAAATGTCCAACAAGGTAAGGCATCATCATCTATTGAGGACTTGTTGAAAGAATATATGGCCAAGAATGATGTCGTAATTCAGAGTGAGGCTGCATCCCTCCGAGCTCTTGAGAATCAAGTGGAGCAGGTATCAGATGCTTTAAATTTGATGCCACAAAGTGTTTTGCCAACTGATACTAAGAATTCGAGATCACAAGGGAAGGAACAGTGCAATTTCATCATTCTTAAAAGTGGAACTCAGCTTGATGACGTTGCTCAAGATGCCACGACAAGAGAGGATAACTCGAATAACAACTATGTAAAGATCCCAAAGGCATCTAAAGAGGACATTGTACCTGAAAAGGGTAAACAACAGATTGTTGAAGCATAATCAGATCACGTTACCAACAGGAATGCCACATCAAAACAATATCCGTAACCTGAAGCACGACCATCTCCACCATTTCCTCAGTGATTTCATAATTCTAAACAGGATATTCAGTTTAAAAGATTTTTGAATGTATTGAAACAACTCCATATCAACATACCACTGGTTGAAGCTTTCGAGCGAATGCCCAATTACGTGAAATTTATGAAAGATATATTGTCAAAAAAGCGAGTACTGGGAGAATTTGAGACTGTTGCTCTCATTGAAGGGTGCATAGCAATGTTAATGAATAAAGTACCTCCAAAGTTGAAGAACCCAAGGAGTTTCACTATCCTAGGTTTAATTGGAAATCACTATGTTGGTAAGGTGTTATGTGATTTAGGAGTAAGTATAAATCTAATGCCTCTGCCTGTTTTCAAAAAGTTGGGAATTGGGAAGGCAAGACCTACAATAGTCACACTACAGCTAGTTGATTGGTCTTACGCACATCCGGAAGGTAAAATGGAATATGTGCTGGTAAGATTAGATAAGTTTATTTTTCTAGTCGATTTCATTATTTTAGAATGTGAAATTGATAAAGATGTACCAATTATCCTTGGAAGACCTTTTCTTGCTACAGGTAGAACTTTAATTAATGTACAGAAAGGTGAATTGATCATGAGGATTAATGATTAATAGGTTATTTTCCATGTATTTAATGTGCTAAATATGCTGATGAGAATGAAGAATTTCGTGCCATTGACTTGATAGAAACAACAGTGGAAGAAGAATTCATAAGATTTTGCCACAGCAATTTTGATAGTGTTGAAGATTCATTTGAGCAAGACCCTTGTACACTTTGCTAGAGCAAAATAGACCATTCAATTTTGATGAACAATGCTTGGTAGCTCATGTATATTCGCATGGAGCTGTTAAAGTTAAGGACATGAAAATAGGGGACACATTTAAAGTTAATAGACAACGCTTGAAGCACTACTAGGGTGCTCATGTAGAGCGAGACAAACAACACATTGAGCTTTGAGATGTTTAACTTCAACATCTTGAAAATTCTTTTTATTTTTATTTCATTTTTTTGATTTAAATTTCTTTTAGTTATTTCATTTCCTTTGTTTAACAAACTGTAGGAGGGGAAGGGGTTAGTGACGCAGAGCCCTTGAGACGAATCTTGCCAATGAAGAGAATGCACCTAAAGCATTGAGGAAAGAACCAAAGAAAACATAGTCTGTCAGGATTGAGACTAAATGTGAGGAAGAAGAGGACACAAATCCCTCAGTTGCACCACCAGTGGATAGCATTACGGCTGTTCCACCTCCTTCTACTAAACTGATGACTGAACAGGATCATGAGATCAATCGAATTATTGATGAAATCACCAAATTTGATAATGAAGAGGAGGATGTACAACTTAATTTAATTAAAAAGCCAGTGCATTATAAGATGAGTGCACGAAAGACCACTTGCCGCAATTAAAGTACCACCATTTTGTTCCAAGCTTAGGAAGGTTTTCTCCCTTTATTACAACTCATTATGTACATATATATTTTCTTGCATTCATGATTCATATTTGTAAATGCATTGAGGACAATGCATCCATTAAGTTTGGGGGTGTATTGTGCTTCTAGATTGCATTAGATATTTAGTTAAGTATGCGTGTTTTAGTATTTTTATTCATTTTTCATTCATTTTTCCATACCACACATAACTACCAAAAAAAATTTGTGTAGACTGTGATGAGTGTATTTTTGTTTATGATGTTCAATGAGGAACTTAATTCTTCTATAAACTTAGAAAGTTGTGACAATAGATTAGGTGACATTAGTTTAGGATAGTTTGCTTGCAAATTAACCCTAAAGTTAGGATGTCCTAATTCCAATTACAATTGATTTATATTAAGTTTATTTTGTTAAACTTAGAAATTCTTGAAGCTAAATTCAGTACAATGGTAATACTAAACAATGAATAAAGTGGCAATGTTTAAAAAATTTCAAGGGAAAAAAATAATCTAAAAAATGCCATAAATACTCCAATACTTAGAACTGTTGAGTAGGCCAACAACATTTTGTTTGCTCCATTATGTTGTTGATTAAAAAAGCAAGTTTTAGTAATAGTGTGTAAAAATAATAATAATATATAGTATAGGGGCACTCCACTATAGTAATAGGCTGAGTAACTAAGAGGGTAGTTGTTTGTTCCATCCATCTATTTAGTCAAAAGCCTTAGCTTCATGAGTGAGTATTCAAATCGTGACATGATTGAGTATTAGACAATTTAGTGTATGCTCCATTGTAATTTTTGAGTCAAAGAATCATAGATGAGATGAATCCCCTATTAAAAAATCGGTGTAATAAACAAATATGTATGTGTTTGAGTATTTATAAGGCCAGATGAAAAAAAAAAGAAAACTGAGTTAGTTAAAGTATGAATTACGTAAATTAGGAGATACTTGCTATAGTGAAAGTCACATGAATACTTAGGATTTTTGTTTCTTTTAAAGCAAAATGTTTTGTATTGCCTTTGCTAAATAAGCTTATGAAACATGATAAAATTATTAGACATAGAAGATTGTTGAGAACTGAAGTACAAAATACTCTTTAAATGGTCTAACAGTCCAAAGGTAATTATGTTGCTATGGCAATTCTTACATTCATGCATATTTTGTTTGAGGACAAGCAATAACTTAGGTTTGGGGCTGTGATAACTCTTGAGAAGAGTTATATTTCATGCCTTTAGACCTAGCTAATTGCCTATACTTGAGTAAATTTAGTTTCATTTTAGGACATTCCATTCGTAATTTTCATTACATTACATTAAAAAGATTGGACTGTGCTTAAATGTTATTATATGTTACTTTTACTTATTTGCGGGAAGGATTTGTGTAACATCCCATTTTCAGTAAAATCGAAACAGTGATTACAGGACCACAAATTCGATTCAGAAAGAAAATTTATTTTAATACTATTGCATGGTTTACATTATGATAGGAAAGACGCATAAAAATTTTGAGAAGAAAATTTTATCGATTTCATGTTTAATTATAGAAAGGACCAAATTGCATAAAATGCAAAAGTTGAGTTCTAGTAGCTATAAGTATCAAATAGCTATGGAATTCAAAACTTGAGGTCTTTATATGGTAATTAGACCATTAAGAAAAGTTAGTAGATATTTTTGATGATTCATCCATGGAAATTTAGGAAAAGAAAATGACTAAATTGAAATTTGGAATAAATAAAGATGATAATGGCCTAATATCATCTTATTTCAACGTCTTCTTCCCCAAAGTTCTATGGAAACCCTAGGAAAGAGACAGAAAAACAAGTAAGCCTAATTGGATCTAGATAGACAAAATTCAGAGTTAGAACAAGGAGAAGAGAAAATATCAGATTAGTAGATATTATGTAACATTTGTCGAGGAAAGTTTGTGTAACTAAATTGTATATTTATATGTTTGAATTGAAAGTTGTATATGTGAATTGTGTAACTGAATCGTATGTATATGATTGTATTATTGACATGTATATGAAAGTATTCACATATCCGACAATAATTGATAAGTCATAAGTCCCGTTTGAATGTATATGAAATTCGATAGATACAGAATTTCCCATATTGGTTTTGCTCTTGCATATGTTGTAGACACACCATACCTTTTACAATCATCCCGTTATAAGCCCTCTCAAGCTTCCCGTTATATGGTTCCTGCGAACATCCTGGTAGGTAGTAATCTTACATGTGTTGTGGGCTACCATAGATCTTTGTGGGCGTCATGTTATATGATCAGTTGTGATCTTGCATATGTTACAAACACAAACGCAGCTCTTTGTGAGCATCCTGATATGGCTCGCTTGAGAGAGTGCTTCCTGATATGTGCTTTAAGGAGCACCCCTGAACATGAATTGACGGATTTCTGATTTGTACACTTCGAGTGTACTACCTGTGTATCCATTGATATTTTAAATAGTTCAACAGGCAAAATCTTGCCATGAAACGAATAATTATAAGAATATACATGAATTATATGAACATGACTTGTACATGTATTTGAACACATGGTGAGGAAAGTATATGAATATGAAAATTTGATTAATTTTGAACTCATACATGTTTCTTGATATTAATGAAAAATATATGATTAACCTGAGTTCAAAACAAACTATTACTGGTGGAAGTCTGAAGTACATGAAAATGATATCACATGATATATTAAAACATGATGTATTTGATACACGAATGTGGAATATGCTTGATGATTTTGTTCATTCATGATATATTGAAAAATGTGATGGAAGAAATATGTGTATTAAACTTGCTTGATGACTACGTACATTAGTGAATTTAAGCTATTATACGGATTACAGTGACTATGTAACGCCCCGAATTTCGGGCCTATATGAATTGGGCTTTGGGCTTTGGGTCTCATAATTTTTTTTCTTTTTAAGTGAGCAAGAAAATGACAAATGACATGTTGGCTATAAGGGTTTAAGGAATTTGGAGTGTCTAGGTATGTTGGAGAAGTTCTGGGTTCGAGTTTTATGATGGAGGAATTTTAATTATTAAAAGAACCAGGGTTGGGAGTAGTTGGGCTTTTAAATAAAAACAGGGTAAAATGACATCAAAAAGCCTTGTGGTGGAGTGGCTGAGTGACGCCACTTAGGGTGTAGGAAGGTGGCATTAGTGGCTAGCAAGGAGATCTAAGGTTTGAATCCTAGCTTAGTATTTTTAGAAGTTTAATTTTGGCCTTCTAGAAGATTGGAAGTGGCGTGAAGATGGACTCTAAGGGGAGTGTTCAGAAGAGAAAATTTAGGAAATATATTGGGGAGTTATCAGGGAGAAAAACAAGGAGATGAGAAGGGGAAAGTGATGGAGCCGAATGGGGAATTGAGGGTCAGGCAATTCGACTATAGGGGCTATAAATAGGTGCCGAATGCAAGGTTGCGAGGCTAATGCCGAAATTTCTCTCACTTTGTTATCGGAAACCCTTTTCTCTTCAAGATCCAAAAAGCCGAAAACCTTTGCTTCTTTCTTTCTTTTCTTGTGTTCTTTAATCTGTGCCAAATAAACCTTAGTCACCATACAAAGCTTGAAAGTCGAATACTCTTTGGCCGAATACCTTTGGTGCAATTACTACTCCTTCTACTTCGGTCAAATTTAGTGTAAGTGTTGTTCTCCCAATCGATTTTACTAAGAATCTATTACGCTATTCTTTCCTCACTCTTTCTAATCAACTGTGGTAGGGAATTAGTATCGGATCTCGGATCTTAGCTCTCTGCCGAAATTGCTCCTTAGGTGTTTGCGGTTTTGGTAAGTATTCCACTTCCATTAGCTAAGGTGGTCGAATGTTCATAGTTAAGGTAAGGGGACTTGTGTTGGATACAAGTCACCAATTATTCTGGTTTTAATAGTTATGATTGGTGCAGATCTAGGAGTTGATCGTGGTTAGTGATTTAATAAGGGGTTATTATACTTATCGCGCAAGGTAAGGTTAAGCTGAGGTTTCAGTTTTAGCAAAGATATGTATTAAGGATGTGATTAATTGAAGAGTGATATCATTTGTAGGTTTGTGACTAAGGGAATCGCATCACGCTTGCTTACCAGACGTGTACATACACTGCACACACACAATGAATTGGCAAAAGCCGAAATGCCGAAATGCCGAAAAGCTGAAAAGTCAAAAGTTTGGCTACAACAGACTTGCGAGTGCGCGAACACTCGTGAGGGAGAAGCCGATAGGTTATCTGAGGCCCTATAGGTGATTCCTTGGACTTGGTCTATGATTTGGCCAACCGGGCCAGAATAGGATTAATGGGCCTGATGGGTTGTTGGGCCCATAATAGGCAAAATTTGATATTTGATGCTATGTGATGAAGAATTCGTATCTGAGCATGTATATAAATGTGATTTGGGCCTAATGGGCTATATAAATGTGATTTGGGCTTAATGGGCCATATACAGGTGATTTGGGCTTAATGGGCTATATGAACATGATTGGGCCTAGTGGGACATATACAGGTATGTGAATTTGATTGGGCTTTGTAAGGGGTTTTGGGCCTAGTATATGATGACTACATAAAACTTAATTAATTTATTGCGACCATGGACAAGTCAAAGGGTTAAGGTGTGGCAACGAGTATATGCATGTCTAGGATTGGATCTAGGGAGAGCTTGGTACTTAAGCCGTCTTAATGACTCACCTCCTCTTCTTTGGAATCCTACCCGGTGCATAGTTTTTGTTCATCTTAGCTCATGGGATTTGTTAAAGGACCAAGATAAGTGAAAACCGTAAAGAAAGGGAAAATTATCGAAATGCCTCTAAGGGTAAAAATGACCAAAATACCCCTAGGTGTTGAAGGTAAGTTTTATGGATGTGACATGCATACATATGATATTCTGCTTAGGTTGCATATGGGTTGGGAATTTTGGAACGGAGGAAGTATATGAGGATCGCATGGTCGCTTAACGACTGTGGATCCACCGAAGGCTTTTTAAGCTCATTATATGATTAGCAGTTGCTGCAATGAAGGTAGTTCCGCAACCGGGCTACCATTGAAGTGTATCGGTTGGGTGGGTCGATATTTATATCCCCACATGAAGTGAACCGGGGGATGGAGCTGAAGTGTAGCGGATGGATTATTGGGGCGGGTTGCATTACACTACATTGCATGTGTGATTTTATGATGATTGATGAATGCTTGCTGTTCGACGAGGGTGTACACACTGAGTTTCCGAAAACTCACCCGCTCTTTTATTTTTCTCAGGTAATGCTCAATAGGAGGTTCGATGTCTGGAGGGACTCTGGGTGGCCAGTTAGCAAGAGAACTTGGACTTAGATTTGTTTTAAAAAGCATTTAGTTCCTGATTTATTAAGTAATTTTAGACTGGATTGTAATAAGGCCTCCCCTTTTTGTTATTATTTGGATTATTATTCTTATGCATTGTAATTGTGAGAAGTTGAACAGGGATTTTCTAAACCATAGTTTTTATATACTACATTTCTACAACCAAACTTTTAATTGATAAGCTTTCTTAAATCAAATGTTTTAAACAAGCTTTTGCAACTGAAAAGAGTGTTTTCATAAGTAACTAAGGTTTCATATCTTAAGGAAGGGTTTTCAATGAAAACAAGGTTTTCGCTAAAACACTTCAATGTGATGTATTAGTTCAGCCATAACGTCTGGGCCGGGTTTGGGGTGTTACAGACTAACATGGTTGATGGGGATATGTGTTTAGACACTTGGCCAACACAACTTGGGAATGAAATGTATGTTTACCTTGTGTTTATAAAATAATGGTAAGTTAAATTCCCGATTATATGAACTTACTAAGCTTAAAAGCTTACTCTGTTTTTAATTTCCCTATTTTAAAGGAATTCAGAAGTTCGTTGGGTTGGAAGCTTGGTAGAGATATTTCACACTATCCATCGACTCATTCAGTGTAAATGGTAAAATTAATTCTGGTTTTAATGGCATGTATAGGTTAATTTGGCCAATGTTGGCATGATAATGCTATGGTTGTAACTAGCCATTGGAATGGCTAGTATTAAGCCTATTTTGATGAAATTGTATAAGGCCTTATTATGTTTGATGTGTTTGAAATGGTGCTATGATGAAAATCATATAAACCTAATGATAAATGATTTTAAGTAAGCATAAATGAGAAAATATACTTATATGTATATATATGAGTATTTGGTAAGTTTAAACACTTGAACATGGGTAATGATAAGTCATGCATAAGACTCGATTTTAGCTTGACTTGAACGTTTTGAATTGACTTAGGAAATGGCTTTATTTTGTCCACATGGGCAGAGACACGACCGTGTGTGACACACGGCCATGTGCACGGGCATGTGGTTTAGCCGTGTGTCCCCTGTATCTTAAAAATTAAGAAATAGAATGCTCAGGTATTATCACACGGGCAGAGACACGGACGTGTGTCATAGTCGTATGTGTCACACGGCCCAGTACACAGGCATATGTCTTGGCCGTGTGACCCTTGCACCAAATTATTGAAAATTAAATTGTCTACACGGCCTAGCACACGGGCGTGTGGATGGCCATGTGACCCAAGACAGAGAGTTATATGGGTAAGGGCACGAGCTGGGACACGACCGTGTGCCTTACATCAAATGCCCACACAGCCTGGGACACGGCGTATCATTTGGCCATGTGAGCTACACGACTTGGCCACACGAGCGTGTGTCCTCTATACCTAGGAAAATTTTGTAATTTCACAAAAAATTCTCTAAGTTTCCAAATTTAGTCCCGACTTACTTGTAATGAATACTATATAAATGTGAAATGCTTTTTATCTAATCTGTAATCTTTGGTACTGCTTCGTAACCCTGTTTCGACGACAGATTCGGGTTAGGGGTGTTACAATTTGTTTGGCAGTAATTGGTAGGTGTAGGGTATGGAGAAAAAATTAAAGGAATGAAGGTTTGTCATGGCAAAAGGCTGGATAGTTTGCCAACACAAATGCCATGGCAATTTTAGGAAGACCGAGTCAGCACTTAACGCATAATAGGTTTATCCCAACTCTACTTGTACCAAAAAATCTACCTAAAAAAGAGGGAAGAAAATCATGGGTTGATTAGATTTACCCTAGGGAGAATGCTTATAAAAAGCCAAAGCATGAAACCTAAAAGGGGAATTTTAAAAAAAAAAGAACAACAAGAAGGAGGAAACCCTAAAGGGGGCGAACACAAAAGAGGAAAGATCCTTAGGCAAAAATAGAGGGTAGCGGCTAATAAATGACAAGAAGAGGAAGAAAAATGCAGTCCCTCGCAGCCACCACAGGACACTGAGTTGCTGGAGTGTGAGTTGAATAAGCGAAAACTATCCTCCTGAAGTTCTTCTGTTATTTCTTGATTGCTCTTCCTAAATTGATTTTTTGAAACGATGTTGTATGGTATTTTGATTTTGAATTTTAATTACCAACCCATGAGCTAAATCTCATAGGGTTGGGATTACATGATGAAACCTTTATTTTCTTTAATGGTTGAAGCACAGATCTGAATTAATTTATTGTTTCATTCAATTGTTTTTATTTCTAAATTGTATGCGTGCAATCCCTAGACATAGATGACTGTGCAACATGCCCATAAACTAATCTAATTCTGAAAATGTTTGAGTAGTTGGACCATAATCGAATGATATGAGCAAGTACTCAATAGATACTTGTAGTAGACTCTAAACATAGAGCAGCTTTCATATAGAATGAAGACAAAACAGTGCAAGGTATTGTGCTAAGGCCTATAGAAGGTAACTTGAGATGTAGCTCCTCGAAAGAAGCAGGTCACTTTAGGTCTCTTCTGAGTAGTAGTTGAGTATAATTTTGCTAAGGTATTACTGAAAGTAACCGCAGATTCTTAGTAATCCTAACGTTCCAAATCAACATCGTAAACCTTTTATCCTTTTCCGTAGTATCTTTGCCATAGCATTCTTTGTTTTCATTTATTCGTTCGCATATTATTTACGTGATTATTCTCGTAATTGCTATTGCATTTTCACTCTTGACTTATCATAGCATTTTTCATTATTTATTAGTTACACATATCACATACATTATTATTCCTTTAAATTACCACTACATACTTATCTTTCTTTTGCCATAACATTAATCATAATTCGTTATAATAACTAATCCGATCCATGTAGTGATGATCTTACTCATCACTTTATTACTTCATCTGATGTGTATACTTACACAATTCGCATATTATTTCACACGCGACAGTAGGATCTTTCAATCTTCCACACAAATAACGAGTCAGCAAGGACTACTTATCTTTTAACCTTACAGTCCAGACTAATTTAGGGTGAAAGTGTTCACGAATAGGCCATACAAAATTTGAGTTAATTCCTACCTTGATGACTTCCTAGGGTTGTCAGGATTAGGGTTTTAGGTTCTTCTTTTCCCAAATAGTTGATCCATTAAGTAACCCTACAAGACAGTCAATAGATCATACCTCCACTCGCTAGTCCCCTATAGAGGGATTAGTTCCTAATGGTTTTCATGAACAGTATAGATTCGATATCGAGAATAAGCATGATAATCGAATCAAAAGTATAGAGTCTGAGAAAACACTTGATTTGTATTAAAGATGAATATGAATCCACAAGTTTGATCGTCTTCCATAAATCAAATCTCTCAAAATAAATAAAGAACAACTTGGAAAAAAATCTAAAACCGAAAAAGAAAGAAAAGCTAAACTAAAATTAATACCAAAATTCTAAACTAAGTAATTGGTGTCCATAACATGTGACAAAGAAGCATATTTATAGATTTCAGTTGGCTGTTGTCCTTAACCTAGGTTAGTCAACATTTCTAAGCTTTAAGTTTGATTGTGTGGACCAAAATGCCCCTAGCTTATGTTAGTTTCCATCTAGAATCGATGTCGTGACACACCAGGACTTGTGTTGCGACATAGGAGTCAGTATACTCCTCTTGGGATGTCTTCAGGGGTATGTTGCGACACCCTTAGTTTGTGTTGCAAAAATGAAGGCAGTTTTGTGATTTTCCATTTTGCTCCCTATGTTACGAAATTGATCGTCTTGTGTTGTGATATAGTGACCAACATCTATTTATTACGCCTTCTAGTGGTCTCCTACACACTTACACAATTCATTAACTCCCTCTTAGGCCTCATTTGGCCCCTAAGGTCAATAAAAGACTTAATTTGTACATTTTATTAACTTTATGAAATCTTGCAAAAAATATAATTAAAACCTTATGAAAATGCTTGCTTTCAAACTCCTAAAGAGCGAATTACAGTAGATCAAACTTTCCCATACTTAATTCATTGTTTGTCCTCAAGTAACAAAAGAAAAAGAAAAAGAAATACAAACAACGTCCCTTGAACAATTATAATACAAGTATTGACTTTGGAGCACATGACTAGGTATTTCATATTCACGAATAACTTTTACATGATGAATATTTGACTTACCACTTTTGACCACAAACATCTAAGTTTAGTATATTACGAAGTATACAAACATTAAGGGTCTCACTTGTAGAGGTCTATCAATAAATCACACAAGTAATTTGACATGATGAATAATTGACTTACCACTTTTGACCACAAACATCTAAGTTTAGTATATTACGAAGTATACAAACATTAAGAGTCTCACCTGTAGGGGTCCATCAATAAATCACACAAGTAATTTGATTATCCGAGCAGAATATAAATAGTCTTTTATGAAATTGTTTAATAAAATGTCCATTCATGCATAAGGATATTTAGGTCACATAGGACTTTTTGGCTTGTAACATTCTGAGGCTTAGAACAGGTATGAAATTAAAAAATAGTAAGCATCAAAATGGTTACAAACATGAAAATAGTTTGGCACATCGTATCGATCCCTATTCTTCCCCCTTAGTGACCCTTTCCTATTCACCGCCTTATTTCTTCATCTCTCACCTGCCTTGTTTCTCCACATAGGAAATCATAGCATAACATAGTAACTACAACTAGCCTACGAGTTTTTGTGCACTTAATGAACAAGTTTTTCTTATTATTGTGACTTTGTCACTTCTTTTTTTCAATTCATCTCACTCAAAAATGTTTTTTTGCTTTTCAATAACTTTTTTCTACTCGTATTATTTTTCTTTTTGTATTTTTATTTTGATTTGCACTTTCAGGCTAACCTATAGTTCTCATGTCACACCAATCTTTCCTATCTCACTCTATTTATCCTTATTTCTCCTTCTCTCATCTTCCTTGTTTCTCCACATAGGAAATCATAGCATAAAATAGTAACTACGAGTAGCCTACGAGTTTTTGTGCACTTAATGAATGATCCCAGACATCTATAGTCGTGTAGTGTAAGACTAAAGAAAAAGGGCAAATACAAATTAACATTTCAAACTCAGTTTTTGTCATAAGGTTCATCAAGAAGCGTTAACAAGCTCAAAAATCGGTAGTAAAGCTGAATATATATAGGTCAACTTTTTTTGCTCTAGATATGTTCTAAAAAATGCCTTAAGTCATCCCTTAATATCTTAATATGCAAAAATTTAATCAACCAATCAAACTCAAATTCAACCATTTATCAATCATACTAGCATCCTCGTTTCCTTGTATTTTCTCTATCATTTCGTACAATTGATTGCTTAATGCCTATTTACAATGTAACATATGAAATTGAGCCGTCTATTAATCATACAAAATTTATTTGTAAACACAAGCAACCTATGTACATGCTCTTTACCAATCACTTTTATTTCTACAAGCTCAAGCACACAAAAGACAAGAAAAATCAAAGAAAAATGTAAAAATTTAAGATAAATTTTCTATATTACCACCCACACTTTAGTTGACACATTGTCCTGAATGTGTAGCACATAAAAAGATACGAAAATAAGTTACTCGATTGATTGTGGTCGTTCCAACTGCTAATGGAAGGTGCTTCCTCTTTTGTTCGTTAATAGCTCAAATTGTTGTGTCTCTTTTGTTTTGGGTTCCTACATAGAAAATTTAAACAAAATGCAACATAACTAAAAACCTATTATTAATCCTACTCCCACATAGTTAAATTAAAAGTATCCAAAAATTTAATGCAAGCCTTTAAAAATAGAATTATAACAATGTTCAATCATACTCTTCAAAGTCCATCTCTTCATCTCCTTCTTCCTTCTCTTCCTCTTCACTTTCATGGGCCTCTTCCTACTACTCAAGATGTGTTGGCCCAAACATGTCAGGTGTATAATTAGGGACCTGGATGTTGTTTTGCCTAGCAAAATCTTGAATAATTGGCCCCGACTCTTGCATCCACTGCATCATCTAATCTAGCTTTAGATGACTACTCTCACCAATTTCTTATTGAGCTCGTGTCCCCCTATGTGATTGAGTTGGTGTAGCCATCGCTTCTTGTTATTGTTTGTTTCAATCTTTTATTTATTTGGCCCGTAGCCACTAATACATCTTTTCATGTTTTGGTGGATCCATCTGCCAATCCATACCTACTTTTTCTGCAAAATAGCATAGAGAAAATAGATCGAAAGGTATTAACGTTAGATACGTTTAAATAAGGGACGATTCATGTGCATAAAAATTGGATCCACATTTTAGCCCCTGGAAACATAATAGCATGATGAAAGGATGTTTGCATATTGGTACCTAGAAGGTATTTTCATTTGCCCCTTCGTTTAGTTAAAAAGTTTATAATGTTATCCATATCTATGTCTCAAAAATATTCTAAGTTGGTTTAATAAATATCTTTTTCATAGTATGAAGCATTATAGAAGTCACAAATAATTCTAGGGGTTACTCGCACTTCCTTCCCTAGCAAAAGTACCATTTCACATTTGGCTTTCAATGTTTCTAGACTCTTGGTCCCGTAAAGATGCATAAAACTCTTGAACAATAGGGTACAATTACGAGTACTTCTTGGGCCTTTTGGCCCACTACTCTTTCATGTGATCCAACTCGATTTGATTTTTCTATTTCCCAAAATAAAATTTAATATTCAGTACTAAACAAATTTCTCATTCCTATTTTACCCCTAGTAAAATTTTGACGATTTTATCCTTGGTAAAATTTTAAGAAAATATGTTTAATATTTCATAACTCAACATGTACACTGTGACCGAATGGTTTATTTTCATTTTTTGGCTTCAGAACAGCTCAAAAATATAAACTCAATCTTGCGACCATTTTCAAGTAATGTATATAAAATTGAAAATGGATCATTTCCATTTCCATTTTTGGAAACCTACATTCATTTCCAAATGATTCCATTTTTCCATTTCGGAAAAAACTTTAATCATTCCTGAATTCTTTCCATTTCTCTTTTCCTAATCATTATGTTCATTTCTATTCAAACTCGCAATTCATTTCATGTTTCAACAAGCTAGTGAAGGGACCAATTGGACATATCTAATTAAGGCTCAAATTATTTATAATTAAGTTTTGGTTTTTTTCCTATTAATTATAAACTCATTTAGTCACAAATTCATTCCACTATAGTATCATGATTGAGCTGTCTCTAACGACATACCATTACAAAACCAACTACTCAATGCTCGTCCAATGACCCTGTCATAAGTGTGTTACCCTTATAGGATATCCTTGATCTCTTTGGGATAATATATGTTCTCACAATATGATCCTCTTTTATCCCATGGTAACCATTACATCTTCTTTCATGAAAAGTTAGTTACTATCGATTAGTAATTAAGTCATTCATCACAAAGACGAACAACCCGCCGTGGCCATGTTTACTTTTCATCAACCATGTATTGCCTATGAGATGATATCATTTACCCATGTCTCAGGCTATGAATTTCACTTTTGTGAATGACTCTATATATTGCAGAAGTCGTACACCTAACCGCCTCCGAACGTACCAATGTCCAAAGTGTGAATACTGCAATAAAATATACAATGACAAGGCGGTATCCGCAAGTATATGGGTCTAGTTGTAATATAGTGTTACAACGAAGTAGGTAAGTACTCAGAGGATCATACCCAATGGAGGCAAAGGCTAGATCAATTTTAACCTACACACTAAAAGATCTATTTAATCTTTTAATCAAGTTATAGTACGGAAACGTAAATAAGAGATTTTTGGGATTTTTATAGTACTTAATAATAATAATAAAAATAACATAAAAGAAAACTAAATTCAAGATATAGAAAAAGTAGAAGGAATAAAATTTGATGATGGGTGATTAGCTTACTTTGGCAATCCCAATAAATTATTGTTTCGGGTTCCTCGTTAACCAACTAGTCGCTACCCTAGCAGGATCTTCCGATCTTCCATTAACATAATGAGTCAGCAAGGACTACTTATCTTCCAAACTCTTTGTCTATACTAGTTTGGGGGAAAGGTGTTCACGGATGGGCAATACCAATTTTGGTTAATTCCCACCTTGGTGACTTCCCAGGGTTGTCAGGCCTAAGGTTTGTTTCACAATCTTCTTTTCCCAAATAGCTGATCCATTGATTAACCCTACAAAACAATTAATAGATCATGCCTCCACTTACTAATCCCCCTTAGAAGGATTAGCTCCTCATGGCTTTCATAAACAATAGAGAATAGATAAAAGAATAAAAGATGGTGAATGAAATGAAGTGTAGAGTTTAAAAAAGCCTGATTTATATAAATAATAATACGAATCCCCAGAAGTTGATCATTGTTACAAATAAGATCTCTTGAAGGAAAGCAACGAACAAATAAACTAAACTCTGGAAAATCTAAGAAAGAAAGAATCTAGGCTATGGGAATGTTGTCCATAACATGTTCTAAATGAGCCTATTTATAGATTTCAGTGGCTATCGTCTTTAACCCTAGATCAGTTGATGTTCTTGAGCTTTAAGTTCGATTTTGCAGACCAAAACTCCCCTTCTTTGTATTTATTTTCTGTCTCAGAGTCGATGTCATGACACAACAAGACCTATGTCACAACATCGAAGTTAGTATGCTCCTCATTGGGATGTCTTCAGGGTTATGTCGCGACACCCTTAGTGAGTGTTGCGACATCAAAGGTAGTTTCATACTTTCTCCATTATGGTCTTGATGTTACGATATAAGACCTCCTATGTTGCGACTTAGCATCCAGTATCGGTCTAAAATGCCTTCTAATAATCTCCTGCACACTTACAAAGTACATTAGCTCTTGCTTAGGCCTCATTTAGCCCTTAAGGTCAATAAAAGACTCAATTCACACATTTTATTAGATATAAGTAAAACTAAATAAAGTTAACTAAAATATAACAGAAATGCTTGTATTTAGGCTTTTTAAGTGCAAAAACTAGTTTAATCTGTTTCATCGAATTACGAAAGATCTAACTCCCCTACATTTAAGTCATTACTTGTCCTCAAGCAACAGAAACAAAAATAATAAAATGATGACCCTTAAGCAAATATGATATAATTATTGACTTCGGAGCATATGACTTAGGCATTTCATACTTATAAATAATCTTAACATGATGAGTAGTTGACTTAACACTTTTGACCACAAACAACTAAGTTCAGTATGTTACAAAGTATAGAAGTATTAAGGGTCTCACCTGTAGGAATCCATCAATAGATCATACAAGTAATTTGATTATCTGAGTAGAATAAAAATAGTCATTTATGCATATGTTCAGTATGATGTCCATTCATGTATAAGAATATTTTAGGCCATATAGGATATTTTAGGTCATATAAGACTTTTCAGCTTCTAACCTTTTGAGACTTAGGACAGGTATGACATTTAAAAACAATAAGCAAAAAAAATGGTTTCAAACACGAAAATAGTTTGGCACATTGTATTAGTCCCTATTCATCCCCCTAGTGACCCTTACCCACTCACCACCTTATTTCTCCTTACCTCTCCATATATAGGAAGTCATAGCATGACATAGTAACTACGGCTAGCCTTTTGAGTTTTTGTGCAATAATGAACGATTTTTTATTTCTTTTGCGACTTTGTGACTTTTCTCTTTTCCAATACATCTCACTCATGAATGCTTTTTCTCTAATTTAAGACTTTTTCTACTCATACTAAATCCCTTTTTGGATTTTTTTTTTGCACATTAGGCTAACTTATAGTTCCTATATCACACCAATATTTCTTTTTTTACATACTCCGTCATGATATATCTACCTAACCCTCAATACATATGGCTAGACGTTTATAATTGTGTAGTGCAGGACCGAAGAAAAATGGCAAATACAAATTAACATTTTCAAGCTCGGGGCTTGTAGTAGGATTCATCAAGAAGTGTCAACAGACACAAAAATTGGTACTAAAGGTGAAATATAAATAGGACAACTTTTTGGCTCTGGATGTGTTCCAAACAATGCCTTATGTCATCCCTTAATATCTCAACATGCACAAATTTAATTAACCAAACAAATACAAATTCAACCATTTATCATTCGTACTAGCATGCTCGTTTCCCTGTATTTTCTATATCATTTGGTGTAGTTGATTACTTAGTGTCTATTTACAGTGTAACATATAGAACTTAGTAATATAATAATAAAAAATTTAAAATCACCTACATGCCAAATTTATTCATAAACACAAACAACCAATGTACATGCTCTTAACCAATTACTTGTATTTCTACAGGCTCAAAGACACAAAAGACAAGAAAAATCAAAGAAAAATTTAAAAACAAATTTCTTATGTTACCCCCCACACTTTAGTTGACACATTGTCCTCAATATATAGCCCATAAAAAGATAAGGAAAGAAGTTATCCAATTGATTGTGATCGTTCTAGCTCCTATTGGTAAGTGCTTCCTCCTTTGCTCGTATAAAGTTTGAATTGTTTGTGTCTCCTTCGTGTTGGGTTTTTTTTTAAAAAAAAATTAAACAAACTTCAAAACAAAGAATTATGTATGTATGTATCTCTAATCCTAAAAATAGATTACATCACTTTAAAATTTAATACAATCCTTAAAATAATTATTTATTAATAAAAAGTAGAAATAAAGAAATAAGCATTCAACTTTCCTAAATTCGTCTACTCCTAATCCTACTAGATTACTCTTGAATATTAGTCTTCATCTTCTAGAAATCCTCATTTTCTCCTTTCCTCCTTTTGTTTCATCTATAGAAGAAAAAATTGCTTGAATAAATCATCACCAAGTAATTTCCTTGGAGGATTCATGGTTTTATCCATCTGTTCAATGGGTACTCCTGCCTTTTTACATAATTTCGTAATTAGATGAGGGAAAAATATTCCCTTTCCTAAATTCCTCGCACAATCAACCATGTCATATCAATGTTCTGATACATATTTGCTTCTTTTAGACGATCCCATAGGTTATGATCGCTTGAATTGGACTAATATCAGACATCTCTGTTATAAGCCATATTCTTGAACATACGAATTTCATCCACATCTTGGCTTTTGGTGTCATTAGCTCCTGATTGAATGTTTCAGGTATTGATGTCCCCTTTCAATATGTCCACATCTCTTTCCTTTCCGTTAGGAATCTCAGTATTTCCTCCGTATCAATGTTTTTGAATTCCTTCAAATATGTTTTATAGAGATAATCGCGATAATAATATGGTGCATCATAAATTTGGAAAATACTCATCTCAGTTATCGGAACATTAATCCCTCTAACCTTCACAGAGGAGCGTGTCTCATAGAATAGTCTAGTTGCTTCCTTTTTTTGAATACTAGATAAAATTCTTGCAACACAGGAATTATTAGGGGCTCTTCGGCTGGTAAACAAAATTTCGTCCATTCCTTTTCAGTTATGTTTTTCCATATTCCTTTGTAATTCCTCATTAGAAGGTCAAATCCTTGTTCCTGAGTAAAAGTGTACAACTATAATTGTTGCAGATACTTATCCATGTTGCCTTCTTGAAACTCAATAGCTGGGCTTGAAGCACTTGCACTGAAACTGGTCATTTGATAATATGTTCTTATTATGCCTGCAATTTAACCTTTATTGCTAATAAAAGAGGGTTTCCTACAATTTAATCCTTGTTAATGATAACATAAGGTGGCTATGTGACCTATTTATAAATTAGAAAGAACGAATAAATTATTCAAGAGTTATGATCTAGTTTTACTAAATAAGCAGCTAAAGAGAAAGAATCATAATATAATTAACCTAAAATATTTCAATAGTTAGGTTAGTTGGGAAAACAGAGTTACGCAATAGTGTCACAACATCCCTGGGTGATGTCATGACGTCAAAGGCAGATTCCTGAACCAAAATTTTATTCTTTGTTCTGACATTTTGAAGTGGTGTCGTAACATGAGAACCAAATTCCTCTATGTTTCGTGAAATGAATACCCAAGTTACCTTTTTCCTTATTGTTCTTCAGGCTTGTTGGCTTTCCATTGGTTTCTTGGGAATCCCAAAGAGCATTAAACTACAAGGTTTGTTCTTCCACTACAATAGTAATAGTTCCTCCAAAATAATGTTTTACTCATTGGCCATTAACAAGGAAGGGTTGACCCCCTTTTTCTATTAACTCTATTTCCCTATGAGGAGTTACCTGATGTATTGTATATGGACCTGTCCATCTTGATTTAAGCTTTCCAAGGAATAATTTTAACATTCAGTTGAATAGCAGTACTTTCTATCCCGGAAAAAGTTCATGCTTTTTTATCTTTGCATCATGTCAAAGTCTACTCCTCTCCTTGTACATTTTAGTATTTCGTAAGCCATAAATTGGAATTCTCCCAATTCTTGGAGTTGGAATAGTTTTTATTTTTTAGCTAATTCTGGATCCAGATTTAACTCTTCGATCACCTAATATGCCTTCCTCTCCAATTTTATTAGTAAGTGACAGTTCTTACCATAAACAAGCTTATATGGGGACATGCCTAAGGGAGCCTTATACTCTATTCTGTAAGTCCACAATGCATCGTCTAGCTTGGCTGCCTAATCTTTTCGACTTGGGTTTACTGTTTTCTCCAAAATCTGCTTTATTTCTTGATTAGATACTTCTACTTGCCCATTAGCTTATGGGTGATATGCCGTTGTCATCCTATGTCTTATGTTGTAGTTAGCCAATTCTGCTTTGAACGACTTGCTATAAAAATGAGATCCTTCGTCACTAACCAGCGCTCATGCTGTACCAAACCTAGCGAATAAATTTTCCTTAAAAATCTCACTACAGATTTTGTATCATTAGTAGGTAGTGCAACAGCTTCGACCCATTTTGAAACATAATCTACAACCAAAAGAATATATTGATTCCTGAAAGAACTTAGAAAAGGTCCTATGAAATCAATTCCCCAGACATCAAACACTTTAACCTTGATTATCTTCATTTGAAGTATTTCATCCCTTTTAGATATATTCCCAATTCTCTGACACCTATCACATCCTTATATAAATTCATAAGCATCTTTATTCATTGTTGGCCAATAAAACCCTGATTGTAGTAATTTTTGAGCTGTCATTTTTCCACCAAAATGCCCTCCATAGGGAGATGTGTGGCAACCTTGTAAAATATATTGTATCTCTTCCTTTACTGCACATCACCAAACTAATTGATCTATGCATTATTTGAATACATATGGTTCCTCCCAAACATAATTTTTTATTCATGGGCTATCCCTTTTTTCTATTGCCAAGATGCATATGTTGGGAAGACCCCATTGTAATGTAATTAACATAATCCGTATACGATGGTGTTATATGCTTACCTGGCCTTGATTGATTAATATCTACTCTAAATAATTGTTCATCTACAAAGGTCTATTTAATGTCTTCAATTACCTTCTCTTGTAAATAGATTTTCAATTCTGGATAGGTGATCTGCAATTTGATTCTCAGTCCCCTTCCTGTCCATTATCCATAAATCAAATTCTTTAAGTAATAAAACCCATCTTGTTAGTCTAGCTTTTGTTTCTTTTTTCTTCATGACGTATTTTAGTGCAAAGTGATCATTATACACAAATACTCGATTTGTCATTAAGTAAGGTCAAAAATTTTCACATGCAAACATTGCTGCCAACATCTCTTTCACGGTTGTAGTGTAGTTACATTGTGCTGAATTTAGTGTTTTGCTAGCACAATGAATAGCCCTAAATAGATTATTCTGCTTTTGTCCTAAAACTGCACATACTGCATAATCACTAGCATCACACATAATAATAAAAGGTTCTGACCAATTTGGGGTAGGGATTATAGGAGTAGATACGAGTTTTTATTTTATTACCTTAAAAGCTTTGACACAACTTTGGTCAAATATGAAAGGTATCTCTTTTCGGAGAAGTTGATTCAGAGGTTTACACATATGAGCAAACTCTTTTATAAATTTTCGATAAAATCTTGCATGGCCTAAAATATTTTGAACACCTTTAACATTCGTCAGATTTGGAAGATGCTTGATAACTTTTATTTTGGCTTTATTTACTTCCAGACATTTTCCTGATATCCGATGCCCTAAGACCAGTCCTTCTTTCACCATGAAATGGGATTTTTCCAAGTTGAGCACCAGGCTAGTTTCCTAGAATCTTTTTAACACTTTTTTGAGGTTATCTAGGCATTCTTAAAAAGAGTCCCCATATATGGAAAAAATGTCCATAAATACATCTAACCCCTCTTCTAACATATTAGCAAAGATCGCAATCATGCATCTCATGAAGGTTGCTGGAGCATTGTATAGGCCGAAAGACATTCTTTTAAAGGCTTACATACCGAAGGGGCAGATGAAAGTAGTTTTCTCTTGATCACTGGAATGAATTGGGATTTGATGATACCTTGAATACCCATAAATAAAGCAATAATAGTCTTTTCTCGCTAACTGATCGAGCATTTGGTCGATAAAGAGTAATGCGAAATGGTCATTTTTTGTTGCATCATTTAGTTTCTGATAATCAATGCATACTCTCAAACCTGTAACTGTTTGAGTGGGAATTAACTCATTTTCATCATTCTCGACTACAATTAGACCTCCCTTCTTTAGAACACAATGGGTTGGGCTAACCCATTCACTATAAAAAATAGAATAAACAATACATGCATCAAACCATTTAAGCAATTCCTTTCTGACCACCTCGTTCATGGCTTGATTAAGTCTACACTGAGCATCTACCACAAATTTTTTTCCTTCTTCTAATTTGATCTTGTGTTGGAAAAATGCAAGTTTGATTCCTTTAATATCAACAATTGTCCATCCTATTGTTTTTTATGCATTTTTAAGACATTTAATAAGGCTTCTTCCTGCTTTGGGTCTAAACTTGCGAGAATAATTACTAGTAAAGTATTTTGTTTCCCCAAATATCCATACTTTTAATGGTTGGGCAATGGCTTTAGTTATAATTCTAGAGGTTTGACAATAGATGTTACCATCTTCACTGACTTTGGGATAATTTGCTCCGGCTGTTCCTTATTCTGTCTCCACCAGTCCAATTGAGTTACCATATGATGATTCTCCTGTTCCTCTTCTGTTTTGTAACCCGTTGATTCTTTCATATTGAGCTCTAGTTGATTACATTCTTGCTTTCTATTTCCTACATATTCTAGTTATTGATTTCGTATTTCAAGACATTCTTTCCAGGTTCATTCATTGATATTGTATCTTTCCAATATTTCAATTACTTCCTCTTCAGTTTTTGTCCAAATACTTTCCCCTATCATGACATTAAATTTTCGTCTATTCTGACTATCCAACCCATAGTAAAAATGTTATATTTGAACTGTAAAATGTATTCCTCCACCTAATATAGATATAAGAATTTCCTTGAACCTTTCCTATGCTTGTCCCAAAGTTTCTGTGATACCCTGCTAGAAGTAAAATAACAGCGAGTAGATAATTAGTACCTTAGCCATAACTGCACGAAATTGTTCCATATCGTGATAGTGTCTGGAGGAAGTGCCTCTAGCCACATTTCTTTCCTTTCCCTCTAATGTAAATGGAATCAATGGTAACTTTATAGTTTCAGGTGGAATTCTTACATAACTAACAGTGTTGCATATAAGGTCAAATTTCCACAAGAATGCGATAGGATCTTCAATGACGTGATTGGCGAACCTGACATTATTGGAGATCCATGTTAGTAAAGCATGACTTAATTCAAAATGTGAATTATGGATAACATGTCAGGAAATGCTAGACCTTAGCCAATTTACATCAAATAATTCCCCAAAACCTACATATTGTTAGTAAATTATGTGTAAATCGTATCTATAACTTAAAAATTTCCTAATTATTCTAATTAAGTGCAAAAATTAAAATTAATCTAGTGAC